>OY728131.1:918621375-923621375 GCA_963277665.1 Viscum album
AACCCATATGATAAATAATTATAGTCAATTTTGGAAATTAGGTACATTATATAACAACATAAAATAGGGAATACAATAACTTTATTGTTAACTTCTTTAACATGCTCAAAATACTCCTTCTAACTTAAAACTGCATGGGATAACCTAGGAATATATATAAGAAAGGGGTGAGTTGTAAATACCAGAAAGGGAATAAACATGTAATAAGTGAAACATGTTATAAAATAGAAATATCAATGAGGAATAAAAGGAACATGAATAATAAGGCATGATCTATAATGATAATCTTAACATGGGAAATGTGGAAACAACTTAAAATATATCATCATAAACATGGGTCAAGGATAATTGCCAAGTCATCATGGCGGAACAAATCACATAAAGAAATTAGTTTCACTCTCTATTCCAAAATTATGTTTCATTTTACTAAAAACTATCCAATTCATTCGAGCTCTATATAATTATAGGTGAACCCATCACTTTCATTGCATTCTCGTGTTAAAGTGTTCCATATAGATCATAAAACATGGATTCATTCATCATCATATTTTATTCAATGATCAGGGAGTGTGGAATAAATATGTGTAAGTCCCATGTCAAAGAGTTATAAAATTATAAATTTGAATAACCTTGATAGTAAATGGGTATGGTATTCACTACACAATAGTTTTGGCATTGAAAATCGTGGGGAAATTTCAGTAGCATAATGAGATCACATAAAAATTCATAAAATGAGCCGATGAGACTGAAATAGGTCTCTAATAATTTGGAAATAAAATTGGAATTAATAAGTACATGGAAATACATATTCTAACATAAGTAATTGTAAATGGAAGGCATGAGATAATAAAGAAACTTGAATAAATAAGAGAAGGTGGGGATCCCTTACTAAACTTTGGCATTATAACGGGTGTACATAAATGATCATGGGAGGCATAATGATAGTGAAATGGGTGTATAAAATTTTTAAATTAAATTTAAATTAATTTTAATATGTAATAACATATCCAAACATAGGAAAATTTATTCTAATATACATAACATAATAGAAGTGATTGAATGGAAATGATAAGAGAGAAATCCCTTACTAAATTTCAGCATGGTAATAGGTGTACATAAAAGATCATGGACGGATTAATGAGACTAAAAGGAATATATATTTATTTATAAATAAAATTTACAGTAATAGGGATATTTGATAACATATCCCAAAATATGAAAAATTAAATTTAGATACATTACAAAAAGAAGTGCTTGATAATAATAGGAGAATGGAAGATCCCTTATGGAATTTCAGTATAGTAACAGCTTAGGTAAGAGTCAAAATGAGTGATTATAAATGATATATCATTAACATAAAATAAAATTTTCATTAATTTAATGATTATAAATGGAGGAAAAAATAAAAAATTGAAATTTATAATACTAATTTCAATGAATCTGCTTGAATTGAAAGGAGGAGAGGAAGGTGAGGATCCCTTACTTGAGTGTGTGGATCCAAATACTTAGAAGGTGCTAATTAAGAGCATGGGAGAACCTTTGGAGGACTATATGTAGGGTATGAAATATTATATACATGATAAAAGTATTTTTAGTGAAGATAAATTTGGGATTCGATGGGTTTATAAAGGAAAAGAGCGGCATTTCTTTATTATTTAGGTTTTGGACTCTGCGTAATAAAATATCCAAAACCAAAAATCATACAATGGGTTTTCCAATGGTTTTTAAAAAATGGGAGTTTTTTTTGTTATTTTATACGTCTAAGGACCAAACTTTCTAAAATGATTCCCTTTATTATGTTGAGGTGAGTCACACTTGTAAATAAATGATTTTAAAACATTAAAATATATTATAAGTTTTAGAAGATTAATAATGGATTTAAAAAATAAAATAAACTTAAAATAACATTATTTTAAAGGTAAAATATTTATTTGGTCTTTTATTCCATTTATAGTAATTATTATATCACTTTTGGGTCATTGTGATTCCCTAAACCATGATGTATATGTATATGATATTTAATTTTTACTCGAAAATTCAATTGTATTAAAAAATAATGAAAATTTCACCATTGAATAATTTTGACATTATGATTACAAAAATAATATTAATTTTATCTAAATACGTTTCTAAATGAGATTTTTCACTTTTAAAATAAAATCTACATTTATTAAGAAAGGTCGAGTTTATTGAAAAAAACATTTTTTGAATCCTTATAAAAATTACATTTGACTTCATAAAAATTATATGATAATTTATATTTAATAAACATTATTTAATAATAATATTTGACTAAAATATCATTTAGTTAAAAATCCATTAATTTATCAAAATAAATTCCTTAATTTAATTTGAATATTATCCAAAAATATTATTTTTGTTTTATTGAATCGAAATAAAAAACATTTATGATGTAAAAAAATTAGGATAAAAATATATTAATTATTATTTAAAAAATAATCTACATATTCATATTTCTTTGGTCCTTATACATATCCATTTAATACACCATTAAACACTGTAAGAGTAAGGTGTGTGATGGTGGGACTATCATTGGGTGGTTCGACAAACTTGGTTTGGGCCATAATCTTGTGAGCTTGGACTTATCCTATAAATGGTTTCACTCACGCTTATATTGTTGGATTTTATTTTGGTCTTGGTTAAGGGAAAATACTATAATGGCAGTCTCTCTCAGAAGCTCCAATAAATGGGATTTATATGGTATGATCCTACTAGTTGAGGTTGTCACTTCCTTTTGTGTGTGTCAATTATATTTGTTAAAACCTTATATTTATACTATTCACAAGGTCAGTGTTCAATGGCTATATTATCAATAGTAAAGATACATAACATCCTATTAAATCCAATTAGATATAATAAAATAAAATAAGTTCATGTGTTTTTTATAATAATATTTCATGATGAGACATTTAAATAAAACAAAAAGGGGGATTTTATTTATAATAGTTTAGGACATTACACCATGGAACACCCCATATATGGAAGATTTATTTTTATGGTGCATCCCAATGTCCTATAGAAATAAGGATGGAAAACCTAACACTCAATCAGGTTGGCTTAGGGATTTTATTTGTGTCCCCATAAAAATCGGTTTTCCCTACTATTTCTCACTATCTGAAGGCTGCACGAATAATGAGGTAGAATACCAAGCCCTTATTATTGGGTTGGAACTATACCTACAACTAAAAATTGCCTACATGCAGATCAAGGGTATTTGGTACTAGTGGTAAATAATTTCAATGGAAAATATGCAATAAAAAGAAATAATGTTCCCATGTCACTGGCTATGTCAATGGATTAATGGAAGAGTTCCCTTTTGAGCCCATGTTTCCTCGTGTTCCTTGATCACAAAATGATTGCACCGACACGTTGGTTAATCCATCCACAGTCCTAGTCGACCCGGGTTAGGGAGAAGCAATATTCCATATCACACATCATATAATGGTCTTTTTGATCATTTTATGTGATATGGAAGAAATAAATTAGGTCAAAACCGTCCTAGAGCATAATGAACCAGCATTCCACCCTGGATGAATAGAGCATATAATCAATTATCTCCATAATAAGACTCTCCTAAAAGATCGAGTCGGAATGGAATAAACTCTTTGTTGTGCAGTGAACTTTACCCTATGAAGTTGTCCAAATTAACATAAGTACCTCTACAAGGGATTATTTTTTTGAATACTCGTTAGATGCATAAAAGAAGGAAAGATTCATGTCATCATGAAAGAATCCCATGCAGGATCCTACGATGCACATCAATATGGGACTATGTTATCCCACCAAATTAGGATGCTGGGTTATTACTGGAAAACATGATAAGGGGATGTGTGGAATTCACCCGGAAATTTCTTGCATACTGGATCCGTGAAAAAATCATCCATAAAATTCCAGAACTATTGCATATTTCCAGATATTTCTGTTCATTTGTTGTTTGGGGAGTAGATGATGTGGGGTCACATCCCCCAAAAACAACTAAGTAGTTCAAGTACATCCTTACTTCTACCAACTTATTTTCTAAATGGGTTAAGGAAATACCCCTTAAGGAATTTGGGATGAAGAACGTCCTCAAATTCTTGAAGTCATATATCATCACCAGGATTAGAGCCCCTCGCATGATACTGACATACAACAACACCAAATTCTGTTCTATAGAGTTAAATAAACTTTACCAATAGTACAACATCAACTCCAATCACTCATCTCTCTATCATGCAGTGGAAAATGGATAGGTAGAAGACTTTAATAAGAATCTTTCAAATATACTCAAGAATATCATAAATAATGTAATGTCCTAGAAATTAGATGTGATTTTTAAAAAAAATATATGGGGTTATTTCAAGACAAGATGCTCAGACGACAGCTAATTTTGAGGCCTGATGATCCCAAAATAGAGTTTTGAGCCTTTTTTAAGTTCATTTAAATAAAAGGGAAAATGAGGTTTTCTTACATTTAAACTGGTGCTCAGATCAAATATTTTAGGGAATATTTGATCTTAGAATGATGAGATTCACCTAGAAAGTACCTAACTTTAACTGGTGAGGTTCGACCAGAAAAGATATTTTTTGGACTTTTCAAAAAAAAAATTAAAAAGTTATTTTATTTGTTTCTCTTCACCATTGAGCAGTGGCATGTTAGCACTGTGACTATGATGAGGTGACAATGAGTCACATTAAATAAATCCCATTTATAAGTCTCTTAAATGTGAATATTAACAACTCATTAATCAAATCATAACAGATACATGGTTTCATTAATGAAACAATGTAGCAACGTGACGACGCATCATTACAAAAATGATGAAACGCATTTCTCTTTTAATGAGATAACAGGTTGGACAATCAAGGGAAGAATTTATTTGATAGATGGTGAGAAAATTCTATCCAATGAAGAAATCTATCAAATCAATAGTGACAATGATGCACCTCAAAGAACGGTACTGATTAATGAAGAATGAATTCCCCTTCCACCCTTTAAAGGATCGTTAGCAATGTGGGTAGTGGATCAAGAATGGAGAACGAAGGTGTGAAACACCACTCTTCCCCAACCAATGAATAAATAATAAGTAGGGGTTACTTTTTTTAATTTTAATTCTGTGTTCTTCATTCTAAAACAATGTACATGGATCAACCCATGGGCAGGTTGATTCGTGGATCATTTGTTCTTGTAAGAGGGATCTTATTCTCAGTTTTTTTCATCAGGATTAATTTTTATATAATCTTAATCCTATCCCCCCCCCATGTTTTAAATAAACTATAATGTATAGGTTTTTAGCTGACACGAACAAGGCCCGAGACCCTCCACCCATGTGTGTTCTTGTGTGTTCTTCGTGGCTGCAACTCCATATTGACAACAAGGAATTTCCGAGGCTGCAACAGGGAAGATGGTTCCCCATAAATCCCAAAGGTGAAGATAGTCTGAAGAACATACCACTAGAGTAGACTTGGTGGTCCATGGAATATCCCATCGACACACTAGTATCCACGGGCGGTTGGAAGCGCATCGAGGAGGGTCACGATGGTGTAGTAGGAGCCGCTGACAGCGGGCCGACGGCTAGTGGAGGCAGGGCACGGTCAATCGGCCATGTCAGGTAGATCATTTTGTGCCATACGGGTCACGGATTCATGCTAGAACGTAGCCCAATGGAGACTACGTATGGGACAAGGGGGCGGTCAGCTTCTACCATCCATGTGCAGCCGAACCGGATTCCCAGTGGCCATCCGGGATAGAGAAGATCAGCCCACCATGTGAGCCGGGCCGGGGGCACGAACTGGGCTGCTCAGTAGCCTGAGATGGAATTTAGTTGGACCGTTTTTTGTAGAATAGGATAGAGGAATAAAATCAGGTCATTGGGAGGCCCAGGATGGGAACAAAGTATCCTACATGTTTCAGGTTGGTCCAGATGGAACAGGGTCACTGGGTGACCCGACGGGCTGGACCCCCAGCCAAATCGAGCTGGGTCTAGCAAGGACCAATGGGCCTAACCTAGTGGGAAGGATAGATTGGGCCAACGCAGACCCAAACTAGGTTGGGTCAGGTTAGTCAAACCGAACCAGGTCATGAGGGTCCCCCGGGTCGGGTTGGTCGGGTCGGACCGGGCCTGGACACAATTGGAACTTATTTACTAAAACACCAATATCATTCAGACCGGGCATCTATTCGACGAGCTATTTTTGGAGTTGGAATCCTCATGATTAATAGGTTCTTTTGTAATGATCTAAGAAGAATTTAAGAGAATTTGAATTATGAAAAATTGCATGAGTATTGGATTCCACCAGAATCAAGTTCTCTACGTGCGGTAATCCGGCGGTTGGATGAGACCCAAAGACTGCTGATGAGCGGGCCCAAGTGACCTTGTAGGTTTAGAAGACAGCAGACCCTATATGGATCAAATCCAAGTGACCCTATTTGGATCAGCACCAAGTGACCCTATGTGGATCAGCTACAAGAGACCCTGTATATATCACCAACAAGAAACCCTGTGTGGATCAACTATAAGAAACCCTGTGTGGATCCGCTCTAAGAAACCATATGAGGATCAGGAAAAAGAGTCCTTTTGTTGACCAGATATGATAGACTATGTGGGAAGTGGCTCTGTGTGACCCAGAAGACCCACGGTACTCATCAGGGATTTGTACCACAATACTCTAAGGTGTTCAGTGTTATGACTAATAGTCTTGCTTTCCATAATTTGGATATACCTGAGTTATTTTTCTTTCTTCATGATTATGATTTGTGGATTTCATTGTGTATTTATTCGTGGTATTTACTTTTTTTGGTGTCCCTACAGAGTATTTTGTAACTCATCCCTGCATAGGCTTCGATCAAACATGTTGTGTCTGGTGCAGATGACAGATTCCTTGATAGAGGACTTGGTGACCTAGTACCTGGTGGTTCCTAGTGTGATTAGGTAGGAGGGGCATACTTCTACAGATTTCGGTAGCTAATTTGTACTTACCCATCAGGTGGTATTTTCAATGGACGAATTTTAAAATATCTTTTTAAAATTCTAATTTTTTGTTTGTCTTTTGTTGGGATTGTATTATGGCCTAATTGACCTACATCTTGTACCTTTACTTTGTGGTTGTTTAGTGTCATGCATGTTTTCCTTTCCAGTTTTTGGGATGTGGTTGTGTGTGTGTGTGTGTATAGGTACTCATCCAAATTCCACCCACTTTTAGGTTTGATGCCTTCAGTACTAGTCGCCATCTCTTGACGTTTGGGAGGTGGGATTAGGGGAGTCATAACATGGTCACGGGGTATGGGTTAGGACAATGTTGTATCAGATCTGGTCGGTTCTACCTCAAATACCAATAGTCTATTTTTTTTTGAGCAATAGTGTTAAATTTTTCAAGTTCAAATTTTAGAGTCAAGGAGTCTAGTGCTAGTGTGGCGGATGACATATCCATACACAAGGACCTTGAATTGTGTTTCTCACCTTTATACATAAAAACACTGGTTTCATGCATCATATAGGAAATGAGTGTTTCCATATGTTATTATTGAATCTAATTCATCTCACCAGGTATAGTATACTAAATGTGGTATATCTTGATCTATTTTGGGATTCCTCCAAGCATAAAGTCATCTTGGATTCTGATACATGACCATGTGGACAGCCTGTCTGGCGATGAGGTCTCGGTTCATGGAAAAGTGCTAGAGATGGCCCCACCGGATGGTGCACCATTGTTACCACCACCCATTGATCAGTGGTTACTTCCATCTCTACTGATGGTGGATGCACACAGACTTAGTTCCTTTCACGAGTTTCAGAGATAGAGACCTCCTATGTTCAGGAGAGAGATAGATCCTCATGTTGCTAAAGACTAGATGTAGGCGGTGACATGGGCCTTCCGCTTAGTGAGGACACCAATTGACTATATGGAGATCCTAGCCACGATCATTCTTCAGGGATCGGTAGGGATATTGTGTATCTTGATGACTTAGACTCATGATGAGGTGACCATCTCTTGGGATGACATCGAGTGGATTTTATGGGAGGATTTCTTCCCCACGACCTTGCGCTCAGGGTGCATACAGGAGATGATTCACCTACAGAAGGGTAGAATTTCAGTGGCTGACTACTCAGAATGGTTTACAAACCTCTCTCACTACTCTATGGATATGTTAGGGGACCCTTTCTTTAGGTCTCAGACCTTTGAGAAGGGACTCCAGTGGGAGATCAGGGCATCAATGATTTTCCATAGAATCCTCACTCAGGATGGAGTGCTATAGAGAGTTCTACTAATAGAGAGCTTCTTCATAGAGAAGGCACAGACTGTGGGAGCTAGCACTGAGCGATAGGTGGGCGAGTCATCCATGGGGGGCAGTTGACAGATGACGCAGAGGTCCAAGCAGGATGGACCATCCAGAGGGTGACCCTAGGACACATGACTGGTGTTACGAGGCCACCGAGGCTATGGGGTCAGTAGAGGAGTAGGGTGTGCTACTCATGCGTAGGGAAGGGACACATGACTCGTGATTTCCAGACCCACCACACAAATGATCAATGTATGGTCAAGGGATCACCAAGTCATATATAGAGGTTCGAGCAAGGGGTTTCATGAGGCAGTGTACATGGAAGAGGAGTAGAGTGAGCATTAGGTGGTGGGTGACAGTTCTACGTACTACAACAACTACCCCCATGTGGTCCACCACTACCTCAAAGAGCTATTGGATAGGGGAAGTCTAGGCTTTATGCAGTGGAGGCCTATGATCTTGGTGCTCCAAACATGATTAGAGGTACGATTTTTGTCTTCTCTACCTTAGATATAGTTCTTATAGACACAAGTTCCAGTCACTCTTTCCTTTCCACATACCCAATTTGAGTCTCATAGATTCTTATGGAGTTATTGGATTGATCCTTATGGTTAGAGACTCCAACATGAGGGGATTCAGTTATTACACATAAGTGTTGGAAGTGTGAGATTACTCCTAGAGGTTAGATCTTTGGTTGGGATATCCTAGTATTGGCGTTTATGCCTTACGATGTCATCGTGGGCATGGACTGGTTATCCACAGTTCATGCTTAGATTTACTATCTTAGGCATAGAGTGTGGTGTGTCTATGAGGATGGGACAAGGTTTTCCTTTACCGGTAAGAAATGAACTCTTACAGCATAAGATGAACTTTCTCAGAGGAGGGTGCTGCCAATCACTCACCAGTTGGCTAGCCTCACCCTTGGTGTAGTGGATGAGAGGATTCCTCACTTTCCTAAAGTGGGGGATAACTATTAAGACGTTTCTCCTAAGGATTTTTTAAGGATACCTCCTTATAGGGAGGTAGACTTCTACATCTGGTCTATACCCCGAGATAACACCAATATCCACACCATCATATCAGATGGCTCCCGTGAACCTTTGTGAATTGAGGGTACAACGGGAACTCTTTCAGGAGAAGGGCTTCGTGAGGACTAGAATTTCACCATGGGTAGCCACCCTGTTGTTTTCCAAGAAGTTAGATAGAAGATTGAGGCTATGCATAGACTATCATCACCTGAACCAGGTGACTGTGAAGAACAAGTATACACTACCAAGGATTGATGGCCTATTTGATCAGCTGAAGGGAATGAGGTGGTTCTCAAAAATAGATCATAGATCATGTTATCACTAGATTTGGTTACAAAATGATGATGTACAAAAGACAACCTTTAGATGTTGGTATGGCCACTACGAGTTCTTGGTGATGCCCTTTTGTGTGACCAATTCCCAAGCAGTGTTCATGGGACTCATGAATAGGATCTTTTAGCCTTACCTAAACCGTTTAATGGTGGCCTTAATTGATGACATCTTGGTGTACTCATCCTTATAAGAGTATCACACTACCCACCTGTAGATGGTCTTGGATACACTTTGAGTGCACCAAATTTATAGGAAGCTCTCAAAGTGTCAGTTCTAGATTCGAGAGGTCCACTTTCTATGACACGTCAACTCAGAGGTCAGAGTTGTAGTGGATCCAGTGAAGATAGAGGTAGTTCTTGATTGGGAGCCACCCAAGAGCATGAATGAGTGGTGGATCTTATTATGGTTGGCCGAATAATATCGAATGTTTGTTCCCAAATTTTCCAGAGTAACATCACCCTTATCATCTTTGACACATAAGGGACAACCCATCGTGTGGATAGAGAAATACCAAAAGAGTTTCCAGGAGATGAGGTGGATACTAATGAGTGAATCCATCTTGAGACTACTAGAGGATGGAATTGGGTATTTAGTTTTCTACAATGCATCAGGGACCAGACTAGGTTGTGTCACGATGAAGGAGCGAGCGATGATCACCTAAGGTTCACGGTAGTTGAGGAAGCATGAGCAAAACTACATGACCCATGACCTAGAGTTAGAAGTAGTGGTCGTTTCTTTGAATATGTGGTGGAACTACCGGATAGGTTAATGGTTTACTATTTATTATAACCACAAGAGTCTCATGAATATCTTCTCCTAGAAGGACCTAAACATGGGGAAGCAATGATGGATAGAGTTCCCTTAGGACTATGACATTGAGATAGTCTATAATCCTGGGAAGGGGAACATGGTGGCAGATGTGATTAGTAGGATATCCAGTTTGCAGATGTTGAGTGATGTGATAGAGAAGCTGCACACAATAAATATATCCTTCGTGTATGATGACGGATCAGCTTACCTTCAGTCGATTACTATCACTCCCCCACTCTTACAGCAAGTTAGGGAGGCACATCTTGTGGATGTTGACTACAAGGACAGACAAGAATAGTTATCCCTAGGATAGTCACCTGATGGGTTTTCAACAAGTGGGGACCACATCATCATTTTTAGATGGTGCACAGTAATACCAATGGTGTTGCTAGAGGAGATTTTGAGGGAGTTCCATACCTACCCCTTGGTGATACATCATGGAGTGGTGAAGATGTATCGGGATCTCTAACGTAAATACTGGTGGCCAAGGATGAATAAATCCATGGCCGAGTTTATTTCATAGTGCCTCACTTGTCAGCAAGTGAAGACTGAGCAACAGGTTCCAAAAAGCTTGTCTTAGCCACTTCAGGTGCCATAGTGTAAGTGGTATGGTATCTTGATGAATTTAATGAAGAGATTACCTCACACGTCCATGGGCCATGATTCTATCTGGGTGACCATTGACTAACTCACCATGTCGGCTCACTTACAACCCATTTGAGAGCAGGGATCAATAGAGGGATTGGGACAACACTACATCCAGGAGATAGTGCGTCTTCCTGAGGTTCCTATGACGATCGCCTCAGACCGTGATGCTCACTTCACATCCTGACTATGGAAGGGATTACAGGAGGCATTCGGGACTCAACTGCGCTTGAGCATAGCCTTTCACCCATAGGTGGATAGTCAGACAAAGCAGACCATACAGACCATAGAGGACATGATCTGTTCTTGCATCTTTGATTTTCGTTGTATTTGGGAGGACCACCTTCCACTAGTGTAGTTTACAAGCAAAAAAAATATCACTCCACCATTTGAATGGAACCATTTGAGGATTTGTATGAGTGACCATGAAGATCACCTATATGATGAACAGACCTAAAGGATTCATCACTCATGGGTCCAGAGTTGGTATGGGTTACCACTGAGAAGGTTCAGATCATACACGAGTGGATGAAGACTACACAGAGAAGGAAACAATCTTATGTTGATAGGAGATAGAGGCCCTTGGAGTTCGAGGAGGGAGACCCTATATTCCTTTAGTTCTCACCCCAATGGGGATTATAGAGATTTGGTCGAGGCGGCAAGTTATCTTATAGGTTTATCAGAACTTTCCAGATTCTGAGAAGAGTGGGAGAGGTGGAATTTTTCCTAGCTCTCCCCCCATCGATGCACCGGGTGTATGATATTTTCAATGTGTCACAACTGAGGAGGTACACGACTGATCCATCACACATCATCGACTGAGGTGAGATAGACATTGATGATGGGGCAACATTTGCAGAGTTATTATGGGTGATAGATGATCGATAGGAGCAAGTCCTTTTTGGATGTACAATTCCTATGGTGTGCATTTGGTGGCAGAACAGAAATCTCCAGGAGAGCACATGGGAACGGAGGCTCATATTCTTGCTCAGTACCCTCATTTTTTAAGCCTTGTGTTGGCTTATGGTGATGTGAATCTATAAAGGTGGGGGAAATGTAATGTCTTATAAATTCGATGTAAATTTTTTAAAAATTATGTGGGGTTATTTAGAGACTAGAATCTCAAACATAACCAGATTTCGAGGCCCAGTGAGCCCAGAATAGATTTTTGAAATTTTTTTAATTACATTTAAATAAACATGTGAACGGGGTTTTCTAACATTTAAATGGGTGCTTGGATCAAAAATATAAGGGCATCATTGATATCAGAATGACAGGATTCATCTAGAAAGTACCTATCATTGACTGGAAAGGGTTGACCAGAAAATATATTTTTCTGACTTTTTCGAAAGAAAATAAAATAAAATACAAAATTATTTTATTTTTTTCCCTTTCACTATTGAACAATGGAATTTCAGCACTATGGTGGTCGTGATGAGTCAAAAACAAGTCACATTAGGTAAATCCCATTCATTAAGATCTTAAATGTGTAGTGTAACAACTCATTAATCGAAGCGTAAAAGATACGTTGTTTCATTATTGAAACAACTTAGTGGCGCGATGATGCAGTGTAATAGAAATTCTGCAACATGTTTCTCTTTTAATGAGATAACATGTTGGAGAATCAGAACTAGAATTTCTTTGATGGATGGTGAGGAAATTATCTCCAATGGAGAATGCTGGATAATCACTAGCGATAATGATACACCTCAAAGAATAGGACCGACGAACAACAAACACATTCTCCTTCCACCCTTCGAAGGATTGTTAGCAATGTGGAAAGTGGATCAAGGACAGATAATGAAAGTATACAATGTCACTCTTCCATGACCAATGAATCTATCCTATGTAGGGGTTAATTTTTTTAATTTTAATTCACCATTCTTCATTATAAAACAATGAACATGGATCAACCCATGAATAGGTTTATCTGTGGATCACTTGTTCTTGTAGGAGTAATATTATTCTTAGGGGTTTACATCAAGATTATTTTTGATAGAATTGTAATCCAATCCCCCCATGTTTTAAAGAAACTCTAACACTGAGGGTGTGGGAAAACATGAACAAGGCCTGAGCCTCTCCACCCTTATGCATTCTAGTGTGTTCTTCGTGCATGCAACTCTGGATTTACGGAAAGAAATTTTTGAAGCCGTAATAGGGAAGATGGTGCCCCATGGAGGCTGTAGGTGTAGACAGTATAAAGAAAGGATCATCCGAGCGGACCTGGTGGTATGCAGAACATGTAACCGATGTGCTGGTGCTGACAGCCTATGGTGGTAGCGGTGGGTGGGTGGAGGCACTCCACGATGGTCCACTGAGGTGGGTCGTGGCCGTCTGGGGACACAGTGGTACCGAAGGAGCCTCCAAAGGTGGGTTAGCACCTGGTGGAGGCAGGATGTAGCCAACTGGTCGTGTCATGTGCAGCATCCTAGGCCATACGGGCTACGGCTTTGAGCTGGCACACGGTCTAGTAAGGACTACATGCAGGACCTGGGGGTGGCCAGCTTCTGCCGACCGTGTGTGGCCAAATTGGATTCCCAGCGGGTGTCCGAGGTGGAGAAGACCAACCCGCCAGGTGGGATAGGTGGTGGAGAACTAATCGGGTAGCTGCGCATCTTGGGCTGGAATCCATTTAGATCACTTTTGTGGGCTAGTCTAGGGTAATAAAACCAGGACATTGGGGGGCATGAGCTAAGAACAAACTGGCCCGGCTATTGAGGGCCATGCCATATAGAACTGGGTCGCTGGGTGACCTGGTGTGCTGGACCGCCGGTTAAACTGGGCCTGGTCCAACAAGGCCCAATGAGACTGGGATAGTGGCCAAGCCGGAATGGGCCCGCCCAGACCCGAACTGGGTTTAGTCGGGTCAGTTGAATTGATTCGGTGCATGAGGGGGGGCCTGGGCCAAGTCAGTCAGGGCAGACCAGGCCCAGACACGACTGGCCCCTATTTACTAAAATGATGATATCATTCAGACTGTGTGTATGTTCGACGAGCCATTTGTTTCGTTGGAACCCTCGTGATGAAATAGTTATTTTGGCATGCAATAAGAAGGCCTTCATAGATGTTGAACTATGATGAATGGCTTGAGGAGTGGATTCCCCTGGAATCAAGTTTGCTATGTGTAGGAATCCTACAGTTGGTTGAGACTCAAAGATGGTTGAAAATTTTTCCCAAGTAACCCTGTAGGACTAGAAGACAAGAGACCAAGTGTGGATCATCTCCAAGAGACCATGTGTGAATAAGCTCGAAGCAACCCTGTGTGGATCAGCTACAAGCGACCCTATATGGATCAGCTATAAGAAACCATGTGTGGATCAGTAATAATCAACCCTATGTTGATCACCTCCATGAAACCCTCTATAGATCATTAACAAGTGGACCAATCTGGACCAGCTATGATGGCCTTAGTGGCAAGTGGATATGTGTGACCTAGAAGACCCACGATACTCATCAGGGATGAGTACCTCAGCAGTCCAAGATGTTCGATGTTATGACTGATAGTCTTGATTTCCATACATTAGAATATACCTGAGTAAGCTATCTTTATTCTTGATCATTTTTCATGGTTTTCTTTTTTTATTAATTTTTAGTCTTTCCTTTTTGGTTTGGGGTCTCTACTTAGTATTTTTTTACTCACCCCTGCATGGGATTCACCCATACGTGTTGTGTCTGGTGTAGAAGATTGACGCCTTGATGGAGGACTTAGTGGCCTTGGACCCAGTGGTTCCCAGTGAGATAAGGCAGGTGAGGCATACTTCTATGGATTCTAGAAGCTTCTCTATACTTACCCATCAAGTGGGGTTTTTAGTGGATGGATTTTTAAATATCTATACACTTTCTTGTTTTTAGTTTTCCTTTTGTTGGGTTTGTATTCTGGACCATTTTACCTACAACTTTTACCTTTATTCAGTGATTTTTTAGTGGCATGCATGTTTTCTTTTTCAGATTTTGGGATGTAGTTGTGTGTGTTTTTGTGCGTACATGTACTCAAGAAAATTTCTCCCACTTGCATTTTTATGCCTTCAGTGATAGTCGCCAACCCCTTGCCTTTGGGAGGAGGGCTTAGGGAATTTACGACATGGGCCCTAGGGATGGGTTGTGACAAACAAGGATAAGAATTCTTGGATGGACATGCTCCTCTATGCTTGATGATCCTACTATACCACCATGTGTACTTTTTCACAAGAAACACCACAGTAATTAGTGTATAGTACTAAGGCAGTGTTACCCATATAATTCTACCGTCCTTCAATTCTAATAGACATTTGTGGAAAAATCTAGAAAGACAAGAAATCAAAAAAGTGGTTGGATGAATTGGATACGTCCGATGAGAACAGTTTGTGTATATTGTACAACCTTTAAGTCCATAAAAATCAGATCATATGAGCCTTTAATAATAAGGTTATCCTTTTTTCACTCCTCTAAGGAGAAATGGTTCTAAATCTCAGGACAACAGTGATACCAGGAAAGAATCGTCCAAATATAGAACTTAAATGGGAAGGACTTTACATCATATATAAGGTTCATCACATTGAATCTTACTCACTCGTCATAATGTATGTGGATCATGTCACACCACCCACCAATGTGAGATTTATCAAGATATTATTTACATAGTTGTCTCTAAGAAAAAGTCCTGATAGATAGACTTTAGAATGAATGGTGCCCCATTTACTAAACACATGATGATAAACTATATGGATTCATTTTGGAAGAAATAAATTAAACTGCATGGCATCTTTCATCATATAAACAGGATGTTAAACTGCACAACATCTCAAGTCCTGGAAGAAAGAATTTAAATTTTACAGTGACCCTCATCCTTGACACAGTACTTGAAATTTCATGGTTGATGTACTTACCACATGAAATTAAACTAAATAGGTATTTTAGAACTACTTATGGATTGATTATGGTCATCACAGGATACATAGTAACACCCGAGTCTCTGGTATTGGGCCCAGTCACAATACTAATTTTCTTTTACGTTGACTTATCCTCTTCCTTACCGCAAGATGTGAAATTACATGAAAGATATCCACATTGTATGATGTTAAACTACATAGATACCCCAAAGGTTTATCTTCATTCACATCAGATGACCTACGTCCTCACCACATGATATTAAAATTGCATGGATGATGTCCTTTCCACACAATATTAAAATTCATGGTTTTTCTATAACTATGAATGGATTGAGTAGCATTTCAATGAGATACATAGTGATTCATAAATTCGATATCTTGTTCCATCCACCATATGATTCAAAATTCCCATGTCATATGATTATTCTCCAATGCATGGCCATTCCTTATTTCATACACTGAGCATATCTCACCCAAGCTTAAGAATTTCAGTAAGGGATTCCCCACAAAAACAAGGAATAAAAAATCTTGATCGGTTCATCATGGTCATGAATGCAAGAAATTAAAATGATTACCATTAGTCCTTTTTGTATGATATTAAATTGAATGGTTGATGTCATTCTCATTACATAAAACTAATCACCCCAATAGACCTCACCCAAGGGGACAACTATTGTGGGAGATTGGTCTCCTACCACACCTTCATCCTCAAAAACTTTGTGTGACTTGATTCCTAGAATCATAGGATATTTAGAAACATATTAATCTTAAATATTGGTTCCAATCACAATAAATATACAAATTCCCCCTCTCTTCATATAGGCCAGACATGTAAAGGAAGTTACTTCCATAGAAATTATGTATAGATTGATTAATATTATCATAGAATACATAGTGATGCCCATATTTCTATCCTTGTTACAACCCATTATACCTCTTTTCATGTTGTTAACCCAGTGTCCTTACCACATGATGTTAAACTACACAGTTCCTCAAGAAATATGTGTGGCCGGATTCCTATCATCACAGGATACATAGTGATGTCTGAATATCTAGTCATAGGGTAATCTAAAACAATCAATGAAAATAATTCCCAACCCTATGTATGATCTAGACCTACAAGAGTAATTCCCATTTAAGAACTATGTGTGGCTTTATTACTTTCATTATAGGATATGTAGTGACACCCAGATCTCAAATCCTGGGCTATTCTCCAACAAATGAAAAAATAAATATGCCCCAACTACATAGGGGTTGATTCATAAAAGATCATTTTTTCTACATATTATATAGATCTATGTATGAATTTCTTGTATACACAATATATCATGCATAATTGTTCACATCAGTTCCCAGCATCCTTATGACATAATGTTAAACTACAAGGCAAATGTATTGGCCACATGACATTAAAACTGCTCAATGAAAACATCCTTGCCACATTATGATAAACTATATGGCAAATTTCCTTACCAAATGACGTCAAAATACACAAAGAAAAATATTCCCCTACTACATAATGATAAAATATTCAAGCCATCACCTATTTTTCAACCCTTTTCAATTAACCATGAGAGTCTTACCACCGGTAAACTAGAGTACAAGGTTCTTCCATAATCTTTTAAGTACCTTTATCCATAAATAATACTTCATATCTTGAGTGCCTCTAGTTAACACAAATATTTCACAACACTTGGAAAAAGATACATGGATTTAACCTTTGTTTGACTATTCATACATGCCTATAGCTCCTGTATATGCACCTATGGTCATTAACCAAATTTCTCACACTGTAAAAAGGTCTTTTTGATCCTTTTGATCCCTGACATCACTATGACAGAGCTCAGAACCTTAGTGTGTTCTATTCGATCCTTGATATGACTTTCATGTATCATTACTCATGACTTGGGAACCTCGTCACATGATTTACAACATTTCCATCTCCTATTAAGAAGGATTTGGGGTTACTCTTGACCTTCTGTATCCTAATTAGGATCTTGTGTATCATACCCCATATTAGAACCATGTGTATCATGACCTAAAACTCCTACCAGTATGGTCAAAGTTGTATGACCTTAAATTCTATCATCTGATGGTCCAAATCACAAGACCCAAAACTACTAGTGAAACAGACACAAAACTTGTCAACATAAAAACTTCCAAAGTGAATACAGAGTAAGATTTAAGTCTACGCTTGTTAAAATATTTATCTCTAGAGTTCAGAAAAAATATTTGTTGCAAATAAACAAGTCATATACTCATTGGTTCTACACTATAACCTTAGAAAAATACAATCTATTATTGCAAGACCCCATAGTTCAGGAAAAAGTTATAGTAATAATTCATCACATCTCCTAGCCATGAGAACATCTTCTATAGGAAGTGACACAACTTTTAGGATGATTAAATCTTTCTTGTATATTACACATTCCACAAATCACACTTCATGACTTGAGTGCCACAAATCACTGTAAATCATCCATTGGCACTTGTAAAATGATATATAGATTTAAGGGACCCTTTTATTTACTATGAATGTATACCTATGGATCCTACATATGTGCCTATGGTCATAAACCCAATGCATCACTCTACAAAAAGGGATTTCTGATCCTTGTGATCCCTAACACCACTATGGTAGAACTAATCACCTATGTGTGTTTGGGGTCACTCCTAGTATGATTATCCCATATCATCCTCCTAACCCAAGCACTTTGGACTGGTATTTACAATATTTGTAAAACAACTATTCGAGCGGGTCCGACATCCTTGACATTACATCATTGTGTTTTGTACCCCTTATTAAGGAAAAATGCAACATTCCATTCTTGAACATTTAATGGCCCACACCTTATGATTCAAAACCATAGGGCATAGGGTTTGAGCTTCACAATTAAGAGCTAAACTACCCTAGGATTCTAGAACCCTTCCGAGATAAATTTCATCAATACCAAACCTCGTCATCTAGATGTTTGAGTCTTCAAAAATCTCTCTTGTTCATATAAAAGGAATAGAGATCATCTTTTCTTGATCAAGATATTGATGCATAAAAGATTTGACCTATTAACTAAATGAATATCCTCTTTACAAGAAAGGATCATTAATCCTTGTGAGCCCTGAAAACACCACAGTAGAACCTAGAACCTCATGGTGTTATGGGTTATCCCTAGAATGTCTGCCCCATACCCTATTCAAAGACTCAAACATTTAGGTAATGAATTATATCACCCATATTTCAACTATCCAGGCGGACCGAGAATCCCTAGTATTTCAACATAAACTAATACTACCCCCATTAAACTTCCATGAACCTTGGAAAGGAGTGGAGATGCCTATGTTTGGAAATTCTACTGATGTATAAGGGCTTTGACCTACCCACCCAAGGAATATCATCCTTGTAGGAAAAGATCTATGATCGTCATGAGCCTCAGCAACATAATGGAAAAACTGAACACCCTATTGTTTTTTGGTTCATTCTTGGAATATATTCACTATATTCCTTGATCATTGATCAAGTCTTGGTATTAAGAATTTAAACTTCATGGCATTTTTAGATGTGAGCTAAAAGACCCTAAACTATAGTGATAGAAGGTCTGAGCTAAAATACACTAAACTAAAATGATAAATAGTCCAAGATAAAATACCCTAAACTAAAGTGATAGAATGTCCAAGATAAAAGACCCTAAACTAAATTGATATAAGGTATGAGATAAAAGACCCTAAAATACAATGATAGACGATCTGAGCTAAAAGACCCTAAACTAAAGTGATAGATGGTCCAAGATAAAAGACCCTAAACTACAACGATAGAAGTTATGAGCTAAAAGAACCTAAAATACAATGATAGAAGGTCCAATCTCAAATACCCAAAAATATATTGATAGAAGTTATGAGATAAAATACTCTAAAACTAATGTGAAAGAACGTCTAATTTAAAGGACCCTAAAATATTTAACATCAATGATTTAGTATGCAATAATGGAAAATGTTGGAAGGCCCACTATATGGCCTTAGAAGAAATCACAATGATCTCACAAATCCTATCATCTTTGAAAAAATATAGATAAATCTCCCATCGAGAAGTATATTATACCCATATTATCCATCTACAAATCATGTGATCTCAAGATAACTAGAGTTGATATATCATTTATGAATTTCATGTTAGTAGGAATTCATGAGAACTTCTTGAGAAAAAATCTATTATGATTTAAATATTCAGATTCAAACATTGAAGTTTAATTGATATTATTCAAATGATGGGTATCTTTAGATATTCATATAGCATAAAATTAGTGAAATTTCATGTATTTTAGGAATAAAAAAATAGGACAACAAGATGGAAGGTTTAGAAAATTCATTCATTTATAGTGTGAAATGGGAGGAATATCCCCACTTTAGAGTCTCTAGAAAAATATCATCAAAGGCATAATACATATCAATGATTTAACTACAACAATATTTGATCGATTGAGATGGACAGTTTAGAAAGAGTATGGTGAGAAGAATAAATTGAATGATGAAGTGCCACTCACCAAACCTCTTATAATTCTTCCCCAAGATAGAGAGTATTGACTAATGAAGAAAACTCTTCAACTCTATTTCAAGCAGTTTTCAATGAGGATGATGATGTTTAATTTTTATAACTCAGGAGATCTATGATTTCCTCATATCTCCATATTTATATAGTCCACGTATCCATCTGGGATTACAATTTAGGTATAAACTGAAGAATATGCTCTAGTGCCTCCAATTCCTCCTTCATCTACTCTACAAGGGGAGCCTCAACTTCAAGATCATGAAATACCCTCTCATTGGTTTCCAAATCTTTTTGAGTTAGGATAATTTGTCTCATAACTTTTTTCAGTGGTTTTTGATCAAAACCACCCACCCCAAAATCATTGAATAGATGATGAAGGCATTCCCCTTGGTCATGAAATGTTTCCAAAAGAGACTCAGAAATAAAGGAATCAATCTACTACCAGATTATCCTACATAGTTTCTATGATATTTTGACTAATGGGATGGGCATTACAAAAGGAGGAATAGACAAATTAGTTGACAAAGAGGTAGGAGAGGAGGCTCCATATATCCTCCCATCAACAGAGGCATCACCCATTACTTATGACTGAGGGATAATTTCCATGAAAAAATCACTCCCACTGTCGGGATTATCATCACGAGAATGAGGGTGATTCCTTGAATTATCTCCCAAGTTTTGAATCAACCCCATCATTTCCATGGACAGAGGGGTTGGTGAGGAAAATTTCTTCTCTACATGGAGGACCAACCAGACTAGCACACCATTAGGATAGACTTCTACCCATTCCTAGGAATGATCCTTTGTAAGAAAGAATGGAGCATCAATGGATGGAAGAATTATCATAGCATCAATGTCTTCATGCACTAACTTTATCCGAAATTTAAAGATGATCCTATGGTGTCACTCTCATCACACACTATCCAAAGGGAAAGTTGAGACCCTTTTGGTGTAGCTGAACTAACGAGAAAACTGATAAGGTTTATATGGATCGCAGATGATCATCTCATTCATCCTTGCTGTAAGATCCCCATCTCAAAGGGAGATCTTGTATGGAATTTCATTTAGAGATCCATTATCATTATTAATTATTGGCCTAGTCGGTGCATGATAGGGGTGAAATCAAATCTATCAGATTGAATCAACCCATATTTAACCTCTTTAGATCTTAGTAGAATAGCCTCAGCCCTAGATATGTTCAAAAACTTGGGATGAGATAAGGCAACAAGGATCCTACTGGCATTGTAGTATTTGTTGCAATATAAATGTTCCTATATCTGGCCAAATAAAAAATAAAAAGTTCCAATAATCATATAGGGGTGTTGGTTTACTTGTTTAATGTTTCCCATGGGTTGGTAAAGGTATGAAAGGGCCAGGAATGATAGATTAAGGTGTCATCCCTCCACTATCTACACTACCAATATCGGTGTATTGACCTGGCTTCCCGAACATGCATCCCCAGTTGGGAAAAGCCATCTATTTAGGAACAGGGCCATAAAATCTACTAGCCTAATGCTTGGATAGATCTATAACTTCAATCAATATTCCCATTAAGTGTTATCCCTAAATTCCAAAATGTCCCAATACAAGATGGAACTATCAAAAACCTACTGGGAAGGGTACCGATGGTGCTATATAGCAGTTGTCCTAACTTCATTGTGACAGAGTAAAATGTTAATCTAGTCTTTTAACAAGATAAGTGATCGTATATTCATGTCCTTCCTTAATTTATCCTTCACAATGATGAGCATTTACCTCAACAACCTTGGATTCTACAAAGGTTCATCCCACACATCAGCGGTAAGTAGGAACTCATCATACACCAGGCTGAGAGGGGGGATACCACCCAATTGGTAGATATCCTGTAGTTTGATTCCCACCTCATCATGGGATAGATTAAATTAGTTGGAGTTAGAGAACTAATAGTCGATCATTTCTCAAAGAATATCAGGCTGGTGATAGAAAATAAATTGGGAAATCCATACTACATCATAAAGATAGACCCTATATAAATTTTCAGTGAACTCTAAGCAGTTTTACATGACGTAGAATGACCATGACCATTCATACTAAAAATTTACACCGAGATGTAGATCCCATTTCAAGATCCATTGGCCACCCAAGTTGTTTAGAGAAGATTTGAATATACCCGAGTAACTCTGAGCAATAGGATGATGAGTGATATCAAAGCCATACAAACCCAAGGGATAGTTTCCAACATATAATACAACATTGAAGATAAAGCTATGACTAGTTGTTCATCCTTAGAAATTGTCATTTGAGTAAATTCAAGAGAAGTTGACACCCAGTGAAATGGAAGATTGACGTCTGAGGGAGGAATGACAACATCATCTAGCGATCGTAACCCGTATAGAGGAAGTTGGTTTGATGAATGATAATTTTGAATGTATAATGGAATAATCCATTACAAAATAACTTTATCTAAATTCATGTAGTATCGAGAGTCATCATTATAGTTTCTAATGATCATGGCCCTTTGATTAGCTATAGAAAAGGAATTTTGATGAGAACTGGAAGCCATATGAATAAAAGTAAGTGGAATATAGCATATAGATAAAATGAAATCTTTTCAAAGGAAATGCATAAAAAATTAGCAGCATCATGCACATCGAATGAATCATCAAAGGGTTTCACAAAACATATAATTGATTCCTGAACTTTATAACTCCTAAAAATATCACATGATGCATAAATCTACAAGGAATCATGAAACCACATGACCACTCAGAAGAGTCATCTTTTCATGAACATGACATGGTAATTTGAGTCACATAATAGTCAAAGGATCATGTGATCAAGGTAGAAAATCCCATGGAACCCTCAACAAAATCATGAATCCCCACTGAAAATGTTTATCAGTTAACATAGTTTAGTTTGTGATTTATTCGAGTGGGTCCTAGTGAAAAGGATTTATTGTGGATTAGTTCTCACAAAAATGGGCTCACAGTGAGGTTTTGTGATGAGTTCTTGAGGAAATGTCTCATGATGAAGTTACACAATGGAATCAGGGAGATAAAGATCTGAAAAAATGAGTGGTCAGTTAATTAATCACTCTCTTTTCCTCTATTTATAGCGAATCCCACAGAATACCAAATGTCACCCGACTGACCAAGCATCACCCAAGACACCAATAGGTGATATCTCCAAAAACTCATGCGGGAATTTTCTTTCCTTACAAATGAGTTCTTATCCCCAAGGACATCGCTCCTACGGTGGAATTTATTGATGCCCACTAAATGAGCATCGATAAATACACAAAGGAAGAAAGACCTGAATATGGGTATTATTTTTACCACAAAGAAAAGAAATAATAAGGCGGTTGATATCATACAGATAACATAAAACCCCATAATACACGCGACCATATAACCTTTGGAAGGTCATGAATATGGTCACGCGCAGTGTATAATCTGTAAAAATCCCCAGGAATTCCCTTTAGAAAGTACCCCTAGACAATTTATGATCAAGCAGTAGATTCTAGATAAGATCCCCTGGGTCATGTGTCTTTCCAACTAGAAGATTCCTGATGAAACATCCAAAAATACTTGGAAAATAGGAGGAAATTTCCAAAAGGTTGTAGCCTCTTGGGATTGTAAAACTCACACGGTGTATCACT
Organism: Viscum album; assembly: GCA_963277665.1. Taxonomy (NCBI): domain Eukaryota; kingdom Viridiplantae; phylum Streptophyta; class Magnoliopsida; order Santalales; family Viscaceae; genus Viscum; species Viscum album. The sequence goes on from OY728131.1 coordinate 918,645,517, forward strand.
GATTGAGAGAATGATTTTCCCTGAAAACAATCATACAAACTCACAAAAACCATAATACTTTTTAAAATAAAAAAAATAAAATACAAAAGGGAAAAGGAGGTATCCTGTTGTGGTCATAAAAAACACATGATTCCCCACCAATGACCTGAGATACACTGAAAGAACCCAATGACATACCCACCTCATCACCCTAAGTCCCATTGGCTTGTAATCCTTATCACATGAAGGGCCTCTAACATGTTCAGGTGACCTCTTTCTCCCCCTCAAGATCCATAAGAACAATCAAATGGAATTTTCCATGAAATGCTCATACGTATCCATATGAACTTTTATTAGTGTCATGATGAATCACCAAGAGGTTGAGTGATTGTATTTTAAAAAACTCATACAACCTCATGAGATCCTCAACCTTAGTAAAATAAACAAATAAAATAAAAGAGGGAGAAATTGGGAGCCTCTTATAGCCATAAAAATAACATGACACGTCTCGGATTTCCATGACATGGTCTCACAAAAGCCCTTGACTAGCCATTCTAATTTCACGAAGGCCCCCAAACGAGTCATTATTGTCTCATGGAAAGTCCCATAAATGTCACATGAGATCATGTTAAGGCCTTAAGATAGGCTTCCTAATGTCATAAAGTCCCTTAGACATTTCTTTATGACAATATGAAAGTCTCTTGGTATGTATACATGAGAAAACAATATCCCATTAGTTGGATATAATCCAATAAATGAGGTGTAGATTGGATGAACTTGTACTCATTGAAAATCATAAGATGTTATGTGAATGACTTATTGTGGGAAATAAAAAAATTGTGATGTTAAATCCCTCCACTGACTCCATACTAGATTCATGTAATATGTTCCCCACAAAGTGGAGAACAACCAAGGTGGAGAGGCCTATAAATCCCCCACCCCACTATGAAAAAAAACTTTTTTATGACCATAGAGAAAATAGACTTTTCCTTGAAACCTCGCACCTGTTCACCCAACCACCAGAGTGGATTTCACGGAGCAGCTGATCTCATAGTTGAGAAATATTCCCATCAAGTAAAATTGGGGGAGGAATTGGAGAAATCATGCAGCATGTATATGAACTTCATTTGATCCCTCATAGATCACATGAAGGACTTCTGGTGGATCAGACGAAGGGCATCCCACATATTTTCTAAGAAATGATAGAATTAAAATAAGCTTACACTGAACAAACCTAAGGTATGTTCAATTAAAGGCTATAAAAAATACTAAAATATAGAAGAATAAGGAAAAGAACACATACTCGGATCCTCATGCGCTTCGCATGAACTACTCAGGTCATGAAAAAGCACTAAGACATGTCACCCAGGTCATGTGACGCTCCTTTGGTATACTATTAGGATCATGCGAAGTCCCCTAGACATTTCAAATAAAGTCACATTGTTCCCCTCGTAATGCCACCCTAGTCTCATGAATCCCTTGGGGATCTTCATCCAAACTGTGTGGTGTCCTTCATATATGTTTCCTAACTCATATTATGACACTAGCACATGTTATCCGAGCCTCATGATAGCACCCAAGAATGTCAACTAGATCTCACAACACCCTCCTGGTACACCAATGATATCTCATGATGACATCCATACATGTTATCCTGGATCATTTTTCACCCTCTAAACATGTCTCATTGACTCTCATGATTCCCTATAAGTATTTCATCCATATTTTGCAATGATGTCTATGCCAGTCAGTTGGATCATATGATTCCCTCTAGGCATGTCAGCTGGGATCATACAATGGATTCCAAGATCAGCTATCCATGTATCATGATTTCCTTTGGATAATCCAACATTGATCATGTGATATCCTTCAGACATGTCAATCTAGGTTATGCGACATCCCTTTGACAAGTCTACCAGATCATGTGATTGTATTTTGACATGTTAAAAATACATCCTTAGAAATTTCAAGAAGAAAATTGAGGAATGTCGAGTGGAAAATTGGTGATTATTAGGATGGAAAGTAGGAAAAGTAAAAGGGGAATCCTAAAAATTTATAACTTTTTCCATATTCAGTGTGTAAGCACAATCATAGGGAAAACATTAGTGTGTAATCCCCGACAAGTGGGATAACATGATATGTCCTTCATATAAGGGAAACCTCAGTTTGAAATCCCCAATCAACAAAACTATGATGAATCTGATCCCTTTTATAACCAAGATACATAGGATGACTCTATAAGGCCTGAACTATATACTAATTATGCAAAGGTAAGTCCCAACACATAAGTTCTACATCCACGATCAATGAGACAGATTATTTTTTATCCTCGGTTTCTCATACTGAGCATAGATCACATTGGACTAGGGAGTCATGGTGATCATATCATTCACGTGAAAAGCCTCTATCAGGTTAATAGAACCATAAGTGTATAATCCCAAACCAATTAAATAATATTATATGCCCCGCATATAAGGGAAACATTAGTGTGTAATCCCCAATTAACTGAACTCTAGTGACTCTGACTTCTACCACAACCAGGATAGGTAAGATGCCTTCCTAAGGCATGAGACTGAACTCAAATGATTCCCACTTCAGTGTAAGCCCCTCCATGTCTCCAACATTTCAAACATCAGGACCCATTAATTCCCATGGGCTAATCATTCCACCTCATCCATCAACAAACTAAGAATCTTACTAAACTATGATCACTTGGTTTCCGGATGTAATAAGGATACATTGGAATCCTTCTTAAGGACTGAGATCCATATTAAAATATCTCAAGTGTAGTCCCAGCACATAATCCCCACATCTATATACAGTGAGACTAATTACTTTTTATTCCTTGTTTCTCACATCAAGCATAGAACACATGGTCTTAGGGAGTTACTATGGTCACCTAATTTGCATCATGAATCTCCACCAATTATGTACATCTTAGAATGTAAGCCCTGATGAGTGGAATGATATAAATATCTCCTATATTAGGGAATTTATTTTGGTGTTAGTGCCAATAGCATGACTAAACTATGATAACTCTGATTCCTTATATACCCAAAATATGTAGGATGTATCCTCAAGACTCGCATTCCAATATTCAGTGTCAGAGTTCGTGCACATATATCCTTTACGCCTGAAGTTATACTTCACAAGTTTGAACAACTACATGGTTTCAGATTCTTGCAATAAATAAGATACATAGGATGCCTCATAATGGCTCAATACCCTCCTCGGAATATTAACCATCTACCTGCATGGAAGTAAATTCCTAAGTGTCTGGTTGTGTGGCTTCAGTATATAAGAAAAAATTCTTTACTAGGAAATGGGTGAAGATTATTGGATACATACATATGGATTCAATAATTGCATCCCCTTATTCTTTTGTACATAAAAAGAGTTAACCTATGATCATTTTTTTGGGTAACCTATCTTTTAACGGGATTAGGAAGAGATTATCAAACATATCTTAAATCTATAAGAGGGTCTCATAGTAGAAAATAATTCCCCCCAAAAGGGTGTGATGATCCCAACCTATCATCCTTCTAACCAATCTGAGTCCCTAAGAATCAATGGTTCTGAAACCCTAATTGACCACCTGGCTTTGGAAAGTAGTTTTGTACCCAATTACAGATGTGTGAACCGTTGGGAGTTTATATTAAGAACAAAAATGGTAACAAAAATTAAGTGATTGTGTCACACAATTAACTCCCCTCTCATTCACAATCAACCTTTAGGGACAAACTAAACGTACCTGGTGATCATCTCTTCTCCATCAAAATAAGGACTCTGTAGGATTTATCTGAGATGAGGATATCATGTTATGGTTCATATATTGAAATAATTATGAAGAAACGTTTTATGTGGGATAATGGCTGATGTGGATCGTGATAGAAGATAGGTTCCCATACCATAGAAAGATGTATCAAATGTTTTAGTAATAAAAAATATGATATTTAAATTCATTAAATTTATAGGACTATCTTAATGCCACAACATAAGAGACCACACCTCATAATTGACCTGGTGTATTTTGATGTCATTGGAATTTTGAGGGTACCAGTACTATGGAGGGTAGTATGTTCCATAAATGGATTAAAGGTAAAATAAAATTATTGAAGACCCCATCATAATATTTTATATACACTGTAAAGGGTGCGTATTTAGAAGATCAAGAAAAATGGTTTTTTAATCTATAGAAACTTGTTTCATAGAGCAATTGAACATGTCAAATATTGTTTGAAGGTTTAGATGATTTTAGGAGATTTTTCTTTTATTTAAAGGAGTTTTGGGAAAAAATAGGTCATAAATTATAGATCTAAGTGTTAAATTAGGCTATTTTATAGTGAATAAGGTTACATTATAGAATTTAGTGAAACCAAATAAATAATTCCATAGACATACGATTTCCAAACAACCTAGAAGACTCAATGAGAATATTGAAGGTTGGGTTATAGATTAGGACATCAAGTTTTTAGTTTTATTAATTGATACTAAATGACCCCACTAATATTTTTGGGACACATGGCATGAATAAAGATAATCAAGCATATATTTATTGATCCTAACCCTTGGATAAAAGGGTTAGTTACTGAAAATATATAAATTTTATCTTAGTGATTTTGAGGAAAATAAAAAGGGAACCACACTATACATCTTAATTTCATAATATAGAGAGAATATAGTGCCTAAAAATATTTCAATATCTATTTCATCATGAGAAAATATAAGAAGAAGAGGATTATACTACTTTTTTTACTGATAAAGAAGAATATAAAAAGGGTAATTCAAATTTGAAATTATCCTCATCTAGAAGGAGGAGTTACTATTATTGAGATATTGGGGAATAAAAATACACAAATCAATAATATTGAGGATTTTATTAAATCTATATTTAATAAAAAGAAGACTGTAGCAATGTGGATCATTACAGAGCATCAATTGAGAAGAAGAATATGAAAGGTTTCATAGTGACCTGTGTAGAATTGAGATAGAACCTTGTGTATACAAACTATTAAAGAATACCCACAAGTATATAAATTTTCTAAACTTGTATTAAAGTAGTGATCTTATATACATTAATAGAGGGTTCACATAGATTGGTTATAAAGTTCTCCAAATAAATTGTATCTCATACAGTGCATGGTGTTGAATTCTATTACACCATCACAATGTCATGTGTAAACCCCTTGGATTATCTCTTTGTGGTGAACCAAATAAAATCCCTATGTGTGTAGTATTTACTTTATTCATTTGTTTTGTATTCAAGGAAATAGTGATAAGAGATTAAGAGAATGAATGAGTTCCTCTAACTAGTAAATATGATCTATATGGTTAAGAGGACCATCAAAAATATATGTTTAAATATTTCAATACCTTGATTTACCCACCTCTCATGATTATTTCGATTAACTTGGTCTCAAAATCTACTAATAGTTATGCTCAATGATAAGTTTAAATCATTCAACACCCAGATTCACCCACTTCTCAGGATACTTTTGGATCAACTTGGTCCTATTTTATTTTATTCACTTTTAATAAATGCAATCATTAATGGTATGTAATACTTTATTTTATGTATTTATAGTGTAATTCTATATTGAGATTCAATGAAGTGTTGTTAATTTGATGTGTATCTTGTATGATTTTTTAGTGTTTAGGTATAATAAGATCACTGAGAGGGATAAGGGTAAATCCATTATCCATTTTTCTTTATATGATTTATTTATTTTAAACTCACCTCTGTGACTGGTTAAAATCTTGATACTCTCATTCTTAGTTATCGAATCCTTTATTCTATGCAAGTATATTAAAGTAAAAAAATCACACAAGTATTTACAATGTGTGACCTCAATGTGAGAGCTTAATCCTTACTTTGTTTGGTTTCACTTATGATACCTCTATTTACACTATAAATCATCATGAGTATTGGTATAAACTGTCTTCTAAATAATTTATGAGAAACTACCCCAAAATTTAAGGCCCCGAGTGAATTAGTGGCCACCTATCGATGAGTTATTAAAACTGGATCCTACTAGTTGTAGTTATCTCTTAAAAAAATTATGGATATCTCCTAATAGGGTATTTATACTTCATTACTATAGTTCTTAAAATGGTCCTCCTAAACGAATTTTATAAACAAGTTCCAACTACATCCACCTTTTAATGCAGTATGTGTGTTGGCCTTATACACTTTCAATTCCATGAATCAAGATCATATAAAAGATCATTGTCCTTACACACCTTCTTCTTCTTATTATATGATGATATCACTGGTGATAGGGAGAGGTTATGGTATCTCACCTTCTCTATGGGCTTTGACACAACATCTTGGGTGTCTACTTTTATCTCTTTATTCTTTGACAGAAAGAAATATAACCTATATATAGTCAAATTAAACTATGATACATAGAGGAATATTCTTCATAGAATTAGTATTTGTTCACGTAATTTTCATCTGACCTTCTTCAATTTATCCCAAATTTTTATTTATAAATTTATCATGAATATTGTTTCCTTATTTTTAATAATAAAACTCTATAATGTGGGAAATTAATATTTTTTACTCTTTAAATATGTTCAAAATTTCTAAAATATCACCCGTTAAAAGAACATAATCTTCAGTATTATCATATCAACAATGTTTACTTATATCTCTCTGAAGACCCATAATTTTTCATCTTCACATAATATTGAAAAACATTACTATTTAAATTCCACAATATCCACATTTTTGTGTTGTCCCAATTCAGTATGAAAAAAATACTAAATTATTATGGTGTGGTCTTATCCTCTATGATGTGATCCATTTATTCATGAAAAAACCTCATATTGAATCACATTATTTTTTTGATTTTCATTACCATGAATATAAACACTTAATAATATTCTAACTAAGACTCTTATTCATAAATTTTATCTTCTGAAGTTCATAGTAAACTCTAAAAAAGATACACTTTCACAAAACATAAACTGCTTCTGATGTTATATAACTTATTCATGTACCATATCATTATAAGTCCACTAAATTAATATTTTTGCATAAATAGTGGAACACGGTGTAATTAATATTTATTTCTTAGACACCATGGTCTTTTATTAATTTATTTAACGTAACCAAAGTTACTAAAACGTGTATATTTTGATGACAATGACTTATTCATGAAAGATATTTTGATAATGGAACACCACTACACATATTCAGTTGATAGTTTTCAATGAATCTAGAACAGGTAAAATCATGAGGATAATCATTTGAAGAAGATATTCCATATTGTATCACATGAAGAGTTGGTGTGAATGTATTAAAAGGATGAAAAATTCCCACTTTTCATTGAACTTGCATCATAAATAATAATTAGAGTGTACCATATTATTAACCTTGACATGTTATATGAATTCCATTTAAATCCCTTTAGGATTCCCTTCTTGATGGGTCTCCATGTCACACCCTATATGGTTCTTCTTCCCTACTTAAGCATCTCCCTATATTCTTATTCTCATCTATAAATTTTAATTTCCTCTACCTTAGAGCATGGTCGATTTATTCTTAATATCATACTACTTAGGTAGTGATGGCCTTGAGGGATAGTACATTTTTTATTAATCCCTTAACAAAACTCATAGAATATTTATAAGAATTGGTTTATGTATTAAAAACTCAATAGCAAATTCACTCATAAGAGTTCTTCGAAACACTCATAAGTAGTTTCCTTTGTTAATTTCTAGCATTAAAAAGACTCATACAATGGCCTTAAATGACTCATATGTTGTCACCAACCCTTTACAAAAAACCCAATGCATGCTCCTCTGGATGACTTATACATAGCATAAACTATTATTAAAAAAAATAAATCTATAAATCCAAAAACCCAAGATTAATCTCCCATATTAAATATATTTCTTCAACTGCATCCAAATATATTTTATACTACTCAGTTAATTTATTTTTATTTGAATAATATAAAATATATATTTACTAAATTAACATAATTGGTAGAAACTCTAATCACTTCCAGAAGCTCACTTATCTATTCACAAACTCTCAACATATATTGACACCTTTTTATCAATAAAGAATCAATATTTATAGAAAACAAATAAAAACTTTGACATTTTATCTTCAATATCCACTTTTTTTTATTAATTCCCAGAAATAATTTTAGTCAATATGTTCACATACTAAATTTTTCATCTCCCCCTTTTTGATAATAAATACAAATGTTTTTATAGATTTTATAACTCACTCATCTCCAAGACACTTTATATCCCACTAATGCTCACTATTTTAGCGTGAATCAATTGCGGGAAGGTTTATAGACATATTTTTTCTTATCTATGATCCTATAATTAGTCAACTCTATGTCTATAAGAGCTAACCTAGTATAGAAAACAATAGTGACTAACCAAGTTATTCGAAGTTGTCCATAATTTATCATGCATGTGAGAACATTATTTAACTTCTCAGTTTTTGGGGTATTCAAAATAATTATCAGGAATAATTTATAGCTTCCATTAATCTCAAAAAACACATTAGAAAGGCTATGTTAAAGACATAATATTAGCTCTTTAACTTATATTTTCCATCAACCATATATCCCCATTTTAAAAAAATGATATAAACAATTGAGGGAAGTAAGTGTAATCAACATACCTTAATTTCCATTTTATAAAGAGCTATTCATAAATTATAAATTCAAAACATAATGATGATTTGACATATTATCTTAATATTCAACCCCCCCCCCTAAGGGACACACTAATTTCCTCTTCATCATGGAAGTTATAATTCTCCAAAATTGTAAAACTTATTTTTTGTGCAATCTATACAATGCTTATCCAACTCTCTCTTAGTTATACTCCTTAAAGTACCAAAATGTTATTAAAAATCTAAAAAAAGGAATAATATGTTTTTTCATTACTTCTTAGACAAAATAGCAAGGTTGAGAGTTTCCTCTCAACCAATATCCTCCATGATTTCTATATTTTTTATCAATGATTTTTGATGCCTCATTTACTAAATTTTTTGTCATGAGTTTCCATGAAATATATAGAGATTTTTTTATTTCATTAGATTTATTATGTGGGAATTTCTTCATGTTGTGAACAATAAATTCACATTATTCCTTATAAACTTGCTTCTTCTTCTTGAGTATTTCAACATGATTTGGTATCCCTAATGAACCATTTTTTCAATTCTATCCATTTTCCCATACTTACCACGTATTACTTCATGAATTCATTGGTTATCACTTTTTATAATAAATATTTATATTAATATCGTTCATGTATTCCAAAATTATTTTCTTACACCCACTCTATATCTTATTTCTGAAAAGACATGTTCTTATTACAATTGTAAGGATTTATCTTCTTCCATTAATATTTCTAGGATCTAATAGTCTATATAATTTTTCCAAGAAATATTTTGATGCAAATTTTATCATTAAGACCTTATTGATCTCATCTTCCATAAGTTTCATCTAGTATTTCATTTTTTTATTGAAAATACTTATTGATTTTGAAAAAATAAATTTCCTCTTCCTGAGACTATTTACCTCCCTCAAAAACATATTTTCTATTATTTTCTATATTTATTCCCCTTGATTAATTCCATATCCATGGGAGAGGGATGTTATACATAAGTTATATGATTTATTCTTAAATCCTCAATATTTCCAATAGTATTATTTAAACCCTGATCTTCTGTGATATTGACTTGTCTGCAAATGAAAATCTATATGTTTTCCAAATTAATTTTGGCCTTTTTTCTATTTTTAAGGGTTTTTTCAAATATAAAATCATATATATATATATCTTTTTATTGTATTAAAACATTTTTTATGAATTGTATTATCTTGAAAACCTCTATTTTGAGTTTCAATGTCTACAAAACTAAATAACCCAGAATCAGTATCACATGAAAAATTAAAAACAATTTATACCTTTTTATTAGGACTTGTATTTTATAGATATTTGGATGTATAAGACTTAATATCCACATATTTTTCATAATTTTTTATCATGTTCTTAAATATTTTTTCATCTTTAAGACACTAATATTATTCTTTAATCATCTATTCTTCTTTTTATTTATTTTTTCATAGAGATCTTCTATAATCTTGTCATGTTTTATAACATTCACAATAAAAATCTTATTCTCCATAATGAGATCACTTTATTTCCCATATAATTTTACTCCTTCCTTTTCAATCATCTTTATCCACTTCTTGATCTTGGTATTATTCCCAATACAGGCTTCTGGTTCATATTTAAGAATATACTCAATGTATCTATCTTCTTTCTTCTCATCACTTCTTGATGTGTCTTCATGCCTTTTGACATGAGATATGAATATTTTTTTATTTTGAGAGATAAATTTTTCTTCTAACTCAATAAAAGTTGACGAGTCATTACTTACTTAAATTATCATTATTTTTCTTCTATATTTCTCAAAATAGTTCTTCTTATTTCTAATGGTTCTTTCAAGTTTTTTTTAGAGAAGTCATCTTCCTCTTTATCACTTCCAACCTCAACATATTTCTTTTTTGGGAATTCTATTTCTATTTACAATTCTTCCACAATTAAATAATTTAATAGGGAGAATATATTTTTATTATACTTTCATTCTTATTATTTTCTTGTAGAAAAATTCCATGGATTTCTTATATTCTTAACTTCTTCTATCATCACTTTCAGAATTTAAATTAGATTCAACCTTCATTTCCTGGATCATTTATTCTTTATTAGCATTGAATATCATCCCCTCTGGTTTATTTTTGTGAATGGGTTATCTACTCATATCATAGTTATGTAAGGTGTTGTGAAACTCACCATGGGATAGGTCTCATATCACCTCCATGTATGATATCATTGAGTCAAATCTATCTAGGAAATTCCTCATAATCTTCTTTAAAATTAATTAATCATCTAGATTACCTCCAAATACAATAATATGACTTAATATATCATTTATCCAAATAAATTACTCATACAAATCCTTATCATCAGTCATTCAAATGTCTTCTAACATAGATCTCCCAATATAAAGTTTGGCATATTTAATCTTCACATTACCTTTATACATTTTCTTGAAAATTCTTGTACATATCCTTGGTAATTTTAAGCCCCATTAATTTGGTATATAAGTTTTATGATAGAGATGAAATTATAGAATTTAAATCTTTCCCATTCAATTAATTATTTATCTTCTCATTATAATTTATGGAAAAATATTTTCCAAGTGGAGTAAATCCAACTTTACAACATTGCTTCCCTCTATAACTTATGATAGAATATTTAAAGGAATTTTTTTCTTCCATATATAAAAAATATTTCAATAAAAAAGGGTACTCCTAATCTATTTATATAATTAAGATTGTACATTCTTCTCCTTCAATAGAGTTTAAATCTTTTAGAGGCAACCTTGTTAACTCTGATACCATGTTTTGTCCCTAGGTCTGATGGGATCACTAAGAGGGGGATGAGGTGAATCAATGATCCTTTTTTTTAATATTTCTATATTTTAAACCAAACTTTGTGGTCTATTAAGATCTGAATAATCTCATTCTTAGTTTTCTCACCCTTTATCATGTGTAGTTAGATTTAAACAATTAATTCAAACTAGGATTCACATGGTTTATCCTCAATGTGAGAGCCAAATCTTGGCTTGGTTCAGGTTGAGTTTCACGACCTAGATTCACACTATAAATCATATTGAGGACAAATACAATCTTTCTCCTGAATTTTTTTCAAGAAATCTCCCAAAATGTATAGTCCTAAGTGATTCAATGTACACCTATTGATGGGTTTATTATACTAGATTGAACTGGTTGCATCTATCAATGAAAAATCCTCTAGTTTCCTCCTAAGGGGATCACTACTCTACCTCATAAATGTTATTTAAAGGATCCTGCTAATCTATTTCCTAAAATATGTTTTCATTTGTATCTTACTTATGATGAAATATGTGTGTTTCCCATTACTACTAAAAGTATTCAAATCATAGTACTCTAAATTTTCATCTTACTTTATCACCTTCTTCTAATGATAATATAATGATATTGTAGGTGGCAGGAATAGGTTCTTAATTCTCACCTTTCCCATGGGATTTGACACAGTAGTCTAAGTATCAACCTCCTCCTTTGTTCAATTCACAGAAACCTCTCTTGGATTTATTTGGATTCACCTTTGATATATAGAAGTATCTTATTGGTAGTAGAAGTATTGGGTTACATAATTCTCATCTCATATTCTTCTATATCTCTCTATTTTTAATTTACAAAATTATCCTGAATATTTTTTCCTTATTTTGAATTAGAAAAATCTATGATATGTTATAGTGATATTTCCTCCTCTTTAAATTCATTTAAACTTCGTAAAATATAACTCTTGAAAAGCACATAATCTTTAGTATTCTCATATCTATCATGTTTAATTTTATCTCTCCAAAGACTCAAAGGTTTTCATATTAATACGATATATATTAAAAACATTGTGGTTTATATTTAATAATATCTACTTATTTTAATTATTCCACATTAGCATGAAAAAATGTGGAATTTTCATGGTGTGGTATTCTCCATTGAGACGTGAACCATTAATTTATGACTTACCCACATCTTGAATCACATTATTTTTTTGATTTATATTACCATGATGATCATCACTGGAGCATCAGCAAACTAAGACTCTTCTTATGAAATTTTATCTTCATATGTTTACATTAAATTCCTATAAGTTTCATTTTTACAAAACTCAAAAAATTATAATGTTATATAAATTATTCATATACTATTTCATTGAAATTCCACTAACGTCTTTTTTCAACTTCAATTGTGGGATATAATGTGAGAAATACTTACTATTTCTATAGCATGGTGTTTCTGTAATTTATTAAAAATTTCCCATGTTACCAAAACATATATCTTATGATGATCACTAATTGTCTATGTATGATATTTTTATAATGAAACACCACTACCCAAATGATTTTAGTAGTTTTTGGTGCATCTAGAATAGTAGTGGTGCTACTATAGCAACAGTGGGCACTGTAGTGGCAGCAGGTCACTGTAGTGGTGGCATGGTACTATAGCAGCGGCGGGTACTGTGTCGTACTATAGTAGTGCAGTACTGTAGTAGTACTCTTCACAGAATGGGGCTTGGGACAAAAAATTGGGCCTACAGGCCATGTAATGGGCTAAATTTCCACTGGGACTTCAGGCTATGTAATGGGTCTCCATCTACCCAGTTAAAGGGGTCTTTGCTTTGCTTTAATAATAAATGAGGCTTTGGCCCCAACCTTTTAAAAAAACGTGACAATGAAAATCCATATTTTTCTTTATCAAGCACTGGTGGCCATATTTTAGAGGGATGAATAGTGATCTTTTTTCATTAATCCCACATTATAAATAAAAATTGTATCATGATTCCTTATTATCATTGACATGTTATGGGGTTTTTATTTAAACCCCTTAGGGCTGAATTTCTCAATGGGTCAAGTTCCACCCCACACAGTGCTTCCATCCTACTAAAGCACCACCCCATGCTCTACTTTACATCCACCTATTTTGTTTGGATATACCTTTGATATTGGTCGTGTCTCTTTGATACTAGGTTACATAGGTGGTGTTGGACTTAAGGGATGGTGCATTTTTTATTAATCCTTTGAAAAAACTCACAACAACATCTATTTCGTAATACTTAGTTTACGTCTTAAGAACTCAACAGTAGAATCACTCGTACAAAATCCTCTATACACTCATATGAAGTTTCATTTTTCAATCTCTATAATTGAAAATTATAATATGGTGGCCTAAAATTCATCATAAATAGTCACCATACCTTTTCTAAAAACATAATGTATCGCCCTTCAGATGACTCATATATATCTTAAATAGTCTATAATCAAAATTAGAAAATAATTCCAAAAAAAGAAAAGACTCCTATCTAATCCTCCTTAAATTAACCTAGCTATATCGAAATATATTTTATACTTATGGACTCAATTATTTTTTTTTTCAAAATACATAAAATAGATTTACTACATTAACATAATTGGAATCAACTCTAATCACTTCCAATTGCTCACTTTTCTCTTCACACACTTTCAATACATATTGACACATCCTTATCATCAAGTTATCCTTCATTATTGACAAAAAATACAACCTTTGATATTGAATATTCATTTTTAACTCAAGTTTATATAAAAAATAATTAACATAGGGAAGTAAAATGTATGCTTAAATCTAGTATGTTTCATTCTTCCCATCTTAATAAAGTTTTCCTTCAAAATTTTAAATTTTCACTCACTAATGAAAAAAATGCAAGTACACCCTTAAATTAGGGATGAATCAAGATATAGGTTTTATTGAGAAATCAGACACAATATATAGGGTAAGACTAATAAACTCTCCACTTCCCTCATAAGTAGAATATATTGATATTTTTATTACTCTCAGCCATTTTTACCAAACATGCTTCTTTATAAGGTAAAAAGATCCATGCCTATAAATGAGTTTTCATAGGCATACTCTGAAATTATTGTGATGTTTTACTTACATCCTAATAAATTTATCATACCTTCTATGTTTAAGAAATTATCCCACAATTTTAATGTAGATAGTGTAAGATAAATATTGTTAAAAAAACCATGAATTTCATTCATTATATAGGCTCAAATGTGTCTTTTGGTTCTATGTTATAATTATTTTCATGATAAGTATTCATTTTACATTCCAAATAATGAACGAATAAGATTCTTTTTTCTTACTTAAATAATTAAAAATATATTTTTTCTATCAGGATTATCCATTATTCAATAATTAATTAATTGGAATGTCCACTAAAGGATAGTGTTCATCATCATATAGAGTGTTTTTACTCCTATTTCCAATCATTTTCTAAAACCAGAGTGGTTGGTGTGGATAATAAATAATGAATTCATAAGAAAATCAGAAAAAAAATTGTCATATAAATATGAAAAATCAATCATAATATGTCTTATACTTTTAATCCTTCATTTAAACCTATGAATATTTTGGTTCAACCTATGTTAAATTCAATTCAACCTATGTTGATTAATGTTTAATCCTTTTATACTTCTTAACATAATCCCCAAAAATAACTAAACTCTAATAAAATTCCATTTGAAACATCCCCAAACCCAATCTTTTGTATCTAGTGCTACAAATACATACTCTACAATAATACGTTGATACCAACTTAGATGAACCAATAGACCATGAATCACTTTACATGCTTATATATTTCATTTCACAAATAAAAATAGTCTCTGGACCCAAAGGTTTAGTGTATCTTGAGATTAGTTACATGTTAATCTTATTACTCATTATAAATTCCCCTTTATTCTCAAAATTATCCACACATGAATATCTCGTAGACATATCCCTACAAAAATTATTCTTGGGAAAATGGGAAAACCTAATAAATGACTGGGTTCAAAATATCAGTAAGGGAAATAACAAGATCAATGAGACATCAATGATGTATCATTAGATCATAAAAAAATTGAGAGACATGATCATGGAAGGAAATGAATAATTAATGTAATGAGATCATGAAATCTTAATAAATGATCATGAGGCATAATAAAAAAATCATATATCATGGTTTAGAATCTATAAGTGTAAGAAACAGGGTTTTTAGAATGGGTCAAAATCTCAAACCTGTTTAAATTTTGACTTGTCCCTAAGAAAACTGGGAAAATATGGGATGTTCTGGAAATTTCCAGACTACATGCCATGTACTCTAGTGTACACGATGTGTATGGGTTGGGAAAGTACCAGCTGTGTGCCCACCAAGTACATGTTGTGTGGTGACTGTGTAGGAAGTTTCCTACTACACAACATGTAGTTATAGACACGCCATGTACCTGTGACCATGTGGAGTCTATACATGTCGTGTAGGCCTGTTGGCGGGGTAGAAGTTTTTAGCAAGTACACGCCATGTACGATTTGTGAATGCCATGTAGAGGGGGTGTGTATGGGAATATAAATGGTGTGTTGGGGATGTCGATAGGGTAAAAAGTTACATGCCATGTACCATAGGTTCATGACGTATAGTCAGTCGGCAAGTCCTCAGCAAAATATTAGCTGCCTTATGAACAGTAAAATGATACATGGTGTGTAGTCCTAAAGTACACATCGTGTATTTTAATTTTTTCACTAAAATGGGTAGTAGCATCCTTTTAAGGCAGAACCCAAACCCTTGACGGGTTTGAGTGGGGAGAGCCGGCCCGGACTTCTTTTCTCTCCCAATTCTTCGCTCGAAGTCAGATTCAATCTCTATTTGATCCATTGGAACCCCCTCAGTAAGGCCTTGATTCCCCTTGAGTCATTCATCTTGATTTCTGTTCTAGACTGAGTTATAGGGGTTTGATAGGTTTTTATTATTTTTTAGATCTACCGTGTTTTAAACCTAATTGGAGGCTATTATCAGAAGAGTAGCATCATATGAGTCCCAAGTAGGTGGTACATACATCTTTTTGTGATTTCGCGGACTTTTGGGTGGTGGGCATATTGCGCGTTTTCAGGTATCTTGAGCTAGACCCTAATTTACCTGCTATTTCCTGTTTAATTGTTTATTTGACCTATGGGATTCCCTTGGGTATGCCCTTTTACCATTTTTATTTAGCAAGGCCAGGCAAGGGGTCGTTGCTCATCGGGGCATTTTGGCTGAGGGATGCCAAAATGGTTATAATTGTTTTTTATTATTTTAAACTGTTGAGTTTAGTGTATTAAACCATGATATGAATTTTTGGATACCATAAAGACCCCAGTGCTGGTATGGGACAACACTTGGTTAGCACATACATCTATTTAGATCATTTTTCATGTTTATGTGTTTGGTTAAATATAATTGTTGAATTGAATATTCTGGAACCTTTAGGTTGTGTGGGGCATGACCCAGATATTCTTGAGTGATTCTGATCACAGATTGGACTTGGACCAGGTTACTTTGGGTGGTTTTGACCATGGTATTTGGTGTCATGGGCATCATCTTGAGGCAGGATTACTGTCAGGTTGGGCATGGCCCATGTTACTGGGATGGCGAGGCCATCCGACTTGAGCTGCATGGTCGTAGGGACACGAGGTGTCAGAGGTGTGGTGGTTGTGTAATATTTTGGTGATTACCACTCGCTCGTAACTATGAGTAGTGTGCACATAGAGAGACTCTGTGATGAGGTGGTTTTGACCAATCGTGTGGGTAGAGGCCCCCGTAAGTTACGGTTTAGGTACTATTGGTTTGGGGGTGCTTGTCGTAGGAAGCCACATGGAAAGTGAGGACCTTTTAGTGGATATAATCGAGGATATCAGGTTGGGGGTAGAGGCTCACTGTGATTTAAGGGCAGACATTGTTGTCCCTATGGTTACTTTATTTTGAGGGCAGACATCGTTGTCCCTCCTGTTACTTTATTTTGAGGGCAGACATAGATGTCCCCTCGGTTACTTTATTTTGAGGGAAGACATCGTTGTCCCTCGGGTTAATTATTGAGGACAAGCATTGATGTTCCTCTGGGTTACTATTTCTCAGGTGTGCCTTCAAGATGTCGGTACTTGAGACACGTAGTGTCATGGGGCACATGGTGTCGGGTTACATGACAGAGATTCTGACGTTGGCTGAAGAAGGTGACACTCCATGGTAGTTGTTGAGCACCAGTGAAGTTTGTGATTATTTTTGCATCGTATTGTTTACTATTTCCCTTATATATTCATGCCTTCTTAAACACTTATATTAGGTATGCATCGTTGGGTGGAATCCTACCGAGATTCATCTCACACCCTGCATTGGCCCTTCGGGATGCATGTAGACTTTATGGATTTAGGTGCAGGAAAGAGGCTAACCTCAGAAGATCGACCTCATTAGCTGTTGCATGGAGATGGTATGGACCTTGAGGTCTTGACTAGCTGGAGTTAATTTGTTTTTATTACTTTTCTGTATCATCATGCTTACTTATTTGGTAGCTATGATTGTTTATCCATTGGATCCTTTACATATGGATATGTATGAATTTCATTGGATGCATGTTTGTTGTTCAGTGGTAGTTATAAGTGATAATAATGCTATTGTGTTTACTTTCTTCTATCGGTGTTTATATTTATTGCTTCTGATATTTATCGATATTGAATGTTCTTCTACTTTGCAGGTCTGGTGCGAGTCTACTGAGTCATTTATTCCACTGCATCTTTATTATTATACTCAGACTAGTACCATTATTATCCTCCAAGAGAGTATAGCATCCTTAGTATACCTAAAAAGTCCATCGCTGCTAGTCGGAAGCCTTTGGTGTTCGGGGAGGTGTGCCTAAGGTAGTAACACCTGATCCGTTTAGCACTGTCTGGGTGGCTGTTCGGGTCCGGGTCATTACAGAGTGGTATCAGAGGAGTTCTTTGAAGAGATTTAGTGGCAGTGTTTTGCTGGTTACTAATTAGATTGAGGATTATTTTAATTTCTACTAGTTTTACTATTTGGTATATTGTTGAATGGAGATAGTTTGTTACTAGAACTAGGTTTCTAGCTTGTTCTTGGGTGCCTGTAGCCCCAGGTTTGAGGAATATACCATGTTTCCATTGGTGGGAATTGTTTCCTGATTTTTTCTCAGATTACAGTTTATATGATTCCCACCTCAGTGGCACACTTGGTGTGTGAAGTTAATGATTGTGATATGTAAACCTTGACCCGGTGTGGTAAGGGAGAATTGGACCTTGGATTGGTATGACATGGCTTATTTCCTTGGCTTTTTATAGTCACATTTTTAGGGTATTTCAATTTCATAACTGTACATATGATTTGTGAAGTGATAATTCTATGTCAATGATATCAATTTCCATGCTTTGTATTCTTTGAAATGTGAAAAGGTTAAATTCATTATAGAATTACTTGTTTTTTGTAATATGTTATTCCATGATTTATACTTTTGTATAATTTCATGTGACAGGTAGGTACTATGGTTGAGGTGATTTTGGTCACCAGGATTGGGTGACTAGGTCATCGGTTTGAGGCAATTTTGGTTTTTAGGATGGGCATGGCCCAAGGTACTTTTGATACTTGGCTCTATTGGGGGTGGGTAAGGAGGCCATGAGGCCGGGATGTCATGAGGCATGGTTGCAATATGGGAGAGTAAGGGTGGCAGTTGTGTGCTGCCTTTTACTGCTTTCCTTATATGCATTGAATATATATTGTAATATATATATATATATATATATGGGTTGTCTAACCATTTATGGTATTCGGCGGGTTCCTCTTATACATATTGATGGAGCATCAGGTTGGTGATGATACAGTGTCGGAGGTGTAGAATCTGGTTCAAAATCCAGTGCAGGCAGAGCAGGAGCCACAGGTATAGGCTTAGGGAAAGGACCTGGTTCAGGATCTAGTGCAGGCAGGATAGTAGCCGGGCTTGGCAGCGTTCAGACCATGGCTCGATGAGCAGCTCCGAGCTAGCCTTGCACGTGTCTTGTATGGTATTAACAGAGGTGCATAGGGTACAGAGTCATTTATGGCATATCTAACGCGGGAGTTCCAGTCACAGAACCCGCCTCTTTTTCAGTGTGAGGTTGGTCCGCAGGCAGCTGAGAACTGGATAGAGAGCATTTAAATGATCTTTGAGTAGCTTGAGACACCTCCAAGGTGGAGGTTCAAGCTGGCGACATACATGTTGTGGGGAATGGCGAAGCGTTGGTGGCATGTGTAGGTTCAGGCTCACAGGCATGAGGGACTATTTTGGAAAGACTTTGAGGATAGGTTTTTCAAAAACTTTTACCCAAAGACACTGAGGGCATAGAGGGCTCAAGAGTTATTGAGCCTTCAGTAGGGAGACATGTCTGTCATGGACTATGTAGCTACTTTTACTGAGTTGTCCCTCTTTACACCTGGTATGGTAAGCGATGATACGGCTAACATGAGGCACTTCGAGGATAGATTATGACATGCTATTCAGATCCAGGTGAATATCTTCAGGTTGGGTTCATTTCTAGAGGCAGTGAATCAGGCGCTCATAACAGAGGGAAACCAGAGGGATAGGCCCTAGGTTGGCCAAGCGACGGCTTCATGTGATGGTTTAGATAGCAGGAAGTGGGGACGGGATGAGTTCTAACAGGGAAGTGAGGCCAAGGACTCAGCTAGACCACCTCTTAGTAGTTCTTTAGTGGATTTCTTTCGGTGTGGACAACCAAGACTTGTTCGGACTCAGTGAGATCAACCTCCAAAGGAGTGTTGGGCATGTGGAATGGTTGGGAATATTGAGAGGTTTTTTAGGAATCCTTCTCAGACAGTCGGTCGGTAGGGACCAAGATAGACAGTGGAATCTAGAGTTGGTTCAGTTTCAGTACCAGGAGAGGGTAGTCAAGGTTCATCTGCATGGAAATGACGTGACAAAGACAACGAGATCTAGTTGAGGGGTCAGTGGCCGGTGGATGGAGCAGCACCGGAGGGAGGTCAGGCATCAGGTATCTGTACTTCAGGCTAGGTGCCTGCCGAGTACATTCTGTGTGGTGACTATGTAAGAATTTTTCTACTGCATGGCATTTAGTTAAAGACATGTCGTGTACCCATGACCGTGTGGAGGCCATACATGGCTTGTAGGCATGTTGGTTGGGTAGAAAGTTTTTAGCAAGTACATGCCGTGTAGAGGGGATGTGTATGGGAATATACATGGCATGTTGGCGATGTTGGCAGGGTAAAGAGGTACACACCGTGTACCATAGGTACACACCATGTAGTCAGTCTGCAAGTCCTCCGCAAAATATCAGCCGCCTTTTGAATAGTAAAATGATACATGGCATGTATTCCTAAAGTACACGCCGTGTATTTTATTTTTTTTCACTAAAATTGGTAGTAGCCTCGTTTGAAGGCATAACCCAAAATGTTGCACCCCCAGTTTGAGTTATGTATCCCTTTTTTATTCTCTTTTATGTGTTTTAGGTGCATGGTTTGAGTTGAGAAAAGTTTGGGAGAGTTTGGAATGGTATTGAATAATTTTGGAGGCTTTTCTTAGGGAGCATAGTTTGAGCACGGTTAGGGGAAACCGTGCAGGTTCTCTAGGAAACCATGTTGGGGGAGGCAGTAGGCTTTGCATGACCTATGCACGGTTCTCCAAACTGTGCGAGGCAACCATACAGACTCTTTCTCTCAAGATAGTGGCTACCACATGGTTAGCGCACAATTTTCCAAATCGTGTGAACTAACCGTGTGACCACTTAATGTTGGAGTTTTTAAACTTGGGCTCCCTCGATCTTGACCTAAAACACTCCAAATCCTCTCCCACTCAAGCCTCACTCGGTATTTTGGGTTCTCAGGGGTTGAAGGTTCTCTTCTGCTCATTTTGGAAGCGATTCAATGGGGTTTCTTGGTGTTTTGAAGGTGGTTTCTCCCAAGTAAGTCTCTCCTCTTGCAGTTCTTTATGGTTTCCTCTAGATCTACATCTCCCTCTATCTCTCGTTTTTCTAGATCTAAACTCATTGTGTGTATATCTAGGGTTTTGGTTGCCTTGGATGTTAATTTTAAGGTTTGTGGATTTTAGGGAAGGGGATCTAGAGAGGTTTCGGTGGTGTGTTCCCCAGATTTGAGGTGTGATTACTTGTGGGTTTATTTCTTAGGAACCCTAAAGGTAGGTGGCTTCTCTCTACACTCCACTTGGTTAGAACTAGTGGTTGTAGTTACAATTAATTTTTTTTTTCTTGAAATTAATTGTGATATTGATGTGTGAATCTTGTTGGAAAACCATTTAGTGATGATTTGGGGCATTTTGTGAACAATGGGTTTTTGTTGCTAAAAGGGGGATTCGTTTTGTGATTTTAAAATTTTGATTTTTAAATCATTAGTGGTTGATTATGAAAAATGTTTTGTGAAATATGGTTTTCAATAAAGAGGTTGTTTTATTGAAATGTGGGTTGGCATGAAAAATGGTTTAATGGTGGTTTCAATAAATGGGTGATTTATTGAAGTGGTTTGGCAAGTTATGGAAATGGTTATTTTCATGTTGTTGTGCCCTTGGTGGGTTATATGATTGGTTATGGCTTTTTTGAATGTTGTGTGGAAGTGGGAGAGAAGTACCACTATAAAAAGGGGATGGATAGTGGACGGAAGGG
Source organism: Viscum album (assembly GCA_963277665.1). Classification (NCBI taxonomy): domain Eukaryota; kingdom Viridiplantae; phylum Streptophyta; class Magnoliopsida; order Santalales; family Viscaceae; genus Viscum; species Viscum album. The sequence continues at coordinate 918,667,605 of OY728131.1, forward strand.
ACACCATCAATAGAAAGTGGGCATGAAGTACCACTCGAGTGGATTGGTAATGAATGGGTTGGATGGGAAGTGCCACCATGGTTTGTTCTGTGCTTCGTTGGTGATGTTTGTATATAGGTCTTGTGAGTGAAATATGAAAATGGTAATTGGATTGTTGCATGGTTGAATTGTATTTCTTTCATGGAATTGTTGATTTGGCTTCTTTGTGTTGCTTGGTAAGAGTATGTTTGGATCATGGTATTGGTTTCACTTGTAATTATTTTCTATAAACTACTTTATATAAATGTTCTAACGGTTTTATCCTAGTGGCATGTGTAGAAAAGTTATTTGGGAAAATCCTAATGAGTAGTTGTACTCACCCCCTGCTTTGGCAGTTTGGTGTCTTTACAGATGTTGTATACCATGATGCGGGCAAAGTTAAGGCATCACCCTCCATTAGTGGTGCATTGTGATGTTTTGGTGGAGCTAGGAGCTTGGAGATTTGTGTGGAGCTGTGGTGGTTTCATGACTTGCGGTGTTTCATTGTTGAGTTTCTGCTTTGTACTCTAATGTTTTTTGGACATGTCTAGATGAATGGTTTTGGGGTTTGTGATGGAATTGTTAGTAGCACATGGTTTGGTTTGAATGTACATGCATATTTAGTTGTTGGTTGGTTGAGTTGGGTTATCTTCTTAAGGGAAAATCGTTCCCCAATATTCCCTGAAGCCCTCGGAATTTATTTACAGCCTTTGGCGCCTTGGAAACATCTCTTAAGGCCAAGTAACCCTCACCACCATCTCAATCCAATGAATTAGGGGTGGGGTGTTACAAGTGGTATCAGCTTGTTCAGTCCTTCGGAGTTGATTCTTGGATTTGGAGTTGACATTCGTTGTGGTATATTCCTTGAGTTGGGATGGTATCAAGGCGTAGGAATGTTGGAACTTGGAATTTATAGCATAAAATGATGTAGCTAAACCTTTTATGTTGAACTTAATGTTACCAATGAGTTGGGTACATAAGTGTTTTGGAGACACTTATAGGCATTTTCAATCTCATTTTTGTGGGTGTAGCCAATGAGATGTGCCTGGTATATATGGTAGTGATGACTTCCCTCTAGGATGAATATTTCATTGGGCATAAATATTTATGGTCTAAATTGAGAAATGGTTTTTCAAATGTATGAAATTGTAATGTGAATAAATTTGGTATTTTGAAAATGGTTCAATTTTCAAAATTGGTGAAACATGGAAAATGTGGAAAGGTGGAAATCCTCATTATGATAGTGTTGTGTAATGCTATTTGAAATGGGAATTCTTGATGTCTACGAAAGTGAGACTCATGGTCGTTTGTTTTCTGTTTATAGAAATGGCACTGAGTAGGTGTCATGGAGACCAACCGGAAGTGTCCGATGAGAACGTGGTTGCACCTGAGCCCCAAGTGAACCAAAAGTTAGTCCAGATCATAGTGCAAGCTTTCCAAGCTATGGGAAGTGTGAATAGAGAGGAAGAGCCAAAGCATTTTGATTATGTGACTCAGTTTCAAAGGAAGGATGCACCCGTCTTTAGGGGTGATTTAGACCCGAAAAGGGAAGTGGTGTGGCTGTCCAGAATGAACATAATTTTCGAATTCTTGGGGATGTTGGTAGAGATGAAAGTAAATCTATAAACGTATAAGCTATAGGATCTTGCTATTCAGTGGTGGTAGTTGGTAGTAAAAGTGGGGATGGAGAAGGGTATGACATGGGAAGTCTTTGAGAAATTGTTTAATAAATAATTCTACCCACATACGTTCAGAATTCAGCGTACAACTGATTTCATCAGTCTGAAGCAAAAGCATATGTCTGTGATGGAGTATCCGGCTAAGTTTATGAGCATAGTGAGGTTTTCACCTGAGGTGGTGGGTAGCACGTTGTTGAAAGTAAGGATCTTCGAAGCAGGGTTAAAGTAAGAGATTTGTTCAAAGATAGCAGTGCTATGTATCTGTGATTACACAGAGATGGTGAATCGAGCATCCGTGGCTGAGTGGGATCTGTTGGGATCTCCGGGCAGAGGAAGCATAGTGGTACCCATGGGTAATAGTGGGAAGTCTAACGTTGGGTTCAAACGGAGGAGGGACACTTATTCTTAGGCTGAGATTATGGCACAAAATCCGACAACGGGATCGATAAATCTTCCTCTGAAGCCCCAGAGCAAACCAGGATGTTTTCAATGTGGATCTAAGGCACACATCAAGTAGGATTGTACGACACAACCTTTAGCATGTCACAATTGCAAGCAGATGGAGCATCTTTAGAGATATTGTTGAAATGCTCTGAGTTCGGGTGTGCATGACACTCCTCAGGGATCACAGACATCGTATGCTATGACGAGATGGGGACAAAAACATACCCCTCATCAGCAAAGAAAAGTTAGTTATGGTGATTCTCGGAACACCAAAACTCATATCCAGGGAAATAAAGAGTAGAGTGTGGAAACCAAGTCATTGTTCGGAGTCGATCATGTTATGGAGGATGATCAGTCGGGACCATCCACGGTGCGAGGTACTATTCGTTTAAATTCTACCTTGATGCAAGTGTTGTTTGATACGGCTGATTCATATTATTTTATTACAGCATGTGTGGTTGATTTGCTGGGTTTAAGGGTATAAATAATGCCTTTGGTTTTGAAAATTCAAACTCCTATTGGTCGAAGAGAGTGTCGACCCTTGTTGTGTAGAGCATGTTGTATTGTTGTGGGTGAGGATGAGCTAATGTGGAATTTATCAGCGCTTGAGATGGATGGGTATGATGTAATCCTGGGAATGTATTGGCTGGTGGCGTTTAAGGCCCACATCGACTATAATGCGAGAATAGTGAATTTTACGACACATGATGGCATTAGACATCTCTTTAGAGGAGAGAGACATGGAAGGCAGGGTGAAACGGGTTTGTTGTCCCCAACAGTCGACATGTTATCATATCAGTTAGTGGTGTTTTCATTGGAATCGATAGAGGGTGTTGAGAAGAGTGTTCTTCAGGCAGTGGTGGATCAATTAATGGATGTTTTTCCCAAATAATTCTCTAGGTTACCTTCTGTAAGAGAAGTGGAGTTTATGATTGATCTCTTTCTGGGGACCAGTCCTATCTCACTTTCTTATTATCGTATGGAACTAGTAGAATTGTGGGAATTGAAAGAACAGTTGGAAGAGTTAGAAAACAAAGGGTTTATCCAGCCTAGCACGTCTTTGTGGGAAGTACCGGTGTTGTTTGTCAAAAAGGAGAATGAAACTTTGAGGCTCTGTGTTTATTATCATAGACATAACCAAGTTACAATAAATAATAGATATCCACTTCCACGAATTGATGATTTGTTCGACCAGTTGAGGGGAGCCCAGTGGTTCTTCAAGATTGACCTGAGGTTAGGATATCACCAATTGCGGGTGAGGAAGAATGATATTCCTAAAACAGCTTTCAGAAGTAGATATGGCCATTATGAATATGTGGTTATGCCCTTTGGTCTAACTAATGATTCAGCAGTGTTCATGGAATTGATGAATCAGATATTTCAGAGATATCTGGATTCATTTGTGGTGGTTTTTGTGGATGATATTCTGGTCTATTCAAATACAATGGTGGAGCATGAACTACACTTATCAACGGTGCTAGGGATCTTAAGGGATCACCAGTTGTATGCCAAATTGTCAAAGTTTGAATTTTGGATACAGAAATTCCATCTTCATGGCCATGTGATCTATGAAAGGGGTGTTTTAGTGGATCTGAAAAAGATAGAGGTTGTTATCTCATGGGAACTGCCAAAGAATGTGTTTGAGGTACGGAGTTCCCTCAGTTTAGTTGTGTATTATTGGTGTTTTTTTCACGATATTTCTCGTTTGGCTTCACCGATGACAGATTTGAAATGAAAGAATGTTCCATTCCAATGGAATGAATAGTGTCAGTATTGTTTTGAAGTGCTAAAGGATCGCCTTACATCAGCACCAATCTTGGTTTTTCCAGAACCAGGAAAATGGTATGTGGTGTATTTCAGATCAGGGTTGGGATGCGTTCTCATGCAAGGAAATCATGTGGTTGCGTATGGATCACGGTAATTGAGGGTGCATGAAAAGAACTACCCAATGCATGTTTTTGGAATTGGCAACATTGGTCCATGATTTGAAAGTGTGGCGTCATTATCTCTTCGATGCGAAATTCATGGTATATACAGATCACAAGAGCTTGAAGCACATTTTCTCACAAAGGGATTTGAACTTGAGGCAAAGGAGATGGATGTAATATCTTGAGATGTTTGATTTTGACTTGATGTACACACCGGGTAAGGGAAATTCGTTGGCAGATGCATTAAGTAGAAAATCATATGCATAGGTGGTGAAACCGGCATCAGACCAGTGGCAGTTAATGCCGGTTATAGCTGACATGTGGTTGGAATGTGAGGATCAGGGCGATAAAGTGATATTTTTTCCAATTTTTTTGATTCCAGACTGGGTTGACCTCGTTAAAGAGGCACAAATATCTGATTCTGAGTGTGTGACCATGATGTTGAAACTCAATGTTGGGGAGACCATTGAGGGTTGGCAACTGAATGGAGATTCAGTTTTGTGTTTTAGGAATCGAATGGTTGTACCAGTTGCTTTTCAGGAGGATCTTCTCAGGTCGTATCATCATTCCAGATGGGTTATTCATCTTGGAATTCATAAAATGTATAAAGCATTGAAATTGTAGTTCTAGTGGTCTGGTATGAAAAGAAGAGTGGTTGAGTTTGTTTTGAGATGCTTGACTTGCCAGCAGGTCAAGCCAGAGCATCAGAGGCCAAAAGGAATGTTGCAGTCTTTACCAATCCCTGTTTAGAAGTGGGGGAAAATAGCGATGGATTTTGTCATAGGTCTCCCAAGAACTATCAGAAAGCATGATTCCATTTGGGTGATAGTGGATTGACTAACAAAGTCGACCCATTTCATCCAGCTTCGTGAATCTCATATGGTGGAGGATCTATCCAAAATCTATATCTAGGAGGTGGTAAAGAGGCATGGACTTCCAGTTTTGATTGTATCTGATAGAGATCTAAAGTTCACATCTCATTTTTGGAAATCCTTGCAGCAATCCCTTGGGACACAGTTGACTATGAGCACAGTGTATCACCCTCAGACGGATGGTCAATCAGAGAGTATGATACAAACTTTGGAGGATATGTTGTGGGCTTGTGTCATAGATTTTGGTGCCTTGTGGGAGGAGAACTTGTCATTGGTTGAGTTCTCCTACAATAACAGTTATCAGGTATCCATACATATGGCTCTGTTTTAAGCCTTGTATGGGTGGTCGTGTCATTCTCCACTATTCTGGGTGGAAATGGGTGATTCCTTGATGGTTGGACCGAGCCTTGTCTAGGAGACTACAGAAAAGGTCAAGTTTATCAGGAAGAGAATGGAGATGGCTCAGGGTCATCAGAAATCGTATGTGGATCATCTTCGACGACCATTTTTGTTCGAGGTGAGTTATCATGATTTCTTGAGGATCTCTCCTAGGTTGGGACATCGTCGGTTTGGGATGCAGGGAAAGTTATCTCTGAGGTATATTGGACCTTTTGAGATTCTTGAGCAGGTTGGTGAGGTGGCGTAACGTTTGGATTTTCCACCAAGATTCAGTACGGTGCACAATGTTTTTCATGTGTCGCAGTTGAAAAAGTATCATCTAGATCTGGGCCATGTTATTCGATGGGATCATGTTGAGATAGAGCTTGATGCTTCATTGGTGGACGTGCCAGTGCGGGTTTTGGATAGGCAAGAGAAAGTTTTGTGGGGTAAAAGCATCGGTCTGGTTCGGGTTTTGTGGAAGCATGTCCAGATCTAAGAGGAGACTTAGGAGTGGGAGAATGAGATGGTCGAGAAATGTCCTGAGCTCTTTCGGCAAAAGGTGGGTTGACTACTTTCTGAGGATGGAAATTCCAATGGTGGGGAGAATTCATCACCCCCGATTTAAGATATGTAGCCTTTGTTTATGATCTTCTATTTGTTTTAAGTGCATCGGATGAGTTGAGAAGATTTTGGGAGAGTTTGAAATGGTTTTGAATAATTTTTGAGTCCTTTCTTAGGGAGCACAGTTTGAGCATGGTTAGGAGAAATTGTGTGGGTTCTCTTGGAAACTGTGCAGGGGGAGGCAGTAGGATTTGCACGTCCTACGCACGGTTTTCCAAACCGTTCGAGGAAACCATGCGGACCCTTTCTCTCGAGACAGTGGCTTGAACACAGTTAGAGTATGGTTTTCCAAACCGTGCAGACTAACCGTACGACCACTTAAAGTTGGAGTTTTTAAACTCGAGCTCCATTGGGCTTGACCTAAAACACTCCTAATCCTCTCCCACTCGAGCCTCACTCAAGATTTTTGGTTCTCAGGGGTTGAAGGTGCTCTCCCACTCGTTTTGGAAGTGATTCAAAGGGTTTTCTTGGTGTTTTGAAGGTGGTTTATCCTGATTATGTCTCTCCTCTTGCGGTTCATTGTGGTTTACTCTATATCTACATCTCCCTCTCTATATTTTTTCTAGATATACACTCTTTGTGTGTAGATCTTGGATTTTGGTTACCTTAGATGTTAATTTTATGGTTTTTGGATGTTAGGGAAGGGAATCTAGAGAGGTTTTAGAGGTGCGTTCACTGGATTTGAGGTGAGATTGCTTGTGGGTCGATTTCGTAGGAACCCTAAAGGTAGGTGGCTTCTCTCTCGACTCCACTTGGTTAGAACTAGTGTTTTTGGTTACAATTAATTTTTTTTTGCTGGAAATTAATTTTGATATTGATGTGTGAATCTTGTTGGAAAACAATTCGGTGATGATTTGGGGGATTTTGAGAATAATGGTTTATTGTTGCTAAAAGGTGGATTTGTTGTGTGATTTTAAAATGTTGATTTTGAAATCATTAGTGGTTGATTGTGAAAAATGTTTTGTGAAAGATGGTTTTCAATAAAGAGGTTGTTTTACTGAAATGTGGTTCGGCATGGAAAATATTTTAAGGGTGGTTTCAATAAATGGGTGATTTATTAAAGTGGTTTGGCATGTTATGGAAATGGTTATTTGCATGTTGTTGTGGCCTTGGTGGTTTATATGCTTGGTTATGGATTGTTTGAATGTTGTGTGGAAGTGGTTGAGAAGTACCATTATAAAAAGGTGAAGGATAGTGGATGGAAGGTCCACCATCAATAGCAAGTTGGCAGGAAGTACCACCCGAGTGGATTGGTAATGAATGGGTTGGATGGGAAGTGCCACCATGGTTTGTTGTGTGCTTCTTTGGTGATGTTTGTAGATGGGGCTTGTGAGTGAAATATGAAAATGATAATCGGCTTGTGGCGTGGTTGATTTGGCTTCCTTGTGTGGCTTGGTAAGAGTATGATTGGCTCATGGTATTGGTTTCACTTTTGATAATTTACTATAAACTACTTTATATAAATGTGCTAACGGTTTTATCCTAGTGGTGTGTGTAAGGAAGTCAGTTGGGGAAATCCTATTGAGTAGTCGTACTCACCCCCTGCTTTGGTGCTTTGGTGTCTTTGCAGATGTCGTGTACCATGACGTGGGAAAAGGTAAGGCATCACCGTCCTTTAGTGGTGAATTGTGATGTTTTGGTGGAGCATAGAGCTTGGAGCTTGGTGTAGAGCTGTGGTGGTGTCGTGACTCTTGGTGTTTCATTGTTGACTTTTCACTTTTTACTTTGATGTTTTGTGGACATGTCTAGTTGAATGGTTTTGGGGTTTTTGATGGAATTGTTAGTAGCACATGGTTGGGTTTGAAAGTACATGCATTTAAGTTATTGGTTGGTTGAGTTGGGTTATCTTCTAAAGGTAAAATTGTTCCACACTGTTCGCTGAAGCCCTCGACATTTATTTCTAGCCTTTGGTGCCTTGGGAACATTGATTAAGGCCAAGTAACTCTCATCGCCCCCTCAAGACAATGAGGTAGTGGTGGGGTGTTACACAAACCCTTGATGGATTTGAGTAGGGAGAGTCAGCCAGGACTTCTTTTCTCTCTCAATTCTTCACCTGAAGTTAGATTCAAACACCGTTTGATCCATTGGAACCCCCTCAGTAAAGCCTTGATTCCCCTTGAGTCGTTCTTCTTGATTTCTTATCTAGAATTAGTTATAGGGGTTTGAGAAATTTTTATTCTTTTATAGATCTACCAAGTTTTAGACCTAATTAGAGGTTGTTATTGAAATAGTATCATCATACGTGTCTTGGGTAGGTGGTTCATACCTCCTTTTATGTTTTCGAAGACTTTTGGGTGGCGCGTCCTATGGCTCATTTTGGGTATTTTAAGAGAGACCCTAGTTTACTTGTTATTACCTATTAAATTGTTTATTTTACCTATGGGATGCCTTTAGCTATTCCTTTTTACCGTTTTTATTGAGCAAGTTCGGGCAAGGGGTCGTTGCTCATTGAGACATTTTGACTGATAGGATGCCAAAATGGTTATAATTGTTTTGTATTGTTTTAAACTGTTGATTTTAGTGTATTGTACCTTGATATGAATTGTTGGAGACCTTAAAGACCCCAGTGCTAGTATGGGATAACACTTGGTAAGCACATACAACTGTTTATATTGTTTTACCTGTTTATGTTTTTGGTTAAATGTAATTGTTGAATTGCATATGATGTAACCTTTGGGTTGTGTTGGGCATGACCCGGATATTCTTGAGTGATGCTAATCACATGTTGGCCTTGGCTTGGGTTACTTTGGGTGGTTTTGAACATGGGATTGGGCATCATGGGTGTCAGCTTAAGGTAGGATGACTATCAGGTTGGCCATGGCCTGGGTTACTAGGATGGTGAGGCCATCAGACTTGAGCGACATGGTCGCAGGGAAACTAGGTGTCAGAGGTGTTGTGGATTGGGTACTATTTTGGTGATTAACGCTCACTTGGAACTATGAGTAGTGTGCACACAAAGAGACTTTGTGATGAGGTGTTTTTGACCATTTGTGTGGGTAGAGGACCCCTTTAGTTGCAGTTTAGGTACTATTGGTTTAGGGGTGCTTGTTTTAGGAAGCCACGTGGAAGGTGAGCAGCCTTTAGGAGATAGACTTGAGGCTATCAGGTTGGGGGGTAAAGGCTCGTCGTGATTTTAGGGCAGAACTCATTGTCCCTCTAGTTACTTTATTTTAAGGGCCGACATTGCAATCCATCCAGTTACTTTATTTTGAAGGGAGACATCTTTTTCCCTCTGGTTACTTATTGAGGATATGCATCAGTATTCCTCCAGGTTACTATTTCTTAGGCATGCCTTTGGGACATCGGTACTTGAGACACGTAGTGTTAGGGGGCACATGGTTTCGCGTTACATTACAGAGATTCCGGCGTTGGATGAAGTAGGTGACACTCCATGTTGGCTGCTGAGCAGCAGTGGAGTTTTGGTTTATTTGTGCATCGTACTGTTTATTGTTTCCCTTATAAATACATGCCTGTTTAAACACTTATATTAGGTATGCACCATTGGGTGGTATCCTACTAAGATTCATCTCACACCCTACACGGGCCCTTTGGGATGCGTGCAGACTTTATGGATTTACATGCAGGAAAGAGGCCAGCTTCAGGAGCTGGGCAACATTATTTTTTTCATGGAGATTGTATGCACCTTGAGGTCTTGCCTATCTGGATTTACTTTTTTTTTCATACTTTCATGTATCGGTATTCTTACTTTTTTGGTAGCTATAGTTGGTTAACCATTGGCGCCTTTACATATGGTTATATATGACCTGCTTTGGATGCATGTTTGTTGTTCAGTGGTAGTTACAAGTGATCAACATGTTGTTGTGTTTACTTTATGCTGTTGTTGTTTATATTTATTGCTTTCACTGTTTATGGATATTGAATGTGCTTCCACTCTGCGGATCTATTTTGAGTCTTCAGAGTTGTTTATTCCACTACATATTTATTCTTATACTTGGACCAGTACCATTATTATTCTCTTAGAGGGTATAGCCTCCCCACTATACCTAAAGATACCCTTGCTACTATTCGAAATCCTTTGGTGTTTAGGGAGGTGTGCCTAAGGTAGTAACACCTAATCCGTTTAACACTGTTCGGGTGGCTGTTCGGGTCCTGGTTGTTACAGTAAGGATGATCTTGAAATGATAACATATACCATATCATAAAAATGTAAAATTTGTTAACATAGAAATGTAACATGACATAAGAATGTAGCCTAACATCCAAATGTGACACATATATAATCCTAAGGTATCATAATTGTATTTAATGGTTGACTACTAAGACGTTCATATCATAGTGGAACAGGTTAACCATATTTTTCACATAATGTAATATACTTGGAGAACCACATTTATCCCATAACATAATGGATTGGGAATCACTACCCATGTCTCATTACATATTGGATTGGGCATCACTACCCACATACCATAGTAGTCTGATGAGATATCATCTTTACCCAATGTATTAAAGGGATACATAATTGTGACCCCCTCATCACATAAAGATAAATCATACATATGTGTGTCGCATGAAATCAATCAAAATCCATAACATGATTAAGCTATGAGTGTAAAATGGGTTTCATATAAACTTTCAGGAGGTACAAAAATCCTCCAAAAAAGATAATGGATGATTCCATGATTATAAATATACATATAAATACCTTTATTATCAATTGATGATTCTATTATAAGGTTTTACATAAATAATAAAAGGATATATATTCATATAAATAGTTTTCCCTAACAAATCAAAAGTAAGGCTATCTAGGTGAATATCATTCAATCAAGAGAAGGGAAATATATAGTATTCAGAATGGAAAATCATTTTCATAAAGGTTATATTTAATAATACTAGATATTAAGAAAGAAAAAGTAAAATATGGATCAATCGAGAGAAAGAAATTAAAATCGAAGAGAAAATATCAAAAGAGTTCTCTAAAATTTTTGGTAAGGTTGTCTTAAAAATAAAGAGATAAGTCAATTTCAAAATCAATTTCAAAAGGTAAAAAAAGGTATTTTGAGTCATTATTTTATTATCAATGATAAAATAGAATAAATAATGATAAAAATATTTTTAAATAATTATAAAGGGTAAGTAATGATAAAGTATAAGAAATTTAATGTGGAATATATGAAATAATACAAAGGTAGAAGGAAATATTTTTTAATTATTCTTAACTATTTAAAGTAACCCAAATAACTAAAAGTGATAAAAAATATTTATTTTAAATGGGTTTGAAGTGAAATATTAAAGTAACAGAAGATAATAAATAGTTAACTTTCAAAATAATCAAAATATAGATTTTTTAAGAAAGAATATAGACATGAAAGAGAAATACCCAATAAATAAGGTAAAAAATATCCTTTGTAATGTTTTATATTTATTATTTAATCAATTAAAAATAATATTTTGATAAGAAAAAGTAATTTCACTATAGAGAAATATAAAATACAATACGATATTGACAAAGGAAAGAATATATTAAACTTAAAATAGAATAGTAAAATTATAATGAGTATTACTCAATGAAAGAATATTGAGACAATAAACCCTCCCCCCTACAGATTTTATTAGCTTATAAAATATGAACAAAAAAAAGAGTGTGTGTTAAAAGTTCAAGAAAATATCAAAAAAATAAAAAAAAATTGGTTTTTATAAATGTCAAAAATTTGAAAAATTCATGAGAAATGAGAATATATACGAATAAGAGAAATATTAAAGATTAAGCTTAGAAATTGGAAAAAATATAAGAATAAAAATTCTTAGAAATTTCATAAACTATAAAATGGATATAATATAAATGAGGATATTAAAATGAATTAAAAATATATATTATATCTTGAATATATTTCATTTAATACATTTATAATAAGTGATTTATTAAACTCATTAAGGAAGATATAAAATGGAGAAGGAATCTCAATCATAAAAGAAATTATTGGAAAAGAGAACCCCTACAAACATCAAATGGTATGAATTAAAAATAAAATTATTTGATAGAAAAATTTATTATAATAAAAACATTTATTAATGATCCCAAGATTAAAAAAATATAATATATTATATGGAAATTATAACCCCTCAACTTAGTTAAAAAGGGGGAAAATTAAGTAAATAATATATTGGAAGTATATACAAATAATTAAAAAGAATAATTTATATAGAGGTTATTAAATAAGATATATTGAAATAAAACTCCATAACTTATATTGTTTCTTGCTTGTATGAACTTTAAATTTATGTATAATAAACATAGGTTTATTAATAATTTATATTTAAAAATTATTTATATTTATTTAACTTAATAACATTCATTTATATTTTCTTATTACCCATTTATTAATCATTCATAGATAAAATTAATCATCGTTTGTTAATTGTTCTGTTTGTTTTGCACTCACTTTGATATAGAAATTTCGGTCCTTTCTCTATGATCAGTTATTAATCACCACCATAATGGTCATGTATATGATATACATGTGTTTAATAGTGTTTTTTATTTTCATGATTTTTTATGGGAGTTACAATAATGGGTTTTAATGAAAAATTATAGATTCTACCTACTGTGAATATTAAATCAATACGAAGAATTGATTTTATTAATGAATATGATTATATGTATTATTAGTACATAATTATATGAAAAAATTAAATTAATTATTAATTAAGTTCCAATTGAAATATTTGAGGTATGTAGTATTTTTTGTGATCCAATTTTTAGAGGTTGATAAGAATGTTTTATATTTTTTTGTGAATGTTTCTTGAGGTCATTAAAGATATTGAAGAATTCTGGTAATATTCAAAGAAGTATATAAATGTGTTATTAAATGGAAAATAAAAAAAGGGAGGAACCCCAAGCACTTTATAGGGTATAATTTAGTCATTTTATGTTATAAATATAAAAACAATTAAGTTACATGTTGAGTAGTAGAAGTGAAGATAATAAAGGCATGAACCCTATGATATACTTTGTAGGGTGCACATCAACTTTATAAGGTACCATCATATGGTACATAATAGACTTAAAAGGGTAAACCCTTTTTAAAATTATTATATATTGAGATATTAATAATTTATGTGGTATATTTTTAGGGTGAATGAACCCTACGTTGAAGACTTCATATGGTAAAAAGGACTTTGCAGGGAATAAATCGTTTTAATGTATTAATAAACCTTATAAATATACAAATATTAGTTTACCCTATGAAAATAGTTAAATCAGGCAATGCATTATTATGATAAATGTTTCCAAACATCATGAGATAGGTCGACATCTATGATTCTAGCATATTATTAATGAGATTTGAATGTATAATTTAAAAGTATATCAAATGATATTATAATCAAGTGAAATTCTTGGAAGAATTCAAATTTGAATTTGAATTCATTATGGCTGATAAAACTAAAATGTTTGAAGTTAATATTTTTGGATTCAAACTACTATTTTTTAGGGGGGGTTTCAACCAAACTTCAAGTAATTTCCATAGAATAATTGTGGGAATATTTCTTAAAAATATTAAGAAAGTTAAAATCTAGAAATTGAATAAATGTAAATATCATGTATTGAGTATTGAGGATATCTCTATATACCATTGTATCTAAGAAATGAAAAAAGGATAAGATCATTCAAATTCATTTTTTCATTGTAATTCAGATGAGGAAAATCAATCCAGTTATTGATCATAAAATGATTACTCCTGGGGAGGAAAAAGTTTGTATTTTTGTATGCTTTCTCTTATGAAAGAATAGATTATTCTAAAGCGCTATAAAGAGACACTGAAATCTATTTTCATATATTGAAATCATTTGTGTTTTTTGGATTATATTATAATAAGGTCATATATTTGATTAAAAAATAATACTTTTTTTCAATTTAAAGATCTGATTAAACCAATATTGATGAGCCTTTTTGAAGTTTGGTGGTATAAGGGTAAATAATTCCAATTTAGTTGTTATATTAAAAGTTCGAGGATTTTATATAAACTTAATTTAAATTATACATTTGGTATTATAACAATATTCAAGGATGTGTATTTACCTTATCTTATAATCACTTATATTTTAGTGATAATCCAGTTCTAAAAACTCGACTTGAACTTGGAAATGAGCAAGCTTTCATATTGAGGTGGAACATTGTAAATCCTTATGTGTTGACAATTCATTACTACTTTTTCATACATGGTGGGGGACTATTTATTTTTAATGGATCAAAATTTAACCTATCATTAGTATTTAATTTGGTAAATATTAATTTATAAAAAATAATAGCATGGATTCAACCCCCCCTCCCCCCTTAGTGGTACACTAACTAGTTTGGGCACTTGAAGTTGTGTCAAATATAAGTTATTCCTAGAGATCCTAATTTATTTATAGTAATTCATGGAGATTTAGAATTATATGAATAGAATAGGTGTTTCCTATATTTATGGAAATAACTTTCATTGATAAAATAATTAAATTCTACCAATATGTTATAACAAGGATTTAAAGTTAGTGGTGTCTTCACTATGGGTTTTACACCCATTACAGGAGATGGATATATGAAATTTGTTGAAAATAGGAATCTAGAGATATATGGTAAGGCAAAAAATTAAATATTTTTATATCTATCATATAATATGTAGACCAAGGTGATGGGGTCGTAGACATATAATGAAATGTGAGACAATATCAAGAGCATTTTTAAGGGTAATATAAAAATCAAGGAATCCAAACTATATAATGGGTGTGCCAAATTTGAAGATATCAGAATGGATGGAGATGATATTGTTTATGAAAATTTCACCCAAGTGAATGAAATAGTCAATCATATCCAATGTTTTGGAGAAAAGTTTAATTATTCTAAATTAGTTAAAAATTAATGATAAATATTAAAAAACATATTCAATCCAAAAAAACTATTATATAAGATAGAGACTATATTACCCTTGATGAACTACAAAATACAATACAAAATTATTAAATTATAAAAGTTATGGTTTTCAATAAGAATACTAATAATGACATGGAATTGAAAACTATAGATAATTTTATGATCCAATTATAAGAATTTGATTCCTTTAGTGTCTCATAAGATGATGATAAAAGTATTGAAACCCACAAGAAAGATATGGATTATATATTAAAAAACCTAAAATAGGTAAAGGAAAGTATAATAGTAAGAACCCACATAAATATTTAATGTGTGGTAGTATTGGAAAAATATTTGTAGATTTTCCTAGAAGAAATAAGATTGTGTATATTTATGGGGAAGTAGGTGAATATAATCCTCAAAGGAGGTAAAAAGATAGGTTTTTCAGATAATATATAAATTCAGATGAAGGAAAAAAAAGATAATGCAGAGAAGAAATAAAACTAGTATGCTAAGTAAGGAATGATAAGACTATTCATCTTAAAGTAATGATTCAAAAAAAGAGTGTTCTAGAATACATTCCAATTTCATGGAATGTGTTGAGAAAAAAAAATATAGCTTAAAAAGTCAATAATAAGAAGGTTGAGATGTGACTTATATGGTTCACATATTGAGAACTGAACTTGAAATATGTCTTCAAAGAAATACTCAACTCAAGAACGAGGTATAATCTCTTAAGAATGATGTGAAAAAGATGAATAAATATAAATATTTAATAGATATTATAGAAAATGATTATATATAAGAGATAAAACTGCTCAAAGTGAAAATGGATGACCATGATATAATTATTAAATAATTTGAGACGAAGATGGTTGGCCAACAAGAGATGATTAGCCAGGCTAAACCAAGGTGTATTAAGGATAATAAGTCTCTGGGAAAGATGATGAGGGGCTTTGATATAGGTTTTGAATGGAAATATGAGTCATCATCGGGTGTTGAAAAATATTTTACAACCATGTAAAATTTTCACTTTCTATATATAAATTTTTTAAATTTGTTTCAAAAAATAGTGTAGGTTCTAAATTAAAATTTGTGAAAATATGGGTTGAGATAACCCCTTAAAAGATTAATATTACACCTAAGGTAGTTTAAAATATTTAATATAAACAAGGGTCCCCTAATCCTATAAATAATAAGGCTCATGTTGCACCAATATAGAAAGAAAACTTTTAAATAAAAAACTAAGTTGTTTCATACAAGAACCAGTAAGGGACACTAATAGTTTTGAAGTGAGGATAGGTAGAAATATTAAATTTTATGGTATATTGTTTCTAACCCTTAGAAACAATAAATTAAAAAATTAATTGGGATCTTACTCTAAAGTTATAATGAATAAAGTTATAAAAAATATAATGTGAGTGAAATAATTTCTATAGTTCTTGTTTAGAACAATTTAGATTTCCTTGAAGATATTTCTGTAATATGTGACTAGTAAGTTCATTTTGCAGATAAGTTTATGATAATTATTCCAATTCAAAAAAAATAGGTTACAAAAAGAAAGAAGTCTCAAAATAAATCCAATTTTTAGAGGTCACTCATTATTTAAGTGGATCGTAAATAAGGTAAGAGAATAAATCCATGGATCCTTGATAGGGATTCTTATCACACATGACTTAGGATACAAAGATCGTAAAAATATACATAAAAAATGATTGTGGTGTTTCTACTTTTGTTAATGTAATCTCTCTAATGATCAAAATAATTAGAACAGTTGAAATTGAGGCTCAAAAACTAAAAAACTTCTTATTTTTTAATGGTCTGAAACATAATTTGTTTTTTATATGTCAATTATTTTATGATGGGAATGAGGTTATTTTCCAAATAAACAGTTTTCTCATCTAGAGAATCAAATAGAGAAATATTTTTAGCACAGGTGAATGTACAAGCGAAAATATCTTTCAGATTAGAGGCTTAGATAATTCATGCTTCTTGAGTTCAAAATATGAAAATAAAAATTTGTATCATCAAAGTTTGAGTCATCTATATCATATGAGATTTAGAAAAATATCTAACTTATATTTGGTTAGGGACATTCTTCACCTTAAAATATAAATGGAATAAATTTATGATACCTTCTAGAAAGGGAAAAACTATTAAGGAAGTCATAAAAGAGTTGAAATTTTGACTTTTAAGCCTCTTGAGTTGATAAATTTAAATTTTTGTGGATCCCTGAGACACAAGTCTTCTAGAGGTGATATTTATTTCATCACATTTACTAGTGAGTGTACTAGGATGAAAATTTTTATGTTTATAAATCACAAATCTAAGGCAGTGGATATTTTTAAAATATTTAGAATATTATTTGAGAAAGATTTGAGGATGTGCATAAAAAATGTTGATATGATAATGAGAAAAATTAAAAAATATATCATTTGTATCCTACCTTAAAAATATTGTATAAAGAAGCATCACAATATTTCTTATACACCACCAATATAATGGAGTAGTTGAGAGGAATAATAGGAGCTTATTAAAAATGGGAATAATTATGTTAGCATAACATAATCTCTCAAAAATTTATTAGAGGGGACTTATTTTTATAGTTGTTTATATTCCAAAATATGTGACTACTAAGACCAAACTCTAATGTGACTTCCTATCTGATGTGGTATAAAAGGAATCCCTCTATATACCACTTCAAATTTTTTAATAGTCCATGTCTTATGAAAATTAAATTTTCCAAGATTGGAATGTTTGATGAAAAAAATGAGGAGAGTATCTATTGAAATACTTATCAAGTAGAAATGGATAAAAATTAGGGAAAAAATAATCACAAAAATGTAAAATGTTATGATGTATAAAATATTGAGAATAATTCTGAATTATTACTCTAGATGTAGTAGTTTTTTAAAAAATAATGAATAAATTGAGCATAAATATATGAAAAATAGTTCAAATAAGGTTTATTTTGAGATAAAATAGTATATATTGATTCTATATAGACTAATTATGTATATGAGGCCTCTAAGAATTAAAACAAGGTACTATATATTGTAAAAGTGGGTGCCTTGGACCCAAAATAAGAAGTACTTTTTTATTACCATATCATTTATACTAAGAGTTATTCATGAACCATTATTAGGATAATAGTTTTGATACTTTTACATCCACTATTTATATAGAAATTTCCTTAAATTTTTTGATGTTTTAACGGGTTATATAAATTACCATCAATAACAAGAACCTCGAGATAATATGATAGTAATCTTAAGACACGGGTACTATTGTCTAGATACATTATACTAACTGGAAATATATGTTGTGTGACTATAAAATGTCAGGTGCTCATAACCATTGAGACTTCTTCTCATGATGTTTGTACTTAGTGATTTCAAATAGAGGATATCATGAGGATTCACCCACCAATATGAACACCATATGTTATACGTGTCATTGGATATTCTTATCTATGAACTTGTGTATTGGCCTCTTAAGTTAAGATCATTGTCAGTGTGTACCATTTTATCATGTACTCTAATCAAATATGAAAAACATAACATTTATATTTTGTCACGGTAGACTATGTTGGGTGTGTCATTGATGGTATAGAATTTATTTAATGGTCAAGATATGATTTTTCACTTATGAAAGAAAGATATATCATGGGACCTATTTACAAGGATGGTATAGCCTTTAGTAAATATATTTTCATGGTATAATAAGGTAATTATATCCATAATTTTAGTTAAAATAATAAATAAATAAAATAAATATGATGACAAAAAGTGTTGATCCCATCTTATGAGATATCATGGGACAAATAGATTATTTTACATAGAGCATGTTCATAAGAGGAAGTCTTAACTATGAATTATCCTTATCTATATAGGGCCCATGATGTGTTTATATATATCACTCTTAGTCTATGGGTTTGACTCACAACTATCGTGATATGATCCTAGAGTACCACACACAAAGTGTATCCACAAGTTCCACCTATTCTGATGAATAAGAGTTTTAAAAAAAGTTGGACCCATGTGCAGGGGTTGATGAACATACAAGTGTGAATGATCATAAGTAAAATAATTAGATTTTACTATTTGAATTTAGAATAATATTAATTGAATTCATTTATAAAGGTTTTTATAAGTAATTTAATTAAAAAATGATTGTGAACAAACATTTCACATTTAAGTTAAATTATGTAATTGCATGAGGAATGATCTAGATTAATGGTCTGTATTTTATCACATGACACATTAAAGTTTTATAAGTTAGTGATAAAATATCCATGATTTCTATGAAATGATTAATTAATTCATAATACTATAAAAGGGACTAAAATTTAGGGTTTAACTTTCCAAGGTCCAAAGAAATTTTTTGGAAATTATAACCTTAGTATATAAATGAATTATATACCCCTTAATAGTGTAATATAACATTTTTAAGAATTTAGGGAGAGGTTTTATCCTATCCTCCCGTATCTAGAGTTATAGTGAGAGATACCCAGAGAATAACATGGTTGGATCTATCATACATCCTCTGATCAAGTATGTGTTCTACACATAGTTGAAGGGATGTCATACAGGACTTCAATTTCCCATGATAGCACTTGAGAATAAAATAATCATGATTCAAGAGTTGTGGTGCCTGTGTTTACAATAAATAATATTTCTCTCTTGTCACCTTTGTGCTACAGTATGATAACAATGACAAATTATATCAGAATTGATGATCAAGTAAGGTACCATTTACAATTTTGTTCAATTTTTTCACGCGTAAATAGAATTTCATCTAATTCATGGGAGAATATAGAAATGGGTATATTAGATTTTATTCTTTAAAATGAATATGGGCCCAAAAAAATTTAAATTACTAAAAAGTTCCATAAAATATTTAAAGCAACGTGGGATTTTATAAAATAGTTTGAGGAATGTGAAAATTTTATTTAGGGAATTAAAATTAGATATATTTATTTTAATTCATAAATAATACCCTTAAGTTGAATTAATTGTAAATTTATTTTTATTATGAAATATTATTTCATTTTGATTGATCATGAGTTGAGACAGACATGTGAAAGTTTGATGTATTTATTTATTTATTTTTAATTATTAAAATGATTTTATTTTGTAATAATTAATTTAGAAATATGTTTTTTGTTGTTTTTTGTATCATCCCTCCATATTTAAATTTATAAAGGACAATTTTTATAAATTTAGTGTGATAAAAATTTATTCCCACATCCTGAGTACCCCCTCTTCTATGCATGGGTACACATTGTAAAATATTAAAGTTCATAATGATGAATTTAAAGTTAAGATCCTGTATAAAACCAAACATGGATAAAAACACAATGGTTTGATGAGAGAAAAAACTAATTTTTTCATGGAACAAAGAGCTCCCCTAGTTTCATAGTTGATCCATCATCCAATTTATGGACTAACCATTAGAAATAGATCATGATCATGTCTTTATTTTTCATGGTTAATTATTAATGAATATGTGGATCATTCATAGTCACATAGTATAATTAACATGAATACATAAATAAAATAAATTAACATGAATGGTTACTGATTTATATTTATGTATGGATAAAGTTGTGATCATTATTAGATAATAGCAAGAATAATAAATAGAATCAAATTTCAGTTACAAAGAAAATTAAAATTAAAATTTTTAAAAGTAAATATTAATTCATTAATGTCTGTAATCACTTGAATTTGAAAAAAAACCATATGTATGAGGTGATAGTCAGCTATAGTTTAGGGTACCTCTTATTATAGAGGAGCTATTATAAAAATTTTGGGTTGACATAACTAAAATTGGCATCAAAGAATTATCCTAATCTAGTTTTGTGAAATTTTATAGGCAAATCATTGAGTAAATCAAAATTATAATTTATAATAGATGGGAATTTTCTCAAAATATCAAGGATCCATGAGTTAATGAGGTTGGTCAGCCAAAATCACTCCCTGAGATTCTTCGAGTAGTGTAATAGCCATATGTTGGAAAATGTGGAGTGTTTTTAAGGATCATTTCCACTATAATACTCATGTGACCAAGTATTCTGAATATAGTAGTTTAGGGCCACTAGGATTTGATAAAATAGTGGATCTCATTTAATATTAATAAATCTGTAATTCTAAATAATCAATAATAAAGATAAAATTACTAGTCTTCTAAATTTTTATTTTATAAAAACGGAAAGTAATACCAAAAAAACAATGCGATAAATTTTATACAAAGAACGCATTTTTATCGGAACTAATTTCCAAGAGTGATACTAGAATTTTCCTAAAAAATATTTATATGAATGAAGATACACATTTTTTAAATAGAGTTTTTCACATCATTTTTTTTGGTTTTAACATTAGTAACCTATAGATATTATTCTAATCGATGTTGTAAATAGGGTTTTCACATATTTTATTGTTAACTGGCGTGGGAAAAAGTATTTCCTATTGGTTATTAAATAATCCGTCATATAAATTAGTCATCAATTTCATAATAGAAAGGGGTTTTTATGTCAATTATTATATAACCAATGTAAAAACCCATTTATAAAATTGATTATTTATAATAACCTACATGGAAACTATATTTGATATGGTTTATATAATAACATATTTGAAAATAAGATTTTTTTCATTAATTCAAATCAGTTATACAATAACCGATGTGAAACATAAATCCTTGAAAATTTAATTTTAAAATATAGTAGCCCATTAGTATAAAAACACGTAAAAAATTAGAAAATATCATCACAAATAGAACCTTAAAACAGCAGAACAAATTCAAATCATTTAATCTATATAATTTAAAATTTAAACTACAAAATATATATTAAAAATAAACTAAAACACATTCCAACCTATGAAATAATCTTTCCATGGTCCTTTTATGTGATTTAGATCATTTTTAGAATAAATGAGAGGGTAATAAAAAAAAATTTAAAGGAAAGAAATTTACATGTATTATCAAAGATAAATTAAAGGAATGTTTATGATAAAATTTAACCTTGTGGAATTTTATAACTGTCATGATAAAAATTATTTTGAATATAAATATTAAAACATAATATCCACATTCCTTTACTCTTTTTTGATGATGATAGTTCTATTTTAAAATATGTTTTTAATTAAAAATTACATTTTAAGTACTTCCATCCAAAATATATTAATTATAAATGATAAGTCACATTTGTGTACACATATTTGATCTTTGTTGCCCTCTTTCCTGTAATATCTCTAAAAAAATCTCATTCCATGTTTGAAAATGATATGCATGAAATAAAATTAAAATTCATTATAGTATTCATGTTTTCAAATAATCAAATGTACATATCCAATACGTTATGAAAATTTTCTCACAAGTCACCATGTATAGAGCATAACCAGTAAGTTGTCTTCTCTTTTGGAACACACAACATACAATAGAAAATAATATAAAAAAATATATAATCTGAGTGGTTATTCAATTAATATAAATAAAAATTTAAGAAATTTATGTTCTCTAACCTTCAAGATAGATAATAATTCAACATAAAATTTCATTATTTTAAAATCTTTCAGAAATATATTTTTTTGTTTCTTTATCTTTCATTGTCATCGTTATTGGTGAAATAAATTGTTGGTTAAAAAACCATATACTAATTTCATATCATACTAAATAAAAACTGTATAAAGATACCTAATATAATAAAAACATTAGTATTAATCTTTATTAAAATAAAATCATTGAAACAAATATGATAGTTGGATTATAATGAAAAGGATCACATCATGTTGATTCCCAAAAAATATCTAGTTACAACCTCCATGATACCTCTCCTTAAAATCATCATAGTCATTCCACACTAATAAATTTTAGAAACTATTAGAATATCATAAAAACGTTGAATATATTGATAATTTATAAATCCCAAATAAGTAGTATTCAAATCCATAGTGGCATGTAAATGTTGTTTTCTAACAATTATGTCATTACCTTTAAGGTATTAACATAAAAAATATAGTTAAATAAATAAATTTTAAAATGTAAAAACAAAGTTAACACCAATATGAAATAAAGTATATGGTCTATATATACCACATTGGAAATTTTTCAAACATGTTTGGATAGAAAAACTAAAAAACGGCTGATAATTTTCCCATCTTTAGTGACCTCATTTATAGGAAATTATAATCTTGTTGATCTATCTATAATACCTTATACTGTGACCCTAATCTGATTCATCTCTGTTTTTTATGGTGAAAAGTATCCCTAATATAATATATAGTCTCATATATAACAATATGATGTTGAGTATCCTAAAAATATAACTCATAATAAATGGTAAACTATAGAGGAGGAGGTGTAGGAGTTGGATATTATTGTGGAGGTGGAAGAGTGGGATATGCAGCTAAAGGTGGTGGAGTAGGATTTGTAGCCTAAAATTTTCTTTTCATATCAGTAAGCATCAGTTGGACCAAAGCTCTAATCCTATCCTCCATCATCTCATTAATCTCTTTAACTTTTACTTCTAAATATTATATTTTCCCTTTATATATATCCTTCTTTAAAGAAACTCTATAATGACCAAACACTTTCTTAAAAAATACACCCACTTCATATCCTCAAACAAAAACTAGGTCTTTATGTTTTCCAAATATGGTAGATAAAATATCTTTTATGACCTTAGGTTTGAAGGCCCCTTGGGTTCTTTACTCCTGAAGGTATTCCTATATATAATATTTAAAAATTTCATTATTAAATCAGATTATATAAAGAGTTGACATATCTTAAATAACACCACATAATCCTCTCATTTATATCCCTCGTATATTTAGTAATATAACTCTCCTTTTTGTCATTTTTCCCTCTTCTAATTTTCATGTATAGTTGGGGGAGAGGAGGTTCAATATCTATGGAGCCTAAGGACTTGGGTATTTTTTTTAAACTTTTTTTGCTATCACTTTTTCTTTCAATAACTTATACCCTCTATGAGATAAAGTATGAGGGTATACATTTTTTCATTAAATATTATTATTATATATCCACAGTTTATGTAAATTATGGATAAAAATCATTGATATGACCATTATTATATAAAAATACTTTAAAATATAACATTTCACTTACCAAAAATCATTCTTGTTGTCTACTTTCCACAAACTACTTCCATGTATCTTCATCTAGAAAATGATATATATCACATGGATTTTTATTTTTTCTTGAACCAAAAATGAAATTTGATGTGAAGGTTGATTTAAAATCCCTCCATCTCCTAGTATCCAAAGATAATTATTTCTTCCTGACTTCTATGATATTAGGTATATCAAATTTCATCGGATAACAATTGAAAAAAAACTATATTAGTTAAAACATGTCATGATAATTAAAATAATAATAACTGATATTATCAAAATTATCTCCCATAGTTGAGATATTATCACTTTTTCAAAACTTTTCCAATCTGAAATCAAAATTCTATCCTTCGATTAATATTTCATTACTACAAAAGTCTTAAATTTTTTTGAATTTTAACCATTGGGATTATCATTATCATTAAACTCAACATATATCCTCTGTTCCTAGCTATAGGAAACTAATAATTTTGGTAAATGTGTGTTACTATGTTTACCAACCCTAGAATCCTTTTATGCCCTCGTAGAAGTAAAAGGATTCTTTGAAGAAGGATGGGTAGGATCTTCAGTATAAGTGTATGGGACTTCATATAAGCTATACATGACTCAGTTGTTTGATATGACATTATCCTAAAAATGGAGTTAACAAAAAAAGTAAAAAAACATACAAATCCAACTATTACATATGAAAATAAAAATATGAAAAATTACCCATAAAAAATGAAGCAAAATAAATTCGTATTTATATTTGTTGAATTTGTTAACTAAAATGGTAACAATATTAATTAGAGGTGAAATAATATAAAAAAAGGAAAAAAATAAATAAAATAATATATAAATCCAACTATTACATAAAAATTTGAACAAAATTTTTAAATTAATAGAAACAAAAATATTACTAATCAAGCCCCTATTTTTCATATTCATTAGAGTAGTTAAAAAAGTGTTAAAAATATTATTGAAAATATTATTTATCTTATTAATTAGTAGTTAACAGTACTAAAATAATACTAAAAATATTAATAAAACATAAAATTATATTGACAAAATAAAAAAAATTATTAAGTAAAAAATTTATACAAATTCAACAATTGCTAATAAATTTTCATAGTTGAAAAAGTTATACAAACAAAACTAAACTAATCTAAAAAATAATATATCATATTTCTTAAAATAATTATTTTAAGTGAAAAATTTAAAATTAATATAACTAATATTTTATGAAATTATAAATGAAATACAAAAAAAATATATGTTAACTTTAATATTAAGAAATTAATAAAGGATAGTTTTCATATATTCTTTCCTCATTATCATTACATATTTCACAATCCATTTCTATGATGTGGTCATCAATATTCTCTTATAATATTTTCATTTAAGTAGATGTCTCACATAAATAAACTTCATCATCAATTTTTCTATCACTAAATTACTATTTTTTTCTTATAAAATGAAAAACCACTTCATATTTTATAGATCAGGAACATAGAAAACAAATTCCCTTGTATTTACATGATAAAAGGATCATCTTTTTATTCCAATCTATTTATATTAAATAGGGGAATACTAAATTCATCATGTCTTCCATTGTTTTACTGATGACCTATTTGCATATAATCTTAGAAAACAAAATTTAATGTATACAATATCTTATATTTCTTTCATTAACTCTGTAGTATTCCCTTCATATACATATTGGTTTTTAATCTTTGGAATTCAAAAAATTCATTTCTTCTATAAACAAAAATCCACTACTATTTTGAACTACACTTTTATTTTCCAAATATTTTGTATAAAATGTATATCCATTCATTGAATACCCAAACCATGTTATCAAATATAAACTTGGTATTCATGATAACTGTATCAATATTTCTAATTTATATGATATACCATGCATGATCTCATTAAACTGTGAAAAATAATTATTATGCTCATTAAATATCAATATATCTTTATTCTTTGGATAACATTGTTTTAACACATTAATATGTAAGGTTATATATGTTTAAGCATCATCTATGATATTTAATATACATAAGTGTACCTACTTTATCTTTTTACCTATCAATGATTTTACTTTAAATCCACAGATCCACTTTCCCCCAAAAATAAACTGTTCATGGAAATATGTAAGAAAATTGATGTTCTTCACTGTAGAAAAGTAATTTGTAAAAAACTCTACAATATCCTCAGAAATATACTTCTCAATAATGGAGGCTTCTTTTTTATATGGATTCTTAATATATCCCATCAATATCTACATATAAATTTCCAAAGGATAAATATAAAGTATATATATAAGCCCATAAATCCTTGTTTCTTACACCAAATGAACCATTCAATTCACTATGATATCAAAAAAAAGTTGGAGGAAAGTAACTTCCTATTTAAAAATTATAGAAACTACAATGTTCTCCAAAATTTATAATTAATTTAGACCATTCACTTTATTACAAATTGAATTGAAAAAATAAAACACATTTTTGAGGCACATTATAACATGGATGGTTAGTATTCCATATAATGAAACCGGTATGATTATTTGCATCAGGATGTGACAATCATGATATTTAATGCCTATTAAGTTGAAATTTTTTAGTGAATTTTTTTTACATTTTATAAAAATAAACCTATAACACTTTGATACCATGGAGGCACTGAAAAAAAAATTTCTCTCCCTTGAATAATTTATTACAATTATAAGGTAGGTATGTTCATCTTTAATAGGATAGGAGAAAAATCCAAATGTCTTCTCATTAACAATAAGTCCAATATTGAATTAAATACATCCTTAGTCTTTTGTTTAATATTTAAAAATTCTCTAACCAAACTATCACATATATTCTTCTCCGCAAGAATATCCTCAATGTTTTGTTTGACCTCACGATATCTAAAATTTTTTATCTCAAGTAATATTTATAATTTCTTCCAAATATTTCTAAAATTATCATATTTTTGTGTAGTTATTAATATGACATTAATGTTTTTTCCCTCTCAAAATTATAATCAGTTGAAAAAGGTTTTATAGAAATATCAAATTTATATGAGCTGTTGAGTTCCTTTTTTAATCTTTGATAAGAGTGATCAATAAAAAAACCTTTTATGAACCACGTATAATATATTTCTCATATATTGTTGTTTATAATATGAATTTCATTCTTTATAAATTCTAAAATATTTATACCCCTTAACATTGTATCCAAAAAAATCATATATTGTGAAGTCTTTTATAGTGAACGTAATAATTGAATGTAGTTGAAAATGTTCAAT
The DNA here is from genome assembly GCA_963277665.1 of Viscum album. Lineage (NCBI taxonomy): Eukaryota > Viridiplantae > Streptophyta > Magnoliopsida > Santalales > Viscaceae > Viscum > Viscum album. Next base: position 918,694,815 of record OY728131.1, read on the forward strand.
TTTATAGTAATCATAAACTATGATACCTTCCTCTCATAAAATTACCAAATCATAAATTAATTGTGACAAGAAAATATCAGTATAATTTCAAGGATATTTTTCTTGATAAATCATTTAAATTAACATGATATATTTTCATTTCATGAAAAATTTAGGAGATATGTTAAAATTTTCAAATAAAATATGTTCAAAACTAAGGATTTGATGTGGATTCATTCCATCCATGCACTGTTTGAGTCTGAGATTTCTAACTTCATTTCTAAAGATAGAAAATTGTTGATCAATTTTCTTCCACTATATAATATCAACCAGATGATATAATTTTCAATCAAATATTAACTCATATTAATTCCTTATTAAACTTTTTTCATCATTTGAATATTCAAATTAATGATTTAAAAGACAAAATATATGAATATTATAAATTTAATTAGTAAGAGTCTTGGAAATTTCTAAATCAACTGGTGATTGTTTTTTCAACTTATATCATGATGTCCCACATTTAGAACACTCTAATAGAATTTTTTATTCCATAATATATAGAACATAGTTATTTGGGAAGGAATCTATCTTCTTGTACCCCAAACTCATCAGGTATAGTATTTTCCTTTCATTATAATGTTAATCTAGAAGATTGTTGTCTTCAGGAATTATTTTTTTTAATAGTTTTAGAATCATGGAAAAAATCTTATCACTCCATCTATTTATGAACTTCAAGTTAATCAATATTAACACCATTTATAAAATCATAAATTGTGTACATCTTGGATACAATTTTTTTTCATTATTTCAATATAGGAACTTGATAATTAGTATTTCTCAATTACCTCTACTCTAATATCATGAATCATTACTTTAATTTGATCAGACTTATTATCTTGAAAATATTTATTTCTAATAGATTATGAATTCTACCCAATTTCACCATGCTAAGTCCAAGGATGGTAACTTTGATTAAAACCATGAAAATTTAAATAATCTTTTATTTCTCTACTTTGCAACTTTTTCATAATTAAACATTTAAAACATTGATTGAAAAACAAGTTGTTTTTTGGAATGTTTTGTTTCAAAAATTCCAAAAAAAATCATCAACTCCTTCCTCATATTCATCACTATTTCATCTTTATTTAATCTAACTATGACTCATTATCACCTATTAAAAATATCAATTATAGAATATATGTTAATATATATTAAAATTGAATTTCAAATTTTCTTTTATAAACAACTACATAAACAAAGAAATGTCATAATATAAATGGAAAAATGTTTTTTAAATGTTACAAAGTTTTTTAGAGTTTTAAAATATACAATGTGTATATACACACATTTTTTATAATTAAAATATAATATATTATGAAAAAAATTCTATATCTAATATAAAATATATGAAAATAAAAAATATGATAGTGATAGTGTCATTCCCTAAGTGAAATAGTTGTACTTTGTTCTTTATTATCGTTAAATATAAATAGTAAAAAAGTTTTCTACACATAATATATAATTTCATATACTAATAAAACATGAGTCTAAAAAATTTAGGATAGATTGAAACATAACAAGGTTTTATTCCAAATACAATAGTAATAAAACCCCCAAATTTTTCATAAAAATCAATTATTCCAAAATCACCATTTTGTACAAATTCATAATTTCCCATGATTTTAATTGATAAAGTACTCAATATATCACAATTAATTAGTATCATATAAAAAATAACTAAATATTATAAGTGATAATATCCACCTACCTAATCATATATAAAAACAACATTCCCAAATTCATTGTGCTAAAAAAACAAACCAATGAAATTAAATCCGTCAATAAATAAACATGTTAAAATAAATACATTGTTCTATATAATGGAATTTTTAAATCCCATATAATAACTCCAAATATATTAATAATCAAAAACATTTAGAGAAATATTTAAGAATAAAATGAATAATTGTACCCTAACCTTTAATTCTACACCCCAAAAATCAGTCCTCCTAAGAAATATATTTTATTTATTTAGAGACCCATTAAACATACTTTAAATACCCATTAAGAAGTAAATAAACATGATTTATAAGAAAAATTCCAAAACAATAATCATTCAATAAAAATATATTTCAAAAACATAGATTCACCAAATTAAAGAAACATTATATGTGTAAAAAAACTAAAGAATGAATATAAACTATGAAGAAATATTTGAGAGAAGTTGAGGGAGAGGATGATGAAGAATTAGAAGGTGGAAAGGAAAATGAAATTGATGGAGAGATTAAGGAGTGAGGGAAGTAAAAATAATGGTGATGGAGATTAAGAATTAGATACTTTTATGGTTAAGGAATGTTTAAGAAAAAAATTAGGGTTTTTCATGGGTGAATTCGTCCACACGGATCAAAAAATAAAATAAGATTGACACATTACCATTTTCTAAAAATAATTTCATCATAGTTTATTTGATAAAAGGAAATTAAAAATGGATTCCTATGTTAGTTAATAAATAAATGATGTATAAAATATGGTTTTATACATTGGTTATCAAATAACTAACATAGAAAATCCACAGAGATGAGATTTAACATTGGATAATTTTTAACCAACATGAAAACTAATTTATCCTATTAGTTTATAATAACTGACATGATAAATGTGATGTTAAAAACCTTTTTCCCATTATTTATTATATGTTTCAGATTCATCAATACCTAATGAGCCACCACTAGAAGAAATTTAAGGTAAAAAAGGATGTTTATGGTAGATTCATAGATAATTATACCATGTTGTCTCATATACAATAAGTATGTGTGGAGAAAAAAAAGTATTGAATTAGTTTTATACCACATCTAATATGTGTAAATTGAAAGAGATATTCCAAGATTGTACTCATATACTCAATTAGATAGAGTACGTTGATTGAATAATGATCTTTCAATACATCTCATTCTCACATCCTTATCACCTTGTTACTCCATTTTTTTAAGAATTATAAAATCAATAGTTTTGAAATACCACTTTAATTTATTTTGGGAAAGGTTTTCTAAGATAAAGAGGGAGAGCATTGACCATGAACATATTTTATTCACATGTATATAGAAAGGTAAATAGAAGAGATCTTTCATTGAATTAAAGAGGAATACAGTATAATATTCTACTTAAATTATATTCATCACAGTTTGTAATATTTCTATCTCAATTATTGGGTATTATATACTATATTTTTGTCACACATTTTTTTCATAATGTAGTAACTAATAAAGTTAATAAACGTTACAAGAATTAAGGATAATTCTAAAAGTATATTAGAAATTATTATTCCTTTGTCAATAGTGAGAATGGCATGAAATCTAATTGCTTAGTGTATTAGTTTTAGTTGAACTATTATTGAGTATTACCAAAAAAATTATATCATGTGTCTGTTGGACATAATGAAACATTATTTATTTTTTTAATGAATTTTGTTTATGGGGACTTATATTTAACTAATAGTTCCATAATACTTGAATCATTGAAAATAAATAATGAATATAAAATTTAAGGCATAGTAATACCCAATTTTGGAGAGGTAATTATTATTCTAGTAACACTAAAAGTAGATATCAAGAGTATAATTAGTATGATGTTTAGACTATTTTGAGATAAAAACATTAAGTATTATTAAAATAATTATAAAGTTTTAGAAAATAAAAAAATATTGTGAAATAAAGTTGATCCATAAATCTTTTATAGATAATTCGGCTTAACCATGTGAACTATTCTAAGATTAATCTTCAGGTATACTTACATATTTCCGGATATTCATTTAAGAAGTTAAAAGAATATAAAAGTGAGGTAAAGAACATGAATGGTTATAAATATGAGTTTATTTGGGCCAATGAGACAATTAATATCTTAACCAAGTATTAATTGGTCATTAAAATGTTATGTTTATTTAACCCTAAACTCACATTTCCTTATACACTTCAAAACCATAGTATAAGTACAAGGATGAAAAATTATGGTTATTAAATTCATAAAAAGTCTTGTATTATTTTTTCAAGTCAGGTTTCATAAATAGTGGCATTAACCCATAACCATATTCCAACTATAATGATGAATGGATACCATATGATTCATAGTATGAAATAAATACATTATATAATAAGACATGTGTTTAGATATAAAGAGTTTTTTAAGTCTAATTAAACAAACAAACTCAAATTAAGAAAAACACAAATTAAATCTTTATAATTATCCTAAAGATTATATAAGATCTTATATAAATCCCTAAGATCATAAATTTATATTTAAGTGATAGACTATATTTCTACAGAATGGTGCACATATTTGTTTGAGATAATAAGAGTTAGATTGACTTGGTAAAATTCAAGGATACAGATCCATCAATACCTACCATGGGAATATGTTCCAAATATATTATGGAAAAATAATATTCCAAAGACACATACTATGAATATGAATTTATAAAAAAAGATTCCATGTATGAAAATTAATTCTGTATTTTCGTTGTTTTACGAATTGTTATAAATACATATGAAGTTATTCAAGAGAAAATATAGATGGGTGGTATATATGTGGTACCAATAAATATAGATTTTTTATTCTAAGTGTCCATGCTTAAATACATTATATTTATTCTTTTCATATAAAATTTCTATGATCATTATATATGGAATTGGATATCATAGACACTTTTTTGGAAGATGTATATATAACCCAGCCTGAAAGAATTGTTGATACCATAGAAAACCAATATTTATGAAAGTTATAAAGATAATATTTTATATTAAATTAGTCATAATGATCATAGAATATCCATTTGGAATGAAATTTTTTACAAGTTTTATAAGTGGTTAGTGGGAGTAATATAGTTTTCAAGTAAAATATATAGAAAATAGTTATAATTCATACAGTTAGTTAAGAATATAATGAATGAAAATCTCCAAATATTTACTTAAAGTAGTTTCTTAAGTTCTTAGGAATATGATTTTGAGGTAAATATAAGGGTTTCTCAGATTAGGTAAAAGTTCATATTCTGATGAGGTATTGAAAAACACAAGTTGGAATAATTTGAGTGAGAATTGTATCTAATGTCACATGGCATAAATCTCTCCAAGAATACATGTATAATACATAATAGGAGATTAATATTATTGTTATAATTCCATATGATTCAATGATGGATCTATCATATTTCTTATGCTATGTACGAGATATGATATTTTTAATACATACATTATTAATAATAAAATATCAGATAAATCCAAAATAACTACATGAAAAGTAGTTAGGGTTATCAAGTCGTTCTTGAGAAAGTACAATACATATGTAACAAGTACTTGTAGAGGAAGTTATGCTAGTTTTGTGGGGATGAAAAAAGTCTTTTTAAAAATAAATTGATCTAATATCATAATTTGGCTATGGAAATGAGAAAGAGGAACCCATTAAACCTAGTTTTAACCATATATACGTTTAATGAGTGTGATTTGACTTCTTATATAGCTAAAGATATAGTATGAAATATGAAATGTTTTTTTATAGTTATTATAATCGTACCTAGAGAGTAAAGTATTATTATAGTATAAATTATGATAATCTTATTACCTTGATATTATCCAAGAAGTCAATATTCTGATTAAGGATAAAAGGTATACACTTAGGGATATCATCTCTTAAAGGATTTTTACTCATAGAGGTGAAGTCTTGAATAATAGAGTTTCCATGTAGGAAAATGTGGTAGAAAAAATGACTAAAACCATAACTCAACTGAATCATGATCATATCATGTGAGAGATAATAGGTTGATGGGTATCAAGTCATCTCTAGTTCAAATGGGAGTGTTGTAAAATTGGGTTCTCTATACCCAACTTGATAAATAATTTTTGATTACCATATCATGTATACATAGATTTATGTATGATGTATTATTAAAATAATAGTGTTGACACTTTCATGTCCATTATTTACAATGTATTTTCCTTATATTATTTATCATATCAAATGGTTATAGAAGTTCCCAAAAATATTGAAAAACTTGAGGTATTATGATAGTAATCTTGAGATATATAGAATATGGTCTAGATACATCATACTAATGGGAAATAGATTATGTTCGGATATTAGGTTATGGGGGGTCATAATAATTGAGACTTATTCTCATGAAGTTCATACTTGGTAATCTCCAGTAGAGTATATCTTGAGGATTGGTTTTCTATAGGAACACCCCATATTATAATTTTCATTGAAAGTTCATATCTATGAACATTTGTATTAGTCTATTCAATTAAGATGATTATCATTGTATAAAATTTTATCATGTATTTTAATGCAAGAAAAGGACCATGAAATTTATTTTCGTGATGAGGTAGCTTGTGTTTGGTGCGTTAATGGTTGTATAGCATTAATTGAATTATAAATAGAGGATTTTTCACTTCTGAAAGGAAGAGAAATCTCAGAACTAGTTAACCAAGATAGTAGTGTCTTTATTAAATTCATGTTCATGGTATAAGAAGGTAATTATATTTGGAATGGTCATTAAAATAATGAATAAATCATGTTAGGATGATGAAACAATGTTTCCATCTCACATTATAAGATATCATAGGATAAATATATTAAATTACACATAGTTTATATGTAGGAAGTACTCATGGCAATAAATTATCCTTATCTCATTGGGAGAAATGATTTGTTTCTAGATACTACTCTTAGTATATGGGTATTACTCATTGTTATAGATATAAGGGTCTAGAGGGTGAAACATAAAGTGTATCCACAAGTTCCACATAATTGTATGAATAGGAGTTTGGGACAATGTGGTCTCCACATACAAAGGATGGCGAACATTTGAGTGTAAAAAATCATAGGTAAAATAATTTAATTATATTATTTTTTTCTTATAATAATAATAATTGAATTCATTTTAATGGTATTCATAAGTTTCTAAATTATAAAAATGAATACAAAAAAAATATTATTTTTCAAATTAACAATATGTGTTCAAGGTTCATTTGGTAATTATGATAGAAACTATATGAGTTGATGGTTTTTATTTTATTAAATGACATGTTAAATTGTTACAAGTGAGTTATAAAATATTTTTGTGTTTATAATAAGTTTAATTAACCCATAAGAGTAAACCAGGATCCAAAATGAAAGTTATAACTTTCCATGGACAAAAAAACTTTGGAAAGTATAACCTAAGTAAATAAATAAATTTTAAACTCATGAATAGTGGTATAAATAATTTTCATGAATTTAGAGAGAGGTTATATACTCTCCTACCCTCTCTCAAATTATAGAGAGATATACTAAGAGAATAATATGGTTGGATCTGTCTGGCTACCTCATATAAAGTCTTCATTATTTATAAGATCAAAGGAATATCATAAAGTAATTTAATTTCCTACCCAAGGTCCCCATAATCATAAAACAATTATTCAAGAGTTTTGTTACATTTGTGGAAAATTTTTAGAATGTATAGATTGGCCCCTTTGATCTACAACGCCCAGAAAATAAGCAGATCATATCGTCATTGATGAAAGAACAAGGTACCATTTACAGTTTCATTTTATTTTTTTCTTCCTTATTAAATATAATTTCAAATGATCTATGGGGGAATTAGGGAATGGTTATATTGGATTTTATTTTTCTATATAAATCTAAACCAAGAAAATGTTAAAATAATTTTTTATATTCTTCTAAAACCCCATCAGTTCCTACATTAATTGGAAATAAATATTACCTTATGAAAACTAGAAGAATATTCTAATATAAAAAACAAATAGCAATGATTTTTCAAATTGATCCACATTCAGTGGTTGGGCTATTAATCATGGGGATTGTATTGGGGTGATGAATAAATAACTTGTCACAAACCGAATCTGGTCACTGCCAAAACTGGCACAAACCCTAGCCCACGACATGACCCGAAGGGTATTCTTGATCCCCACGGACTGTCACAAGTGCCCGGGTATCATAAACTGAAAATTGGGAACGATTTTCCCGAGTTTATACACTTCAAACAACAAATGAACCCAATAAAATGAATCTGGATTTTTCAAATCAAACAATCTTTTACAGAAATTCAGAAATGAATTACATAGTTTAAAACAACTCAAAAATACTATAACAAAGTTACAAAACCAAAATTAAATAGCCCAAGAACCCTCATGGTAAGGGGAACCGCCCTCAAGCCATCTCCACAAGACTTCACCACCAAGGACCTGCTAGAAACCCGAACCCCTAGAACTAAAAACTATAACAAACCTGCGACAACAAAAATAACCAAGTCTACTTACACCCAAGGGTGTAAGTAGGGTGTGAGAAAATGCCCATTAGGATACCACCACTAAAAGATTCCATGTGATAAACATTCAAAGATGAAAATTGTAAAGACCTGTAAAATTCAAGGGAATTTTTTTCTTAATTTTCTTTGGAATTTTACAAGAGTGCGGTTTCTGACGGCACCTGATTCCGAGGCCTGGAGTGCCCGGAATCAATTTCCGAAGTTCGGCTCAGGTACGTTCAGTGAACGAACGAGCGGGAATTTCTAACTTTTGACCCGGTGCTCGGAATCGAAATCCGAGGACACCGATGAACTCGCAGCGCCGATATTCGCTTAAGGAGACCTTTTCCGAGGTTGCGTTTATTTCGGGTTGAGAGTTAGTTTTTGGGAGTTTAGAATAAGTTAAATAAAAATTGTGGATTACAAATTTTTATTTTAACTTATTGGTTAACTTCTCCCAAAGGGAGTTAGTGGTGGGACCCACAACCACTTAACCTCCCTTGGGAGGACTAAGTGTGGTGGGTCCCACACGAACCCCAACTCCTCATCTTCTCTCAAAACTCCCCTATAACCCCCTTTAATTAATGTTTGACAACTTGGTTAAATTAATTAAGGTGGGTTGATGTGAATTTCAAACCTTTGAAATTCAAGTTGCTGTTTGTGTAAATAAAATAACCCTTAGCTTATTTTATTTTGTTTAGCCATCTTGAGAGGATTTGGGAGCTCCTTCTTCTTCTTCAACTTTGACGAAGAACACGAAGAACCTTCGAGCTCCGACGAAGAACGCCGCTCCTCTCTTCTTCGTAGTCGGTTGTTCCGAAGATTGACGACGCCTTCCGTGTCAACGAAAGGGAACGCCGCTTCCTCCTCGGACTTCCTTCATCGGCTTACGAAGATTCACCAACGACGTACCTCTTCGGACGTACCTCTTCGTCAACAGAATTGACGAACGATTACCACGACGCCCGACCTCCACGACGTTGTCTTCTGTGGGTCGTTGACGATCATCGATCTTGAAACCAAGGTAGGGGTTGTTGTTGATTATTTATTTATTCTCGTTCTTGGTTCTAGCATGAAAAACGTGAGGATAATTATTTATGTGTTATCGTCTAACGAGAGGGGGGGTCGGACCGCACAAACACGGCCGAATTCCCCCTCCTTTGTTCTTGATTATGATTTTCTTGTGGATGAACGAGATGGCGTGGTGCCGTCACACCACGCGGAAATTCGCACGGATATATTGCGCGACACTGTCGCGCCGCGCCGTGGAAGGATTATCATGAACGCGATGTCGTCGCACCGCGTCGAAGGGAACCGAAGGCGCTGCGGCCGGAGCGGGGCCGCGGCGGAGGGGAGCGGTGTCGTCGCACCATGCCGGGCAACGAAGGTCGCGGCCGGTTCCAGGCCGCGGCGGAACGAGAAGACCGGCGGCTCGCCGGGCCGCCGGTGTCGGAAGCCGGAAGGGGACCGGCTTTGCCGGTCCCGTTGAATAAAAACCGGCCGGCCAGGTGGGCCGGCCGGAAGGGGAAAAGACCAGGGGAATTAAATTCCCCTGGCCAGGTTAATTGCCCCCCCCCCCATTATGAGGGGGGGCTGGTTTCTTAAAGGGGGGCAGGCGGCCTCCCGTTTTCCTCAAGGCAGGCCCCCACGAGGGGGGCCGGTTTTCTCCAAAGGCGCGGCTTAAGCCGCGCCGCCAGCTAAGAAGAAGTGGGGGCCTTGCCCCCCGCGCGTGGCACCGAGCGGCTCCAGGCCGCACCACCGCCGTCCGGGCCGCGCCGCCGCGCCGGACCGCCGCCAGCCGGGCCGGGTCGGGTCGGCCCGGACACGGACCCCCCGTTTTCGAGACGACTTCGGTCTTTTGGCCATAACTTGAGCTACGGACCTCCGATTGACAAACCGTCAGCGGCGATGCGATCCTTGGATCGAGATGGTCGATTCGATATATCGCACTCAAAGTTTCAGAATACTTTGAGTTCGGCCTGGTTGGTTCGTACACAAAACCAACCGGGCCCTCGGAGCGGAAACGCTCATATCTTGAGCTACGGACGTCCGATTGACGTGCCATCAGCTTTGTTGAGTTCCTCTTAGTGAGACGGTTCTTTTGGCATACTCCGCCCGAGGTTTGGACATAGGTGGAGTACGGTCGGGTTGGTTTTTCCTTAAAAACCAACCGGGCCCCTAGGACGAAAAAGCCAATAACTCTCAAATCGGGCGTCCGATCGACGCGCCGTCTGTTGCGTTGAGTTCCTGTTGACGATACAGAACTTTTGGATACATCAACTTCGGACTTTGTGTCAGTTGATGTATCAGCCTCTCGGCTCGTGGAGCGGACCCTCCCGAACGAGATTGCTCTGTGCGGGATAGTGCTGGCTGTGACTGCTTCTTCGACAGCGACGATTATGCAGAGATCCTCCGTGGACTCCGATGACGACCGTGCAGAGATCCTCAGTGGACTGCGGCGACGAGTGTGCAGAGATCCTCAGTGGAATGCGATGATGAAGACAGCTGGTCTTCTATCCTATGTGGGTCCTAGCTATGCTGGTCTTGTATCCTATGTGGGTCCCAGCTTAGATGATTCAATACTGGTCTTGTATCCTATGTGGGTCCCAGTATAGTTGAATCAATGAAGACAGTTGGTCTTGTATCCTATGTGGGTCCTAGCTGTGCTGGTCTTGTATCCTATGTGGGTCCGAGCTTAGATGATTCAATACTGGTCTTGTATCCTATGTGGGTCCCAGTATAGTTGAATCAATGAAGGAAGCTGGTCTTGTATCCTATGTGGGTCCTAGCTGTTCTGGTCTTGTATCCTATGTGGGTCCCAGCTTAGATGATTCAATCCTGTTCTTGTATCCTATGTGGGTCCCAGTATAGATGAATCAATGCAGACAGCTGGTCTTGTATCCTATGTGGGTCCTAGTTGTGCTGGTCTTGTATCCCATGTGGGTCCCAGCCGTGCTGGTCTTGTATCCTATGTGGGTCCCAGCGTAGATGATTCAGTATCCATACCTGATCATCCCTTTCACCTTTTCGACGAAGTATACCTGTGTGAGCTGAATCTTCTGTTTACTCTCCTTTGTGGATTGTGTTGAGCTATCCTGTGTGGATTTACTGTTTACTCTCCTTTGTGGATTATGTTGAGCTATCCTGTGTGGATTTACTGTTTACTCTCCTTTGTGTATTGTGTTGAGCAATCCCGTGTGGATTTGTTGTTTACTCTCCTTTGTGGATTGTGTTGAGTAATCTTGTGTGGATTTACTGTTTACTCACCTTTGTGGATTGTGTTGAGCAATCCTGTGCGGATTTACTGTTTACTCTCCTTGTGGATTGTGTTGTGCTATCCTATGTGGGTATACGTATACTTTCCTGTGTGGACTGAGTTTTACTCGGGCTCGGAGGTTGGAGCGTATTGGAATTGATGACTTAGGTATATGTATGGGCATATACCTAAGCAGTGTCGGTTGTTACTTCGTGATTGTATCTTCCTTTGTGGTTTATCCTTTGTGGATTTTTGGAGACCTTCAGGGGTCTCGGGAACCCTACTGAGTAGCTTATACTCACCCCTGCACGGGCTATGCCCGCACTACGTTGTGTTGGTTGCAGACGACGGACAACGTTGATCTTGGCTGAGGCTTGCAGAGCAGGACGGTACCTGGAGGTGGACCACTGGGCGGAACGTACTCGGAGCGGACGGTGGGACCTGTGGAGTAGTGGAGCTATCTGTACCCACCCTTCAGGTGGGATCTCCAGTGGATAGCTCGGTGTAGCGGCTTTTACTTATAGTTGTTGTTTTTCCTTTCGAGTTGTACTTTACTTTCAGTTTGGGTTTGTATACTGTCCCATTTACTTTTCCGCACTTTCAGTTGTACTCTGTTTTTACTTAGTGTTTACTTTCCGCTTGCTTACTCTGTGGTGTTTATTTACTTTACAAAGTAAATGCCTTCCCTTTTTACCGGGATTTACGCCTTGGTGCTAGTCGCCAGTCCCTGGCCTATGGAAGGCGGGCTTGGGGTAGTCACGGCACAGACCCCGAGGGTGGGTCGTGACAAATTGGTATCAGAGGTGGTCGGTTCTACCGGAGACTCTGATCTTTCTTCTTTGTGAAGCAATAGTGTTTAGCGTATTGGGTGTGGTTATCAGTCCAGGGAGTCCAGTGTTGGTGCGGTGGCCGACGTATCCGTACACTAGGACCCTGACTTCTGATTTCTGACTTAATGCACGAAAACATTGATTGCATGTGTGTTCAAGTTTTCTTTGTGATTGCTTGTGTCAGCTCACCAGGAATACTGTTCTGACCGTGGCGCACCTGCTTCTTTCATGATGGCCCCACGACGGCAGCCAGCTAGGGTTCTGAGAGTGGAGCGTGATGACAGCCCACTGAGCGACGAGGCCTCGGTGCAGGGCTCCTTGTCAGCAGAGGCACCGGGAGTACCTTTACCCGCCGAGCCACCGATGCTACCAGCCCCAGCCGCTGACGATGCACGTCGCCTTAGCGCGCTGTACGAGTTCCAGCATCAGCGACCGCCCAAGTTCCGCGGGGAGACGGACCCCCAGGCAGCCGAGGACTGGTTGGAGGCAGTGGTGCGAGTTTTCAGGCTAGTGAGGACACCAGCAGACCTTATGGTGATCCTCGCAGCGAGCCTCCTGCACGCGGCAGCAGGCAGATGGTGGAGCTTGATGCTCCTGGTGCACGACGAGACATCTCTCCTCTGGATGGACTTTGAGAGCATCTTCCGCTCCGAGTTCGTCCCAGCCACCCTCCGTGCGGTACGCATACAGGAGATTCTTCAGCTGCGGCAGGGTAGCTTGACAGTGGCCCAGTACTCGGAAAGATTTACTGATCTCTCGCGCTACTCGACCGACATGGTGCAGGACCTTTTCTTCTGGGCCCGGACCTTCGAGCAGGGATTGAGGCACAGGATCAGGGCTTCGATGATCTCCCTCAACATTCCGACACAGGCAGAGGTGTTGGAGAGAGCCCTTCTAGTGGAGAGTTTTCTCACCGAGAAGGCTCTAGTGACAGGACCCTCCGCAGGACGGCCCGTAGCAGGGTCTTCTGCAGCTGGCAGTAGACAGGTGACGCAGAGGTCCAAGCGGGCCAGACCATCAGATGGGCAGTCACAGGATGAAGATTCGGTTGTGTGGGGCACCTGAAGGAGAGCCAGCTACGCGAGGGGAAAACATTTCTACGCATGCAGTGGGCGAGGTCACATGGCTCGAGACTGCCCGACTCGTCTTACAGATGAGCAGCAGGCGGTAGAGGGACCTCTTAGACAGAGATTCGGCCATGGTGGTCCGCAGGGTACAGGCGGACGAGGCAGAGGAGCTGGCCGAGTAGCCGATGGTGGGAGACACTTCGAGGTGTTGCCACCACCACCACCAGGAGGTCCACCCCGACCGCAGGGAGTTGGTGGACAGGGGAGAGCTCAGCTTCAGGCAGCTGAGGCCTTCGATCATGGAGCCCTGGGAGCAAGTGGATAAGAGCAGAACTAGTGGATACATCTTTTGTACTTCTAGTTCCTTGTTGCTATTGTGAAGCGTCTTTGTATTATGAGCTGCAATAATAAAAGACACATACCTTTGTGATGTTTTCATTCCTGTCCTCTTTTGTGTTGTTACTAAGAGGTTCCAGTTTTGACTGTTGACTTGACCCTCACTTGTGATACATCTACTGGAGGAGACCCAGTTACCACACACTGATGCCGACAGTGTGACTCAACCCTTGGAGGCGAGAGTAACGGTTGGATATCTTGGTAGTAGCGTCGAGGCCTTACGATGTAATCCTTGGTATGGATTAGTATCATCTATGTCAGGATTGACTGTATTAGGCAAAGAATGTGGTTCATCCAGGGGATGGGACCAGATTTCTCTTATCGGCAAAGAAGAAATCTTAGCAGCTTTTGTGGGGCCGGAGATGGTCCAGGCCACGGCAGAGAAGGTCCAGGTCATCCAGGAGTGGATGAGGACAGCTCAGAGCCGGCAGAAGTCATATGCTGACAGGAGGCGGAGGCCACTAGAGTTCGAGGATGGCGACCACGTCTTCTTGTGGGTCTCACCTCGACGTGGTTTGCGGAGATTTGGCCGAGGCAGCAAGTTGTCTCCACGCTTCATCGGACCCTTCCAGGTCCTCAGCAGGGTTGGCGAGGTGGCTTATCGCCTGGCTCTACCACCTCAGTTGCACCGGGTGCACGACGTCTTCCACGTAACTCAGCTGAGGAGATACGTGCACGACCCGACACACATCTTTGACTATGGGGAGCTAGACGTTGACGATGGGGCGACTTTTACGGAGGTCCCGGTGGAGATAGAGGATCGACAGGAGCGGGTCCTATGTGGGCGATCGATTCCTCTTGTGCACATCAGATGGCAGCACGGGAACATCCAGGAGAGCACATGGGAGCAGGAGGCTCAGATGCGTGCTCAGTACCCTCATTTGTTCTCCTAGTTTTTTTTATCTTTACAGGGACGTAAAGCCTTGAGGTGGGAGTAATATAAAGACCCGTAAAATTCAAGGGAATTTTTTTCTTAATTTTCTTTGGAATTTTACAAGAGCTCGGTTTCTGACGGCACCTGATTCCGAGGCCCGGAGTGCCCGGAATCAATTTCTGAAGTTCGGCTCAGGTACGTTCAGTGAACGAACGAGCGGGAATTTCTAACTTTTGACCCGGTGCTCGGAATCGAAATCCGAGGACACCGATGAACTCGCAGCGCCGATATTCGCTTAAGGAGACCTTTTCCGAGGTTGCGTTTATTTCGGGTTGAGATTTAGTTTTTGGGAGTTTAGAATAAGTTAAATAAAAATTGTGGATTACAAATTTTTATTTTAACTTATTGGTTAACTTCTCCCAAAGTGAGTTAGTGGTGGGACCCACAACCACTTAACCTCCCTTGGGAGGATTAAGTGTGGTGGGGCCCACATGAACCCCAACTCCTCATCTTCTCTCAAAACTCCCCTATAACCCCCTTTAATTAATGTTTGACAACTTGGTTAAATTAATTAAGGTGGGTTGATTTGAATTTCAAACCTTTGAAATTCAAGTTGTTGTTTGTGTAAATAAAATAAGCCTTAGCTTATTTTATTTTGTTTAGCCATCTTGAGAGGATTTGGGAGCTCCTTCTTCTTCTTCAACATTGACGAAGAACGCGAAGAACCTTTGAGCTCCGACGAAGAACGCCGCTCCTCTGTTCTTCGTAGCCGGTTGTTCCGAAGATCGACGACGCCTTCCGTGTCAACGAAAGGGAACGCCGCTTCCTCCTCGGACTTCCTTCGTCGGCTTACGAAGATTCAACAACGACGTACCTCTTTGGACGTACCTCTTCGTCAACATAATTGACGAACGATTACCGCGACGCCCGACATCCGCGACGTTGTCTTCCGCGGGTCGTTGACGATCATCGATCTTGAAACCGAGGTAGGGGCTGTTGTTGATTATTTATTTATTCTCATTCTTGGTTCTAGTATGACAAACGTGAGGATAATTATTTATGTGTTATCGTCTAATGAGAGGGGGGGTCGGACCGCACAAACACGGCTCAATTCCCCCTCCCTTGTTCTTGATTATGATTTTCTTGTGGATGAACGAGATGGCGTGGTGCCGTCGCACCACGCAAAAATTCGCACGGTTATATTGTGCGAAGCCATCGCGCCGCGCCGTGGAAGGATTATCATGAACGCGATGTTGTCGCGCCGCGTCGAAGGGAACCGAAGGCGCCGCGGCCGGAGCGGGGCCGCGGCGGAGGGGCGCGGTGCCGTCGCACCGCGCCGGGCGACGAAGGTCGCGGCCAGTTCCGGGCCGCGGCGGAATGAGAAGACCTGCGGCTCGCCGGGCCGCCGGTGTCGGAAGCCGGAAGGGGACCGGCTTTGCCGGTCCCGTTGAAGAAAAACCGGCAGGGCAGGTGGGCCGGCATGAAGGGGAAAAGACCGGGGGAATTAAATTCCCCCTGCCAGGTTAATTCCCCCCCCCCCCATTATGAGGGTGGGGGGCGGTTTCTTAAAGGGGGGCAGGCGGCCCCCCGTTTTCCTCAAGGCAGGCCCCCACGAGGGGGGCCGGTTTTCTCCAAAGGCGCGGCTTAAGCCGCGCCGCCAGCTAAGAAGAAGCGGGGGCCTTGCCCCCCGCGCGTGGCACCGAGCGGCGCCAGGCCGCGCCGCCGCCGGCCGGGCCGGGTCGGACCCGGGTCGGGTCGGCCCGGACCCGGACCCCCCGTTTTTGAGACGACTTCGGTCTTTTGGCCATAACTTGAGTTACGGACCACCGATTGACGAACCGTCAGCGAAGATGCAATCCTTGGATCGAGACGGTCGATTCATTATATCGCACTCAAAGTTTTGGAAAACTTTGAGTTCGGCCGGGTTGGTTCATACACGAAACCAACCGGGCCCTCGGAGCGGAAACGCTCATATCTTGATCTACGGACGTCTGATTGACGTGCCGTCAGCTTTTTTGAGTTCCTCTTAGTGAGACGGTTCTTTTGGCATACTCTGCCCGAGGTTTGGACGTAGGTGGAGTACGGTAGGGTTGGTTTTGCCTTAAAACCCAACCGGGCCCCTGGGACGAAAAGGCCAATAACTCTCAGACCGGGCGTCCGATCGACGCGCCGTCTGTTGCGTTGAGTTCCTGTTGACGATACAGAACTTTTGGATACATCAACTTCGGACTTTGTGTCAGTTGATGTATCAGCCTCTCGGCTCGTGGAGCGGACCCTCCTGAACGAGCTTGCTGTGTGCGGGAACCCTAGTGCTGGTTGCGACTGCTTCTTCGACAGCGACGACTGTGCAGAGATCCTCCGTGGACTCCAACGACGACCGTGCAGAGATCCTCAGTGGACTGCGGCGACGAGTGTGCAGAGATCCTCAGTGGACTGCGATGATGAAGACAGCTGGTCTTGTATCCTATGTGGGTCCTAGCTGTGCTGGTCTTGTATCCTATGTGGGTCCCAGCTTAGATGATTCAATACTGGTCTTGTATCTTATGTGGGTCCCAGTATAGTTGAATCAATGAAGACAGCTGGTCTTGTATCCTATGTGGGTCCTAGCTGTGCTGGTCTTGTATCCTATGTGGGTCCCAGTTTAGATGATTCAATACTAGTCTTGTATCCTATGTGGGTCCCAGTATAGTTGAATCAATGAAGATAGCTGGTCTTGTATCCTATGTGGGTCCCAGCTTAGATGATTCAATACTGGTCTTGTATCCTATGTGGGTCCCAGTATAGATGAATCAATGCAGACAGTTGTTCTTGTATCCTATGTGGGTCCTAGCTGTGCTGGTCTTGTATCCTATGTGGGTCCCAGCCGTGCTGGTCTTGTATCCTATGTGGGTCCCAGTGTAGATGATTCAGTATCCATACCTGATCATCCCTTTCACCTTTTCGACGAAGTATACCTGTGTGAGTTGAATCTTCTGTTTACTCTCCTTTGTGGATTGTGTTGAGCTATCCTGTGTGGATTTACTGTTTACTCTCCTTTGTGGATTGTGTTGAGCTATCCTGTGTGGATTTACTGTTTACTCTCCTTTGTGGATTGTGTTGACCAATCCTGTGTGGATTTACTGTTTACTCTCCTTTGTGGATTGTGTTGAGCAATCCTGTGTGGATTTACTGTTTACTCACCTTTGTGGATTGTGTTGAGCAATCCTGTGTGGATTTACTGTTTACTCTCCTTGTGGATTGTGTTGTGCTATCCTGTGTAGGTATACGTATACTTTCCTGTGTGGACTGAGTTGTACTCGGGCTCAGAGGTTGGAGCGTATTGGAATTGATGACTTAGGTATATGTATGGGCATATACCTAAGCAGTGTCGGTTGTTACTTCGTGATTGTATCTTCCTTTGTGGTTTATCCTTTGTGGATTTTTGGAGACCTTCAGGGGTCTCGGGGTCCCTACTGAGTAGCTTATACTCACCCCTGCACGGGCTATGCCCGCACTACGTTGTGTTGGTTGCAGACGACGGACAGCGTTGATCTTGGCTGAGGCTTGCAGAGCAGGATGGTACCTGGAGTTGGACCACTGGGCAGAACGTACTCGGAGCGGACGGTGGGACCCGTGGAGCAGTGGAGCTATCTGTACCCACCCTTCAGGTGGGATCTCCAGTGGACAGCTCGGTGTAGCGGCTTTTACTTACAATTTCTGTTTTTCCTTTCGAGTTGTACTTTACTTTCAGTTTGGGTTTGTATACTGGCCCATTTACTTTTTCGCACTTTCAGTTGTACTCTGTTTTTACTTAGTGTTTACTTTCCGCTTGCTTACTCTATGGTGTTTGTTTACTTTACAAAGGCAATGCCTTCCCTTTTTACCAGGATTTACGCCTTGGTGCTAGTCACCAGCCCCTGGCCTATTGAAGGCGGGCTTGGGGTAGTCACGGCACGGACCCTGAGGGCGGGTCGTGACAAAAATCTTGCAAGTTTTCAAAAACATGTAATTTCTAGTTACAATTTCTAAAAGATGAAACTTAAAAAAATTAGTTATCAAGTGGGCTAATTTAAAGAATAGAAACTTTTAAAATAAATGAAAAAGCTTCTAAATTTTCTATCCAAATATACGGTATGCTTATGGTAAGTATAAATAATCTAATGAGCTCAAGCAATAGGAAATAACCCCTAGGAACTAGCTCGTTGTGGGTCCCATGTACCTCGTATCTTGGTGATAATAACCATCAATAACATCTTTTCTCATGCATTATCCACTAGTAGGTAATATACCCATAACCTATTGGTCCCCAATCATAATCATCAAAGTTTAGTTAGAGTTGTAAGCATCAATCTTTCTAAGTGAAACTGAGGCCAAACCCCACGGATTCGCTAGCATACTAGTACATGTCCATCCACCTAGATACCCGGGTTTTCCTTTTGTGCTCAAACATGTTCAAAAAGTAAATAAATATACTTTTCACATGAAAATATCATTTCCTCATAAAAAATTCACCAAACATCCCACATGTATACCACACAAGTCAAAAAACTCCACTTTTCATTCAAATAGATTTTTAAATCTGACTCACACCAAAATAGCCCACTACACTTTTTACATTTCTTTAACACTTAAACAAATCCATTAAAAAAATTTATAAAACCATTACAATGTATTAAAACTCACAAAACAGCCCACTCACATGTTACATAATACCCTTTTTGTAACCAAAATCCATTTTTCACGTCACACTAACACATAACATCCCACATCACTTTCACATCTCTTACACACTTTAGTAAATCCTTCAAACATTTTTATAAAACATTTCCAAGATGGAACACATTACAAAACAGACCCATTCACATTTAAAATGTACCATTTCAAAATATACACACTCCAAAATAGTTTTCCAATATGGTTTAACCTCTTACATAAATCATTAAATCATTCAAATCTTTCGTAAAACAATTATAAAGAGTATACACAGACTTTTCTCATAAAACCCATTTCAAAACCATATTTCAAGGAAAAAATCACACCAATACCAATTCAAAACATAATTTTCAGCCCCAAAAACATTTATTAAACTACCCCCAAGTGTTGTATAAATACCTCAAACAATACCACAAAATATCCACATGAAAAGCACGCATTTTAAAAATCACTTTCAAAAAGTAAAATAAGGTTTTACACCTTGAAACCATTAAAAACCCTATTTAAAACCTAATGGCACACCAAGACCCTACCAGACCATAATTTTCAGCCCAAAAAAGATTTATTAAACGAATTTAATATGTGATAAAACACACCCAAACAATACCCCAAGGGTTACACTTGAAAAACATCCAATTTCAAGCTAAAATGAAACTATAAAATTAAATGCTTAACCAAATCCAACATAAAAAACTTTCACACCATAAACAACATATTAGGAACATGAAAAATAATTAATTCAAGAAAACTAACTCATCTAGAAATTATTACACATTGAATCACCTACCGAAAGTGTTGAAACCCTCAAATATTCGGGCGAAACATCAACCGCACCACCGCCGCACCTCAAGGAAGTGAAAAGAAACATAAATCCTCAAAATTTCACCCAAATGATAGTAATTTATAACTTAGGAACTAACCCTGACTTCTAGGAATTTTATAAATCAAGAAATAGTGAAAGAAACCCCAAGGAAAGGGAAGAAATCAAGGAGAGAATGACTTACTTGCAGAAATCTAGGAGAAAACTCTCTAAATACACAAAAATTTGAATATCCATGTAACCAAAACTAATATAGAGGCTAGACAGAGTCATATTAGGTCATGTGGGGACTGAAATTGGGGAAAATGAGTGAAAATTGAGTGAGTTGTGAAAGAATCATTTTACCTTTTCAAATCTGGTCGATTTGAGAACGATTTAGGAAGATCGCCCTAATCCGCGGGGGATATGAGCTCTAAAGAGGAACAATATCTAATGGGGGTTATCCTTAGGTGTTTGAATTTGAGTGGTATGTAGAATCACCAAAATTAAGTAAAAAATGAATAAGTTATTAAATAAACAAAATTTATTTTTAAAACAGGAAATGGGCTTCTGGGCAGGCCCAATCCCTTAAATAAAACCTCTAATCTACCATTATTATGGATTCCTAAAGGGTCCAAATTGAAATAGTGGTGTTAATAGGTCAGGGAATAACATTTATGAATTGGAATGGGTGAAAAATATTAAAAACTGAAAAAGTTATAAAATAAACAAAATTGGTTTTTAAATCTAGAAGTGGGCTCACGGTTTGGCCCAAATCATGAAAACTCACCCTTTCCTCAAAAAAATCTTGGGAACCCCCCAAAACAAAGCAAGAATGGAAATTAAATGAAAAATAAATTTAAAATAAGTCATGGATGTGGCAATTCTCTCCACCATGAAATATTTCCATCCCTATAAAGCCACATCAATGCCAAATACAAAAACCAAACCCAACCGATAAACCAAGATGTACTTCTTTTCCAAGCTTCGCCCCCAAAGGCCAAAACACCTCTAGTGATCAATCATGGAAGGATTACTCTCACAACTAAAACTTACACCACTTTCCTAAAATGACCAATCACATTCATACTTTATCCCAAAAGAAAACTCCTCAAACACTATTCGAACAAGACTCAAGCAATTCACAAAAATGAACAACAACCTCGAACAAGGTTACACTTGCCTTACTTTAACTAAACCATTGGGAGATCTCCAATCCCAAAGCTTACTCTAGGTTGATGTTGGTAGCTAGATATCTCTGAACATTACTACCTACCACCAAGCCAATTCCATGGATAAATATGAGTTATTGGTATGAGGGGACACAAATAGTCTCCCCACCATAGGAGACAACCTATATTTTTCTCCCAAGAAAGAATCAGGACACTAACAGGGGGAGGCCTGAATGGACTCCCGGGTACAAAGGGTAGACTTCCATTCAAAATTTAAAAAGGAACATACATTAGAATCATAGTGGGTCTCCCCACTATAATAACCAACCATTGTAATCGACCAATATGGGCCGGCACAGAAAGACCCAAAAATTTAAAGATTTGGGAAGGTTGTACGGTTAGTCTGCATGGCTTCCGGGCACATGGTCACTACTAATCGTGCACAAAACGTGTGCTCAGACTATCTAGCATAATTTCTAGCCATTATCCAAAGACTCAATGGAATTCAAATGGGGAGGGAATAACATTGGGGGATGACATTGGTACAAGGCCCTCCACTAATTTCCACCGAACAAGAACAAAAAAAAGGATGAAGACACCAGAGGTTTAAAATCATTTTATCTTTCATACTAAGGATAAGACATTGTATAAGGTTTTAAATGACCCTGGGATTTCCCCTGACTATGAGTCGGCTTCTCTCTGAGATCTATGTCTTGAGCTCAAATGATTGAAGCATCTTCGGCCTCATAGTTAGGCTTTGGAAACCCCTTAAATGAGAATTCTTCTTTCGGTGCTACCAACAACTACACTGCAATCCCCGATAAGATTTACAAGACATAGAAAATTCACAACTCACTTTACCCTAACCCGATATTTCACAGAAACAAGGTCTTAAAAGATTCACACACATCATACCTTGTTTCTTTAGTTGAGAAACAATAGAAGTAAAGAACACTTATACTCACCTTCCTCTAAAATGGATGATTTTGAAGTTTTTCCAAGGGATACATTCTCCAAACATAATAGGGACTCTCAAAGGATTTCATGACTTTCACCTTTATAGTCAATCGAGCACATGTCATCACAAGGCGTCACCGAACAAGACCATGGAAACTGATATAAAGAATGCATGGAGAGGGACCTTATACAACATCTCAAGACAATAAACAATTCTAGAAAGTGGCCAAAATATCCTTTCATGACCATATTTCCCACACTAGTAATTTAACATGAATTACTTATTGAAAGAGACTAAGAAGGACTGAGAGGACCTCTTAGACACCATCCAAATACTCTTCCATGCTAACAACCCCAGACTACTTCCACCTTCTGAAAATCAGTAACTTAAGAAGCTAAGGTCTTTTTCAACATCCCAAGATCACTCTCCTGCTACAAAAGGATACACAAAACCAAGAAAGGAAAGGGTATAGACTCAATCTACAAAGCTCGAGAAAAATATTCCTTATATTGATCAACGTTAGGGTCTTTAAATAGCGAAATAATCCGGGTTGCACTTCAGTTGTACACTAGCCCTTAATGAGGCATACCTTATCCAACGATTGAACCCAAGGACCCAACCAAGATGGTACATTGGTCAATATATACCACAAAACATATCCAAACACATGAAGTGAAACACCTTAAAGGAATCCGAAAACATTTCTCAGTATATACCACTAACCGGCCCTTCAACACAACTTACTGACCAAACACAAACCCAAAACACAGTTCAGACAGGAAGGGTTCTTAGACTCAAAACATCCCACAACATCAACATTTTTAAAAACACATAATACACACCCTTCCAAACTAGTCATCAAGACATCATGTTTTTCCTTTAAAACCATCTTTTAGAAAATAAATGGTCTAGCGGTTAGCGTATCCACCAATGGTACCCCATAGGCCTCACACATGAATGTTTCTGTGCCACATCGGGTACCCTCCGCATATCCATCCCGAAACTCATCCAGCCATGCCATCAACCATCCATCATCCCATTTAACCCTATGCATGTGTTCTCTCAGGGAAATACTAAAGGTTAAAATAAAAATTCTTTCCACTTTTCAAAACCAAAACAGTCAACCAATACCTCATTTTTCTCAAAACCGCTAGCCACGAAATCAAACCCAAATTACAGCTTACCAAAATTTTTAGAAGTGAAAAATAATTTAAATGGAAACTCACATTCAAGTCAAAAAAATTAATTTTAAAACATATCAACCCATTAAAACACCTTTCAACAGTTTATAAAACTCTATTGGAAACACTTTTTCAAAACCAACTTTAACACAATTTTCTGCTTTCAAAGGAGGTGTAAACACACCATTTTCCATTTTAAAACAATTCTGAAAACTTAGTTCCACCATTTCACAATTAAAACCATTCCATATTTACTAGAAAATTATTTCAAAAAATCATATACTTCTTAAAACCATGTCATTTTTATTTTAAAACCTAACTTCCAAGATTTCAAAACTAAAGGACACAAGACAATGCAAGGGAAAACTAGCTTCGGTGGGTGACTTGGACATATGGTTGGCGGCCATTCTACAATCACTTCACCATCATAGAGGGTGTTCTAGGAAAATATCCCTGGCTCCACATGGATTGCCAGACCCTGCGAGATCACTAATACCATTAACTGAACTCTCTTTTCATTTCCACTAATCATCATCAAACCAAGAAAACTAAAGGAATTAGAAAAGTCCTGACTTCCCTTGGAGACTTAAATCCCATCATGAGGTGTGCTGATCAACCACACTACTCCTAACTAGAATGCCAAGTCCCAACAATCTTAACTCCAGAAAATCCCGATTGTTCCCCAAATAACATGACCCAAAGAGAGGTAACCTCCTTCGATACCATTTTGTCACGAACTGAATCTGTTCGCCACCAAAAATGGCACAAAACCTGACCCAGGACATGAACCGAAGGGTGTTACCAATCCCCATGGGCAGGAACAAGTTCTTGGGTATCATAAACTGAAAATTGGGAATGATTTTCTTGATTTTATACACTTAAAACAACAAATGAACCCAATAAAATGAATCTGGATTTTTCAAATCAAACAATCTTTTACAAAAATTCCGAACTAAATTACATAGTTTAAAGCAACTCAAAAAGACAGTAACAAAGGTAAAAAACCAAAAGTAAGTATCCCAAGAACCATCATGGTAAGGGGCACCGCCCTCAAGCCATCTCCACAAGACTTCACTCCCAAGGACCTGGTAGAAACCCGAACCACTGGAACTAAAAACTATACCCAACCGACAACAATAAAAATAACCAAGTCTACTTACACTCAAGGGTGTAAGTAGGGTGTGAGAAAATTTCTAGTAGGATACCACCACTAAGATATTCCATGTAATAAACATTCAAATATGAAAATCATGCAAGTTTTCAAAAACATGTAATTTCTAGTTACAATTTCTAAAAGATAAAACTTAAAAAAATCAGTTATCAAGTGGGATAATTTGAAGAATCGAAACTTTTAAAATAAATTAAAAAGCTACTAAATTTTCCATCCAAATATACCGTATGTTTATGGTAAGTATAAAGAATCTAATGAGCACAAGCAATAAGAAATAACCCCTAGGCACTAGCTTGTTGTGGGTCCCAGGTACCTCGTATCTCGGTGATAGTAACTATCACTAATATATGTTCTCGTACACGATCCACTAGTAGGGAATATACCCATAACCTAGTAGTCCCCAATAATCATCATCATAGTTTATTTAGAGTTGTAATCGTCAATCTTTCTAAGTGAAACTAAGGCCCAACCTCACAGATTCACTAGCATATTAGTACATGTCCATCCACCAAGATACTCGAGTTTTCCCTTTGTGCTCAAACAAGTTCAACAAGTCAAGAAATATACTTTTCACATGAAAATATCATTTACTCATCAAAAATTCACCAAAAATCTCACATGTATACCACATAAGTCACAAAAGTCCACTTTTCATTCAAATTGATTTGAAATCCGACTCACACCAAAATAGCCCACAACACTTTTTACATTTCTTTAACACTTCCACAAATCCAATAAAAATTTTATAAAACCATTCCAATATATTAAAACTCACATAACCGCCCACTCACATGTTACATAATACCCTTTTTGTAACCAAAATCTATTTTTCACATCACACTCACACATAACATCCCACATCACTTTCACATCTCTTACACACTTTAGTAAATCCTTCAAACATTTTTATAAAACATTTCCAAGATGGAACACATTACAAAATAGCCCCATTCACATTTAAAATGTACCATTTCAAAATATACACACTCAAAAAAAGTTTTCCTATATGGTTTAACCTCTTACATAAATCATTAAATCATTCAAATCTTTCATAAAACAATTATAAAGAGTATACCCAAACCTTCCCCATAAAACACATTTCAAAACCATATTTCAAGGCCAAAATCACACCAATACCAGTTAAAAACAGAATTTTCAGCCCCAAAAACATTTATTAAACTACCCCCAGGTTTTATACAAATACCACAAACAATACCACAAAATATCCACATGAAAAGCACAAGTTTTCAAAATCACTTTAAAGAAGTACAATAAGTTTTTACACCTTGAACCCATTAAAAACCCATCTTTAAAACCCAATGGCACACCAAGACCCTACCAAAGAATAATTTTCAGACAAAAAATATTTATTAATCCAATTTTATATGTTATAAAACACATCCAAACAATACCCCAAGGGTTATGCATGAAAAACATCCAATTTCATGCTAAAATGAAACTATAAAATTAAATGCTTAACCAATCCAACATAAACAGTTTTCACACCATAAAAAACATATTAGGAACATGAAAAATAAGTAATTAAATGAAAATAACTCATTTAGAAATTATTATACATGAAATCACCTACCGAAAGTGTCGAAACCCTCAAATATTGGGGTGAAACATCAACCGCACCACTGCCGCACCTCAAGGAAGTGTAAAGAAACCTAAAAACTCAAACTTTCACCCAAATGATAGTAATTTATAACCTAGTCACGAAACTTAACTTTTGGGCATTTTATAAATCAATAAAGGGTGAAATAAACCCTAAGGTAAGGGAAGAAATCAAAGAGAGAATGACTTACTTAAAAAATATTGGGGAAAACTCCCTAAATCCACAAACATATAAATATCCAGGTAACCAAAACTAATATGGAGGCTCAAAGTAGTCATAGTAGGTCATGTGGGGACTTAAAATTTGGGAAAAGAGTGAAAATTTAGGGATTTGTGAAAGAATCATTTTACCTCTTCAAATCTGGTCGATTTGAGAACGATTTAGGAAGATTTCCCTAATCTGCGGGGGAGATGAGCTCCAAAGAGGAACAATATCTAATGGGGGTGAGCCTCAAATGTTTTAATTCGCATGGGAGGTATAATCACTAAAAAATAGTAAAAAAATAAATTATTAAATAAACAAAATTCATTTTTAAAATAGGAAATGGGCTTACGGGTAAACCCAATCCCTTAAATAAAAACCCAAATCCACCATTATTATGGATTCATAAAGGATCTAAATTGAAATGGTGGTGTGAATTTGTCATGGATGGATATTTATGAATTTGAATGGGTGAAAAATATTAAAAAATGAAAAAGTTATAAAAGAAACAAAATTGGTTTTTAAATCTGTAAATGGTCTCACAGTTTGGCCCAAATCATGAAAACTCACCCTTTCCTCAAAAAAAGCTTGGGAAACCCCGAAAACAAAGCATGAATGGAAATTAAATGAAAAATAAATTTCAAATAATTCATGGATGTGACATTAGTAGACCAAATTGAGAATAATTCCACTTGGTACATTTTTTGAAGACCTGTTGAAAAACAAATTTCATTGGGACTAATTGAGTATTCAGTAATATGTTAAATAAGAAAGGAGAATTTATAAAGAATAAAGCTTGAATTGTTTGAAAGGGATACTCTCAAGTGTAAGGGAATGATTTTTATGACTCTTGTTATCCATATACAATGTTTGAATCTATAATAATATTTCATACTATGGAAGCTTTTGGGTTGCGTATAATTTACCAAATGTCTGTAGAATATGTATTCATGAATGGAATAATTGGGGAAGAAGTGTATATTGAGTGGAATAATGGTTTTGTGATTTTAAATTATGGATCTAGAGTTTTAAAACCATGTAAGGAATTATATGTATTATAATAGGCCCCACATTCCAGGTATTCAAATATGGAAAAGTAGTTATAAGTGATAAAAGTTTCTAAAGGAATAGTGGAAAGAAACATATATGTTAGAGAGATGAAGTTATGTAAACTCATTAGTACTATTTATATTGATGAAATCACTTTTCTAGGTGATTAGAAGAGTTATTATAAATAATTTTCTAAATAAATAAATTAATTTTTTGATATGTCCATGATTGGAGAGCTGAGATACTTCCTGGGATTATGAGTGATGTAAGAAGAAATCATTTTTCATCCTAAGGGAAATATGATAAAGCATTTTTGAAGAAATTTGAGATATATGATTCAAAAATAGTATCTAAACCTATTCAAGTGGGTCTAAAACTATCAAAATATGTTGAGGGTAAGTATGTTAATCAAAGATAATTCATAAGACCTATTAGTATCTTTCTTTATCTCATAACTTCTAGATAAAATATTGTCTATTTTGTGATTATTTTCTCTAGATATCGAAGTAACCTAAAGGATTCAAGGTTTATGGTTGTTAAAAGAATACTTTGACATATCAAAGGAACTATGATTTTTTGGATTATGTAAAAGAGTGTAAAAAACTTAGATATATTCATATTTACATATTCAGGCTCGGAAGGTGACTGTGCTAATAGAAGGTCGACATTAGGTGGGATTTTCCTCTTAGAATATTGTTGTATGAGTTGGAACTGAAATAAATAGAAATTGGTCATACTAATTACTACTTCTTATATGAACTAGATGAAGGATAAATTGGATGATTTGAGGGTAAAAGTTGAAAAACCTATTAGGATTTTGTGTGATAATCAATTTTTCCTTGACCTTTCTAAAAATTGAGTACAGGTATCATGGTCTAAGAATATTGATATACAATTTCACTTAATCAAGGAGAGGGTTTCCAATGTCAATATTAAACTGGAATTCTACCCAATTCAAAACTAATTGAATGACATTTTCACTAAGGATAACCCTAATTACATATTTGAGGAATTGAGGCTAATCATGATTGTTCATCCCTTCCCACTCATTTGAGAATATTTATATGGGCCCCCATTGATCCTTGGATTATGGTATCAAATGAAGAGAAGTAGATAAACAACCCTTTACATAGAATAAATAGTTTCCTTCAGAAAGGGGGTGGGTATTTTATGTCAAAGGGGTATATGTTCATTTTCATCCTTATATATTATTAATTTAGTGACTATGTTTATTATGAAAAGGGGAGTTATTTTTAGTGGTGATTTTATGGATCTAAGGGGTGGGAATCTTCTCACTTGTCCATAATTGAACATATCACTTAGAGGTGGAGTTATATAAAAATATCTAATATTACCTATGGTGTGGCGTTAAGATTTTTTCACATGAAAAAAGAAATTATTAGGTGTCTCTTGAACAATTTTATGATTTTTTAAAATATCTAAGTAAGGTTGATAATAAATCCAAAGGGGTAGATCGAGGTTTCCATTGAAATTATTAAGGTATGTTGTATTTATTGTCAACCATTAGTTAGAGACTATGAATTTTATTTTTAGAGTTGTTTGTGAATATTTTTATATTTATTAAATATATTTAATAAGTCCTGAAAATAATTTGAGAAGCCTAGAAATGTTGTACTTGATGGAAAATGACAATGAGAGGAACCCTATGCACTTTATAGGATATAATTCATTCTTTATAAGGTATAGATCTAAAACTTCATAAGGTGTATGCTAACTAGAAGAAGTAAAAATAGAAAAGTAATTAAACCTATTATAGAATTTTTATGGTATAGATCAACTTTCTAAGGTGAAAAATATACTTCATATGGTAGAATTTGTTTTAAAATTATAAGAAATTAAAATCATTATAGGGTACATGAACCCAATATTAAATAATTTATAGGGTATAAAAGAATTCATAGGTTATAAATCTTAATAAGGTATAAATGAAACTTACAAAGAACCAGATCTTAGTTTACCCTATGAAAATAGTTAAATCAGACAATGATTTGTTATGATGGAAGTTTCCAAATATATTGAGCTTATTCAAAAACCATGATCCTATCCTATTATTCAGGATATTCTTAAATGATATTAAAATCAAGAAAAAATCTTAGAATAATTTTAATTCAAATTTGAATTCATTATGGATTATAAAATTGAAATGTTTGAGAGTGATATTTCATATTCAAATTTATATTTTTCAAAAAATAAAGGCTTGTTGTTCAATCCCTTGAATACTTAAAACTATTCCCCTTTATTTACATTCTTCTCCCCCATTCCAATGTTGTGTGGTATTATGGATTTCATTAAATTTTTATGTGTTATTTTTTGAGTGATTAGAGCAGATCTAGGTGGTGTGACCAGAATGGTATTTTCTCTATCCTTTTGTTTTTTATGGAATTTTTCCAGTTGGTGATAGTGGTATGGTTAATATGCTACTATATTTTGAAGATTGATGGTGGTGCTCAGTGACTATATTTTATTTTCTTATGTTTTTCTTGTGTTGTATTTATTTAAGGTTTTTTGAATGGGTTTTTCAATAATGATGTTTTGGGATAGATGGTTCTTCCGGTGGGCTATGAATATAATGCTAATAGAATGTGAAGGTCAAGCTGAAGGCTTGAATCAGTGACACAATTTCTCAACTCAAGGAAATTTATTATTTGGAAATGTACTCAGCTCAATGGAGGTGGATAAATTTTAGCAACAACCATCTCACTGTACTTCTTTTTTATTTTTGAAATTTGAAATCAATCTTTTTTTGTTGGTGTTATGTTTTTAATTTTTATGTCTCAATGGTATGTGATATTACCACTAAATCGTAAAGTAGATTTTTTAAAATACCAAAAAAAAGATTTTCATTATATTTAGAAGTATAAAAGATATAAATAAAAGTTCTATGCATTGAGTATTGAGGAGATCCTAATACACTATAGTATCAAAGAGAGGAAAAAGATAAGAAGATCATTCGATGTTGTCTGTAGAAACCTTTATTCTAATAACCCATATCCAGTGCCTACTTATTACATTGGTAAGGATACAAAGGATCACACAATCAAGGATCAATCAATTTATTAGTCTTAAAAACTAGATACATACATAAATTCCATATTACATTGCAAATTAAAAAAAATCATGAAAAACTTTATTGCATCATTGAAAATCATTAAAATATTAATTCTTTTTATCTTGGGGAATAGAAAACAAATAAAGGGTTAGCTCATATTCTATGTAAGGATTACATACAGTGGAATCTATCATGATTAAATAAATCATAATCAATGTGGCATAGTAAATAATCAAAACACATTCCATTAAATCAATTACTTGAGTTTAAAATATATCCATGTTCAATTCCGACATATAAATCACTTAGACAATGAAAAATAAATTCTCGGTAAATTAAATTCATAATTTTTTAAACTCATGATCTTAACATCAAGGCCTCATACAAGATATCATGAATATTGTCATCAAGACCTCATCAAATACATTTTTCATATTTTCAAGGCCTATCACCCAATATATCTTACATAAATATGTAATTTATACACTAAATACTCATCTATTATGACGTGATCCTACTGATTTTACATATACATCATGCCAAATTGTTTTTTCTCATGAGACTTGTTGATGAATTAAAGAGATATATATAACTAGGACCCACCCATCACTTTCAAAATATATAAATTCCTTGTATATTGAATGATCAATACAATTCATTCTAGAAATTTCTAATAAAATAAAAACTTATCTATATTGAATCAAGAATACAAAATATCAATATTTTTCTGATAAATGAAATAAATTTATTAATAATATTACATCATCTATAATCATATATTGAAATGGTATATGGTTAATAAAATATAAAATTATTATAAATAATACTTAATACGTCCATGATACTAAAAATATATACATGAAAGAGAAATATAATGTCTAATAAATAATAGAG
This sequence comes from Viscum album, assembly GCA_963277665.1. Classification (NCBI taxonomy): domain Eukaryota; kingdom Viridiplantae; phylum Streptophyta; class Magnoliopsida; order Santalales; family Viscaceae; genus Viscum; species Viscum album. The sequence goes on from OY728131.1 coordinate 918,726,319, forward strand.
TATGATAAAAAAACATGATCACAAGAAAGTGAATGATCATAAAATCCTAAATCAATAAAGGTTAATAGATAATCATAAATTCATCAAAAATGAAGTTTTTAAATAAAGGAAATTATTTTCATAATTAGAGAGTAAAACATAAGTTAAATTTTAAAAAAAAAATTCCTTAAATCTTTTAAAAAATTGTTGTGAAAAAGAAGTGATAAATCATTTTCAAAATTCTTTTCAACATTCTAGAAAATAATACCTTTTTATTTGAATATAAACTCTAAAAAATTAAAGAATAATGGGAACGTTATTTTCTTTTATAAACTAGGGAAACTTATAGAGTATTTTTGATAATGAATAATGGGTATGATGGCAAGAAAATCTGTTCATGTGATGTACATCAAAAAGAAAATTTATTTCACACTTTTACAAAGAACGTCAAATTTTTTTTTTTCAAAAAACATTAAAAATATTAATTTATAAAATCATGAAAGGAAACAAAAATATTGTTGAAAATGTATTTTACAAAAAATTATAGTATAAAATAATATTCTTGAAACATTTTATATAATTTCAGTATGGAAGAAAAATACTCTCTATATAAGAGAATAAATAAGGTCTATTTTTCTTAAAAAATAATTCTATTTTTTAGTATAAAAGTGAGGAAAAGATTGAAGAAAAAATTAAAACATAATAAATAATTATATAATAATTAAATTATTAGTCATTAATAATATAGAGTACATATAATTATTCCAATATAAAGTTTAATAGGAATAATCTTGGATAAGAATGATATTATAAAATAACCCTTCATGACTTTAATAACTTTTGAATCAAACCCCCTTGAAAGATTAAAAACGAATTGAATATTTAAATAAAATTGATAAAGTTTAATTGATGATATAATATGTAAAATTTGTGGTATATACACCATATAAAATAAATTAAGTTAATAATATAAACATGTCTCGTTGAATTGAAAATGAGACAAAATTACCCTTACCTTGAGTCCAACTTGATTAGTATTCACTCTTAAACTCTGGAATAATAAATTTAGATTTATTATAAATAAATAATAGAAAATATTAATAGTTATTATACCATATATTAATAAATTATAATATGTTATCAACCAATTATTAATAATTTTTCATTAACATCATCATCTTAGGTGTTAATTGCACTATTTTTCATGTATGTTTTGGTTTGGTAGCTTTAGTAATTTAATCTTGGTATGGATTTCATAATATATAGAATATTAATAATAAAATAATTATAATTTTATACTTAAATAAATATTTATAATCATCAATTAAATTTTAACATGAAAAACGAATCACATCACATTGTAGAGGGGGTGGTTCACATATATACACAAACAACATTATCATTTTCTAATAAATGGAAGGGTAATAATGTAAGTAATATATTATAATTAAATAATAGAAATTATTTCATAAATTTCATATAAATTCTTTAAATCCATCATAATAATCATCATTGTGAGGTGATGATGAAAAATGAAACACATCACATCATAGAGGTTGTAGTCTACACGTACAGACGAGCGATGCTTTCATTTCTCATAGGATATAAAAGGAGATGAGTATGGGTTTTTAATGAACATAATTATATTTAATTATATTTAATATAATTATTTTATTATACCATCATGTTTCAGATATAATTTAAAGATGTATAATAATAAATAAAATTAAATAACTCGGTTAAGAGTTATACCTCCTTTTTGTAAATCCTCCTTTGGTTTACAAATTAACCCATATTAGGGAGGTCATAAGGGAATAAAAGTAGGTATATGAAATATTTAAGGAATATATAAAGGTATTTGAGTAGATTATGTCTAAGATAAATGTATTATGAATTGTGAGGAAGATATGATAGGTGGTTCCCTTTTATAAGTGAGGTGGGTGGCAGTCTTGTAAGTACTTGAAATATTAATATATATATATATATGTATAATATGTGTCTAACTCATGAAAAATGGATCCAAAGTGAAATATTTTATAATATAAGAAGTTTAATGTATAAATATAATCAAAAATAATAATTTATAAAAGATTAAGTGGAATATTAAACCTTATCTTTTGGTTTAACCCCTTCAATAACACCATTTAACCTTAATAGTCATAATAATTTTTCAATACTTAATGGTCAAGAAAGTAATTATAAAAATTAAAAGTGGAACATATATGTATAATTCATGAAAGGATAAAAATTATCTAATAAATTTGAGTTATTATAGGATATTTATTATTTTATAATTATATTAATATAATTTTTAAATATTAAATATGATTTAAGTTTATTTTTAGGGATATTCACAAAATTTCTCTTTAAATGCATCAAGATAATAATGAAATTTAAAAATAAGTAATTAACCACTAAAAATATTTTATAATTATTTATTAAAATCATGTAACACCATAATTAATCTAAAAATATTACTTTTATTATTTTTAAAATCATTTACATGATTTTTCTACTGCTTGCACAAGAACTACATCGATGTTGGGTATGCATTCAAGGTCATTATGACATCACTAAAAATTAAAAAAAATACTATAATAAATATATATTAATAATTGTAAATTTTATCATCTATATTCATTAATATTACATTTTTATCTATATCCATATTATGAAAACATAAAAAGTGAGAGAAAGTGACATTTTGAAATTATCATCAACTTAAAATAATATAAATGTTGTAATCAAATTCAAGTGGCAAAAAATTACATATTTATGAATATTGGATGGTTATGGTAAAATTAAAATTATAAAATAAAAAAACTCAAGTGTTTCATTGATTTTGAGGCCTTATCACATAGTTATAACCTTAATTAACATGTTTTACCCATTACCGTGGTGATAAACTTTTACCTAGGTTACTATTTATTAATACATAAAATGAAATTGAATAATTTAATAAATTTAAGACACATGGAAATAAATATTAAATAAATTTTTATAGAATAAATTACTATAATTTTAAGAAATTAATTTTATTAAAAGTATGAAAAATGCATTGAAAATAGTTTTTATAAAAATACGCTTTTGAAAATAGAAATGATTTTATATCAAAATAAAGTATAATATTGATTCTTATGTATTTAATTGGAATATTATTAATTAAATTATAATTATGTTACTTCCAATCCACTCTAAAATGGAATGTAATTTTTTAGTTAAAATAAAATAAATGGATGTTTTCACTAAAAACAGTTTTTTTCAATATTCACATAAAAACAATCTTTTTTGAAAAATTCCAAAAAATCACCATAAGATAATTAAGACATTATTATTTGAAAAATTATATTAATTTTTTCAAATATAGTTTCTAAAATTATTATAAATTAAATCTTATTACTAACAAATAAAATGTCTATAACCCATTTTTAGAAGAATAGTATTTTTAAAGCATAACATGAATTTATTCTTAGTTTTTTATTAGTAACAATAATTAGATGAATGTTAGATTTATTGGTTTAATTAATTATTTTTATTGAGGAAATATTTTCTAAATATGGTTCATAAATTGGTTATTCTTATTCATACCCACCAACCGAATAACTAGGTTACAACAATCATATTTAAATAATATAATTTCTTAGTACATTTAAGATCAAGGTTGCATGTGGTGTACACTATTGAACATGGTGTTCTTTTAAAATAAAATATAAACTATAATATTATGGAATTATATTCTCCCATACTTTTATAAATTTCATCCCCTCAATTTTAATCCATCTTTTCTAAACTAAAAATATAGTGATCAGATATTGATTTTATCATGGACATTAATTTCAAGGTTATGTCCAGGAAACACATTATTCATGTACCTATATAAGACTTATACTTGAAAATTAGTTTCTAAAAATGTACCTTGGTATATGATTGTTACTTTTCATAAAATACTCGATATATTTATCTTCAGTTTTCTTGAGTTTGATAAATTACTTTATCATCAGGATAAAAATAGATGATAAAATTTAATTACCTAATTAATTCACATTATATAATCATGATTTTATACTTTAATATGAATCATTATGATAATGATGAATTATTCATGTTTTAAGAACTAAAATCAACTTTTACTTGATAATAAGATCCATAAAATGATGAAAATTTATTCCTTCTATCTAAAATTGAAATGGTTAGCACAAGATAAAATAATAACCAAAGATAAACTTAAAACACATAAAATATGTTTGATTAGATTTGGACCCAAAAATCAGAAAGTTTTGATAACTTATTCTTCATTTTAGCTCTAAAAAAACCTTTATCACTTATACAGTCACATACTCAAATATATATATTCTCTAATCACATATTCTATAAATATTGTTTTTCTCAAATAACATGAATTACCATTATATAAAATACAAAAAATTATAATAAACATCAATAAGGATCACCTTTTCATGTAACACGATAACATTAAAGGTCATCTATACATCCCTCCAAAAATATTACATTGTCTTAAAAGTAAATTTTTAGGGTTATTGATACCATTCAACATATGTTTCCAAAATTCACATTTTATAAGATTTATATAAAATAGAATATTATAAGAACTATACAAGGATATTTTCTCTAAATATTCATGCCAAACCCCTGTTGATAAATACCACTAAATAATAATCTTATATTCTCTAATTTAAACATATTTAAAATTAATTCAAATACTTAAAGGTTACATTCATTAATATTCTTTGATTTAATTTTTTCATATAAGGAATAAAATATGTTCCATCCTAGGAGAAAATATTTCCAAGAAAAGAAACATCTTAAAATTGATATTTATACTTTTTAAATTTCTCATATAACCCATTTTCCAATAAACAGTTAAAAATTATTCTCAATTGATTCACTTTATCTTAATACTCATTAGAGTATTTCAAGATATCATAAATAAATTACATAACAAAATTATTAGTTTCATCTTTAATTATTAATGAATGGGTTTTCATAATGCCCCATCTTCTTATAGTTAAGGCACTTTACATTAGTATATTCTTTCTTTCCTTTTCAATTATGAGCATGATGACCTTTTTTATCCTTACTTATAGAAACTCTCATTCTCTTTTATAATTTACCCAAGTTTGTTTTCCATTATTGACATGTTAGAGGATTAATCTTTTTTCCTTCCATGGTCTTTATCACCTGAGCTTCAATGAAACTCCATTTTTTTCCTATTTCATGTGTAAGGAAGTACAATTTTGGTTCATATTTTTTCATAACTCAAGAAAACTAGTAGGTTATAATTATAATATTCTTTATTCTATATTATCTCTTGTTTGGTTTCTTCATATGGGTAAGGATATTAATCATAACCCAAGTCACATGCATTAACATGTTCATGATATGATTAGCTCTAACACTTGGTGTATTGGCATGCTATGTATGGTAATCCCCACATTGACCACTGGAATTTATTCCCTTATTTCCTCTAGGTGGCATACCTCAATAATGGAACTCAATTAGTTATCCCAAATTCATCAGGAATATTTATCCATGGAATAAAAATATCTAAAAAGTTCTCAAATACACTAAGGGGTTATCATAATTATCATATTAGTTGTGTTAACCTAAATTCCAGTTCTCAAGGTTCCTAGCAAAATTACCTTGATACCAAGTATAGAAACCATGACTCTAGTAATCCAAAGTCAGTTCCTACATATTACATTGGTATAAGATAAGTAATGACCTAAAATTTTTATTAATATAATTTCACTTCTTATATAAATGTGTCATATTTAGTAATGTAGTAATTTGTAAAGCACAAGGAATGCATAGTGAAAACTAACACAATTTTTTTATATTAATTTGAAAATTACATTTATAGAATAAGTATAGATATAAGAATTGAAAATATTAAAATTGGATAAAAAATATAAAATAATATAACTAAAATATGAAATTTTTGTTCTGATTGGTTGGCCAAAATAATCGCACTGATGAATAACACTGTAAAAATAAAGAAAAATATTAATAATACAATATTCATCTTGAAAATTAATATATATATATATATATTTGAGATAAAATATAAGTTAATGTATACTGAATATAATTTAAGGTATTTATATAAATTATGGAACACAATTAACAGTTATAAACATGAACATTAGAATAATAATCTTACCATTGGAAAATAAATATGACTGTTAGGAATAGTAAATGGTTGTTAGAATAGTATCCTCTCCTATGAAAGTGTAAAATAATATTTTTCTTTATTTTATTCAATGAAAATATGATACATTTATATCATGATAGAAGTAAATAAATGTTTTAAAAATAATAAAATAAGTGTTTATGTTCTTGTAAAATAGAAATGTTTTATTTGAATTTTTTATAGAATATATAATAATTTTAAAAAGGTTTATTTTAATAAAATTTGTTTATAAAATAATATTATATTATATTATAATGATAATATAATTTTTTGAGTCTATAAATACTTTTTAAAATGGTCTGACAAATGATCATAATATTAAAATTATTTATTCAAATAAATAAGTATTTTATTTAAAAATTAAATTTATCACATTTATAAATTTATTTTCATTAAATTTATCTCATTTTGTGAACTTACACATCGAAAAATGGTTATGGGAATTTTTTGTACTTTTCTAAAATAGTTGATGCTTTATGAATTGTAAAATACAATAAAATATGGTAATTTTCATTATAAGCTAAATATAAGAATTTATGGGTCATGGATAAAGTAAGAACTCATTAGTTCAAACTCAAATGCACTAGATAATATATATATTCATAATATTTATCTCTATTTATATTCTAGATATAAAATATTAGACTAATTAATATAATATTAAAAATACCCCTCTCCCCCTTTATAAATATTACACCTTATCCTCACACCTTCTAAGCCTTTTATATTGCCCAATTTTTTTCAATTATATTACTATTACTCTCTCCTAAATGATCATAGTGATGTTTCCACCAAAAGTCAAAATCAAAGTTCCTTAAGGTGTAGTTCAAGAGACAACATTCAAGTGGTACTATTCTCAAACTACCCCTTTTAAATTCTTTTATTCATCTACTCACTCATCACCTTCTTAATACAAAATGTCTTAATAACTCTAGTATCATATATATATACGAATATTTATATTTATAATAAAATATCCACCATACATCCTCTTATCTTCTCCTCTGATTCTAAAAATGAAACCATTGTCCGTATTATGTCGGTTCACAGCCTCCGTGGATGATGGGTTTTACTTTCCCATTATCTCTTTAATGGTCAGTTTAAATTCATTTATAATGGTTTAAAATGGATTAAATATGTATATTATATTTTTTCCAAATCTTGGAACTAATATATCAGCATAATATTAAATAAAATGAAACTTGTTCGTGATGGTATGTAAAATCACCAAAATAAATTAACCATATAACATTAATATCTTTAATAAATGAATCATAAATATGTCAAAACACATATGGGTATTTGGTACCATTTAAATTTACTAAAGGACATTAAAACAATTTCAGTTCACTTCTATATTTTTTGTCCCATTTGATAAGAATCTCTAAAATTATCCTCAAATGATCCAACCCTAGAACCGTGAAATGAATGCCCTTAGAATAGTGAAATTAAACATTATATCTCATTGAAATGGTTATAAATAAAAACAATATAATTATAATAAATAAATTATAGATGTAAAATTTTCTCAATTATGTAATTAATTAAGTTAATTTGATTATCAGGATATTAAGTGCTAGTGCAAAATAATTCTGGAAAATAAGGTAAGGGGTCTCTTCAAACCACCCTATTTTATTTGGATTATTCTTTCTCTATCTTTACCTTAATTTCTCTCTCTAATTTTAATATTTACTTCTTATATATTATATATAAATTTCCTTTATATATATAACTTGTTTGATTCACCTTTATTTTATGGGTATACACATGTTTTAAATGTTCCCTTTTGATTTCAACCATTAAGAAAAAACAATTAAAAGTAACATCTCTATTTCTTAACCTATTTCAAGTACCACTCCATAAAATGTTTTAATATACCCTTGGTTTCTAAAATTTTCCATTTTATTATGGAAAATCCCTTTTTAGTTCTTTTTTATTTTTATGGAATTTAATAAACTTTTTCTATTTTTAATTATTTTTTACCATTTTCCCTAAAAACCCACTTAAGAGGTATATTTCCAAAATTACTTATGAACTCGTTTTCACATATTCACTTCACTTGAACAAGTTTTTTCATGAAAATGATTATTTTTAATCTATTATGGTCTAATAATTTTTTAATCTTTAATTTCATGAAAACCGTTATGATATGACTTTTGGTTATGCTATAAAATATAATTGGGCAACCAATTTCTTTTCATTTGTAATCTTTATTTTTATTCTCTATGTTTGATTCTTTATGTGGAACACATATGCATGTACATGTTATGATGGGTGATACTATATATAACTCCAATTAATTGGGTAATGTTTATGTCTCATTAGATGATATGTATGGGATTAGGGAGTAAACCTAATCTGTGATCGGGCATTGTCTACCATGTAATGTTATCATGGAAATTAGCCTTAACATATTCTTAGGTTACGTTTTATGTTTCCACCACATTCTTATGTTTACATGATCTTATGATTCTATATTAATTATTTTGTCATCCCATATGATAAATCATGATAATTTCCTTTTATGATATCATGTTATTCCTTTTTACTCGTATGTTATTCTTGATTATCATATTTATTCCCTTATTGGACTTTGTAACTCACCCCTTTTGTATTATGTATTCCATAGGTTATCCTATGCAGTTTTAAGAGTTTGAAGGGATTTAGGAACTCATTATAGAGAATAAAATAAATATATTGTGTTTTATCCTAACTTTTATGTATTTTGTGTAACACCTCAAGATCTTAGAATATATTTATCTTCAAAAAAATTTAATTTCTTTGATGGATTATGATACTTGTAACCCTAAGTCTAAATGAACCATAATATAGTATATTGCTATAACCTAGATGTTAAAGTAGCATAGTGAATTGAAATAACCACATTTTTAAAATTATGTATAATGTTTTTAGATAAAGAAAATATATTTATAAATTAGTCCTCATTTTTTAGTAAAGTCTTTATATTTTTCAAAGATTCATTTCTTTTCAAAAAAATGGATTTTAATATTTCTTACGAGTAAATAATATAATTCATTTATAAAACTTTTAGAAAATGTATTTGAAAAAAATTAATTAAATTTTTGAAATCATCATGTCATAATTATCCCATATTTAATTTTTAATAATTTTATGAGAAGATTATTTTTTTAATGAATTGTAAAAAATACTGATTTTTATTGGAAATTGTCTTCTTATTTAAAACATTTAAAAAGATTAATTTTATTTTAAAATAACTGTAAAATTAAAATTAGTTAATTTATATTATTAATAATCCAATTAAGTTAATTTGAATTAATTTTATGTTCTATTTTGTTATAAAAACATTTATACTTTATAAAACATTTTTTTCAGAAATAGAATTGCATTTCATTGCGTTTTGTGGGTTTAATTTTAAAATAAAATATAACACTTCTATTTATTGAATCTTGAAAATTTTATTTCATATTTATAATATGTAGGATCCAATTTGTTAAATATTTCCTTTTTATTTTTTCAATTAGGAATAATAACCTTGGTGATTATTTTTCACCTCAGTAAGGGTAAAATAAATAAAATAAGGTTAAAACATTGGGATATGTTTTTAAAATTTCTCTAATACCTATCTATATATAATTGAATGAAATTATTTCATCCATTTATATCCAAGCCTCAAATATATGGACAATTTTATTAATTTTTAATTGATTATGATCTTTATATTATGTTAGAAAAAATAATAAATATAAAATGTCACTTTTTTGACTTTAATTACTCTATAATTTTTCGATAAGGGTAAGAAGAAGATAATATTGGTTATAAATTTTTATTTTATATAAAAATATACTATTTTTATCATGGTAATTTATTATTAATTTTTAGTTATTTAATAATTACATTAAATTTTTACACAACAACTACAGAGAATATTTTCAATTAATAGAAAAATATAATAAATGATATTAAAATCATAAAAGTTATATAATTTAAATGAATTATTACATTACACTAATTTTATATATATATATATATCATATTATGGGTGTGTGAAAGTTTTATATTATAATTAAATAACTATATTGACGACTTTAAATTCAGTGTAAATAAACGATGACAAAAATGACATTAAATATATTTTATAATAAAAAAATATCTTATTACATGATTTAAAAATAATAAAAATATAATATTTGGCCAAGAGAATATTATATGTTTTAAAAAATCAATAATTCTAAATTTATGGGTCACTCATAATTTTATGGTAACATTATTGACCATTAAAGAGTAGAAAACTTCTTTTATGGTAATATTATTAACCCTTAAAGTGTAAAAAACTTTGATTTTATAGTAATCATTAAAATCATTAACGATTAGTTAAATCTAAGATATAAGGGTTAAAATATTACTTGAAGTTGTAACGCCCCGACCCCAGCTACCCAGAGTCGGTGCATTACTTCGTAACATTGGCATGATCACAAAAGATCAAGTCTCGAAAGACCGATTAGTTTAGTAGCCTTGGAAACACTAGATACATTCATAAGTCTTACATTACATCATAAAGTGAAAAAATAATAACAAAGTCTTCATAGTCCACACTCATATCCTCTTCTGACTATCCCTACAGGTCATTCCTAAAATACTTTTTCACATCCTGGAAAATATTAAAACATTGAAAGGGGTGAGCTCAGATGCTCAGTAAGGATAACAACATAGCGGAAGATTTCATCAATAAACATAAACATTTAAGGCAATGTATAACTAAAACAAAAGCCTTTTAAACATGGACATCAACATAATATGGCAAAAGTAAAATGAGATAATTCCATTCACTTCTTCACATGGATATTCTACTGGTCGAATAATCACATACAATATCAATAACCACTTTCATAATGATGGAATACATAATGCCAGACTATCATAACTACGTATCCAAGGCCTCGTTCCAAGACCACAAATACGATTTTGTCAAGGCCTCATGCCAAGACACTAGTTTGTCTCATGAGACCTGCCGATGCATCGAGGAGCTATAGCGGGCTCCACTCGTCACTTACTAAGTCCAATGCATTCCTCATATGAATGGGTTTAAACATATCATAAACCATAACATAATCGTATCACATAAAACATTCATAAAGGAAACATAACATTTCCACATTTCAATCACAAGATTTCAATACAACACATTGATATAATAAAAACGCTTTCAAAACCATTTTCAATACCAAAATAAAATAAAGTTAAAACTTTGTATTTATTTTTCATTAAAAAAGATTGATGGCTTGTAGAGGAAGCCGAAACTCAAATAATGGTCACGGCGGTGGAGAAGTCATTGTCTCTGCATATGTACGGAAAGAAAAACATTCCCTTTTTGTCTTTTAGTAAAACGCTTCGTATAAAAAAGATTCCTTTTGAATAAACGTAAAAGTCAAAGGGGTTTATACACCGTATAAAAGAAAATTGTGTATAAAACCAAATATGCCTCAATGAAAGGAGATTGAGATGAAGTCCTTAAAAATATCATTTTTAAAATAAAATAGATCTATTATGTGTATTCACTATAGGTTCACATAAGGAACGTAAAAATACAAAATAGGACATAATAATATCATGACATAATTTGAAAGTAGGAGATTAACCCAAAGAATGGAAGTTGGGTAAAGAAATTCCCTTACCTCGTGTCCGACTTGACTCAATCGTTATTTAACCTCCTGAATAATAAACTAGAGTTAATATCTACCTTATTAAGAACCATTTTCAATTTCATTATCCTTTTTATATCACTTATTACAATGTTATGAACATTATGTAATTATTTAAGTTAATATCGGTCGTTTTGTCGATCTTTGGTACTTGAGTCAACAATAAACTTCTTATAATTACAAGTTGTTCATGTGGTGAAATATCCATTATATCCAGAATTATATTCATGATTTAGATATCATATATATCATATATATCCAGTATATACATTCATTCATAATAATACATAACATTTAGAGGTAAGAAATGAAATGCACCGTTCATGGAGACGGTAAGCCGTACGTACGCATGAACGCTACTTTCATTTATATTTAGTATTTAATGGAAAGAAATCATAATTATATAAAGGTATAATATACTTCAAGTATAATATTATATATAATATCATTTACTTTATCCTTTATACATCCCACATATGGCATTAACAATTCACATCACTTTGAGGGGGCGGTAGTCCGCACTTCCTAAAATGAAATTATCGCGTTTACCCATAATGGAAATCATAAATTATGCCATAAATGAGAAATACAGAAGCATAAGGAAAACGTAAACATATTTTATATCATATATAAATATAGTGTCATCTTAATGTCCACCTTTTAAGGTGTTATATGAGTGTTGACCAATCATCATCTCGTGAGGCAGAAATCCGTCATCCACAGAAACAGTATGTTCTTTAACCATTAGATGTACTCGAATCCTTATTATAACAACATCCTAGTAAATTGAGGATACTGGTGTTGTTACAAAAGAAATGAATAAAAAGTTTTTAGGGGGTTGGAGAAGAAAAATAAAACAAAACAACATTAGAGAAGACATTACCTTAAAATTGGGTAACTCTTTTGATTTGAGCCAAAGGCTTCCTTGGGAAGAATTATGCTCGAAGTGAGGATTCTAGTAGTAAGGGAGGAAAGTTGGGAGAGTATTTGGGCAGAGTTTGGCCGATCCAAATGGCTTGAAAGTGTGAATGAGGTGGTGGAGGTGGGGGCCTTTTATAAGAGGAGAGGAGGGGCACTCTTGGAAAGTAAGGAAATTTTACATTATTATACAATGCTTTTCGGATTCTAAATATCCCACACTTATATAATTCAAGGATAGGGTGATAAGGGTTCGAAGTCTACCCATCCAATAGTCTTTGGACAAGTGTAATCCTTGGATTTTACATTATCTTTTCATTTTATTAAAATCATTAAATAATGAGGTCATCGCTGCATCATAATGATGTCATAAATAATTTAATTTATTTAATATCTAAAAATTATAAAAAAAATACTATGATGTAGGAAATATTTTTAGAATTTAAATGAATATTTATAGACAAAAATATGACTTGTATAACCCCATGAAAAAATTGTTTTAGTAAAACATTTCATGTTTGTGTCATTTTTTACTTTAACATTAAATAAAAGGTATTTATGTCATTTTCCAACTAAAGTGGTTCAATGGGGTCCCCAAGTTGACACATGGATTGTCTTGGTCGTCAATGACACATCCAATGAGGGTAGGACATGTGTAAAGCTCATATCATATTATTAAAACATTATTTTTACCTTAAACTACACTAATTACCTCTAATCGTGATTAAGAACTTAAAAGTTACTATTCACCAAAAATTATTTTAATCTCATTGAACCACATTTTACTTCTTAATGACAACCATGTATGTCGGATTTTTTAAAATCAAATCAAAAAAGTGGTAATATTTCATTTAAACGAAAAATCAGTTATTTAACTACCACTTAGTGGTTTCACTATTCATCAAGAATTGAAGTTTTTCAGAACAATGCCAAAATTTCACCCTAAGCTATAATTGATATTCCGAATTCAAAAATGATGTCTATTTTACAAAATTCCAAAAATATAATTTTCATTAATTAATTTCATAATTAATTCCCACTGTCACAACAAATAGCGTGTTTTTAAGAAACAATTTATATAAAAAGATTGACAATTGTTTATGTCCAATTTCAATGTTAAATTAATTCTAATGACCACCATTAAATAAAATGGAAAAAATATGTTATAATTATACTTTAAAACCACTAAATAGTAAAATTTATCACTATAAATTATTTTGATTAAAAAATTTGTTTTAAGTATTTTTCACTATTCATAAAAAATTGAAAGTTCTCAGAAAATTACAAAAAACTAAACTTAGGATAATTTCGATATTCCGAATACAAAAAATGAAGTCCATTTTCAAATATAAAATTTATATAATTTCAAAAAGTGGGTATTACTATTCATAACGGCTACTTTGATTAGTTTCGGTGTGTTAGAACTCTAAGTTGCGTACAACGCAAGCTATTGCATTATTGAATGAGAAGCGTATCATCGAAGCTCGGGGTGTTACATTCTCCCCTCCTTCAATAAATTGCATCCTCGCGATTTGAAATTTTTCTTGGAAAATAAAAGGTTGAAAATAGAAAATATCTTTGTAGAAAACCCACATCGGAAATAAGGTTAATAAAAATATAACTTTAAAAGAAAGAAAGATAAGTACAAAGGTCACCCGAGATAGCCCATACTAGGATTCTATGAAAATATGGATATAGAAGATAAACAAACCATCAAGGTCTGATGGAGAGTTGTAGAAAACAGGATTAGGAGAAAGTTAACAATAAGAAAATCAAAAACTTGTGATTGGTTAAACGGTCATTGAATCCCTTGTTGGAAAACTTAACCAGCAACCTTTTTGTTTTAAGTTACCTTTTATAAAGTTAAAGAATTTATTTAGGATTTTTACTAAGAACGTAAGGGAATATACATACTTGTCATGTAGACTTTCATTCTTTAATAAATTTTTACCAAAAATCCATCTTTCACTCTAAAAGGTAATAGAACTCAAAAATATTCTATTTATCCTAATTGTATAAGGTTCCAAATTTTAACACATACCATATAGATTAGAAAAACTATTTTGTAATAACCAGGGACTTCACATAGTCCAGTGGTAGGCGATTAATCCCAATCGCACTATGGTTGTGGGTTCGATTCCAAGATCTTTGTCCGACGCGATGGGTTGTCACTCGGTCTGCGTGTTGTCCTTTTTATAAATATCCAAAAATAAACTTAACAATAGTATCCAATGTAAAATATAATCCATTCCAACCTTTATAGTTATCCAAAATACTTCTGTCCAACTCACAGTCCAGATTTTATGAGGAAGGTAAACATAATGAAGCTCCTTTTTTCTGCGTAATAACATGTGAACACCTTCATCATGTATTCTTTTAAAACACTACAATATACTGTATTACCATAAATCCTTATTGATTACATTCATGATCCCTTATTCCTTATATAAAACTAGATATACTCCTTCTATCCAAAAAATGTATACAAATCATTAATCAGTTTCAAGGATGTTAAGAATATCCAACATAATTTATCCGAATCAATCATGTCTTATTCGAAAATCACTATCTCGGTATCAGAACCATATTATGGTTTATCTTTCTCTCAACCATATATTTTCCAAAAATTTAACCTACTATGGAGTCACTTTTCGTGGTTCCACACAATCTCAAGTCCTGGATGAAATAGTACTGCAGTACAATCCTTATATACTCCATAATTATTATAACCAGTACATCATTGATACAACACTCAAATTACAAAATTCTTTAATAACAACATAAGAACTCTAATCATTCCTCCTCATCTGTGGTAGTCTCATATCTTGATTATTATCCAATAACATCATTTGCGGCATACTCTGATGATTTGAACATTGGTTTGCGTAGTGTCCCCACTCCTTGCAGATGAAGCATTGTACATTTGAAACCTTTTTCTTACCCTTGCAGTCACGCACTTGGTGTCCTTTTTCTCCACACTTATAACAAACTCACATTCCCTTCAAGAAAATTCCAAGGTGTTTCTTCCCACAATTATCACATATTGGAAAATTATTCTTTTCCCTCGTCCCTTTATCCATCATTCTCTCTTCCATCCTTTTCTTCTCTTTCATCCCTTCAAATACATAAGACTCAGAGAATTCTTTACTTATCTTATTAACACATGATACTATTTCTTCATATGTTGATAACACATGGGAGAATATTTCTCTTCTAAATGTTGGCTTAATACCATGAAAGATATGATCCTTCTTAATCTTTGGATCATACGTATTGATGGAGTTCACATTCCTTCTACTGGGAGCCATTTCTATACAATGCCATAAACTAGGTTAGTTTATGAATCGAAATACATAATAACAAACTTGAAAACACTTATAATAAATTGAACTATTTATGGATATAATCCATAATCATAAAAAATGTTTTCTTTTAGGAATTATATACTCATAACCCTTCATAGTGGTTTGTAAAGAAAATGTGAATTATCCTAAGCATATCCCCTGGGAGTGTCATAACCAAGAGTGCAGCAAGGCCCGTTTTCATGCACCAGTTCCCGTTCGAGTCTAGCTCAAAGATGTGTTTTCAGGTTTTACCCCTAGGTACATCTGTGCCAGATCCTCCTCTACCTGCTCGTATCCAGACAGGGATGTATTTCTCGGAAAACTCACAAAATCTATATAATACAAAAATTCTAGGAATTTCTTCTATAATAATCCTTAAAGTCTATCTTCGGGCTATGTGCTCTAATCAGAGTTTATCTAAATCTAGCTTCCAAGGTTAGTACTAAACTGCCTCTGATACCAACTGTAACGCCCTGACCCCAGCTACCCAGAGTCGGTGCATTACTTCGTAACATTTTCATGATCACAAAAGATCAAGTCTCGAAAGACCGATTAGTTTAGTAGCCTTGGAAACACTAGATACATTAATAAGTCTTACATTACATCATAAAGTGAAAAACTAATAACAAAGTCTTCATAGTCCACACTCATATCCTCTTCTGACTATCCCTTCAGGTCATTCCTAAAATACTTCTTCACATCCTAGAAAATATTAAAACATTGAAAGGGGTGAGCTCAGATGCTCAGTAAGGATAACAACATAGCGGAAGCTTTAATCAATAAACATAAACATTTAAGGCAATGTATAACTAAAACAAAAGCCTTTTAAACATGAACTTCAACATAATATGGAAAAATTAAAATGAGATAATGCCATTCACTTCTTCACATGGATATTCTACTGGTCTAATAATCAAATGCAATATCAATAACCACTTTCATAATGATGGAATGCATAATTCTAGACTATCATAACCACGTATCCAAGGCCTCGTGCCAAGACCACAAATAAGATTTTGTCAAGGCCTCGTGCCAAGACACTAGTTTGTCTCATGAGACGTGCAGATGCATCGAGGAGCTATAGCGGGCTCCACCCGTCACTTACTAAGTCCAATGCATTCCTCATATGAATGGGTTTAAACATATCATAAACCATAACATAATCGTATCACATAAAACATGCATAAAGGAAACATAACATTTCCACATTTCAATCACAAGATTTCAATACAACACATTGATATAATAAAAACGCTTTCAAAACCATTTTCAATACCAAAATAAAATAAAGTTAAAACTTTGTATTTATTTTTCATTAAAAAAAGTGATGGCTTGTATAGGAAGCCGAAACTCAAATAATGGTCACGGCGGTGGAGAAGTCATTGTCACCGCATATGTACGGAAAGGAAAACATTCCCTTTTTGTCGTTTAGTAAAATGCTTCGTATAAAAAAGATTCCTTTTGAATAAACGTAAAAGTCAAAGGGGTTTATACACCGTATAAAAGAAAATTGTGTATAAAACCAAATATGCCCTAATGAAAGGAGATTGAGACGAAGTCCTTAAAAAGATCATTTTTAAAATAAAATAGATCTATTATGTGTATTCACTATAGGTTCACATAAGGAATGTAAAAATACAAAATAGTACATAATAATATCATGACATAATTTGAAAGTAGGAGATTAACCCAAAGAATGGAAGTTGGGTTAAGAAATTCTCTAACCTCGTGTCCGACTTGACTCATCCGTTCTTTAACGTCCTGAATAATAAACTAGAGTTAATATCTACCTTATTAAGAACCATTTTCAATTTTATTATCCTTTTTATATCACTTATTACAATGTTATGAACATTATGTAATTATTTATGTTAATAACGGTTGTTTTGTCAATCTTTGGTACTTGAGTCAACAATAAACTTCTTATAATTACAAGTTGTTCATGTGGTGAAATATCCATTATATCCAGAATTATATTCATGATGTAGATATCATATATATCATATATATCCAGTATATACATTTATTCATAATATTACATAACTTCTAGACGTAAGAAATGAAATGCACCGTTCATGGAGACGGTAAGCCGTATGTACGCATGAACGCTACTTTCATTTCTATTTCGTATTTAATGGAAATAAATCATAATTATATAAAGGTATAATATACTTACAGTATAATATTATATATAATATCATTTACTCCATCCTTTATACATCCCACATATGGCATTAACGATTCACATCACTTTGAGGGGGCGGTAGTCCGCACTTCCTAAAATGAAATTATCGCGTTTACCCATAATGGAAATCATAAAGTATGCCATAAATGATAAATACAGAAGCATAAGTAAAACTTAAACATATTATATATCATATATAAATATAGTGGCATCTTAATGGCCACCTTTGAAGGTGTTATATGAGTGTTGAACAATCATCGTCTCGTGAGGCAGAAATCCGCCATCCACAGAAACAGTATTTTCTTTAACCATTAGATGTAGGTGTGTGTAAGTGTAGCTCGAATAATTATTATAAAAACATCCTAGTATATTGAGGATACTGTTGTTGTTACAAAATAATTGAATAAAAAGTTTTTAGGGAGTTGGAGAAGAAAAATAAAACAAAACAACATTAGAGAAGACATTACCTTAAAATTGGGTAACTCTTTTGATTTGAGCCAAAGGCTTCCTTGGGAAGAATTCTGCCCAAAGTGAGGATTCTAGGAGTAAGGGAAGGAAGTTGGGAGAGTATTTGGGCAGAGTTTGGCCGATCCAAATGGCTTTAAAGTGTGAATGAGGTGGTGGAGGTGGGGGCCTTTTATAAGAGGAGTGGAGGGGCACTCTTGAAAAGTAAGGAAATTTTACATTATTATACAATGCTTTTCGGATTCTAAAGGTACCACACTTATATAATTCGAGTATAGGGTGATAAGGGTTCGAATTCTACCCATAAAATAGTCTTTGGACAAGTGTAAGCATTTTATTTTACATTATCCTTTCATTTTATTAAAATCATTAAATAATGAGGTCATCGCTGCATCATAATGATGTCATAAATAATTTAATTTATTTAATGTCTAAAAATTATAAAAAAAAATACTATGATGTAGTAAATCGTTTTAGCTTTCCAATTAATATTTATAGACAAAAATATGACTTGTATAACCCCATTCAAAAATTGTTTTAGTAAAACATTTCATGTTTGTGTCATTTTTTACTTTAACATTAAATAAAAGGTATTTATGTCATTTTCCAACTAAAGTGGCTCCATGGGGTCCCCAAGTTGACCCATGGATTGTCTTGGTCGGACATGGCACATCCAATAAGGGTAGGACATGTGTAAATCTCATATCATATTATTAAAACATTATTTTTACCTTAAACTACACTAATTACCTCTAATCGCGATTAAGAACTTAAAAGTTACTATTCACCAAAAATTATTTTAATCTCATTGAACCAAATTTTACTTCTTAATGACAACCATGTATGTCGGATTTTTGAAAATCAAATAACATAAGTGGTAATATTTCATTTAAACGAAAAATCAGTTATTTAACTACCACTTAGTGGTTTCACTATTCATCAAAAATTGAAGTTTTTCAGAACAATGCCAAAATTTCACCCTAAGCTATAATTGATATTCCGAATTCAAAAATGATGTCTATTTTACAAAATTCCAAACATATAAGTTGCATTAATTAATTTCATAATTAATTCCCGCTGTCACAACAAATAGTGTGTTTTTAAGAAACAATTTATATCAAAAGATTGACAATTGTTTATGTCCAATTTCAGTGTTAAATTAATTCTAATGACCACCATTGTATAAAATGGTAAAAATATGTTATAATTATACTTTAAAACCACTAAATAGTATAATTTATCACTATAAATTATTTTGATTAAAAAAGTTGTTTTAAGTATTTTTCACTATTCATAAAAAATTGAAAGTTCTCAGAAAATTACAAAAAAAACTAAACTTAGGATAATTTCGATATTCCGAATACATAAAATGAAGTCCATTTTGAAATATAAAATTTATATAATTTCAAAAAGTGGGTATTACTATTCATAATGGCTACTTTGATTAGTTGCGGTGTGTTAGAACTCGAAGTTGCATACAATGCAAGCTATTGCATTATTGAATGAGAAGCGTATCATAGAAGCTCGGGGTGTTACAGAAGTTGTATAAATATTATTTTATTAGATAATTTTGACTCATAATAATCTTATGTTCTAAATATATCAATTTTTGTCTCTTTTCATGAAAAATAATTTATATTAATTTAATACTTAAGTAATTCCATGAGTGCCCCTACCATCACTTATTATAGGACACCCCTCCCCTCTCTTGTTTACCCCACCTTCAGAAAACTATCACTAAAAAAATAATACCCAATTATATTTTAAAAATACGTATATTTTAATTATAGGTTCTATTATTCTTAAAATACAATTTCAAGGGTCCTTAATATGGGATCTAAAGGAAGTATACTGAATAATAGGTAATCATATTTACCAACTCTTTCAAATTTATTTCTTATTATACCTACTCTAAATATATTTTACCCATACTAAAATAATAACAATAGTATCTTAATTATACTGATATGTTATTATTATTATGATACAACCATTTTCTATCTCTTTTCCATCCTATGAATGATGAAAACATCGCTCATGCGTACATACAACTTATCATCTCCACGTAGTGGTGTAATTTTTTTTGTCGCCACTTTACTTGGATTGTCATAAAGATATAGATGATGAATATATATGTTATTTAGGAAATAATTGTGATTTTTTAAATATAATATATCATTTATCTTCTTACCCTTCCACTCGTTAGAAAATGATAACATTGCATGTGCGTACATGTGTACTACCACCTCCATAAAGCAAGGTGGTTAATTTTTCATATATTACCTTAAAGGATGATTATAAATATTTTATAATGAATAAATATAATATTTATATCATTATTAAAATTATTTATGTTTCTTAACCATGATAAATATACATGGTCACAAACCACTGAACAAAAACATACAAGAAAAACAAAATTGTTAACACTTCGAAATGATGATTTTAATAAAGAATTATTAATAAATGGGTGTTAAAACATTATAAGTAGATAATGTTAGATATTTTAATTATTTTCATGATTTTTTAAAATAAGTATAAAAATTTTAAATTTATTTTGTAGGAGGTTATAGTTCTTTCTAAGATAGTCTTTCTTGAGGTAAGGGTTTATTTTAAAATCTCACCATTATTCTGGATTGTTTATGTTTAAGTCTCTATTGGTGGAATTATATGATTTTTATATATTAAACCCAATATATTTTATTATCATATAGTTATTTCTACAAATTTACAATTTTCCTTTCACTTTCCACTCTTAAGTACTCAATATACCAAAATAATGCTTTTAAGGAAAACCGGCCTTGTTTTTCTTTGAATTGGGAATCTTTTTCTTCCATGTCCATTTTTTCTTTATAATATTTTCTATAATGTTTTTAATATTCTAAAATTATTTATTCAAGTCATTATTACCCATGTTTTACTTTTATAAATTTTTTTAAAAAGAATCTTCTTTTCATTTTCTAGACAAGGAACCTTCTACCGAAGGTGTCAATGAAATCATTGTTATAATGTACACCGCACAAAAAAATATATAGCCATGGGTAAACTTTTCATCAAATATATTTTTAAAATTTTCTAAGATTATATTAAAATATAATTTTTTCCTTAATATTTTAGAAATGTTTTAATTTCAAATAGGGTATTTAAAAATTAAAATTGTATTTTCCTTAAGAAGTATTCTAGTGATATTTTATAAGTATTTTCAACTATGTCAATATCCTTTAATTAATCTTATTCTATATTGAGGTTATAATCTAATGATATCATCCAATATATTTCTATTGATGGATTATTATTATTTTGACTGGGGAAGTTTTGACATTTCGTATTTATTTTTTCCAATATGAATAGTTAATGATTAAAATTCATATTGATTAAGTTGAATAGTTTATTAATATTATGAATGTGTTGGACTTATTAAGTGATAGGAGGATCTTAGAATTACATTTTCTCTTGATGCATCTATAGGTATCATGAGAAAAAACTATTAGCTATTTGGACAAGACCTTATCCATTTATATAATATGTATTGACATGCGATCTCGATGTAAATTTTATGATTTCTAGAATTATGCTTTCCAACATTATGAAATTTGTTATTTATGTCTGTGTTATTTCTTAAATAGTTATAATATCCAAGGATAAGTTTCAAGATCATGTTATTGTTTATATAGAATTATTTTATCATCATTTCTTCCTTCCAAATTATTCTTAACTTATTCATTTTCTAATAGTATCTGATGTATACATTACTTTACTTGGTATCTGATCTCACCCATTTCTAATGTTTAATTTTTCTAGGATTAAATGATGTACATAATGAATGATATATAAGGATTTTATATAGTTAAAAATTATGTTCTCAAAGAAAATACTATGTTTTATTTTATATTATCAAATATAATGTGATATTCAAGTATGTATCTATAATACCATGATCACTAAACTATTCAGTCCATTGGGATGTGATCACTTGTATCTAGTGCCAATATAATAAAGTAATCATAAGATCTAGGCTTATAGATTTGGGGTCTTTGTAGTTGGTATCAGATCCTAGTTTAGTAAAAACCATGGGAACTATATTTAAGAAAACATAGATTAGGGAACATGAAACTTTGATAGAAATTGAGAAGAATTCAGAGTATAAAATAACACCCTAATATTCTGGTAAGGTAGATATTATGTGTTTTTCTTAACTAAACATCCCTTCCTAAATACTAAAAGTGTATGTGGTTTTAGAAAAGATTCATCTTGGGGTAATAACCATGAAAATAGTTAATTGAGTATATCTTGACCATCATTCTAGTGCATGGTGAATAGGCCATTATTACCCACATGGTTTGAAACTCTTAGGGGATATTCTTGGGATAATTCACATTCTCTTTATATACTATTAATATGAATGAGAGAATAAAACATATATAAACCTATTATATTCCATAATGATATAGGATAAACATAATTTTTCTTGGTTTGATAAGTATAAGGTTGATCATATGTTTAAATTCATAGAAACTGTAATACCCCAAGGTTTTAAAAATAAATTGAATTCTTGAAACTTTGTCTTAAGTAGATATTTATAACTATCCTTTAAACTTAATTTAGTAGCATCTATGTTTTGAAATTCAAAAAATGGTCATCTACATTTGTGTTCAGTAAGTTAGTTGGATTTTGATGGAACCAACTTGTTTTTTGGTGAATAGTAACATACCCTTATGAATAGTAATAAGAATAGTATTATGACCCTAATGAATAATAAATTGTATTATTGTTTTATTTTCTTAAGGATTAAATATAATGACATTTGGGTTGATTTTTCAATGTGATACAAAAGAAATTATAGTTTTAAAATTATTTATTTTTAAATTAAGTATGAGTTTACTTAAAAAATAAATCAATAATATTTAGAAAATTATTTTCTAAAAATGGAGTTCATTTTTTAATTCTACATGTCAAAAAATGGTTAGGATTAATTTTTGGTCTTTTTCTAAAATAGTTGATTTTTTGGTGAATAGTAAAAAATACCGTTTTGAGTTTCGGTGTGTTAATGACATAAATAATTATGTAATAATGATGTAATAAATATGGTAAACTTTTTTATAGTAAAATAATATGTGATTTGTCCCAATTGGCTAATACCATGGGAAAATACCATGGTCTAGCCCATGTTTTTTCAAATAACACTAATGAGGCGTCCCTTGGAAATTATTAAAATATTCCATCACTTTTGATATAAATACCAACCCATTCCTTCATTAAATTCATTCCAAATTCCACATCAATGAATCTCTGGACTCCTTACCTCCCTAGTAGTCCTTTTAACATTTCCTCAGGGCCCCAAGATCCCAACCTTCATGTTCTAGGAGTTACTCTTCAAGGTAATAAAATTCTCAACTTATTTCTTTTTCCATTCAAGTTCTCTTTTATGTGGTATAGAGTTCAAGAATCCATACCATGTTCTTATTTTCATATTATTCTTAACATATTATATTTTATGATTCATTTCTAGATGGTTCACCCTTTTCCCCTCTCTTTTTAATGTTTTCTAAAACCATGTTGCATAGCTGTTAGGCTGCCGAATATTTGTAAGGGATTTCTCAACTATTATTTTATTTTGAGTTCCATTCTTTTCTTTCCTCAAATACTCTTACCCAAGAGGAATGAAATATCCATAAATAATGTATATTTTTTATTTTCTCATTTTCATGGAAAATTCATCATCATTCTTCTTCTCCACCCCCACTTATTCAAGGAATAAAAACGTTGTCTGTGATGTGTCGAATTACCGACATCGTGGACGATGTGATTGAAATTAACATTAATTATTTAAATTCTGGTCATGAAACCATTTTTATGGTTTAACCAGGTTATAATATATATATTATGTCTTATTCTTGGTTCTATAATTCTTTTTTACACTTGGTTTTAATTTATAAAACAAAATGAGGTCATTATTACCAAGAACCACTAAAATGATCTAAACGAACATCATTAATTTTTTAACTTATGAATCATCCTCATATAAAAAATAAAAATGATAAATGGTATAATTTATGGTACTATAAATATTTAAATACATTTATTTTCCAATTCTGTAGTTTCACTTCCAATCGACAAGAACATCCATCATGAACCGATTTTGGAAAACATGTAAAGAAAGCACCCCAAAACAATGCAAGGAACAAAATACTAACAATTATAGGGTGAAATGATGTAATAAAATGATTTTATAAGATATTATAAAGATTGATATTTTTCTTTAATATATTAATAACACTATTTTAACCATTATACAGGAGGTTTAAATAAGTTTGAAGTAAGAAAAACTCAAGGTCAAGGAATTCTTAACCCAATTTCCATTCTTTGGGTTAACCTTCTTCTTTATTCATTTTTCGGTATTAATATTATTGGTGTGATTAATTTTTTTTATATTATGTTTAATTCTATGTATTTATAGTTTATATACATATTCAATTCCATTCTATTAATTCTCAATCCAAATTTATTTTAAGGGACTTTCTTTTTAAAATCATTTTAAAACTCTCTTTAATAAATTTCAAAAGGATTGTTTTTATTTAATGAGTGGTTTCTTCTGATTTCCAAGATACATTATTACAATTATATGTTCCTTAGAAATTATATATGTTGGTTTGATCCCATTATATCTCAATTTATGTTGGTATGAGCCCATTATAGCTTAAGATATGTTGGGTTGATCCCATTATAGCTCAAGATAGGAGGGGTGATCCCTATTATAGCTCTCCAATGAATTGGGTACTTTGGAGATGGGAGTAGACAAAAAGGTTATTCCATTTTTAAGGGTGAATGTAAGATTTATATGGTGAATATGTCCCAAGTAAAAACATGAGTGTTATATGCATTCGAGTTTTTATGATATGGGTTTTATTGGTTTTTATGTTATCACTTGACTAACGCTTTCTATCTTTATATATGTTACTGTGTTTTATACTCATCCCAAGTTTTAAAAATGTTTTTCACAGGATATAAGGATGGGTAAGATAAATAAGGGATTATTTATGTTTGATATAGAGTGTTGTCAAATAAATCTTACTTTATGTTTTAATGTTTTATATTTGGAAAAAATGAAAACTATTTTATAATAGTGTCCTCTTTGTATGAATGTGGTATGTTATGTATGTAAGTTATCCTAATTATTTAAAACTCTAAACCCAAAAATATCCTTAATGTAAAATAATGTATATTCTTAACTAAAATTCAATATTAAGTAATGTTTTAAGGCTTGGTCCTTATAGTTGGTATCAAAGGATGGTTTAGATAACTTTAGGTGTTGGGATGATATTTAAAGAAAACCATAGCTGATTTTTAATCGATAATTAATTTGAAATGTTATATAATTTAAAGATTACCATGTTTCTTAATCTAAGTTATGTTTTTTTATAATGGTTGTCTGCAGAAGAAACAGGGAAGCAGAAGTAGTTTGCCACCAAGAGGTTGATGTCTGTCTGAATCTGTAGCCTGAAATGGTGGGAATCAGAACCGAGCAGTTTGTGATAGCAATGGATCAGTTGAATCAATCAATAAATGGTGGTGGTATCCATTCTAGATAGGAACATGATCAACTAAGAAGAAATATTTCTTTAGTGGAGCATTTTATGAGGAATCATCATCTAGCATTCAGTGGAACCGTAGATCCAGTGATAGTCGAAGGATGGATAAATGCCCTAGAAAAGATATTTGATGTCATGGGATGTTCGGAACGTCAAAATGTAATACTATACATTTATTGTTTGGAAGTTGAATCCAATCAATAGTGGTCTCTAGTTAATAATAAGAGAGAAAGAGATGATATTGACTATTTAAAATGGGATTACTTCAAGAGTATTTTCCTAGAAAAATATTTTCTGAAAACTGTTAGACTTAGAATGGAGAAAAAATTCTTGGAATTTAATTATAAAGATAATGATTCTATGGCAGCATATGAACCCAATTTTACAAGACTGGCTAGGTATGTATCAGATTTTACTTGGGATTTTGAATGTAAAATTAATAAATTTTACTCTGGTTTGAAACTGTTTTTACGAAGAGCTTTGGATTCACAAGAGTTTAAAAGATATGAGAAGCTTGTTCGTTGTGCTGAAAACATTTTAATGGAGTTTTCTAACACATATGTTCCTCGGGATGAAAAGAATAAGAAGTGTTCAGGTTGGAAAAAAATGGGGAAAACTCGTCAAATAATACTGGAGGTAAGAAAATGAATTTCCCTTCTTGTGAGAAGTATGGTAAAAAGAATCCTAGTGAATGTCTTTTAAATTCAGGGAAATGATACTAATGTAGAAGTTTGGACACATGTCTCGTGAGTGCAAGGAAATAGATCCGAAAATTAATGAGAAGTTTATGGTGAGATGCGTTAAATGTAAGTAATTGGGTCATTTTTCTAATGTTTGTCTGAAGCTGGTCACTCGAGTTGGGAACCAGCATGATAGGAAACAGAAGGGTTTGGAATTTTCAACCACTTCAGTAGATTTTGAGCCATCAATTGAGGTTGTATCAGGTACAGTTCTTTTTTTAAAGACTTCGTAAATGTGTTGTTTGATTCAGGGTATACACATTCCTTCATTTATAAGAAATTTTTAGAAAAATTGGGAATTCAACCTCATGGAATGAAAACAGATCTCATGGTAAAAACAACTAGAGGAAATATTGTGGAAAAAAGACATTATAAGAATCTTCCTATCCTTTTATTTGGAAAGATTTTACCTACAAACCTTGTTGTTTTTCCTCGAGTAGAGTTTGATGTTATTTTGGGTATAAACTGGATTTTCTTTTATCATGGTAAGATAGATTGCAGAGAAAAAGAAGTTATTTTTCTGAAATAAATTTTGTTTGTGTACAAGAATGAACCCATAACATTAATAAAATATCAAGAAGCTAATAAACTAATAAAGGAGGGAAATGAAAGTTATCATGCTCATATTTTTTAAGATAAGGGAACTATCCTGATTAATGATGTACCGGTTGAAAATAAATACTTGGATTTTTTATCCAATGATTTTTCAGGTGAAATTCTTAATCGAGAGGTTGAGTTTACTATTGACTTAGTTCCTGATGCTAATCTAATTTCAAAACCTCCTTATCAAATGGACGAAATAGATCTTCTGTAATTAAAAAATAAGTTACAAGAATTATTAGATAAAGGATTTATCCGACCCATCACTTCACCATGGGGCACTCCTGTCTTGTTTGTTAAGAAAAAATATAGTTCAATGAGACTTTGAATCGATTATATATCCCTGAATAACATTATTGTTAAGAACAAGTATCCTTTGACTCATATCGATTATTTGTTTGATCAGCTCCAGGGAGCACACAATTTTTTGAAGGTTGACATAAGGTCGGGGTACCATCAGTTGAAAGTAAAGGATGAAGACATCATGAAGACCGCATTTCGTACTAGATATGGTTATTGTGAATTTTTAGTTATGCCTTTTGGGTTAACTCATTCACCTATTGTATTCATGGATCTTATGAATATAATATTCCATGAGTTCCTGGATAAGTTTGTGGTTGTATTTATTGATGACATTCTAGTATATTCAAGAAGTAAATATGAGGATGAAAACATCTAAGGTTTGTTTTTCAAACCTTAAATGAAAAGAAACTATATGAAAAATTCAAAAAGTGTGATTTTTGGTTGCAATAGATTTATTTTCTTGGGCATATTGTGAATAAGGATGGAATAATATTAGATCCTGCCAAAACAAAAGTGGTTGATGAATGGACAAGACCTACAAATGTGACAGAGATAGAAAGTTTTCTTGAATTAGCAGGTTATTACCAATGGTTTGTTAAAAACATTGCATGGTTATCTATATCACAAACTAAGTTAACACGAAAAGGGGTTAAATTTGTTTGGAAGGAATAACGTGATGTTTGTTTTTAGTAACTAAAGAAGATATTGGTGAATACTCTAGTTTTGGCCTTACCTTCCCAAAATGGTGAGTTTGTCATCTATAGTGATGCTTCAATGAGGGGACTCAGTTGTGTTCTGATGCATAATGATCAGGTAATTTATTATTCTTGAAGACAACTAAAACCTCGTGAGTTAAATTTTTTCACGCATGATTTAAAATTGGCAGTTGTGGTTTTTTCTTTGAATATTTGGAGACACCATTTATACGAATCCAAATGTCAAATATATACTAACCATAAAAGTATGAAGTATATATTCACTCAAAAGGAATTAAACATGAGTCAAAGAATATGGATTGAACTAATAAAGGATTATGATTGCACAATCAATTATTATCTAGGAAAAGAAAACAAATTGGCGGATTCCTTGAGTCGAAAACATCAAGCATCATTAACCATGTTACATTTGGAACATGATCCCTTAATTAATGATTTGATGAATTTTAGCTTAGAAGCTGTTGATGTAGGGAATACATCTATTTTTCATCAGGTTTCAGTGTATTCATTATTATCATATAGAATTAAGATAGCATAGAAGGAATACCATGAGCTACAGAAAAAGATAGAATTCATTAAAATGGGTAAGCTTCCAGAATTTTACCTTGATAAATATTGTATTCTAAGATTTGGTAAAAGTTTGTGTGTGACTTGTGATTATTAGTTGAAGAAATAATTTGTGTGTGAAGCTCATAGTTCTCCATTTTTAGTTCATCCTGGTAGTACTAAGATGTACATAGACATTTGGGAGTATTATTGGTGGGATGGAATAAAAAGAGATATTGTTTATTTTACCATGAAATGTTTGACATGTCAATAGTTTAAAGCAGAGTGGAAGATACCGAAGGGGATGCTTCAGCCTTTTCCAGTGCCAGAGTAGAAATGGGAGAATGTATCCATGGAATTCGTGGTGGGACTACCAAATACTTCTCTAGGTAAAAATGTGATTTGGGTTATTGTTGATCAGCTAACAAAATATACACATTTTCTTCTATTCGAGATACAATGTCTTTGGATTTTCTTCTTGAATGTACCTCAAAGAGATTGTTAGGTTACATGGATTTCCTCTTTCCATTGTATCTGATTGGGATCTCAGGTTCACTTCTAACTTTTGGAAGGGTCTTTAGAAGTCATTGGGAATAGAATTAAATTTTAGTACATCTTTTCTTCCTCAATCAGATGGGTAGTCAAAACAAACGATTCAGACTTTGGAGGATATGCTTCAAGCTTGTTCAATGGACTACCAGGGAAGTTGGGATCAACATCTTTATTTAGTTGAGTTTTCTTATAATAACAGTTTTCATTCCAGTATATGTATGGAACCTTTTGAGGCATCCTATGGGAAGCGGTGTTGAACTCCATCTTTTTGGGATGAATTTGGGGAAAGGAATTCGATGGGACCAGAATTAGAAGAGGAAGTGGCTGAGAAAGTTAAGATGATCCAACAGCACATGAAGACAACTTAGATTAGGCCAAAAAGTTATACAAATAACATAAGTAAAGACTTCTCTTTCGAGGTAGGTGACCATGTTTCCCTTAAAATATGTCCTTGGAAAAGGGTGATGCATTTTGGTAAGAAATGAAAGCTAAGTCTGAGATTCATTGGTCCTTTTGAAATCCTAAAGAATGTTGGACCAGTTTCATATCGAGTAGCTTTTCCTCTGAGTTTATCTTAGTTACAAAATGTTTTTCATGTTTCAATTTTGAGAAATTATGTGCCAGATTCATCATATGTCTTGAGCTCAGAAGCAGTTCAAATCGAAAAGAACCTTTCTTATGAAGAGAAACCAGTTCAGATTCTTGATCGAAGGGAACAAGTATTGTGAAATAAGGTAATCCACTAGGTAAAGGTTTTGTGGAGGAATCACATTGTTGAAGAATTAACATGGGAATCTGAAAATGTTATGAGGTAAAGTTACCCTCACTTGATTAATTAGTAAATAAAATTGAAAGGATGCAATTTATAGAAGGTGTGGATAATGTAACACCCCAAGGTTTTAAAAATAAATTGAATTCTTGAAACATTATTTTAAGTAGATATTTATAACTAGCCTTTAAACATAATTTAGAAGCTTCTATGTTTTTCATTTCAAAAAATGGTCATCTACAATTGTGTTCAGTAAGTTATTTCGATTATGATTGAACAAACTTGTTTTTTTGGTGAATGGTAGCATACCCTTATGAATAGTAATATGAATAGTATTATGAACCTAATGTATAGTAAATTATAGTATTATTTTATTTTCTTAATGAATGAAGATAATGACATTAGGGATGAGTTTTCAATGTGATATAAAAATAGTTATAGTTTTAAAATTATTAATTTTTTAATTAAGTATGATTTTATTTAAAAATTAAATTAATAATATTTAGAAAATAATTTTCAAAAAATGGAGTTCCTTTTTTAATTCTACTCATAGAAAAATTGTTAGGGTTATTTTTGGTATTTTTCTGAAACAATTGATTTTTGGATGAATAGTAAAAAAATACAGTTTTGAGTTTTGGTATGTTAATGACAACAATAATGATGTAATAATGATGTAATAAATCTGGTCGAATTGTGTATAGTAAAATAAAATTTTAGGTGTCCCAAGTGGCTAATACCATGTGAAAATACCGTGGGCCAGCCCATGGTTTTGCAAATACCACTAATGAGGTGTCCCTTGGAAATTATTAAAATATTCACTCACTTTTTCTATAAATACCAACTCATTCCTTCATTAAATTCATTCCAAATTACTCATCAAAGAAGATATGGAATACTTACCTATCTATTAGTCCTACCAAGGTTTCCTCAATCCCCCAAGGTCACAACATTCATGTTCTAGGAGTTACTCTTCAAGGTAAGAAAATTCTCAACTTCTTTCTTTTTCCATTCAAGTTCTCTTTTATGTGGTATAGAATTCAAGAATCCATACATTATTCTTATTTTCATCTTATTATTTCTCTATTATGTTTTATGATTCATTTATGGATGGTTTACCCTTATCCCTTCTCTTTTTAATGTTTTCTAAAACCATGTTGCATAGTCGTTTGGCTGCCGAATTTTTGTAAGCGATTTCTCAACTATTATTTTATTTTGAGTTCCTTTATTTTAATTACACAAATACTCTTACCCAAGAAGAATTAAATCTCCAAAAAACATTTATATTCTGTATTTTATTATTTTTATGCAAAATTCATCATCATTATTCTTCTCCTCTCCCACTTATTCAAGGAATAAAAACATTGTCTGTGATGTGTCTAATTACCGACATCGTGGATGATGTGATTCAAATTTACATTAATTATTTAAAGTCGGGTCATGAAGCCATTTTTTTGTTTCAACAAGGTTATAATATATGTATTTTGTCTCATACTTGGTTCAGAAATTCTTTTGTACACATGGTTATAATTTATAAAACAAAATAAGGTCATTATTATCAAGAACCACTAAAATAATCTAAACAAACATCATTAATGTTTTATCTAATGAATCATCCTCATAAAAAACTTCAAAATGATAAATGGTATAATTTAGGGTACTGTAAATATTTAAATACATTTACTTTCCAATTATAGAGTTTCACTTCCAATCGACAAGAACATCCATCATGAACCGATCATGTAAAACCCGTAAAGAAAGCACCCCAAAAAATACAAGGAACAAAATACTAACAATTAAAGGGTGAAATTTTTTAATGAAATTATCATATAAGATATTATAAAGATGGATATGTTTCTATAATATATTAATAAAACTATTTTAACCATTATACATGAGGTTTAAACAAGTTTCAAGTAAGAAAAACTCCATGTAAGGGAATTCTTAACCGAATTTCCATTATTTGGGTTAACCTTCTTCTTTATTCATTATGTGGTATTAAGATTATTGGTGTGATGAATTTTTTTTATATTATGTTTTATTATATTTATTTAAATTGTATATAAATATTCCATTCTATTCTATTAATTCTCACTCAAATTATATTTCAAGGGACTTTCTTTTTAAAATCCTTTTAAAACTCTCTATAATAAATTTCAAAAGGTTTGTTTTTATGGAATGAGTGGTTTCTTATAATTTTCAAGATACTTTATTACCATGATATGTTCCTTGGACATTATTTATCTTGGTTTGATCTCATTATATCTCAAGATATGTTGGTTTGATCCCATTATATCTCAAGATATGTTTGGTTGAGCCCATTATAGCTCAAGATATGACGGGTGAGCCCCATTATAGCTCTCCAATGCATTTAGTACTTCAGAGATGGAAGTTGACCAAAAGGTTATTCCATGTGTAAGGTTGAATTTAAGATTGATATGGTAAATATTTCCCAAGGAAACAACATGATTATTCTATGCATTCGAGTTTTTATGATATGGGTTTTATTAGTTTTTATGTTATCACTTGACTAACTCTTTCTATCTTTATATCCCTTACTGAGTTTTATACTCATACCATGTTTTTAAAATGTTTTTCACAGGATAAAAGGATGTTTAAGAGAAATAAGGGATTATTTATGTTTGATATGGAGTGTTGTCAATGAAATCATGCTTTATGTTTTAATATTTTATATTTTGAAAAAAATGAAAACTGTTTTTAATAGTGTCCTCTTTGTATGAATGTGGTATGTTATATATGTAATTTATCCTAATTGTTTAAAAATATAAACCCAAAAAGATCCTCATTGTGTAATAATGTATATTCTTGACTAAAATTCAAGATGAAGTAACGTTTTAAGGCTGGGTTCTTATAGAAACCCATTTTGAATTTTTATTTAACGGGAGTCTGACATGATTAATGATATTTTGGGAGACATTTATGGGAATACAACCCTTTGATTTAGTATATATTTTTATAATAAGGGTTTTTAAGGAAAAAATATTATATATTTTGTGGATATAAGATTAAATTTATTGATAAACATTAGGGTTAATATGAACATTGATGTTAAGGTAATAATTTTCAATTAAGATTATTTGATTTTGTGGAAAAAATCAATTGTATAAAAATCCATAATGGTTAAAAATTGATTTGATTATTAGAGATATATTCATCATATTTTTGGTAATTTTATAGGAATTATATTAATGTATTTTTACAAAAAGGACAACCCATGGGCCAGGAAACAACCCCTCACATTCGGCAATGTTGTGCGAAAAAACCCACAACTAAAGGGATATAAGGGTGAAATTCCTACCACTGGCCTATAAGATATCTTGGTTAATATGAATTTTTTTTTACTTAAAAAATTTGAAATATAAACATTATGTTGGTTCTGGGAAGCATATTATAGGATTGAATATTTTTTAAAAAATTGGATTTTGAGGTGATTAATTATATTTTTGGAGTTATTTTATTGGGTTGAGGTATATATAACCTTTAAGTTTAACAAAAAGGATTATTTTTGAAGAATTATATTACCGTTTTAGAGATATAAGAAGAAGGGTATGAGATAAACTTTCAGGTTAAAAAATTCTTTAATTTTGAGGTTATTGAGGTTATTTGGGATATAGGTTTAATTTTGTATGGAATGATCTATGTTAAACCTTTGGTTTTATTATTGAATTTTAAAGATTAATGTATTATTTGTTCATATAAATTTTTATTTATTTTGATTATTACATTACACTATAATATCCATTTTGGTTTTATTAAAAATATATGGAATATATTTTTATTCTTTTTTTAAATTATGTGATCTGTTAGAAGTTGATTTTAGTGCTTTAGACATGAAAATTTCATCTTGAATACTCACCGTTGGGAGAAAATTTTGAGATTGCAGTGGAAATTGATTAAAGGGTGAAATTATAATTTTTAAGTAAGTATATTTCTTAATTTTGTTATTTTAGATCATAAAGTAATTCCTGAAATTTGACAAAATGATCTTAAAACAAAAAATTTATCCTTTTACTTTATTTTTTATGAATTTATGGTATTTTAACCTTTCTCTGATTTATGTTTTGTTTTTATTAACATTCTCATTATCATGTTATATATCACTATATATTAGTACTTTTAAATTAGTTTTCCCCTCCATTTCTATATTTTTATGCCCACCAATTTTCTCCTTATCTAAGAACACCAATATGTGATATTTTAGGTAACCTTTATGTTTCCCACTTCCCCTTTTCAAAGGATGTTTTAATATCCCTCGGTACGATATGGGTTTTCAATAAGGTGATTTTAAAATACTGCAACTTTTATTATTGAGAAATAATTACAAGGTTTAAATTTATTTAAGGGGGTATAATGTAGCACCCTTATATTTTAGAATATATTTCTATTCAAATTAATTTAATTTCTTTGATAGTATTTGATATACACAACCCCGAGTTTAGATAAGCTTTGATATAGTATATCACTATAACCTAACTATTAAATTTATAGATTGAATAATAATAACCGTGTTTATAAAATTATATATAAATGTATTAGATAAAGAAAATATGTCGATAAATAAGTACTTAAATTTTAGTAAAGTCTTTATACTTTTCAAAAATACATTTTTTCCGTCAAAATGGATTTTATGGTTTTTGTGAGTAAAAAATATAATTAATTTATACCAATATTATAAAATGTATTTTATAGAATAAAGTAAATTTTCTAAATAATCATTTCATAATTATCATGGATTGAATTTTTGATAATTTTCTGAAAAGATTAATTTTTTGATGAATAGTGAAAATGCTGATTTTTATTGAAATTATATTTGTGATTAAAGAATTTAAAAAGGTGAAAATTTTAAAATAATTTTAAAAGTAAAATTAGATAACTTATATTATTAATACTCTAATTAATTTCATTTTTATTAACTTTATGTCTTATTTTGGTATAAAAAATTGTATACTTCAGAAAACATTTTTTATTAAAAAAATAGTTTTCATCATGTTTTATGGGTTCAGTTTTAAATTAAATTTTGTAACCTCTATGAATTGAATATTAAAAAAACAATTTTTATAATCATGAGGTTAAAATTTTTTAAATTTTTCCCTTCTATTTTTTTCATTATAAATAATAACCTTGGTAAATATTTGCCACATCGGTGAGGGTAAAATGGTTAAAATCGGATTAAACATTGGGATAAGGCATTAAATTTTATTTAGAACATAAATTTATCACATTGGATGATTTTATTTTATTCATTTCAATCAATTTATCTAATATATATCCAGTTTGTGAAAAAAAATTTAATTATGACCTTTATATTATTTTAAGAAAAGAATAAATTCAAAATTTCACACTCTTGAATTTAATATCTCAAAAATAATTACATAAGGATAAGAACCAGATAAGTTAGTTTATAAATGTTTATTTTATAGGTAAATTAATTTTCTTTTCATGCTAATTTATTTTTAATTGTTATGTATTTAATAATTACCTTAAATGCTTACGCAACATCGGTAAAGTATTTATTGAAATAATAGAAAAATAAAATTAATGGTTTAAAAAATATTAAAAGTAAAACAATTTGGATTAATTATCATGTTCCATGAATTTTTTAGATGATTATAAAATATTATGATCATTTGAAGTTTTATATTCTAATTCTAAAACAATATTGATGACTTTAAATTTAAAGTAAATGAATAGTTTCAAAAATGAAATTTTATAATGAAAATAATTTTTTAAATCATCTAAAATTTTTAAAACCCCATATTAAACCAATTAAATTTTATATGGTTTAAAATGTTTACCATGTTACATTTATGGGTGAATTTTCCGTTTATGGTAAAATTCTTGACCCTTATAGTGTAGAAAATTTTGGTTTTACAGTTATTATCAAAAGGGTTAACGGGTGCTAAAACTAAGATATGAGGGTCCAAAAATTATTAAACTTGTATAAATATTTTTTTATGATAGTATTTAGAATATTTAGAATAATATATTCTAAATATATTAATTTTTATAAAATTTTCCCTGAAAATTAATTTATATTAATTTAATACTTCAAGTAATTTCTGTAGTGCTCTACTCCTCACTTATAAAGGGACACCCCTCCCCTCTCTTCTTTACACCTACTATAGAAAACTATCTTAACAAAAACCTATCCAATTTTCTTTTTAAAATTCCTTATATAATAATTATATGTTATTTTATTCTTAATATTCTATTATATGGTTCCTTAATAAGGGAACTAAAGGAAATCTCCCAAAGAAAAGGTAATCATCTTTACCGACTCTTTCAAATTTCTTTCTTCTTTTACTTCCTATAAATATATTTTTTAGATATAAAAATAATAAATCCAGTATAATAAATTTAATTGGATGTTATAATGATTTTATCACATCCATTTTCCATCTATTTTTCATCCTATGAAAAGTAAAAACATCACTTCGACGTGCATACGACTTAGTATCTCCACATAGAAATATAATTTTTTTTCATAATCACTTTACTTGGATGGTTATAAATATGTAAATAATGAATATATATGATATTTATGAAATAATTATGATTTGATAAATAAAATATATTGTTTAACTTCACACCCTTCCACTCCTTAAAAACGATTATGTCCCTCGTGGGTACACACAGACTAACGCCTCCACGAAACGATGTGATTCATTTTTCATGTACACATTTGAATGGTGATTATAAATATATTTTTAATGAATAAATAGGATATTTATATCATGATTAAAAAAATTTATATTATGGAAGCATGATCCAGATGCAAGGACGAAAACTACCAAATGAAAACATATATGAAAAATGAAATAGTTAACACTCAAAAATCACAATTCTAATAAATAATTAATAATAAAATGGTATTTAAATAATATAAATGAATAATATAATATATTATAAGTATTTAAGATATTATGGTATCTAATTATAATAAATTTAAATTTATTATAAAGGATATTAGATCTCTTTATAATTAATTTTACCTTGATTTAAGTATTTATTTCCCAATCTCATCATTATTTTGGAATGTTTATATTAAATTCTATATTGGGGGAATTATATGATCTTTATATATTAAACCCAATATGTTTTCCTTTCCTATGGTTATTTCTATAAATTGTAAATTTTCCTTTCATTTTCCCCTATTAGGTACTCAAGATACTAAAATAATTCTTTTAAGGAAAACCGAACATGTTTTTCTTTCAGTTGGAAATATTTTTTCATTCGTGTCTATATTTTCTTTAAAATATTTTCAATATTTTTTTTACTATTCAGTAATTATTTATAAGATTAATTTTTACCCATGTTTTACTTTTATAAAATGTTTTAAAAAGAATATTCTTTTCATTTTCCTAATGAGACCCCTATTACTAAAGGTGTGAATATAGTATTTGTTTTAACATAAACTACATGAATGGATTTACCCACCATTATTATGAAACTTTGGTTTCAATATTACTTTAAAATTATCCAATATTATTTTCAAGAATAATTCTTTAATATTTTGGAAAAAATTTACATTATAAATAAGGTATTTAAAAATGAAATGGGTATTATCCTCAAGAAATCTTATATGATATTTTAAAAGTATTTTTATCTATGTCTATATCATTTTATTAATATAATAACTTATTGATTTTATAATATAATAATTTCATCCAACATATTTCTCTCGATGGTTTATGATCAATTTAAATAGTAAAAGTATTGACATTATGTATTTAGTTTTTTCCAATATGGATATTTATTGATTATAAGTCATGTTGATTAAGTTTTATTATTTATTAGTATGATGAATTCATTGGACTTATTAAGTGATGGGTGGGGAAGAAATTACATAGACCCTTGATGCATCAATAGGACTCATGGGAGAAAACGGGTTGGGTATTTGGATCTGTTCTTACCCATTTATTTAATATGTGTAATGACCCAAACATTCATTAATTGAAATTCATCTTGATCCAATAAAATGTCTTATTATGGTTATATAAAATGTGAAATTCATTGGTTTTATGTTTTTGGATTTTAAAATATTTTTAATAATTTTTATTGTTGCTAATAAAGCTGTTGAATAGTGATCACCTGATTAGTATAAATATAGAGCTTTATCAAATCTAATTTACTCAGACAAAGGAAGCAATGGCCACATCTAGTAGACTTTCTGTAGAGACCCAAAGCTTGATGTACATGGACTTTACATTAATTTTGTGGAATACTTAGTACATAACAAAAACACACACACAAGGATTGTAATAGTTTAGTGTCTTTGGAAACTAAGAATATAATCTTCTAATCGTGGTGAAATATCTTTAATATCTCCCATAAATATCTTCCTTTTTTTACCTAAAACCTTTATTTATATCTTGGGGAAAAGAAAACATAAAAGGGCGAGCTCAAATTCTCAGTAAGGGTAAACAAAAGAAATATCAATCACATCATTTTCATAAGAACATAACATTTTGGAAATATTAACCTGCAAAAGAGAGCATAATTTCATAACATGGGATAAATCATAGTAGTGAAATGAAATCCCAATAATCATAACATAAAATATGAAACTTTGTGGCATACACACATAATCATAGAGAATCATTTCTTATTAGTCAAGACCAATTGCCACGACTATCTTAGTGAACAAATTCCATTTCTGAACCGAGTCACCCTCGTTTCAGTCCTGTTTCACTGAACCGATATAACCTACCATTCCAGCCATGTCTATCTCATGAGATATAAAATCTTTACCCAATGCATTTTAGGGAGATATAGGTCCCACCCATCTCATAATTATACCATTCTTATGTGTGCCACAAAATTTTAAATCATACATCATTGCATAACCCATGTAATAAAAATGGGAATCTTAAACATCGTGACATCATAAAACAATTCATATAAGATAAAGCAATTCATAAAAATATCACAACATAATAAAATCCATGTAATAATAGGGATAGAAACAGAACCCTATATTATCTTAGATGGAAAAAAAATTGATAAAACGCTTGAACTCCATTATGGAGGAAAATATCCTTTCTACTTCAAAAACACTTTTCCTTTTTTAATATGTCATACAATTATAAACTAAAAGAAGTTGATTAAAAATAAACTTGAAAACTTGTAAAGGATAATTCTTGGATATAATGTTTTAAAAATCCGTTCATTCCGTATAAGTTAAAAAAACATTCTTCTCGTACTTTTGTCGGAAAAGTCACAAAAGTACCTCATACGAAAAACAACAAAAGATTCCTTTCATATCTTTTACTAAAAACTCACCGAAGGGTAAAATTGGATTTAAACAATTGTAGGTGGATGGAAATAATATTACATATTGGGGAAACATGGATGTGGATTAAAAAATACACCCCAGTAAATACCAAAGTATAAACAATCTCAGATAAAAATGAGATTGTGATATTTCCCTTACCTTTGGTCCGATATGATTTGTATGTGTCCGAAACTCCTATATAATGATTTAAATAATATTATTGACTTATTACAGAATTATACTTATTTTTATGATATCATATATGGTCATATTCTTAGCTTATTATTAGTAATATTTCATTACTACTTGTTATTCGGGTGTTTATTACTTTTTGTTCTTATGCGTGTTTTGTCGAATAAATTCTTATTCTTCTCTTTAGGTTATAGATACCTCATTTCCATAATGGTATTAGTGTAATATTAATCATATTAATTCATTCAATTCATTCAATTCATTTATATAATCATTATGAAATGAAGATCATATAGAACGAGTCGCATCACATCGTGGAGATGGTATTCCGTACGTACGCACGAGTGATGATATCATTCCTATGATTGTGGAATTGTATTGGAGTGTATGTATACTATTTCAGAATCAGTATAACTTTATAATAGTCATGTATAGTCATTATTCACACCATTATACCCATCCAATTAAGGTGGTGGTGGAAAATAGATTACACCACGGCGTGGAGATAGTATTCCGTACGTACGCACGCGCGGTGATTTCTTTTTCCGTAGGATGGATAGATGGTGAAATATGGTTGTTTAATACTTATAATAGCATATCATTATATTATTGATACTGATGTTATTACTTCATAATGAAACAACTAAAGAAGAAGAAGTGGAAGAAGAAATAAAGATGAAAGAATTGGTAACAGACATTACCTCTTCTTTGAAGTGCTTCTTTGAGACCTCCTTTTAGGGCACTAAAATAGGTCTTTGAAGAATACCAGAACCTCTAGGATGTTTCTAGAGAAGTGGAGAGGAGAAATTTTCAGGGGTTTGATGAGCTTGAAGGCTCAAAGTGGTGTGAGGAAGATGGGGAGGAGGTGCCCTTTTATAAGGGAGGAGAGGGGTACCTTTGGAATAACTAAAACTATTATTTTATTATAAAGTCAAATTCGGATTTAAGTAGCTCCAAATTGAGTTATTTCGAATATAAGGTGGGGATGGGTCCAAATCCTCTCATCCAATATAATTTGGACAAGTTTAGGTCATTATATTAACCTTATCTTTTAGTTTTAACTCTTAGTTAATTAGATTGACATTTACCATGTCACTTTGTATTTTTATATTATATAGGTAATAAACTTACCATATACATCCAAGCGACCCCCAAGTTGTGTTTTATTAATATATATAACCGTATCTAAGTCATTTGTCCGAACCGTAGATTTTTAGGAATAAAATAACAATTAATAATATAATATTTGTTTTAAAAACTATTTTATGTCAATTTTGACACTATTGAATAGTTGATTTTTTTGAAACTCATAAAAGAATTATTAATTTAACCAAAGTTAATTAAATCAATCCTAACATGTCATATTAACCTATAAAATTAGTTTAGTTCATAAAAAGTCTCAAATTATACTTAGTTAGGTATTTATAATATCAATTATTCTAATTTTTCACTATTATGGTAATTACTGCATCATCATTGTGTCATAAATAAATTAACTTATTTAATGTCTAAAAATTACAAATAAAATTCCATTATGTAGGGAATATTTTTATCTTTCTAATGAATATTTATAGTCGAATTTATCTTATTTATAACGACATATTAATAATTATTTACTTATTAAAATTTGAGTTTAACTATTTTAACCCTTCTTTAAATAAATTAATAATAAATGTCCTAATCTAATCCAAGTGGTCCCAAATGGTCATATTTTATTCCTAAGGTTGTTTTTGGTCGAATTACACTTGTCCAATAGAATTGAGACATGTGTTAGGGTAATAATAATATCATTTTTACCCTTAATTACCCTATTTACTTTTAACCGTAGTAAAAAAAAGTAAAAAGTTATTATTCACCAAAAATTATTTTCATCTCATTGAACCACATTTTAGTCCTTGATATTAACCGTGTCTCTCAGATTTTCGAAATTCCACTCACAGAAGCGGTAAAATTAATTTTTATGAAAAATTCAGTTTTTTTAACTACCACTTAGTGGTTTCACTATTCATCAAAAATTGAAAGTTTTCAGAAAAATACCAAAATTTCACCCTAGGCTAATTTCTATATAACGAATCCAAAAATGAAGTCCATTTTGAAAAATAAAATTTATAAAATTTTAAAAAGTGGTTATTACTATTCATAACAGCTAGTTTTAATAATATTTTATTAGCATATCGTTGTTTAGGGAAACTCGGTATTGCGTACTACATACGCTATCGAGGAAGGTCGCGATTGCATGTAATACAAGGCAAGTCAAGGATGCTTGTTGAGAAAGCTCCTTTTGGTGTAGCATACAACACAAGAAATTAATGAAATTAAAAAGAATATTTTTTTTATAAAATCTCGGGCTGTTACATTCTACCCCCCTTAAAATGAATTTCGCCCTTGAAATTCGTCGGGGTTATAAATGGTTTACTACTCGAAAGTTTATTTAATAGAAACCCACATCATAAAAAGGAATACCAAAAACAATCTTTAAAAACAAAAGTATGAAACGTAACGGTTACCCAAATAAACTAATCATTGGGTTTCCACATAGGTGAAAATATGGATATGGAAGAGAAATCTAACCATCATGTTCTGATGGAGAGTGGTAGAGAACATGGCTATGGAAAATCCAGCAATCACAAAGCCATAAATTTGTGATAATCTAAGGTACCATCTGATTCATCAGATATAAGAGCACTAGGACAACATTTTTGGATTTCAAGATCATTTCCCTAAAGTTGATGAAATTGGAATTAGAAGAAATACATTAATTATTTTGGTATAGTATCACTGTTTGTCGTTATTTGGACAATTTCCACTTCATCTCTTAAAGAAATGAAGTTGAATTTGTCATTCGTGATGTGTTAGCAGATCATGTGATAGAATGATGGGTCATTCCATCTATCTCAAACAAAAGGTTAGAAAAGTTATCAAAAAATATAAGTCCATATATAGTGATATTAATCATATATGGTTCCTAAAATGAACTTATACTTCATATATCATACCTCTTAATAAAATAAAACTAGTTTCTACTAACTATGGACTTCCTGTAGGCCAGTGGTAGGCGATAAAGGTCGATCGCACTTCGGTTGTGGGTTCGATTCCCATAGCCTTGTCCGACGTGATGGGTTGTCGCCCGTCCTGCAGGTTGTCCTTTTTCTAAAACTATATTACTATAACATCCCATCAATAATATCGAAAAAGTTTTATCCTTAAACAATATTAACTTATGTCCAACATAATCCATTCCAATCTTTAGGCTTATCTAAACTACTTCGGTCCAAGCTCATTGTATAAAGAAAATGATCACGTGAATGCCATCATTTATCCCCCATATATCATAAGATATATCTTGTTGGTCAAATTACAAACATGTGAATACCATAATCATGTATTCTCTTGAAGAATGAATATCCATTGAACCTTAGTGAAAACATGAATGCAATTAAAAGTTAACACTTTCCATATACCAAAATCCTCAAAATTATATATCCTCAAACCATGATATCACTTAGTCCTTATATAAATCATGAGCTCATGAATACAATCAA
This sequence comes from Viscum album, assembly GCA_963277665.1. Lineage (NCBI taxonomy): Eukaryota > Viridiplantae > Streptophyta > Magnoliopsida > Santalales > Viscaceae > Viscum > Viscum album. Next base: position 918,769,943 of record OY728131.1, read on the forward strand.
ACATCTCATTATCTTATTATCCCTTCATTATGCGCATATCATCTATTTACCAAAAATGTCTCAATCACTTTGCATGGTTACTAGTACCATGAAATTATTGAAAACCACAATAGACCAAAACATAAATATTCCAATATTCCACGATACTATATACAACATTATTTTGGAATCCCATTAAATAAACACTTAATCATTCCACCACATCGTTTTCATATTCAACATCACCAATAGTGATCACATGTAACTTCCCTTTGTCCTTTGAATTAAGTGGTTGCTCATGTTGATCATCACTAACCCTTGGATTAGGGCATTTATTAGCATAATGCCCCATTTCCTTGCACTTCAAACATTGAAGTGTAGTAGGTTCATTCTGTGTATCCCTTCCTTTTTTTGCATCATTAGACATATTCTTCCTATCATTGCGGCATTCAAAGGCCCAATGACCTTCCTTTCCACATTTGAAACATTTACTTGTCCCTTTAAGACAATCTCCACCATGCTTCTTTCCACACTTTGAGCATAAGGAAACATTCATCTTCTTTTCACCATTATTCTGAGATTTCTCCTTGAACTCCATCTTTCATTTCTTGTCAAAACTATGAGATGGATAAGTAACACCAACTTCCATTTCTACCTTGATAACACAACGCACAATTTCTTCATAGCTAATGAAGTCTCTTATAGCTAATGCCCTTCGAAGATTTGGTTTTAAGACACTGAAGAATCGATCAACTTTACTTTCAGGTTGGATGATAAATCCAGATGCATACCTTGCAAGCCTTGTAAAATTCGCTTCATATATACCAACAGATTCATCATCCTTTTTCTTTATTTCAAGAAACTCCTTCTCCATCTTTGTTTGAAGAATACGAGGGAAGTACTTATTGAAAAACAAGTTCTTGAACTCGTCCCATTCCATGGACTCAATTTCATCTCTTGGCCTCGTATTCTTGATAAGATTCCACTATTGATCATATTCACCTTCCAAACGATATACTGCTAAGATGACTTTATCATGTTCAGAACATTGAAGAACTAAAAATATCTTTTTAGTAGTACTGATCCATTGTTCAGCAACAAGTGGATCAGAAGACCCACTGAAAGAAGGTGGACGTTGCCTCATGAAGGACTCAATAGAATATTGTTCCCTTCTCTGCTCATTTGGAAGTCCAGAATGATTCATAACTTGTGTAACTATAGCAATAAGATTTTGCACTCCATCTCCCATAACATTTGTCTGTTCAGGAGGACAATCATTGCATTGTCCATTGCATTGACCAACACGGTTCCTTCGGGTTCTAGCCATCGTCTAAAACCCAAAAAGAATAGTGTGAGAGGCAAAAATCATGCTAGGGAAAACAACATAATAAAGGGGGATTACCTTTAATATCTAACATCTTAGGTTTAATTATATGATCATTAGCGTAATTCTAGTACTGTATCCTACACGTATACTTATCCTTAGGGACATCCCTAGACATACCTTAGAAATATCTCTAGGGATCTCACTAAAGTTTTCGCATCCTAATTTCCAAAGGTTGACTAAACCTTTCCTCTGATACCAACTATAGAGACCCAAAGTTTGACGTACATGGACTTTACATTACTTTTGCGGAATACTTAGTACATAAAAAAACACACACACAAGGATCGTAATAGTTTAGTGTCTTTGGAAACTCAGAATATAATCTTCTAATCGTGGTGAAAGATCTTCAACATCTCTCATAAAGATCTTCCTTTTTTTACCTAAAACATTTCTTTATATCCTGGGGAAAATAAAGCATAAAAGGGCGAGCTCAAATGCTCAGTAAGGGTAAACAAAAGAAATATCAATCACATCATTTTCATTAGAACATAACATTTTGGAAATCTTAACCTGCAAAAGAGAGCATAATTTCATAACATGGGATAAATCATAGTAGTGAAATGAAATCCCAATAATCATAACTTAAAACATGAAACTTTGTGGCATACACACATAATTATAGAGAATCATTTCTTATTAGTGAAGACCCATTGCCAAGACTATCTTAGTGGAAAAAGTCCATTTCTGAACCGAGTCACCCTCATTTCAGTCCTGTTTCACTGAACCGGTATAACCTACCATTCCAGCCATGTCTATATCATGAGATATAAAATCTTTACCCAATGCATTGGAGGGAGATATAGGTCCCACCCATCTCATAATGATATCATTCTTATGTGTGCCATAGAATCTTAAATCATACATCATTGCATAACCCATGTAATAAAAATGGGAATCTTAAACATCATGACATCAGAAAACAATTCATATAAGATAAAGGAATTCATAAAAATATCACAACATAATCAAATCCATGTAATAATAGGGATAGAAACAGAACCCTATATTATCTTAGATGGAAAATAATTTTGATAAAACACTCGAACTCCATTCTTGAGGAAAATATCCTTTCTACTTCAAAAACACTTTTCCTTTCTTAATATGTCATAAAATTATAAACTAAAAGAAGTTGATTAAAAATAAACTTGAAAACTTGTAAAGGATGATTCTTGGAAATAATGTTTTAAAAATCCGTTCATGCCCTATAAGTTAAAAAAACATTCTTCTCGTACTTTTGTCGGAAAAGTCAAAAAAGTACCTCGTACAAAAAACGACAAAAGATTCCTTTCATATCTTTTACTAAAAACTCACCGAAGGGTAAAATTGGATTTAAACAAGTGTAGGTGGATGTAAATAATATTATATATTGGGGAAACATGGATGTGGATGATAAAATACACCCCAGTAAATACCAAAGTATAAACAATCTCGGATAAAAATGAGATTGTGATATTTCCCTTACCTTTGGTCTGATATGCTTTGTACGTGTCCGAACCTCCTGTATAATGATTTAAATAATGTTATTGACTTATTACAGAATCATACTTATTTTTATGATATCATATATAGTCATATTCTTAGCTTATTATTAGTAATATTTCATTACTACTTGTTATTCGGGTGTTTATTACTTTTTGTTCTTATGCATGTTTTGTCGAATAAATTCTTATTATTATCTTTAGGTTATAGATACCTCATTTACATAATGGTATTAGTGTAATATTTATCATATTCATTCATTCAATTCATTTATATAATCATTATGAAATTAAGATCATGTAGAACAAGTCGCATCACATCGTGGAGACGGTATTCCGTATGTATGCACGAGTGATGATATCGTTCCTATGATCGTGGAATTGTATTGGAGTGTATTTATACTATTTCAGAATCGGTATCACTTTATAATAGTCATATATAGTCATTATTTACACCATTATACCCATCCAAGTAAGGTGGTGGTGGAAAATATATTACACCACGGCGTGGAGACGGTATTCCGTACGTACGCACGCACGGTGATTTCTTTTTCCGTAGGATGGATAGATGGTGAAATAGGGTTGTTTCATACTTATAATAATATATCAGTATATGAGTGATACTGATGTTATTACTTCATAATGAAACAACTAAAGAAGAAGAAGTGTAAGAAGAAATAAAGATGAAAGAATTGGTAACGAACATTACCTCTTCTTTAAAGTGCTTCTTTGAGACCTCCTTTTAGGGCACTAAAATAGGTCTTTGAAGAAGACCAGAACCTCTATGATGTTTCTAGGGAAGTGGAGAGGAGAAATTGGTAGGGTTTGGCCGAGCTTGAAGGCTCAAAGTGGTGTGAGGAAGAGGGGGAGGATGTTCTCTTTTATAAGGGAGGAGAGGGGTACCTTTGGAATAACTAAAACTATTATTTTTTTATAAAGTCAAATTCGGACTTAAATAGCTCCAAATTGAGTTATTTCGAATCTAAGGTGGGTAGGGGTCGAAATCCTCTCATACAATATAATTTAGACAAGTTTAGGTCATTATATTAACCTTATCTTTTAGTTTTAACTCTTAGTTAATTAGATTGACATTTACCATGTAACTTTGTATTTTTATATTATATAGTTAATAAACCTACCATATACATCCAAGAGACCCCCAGGTTGTTTTTTATTAATATATATAACCTTATCTAAGTCATTTGGCCGAACCTTAGATTTTTAGGAATAAAATAACAATTAATAATATAATATTTGTTTTAAAAACTATTTTATGTCAATTTTGACACTATTCAATAGTTGATTTTTTTGAAACTCATAACAGAATGATTACTTAGACCAAAGTTAATTAAATCAATCCTAACATGACATATTAACCTAGAAAATTAGTTTAGTTCATAAAAAGTCTCAAATTATACTTATTTAGGTATTTATAATATCAATTATTCTAATTTTTCACTATTATGGTAATTACTGCATCATCATTGTGTCATAGATAAATTAAATTATTTAATGTCTAAAAATTACAAATAAAATACCATTATGTAGGGAATATTTTAGCTTTATAATTAATATTTATAGTGTAATTTATCTTATTTATAACTTTATATTAAAAATGATTTACTTATTAAACTTTGATTTTAACTATTTAACCCTTCTTTAAATAAATTAATAATAAATGTCCTAATCTAATCCAAGTGGGCCTAAATGGTCATATTGTATTCCTAAAGTTGTTTTTGGTCGAATTAAACTTGTCCAATAGAATTAGGACATGTGTTAGGGCAATAATAATATCATTTTTATCCTTAATTACCCTATTTACTTTTAACCGTAGTAAAAAAAAGTAAAACGTTACTATTCACCAAAAATTATTTTCATCTCATTGAACCACATTTTAGTCCTTGATATTAATTGTGTCTCTCGTATTTTCGAAATTCCACTCACATAAGCAGTAAAATTAAGTTTTATGAAAAATTCAGTTTTTTTAACTACCACTTAGTGGTTTCACTATTCATCAAAAATTGAATGTTTTCAGAAAAATACCACAATTTCACCATTGGCTAATTTCAATATTAATAATCCAAAAATGAAGTCCATTTTGAAAAATAAAATTTATAAAATTTCAAAAGTGGTTATTACTATTCATAACGGCTAGTTTTAAAAATATTTTATTAGCATATCGTTGTTTAGTGAAACTCGGTATTGCGTACTACATACGCTATCGAGGAAGGCCGCGATTGCGTGTAATACAAGGAAAGTCAAGGATGCATGTTGAGCAAGCTCCTTTTGGTGTAGCGTACAACACAAGACATTAATGAAATTAAAACGAATATTTTTTTTATAAAATCTCGGGCTGTTACACTTTCCCCGTACGAAGCCCATTTTTTTTAGCTCGGAAATGATGTGGAATCATTGGGATTTTCTCTTGAAAAATCTCAAGCTGAGCTTGAACACGTTAATATTGAGTGGAACCGACTACGGGAGAAGTAGAGGTTAATAGAGATTACCACTCGAGAAATTTTATCCAAGCCACCCCAAGAGTATGTCACCATCGCACACCTTACCATTCAGTCTTTTGCGGGTGTTATTAGGGGTTATTAAATAAGACCCTAGAACTATGACTATGTACACTATTTTTGTATAAAGAATGTGCATTCATTTTATTATTGTTACTTTGTAAATAGTTTTTAAAGAACAAATACTATTTTTAGTTAATATTCTACTAATAAATCTATTTTGATGAATTAATGGATTTTTGAAATAAATAATATTTTAATAAATTAATATTATTATTATTAAATTACTTTTTATTAAATATAAATGATCATATAATTTTATGAATGCAGTTGTAATTTTTATTAAGGTTTGAAAGTTGTTTTTGTCAAAACCCATGAATTTTCTATAAATGTATGTTTTTATTTTAAAAGTAAAAATTCACATATTTAGAAAATTATTTAGATAAAATGAATATTATTTTTGGAATCAGAATTTCGAAATTATCCAATAGTGAATTTTTCATAATTTTTTGAGACAGTTGAATTTTTGGGTAAAAATTAAATACTGTTTAAATATACAATGTGTTATATGACATCATAATGACCCAATAGTGATGTAATAAAATGATATAAACATTATTTTCAGCTAATATATGTTTTACCATTAAAATAATGTGATTTTGGGTTTGTTTTATTTATTTTACAAAGCTTTAGCGGACCCTTCAAGGCTTATGAAACATTTTGCCTTTTTAAATTGTTTTCCTTGAGAGTGTGACTCACCTCCACATAATCAAACCTATTATTTTAAGAAGTTAGTCCATTGGAATCATAAAATATTTATTTCAATCCACTTTGTAAAAAACCATGGGCAAAAACCATGGTTTGTTTTGTGGTTTTTAATTAGTTTAATGTGATCTGTCCCGAACCTAAATAATAAAGAATTCCCTCTCCTTTACTATATAAACCCATGTAAGATCGCACTTCCTTTTCACTCAAAGCCTTTGGATTTATACCAAAACCTTCCCTCATATCTATATAATCCTAAAAAGGTTCCACAATCTCACATTAATCCTCTACCTAGCCTCTCCCAAGCCTTTGAGGTCACACTTCCAAGTAAGGGATTTCTTCCTTTCTCATTTTTGTCAAATTTTATTTAAGTTGGTATGCCCTTTTGTTTTCAATTAAAAATGTTGGGGTATGATTTCTAACCTCCCCCATACTTCTCTATTTATTTTTTTTATGATGGGATACCCCTTTCTCTCTCATTAATGCCTCTCATATACACCCATTACCATGCTGAAATTCTGTGAGGGATTTCTCTCTTCTCTTTTACATCCAAGTAATTCTTTTGTACTATGCATCTAAATTCCATTACATTTGTTTGGACATGTATCTATATGACCCAATTACTGTCCATTTCTTGTAAATATTATGATACACCCATTTCTCTTTCATAAACCATTTTCATGAATATTTATGTCACACTGTTATGCTACCGAAATTATACCGCGTTTTTTTCAAGCCAAGATCATTATGTAGTAAATACCATACCCATGTTTCTATCAAGGGTATTCACCTTTATGCACATATAAATTTTTAATGTTAATTTCATGTATTTATTCCATAACACTTTATCATGGAATAACTTATGTTGTTGATTAATTCCATGTTATATGATCCATGTGGCACACTTATGCATGAAATGAAATGTTTAAGAAGGGTGCACCCTAATAGTGCTCCAATGCATTGGGTAAAGTATAGTATCATGATATGTCATGTGCAATGATTTTTGACTCATTCTAATTTAAGTTCAATGAGGGTTTACTCGTGCTTCATGTGCAATGAGGGTTTACTCATGCTCCATGTGCAATGAGCCTTGGATCATATTAATTACATGTTAAGTGTTGTTGACACCTTTCCATGTTATGATTATCATGATTTATCATGCCTTTATGTTCATGTTTCTCTTGTGATACATTTATATGCCTATTATATAACATGTATTGTATTCTTTAGGTTATTGCTTGTCTATTCCCTTACTGGGCTTTATAGCTCACCCTTTTTTATGCATGTCCTCAGGTTATCCCATGCAATGCTAAGTACGAGGGAATACAGAGGCCATGTAAAGGATGTTTTCAATAAAGATATTGTATTTCATGTTTTAAGTTGTTGTTTAATTATCCTAAGCCCCAAAGACACTAGACCTCTTGGTCTTATATGTTGTAACAAGTGAAGTTTTTATGTGATAAATCATGTTTAAGTATGAAATAAAGATCAGGGTTGTTATAGTTGGTATCAGAGGATAGGTTTAGTTATTTTTGGGATTAGGATTAGAAAACCCGAGTGAAGACTTAGAGATAAGACTAAGTATAATAAAAACATTCCTAAGTTTTGGTGGGTATTGATTAAGTGGTTTATCAAGAAAATAAATCCATGTATGGATACGAACAGGTAAAGGCGACTCTGAAACAGATGTACCTAGGGATGAAAACCCCGACAAGGAGTTTCGGGCTTGACCTGGGGTATCCTGGTACATGACAACGGGCCTTGCTGCACTCTTGGTTACGACACTCCCAGGGGATATGCATTGGTAAATTCATAAGCTTAGTATGAACCATTATTAATGGAATTAAAAAAATCCCCTAAGAATATATGTTAGAAAGTAGATCATGAATATCATAGATTGAAGCCTATGGATTCATAAGTTAATGAAATAAAAGTTATTTATAAGTCATTAGTTTTGTCCTTGGATTACCCTTTATGTGTTACCCCTAACTTTCCTTTTATTTCAGCTGATGGCCAGTAATAGGAGGACTCAGGCTAACAACCGATGTGAATATCAATGTGATTATTGTGCTAATGAGATGCACAATTTTATGGGAGCGGGAATCGCAAACTTTGTCATGCTTCTCTCTCAGTTATCTCAAGCTTTTAATAGAAACATGGGTCAGGAGGAACGTTCACCCCCCCCCCAAGAAAGAACAAGTCACTATTGAGAGCCTCATGAGACAAAGGCCTCCTAATTTTAATGGATCATCTTATCCCTCAATCGTCGAACAGTGGATCAACTCCATTAAAAATATCTTCTCCATCCTTCAATGTTCTGAACAAGAGAAGGTTTTCCTGGCTGCTTACTGTATGGAGGGTGAAGCCGATCAATGGTGGATGTTGATCAAAAATAAAAAGTCTGAGGAGGATATTTAGGTGTTGGAATGGAAGGATTTCCAGAAGATGTTTGTCGATAAATATTTTCCATGCACCCTCTGACTTAAGATAGAAAGGGACTTCCTTTACCTCAAAAAAGAAGATGATGAATCTATCAGAGCGTGCGAGGAAAACGTCACAAGGCTTTCACAAAACACCTATGGATTTGTCATTACCCCTGAATGAAAGGTTGACCACTTCTTTGGTGGGATGAAACCTAGCCTACAGCAAGCACTGGAGATCCATGACTTCCACAGCTATGAGGAAATTGTATGATGTGCCCTCAAGGTCGAAATGAAGATCAGAGCATCTCATAGGTATCATGGGGATAAGAAGCGTAAGGTGGACTTCAATGATGATAGTCTGATGGATAAATCTAATGTTTATAAGAAGATATAGCACCCCACTTTCTAAAGGTGCAGAAATAAGAACCCTGGAAATTGCCTGAAGATGACGAGGAAATGCTTTAGGTGTGGAAGGTAACGACACCTAGTTTTTAACTGCCGATAAGAAAAACCCGCGGCTTCAACAGAGGAGAGGAACACTCCATTCGAACCTCAACATGTTGTTCATTGCTACAACTACAAAGAACCTGTGAATCTTTCAAATTAGTTCCCTAATCAAAGGGTTTTTTGAGGCAACCAACAACCTCCAAGGCAGCAAGGTTGAGCTTTTTCCATCACTACTGCAGAAGTGAACCCCGACAATGAAGTGGCGACAGTTACGCTAGTTATTCATTCAAGAATAGTGAAAGTTCTTTTTTATTTAGGTTCTACGTATTATTTTATGTCCCAAAAATTTAGTAGAAAAATCCAAACACCCCCACAAATCATGGAAGTAAAGATGTCGGTGATTACTAAAAATGGGGCAATCATTGCATCCCATTAATATAACTTCTCCTCCATCATAATTTGTGGATTTAATTTCCCAGCGAACCTCATCATACTCCCTCTGGTAGAATTTTATGCAATTCTTGGCATGGATTGTCTTTCCTTATATATAGCCAATATAAATTTCCATGAGAGGGAAATCAATCTCCATGTGGAGAATCGACCCCAATTCTGTACAAGTGCAATGAGGAAGATGAATCTTCTTTAGCTCTATCATCTCAAACATGGATATTAATTCCCTATGAGCACGTGTATCTGGATCATATGATTGATTATAAAGAGGCAACCATCCTTGAAGACATGCCTATTGTGAGGGAATTCACTGAAGTGTTTCCTGATGAATTTCTTGTTCTTCCTCATAGAAGAGATGTTGAATTTTCAATTGATATTATACTTTGGGAATTTACAATATCCAAGACTCTGTATAGAATTTATGTTGTGGAGCTTGAGAAGATGAAGAAACAACTACATTAGAATATATATAAAGGGTTTATACTCCCAAGTGCTTCACCATGGGCTGCACCAGTCCTCTTCGTCAAGAAAAAAGATGGGTCAATGCACCTTTGCATCGATTATAGTGAGCTTAAAAAAATCACGATAAAGAACAAGTATCCTCTCCCATGAATTGATGACTTGTTTGATCAGCTGTGTGGAGCACAATACTTCTCCAAGGTGGATTTGTGGTTGGGATATTATCAAGTAAGGGTGAAGAATGAAGATATCCCCAAGACTACTTTTCGTATAAGATACGGGCACTATGAATTCATAGTAATGCCTTTTGGACTCACTAATGATCTATCAGTCTTCCTGGACTTGTTGAATAGATTCTTTTGGGATTACCTTGAAACATTTGTGGTAGTATTTATAGATGATATTCTAATATACTCCAAAACCAAGGAGGATCATGAGGAGCAGCTAAGAACTATAATATAGACCTTTCGAAAGGAGAATCTCTATGCAAAGTATAGCAAGTGTGAGTTCTGGTTGAAGGAGGTCTCATTCTTAGGTCATATCATCACAAGAAATGTGATATCTGTGGATACCTCCAAAACAGATGCAATTGAGGGATGGTTGAGGCAAACATCGGTAATGGATATATGTATCTTCTTGGGGTTAGCTGTATATTATTGAAGATTTGTGAGAGATTTCTCACGATTTTCCAACCCTCTTACCAAGATAACTCAGAAGGGAGTAAAGTTTTCTTGGAGTGATGAATGAAAAGAAATATTCAAGGAGTTCAAAAGGAGAATTATCATTGTGCGCATCCTCACTTTACCCACAAGTGGAGAACTTTTTGTGGTATTTAGTGATTCATCGAAGAAGGGAATGGGTTGTGTGTTGATGCAAAATGAAAAATTCATTGTCTATACTTCCAGGAAATTGAAATTTCATGAGAAGAATTATCCAACACATGATTTGGAGTTAGCTGCGGTGATATTCGCTTTAAAAAATTGGTGGAATTATCTCTTTGGTGAGAAGTTTGAAATATATATGGACCACAAAAGCCTCAAGTATATATTCACACATAAATATTTTAACATGCACCAATGAAGATAGTTAAATCTAATCAAAGACTATGACTGCTCAATCCATTACCACCCTGGGAAAGAGAACAAGGAGGAGGATGCTCTAAGTAGAAAGGACCCAGCGATTCTATCACTGATGAGAATTGATAAGGATCCAATATTATTAGATTTGATGAAGATGGACATGGAAATAATAAATAAGGGAACATAATCAATCCTTTCACAATTGATTGCTCAACCATCTCTTTTATAAAGGTTAAAGGATGCCCAAAAGGATGATGTGAGAATTTAGAAGAAAGTAGAAGATATCAGAAGAGGGAAATCCTCGGAGTTCAATGTTAATGAAGAAGGAATTTTGAGATTTGGTAAAAGACTATGTGTTTTATCAATTTCAGAGTTGTAGAATGAAGTTTTGGATGATGCACATAGTTCAAATTTCTCTATTCACCCAAGAAATACAAAGATGTATCAATATCTCTAAGAGCATTATTGGTGGGATAATATGAAGAAGGATATCACTGAGTATACATCAAAGTGCCTAGTGAGTCAACAAGTGAAGGCAGAGAGGAAGAATTCTAATGGGATGATGTAACCATTGCTCATACCAGCATAGAAATGGGAGAATATCACCATGGAATTTGTCACCAGACTTCTGAAAACATCCAAAGGAAACAATTCAATTTGGGTTGTTGTGGATCATCTTACAAAGTCTTCACAGTTTATTGCAATTCGAGAGGATTTATCATCGGATCAACTGGCACGGATATATATCAAGGAAGTGGTAAGGCTTCATGGAGTACCACTATCTATTATATCCAATCGAGATCCAATATTAATCTCTATGTTTTGGAAGTGTCTTAAACATGATCTGGATACTCAACTAAACTTCAGTATAGCCTATTATCCTCAAACTGATGGCCAGTCTAAGTGAACTATTCAAACACAGGAGGATATGTTAAGATCATGTTTTATGGACTTCAAAAGAGAGTGGTACCAACATCATCCACTGGTTGAATTCTCCTACAGTAACAGTTTCCACACGATCATCCGAATGGAACCTTATGAAGCCCTATATGGGAAGAGGTGCAGAACACCAGCATGTTGGGATGAATTAGGTGAGCATAAGCTTCTAGGACCAGAAATGGTCTAAGAAATGGTGGAGAAGGTGAAAACCATTTAGCAGCATATCAAGGATGTCGAGAGTCAACAGAAGATTTATGAAGATAATTGTCAATGAGACCTTGAGTTTAAAGTTGGAGACATGTAATTTCTACACATATCTCCATGGAATAAGGTCATGAGGTTTAGAATGAAAGGGAAGTTAAGTCCTAGCTACATCGGCCCATTTGAGATTCTTGATCATGTTGGGGTTGTGGACTATCGAGTTGCACTTCCACCTACCGTGGCCAAATTTCATGATTTATTTAATGTATCCCTCTTAAGAAAGTACATACCAGACCCTTCACATGTACTCTCTTAAGAGTTAGTACAGCAAGAGGATGATCTTTCTTATGAGGATCAACCATTGAAGATCTTATATCATAGAGAAAAAGTTCTACAAAATAAGACAATGCCCCTTGTCAAGGTGTTGTGGAAAACCCACAAGTTTGATGAAGCGATGTGGGAATTGTAGGAAGCGATGAAGCAAAGTTGCCCACATTTTTTTTAGAGTGTGAAAAGGAAATTTCTTGGGTGAAATTTTTTAAAGGGGGAAGATTGTAATGACCCAAACTTTGATTAATGGAAATTCCTCTTGATCTAATTAAATGTCTTATTGTGGTTATATAAAATGTGAACTTAATTGGTTTTATGTTTTTGGATTTTAAAATAATACTAAGAGTTGTTACCATTGCTAATATAGTCATTGAACAGTTATCAGTTGATTAGTATAAATATAGGGCTTTAACAAATCCAATTTACTTAGACAAAGGAAGTGATGGCCTCATCCAGTAGACATTCCCCGTACGAAGCCCATTTGTCTGAGCAAGGAAAGGAGGTGGTGTAATTGGGCTTCGCTATTGACCAAGACCAAGATGAGCTTGAACATGTTAATATTGAGCGGAACTGACTACGGGAGAAGTGGAAGTCAATAGAGATTACCACCCAAGCAATGTCATCTGAGCCACCCCAAGAGTCTTTCACCATCGTACACCTTACCATTCGGTCTTATGTGGGGGTTATAAGGGGTTATATAACAGTAATCTAGCACTATGACTATGTACATTATTTTTTTATAAATAATGTTCATTCATTTTATTATTGTTACTTTGTAAATAGTTTTTAAATAACAAATAGTATTTTTAGTTAATATTCAACTAAGAAATCTATTTTGATGAATTAATGGATTTTTAAATTAAATAATATTTCAATAAATTATTATTATCATTATTAAATTAATTTTTATTAAATATAAATGATCATATAATTTTATGAATACAATTGTAATTTTTATTAAGGTTTGAAAGATGTTTTTGTTAAAACCCATGAATTTTCGATAAATGTCAGTTTTTATTTTAAAAGTAAAAATTCAAATATTTAGAAAATCATTTAGATAAAATGAATATTATTTTTTGAATCAGGATGTTGAAAATATCCAATGGTGAATTTTTAATAATTTTCTGAGACAGTCGAATTTTTGGGTAAAAACTAAATACCTTTTAAATATATAATGTGTTTTATGACATCATAATGACCAAATAGTGATGTAATAAAATAATATAATATGTATATTCAGAAAATATATGTTTTACCAATAAAATAATGTGATTTTGGGTTTGATTTATTTTACAAAGCTTTAGTGGACCCTTCAAATCACAAAAAACATTTTGTCTTTTTAAAATGTTTTCCTTGAGAGTGTGACTCACCTCCACATAATCAACCCTATTATTTTAAGAAGTTTGTCCATTGGCCTCATAAAATATTTTTTTCCACTCCCCTTTGGAAAAAACCTTGTTAAAAACCATGGTCTAGTTTGTGGTTTTGATTAGTTTAATGTGAGGTGTCCCAAACCTAAATAATGAAAAATTCCCTCTCATTTCCTATATAAACCCACCCACTCTCCCACTTCCTCTTCACTAAAATCCTTTGGATTTTGACCAACCCCTTCCATCCTCTCTCTAGAATCCTCCCAAGGTTCCCCAAGCTCCTAAGAAGCCTCTCACAAGCCTTCGGGATCACACCTCCAAGTAAGGAATTTCTTCCTTTCTCATTTTTGTCAAATTTTATTTAAGTTTTTATGATCTTTTTTTCAATTAAAAATGTTTGGGCATGATTTATCACCTCCTCCATACTTCCCTCTTTATTTTTGGATGATGGAAGACCCATTTTTCTCTCATTAATTCCTCTCATGTACACTCGTTACCATGCTAAAATTTCGTAAGGGATTTATCTCTCCTCTTTTACATCCAAGTAATTATTTTTTACTATGTATATAAATTCCATTACTGTAAGAACATGGATCTTCTTTTCAGGTATGTTTTTCCTTTTCTGGTCATTTTTGAGAAAAAAGAGGAAAATCGGGAAATTTTCAAAGTACACGTCGTGTACTTTGATGTCGCGCAAGGTCGTGTGATGTCAGTGTACGGGCCACACACAAGGTGTGTAGGGGCGATGTGGAGGCCGCTTAAAGTAGAGTATGGAAAGGCCTAGTACACTCCATGTACTCTATAAGTAAATGCCATGTACTTTGTTTCATTAAATGGATTGGGGTCCTGCCTCATCGACAGAAACACCTTCTTCTCCAGGTTCTTCGACCGGGAGCATCTGTACGACCGCAAACATCCTCTGAGTCCCCAATACTCCATATGTTTACTGAAATGACCACTCTAGATTTCATTGGAATAATAGCGGTGAGCTCTTCCTTCTTCTTTAATTTCATTCCATGATTTTCCCTCTTTCTCAAGATATCATGGGTTGAACATTTTGTGCATTTTTGTAAATCTACACCGTTGTAAGGAGAATCAAGCCTCATTGTCAATGTATATTGATCTCCTATCATCAAGGTAGGTGGTTTGTTCCTTATCGTTCGACGTCTTTGAGTTTTATGTGAAAATTCCACCAATACCCGTGAATGGGGTACTGTGTGTTTACCATTTTGCCCCTGTTGATTTCCTGCCTTTGCTGTATGCTTGTGTAAGGGTAATTTGATCATGTATGTGGATATTTTGTTGTTCTTGGATGTTTTTCCATGCCTTTTTCTATTTACGACCTTTTGGTCTTGTTAGCCTTTGGCCGTTATACCTGTTTTCCATGCCTTGTGACTGTAGGATGGAGTGATATTCTTGACATGCTTGTTTCTGTAGAATGGTTATGCAAGTATATCTATAGGTGTACTTTGGACTTATAGCATTAATATGCACTGACTGTCATGGGACCGTGAGAACCTAGTTCTATAGACTATAAGGGATAGACTGATTGCGCTTCCTAAAGAGTCTTGGATATTATAGACTATAGGAGGGTAGACCAAGTGAGCTTCCTCAGAGATTCTTGGACATTATAAACTATAAGGGATAGACTGAGTGAGCTTCCTCGAGAGTCTTGGATATTATAGATTACATAAGGGTAGACCAAGTGAGCTTCTTCAGAGAGTCTTCACTTGTTTGAATTTCCTTAAACTATTCCAGGCTATAGGAGGAATTGACCGAGTGAGCTTCCTTAGAGAGTTTGTGATAGACTTGAGACTATAGGAGGATTGACGAAGTGAGATCCTCAGAGAGTTTCTAGACCTTGGGGCTATAAGAGGGTTAGACCGTGTGATCTTCCTCAGATGGTCCCTGACTACCCTAGACTATAAGGGGAATTGACCGAGCGAGCTTCCCCAGAGAGTCTTATAATTTCATATAACCAAACCAGAGGGGTTAGGCTGAGTGCACTGCCCAGAGGGTTGTAGGTACTTCTTGGATAGTACCAGAGGGGATGGCTGAGAGTAATTCCCAGAGGAGTTCTCGTTGGGGTTAGCAGTTTGCTTCACTGCTGCTTCTTGTTATGTGGATCGATTACTGTTTTATATCATCATGTTACTGCTTATTGATTATTGCATGTTTTTTACTGTTACTATTTTCTTCTTACTATATTATTACCTGCCATATGCTCACTGGTTGTTAGGCGCAGATCTTCGAGTGGTTTCTTACTGGGATTTAGTCTCACACCCTGTTTGGGCCATGCTTTGGGCCCAAACAGACTATGTTGTTGCAGGTATAGACAAGGGCAAGTGCCCTTTGACTTCGGGTACTTGATTTCTTTGGAGCTAGAGAGCACAGGACCAAGCCTAGGCTTGCGATGCTGAGGAGCTGTTTATATTTTCTTTTGTACTTTTTTTGGTACTGTTTGTATTTCCAGCATTGTGACATGTTTGGATGCTTTCCTAGATATGTATCATCCATCATTTCATATACACATATGTGCTCTAGTTGTTCATTGTTTTAGTCTTCCGATGTTTACTTGTGCATTGTTGTTGGATATTTACTTCTTCTGCTATTGCATGTTTTGTTTACTTCCACTGTGTACTCTGCCAATGAGGGCATAGTTTCCCCACTATCACACCCAAGGCCCTCGCTGCTAGTCGGCATCCTCTGGTGTTTGGGGAAATTCGCTTGAGGCCATGTTACCAACCGGGTACGGGGAGCCTTTTGGTGGCTTCCGGAACTGTGGTGTTACAAAGTGGTATAAGAGGAATTATTTTCTCTTGGCATAGTGTCTATAGCCTTTAGCCTGGGATAGGATGGATTCGTTACATGGTAATAAGTTGTTCCCAGGAGTAGCTAACCCATGTACAAGGAAAATCCAACCGACCTTGTTTATTGTAGTTTTCTAGTTTTGAGATTTTACAGTTGATATGATTTCACCTAGAGTGATTCACATGCCTTGTTTTGATATTTTTGTGCTATTATAGTTCTATTTTTGTTGAAACTTGATGAGATAAGGGTATTCCATCTCATGCATCATATAGGAACTTGTTAGAAATCACATGCCATGCATTTTTTCCATGCCATCTAGGGTGAATTAGCGGTTGAATGTTGTTGTGATAGACGTTTTGTAGATTATGCATGCTGTTTTGATAGATGCTTTGATAGAATTTCTGCAGTTGATAAAGTAATTGTTCGTATTGAACCTTGCTAAAATGAATGCCAAATTTTGGTTCTTGAGGTGTTATGGGCCCTCATGAATCAGAACTTGGTAGATTATTGACTTTTTTCCCTTGTATATTATATGTATAAGATTCCATGCTTTTATTTGTGGGGATTATGGGCCCTCACGGATCAGAATTTGGCACCTCCATATTTTTCATCAGTGTTTTTTGGGCTTCGGTGAAATTTCTAAGATACTGCCTGGAAAAAACCCAGAATACGCAGCGTGTACTTGACTACACGCCATGTAGTTTTAAACCATGTCACTGACTGTGTGAGAACAAACACGGTGTTGTGAAAAAGTCTTCAGGAACCCGCCATGTACGGTAGGTACATTTCGTGTAGTAATGAGTCGTGTACCCGGTTGTGTCACTAAAAACACAGGTTGGGGAAGCTCGTGTAGTACACACCATGTTTGGTATGAACACACTGTATAGTCTTGTTTTAGGTTCCCAATCGTGTCATGAACAACACGGGTCGATGTTATCTTCTCCTATACACTCCATGTTTTTTCAGAATAAGCCATGTAAGGGTCAGCTATGTAGTTGGCCGTGTAACTAACAACACGGGTCGTCGAGGCCTTGTCTAGTACACGTCGTGTTCTTAGTGAACACGCCGTGTAGTATAGGGTTAAGATGACCGTATGGGCTAGCCGTGTAAGGAGACTCAGGCATGGGAATGGAGTTCAAGTACATACTGTGTGTAGTGACAACACGTTGTGTAGTCTGGGGTGTTACATCACTAGAGGTGGCAGAGGTACATGCCCATGTGAATAGCCTAAGAGAACACGCCGTGTAGTTTTTATACATGCTGTGTAGTCGTGTTTTTCAAAACTTTAGTGTTTATTTCTCCTGTTCGTATCTTGTACTCTTGTGTTCCCAGTCATTGATATTCCTGATCTAAGGTGTGCTTTTGTTCTTTCAGATCTATGCCACCAAGATGTCCTCCGGTTGTACGTTAGCTGCCAGACGGTGATCAGACACCGGATATGGCCAATAAAGGACCTCCTGCAGATCCTCCTGCTATTCCAGCCTTGTCACCATCATTTATACCAATTGCATGTGCCGATGTATAGTTCAGGGAGGACTTCCTAAGGATAATGCAGACCTTTCAGGGAGCATCGCCTCCTACCTCGTCGATGGCTGAGTTGATGTGGTTTTTCCAATAGCAGCAGCATCCTACTTTTTAAGGGGATGGAGGACCCTAGGATGTAGATTCGTGGCTAGAGGCCACGCTGATGATCTTAGAGCATCTGGAGATACCTCCAAATAAAAGGGTGAAGCTCACTACTTATATGCTCCAAGACACCGCCAAGAGGTGGTGGGAGGTGATCTCACAGTCAGGGCGCCAGCAGAGTATGACTTGGGATGAGTTTCGGCACATCTTCTATGATTACTTCTAACTGGAGACCTTGATGGACGATCGAGCCCGGAAGATTATGAGCCTAGAGCAGGGTACTCTTTCTATTATGGAGTACTCTTCTCACTTTACTGAGCTGCAGCGCTTCATGCCGATTCCAACAGGTGATGAGTTATTCCTTGCTAGGAAGTTTGGGGATGGTCTGAGGCAGGAGATCTATTCCTAGGTGAATATCTTTAGGCTGACTTCAATATCCTATATCATCAACCAGGTGCTGATCACTGAGTGCAATTTGAGAGATTCTGGAGCAGTGAGCCAGGTCGGTTCAACATCCAGAGTCAGTGTTCCTCCTACTGATAGCAGGAAGCACCGAAGGGAGTCTGCTCGAGAAGATCAGCGTAGGTGGAATGTATCTTCGGGTAGCCATGTTGTATGCTACCAGTGTGGTAGGAGCGGTTATACTAGGCCTTAGGGTCAGAGAGAGCCGATGGAGTGCTGATCTTGCGAAAAGATGGGCCATATTCAGTGTTTTTGTCAGATCTTTTCACCTACAGCTGGAGGTAGGAATTCTTCTATGACCCCGCGTACAAGAGATGTATCGCCAGTTTCTCACCAATCTAGGAATTGGAGTTCTTCTGGTCGTTCAGGTCGAGGTAGAGGTCGCGATCGTGGTGTTCAGTCACCATGTTACCAGTGAATGTAAAGTGGATCAGCTCAGACTGCTCAACCAGGGGCGCAGGGTCGTGGTACAGGCCAGACATTCGCGGTAGAGCAGACCCATCAGGAGCAGGATCTCGGACTTTCCACAGTTTGAGGTACGATCTTAGTAGCCTCATTTTTTTCTTCAACACTTTTCAATACTAGTGCTTCACATAGTTTTATCTCTGTTTCTATTGTGGAGATCCTTGAGCTCTGTATCTTTTCATCTACTGACATGTTGACTCTTGAAACACTGTTGGGAATGAGGACATCTAGCATACGTCCGTGCAGAGAGTTCCCTCTTGAGGTTGCAGGGTGTCACTTCATATGGGACCTCTATGTCCTAGAGATGACATGCTATGATATCATCCTCGGTATGGACTGGTTAGTTTCCTTTCAGTCATTCATCGATTACAATAGTCGTAGGGTGAGTTTTGTATCACCAGAGGGAGGGTATTTTCTTCATAGAGGCGAGTGGGATGTCCAGGTGGGTAGAGCTGGACCAGAGCATCATCAGATAGGAGGAGTTAAAGCCCAGATTTCTAGTCTTTATTTGGATGACCAGGGAACTCCGTAGCTATACTTTCCTCCAATGGTGGATCATTTCAGAGATATCTTTCTGGAGGACTTTTTCAGTTTTCCTCTGAAGCATGAGGTAGACTTCTCGATTGTGCTCGTTCCAGGAGCAGCACCGGTGTCCATTCCTCCTTATAGGATGGCTACACCTGAGTTGTAGGAGCTCAAGAAGCAGTTGGAGGAGTTGCAGGCAAAGGGTTTCATTTGGCCTAGTACTTCTCCTTGGGGTTCGCTTGTCCTATTTACAAAGAAGGAAGATGGCACCCTTAGGATTTGTGTGGATTATCGGAAGTTGAAACAGTTGATGGCCAAGAACTGATATCCCTTTTTCGGGGATTGATGACCTCTTTGATCTGCTTCTAGGAGCCCAGGTGTTCTCAAAGATTGATTTGAGATCCAGTTATCATCAATTGCACATTAGACCATCAGATATACCTCTTACAGCCATCAGGAGGAGGTATGGTCTATACGAGTATACGCTCATGCCTTTCGGTCTCACGAATGCACTAGTAGTTTTTATGGAACTGATGAACCGAGTGTTCCATCAATACATGGATACCTTCATGGTGGTTTTCGTGGATGATATCTTGGTGTACTCTCACACTCGAAACGACCATGCTACCCATCTTGAGATCATTCTGAGTACACTAAGAGAGACTCAGTTATATTTTAATATCTTGAAATGCCACTTTTGGATAGATCAAATTCACTTCTTGGGTCATGTTATCTCAGAGACAGGAGTATCAGTAGACCCAGAGAAAGTGAGAGCTTTAGTTTCCTAGGAGCAGCCGAAGAATGTATTTGAGGTGCGATGTTTTCTAGGGCTAGTTGGATACTACAGGCACTTCATAAAGGACTTTTCCTACCTTGTAGCACCGCTGATAGGTCTGACCAAAAAAGGGGTGAAGTTCTTATAGTCATATTCTTGTGAGACATCCTTTCATGAGCTGAAAGGGAGGTTGATGTCAGCACTGATACTAGTATTGCTAGATCCGGGAAAGAGCTATACAGTCTACTGTGATGCTTAATGTGTTAGACTGGAAGATGTGCTTATGTAGGGAGATGGAATCGTTGCGTACGGGTCTCGGTAGTTGAGGCCACATGAGAGGAACTACCTGACACACGATCTGGAGTTGGCAGCTGTTGTTCATGCTTTACTCTGTTGGAGACATTATCTTCTGGGAGAGCACTTTGTGGTGTTTACCAACCACAAGAGTCTCAAGTATATCTTTACTCAGTGTGATCTGAATCTGAGACAGTGCAGGTGGGTCGAGTATATTCAATCTTTTGACTTTGAGCTTCCCTATACTCCTGGAAAGGGCAACGCAGTGGCTGATTCATTGAGGATGAGAACATAGATTCAGGCAGTTCAGGAGGCTAGTAGTGAGTGGCAACTTATGGCTATGTTCTCTAAGATGCATTTGGAGGTTCACGACTGTCAGGTAAAGATGTTTCTTTCTTCTGTAGCTATTACCTCTACTCTTCTTGATCGAGTATGGATGATGAAATTATCAGACTCAGAATGCCTAGTCCTATGGGAGAGTGTGTCAGGAGAGGACCCTCTTCCTGGATGGACAGTGGGTGAGGATGAGATCTTGTGTTTCCAAGGACGTGTGTGGGTGCCAGAAGACATACGCGAGGAACTGATGTGGGATTCTCATTCTTCAGTTTGGGTAGTTCATCCTGGCGTCACCAAGATGTACTGTGATCTACACTGCCATTACTGGTGGCCATGTATGAAGAGAGATGTTTTTGGGTTTGTCATGAGATGTTCTACTTATCAGTAGGTGAAATCATAGCATCAGCGACCCGTAGGGCTTTTACAACTGTTACTCATTCCTGAGTGGAAGTGGAACAATGTTGTGATGGACTTAATGACCATTTTACCAAGGTCACCTCGAGGGATTGATGTTTTTTGGATTTTTGTCGATAGGATTACGAAGGTTTCTCAATTCCTACCGATCAATGAGACCATCAGTGTTGATGAGCTGGGATAGTTGTACATCTGAGAGATTGTACGTCTGCATGGAGTTCCACACTCCACTGTTTCAGACATGGATGCACGTTTTACTTCTCGGTTCTGGAAGGGGATTCAGAAAGCTTTGGGTACACAGGTACTTTTGAGTACAGCATACCATACCAAGACCGATGGCTAGTCTGAGTGCACGATCCAAGTGCTTGAGGATATGCTCCGAGCCTGTATTATAGACTTTGGAGGATCTTGGGAGAAGCATATTTCTCTTGTGGTGTTTATCTATAACAACAGTTTTCAGGTGACTATTCAGATGGAACCTTACGTGGCTTTGTACGGTAGGCCATGATGATCACCTTTGTGCTAGCTTGAGGCAGGAGAGGCAGCTTTGTTGGGACCTCATCTTGTTCATGAGACCTCAGAGCAGATAGAGTTGATTCAGAAGAGGATGGCTATAGCGTAGTCTCGATAGAAGTCTTATGCTGATCAGTAGAGGTGACCTCTGGAGTTTGAGGTCGGGGATCAGGTTTTCTTGTGTGTCACACTGAGGTTTCAACCCAAGAGGATTCGGAGACAGGGTAAGCTTTCACCATGGTATGTTGGGCCTTTTGAGGTGTTCGAGAGAGTTGGATTGATTTCCTATCGACTATAGTTACCTTAGAGGTATCAGGCTATGCATGACATCTTCCACGTTTCTCAGCTCCGACGTTACTTTTTAGACTCGCCTCATGCCTTTCAACCTGAGGAGGTTGAGCTCAAATAGAATGTGTTGTTTGAGGAGAATCCTATCCGGATTTTCAATCGTAGTACGAAGGTTCTCCATGGCCGGTCTTTTCCTCTGGTATGGGTGCTATGGAAGTATGGGCATGTACAAAACGATACTTGGGAGAGGGAGGCTGATGTACGATCGTAGTGGCCAGAGTTGTATGTGAATTCTTCTTCTACGCCTCACTAGGGAAATTCAGGGACGAATTTCTTTAAGGGGGGAAGTTTGTAAGAACCCAGATCTTTGTTTCAGGTATGTTTTTCCATTTCTGGTCATTTTTGAGAAAAATAGGAAAATCTGGAAATTTTCAAAGTACACGCCATGTACTTTATAAGTACACGCCATGTACTTCGATGTCGTGTAAGGCCATGTGATGGCCGTGTACGGGCCACACACATGGTGTGTAGGGGTGATGTGGAGGCCACTTGAAGCAGAGTAAGGAAAGGCCTAGTACATGTTGTGTACTCCATAAGTACACACTGTGTACTTTGTTTTTTTCATTAAACGGACCGGGGTCGCGCCTCATCGATAGAAACACATTCTTCTCCAGGTTCTTCGACCGGGAGCATCCGTACAGCCGTGTACATCCTCCGAACCCCCGATCCTCCGTCTGTTTTCCAAATCGACTGACGTCGATTGCATTGGAACCACACTAGTGAGATCTTCCTTCTTCTTGAGTTTCATTCCATGATTTTCCCTCTTTCTCAAGATATTGTGGGTTGAACATTTTGCGCATTTTCATACATCTACGTCATTATAAGGAGAATCAGGCCTCATGGTAAAAGTATATTGATCTCTTAGCATCAAGGTAGGTGGTTTGTGCCTTACCATTCGAAGTCTTTGAGTTTTATGTGCAAATTCCACCAATACCCATGAACGGGGTATTGCGTGTTTACCATTTTTCCCATGTTGTTTTCATGCCTTACATGTATTCTTGTGTAGAGGTAATTTGATCATGTATGAGGATAGTTTGTTGTACTTGGATGTTTTTACATGCCTTTTTATATTTATAAACTTTGGGTCTTGTTAGACTTTGGCTATTACACTTGTTTTCCATGCCTTGAGACCGTAGGATGGAGTGATATTCTTGACATGCTTGTTTCTATAGAATGGTTAGCCAAGTCGCTCTATAGGTGTACTTTTTCCTTATAGCATTATTATGCATTGACTGGCCCGGGACCATGAGAACCTGGTGTTGTAGACTATAAGGGATAGACCAAGTGAGCTTCCTAGAGAGTCTTGGATATTATATACTATAAGAGAGTAGACCGAGTGAGCTTCCTCAGAGAGTCTTAGACATTATATACTACAGGGGATTGACTGAGTGAGATTCTTAGAGAGTCTTGGATATTATAGACTATAGGAGGGTAGACCGAGTGAGAGTCCTTAGAGTGTCTTTACATGATTGAATTTCCTTAAACCATTCCAGGTTAGAGGAGGAATTGACCGAGCAAGCTTCCTCAGAGAGTCTGTGATAGACATGATACTATATGAGGATTGACCGAGTGAGCTCCTCAGAGAGTTTCTAGAACTTGGGGCTATAAGAGGGTTAGACTACTTGATAATCCTCAGAGAGTACTTGACTACCCTAGACTATATGGGGAATTGACCAAGCAAGCTTCCCTAGAGAGTCTTGTAATTTTGTATGACCAAACCAGAGGGTTTAGGCTGAGTGCACTGCCCAGAGGGTTGTTGGTACTTCTTGGATAGGACTAGAGGGGATGGCTGTGAGTGCATACCAGAGGGGTTCCTATTGGGGATAGTTGTTTGCTTCACTACTACTTGTTGTTATGTGGATTGATTATTGTTGTATATCATCCTGTTACTGGTTACTGATTACTGCATGTTTTTTACTGTTACTGTTTTCTTCTTACTGTACTATTACCTGTCATATGCTCACTAACTGTTAGGCACAGATCTTCAGGTGGTTTCCTACTAGGATTTAGTCTCACACCCTATTTGGGCCATTCATTTGGGCCCAAACAGACTATGTTTTTGCAGTTATAGACAAGGGAAATTGCCCTTCCACTTTGGGTACTTGATTTCTTTGGAGTAGGAGAGCACGGGACCAAGCCTAGGCTTGCGATAATGAGGAGTTGTTTATCATTTATTTTGTACTTTTTTTGGTACTATTTTTATTTCCAGAATTGTGAAATGTTTGGCTACTTTCCTAGATATGTATCATGCATCATTTCTTATATACATATGTGCTCCAGTTGTTCATTGTTTTAGTCTTCCGTTGTTTACTTGTGCATTATTGTTGGATATTTACTGCTTCTGCTATTGAATGTTTTGTTTACTTCCGTTGTGGACTCTGCCAATGAGGGAATAGTTTCCCCACTATCACACCCAAGGCCCTCGCTGCTAGTCAGCAGCCTCTGGTGTTTGGGGAAATGTACTTGAGTCCATGTGACCAACCGGGTACGGGGCGCCTCTGGGTGGCTTCCGGAACCGGGATGTTACAATTAAATTTGTTGGGACATGTATATATATGACCCCATTACTTTCCATTTCATTTAAATATGAAGATACACCCATTTCTCTTTCATCAACCATTTTCATGAATCCTTATGTCATGCTGTTATGCTGCCGAAATTGCACCGTGTTTTTTTTCAAGACAGGATCATTGTGTAGTGAATACCATACCCATGTATCTATCAAGGTTCTTCACCTTTATGCACATATAAATTTTGAATTGTACTTTAATTTATTTATTCCACATTACTTAATTGTTGAATAACTTATAATGCTGATTAATTCCATGTTATATGATCCATGTGGCACACTTATGCATGAAATGAAATGTTTAAGAAGGGTGCGCCCTAATAGTGCTCCAATGCATTGGGTAAATTATAGTATCATGATACATCATGTGCAATGAGTGTTTACTCGTGATAATTCAATTGAAATGAGGTTTTACTCATGCTTCATGTGCAATGAGGGTTTAATCATGCTCCATGTGCAATGAGCCTTGGCTCATGCTAATTCCATGTTAAGTGTTGTTGCCACATTTCCATGTTATGATTATCATGTTATATCATGAATTTTTGTTCATGTTTCTCTTGTGCTCTATTTATATGCCTATTTTCTAACATGTATTCTATTACTCATGTTATTCTTTGTTTATTCCATTACTGGGCTTTATATCTCGCCCTTTTTATGCATGTCCTCAGGTTATCCCATGCAATGCTAAGTACGACGAAATATAGTGGTCATGTAAAAGAATTTTTCAATAAATATGTTTTATTTCATGTTTTACGTTGTTATGTAATGATATTAATCCCTAAAGACACTAGACCTCTCGATCTTCTATGTGTTAACCAGTAAAGTTTTTATGTAATAAATCATGTTTAAGTATGAAATAAAGAGTAGAGTTGTTATAATATGTCTTGGCATGAGGCCTTGATGGTATGTTTATGATGTTTAGAATTATGAATTCTATAATTATGAAATCAGTTATTGATTTCCTTGTGATTATTTTAATAGTTATAATATCCATGGACAAGATTCCATGTCATGTGATTATTTATATGGAATTATTTGACCACCAGTTATTCTTGTCATATTATTCATATCGTATTCATTTTATTATAGCTTCTATTGTATAAATTCCCTTACTAAACATCTGATCTAACCGCTTTCTTATGTTTCCATTCCCAAGGATGTTATAAAGTGTATTAATATTTATATTAAAGGATATTCTAGAGGTAACATTGATATCCTTGAAGAAAATATTGTCTTGTATTTTATATTTTAAAATCTAAAGTGAGATTCAAGCATGCATCTAGTTTACCAAGACTACCAAACCATTCAATCTTTTGTGATGTGATTTATTTTATATAGTACCAATATAAAAAAATAAACATTGATTCTAGGATTTTAGGGTCGAGGTCTTTAAATTATGAACCTAGTTTCTCAAATACGTTAGGCCTCTCAATCTTTGTGTTGTGTTTATTGGATATTTTTGATAAAAATCATGTAATAATATGTGTAAACATCATGGGTTGCTATATTTGGAATCATAGGCCATGTATATTTATTTTTCATGGTTAATATTAGATTACTTTAGTGAAAACACTAAGGATAATTCTATGTTTAAGAGAATGTCCTAAAATTTTGGTTAATTAGATAGCAATTTGTTTCCAAGAAATTTCATCCCTATATAGATACTACAAGTGGATGTGGCTCTAGAATTGTTATACATAGGGGAAATAACCCAAAAAAGGATAGATTGGATAAGAACTCAATCTTTACCTGATGTGTGATAAATAATCCTTATCATACACCTAGTTTGACATTCCTGGGGGATATGATTTGGAAAAATCACAAACTCTTTATGAACTATTATGAAGTACATGAGTAGATTGTTAGGTTGGAAAACATAATAGGGAAATTACCATGTACATAATAAATTGAAGCATAGAGACTCATAAGTTATAATACATCTATCATTTATAATTAATTACTTCTATGTTCATAGTCTCACTTTTATATGGTTATTTTTTTAAGTATTAACATCCCTAAGATTATTTTGAATATAGTAAATGGATATAAACAGAATCCAATAGTGAAAAGTGTGATCTTTATCCATTCATGAACTTCAAAAATCCTTTTTGATTATAGTTCTACCCATTCTTTCATATCATTAAAGATTAGTAGAACTATTCAGAAACCACCTCAAAACATGGGGGTTGATCTATCTATGAGAACTAAAAATAGATTAATTGTTGTATACCAAGTATATAACTTCTCCCTAGCCAATCTTTGAGGACTAAACATCCCATAAAATATATCCATAATTCCTTTAGTGTAATTTGATTCTATATTCGGCATGGATTGGATGTCCTTATATAAAGGAAAAAATCAAATTTCAAGAGAGGGATATCACTCTTCACATCCTAAGTCATCATCATATTTTGTATAAATGTAAGGAGGAGGATTAATATACTTTCTAATATTCATCTCAAGTGTGGATATTATTTCCTTACGAGAGAGTATATCTTGCTCAAGTGATTGAGACAAGGTAGATGATCATTCTTGAATACATTCCCATTATGAGGGACTATACTGATGTATTCCCTAAAGTGTTGTTTAGTCTTATGCTTGACCAAAAGGTTGAGTTATAAATTGAACTTATACTTGGATCCCTACCTGTGACCAATAATACTTATAGAATGGACACTATTAATTTGGAATAACTAGAGTAGTTATAATAGAATTTGGAAAAGGTTTTTATACACCTGAGAGCTTCACTATGGGGTGTTGTAGTCCCCTTTTTCAGGATGAATGATGGTTCAATACACCTCTATATTGATTATTTTTAACTCAACAATATCAAGATAAATAATAAGTATCACTTGCCACATATTGATGGCTTGTTCGATCAACATCATGGGGCCTAATATTTCTCCAAGTTGGACATTTTGTCAGGATATCACTGATTAAAGGTGAACAAGGAGGATATTCCTATGACTACCTTTATAATAAGGTGCAGATACTATAATTTCATAGGGACTCCCTTTAGACTCACTAATTATCTATAAATTTTCATGGACTTAATGAATATAATATTTATAGATTACCTAAAAAAATTTCTAGTCTTTATAGATGATATTCTGATATAATCCAAAAGCAAGTAGGAGCATGAGGAGTATTTAAATAATGTGATAAATACTTTATGAAAGGCGAAGATATATGAAAAGTATAGTAAATGTGAGTTTTGGATGAAGGAAATATCATTCTATGGGCGTGTTATCCTCAGTAAAGGGATGGTTGTCAACCCTTCTAAGACAAATGAAATTGAGGAGTGGCCCAAACCAATATATTTAATAGAAATATATAGTTTTCTTAGACTATTTGGTTACCATATAAATTTTTTGAATAAATTATCCGGATTTTCAAACCTGATGACCAAGATGACTTATGAGGGGGGAAATTTTTTCTATAATAATAAATGTGAAGCTTTAAGGAATTGAAAAATAGGCTTATCACTGCATCGGTACTTACAATACCCTCATTAAAATAACTATTACTGGTATAAGGTGATGCTTAAAATAAGGTATTGGGTAGTTTACTAATTAAGAATGATGAATTAATATACAACACCTCATGGTGATTGAACTTTCTTTCTCTGAACTACCCAAAAATGATCTAGAGTTGGCTAAGGTGATCTTTGCAATAAAGATTCAGTTTCATTATCTCTATGTGAAGAAATTTGAAATCTATACATATCATAAGAGTCTCAAATATATATTCACATGGAAGGGGATTGATATGAATTGGTGAAGATTGTTAGAGCTGATCATGGATTGTGACTTCCCAATCTGCTACCATCTAGGGAAGGAGAATAAAGTGGCAGATGATCTACGCAAAAGGGATCCTGAAACCTTATCCATGATGAAAATTGAGAATGATCCGATTATATTAAACATAAAATATATGGAAATGGAAATCATGAAAGAAGTAACATCATAATTACTTTATCAAATTATTTCTCAACCATCAATTTTTAAGAAGATAAAATATTCTCAAAGAGATGATGTGTGAATTTAAAATAAGGCGGAAGCTATATGAAAAGGGAATTCCTCGTAGTTAAAAATTGAGGAAGAATGAGTTGTAATATTTGGTTCATGACTATTTGTACCATAAAATCCTTTGATAAATAAGGAGTTGTTGACTGATGCACATAGCTTGACCTTATCCTTCCACCCAGGGAGCAGGAAGATGTTTGCAGATCTCTGAGATCACTTTTGGTGGGACAAGAAAAAGAAGGATGTCATTGAATATACTTCAGTGTGGCTATTATGTCAGTATGTGAAAGATGAAAGGAAAAGTCCAAGGTGATGATTCAACCATTATCTATACCCACATGTAAATAGGAAAACATCACCATGAACTTTTTCGATGGTCTTCTGAATACATAAAGATTAAATAATTTCATATGGGTTGTGGTAGACTATATGGGCCTAGATTATAGTATCTCTTTTCTTTATGAGTTTGGGTGTTGGAGGTTCCAATAAGAGGGTAATCGAATATATGGGGGCTTATAATGGTTCCACTTCCATTTTTGGCATGGATTCAATGTGATACATGGGTTTCATCGTAAGCCTGGTCCCTATGGCATGGATATCCTGATTGTAGAATACAATTCTAGGGGAGGATTTAGGACCTACAACCATTTTTTGCATAGAAATGGAATGGAGTAGGGTTATGGAATAGTCTAGTTGATCACTATAGTGTGAAGAGGAATGTTGAAATATAGGGGTTTGAGGGGTGTTATACCTTTTTTAGGGCATCTTCACTATGGTTCTAGTATTCATTGTAGCCACCCTTCATAAAAAATGGGTTCTGTGGAGTGGTGTTTTTCACTATTTCATAGTCCCACCCAAGGTTTATAAGATTTTTGGCATGGAGGTTGCCATGTTTTTTAGAAATTCATTGACCAGGAAGGTTGTGGAATGGTCTCTTTCCTTACATTGTAGTTCAATCCTATTATAGCCCCTTTTCATCATAGTGTAGGAGGTTGCATCATGGTCTTCTAACTCTCGGTCTGTCTACAAATACCCAAACCCTGTTCAAACCCAATTTTTTCCAAATATCTCTCACAAACCCTAGGCATCAAATAGATATGTTTAAAGTTCTTTGGAGCCCCTTTCGATTGGATTCAATCCCCAGCTTCCCATGTTCGATGTGTGGTTATAGAAGGTAATTTATTCTTATTTTCTTATAGTTTATTCTCTATTCAATATTATTTCTTCCTATTATTTCTTCCCATTTTACAGAGGTTGATCTTCTTCATTCTTATGGATTTATTTTTATTTTTTTGGTGTGTTTATGGTATAAAATCCTTATATAGAAGTAGTTTCTTCTGAGATATATGATTATAGATCCTTGTTGTTGTTTTGTTCTCATTTTAATAATGTTGAAGCCTTGAGGTAGAGGATTTGTTATTTCTCCTTTTTATTATTATGTTTAATTTTAAAGTGATCATTATTATCTTTTTTTTATTGGTGTAATTTACTTTAATAAATAATAAACTAGATTGATGAAAATGAATGCTTTGTGGTCGTAGAGATCAAATATTTTCCACTATGATAATGGTTTTTCCTCTAGTTTTACTAGATAGTGTGTTATTTATTTTTATTCTTTGTTTAGAATGTTATTTACACTTGTATTAGCATTTCAATTTTATGTAAAATGGTTAAATAATGTAAATTTAGCAATGATTTGGTTGGATAAAGAATTAAATAGGCATTTTTAAAAATATATTCTTTCTTATAATTTGATGGAAATCAAATGATTCTTAATGTAAGTTTATTTGAATTTTCCTTCTATGTGTAAATGAAATTTGATAAATTACATGATTATTGTAATTATTATTAATGATGATAATAAAGAGGCATTTTAATGAGTTTTTTCTTCCTTAAGGATTGTTGAAACTAGAATTTATTCTTAAAAGCATGATTTAATAGTCTATAAATTTTAATAGTTGATGCCTTAGGTTACCCATAGTTGTAACATGTGATAATTGAATCATTTAATCAAATTTGGTAATAAAACTGATTGTTTAATAAAGATAAATGTGTTGGGTTGAGTGATCTGGTTTTCATATGAGGATAAATGCCTTGTCTGTAGGGCCTAGTTTTCCTAGTTGAATCTATTGTTTCTTTTCTACCTTTTGTGTTTTGTGTTGGAAATTAACCTTGTCTGGCGATGTGATGTGATTCTAGGATAGCTATTGGTTATGGGTGAGGAGGCCCAGTTATGTGAAAATAGTTGACCACTGTGATGGTGATATACATAGTGATATGAATAATGGTGTTGGATATGTAACCGGGTTTGATGGAATGATTTAATATTGGGATTACCGGTTTTTTTATTAAAATATGGATTTTTTCTTGTTAATAATATGTTTAAATGTTGGATGGATTGATTTCTTGTTTATATTCATTTATTTCCCCACATCTTAAAGCATATTTGTCCTTTGTAATTAATCTCTTTTATGGTCATTTATGATGTTTCCTAGAGTACCTTTAATTATGTAATGATAATTTTTAATAAATTTTTTAACCCATGTAGTTAGTGCTTACTAGAATGAAAATGCAGATAATCTTGAGAAATCATAGGCTTGGTAGGATTATTCTTAGAAAGATTAGATTTCCTTTAAGTTTAATGAAATATGAAGAGAATAATATTAACTAATGGATAATGAATTAATTAATGGAAGGTTTAATTACAATAAGGAAAAAATAAATTTAATTTAGGTCTTCTTAAATGCTTGTATTCTTATAGGATATCTAGATCTTAGCAGCAGAAGCTAGGTGTTAGAGAGATGATAGTTGTAGTTGAGTCTGAGATTATGTTAATGTCCGTAGTGTGGTTATAAGCTATATTATATCCTATAATATTTTTGATTTCATATGATACCTCACCCATGTTGGTAGGTATACAAACTCTCAGTGGAATATGAGAGTTTATATTCCCCAACATCTAGGTTATTGAGGGATAGATTCCTGGCTTCCCCCTCTGACCTTGCTCTCTTCTCGTGGTAGTGTATTATGATTCTATTCTTGGTGATTATCTCCCCCTATATATATGTGTAGAGGGTTGTAATGGATTTTGGTTATTTCACACACATATATCTATAGATATAGTATTTAAATGGTTATTATTGGTATTTTTTGTATGATCTATGATGGATTGAGTGGAAATACTCATTGTGTGGTCTTTAATGTATTTAAGTACAATAATTTATGTATAATACATGATTTAAAGGTCGTGGTGTCTCCTGAAAGCTACTTAGTTTCTATAAGGACATGTGGAATGTGATGATGAGATGATGTGATGCATGATATGCATGTTATGATACTTTATCCTACGTGTCTTTAGGTTGGTTTCTTTTGGAGAGATATGGCTCAAGATGTATAACATTGGAGAAGAGTAGGAAACTAATAGGGAAGTGGTAGCAGGGTAACTATGTTTTGTTACTATAATATATGATCTCTTGTATGGATTATCCATAGTGAGGCTAGTAACATAGTATATATATTATGGGAAAAGTTAGTTTCACTTGTTTTCACTAATATTTAGTATTATTTATTTATCTTTTTCATGAGAGGCTCTGAGGAGGATCCTAATGAGTATACATATTATGATTACCCTATATATATAAACTATTTTTTATATCACCAAGGAGATCAGGAAAGATATTTATAGTTCAAGCTTGTTTAGTATCTCTTTGGTTTATGTCATTTCTACCAAGTTTATATTTCAATAATTATAGTTCCTTTTTAGTTGTACTAGTTTTTTATGATATAAAATGTATGTACTTGGGTTTTCTTTACCTATATATGAGTAGGATAATTGGTATACCTATCTTATATCTCATTCTACGTTTTCTTTAAGAGGTTAAACCCTCCCATTTTTATATATGTTATAACCTTGGTACTTCTCACCAGACCATGGCCTATTAGAGGCAGGATTTAGGCATCATTATCTCCCTTCCATCATTGTTGGACCAAGATGTGTTCTTTTAGAGGTAGGGGTCATGATAGAGTGGTATCAGAGGTATAGGCCGAGGTATAGGATGAGGTTTGAAGTTAGGAACAATTGATAAATACAAGGGTTGGTAGGGAAATGGTGTGAGCTCAGCTTATTGAGATATATAAGAAAGTAATATTGACAAAGAGAAAGGTATTTAGGGACCCATGTGATCTGATGTATGGAACTTAAAGTTTACCAATTCTACTAAGAGAAGTGATACCAGTTATGGGGTAGAGACTTAGTAAAGGATCATGTATCATTATTATTTCCACCTATGTTTAAAATTGGTATAACTTGGGATTAGGTTAAACCTTAAATGAATAAAATAATTAATTAATCTTAAATATTTTATATTCGTGGTTTAAGAGTCACTAATAATTATTTATTTTGTGGGTATGTTTCTAGGTCAATGTCATTATTAGGTTTGAACTAAATATTTTTAGAGATACATTCCAATAAATCACTACAAAGTAGAGGTCATAAATGATAACACATGGATGAGGAAACTATGAGGTTTCAAATTTA
This sequence comes from Viscum album, assembly GCA_963277665.1. Lineage (NCBI taxonomy): Eukaryota > Viridiplantae > Streptophyta > Magnoliopsida > Santalales > Viscaceae > Viscum > Viscum album. Next base: position 918,803,466 of record OY728131.1, read on the forward strand.
GAGTCTAAAAAAGTATGAATGCTCCATTTCAGGCTCCGTGAAAGATGAATGGATAAAGGAGGTAGAGATATATTTCAATTCGATCTTTTGTTGGAAGGATAATTAGGTTTCTTAAGGTGATGATGCAATATAGAGAATATAGTTAGTGATGGATCTTGTTCCTCAAGGATCATGAGGATTTGTAAGCTTTATGGGAGAAGTTTTAGGATAAGTTCCATATGGATTTTCTTTCTTCGACAAAAAATATAGCCAGTCACCATAAGAGTATTACCCTTCAATAGGGGATTTCTAGCATGATGGAGTTCAAAATCCATTTCCAGATCCTTCTCCATTATAAATAAAACCTTTTTTCAGATAAGGAGGCTATAGTGAGGCATTTATAGGAGGCCTTTCATCTAGAGACCTAGTTCCAATTCACCTTATTTATATTTTCAATATATCTTGAGGCACTAGAGAGATTAGAGTTCATTGAGAGGATGCTAGACAGAACTGGATCATTATGATAGGATTTCGTCATTAATCTCAATAAAAAGAGTTGTTTCCTAGAGTTCCTGATTGTTTGTAAAAAAATCAGAAATATAAGGATAGGTTACATCCCTCTTCATCTCATTTCTCTATAGGTGGTGACTCTCATGAAAATTCAAAGGGATCAAAAATTTGTATTTATTATATATTTTGAGGTCAGCAGTGGTGAGAGTTCCCAAACTTTCTAAGAAATTAGTGTGCACTAAGTGTTCAACTTCAAGTTACTCTATTGAGGAAGTTTCAGTTGTGGTGGTAGTAGTTGGTTTCTTCAGCTTGGGATCATCATAAAGGTGGTGGGGAAGGTAGAGGAAACCCTGAGATGCTCCTTATCCTCAAATAGTATATCATGGTAGAGTAGGTGGTCTTCATCAGCATTAGATATGTTATGAAGAAGGTTATGGTTAAATTCATTTCCTAATATTTATAACACAGGGTGATCTAGATATTGTTTGAAGTTACCTTTTCATGTTTTCTACTAGGGTACATACCCTGTTTGATTCATAAACTACACACTCCTTCATTTCACTTACCCTAGTCCATTCTTTGGGACTTGAGGTAGAGAGTCTTCTTGTTCCCTTTGTGTTTAATAAACTAGTTATAGGTAAATCTTATCTATATGAAGTATGTATAGACTGTGATCTAGTGATGGGGAAACATATCTCTTTTGGATATTTCCAATGTTTATAGGTAAAATCATATAGAATCATCCTTGACATGGATTGCAACAACCCCAACTCTAGTAACCCAGAATCGATGTCTATTTTATTACATTTTCATAGATACAAGGGAAAAAACCTCTAAGTAATGGTCAGTTTAGTATTATTTGAGATCTATATACATAAATGATACCCATTTTACATATGGAATAAAATATAAAACATAATAAAAGTAAATGTTAAACATCATTAAAAATCATTAAAATAATTCATCATCATAACCTAGGAAAAGTAAATAAAATAATATTGAGGTAAAATTCATCGTAATAGTTATGTGTAGTGGAATATAACATGATTAAATAAGATATAATAAATATGGAAATTTAGATTACAAAAAACCCATGTCATTTAATCAATAACGTGATAATGAAATGAATCCATGTATAATATCAATGTAATAATCTCATGGATAATAAAAATTAAATTATCAATGAAGGAGATACATAATATTGGATGTCATGATATCAAGCATCATGATATGTTTATCATCAAAGCTTTGTCCCATGATTTTTAATCAATGGATAGGTATATACCCAAAACCCATTTAATAATTTTTTCCAACTAATTTGTCTCATGAGACCTCTTGATATATCGATAGGCTATCTATAATAAGGACCCAACCATCACTGCATGTCCAATTCATTCATTATATACTGAATTATTAATTAAATGCATAAAAATATGCCTTATCAATAAATATATGTATCGAGTATATAATACATATTTATCAATATTTTTTCCCAATTAATCAAATAACTTTCATAGAAAAACACCATATTTGAAAATGGTATACAATTTAATAAATAATCACATATATGATACAAATAATATGTATATTTAAGATAAATTTAATATATAATGATCACAAGAAATTTTATGTTTCAACATAAAATTAATGACCACAACATTAATAAGATATAAGAGATGACCATCAGTTCATCAAAAATATAGGTTTTGTAATAAAATAGTTAAATAAAATGGAATTGAAATATTAAAATAATATATCATTAATTATTTTTCTTTTCAAAATAATTTAAAATGTGTACAATAATATAAATATCATAAAACAGTTATAGTTTTGGGTAAATTCATTAATGTTGTATACGTTAAAAACATTCTTTTTAAATGTTTGTAAGGAAAGTCAAAAAAATAATTTTGTAAAATATTAAAAATATTCCATTAAAACCTTTAAAAAATTAATTATAACTTAAAATGACCTTAATAAATAATTTTATTATTAAAAATTAACCTTTGAAAACAATTTTTAAAATTTTGGACAAGGAAGAAAAATATATCCAATTAAAAGAGAAATAAAATCGGTTTTTCTTTTAAAATTTTCTTTCATTAATTCAAATGAAAAAGAGAGGAAAAGTATTAATAAGATATTTAAATTCCTTGAATATACCTATGATAATAAAATAGATGAATTTTATGAAGTATTTATTATAATATTACTTCAATGAAAATTAAGGCAATCCCAAAAAATGAGAGGGTAAAATAAAACATTACCTCTTTGGTAACTTTTAAATTATAACTCCTTGAAATAGTAAACTTGAATTGAAATAGTAATCATTATGAAAAAAATATTTATTCATGTTAAATATATAAATGGTCTGTATATACACCTCATAAATGTAAATAGGAGCAAAATATCAAATATGCATCAATGGAATAGAAATTGAGACGAAAACTATTACTTCATGCTTCCCTTTAGTTGAAAATTATTTAAACTCATGAATAATGGTTTTAAACAAGTTATTAATTTATACCATAACCATATTCATATTTATAATATCATATATTATCCTCTTATAATATCTTATCATCAATTCGCTAATAATATTTCATTATTACCATTATTTTGGGTGTTAACATCTTTGTTTTCTCATGTATGTTTTATTATGAAATTTATGGTTCTTGTGTTTAGGAAAAAGTTACATAATATATAGAATTATAATAATTTTTTAAATATAATATTTATTTATTAGATTCATTTTTATAATCATTCTTGAAATTCGAACATGAAAAATGAATCACATCACTTCAAGGAAAGAGTAGGTCATATGTATGCACGAGCGATGTTATCATTTTCTTAATGGGTAAAAAGGTAATAAATTGTATGAAATTTTAATTTTAAAGAATTAATATTATGTCATAAGTATCATATATATTCATGATATTTGTCATTATTACTACCCAAGTGATTTGGTGATGGAAAAAAATTACATCGGTTCACGAGGAAGTATCCCACCGTACATATGAGTGATGGTTTTATTTGTCATTTGATGGAGAATTAAATGTATAAGTATTATTAAATAAACATAATAAAATCTCAATATATGTTATATACTTTTTAAATTAAATTTTAATTATTAATATATAGTTTATCGTGGTAAAATAAGAAGTAAAAAAAGAAAGATCTCAGTGAAGATGATTACCTTCACTTAGAAAAACATCCTTTGGATCTCTTATTAAAAACCCTAGGATTGGTATTTTGGGAAGAAATTAAGATCTAGAACATGTATAAGGGTGTTGGGAGAGATATTTCAGTAGGTTTTGGTTGATATAAAGGTCATAATAGGTGTGAATAAGTGAGGGGATGAGGTTCCCTTTTATAATTGAGAGGAGTGGCACACTTTTGATTTTTCAAAGATTTAAAATAATGTCAATTAAATTTATTTAAAAAATTGTTCCAAAATAGATCATATTATAAGTTTATAAGTTTAAGGTTAAAAAAATCTAACAATTTTTTTAATAAAGTTTCTAGGTCATTTTTATCCATATATTCGTAGGTTAACCCCCTGTAAACCATTTTAACATTAATCGTGGTGATTTTTTTACTCTTTTTACTATTCATTATAACCAAAAATGAATGTTTTATTATTAAAAAAATTATAAATTATGATTCCAAATATGGAAACCATTTTATCACATTTATTTAATATAAGTTTTACAATTTAATTTAAAAATAAACTAGCAAAACCTGTCAAAAATGGTTTTTCAAGAAATGCATTTTTTAAACATTAGATAATCTTACATTAAAAATATGAATTGTAATAATAATTATATGGGTTTAAATATATATATTTAAACATATAATATATAAATTTAATTTAATTTATTCATTATTAAATAATATTTTATTTAATTAAAATGTAAAACTTATGTTTTTTAACAGTTTTTTGAAAAATATAACTTTTTACCACCAAATGATCTTATCTTTATTTATATAAAATTTATAGTAAATACCAGGTTAATTATACATATTATAAAATATTATTATAAATAAAAGGATTAATATTTAAATTCTACATTTTCAATTATTCATAAAATCTTATTTCTAAGTGAAATTGTCAAAAACATATTCTAAGCTTATTTTTATAAAGAAAGTTCAAAAATCGATATTTATCCTATCAAATTTGAATTTTTGTTCCATTAAATAATTAAATGTTAATTTTATTGTATTTTTATTAAAATATAATATTCACTTACTATAATTTAAGATTGGTTGTTACATTCTTTCCTCCTATAAAAATTTCATCCTCAAAATTTTCATGGATATTACTTTCTAAATAAATGAGGGTGGTTCTTCTTTATAACTTCCTCTGGTTCCTGCATTTCTTCTTCCATTTTATGATTCCTATGATGTTACTTTACCAATATACACATTTTATTCCTTGAAACTTACTCTCTAGTGTTAAGAATCTGGTTAGGATCTTTTCAATAAGATTAATCAAGTTCCAATTCAATTTCTTAATATGTGAGCACATGTATTAGGTATAGCATCTACTTCCTAAACAATGAGATATAGAACACATCATATACTTTAGAGTTGTTTTTTGTAATTTTAAAATGTTAATACATAACTCTATTTATTTTTATAATTTAAAAAAAATTATTTACTTGCAACTCAATTTCCCTTTCTTACTGAACCTTATAACACCCTTCCATGGAGATGCTTTCAAGAAAACATGATCTCCCACTTGAAATTCCAAATATTTCCTTCAATTATTGATATAACTCTTTTGTCTACTTTGAGATTATTTAATATGACTTTAAATAGTATTTTTATTTTTCCCTCCTCAATAATATTAAGTCTTACAAGCTCCCTTTCACCAACTTCATCCCAACAAGTTGGAGTTTGGCATCGCTTTCCATATAATGCTTCATACAGCACCATTTGAATACTTTAATGGAAGATATTTTAATAGTAAAACTCTAAAAAAGTTAAATACTAATCACATGTACCATTAAATTCAATTGATCATGACCTTAACATTTATTATGATATTTTAATAGTCCATCTAGATTGTCCATCGGTTTGAGGGTGATAAGTAGTGCTCAAATGAAGCTTAGTATTTAGAGCCCTATGAAGACATTTCCAGAATTTTGATATAAATCATAGATCATGATCATACCAAATTGAAATTGGTGTGCCATGAATTCTTATAAATTCATTAATATAAATCCTTGTAAGGACTCAAGAAGTAATTATTCTATTATATAAAATAAATGTGTATATTTTGTAAGGTGATCAACAATAACCCATACTGCATCATTATTTCTAGGATTATTTCGTAATCTAGTGAAACGTTTTATTGTAAGTTCATCCCATTTCCACATAGGAATAGGTATAGGTTTCATGAATTCTCTATGATGTTGTCTCCCAACCTTTTCCTACTGAAAAACCAATAATCTTGATACGTAACCAGTAATTTCTATCTTCATATTATCCAACAAAAAATATTCCTTCAAATCCATACACAACTTGGTGCTACCAGGGTGTGTAGAGAAATTCAAGCTGTGAGAATTATCCAATAATTCCATTTTTAGCTCAGGTATAGATGGAACACATATCCCCTTTCTAAATTTTATAACTCTATATTTATATATGAAGTATTCCAATTTTCAATCATTTATGTATTTTATTTTTATTTGAAAATTCTCATCATCAGGTTGAGAACCTTTTATCATTTCCAATAATGATGGTTTGGAAATAATTTGAAAAGTGATTGATTATAAGGACATAGCCTTAAACATTACATAATATTCAATTAAATGAATAATTCACATTGATGATCTTTTCAGGTTTATATTTTTAGATAATTAGGCCATAACTATTACATAACAACTTGAATATTTCATGTACACACTAATACTCAATATCCATTTTTTCATAAAATAAAAACTCTTAAAAAGAAACATTTATAGTTCCATGTTTTAGATAGCATGACTTTTCCTTGATCTCATCCTTGACCTTATTCTTCTTCAAGTCCCGTAGAAAACATTTCAAAAACATTGGTTGAGACTAAAAATCTCAGTAAGGGTTATAAAATAAGAAAGGAAAACATTATCCCATCAATAAAAACAAATCAATGAAACCATACTTTTAAATCATAACATAACTTATGAAATCATAAGATTTATGATTAACACACAGAAATCATAAATCAAAAAGGTAACTTAAGGCATTCATGACATAATTACATTGTAGCTATCACAGCTACATAGGGAGTCACATTTGGAATACCCATCACAGTATATTTCCTAAATCTCTTTGGAGAAACTTAACGTTTACCTCTGTCATGTTACCCAATGCATTGGAAAGCTATCTTGGGCTCACCCACCCTAGGTTTATCACTAAACCACACGTATATGTAAACAATGCCCAATAACCCTAACATAATCATAACACATAACACAAGTATAAAGGAATGATAACATTTCCACATTCTAATATATCAAATCAATATATTGAAATAAAAAATGTTTCATCAAACCATTTAAAACATTTAATAAAGAGATTTTTGAATCAAAGTGTCCCATACTAACTTTAAACTTTTAAAGTAATTAAAATTTTAAAACATTAATGTTCATATAATAAATACTAAAAACCATTTTGAAAAATGGACATTAATGAGAAATATTTAGAAGAATAAATCTTTAAAATATTATTTTTGTTAAAGAGTTCTTAGCCAAATGATATATGCTTGAATACAAATAATTGAGGAATAAAATATAAGGCCCCAGCCTTGAACCTTACTTAATCTTGAGTTACTTTAAGATTACACATTGAAGATCTTTTCAGGTTTAGAGTTTTAGAGAATTAGATCATAAAACATGTATTACATTCCACATTTAAACAATGTGGTTACATAAAAGATAGTACTCATTTTTTCCATCTGTAGAAACATATTTAAAATAAAACATGGATTCTTTCTTGACACTTTATTGACACTATCATCACATCATGTACCTTTCCCTTGACCTGTGAAAAACATTTCAAAAACTTGGGATGAGCATAAAAAGCTCAGTAAGGGATATAAAAGTATGAAATGAAAACATTAGTCCATGTATGAAATCATACTTTACTCATAAAACATAAGCACTTTAACATACCTCATCAGATCAAGAATAAATCATATAAATCATAATACATAACGGTAACATGAGGCATTCATAACATTCTTACGTAGGGAGTAACCCTCTTGGTTACGTTTGGAATACCCATCACAGTATATTCCTTAAATATCTTAGGAGAAACCTTAACGTTTAACTCCTTCACGTTACCCAATGCATTGGAGAGCTACATCAGACTCACCCACCCTTAGTTTATCATGGAACCACCCTTCATCATAACAATGCCCAAGAACCATAACATAATTGTATCACATAAAACATGCATAAAGGAAACATAACATTTCCACTTTTCAATCACAAGATATCAATAAAACAAATTGATATAAAAACATTATGAAAACCATTTTCAATACCAAAATAAAAGAAAAGTAAAACATGGTATTTATTTTTCATTCAAAAAAAGTTATGGCTTGTAGAGGAAGCCGAAACTCAAATAATGGTCACAGTAGAGGAGAAGTCATTGTCGCCGCATACGTACGACAAAAACATTCCCTTTTGTCGTTTAGTAAAATACTTCGTATAAAAAAGATTCTTTTTGGATAAACGTAAAATTCAAAGGGGTTTATACACCGTATAAAAGAAGGTTTTGTATAAAACAAAATATGCCTCAATGAATGGAGATGGAAACGAAGTCTCTTACCTCGGGTCCGACTTGACTCGATCGTTCTTTAATCTCCTGAATAATAAACTTGAGTTAATTTCTACTTGCTTAATAACCTTTTTCAAGTTCATTATTACTTATTACCATGTCATGAACACTTAGTTATTATTTAAGTTAATAACAGTCGTTTTAACGATCATTGGTACTTGAGTCAAAAATAAACTCTTTATAATTACAAGTTGTTCATGTGGTAAAATATCCATTATATCCAGAATTTTATTCATGATTTAGATATCATATATATCATATATAACCAGTATATACATACATTTATAATATTACACAACATTTAGAGGTAAGAAATGAAATGCACCGTTCATGGAGACGGTAAGCCGTACGTACGCATGAACGCTACTTCCATTTCTATTTCATATTTAATGGAATTAAAACATAATGATACATAATAGTATTTTAATTTCAGTATGGTATCATATATAATATAATTAAATATATCCTTTATATGTACCACATATGGTATTAACAAATCAAATCACTTTGAGGGGGCGGTAGTCCGCACTTCCTAAAATGAAGATATCGTGTATACCCATAATGGAAGCCATAAAGGTATGCCATAAATGAAAAATACAGAAGATTAAGGAAAAAATAAACATATTATATATCATATATAAATATAGTGCCATATTAATGTCCACCTTTTAAGTTGTTATAAGAATATTGAACAATCATCATTTCGTGAGGCAGAAATTCGCCATCCACGGAAATAGTATGTTCTTTAACCATTAGATGTAGGTGTGTGTAAGTGTAGATAGAATAATTATTATAACAATATCCTATTATATGGAAGATATTTTTGTTGTTACAAAAGAAATGAATAAAAAGAGTTTAGGGGGTTGGAGAAGCAAAATAAAACAAAAGAACACAAGTGAAGACATTACCTTAAAAACGGGTAACTCTTTTTGATTTGATCTCAGAGGCTTCATTGGGAATACTTATGCTCAAAGTGAGGCATAAAGGAGTAAGAGATGTATTTGTAGAGACAAAATGATCAGGGTTTGGCCGAGCTAAAGGATTGAGAGGTGTGGGTAAGGAGGTAGAGGTGGGGGCCTTTTATAAGGGGAGAGGAGGGGCACTCTTGGAAAGGTATAAAATGTTACTTTATTTTCAAATGGGTTTCAGATTTTAGCGGTCCCACATTAATTTATTTTGAGGATAAGGTTATAAGGGTTCTAAATATACTCATCCAATAGGTTTTTGACATGTGTAGTTCTTAGATTTTACATTATCTTTTCATTTTATTTAAATCGTTAAATAATGAGGTAATCGATGCATCATCATGATGTCATAAATAATTTAATTTATTTAATGTATAAAAATTATAAAACAAATATCATGATTTATGAAATCATTTTACCTTTATAATTAATATTTATAGTCAAATATATGACTTGTATAACCCCATTTAAATTTTTTTTTAGTAAAACAACTCATGTTTGTGGCATTTTTACATTAACATTAAATAAAAAGATATTAATGTCATTTTCCTTACAAAGTGGCTCCATGGGGTCTCCAAGTTGACCAATGGATTTTCTTGTTCGGCCATGACACATCCAATATGGTTAGGACATGTTTCAATTTCATTTCGTATTATTAAAACATTATTCTTACCTTAAATTACACTAATTACCTCTAATCGCGATTAAAAACTTAAAAGTTACTATTCACCAAAAAATTATTTTAATCCCATTGAACCACATTTTACTTCTTAATGACAACCATTTATGTTGGATTTTTGAAATTCAAAACACAGAGGTGGTAAAATTTCATTTTAACAAAAAATCGGTTTTTTTAAGTACCACTTAGTGGTTTCACTATTCATAAAAAATTGAAGTTTTTCAGAAAAATACCAAAAATTCACCCTAAGCTATATTTGATATTATGAATTAAAAATGATATATATTTTACCAAATTTAAAACATATAAGTTGCATTAATTAATTTAATAATTAATTCCCGCTGTCAAGACAAATAGTGTGTTTTTATAAAACAAAAAGTATCAAAAGATTGACACTAGTTTAAGTCCGATTTCAAAGTGAAATTAATTCCACAACCACTATTGGATTAGATGGTAAAAATATATTCTAATTTCACTTTTAAAAAAATTCAAAATATAATATAATCATATAAATAAATTAGACTAAAAAGAGGTTTTGAATTAAAATACAACATTTTTCACTATTCATTAAAAAAATGAACTTTATCAGAAAAATACCAAAAATTTACCCAAAGTAAATTTCAATGTCCCAATCATAAATAATAAGTTTATTTTGACAAATAGAGCTTATAAAATTGTCAAAAGTTTGATTTAAAAAATGGTTTTCCTTCAAAAGGCAGTAAAACAATCTTTTAAAAATATTAGTGTATTCCATGCTTAAGATTGGATTTATTCTCATTTTAAGCCTCTAAAACACCATCTAATTCATTAATATACATAAATAAAAATATCTATTATTCATTACTTACTTGGGATCTTACATAAAATTTAATCAAAACTTTATAATATCATTAGAATAATGGGATTTATGAAATTATATGCCAAAGGATAGTATATACACCGTATAAAAGTGAATTGGTGCATAACGACAATGAAGTCTCAATGGAATGTAAATTGAGATGAAATACCTTATATAAACTATATACTTAGATTAAGGATAAATAAATTTAATAATAATGTGTGACAACTATAAATACACTCAATATGATAGGATATTCAATGTAAATCAATCATAGGAAATTCAAACATGTTCTTTTTAAGACAAAACCAATGACTTGGATGTTTAACTTAATGAATGGAAATTGAGTTAAATTTACTCTTCTCAAATTCATATCGATGACTAGAAAATTTATCAATGTAGTAATAATGTGAATCAAAATTATATCCACACAAAGGGGATTGGAAATTACAACATAAAAAATAGTGATTCCAAACATAATCATATAACGACATAATTAAGAATTAGAAGATTAACCCAAGGAATGGAAATTGGGTTAAAAGGTTCCCTTACCGATTTGGTAACTTACAAAATATACAACCCATGAAAGAAGGATCATAAAATGAAGATCTAAATACCTATAAATTGAATTATATTACACAATGAATACAATCATGGGCAGTAAAAACACCACACCAAAGGAAATAGTGGCAAATATAGCATGAATCTCACGGGAATAAAAAGTGTGATGAAAATCTCTTACCACATTGTAATCAATCGAGTCATATGAAAAAAAGTTAATAACCACCAAATTATTCATATAATAACATTAATATAAATAGTTTCATGATAATATATATCAAATGTAAGTACACAATACACCACATGCAATAAATTAGTGGTGAACAATGGAAATCTCACAGAATTAAAAGTGAGATAAGAAACCCCTTACCTCGTATCCGACTTGACTTGTTTGTTCCTTGTTATTCCTGAATAATAAACTTAAGTTAATTGATACTTGATTAAGAACCCTTTTTAAAGTTTATTATTCCTTTTATATCACTTATTACCATGTTATAAACATTATGTAATCATTTATGTTAATAATGGTCGTTTTGTCGATATTTGGTACTTGAGTAAAAAATGAACACCTAATAATTACAAGTTGTCCATGTGGTCAAGATTCCATTATCTCCATAATGATATTAATGATTTGTATATCATATATATCATATATATCCAGTATATATGTATTTATAATAGTACATAACATTTGGATATAAGAAGTGAAATGCACCGTTCATGGAGACGGTAAGTCATACGTACGCATGAACGCTACTTTCATTTCTATTTCATATTTTAATTGAATGAAAACTTAATGATACATAGTTATATTATAATTCTAGTATAATATAATATATAATTTCAATAACTTCATCTTTTATATGTCCCATGTATGGTATGAGCGAGTCATATCACTTTGAGGGGGCGGTAGTCCTCACTTCCTAAAATGAAATTATCACGTTTAATCATAATGGAAACCATAAAGCTATGATATAAATTAAAAATACAGAAGCATAAAGAAAAAATAAAAATAATATATATCATATATAAATACATTTCCATCATAATTTCCACCATAAGAGGCAGTAGGAGATAATTGAACAATCATCGTTTCGTGAGGCGTTAGTTTGCCACCCACAGAAACAGTATGTTCTTTACCCATTAGATGGAGGTGTGTGTAAGTGTAGTTCAAATACTTCTCATAAAAACATCCTAGTATATTGAGGATAACTATGTTGTAATAAAATAAAGTAATGAAAATATTTTAAGGGTTGGAGATGTAAAATAAAAGAAAATAATTTAAGAGAAATCGTTACCTTTAATTCGGGTAACTCCCTTTGGTTTGAACCAAAAGGACTTATTGAAGTGTCTTCTGCCTAAGGTAAGACTTCAAGGAGGAATAGAGGGATATTGAGAGATTATTTGGTCAGTGTTTGGACTATCCAAGAGGGTTGAGAGGTGTGAGGAATGGGTTATAAGTGACGGATTTTTATAAGGGGGAGGAGGGGTTCTTTAGGAAAGTGTGAAAATATTATTTTATTATATAATGATTTTCAGTTTTAAAGGTCCAAAACTCATTAAGGTTGAAGATAAGATGACTCATGGTCGAAATAAATTCATCCAGTAAAAAATGGTCAGGTTTTGGGTGTTATTGTAATATTTATAATCTTATTTATTTAAATCAGTTAATAATGAGGTAAATACAGCATCATTTTTGTGTCATAAATAATTTTATTTATCTGATGTATAAAAATTATAAAAAAAATACCATGATGTAGTAAATATTTTTATCTTTCCAATTAATATTTATAGTCGAATAAATAACTTATATAACCCCATGTAAAAATTAATTTACTAAAAGATACTTGTTTGAGTCATTTTTCTCTACTTTAAATTAATTAATCTAAAGTGTCATTATCACTCCCAAGTGGCTCTATGGGGTCCCAAAATCGACTCAAGGATTCCCATGGTCGGCCATGACTCATCCAATATGGTTAAGACAAGTGTTAAGCTAATGTTTTATTATAATAATATTCTTTTTACCTTAAATTACCCTATTTACCTTTAATCGCGGTAAATAAAAGTCAAAAGTTACTATTCAACAAAATAATAATTTTCATCTTATTAAACCACATTTTACTAACTAATAACAACTGTGTATGTCATATTTTCAGAATTCAATTCACAGAAGTGGTAAATTTTCATTTAAATGAAAAATTCAGTTTTTTAACTACTACTTAGTGGTTTCACTATTCATCAAAAATTGAAGTTTTTCCAAAAAATACCAAAAATTCAGCCTAATATATATTTTATATTTAAAATTAAAAAATTATGTCTATTTTACAAAATTCAAAACATTTATGTTTCATTAATTAATTTAAAATTAATTCTCGTTGTCAAAACAAATAGCGTGTTTTTAAGAAATAATATCTATTAAAAGATTGACACTTGTTTATGCCCAATTTCAAATGAAATTTCTTCCAATGAACAGAATTGGATTAAATGGTAAAAATATAATCTAATTACACTTTAAAACCATTTAAAAAGATAAACTAACCATATAAATAAATTATATTAAACGGCAGTTTTGAATTAAAATACAGTATTTTTCACTATTCATTAAAAATTGAATTTTATCTGAAAAATACCAAAATTTTACCCAAAGTAAATTTTGATGTCCTGATTCTAAACAAGTATTTTATTTTGTAAAATAAAACATATAAAAGTGACCAAAACTAGATTTAAATAGGGTTCTCCATTAAAAGGCGGTAAATCAACCTTTTAAAGTAAATTATGCTTAAAATTGTATTTGTTTACATTTTAAGCCTCTAACTTTTATTGGATAAATGTAAAAACATTCAACAAACATGTATAATCATATCTTAGTTAGTCATTTTCATTCCTGCCAATACAACGGATAGGTGTTAACTACCATTTAAAATAATAATATTATATAATTATTGTGCAACGTAATATTTCAAAGAAACTCGTTGTTATGTATCAGGTATGCCATCGAACATAGCATCCCCTTTAAAGTAAAATTAATAATTAATTTACAAATATTATTAAATATGAAAATGTCATATTCTTTATTTACTTGGGATGTTAGATTGATGTCTCCCCTTCCTTAATAATTCTCATATACATCTTTACTAGATCCAAGAAGATAGGATCCCTATCAATCCTCATTTTGTCCAGAAATCCATGATCTTTCTATCTTGATGAATTTTATACCTAATTTTCCTTCCTTAGGTGGTAATTTATTGAGAAATCATAATCCTTTAGCAGCTTAAGCCACATTCATTACCTCATGTTGATCCCTTTATGTTAAAAAATTTATTTTATACTCTTATGATCTAGGTATATCTCACATATTTCTCTATTAAGATAATGTATTCATATCTTAAAAGAAAATATTATGGTTTCCAACTTAATATCATGAGTTTGATAGTTCTATTAATGAGTCTTAAATTTTCTTGATGCATAGGAAATAACTTTATCATTCTGTGTAAGTACAAAACAAAGACCCTTCTTTAATGAATCACTATATATCATAAATTATATATTTCCTTATGGATAAGTAAAAATCAGAGCATTGAATAGTCTTATATTAAATTATTCAAAACATTATTCGCATTTTTTTAACCATGTGAACTTAACCCCTCTATGTGTAAGCTTGGTTATCATGTTATCCAATCTAGAAAAATATTGAACAAATCACTGATTGTAACCTACTTAACCAAAGAAATTTTATACATCAGTTATGTTCATTGGGGTAGGCCAATCTTTGACTACCTTTATCATTTGAGGATCCACTGTGATTCCATCCTTGGAGACAATATGGATAAGAAAAGAAACATTTTTAAGCCATAATCCGCACTTGATAAATTTCTTATATAACATTTTTCTTCTAAGAGTCTCAAGAATGATCTAAAAGTGATTATCATGGCCCTCATATATTTTATAATTCACAAACATATCATAAATAAATACCAAAATAAAATCATTAATATATACCTTGAATACTAAATTAATTATATCCATAAAAATAAATGGTGCATTAGTCAACCAAAATTGAATTTATATAAACTAATAATGACCATACCTCATATGAAATACTATCTTTTTTGGAATATCGCCCTTCTTTGCTCATAATTGATGATACCTAGAATGAAGGATAGTCTTTGAAAAATATTGAGCTCAATGAAGTTGGTCAAATAATTCATCAATTTGAGGTATAGGATACTTGTTCTTTATCATAATAGCATTGATTTTACTATAATGAATGTATATCCCTATAGATCCATCATTCTTATTAATGAAAAAACAGGGGATCCCCATGGTAAAATACTAAGGTGCATATATCACTTATCACACAACTCCTCTATTTGTTTCTTTAACTCTAATAATTCTACTATGGCCATTTTATAGGGAGTATTTTATATAGTTGTTTCATGAAGGATTAAATAAATTGGAAAATTCAACTTCAAAACTAGTAGATATTCAAGTAAATCCTCAGTAAATACCTCAATTGTATTCTTGTATAATAAGTACATCCTCAATTTGAATATTAACTTTTCCATCCATAGGTTCTGTCTAGTATTTTTCCCTAATAATATCATTTAGAAGACAAACCAGGGGCGGATCTAGTCATGACATGGATTATTAAGTATCTTCTCTAAAGATAAGTAATTCCACATATTCATCACAAATCATAATCTAATTCTCATTGAAATAAATTTTTGCATCATATTTTGAATGTCAGTCCATACTAAGTGTAAGAACCTATTTTTTCTATAATGTACATATCCTTTAATTTTATGTTTAATTCTTTGTTTTGAGACTAATATGAATATCTAGTGATGATATAGAGGAAATGAGGGTGTTTGGGTATTTCTTAGAGCCTATAACCCCAGTCGGTGGAAGAAAGCATTGGACCATACGGTTAATAGAAAATGTGTAGCCTGACCCCACTGTTTCTCCAAACCCTATAGGGTGTTTAGTGAGTAGAATTGAGCCACATGGTTTGATAAAATCATCCTAAACATGCCACACATCTATGATGGGGATTTTTAGTTTTTAATAGATCCAAACACCATGTTTTATTCAAGGTTTTCCTAAATATACAAATGAACCATACGGATTCCCTCTTTGGATAGTGCATGGAGCACGATAGGTGCACAATTTGTCCAACCATGTGGAAAAACCATACAAACCCTGTATTTTGGAAAAAAATTCCATTTTTTACATTAAGTTATTATAACATCAACCCACCTTATTTCTTCTTACCAATGGACATCATCTCCCATTTTCACCCATGAAGATATCTCAAGCTTATTCTTCTAGGATTTGATCACGTTTCATTATTTGACCTCTGATTCGAGATCCCATCATCTCTTTGGATTCCTCTTAGTATGTTATAAAATACTTGGTATCCTTTCATTGTTTCTCATTCTATCAATGATGCTATTTTGATGTAGGTTCATATACCCTATTTTTAGGGCATTCATATGTTCATCTATTTTATTCTGATTCAATCCAAAATAAGGGTCGATACTAGATGATGCATCCACTACAACAATAAGGTAGGTGGTTTATGATTTATCACTTAAAGTCCCACCATCTATAAATTATTTTAGTTGTGTTCAAACCACCGGGAAGTAATTCTTTAAATTCATATTCCTTAAATTAAAATGATAAACTTACCTAAGTCCCTTATTATAGCTCTTGACATCTGTAAGATGTTGAGACTTCAATACATACCATACAATAAGGGTGAACTATAAATTTATGCCTTGGCGACCCATGTTGGGGTTATCTGCGACACTGTTCAGGTGCATCTGACTTAACCTTTGATAAAGTAAGTGTTCTTTATAATTAATTAATCTTTAAATGAATGTTATGGAAATTATATATTATGGATATCACTTGAATAAGATAATTTATAAATTTAATTGAATATGGTTGCATGTCCATATTGCCCCTTTTCATGTTAAATGAAAGGTAATGGAATGAACCTGTTAAATGATTATAAATTGAATAGGTAATGGTTGAATACCCTTATTACACCTTATCAGGATTAATGAAAGGTAATGGAATGAACCTATTAAATGATTAAATGGTATGATTATTACATGGACTATGATGAAATTTGATATAAATGGAATGAGTATAAGGTGACTACTAGTTTAGACCTTTTTCATCTTTATAGGAATTTTCATACTTGATCCATCCTTGGATTCTTAAAGGAATTCCTTGATCACTCAAAGGATAGAATTCTGATTCGTTGAGATGATTTTCATGGGATATACCTACCAAGAAATCTAGTCTTTATCTTATTACATAAATGCTTTGGATTAATATAAAAAAAGCAATTGATTGCATTTCCAGATATTAGAATTCATCGGATGCACTCCTTGAATTCAACATGATGTCTTAAAACACGCAGTACCATGGATTCTTCCCAATGGGCCCAATCATACTTAGTGTAAGATTACTATAGATAAGCTCCATGGACTCAGTTAGACTCTTTTATAGTGTAATGCTTGTGCATTCCCCTTGGATTACACTTAGACCACTTATAGCTAGACTACATTTGATGCTATTATGAGTTGGCTCGAACCTTGAGGTCAAGGATGTCTTAGTTACACCTTGGATCCTCTATTATTATTAATTCCTATTATAGTACTACTAATACCTTTTATATGTGATTTCCTCATTATAAATTGAATCATAATTAAATAAAGGGTTACATGTTCAGACACCAGCTGAGGCTAAAGCAGGTATGGGTTATTTACTTTTATTAATTTTCTTTTATATACCTATACACTATTTTATTTGATCTTCACAGATAGGGCTGAATATACATCATTGATGGTGTCCAATTGAGATTTTTCTCACACCCTTTCTAGATAGTTTTTGGTACCCAAGAAGATTATATAATTGTAGTAGTGGAAAAGGGGAAGCATCCCACTTTAGAAAACCTGACTTTATTACTTTATTTATGATGGGACCTTAGTAGAAGATGACTGAGCCAGTGATCAGGATGCTTGTATAGTTTCTTATTCTTTTTTATTCTTTTTTATAGCATTTTTTCACTAACTGCTTTCTTCAATATATCTATGTTTTCTCCTTTTGGTAGAGGCATGAAATTGCATCATCATTTTAAATATGATATAGTTTATAGATCTAGAGTTGGTTATTTATTACATGGATATTTATTCTTATTTATGTTTCCCTTTTGATTCATTTCTATACTGCTTCTATTATTTATTAATCTGTTATATTACCATTGTTCTCTACTCTAATCATAGGGAATAGTCACCCAATTGTCATAGCCTAGGTCTTTAATGCTAGTCAGTAGCCTCTATTATATTGGGGAGAATACTTGAGTCCATGTAGTTGATCGATTTTAGAAACTTGGGAGTGAGATGGGTCTAGGGAATCACAAATTGGTATTAGATATTTCTTTTATTTTATCTTATTGTTTGGAAAATTTAGACAAGAGATTATGAACATGTTGGAACTTTGTTATATGCTTTTCTGCGTACTAGCTAACCCACATTCGGAGTAAATACCATGTCTCCTAAGAATGGAAAATTTTCATTCTATATTTTTTCTATTGTAGTTGATATACTTTCACCATTTGGTGATGAACATGACTTGTGGTATTTGATATGCTTTATGAATATTCAACCTTTTTCTGTTAAGGCATGGAGCATGGTACCATGCATCATTATAGGCACCTAGAATCCAAATTCCATGCATATTTCATTCCATAGAGGTGAATTTACTTCTTTCATTCCCCATGTTTCCTATGATTATTGAGTGAGCATTGGCTGTGATATATGTCAATGCTACCAACATCTTCTACTAGGAAGGGAAATTGGGTGTTTAAAATTTCAGCATCAATATGAATAGTTTTTTCTAGTATAGATTCAAGGTGGAATATTAAATATACAATTTCAACCCTTATGAGTTATGTGACCCAAGTTACATTAGTCAGGCTTTCGCTATGATTACATGACAACCAATTTCAATTTATAAGGTGTATGGGCCCTTATAAATTAAAAAGGGTAATCCATTAAAATCAAGTCATCTTATTTTTAATTGTTACACTTTGAGACCAAATTTAAGGGGGCTGATTGCAATTACATGGGTATTGATCTCATTTTATAAATTGTATGGACCTTTATAAACTGGTGGTGGTAATTCATTTAATTAAACCTTATATTTTTCATTTTTACACATAAAAACTTTAAATATAAATTTTGACCTATAGATAATATGGTTTCTAGTAAATGGAGAGGCCAACTATAATTTAAATAATGTTTAGCTCCCTGAATTTCAATTGACCCTCTATATACTGGTACCTCGGTAAATCAAAACTTGAACACTTACTAATACCCTGGCCTTCTAAAAAGGTAGTTGGGATGTTATTTTGGGTTGTGATCCCTTATATTTATGATATTATCATATTAGAGATTCTATATGCTTTCAAATATTATAATGAGTCATGTGTTTTGAATTTTTAGAGTTATTCCACCATGATGACTTCTAGTCGTACGCCAGGTTGGTGGCGGTGATCATGCTTTGGAGGTGGTGGGTCCTGAACCACTAGTGATACCTTCAATAGTTCCACCTGAGGCACCACCTTCTATTCCCAAACTGGGCACAGACACTCATATTTGAGAGATTTTTCTATTTCTGATGTGGTAAATAAAGGGTGCTCCATGACCTACACCTAAAATTTCTGATCTAACTTATGAGTTCCATTAGCTGCATCCTCCCATATTTTCAGGGGGTAGCGATCCTCAGACTACTAAGTCATGGATGGAGAACATATTATCTATCTTTGAACATATGGATAAAACTCTAGATATGATGTTCAATATCACCACCTACATGTATGTGATTCCACCAAGCACTGGTGGGATGTGATTACATAGGCTGGTCATTATTAGGGCATGGTTTGAGCAAACTTCCAAACTTCCTTCTACGATTACTTATTCTCTTAGACACTGAGAGATGACCAAGCCAGGGAGTTCATGCACCAAGAGGAGAGTTATATGTCTGTTATGGAGTATTTAACTTGTTTCACTAAGTTATAATGTAATATCTTTATATTTTAATAATAAAACACTATGTTTGATTGCATAAATTATATGTCACATCAAGCATAAACGAACAACTAAATATTATTATTTAAATGTTACTATTATAACCTTGCCTTTAGAATAGTGAGTAGGAATAGGATTAACTAAATTATGAAAATATTGTTTATGCATGTATATGTAATGAATTCTTTATTGACCAATTAATTTTAAATGAAAATAAAACCCTTTTTAAAAATAAAATGAATTTTTTTCTGAAAAACTATTTAAATGTGCACAAGTGTGATTTAAACCAATAAATAAAAAATCACACTTTTTGTATTATATTAAAAAAATTATATCTAATATACTCAATATAATATTTCACATTTATACGATGTTTTTTCTATATGTGATATAAAAATAAATCCAAATTTACATATAAAAAGATGTATTTTTCTAGTTGTTTTTCACATTTTGATTGTGCACTTGTTTTTAAATTATATTTTGACAATTTAATAAATTTTATAGGAAAAAATAAACTTCATTTTTGAAATATGAATATAAAATTTTTCTTTGGTTTAATTTTTGGTATTTTTCTGATAAGTTACATTTTTTGATGAATAGTGAAAATTAATGCATTTTAATTGAAAACAACATATGAATATAATTTACTTATATAGTAAAATTATATTTTAAATTGGATTTAAAGTATAAATATTTAAATTATAAAACAATAAATCCAATTTTGGTCATTCGAATCAATTTCACATTGAAATTGGATATAGAAACATTTAAAACTTTTGAACAGTTTTACTTTAAAAACTCATTGTTTTGTCACATCTGTGGGATTAATTTTAAATTAATTTCTATAACTTCTATGTATTGGATTTTGAAAATGTATTTAATATTTGTAATCATAATTTAAAAATTTATTAAATTGTTCTTTTTTATTGTTTACTAATATGAATAGTGAATTTGATATTTTTTGTTACCACGGTAATTGGTAAATCGAGTAAAAATCGAGTAATTAAGGGTAATAATAATATAATTAGGACTATAAAATTAACCTTATACTTATTAAAATTTTATTGGATGAGTAAATTTTATCCATAATTACTCAAGGTTCTAATATATGGTCTTTTTTCGTTTTTAATTGATTATGACTTTTATAATATTTTATTTAAAAAAAGATAAATATTTTACAATCATATACTTAATAACTAAAATACTTTTAATAAATAGTTATAAAGATTATATGTTCAACTATAAATATTAATTTTAAATATAAAAAATTATCTTCATCATGTTAATTTATTTTTTATTTTTAGTGAATAAATAATTACCTTAAATGCTTTCAAAACAATGATACTAATGGAAATATCAAATAAATGATATTTAAAATATTAAAATAAATATAATTTGAGATGATTAGTTTTATAAAATAATTTTATAAATTAACTATAAACATTAAGAGTGTATTAATGTTTTTTAAAGATATCTTGGTTTATTGATCTTTTTAAAAGTCAAAGTAATGAATAGTGTGAAAATTGACATTAATGATATTTTAAAAAAAATAATATTTCATTAAATGATATAAAATTTCTAAAAAACTAAAATTAGTCTAAATAATTTGAATAAGGTTTAAATTTTCATCCATGATTGATTTATAGTTTGTATGGTTTTCTATATTAACTACATTAACCCTTAAAGAGTAAAAATCCATGTCGTCATGGTAAGAATTAAAAAAGTTAAATAAGGGTTAAAATTAAATGATAAGGGTAATAATGTGACCTAAACATTTATAAAAATTATTTTATGTTATTATTTAGAACCATACTCATCTTATATTCTAAATAACTCACTTTAGATCTATTTTTAATAGAAAATTAATTTATATTAATTTAATATTTTGGAGAAGTTCCAAGAGTTCCCCTCTCCTCTCTTATAAAAGGGCATCTCTTTTTCTCTTTATATTACATTTCAAAACCTATTTTTTCAAAAAAAACACTATACAAATATCCTCAAAAATTATATCCCTTCATTATATACTCCTTCCTTTTGGCATAAATCGATCCATGGAAGTCCTTTGGTTCAAACCAAAAGGAGATACCTGAAGAAGAGTTAATGTTCATCAACAAACATTTTTTGTATTATTTATTCCTTAAATATATTAAATTATTTTTATTTTATGTTTATATAATATCATAATTTTATTTAATATAATGATATGTTGTTATGTTGAGATTACAACCTTCAACTTCTCACACAATCTGTCAAATGTGATATGTAATCATCGTTCGTGTGTATAGTGGACTACCACCTCGCAAAATGATTTCATTATTCCTTCCATTACCACTATTCAAGGTTGGTAATAATGATGGATTTATAGTTTATCTATGATATGTATTATTTTTATTATTTTATTATGTTTCTATAATTTTTATATCACACATACCTTCACACTTTTCATTTTGTGAGAATATAATAACGTCGTTCATGTGTACGATAGACTACCACCGCATGAAGAGATGTGATTCATTCACACTTTACATTGAATGTATTAAGGATATTTTTAATAAACTTATGTGATATATATGACATAAAAATGATTATTTAATGATAACATATCATATACTTATCTTCCCTTTTATCCGATGAGAAAATAAAAACAATGTTCATGTGTATGTATGACGTACCATCTCCACGACTGGTGTATTTTATTTTCTACCTATAAATTTTATGAATCACCATAAAAACATATATAATAAATATGTTTCATATTTATATAATGGTTATAAATTTTGATATTATGAAATCTTGATCTAAGTAATATTACCAATAATAACAATTCAAAACATGTACGAAAAACAAAGTGGTTTTTACTTGAAACATAACATTAACTTTGAATTGTTAAATAAATTCATAACTAAACCACATACTGCATAATATACATGAATATGGTTCTATGTTATATTTATAATAAACTTGTATCTATTATACATGAGTTTCTAATGTGTATGAAGTAATTAAAGACATAAGGTAATGGTATTTCAAGTCCCACTTTTATTTGTACGATATTTATTCCATATTCACCACTTGTTTATTTTGTGTAGTGTATATACGTCCCATGAATGTATTTTATGATAATTATACATAAATATATGGTTATTTACATATTCAATTAATTATATCCCTTTCATGTGGTTTATAGTTCAAAATTTACTATATCAGTAAGTTAATTTAGTCTCCATTTGACTTATTTGGGACACAAGTTTTGTTATGAAGCTATATTATTTTATGATAGTATATACTACCCTTTTACATGTTGTATCATGAATATACTTATTTTTATGATATTATAAGTTTCACGTAATGTTATTCTCACTTAATTTGGGATTTTTTTATTCAAAACTTATATTTTATAAAAAAAGCAAAAATGTTTTTAAACGATCTTTTAATTATTTTCAAGGAACATGATTTCAAATATTTTTAAAATAGATTTCAAAGCTTAATTTATATGTTTTCAACGTTATTTTAAATTAGAAAGGTTTTATAAATTTTTTATGTTTTAAAAATCATTTTTCAAATTGGAAAGGATATTTTTCTCAAAAAAATAAAAAAGATATTTAAAAGATATTTTCCATATAATATGACATCTATTGGTGTTATGAATTCCTTACTAGGGATATGATCCAAGGGTACCATTAATTTTATTTCTATAAATGGTTTATGCTTTGAGGAAAATATGTTTATGTGTCTTGTTATATTTCAATGAGATATTTTATGATGAAAATTTTATGAAAGCCATTTATTTTCATGATTTCTGATGTGATGGATTATTTATTTTCACATGGTGCACATATATATGTTTTTCATTATGTGACAGGTGGGAACTATATCTCTATCCAATTCATTGGGTAATGATAAATGTTATATGAGATCAAAGTGTACACAGTTGTCTAGATTAAGCCCACAATAAGAGGGTACATGGGAGGTCATCATAAGCCTACAAAAAGAGGGTACATGGGAAGTCATCCAAAGCTCAAAGTAGTTATATAGGTGATTATCCCAAGCCTAACATATTATTAATTTCATTTTAGGTATCATTGAAAAAATATTGTCTAAACTCATGTTTAGGCCACAAATTCCATGTCTTATTTCATTATAATACTCTCATGGATCGTGTTATTTTATTATCTTATGATTCATGTCTTATAAACTACCAATATTTATTCAATGATTCAAGATTATTATCTTTTATATATATGATATTATTTTCAAATCTTATTCTCCTAAAATCATACCCTTATTCTCATGATATTCTTACGTATCATCCATGTTTATCCTTAATGAGCATTTGAGCTCACCATTTCTTATTTTTTCTTTCCCCATGTTATAAAGAAGGTTTTTCAGTAGGAATACTAAAGGGGGAGATATTTATGGGATATATTGAAGATATTTCATAAAATTAAAAGAATGAGTTCCAATTTCAAAGTCACTAAACTATTATGGTACTCATGCATGTGTTTTTGTAATATAAGGAATATTCATGTAAAAAGTATTTAATACCCATGTATGAAATGTATGGGTTGTTGTAGTTAGTATCAGAGACAAAGTTTATTCAACCTTTAGAAACTAGGATGATAAAACATTATTATTAACCCTAAGGATAATTATAAGTATAGGAAAAAATGTGAATAACATAAGATTAAAACTAAGATGTTATAGATTGAAAGTAATTTCCCTTGATTATGTGGTTTTAACACAGTGGTAAGTGTTACTCACACTATGCTTTCTAGATTTAGTTAATGGCAGGAACCATGAGTAACTAGGATAATGTTGAATATGTTGGAAAATTTTATAATGAGAAATCAAATGGGATAATTATTGGAGTGAAGTACATTGTGATTATTCCTAATTAGCTGTCGTGGTATATGATTAACAACATGAACTTCGGTGAGATTCCTAAAACATCAAATAAAATGAATATGGACTTTTATGAATGTTAATATGGTTATAAACATAGAGTAAAGAAGATTTGGCTTCCTATATGCCAAGAAGGTGGGAATAATGACCTATAGTAATATCTCAAATAAAGGGGAAGATTTTATCTATGTGAAAAATAAGGTAATAGAGTAAAGAATTGTCAAGGATTTCAATGTATTTTGTGATGGGAACATGGGCATTGTCCAACTCAATGCCCTGAACTAATAATTAACTTCTACAAAAATAAAGGTCATATTCTCTACCAATGGATGGAGTGGAAGGATTAAAGTATTTTTGTATTTGGATTCAAGAATAATGCTGTAGAAGTATTTTTATAGTATTATAGAATAATTAAACATCTATGGAATGGTCCAATGTAGATTTTTTTAAGGATTTTAAAGCACATGTTTAATAGTACTGGTAACCATGAAAAGTTATTGAGGTATTAAGGTGATATTATAAGTGAAGGATAAATGTGCATGATATTGTGATAATGAGATAATGAGATGTTTTAATTATGATAAAACAATTGGTATCGTATTGATGATCATGGAACTGATTAGTAATATTATGACAAGGTGGTTTATGGATTGAGTTTACTAATATTTTAGATTTATATTATGAGGAAAGAGTTAATTTTTTAAAGTATGTGTTGACTCCAAAAGTTGGGAAGAAGAGGAACAAGAGGGACGGCCCTGAGGCTACCCTGTGAAGACCTTTCGCAGAGCTCCATGGCCCCACGCCCGCCGCGGAGTAAGGAGGGGGATGCTCTGTGAACGGATTTGACGTTCGCGAGCCCGCTGCGTAGTAAGGAGGCGGGATGCTCTGCGAATGGATTTGACGTTCGCAAGCCTGCCACGGAGCAAGGAGGTGGGATGCTCCACAAATGGAGTGGACATTCCCGAGCCCGCCAAAGAGCAACCTCTGCCTTCGTACCAAGCGAGCTCTGCTTTGCGGCACCTATTTCCTATAAATACAGGGCTCCCCTCGATCCCAAAGGATAGATCATCTGACATTTCACCTTCTGAGCTCTCAAATAGAAAATCACTTCTTTCACTACGAACCATGAGCTTCATGAGGTACTTTTTTGTTGTGAAGTTCCTCCCCCTTTTCTTTAACACAACCCCTCTTCCGAGAGGGATTCCTTTCACAAATCCCACGGTCCTTCGCAATGGAAGGGGATCCCCATTGGGTCTCAGGTTGCCACGAAGTATTTATGCTTCGCGAAACACCCTCCATGCACGCGTGACCCACGTGATAAGGCAGGGTCACTGTGCTTTGCTAATCACATTGTTTCACGACACCTTTTTTATGCAAGGCACCCTTGATTCATGAGGCATTGCTTTGTGAATTCCTTTACACTTCACTAAGCTCCTTCTATATGCACATGTACTCTATTCTTAGGCTAGGACACTTCGCCTCGCAAAGAATATTCCTTCATGAATCCCCTTCTCTACATGGAGCACTAGAGCTCTACAAAGATTATATGTATAAACTACTTAGCCCTGCAACTCCTTTTCCTGTGAAGCCCTCTAGGTTTACATAAAGTAACATCAAAGTACCTTGGGTGATGTTTCCCATTGCGTTGCTTCACCTCATGCTTCTTCTCATAGGAACGCTAACAGCTATTTCTTCTTTTCATAGCCACACTAACGTAGACCCCCAATTAGATCACCTCTCGACACCCCCCATTTATGGAATTGTCGATGCCTTCCTTCCCTCAAGGGTGGGTGGGTATCGGTTATGTAAGTACTAGGGGTGTGGAGTGAAGCCGCCTCATCCGAGTGGAAGGACATTAAAATTCCAAGTGTTATCATCCTTAGCACATGATGTTAAACAGTGACCACACCCCATGTATCAGACATAGGGTTCCCCCACCATGGACATTCTACATGCCCACTAGTCTCCACATGAGTGAGATCATTCCTCGCATGGAATGGGATCCTCATTATAGGAGCAACGTCTGTCTGTGGGGAAAGGGAAACCACCCTGGTGTAAGCCCCTAGCTTTTCTTGTAGAAGGTAGCATCCCAACTCCTCCTCTCTTCTTGGGTGCCAAATCCATCTCCCATTCGGCTTTTTCACTATACGGGCCTCCATCCTGGAGTAAGTCCCAATCTTCATCACCTCGGGCTACTAACCAAGCGTGATCCCCTGTTTCCTCTTTGGGCCGCTAACCACGCATAATCCCCCATTCCACTTCCCACGGACGCACCTTCCGAAATGTGATCGTCAGGTCTTTTCTACCTCTTTTTTCTCACACCGAGCATGACTCACATGGTCTTAGAGTAATAATCGACCATGACACCCTCTCTGGAGAGCCTAGAGTGTAATACCCAACACCATTCTGAACTACGAGGTCTTTGATCCTTGCCAAGGAAAGGTACGTAGGAAGCCTCCCTAAGTTTCAAGCCCAAAACTCATTGGTTCCGCCACCCTTCATGTCAGCACCCAAATACATTATGAACTATGATGTATTTGATCCTTTCCAAGGCAAGGTACGTAGGAAGCCTCCTTGAGGATCAATCCCAACACCCATTGGTACCGACCATCTTCACGCCGGTTCACCAAACCAACCTGAACTATGAGGCCTTTGATCCTTTCCAAGGCAAGGAACATAGGAAGTCTCTATGAGGTTCAACCACATATAACAGTAAGCCATTGCGACCCAATCTAGTGGTAAGCCATTATGAACCCCATCTAGCAGTAA
Organism: Viscum album; assembly: GCA_963277665.1. Classification (NCBI taxonomy): domain Eukaryota; kingdom Viridiplantae; phylum Streptophyta; class Magnoliopsida; order Santalales; family Viscaceae; genus Viscum; species Viscum album. The sequence goes on from OY728131.1 coordinate 918,831,591, forward strand.
GCTGTTGCGACCCATCTAGCGGTAAGTCGTTGTGACCCCATCCAGCGGTAAGCCGTTGTGAACCCCATCCAGCGGTAAGCTGTTGTGACCCTATCCAATGGTAATCCATTATCAACCCCATCCAGAGGTAAGTCGTTGTTAGGTGAACTATGTGGACTTTGATTCCCTGCAACAAGGATACGTAGGAGGTCTCTTCGAGACTCAATCTCAACATCACCGTCATCCTCGAGTCAACTCCAACTCATTCTCCACCCACTTCACTTAACCATCCATCATCCATTTTGGTTCCTACCCAGGTCACCACATCCCAGTGGGATCATGCCACCCCATTCTCTATTCAATTTAACAACAATCAGGTAGCTAACCACGCATTAGCCCCAACATCGGTGTTCCCTCCAGGGGTTGCACTCACCTGATCTGCTCTAGTCAGTGTTCTAATCTGTCTGATCTATCTCTACTAGATGTTGAACATGCAGAATACCATCTTTTAGACCTAGTAAGCTGAAGAAAGTCTCAGATACATGCCTATGGAATAAAATTCCATGCATTCGATGTGGGATGCCTTAGGATTCGGTGCCCTCAAGAAGCCCTATAATAAGGGGAAGAAACCCAGACGCGCCAGTGTTCCACCATCCATACATGTTAGTGATGTCCAACGTGACTAATCCCCCGACCGAAGGTTTCTACCCTGACCAGACCCCTTGGAATGTCCCGAAATAAGCTGTGTATTTAACTGGTGTCCCTAAAGATATGGCACTGGTAAGTGTTTCACGAACAATGTCTTAATCTATAAGGGAGACCTGGATTAGGTGACAAGTTCTGAGGAGGAATCCATGGAGGGAAGAACCGACGTCCCATCATCATGTTTTGATCAAGGAGAAAATGTCCCTGAATAAGGAATGAATGTTTCCCGCCTTTGGAAAGTGGGAATGTGGGGAAAAAAACAATGTCTCTATCCTCGAACAGATGGACGCATGTGCCCTGACAAAATCATCAAAAATAAAAATGGTGAAACCGATGTGAAACTCTTCTCCTCAATATGGAGATTAGTATCATTCGAGACATCAATAGATTATCATGTCACTAGATCCAGATATCTGGCATCGGGTCCCACCAAGCAAATAGTGGTCATGGCATGAAACTCACCATAAGTTGGGGCGGTAGAATGTTGGGCATCCCAATCTGTGACATTGTCAGTGTGGATACCTCTTATCGGTCATGGAAGATGGAATGGCGCTGGGGCATTGGTTGTCGATTCCCTTTTTCTTTCAGCACTGATAAGTTAATCTCCCTACTTTCAGAAACCAAGAAGCTGCACCCGGAACTTGATCACCACCAACCCACTGACGCAGGGGCAGGGGCAGTACCAGCACGATAGTCCTGCGTGGTTCAGCCTCTTCTGTGACGGTCTCAACGGCCATGACCACTGGGTACCTCCACCCCATCTCACCCTCAGAGTTCATCCAATGAAGGGTGATCAATTACCTCATACACTGGTATGAGGAGGAGGGTATTATCCCAAATCGGTATATGGCCTGCCTAGATTTAGAGGCATCTTCACCTCATCGTCAATTCCACCCCCAAGGGCCGCACAGGGAGCCACTGCTCCCAAATCCAACATATAACCATTTTAGGAGCCTCTCCCCACAACGTCTCGACGACTCCCTACCCTATACTGATGAGGTAGGGGATATCTGGGTCATCCCATCCAGGATCCCATTCCAGGGGCTCCCAGAAAGGGCTCCCACCAGGCCGTGTCAGCACTGCCACCCAATCTTACTAGCCGAAAAGCAGGTAAGCCATGTACCTACACCACCGGCTCTAGTCCATCTAACCCGATGCCAGTGTTGGGCGCAAGCCGAAGAGGACATCCTCTAATGGGTGTCAATGTCATCGGCTACTATGGCCCGACCCACCACTGACGCATATCACCAACTCCTTGTGTATGCTTAGCAGGTACATTCATATGCTCGACCTGGATCGAGGCCCCAACCGCCCCACGGGCAGGCTGGGTCGAATCTCTTGGTCGCTGGCACAGGAAGTGGTCACCACGGACTAACCTTCAGTGATTCCACCAAGTATGGAGGCCTTCCCCGCTTCCAGGATCAGCATGGAGGCCTGCCCCATGCCACCTTCAATCCAAATGAGGGTCCTCCGCGCGGCGGTGACACCCATCATGGAGGCCTCTCCCGTGATCATTATATTAGGTTTGGAGTCATCCCACCAGCCATAGACCGCCAGTGTGGGGATGTTGCGCATCCGATCAATCTCCAGCATGGGGGCCCTCCCCATGTTCTTATAGCAGCTGATGAAGTTCCTCCTCACCCCAGTAACCAGATGGGTGAAGGCCAGCCTCGCTTCAACAGTACCCCGCATGGAGGCCCTACTCGCATTCGACTCAACCAGTATGAGGACCTTCCTCGCGTTGATTTCATCAGGGAAAACAAGCATGGGGGTCCCACCTATGCTTCTTTGGGCTCAAGTGGAGGTCCTACCTATTCTGGCACTTCCCACAGAGGTCCTCCTCATATCCCTTTTGATATCTGCCTCGGTTCTCCTCGCAACCCGGCTTACTCGGGTGGAATTCCTCCTCATCCCAAAACCAGTACGGCTGAAGGTCCTCCTTGTGCCGGAAATATACCCTACCTTAAAGAACCATCCTCGGGCACGAGGGCGGGTCATCAACGACATAAAAGGAACACTAATAAGATTCAAACTAAGATTAAACTAGCTTTATTCTCAGATTCCGAAGCTGAATACCACCCAACGATGGAACCCTCGCCCAGGTCGTCAGTGTCAAGGGTCATGGCAAGAACAAGGCACATCAGCCTAGTACTCCTAGAATGTGAGGTCCATTGTATTCCCACCTCCCTCTATAGTTATATCCAAGAGGATGAAAATTTTCCAACCCCATAGGTTACGGTCATTCGATCGCCACCATCATCGTCAGAATAACTCTCTACCTCAACTAGAGATCGCAGAGAACTTTTCTTGGGACCAATGGAAGATGAATAGCAGCATGGTCCACCACCAGTAGGCCTAGCCCCCATGCCAGAAACTATGGTCGTCGGCCTTTCTTATCGCGACATAGCGTCCAGGTCACTACGCTCTCCAGAGGATAGCCCTAGATTTGGCGGTTTGTCCACTCGCTCGTTGTATTCTCCACTAGCCATCCTACCATCCAAGCAGTCTGATTCAGTACCGTTGCCCATTCCCCAGCCGCCTCTGGTTGATGATTGGGGAAATGAAGGTCCAGACCCAGAATCTGAGCCAAGAAGCTTATGGAATATCCTCACAGAGGATCACTTCCCTGAGTTGTTTTGGCTTGTGGTGGTGCCGAATTTCTGCACACCAGAATCCCTCACCCTAGAGGAAGTTGAATGTTTCTGTCAAACACTCTGGGTGACACACTTATGCCTTTATCACCAGTGAGTGGCATATCTGAATATCCAAGCGCATTTTGAGGAAATTTGAAAACAATGTCGTCTGATTGATTTGGCCGCACATCATGTGGCCCAACGCCCTGAGTCACCAGGTCGTTGTAGGGCCCTCCAGCAACGATGCGTTCAGAGCTTCAGGGTATTGTGCGAGATTATCAAAGAGGATTCCCCTCATGTGAAAATATGTGGCTGGGGGCAATATGCTACCCTCCTCTTCAGTCCTATCCACCGGTAGCCCGACTTTCCCAGTGATATCGATGACATACCTCTGGGAAGAGCCGCAGTCAACATGGAAAACCTATTAGAAGAGAATAATGAGGTATAGGTCCTTGATGGGGACCTCCCCCCTAAAGGTGTTCAACACCTATTGGGTCCATCGAGGAGGGTCACTTGCCTACATAGGATCCTGCTGGGTATCCTCGCGCCCACCGAGGCATTAGTCCTCACCCGGAATCCCAGTAAGGGAAAGGAACTCCTTTGAGTTTTCAATCCCTCTGACCCATCTGGCTCAGTGCAGAAGGTGGAGGAAAACCCTAAGAAAGTCGTGTTGCATCAGCAACTCACCGAATAGAAGAAGGTGGTCGACAATCTGAACACACTACAGAGCGACGACCAGACTATGGTGATCCTAGGCTGGGGCAGCAGAGGCAAGCACAGCTTCCCCTCAGTTAATTTCCTCCAGTTGACCCTGACCATCTTTCCCACACAGATAGGGATGAGGTTCGAGATTATGGAAAGAGGGCACGGTACGTATCACTGAATCCTCCTGAACAGCGTAACAATCCTCGGGATCCAGTTCGGATTCCCCCCAACTACCCGCATGTTGCTCCACGAGCCACTCCATGAGCTGCTAGGCTGCCTTATCATGTTGAAGAACCTTCCAATGCATTGGTGGTCAGGGATCCCTGTCAAGACAAGAACCCCTTCCCAGATGATCCCATGGCGGCACTCATTTCCTCTCTCGAAACTTTAGAGATGCAACAGGTGGCGCTCCCGCATGATGGCAATCCATATCCAGTATGGGTGGATGATATACCAGCACCTATGAGTTTTGAGAATCCCACCTCTTCCCCCTTCAATGGGATAGGGGACCCTTCATAGTATCTGGCCCACTTTATCTCAAGGTGTGGCCCCAAGTTGGGAACTCCGGCACAACAGGAGGTCGCAAAGATCTAATGTTTTGTGCAGACATTAGAGGGGCATGTGTTTGTCTGGTATAACCAGCTCCCCATCAGATTAGTAACCAGCTGGGAGGACCTCTGTAGGAAGTTCCTCTACCATTTCAATTCCACAACATGGAAGATAAGTATCGAGGACCTCTTCAAGTGAAAGAAGAGTCCTGATGAGCGTGTTGCCGACTTTGTCACCCAGTGTAAAGGACTCAATTATTCCCTTGACATGGAACTGACTCATGAGAAGTTACTGAAAATGTGAATAGGGAACGTTAAGACGGATCTGGTCCCCTCTCTGATCACCCAAAACTATCCCAGGGTATTTCGTGACTTCTCTGATAAGTCCTAGTGCCTAGTGGAAGCCTTACAGTAGGCCAAGCAGGCGCGTCTGTTGCCCACTATGATCCCTGCGAGAAGGGCCTCCAGGGTCGAGCCTGCCGTAGTGGTCCAGATAAAGGCCCCTAGGTGACTAGATTTGTTTCCAGTAGAGTCATCTCTACATCCTCACATAGTCCCTCCACCTAAGGCGTAGCCACCGGCCTAACAACGCCCACCTTAGAATCGGTAGGTGCTCCCACGCAATGCACCACCACTGCCCAGGCTTGATAACCATGCTCCACCTCCTCGACAAGCTCCTACAGCCCCTCTTTAGGGTCAAGCTCCAAGGGACCCCTTTATATATAGGAAAACTAGACCTACTCATTAAATGAGACATAGGTCCCCGGTTACATCTGCAGTGCCTTAGAGTAGGGGATTCTACATTTTTAGAGTATAGAAGACTGGAAGAGGCAAACCTCACTAATCACCCTAATTAATTCCCCTACCATCGGATCATGGGGAACACTCTCAAGAATTTATATGTGTTCAAAGACTATCTTAAAGACTAGGTAGATAACAACATAGTCTGTTTAGGCCCAGCTCCGGTACATGTGGCATGTGTCTTCATAAGGCCAGACAGCAGCAGCGAGGGCGAGGGCGAGTGGCATCAGGTTTCCAGTCGCGGATCCCAGAAGTATGACTACTGGATGGCTCAAAAAATAGTCTTCCAGGATAATGGTGTCATCCGGGAATGCCTGAATTGGCCAGAGCCTCTAGAAGTTGCGGTTACCACTTCTGCATCGTCATATCAGTCGGCCTTTTCCCAGAAGATCAAACACTGTAAACGCAAGGGAAAGAAAAGTCCCCCATCGATGCCATAGTCGTACCATACTCTCGGTGAATTCATACCCTCGAAGATGAAAATACCTCCTAGAATTCATCCAGTAGTGGATGAATATTCAATCAGTGGTCAAGGTTGCACCTCGGTTAACACCGTATAGCTGGTAAATCCCTACATGATTCTGGATGATGAGGAGCACCCGGCAGATCTTCCCAACTTCCCCAGTCATCTCCAGTGTCAACGGAGTTGTGGATATATGGTCAATCAGATTTCCTTGGTTAGAACTTCAATCAAGGATGTGCATGCTACAAAAACTAGGCAACATGATCAACGCAGAACTCAGCATGCACGACCTTCTCATCTGGTGGCATCAGGCCCGTCTTTGTTGTCGTTTGTGTTGCTGGACCAGGCAGAGCTACCCCAACCATGTCGTGACCAGTCATTCCATACTATAGGCCGGTCTCAGTTGCCTGGCCCTTATCCTATATCCACTTTGCAGGCCTCAACCAGTGGGCAGTGAGATTTTCCCAGTACCAGTCAGCTGCCGGTCCAGTCGGCCGAACCCACCATAACTCCTGTCATAGAGAGACCTCCTACAAGCATAATTTCACGCCTGGCACAAAATTATGATTTTATTGAGAAAATTTCTATAATTCCAGAAAGTATTTCCATCCATGAGGCCCTCCTTCTATCATCAGATATGCGTGAGGCCCTCGCTGAGCCTTTAAGAATCCCCCTCCATTTTGAGACAAAAGTCGCAGCTATAGAAGCCTTTCATGATGAAGCGGTCGAGAATGCTGAATTCCAGGCCATCATCTTGTTCTATGGAGAATATAAAGGCTCTCCTATATAGGGTCACATTCTCTCCCTGTACATCACTAGGAAATTCAATGATGTGGAGGGTCGTCGCTGTCTTGTCGACACGGGCTCTAGAATTAACCTAATCCCGACTCAGACACTGCGAAAGCTGGGATTTTCTGAAGATGATATGAGTCCCTATGACCTACGAATCCAAGGTTATGATAGGACGGAACAGTCACTGGTTGGTAAGATCCACATGAAGACCTAGTTTGGTGGCCTAGTTTCCAGCACCGAATTTATGGTAGTCTCTCAGGACACCACCTACAATGCATTGATGGGAAGGCCATGGCTCCACCTACATGTGGTGGTTCCCTCTTCATATCACCAGTGCCTCAAGTACCCCCTTAATGATCGATTTTGCATGCTTCAAGGTGATGCATCTCCCTTTTCCTCTTGTTAATCCCACTACCTGGATGATAACTACTACAAAGAGAAAGGACAAGCAGATTCACACTAATGAGGTTGATCATGTCGTGGTTGCGACTGACCCGTGGACAGATCTGGATGATGCCTATGCCTTTCCAATTCATCGATTGGACGCTATGACCTCAGACATGGGAAAATTCTTCATTGTTTTTGGGATGAGGGGGGAACAAATTCCCATTCCTAAGTGATGCCATAATATCACCTCGTACTTCTATACAAATCAGGCTCAGGTGATCCCGAAGCCTCCTACCCCTATAAGGTATCAAGATATCAACCCCATGGAAATGAAAACATGTCATAATTTCTTATTCATCTGGGCTGGAATTAACCGGATCAATCCGACATGCCACTATTTCTTCGACATCATCAATTGTGGCCCCTTAGGCCAAAGGCCAAATGGGATCAGATCAACAACCTTCATCGTTATGGTTACGGCAGCACATGAGTTCTCTGATGCAGTGTCCACTGCCGTTCAGGCTGGTACCAGCCTTCCGTCATGATCTTTCGACTCAGAATAATCTCTCCCCACCACGGATTTCCCCTCCATGAGTGAACAAGGGGATTTGGAGGATGCTACTCCCGCCTTTGAAGAAGGCGTCTCTACCACAGTCGACAAGTTGGTACAGGTGAACCTCATTAGCGAGGCAGACCTGAAACCCACATTGATTAGTGCCACCATGCCCCTTGAGGAGCAGCAGCAGTACATAGACTTCCTAAAACAACATCGTGATGTATTTTCCTAGTGTTATGATGATATTCTCGGACTATAACCTTAGTTATCCATCCATCGCCTCGGTCTCCCTGCAAGTCATTGCAGGTTCAAGAAGGTTCCCAGAAAGATACACCCTTCTCACGGTGCCATGGTAGAGATGGAAGTTGATAAGATCATCAGATCCAATTTCATTAAGGAGGTCTAGTACCCCAAATGGCTAGACAACATTATGTGAGTCAGGAAGAAGAATGGACAGATCAAAGTCTGCATCGAATTCCGGGATCTCAACCTTCACTATCCAAAAGATGATTTTCTCCTTCTTGTGATGGAGTTTTCAATTGACACTACAGTTGGATTCCAATCCCTCTCCTTCATGGATGGGTACTCTGGTTACAACCAAATCTGAATGGCCCCCGAGAAAGAGGAGTTCATAGCCCTTAGGGCACCGCAAGGTACTTTCTGTTACCAAGTCATGCCCTTTAGTTTAAAGAATGTGGGTTCCACCTATCAGCGAGCTATGCATATCATATTTAAGATGATCCTCAAAATTTTGGTGGAAGTCTATGTGGACAATCTAGTGGTCAAATCTCACCAGCGTTAGGACCATCTCAAAGACCTTGAGAAAGTGTCCAGCTTCCTCTGTTCTCGTCACCTGAAGATGAACCCATTAAAGTGTGCCTTTGGGGTCACCTCTGGAAAGTTTCTCGGCTTTTTTGTTAGATACAGGGGTATTGAGTTAGACCTAGAAAAGATTATGGCCATTATCCAGATGTCTCCTTCAATCAACATTCAGGAGCTTCAAGGTTTCCAAGGCCACTTATCTTATATATGCTAATTCATTGAAAATCTGGCTGGCTACTGTAAGCCCTTTTCTTGGATTATAAAGAAAATCACCGCCTATGAGTGGGACGAAGAGTGTTAGATTTCTTTTGAGGAGATCAAGTAGTATCTACTCCAACCTCCGATCTTAATTCTACCTATCTCCAGAAAACCATTGGTCTTTTATGTGACCACCCTAGAATGATCCCTAGGTGCCCTTCTCACCCAGAAGAACAATGAGGGGAAGAAGAACAACCTCTTTTACATTAGTCATATGATCCTCGATATGGAGACCAGATACTCCCACATTGAAAAGAGCTGCCTTGAACTGTTATTCACTGTACAAAAATTGTGACATTACTTACAGCACAACGAGGTACAACAAGTGTCCCAAGTAGACCCACTGAATTACATCTTGAACCGCCCCATGTTGATAGTTCGTCAAGCTTGGTGAGCAGTGATTCTCTAGCAGTTTGATATCAGGTTTGTCCCTCAGAAGGATATTAATGGGAAAGCATTGGTAGACATCCTTAATGCCCATCTGGATCCTACTGACCAGTCCTTAGATCTCGATTTCCCCGTTGAGGCGATCTTATCAGTAGACCAATCCATGTCATGCTGGAAAATTCACTTCGATGGTGCTTCCTGAAGCCCCATCAGCAGGAGGCTCAATGATCCCAAACTCAACATAGTAGGCATGGGTATCTTCTTTATTATCCCAACACAAGACATTCTTCCATACTCATTTTTTTTGTCATAAGTCTTCACCAACAATGATGCAGAGTATCAAGTTCTCATCCCTGGCCTTGAGTTAGATCTCGGGATTGATGTTCCCCTTTTTCATGTGAAATGGGATTACAAACTTGTCATAAAGTAGATCAACGGTGACTACGTCCTTAGAAATTTAGAGCTCATACCATTGTTGGAGCGCACTCTCCAACTAATGGCCCAGTTCCCATCTCGGTCGGAAGTTATTCATATCCCTCAATCTCAGAACGGTTGAGCTGATGCCCTGGCCGACCTGGCTGCATCACTTTCCGAACTCAAGAAGGATGATCTGATTATCCACATGGAGAATTGGAGAGTCATTGCTCCTGTCACCCCAGATGATGATGACAGCCTGAAGGTGAGCCATCTTACCGCTGGAGCCTCCACTTCAGGACCCCCAAATGCTGTGGTTGAAGTGATTCCTGACTGGAGATCCCCCTTTGTTGAGTATCTCCAAAATGGTTACCTCCTAACTAATCGGGTCAAGCGCGAGCGAATCCAACGTTGTGCATTACAGTTCACCCTCCAGGACGGCCCTAGCCATGAGAAGATCCTCTATAAGTGTGGATTTGATGGGGTTCCCCTCTATTTCATTCAAGGGGTTAAGATTTATCAAGTCATTCAAGAGGTTCACGCCAATTCCTACGAGGCTCATCAGACCAGGCCAAAGTTATCTCACCATATCCATAGATTGGGGTACTTCTGGTCCTCCATGATCCATAACTGCATCAAGTTCGCCAAGAAATTTCATGTGTGCTAAATTCATGCTAACTTTATGCATCGGTCGCCAAATCCTCTTCACTCCACCAAGTAATCTTGGCCATTTGTGGTGTGGGGACTTGATGTCATGGGAACATATCCACCAACGATAGCTCACTAGTGCAGATTCATCCTAATGGATGCAGATTTCTTCTCCAAGTGGGAAGAGGCAGTTCCACTCAAGGAGGTTAAGGCCCATTACATCGTTGACTTCATGAGCTCCAATATCATCTACCAATTTGGAGTCCCTCAATCCATCCTCACCAATAATGGTACCAACTTATGAGCAGTTGAGCGGATGAAATTGTATACTAATTACAACATTCGTTCTAACAATACCTCCCGCTATCATGTGCAAGAAAATGGACAGATCGAGGCATTCAAAAAAACCCTCTCTAACATTATGCAGAAAATGGTTGGTCAGAATAAGAAAAGTTAGACAGACAAGATCTCCAACACCCTTTGGTCTTATCGGATGATGACTCGTAATTCCACCCAAGTGACCCCATATTCCCTGGTATATGGAAGAGAAGTCGCCCTGCCCATCGAGATTCAGTTGCCTTCACTGCGCACAACTGTCTATAATCAGAAAGAGCCAAATAAAGTAGATGAAATCCATCTGGCCGAGTTGGAAGTGCTTGAAGAGAACATGCTTTGTGCCCTGCACAACCTAAAAAGGCATAAGAACAAGATAGCCAGAGCTTTCAACAAGAAATTTCATTTCTGCTCCTTCTTGCAGGGCGACTTGGTATTGACCTTGAGGGAACCAATGATACCTAGAAGGAAACTACCCAAGTTGGAACCCAAATGGGAAGGACCTTACATCATTCACAAGGTTTACACCAATGGCGTGTACTCTCTAGTTACAATGGATGATGAGCGTTTAACTCCTCTCACCAATGCCAAGTTCCTCGAGCAATACTTTTCTTGAATCCTAGGGTCCCATATTTTCATAAACTGTATGGTACTACACGTCCTTAAACTGGACGGTCTCGTATGATCCTAAACTGCATGACGGTCCTGCATGACCTTAAACTGCATGGTCCTCAATGACCTTAAATTGTGCATCATCCTGCATGACGTTAAACTGTATCTTAAGAAGTACGTACGACTTGATTCCCATCCTCATGGGATATGTAGGAATGCTCAAACACCTCGTCTTGAGTCCATCCCCAGTTCCTCTTTGACTATCCCCTCCTAAGTGTGGTTCTTTTGGGGGATCTCACATGGTGTCAGGTAGGCTTCTTAAGCCCCACCCATGTCAGGGTTATGATGATTGCACCATGTTCCCTCCTTCGTTCTTTTAATCCTCCAACATCCTTACTGCATGACGCTAAACTGCATGGCTTTTTTAGAACTACATATGGCTTCATCCCCATCCTCATGGGATACGTAGGACATCTTGGACATTTCATCCATAGGCCCAGCCCAAAAACTTCAAGAACTTCCATTGGGATGAAACACATGGTGTGGCACAAGACTTTTCCCTCATTCGCATCAAGTTCATCATAATTATACCATGTATCTCTCTCCCATGAAGATCTTTGTCTCTTCTCCTGTCCAACTTTATTTGAGATTGCACGGGTGCATTCATGTTCCACAGGCCTCATCATTTTGGCTTCCATTACCTTTCACACCCAAAGGGACCCCAAAATGGCATGGATGTTAGGCCTAAGGGCTCTCCTACCATTAAAAGACAACGTCCTCGAGGGTTTCAGAAAAAAATAGATACGAGTCTCGCATTTCGGATATAGTCAGTCATTGATGCTCATTTATTGTTCCCATTTCAGGTCACACAATATAGATGATGTGTTTCAAACATAGTCAACAGCTATCCTCTGTCGTTGTCACCACCCCTGTATTTCCCAATCATGGATTGTAGTGGTTCATTCTACCCCTCCATCTCTCCAAATCTCATCCCACTTTGAGCAGGAGTGTAATTCCAACGGTCAAACCCTTATGTGATGGGGAGTGCCTAATCCTACTCCTTGTTTCCCATACCGAGCATTTCTCACATGGGCTTAGAAGCTATGATGAGGCAATGCCTGCATGAGAGGCCATATGACTATAGTTGGTTGGGGCGCCCAGCCTCAGGTCCTTCAACCCCTTCAGCCCCCTGAACTGAGTTCTCATTTAGGATTGTGTGGTAAGGTTTGGACTCACGTCCTCATTCATGTTGGTCTATTTTTTCGTGCCACACATATCCCCTTGAGGAATCCATCCCTTCATTTAGGGTTCATCTCGTGAGTACAGGCCCAGCCATGCTTCGCGAATCCTATCATTCAAGCATTCCTTCACCTTCCATATCCAAAATGGCCCTCAAATGTCATGGATACTCGACCCAAGGGCTCTCCTTCCATTACGGGCTAACGCCCTCAAGGATTGATAATGACAAGTTGATAAATGTCTCGTGTTGTGAATATGTTCAACAGTATACGCTCGATTGTTCACCCCCCTTCTGGTCACACAAGGGTGGATGTTGTGTTGCAAACATGGTCAATAGTTGTCCTCAATCATCATTGCCACTTTGTGGCCTTCCATAAGCACGATGATTCACCCTCTGTCCCTTGCATATGACACTAAACTAGGCATATACGGTCCGATCTCTATGACCCTAAACTAAGATCACCTTCATCCTCGCTGCAAGATGTAAAACTGCAAGCTTCCCATGACATTTTTTCCATAGTCCGGCCTCAGTCCCCTTGGACTTTTCGGGCCCCTGGCCCAAATTCCCACTTAGGGTTGTATAGTGTGGTGCGGGATTATGTCCCCATTCACATCAGATTTCTCTTCAAGTTGTACACATCCCCCAGATGAGATGCCTTACCCCAACCTTTTTCCTCACTATAATACATTAAACTGCAAGATTGCCATGACATTATATCCATGGCCCAGCCTCAGGCCCTTTGGCCTTTTTGGGCCCCTGGCCCAAGTCCTCACTTTGGGTTGTACAATGTGGTATGGGATTATGTCCTCATTCACGTCGGGTTACTCTCCATACCATACACTCCCCTCGTTGGGGTATCCTGTCCTTATTTTCATCATCCTTTCCTTTAGAACTATGTGTGTCTTGATTCCCATCCTCATGGGATACGTAGGACCGCCCAAACATCTAGTCTTCGGGTCCATCCATATCTCTTAGAAACCTCCCTATCATTTTGGCCCCCTGTCCCGTGTTCTTTCAAAAGAGGGGTATACAGTGTGGTGTGGACGCACATCCTCATTCACATCGTTCTTATAACAACCACGTCGCTTACCTATCTCTCTCTCCTGAGTGACCTTCGCTCCCTTTCCCAACTTTCATATCTTTAAGTCAGCTGCCCTTAAGTCGGGTCCCTCTGCCCTCTTCTGTGATTCACCAATTGGCCTATGAGTACTATGGTCTAGAACCCAGAGTGTCAGATTCTACTTGGACATGCTTCCGCCCGCTTTTCAGGCTTCTTGTTCCTCTTCATTTGGGCTTCCATTATCTTTCACACCTGAAGGGACCCCCAAATAGCATGGATGCTAGGCCTAAGGTATCTCCTACCATTACGAGCCAACGTCCTCAAGGGTTTTAGACAAAAAATCGATACAAGTCCCATGTTGCGAATATGGTCAGTGGTTGAAGCTCATTTGTTGTCCCCATTTCAGGCAACACGATATGGATGCTGTGTTTCAAACATGGTCAATAATTATCCTTCATCGTCATGCCATCCCCTTCAATCCTTGAATGTTGGCTCTATGATTCACAGTATTTTCCACCCCATCATGTCCAAATGGAATTTCAATAATCCTGGAACTATCCCTCAGTGCACATTTGCATGTTAGGAGGACAAAAAGTCGCGATAAAGGCATCATTTGAGGCTCCGCACCAACTTCCCTTTTGTGTGTTTTCCAGGTATTGCAAAAAACTTCTTTCGCGCTTGTTTCCCACACCAATCTAGACTCACGTAGGCTTAGGGATCATTTTGAGGTCTGCACTTACTTGGAAGGATTTTACTTCTCCTTGGTCCGAGCTCTAAGACCTTAAACTAAGATCTCTTTTAGAACTACGTGTGGCTTGATTCATATCCTCATGGGATACATAGGAACACCCGGAAATCTCGTCTTCGGGTCTAGCTCAAACAGGGACTATCCTCTCCTGTCCTATATCCTCTAACCTTTTCTGGCCCCTCAGCCTGAGGTTTTCTACTCATAATCACATATGATATGATATGGACCTCGTCCTCATTCACGTCGAGTATGCTTTATCACACCGTGATTATTCTTTATTGAACCACATCTTTTGTATATATGTCCAAGCCATATGAATTTCAACTATGCTGCATATTCCCACATGACTTTAAATTGTTGTGTCTATACTGCATGATGTTAAACTTCATGGTTGGTCCCATCACATGACCCTAAACTTTGATATTATCATCCTGGCCACATGATGAAAAACGGAATAGCACCGTGATATCCTCACTCGAGGTGGCATCGTGTTTGGTATCATTCACACATTATACCATTTTTCAACGCCTCATACAGCTTGATTACTGTGGCGATGCTCAGATTTTTTATCCTAGGTCCATCACTTCAAAAAAAACACACATTCATCCTAAAGGACAAACAAGATCTATCAAATACCACTTCTTTCAGTGCAAGGTCCAGACCCTCACAACCTTATTATCTCTGGCACTGGTGTCCTACCGTTCCATCCCAAGAACTATGAACAACTTGATTCCCATCCTCATGGAATACGTAGGAATTCCCGTGCACTTTGCATCAAGCCTAGCCTAACTTCCATTTTTGGTCCCTCGACCTAAAGCCTTCCTAAAGAACACATGGTGATATGGACTCCAAATCCTCATTCACGTTGGGTTACATAATTACCTCACCATGTTTCACCCATGTTCCCTACCACCTATGGTCCGAGCTCCATGACCGTAAACTAAGACCACTCTTCATCCTTGCTGCAAGACATTAAACTGCATGGCATCTTCGATAACTACGTACGACTTGATTACCATCCTTATGGGATACATAGGAATGCCCAAACATCATGTCTCTAGGTCTAGCCCCAGGAATTCAAAATCATATCCCCCCTCTTTCGGCTCCTCAGATCAAAATCTTTTGGGAACATGTGGTGTGGTAAGTACCCCATGGGTTCTCGTTCACGTTGGGTTTTGCAATAGCCGAGCCATGAGCCTCCCATGTCTTTTTTCAACCTAGTATGATCTTTATGACCCTAAACTATGATCTCCCTATGGGAACTGCACTTCATGTTTGGCCAATTCGCCAGCCTGCACACATTCCATTAAATCACATCCCCCTTAATGGTCTATCCTAGGACCTTAAGCTGGAAGTGTGCGCCCTAGTACCTTCGTCCTCAGGAAGGTACTTGACTCCCTCTATTTGATACATCTTATAGTCGTATTTATATGTGTCTTGAAAAAGAGCCCAAAGTGTGGAATTTTCATCAGGACATTCCCCTTGTTCCATGTCTGAGCTTTGAGAGCCTTTTATATGGATCCTCTTCCATTTCCACATCTGAAGGGACCCCCTTTACAGCCTGGCCTCATGCCACATTGTCTTACCTACAGACTTGGGCCAACATCCCTCAGGACCTAGGATGACATTTGCGACAGGTGCCATGTTTTGAACATGTTCAGCGGCCAACCCTCATTTTTTTGTCCCCATTCAAGGCTAACGTAAAGCGGATGTTGTGTTTTGAACATGGTCAACAATTATCCCCTATTGCCACGCCACAATCATCATGGTCTAGATCATGAGCATCATGATTCACATATTTTCACTTCCTTATGTTTAAGTGGAATTCCAACATACTCAACTTTACTCCTCCACACATCCAGGTGCGTTATATAGGCGGGTCAGCATCATTGGTACATTGATCACTTAGTGTACCATCACCCCAAACATGTGCCTTCTTGTTCTAGGAAAGTCCAATCACTAATCCTTATTTCCCACATCGATCATGACTCACGTGGACTTAGTAGCTTTGGTAGGACCTGTACTGGCACAGCCAGGCCACCTGTGCCTTTCATCATCCCGCATGATGTTAAACTTCTCCCTCAGAACTACGTACGGATTGATTCCCATCCTCATGGGGTACGTAGGAACGCCCGGTCACATTACGTCGAGCCCTGCCTAACATTCACTTTTGGTCCCTTGACCTAAATAACTTCCTCTAGGGATACGTAGTGTGGTGAGAACTCCTTATGTCCTCATTCACGTCGGGTTTATAGCTACCGCACCACATACTCCCTTCCTGGGATCTTACCTTTCACAGTTCATCCTACCATATGACATTAAAACTACACTGGTTCATATGTCCTTGATGCATGACATTAAACTACAGTTCTACCCTGAATAAGTTCGGGATGCCCCACTACAACGTTGGGACGCAATAGCTTCCTCACCAGAGAGGTCTTGTGTAGAAGTAGGAATGACCCATGATCAGATTGGTGCACCCACCTGATGTGTTTTCACCATGGTGGCATAATGTAAAGAGCATTGGGTTCTGTTCGAACAAACCATCACTCCATCTTTCATGCTTTGTGTTCCCCTAATTCAGACCCTCGTCATCTTTCACGTCTAAAAAATAACCCCCTAACAGTATGGATGCTTGGCATATGGCTCTCATGCTGTCCTGGGATAATGTTCTGAAAGACTAATGGATGAAATTCTGAGTCAGGCCCCATGTTTTGAACATGGTCAGTAGTCAGCCCTCACTTTTTATTCCCATTTTAGGCTAATGCAATACAGATACTGTGTTTCGAGCATGATTATCAATTATCCTTCATTCTCATGCCACCCCCATAGTGTTTTGAATCTGGGGTATCATGATTCACAATTTTCATTCCCTTATGTTCAGATTTATTTCCAAACCCCCAACTCGTGCACTAGAGAAAATTGGGCAAATGTCAATTCAATTGTTCTGAGATCTTCCCCCTCCAGTCAAGCCTCTCCCATTTTCTCTTGGGAATTCAGATCAGCTGTTCAAACCCTGAGAAACCTGAAGACTGGTTTTCACTCCCAAATTTTAATGGAGTAATGAATTTGTCATCCCTTGTGTCTCACATCGGTCCCGACCCACGTGAGCTTAGAGAATGATTGTTGTACACTCCATGAATGTCACAGGAATTCAATAAATCAACACAAATAATGAAACTCATGCATATAGTTGGTATAAAATATCCAAGCTTGAAAGTACATTCAGAGGTTACATGCATTACAACACACTAGGATCAACCCCTCCCATGGACAAATTGACCCCATCAAAAGAGTGTTGTAACTCCTCCACCCTTTGGCTTGTGGCGTCTAGGATTTGTTGACGCCTGTTCAGCTCCCACTCCTCCTCGGCAGCAATGGGGCGCAGCTCTTCAAACATAATTTGAGCCCACTCCACGCCAGTCCATATGACAGTAATTTATTTAGAGGCTCGCTTCATTCCCCCTTTGTCCTCCTACAGATGGGACTTCAATCACAATATTAGTTCAGATTGTGTGTTGATGGAGGTTGAGTGCTCATCCGCTCGACTCTACAGCCGCAAGACCTCATTTTCAGCCTCCTGGAGCCTCTTGATGTTCACTGCTTTCCTCCGCTATCAGCCCACACCAAGGTTATGGTCATACTCCCAAATCTTCTCCACCATAAGATCTCAGATGAGCATGTGTGGATGCTGGGCATCCACTCCCCCAGCACACAGTTCTCACAATCGCGAGTGAAGTCTATCCATATCATATAGCCATAGTTCTTGGGGGTGTCATCGATGAAACGCTTGATCATAATCCATAATTGGCGATGGATTGTATTTCTATCCTCTTTGTTTGTGGTCACCTCATCCCATTCGGTGCGATTGGAAGGCTCATCTGTAGGGAACGCCCCCAGGAACTCATCAGCAGGGTCGGCATTTGGTGTTTGATCGGGCATGGTGGGACTTAGGATGTCTCGTCGATCCTCATCATCGGACCCCACTTAAATGACCTTAGGCTCATCCCCACTAACAGACCCACCAGTGATCGAGAGCACCGTATCTTGGTCGGTCTGGATATTCACCTCTATAATCACTTGCATTCCCCTAGGAAAGGCACTCGCGGGAGTACCAAACGACCTCGGTAAGGCAACCCACACCATCTGGAGAATTTTTCATACCAAAAGGGGGCATGAATGTTAGTCAACATGGTCAAGGGGTGACAGCCATGAATTTGGTAAAAGACATAAAGAGATTGAATACCCTGTCTCGTTCTTGGGTTGATGATGTTGAGGCCCCAAGGTGTGGCCCTCTGTATATTGTCGGAAGATCTGAAAACTCTGGATCCACCTCGGGTGTCCAGGCCCCGCCAGATGTACTAATCTCCATAGTAGTAGGTGTGGATCCTGGAGGCCCTGCATCTACATCCATTGAGGGATGAGAGAAAGTTCTACGTATGAGGTCCTCCTGCACAGTTCTGATGTTAGTAAGGAGTCCAAAATGACCTGGAATCATACCCTAAGGAAGGGATTCTGGATTTTTCCTCAAGGGACTCTATGAAATCTTCAAGATCTGGGTCTTGATTTCCAACTTTTCTCTCCTCTAATAGGATCCATCTACCATCCTCGTACCCTCACGAGGACTCATATGATTCTTCAGGTAGGGGAAATCTCTCTCTCAGTTTAGTGGACGGCAACTACGGGGGGACCATATGATCCAACAGCACCTTGACGTGGTCTGTCATTAGACGTGTGGCACCCCGGGAATGCACAAAGTCCTCCAGCTCTACTAGGTACTGCTCCGCCTCTGCCTGGGACACTACAAAGCCATCCCTGATAGGGCCAATCCCCAAAAAAATCATCCCAAGATGGTTCAAGTGTTTCCACATCTCATATGGGCTGAGGATTTGTTGGTTGACTTCCCAGATGTCCCAAGCCTCTGGGAATACAGTATTCTCTGGCATGTCTATATGGCATAACTGCTTCCCCGGAGCTTGGGTGGATATCCTACGAAATCCTCTCGGTGGCCTTCCCTCTGTATAACACCATTCTTCTGGGACCACCGAGTCTACTACCACTGCCAGATCTACTGCCACTATCTCCCCCTCAAGCGTTGCGGGCCTCGCCGCCACAGGAACCCCACCACTGCAAGATTTCCTTTTCGCCTTTCAGACCTAACCCGAAGGTTGGGAAGGCTCACCATCACTAACTCGAATGGTTGGCTACATCAGCATCTCCCTTGGGTAGGCCGCCTCCTAGCTTTGGGCATACTCCTTTACTAACCTGAAAACAGCGGTATGCGGAGGCAGCTCATTCCGCATCTTCACGTCTTCCCGTGTGAAAATGAGCCACATCTGTCTCATCACACATGGGTGTTCCTCATGGTGCACCCCTATATAGACATGTGGGGTTAGTCACTATAGACACTGAAATTTCCTGGAAAATTGGTGTGGGGTGTACGGCTAGAAGAGGATCTCACGGTCAACCCTTGCCACCAGCACTCCAACTCGAAAGGCCAGGATATAGGACTGGTGCTCTTCCATTCCTTGGCCATCATCGGTAAAATCACTAGTCCTTAGATCTCGATTTCCATGATGAGGCGATCCTCTTTGTAGACCAATCCACATCGTGCTGGCAGATTCACTTCGATGGTGCTTCCTAAAGCCCCATCGGTTGGAGGCTCAATGATCCCAAACTCAACATAGTAGGCATGGGTATCATCTTTATTATCCCGGTGCAAGCCATTATTCCATACTCATTTTTTTTGTCAGAAGGTTGCACCAACAATGAAGCAGAGTATCAAGCTATCATCACTGGCCTCGAGTTGGCTCTCAGGATTGATGTGCCCCATTTTCATGTGAAATGGGATTCCAAACTTGTCATCAAGTAGATCAACGGTGACTAAGTCCTTATAAATACAGAGCTCATACCATTGTCAGAGCACACTCTCCAACAAATGGCCCAGTTCCCATCTCGGCCAGAAGTTACTCATGTCCCTCAATCTCAGAACGGTCGAGTTGATGCCCAGACTGGCCTGGCTGCATCACTTGCAGAACTCAAGCAGGATGATCTGATTATCCATGTGGCGCACTGGAGAGTCATTGATCCTGTCACCCCAGATGACGACGACGGCCTGAAGGTGAGCCATCTTACCGCTGGAGCCTCTACGTCGGGACCCCCAGATGCAGTGGTTGAAGTGACTCCTGACTAGATATCCCCCTTTGTTGAGTATCTCCAAAATGGTTACCTCCCGGCTGATCTGGCCAAGCGCAAGTGAATCCGACGTCGCACATTATAGTTCACCCTCAAGGATGGCCCTAGCCATGAGCAGATTCTATACAAGTGTGGATTTGATGGGGTTCCCCTCTATTTCATTCAAGGGGTTAAGATTTATCATGTCATGCAAGAGGTTCACGCTGGTTCCTATGGGGCTCATCAGACCAGGCCGAAGCTATCTCACCATATCCAGAGATTGGGGTACTTCTGGTCCTCTATGTTCCATGACTACATCAAGTTCACCAAGAGATGTCATGCATGCCAAATTCATGCTAACTTTATGCATCAGTCTCCAAATCCTCTCCACTCCACCAAGTAATATTGGCCATTTGTGGTGTGGGGACTCGATGTCATGGGACCATATCCACCGATGATAGCTCTCCAGTGTAGTTTCATCCTGATGGCTACAAATTTCTTCTCCAAGTAGGAAGAGGAAGTTCCACTCAAGGAGGTTAAGGCTCATTCAATCTTTTACTTCATGATCTCCAATATCATCTACCGATTTGGAGTCCCTCATGTCGTCCTCACCAATAATGGTACCAACTTATGAGTAGTTGAGCTGATTAAATTGTATACTAATTACAACATTCGTTCTAACAATACATCCCTCTATCAGGTGAAAGAAAATGGAAAGATTGAGGAATTCAACATAACCTTCTCTAACATTATGCAGAAATTGGTTGGTCAGAATAAGAAAAGTTGGTCGGACAAGCTCCCCAACGCCCTCTGGGCTTATCGGATGACAACTCGTAATTCCTCCCAGGTGACCCCATATTCCCTGGTATATGGAACAGAAGTCGTCCTGCCCATCGAGATTCAGTTGCCTTCACTGCACACAACTGTCTATGATCAGCAAGCACCAGATAAAGTAGATGAAATCCATCTGGCTGAGTTGGAAGTTCTTGACCAGAACATGCTTTGTGCCCTTCACAACCTTGAAAGGCATCAAAACAAGATTGCCAGAGCATTCAACGAGAAATTTCATTTCCAATCCTTCTTGCAGGGAGACTTGGTATTGAACTTGAGGGAACCAATGATACCTATCAGGAAACCACCCAAGTTAAAACCCAAATGGGAAGGACCTTACATCGTTCACAAGGTTTACTCCAACGACGCGTACTCTCTAGTTAAAATGGATGATGAGCTTATAACTCCTCTCACCAATGCCAAGTTCCTCAAGAAATACTTTTCTTGAACCCTAGGGTCCCACATGACCATAAATTTTATGGTCCTACATGTCCTTAAATTGGACGGTCTCGTACGACCCTAAACTGCATGATGGTCCTACATGACCTTAAACTACACGGTCCTCCATGACCTTAAATTGTGCATCATCCTACATGACGTTAAACTGCATATTAAGAACTACATATGGCTTGATTCCCATCCTCATAGGATATGTAGGAATTCTCAGACACCTTTTCTTGAGCCCATCCCCAATTCATCTTTGACTATCCCCTCCTAAGTGTGGTTTTTTTGGGGGATCTCACATGGTGTCGGGTAGGCTTCTTAGGCCCCACCCATGTTAGGGTTACGATGATTGCACCATGTTCCCTCCTTCGTTCTTTTAATCCTCCCACATCCCTACCACATGATGCTAAACTGCATGGAATTTTTAGAATGATGTATGGATTCATTCCCATCCTCATGGGATACGTTGGACCTCCCGGACATTTCATCCGTAGGCCCAACCCCAAAACTTAAAGAACTTCCATTGGGATGAAACACATGGTGTGGCACAAGACTTTTCCCTCATTCTCATCAATTTCATCATAATTGTACCATGTATCTCTCTCCCTTGAAGATATTTGTCTCTTCTTCTATCCAACATCATTTGATATTGCACGGGTGCATTCATGTTCCACACGCCTTGTCATTTCGGCTTCCATTACCTTTCACACCCGAAGGGACCCCGAAATGGCATGGATGTTTGGCCTAAAGGATCTATTGCCATTACGGGCCAACATCCTCGAAGGTTTCAGACAAAAAATAGATACGAGTCCCTCATTGAGGATATGTTTAGTGGTTGACGCTCATTTATTGTTACCATTTCATGTCACACAATATAGATGATGTGTTTCAAACCTAGTCAACAGTTATCCTCTATCGTTGTCACCACCCCCGTATTTACCAAACATGGATTGTAGTGGTTCATTCTACTCCACCATCTCTCCAAATATCAGTCTACTTTGAGCAGGAGTGTAATTATAGTTGTCGGACCCTTATGTGATGGGGAGAGTCTAATCCTACTCCTTGTTTCCCACACCGAGCATTGCTCACATGGGCTTAGGAGCTATGATGAGGCAATGCCCGCAAGAGAGGCCATATGACTATAGTTGGTCGGGGCACCCAGCCTCAGGTCCTTCGACCCCTTCATCCCCCTGGCCTGAGTTCTCATTTAGGATTGTGTGGTACGGTATGGACCCACATCCTCAATCACGTCGGGCTATTTTTCCATGCCACACATATCCCCTTAAGGCATCCATCCCTTCATTTATGGTTCATCTTGCGAGTACAGTCCCATCCATGCTTCGTGAATCCCATCATTCAAGTTTTCCTTCACTTTCCATATCTGAAATGGCCCTCAAATGGCATGGATGCTCAGCCCAAGGGATCTCCTACCATTACGGGCTAACTCCCTTGAGGATTGATAGTGAAAAGTTGATACAAGTCTCATGTTGTGAATATGGTCAATAGTCGATGCTCGATTGATCACCCCCCTTCTGGTCACACAAGGGTGGATGTTGTGTTGTGAACATGGTCAATATTTTTCCTCAATCATCGTTTCCACTTTGTGTTCTTCCATAATCACGATGATTCACCCTCTTTCCCACGCATATGACACTAAACTAGGAATATATGGTCCGATATCTATGACCCTAAACTAAGATAACCTTCATCCTCACTACAAGACATTAAACTGAAAGCTGGCCATGACATTTTTTCCATAGTCCGGCCTGAGTCCCCTTGTTCTTTTCGGGCCCCTGGCCCAAATTCCCACTTAGGGTTGTACGGTGTGGTGCAGGATTATGTCACCATTCACATTGGATTTCTTGTCATGCCATACACATCCCCAGATGAGATACCTTACCCTAACCTTTCTCCTCACTACAAGATGTTAAATAGCAATCTGGCCATGACATTCTGTCCATGGACCAGCCTCAGGCCCTTTGGCCTTTTCGGGCCCGTAGCCCAAGTCCTCACTTTGGGTTGTACAGTGTGGTGTGGGATTATGTCCTCATTCATGTCAGGTTACTCGTCGTACCATACATGCCCCTCGTTGGGGTAGCTTGCCCTTATTTTCATCATCCTTTCCTCTAGAACTATGTGTGGCTTGATTCCCATCCTCATGGGATACGTAGGACCGCCCAAACGTCTAGTCTTTGGGTCCACCCCTATCTCTTAGAAACCTCCCTAACATTTTCGCCACTTATCCAACATTCTTCCAGAAGAGGGGTATACAGTGTGGTGTGGATGCACATCCTCATTCACATCGAGTTTATAACAACCATGCCGTTTACCTATCTCTCTCTCCCGAGTGACCTTCACTCCCTTTCCCCGATTTCATCTCTTTGAGTCAACTGCCCTTAAGTCGGGTCCCTCTGCCCTCTTCTATGATTCACCAATTGGCTCATGAGTACTCTTGTCTAGAACCCGAAGTGTCATATTCTACGTGTACATGCTTTCGCCCACTTTTTAGGCTTCGTGTTCCTCTTCATTTGGGCTTCCATTATCTTTCACACCTGAAGGGACCCCCAAATGGCATGGATTCTAGGCCTAAGGTCTCTCCTATCATTACGGGCCAACGTCCTCAAGGGTTTTAGAAAAAAATCAATACAAGTCCCACGTTTCGAATATGGTTACTGTTAGACGCTCATTTTTTGTCCCCATTTCAGGCAACACGATGTGGATGTTGTGTTTCGAACACGGTAAATAATTATCCTCCATCGTCATGCCAGCCCCTTAAAGCCTTGAATGTTGGATATACGATTCATAGTATTTTCCACCCCATCATGTCCAAATGGAATTTCAATAATCCTGGAACTATCCCTCAGTGCACATTTGCATGTTAGGAAGACAAAAAGTCGTGATAAAGGCATTATTCAGGGCTCCGCACCAACTTCCCTTTTGTGTGTGTTCCAGGTATTGGAAAAAACTTCTTTCTCGCCTGTTTCCCACACCAATATAGACTCATGTGGGCTTAGGGATCGGGTTGAGGTCTGCACTTACTTGGAAGGATTTTTCTTCTCCTTGGTCCGAGCTCAAAGACCTTAAACTAAGATCTCTTTTAGAACTATGTGTGGCTTGATTCCCATCCTCGTGGGATACGTAGGAACACCTGGACATCTTGTCTTCGGGTCCAACTCAACCAGGGACTAGCCTCTCCTATCCCATATCCTCTAACCTTTTCTAGGCCCTCGGCCTGAGGTTTTCTACTCAGAATCACACACGATATGATGTGGACCTCGTCCTCATTCACGTCGGGTATGCATTATCACGCCATGTATATTCTCCGTTGAACCTCATATTTTGTATATATGTCCAAGCCATATGACTTTAAACTATGCTGCCTAGTCCCACATGACTTTAGACTGTTGCGTTTATACTGCACGATGTTAAAATTCATGGTTGGTCCCATCACATGACCCTAAACTGTGGCATTATCATCCTGGACGCACGAAGAAAAACGGCACTGCACCGTGATATCCTCACTCGAGGTGGCATCGTGTTTGGTATCATTCACACACCGTACCATTTTTCAACACCTCATACAGCATGATTACTATGGCTATGCTCGGATTTTTAATCCTAGGTCCATCACTTCAAAAAAACACACATTCATCGTAAGGACAAACAAGATCTATCAAATACCACTTCTTTCAGTGCAAGGTCCAGACCCGCACAACCTTATTATCTCTGACACTGGTATCCTACCGTGCCATCTCAAGAACTATGTACAGCTTGATTCCCATCCTAATGGAATACATAGTAATTCTTGTTCACTTTTCATTGATCCTAGCCTAACTTCCATTTTCGGTCCCTCGACCTAAATCCTTCCCAAGGAACACATGGTGATATGGACTCCAAATCCTCATTCACATCGGGTTACATAATTAACTCACCATGTGTCTCCCATGTTCCCTACCACCTATGGTCCGAGCTCTATGACTGTAAACTAAGACCACACTTCATCCTTGTCGCAAGACATTAAACTGCACGACATCTTCCATAACTACGTACGGCTTGATTCCCATCCTTATGGGATACATAGGAATTCCCAAACATCCTATCTCTGGGTTCAGCCCCAGGAATCCAAAATCCTGTCCCCCCTCTTTCGGCCCCTCAGATCAAAATCTTTTGGGAACATGTGGTGTGGCGAGTACCTCATGGGTTCTCATTCAAGTTGCGTTTTGCAATAGCCAATCCATGAGCCTCCCATGTCTTTTTTCAACCAAGTCTGAGCTCTATGACCCTAAACTATGATCTCCCTATGGGAACTGCACTTCATGTTTGTCCAATTCACCACCCTGCACACATTCCCTTAAATATCATCCCCCATAATGGTCTATCCTTGGACCTTAAGCTAGAAGTGTGTGCCCTTGGACCTTCGTCCTCTGGAAGGGACTTGACTCCCTCTATCTGATACATCTTATAGTCGTATTTAGATGTGTCTTGAAAAAGAGCCCGAATTGTGGAATTTTCATGGGGACATTCCCCTCGTTTCATGTCCAAGCTTCATGAGCATGTTATTTGGATCCTCATCCTCTTCCAGGTTTGAAGGGACCCCCTTTACAGCCTAGTCTCATGACACATTGGCTTACCTACAGACTTGGGCCAACATCCCTGAGGACCCAGGATGACATTTGTGACAGGTGTCGTGTTTTGAACATGGTCATCGGTCAACCCTCATTTTTTTGTCCCCATTCAAGGCTAACATGAAGTAGATGCTGTGTTTTGAACATGGTCAACAATTATCCCCTATCGCCATGCCACCATCATCATGGTCCAGATCATGAGCATCATGATTCACATATTTTCACTTCCTTATGTTTAAGTGGAATTCCAACATACTCTTGTTTTCTCCTCCACGCATCCAAGTGTGTTATATAGGTGGGTCAACATCATTGGTACATTGATCACTTAGTGTACCATCGCCCCAAACATGTGCCTTTCTATGTGAGGAAAGTCCCATCACTACTCCTTATTTCCCACATCGATCATGACTCACGTGGACTTGGTAGTTCTGGTAGGACATGTACTGGCGCAGCCAGGCCACGTGTGCCTTTCATCGTCCCGCTTAACGTTAAATTGCACCCTTAGAACTACGTATAGATTGAATCCCATCCTCATGGGGTATGTAGGAATTCCCGGTCACATTGCCTCAAGTCCATCCTAACATTCACTTTTGGTCCCTTGACCTAAAGAACTTCCTCCAGGGATACGTAGTGTGGTGGGAACTCCTTATGTCCTCATTCACGTTGGGTTTATAGCTACTGCACCAAATACTCCCTTCCTGGGATCTTCCCTTCCACAGTTTTTCCATATGACGTTAAAACTACACAGGTTCATATGTCCTTGATGCATGATATTAAACTGCAGTTCTACCCTGAATAAGTTCGGGTTGCCCCACGACAACGTTGGGACGCGATAGCTTTCTCACCAGAGAGGTCCTTTCTAGAAGTAGGAATGATCCATGATCAGACTGGTGCACCCACCTGATGTGTTTCCACTACAGTGGCATAATTTAAAGAGCATTGGGTTCTGTTTGAACAAACCATCACTCCACCTTTTATACTTTGTGTGCCCCTAATTCGGACCCTCGCCATCTTTCACATCTAAAAAATGACCCCCTAACTATATGGATGCTTGGAATATGGCTCTCCTGCTGTCCTAGGATAATGTTTTGAAAGACCAATGGATGAAATTCTGAGTCAGGCCCCATGTTTCTAACATGGTCAGCAGTCATCCCTCACTTGTTATTCCCATTTCAGGCTAATGCAACACGGATACTATGTTTTGAGCATGGTTATCAATTATCCTTTATTATCATGTCACCCCCACAGTGTTTCGAATCTGGGGTATCATGATTCACACTTTTCACTCCCTTATGTTCAGATTGATTTTCAACGCCCCAACTCATGCACTAGAGAAAATTGGGCAAATGGAAATTTGATTGTTCTGAGGTCTTCCCCATCCAGTCAAGCCTCTCCCCTTTTCTCTTGGAATTCAGATCAGCTGTTCAAACCCTGGGAAACCCGAAGCCTGGTTTTCACTCCCAAATTTTAATGTAGTAATGAAGTTATCATCCCTTGTTTCTCACATCAGGCCTGACCCACATGAGCTTAGGTAATGATTATTGGATGCTCCATGAATGTCACAGGAATGCAATAAATCAACACAAATAATGAAATTCATGCATATAGTTGGCATAAAATATTCATGCGTGAAAGTACATTCAGAGGTTACATGCATTGCAACACACGAGGATCGACCCATCCCATGGAAAGAGTGACCCCATCAAAAGAGTGTTGTAGCTCCACCACCCTCTGGCTTGTGGAGTCTAGGATTTGCTGATGCCTGTTCAGCTCCCGCTCCTCCTCGGCAGCAATGGGGCATAGCTCTTCAAACAGAATTCGGGCCCGCTCCACACCAGTCTAGATGACAGTCATTTATTCAGATACTCTCTTCATGCCCTCTTTGGCCTCCTGCAGCCTTGCCTTCAATCGCAATATTAGTTCAGATTGTGCGTTGAGGGAGGTTGAGTGGTCATCCGCCCGACTCTACAGCCGCTAGACCTCATTTTCAGCCTCCTGGAGCCTCTTGATGTTCACTGATTTCCTCCACTGCCATCCCATACCAAGGCTACGGTCATACTCATGAATATTCTCCACCATAAGATCTCAGACAAGCATGTGGGGAATCTAGGCATCCACTCCTCCAGCACACAGTTCTCACAGTTGCGAGCAAAGTCTATCCATCTCATATAGCCATAGTTATTGGGGGGTGTCATCGATGAAACGCTTGATCATCTTCCACAATCGGCGATGGACTGTATTTCTATCCTCTTCGTCAAAGGTCATCTCATCCCATTCAGTGCGATTGGCAAGCTCATATGTAGGGAACACCCCCAGGAACTGGTTAGCAGGGTCCACATCTGGTGTTTGATCAGGCATGGTGGGACTTAGGTTGTCTTGTCGATCCTCATCATCGGACACCACTTCAATGACCTCAGGCTCATCCCCACTAACAGCCCCACTAGTGATTGGGAGCACTGCAGCTTATTCGGTCTGGATATTTGCCTCCATAATCACCAGAATTCCCCTAGGAAAGGCAATAGCGGGAGTACCAAACGACCTCGCTAATTCAACCCACATCATCTGGATAATTGTTCATACCAAAAGGGGGCATGAACGTTAGTTAACATGGTCAAGGGGTGATAGTCGTGAATTTGGTAAGAGACTTATAGAGATCGAATACCCGGTCTCATTATTGGGTTGATGATGTTGAGACCCCAAGGTGTGGCCCTCTGTATATTATCGGAAGATCTGAAAACTCTGGATCCGCCTCGGGTGTCCAGGTCCAGCCAGACGTAGTAATCTCTATAGTGGCGGGTGTGGATCCTGAAGTCCCCGCATCTACATCCATTGAGGGATGAGAGCGAGTTCTGTGTATGAGGTCCTCCTGTATAGTTCAGATGTTAGTAAAGAGTCCAAAATGACCCAAAATCATACCCTAAGGAAGGGATTCGGGAGTTTACCTTGAGGGCCTCTGTGAAATCATCAAGTTCTGGGTCTTGATCACCAACTTCTCCCTCCTCCAATGGGATCCCTCTACCAGCCTCGTACCCCCACGAGGACTTGTCCGATTCATCCGGTAGGGGAAAGCGCTCTCTCAGTTCATTGGCCGACAACTACGGGGGGACCATACGATCCAGCAGCATCTTGACGTGGTCTTTCATTAGACGTGGGGCACCCTGGGAATGCACAAAGTCCTCCAGCTCTACTAGGTACAACTCCTCCTCCACCTGGGACACTGCAAAGCCAGCCCTGATAGGGAATATCCCTAGAAAATCTATCCCAAGATGGTTCAAGTGTTTCCACATAACAGACAGGCTGAGGAATTTTCGGTTGACTTCCTAGGTGTCCCTGGCCTCTGGGAAGACAGCATTCTCTAGCATGTCTATATGGCGTAACCGCTTCCCCAGAGCCTGGGTGGATATCCTATGGAATCCTCTCGGTGGCCTTACCTCTGGATAACACCATTCTCCTGGGACCACCGAATCTGCTACCACTTTCGGATCTACTGCCACTATCTCCCCCTCAAGCGGTGCGGGACTCACCGCCACAGCAACCCCGCCACCGTAAGATGCCCTTGTACCCTTTCGTCCCTGACCCCGAGGTTGGGAAGGCTCACCATCACCGACTAGAATTGTTGGATACTTCAGCATCTCCCCTGGGTAGGTCGTCTCCAAACATTGGGAATAAAACTGTACTAACCTAAAAACAGCGGTATGTGGAGGCAGCTCATTCTGCATCTTCCCATCTTCCCGTGTGAACATGAGCCACATCTTTCTCATCACACACGAGTGTTCCTCGTGGTGCACCCCTAGATAGACATGTGGGGTTAGTCACTCTAGACACCGAAATTTCCTGGAAAATCGGTGCAGGGTGTACAGCTCCTAGAGGGGCTCACGTTCCACCCTTTCCACCAGTACTCCAACTCGAAAGGCCAGGAGATAGTACTGGTGCTCTTCCGTTCCTTGGTCGTCATCGGTAAAAGAACTAGTTGGCAATGGAAATGGGTAAAAGTTTAATTCCTCCACCCTTCACACTCGGTTCAGTACCAACGGTGTTGTCAGCTTGACCAGAAAGCTTCCTGTGGCATTCAGGATTGATGGGTGGAGGTTCAATCCCCGAGGCGAGATGGGGTTCGGGTATTCATAAACCCCCTAACATGTGCCGCTATCCACCCATACAGGAGGTGGAATGGCCCACATATCCTCTATGGCCTCTTCCCCTCACTGATGTGCCACAAATTTTTTTATAGCTTGGCGAGCATCAGGATCCCAAGGTTGACTCACCCTCCTGTCGCCAACATGGACTTCATGATAAATGTGCTTGGTCACACACCCATGTTTTTATCCCTCACCAGTAGGATCCAACCACAAATGAGAGCTATGATGATTGTCGCCATCCTGACTATCGGCCGCTTCTCGGTACTAATTCTAAATCCTTAGGTTTTCCACTGGCTTCCCTCCAAGAGTCACCAGTACGAGTGCTCATTTTCCCATTGATCACCCTTTGGGAAAGTCTAAGGCTTCACCGAGAACTGTTCCTCTTTCGGAAAATTCAGAAACAGCTTGAACCACCACTTGAAATGGACATCCCTCACTGCTTCCTTGTCCTCTCTAGGAACCAACCTCATCAACTCCATATGCAATGGTGGCATCTGCTCTGGATCCTACCACACGCCCATAACGGGGAGAAATTCATTATACATTGCCCCTAATATCAAGACCCCTGAGATCTGGTGCACATCCCATAAGCTGATGCCAACCTCCATGTGGTGCAAGTGGAAGGTATTGGTCCTTGACGAACACCTGATCAACAATTCATGCATCAGCTACTTAGGTTGGTAAATGTGTAATTGGGAGGCCCAAGCCACCTCATACATACCCACTCTTCTCAGCTTGGCCTCGAACTCCTCACACAAGGCACCTACCCAGTAGGCCCAGGCCCAGTCATCTGTGAAGTTGCCGCCCTGGCGTAGGTCCCACTCTTTAGACCATCCCTTCCTCGGGTTCCTCAGGGTTGCCTTCAAAATTTTCGGGTACAGAGGGGGGGATGTCTCCGGCTGCAGTTCCTTCCCATCCATGTTGTTCAGATGGTTATACAGGCAGTCGGAATTGATGAGGATGAAGTCATCTTGGGCATAGCTATTAGCTGCCCTGAACCATTGGCACTGACACGACATACTTCTGAACCAGTAAACTGGCTCGTCCCTACCTGATTCAGGAATGAAGACATCAACCCTCAGCCCGAATCCATACAAAGGCAGCCTATTTCACAGTGGATAGTTCCTCTTTCTCTCTGATAGTAGCTCCACCATCAAACCATGGTCTGAATGGCTTTATATTAACTCCCCTAGGCCCAAGATATTCGCCATCTCCTCCCTTTGGGCGGCGTCTACAAGGACCCCCTGGAAGCCTCTCGTTGAACCAATTAGTTTTTGAGTTTTAGTAAATTTTGGGTCTGGATCATGAAGCTCATTCATGGAGCATGTTTGCGAAGACTGTTTGTGGAACCCTGCCCCAACCTACCAACGCCCAGATGCAAAGTGCTCTGACATGAAGTCAAATAATCATTATGCGTCGTAAAGAAAAAGACCTTATTCACAGAGATCAATCACGGAGTACGTGGGAGCTTTGCGAATCGAGATCACTAAAAGCCAAATTTGTAGAGGAAAGAAAGGAAAAAAGAGAGGTTAGCTCCTCTATTTATAGGCAATGACCTTCAGAGATTCGCAGAACTTCCATACCGTGTCGATCTTCACGGCACTCTCAGCCTACACGTCGTCCATCTGTCTTTCGAGCCCTCTTCATGAAATAGCTTCATGGACGGACAAGGGATTTTGGCAATTGACCCTCAGACTTTGACCCTTGAT
The DNA here is from genome assembly GCA_963277665.1 of Viscum album. Classification (NCBI taxonomy): domain Eukaryota; kingdom Viridiplantae; phylum Streptophyta; class Magnoliopsida; order Santalales; family Viscaceae; genus Viscum; species Viscum album. The sequence continues at coordinate 918,863,604 of OY728131.1, forward strand.
TTCTCCTCGGCTCCAAGTTTGATGGGAGGGAATTTTTTGATGCCAAAAGTTAGAAAGAATAAGAACAAGAGGGAAGGCCCTGAAGCTACCCCGTGAAGACTTTTCACAAAGCTCCATGGCCCCGTGCCCACCGCAGAGAAAGGAGGCAGGATGCTCCGCGAACGGATTTGATGTTAGTGAGCCCACTACGGAGCAAGGAGGCAGGATGCTCTACGAACAGATTTGACGTTCACGAGCCCGCCGTAGAGCAAGGAGGTGGGATGCTCTACGAATGGATTTGACGTTTGTGAGCCTACCATGGAGCAAGGAGGTGCGATGCTCCACGAATAGATTTGATGTTCGTGAGCCCACCTTGGAGTAAGGAGGCGGGATGCTTCGCGAATGGATTTAATGTTCGTGAACCCACCGCGCAGCAACCTCCATCTTCACACTGAGCGAGCTCTACTCAGTGGTGCCTCTTGCCTGTAAATATAGGGCTCCCCTTGAGCCCAAAGGATGGATCATCCGACCTTTCACCTTCTGAGCTCTCAAATTGCGAAGCACTTCTTTCTCTGTGAACCATGAGCTTCTCGAGGTACTTTTTCATTACGAAGTTCCTCCCCCTTTGCTTTAACTCAACCCCTCTTCTGAGAGGGATGCCTTTTGCGAATCTCACGAGCCTTCACGAAGGAAGGGGAACCCCACAGGGACTCGAGTCATCGTGAATAATTTATGATTTACAAAACACCCTCCACGCACATGCGACCGACATGATAAGGTAGGGTCAATGTGCTTCACGAAGCACATTGCTTCATAACACCTTGCTTCATGCAGAACCCTTGCTTCACAAGGCATTGCTTCACGAATTCCTTTCCACTTCGTGAATCTCATCCTATATGCATCTGTGCCTTATGCCTAGGCTAGGACACTTCGCCTCGTGAATAATACCCCTTCATGAAGCCCCTTCACTACATGGAGCACTAGAGCTCTACAAAGCTTCTACCTATGAACTCCTTAGCCCTACAACTCCTTTTCCCAGGCATCCCTCCAGATTTACACAAAGTAACTTTAAATTCCCATGGGTTATGTTTTCCATTGTGTTTCTTCACCTCATTCTTCTTCACATAGGCATGCTAACAGCTATTGCTTCTTTGCATAGCCACACTAATGTAGAACCCCGATGGGATCACCTCTCGACACCCCCCATTTACAGCATTTTCGATGCCTTACTTCCCTCAAGGGTGGGAGGGTATCGGTTATGTAAGTCTTAGGGGTGCGGAGTGAAACTGCCTCATCCGAGTTGCAGGATGTTAAACTACCAAGCGCCATCGTCCTCATAACATGACGTTAAACTGTGACCACGCCCCATGCTTCAGACGTGGGGTTCCCCCACCTTGGACATTCTACATGACAACTATTCTCCATATAAGTGAGATTATTCCTCACATGGAATGGTATCCTCTTTATCAGAGCAACATCTGTCCGTAGGGAAAGGGCAACCACCCTGGTGTATGCCCCTAGATTTTCTTGCAGGAGGTAGCATCCCTACTCCTCCTCTCTTCTTGGGTGCCAAATCCCTCTCCCACTGGGATTTTTCACCATATGGGTGTCCATACTAGATTAAGTCCCAATCTTCATCACCTCAGGCTGCTAACTAGGTGTAAGCCCTTGTTTCCTCATTGGGCTGCTAACCACGCATAAGCCCCCATTCCACTTCCCAAGAACACACCTTCCACGACATGATCTCCAGGTCTTTGTTGCCTCTTGTTTCTCACACCAAGCATGACTCGCATGGGATTAGAGTAAGTATCGACCATTAAATCATCTCTAAGTAGCCTAGAGTGTAAGACCCAACACCATTCTGAACTATGAGGTCTTTGATGATTTCCAAGGAAAGGTACGTAGGAAGCCTACCTGAGGTTCAATCCCAACACTCATTGGTTCTAACCCCCCCCCCCCTTCACGTCGGCACCCAAACCCATTCTGAACTATGAGTTATTTGATCCTTACCAAGGCAAGGTACATAGGAAGCCTACCTGAGGTTCAAGACCAACACCCATTGGTACTGACCATCTTCACGTCGGTTCACCAAACCAGCCTGAACTACGAGGTCTTTGATCCTTGCCAAGGCAAGGTACGTAGGAAGCCTCTATGAGGTTCAACCCCATCCAATGTTAAGCCGTTGTGACCTCATCCAGTGGTAAGTTATTGTCAACTCCATCCAGTGGTAAGTCATTGCAATCCCATCCAGCGGTAAGCTGTTCTGACCCCATCTAACAGTAAGCCACTGTGACCCTATCCAGTGGTAAGTTGTTGTGACCCCATCCAGCGGTAAGCCGTTGAGGACCCATCCAGCGGCAAGCCATTGTGACCCCATTCAGAGGTAATCTGTTGTTAATCCCATCCAGTGGTAAGCCATTATGACCCAATCTAGCGGTAAGCCATTGGCAAACCCATCCAGTGGTAAGCCGTTGTCAGGTGAACTATGGGGACTTTGATTCCCTGCCACAGGGATACGTAGGAGGTCTCTTTGAGACTCAAGCCCAACATCACGGTTATCCTCGAGTCGACTCCACCTCATTCTCTACCCACTTCACTTAACCATCCATCATCCATTTTGGTTTCTACCCGGGCCGCCACATCCTGGTGGGATCATGCCACCCCATTCCCCCATTCACTTTATCAATAATCGGGTAGCTAACCATGCGTTAGCCCCAACATCGGTGTTCCCTCCAAGGGTTACATTCACCTGATCCGCTCTAGTTAGTGTTCCGACCAGTCCAATTTGTCTCCTCTAGATGTTAAACCTGCGATATACCCTGTGTTAAACATAGAAAGTTGAGGAAATCCTCAGATACATGCTTATGACATAAAATTCCCCGCATTTGAAGTGGGATGACTTGGGCTTCCGTGCCGTCGAGAAGCCCTATAATAAGAGGAAGAAACCCAGACGTGTCAGTGTTCTAGTGTCTAGACACACCAGTGTTGTCCAACGTGACTACTCCCCCAACTGAAGGTTGCTGCCCTGACTGGACCCCTTAGAATGTCCCAACATAAGCAGTGTAATTAATTGGTGTCCATGGAGATATGGTACTGGGAAGAGTTTCATGAACACCGTCTTAATCTATAAGGGAGACCCGAATTAGGTGATGAGTTCTGAGGAGAAATCCACGGAAAGAAGAACTGACATCCCATCATCCCATTTCAATCAAGGAGAAAATGTCCCTGAACAAGGAATGGATGTCGCCCACCTTTGGAAAGTGGTAATGCAGGGTACCAAACAACATCGTTGTCCTCGAACAGACGGACGCGCGCACCCGGAGAAAGTGTCACAAATAGTATGCATGCTTTCACTAAGGTTTTATGGTCATTCAAGTTATTACCATGTTTCAAGATAATGCATGATAATATTGTTTAGTGCATGGAAATTAATAGATAAATAAATATGTTTAGGGGATTAATGATAACTTGGTTTTGGAAATTGAGTCACTTTATTTCGAAAGTTTTTAATTTTAATTTTTTGAAGGTTCATAAGGGTAACCATTTATGAGATTTTTTAGTTTTAACTTTGGAAGATATTTTAGATATTAATGTATTAAATAACCATATGAATATTTATGTGTATTGAATAGACTATTCTAATCATTTTTATTATGATAATAACTAGAGATTTAAGGAATGACTTTTCCTCTCATTATGGATCTTATGATCCACTAGTTCTGCATACATTAAGATTTCAACCTCATTTCTTAGAGTGAAAGATGAATCATAAAGTGATCAAAACACAACCAAAGAGTGATATTGTACTTATGAGATTAAATCAAGTAAGTATATCTTCAAAAATGATTTTAAATAAAATTTTACCCTATTATTATCATTTATAATGATATCAATGTCCTTTTTTAGACCTATTTAGTTTATAGTTTTGTGTTCATTAAACTTCTATTGACCATATTCTTTATCATTATCCCTTAGTACTTGATAATAAGTTTTCCATTCCATGTCTATTTCTTCTAACATGTAAACCTTGTATGTTTTATCATAGGTTACTTTCATACTTTCCTTTCTTTTAAAGTGGATGACTTATTTACCCTTATTCTGGTGTGGGATTTTAATAAATATACTTTGAACAGTCTAAACCTAGTTACCAAAATCGAGTTTAAATTGTGCTGATTAAATTTATTAAATGGGGTTAGAATGTAACATCCCAATATTTTAATAAGGAAACACTATGTTTTAGAGTATACATGATATGCCACATCGAGCATAAACAAACAACTAAATATTATTATTTAAATGTTACTATTATAACCTAACTATTATAATAGAGGGTATTAAAAGGATTAATTGAATCATGAAAATATTGTTTACACAAGTATATATAATGAATTATCTAGTGACCAATTAATTATAAATCAAAATAAATCCTTTTTTGAAAATAAAAGGAAATCTTTTTCTGAAAAACTATTTAAATGCACACAATAGTGTTTTATACCAATAAATAAACAAATCAATTTTGTTGGATTATATTAATGAATATATATAACATATATTCAATATAATATTTAACATTCATACTATGTTTTTTTATACATGATATAAAAATAAATCTCATTTTACACATAAAAATAGTATTTTTCTAAAGGTAGTTTTGTCACCTTTTGATAGCGTACTTGTTTTAAAATTAAACTTGGAATTTTATAAATTATATTTTAGAAAATAAAATTCATTTATGAAATTTTAATATAAAAATTTTCTTTGGTTTAACTATATATATTTTTCTAATAAGTTAAATTTTTTAATGAATAGCGAACAATACTGCATTTTAATCGAAAATTGTATCTTCATCTCATTTATTTATATAGTTAAATTATATTTTAAGTGGTTTGTAAAGTATAAATATTTAAATTATACATCAATAAATCCAATTTAGTTTATTTTAATCAATTTAAAATTTAAATTGGATATAAAAACATTTCAAACTTTTGAACATTTTTTCTTTAAAAACTCGTTGTTTCATCCCGTTTGTACAATTAATTATAAATTAATTTATAAAAAATATATAAATTGAATTTTTGAAAATAGATTCCATATTTGGAATCATAAGGTTAAAATTTATTAAATATATTCCCTTTATTTTTTCCAATATGAATTCTAACTTTGGTAATTTTGGTTACCACGGTAAAGGGTAAATCGGGTAAAACTCGAGTAATTAAGGGTAAAAATAATATAATTAGGAATATAAAATTAAGAATAAACTTGTTACAATTTTATTTAATGAATAAATTTCATAAATAATCACTCAATGTTATAATATATAGCCTTTTATACATTTATATGTTATAATGACATTTATGATATTTTATTTAAAGAAAATACAAAGATGTCACAATCATATTCTTAATATATAAAATATTTTTAATAAGGGATTTTCTAGAGTCTATGTTACACTATAAATATTAATTTGAAATATAAAATATTTATATTCATCATGGTAATTTATTTTTAAATTTTATTGAATAAATAATTACTTGGATTCTTACACAATAGTGATGAAGTAATTATTTTACTAATGGAAATATCAAATAAATGATATTAAAAATATTAAAATAAATATAATTTGAGACAATTAATGTAATAAACTAATTTAATAGATTAAATTTAAATATTAGGGATATATTAAAATAGATTTTTAAAAGATATATTATTTTATTTATATTTTTAAAAGTCCAAATAATTAGTAGTGTCAAATTTGACATTAATGATATTTTAAAATAAATTATATTTTATTAAATTATATAAAATTCCTAAAAATATAAAATTTATACAAATAATTTTAATAAGGTTTAAAATTTAATTCTATATTCATTTATGGTTCGTTTTACATTTATAGTAACTATATTAATCCTTAAATAGTAAAAATGTATGTTGTCAGAGTAAGAATGAAAGAAGTTAAATAAGGGTTAAAATTAAATTCTAAGTTTAATAATGTGACCTAGAATTGTATAAAAATTATTTCATGGCATGATTTTTACCCATAATCATCCTAGAATTAAAATAACTCACTTTTGAATCATTTTTAATAGAAATTTAGTTGATATTAATTTAATATTTTGAGAAGTTCTAAGAGTGCCCCTCCCCTCTCTTATAAAAGGGAAACTCTTCTTCTCTTTTTTATGAATTTCAAAACATATTTGTTTCATCCAAAACCTATCCAAATATCCTAAAACATCCTTCCATTTATCCTATAATCCTTAATTTTTTAATAAATCAAACAAAGGAAGTCATTTGGTGAAAATCAAAAGGAGATACTTGAAAAAGAGGTAATGTCATCAACAAACATTTTTATTTTATTTGTTCCTTAAATGTATTCAATTATTCTTATTTAAAGTTTATATAATAATGTAATTATATTTAATATAATTATATTTTTTTATGTTATGTGTATGACTTAAAACTTCACACACTTCCATCAAATAGTATTTGCAATCATTGTTCAAGTGTACGACGGACTACTGCCTCACGAACCGATGTTGTTCGTTCTTCCATTACCACCTTAAAAGGTGGTGAATAATGATGGATTTATAGTTTATATATGATATATATTATTTTTATGATTTTATTTTTATTTTTAAATTTTTATATTTCACATACCTTTATGCTTTCCTTTTTGTGGGAATACGATAACATCATTCCTGTGTACAGCGGGCTACCGCCTTGCGAAGCGATGTCATTCATTCAAACTTTACATGGAATGTAATAAGGATGATTTTAATAAACTAATGTGATATATATGACATAAAAATTATTATTTAATTATAATATATCATATAATTTTCCTTCTTTTAATCTGATGATAAAATGAAAGCAATGCTCATGCATACGTATGACCTACCATCTCTATGAACGATGTATTTTATTTTCTACATATAACTTTTATGAATCACAATAAACACATATATACTAAATATATATGATATTTATATCATTTTTATAATTCTTTATATTATTAAATCATGATCTAAGTAATAGGAACAAGAATAACAAGTAAAACATATACAAAAAACAAAGCAATTATTACCAAAAACATAACATTAACATTGAATTGTTAAATATAGTCATAATTAAATCATATATGGTATTATATAAATTAATATAGTTATTTTTTAGATAAATAATAAATTTATATCAATTTTATATGATATTTGAGCCTGTACAAAATAAGTAAAGACTTAAGGTAAAGAGATTTTGAGTCTCAGTTTTTTTTTGTGAGACTTATGACATATTAATGACTAGTTTCTTATGTGTGGTGTATATACTACCCATGAATGAATTATATGATACATATACTTAAATATATTGGTATTTACATATCCAATTAATTTTCTCCATTTTATGGGGTTTACAGTTCAAAAGATACCAAATCGGTAAGGTGATTTTGTCTCAATTTTCTTTCTTTGAGACCCATGTTTTGTTATGAACCTATATTAATTTACATGGTGTATATACTTAAAATTTGACATTTTTTATCATGAATGTACTTATTTCCATTATATTATAAGTTTCTATTAATGTTATTCTCTCTTAGGTTAGAAATTTATTTTATTCAAAACCCATGTTTCCTAAAATTGTTTCAAAAAATGTTTTTAAATAATATTTTTAAGAATTTTCAATGAAAATGATTTCAAAAATGTTTAAAATGGTTTCAAAAGATTCCTTTATACGTTTTCAAGGTTATTTTGAATGAAAAAGGTTTGGTAAATGATTTATAATTTAAAAATAGTTTTTTTCAAAGTGTAAAGGATATTTTCCTTAATAAATGTTTTAAAAGTATCTTTTAAAATTATTTTCCATCTAAGATGACATCTGTTGGTGTCACTTATGCCTTATTGGAGATATGATCCATGGGTACCATTCATATTATTTCTCTTAATGTTTTTTGTTTTTAGGTTATGATGTTTATGAATCTTGTTAATTTTTAATGTGATATGTTGTGATGAAATGTTTATGAAAATCATTTCTTTTCATGATTTCTGGTGTGATGAATGATTTATTTTCATATGGAACACATATATATGTTTTTAATCATGTGATGGGTGGTACATGTATCTTATTCCAATACATTGGATAATGATAAATGTTCTATATGCTCTGAGGGTACATGAGGGTACATGGGAGGCCATCTTAAGCCTGCAACAAATGGGTACATGGGAAGTCATCCCAAGACCAAAGTAGATATATTGGTTATTAGAAAAAGACTAACATGTTATGAATGTCTTGGTAGTTATCGTTGATATAATATTTTATATACTTATTTTCATTCCATGAAATTCATGTCTTATTCCATTATTATACTCTCAGGGATCATGTTATTTGATTATATTATGATTCATGTCTTATGAATTGCTAATATTTATTCCATGATTCAAGATTATGATTTTTGATATGAAGGGCATGTTTTTAAATGTTATGATCATAATTTCATACCCTTATTCTCATGTTATGCTTATATATCTCCCATTTTTACCCTCACTGAACATCTGACCTCACCCTTATGTTTCTATTCTTCGTGTTATGAAGAAATATTTTAAGTATGAATACTAAAGGGGGAGATATTTATGGAATATGTTGAAGATATTTCACCAAATTAGAAGAATGTAATCCAATTCATCAAAGGCACTAAAGTATTATGGTCCTCGGGAATGTGTTTGTGTAATGTAATGAATATTCATCTAAAAAGGATGTAATATTCATGTATGAAAATACTAGGTCATTATATTTAATGCTTTCCACTACTTCTTACTAGTGATAAACTGTCACAAGTGATACATTTATAGGATGGGCTCAAGTATTCCATCCACTCACAGGTGAATATATTATACCAATCTACATTTTTTATTGTTAATAAATATCTTACCACTGAGTGAAACTTGAGGTAAGTTGGTAGTACATGGAATGGAGGTTCAATGTTGATACAGGGCAGTAGTTCTTTTGATAGTATGAAGTGTATCATTGAGATTTCTAATCAGATCAGTGGTGGATATAGTACCTATATTGGATGATACTTTATATTCCATCATTGTGGAGGTAAGGGTTATGTAAAGATAGAGTGTGATATAGACCCTCTTGATTGTCATTCTTGTGGTTGGATGGGTTATCTTCATAGTTTTTTTCTGAACTTTCTTCCTATTTCATGAAAAATGGGGCCTACACCAACTCCACTTTCAAGAGTGGGATCAGTTATGCCACATAGTAAACTGGGGTATCAAAGGAAAAATAGAATGAGGAGGAGGTCAAGAATGAGGTAACCCAACTTCTAATTATCAGCTCAAGAAGAAAGTAGCTACTTAGGGTAGTCTAACTATAGCTCGGGGCCATGTATCGGGCTAGTTACATGATTTATAGTCGATACCCAAGGATCAAAGGGAAGGACCATAAATGGTGTGAGGTATTATTCTAGTAGCCTCTACTATAGTATCAACTTTATTTGATACAGGGTAATCTCACTCCTTTATCTGTGTATAAACCATGGAATGTATCAGGCTATAAATTCATTACTTTTGTGGTGTAATGACCCTAGACACACCATTGGGTGTGTAGTAAGAGGGTATACACCAATGCAAGGAATGTCCTCTTGAGCTAGGTAGTTATCGTTTCTTATGGGACCTCTTCTCCCTGATGATGATTGTCTTCGATTTCATTCTTGAGATGTACTGGTTGTTCCCCTATCATGCATATATGGACTACTATCACCTAAGGATATCATTTACACCACCATAGGGTGAAAGTTATATTCCCAAGGGTTATTTTAATTTCCATGATAGTAGAGATAGAATAGATAATCATGGGATAAGAGGAGTGAAAACCCATATTTTCAGCCTTTTCATGGAAGATTGGATAATGTGTCTGACATATTTTCTTCTAGTGGTGGATTGTTTTAGGGATGTTTTCCTAGATGACTTCTCTGGACTACCTCTAAAGAGATAGGTAGAGTTTATGATCAAGATCATTCCAACATTAGCACCAGTATCTATTCCTCTATAAATTATGTAACCTACTGAGCTTAAAGAGATCAAGAGATAGTTGGATGATTTAGGATCCAAAGGTTTTATCAGATCCAACACTTAATCTTGGGTTTCACCTGTTATTTTCACCAGGAAAGTAGATGAGACCCTTAGGCTATGCGTGGATTACAGGATATTGAACAATCTTACTATTAAGAACTAGTATTTTTTCCTTGAATGGATAATCTCTTCAACAAGCTCGAAGGATCTAGAGTGTTCTAGAAGATTCACCTAAGATCGGGCTATTATCATGTGCAAGTTAAGACTTCAGATATACCATGTGTTTATTTCTGAAGTCAGTAAGGTTTATTTTAGTACCTTGTTATGCCATTCAGTCTTATGAATTCACCTGTGTTTTTTATATACTTGATGAATAAGGTTTTCCACCGCTATCTGGATTCCTTTTTTGTGGTTTTGTGGATGACATCTTGGTGTATTCTCATAATATAAGAGACCATTATAAACATATTTATATCATTTTGAATAAATTGATATAGCATAAAGTATTTTCTAATATCATAAAGTTCAACTTATAGATCAAAAAAGTTAACTTATTGGGTCATATTGTCTTAGAATCAGTGGTATCGGTTGACCCTGAGAAAGTGAGTGTTGTTGTATCCTATGATCATCCTAAGAATATGTTTGATATATGGAGTTTACTGGGGATGGTTGGATATTACAAGTGTTTCATACAGGACTTCTTACTCCTTGTTTCACCTCTTACTGGTTTGATTAAGAAGGGTGTGAAGTTATTATAGTCTAAAGAGTGTGAGAAGGCCTTTCAAAAGCTGAAAGGAAGGTTTACTTCGACACCGGTCCTGGTCTTACCTAATCCTGGTAGAGTATATACTGTGTTACATTATGCATTTGGCATCAGTATAGGTGCATTTTTGATGTAGGAGGATTAAACCACTATTTACAAGTCTCGATAGTTGAGACCTCATAAGCATAACTACCTGATACATTATCTCAGGCTTATAGCGGTCATTCATGGCTTGAATTTATGGAGGCAATATCTGATGGGATAGCACTTTGTGGTGTATATAGATTACAAGAGACTCAAATATATCTTTATGAAACATGACTTGAAACTCAGATGGATAATATGGGTTAAATACCTTTAGTATTTTTAATTTTATCTTACCTATTCACCTGTAAAAGGAAATGTGGTAGCTGATGTACTGAGCAAGAAAAATCAAACAAAATCCATTTGGGAAGCTAGTGATTAATAGAAATTGATAGCCCTATTTTTTTAGATTAATCTGTAAGTTCAGTAGAGTCAGGAGTAGCCTTTTCTTACAACCTTAGCAGTTACCTATCTACTCCTTGATAAGATGAAGAGAATGTGGTTCTCAGACCCAGAAGGGTTGGTCCTACGGAATATTATTTATAGTGAGGACCTGCCTCTGGATTGTTTTGTTTATGGCCATGATATCCTATGTATATATGTGAATATCTAGGTTTCTACATACATGAGAGAGGATCTGACGTGGGAGTACCATGCTTCTCAGTGGGTAGTACATCTAGGTATCTCTAAGATGTATCATGATATGATTCACCAGTATTGGTGGCCTAGGATGAAATGTTATATTATAGGTCTTATCACTAGGTGTTCCACCTGTAAGAAGGTAAAGGTATAGCACCAGTGACCTACTAGATTTTTATATCCATTACTGATCCCGAAATGGAAATGGTAAGATGCCACAATGGATTTTATGGTTGGTTTAATAAGTCCATCTTGAGGTAGTGATGTGGTTTGGGTAGTCCTGGATCGACTGATGAACGTATCCCACTTACTTCCTATTCGTTTACTTTATTTGTTGATGAGATGGGAATACTATATGTATGTGACATTATATGGCTACACAGGGTCCCTCATAATATATTTTTTAGATAGGGACACTCATTTCACATCGAGGTTATGCAAGGGTTTATTGAAATCTCTGGGTACACGGGTGCTTTTAAGCATATATTTTCACCCTCATACCAATGGCCAATCAAAGTAGACAATGTGGGTTTTGGATGACATGATCTAATCATGCATCCTTTATTTAAAAGGTTTTTGGGAAAATAATATCCCTCTCATTGAGTTCGACAATAATAATAGTTATCAAGAAATGAATCAAATGTATCTATATGAGGCATGATATGGTAGGTCATTCTGATCCCCTTATGCTAGTTTGAGGTAGGTGAGGTAGTGCTACTAGGTCCTCATCTTATGAAGGATACTTTAGAGTAGGTTTAGTTGATTAGAAAGTGTATTTCTACTTCTTAGTTTAGATAAAAATATTATGTCGATCGTCATCAATGATCATTGGAGTTTGAGGTCTAGGATCATGTTTTCTTACGAGTATCACCCAGGCTTGGAAATAGATGGATACATAGTCAAGGGAAGTTTTCACCTCATTTTTTGGGCCTTTTAGAACTTGGATTGAGTCGTTTTGATAGTTTATGGGTTTTTTTACCTTATATGTATCTTTCCACACATAATGTATTCCATGTTTCACATCTTATCCGATATTATGCTGACATATATTGTGATTTTGATCTTAGGGATGTTGAGTTGGATGATGATTCTTTATTTGAGGAGTATCTCATATGCATCGCTAATCATATAATGAAGTCTCTATAAGATAGGTATGCCCCTTTTGTGTGGGTGTTATGGTAGAACATCCATGTATAAGAAGAGACTTGGGAGCATGAGATCAACTTACATGCTCAGTGGTCAGATTTGTTCCCCGATATCATTCTACCACCCTTGGAAGGGAAAATCAGGTACAAGTTCCTTTAAGGGGGAAGAATGTAAGAAATTAGTTTTTATATGAGGTAAGAATCCTTTAATTTTCGGTTTAATTATTTGTTTTGAGTATAATATGAATTCCTAGTGAATCTATGGAGGAAATGAGGGTGTTTGGGGACTATTCAGAGCATGGAACCTCAACTGGTGGAAGAAACTATTGGGATTCACGGTTAGTATAAACCATTAATCCGAGTTTGCATAGTTTATCCTAACTGTGCGTGGTGTTTAGTGAGTAAAATTAGGCTACACAATTTGATGAAACTGTGAAACCCGTGTTGTAAGTTCATGTGGGGGCTCTTTAGTATTTAACAGGTCCAAAACACATGGTTTGTGCATGGTTCCCCAAACCATTCACATGAATCATGTGGGAACCCTCTTTAGACATTACATGGTTCACGGTTTGGACAATCATGTCGCCAAACCATGTGACCTCTGAATTTTGGATAAAATTGCAATTTTTACCTTAAATTATTATAACTTCAACCCTCCTTATGATTTCTTAATTCTAGTGAATAGAAGCACCCATTTTGAATAGTGAAGCTCCCAAGACTTTTATTCTAGGATTTGATCCCATTTCATCATCTGAAATTTTATTCTAGATATGTTCAACTCATTGGATTCCTCTCGGTAAGTGCCATAGTCCTTAGGCTCCTTTCATCATTCCTCTTTATATCGAAGATTCTATTTTGATACAGGCTCGTATGACCTATTTTCTGGGTGTTTATCCATTCTTTAGTTTTCTTTCAATTAAGACCAAGCTAAGGAAATATAATGGAAAAGGCATCCACTACAGACATAATTTATGTGGTCTATGACTTATCCCTTAAAGTATCTCCATTTACAAATTGTTTCTATTGTGTTCATACTAGCTTCACCAGGTGATGCATCTTTAAATTCATATGCCTTATATTAAATTTATTAAATTGTAACCTAAGAACCTTATTATACCACTTGAAATTTATTAGAGGTTGATACCTCAACACGAACCACCCAATAAGGGTGAACTCTAAATTTATGCCTTATTGAACCATCTTGGGTTCATCTATGACATCGATCAGGTGCATTTGACTTGACCTTTGATAAGTTAAGTGTTCTTCATGATTAATTAATCTTTAAATGAATATTGTGACAAGTATGTATTATGGATATCACTTGTCCTAGATAATGTAGAAATTGAATTGAATTTGGTTTCATGTCCATATTACCCCTTATCATGTTAAATGAAAGGTAAGGGAATGAACCAATTAAATGATTATAAATTGAATAGATAATGGTTTCATGTACTTATTACACCTTGTCATGATTAATAAAAGGTAAATGAATAATCCTATTAAATGATTAAATGGAATTCTTATTACATATCCTATGATTATATATGAAATGGAATGAGTATAAGGTTCCTATTGATTTGGACCTTTTCACCTTTATAAAAATGTTCAGATATGATCCATCCTTGGATTCTCATGGGAATACCTTGAGCACTCAAAGGAACCCATTTTGATTCATTGATCCAATTGTTGTGGGAGAGACCCACCATGGAATCATTTATTTGACTTATTATGTGAATAAATTGGAGTAGTACTAATGATTCACTCAATGTCTTTTCTAGATATTATAATGCCTTGGATACACTCCTTATATTTATCTTGATGTCTTTAAACATGTGGCTCCATGGATTCACCCCATCAGGACCAATCATTCTTATCCTAGGATTACTTTTAAAAATATGGATGGACTCTATTAGACTCCTTTATAGTGGAATTCCCTGGGTGTTCCCCTTAGATGACACTCATCCCCCTTATATCCAGACTTCATGTGATACTATTATAAGTTGTCTCGACTCCTAAGGCCAAGGATGACTTTGTTACACCTTGGATCATCTATTATTATTTCTTTATATTACAATACTAATGATACATTTTATAAATGATCACATCATTATAAATTTAATCATAATTAAATAAAGGGTTACATGTTCAAAAACGAACTGAGGATTAAGCAGGTATGGGTTATTTATTTGTAATTATTTACTTTAATATACTCGTACACTATTTTAGTTTATATTCATAGACTAAATTGATTATATGTTGTTGATGGTGTTCTATTAATATTTATATCACACCCTATTTGGGTCATCATTGGTACCCAATCAGATTATATGATCATAAGTGTGGACAAGGGGAATCATCTTTCTTAGGACACTTGACTTTCTTTCTTGCTTTATGATGGGATCTTGGTGGCAGATGACTGAGTTAGTTCTCGGTATGATTGGATAGTTTCTAATTCTTTTTTTATTATTTTATATAGAAATTTTTTCACTAATTTCTTTCTTCCATTTATCCATGTTTTATTATCTTTTTAGAGGCACGACATTACACCATCATTTTGTATATAATATATTTTACATCTCTTGAGTTGGTTATTTATTACAAGGATGTTTATGCTTATTTATATTTCCATTTTAATTCATTACTAAACTAATTCCACTATATATTCATTTATTATATTACCACTTTGACCTACTCTAATCGGAGGGAATATTCTCCCCACTATCACAACCTAGGCCCTCACTGCTAGTTGGAAGCCTCTGTCGTACAAGGAGGCACCCTTGAGGCAATGTGGCCAACCAGGTTTGGCTACTCAGGAGTGATTCAGGTCAGGGTAGTTACCCCAAGTATTGAATCAAAGTCAACCATAGGTATAATAATAAAGTCATAAAATAGGACATGTTTATGGGTCATAATGGAAACCAAGTAACACATCCTAGTTACAATGGGATTTCCACTATGATTTTTGTCTGAAAACTCTCTTCTTAAGGTGCTTGAGAAATATCTGATTTTTTGGTAAAACATGGAAGATATCAAAAAGTGTGAATATATATAATCAAATAAATCATTGGATAAATTTGATTATATTATTAAATTACCTTCCACCACTTATTTAGGAACTTAAACCTCAATTTTAGTGATTGCATAGGCTTAGCCTTCCCCCCGTAGCCTCTTCTGTGGTATGTTTCCTTGATGCTTGGGATATTGGTTTAAATAATTCCCAATTTATTTATATATGAATCATTAGATAGTAGGGATATCTTTTTTACCTTACATTCATTATCCATATTACCCTTATCTTTACACTTGTAATAAAATCCCATGCCTTCCAAGCATTTTCTATGATGTTTCCTTCGACAATTTTAACATGATTGAAATTGTTTCATCTTATTCTTATTCTTTAATATGTTACTTATTAATTTTTGTTAAACTGACTTCTTATTCACTTTATTTCCCTTGAATAAATAGGATCTAGAAAATTTCTTCTCTATTTTAATGTTACATAAAAATATTTCATCATATGATGAAAAAGTTTGAGAAACCATTTCTTTTTGGATACATTTCTTAAGACCATCAAATAAATGGTCAATAATTATTTATGAATTACATATATAATCAATTGCATACTTGTATAGTCTTGTAAAGTTATCATCATACTACATAACACTTTCTTCTTCATTTTTCTTTAATTTTAAGAACTTTATCTTCATTTTAATTAATTCCTCATAAGGGAAATATTTTTCCAAGAATGTTACCTTGGAATCTCTCCATTCCAAGTGTTCTATTTTTTCTTCCACCTTAGTATTCTAGATGAAAAACCACCATTGATCAACATTTCATTTGAGACAATATATTGCAAGTATAAATTTTTCCCTTTCATCGTATCCCAATTCTAGAAATATATTTTCAAGGTACTTAATCCATTACTCAGCTACCACTGAATTAGTAGTTAAACTAAAGGATGGAGGATTTTATCATATGAAATGATCCAACATAGCTTTATCATGACATAGAAAATAATGTTTCTCTATATGTTTATGGTAATGTTTCATAACTTTGGTCATATTCCCTAATACAGGCATGATCTTCTAATCTCCAACACTAGTTGTATTATCTTTCTCAGCTAATAAATTTCTATATTGTCCATGAGTATTAATATTGTTCTTTATACCATTAATGGTGTAACATCCTAAAATAGGATCCACTTAACTCGTGCCTTGATCCCGTGGGTCACATGGCCTCAAGCATTCCTCCTCGTATGCCATAGGCTTCTGACAAGCAGCAAGAGTGTAAAGGTGGTATAGTGGGGAGACTATACCCGCATGTGAGAGTAGAACAAAAAATAGAAACAAATACAAACAACATCAGAAGCATAATATAAATATAAATAATGAATAAACTACATAAGAATAATATATAATTGAAGAAGTAAGCAGTAAAATAAACTGATAACTGAATAAGTGATAATGTAACCAAAATCCTCTAAGGTTTTGTACGATACATGGATGCATGGAATGATAAAATACATATAAGAAACTTGAATATACATGCATTCTATAAAATGGTAAAAAAGACAATAAGGAAAAAACAAATCCAAGAATCTCAAGCCTATATCTGATCCTCTACTCCTAAGATCTAACCAAAGGTAAGCATGTCAACATCCTGAAGTAGGACTCTTACCCATATCAATAGCTATAAAAGGTGATCTTCTCAGGTACCAAAGGTAGTCTGAGTAGGGTGTGAGATAAATATCAGTATTCCACCACCAATGGTGTATACATGTAATCAAATTAATGTCTGTAACTAACCAGTGTGTATGTATAATAGAATAGTCAATGTAATGAAGAATAAATAAATAACCAGGCTACTCAGGTTACTAAGGGACACCTGGTGGCTCTACCTACTTTGGACCGCAGTCGGGAGGGGTGTATGATATTTTCACCACATATATATAAATAGTAATAATATATATAGTTTAGTTCTATATTGTATCCACCTATATGAACCAAGGGTGTCTCGATGCCTGATAGACATATACCTAGAATACTAGTATTGGCTGGACTAGGGCATAACTCATGCATCCAATACCAGTCTAACAAGCCTATAAGCTCATTCAAGAGGGTACATTACCTACATCCCAATAGAGTGAGATACGTAATGCTACAACACTTGGGATGATGAGTGAGCCATCATGGAAACACTCTAACCATGGAACATGACATGTAAATCCCAAAGCCTATATAGTATCACTTGGGTGAGACGTCGTGATCAACAC
This sequence comes from Viscum album, assembly GCA_963277665.1. Classification (NCBI taxonomy): domain Eukaryota; kingdom Viridiplantae; phylum Streptophyta; class Magnoliopsida; order Santalales; family Viscaceae; genus Viscum; species Viscum album. The sequence goes on from OY728131.1 coordinate 918,881,550, forward strand.
TCTATATAAGGGAGCATGGTATGGTCATGCTCAACATTCCCTTACCATCATGGCACAACCTCAATGAGGGAACATTATAATTATAAATGGAAGGGGGAATTACCTCTCATACAATGCTTTCATATATCCTATATACATAGAAGAGGCATAATAATTCATAATATAATACATAAGGCATAACATCTTATACATTTCATTATCCAAGTTCAATTATAATTAAAACATTATCATTATTAATGATAAGTCATATAAGTATAAACAAGGGGAATTTCCTGACCATCACATAGTTAATTCCATTTAAAACTAATTGATTCAATTTAATAATGGAAATAAATCATGAATTATCCATTTCATTTAGACCATCCCATTAAATTTATCAAAACATGATAAATTCATTTATATGGATAAAGTGTCAATTGGAAGGCATCATGGTAAATTCATTTAAATGATTCCACCATATTTAATAAGTCATACTATATAATCTATTCACCATAACCAATTCATTAATTTCATTAAGACATGGAAATTCCATTTCTAAGGCTCAAGGGGGTCACTTAAAAGATGATATGTTTATTAAGGAAATTTCCCACTTAGGAAATTCCAACCATAAGAGGGCCATGAACCTAAGGGAATCATTGGGTTACATTTAATACCCATGATTCAAGAGAAATTTTTTTAAAAAACTAAGCCATGAACTATTAAAGAGTTTGGATCATTTGATCCAATTGACCAAAAATGGACATTTTCAATGGCACATCCATGGGGTGTCCATATATGGTATGTGAAACCTCTAAACCACCAAAATTGAATTAATTAACATGTATCTAAGTACAATATTCAATTAGATATTAAGAAATAAATATAATTTGGATTATCATAAAAAGTTGGTGTGCGGTGCAGCGGTGTAATTACAAAACAATGAAACTCAAAGGGAAACAACGTGACCACCAACCTCAATGTCATAGATGACTCCTCACTCAATATCGGCCTCATATTCAGAGTAGGTTGGAAGAGATATAATAAATGGTTTAATTCCCTAATAATAGGGAAAATGATCCTATACCTAAATAGTGCAATGGATTGAATGATAAACTTTGATAGGATTTGAGAGACTATGGGAGCTTGCCTAGACAAATCTAATGTTTCTGGTAGATCAAAGAACAGACACTGGATAGAGGAACTACTTCAATGCCTATATTTAGGTGTTTTTGAGATCAAAAAGGAATAATGGTTGTTGGATGCTAGATAACCAATGGAGAAGAATAAATAATGTTTAAAGTTAAATGAGGGTAAAAATAACAATTTCACACAAAAAATATCAAAGAGAACGGTTTGGCCATAGGTATTGGAAAAATTAAGCATAAATCATGCTCAATTAACTACTACAAGGGGAACACGACATGGTTAGGTGCACGGTTTGACTAACCATAAAAAACTATGTATAATGGTTCTATCCCATGTATATAAGTGGCCACACATCCATTCACCCTAGGTTGCACAGTTGCAGACAAACCATATAACCCAGTTTTTCTTTCCCTTTTTGAAGCTCTGAGTTCTGAAAAAGTCCTAGACGCTCCTGCAACCTCTATGAATTGATTATAATTTTTTATTAGGGATGTTTAAGGTAGATAAATTTGAATAATAACGATTTTTACCATCATTGAAAATATCAATCATTATAACCTCCCATGCTTAAAGAAACCCACCCTCGAGTTGGACTTCTGAGGATAAAGAGGTATCATCAGTTAAGAGTTATGGCTATTGAGAATTTATATCAGCTTCTTGCTCACAGGTCTCATCCTATACTCGTTTGTGTTTTCATAGCACCCATACCATAGGAACTAACCTTCTTCAGAGTGTCTTCACACTTCGATCCACTATACGCACTGGATACTCCTCAAAGGAAGCATCAACATCTAACTCAACTTCATCAGACTGCAAGACATGTGACAGGTCTGGATAGTATCAGAGAAGATGATATATATGAAAGACATCATGTATGGACCGGTATCTATGAGGAAGTTCCTACCAGTAATCCATTGTTCTGATTCATTTCAAAACCTCAAAGGTTCCAATAAACATCGGTGAGAGCTCAACCTACTTCTGAATACGACTGTTCCCTAACCTAGGGGATACTCGCAAGAAAACTGGTCTCTAAACTCAAACTCAAGAGTTTGTCAGTGTTTATTGGCATACAACTGATGTCTGGACTGAGCTATCAACATGCGCTTTCTAATCAGCAGGACCTACGATGTAGTCTTCTGAACGATATGTTGTTCAAGCATATCTTCTTCCGTTACCTCATGCCAGCACATAGGGGAGAAGAAAGGCCAGTAATATAAGGATTCATAGGTATCCATCACAATGATATCCGGAAAGATATTATTATAAGAAAAATTTATGAGGGGAATGCGCTTCTCCTAAGAACCTCCAGAATCAAGGACAAAAACATGGATAATTTCCTCTAGAATCTAAATTGTATTCTCTATCTATCCATCGATCTGTGAGTGATAGGTCATGATCAAAAGTAACTTCATAACCAAGGCCTTATGGAACCCCTACCAAAACCATGATGTGAAATGAGTGTCTCTATCAGAAATTATAGAACGAGGATCTCCACGAAGACGTACATCCTCTCTAATGTACATCCTTCCAAGCTCATCTATTGATAATGCCTCTCACATAGGTAAGAAGTGTGATACCTTCGTCAAACTATCAACAATAACCCACACTGTATCGTTTCATCAAGGTGATCTGGGTAGACTATCACTAAAATTCATTGATACATCATCCCATTTCCATTGAGTAATGGATAATGGCTGAAGAATCCCTATAGGTCACTGATGTTTCGTCTTCACCTTCTGGTAGGTGTAACACCTATTGATAAAGCCAACAATTTCTTATTTCATACCAGGCCACCAATACTAGTATCTTATATCTCGATATGGTGACATTGGGTTGAACCACCCATGTTGAGGCATAGAATTACCACATCCACTCCTCTATAATGTCTATTGGGATCCATAAACACCCATGGAACAATAAGATATCATCCCCATCCATAATTTAATATGAATATGTATCAGCATATGAAATGATTTTCCTTAGGACGAGGCCTTTAGGATCTGATAACTGCTTCATTCATACATATTCCTGAAGAGTAGAAGTCACTGATAAGGTTGAGAGGATATTCTAAACATGGTCCTCCAGAACCTCAATGTCAATCTCTAATAATAAGGCTATAATATACCATTCACCACTAGATTCCTGAACTATTTATGTCGTAGTCTTTCTTCTCAAAGCATCGGTTACTTAATAGTCTTTACCTGGAGTGTAGGCAAGCTCAAAATAAAATGATTGTAGGTACTCAACCCACTTATGTAGTATAATATTTAGATACCATTTTGATAATATGTATTTGAGTTTTTTTATCTGTGAAAACCACAAAACACTCTCCCAATAGATAGTGTCTCCAATAGTGTTAATCATGAACAACAGCAATAGGCTCAAGGTCATCATCGAGTAATTCTACTCGTGAGGCCTCAACTGATGAGACTCATATGCAAAGACTCACTCATCATGTATCAAAACAACTCTAATATTGATACCTAATGTATCACAATATATATTATAGATCCTTAGTAGCTCTGGAAGAATCAGTATAGGCATTGAAGTCAATCTTCCCTTCAATTCCTGAAATTATGTTTCACAAGATTCTGACCAAAAAAAATCACCCCCTTCTTTTTCAAGCTCATAAGTGGAACTGCAAGGTATGAGAAATCCTAGTTTAATCATATAAAATATATATCTATCCCCAAGAAACTACGAATTTCAAATACATTTTTGGTATGCTCCCTGAAAACTGGAGCTGTCACTTTCTCTGGGTCTACTAAAACTTTTGACTCCAAGATGATGTGACCCAGGAAGTGGAATTTATCAATCCAGAAGTGGAATTTACTAAGATTATCATAGAGTTGTTTCTCTCTCAGTGTATTCATTTTGATATCAAGATGGTTGGAATGGTATTTTCTGGAGCATGAATACACCAATATATCATCAACAAAGACAACCACAAATGAATCCAGACACGGGTGGAATACTCGATTCATAAGAGCCATAAAGCCTTCAGGGTTTTTTGTGAGTCCAAATGACATAACCAGGTACTAATTTAGACCATACCTACTCCTAAAAGTTTTGTGATGTATTTTTGAATTCTTGACATGAAACTGATGATATCCTAACCTTAGATCTATTTTTGAAAACACCTTCTCTCCTCAAAGATAATCAAAGAGGCCATCTATTCTAAGAAGTGGATTTCAGTTCTTTATCATGAGATGATTCAACTGACAATAATCAAAAAAATACTAAGGGTACCATATTACTTCTTGTAAAAAAGGACCAGTGAACCCCAAGGACAAGTTTTGGGGCATATAAATCCTTTATCCTCCAAACCCTCCAATTTCTTATTGATTTATAGAAGATCCTTAGGTTCCATTCTATAAGGAGGAATGGTCACTGGTGTTATTCCTAGTTCTATATAAATAGTAAACTCTACCTATCACACTAGAGGTAGACCATATAATTCATCAGGAAAGACATCTCTATAATTCTATACTATAAGGAGGGAAAATAGTGGGTCAAAACCTCTAGTCATTGATGAAAATTTTGGCCATATAATATGTAAAACTACCTAGCCTCTAGTTCTTAGGTCCTTATTAGGTCTCACTAACATCCCATTCACCCTTATGAATGTTTCTAACACCCTCTAGTGATGTAAATGTCACCATCTGATGATATCAGTCAATATGATCTCGATAGGGAACTAACCATTCCATCCCAATGATTATATCAAAGCCTATCATGTTGAGGATGTATAGATTTCACACAAAAATTTATACACCTATCTTAAGGGGGTGTTCTTGAAAATGATGAATTACCTATTAATGGATACCTAATGGTGTTTATATCATAAAAAATTCATGAAATTTCTCAATATTGAGGCTCGTATTTCCCAAAAAAGTCTAATATACAAAATTGTGAGATGTGCCTGTGTCAAATAAAAAAGACACTAAAGTTCAGGCTACTAGAATAGTACCTCATACAGTAGAAGGTACGACACTCTGGTCCTCCAGTGTGGGTTGTATTGTATGTAACTGGCATATACCATGGCCCTGAGTCACTGTCTGACTACCCTAAGCAATCTTGCACTATTGGCGTTGAGATTCATAACTCTGACTGCCTCTACCTCAACCACTAGCTCGACCTAATCAGATGGTGGTAGCTACTTTCCTGGGGTGGTCCTACTAGTCCAGCTCCCGACTAAGGAGTAGGTGTAGATCCCTGCTCTCTAGGCACTAGAGGGAAAGTCCTGTAGAATCACTGAATATGTCACATCCTTCCATGGCCTTTGCACTTGACTAGTTCACACGTGAACTGGGGTTTTCTATTTCATGGCTTCCTACACTAGTGAAAATTCACAAAGTTGTATGTGTGAAAATCCTGACTGCTACTACCTCCACAACTAGACATAAAGTACCTCTTTCACCAATAAGGTAAACCACTGATAGATCTATGTTCCAAACCACCCTAACTCGCACCTTCAACTTACCTCAAAATATGCTCTGTAATAAGTGTATGGTGGATGATTTCAGAAATAGTTGTCAACCTAAACATGTTTACTTGCAGTCAAATGGCATATACCAACCCATCCTTGAATCTCTTGATGGTCATAAGATCATCAACAACTAGAGGAGTGAACCACTGTAAAATCATATCATGATGTTGATACACCTAGGTGATAACATTACACCACCACTTGGTTGAATATCATAGTATATATGCTAACATCTTGACCCTACGCTCTAGAGGTGTTTGTAAATGCTTGAATATAGATAAGATCACTTAGATCCAAGACTCCGCAACATGTGGGCTTCCATCCCTTAATAAGGTGGGAGGATGCTGCTGCTGAAACTCATAAGTCAACTCTACCATGCTCGAGGTAGGTTGAAATGTACCTTGCATTAACTGAAACATACATAGGAAACCCTCTTAAAACCGGGCATCATCAGCCATATCAGGAATAAGAATATGTGCCACATGTGGCACTACAAAAGGAATCACTGACATCTCAGGGGTCGCTACCTTAAGAGAATGGTCATAAACACCTTCAAGTTGTAAAATATAAGGACATCATGGTGGTATGATACTAAAATGCCAAACACACACCTCAAAATAGATTTAATCAATTTAGAAGATTGAATTTAAGAAACTATGTCAGGTATAAATTCTTCCTATAGAAATAATCACGCCTCTCTGCCTGCTTCAAAATCCAGGTCTATATGAAAAAAAGATACCCTAACAAGCCATAAGAACATAAGAGATACCCACTACCCACTAGTAAGGTCGGGATCAATTCCAAGTCTTTATGTCTAACATATACAAGATAGTAGTTTTAAATATAAAATCCATACTTGTTTTAAATTTGTGCTTGTTTAAACATATTTAAACATATTTAAATGGTTTACTTTAGTGGATTACCACTACTGATCCATAAGGTCCCATACTTCTTATGAACTAAAATATAAAATCCACTTAACCCACACCATAACATGTTCCAACTCATGTGACCAATGGTCCATAGCTCAATGTGCCATAATTGACAGCTTAAGGTGTCTACGTTAACTTATTTAGTAAACAAATGTTAGGATAAGGAAGAAATTTTAAGTATAAATTATGTATTTCAATCCCTATAAGATGTGTCATCATAATTAAATATATATACAAGGTACTATTAATATGCAACAGAAACATTAACGCTGAAAATAAATGTGAAACGGAAAAAATAAAAGGAATATTGTCCTAGTGTGATTAATAATGAAGTGTGTAACAATTCTCATTGCCCCCATATCATTGGGCCAAGGATGAAATAAATCCCCAATCATAACAATAATAATAACTATAACAAATCATTTTTGTCACTCAATGGTGTAATAATATCAATAACAATAGACAAAAATATGACATCAATTATAACTTTGGAAAATCAACCTTTACCCCAAACATGGGTTTGTGAAACCCAATCACAGCTTATGACCAAGTTACAAGTGTTCCCAATCTCCAATTTATTGTCTCAAAATAGTAAGTCAAGAAAGGAACCCTTATGATACAACTTTGTAACATTCAAACCTGGGATCCACTTAACCCATGCCCCAAGTTGGTGTGTCACATGGCCTCAAGCACACCTCTCCACACGCCAGAGGCTACCGATTAGTAGCTATGGGGTAAAGGCGGTATAGTGGGGAGACTATACCATCATTTCAGACTATCATAGTTGATAGAAATAGATATAAAAGATAGTGGAATCATAATATAAATAGAAATAATCAATAAACTATGGAATCATAATTGATAACTGATGAAGTAGTGGAAGAAACATATAATTGAATAGATGATAATATAACCAAAAAGCCTCTAAGGTGGTGTCTGATTCTTGGATGCATGGAATGTTGTAATACAGAAAAGAAACAATAAGATACATGCATGTTATACAATAGTAAAAAAAAGAAAAAAAGAAAAAAAATATCCAAGAATCTCAAGCCTATACCTAGTCCTATTCTACTAAGCTCTTACTAAAGGTAAGAATATCAACATCTAGAAGTAGGAAACTTTCCCTTATCAATACCTATAGATATATGATCTTATCATGTACCAAAGGCATCCTAAGTAGGGTGTGAGATAAATCTCAATAGGCAACCACTAATAGTGTCTACGTGTAATCCAATCCATACTCATAACTAACTAGTGTGTATGTATAATAGAATAAGAAAATAAATGCAGAATAAATATATAATCAGGCTGATCAGGTTCCTAAGGGACACCTGATGGATCTATCTGCTTCATCCCATAGCCAGGAGGAGTGTCTGATCAGGTCTCTATATATATATATAAAAATAGTAAGGATATATATATATATAGTTTATTTCTATATTTCATCCATCTATATGAACCATGTGTGTGCCAATGCCTAGTGTACATGTGCCTAGAATACTAGTGATGGCTGGACCAGGGTGTAACTTAGACATCCAATACCAATATAACGATCTTATAAGCTTATGCAATTAGGTACATTCTCTATGTCCCAATTGAGTGAGAGACGCCGTGCTACAACACTTAGTATAGAGATTTATCCATCATAGAAACACTCTAACCATGGAATGTGGAACATAAATCCCAACACCCATATAATATAACTAGGTTGAGGTTTCATGCTCAACACCTGGTGTAAGGGGGCAAGATATAACCATGCTCCACGGTCCACTACCATCATGTCACAACCTCTATAAAGATGCATTATAATTATACTGGCATGGGGCATTACCTCCCATACAATTCTTTCATATAGCCCATATACATAAAAGAGTCATAATCATTCATAATATAATACATAAGGCATAACCTCTTATGCATTTTATTGGCCAAGTTCAATTACAATTAAAACCATGTAATTCTCAGTGACCAATCATATAAGTATAAAAAATGGTAATGGCCTTACCATCCCTTGGTTCATTCCATTTAATATCAATTGATTTAATTTAGAAAAGGCAATAAATCATGCATTATCCATTTCATTTAAACCAACCCATTCAATTTATCAAAACATGAAAAATTCATTTATAATGCTCAAGTGTCAATTGGAAGGTGTCAGGGTCAATTCATTTAAAGGATGCCTCTATCTTTCATAAGCAATCCTATAAAATCTATTCACTATAACCAATTAATTTAATTCATTAGTACATGGTAATTCCATTTCTAAAGATCAAGGGGGCCACTTAGAACATGACATCTTTATTAAAGAAATTAACCACTTGGGATATTCCAACCATAATAGGGACAAAAACCTAAGTGATGCATAGGGATACATTTAATACCCATGATTCAAGATTAATTTAATTTAAAAACTAAGACATATAGTATTTAGAAGTTCCTGTCATTTATGTCAATCAATCAAAAACGGTCATTTTGAATGGCACGCCCATGGGGTGTCCATATATGGTATGTGAAACCTCTAAACCATCAAACATGAATCAATTAAAATGTATCTAGGTACAAGGGTCAATTACACTAGATAGAATTAATATAATTGGGATGCTCGTCCATTTTTGGTGTGCATCACAATAGTATAATTATGAAACAATGAAACCCAAAGGGAAAATGATGTGACCACCTACCTCCAAGTCATTGATGACTCCTCGCTCAATATAGGCCTCAAATTCAGAGTGGGTTAGAAGAGAAATAAGAAATGTTATAATGCCCTGAAAAATATGGAAAATGATCCTACACCAAAATAGCACAATGGATATCAATATTAACGTTGATAGGTGTTGAGAGACTAGGGGAGCTTACTAAGATGAATCCAATACTTCCAACAGATTGAAGAATGGACACCAGATGGAGGACATTATTCAATGCCTGTCTTTAGGTATTTTTTATAACAAATAGTAAGAACAAGGGGAATTGGCTGCTAGAGAACAAATCTAGAATAGTAAATGAGGTTTTAAGTTAAATGAGAAGCAAAAAAATTAATTTCACCCAAAAATATCAAATTTCACAGTTTGGCTGCATGATTTGGACACACTATGTGAAAATAATGTTCATTTCACTACTACATGGGGCACACCGCATGCTTAGGCACACATTCTGACTAACCATTCATAGATCATGTAGAATGGATTTGTCCCATGTATGCAACAATTTTCACGGTCATGCTCCCTAAGTCACATGGTTACAGACAGACCATGCGGCCTAGTCTATTTTTCTGTTTCAGGGATTCGGGCTCCAAATGAGCCCTAGACACTCTTGTGACCTTTTTTACTTGATTAGACATCATTATTAGGTTCATTTAAGGTATTCAAACTGAAAAAATAACGATCTATATCTTTCTTGAAAATAAGAGTAATTACGCACTATTTATAAAAAATGGCATACACTAGATTAGCTCATAAAATTTTGAATTTTAATTCATAATTTATAACTCTAAATCTAGTGTAACTCTTAACATAAAATTAAACAAACCCATATTAATATAAGAATCATAAACTTTTTTTCTTTATGAATATCAATAAATCATAAAAATATTTTCAAATATTTCATAATGGTTTATAAATAAAATGATAATTAACCCAAGCATATCCCTTGGGAGTGTCAAATTAGGTGTGTAGTAAGGTCAAACTCACTGTACATCAAAATTATGGTTGATATATTATCAACCAACTCTTTTTGTGGTTATTTCCCTTATATGTATCTATGCCAAAACCACATCTTCTTGTAATATCTGGAAAAGGATATATTTCTAGGAAAACCTATATAATCCCTACCTAACTAAAACTTTTATGATAGTATCCTATAATTATACATATTCCCAAATTCTATGATATGGTTATGTTCCCTAATCTATATTTTCATAAATCTAGTGCCCATGGTTTCTAATAATCTTTCTTTAATACCAACTATAACAATCCCAACTAGAGTAACCCAGATTCAGTGTATACTTTATTAAATTGGAATAGATACAAGGTATCTAATCCTAAAGGATCAATTAGTTTAGTAGTCTTGGAGATCCCAATACATACATGATACCTATTTTACATTGGGAATATAATATAAAACATAATGAAAGTAAATATTTTACATCCTTGAAACTCATTCAATGATTTCTTCTTTATAAACTAGGGAAAGAAAAAAAATTAGGATGATATCAAATGCTTGGTAAGGGTTACATACTATGGAATCTACCTTGAAAAAATAATGCATAATCAATTTGAAAAGGTAGATAACTTAAAACACATTTCATTTAATCAATAACTTGAGAATGAAATGAATCCATGGATAATTTCAATGCAATAATATCATGGGTAATAATAATTGAATTTCCAATAAAGGAAATGCATAATATTATACATCTTAATCTAAAATATCATGAAATATTTACTGTAAAATCATTTTTTGAAGATATTTTAACCGATGGGTAGGTATATACCAAAAACCCATTTAATAATTTTGGCCAACTAATTTGTATAATGATACCTATTGATGCGTCGAGGGGATATCTATAATTGGTTCCCACCCATCACTACATTTCCAATGAATTTCATTATATATTTAATGATAAATTTAATTCATAAACAATATGCCTTATCAATAAATATTTTTATTGTGTAATGAATACATATTTATCAATATTTTCCCCAGTTAATCAAATATCATTCATAGTAAAACATCATATGTGAAAATGGTATATGGTTTAGGAAATAATCATATCAATGATACAAATGATATATATATATTTAATTAAAATATAATTTCCAATGATCATATTAAATCAAATGTTTCAAGATAAATTTAACTACATAAAATTAATAAGATATAAGAGATAAAAATCGGTTCATCAGTAATATAGGTTTTGAAATAAAATCATGTCCATTAGAAAAATAAATAAAATTGAAGTGAAATATTAAAATAATATTTCATTGAAGAGTTTTATTTTTAAAATAATTCAAAATGTGTAGAATAATATATATATCATAAAATTATTATGGTGGTGGGAAGCTCATTAACATCATATACATTAAAAACATACCTTTTAATTTTTTGTAAAGAAAGTAAAAAAATGAACCTTTCAAAAAAAACATTAAAAATATTCCTTTGAAACATTTTAAAATTCAATGATAAATTAAAATTATCTTAACAAATCATTTTAGTTACCAAAATTACATTTTTAAAATAATTGTTAAGAATATTGGCATGGAACAAAAATATATCTGATTAAAAGAGAAATAAAATCGATTTTTCATTTAAACATTTCTTTTTTGATCCAAGTTACAAAGAGATTAAAATTTTAAATAAAATATAAAAACTCCTTAAATATACATAAGATAATAAAATATTTGGTTTTTTTTTAAGGAATTATTATAATATTCGTTCAATGAAAATTAAGGAAATCCTAAAAAAATGATATTGTGAAATAAATCCTTAGAACTTTGGTAACTTTTAAATTATTACCCCTTGAAATAATAAACATTAATTGAAATATTAATTATCATGAATAAATATTTATTCATGTTAAATATTTCAAAGGGTTAATATATACACCACATAAAAGTAAATAGGTGCATAATATCAAATACGTCTCAATAGAATGGAAATTGGGACAAAATTTCTTACCTCATGATTAACTTTAGCTGAACATGACTTAACCTCATTACAATAGTTCTAAACATGTTATTAATTTATAAAATAACCATATTCATATTTCTAATATCATATGTGATCCTCTTATAACATCTTATCACTTTCTCGCTAATAATATTTCATTATTACCATTATTTTTTGTGTTAATTGCTTCATTTTATCATGCATATTTTGTTGTTGAAGTTATGGTTCTTGTGAATAGGATATAGTTAAATAATACCCATAATTATATTAATGTTATAAATATCATATTTATTCATTAGATATATTTTTTATAATCATTCATTAAATTTGGACATGGAAAATGAATCACATCACTTCGTAGAGACTGTAGATCGTACGTATGCATGGTAGACCTTATCATTTCCTTAATTATTGAAATGTAAGGAAATGGATGATATATTAATTATATATAATCAATATTATGTCATAATTATCATATAAATTAATTATTTTTATCATTATGACTATCCATGTGAGTCGGTGATGGAAACAATTGCATTGGTTCGCAAGGCGGTAATTCACCATACACATGAACGATTGTTTTATTTCACATTTGATAGAGAATGATATGGATAGATATTTTGATATAAACATAATAACATCTTATTATATGTTTGATAGTTTTGTTTTTATATTGGAATTATTAATATATAGTTGAATTTAGTAAAAGAGAAAATAAAAAATAAAGAGCTTAGTGAAGACAATTACCTTCTCTTAGAAAGAATCTCATTTGGATCCCTTATTAAAAAACCCTAGGGTTGTTAATTTAGGAAAAAAGGATATAGAACATTGATTTTGGAACTAAAATATGTGTTCCATAGGATAAGTTGAGGAAGTAATGGCCAGTACATCCAATTTTGGGAGAATCTTGGCCAAAATGGATCAAAAATCACTCTAAGGGTTTGTTTCGTGAAGCTACCCACCTTCAAAATGGGGTGAAGATAATGAAGGCCTTGGAATAAAAAGGGATGATGTTAATACCCACAAAATATAATTCTAGAGTTTCAAATAACTTTATAACCACATGAATACCCTATGGTAATCTATGTGTAATGACATTCAGAGTCATGGATCCCCATCCACTTGCGAAGATCATAAATCATTGTGAAGGCCTATGATCACTGAAAAACCTAAATTTATATAAATACCCTCTTCTATCTAACATTTAATGGGACAAAGACATTTCATCTTCTGAAAATATCTCCCTATTCTCAAACCACTAGTGTTTCATGAATGAAATGTAAAATGTGTCACCCAAGGTATCCAATCACCATTAAACCACCTCCCTTGTGTTCCTGAGAGCCTCCACCTAAATTGAAGATGCATTTTATGAAGTCCTATTCTTTTCATGAGAGAATAAGGAAATATTAGGAACTTTATTCTTTGATAAGAATTTATACATTTCAAATAACTAATCTTCTCAATGAGAACTTCACTCTAAGGTAGGGGCACCCTGTTTCTTAAATCCTACCCCTCCGTGAACCCCATAAACTTCATAGGGACCCCAAGATTCGCAAGACCCTACTTTATGGACCTCAAATATTCATTAATCACCTCTCATGGGCCTCTATATTTTTCCTCACTTCTACTAACACCCCTTAGCAAAGGTCAAGTTCTTGATGTCTCCATACCAATCCAATACTAGTTTAGCTGCACCTTGAGTCCCCATGTGACCATTGCCACCTACATCACCCCAAGTGTGGACCGAGCCTCAAACCTACCTATTTATTCTAATAAAAGGTACTCTAAACCCTATTACTTCTAATAATAAGGACTCTAATGTTGTCCTCATGATTTACCACTCTTCTATGGAAGTGAAAATTCCATGCCCCACCCATAGACGCATGAGTGGTGGTTACGTAAGACCTATGGGTGTGGAGGGAGTCCCCCCACGTCCGATCTTCATGAAATAAAACTTCCTACCTACACTTTCTAGTAATATGATGTTAACCTGCATGAAAATTTCCTTAGTACATGATGTAAAACTATAGCCTTATCATGTGTGATGAACATAGGATACCCCATGTACGATCATCATAGGGTTCCACCCTCCCCCACCATGGGCCATATAACTTCACTATTTGGAAAATTTCATGTGTAAACCACACATTGTCCTTCCTTGCCACTGGATAATCCTCCACCCCTAGGAATCTTCCATGCATAAGACCCATATAATTAACTTGAGTGAAATCCACTTGTGAAGGGAGGATTCTACACATAAGCCCCGCACCATCCCTCATAAATGTCCCTTTTGTGACACGAGCGTCTGTACAGAATGACGTTAAAATGAATGGATCAGTCCTATCACATGACCTTAAACTAAGGCATCAAACTACATGGTTGTTCATACCTATCTTATAAACAGGGTATGTAGGATGCCTCCTTGAGGATAAATCCTAACAATGGAAAATCTGGGTGTGTCATCTTCCCTCCTAGGTATGAACCTATAGGATCATCCTTCATAGCGAGTTCTGATCCACAACTTCAGATCCACCTCTTTGAAGAATTATGATCTATCAGTAAACTATCTAAGTGTGACATCTTCCCTCCTAGTAATGCACATCACGAATTTTCCTCCATGGGGAGTTCTAATCTAAAACTATAGATCCACCTCCCCTTGTATTTTTGATCCATAGGTAAACTATCCAGGTGTGACATCTTCCCTCATAGGTATTCACCTCTTGGATCCACCTCCATAGATAATTATGATCCAAAAATATAAATCTACCTCCATGGGACATTCTAATCCATCGGTAAACTATCCAAGTGTGACATATTCCCTCCTAGGGATGCACCTCCAAGATCTGCCTACATGGGTAGTTCTGATCCACAACTCTAGATCTACCTCTATGGGGTGTTCTGATCCATCTATAAACTATCCATGTGTGACATCTTCCCTCCTAGGGACACACCTCCATGATCTTCCTCCAAGGGGCATTTATATCAGCCATACCGTCTCCCAAAGATGTGAAAATCATGCCCAAAACCATCCCAAACAAATGTTATGATCCATCTCCATAGGATGTATAACTTATGACCTGACCTAGAATAAATACCCCCATGAAATAAAAATGAGATAACTTAGGTAAAAATACTTGAAATACTTACAACCCTAGCATCAATTACCTCATATTCGACATGGGATGCCTTGGGTACCATGCCTAAGATTCCTTGTATAAGATATCTCCCACATAGGAATATTTATAAGTGACTAATGTTCCTAATGTCCATACATTCCCAAATTTTTTCATCATGACTACTCTCTATACTGAAGGTTTCTCCCCTATCAAAATATCATCAGTGTAATTAACCAAAGACCATGAAGAGATGGTACTAGGAATGAGTTCTATGAACATGAATTAAATATATGAGGGATACCCAAACTAGGAAATGATCTCCAAGGATTAATCCATGAAAGGAGGAACCAATATCCCATCATCCCATTTTTATCAAGGAGGAGACATCGTCAATGAAAGTGATAAAATATACCCACATTTATAAAGTGGGAATGTGGGGAAATAGATAAGTGAGATGTACAGCCTCGTTGAAAGCATCATAAACAGAAATGGTCAACTTTAAGTGAAAAATTTATCCTATAACTATTAAGTATAGTAATGTTGGTAATTAGATATGGGATTGGATTTATATGTGGTTGGAATTAGTCTTCACCAACAGAAATGGTGAACTCGATGTGAAACTCTTCTCCTCAACCATGGTAACTATTAGCATCTGGGGGATTAGTAGATTTTCATGTCACAAGATTCAAAAATTTGGTGTCATGTCCCACCAAGAAAAAGGTGGACCAAGCATGAAAATTGCCCATGAATTGGGGAAGTTAGTATGGGAATCCTTGGTCTATGACATTATCAGTAGGGATCCATCTCCACCTTCAGAATATTGGACAATGTTGGGGTATTGGGAATCACTTTCCATGTACATTTCTTGATAGATGAATCCACATTCCTTAAAGGACACAAGATACTAGGAATCAGTAGCCTATCCCCCTCAAGTATTGGGAAAGGAGAAACATTGATGCGGTAATCCTTCAAAACATCACTTCCACCATGAATTATGCATTTCCTTCAACTATTGGGTTCCCATTCCCAATATCACCCTCTGATATAATCTAGAGGAGGGTTATTGACACCCACATATGCCGGTATGAGAACGAGGGGGTCATTCCCACTAGGTAAATGGCCCACCAAGACCTATAGGCATTGGTTCCTCATCAACACTTCCTCCCTTGAGGGTCGTGCAGGGGGAAACCACTACTCATTACAATGAAAAACCTATTTAGGATTATCTCCCCTAAGTGATGTGATGATTTGATTCCCTATGTTGAGGAGGTGGGGGATTCTCAAGGTGCGCCAGCCGTGACTACCACCCAAGAGCTGACACGGAGGGCTCCCACCAGGTTATGTCAACATTAGTATCAGTTGTCCCTGTAGACTGAATAGTATATGGACTTCACCCATGATCTATCATCCCTAATCTAAACCACCTGGTTCCAACATCACGGGTAGGCTCAAGATACTTTCAGATAAGGGTAATCTTCCATGGGTTTAATGGCCCCTTCCACCACTGGCGTATTTATCCAAATACCTAAAATGGTAGAACAGGTATCTACCCGCACCTTGTTGGTTTTAAGACCCCATACTTATCATAGAATGGACAAGTTAGCTCTTTCAATCATTGGAACCAATGATATCCATTGCGATCCAACCCATGATGATTAGATTTGGTGTGGAGGTCCTCCTCATACTGTCACCAATCAAAGAAGAGAACCCCCCCCCCCCCCCTCTCTTTCAAAAACCAGCACAAAGGTCCTCCCCATGCCAATATTATACAAAGTGGAGGTCCTCCCTACTCCAACACCAACAATCATGGAGTTCCTCCCCATTCCATTGAAAAACAAAGTGGAGGACCTCCTTTCTTTTTCACCAGTCAGTACATAGGTTCTCTTCGTACTCTTTCATTTCAACATGGAGGTCCAACCCTTATTTCTACTAACCATGGTAGAGGTTCTCTCCACTCCTTCATCAGTCAAAGCATAGGTTCTCCCCACATTGTAATCAATCAAAGCGGAGGTCCTCCTCACTCTATTGAAAATCAACATGGAGGACCTCCCCATGTCTAAACCAACCAAAGTGGAGGTCTTTCCCATAATACAACTGACCATCATAGAGTTCTTCCTCATGCCGAAGAGGTACCCTTCCCTGAAGAACCATGCTAGGGAAGAAGGTAAAACACTCATTATCGAAGGTAAAATCTTGGGAAATACCAAGTCATTGTCAACCTGATTGATCACTCAGATTCTGAGGGGTTGGAAGACTCGATGATGGATTCTTCACCCCAGCTCTCAAAGTCTGAGGAAGGGTCCTAATAGCTAAATGTTTCCATCCTAGAATATGAGTTCAATAAGATCCCCACATCCATCTGCAGGTACTTGCAGTTGGAGGAAGTTATAGCCCCCTTCCATAGGCTCATAGTGTAATTGTCTTTATCAACACTATTTTCTATCCATGCTACCTCTATACAAGATGTGGGAGAGATATTGGTATAAATATTGTCACCTTTATATGGTGATAATTATTTTAATCCATAGTTGAACGTCGTCACCATTGAGCATGAGGAATTGGTGAATATCCCATACTATAGGGATGTGATTATGTGGTTGGCATGTCCCCTAAGAAATATCTCAGCATGTATAAAATATTTGAGTCACACAGTGACTCCTCTGCTTGTCAACCATCTATATAACCAATCCACATCAGTGACGCCACCCATCTCTTGGCCAGGATAAATCAGAGACTGGGTTGACCATGAGCAAGACCCTCCCTTTAAGCAAGAGGGCTTATCGAGGGTTCTATACACCAACCACCTATCTATGGTATTCTGGCCACCATAAAATATTAACATCGACATATTGGATCCCATTATAAATGTCTAGTCTATTTTCTTTTGCCATATCATTTGGGAGATGCTTCACCATCTCTTCAATCATCAATTGAGCTATCTCGAAATTCAGGAGAACCTTGGTGCCATTGACCAACAATGATGAAGGGTTGAGATCATCGTTCTCCCAGTGGATCAACAAATTTTCATCAACATACTCAAAATGCACTTTTATGTTATGGAAGAAGAATCTCCTCATGTACATATCAGAGGTTGGGGATAGTATGATTCTCTCTACTTCATCTCTATCTTGTGATATCCTAGCCTATCCACTAAAAATGATGGTTCCCCTCTACGTATTGTTATGGTAAACATGGTTATCCCAAACCCACCAAAGGAATAGGGGAATAGTGACACTAACAAAGTTATTGAAAAGGAAAACCCACCTCAAGGGGTGATGCAGTTCTAGGAAGACCCTCAGACAAATGTCCTCACTTGTCAGAAGAGGCAGGCACATGGCCTTGGGGATCCCTCTAATTAGGAATTTCTATCTAACTACCAGTATCTCAATAATTTCAAGAAGAATTTCAATCCCTCTAATCCATTCAAGGTCATGTCAAAAATAGAGTTAGATCCCATGGTAGCTACCCTACTCCAAAAACTTGAAGAGAATAAAAGTATCATCATTGATATCATGGATGATCAATACTTGGATTATAGAAATGTTTGATGGTCACCCATTTCTCCACAAATGGGCATCAATTCCTCCTTGGATAGATGGTACCATACAAGGCTGGTATCCCCACACATCCAAGAAAAGTAGAGGCAGAAGTATATGACAAGCGGCTGAGGTAAAAGTCATTGAACCCACCTAAGAATTGTAATTACCCTTCTTGAGACGTAGGTTGTTCCGCTCTTCAAGTTGATGAGATCGTTCATTGAGATTATGATACCTTCAAAGAATTGGTGGTCAAGGATCCTATCAAATAGAGGGACCCTCACTAAGATGACTTGATATCCTCTCTTACCACTCTCCTTGAGGGCCTAGAGACTCAATAGGTGGTTATCCTTATTGAAAAAAAATTCATACCCAGCATGGGTGGACAGCTTCTGAGCACCCCTTGAGTTTTAAAATCTCATATTTTCTTTATTAAATGGGATGGGTGACCCGTTGCAGCACTTTACCCACTTCATCTCCAGGTCTGGACCCATGTTGGGAACGCCAAAATAGAAGAAGGCTACCAATATTTGGTGTTTCGTTCAGACTCTAGAAGGACCCTCATTTTTTTGGTACATCCAACTATTCATATGGTCTATCTCTATTCGGGAAGACCTACAAAATAAAGTCATTTACAATTTTATCTCCACTGCGTGAAATAAAAATATTGATTACCTCTTTAAGTGAAAGAAGTGGTTTGATGAGTGATTCATAAACTTCATCACCTTATGGAAAGGCCTCACACACTCACTCGACATGTCGTTGACTAAATAAAATCTACTAAGGATGTGTGTGAGGAATTTCAAGACTGATTTGGTCCCCATCCTCATCACCCAGAACTTTTCAGGTGGATTTTAAGAGTTTTATAATAAGTCTCATCCTTTGGAATAAGCCTTCTAGTAGACTATACAGTCACTCCCATTACCTCTTCCCACTCCCATGAGAAAAACTATCAAAGTAGAGACTCTAACTACCATACAGGTAAAGTTCCCCGAGTCCGTAGAGTTTTTATCCCCTTTTCCAAAGGAGCCTCACCGAGTACAATCTTAACAAATGCAACATCACCCAACACAGACATATCAAGTGTATCCTCACCCATAACATAATTTTTAGGCACCACCTCACTAAGTGAAACTACCTAGATGGGATAATGTGGCTCTGGTCAGTCACCAAGGCTAGGCTCCTAAATTACCCTTCCTAAATAGGAGGAACCAGACATATTCCTTGAAGTACGTATAGGTTTTGGGCTACTTCATCTATGCCCTGGATAAGGAGATTCTAAATCTTCCATAGTGAAAGAATCCCCAAGAATATGGATGCATTGACCACCTCGACCACTACTCATATTAAAGGATCCTTGGAGATACCATCAAGGAATTATATGTGCTCAACGATTGGCTCCATGACCAAGTGGATCATGGATTTTTCAAGTTGTTTGATGTTCTGGAATAGGTGACACATATCTTCTCCAACCTTAGTAGTGACAGCGAAGTCTTGGGTGAATGGAAGTAGGATTCTATCTATGGGATATAGAAATTTGATGACTGGTTACATTTCAAGGTGGTTTTTCACACCCATGGTGTCATATGTGCCCGTTTGGGAAAGCCAAAACCTCATATGGTTTCCACACCTCCTTCAGTTGTTGCTTCTACATATATATCATAGCCCTTAAATTCTAGAATAAATAAGCATCAATTTATCAAGGGGGATTAGAGTCCCCTGCCAGTGTCAAATCCATCTCACACCCTTAGTGATTTCATTCCACATAAGTTGGAAGATTCACCTAGGGTCTGACCAACATTGGATGAATTCACTGACAATGAGAAAGAGTACACCTCTGTGAATTCCATCTAGCTAGTCAACCACTTTACAATGCTTGACAGTGAGGAATACAATGTAAATCCCCAAGATTACTCTAGAAAACACTATCAAAGGGAAGTCCAAGGGAATTAAAATCACAAGAATGCTCAGTCTAGTGCCTCAAAATTAGTTGTTCACACTATCGAGACTAGACATTATGTTTTACACTAAGAAAAACAAGAATTATACTTCTATTATGCACTATCAGGTACACCTCAATATCCAACAGTGTTAGTTGATCGAGTAGTTCAGCTGAGACCATATCTTGATCAGTTGCATCCAGTAAGAGCCAGGACTCAACCAACAGATAGTCAGCAGATAGTGGTTCAGAGTGGGTCAAATAGCTATCAAAAGGATATTTCTAGCACTAGACAGACCCCAATACTTCATTCAATATCATTTTTTGTTCCTATTATCAAGTAGTTCCCCCCCATTAGGGAAAAACATGCCTTTTTCATTGAAGTGTAATGTGTTAAAGAACCTAAAAGGCATACCTTCAAGGATTTTGATCATCAAGGCCCTTTTCTTATCGAAATAAATGCATGAGTCCCTTGTAAGAACCTTGAAATTATTTATCCAATTTGAAGCTAAGGTGGATTCCATAGAATCATACTATTTAGAGGAGGATGAGAGATAAGAATTCCGAGTCATCATATCATTATCTAAGGAAGATGAAGGTGCCCTCATGCAGGGGAACATATTACCGCTATACATTACATGATATTTTAATGGTGTGAAGATCTGTCGCTTTCTGGTGGATATAGGGGATTAACCTTATCCCATCCTGGAGACTCCATAATCTAGGATTGAACAAAGAATATCTGACTCCCTCTGGCCTGATAATTCATTGTTATGAAAGGAGCAAGAGGAAATCATGTGGTAGTGTTTGGATGAAGATCTATTTTAGTGTCTTGATAAAAATCACTGAATTCATGGTAGTCTCATAGGATACCACCTACAACATGCTATTGGGTAGGCCCAAGCTTTATTCTCCTGAATTGGTACCCTCCTCATATCATCAGTTCCTCAAGTACTCTCACAACAGTTGATAAGGGGTACTCCATAATGATATATCTCCCTTAGAGTCTTGTGAATCTAGCTATATGGATTTTAGGTAATACAATAGAGAGGGAAATCAGGTTCATACCAACAAGTATGAGTGCACCAATGATCTTATAACCACCTCATCCAATATGTTGAAAGACTTGGACAATTATTTCATTCTCCCAATTCATCAATTGGAGACCAAAATTCCATACCTTAGAAGTTTCTTTGTTTTCTCTAAGAGAAAGGTTTTTTCCATCTATAAAAGAAAGTAACATTCACGTATTACCTTTTACTCCTACACATGATATACCTAGGTGATACCATAATCCCCTACTCTTGTAAAGTAGTGAGTAGTTTTCCCTATGTCCATCATTTCACATCATTCCCACGTGTTTCATAGAGTAGGTTTGAGTCATCAAAATCCAAATCAGCACCCTTACTTAGACATTAATAATAAACCTTGTGACTAAAGTCTGGATGGAATTGGATCAACAACTTCTTTCACCAAAGTTTCAGCAGAGCAGGAACCCCTCAGTAATGATTTTATGTCCACCCAAGTAGGCACCAGTGATTCTTATGAGTTGGATATCCTGGAATATCTATCTCCTCCCACTAATTCTCCAACCTCGGATGATGAAAAGGACTTGGAAGGCACCCCTCTTGTATTTGATGAGGGTGTATCCACCACAATTGATGAGTTTATTCAGATGAACCTTGGTGTCGAGGGAGATCTGAGGTCAGTATCGATCAGTGCAACCTTGTCTCTAGATGAGTAGTTGTAGTATGTGGATTTTTTGAATAAGCATTATGATGTATTCTCTTAGAGATATGATGATTTTACATGACTAGAACCTCAGGTATCCATCCATCATCTTGGTCTTTGAGCGATTCATCATAGTTTTAAGAAACCTCTTAGAAAGATTCACCCCTCTCATGGTGTTATGGTTGAGGTCGAGGTTGATAAGAATATCAAATCCAACTACAACAGGGAATTATAGTACCCCAGATGGCTAGTTAACATCATCCTAGTCAAGAAGAAGAATATCAATGTCTATATCAACTTTTAGGACTTCAGTTTCCATTTCCAAAGGGATAATATTACCATTCCAGTGATAGAGTTATTGATTGATTCTACCACCAGGTTTCAGGACCTCTCCTTCGTGGATGGATACATTGGTTAAAATCAGATCAGGATGGCCCCCAAGGATGAGGATTACACTACCTTCAGGGAACCCCATGGGACCATTTGTTATCATATGATTCTATTCATCCTAAATAATGTAGGATCCATGAACCAGTGGGCTATGCACCACATCTTTGAACTAATTATTATGATGTTTTTGGAATGCTACATGGATTACATAGGGGTAAAATCATGCCATCATCAAGACCATCTCAAAGATATTAGGAAAGTGTTTGGTTTCCTATTCTCCTAAAATTTGAAGATGAACCCCAGGAAGTGTGACTTGGGGTTACCTCTAGAAATTTTATCGGCTTCATTGTACGAAACATAGGCATTGATATCGACCTATAAAAAGATCAAATCCATCATCCAAATGCCTCCCCTGAGAAACCTCTAGGAGTTGTTAGGAAGTCCATTATGGGTCCTTTGGAACCCATCGGGTAGGATTGAAGCTCTCCCATTAGAATTAGAGGTTGGGATAATTATGATCCACCATGGTCCATGAATGCATTGAGTTCTCTAAGATGTGTCATGAATTTCATATCCAATCCAACTTTGTGCATCGACCACTAGAGCCTCTCCACACCACCAAGTATTCTTGGACCTTCATAGTATGGGGACTTGACATTGTGGGGCTATATCCATCATTAACATCTCATCATTGTAGGTTCATTTTGACAATGATAGATTTATTCTCTAAGTGGGTAGAGGCAATTATCTTTAAGGAATTCAAGCCTCGGTTCATGATCAAATTCATGATATCCCACATCATCTGCTAATTTGGAATTCCTTACGCCATTCTCACAGATAAGGACACTAAATTTTGGACTACTGATTTGAAAAACTTTTATGTCAAGTGAAATATTTTTTCCAACCATACTTCCCACTACCATGCATAGGAATATAGGCAGATTAATGCATTAAACATGACCATCTCTAACATTAAACGGAAAATGGTAGGCTAGTTCAAGAAGAGTTATGTAGATAAGCTCCACAATACCCTCTGGTCCTATCAGATGAAAAATAATAATTCCAACTAGCACTACAACAGAATCGTCGTTTAGTGGTGGTTTTTTTTCGTTTAGTGGTGGTTTAAACTGCCGTTACTTTGTTTGGCGGTGGTTTACAGAAACCTCCATGAAATCGGGGGTCTCCAATCTATTAGCGGCGATTATTTACGTTTAGCGGTGGTTTTAGGAAAGCGTTGTAGCTGCCTCGTTTCACGGTGGTTTTTCTGAATTTAGCGGCGGTTTTACGAGCCTTGGATACAACTTTATTCGCGGTGATTATAACGCCGCGAATAAACTCAAATTCCATTGGCCGTAAAACCGCCGCTAAAGTCATGGTAACCGTCACAGAATGAGATAGCCACGATTCTCCTATTTAGCGGCGGTTATAACCACCACTAAACATAAAATAAAATTTACGTTTAGCGGTGGTTTTTACTATTTAGGGGCGGTGTAAACCGCCGTGAAACTTCCACGAATATGCATGTAGCGGTGGTTAAAACCGCCGCAAAAAGCTGCCCAGAATAAAAAATAATAATTCTTTGCTTCTGCTGCACCACTGTCCTGAAAAACAAATAAAAACAATATGTTCATATACATATAGATAATCAAACATTATCCCAACATATAGGTTTCAACCAAACAATGAACAACCCAATAGTAACACTTTTGTTGCTACCGCTATATGCAAACCCACACAACAGATACTTCCAAAGAATAATCCAGCCACTTTTTATTTAACCATGTTCTATTCATTTATTCAAGGGATTCACATTATATATTTCATTAATACCAAAAAATAAAATCCCTAACCAACTCAAAAATGAATGAAAACCATTCTTTTAGTCCCACTACACAACACCACCAATGCCACATTGGAGTCCCCATACAGAAGCCTGTCTGATTGACACAATACAACCAAAGGTAGTTCAACTTCCTACAAGTTCTTCCATTCAAAAATCAATCCCACAAACATAGATATAACCGTAGCTTCAATTCACAAACATTCCACATAAACCATAAAACCCAACCATAACACACATTACATGACCACACCCATCAGACATGGGTAAATTCAGATTTATCCAACAGTGTTCTTGAATTACATTTTTTTACTGGGGTATCACATAATGGTTCTTATTCCTCGAGAATCCATTTAATTAACCATGTGCACATGATTAATCAGTTTCCACATTACAACATTTTTACCCAGCATTATAACCAATAAAAATATTAATAGTGTGTAAGAAAAGACCACTAATTGCCATGATTTTTATAAGGCACACATCCACAACAAGTCAGAACAATAAAAAAAGATAACAAGTAGAAATAGTAAATGTACTATAACCCCTTCAATGAATTTTTATCATCATGCTCAATAAATTATTCCTTATGTTAAATAATATATTTCAGTCATATTCACATAGAACATTACTAAACCTACCATGGAAGATGCTCATAGGAACTGAAATGAAGGAAATCCATACTTGGATGATCAAAGGATCGAAGTTCCTCCTTGAATAAAGATCATGATATCATGTGAGGAGTAAGGAATAACTCCAAGGAACTACATGAAAGTAGAATAGGGTGGGGGAATGTCTCTTCTAAAGAGGAAGGACTCTTTCCACACCTTGGGATAAGGAAAAGAATCCACTGGAAATTAGAGGATATTGGCTTAAGAATGATTGAGATCCTAATAACAAGGGATATAATTTCAATGTGCTGGATAAAATAGATCATGGATTGACCATGCTATTTGAATATCTCAAATCCCCGAGGACATTAGGAAATTAAAAATATATATAATATCCTTCAAAAAACTCTTAAAAACACCCAAACATAGCATCAAACTCGTTTTTTTAAAAACATATAACAATAAAATTAGAGAGATGACTTCAAAATACTTGAAATATGTGTTGTGGTCAACACCACGTATTGTTAATTTGGTTTTTCCAAATTTAAGGGTGATTATGGTTTGGAGAAACAATAATTATCCTTGAATACAGTGGAAAAAGATTTAAGAAAACTCAAACTCAATAGGTAACATATTGTTTGTTAAAAGAAAATCATAAGGGAGTGACTGAGATGTCTGGGGAAAACATGAAATGACTCACTGATGGGTGGCTCATTTATACCCTATCATCGATGCCATGACATTTTCACCCTAGTACCAACACCCTAGCATCAATGCCCTAGAACTGATTCCATGTGAGTAACACCCTTGTACAGATTCCCTGGAACCGACACCATGGCACTGACACTAATGCCCATGACTCATCGACACTGACACCCTTGAATCACCGACACTAAATCCCTGAGTCACTGATAGGATGATTCACTGAAAACCTGACTCATTGACAGGCTGACTCATGGATAGTTAAAAACTGTATTTTTAAAAAACTCCTTGAATGAGTGAAAAACATCCCCTAGAACACCCTAATCACTGAAGTTTAACAATGTAATTAATCTAAGATGTGTACTCCATTACATCATATAGCTCTCAAAACATCCTCACCCTATAGAATGAAAAACTACCCAAGAAGAGAGGGGTCCGAACAACCACCCTATAACATAACTATCAGGTATAAAACACCATGATTTGTTCTAAAGCTGGAATGAAAACCTCGACATCCCAGAACCCCTCCTCAATAGTTATCTTTCTCCAAAACATTTGTGTAATCCCCAAGGCCCCACACTAAACCTAACAACCATGTAATCACATATGGTCACACCATCTAGACACATGGATTAGAGAGTTCCTTCCTCCATTTCAAGATACAATGTATCTTATTGCAAAACAAGGTCAGATATCACTTCAATGAAAATTAAAAAATTAAAACATCAAAGTAATGCTCAGAACATCAACTAAATATAGATTAGTGTACTGGGAATGCATATTCGCTTCTCACTCCCTAGTACTCTCCTCATGGAAAACATTCCTCCACAACACATGATCTAAATGAATCATCCATCCACAGAGTACTTTATCCTTACGATCCTCAATTATTAATAGTTTTTCAATGAACATTGCATCATTCTCAACATCCGGTTCTCCCAAGTATCAGACGTGAGATGTATCATGTAAATAATGATAGATCTAGGTGTCTTGGAAAACATCATGGATCCTCCCCAAATGAGTTGTAAATTCCAGCTGATATGCCACTACACCAACTCGCCCAAACACTTAGAAAGGTATAATGAATGTGAAAGAGTGATTTCTCACCTTACTAAACCTTTTATACCTAGAGCTGCATTCATCATATCTTGCATGATATCAAAATTCTCTGTTGTGCTCTGCACTAACTCTGGGCCAAGAACACCTACCTTCCCAATGCCTATCTAGAACAATGCTTAACAACACGACCTTCCATAAAAGTCATAAAATGGCCATTCTAATTGTATAGTGACAACTATTGTTGTATAAAACTCTACTATATGCAACTGTTTCACCCACATCAATAATGGGTTTAACTCCTAGTCATCCAAAATCTCGACTACCAATTCAAACACAGACCTAAATGGAATGATATATACCACACTAGAGAAATGAAGACATAAAAAGAAACATCATAAATTAATAAAATGCATAAAAAGAAACATGAGAAATCAAGGAAATTTTAGGACATGAAAATGTGTGGTGGTAACTATGTGCCACAAATGTTATATATACAAACCAACTGTTTCCATTTTTGTTCAACACATCAACAATACAACTACTCAGGGTCCGATGATGCATCGTCACCCTCTCCACCTTCATTTCCACTTTGTGCTGTCACCTGTAAGAACATTATATTG
Organism: Viscum album; assembly: GCA_963277665.1. Lineage (NCBI taxonomy): Eukaryota > Viridiplantae > Streptophyta > Magnoliopsida > Santalales > Viscaceae > Viscum > Viscum album. Next base: position 918,909,304 of record OY728131.1, read on the forward strand.
AAAATTAAATACGGTTACATATCTATATTAAAAATTAAAACCAATGAAAGTTAGAAAACTAAATGATTTTGATTTTCATTGATTTACCTGCATACCACCAATCGATGCACTCCCACCGGGGGCATATCTGCTCATCTGCTGACGTATTTCAGTCAGCTCTTTCTGCAATGCAGATATCTGGTCCCCCTACTGGTGAATTGTGTTTTGTAAAGAAATTATCTTTCTTAACATCTCCGAGTATGGGATGACTAGATTCAGGAGTAGATGCAACAGCTATCCCCGGTGGCCTGCTAAAAACCTCAGATGGCACGGGTCCCAAACCCACCCCGCGCACTCTCCCAGGATGCTCCTTCTCAAGGACTTTAGCAATCGGGTTATCCTGGGAGACAGAGTAGGAATGCGTAGGATTGGAATCCCATAGTTCTTTAATTTTGACCTATAAATAAAATATCAATATATATTAACACAGTAAAAACTGATAATAAGTTATTATGATAAAAAATTGACTTCATACCCCAACTTCTTTAGCAGGCTCATTAACAAAACATCCATCTGATTTCTTGTGAACATCCAACCATAGTTCAGTTCTAGATGCTTCATGGTCTAAACTCTGTGACTGCATTAATCAAAGATAAATCAACAATTCAACATATTAAACAGATAATATTGTCTTATAAATATTTAAACTAATTAAAATATTACCAATGTCATTTGATTTCTAAAAAAACTTTTTGATCCCATAGTGCGCGGGATGACTTGCTTCGCTCGGTTTGATGCATTCTGTCTTGAGATATCCTGAAATAAATAAAATTCAATTTAATACTAATTTATTGAATTTCATGTCCTTTTCATATACATGTATAAATGTAAAATGAGTATAATATAATAATATATATTTCAATACCATCCGCTTCTGATCCCGATGCCTATCAACAAACACTTTCCACTACTCTTTCAGTACCCCACTGGGTAGCTTCTCATACATTTTCAGTGCGGTCAATGAAGCATCGTTGACATCACACCACAATCTCCATTTAAAATCTTCCCACTTCTTACCTAGATTTTTCAACGTCCACTTCTATGTTATCACATCAGCAACGGTAAAGTGGAAGAACATCTGTATACAGAAATTAATTTTGAACATATTAGTATCATGACATTCAATTAAACCATAATGTAATAAATTTACCTTGATTTGAGAATCAAACACTTCATTTTTCCAGCTTAGAGGCATATGTCTCCAATCGTCATATGAAATGGGAAGGGAAATGGGCTCCGCTGCCAGATGGTCTAGAATCTGGCCATGTAACCCCGCAACATCATTCGTAGGGACCCTGTAAGAATCAAATGGAATAGCAATCTTCTCGCCATTCAGATTCCAAACATCTGAACTTTTTATGTTTTTCTCTACAGTTGCATTTTTTTCATATTCAATGAGAAAACAATGAGTATAAACAAAATGCAATAAATTTATTTAATTCAATAATATAATGCAGCTTTACATAGTATTCCACTTCAATAAATGTAAATATACCACTATTCTATGTTCTCAAACCCACTTCTCGATCGACTGTATGAAATCTAAAGTCATTCACATTATAAGCGTCGAACTTTATAACTTTTTTTAGAAGACCTCTAGCATGAAACTTCAAATATTCTAACACCTCTGCTCGAGTATCAGTATTCATGATCTAAAAAAATAAATATACTTTATTAGATTTAGAAAATGTATGTATCAAACTAATATTCATATTTATTGCAATATTTATGAACTTACACGTCGTGCAAACCATTCTACAAGCTCTTTATTAATAGCTTTTGTTATATCTTTCTCATTTCATGTTCAGCCTCTCATTTGTCTCTTTGTTTGTATCCTCAACTCTTCAATAAATGGATATGTAATTTCACTATTCAATAGCACATATCTATGTGCCTATAATAATTCCAATTCAGTCAATGTCACCTTTGAGGTCCTCCTAACTGATCGGCCAATAGCATGAAATATTTTGGATTTCTGATGTATTTGAGGTTGATTTGATGTGTCGTCAACACGTCCAACTAGATTAAATCTTGTATCAATATCATCCAAGTATCGAGAATAAAAGGTAAGACACTCATCAGCCACTTTGCCTTCGGCAATTGAGCCTTCTGGTTTAGCTTTATTTCTCACGTATGATATCAAATGCCCAAGATATCTGTGAAATAAAATAAACATAATTATGCATTTAATTAAGTACCAAAAATTGTTTACTTAACTGGAAAAAATATAAATAAAGTACCTCTCAATTGGATACATCCATCGATAATGAACGGGGCCTATTAATTTAGCTTCCTCAACCAAATGCTTTATTACAGTAAAAAAGGACGGAGGAAAGATCATCTCCATTGCGCAAAGGGTCAATACAAACCTCTCCTGGAGGTTGTCAAGCTGAAATGGATGTAGATATTTCTCACATAGTTTTCTAAAAAATGTGCAAAACTGGAGTACAACAGTAGTAATTTTTTTCGGTAATAATGTACGCAATGCCAATGGTAGTAACTATTGTAACAAAATATGTGAATTGTGTCTTTTCAATCCATGTAACTTACGATTCTTCAAGTCAACACACCTTGGTCACCAAGCTCCGCCGCGGCCCGGAACCGGCCGCGGCTCTTGTTGTCCGGAGCGGTGCGACGGCACCGCGCCCCTCCGCCGCGGCCCCGCTCCGGCCGCGGCACCTTCGACTTACTTCAACGTGGCGCGACGGTGTTGCGTTATTCAATTATCTTGCGGCGCGGCGCGACGGCGCCGCGCATTTCTTGCCATTTGATCCTGCGCGGTATGACGGCACCGTGCCACACCCATCTCAAACCACAACAGAATTAACATGAAAAAGGAGGAAGGTCGGCCGTGTTCGTGTGGTCCATCCCCCCTCGCGTTATTCGCTAACAATTGGACAAATTTCACGAAGAAATATTCACGAGTATAATCACGAACAAAAGAACAAAAAAAATAAACCCCTACCTCGGTTTCAAGAACGGAGTTCTTCAACGACCCGCGGTAGACAAGCGTCGCGAAGGTCGGGCGTCGTTCCGTCTAGGTTGGTGGGAGAAGAGCTCGGTGAAGTCGAGCCAAGACGTCACCCTATGTATACTTCTTGGGCGGTGGTGCTTCCCTTCCTTGCTCCGGTTGAAGAAGGTCGGAGGTGTTGTTTCACGTTCTTAGGAAACATGGAACGTTCTTCCTCGAGAGGTTGGTGATCTTCCAAGAGTTCTTCTCCTCTCCTTAGTTCTCCCCACAAAGTTTATGCCAACCCAAAGAGAAGAATAGAATATCTCATTTTAATGTTGGAAAAATGATTTCAAAAGAATTCAAACACTCAAAATAATTAATTGAGTTGGTTTAATTAATTAAATGCAAAGTGTTGGCAAGAATTTCAAAAGATTGAAAATCAATTTAAACCACACTTAACTCACCACATTAATTAAACAAGTTGTCAAATTAATAAGAGAGGAGTTATAAGGGAGTTTTAAGGGGTGTTGAGGAGTTAGGCTTCATGTGGGACCCACCACACTTAATCCTCTCAAGGGAGGTTAAGTGGATGTGGGTCCCACCTCTAACTCCCTTTGGGAGGATATAACCAACATGGTTAAAAATAAAATGTGTTACCACATTTTATTTAACCTCATTTTAATTCCCCCAAAACTAACTCTCAACCCGCATAAAACGCAACCTCGGAAAAGGTCTCCTTAAGCGAATATCGGCACTGAGAGTTCATCAGTGCCCTCGGAATTCGATTCCAGGCACCGGTTCAAAAGTTAGAAATTCCCGCTCGTTTGTTCACTAAACGTACCCGAGCCAAACTTCGGAAATTAATTCTGGGCACACCGGGCCTCAGAATCAGGTGCCGTCAGAAACCGTGCTCTTGTAAAATTCTAAATAAAATTAAGAAAAAATTTCCCTTAAATTTTACGGGTCTTTACATTACTCCCACCTCAGGGATTTACGTCCCCGTAAAGATACATCAAAACTAGGGAAATAAATGAGGGTACTGATCACGCATCTGAGCCTCTCGCTCCCAAGTGCTCTCCTGGAGATTCCCATGCTGCCATCTGATGCGCACTAGAGGAATCGACCATCCACGTATGACCCACTCCTGTCGATCCTCGATCTCCACCGGAACCTCTGTAAAAGTCTCCCCATCGTCAACATCAATCTCTCCATGGTCAATGATGTGCGTCGGGTCGTGCACGTATCTTCTCAGCTGAGACACGTGGAAGACGTCGTGCACTCGGTGCAACTGAGGTGGTAGAGCCAGGCGATAATCCACCTTGCCAATCCTGCTAAGGACCTGGAAGGGTCCGATGAAGTGCGGAGATAACTTGCCGCCTCGGCCAAATCTCCATATACCACGTCGAGGTGAGACCCGCAAGAAGACGTGGTCGCCATCCTCAAACTCTAGTGGTCTCCACCTCCTGTCAGCGTATGACTTCTGCCGGCTCTGAGCTGTCCTCATCCGCTCCTGGATGACCTGGACCTTCTCTGTCGTGGCCTGGACCATCTCTGGCCCCACAAGTGCTGACTCCCCAGGGTCTGTCCAGCACAAAGGAGATATACAAGGTCGGTCGTACAACGCCTCGTACGGTGTTATCTCGATGGTGGAGTGGTAGCTGTTGTTGTACGCAAACTCCACCAAGGGTAGGTGGTCCTACCAGCTACGACCAAAGTCGAGGACACATGCGCGGAGCATGTCCTCGAGAGTCTGAATGGTCCTCTCCGTCTGATCATCCATCTGAGGATGAAAGGCTGTGCTCAAACGTAGCTGTGTCCCGAATGCCTCCTGCAATCCCTTCCATAGCCGGGAAGTAAAACGAGCATCTCGATCGGAGACAATAGATGATGGCACACCGTGAAGCCGAACAATCTCATGAATGTAAAGACGTTCCAAGATTTCCACTGAGCCCTTCTCTCGGATGGGTAAGAAGTGAGCCGACTTGGTGAGTCGGTCGACAATCACCCAGATGGAGTCGTGACCTCTGGAAGTGCGTGGAAGTCCAGTCACGAAGTCCATAGATATCCCGTCCCACTTCCACTTTGGGACCTCCAAGGGCGGTACCAAGCCTGCTGGTACCTGACGCTCAGCCTTCACCTGCTGCCAGGTGAGGCATCGAGAAACGAACTCTGCCACAACCTTCTTCATGCCTGGCCACCAGTGCTATCGTCTGAGATCCTGGTACATATTCGCCACTCCAGGATGTACCGCCAAAGGAGAAGTGTGAAACTCTCTCAGCACCTCCTCCCGTAAAGAGACTGGTACCATGGTACATCCTCTAAAAAGGATGTCATGCTCTGATACAAAGGAGAAACCATCAGGTGCCTGTCCTGAGGATATCTATGCACACCGCGTCTCACAGTCAGTGTCTCCACGCTGTGCCTCTTTGACTCACTGCAGTAGTGGAGGAGTGACTGTGAGAGACTGAAGGAAGGCTGCTCCATCTCTATCCACAAAGGATATCTGCAAAGAGGCTAGCTGCTCCGTCACCTCCTCAAGCAGCTGAATGCCCGTCCTCCAACTGAGGGCATTGGCTACTACGTTCCCCTTCCCAGGAGTATAGACTATCTCAAAGTCATAGTCCTGGAGGAACTTGAGCCATCGCCGCTATCTCAGATTCAGGTCCTTCTGCGATAAGATGTACCTGAGACTCTGATGGTCAGAAAAGACTGTAAAGCACTCGCCCATCAGATAGTGTCACCATGTCTTCAGAGCGAAGACTACTACTGCTAACTCCAGGTCATGGGTAGCGTAGTTCTGCTCATGCGGCCTCAACTGTCGTGATCCGTAGGCGATCACTACCCGTTCCTGCATCAGAACACAACCGAGTCCGGTCCCTGATGCATTGCAGTAGACTACGTACCATACTCCCTCCTCAGGAAACCTCAAGATAGGAGCGCTGGTCAATCTCTGCCTCAGCTCCTGGAAGCTCTGCTGACATCTGTCTGACCACACGAAGGGTTTTCCCTTCTTCGTCAAAGCTGAGAGTGGTGCCGCAACTCTAGAGAAGTCTGGCACGAATCTCCGGTAGTATCCAGCTAGTCCCAAGAAACTCCGCACCTCCGTCACGCTCCTGGGTGGCTCCCAATCTAACACTGCCTCGATCTTCGCAGGATCCACTGCAACTCCTGCCTCAGAGATAACGTGTCCCAAGAAGTGAACCTCACGTATCCAGAACTGGCACTTCGAGAGCTTACCATAAAGCTGGTGCTCTCGGAGTGTGTCTAGTACAACCCGTAAGTGGTAGGCGTGCTCCTCCTCGGTCGTCGAGTAAATCAGAATGTCGTCGATGAAGACCACGACAAACCAATCAAGGCATGGATGAAAGATCCTGTTCATAAGGGCCATGAACACTGCTGGAGCATTGGTTACGCCGAAGGGCATAACCAAGAACTCATAGTGGCCATACCAACATCTGAAGGCCGTCTTCTACACGTCCTCATCTCTAACTCATAGCTGATGATAGCCTGACCTGAGGTCTATCTTCGAGAACCACCGTGATCCCTTGAGATGATCAAAGAGGTCATCAATCCTCGGTAGTGGATACTTGTTCCTCACTGTCACCTGGTTCAGGCGACGATAGTCAACACAAAGGCGCAAGATTCCGTCCGCCTTCTTGGCGAACAATATCGGGGAAGCCCAGGGTGAAACACTGGGTCGGATGAACCCCTTGCCCTACAAGTCCTCCAACTATACCCGTAGCTCTCGAAGCTCGGCGGGGGCCATCTGATATGCTGGAGTCGATATCGGGGCTGTCCCGGGGTACAAGTCAATATAAAAGTCTACCTCTCAACGAGGAGGTAACCCTGGAACGTCGTTGGGGAGGACGTCCGCAAATTGATCCACCACTGCAGGAAAACCAGGACTCCGCACGTCAACTGCTCCTAGGATGAGGCTAGCCAACTGATGAGTGATGGGTTGTCCTCTCCTCCGCGGAAGTCCATCCTGTGCTATAAAGGCTCCCTTCTCTCCGGTGAAGGTGAACCTTCTCCCGTCGGTGCGTACACATCGCACCTTGTGCCTAAAACAGTCAAACTGTGCATGGACCGTAGATAACCAATCCATGCCCAAGATGACATCGTAAGGCCTCGACGCTACTACAAGAAGATCCCAGCCGAAGCTCTCGCCTCCTAGAGTAAGCTCACACTGCCGGGACCAGTGCGTAATCGTCGAGTCTACTCCCATAGGAGTCTCTAGCCGTAAGGATCGAGCCAACGGCTCTGTCGGAATCTCCGAGCTCCGAACAAGGGCAGTGTCTATGAAAGAGTGACTCACTCTTGTGTCTATAAGTACTGCAGAAAGGGTGGAATATACACAGATAGTACCTCGAATCATCTCTGGCGTGCCGTGGTCGTAGGCCTCTGCTGCCTGGAGCTGTGCCTGTCTCTACCCGCCAGCTCCCTGTGGTCGGGGTGGACCTCCTGGTGGTGGTGGTGGTAGAGCCTCAAAGCGTCGCCCACCACCTGCTGCTCGGCCATCTCCTCTGCCTCGTCTGCCTCCTCCCTGCAGACCGCTACGGTCGACCCTATTCCCCTGCCTCGGTGGTCCCTCAACCGTCTGCTGCTCCTCGGTACGGTGGGTTGGGTAGTCACGAGCCATGTGGCCCTGCCCGCCGCACGAGTAGAACTGTCTGCCTCTCGAAAGACTGGCACCGCATTGTGTGCCCCACACTGATGAGCCAGTGTCCTGAGGTCGTCTGCCTGAGGGTCTGGTCTGCCTGGACCCCTGAGTCATCCGTTGACTGCCTTCTGCAGAAGACTCTGCCACGTGCCACCCTGCGGTGGGTCTCGGCGCTGGTGTAGACTCAGCAAGAAAGCTCTCGATCAAAAGGGTCTGCTCCAGTACTCCTGTCTAATTTGGAATGCTGAGGGAGATCAGCGATGCCCTAATCTCGTGTCTCAAGCCCTGCTCAAAGGTCTGGGCCCAGAAGAAGGGGTCCCGTACCGTGTCAGTCGAGTAGCGCGAGAGATCGGTAAATCTTTCCGAGTACTGAGCGACTGTCATGTTGCCCTGCCGCAGCTGAAAAAGCTCCTGAATGCGCACCGCTCGGAGGGTGGCTGGAACAAACTCTAAGCGGAAGAGGCTCTCAAAGTCTGACCAAAGTAGAGATGCCTCATCGTGCACCTGGAGCATCAAGCTCCACCATCGGCCCGCTGCTGCGTGCAGTAGGCTCGCAGCGAGGATCACCATGAGGTCTGCTGGTGTCCTCACTAGCCTGAAAACTCGAACGACCGCCTCCAGCCAGTCCTCGGCTGCCTGGGGGTGCGTCTCCCCATGAAACCTGGGTGGTCGCTGACGCTGGAACTCATGCAGAGCTCCGAGGCGTCGTGAATCGTTAGCGGTCGGTGCTGGAAGCATCGGGGGCTCGGCGGGTAAAGGTACCATCGGTGCCTCTGTTGTCAACGGGCCCTGTACCGAGGCCTCGTCACTCGGAGGGCTGACGTCGCGCTCTACTCTCGGAACCCTAGCTGGCTGCTATCGTGGGGCCATCCTGAAAAGGAAACAGGTGCGCCACGGTCAGAATAGTATACCTGGTGAGCTGATACAAATTAATCACAAATAAAACTTGAAACACACACGCAATCAATGTTTTCGTGCATTAAGTCGGAAATCAGAAGTCAACACTGGACTCCCTAGACTGATAACCGCACTCAATACGCTAAACACTATCGCTTCACATAGAAGAAAGATCAGAGTTTGCAGTAGAACCGACCACCTCTGATACCAATTTGTCACGACCCGTCCTCGGGGCCCGTGCTGTGACTACCCCAAGCCCGCCTTCCATAGGCCAGGGGCTGGCGACTAGCACCAAGGCGTAAATCCTGGTAAAAAGGGAAGGCATTTCCTTTGAAAAGTAAACAAGCACCACAGAGTAAGCAAGCGGAAAAGTAAACACTAAGTAAAAACAGAGTAAAACTGAAAGTGCGGAAAAGTAAATGGGCCAGTATACAAACCCAACTGAAAGTAAAGTACAACTCGAAAGGGAAAACAATAACTGTAAAGTAAAAGCCGCTACGCCGAGCTGTCCACTGGAAATCCCACCTGAAGGGTGGGTACAGATAGCTCCATTGCTCCTCGGGTCCCGCCGTCCGCTCCGAGTACATCCCGCCCAGTGGTCCACCTCCAGGTACCGTCCTGCTCTGCAAGCCTCAACCACGATCAATGTTGTCCGTCGTCTGCAACCAACACAACGTAGTGTGGGCATAGCCCGTGTAGGGGTCAGTATAAGCTACTTAGTAGGGACCCCGAGACCCCCGAAGGTCTCCCAAAATCCACAAAGGATAAACCACAAAGGAAAGATACAATCACGAAGTAACAACCGACACTGCTTAGGCATATTCCCATACATATACCAAATTCATCATTTCCAATACGCTCTAACCTCCGAACCCAAGTACAAATCACTCCACACAGGAAAGTAAACGTATTCCACACAGGAAAGCAAACTTAATCCACACAGGATAGCACAACACAATCCACACAGGAAATCAAACAGGATTCAGCTCACACAGGTATACTTCTTCGAAAGACGATAGAGATGATCACTGATCCATCTAAGTCGTCGGACCCATAAAGGATCGATAGGTACTAACCCCTGCAAAGACCCACAAAGGATTGGACCCACACAGGATCTGTAGGTGCTGGTTCACACAGGACCGCTGAGTGCTGACCCACATAGGATCGGACCCACACAGGATCGGTAGCACTGATCCACACAGGATGACTGAGTGCTGTAGTCGTCATCGTCGAATCCACTAAGGATCTATGCACATTTGTCGTCACAGTCACAGTAGCAGTCGTAGCCAGCTCTAGGGTTCCCGCGCACAGCTAGCTCGTTCGGGAGGATCCGCTCCACGAGCCGAGAGGCTGATACATCAACTGTCACATAGTCCAGAGTTGATGTATCCAAAATTTCTGTATCGTCAACAGGAACTCTACGCAATAGATGGCGCGTCAATCGGACGCCCGGTCTGAGAGTTATTGGCTTTTTCGTTCTAGGGGCCCGGTTGGTTTTTAAGGCAAAACCAACCCGTCCGTACTCCACCTGCGTCCAAACCTCGGGCGGAGTATTCCAAAAGATCCGTCTCACTAAGAGGAACTCAACAAAGCTGACGGCACGTCAATCGGACGTCCATAACTCAAGATATGAGTGTTTCTGCTCCGAGGGCCCGGTTGGTTTCGTGTACGAACCAACCCGGCCGAACTCAAAGTATTCCGAAACTTTGAGTGCGATATACCGAAACGACCGTCTCAATCCAAGGATCACATATCCGCTAACGGCGCGTCGTTTGGAGGTCCGTAGCCCGAGTTATGGGAATTTGAACCTAACAGTTCGGTAACGGGGGTTTCGGGCCCGGGCCGACCCGGCCCGAGACCCACCGGTTGGCCCGAACCGGGTCGAACCGCCCCGGACAGGGTCGACCCGGCCCGGCGCGGCGCGGCGCGGCGCGGCCCAGCCAGGCGCTGGTCCGGCGCAAGGCAGCGCGCTGGGTGCGCTGCCAGCTCGGCCTTCGGCCGAGCTGATTGGAAACGGGGGGGCGCATGCCCCCCTTTGTGAAACCGCGGCCCCCCTCATAATGGGGGGCCATTATGGTTGGCCGGGGGAAATTATTTCCCCCGGTTTTCTCCCTTCCGGTCGGCCTGACCTGGCCAGCCGGCTTCTCCTCAATGGGACCGGCAGAAGCCGGTCCCCCTTCCGGCTTCCGACACCGGCGGCCCGGTTGGCCGTCGGTCACCAAGCTTCGCCGCGGCCCGGAACCGGCTGCGGCTCTTGTTGTCCAGCGCGGTGCGACAGCACCGCGCCCCTCCGCCACGGCCTCGCTCCGGCCGCGGCGCCTTCGACTTCCTTCAACGCGGCGCAACGACATCGCGTTCTTGAATTATCTTGCGGCGCGGCGCGACGGCGCCGCGCGTTTCTTGTCGTTTGATCCTGCGTGGTGCGACGGCACCGCGCCACACCCATTTCAAACCACAACATAATTAATATGAAAAAGAAGGAAGGTCGGCCGTGTTCATGCGGTCCGGCCCCCCTCGCGTTATTCGCTAACAATTGGACAAATTTCATGAAGAAATATTCACGGGTATAATCACGAACAAAAGAACAAAAAAAATAAACCCCTGCCTCAGTTTCAAGAAAAAAGTTCTTCAACGACCCGTGGAAGACAAGCGCCGCGAAGGTCGGGCGTCGTTCCGTCTAGGTTGGTGGGAGAAGAGCTCAGTGAAGTCGATCCGAGACGTCACCCTCTGTATACTTCGTGGGCGGCGGTGCTTCCCTTCCTTGCTCCGGTTGAAGAAGGTCGGAGGTGTTGTTTCACGTTCTTCGGAAACATGGAACGTTCTTCCTCGAGAGGTTGGTGATCTTCCAAGAGTTCTTCTCCTCTCCTTAGTTCTCCCCACAAAGTTTATGCCAACCCAAAGAGAAGAATAGAATCTCTCATTTTAATGTTGGCAAAATGATTTCAAAAGAATTCAAACACTCAAAATAATTAATTGATTTGGTTTAATTAATTAAACGCAAAGTGTTGGCAAGAATTTCAAAAGATTGAAAATCAATTTAAACCACACTTAACTCACCACATTAATTAAACAAGTTGTCAAATTAATAATAGAGGATTTATAAGGGATTTTTAAGGGGTGTTGAGGAGTTAGGCTTCGTGTGGGCCCCACCACACTTAATCCTGTCAAGGGAGGTTAAGTGGATGTGGGTCCCACCTCTAACACCCTTTGGGAGGATATAACCAACATGGTTAAAAATAAAATGTGTTACCACATTCTATTTAACCTCATTTTAATTCCCCCAAAACTAACTCTCAACCCGCATAAAGTGCAACCTCGGAAAAGGTCTCCTTAAGCGAATATCGGCGCTGCGAGTTCATCGGTGCCCTCGGAATTCGATTCTGGGCACCGGTTCAAAAGTTAGAAATTCCTGCTCATTCGTTCACTGAACGTACCCGAGCCAAACTTCGGAAATTAATTCCGGGCACACCGGGCCTCAGAATCAGGTGCCGTCAGAAACCGAGCTCTTGTAAAATTCCAAAGAAAATTAAGAAAAAATTTCCCTTGAATTTTACAGGTCTTTACAGGTAAAAACTCTATGACCAAAAAATAAGAGCCTATGTTCCATGAAATATAACCTTAAACTACTTTCAATAGGTCCAAGAATGGTTACATTAATCTATTTTCATCCTCTATAGTCTAAGTTGTATGAATTTAAACTACAAATCTTGACATCCTCATTGCATGACATTAAATTATGGTCTAACACCATATGAAAATGGGATGACACTAAATAAGAGATTATTTTTACCCAATATAAAATTATTATTCCTTATATGATGAGAATGGGATTGTAAAAAAATCTTACCCCATGCCCCAAACATGGGATTTCCCATGAAAAACACAAGATGAATCAATTTCCTTTCTATAGAGGATTCCCCCACTATTTTTTTTATTATACCAAATCGTGTTCCATAACTACATGTGGATTAATTCTCATCCTCATGGGATATGTAGTGACACCCAGACTTCTCATCTCTAGGCCCAGTTACAAAATTTTCAACCCTTCGGCCTCTTTTCCCCAGTTTCAGTCCAAGCATTATGACCTTAAACTATGTGCAGTTCATCTCAAGGTGTGTGTGTGGTATGAAATCCCTTTTGGATCCATTCATGTCAGGTATTACAACTTTCATTCTACATATACACCATTGATACCAACATCCTTTTAGTCCATGCATCATTACGTTAAACTATTTCCCACCTCTTCCCTGGTCTAATCATTATGACCTGAAACTGTGTAATTTTTTTTTCTGGTATTCATTTGGTGTAGGGATTCCTTGGCTATATTCACATTGAGTTTTACCTCTTTCATGCCATATGAGTACCCTTAAAACAAACACTTACATAGTCTGAGAATCATGCATTTAAACTAATTTCCCATAGTCCAAGCAACATGAATTTAAACCATTTTCCATAGTCCCAACATTACGACTATGAACTATGTGAAACTAGCTTCAGGACTTCTTCATATGGTGTAGGGATTCATTAGATCCATTCACATGGGGTGTTAACTCTCTTGCACTACATGAGCATCCTCAAATCCCCCTACTTTTTTCTAAGAATTATGACCTTAAACTGTTTTCAACTAGTCCAAGAGACATGACTTTAAATTGTTTGTCAATGGCACCATCACTATGACCCTAAACTCTATGCATTCACACCTCTTTTTCATGATTTTTTTCAACCATAGTTTTTTAGAAATCTCATGCCTCTGCCCTTCCATAACTACGTATGGCTTGATTATCATCCTTATGGGATACATAGTGATTCCTAGATTTTCTGTCTTCGGGCCCAGCTGCAGATTCACCTTGAGCCTAGCCCTTACCTATGGTGATATCACCCCAATATACCCATTTGGGACTCCTTATTAGGTATAATTCCAATTCATTTCCCTTAACCCATCAGCAAGATGATATTTCTTCATATCTTGATATAAGAAAGAAAATAACGGGCAGGTCAATTCATAATCCCTTTATACAGCATCCTCAGCACACAACGTTAAAATGTAGCCTTAAACCATATAAAATCAGGATGCCTCTTAATGTGGATACGATTAACCCTATATCAAACCAGGATTCTCCATATGAAAAATATGGGATGAGCAAAAATCCTTAGTGCATGATGTTAAACTTTAGTCTTACCCCATATAAAATCGATATGCCTCATAATTAGAGGTGATCTTAACCCATATAGATTTGGGATGCCTCATATCTTAATATGATAAGCCTCAATATCCTCATTCAAGAGGGTATCCACCTTCCGTTGTTAGTCTCTTATTACATCACTTCCCAAAACTATGTGAGGCTTGATTCCCATCCTTATGGGATACATAGTGACACCTAGATGTTTCATCTCAGGCCCATATCTATCATAAACTTATTTCTGGGACATTCCCCATTTTCATCTATATATTTCATGCTTTCTCTAGTTTATATAATCATCATATTATTAATCTAAATAGGCCCCCTAATGGAATGGTCTCGTGGCACAATGGATCAGCTACCATCCTAGGATGACACCTCAAAGGATCCTCGACAGCAAACAATAGATCTCATGTTTTGGATTTTCTTCAATGGTCAATCTTACATTTTCTCACCTCATCTCTAATTAATGTGGGTATAGAACTAGTGTTTCGAACATGGTCAGTAGGTGTTCCCCATTCATCGATTATTCCCCTCTTTTCCTATCTAAATCTAGAGCATCACAATATCCCTAATAATATTCGTTTACCAATTCTTACCTTTGTTGTTTTCTCCCCTATGAGCAACGAGAACTCCATACCACTTCTTGTTTCCCACACCGAGCATGGATCATGTGGGTTTTGGGGTTAGGAAGGGGTTTTCCCCAAGAAAGTTTGAGACACATAAAAGAAAAGTTTCTAACTCTGTGGCCTTAAACCAGAATCCCAAGTCCAAGAATAATGACTTTAAATGATGTGTGAGTATTATAAGTAATGTGTTTTGTGGATTTGGTCCCCCTTTAGCCCTCTTTCATGTTGGGTTTATTAATTTTCATCAATACACATATCTATTTGGGATTCCCTTAGACCAAGCATTATGACCTAAAAAATATTCACCTTGGCCTTAGAATCACAACCATAAACTGATGGAAACCAGCCCCTTATGTTTCACATGGTGTGGGTCCTCCCTTACCCCTCCATTCATGTCGGGTTCAACTACCCCTTTGTTTTGTATCAAAAACTTGGAGGTGATCCTTAGTCCAAACTTCATGAACTTAAACTGAGATTACAAGTCCAAGATTTATGACCATAAACTGAAAGACATGGTCCAAACATCATGACATTAAACTATCTTTGAATCACCCTAGGAATGTGTTATGTAGAATTGGGCCTCCTTATCCCTCATTCACATTGGGTTTTCACTCTTTTGTGTTATGCATGTCCTTCTAGGGTAACCACTTGTGTCCTAAACTCTATGACCTTAAACTAGTATCCAAGTCCAATTCCAAGCATCATGACCTTAAACTGTGTGTAACTCACCCTAAAATTCTTATCGATGTAGGGTCTTTTAAGATTCCATTTTCTTATAGGCCCCTTTAAGGAGTTCCTCCATCATGCTAACCTACTTGTTCCTCCTTCCACTTTTGTTGGATAGGTCCATTATCATCAAACCACATCCTTTAACATGATGTTAAACTATAACCCTACCCCACATAATGAACATAGGATTTCCTATTTACCTGACATGAGGAAGAAAAATGGAAATCTTAGTACACAGTTCTCATATCCAACATCCACATCATAAGTTGTTAAAATATGTATCCAACATCCCCTTATTACAAAATTAAACTATGTTCCAGTCATCAATTGCTTGATTTAAAACTATGAAGCATCATAGGCCCTTGCCCAATAATTCATTTCCTATTATGTTTGTCACTTGCCATATCATTTATATATTTCAACCATTACTTAGAATCTGATATGACACTCCCTTGGAAGACAATTTTGACCTTTTTTCAGATCGACACACCCACACCAATGTGCTTCAAGTCATGGTGGTGTAATTATAGGAGTTTTGGAATCCATTCGAACATTCCATCACTTCATCTCAAAGCTTCACATTCCCCTTATTTAGATCCTCATCTTCCTCAATATCTAAATGGGCCTCCTAACAGAAATGGTTCCTAGAAAAAATGTCTCACCTACCATCCAAGGTCAATGCCCTGCAGGACTTTGGATGAAATTCTAAGATAGGTCCCTTTTTTTGAAAATGGTCAGCATTCGACCCTCATTTCCTTTCCTCATTTCAAACTAAATGGTATGGACACTATATTTCAAACATGGTCAGCAGTTTTCCTAAATAATCACACCAGCCCCATGTGTTCCATATTCCAGGTGTTGTGATTCAGGCTCCCCATTCCCCTTTATCTTGGTAGAATTAAACACCTCTGGCGTTACCCCATTCATGTACTAGTGCACATTCAAAAAAAAATTTGGCTATTCAGATATCCCTATTATCTAGTCATAGTCCCTCTTATCCCAAGCACTCCCTGTGGTTGGTTAGCAATAGTAGTCCCCAAGCATTCAATGATTGTCTGACACTCTCATACGAATGATAAATCACATGATCTTCTCTTATTTCTCACATTTATCATGTCTTGTGTGGGTTTATAGATTGGTAATAGGTTATCTCATGAATATTATTGAAGTGAGATAATAAAATGAAGGAAACATGTTTAATAATGTAGGCTTTTAAAACAAACAAACCAATTTTTTAGAGATTCATCCACACATTGGAGCCTATTATTTTCCAAATGACCCTAAAGATCATCCCTAGCGATTAGGCATTCAAGATCATAAAGTCTCTATTGAGTGGTCTCCAGGGTCTGTTGTCTCTCTTATGGGTATTCTTTCTCCTCAACAGATTTGGGGAGAACTTCTTCAGCTCTGATACTCATCCATCATTTCACATCCTAACACTCATACACCCAAGATGTTACCTTCACCACCTTGGCCTTGGTTTCTGCCAATTGGGACTTTAGACTGTTAATGATCTCAACCTGATTAGTACTGACCATGGTGTGTTCATGTACTAACCCTTCTAGGAAGGTGATATCTTCCTTATTAGCTTGAAGTTCTTGGGTCCCTTAACCTTGTTCTATTCCAAGAAATTTCAAGAACCTCCATTCAGCACATTCCCACTCAACTAGGAAGTCTTGAGATAATGTGTGAAGGTTGTTGAAATCCACCCCACTAGTCCCCAGAATAACTAGATAGTGGTGAAGAGATCCCACCTTTTATATAAAGTCAACTAATTGGGTGGATGTGATGAAGTTTTGTACATACCTCCATGCTTTGTGATGCACAACCCAGTTCTCCTCAATAGAATTTAATCCAGAATCTTCAAAGTCTTCGAGTGGTGCAAGCTCATAAGGTCTAAAGAATGCCACAACATAATTGACCAGATCATCTTTAGGAGTATCCTTAGGTGTGGTGGGTTGAAACCTGGAAACATATCTTCATCTTCCCCCTCACCTACAACAAAATCCTCTATTTTCTCATGTAGCATGTTTGGGGTGGATCCGACCATACCAGCCTCCTCAACTACCCATTTTGGTAGAATAATCTTGCCCTCGGATCCCAAAGCTTCCACTGGTGGTAATTATGGGGAGTCACATCCAATGATACCTCTCTATTTACCTTGGTTGTTGGAACAATCTCTACTTCATTCATCATGGATTCATCTCCAATAGACACCTCAAATGGCGCCTCTATGATTAGATCTTCCACTGCATCTCCTTCATACAACCATATTTTAGGCCCTACCTCAACTCCCTCCATCAAGGGCACGGTATCAATGTCACCTCCATGGTTATCTCGAATTTCATAGCCTCCTTGGCCATTTTCCACTAAGATAGTAGCAACCACCATCTCTACCTCATCCCTAGGCACCACTAACGCAAGAATTGATGTTGTTGGATAAGTCCTAAGCACTGTTTAAACATATATTTCAAAAAATTTCAATCAATCATCGGAAGGAAAAGAAAAATAGGAAAATATGCAAGGGAAGAAGATACATACGTGAATTGCACAGCCTAGTGAGGAGTTCTTAGAGGTTCGTGGGTAATACCCCTAGTGAGGGTATTCCCCCAGTGGTCATCACCATAGTCACAGGAAATGTTTAAACTTATTTTTGGATTCCCATGGATATGAAATCAGGGAGGTCCCCCATATTATCCCCTTAAATGGTTGAGGTTCCCTCACCCTCTTCTTGAGGTTCCTCACAGACCTCCCTTTATTCTATGCTTTTTTATTCCTATACAAGTGAAAGAAGGGATTTTGTCTTAAGTTTAAGGGGTGGATGACGTCTAAAAGCCACAAATATAAGAGGATTTACCAGATCAGTGGTAGGATGTATATCTCTATCTAAGACCTGATAGGAATCACTTCCCCAAGACTATAATAATTCTTCACCCTTGGTCACGCATCATCCACATGACCTGTAGAGACAACCGGAGGGTAAGACATGCCTAGAAGTACCCTTGATCAGTTGTTTAGGGAATACATGGTACCATGAGATTAGACTGCATCCTCCATCTCTACCATATATTAAATCACTTTAGTGTAAGGAACGTGGAAGCCTTACCTTATGTGACCTAGCCCGGTGAGGTATATCCTGTCAGTGATGAGATACTACCACACCCCTCGAGATGTGGTGTGATACTTATAGAGTCTCCAACTCCCTCGTGCATTGGAAAAGACGACTTCACTGGGAACATCTTGGACATGTACTTGCTTCCTCAAGACTTGGATGTTCACCCTCGGGATCACTCCAAAGTTTTCACCTTCCTCTTATGACCACTTGCCCAAGGGAGTTGATCTAGATGCTACTCCTCTCCATCCAACCTCTACCTGTACAAACCTTGTAATTGCAGCTCTACCCCCCAAGATGATCCTACCTTTGTGTTGTGCTCTGAACACTACTCTCCCTTATCCCCATTGTTTTAGTTCCATCCCTTTATTATCCTGAGTCGTTTGGTGCGTCAATATTTCCCCAATATATAAACTCTCCCAACTTAGTGAATATTCATAAATGAGCCTGTATGTAGTAGTGGGAAGTGGTAACCCATTTCATCCTTTTATATCCTCACATGTAAACATGCACTAGATTTTCCTCAAGACCATGAGATGTCACTTATTATGCACCATTTTTTACACATTTAGTGTCTTCCACTATAAGAATCTAAACTTACTTGAAAATTGATATGGGTTTTATGGCTCACATATCATGTTTCAATTGACCCTTACCACCCGTACCCCACCTTGGAAGGCCAGGAGGTATGATAAATGCTCTATGGTTCCCATACCATCATCGATCACTGTTCCTATTGGAAGGGGGAATGGGTGAAACATGAAGTTCTCCCCCATCCCAATCTTTTCTAGCACATCCACCAGGCCCAACATGAGAGGGTGACTCCCCACGATGTTCAAGATCACTGGACGGAAGTTCATAGTTAGTGGGGAGATATGGTTTGGGTATTCATATCTGTCCATGTGTGCAGCCACCCAAATATGTAAGAAATGGAGAGGCCTACATACCTAGATCGAATTCATTCCCTGGATGATGTGGTGGAGAACCATATATAGATTCTCCAATACTGGGACAACCAAATTGACACATTTCCCCATATCTAGTATCCCCACTATGATAAAGGTGCTCAACTACACCCCTTATGTGAATCCCTTATAGGGAGCATCCAAATATAGATGATCATAGTGATTAACCCTACCAATCTGACCACTGGAGCTTTAGGATTTATTTTTTAGCCTCACAATAGTCACTAACTCACCTCCAAGATCCACCAGTAGGTGTGGTACTTACCCTACTGAAATTACACAAGTCATGTGCATGGCCTCCCTAGTAGATTTTCTATTGGATCATTAAATAAGTATCAAAACCAATACTTGAATGGGATGTCCTTCATATCCAACTTTTCCTTGTCCGTCCCCTACACCAAATTCATTAATTCCCTCACAAGGGCTAGAATTTTCTAATGGTTATCCCATAAATTCTCTTCGGGGAGGAACTCATCATAAATTTCCCCCTATATTGGGATCTTGGTGATATGGTGAAGATCCCATAGGCTGATTCCAACCTCCCTATAATGCAGATGGAAATTTTTGTTTCTCAGTTACCACCTACTCAATAACTCTGGCATGATCTCCTGGTAGTGGTAGACATGAAACTGTGAGGACCATGCCACCTCATAGAGCCCCACCTGCTTTATCCCGGCCTCAAATTCATGTAAAGGATCATATTCATAGTAGTTCCATTCCACTCATCAATGAATTTTACACCTAGGTACAGGCCCAAGTTATTGGTCCATCATTAATGAATTCGCCCAACCAACCTTGAGGATCTTCTAATACTGTGAGGGGTATCTAATCCTCTAGATTCTCCCCCATAAATATTTGTTATGTGATTCCAAATATTTTTTTCAATGATTTCCACATTTTCTTTCTAGATGTGTCCCCCATTAACCCTACTTCATTGGTACTGCCCCAGTGTGCTTCTGAACTAGTAGGCAGACTCATCTCTACTCACCTCTGAGATGAGTTTGTCATCCTTCATCCCAAATATATAAATTTATAGCCTATTTCACAATGGAAACTCCTTTTGGGATTCCCTTTCAGCATGGTGAGAGATTTTTGGTCTAAGTGGCTCTGAAAACTCTTCCCATTCATTATATTCCCATCCATATCTCTTTGAGGAGCAACAACAGCATTGTCTCCTTGAGTGTCCATTTCATTTAAGACTTAGATGTTTTTCTAGTTCCGATTCATGAAGATCTACTCATGAAGGTTCATTCACAAAGGTTGAGTTCATTGAGTTCATTTTAAAAATATTTATTTCATAGAGCATGGTTCATAGATAAGTGTTCACGAAGCTAGGATCACAGAGAATATGAGCTTCATGAGTGGTAAGGATCGAAATCACAGAGCTCTTGTGAAGGATGTGTGCTTCGTGAAAATATATCATGGGATTTTCTCTTAATAAGTCTTTTGATCCATCTAAGTGTCCCATCCTCTATTTATAGGTGTACACCCGACCTCATGTTTGCAATAGTTTTTGTGAATGAGATTCACCAAGGGGATTTAATTTCCAGTTTTTAGTTATTTTCCCTCAGAACCTGACCCTCATTTTATCCATCAACTCTATTTATGAGGGGGGTTGTGGAACTGAGATATAAATTACATGGGATAATTCAATTAAGTAAGAGTTTACATGGCCAATTTGAGGAAAATCCAGTCCAAAACTGCTTAAAAATACCTCTAAGGGTCTATTTTAAGAATCTCCCCACATTCGTGAATGGGTGAAACTTGAAAAGGTCCCAATGCGTAAAGGGATAATGGTAATCCCTATGAATCATAAATCTATAGTCGTGGAGCACTTCACAGTTTCGAGAAGTCCTAACGGTAATCTCTACATTTCCACATTCAAAGTTTCGAAGCCATGCCCACTCACAATACTCATAAAGCTTCAAGAAGGACTCTAATATTTATAAAACCCCCCATTCCTATAAATACCCCTTCAGTATGACATTTAAGAAGATAGATACCTTTTAACTTTTAAAAATTACTCCCTATTAATGAAACAACTAATCTTCACAAATGAAGGAGAAAATTGATCACCCAAGGTATCCAATCCTCACAAAACAACCTCCCTTTTGTTCCTGAGAGCCTCCAACTATGGTAGAGAGGCCTTTCACAAAGGCTTATTCCCTTCATGGGATAATAAGTCCCTATGAGGAAATTGAGTTTCATTAAGCATTCATCCTTGATGAAGAACCCCACCTCTAAATTAGAACTTCACTCCAAGGAAAGGGCCCCCTATTTCAGAAGGCCAGCCCCTTTATGAACCCTTTGAATTCCATGAGGGCCCCAATCTTCGCAAGAACCTCATTTTTATACCTCTAATATACGTGAAACACATCCCTTGGTCTTCTCAATGGTTCCTCCATTATACTGACACACATTTTATAAGTTCAAGTGCTCAGGACCTTTGTACCAATCTAGGACTGATTCATCTACACCTCAAATCCCCATGTGACTAGTTCCACCCACTCTTGTGTCCTCCCACTTCACTCCAAGTGTGGATCAATTCTCTGACCTACCAATTTCTTCTAATCATAGGTACTATAAGCCTTGTTTCTTCTAATAATAATGACTCTAACATCAACATCGTCATTGAACACTCCTTCATGGAAGTGCCAATGCCATACCCCACCCAAAGGTGCATGAGCAATGGTTACATAATCCCCATGGGTGAAGAGCAATTCCACCTACATCCAAGATGCATGACATAAAACCACATAGCTCCACATCCTAGTCATATGATGTTAAACTGCATGAAAAAATCCTCATCACATTACCTAAAACTATAGCCTTACCATGTGTGATGAACACAAGATTCCCCATGTATGATCATCATGGGATGCCACCCTCCCCCACTATGGTCTATAGAACTTAACTCTTGGAAAGCATTCATGCATAAGACCCACACCATCCTTCCCTATAATAGGATAATCCTCCACCCTGGGGAATCTTCCACACATAAGACCCATATGATTCCCCTATGATAAATCCTCTTGTGAAGGGAATATTCTATGTGTAAGCCCCACACCATCCATCATCAACACCCCTTTCGCAACACGAGCGTCCTTACTGCATGGTGTTAAAATGCATGGAGTGATCCTATCACATGAACTTAAACTATGACATTAAACTATGTGGTTTTTATCCTTGTATTCAAAATAGGGTACATAGGATTTATCCTTGAGGTTTAATCCTGACAATGGAAAATCCAAGTGTGACATCTTCCATCCTAGGGCACACCTCCCGAATATACCTCCATAGGGATTTCTAATCCACACCTCCCAGCTCCTCCTCCATGAGGCTTGATGATCCACTGTTAAACTATCTAGGTATGATATCTTCCCTTATAGGGATGAACCTCCCAGATCCACCTCTATAGATAATTATGATCCATAACTATGGATTCTCCACCACATGGGATTCTAATATATTCTTAAACTATCTAAGTGTGATATCTTCCCTCCTAGGGATGCACCTCCTACATCTTCCTCCATATGGTGTTCTGATCATTAACTCTGGATCCACCTCCATGGGGAATTATGATCCATCAATAAAATATCTTGGTGTGACATTTTCCCTTCTAGGGATATACCTCTTGGATCCGCCTCCACTGGGCATTCTGATCCACAACTATGGATATTCGTCCATGGGGTGTTCTGATCCCTCAGTAAACTATCTAGGTGTGACATCTTATCTCATATGGAGGCACCTATCGGATATTCCTTAATAGGTAATTATAATATACAACTCCAAATTCACCTCCATGGGGAGTTCTGATCCATCAGTAAACTATCCAGGTGTGACATCTTCCCTCCCAGGGAAACACCTCCCATATCTACCTCCATGGGGCGTTCAAATTAGCCATATTATCCCCCACAATATGTTAAAATCATTCCCTAATCTATTCCAACCATATTTTATAACACATTTCCATGGGAGTTAGAACTTTTGACCTAACTCGGAATACTTACCTCATGTAATAAACATGGGATTCTTGAGGTAAAAAGTCTTGGAAGACTTACACCCCTGGATTTAATTACCTCACAATAAACATGGTATTCTTTAGGTTCTTAATCTAAGATGCCTAATATGGTATTACCACCAAATTGGAATATTTATAGGTTACCAATTTCCAAACATTCCTAGAGATTCCCAACTTGACTACTCTCCTCACCGAAGGTTACTACTCTTTCAAGACAGAAGTAGTGTAATTAACCAGCATCCACAAATAGATGGTGATGAGAATGAGTTCCATGAACATGAACTAAATTTATGAGGGATTACTGAACTAAGAAAATATCTCCAAGGATAAATCCATTTAATTATGAATAGACATCCCATCATCCCATTTTGATTAAGGAGCATACATCACTAATGAAAGTGATGAAAGTCACCCACCTTTGGAAAGTGGGGATGTAGGGAAATAGATACATGAGACATGCGGACCTGGTGAAATAATAATAAATAGATAAGGATTTTTTTGAGATATTTTTGAAGGTTTTGGTCAAGATAAATGGTCAAACATGTGTGAATAAGTGAGGGGATGAGGTGCCCTTTTATAATTGAGGTGAGTGGAATAATTATAATTTTTAAAAGTTTTAAAATAATATTAGGGAAATTTATTGAAAAATTTCTCAAAAATATATCATATTTGAAGGTGATGAGGGTAAGATTGAAATATAAATAACCAATAGGATTTTATCAAGTGTTTAGGTCATTTTAACCCCTATATTTTTATGTTAACCCCCCCCCCTGGGTAAACTCATTTTAACCTTAACTATGGTGATTTTTTTTAATGTTTTTAATATTCATTATGAAAAAAATTAAAGTGAGATTATTAAAAAATTTGAACATGTTGATTCAAAATATGGAATAAATTTTATCAAAATCAATACATAGAAGTGGCAGAATTTAATTTAAAAATAAACCCACAAAATGCGTCTAAAATGGATTTTCAAGAAATGAATTTTTTAAGAAGAAAATAATTGTACATTAACTATATGATTAATAATCATAATTATATGGATTTAAAATAAAATATTTAGATATATAATCTATATATTTCATTTAAATCATTCATCATTAAATATTATTTTAATTAATTAAAATGGAAATACATTATGCATTGTTTTTAACAAAATTCTGAAAAATATTCCTTTTTACCTCCAAATAAAATTATCTTTATTTATATATAATTGATATTAAATACATGGTTAATTATATATATTATAACGTATTATTTTAAATAAAATTATTAATAGTTAAATAATACATTTTCAATTATTTATAAAATCTTGATTCAAAGTGAAATTCTCAAAAAACAATCTAGGCTTATTTTGACCATGAAAGTTAAAAATCAATATTCATCCTATCAAATTAATTTTTTTGTGTTGTGAAAAATTAAATTTTTATTGTATTATAGTTTTATTAAAATTGAATGTTCACTTAATATAATTGAATCTCGGGTGTTACATAGACTGGTTGTATTTTGTACAGGCCATTATGGATTACCTTAAGAGACATATTGTGTTCTACAATGCTAATGGAGAGCTTGTAGAGTTAATTGGAGGGTGATACCCTCATATGGGTCATATACATGTTTCATCCTTATCTTACTTGATGGTAGAGCTAATTCTATTTTTTTATAGGATTAATGACAATGTTTCCCTTGGTTGTTGAAGAGTGCCATGATGTTTTTCTTAAGGAGGTTGTAGTGTTTCCCCCTTGATGAGAGATCAAGTTTGGGATTGAGATACAATCAGGAATTTATATGATGTTAATATAATCATATATGATGATACCTTATGATTTTTTATATTTGTGAGTATAGATCAATGTTTATTTTATTGAGGTTTTGTTTAACCATGTTTGTCACCTTGGGGTGCACTAGTTTTATTCATAAATAAGGATGTTAGTTGTTTAAATATTTTTATCGATTATTATCACTTGAATCAATATAAAGTGGAGAATAACTATCCTATTCCATGGATTGATGATTAATTTGATCATCTAAAAGGATAAAGTTAGTTCTTGAAGATAGATCTACAATCAGGATATCAACAGATGTGGGAGAAAGATAATGATATTCTAAATACCACTTTCTAATGTCATTATGGGCATTACAAGTCTGTTGTGATGTAATTCAGAGTAAAAAACACTCCATAAATGTTTTTGGGTTTGATGAATGGTTTTTAGAGAATTATTGGGAAATCCCTCGATACTATTGTATAATTGAAAATTTTTCTTGGTATTTCAGGCTATTATATGAGGTTAGTAGCTGATTTTTATCAGGTTATGAATCCACAAACAACCTTGACTAGAAATGATCAGGAATTCTTTTTGAATTACTAATGTCAGGTAGATTTCAAGTACCTAAATTATAAGTTATTTAGTGCTCTAGTTATTTATCTTCCAGAAGAGGGAGTTTATTTGGAGGTATTCTATGAAATTTTGTGTCTTGTTTTAGGATATTTTATGATGAAATAGGGGATAGTTTTTTCTTATGGGTCCCAATTTTACATCCCCATGAGCATAACTATACCACCCATGATATTGAGTTTGTAATAGTTGTGTTTTCCTTAAATTTATGGTGGAATTACCTCATCAGTGATCATTTTGTGGTTTTTTCTAGTCATAAGAGCATGTGGTATGTCTTCTCCCAACAAGACTTGAAATTTTGGAAACAAAAGTGGATTGAATTCTTGTAGTATTGTGACTTTGATATTTCATATAGACCAAGAAATAGAAATATTGTAGTGTATTCACTAATTAGAAGGTCATTTATTGATGTCGTGTGTGAATATAGAGATTAATATAGAGTAATGGAAGATATCTCAGTGATTCATATTAATATGGGAGAGGTTTATGTAAGAGGTTTTCTTTTTCAGAATATAATATAGTTATCTTTGGTGAACCAGGTGGGGGAGTCCTAGCTAGGGGATTCTGAGCTAGAGGATTAGAGAGAACGAGTTCTTTTTAGTGATTTCCTTGATGGTTGGTATGAGGATGAATAGCATCAAGTGGTGTTCTAGTATAGTATTTTCTTACCGTATATGATGCATGAGGTGGTTATCCATGAGTTCCATAGCTAACCCTTGGTGGTACATCTTGGCATGACAAAGATGTACTGAGCTCTAAGAGGTTGGTTTTGGTGGTCTAGGTTGAAGTGTGTAATTACAAGGTTTTTTGTATCGATGTATAGTCTGCTAAAAGGTGAGAGTAGAGAAATGTGTTCCCAATGGGTTGTTCTAGATATTTAATATTCCTATGCGGAAGTGGTAGGACATCTCAATGTACTTTTTTATTGATTTAACTTGATTTCTATGAGGATAATATGCTATACGGGTGATAGTGGATCATTTTATGAAATCAAAAAACTTTATAGAAATCAAGGAGTCAATATTAGTAAAGTTTTTGTCAAGGAAGTACCAAGAGGAGATGGTGAGACTCCATAGATTCCTGAGGATGAACATCTCTGGTCGTAATCCCCATTTTACCTCTAAGGTGTGGAGAGGTCTTGAGCATGCTTTTCTCTCTCAGTTATACCTTGTCACTACCTTTCATCCATATATGGGTAGTCAAAAAGAATAGACTATCCAACATCTTGAGGACATATTGTGTTCATGGGTATATTATTTTGGAGGTTAGTGGGTGAGGCACCTTCTCCTGGTCGAGTTTTCTTGAAAAAATATTTTTTATTTCACCATTGGTAAGGCACCTTTTGAAGCTTTGTACATCCAAACTTTATATTATATATTGTACTATACTAAGATCAGAGAGTTAGTAATTCTTAAGACAAAACTAGTTCAGAACATGTAAAAGATAGTTTAATGGGATGGGGATTGATCATTTTTGATGTCATCAAGTGGGTGGTGATGGTGTTGTGTTAGGATCGACAGTTTCTTTATAGAGCCAAGTAGAGATCACAGAAAGGTCAGATGGTTAGGTTGTCTCAGTGACAATGATGGACAATGGTGAGGTGGACCACAATGGTGGTTATCAATTGTGACTAGTGTATTACAATGGGTGTTCATGCATTATAGGAACAATTTTGTGGTGATGGGATAGTGATTGGCATGCAGCGAAAGTAGCAGTGTCAACATGTGAAAAAAAATCACCAGGATTAATATCCTTTAGGGTAGTTCCATGTGAGGCTTTAGGGTAACAACACCCATCTTTGTAGGGCTACCATATAGGAAGAATGAGAGGGTGTGGCATCGTCCATTGGTACCATGCATTGTGCATCTATGCATGGGGAAATGTTAATTGTACATCCATACAAGGTTGAATGCTAGTTAATTATACCAAAAATATGTTGGGGGATTATTCTATTAGTGATATGTCTTTGGAGACTTCAGGGTCTTGTATTAGGTCACTCAACTCTAAGATTATGGGTCATGTAAGGTTCCCCCTCAACCTAATTAAAAAGTGGATTATCCAAAAATAAATAACACCTTCATACTTTTGGGAATGAGGATTAACGCAACACAGGATCATCACAAGTTCTATGAAGATCATAAGTGGAGACCTCTAAAGTTCCACATAGGAGATAATGTGTTCATTAAGGTGACTTATTGTCATGGGAATCAAAGGGTTGGTCATGGAAGTAAGCTTTCTCCCTAATTTTTTGGGTTATTTGAGGAGTTGTCTCACATTAGAGTCATGGCATGTCAGATAACACTTACCCTACAAATGAGTTGGATACATGATTTCTTCCATTTATCATAACTTCACTATTATCTTTATGATGACTCTCATGTCATTGATTGGGGTGATATTGATGTTGATGAAGATGCATCCATTTTGGAGCAGCTTCTAGAGATTTAGGACTTCTATAAGAAGGTGTTGTGTGGGAATATTACTCATTTTGTTCATATCATGTGGTGGCATAGTAGAATGGTGGATAGATCCCAGTAATTTGAGTCATATATATGTTCTTAGTATCCTGATTTTTTTATGTTTATATCTTATCTTGTAGCGACACTCATTATAGTTTTTGTCCTTTTTCCGGTTTATGAGATGGTTCCCCCCTTTTGAGGCTTTACTAGTAGTCTCACTCTTATTTAAGAGGTATCTACCTAGGAGAGCATTTAGGATCTAGTTGTTGTTTTTCATGTTTTTTAACTTGGTTAATTTAAGTGAGGTGGTTGATCTCCTTTTTTGGAGATATTATTGAGATGTATCACATGGGGTTATTGTTCAGACAACCCTTTTCCCTTATTTTATCTATGGGTTTGCTTTGAGGAAAAGAATTATTTGAGAGGTATCTGATATAAGGTCCCAGATCCAGGTATCCCTTTCTTTTGTGAGTTTGGGTGTTGGATGTTCCCAAAGAAAGGATCAAGTGGGATATGGGGGCTCAAAAGGATGACACTGCCATTTTTTGTATGGTTGTGGTGTGGATTAGGGCCACATCGTAGGCTATTTGAGTGTTATGAAATGGATAGGAATGTATTGGAAAAGGGATTAGAGGGTTGTTCTACCTTTTTTAAGGCATCTACATCATATAGTTAGGTTGTAGTTTATCCTTCCTTCTTATTGAATGGGTTATGTGGCATGTTGGTCTCAACTGCACCGTAGTGCCTCCCTATGTTTATAGGGTCGGTGGCATGGATGATGTCTTGTTTCTAGGATGTTCTTTGACTATGAAGGTTGTGGAATGGTCTCTTTCCTTGCACCATAGTTCTATCCTATGATAACCCATTTTTACCATATTGTATGAGGTTGCATTGTGGTTTTCTAACTCTCAGTATATCTATAAATACCCATACACTTGGTTCCCAAGAGATATTTTTGAATGAATTTGAATCCCCTTTTGATCAAATTCAATCCCCATCTCCACATGTCCGATTCATGGTGATCTAGGTGAGTTCTTCCTATTTTATTGTGGTTTATTGTATATCCAATATAATTTCCTTCTATTCTTTATTTACATGTTATAAAGATTAATAAATTTTATTATTATATATTTATTTTGATATTTATTATCATGGTTGTGGAATGACATCCTTGGAGTGTAGTAGTTTCCTTACAAGAGAGGTGATTAGAGATTTATGCTTTGATATATTCTTGTTTGAAGAACATTGAATCCTTAAGGTATGGGATTCATTGTTTCTCCTTTTATTCTTTTTTGAAATCATAAATTGGTTATGATTTATCTCTTTGGGAAGTTTTAGAATTAACTTTAATAATGAATTATCTATATTAATGAAAAGGAATGGTTTATGGTCGTAGTAATCACATGTTTTCCACCATGATAATAGTTTACCTCTTGTTTTACTAGAGAGTGTTCTATATTTGATTATTATTTGATTAAGATATTTTTTATTCTTGGATTAGAATGTTAATTTGATATAAAATGGTCAGATAATGTAAATCCGATAATGATTTAGTTGCCTAAACAATTAAATGTTTAATAAATATGTTCTTATAATTTTATGAAAATAAAATGATGCTTGATGCATGTTTAATTGAAATTTTCATCCATGTGATAATGGAATTTCCTAAATAATATGAATTCAGTAATGGTTTTTGATTATAATAATAAAGAGATGTGTTAATGAGATTATTCTTCATTAAGGTTTGTGAAGACTATAAGGTATGATTGAAATCATTTTTTAATAATTTATAGAGTTTAATAGTTGATTCCTTAGGATACCCATAATTGTAAACTATTATAATTGAATCATTTAATCAAAGATGGTAATAAAACTAGTTGTTTTATAAAGATTAATGTTTGGGGACGAGTGGCCCTATTTGCATGTGAAGGTTGAATGCCTTGTTTTTAGGGTTTAGTTTTTCTAATTGACTCTATTTTTTATTTACTAGATTCTGTGTTGTGCTTTATACATGAGCCTTTCTATGAAATATGATGTAAGCC
The DNA here is from genome assembly GCA_963277665.1 of Viscum album. NCBI lineage: Eukaryota > Viridiplantae > Streptophyta > Magnoliopsida > Santalales > Viscaceae > Viscum > Viscum album. The sequence goes on from OY728131.1 coordinate 918,939,386, forward strand.
TAGGATAAATATTGGTTTTGGGTGGGGAGGCCCAAGTATGTGGAAGTAGTTGACACCAATGACTATGAGATGTATGGTGATATGAATAATAGTTTTGGGGATGGACACAGATTTTTTGGAATGGTTTGAAGTTCGGATTACCCATTTTTGTGATAAAAGTTGTATGCATTCTTATTAATAATCTATTTAAAAGTTGGATGGTCTAGTTTCTTGTTTACCTGCATTATTTTCCCCATTGCTTGAGGTAACTAGTCATGCTTGGTTATGCATCTATTTTATAGTATATTGGGATGTTTCTTAGAGTACCAATAATTATTGAATGATAATGTTAAATAAATGTCTTAACCCATGGTTTTGGTGCTTGCTGGAATATAGATGTTGATAATATTCAGAAAACATGGACTCAATTAGAATATGTCTAGATTTAATGAACTTCCTTTAAGGATAATGAAATGTGAATGTAATAATGTTAATTAATGGATAATTAATTAATTAATGTAAGGCTTAATTTTAATCATTAAAGAAGTAATTTAATGTAAGTATTCTTAAATTCTTGAGTGATTATAGGATATCTAGCTCTTAGTGATGGTATTCGGGTGTTTGAGAGATGATAGCTACAACTGAGCCTATGACTAGGTTAATTATCATAGTGTGATTATGATCTATATTATATCATGTATGTTTTTGGATTTTATATGATACCACACTCATGTTGGTAGGGTTACTATCACACAATAAATATTGAGAGGTTGTATTCCCCAATATCCAGGTTGGTGATAGACAGATGGCTGACTACCCCCTCTGGACCGTTCTCTTCTCCTATTAGTATATTATGTTGGTATGTATGGTTTTTATCTTTCCCTATATATGTTTGTAGAGGTATGTAATGTATTATGATTATTTTTCACACATATATTTATAGAAATATTATCCAAATTATTATTATAGGTATGTTGTGTTTGGGTTGTGATGGTAGAGGTACAATAATCAATGTATGGGTTATGATGGATTGGGGTGAAATATTTGATATATAATTCATGATGTATTGGTTGTGGTGGATCCCAAAAACTACTCGATTACTATATGAAGATGTGGAATGGGATGATGAGATGATGTGATGAATGAGATGTGCGTTATGATACATTATCCCAGGTGTCTTTTAGTTGGTTTATTTTTAAGAGATATGGCTTAGGGCATACAATATTGGGGTAGAGCGGAAAACTAGTGGGGAAGTTATAGTGTAGTACCCATGTTTTGTTACTATAATATATGATCTCTTGTATACATTACTTGGTGATAGATAGCCATGGTGAGGATGGGAAATTAGTATACTTTTTTAGGAGACGAGTTAGTTTCACTTATTGTTTATTAGGATTTAGTATTATTTATTTATCTCTTTCATGAGAGGATCCATGGGGGATCCTATAATGTATACTTATTATACTCACCCTACATATATATAAACTATTTTTTAGGTCATTTGTTGTAGGTTGGATATCAGGATAGATATTTCTAGTCCACGGTTGTTTAGGAGCTGTTTGGGATTCATGGTCACTACCAAGTTTATCTTTTGGTACTTGTAGTTCCTTGTCAATTAAACTAGTTTTGTATGATATTACGTGTATGTACGAAGGTCTTATTTACCTATATATGAGAAGTATTTGATCGGTATAGTTTTCTTATCTCTCATCCTGGACGAGTTATCATACAACAATAGTTTCCACTCAAGCATCCAAATAGATATATATAAATCCCTTTTTGGTAAGAGATGCAGAAAATCTGTGTTTTGAGATAATGTTGGTGAGCATAAGATGTTGGGACCTAAACTAGTTGAAGAAATTATAAAAAAGATCAGGACCATTCCACAGCACATCAAGGAATATCAGAGTCAATAAAATATCTATACTTGTAACCATCAAAGAGACCTAGATTTTGAGGTTGGGGATAAATTTTTCCTTTACATATATCCATGGAAGAGAGTCATGATATTTGAGAATAAGGGAAAGATAAGTCATAGGTATTTCAACTCCTTTGAAATTTTTTATCACATCATAGTTATGGACAGACAATTAACACACCCACTAACCTTTTCTCAAGTACATGGCATGTTCCACATATCCCTCTTAAGGAAGTACATACCAAATTCCTCACATTTACTAAATTTAATGGTAGTACATATGGAAAATAATCCCTCTTATAAGGACCATTCATTGAAAAAATTGTACCGTAGATCCAAATTTCTATGTGACAATAAAATTCACCTAGTAAAAGTTCTATGGTGAAACCATAAGTATAAGGAGGTGACATGGGAACTAGAGGAAGAAATAAAGTATAAGTACCATCACCAGTTTTCATAATAGCATGTAAAATGAAATTTTAAGGATGAAATTTCTTAATGGGGAAGAATGTAATGATCCAGAATATTTACCAATGGAATTTCCCTTCTTATATAGACATATCATATTTAGTAATACAGTATTATATAAAGAACATGAAAAGCATAATGAAAACTAGAAACATTTTGTTATATTGATTTGAATATTACATTTAGAGAATAACTATAGCTATAAGAATTGAAAATATTACAATGGGATAAAAAATAGAAGATAATATAACTAAAATATGAAAATTTGGATCTAATAAATCCCCCAGAATATTCTCCCTCATGAACAACACTGTAAAATTAAAGAAAATTATTAGTAATAAAATATTCATCTTGAAAATTAAAATATATATAAACTTGAGAGAAAATATAAGTGAATGAAGAATGAAGAAATATAAGGTATTTATATAAAGTATATAAACTATATGATCATTACAAATATGATAGTTGGAATAGAAATATAGCCAATGGAATAGTAATCTGACCATTAGAAAAGTAATCTGACCATTAGGAATATTAACTTAACTGTTAGAATAGTATATTCACCTATGTAAGTGTAAAATAATATTTTTTTCATCTTAAAAAATGAAAATATTATATATTTATATCCTGATGCAAGTAAATAAATTATTTAAAAATGATAAAATAAGTATTTATTTTTTTGTAAAACATAAATGTTTTATTTTTATTTTTATATAAAATATAATAATTGAAAATAATTTTTTTTCATAAAATGGGTTTATAAATTAATATTAAGTTGTATTATAATTATAATATAATTTTTTGAGAACATAAGTAATTTTTTAAAGGGTCAAAAAATGATCAAAATATTAAAATTATTTTTTAAATAAATAAGGAATTAATTTAAAATTTAAATTCCTCATATTTAGAAAATTATTTTCCTAAAATTTAATTGATTTTTTGAATCTACATATCAAAAAATGGTTCTTGTTAATTTTTTGTAATTCTATAATACAGTTGAATTTTTTGTGAATGGTAAAATACAATAAAATATAGTAATTTTCATTATAAGTAAAATACATTAATTTATGATTCATGGATGATGTAAGTACACATTAGTTCAAAATAACATGCACTATATACTATATATAGTCATGTTATTCCTAACTATTTGTATTCTTGATACAAAATATTAAACTAATAAATATAATATTCAAAAACAGCCCTCCCCCTATAAATATTTTCACACATTCTAAGACTTGGAGATTTCTCAATTACTATCCAATTATCTTCCTACCCATCTCCCCACATCCTCATAGTTCTGGTCTCACCAAAATTAAAAACCAAAGTGCCTTAAGGTATATTTCAAGAGACAACATTCAAGTCATAATATTCCCAACTATCTCTTTTCAATTATTTTATTTTTATAATTTCTCCTCATATCCATAATAAAACATGGTATAATAACTCTAGTATCATATATAAACTATAATTTTATATATATAATTTAATATATACCATCCATCCTCTTCTCTTGTCCTCGAATTCTAAAAGCAAAACCATTGTCCATATTATATCGGTCCACTGCCTTCGTGGATGATGAGTTTTTATTTTCCATTACTGTCATCATGGTAGGTTTAAATTCATTTATAATAGTTCAAACTGATATAAAAATTTATATTATATATAATTTCACATTTTGGAATGAATATATGGCTATAATATTAAATAAAACAAAAAATTTTGTGGTGGTCGGTAAAACCGTCAAAATAAACTAACCATGTAACATTAACATTTTTACTAAATAAATCATCTATATATTGGAAAACATGTGGTTATTTTGGAAAATTTAAATTTATGAAAATACTTGAATATAATTTCATTTCACTTCTATTTTTTCCCATTTGATAAGAATCTCCACAATTATCCTCATGTGATCTAACCCTAGAACCATGAAATGAATGCCCTCAGAACAGTAAAATTAAACCTTATATCTCATTGAAATGGTTGTAAATGAACAAAATATAATTATAGTAAATCCAATATAGATGTAAAAGGTTATGAATTAATTAATTAATTTTATTTTATTATTTAGGATGTTAATTGAATGTGCGGAATGATTCTGGAACGTAAGGTAAGGTGTCTCTCTGAACCACCCTATTTTTTCAGGTTACAATTTCTCTCTTTTTTACCTAACATTCCCTATCTATTTTTCTTATTTAATTATTCTATATTCTATATATATGTTCCCAACATATATAACTAGTTTAATTCACCTTTATCTTATGTGGATATACATTTTTTAAAGGTTCCCTTCTCAATTTCATTCATTAAGTAAACCCTATTAAAGGTAACTTCTCTGTTTCTTACCTCATTTGAATTACCACTACATAAGATGTTTTAAATCATACTTGGTTTCTAAAATTTTACATTTTATTATTTAAAACTATTTTTAGTTCATTTATTATGGAAATTAATATTATATTTCCTTTTTTTAATGATTCTTTACATGTTTCCCTAAAACCTTGCTTAAGAAGTACATTTCCAAAGTTACTTATCAAATATTTTTCATATATTTACTTCAACTAGACATAATTTTTCATGAACCATGATTATATTTAATCTATGAACATCCAATAATGTTTTAATACATGATTTAATAGAAACCATTGTTATATGTCATCTAGTTATGTTATGAGATATCAATATACAACCCATTTCATTCCATGGGTAATCTTTATGTTTGTACCTTATGTGTGATTCCTTATGTGGAACATATATGCATGTACATGTTATGATGGATGAACCTAGATAGATCTATAATTAATTAGGTAATTTTTATGTCTCTTGAGATAATATATATGGGATTAGGGAGTAAACCTACTCTATAATGGGACTTTGTCTACCATGTGGTGTTTTCCTCAAAGTTAGTCTTGGCTTATGCTTATGTCATGTTTTATGTTATTTCCACATTCCTATGTTTACATGATATTATGATTCCATGTTCTTTATGTTATGATCACATATAATCATTCATAATCTATGTCTTTTATGATATCATGTTGTGCCTTTTGACTCATATGTTATGATTTGTTATCATGTTTATTCTCTTGTTGGGATTTATAGCTCACCCATTTTGTTTATATATTCCTTGAGATATCCTATATAGTTTTAGGAACTCAAAGGTATTTAGGATATAATTATAGAGAAAAAATAAAGATTTTGTGGTTCATTATCATTTTAATGTATTATGAACCTAGTCTTTCAAATACACTAGGCCTCTTTATATTGGGTTGTATTTATTGAATATTTATGTTAAAAATTAGGTAATCATATATCTAAAAGGATTGGATTTATATAATATAAAAGGTAATAAACCCTCAAGGATTGATTAGATTAACAATATTAGAAAACTAGATACATACATGATGTAAATATTACATTGTAAAGTAAAAAAATAGCATGACAAACTTTATTAAATCCTTGAAAATCATTCAAATCCCCCTTCTTCAATCCTAGGGAAAGGGAAACAAATAAATTATAATCTCATATGCTAGTTAAGGGTTATGTATAAGGTAATATATCATGATTAAATAAATAATAATAAATATGGAAGGGTGAATAATCAAAACACGTATCATTCCATCAATAGCTTATGTTCAAAATACATCCATGGATAATATCAACATAGGAATAACATGGATAATGAAAACTAAATTTGTAATAAAGGAAATTTATAATTTTGGACACTCGTGATCTTACCATCAAGGCCTTGGAAAAGATATCATGAATCATACCATCAAATCCCCAACCAGTACATCTTGTATAATTTTAAGTCTTCTCAACCAATACAACATAAATAAATAGGTAAGGCATATACCAAATACCTAGCTATTATGACATGATCTTATATCCTTGGCCTATACAACATGCCAACTTGTTTTGTCTCATGAGAATTTTTAATGCTTCAAGGGGTTATCTGTAATTAGGACACATCCATCACTTGATCATCCAATTCATTCCTCATATATTTAATGATCAATATAATTATTTCACAAAATTTTGTATAAAACAATAACTACCTGTATTGATTTGAGAATACAGAACATAATTATTTCCACAGTAAATGAAATAAATTTCCTAATAACATTCCTTCAAATAAAACCATATATTGAAATGATACATGGTTAAGAAAATATAAAATTATTATAAATTATACTTAATATATCCATGATACTTCAAATATATACATTAAGGAGAAAAATAATGTACAATAAATAATGGAGAGTAATAGAGAACATGATCACAAGAAAGTGAATGATCATAAAATCCTAAATCGTTAAAGGATGACATAAGGCCATAAATTCATCAGAAATGATAAGAAAAGTTTTTTGAGAATATGATGGGAAAATATAATTTAAATTTTAAAAATAAATTTCAATAAATATTTTATAATTTTTTGTGAAAAAAAGTTAAAAATCATTTCCAAAAGTATTTTAAAATTTATAGAAAATAATGCCTTTTATTTTAATATAAAAACTAAAAATTAATAGATTAATGGAAAATGGATTTTATTTAATAACTATGGAAACTTTTTGAATAGTTTTGATAATTAATAATGGTTATGATGGTGGTAAAATCCGTTCATGTTGTATATGTTAAAAACATTTCTTTCACTATTTTTTAAAGAAAGTTAAAGACAAACCATTTAAAAATCTTTATAATGATTCCTTTATAATGTATTAAAAAAATCATTGAAAATAAATTTTAAAAAATCATTGTAGAGTAAAAAATAATATTCTCAAAACATTTTAGATAATATAGACATGGAAGAAAAATACTCCCTACCCAATAGAAGAAATAATGTCGGGTTTTCTTAAAAAACATTCTTCTAGTATTTGAGTATTAACGGGAGTGAAAATTGGAAGAAAACATGGAAATCCCAAAAGTTACTAGAGGAGAACAAAATAGTTTAGGTTTAATAATTAGAAGTTTATATAATTCTTCCAACATAAATTTTAGCATGAAAATCACCAAATAAGAGTGATATTGTAAAATAACCATTAATAACTTTAATAACTTTTCAATAAAAACCCCTTAAAAGAGTAAACCTAAATTAAAAATGTAAATACCATGAATAAATTTGAATTCATGATATAATATTTAAAAGGGGTTGTATAGAAACCATATAAAATAAATTAGATGCATAATATAAATATGTCTCTTTTAAGTGGAAATGATTCAAAATTACCCTTACCTCGAGTTCAATGTTTTTCGCTCTTAAAATTCTATATAATAAATTTATATTTATTATAAATATTTAAAAAAACATATTCATAGTTATAATATCATCTATGGTTCACTTATATCATTTTATCATCTGATTATTAATAATTCTTTGTTAGCACCATCATCTTGGGTGTTAATTATTCCATTTTTCAAGTATGTTTTTATTTCATAATTTTGATCCTTGAATCTAGATAATGATTTAATAATATAAATAATATTAATAATTATATAATTATAACATTTATACATTAAATAAAAATTTATAATCATCCATGAAATGTGACAATGGAAAATGAATCACATTACTTCGTGGAGGTGGTAGCCCACACGTACGCATGAAAGATGTAATCATTTTCCAATAAATAGAACTGTAAAGAGTTAAGTAATATATTATATTTATGTGATCATAATTATTTCATTAATATCATATATCTATTCATTAAATTCATCATAATAACGATCCTTGTGATATGGTGTTGAAAAATGAAACACATCACTTCATGGAGGTGGTAGTGCACACATATGCACAAGCGATGTTTTCATTTCCTACATGATAGAAAATGAGATTAATAAGGGTTTTTAAATAAAAATAATAATATTTTATTATATTTAAGATAATATTTTAATTATATCATCATGTTTATGATGTAATTTAAGTATTTATAAAAATAAATAAATTGAAAGAACTAGGTTAAGAGTTATACCTCTTCTTTGGAAATCCTCCTTTGGTTTACACCTTAAGCCTTCTTATGATCATATTAAGGGAATAAAAGAATATATATAAAGTATATAAGTAATATAGGAAGGTATTTGGGTAGATATTCATTGATATAAATGGATTATTAAGTGTGAGGAAGATGTGAGAGGTGGTTTCCTTTTATAAGTAAGGTGGATGGAAATCTTATAAATACTTGAAATATTAATATATTATATGTGTCTAACTCATGTTGAATAGATCAAAAGTGTTATAAAATTATGATTATAAGGTTTAAATATGATCAATTAATATAATTTAAAAAAAATTAAGTGGAATTTTAAACCTTATATTTTGGTTTAACCCCTTTGTTAACATCATTTAACCTTAACTCTGGTAAGAAATTTTTCAATACGTAATGATCATGAAATTATTTTTAAAAATTAAAAGTGTCACATATATGTATCATAAATTATATTTTATAAATTTTACCATAATTTTGTTTTATTATATTATTTTAATATTTTTTAATGATTCAAAATTAATTTTTAAACATTAAATACCATTTAAGGTCATTTTCTAGACTATTCAAAAAAAATGTCTTTAAAGGGATCAAGATAATAATGAAATTATAATATAAAATATTCACCACTAATAATACTATATTAAAATTTATTAAATTTTTGTAACACCATAATTCATCCAAAAAATATTACTTTTAATGTTTTTCAAATCTTTTACTTAATTTTTCTTCTGCATAAACAAGCCCTACATTAGTGTTGCATAAGCTTTAAAAGTAATTATACCATCAATAAAAAATAAAAATAAATTACTTTCATGAATATATTTTAATAATTATCAATTTTATCATCTATATTAATCATTTTTATTGTTTATCTACTTCCATATTATGACAACATAATAAGTGAGAGAAAGTGACCTTTTGTAATTATCCTTATCTTAAAATAATATAATAGTTGTAATCAATGTTAAGTGAGAAAAAATTTCCATATTTAATAATTTTTTATATTTTTGGTGTAATTACCCTTATATAATAAAATAAATTCAAGTCTTGGGTTGATTTTTATATCTTACCTGATAGTATTGACCTTAATTAACCTGTTTTTCCCATCACCATGGTGATAAAATTTTACCATGGTTACTATTCATTATGACTAAAAATGAAATTGAAATACTTGAAAAAATTTAAAATCCCAATTATATGTATTAAATCCAATTTTCAATAATCAATTTATATTTTTTTATGAAAATAATTTTATTATAAGTATGCAAAACACATCAAATTGTTTTTAGAAAATACCCTTTTAAAACATAAAAATGATTTTACACCAAAATCAAGTATAATTTTGATTAACATGGACTTATTTGGGTTATTTTTAATCAATGTAGACTTATTTTACTACCAATAAAATGAAAAATAAAATAAATGAAAGTTTTCACCAAAATCATAATTTTTTACTATTCACATAAAAATCAATCTTCTCATAGAATTTTAAAAATTTCACCATAAGATAATTCTGAAAAGATGATTTAAAAATGATATTAATTTTTTAAAATAAAATTTATAAAATTGGAATAAATTAATTCTAATTAACCACATATAAGACCTAAAACCCATTTTTAGGAGAAAAATATTTTTAAATCATAAAATGATTTATTCTTATTCTTTGATTAGTAACAAAAATTAGTTGAATTTTAACTTTATTGATTAAATTAAATATTTGTATTAATAAAGTACTTAATATATATATTTAATAATTTTATTATTCTTATTCATACCCTCCAGTCTAACTACTATGTTATCACAGTTATATTAAAATAATATTATTTCACAGTTCGTTTAAGCTCAGGGTTGTGTGTGTTGTATGATATCAAACATAGTTCTCTTTTAATAGAAAATATTAAGTAAAATATAATGGTATTGCATTTTTTTTATTTTTTAGGAGGGCATGGTGATTTGATCCAATTATTGATCATCAAATACTTATTGTTGATGAGTAAGGAGGATGTGTTTGTGTGTGCATGTTGTCATGCATGAATATATTATTCTGAATAATTATAAAGAGATACCAATGTGCATGTTATTATATTACAATTATTTATGTAGTTTGGATTCTCTAAAAATAATATCTTATATTTGATGTAAAATAATCTTGGTGCACTTTGAAGATCAAATTCAACCAAGTGCAAGGAAGATTTATAAAGGCTCATGGTATTCAAGTAAACAACAAAAATTCAGTTTTTGTTGCAGTGAAAGTTCAAGGATGTTATCTTCTGTTTATTTACACCAGTCTTTTGATATCGTAACAAGATTCAAGGATTTACACTTCACCTATCATGTACTCACTAATATTATAGTGATAATCCATGACTCAAAACTCAACCCAAAATTTTTAAGGAGTAAGCTCTCATGTTAAGGTTGAACCTTGTAAATCCTTATGTGTTTTTAATTCATTACTAATTTTTCATGTGATCTGGGGGGAAGTTTATTTTGAGAGTATCAAAAATTTAACCAGTTATAACGGTTTAATTTTAAAGGAAATAATTTATAAAAATTGGTACCACTAATTCACCCCCACCCCTCTTGATAGTACACTAACTAATATATGGTATTCAATTAGTACCACATATTACTAGTATTTATGTTTTCTTAATTATTAATTATGTTAATTTTATAACATCTTTCATTTGGATGGTAAAACATACCCAAAAAAGAACGTGTTATAACAAATGAACGAGTAAGAATATATTGGTTTATTATTATAATATCACTTTTACAGAATAATGATAATGTTAATTAATTTTTATAAATATTTTAAAGAAGATTCAAGAATATGTGGATGAAGATGATAAAGGAAATGATTTTGTAAAAGATTATACTTACGTTGAAAAATGAAATCTTTCCTTAAGGATCTTCTTTGAAATGAAGGATTTATACTCTTGGACATGGCCAAAAGATCCCAAATGTGATAGGGGCTTATAAAAAAGGTAAATTAGGTGGATAATGGATAAAAAACAAAATGAGTTTTGTCTTTTGGAGTGGGTGTAAGAGGGGTTTTTTATAGATAATTTTGAGTGACATATTTGCAAATACCCATTTCTTAATATATAAGAATGTAATTTTGAAAGTAAAAGGACATCATAAGTGGAAAATAAAGGAATATGGGGCATGTATTATCTCATTCACATAATTAAGTTATTAGGTTTTGTGATATATTATCTCTTTATAAATCATTTTAAACCTTTAACCAATTTTATTCTTTACCAAAATAGCTCTCTTTTTTACCTCAGTTACTTTTTTCCAAAAATTTAAATCGACCCTATTACCTAATTCTAATAGGATAATTTAAAATATTAAATCCATTTTATTAAATTTAATTTATAAAAGTGATTAAAATTAATTTTAAAATAAAAATCATAACTCATAAAAATAATTTTAAAGAAGGTATATTTTTAAACATTAAATAATTTTATTCTTATTTTTATCTAATTAAAAATAATTCCATGAATTTTAATTCATTTTTTATTTAAGAAATACATTTCATTAAATATAAAACTTAAAATATGATAAATTAAACCTTTAAATAAATACATATAATATATAATAGAATAATTTTTTTAAATAATACATATTTCTTTGACCATGAATAATTAAATTTAGTCTTTAAAATTTCTTAATTATTTTTTGAATGTTATTTATTATTTATCTAATAATTACTTTAATTTTAACAATCCATTTTATTAAAATAATTCTTTAAAAGTAAAAATTTTTGTAAAAATAAATGAACTTATTTTTTAAAAATATAATATATTTTCATAAATGAATTACTATATTTTTATTTTATTCCAAAATATTTATTTTATGACAAATAAATTATTTATAATTTAAATACATATATTTTTAACATCTAAATAAAATTTATTTATATTAATTTTATATTTTTAATTCTGAATTAATAATATGTTTATTGGTATTATACTTAATGATTATATGCCTTTTATAATGGTCAAATAAAGGAAACAATTCTCTCATTACATTTTATAAATTCATTTCATTCTAACTTATCAAATCACACTTCTCATTAATTTAATTTAATTTTAGGGTTTTTTAAAATTATTTCTTTATTAGTGATATCTGTTTCTCATTGTAGGTTTATTTCTACTATTAATTATATTCAAGTGTAAATATGATCCTAAGTATTTTCTAATTATATAAATATTATTATTTTGTATTTATTGTCCTATTTTATTTTATACACTATTAAGAGATTAAATCATTAATGGTATATAATACATGGATTCATGTACTTATATTTTAATGTTCTATTATGACTTAATAATTTATTATTAAGTTTATTCATATCTTGTATGATTTATTTTCTATTCAAGTTTGTATTAGAATAAAACAAGTAATTTAGGGATAGAAAATGCATACTTAAATATGGGATGTTATAATATGTGTAAAGACCAGGGTAATGTTAGAATAAATCATTTTAATATCTTATTAATATTGAATAATTATATTTTATTGATATATATTAACTATATGAATATTAAGTAATTTTCCAGTAAAAAAGGAAGTAGTTTTATTCTTACAAAATTTGTTTACATATATTATATGGTCTTATTTAAAGTATTGATTTCCAAATTTTATAATTTTAATTAGGAAATTTTAATTTTATTTTTTAAATCATCATATTGAAATTATATTTTTTTAATTTTTAATAATTATCTGAAAATTTTGATTTTTCAATGAATAGTGAAAATTTCAGATTTTTTTAGAAACTGTATTTTATTTTCAAGTATTTAAAAATTAAAATTATATTCTGGATTTGTTTGAAATTTCATATATTCATTTTTATTAGAAAAAATTATATTATGGACTTTAAAAAACATACTTTAATTTTTTATAAAAATATTTTTTATACTTACAAATCATTTTTATGAAAAAAACATTTTTCATCGTATTTTTCGGGTTTAATTTTAAATTAAATTCTTATAATTATAAAAATTTAATCTTTAAAAATAGATTCCATGTTTTTAATAGGTATCTTGAAAATTTTTAAATATATCCCTTTTATTTTTTTTTCATTATGAATAGTAATAATAGTAAATTTTTTTATCATGATAATGGTAAATGGGTTAATTTAGGTTAAAACTAAGGTGATAGGTCTTGAATTTCATTAAAAAAAATATCTTTTATTTCCTTTTGTGAGTTTATTTTTTCCTTAATCATCTAAATTTTTAAAATATGACCTTTTTGCATCTATATTTTATTTTTACCTTTATAATACTTTAGTAAAGGATAAAGTCAAAAGTATCTATCTCTTACTTTCAATTCCTATAATATTTTGTGACAGAGATAAAACCAAATTATATTTATTTATATATGTTTATTTAAAATATTAATAAATTTTTTTATCATAGTAATTTATTTTTAATATTTAGTGGTGAAATAATTACCTTAATTGTTTATACAACGCTGACTTAGTGCTTGTGCAAGCAGTAAAAAAAATCATATAAATGATTTTAAACACTCTAAAAGTAATATTTTTTGTGTTATTTATGGTATCCCATGAATTATACAAATAAAAATAACATATTAGATATGTTTTAATTTTATATATTGTAATTACACTGTTTTCATGTTTTTTTCAAAGTTAAATTAATTGAATAGTTCTGAAAATGACATTTATGATATTTTATAATAAACAATATTTTATTAAATGATTCAAAATTAATAAAAATCCAATATTTATCCAATTTAATTTTATATTGTTATAAATATCAATATTTATCCATTTATTAGTCACTTTTCCTTTTCTGGAAACTTTATTGACCCATATAGAGAAAAACCCATTGATATCATTGTAATTTTCAAAAGGGTTAATAGGGGTTAAAACAAATAAATAAGGGTGAAAATATCACCTAAAATGTCCAAATTTTATTGGTTGATATTATTTATAATCATACTCATGATATATTCTAAAAATATCAATTCTCCTCCATTTATCAATGAAAATTAATTTATATTAATTTAATAATTTAAGAAATTCTAAGAGTGTCTCACCCATCACTTATAAAAGGAAACCTCCTCTACTCTCTTCATCACACCTTTTGAGAACTCTAGATCATATGATCCATAAAAAATCATTCTAAAAATACCTACCCATGTAATATAGGCACTTTTTTATTATTAAACCAACCTATAAGGATTTAGGTGTAAACCTAAAGAGTTTTTCCAAAAAAGTGGTATAGTTCTTAACCTAGAGTTTTCAATTTATTTCTTCATGTACCTCATTAAAATATTCTTCAACAATTTTGAAATAAAAAAATAATTATATTATATATACTAATATTTTATTATGTTAATTTCATAACCTATATCCATATCCTCTTCCATCAAATGGGAAACAAAACCACTGTTCGTGTGTACGGTGAACTACAGACTCACAAACCGATGTAATTTGTTTTTCATTAATACCTCTCATAGATAGTTATAATAATGTATTTAATATACATATATATATATATGATATAAATGGATTATTTATCATTATATAAAGATAATATATCTTCTACTTTCTTACCTTCTCAACTATTCAAAAATGATAATGTCGTTCTTGCATACATTTGGATTACCACCTCCAAGAAGTGATGTGATTAATTTTTCATGACCACATCATATGGATACTATATATAAAAATATTTAAATAAATAATATTATATTTATCTATAATCATAATTATTTAAATATAAAATTATACTTACCTTATTTTGTCCATGTTCTTTGAAAAAATGGAAATGTTACTCATGCGTACATACAACCTATCATATCTATGATTGTAACGTAATTCATTTCTCATAACCATATTTCATGTTTAGTCTTAAAGTAGTAATTAATTTATAAAAAATGATGACTATATAATTATTAGTATTATTTACATGGTATAATATTGACCTCTTTGACCATAGTCAACTTAAAAAACTATTTTGAACATATAAGGAAAATATCATCAAAGCATCTAATGTGAACTTAATTGATTAAGTAATTATATATAACATGGTAATAGATAAAATAGAAACGAATAATAAAATTAAAAAGGGTTCTTAAGAAATTAAATAATTAACATATAATTATTTTTCTGAAAGATAAGGAACGTATGTGACAATTAAAACTCAAGTTAAGGGACACATTACTTTTTAAACCTCATTTAAATATTTTCAAGATTTATTTTCTAAATATTTTTCTTCCATATTTATATTCTTAAAATTAATTTATCGATGTATTGATATTGAAATAAATTAATTATAAATGGAATTGTATTTAACTTTTTACTTTATTTCAAATGTTTTTATAAAGATTTTTTTTACACATTTTATATAGAATGTTTTGATAAAAATACAAAAAAGGAATGTTCTATTTTAACATATAAAGAATCAATGGTTTTTTCCTCCATCATAACCATTATTTGATGTTTGTATTCCTTTAAAAGATTTAATGTTTTCTTCAAAGATAAACCCTCATTCCCTCTGTTCTTAGTATTTTCCAAAAGTTTTTTAATTGATTTTATGTTTCAATATCCAGATATTTTTTTCTTATGGGTTCAAAGAATATTTTTATGTAATCTTTTATGTGTTGTGATTATGTTATAGTTATTGGGAATTTTTTTTGATAATGGTTGGTTCTGTTATAAAATAAGGATGTTTATTTCCATTATAAACTAAGGATGGGTGGTTCCATTATAAACCAAGGATATATGGTTTTGTTATAAACCAAGGATGGGTGGTTCTATTATAAAACAAGAACAAGTTATCCCTAAATAGCTCTAAAATTCTTTGAGTATTTGTAAGAGTGATTATAAGAGTGATATGAAAATTATGTACCAAGTTACCTATATGATTTATCTATGATTTTGATGATTTTTTATTTAAATATTACTATTTCACAAGTTTGGCTATTTATCTTATGTTTAAAGTAAATTATATACTACTTATTAAGGGTGAAATTTATAAAATTTTGAGAAAAAAAGTTTTCATGAGTTTTTCTTCATTGCAAAGAAACCTTTATGAGTTTTATTTTTTACTTTAATATTTCTTATGAATTTTTTTATGAAAATAATTAGGTATATAATTTTATTTATTGGGTAAGAAAATTTTTATTTTAAGCTCAAAAATTATTTTTAAAAAGGTAATTCTTATGAGTATTTATGTACAAATGGGTTTTTTTTCTTTATTTCTATTATTTATATATATCTTACTAAGATATTTTTGCTCATAGCTCATTTTAAAATGTTTTTAATAGGGTTTTATGAATTATTAAGTACAATTATGAGTTTAATATGAAACTTTTGAAGATATATCATGAAAATAAAAATTATTATATATTAAGAGTTTTGTTTTGTGGGAAAAATGGATACGGAGTGGAAGTGTTCACTTTGTGATGTAATATCTATTTATATAAGTGTGGTGAACTAATTATCAAAAACTATAAACCTAAAATATATTTTGGAATTAAATTAAATAAATTCTTATCCAAAGATATAATTTAAGGGTTGTTAAGTTCAGGTCCTTATAATATGGGTACCTATTTTAACCCCTATAAACTCTATTTAAGCATGTACACCAAATCCTCTTTTTATTTTATTTGAAACCTACTAGTTGATACATGTAAATTTATCCCTATAAATAACTATAAATAATTTAATCTTAAAATATAATTACTCAATATGTAGAGATTGTTATATTACAATTATGTGAATTTTCTTTATAGCTTTATAGTTCACCATGAGAGAGAAAATTTTGCTAAAATTAATACCTTTATTTTGTTGAATTTATTTTACAAACAACCTCACTTTATACTATTTTTACTATCTAATTATTTCTTTAAAAAATAGACCCACTTGTTATAAAATGACTATTTTTATAATGGTAGATATGCCATCTCCTAAGTTCTATTCACATACAAATAATTCATCAATTCATTCATTGTTGAGTCCCATTATTTTAAGTCACTTAGACTTCTTGACACTTATACATCATGATTTTTACCCAGGTATACCACATCAACTGGACTTTATTATCAACAAATCCTTCTAAAAAACACAACTATTATTTGATAATATTTGAACATTCTAATAAATTAGGCTTTCCTAGTACCTTCAAAACAAAACTAGAAGAACTGGAAGAATTGTGTGATAGGAAATGAAATAAGGTGAAGTTGTTAATGAAATAGTTTTAAAAAATGAAGAGATTTATTTTAGAACAATTTTTTTTCTTGTAATGAATCATATAAGTATTAAAATATTGCTCAAAATGGTTTCTTCATAGGGTATACATCTTGTAAAATTATATGTGAAGATATAATTATTTCATGGATAATGAATGAGGTAATTTATATATAGAAACTTATAGGATTCAAAGAAATTATAAAAGAGGATATAATGTGTAAGCTCAAATAGAGTTTTTACCTAAAAATTTGAATAAGAAATCTGATGATTTTAAGAAAGATAAAAATTTCAACTCATGAAATGTTAATAATTATTGTTACCTCAGGGTGTTTAGTGATAGTTATTTTATCATAATTCTTTTATATATATATTTCATGCTCTTGATAAGTCTTTAGATGAACTAGATAATAGAGTTAACATAAAATATAAATAGAAATGTTGAGATAAATAATAATAGAGAGGAAAAGAGGATTTTGGGAATAATGATTCGTGTAAATTAAAAGACGAAAATAATGATGTTGTCCCAGTTTGACTATATTCAAAAAAATTTAAAGGTTCAAATTTTCTAGATAAAAAACAATTTTAACCCCATTGTTTGGTCACTTAATGTTATCTAAAGATAAGGTTCCCATATTGAATGATGAGGATAAGTATATGAAAATGGTTCTATATACATTAAGGGTGGAAAACTTGATATATGTCATGGTTTATACTATGATCGAAATTTCTCATGTTGTGGAGGTTTTAAATAGGTTTAATTCAATTCCATGAAAGAAAAAATGGGGAGTTTTTTAGTGCATACTCTAGTATCTCAAAGAAAACAGAGGACTATATTTTTTTAGAATTAATGAGACATTACATAGATCTATGGATATAGATTTGGGAGTAAGTATAGATAGTCAAAATAGTACCATATGTTATGTGTTCACTTATAGGGGAATGAAAATTAGTTGGATGTCTGGACTATAACTTGTAGTGAAACTATCAACCATAAAAGTAGAGCATGTGGTAAAAATAGAGGTTGGGATAGAGATTGTATGGATAAAGGGTATAATGGGAGAATTCAAAATTAATTATAGGAACATAATGTTATTATATGAAAATTAGAGTGAAATCCATCTTACTTAGAATTTTATGTTTCATTCAAGGATGGAACATATTCATCTAAAGTCTCACTTCATCAGCAGTCTTCTATAAGAAAAAGTGATATAAATAAATAAGGTTAATGGGTGTGTAAATTTGGTAGAATTTTTGATAAAGTTAATTATCTAGGAAATTATATAGTAGTATTGTGCCTCAATGGTACTTGGATGATGGAAGGTGATCGAAAGATCACTATTACAGTGAAAATTAAAAGAGAAGTATGTTTCAAAAGCTATATTAATGAAAAGTTCTTAAAAAATATTCAAGTTGGAGATTATGTTAGGATTGTGGAGTCTATTCAATCATTTGATATTGGTTTATTGTAATTTCATGACTCAGTTAACTAGAATCATACATTTGTAGGATATTCAGTTGGGAGTCAGAGTACAAGATATTCAGGCAGTTAGAGTGCTGGAAGTTTATATAGTGTAGCCTCCAGTAGAAGAATAGTGTTTGTGTTTGAATAAAATTTTATCTTGAGATAGTGGTAAAATTTTGAATTATTGGAAATTTATTCAATTATCATTGATATACACACAATCTTGGTAATTACATAGTGGATCGATAGTTTCATAGTACAACAGATGCTTAACCACAAATATAGGAAGTTGGTGAAACCAACTGACTGGGTGGGACTATCTATATAAAAGTGATGGGGGCACTTTTTTAAGGCATATAATTCTAAATGGATCATTTTAATTTACATTATACACATGGTTTAAAAGATACAAGTTATAAAACTTTGTAATTCTTATGAAAAAAAATCTTTTCATTATTCACCCATGGAGATAGGATAAAAATTTAAACAAAATAAAATTAGTGTTATTTTTTGTGCTTTTTTCCATTTACTTATATTCTTGTGTGTGTGTGTGTGTGTGTGTGTGTGTGTTATATTCAGTGTGGTGATTTGGGTGTTATATTACTTCCAAGTTCTAGTAAACTAAACTTCTAGAAAAGCTATATTGAATATGTATTTATGTCACTCTGATCTACCAGTGGATGAACTTCTAATGCTTAAAGTTTAGGTGGATACTCAAAAAGTGGTATCAAAGTTTAGTTCATGATAAAGGGACACACAAAAATATATAAAGGTATCTTCTTTTACCTTCCTTGATGATTTTATTTTAGTATAATTTATTATGTAAACTTTATTTATTTTAAATAAGGAGAGGTGAGGGAAGATAGGTTTGCTGAAATGTACTTTAGTTTCTGATGGATGAAAATTGAGTATTATCTAATCCAAAAGGATATTAAAGTTCTATTGACTGGAACTATAATTGATAAGATAGACAAGGATAAATAGGAGCAGAAAGATAGAAAATATATTATCTTGATAAGGATTACATTAGAAAGGAATGTTGACTTTAAAATCTAGGAGAAAAGGACTATTAGAGATCTTATGGTAGTGTGGATGGATATATATGAGAATCTGATTGCACTCAACAATTTTTTTTTGATTTAAAAACTATTTAGTTTGAGATTGTCAAAAGAGATATCTATAGAATATTATGTTAATTATTTCAACAAGATCTAGAATCAACTTGAGATAGTAAAGGTAACTTCTATTGATATTGTTTGGGAGATTTTTTGTGTTGTCCTCTTTACTATAGTCATGGGAATAAATGGTGACAATAGTGAGTAATTATTCTGGTGAAGTTGATTTGGTATTTTTATCATCCAGAATTTGATTCTAAAGGAAGAGATCCAAATAAAGGGAGTCTATAGAACTTTTAGTGATGCGATTAATGAATATGGAAGAGGATGTTCACCTCATAGTAAGAACAAAAGATGCTAGGTAGAAAAATCTAGAGGAAGGAGTTGAGGGAAATCGACCAGACCTATCCCTACATGTTGTATTGTGTGAAGGGGGACCTCAAGAAGGATTTTCAGGATCTTAAGAGTATTATAATTTAAATAATAAGAAATAGTCTATCTGAATCATGGATAACTTTTAACACCTTTATATTTTAGAATATATTTTTCTTCAAATAAATTTAATTTCTTTGAAAGCTTGTGATACACACAAACACGAGTCTAAATGAACTGTAATATAGTATATCATTATAACCAAGACATTAAATTCATGGAATGAATTGGAATAAAAACATTTTATAAATTATGTATAATTTTTTTAGATAAATAAATATATTTATAAATAAGTACTTATTTTTTATTAATGTCTCTATAAGCTTCAAGAATAATTTTTTTCTCTCAAAAATAAACTTTACTATCTTTTGTGAGTAAATAATATAATTAATTTATGATAATTTTAGAAAATTTATTACAAAAAATTAAAAAACAATTTGAAATAATCATTTCATAATTATCCTAGAGTTGTTTTTTGATAATTTTCTAAAATATTAATATCTTGATGAATATTGAAAAATACTGATTTTTGTTGAAAACTGTCTTTTTGTTTAAAGTATTTACAAAGTTACATTTGGTTTTAAAATTATTTAAAAATTAAAATTAGTTAATTTATATTAGTAATAATCTAATTAATTTTATTTTAATTAATATTATTTTTTAATTTGGTATAAAAACTTTTATACTTCAAAAAACATTTTTTCTGGAAAAAAACTGCTTTTCGTCATGTTTTGTGGGTTTAATTTTAAACTAAATTTCGATACTTATTTTAATTAAATATTGAAAAATGGATTAAATATTTATAATTTTGATGATTTAATTTTTTGAATATTACACTTTTATTTTTTGTTCTTTAGGAATAATAACCCTGATAAATATTTTTCATCTCGATAAAGGTAAAATAGGTAAAATAGGGTTAAAACTTTGGTATAATGCTTTAAAATTTCTCTGACACTTGACTTTATTCTATTAGATGAGTTTAATTTTTTCATATATATTTAAGTCTCAAATATAAGTTCTATTTTTTCCATTTTTATTTGATTATGACCTTTATATTATTTTAAGAAAAGAATAAATACAAAATGTCACTCTCTTGATTTTAATATCTATAAATTTTTTGCATATGGATAATAAGAGTATAAGTTCAGTTATAAATAATTATTTGATATATAAATTATTTTTATATCATGGTAATTTATTTTTAATATTTAGTGATTGAATAATTACCTTAAATACTTACGCAACACTAACAGAGTATTTATTCAATTAATAGAAAAATAAAATAAATTATTTTAAAAATATTAAAAGCAATACAATTTGGATAAATTGTTGTGTTATATAATTTTTTTAGATAAATTTAACATATTACGGGTGTTTGTAAGGTTTATATTCTAATTCCATAACTATATTGATAAATTTAAAGTCAAAGTAAAAGGATAGTTCCAAAAATGACAATAATGGTATTTTATAATAATAAATATTTTATTAAATTATTTTAAATTTATAAAAATATCATATTCATCCAAGTGAATGGTATATTATTTAAAGTATCAACCATGGTCTATTTATTGGTTAATTTTTATTTTATGATAACATTATTTATCCTTATAAAGTAGAAAACTTCGATTTTCTTATAATTGTCAAAAGAATTATCGGGGGTTAAAACTAAGAGAGAAGGGTTAAAACATAACTTAAACTTATAAAAATATTATTTGATGGGATATTTTTTAAAAATAATTACTATATATTCAAAATATATCTATTTTGTTCCATTATTCCATGAAAATTAATTTATATTAATTTAATGTTTTAAGTAATTTCAAGAGTTCCCCTCCTCTCACTTATAAAAGAACACCCCTACCCTCTCTTTTTTACACCACCTTGAGAAACCTATATAAAAAAAACTCTTAAAAATTATCTTATAAAATTCACTATAAATTAATTAAAAACATTTCTTCTTATAATACCATTCCAAGGGTCCTAAAGAATGGATTTTATGGAATTATATCAAAGAAGAGATAGTCATCTTTACTAACTCTTTAAAATTTCTTTCTTCTTATACTTACACTAAATCTATTGTAAAAATACTAAAATAATAAATCAGATATAATAAATATACTTATAATTTATTATTATTATAGAGAAACGGTTTTTTCAACTCTTTTCCTTCCTACCAAAGGTGAAAACATCACTCGTACGTGCGTACGGTTTACCATCTCTACATTGTGATGTAATTCGTTTTTAATCACCACTTTACTTGGATGAATATAAATATGAAACTAAAGAATATATATGATATTTACGAAATAATTTTTTTCATAGAAATATAATATTTCATTTACCATCTTACCCTTTCACTATTTAAAAAATGTTAATGTTGTTCATGGGTATTTGTAGGTTGCCACCTCAATGAAGCAAGGTGATTCATTTTTTATATCCACCTTTCATGGATGATTATAAATATTTTTATAATGAATAAATATGATATTTATATCATTATTAACATTCTTTATATGATGAAACTATGATAAATATGCAAGGATGGAAACTACCAAACCAAAATATAGATAAAAAGAAACAATTAACACTCAAAAATGAAGATTTTAATAAATAATTTTTAATAAATGGGTTTTAAAATGTTATAAGTGTATCATATAAGATATTATAAGTATTTAAATTATTATTATAAATAATTATAATAAATTTAAATTTATTATACATGAGGTTAGAGCGGATTTGAAGCCAGTCGATCTTGAGGTGATGGTTTATTTTGCAATCTCATCATTATTCAGGATTGGTTATATATAAGTCCACATTGGGGGAATTATATTATATTTATATAATAAACCTAATAAATTTTATTTTCCTATGTTTATTTATATAAATTACAAGTTTTACTTTATTTTCCCTCTCTTAAGTACTCAAAATACTGAAATAATGTTTTTATGTAAAACCGTCATTGTTTTTCTTTCGGTTGGGAATATTTTTCTTCCATGACCATATTTTCTTTTAAATGTTTTCAAGATTATTTTTAATATTCACTAATTATTTATTAAATTCAATTTCACACATGTTTTACTTTTATAAAAATGTTAAAAAATAATCCTCTTATCATTTTCCAAAGGAAGCACCTTTTACTGAAGGTGTGAACAGAATATTTGTTTTAACGTACACGGCACAAATGAATTTTCATACCATCATGAATAAAATTTACTTTGAATGTTCCTTTATAATTTTAAAATATTCCTTTTAAATAAATTTTTTCCTTTATATTTTAGAAATTTTAAAATTTTATGTAATTGATTTTCAAATAAAAAGTCTATTTTCATAAAGAAATATTCCAGTGATATTTCAAAATAATTTTTATCTACGTCAATATCATTTGATGAAAATTATGCTTCATTGTAGTTATAATATAATGAAATAATCCAAAATATTTCTCTAGATTGTTTATGACCAATTTTATTAGATGAAGTATTGAAATTCCCTATTTTTTTCCAATACGGACAGTTATTGATTAAAATGCATATTGATTAAGCTGTATTATTTATTAATATGATGAATGCATTGGATTTATTATGTGATGGGTTGGACCCAAAATTGTATATCCCTTGATACATCAATAGGTCTCATAAGAAAAAACATGTTGGGTATTTGGTTAAGGCCTTACCCATTTATTTAAGATGACTTGTTTTGAGGCCTTGAAAGTAAGTTTATGATGTCCGACGTTATGTATATAATTATTAAATAATTTATTGATGTCCATGAGATTATCCAAATAGTTATGATATCCAGGGATAATTTTTAATCTCGTGTGATTATTTATATGAAATTATTTGATCATTATTTATTCCTTCTATTTTATTAATGCCTTTATTTTTATGATATATTCCATTGTATGAATTCCTTTATTAAGCATCTGATCTCACCCCTTTCTTATGTTTCCATTACCCAAGATGTCGGCTAGTGTATTATGATTAATAATAAAGGATATTTTATAGATAATAATGATGTTCTCAAATAAAATACTATGTTGTATTTTATGTTTTAAAATGTAATGTGATATTCAAATATGTATCTAGTTTAGCAAGATTGTTAAATTATTTACTCCATTTGGATATGATCACTTGTATTAGTAATAATATAAAAATATAATAGTTATATTTGGTATTTTAGGGTTTGGTTCTTTGCGTTTGGTATCAATTAAAGTTTAGTTTAAACCTTGGGAACTTGATTTAGTAAAATTTATATTAGGTAACATAACCCTATGAAATACTTTAAGGATAATTCAAGTAAATAATAACATCTTAAAATTCTAATAAGGTATAGATTATATGGTTTTCCTAGAAACGCATCTCTTTCTGGATATTATAAGTGGGTGTGGTTTTGGATTAGATTCATCTAGTGGTAATAACCCTAAAAAGAGTTGGTTGAGTATATCTTAACCATCATTCTGGTGCATAGTGACTGGTCCATTATAGAACTCCTGGTTTGACACTCTTGAGGGATATTCTTGGGTGAATTTACATTTTCTTTATGAACTATTATAATGAATGAGAGAATAAAACCTATAGAAACCAATGATATACCATAATAATATGGTATAAACCTAATGTGTTTCGGGTTGATAAGTCTAAGGTTGATCATAAGTTTAAATTCATAAATACCCAATTTTAGGATTTATGTGATAGGATTTTAACATGATTAAGGATATTTTGGGAGACATTTTTTGGAATACAACCCTTTTTTAGTATATATTTTACTGATAAGGTTATTTGAGTAATAATTCTTATATATTTTTGGATATAAGTTTAATGTTATTGATAACCTTTAAGGTTAATAAGATTATTAATGTTAAGGTAATAATAGTCAATTATGATTATTTGGTCTTTTAGAAAAAAAATAATCTATATAGAAAACCTTAGTGGTTAAAAAGTGATTTTATGATTAATGTTATATTCATTATATTTTTGGAAATTTTATAGGAATTATATTAATATAGTTTTAGAAAAGGGTTAATCTGTAGGTTGGGTCAAAACTTATCACATATGGAAAGTCTTTGTGGATTAAACTCACAAATAAAGGATGATAAGGGTGCATCACCTATCACTAACCTACAGGATGTCTTGGTTGATATGAAGATGTTATTATTTAAATGATTTTATGGATAAAGAATAACTAGATTTGGGTAGGCATATTATAGGATCAAATGTTTTTTAATTTTGGGGATTTTTGGGTGATTAATGAAATTTTTGGAGATGTTTTATTGGGTTGAGTTATATATAAAATTTAGGATTTACATAAAGGATTATTTGGGAAGAATTTTATTAAATTTTTTGAGATGTAAGATGAAGGGTATGAGATAACCTTTAAGGTTAAAACATTATTTACTATTGAGGTTATTTGGGGTATAAGGTTATTTATTTATGTAATAACATATGTTAAATCATTAGTTTCATTATTGAATTTTGGATATTAGTGCATTATTTCTTTATTTTATTGTTTATTCATTTTTTGTGTCATCTTACATTGTGATAACCATTTTTATTTTAGTAAAGATATAAGGAATGGCTTATTATTATTTTATAGATTATGTGATCCATTAAAAGTTTATTTTAGTGCTTAAAGCATGAAAAAATCATCTTTAATACTCATATTTTGGAGTTAAAAGATGATATTATAGTGGAAATTGATTAAAGGATGAAATTATACTTGTTAAGTAAATATATTTCCTTAAGTTTTTAATCTATATGGTAGAGATATTCCTAAAATTTATAAAAATGACATTGAAATAAAAATGTTATCCTTTTCCTTAATTTTCATTGAATTGATGTCCTCTTAACCCCTCAATGTTTTATGGTTTGTGGCCATTAGCTTTATTATTACCATGTTCTATGTCACCCTCTATTAGTCCTTGGACATTATTTTTCTCATAAATATCTATATTTTAACATCCAACCAATGTTCTCCATCTCTGGGAACGTGAATATGTGATATTTTAGGTAACCCTTATGTTTCCCACTTCCCCTTTTCAAAGGAAGTTTTATTATCCCTCTGTATTGTGAGGGTTTTCAATAAATTTATTTTCAAATATTTAACCTTTGATAAATGAGATAAAATTGTAATGGTTTATAAATAAGATAGGGTGTGAGTGTCCTTTTATTATTCCTCTCTTCTTTACACCACCTTGATCAACCTAGATTGGAAAAACCCTACCCAATTCTCTTATAAACTTACTTATACATTAATTAGAGGTGATTTTATTCTTAAAATACAATTCCAAGGGTCCATAACAAGGGATCTAAAATAAGTTTACTGAAAAAGAGATAATCATCTTTACCAACCCTTTCAAATGTATTTCTTCTTCTACATTATATAAATATATTGTATCCATACTAAAATAATTATTCTAGTATCATAAAAATACTTATTAGTTATTATGATTATGTTGCATACATTTTCCATCTCTTTTCCATCCTATAAAAGGCGAAATCATCACTCGTACATATGTATGGATTATCGTCTCCACATAGTGGTGAGGTTAATTTTTCATCACCAATTTTCTTGTATGGTTATAAAGATAAAACTGATTAATATATATGATATTTATGAAATAATTATGATTCTGTAAATATAATATATTAGTTACCTTTTTACCCTTCCACTCATTAAAAAATTATAATGTCACTCATGTGTAAGTGTGAACTACCACCTCCATGAAGAAGTGTGATTCATTTTTTATGTCCTCTTTCATGGATGATTTTATGTATGTTTATAATTAATAAATATGATATTTATTTCACAATTAACATTACGGAGATTATGTAACTGTGATCAAGATGCAAGGACTAAAACTTCTGAACCAAAACATACATGAAAAATGAATCAGTTAACACTCAGAAATGATGATTTTAATAAATAATTATTAATAAATTGGTGATGAAATGTTATAAGTGTATTATATAAGAAATTAATGCACTTGATTTTAGTATATAATTATAATAGATTTAAATTTATTATATAGTAGTTAATATCACTTTCTAAGTAAGTCGATCTTGAGATAAGGGTTTATTTCACAATCTCATCATTATTTGGGATTATTTATGTTTAAGTATTCATTGGGTGAATTATATGATATTTATATCTTAAGACAAATCTATTTTATTCTTATAAAGTTGTTTATTGAAATTATGGTTTTTCT
This sequence comes from Viscum album, assembly GCA_963277665.1. Classification (NCBI taxonomy): domain Eukaryota; kingdom Viridiplantae; phylum Streptophyta; class Magnoliopsida; order Santalales; family Viscaceae; genus Viscum; species Viscum album. Next base: position 918,967,174 of record OY728131.1, read on the forward strand.
TTTAATTTTCCTCTCTTAGTACTTAAGATATCAAAATAATGTTTTTAAAGAAAACTAACCTTATTTTTCTTTCCACTGGGAATCATTTTCTTCCAGGTCCATGTTTTATTTAAAATGTATTCAAGAATTTTTTATTATTCTAAAATGATTTATTAAATTCATTTTTACCCATTTTCTACTTTTATAAAAAAAATTAAAAACAGTATTCTTTTTATTTTCTAATTGATGCACCTTTTATCAATGGTATGAATAGAATATTTGTTTTAATATACACTATACAAAAAACTTTTCCTGCCATTATAACTAACCTTTAATTTGAAGATTCCTTTAAAATTTTCCAAGATTCTTTTAAAACAAATGTTTTTTTTCATATTTTTTAAATTTTTAAAAAGTGATTTCAAAATGAAAAGATTACTTCCTTCAAAAAATGTTCTAGTGATATTTTAAAGGTATTTTCATATATATCAACATCCTTTGATTAATCTTATCCTTTATAAAGTTTATAATCCAATGATATCATACAATATATTTATTTGGACAGCTTATGATTAATTTTACTAGGGTACGTATTGATATTCTCTATTTAGTTTTTCCAATACTTAAAATTATTTACTATAAGGAATGTTGATTAAGTTGTATTGTTTATTCATATGATTAACAAATTGGACTTATTAAGTGACTAGTTGTGGCCTAGATTTACATGTCCCCTTGATGCATCGATAGGTATCATGAGACAATACATGTTGGGTATTTGGCCAAGAACATACCTATTTATGTAAGATGTCTTGGCATGAGGCCTTGATAGTAAGTTTATAATGTATGACATTATGCATTCCATAATTATAAAATCAATTATTGATTTCCATGTGATTATTGAAATATTTAAGATATCCATGGATAAGTTTCAATATCATGATATTATTTATATGGAATTATTTGATCATCATTTATTCTAAACATATTATTCATGACTTATTCATTTTATGATAGATTATGATGTATGCATTCCCTTACTGAGAATCTAAGATCACATGTTTCTTATGTTTCCTTTCCCTATGATGCTAATAAGTGTATTATTATTTTTATTCAAGGATATTCTAGAGGTAATAATTGTGTCCTCAAAGAAAATACCCTATTTTATTTCATGTTTTCAAATTTAATATGAGATTCATGTATGTATCTATTTTACTAAGACTAATAAACTATTCGATACTTTGGAATGTGATCGCTTGTATCAAGTACCAATATAATAAATTAACCACCATCTTAGGGCTTATAAGGTCAGGGTGTTTACATTATGTACCTAGTCTTACAAAGACACTTGGCCTCACTATCTTTGGTTTTTGTTTATTGGATAATTATTTTAAAAATCATGTAATAATATGTGTAAAGGGATTGGGTTGATATATTTGGTATGAAAGGAAAGGTCTAATTATTTTTTGAGTATTAGGACAAGAATACTTTAGTGAAAACCCTATGGATAAGTCTAAGTATAAAAGAATATACTGAAATTTTGATGTGAAGTGTAGAGTGAGTGGTTTCCAAGAAATTACATCCCTGTATAGATACTATAAGTGGATGTGGTGTTTATGTAACGCCCCGACCCCAGTTACCCAGAGTCGGTGCATTAGTTACATAACATTGGCATGATCACGAGAAAGATCAAGTCTCGAAAGACCGATTAGTTTAGTAGCCTTGGAATAACTAGATACATCCATAAATTTTTACATTACATCATAAAAAAACATCTTGTCTTCATATCCCCTCATACTATCCCTGAAGGTCATTCATAAATTACTTCTTCATAATCCTGGGAAAAATATAAAACATTGAAAGGGGTGAGCTCAGATGCTCAGTAAGGATAACATTATAGCAGAAGCTTTCATAAATAAGCATAAACACTTAATGCAATTTATAACTAAAACAAAAGCCTTTTAAACTTGAACTTCAGTATAAAATGGCAAAGGTAAAATGAAATAATTCCATTTACTTACTCACATGGATATTCTACTAGTCGAATGATCACATGCAATATCAATATCCACTTTCATAATGATGGAATGCATAATGCCAGACTATTATAACCACATAGCCAAGGCCTCGTGCCAAGACTACAAATATGATTTTGCCAAGGCCTTGTGCCAAGACACTAGTTTGTCTCATGAGACCTACCGATGCATCGAGGAGCTATAGCGGGCTCCACCCGTCACTTATTAAGTCCAATTCATTCCTCATATGAACATGTTTAAACATAACATAAACATTCGTATTAAAACTAGCATATGAAATGTCAATACTTTTACCACAAACCATGAATGGTATAAAAACAGCACATCCACAGTCAAACATAACTCATTCGATACAATATGGAAGATCGTATTGTATCACATTAACCTCAATCAAGAATAAGGAAGGATGTTGACATAAATTAAAATAATCATCAAAACTATTTGAGAGAAATATCCCCCTTTTCTTGAAAACATTTAAAAGTCACACTATTTGTCAAGAAGCCATTTAAAAGTAGATTTTTGAATCAAAGTGTCCCATACCACTTTGAAACTTTTTAAAAGGAGTTTTAATTTCTAAAACTTTAATGTCCATATAAATAAATCCTTAAAACCATTTTTAAAACATGGACATTAATGAACAAGATTTAGAAGAATAAGTCTTTAAAACATTTAAAAATGGTATTTTAGTTAGAGATTCTAACCAAAAGAGACACTTGAATACAAATAATTGAGGTAATCAAAACTTTGTAATATCATGAGAATAAAGGGATTCATGATATACTACGTCAAAGTACATTATATACACCACATAAAAGTGATTTGGTGTATATCAACAAAGAAGTCTCAATGGAATGTAAATTGAGATGAAATCTCTCATAAAGGCCGTATCCTTAGGTTAAGGATAAATCAACGACATAATTATGTGTGAAAAATATAAATACACTAAATATGATTGGATATTCAGTGTAAAACAATCAAAGGATATTCACACATCTTCTTGTAAAAACAACACCAACGAATTGGATGTTTAACTCAACAAATGGTGAATGAGTTAAAATTACTCTTATCAAATTCAAATCAATGACTTGAGAATTACCAATGAGTGATTATGTGTATCAAACTTATATCCACAGGAAGGGGAGTGGAAATTATGACATAATCAAATTAATAGTGATTCCACACATAATCATGGAGTAATATAATCAATGAAATATACGTAAAGCCAAATGAGTGGGAATTGAAATCTCAAATTCCCTTATCGATTAGGTAACATACGAAACATACACCCATGAAAGAAGTATCATACCATGATGATGTAAATACCCATAAATTAAAGTATATTACACAATGAATACAATCATGGGCAGTACACATACACCACATGCAATAATTAAGTGGTGATCAATGGAAATCTCACGAAATTAAAAGTGAGATAAGAAAACCCTTACCACGTTAATCAACTGAGTCGTATGGGAAAAAGTTAATAACCACCAAATTATTTAAATAATAACATGAATATAAATATAATAATGAATATATATCAAATGGCAGTACACAATACACCACTTTCAATAATTTAGTGGCAAAAAATGGAAATCTCACGGAATTGAAAGTGAGATAAGAAAATCCCTTACCTTGAACTTTCCCTTAGTCGATGGTATGTTAACCTCCTGTATAATAATTAAAACATTGTTATTAAATTATACAATAATCATATACATCAATATGATATCATATATGATCTTTTAACATTGCTTTATTAATAATATCTTAGTATTATCGTCATTTCGGGTGATAATCGATTCGTTCTTCTTAAATGTTTGGTTACGTAAGACATGTTTGTAATGGATAGATTATATCTTATTCATAATCAGAATGATATTAACATTATTTTTAACCCTAAAATGAGAATAATACTTGAATGGATACGATGGAGGATGGATCTCACCGTGTTCGTGGAGACGGTAGTCCGTATGTACGTACGAACGCTACTTCCATTTAATTTTTCATTTTAAAATAATTGAATCCAAATGATACATAGGTATATTATTATTCCAGTATAATATAATATTTTATATATGTTACTTATGTTCATTAACACCATTCTTTATACGTTCCATGTGTGGTATGAACGAGTCATATCATTTTAAGGGGGCGGTAGTCCGCACTTCCTCAAATGAAATTATCGTATGTATATACAACATGAAACGAACAATGGTATGAAATAAAATGGAATTACAGAAGCTTATATATAAAATATGTATCATTAATATCACACTTAATTACAGTGCCATCATAATGTCCACCATGAGAGGCGGTAAGATGTATTTGAACAATCATCGTTTCGTGAGGCGTTAGTTTGTCATTCACAGAAACATTATGTTCATCATTCATTAGATGGAGGTGTGTGTATGTGTAGTTCGAATACTTCTTATAAAAACATCTTAGTATATTGAGGATACTTTTTTTGTTACAAAAGAAAGGAAATAAAAAGAGTTTTGGGGTTGGAGAAGCAAAATAAATGAAAATAATTTAAGAGAAATCGTTACCTTTAATTTAGGTAACTCACTTTGGTTGGAACCAAAGGACTTCTTGAAATGCTTTCTGCCTAAGGGGAAGCTTCAAGGAGGAGGAGAGGGATGTGGGGAGCTTATTTGGGCAGAGTTTGGACGATCCAAGTGGCTTGAGAGGTGTGAGGAATTAGTAGAAGTGGTCTCCTTTTATAAGGGAGAGGAGGGGCTCTTTAGGAAAGAGTGAAAGTATTACTTTATAATATAATTAAATTCGGTTTATAATGGTCCAAAAATAATTGAGGTCGAAGATAAGATGACTCATATTCTAAATAACATCAACCAATAAGAATTGGACAGGTTTTAGATAATATTTTAATCATTATAATCTTATTTATTTAAATGATTTATTAATGAGGTAAACATTGCATCATTATTGTGTCATTAATAATTTAAATTATTTGATGTCTAAAAATTGTAAATAAAATATCATTATGTAGAAATCTTTTTATCTTTCTAATGAATATTTATAATCGAAAATCCAACATGTATAACCCTATGTAAAAATTGTTCTTCTAAAAGATGTAAGCTTATGCCTTTTTTATTTTTATTTTAACTTTATTAATATAATGTGTCCCTACCACATACAAGTGGCTCCAAGGGGTCCCCAAATCGACCCAAGGATGCCCATGGTCGGTTATGTGTCCACCAATAAGGTTAGGACACGTTTTAGGGTAATTTTGTATTATTATAATATTATTTTTTAACCCTTATTTACCGGATTTACCCTTAACCATGGTAAATAAAATATTTACCACAGTAATTATTCAAAATGTCTAAAAATAAAAGTTACCTATTTACACAATTTGGACATACTGATTCCAAATATGGAATTTATTTTTCTAAATTCAAAACACAGAAGTGGCAGAAATTAATTTAAAATTAATTCCCGTTGTCAAAACAAAAAACGTGTTTTTAAGAGGTAATAACTATCAAAAGATTGACACTTGTTTATGTTCGGTTTAATTGTAAAATTATGTCCAATGACCAACATTATATTAAATGGTAAAAATATATTCTAAATATACTTTAAAACCACTCAAATTCACAATTTATCACTATTAATTATTTTGATTAAAAAAGTTGTTTTTAATTAAAATTTAGTAATTTTCACTATTCATCAAAATATGAAAGTTATCCGAAAAGTACCAAAATTTCACCTCAGGCTAAATTCGATATTCCGAATCCAAAATTGAAGTCCATTTTAAAATATAAAATATATATAATTTCAAAATTTAGGTATTACTATTCATAACGGCTAGTTTGATTGGTTGTGGCGTGTGTTAAAACTCAAGGTTGCGTACAACACACGCTACTATTTTATTCAAAGGAAAGTGTACCGTGGAAGCTTGGGATGTTTCATTTTAAATTTTTTGATGTCCCAATTTATTCAGATAGTTTAAAATATTTTATTTAAAAAGGTTTCACTATTAAAAGTTGATAAAAGTGCAATACTGAAAATGAATCTGTTCTTGCATTATGACTAAGAAACTCATAATAGGGATTCTAAAATTATAAGGATTATATAAAGTTCAAAATGTAGTAAATACTATTCATGACCTCTTTTAATGGCTTTTTTTTTGTACGTCATGGTGTGATTGAACTCGGTGTTGCGTGTAGTGCAAGTTATTGAATTATTTTTAAGAAATAACACACTATGAAATCCTGGGGTGTTACATTCTCCCCTCCTTCAATAAATTGCGTCCTCGCAATTTGAAATTGTTCTTCGAAAATAAAAGGTTGAAAGTAGAAAATATATTTGTGGGAAAACCCACATCGGAAATTGGGTTACTAAAATTTAGTCTTAATATAAGGAAAAGAGAAATGAAAGGGTCACCACCAAATTATGATCTCGATTAGGAGAACATTGGTGGCAATTAGAGACATATATTTGGAGGAATGACGTAAATATTTATAGGTAGTGATTGAGGTCATCAATCATAAACAAGTATAAAATTGAGGTCCTTAAACTCATCAATCTATGATGATTTGAAATACCATCGGTCCAAGAAAACATAGGGTATTGGGATAACACATTTTTGACGTTTCAAAATATCTTAGTTGAAATCCCACATCGAAAAATGAATTAATGAGGCCTCTATTTAAAATAAAGAGTGGAAAGTATGAAGATTACCGAAAATAACACATACTAGGGTTCCATGTAGGAAAATATGGATATGGAAGAGAAATCTAACCATCAATTATCTGATGGAGAGTGGTAGAGAACATGGCTATGAAAAGGCCAACAATCCCAAAGCCATAAATTAGTGATGATTTAATGTACCATCTAGGACAAAAAAAAATTTTAAAGTTACATTACATAAGGAAGAGGAATTCATTTATGATATTGACTAAGAACATTATGAGATATACTTAAATTTTAAGTAGATTTTCATTCTTTAATAAATTTCCACCACTAACTCAATTTTTTTTAAACGATGAGTATTCAAGAAGACTTGGTCACACTGGAAGAACTAGAATAAACTTCTATAGAATCACATGATCCGTGTAGGATAAACCATATATTTACATTGTCTTTGAAGATTAATCAAAACCAAAATGGTTAGTGAATGATCTAATGATCCCCCAAAAGGATATTCATTGAGATAAATATGCACTAATCTTAATTTCTAAAATTAAACCAACAATACCCCAAAGTTAAATAGATACCATTCAATAACGAATTGTCCTTACAATCCTTTAATATAATCCAAACTAATATTGAAACCCAAAACATAGAAGAATTTGATTATGTAGTCTCCCATGTTACATTGTATCTCCAAATGACATCAAATACTCTTAAAGTCACATACTTAAAAGTAATTAACATCATCACATATTCTCTATTATAGGTTAATCATTTCCATAAATAACCCAAATCACTATAAATCAACAATAAAAACGTAGATAAAAATCCACCATTACTCTACAAATGAAACCTCATTGTATTCTATTTTCCTTGGGCATATAGTGTTCCTAACAAAACGAACATCTTCCAAAATAAAATTTATCACTTAATCACCAAATCATTTTCCTATACCAAGGGTATTCATTTGATAAGTCATAAGAACCCAAATCATCTTATTATTGATCAATAAAATCATTTAACAAAAAAAATAGTCACACTAACCAGGGACTTCACGTAGTCCAGTGGTAGGCGATAAATCCCAATCGCACTTTGGTTGTGGGTTCGATTCCCACAGCTTTGTCCGACGCGATGGGTTATCACACGGTCTACGTGTTGTCCTTTTTCAAAAACTATATTTTATAATATTACCAAAATGAGATAAATTCCTCAAAATAACATAATTTAACCACAAATGTTATATCATACTTTGCATTTTCATCCCAAATTATAATAACTTATCATTTTCTCAAACCCCAATGATCATATAAAACCAAATGGTTATTTATACCTATATCCACAAGAGAAGAGACAATTCTTCCTCAAATATCATTCTCACATGGCAAACTGTGGGGTTACAAATACAAGAGAAAATTATTCCAAAGTAAACCCATCAACAAGGAGTGCTAATAATTTTTAAATTTTTCTCCAACCATTTATTTCCACATAGCTTCTTCTTTGACCAAGAAAATATCCTATAGAATAGGACATTCCCTCGGGTAATGGCCAGGTCCCCTACATTTACGGCAAATGACTGTAAATGGACTCTTGGGACCATTTTTATCTTCTTCCATAGTACTCTTCATTTTTCTTCGGCAATTCTTCACTTTATGTCCTTCCTTCCCGCACGTAAAACATTTCGTTGTCCCATTGAGACACTTTCCTGGGTGTCTCTTTCCACATTTCCTGCATGATGAAAATTGAGGTTTCTTCTCTCCATGGTCTCCATTGCTGGAGATCTTATCATTTATCACCTTTCTCTTCCTTGTTGAGTCTGGGAGTTGGTTAATATATATGTTGTTGATCATATTTTTGGAAAACTGATTTGGCATAAAGACGATATCTTTTACGCCTATCAACATTCCATTTTGTTGCTCATCGCCACCACCGTTCCCACCTTGTACATCATTCTCAAAGTCACTATGACTTCCTTGGAATCCATCCATTGACTAAAACCAGAAATCATTGTGTGAGTAATAGTAGTTGTAAAATCATTTAGAGATTAAAATGTCACCATATTCTCAATTTGAAACATATTAGGATTAACCAAGGTCATTTACTCTCATCTTATGTATATATTACTTAAATCGGTTTGTAAAGAAAATGTAAATTATCCTAAGAATATCCCCCGGTAGTGTCGTAACCAAGAGTGCAGCAAGGCCTGTTGTCGTGCACCAGTTCCCGTTCGAGTCTAGCTCAAAGCGGTGTTTTCGGGTTTTACCCCTAGGTACATCTGTGCCAGAGCCGCCTCTACCTGCTCGTATCCAAACAGGGATGTATTGCTCGGAAAACTCACAAAATCTCTACAATACCAAAATTCTAGGAAGTTCTTTTATACTAATCCTCAAAGTTCATCTTAGGTCTACGTGTTCTAATCAGAGTTTATCTAAATCTAGCTACCAAGGTTTGTACTAAACTTCCTCTGATACCAACTGTAACGCCCCGACCCCAGTTACCCAGAGTCGGTGCATTAGTTACATAACATTGGCATGATCACGAGAAAGATCAAGTCTCGAAAGACCGATTAGTTTAGTAGCCTTGGAATAACTAGATACATCCATAAATTTTTACATTACATCATAAAAAAAACATATTGTCTTCATATCCCCTCATATTATCCCTGCAGGTCATTCATAAATTACTTCTTCATAATCCTGGGAAAAATATAAAACATTGAAAGGGGTGAGCTCAGATGCTCAGTAAGGATAACATTATAGCAGAAGCTTTCATAAATAAGCATAAACACTTAAGGCAATTTATAACTAAAACAAAAGCCTTTTAAACTTGAACTTCAGCATAGAATGGCAAAGGTAAAATGAAATAATGCCATTTACTTACTCACATGGATATTCTACTAGTCGAATGATCACATGCAATATCAATATCCACTTTAATAATGATGGAATGCATAATTCCAGACTATTATAACCACATAGCCAAGGCCTCGTGCCAAGACTACAAATAAGATTTTGCCAAGGCCTTGTGCCAAGACACTAGTTTGTCTCATGAGACCTACCGATGCATCGAGGAGCTATATCGGGCTCCACCCGTCACTTATTAAGTCCAATGCATTCCTCATATGAACATGTTTAAACATAACATAAACATTCGTATTAAAACTAGCATATGAAATGTCAATACTTTTACCACAAACCATGAATGGTATAAAAACAGCACATCCACAGTCAAACATAACTCATTAGATACAATATGGAAGATTGTATTGTATCACATTAACCTCAATCAAGAATAATGAAGGATGTTGACATAAATTAAAATAATCATCAAAACTATTTGAGAGAAATATCCCCCTTTTCTTGAAAACATTTAAAAGTCACACTATTTGTCAAGAAGCCATTTAAAAGTAGACTTTTGAATCAAAGTGTCCCATACCACTTTGAAACTTTTTAAAAGGAGTTTTAATTTCTAAAACTTTAATGTCCATATAAATAAATCCTTAAAACCATTTTTAAAACATGGACATTAATGAACAAGATTTAGATGAATAAGTCTTTAAAACATTTAAAAATGATATTTTAGTTAGAGATTCTAACAAAAAGAGACACTTGAATACAAATAATTGAGGTAATCAAAACTTTGTAATATCATGAGAATAAAGGGATTCATGATATACTATGTCAAAGTACATTATATACACCACATAAAAGTGATTTGGTGTATATCAACAAAGAAGTCTCAATGAAATGTAAATTGAGATGAAATCTCTCATAAAGGCCGTATCCTTAGGTTAAGGATAAATCAACGACATAATTATGTGTGAAAAATATAAATACACTAAATATGATTGGATATTCAGTGTAAAACAATCAAAGGATATTCACACATATTCTTGTAAAAACAACACCAACGAATTGGATGTTTAACTCAACAAATGGTGAATGAGTTAAAATTACTCTTATCAAATTCATATCAATGACTTGAGAATTACCAATGAGTGATTATGTGTATCAAACTTATATCCACAGGAAGGGGAGTGGAAATTATGACATAATCAAATGAATAGTGATTCCACACATAATCATGGAGTAATATAATCAATGAAATATGCGTAAAGCCAAATGAGTGGGAATTGAAATCTCAAATTCCCTTATCGATTAGGTAACATACGAAACATACACCCATGAAAGAATTATCATACCATGATGATTTAAATACCCATAAATTAAAGTATATTACACAATGAATACAATCATGGGAAGTACACATACACCACATGCAATAATTAAGTGGTGATCAATGGAAATCTCACGAAATTAAAAGTGAGATAAGAAACCCCTTACCACGTTAATCAACTGAGTCGTATGGCCAAAAGTTAATAACCACCAAATGATTTAAAGAATAACATGAATATAAATAGAATCATGAATATATATCAAATGGCAGTACACAATACACCACTTTCAATAATTTAGTGGCGAAAAATGGAAATCTCACGGAATTGAAAGTGAGATAACAAAATCCCTTACCTTGAACTTTCCCTTAGTCGATGGTATGTTAACATCCTGTATAATAATTAAAACATTGTTATTAAATTATAAAATAATCATATACATCAATATGATATCATATATGATCTTTTAACATTGCTTTATTAATAATATCTTAGTATTATCGTCATTTCAGGTGATAATCGATTCGTTCTTCTTAAATGTTTGGTTACGTAAGACATGTTTGTAATGGATAGATTATATCTTATTCATAATCAGAATGATATTAACATTATTTTTAACCCTAAAATGATAATAATACTTGAATGGATACGATGGAGGATGGATCTCACCGTGTTCGTGGAGACGGTAGTCCGTATGTACGTACGAACGCTACTTCCATTTAATTTTTCATTTTAAAAGAATTGAATCCAAATGATACATAGGTATATTATTATTCCATTATAATATAATATTTTATATATGTTACTTATGTTCATTAACACCATTCTTTATACGTTCCATGTGTGGTATGAACCGGTCATATCATTTTAAGGGGGCGGTAGTCCGCACTTCCTCAAATGAAATTATCGTATGTATATACAACATGAAACGAATAATGGTATGAAATAAAATGGAATTACAGAAGCTTATATATAAAATATTTATCATTAATATCACACTTAATTACATTGCCATCATAATGGCCACCATGAGAGGCGGTAAGATGTATTTGAACAATCATCGTTTCGTGAGGCGTTAGTTTGCCATTCACAGAGACATTATGTTAATCATCCATTAGATGGAGGTGTGTGTATGTGTAGTTCGAATGATTCTTATAAAAACATATTAGTATATTGAGGATACTTTTTTTGTTACAAAAAAAGGAAATAAAAAGAGTTTGGGGGTTGGAGAAGCAAAATAAATGAAAATAATTTAAGAGAAATCGTTACCTTTAATTTAGGTAACTCACTTTGGTTGGAACCAAAGGACTTCTCGAAATGCTTTATGCCTAAGGAGAAGCTTCAAGGAGGAGGAGAGGGATTTGGGGAGCTTATTTGGGCAGAGTTTGGACGATCCAAGTGGCTGAGAGGTGTGAGGAATGAGTAGAAGTGGTCTCCTTTTATAAGGGAGAGGAGGGGCTCTTTAGGAAAGAGTGAAAGTATTACTTTATAATATAATTAAATTCGGTTTATAATGGTCAAAAAATAATTTATGTCGAAGATAAGATGACTCATATTGTAAATAACATCAACCAATAAGAATTGGATAGGTTTTAGATAATATTGTAATCATTATAATCTTATTTATTTAAATGATTTATTAATGAGGTAAACATTGCATCATTATTGTGTCATTAATAATTTAACTTATTTGATGTCTAAAAATTATAAATAAAATATAATTATGTAGGAAATATTTTTAGCTTTCTAATTAATATTTATAATCGAAAATCCAACATGTATAACCCTATGTAAAAATTGTTCTTCTAAAATATGTAAGCTTATGCCATTTTTATTTTTATTTTAACTTTATTAATATAATGTGTCCCTACCACATACAAGTGGCTCCAAGGGGTCCCCAAATCGACCCAAGGATGCCCATGGTCGGGTATGTGTCCACCAATAAGGTTAGGACACGTTTTAGGGTAATTTTGTATTATTATAATATTATTTTTTAACCCTTATTTACCGGATTTACCCTTAACCATGGTAAATAAAATATTTACCACAGTAATTATTCAAAATGTCTAAAAATAAAAGTTACCTATTTACACAATTTGGACATCCTGATTCCAAATATGGAATCCATTTTTATAAATTCAAAACACAGAAGTGGCAGAAATTAATTTAAAATTAATTCCCGCTGTCAAAACAAAAAGCGTGTTTTTAAGAGGTAATAACTATCAAAAGATTGACACTTGTTTATGTTCGGTTTAATTGTAAAATTATGTCCAATGACCAACATTATATTAAATGGTAAAAATATATTCTAAATATACTTTAAAACCACTCAAATACACAATTTATCACTATTAATTATTTTGATTAAAAAAGTTGTTTTTAATTAAAATTTAGTAATTTTCACTATTCATGAAAATATGAAAGTTATCCGAAAAGTACCAAAATTTCACCTTAGGCTAAATTCGATATTCCGAATCCAAAATTGAAGTCCATTTTAAAATATAAAATATATATAATTTCAAAATTTAGGTATTACTATTCATAACGGCCAGTTTTATTGGTTGTGGCGTGTGTTAAAACTCAAGGTTGCGTACAACACACGCTACTATTTTATTCAAAGGAAAGTGTACCGTGGAAGCTTGAGATGTTTCATTTTAAATTTTTTGATGTCCCAATTTATTCAGATAGTTTAAAATATTTTATTTAAAAAGGTTTCACTATTAAAAGTTGATAAAAGTGCAATACTGAAAATGAATCTGTTCTTGCATTATGACTAAGAAACTCATAATAGGGATTCTAAAATTATAAGGATTATATAAAGTTCAAAATGTAGTTAATACTATTCATGACCTCTTTTAATGGCTTTTTTTTTGTACGTCAGGGTGTGATTGAACTCGGTGTTGCGTGTAGTGCAAGTTATTGAATTATTTTTAAGAAATAACACACTATGAAATCCTGGGGTGTTACAGTTTACATAGTTGTAAATATGTATAATAACCCCAAAAGGGTAGATTGAGCATTAACTCGATCATCACCTAGTGCATAACAAATAAATCTTTCTACACACCTGTTTTGACACTCATGGGGGATATGCTTTGGCAAAATCATTAACTCTTTATAAACTATTATGAAGTACTTGAATAGGTTGTTAGGTTAGAAAACTTAATAGGGAAATTAATATGGATAAACTATATTGAAACCTAGAGAATAATAATTTATAATATACATATCATTTATAAGTTATTACTTCTAAGTTAAAAGTATCCCTTTTATATGGTTATTAGTTTAAGTATTCTCATCCATAAGTTTATTTTGGATATAGTAAATGACTAGAATCATAATTAAATAGTGAATGTTTTTCTCTTTATCTATTTATGAACTTCAAATATAATTTATGAATATAGTTCTACGCATTCTTTAACAACTTAAAATTTTAGTAGAAATATTCAAACACCACCTCAAAACAAAGAGTTTGATATAACAGTGAGAACAAAAAATAGATAAATCGTTGCATCCCATGTATATAATTCCTCCTCAGTCAATGTTTGAGGACTAAACATCCAAGAAAATATGTTCATACTACACTTAGTGGTATTTGATTCTATATTGGGCATGTAGTGTTTGTCCTTATAGAAATCCAACATCAACTGTCAGTAGAGGGAGATCACCCATCACATCATGAGTCATCCTTTGATTTTGTACAAATGTTAAAAGGAGGATGAGTTTCATTTGGAATATTTATCTCAAGTATGGATATTACTTATTTAAGAAAAATAATATCTATCTCAAATGATTGAGAAAAGTATAGGATCATTCTTGAAGACATGTCCATTGTGAGGGACTATACTATTGTATTCCCTAAAGAGTTTTCTGATCTTCCTCCTGGTCGAGAGTTTGAGTTATCAATTGAACTTATACCTTGATCTATGCCCATATAAAATACTCCTTATAGAATGGAAACCATTTAATTGGAATAAATAAATAATTGGTTGTAAGATAATTTTTAAATGGATTTTATACTCTTGAGTGCTTCACCAAGGGTTGTGTTAGTCCTCTTTTTACAGAAGAATGATGGGCCAATGTGACTCTACATTGATTATTATATACTCAAAAAATAAAAATAAAAATATCCTCTACCATATATTGATAACTTATTTGATCAACTATGTAGGGCTTGGTATTTCTCTAAGGTGGACTATCAATTGGGATATCACTTATTAAAGGTGAAGAAAAAGGATATTCCCGCAACTACCTTGATAACTAGGTACAAACACTATGAGTTCATAGTGATGCCCTTTAGACTCACTAATGCTCAAGAAATCTTAACAGACTAAATTAATAGAGTATTTAGATATTATCTTAATAAATTTATGGTAGTATTTATAGATTATATTATAATATAATATAAAATAAAGGAAGATCGTGAGGGGTATTTGAATACTCTGCTAAATACTTTGGGAAAAGAAAATGGTGCATGAAAAGTATAGTAAATTTTAGTTCTAGATGGAGGAAGTATCATTTTTAGGATATTTTATCACCAAAAAATAGATATTTGTGGACCCTTATATGAAAAATGAAATTGATTAGTGGCCTAAACCAACATCCATAATTGAGATCTATAGTTTCCTTGGACTATCTGGAAACTATTGATGATTTGTAAAGAACCTATCATGATTTTCAAACCCACTGACCAAGATAAGTTAAAATAGAGTAATATTTGTCTTTATTAATGAAGGTGAGGATTCAAGTAATTGAAAAAGAGGCTTATCAGTACACCAGTACTTACATTACCATCAAGAATAAAATTATTCATGGTATATAGGTATTCTTAAAATAGGGCTTAGGTTGTATACCAATTCAAAATGATAGAGTAATAACTTATTCCTCAAGGTAGTTTAAAGTTCATGATCAAACTACCCAATGCATGATCTGGAGTTGGACACAATGATATTCCCATTAAATATTTTTCAGCGTTATCTCTATGGAAAGAAGTGTGAAATATATACCAATCATAAGAGTATTAAATATATATTCACATATAATGAGCTTAATATGTTCTTGTGTATATGGTTATATCTAACCATGGATTGTGACTACTCAATCAACTACCATTTGGGGAATATGAATAAATTAGTAGGAACTCTAAGTATAAAGTATTTTTTAACCTTATCTATGATGAGAATTGTAGGGATAGAATCATTTTATACATGAAGTGGATGAACATATGAATCATAAAGGAAGGAACATCATCATTCCTTTCTCAAATGATTACTCATCCATCCCTTCTAGAGAAGATAAAGGATGCTCAAAACGATGATTTGGAAATTCAAAAGTAGGTGTAAACTATAAGAAAAGAAAAATCCTCATAGTTTAAAATTGATGAAGAAGGAGTTGTAAGATTTAGGTCATGGATATATATACTATCAAATCCTGAGATAAAGGAGTTGTTGAATGGTTCACATAACTTGACCTTCTCCATCCACCTAGGGAGTATAAAGGTGTATTAATATCTTTGATAGAACTATTGGTGGGATAATATAAATAATTGTATCATAGAATATACATCAAGGTGCCTAGTATGTAAGAAGGTGAAGGATGAAAAGAAATATTTCTTGGGGATGATTCAACCATTACCCATACCCACATATAAATGAGAAAACATATCCATGGACTTTTTCACTGGTTAACAAAAGACATCAAAAGGAAATAATGTTATATGGGTTGTGGTGGATAATATTACAAATAATTCTAATTTAATCACAATCTGAGATGTCTTCTCACTAAATCAACTTACAAGGATATATATTAGAAAATTAGGGAGGCTTCTTGTAACACCTCTATCAATTGTATATGATCAAGATATTAGATTTACCACCAAGTTCTAGAAGATTCTCCAAAATTATCTAAAAATTTATTTTAACTTCAATATGGATTATCACCCCCAAACTGATAGACAATCTAATCAAACTATCTAGACACTAGAAGATATGTTGAGAGCATACTCTATGTACTTTAAATAAGGATGGGATTGGAATCTTCCCCGTGCCTAGTTATCATACAATAATAGTTTCCACTCAAGAATCCAAATAGCTCTATATGAATCCCATTATGGGAAGAGATATATAAAACCTGTAGGTTGGTAAAAATTTGGTGAATAAAAACTATAGGGACCTAAAAATGGTATAAAAGTTCATGACCATTCATTAGTACATTAGGGCGGCTCCAAGTCGATAAAAGAGCTATGTTGATAGCCATCAAAGAAACCTGGAGTTTGAGGATGGGGATAAATTATTCCTCTATGTATATCCATGGAATAGATTAGTGATATTTGGGAATAATGGAAATATAATTCAGCCCCTTTTAGATTCTTGATCACATCAGGGGTGTGTCTTATCGACTAGAACTCCCACCAACCCTGATGTGCTGAGTTGGTGGAATTATAAGAAAATGAACTCTCTTATGATGATTAGTCAGTGAAGATCTTGGATCATAGAGTTAAATTTCTATGAAACAAAACAACTCACCTAGTCTAAGTTCTATAGCAGAACCATGAGTATAAGAAGGTGAAATGAGAATCAGAGGAATCAGTGAAGTAAAAGTACCCTCACCTGTTTTCACCCTAGCATGTAAAATGAAATTTTGGGGATAAAATTTCTTAAGGGGGAATAATTTAATTGCATATAATGTTTATTAATGGAATTTACCTTCTTAAATAAATGTGTTATATTTAGTGATGTAGTACTATATAAAGAACGTGAAACGCATAATGAAAACTAACAGCATTTTGTTATATTAATTTGAACATTACATTTAGATAATAAATATATCAATAAAAATTAAAAAAAATTAAAATTAGATAAATATATAAAATAAGATAACTAAAATATAAAAATTGGGATCTACTTGATCCCCCAGAATAATCACACTCATGGACAACACTTTAGAAATCAGGGTAAATATTTATAATAAAATATTCATATTGAAAATGAAAATATATATAATATTGATATAAAATAGAATTGAATTAATAATGAATGAAATATGAGGTATTTATATAAATTATGAAACTCGTGTGACCATTACAAATCTGATCATTGGAATAGTAATCTCACCATTAGAATAGTAATCTGACTATTGGAAAAGTAATCTAACCTTTAGGAATAGTATCTTAACTGTTAGAATAGTATTCTCACCTATGTAAGTGTAAAATAATATTTTATTATATAATAAAATTAAATTATGACATATTTATAACATGGTACCAGTAAATAGTATTTTAAATGATAAAATAAGTGTTTTTTTATAAAACATAAATGATTTATTTTCATTTTTTAGAATATATAATATTTTAAAATAAATTTTATTTTCAAAAAATATTTTTATAAATTAACATTAAGTTGTATTATAATGATAATATAATGATAATATAATTTTTTTGAGACCGTACATATTTTTTCAAAGGGTTAGAAAAATAATCATAAAATTAAAATTATTTTTTTCAAATAAATAAGGATTTTATTTAAAAATTAAATTCATAATATTTAGAAAATTATTTTCATAAAATTGATTTCATTTTTTGAATCCAAATATCTAAAAAATGTTAGGATGAATTTTTGGTATTTTTATAAAATAGTTGAATTTTTGTGAAAATTAAAATAATATAAAATATATTAATTTGAATTATAAACTAAAGTCATGAATTTATTAGTCATGTATGATGTAAGTATACATTATTTCAAACTCACATTATTTATATAATTTGTATAGTCACAAGATTCATCACTATTGGTAGTCGTGAGCCAAAATATTAAACTAATGAATATAATATTCAAAAACACCTCTTATAAATTCCACCCCTCACTACCCCTACTCACACCTTCTAAACCTTGTATCATGCCCAATTACTATCCAAATATCTTCCTAGACATCTACCATATATCCTAATTATAAGGCCCTAACCTTAAAACATTACTTAATCTTGAGAATAGTCAATAATTTGACTTTAATTCACATTTAGGATCTTTTCAGGTATAGAGTTTTAGATAATTATTCCATAACTATTACATTACATCTCAAAAATTACAAAGTATACAATTCTACTCTATCCAAAAAAATTCAAAATAATAAATATCCTTAAATAAAATAATAATTTTTTTCTTGATAAAAATATTCTTGAATTCTTCCTTTATCTTATCCTTCCTTATACCCTGTGAAAAACATTTCAAAAACATGGGATGACCATAAAAATCTCAGTAAGGAATATAAAATAAGAAATAAAACCATTACTCCATGAATATTTAAAACCCATGAAAACAATTTCAAAAAATCATACTTTTCACCCACAAAACATAAACTACTTAGCTTACATATTGTAATCATAAGATTCCTACAAGACTTCATAGAAATCATAAAACATAAAGGTAACTTTTGGAATCCATATCACACTTATGTTGTAGCTTTCACAGCTACATAGGGAGTAACCTCCATGGTTACATTTGAAATACCCATTACAGTATATTCTAAAAATATCTTAGGTGAAACTTTATCGTTTACCTCTATTACATTACCCAATGCTTTGAAGATCTATCATGGGCTCACCCACCCTTATTTTATCATGGAACCACCTGTATACATAAGCAATGCCCATGAACCATAACATAATCATAACACATAAACCAAGTATAAAGGAAAAATAACATTTCTACTTTGAAATCACATTTCATATTTACAATTTGGGAACTCATAAATGAAAACAAATTAAACATGGAAAGTAAACATGAATACATAAAATTGACCTAAAATTGATAAATTCCATTAATGAGTTATATATATAAAAACATTCAAAGTTATTGAAATAATTAATCCCCTTTTAAAACACAATTAAAACATTTTAAAAGAAGATTTTTGAATCAAAGTGTACCATATCACTTTGAAACTATTTAAAGGAATTTACACTTAAAACATTCATGCCCATATAAATAAGTCCTTAAAATAATTTTGAAAACATGGACATTAAAGATAATGATTTAGAAGATTAAATCTTTAAAACATTTAAAATGATGTTTTTGTTAAAGAGTAATTTACAATTTTGAACATTTAATTTATATTCCACATAAAAGGAGAAAATTTTACAAGACATTAAATATCATAAGTATAAATATAATATAGATAATTAATATAAAGGAGTCTGTATATAAACTTTAAATATAAATAAAGGTTCATATCATCAAGAAATGTCTCAATGAAAGGAGATTGAGATGAAGTCCCTTACAAAGATTGTATCATTAGATTAAGGATAAATCAATGACATAATTATGTGTGAAAAATATAAATACATCCAATATAAGTAGATATTAAGTTTAAAACAATCATATTTCATTCACACATATTTTTGGAAAAACAAAACCAATAACATGGATATTTAACTCAATGAATGGAGGTTGAGTTAAGATTTCCCTAACAAAATTCGTATCAATGACAAAAGAATTTATCAATGGGGGGATTATGTGTAGAAAAATTATATCCAAACAAGGATAAGTTAAAATTATACATAAATAAATAAATAGTTATTCCACAAATAATCATGGAATAATATAATCAATAAAGTATGTGTAAAACCCAATGAGTGGAAATTTAGTTTAGAAATTCCCTTACCTTGAGTCTGACTTGTCTAATTCATTATTTAATTTCTTAAATAATAAAATTCGTTTAATTTATACTTTATTTAGAACCCTTTTAAATTCTATTATTCATTTTATATCACTTATTACCATGTTATAACAATTAGTTAATTATTTGAGTTCATATCGGACATTTTGTCGATGTTCGGTACTTGAGTCAAAAATGAACTTGTTTTGATGAAAATTATCCATGTGGTCATAAGTCAATTATATCCAGAATTATATTCATGATTTAAATATAATATATATAAAATATATATATGTATTTATAAGAGTCCATAACATATAGAGATAAGAAATTAAATTCACCATTCATGGAGACGGTAGGTCGTATGTACGCTTGAATGCTACTTTCATTTCTTTGTCATATTAGAGGAATTAAAAATAAATGATGCATAGGTATATTATAATTAATGTATAATATATATGTTATATATGTTACATAATTTCATCAACTACATCCTTTATACATTCCATGTATGGCATGAACGAGTCATATCACTTTGAGGGGGCAGTAGTCCACACTTCCTCAAATGAAATTATCATATTTACACATTATGGAAAGCATAAAGGTATATTTTAAATAAAAATTAAATAATAATAGAGATAATATAAATAAAATATATATTATATAAATATAGTTTCATCATAATGGCCACCATGAGAGGTGGTAGTAGAAAATAGAATAATCATTATTTTTTGAGGCAGTTGTTCATTTTACACAGAAACAGTATGTTCGTATCCATTAGATGGAGGTACGTGTAATTGTGGTTCAAACAATTATTGAAAATAAATACTATTATATTGAGGATAATGATGTTTTTATGTAATAATATAATAATAAGATCATAGATAGTGATGAAGTAAAATAAAATAAAGGAACTTGAGAGAATACATTGCCTCTAAATCGGCTAACTTATTTTGATTTGAGCCAAAAAGCTTTCTTGAATTGACTTATACCCAAGTTAAGTATTATATGAGGAATTTAGGTATATTGGTATATTATTTGAGAATAATTTGGATTATACAATGAGATTTACATGTGTGAGTAAGTGGGTAGAGGTGGTGGCCTTTTATAAGAGGGAGGAGGGGCACTTTAGAAAAGTCTTGAAATGTTATTTTATTATAAATTGATTTTAGAATTATAAGAGTTAAAAAGTGATATATTTATATGATAATATTATAATGGGTATAAATAATCTCAAAAAATAGGTTTTATACATGTTTAGGTCATAAAATTAACCTTATCTTTTAGCTTTAACCCTTAGTTTAAAACATTAACTCTTACCATGTCTTCTTGTATTTTCATAATATATGGTTACTATAGTTACTATAAAATGAAAAAATAAATACAATTAGATCATTAATGATAATTTTAACATTATATAAGTAATTTTATAAATATTATATTTTTAGTACTATTATATCAGTTAATAAAATAGTATTTTTTTTACAAACTCATTTATGTCAATTTTGACATTATTTAGTAATTGTTTTTTGTTAAAGTCATAAAAACTTTATTCCTTCTAAAAAATAAATTAACTCAAATATAATATGTCATAATAATCCATAAAATTATTTTATGGAATAAAAATGATCAAATTACAGTTAATTTAATATTTATAATATCATTTATTTCAATATTTCATTAATAAGGTAATCATTGCATCATCTTTGTGTCATAAATAAATTTATTAATTTAATGTATAAAAATTATAAATAAAATATCATGATGTATGTAATATTTTTATATTTATATTTATTATTTATAGTCAAATATATTAGTAATATAAACCTATATTAAAAATTTTTTATTAAAAGATACATGTTTATGTTATAGTTCTCTTTACTTTAAATTAATTCTTATAACATGTAATTATCACACTCAAGTGGCTCCATGGTGTCCTAAAATATACCTAAGTATTCCCATGGTGGGAAATATGTCATCCAATAGGATTAGTACACGTTTTTTGGGTATTTTTATATTATTATGATATTATTTTTACCCTTATTTACCAAATTTACTCTTTAACCATGGTATATAAAAATAATTACTCAAGTTACTATTTATAATGTACAAAAATAAAAGTAAATTATTTAAAAAATTTGGACCTTATGACTAAAAATATGGAATTTATTTTTCAAAATTCAAAACACAGAATTTGCAGAAATTAATTTAAAATTAATTTTTGTTGTCAAAACCAAAAAGCGGGGTTTTAAGAAGTAAAAACTATCAAAAGATTGACATGTGTTTATGTCTAATTTAAATGTAAAATTACTTAAAATGACCAAAATTTGATTAAATGATAAAAACATAATCTAATTAAACTTTAAAACCAATTAAAAGGATAATCTAACTATATAAATAAATTAGATTAAAATGAAGTTTTAAATTAAAATGCAGTATTTTTCACTATTCATTAAAATATGGATTTTGTTAAAAAAATACAAAAATTTCAACCAAACTAAATTTTCATGTATTTATTCTAAAGAATAAGTTTATTTTGTCAAATATAACATATAAAAGTGACAAAAACTAGATTTAAAAAGGGTTCTTCATCAAAAGGTTGTAAAACTGTATTTTTTTGAAAAATACTTCCTTTATCCGAAAAATTGAATTTGTTATTATATAATATCTATAAAACATATAATATGAATTTAAAACATTACATACCATATATTTTTCAATAAATAAAAATCCATAAAGAGTGATATGATTTTATAAACACAATTATTCTCTTTTTAAATTAGTTTTCATAAAAACACATCCTTTATATTCAATTAGTTTTTATTTACATTTCAAATAAATTTGGTAATCAATGAATCATTATTTAAATATTTTTCAACCATATTTCTATAATTCAATTGATATTACTTATTCTCACCATTCCAACAGCTTGTTTATAATGGTATCATTTAAATAATAATATTCAGTTGTTTGTTTAAGATTGATATAGCGTATCATGTATGCTATTGAATGTAGTGTTTCTTTCATAAAACATGTGATGTTACACTAATATTGTTGGTATCACTAAAAGTAAAAAACAAAATAACATAAGGTTTATTTCAAGATATGACATTCATGTGGTAATATTCTCAAACTACCTCTTTTAAACTCTTTCTTTCTTCTACTTTCTACTCACCTCCCTCATCCAACATGAAGTAATAAATCTAGTATCATATATATACTTTAATTTTATAGTTATAATGGAATATCTACAATCCATACTATTCTATTATACTCTTATTCTAAAAACAAAACCATTTCCCATATTATGTTGGTTCCCCGCCACTGTGGATGATGAGTTTTTGCTTTCTATTACCACATTAATGGAAGGTTTAAATTATTTTATAATGTTTTAAAATGACCTAAATATGAATATTATATATTTCTTACATTCTCTAATGAATATATGGCCATAATATAAAAAAACAAGTTTTTAATGGTTGGTGAAACCGACAAAATAAACTAACTATATAACACTGATGTTTTTACTAAATGAATTGTACATATATCAGAAAACATGTGAATATTTGGACCATTTAAATTTATATAAGGAAATTAATATAATTTCATTTAACTTATGTATTTTTACTCCCTTTTGAAAATAATATCCATAATTATTCACAAGTAATTCAACCCAAGAACCATGAAATGAACACCCTCAAAACAGTGAGATTAAACCTTATATCTCATTGAAATGGTTATAAATAGACAAAATATAATTATATTAAATAAAATATAGATTTAAAAATTACTAAATTAATTAATTATTTTAATTTTATTATTTAGGATGTTAATTTCAAGTGTATAATGATTCTTGAACATAAGATAAGGGATCTCTCTGAACCGCCCTGTTTTATTTAAGTTACATTTTATCTCTATTTACCAAACATTATCTATCTATTTTTATTATTTAATTATTATAAATTATATATATATATATGTCATACATATATATACCTAGTTTAATTCACCTTTATTTTATGGTGATCTACAGGTTTAAATGTTCCCTTCTCAATTTCATTCGTTAAGAAAACCTAATTAAAGGGAACTTCTCTATTTCTTATCTCATTTCAAGTACCACTACATAAAATGTTTTTAACCATCATTATTTTATAAAATTTCCCATTTTATTATGTAAAACTCTTTTTAGTTCATTTTTAGTTTTTTTAATTATTATTCTCTTTCCTTTTTTATATATTATTTACCTTTTTCCCTAAAACCCCACTTTAGAGGTACATTTACAAACTTATTTATCCACTCTTTTTCATATATTCACTTCACATGGACATAATTTTTCATGAAACATTATTATTTATAATATATTAATTTCCAATAATTTTCTAATACCTAATTTCATGGTAACCATTATGATATTCCATCTAATTATTCTATTAGATATGATTATGCAGCTCATTTCTTTCCATGGGTAATCTTTATGTTTATGCCCTGTGTTTGATTCCTTGTGTGGCACACATATGAATGTACATGTTTTAATGGGTGAACCCAGATAGTTATACAATTAATTAGGTAATTTTTATGTCTTATGAAACAATATGTATCAGATTAGGGAGTAGACCAAATCTATGATGGGACATTGTCAACCATGTGATTTTCTCTTAGCAGTTAGCCTTGACTTATAATTATGACAGGTTTTATATTTTTGTCACATTATTATGTTTACATGATCTTATTATTCCATGTTATTGATGTTATAAACCCATATAATTATTCACGAGACCTACATTTTATGATGTCATGTTATTCATTTTGACTCATATGTTTTGCTTCATCATCATGTTTATTCCCTTACTGGGATTTGAAGATCACCACTTTTTTTGTATATTCCTGAGATTATCATATAAAATTTTAGGAGTTCAAAGATATTTAGAATATCATTATGGAGAATAAAATAAAAAATTTGTGTTTCAATCTCATTTTGATGTATCATAAACCTAGTCTTCTAAATACACCAGGACTCTCGATCTTTGGGATGTGGTTATTGAATTTTTATGATAAAAATAATGTAATAATATGAATAAAAGCATTTGATTTCTATAAGATACAAGTGATTTCACCATCAAGGATCGATTAGTTTTGCAGTATTAGAAAACTATATAAATACATTGCATATATATTATATTGGAAATTAAAAAAATATCATGAAAAAATTTCTTGTATCTTTTAGAATCATTCAAAGATTCCTTCTTAATATCCTAGGAAAAGGGAAACAGATAATGGGTGAGCTCAAATGATCTATAACAGCTACATAAAAAGTAATATATCATGATTAAATAAATAATAATCAGTGTGTCATGGTGAATAAAGAAAACTCATGTCATTAAATTAGAAACGTGTGTTCAAAATACATTCATGGCTAATATCAACCTAGAAATCACATGGATAATGAAAAATGAATTTATATTAAAGGAAATGCATAATTATATACACTCATGATCTTACCATTAAGACCACATCTAAGATATCATTAATCCTACTGTTAATTCCCCAACCAATACATCTTGTATATCTTTAATTTCACTCAACATATACATCTTAAATAAATATTTAAGGCATGTGATAAATACCTAACTATTATGACATGATCTTACAGCCTTAACCTATATAACATGCCAACTTGTTTTGTATCATGAGACTTATTGATGAATCAATGGGTTATTTATAACTAGGACCTACCCATCACTTGAATTTCATATGCCTTATGCATATATTGAATGATCAAAATATTTCATTCTAAAAATTCTTTATAAAACAACAATTATCTACATTGAATCAAGAATAAATAATATCAATATTTTCCTAATAAATGGAATTGATTTCTTAAAAAACTTCCTTTAACTAAAATTTTATATTGAAATGAGGAAAATTTGAGTGAAACTTTAAAAATAACTTTATATAGCTTTTATAATTTTCTTGTGAAAAATAATTTATAAATAATTTACAAAATTCTTTTCAACTTTTTAGAAAATAATTTATTTTTTAATATAAAAACTAAAAATTCATAGAATAATGGAAAAGGGATTTTATTTTAAAAATCATGGAAACTTTTATAATAATATTGATAGCTAATAATGTCTATGATTGTGGTAAAATCAGTTAATGACGTATATATTAAAAAAATCTTTCACACTTTTGTAAAGAAGGTTAAATACAACCCATTTAAAAAACTTTAAAAAGATTATTTTACAAAAAATTTAAAATAAATTCAAATATGATTAAAAATAAATTTTAAACAATAATTTTAGAGTATAAAATAATATTCTTAAAACATTTTAGACAATCTGGACAAGGAATAAAAATACTCATGTCCCAAGAGAAGAAATAAGGTCATTTTTACTAAAAATAATTCTTTTAGTATTTTCGTACTAAAGAGAGTAAAAGTTGAAAGTAAACATAGAAACGCTAGAAATAACTAAATGGTAATAAAATATTTTGATTTTATTAATATAAATTTCATATAATTCTTCCAACATAAACTTTAGCAATAACAATCTTGAATAAGAGTGAGATTGTAAAATAACCATTTACAACTTTAATAACTTTTGAATAAAAACTCCTTAAAGAGTAAAATTGAATTGAAACTTTAATTATAATGATTAAATTGTAATTTATTGTATAATATTTCAAATTTTTTTATATACCCCATATAAAATAAATTTAGTTCATAATATAAACATGTCTCATTAAAGTGAAAAAGAGAAAAATTACCCTTACCTCGAGTCCAACTTGTTTCACTCTTAAACTCATATATAATAAATTTATATTTATTATAAATATATAAAACAAATATATTCATATTTATAACACCATATATTATTCACTTATAACATTATATCACTTTATTATTAACAATTCTTTATTAACACCACGATCTCGAGTGTTAATTGTTCTGTTTTTCATGTATGTTTTGATTTTTTAGTTTCGATCCTTAAATCTTGGAAATGATTTAATAATATACAGAATATTAATAATTACATAGTTATCAATTTTATACATTAAATAAAAATTTATAATCATCCATTAAAGGTGAAGATAGAAATGAATTTCATCGCTTCGTGGAGGTGGTAGTCCACACGTACGCATGAATGATAAAATCATTTTCCAATAGATGGAAGTGTAAGAAATTAAGTAATATATTATCTTTATAGAATCATAAATATTTCATTAATATCATATATATTAATTAAATATATATTAATAACCAACCTTTTGAGTCACTGATGAAAAATGAAACACATCGATTCATAGAGGTGGTAGTTCACACATACGCACGAGCGATGTTTTCATTTCCCATGTGACGGAAAAGGAGTTGAATAAGGGTAGTGATAAAAACATAAGAAAATTTCAGTATATTTAAGATATTAATGTTATTATATCATAATTTTTAGGATATAATTGAATTAGATAGAAGAATAAATAAAATTAAATAACTCGATTAAGAGTTATACCTCTTCTTTGGAAATCCTCCATTGGATTACACCTTAAGCCTTCATAGAATCATATTATGGGAAGAAAAAAAAGATCAAAGTTAATAAGGGATATATACATGTATTTGGGTAGATATTTTTTGATATAAATTACTTATAAAGTATTATTAATAGAGGAGATGTGGTTTCCTTTTATAACTGAGGTGGGTGGCAATCTTGTAAGCACTTGAAATATTAATAAATAATTTGTGTCTAACTCATGTTAAATGGATAAAAAGGTCCATAAGTTATAATATAAGGAGGATAAATTTGATATATGATCAATAAATATAATATAAAAAAGTTTAATTGGAATTTTAAAACTTATATTTTGGTTTAACCCCTTTATTAACCACATTTAACCTTAACTGTGGTAAGAAATTTTTTAATACATAATGGTCATGAAAGTAATTTTAAAAATTAAAAGTGGAAAATAGATGGATAATTAATGATAATTTAAAAATTTTATCATTAATTTTAGTTATTATATGATTTTAATATTTTCTAACGATTTAAAAAAAAATTTAAACATTAAATACCATTTAAGGTCATTTTTTAAACTATTCACAAAATTTGTCTTTAAAGAAATACGGATAATAATGAAGTTATAATATAATTGATTTAACCACTAATAATGATTTATAATTATTTATTAAATTTTTATAACATCTTAATTCATCCAAGACATATTACTTTTAATGTTTTTAAAATTATTTACTTGATTTTTTTACTGTTTGTACTAGTGTTGTATCGGCATTGCGTAAGCATTCAGGGTAATTATACCATCACTAAATATTAAAGAAAAATATCTTAAATATATTTTAATAATTATAAATTTATCATATATACTCATTCATATTTAATTTTTATCTACATCCATATTATGACAGTATAAAAAGTGAGAGAAAGTGACATTTTGTAATTATCCTTAACTTAAAATAATTTAATGGTTGTAATCAAAGTAAAGTGGAAAAAATAAAATATTTAATGATTTAATATTTTATGGTAGAATTAATATCATCAAACAAAATAAATTCAAGTTTTGAGTTTATTTTGATACCTTATCCCATAGTTTTAACCTTAATTAACCTGTTTCACCCATTAGTGTGGTGAAAAACTATTACCATGGTTATTGTTCATTATAACTAAAAATGAAATTAGACTGTTTAAAAAATATGAAACTCATAACTATAAATATTAAAACTATTTTACAAGATTAAATTCCTATTAACTTTAAGAAATTTATTTTATTTTAATTATAAAAATGCATCAAAATAGTTTTTAAAAAAATACCATTTCAAATATAAAAAATATTTTACAAAAAAATAAATAATAATTTATATTATCATGGACTTAATTAGATTATTTTTAATAAACTGGCACTTATTTTACTTACAATTAAATATAAAATAGAATGTAATTTTTTAATTAAATTAAAATACATGACAATTTTTACCATAATCGATATTTTCATTATTCGCCTAAAAATCAATCTTTTCAGATAAATTTCAAAGATTCACCATATAATAATTTTGAAATTATAATTTAAAATATGGAATTAATATTTTAAAATAAAATTTATAAATTTATCATAAATTAATTCTAATTACCCATGTATATAATGCCTAAAAATCATTTTTTGAAGAAAAGTATTTTTAAAGCATAAAAATGAATTTATTCTTATTATTTTCCTAGTAAAAAAATTATTTGAATGTTAAATTACATGATTGAATTAATTATTTGAATTAAAGAAATACTTTATACATATATTTCATAATTTGTTATTCTTATTCATACCCACCAACCCAGTGGCTGGGTTGTAATAGTCCTATTTAAATAATATTATTTTGTGGTTTGTTTGAGCTCAGGGTTAGGTATAGTGTGAACTATAAAAGAGTGTTATTTTAAAAGAAAATACAAACTAAAATCTTGGGTATTATATTTTTTGTGAATTTTAAGGAGGGAGTGGAAATTTTATCTTATTTTTTATCATTAAATGCTTGTTGTTGAAGAGTAAGGAGGTTGTGTTCGTGGGTGCATACTATCATGCATGAATAGATCATTCTAATGAATAATTAGGAGAGACAAATGTACATGTTATCATATTAAAACTATTTGTGAGGTTGGGGTTCTCTCAGAAGAAGATTTTTATGTTTTATTTAAAAGCATCATTCTGCACTTTCGAGATCTAATTCAACCAAGATAAAGGGATATTTATGAAGGATAGTGGTACTAGAGTAAACAATAAACATTAAACTATTATTAAAATATAAGTTAAATGACGTTCTCCTCCATTAATTTATATTATCCATTTGATATTATAGCAAGAGTCAAGTATGTATACTTCCCCTCCCTTGTAATCACTTATATTATAGTGATAATTGAGAACTAAAATGTCACGACCCCCTCCCCACAAAGTGTACCCCTCCTGGGCCGGCAATGTGAGAAGGGAGATAATGACCCATGAGTCCCGCCTCCAGTAGGCCCCGGGTTGGTGACTAGCACTGAGGGTATAATACACACACAAATGGGAGGCATTACCCTCTAAGAGAACACATACAGAAGAGAGAGATAGAATAGACTCCAACCAACTCCAACTCATAACGGAAAAATAAAAGAAACCCAAGTACATATATGAAATGTCATGCAAAATTACTACAACTGAAAGGGAAAACTAAAAGTACCCAAAAGAAAGTAAAACGGCAGCGACCACAAGCCCGAACAGCTCCTCCTCCAACTGCAAGCTAGTAGTAACCAGCTTGATCTCCAACCTGCTCTAAGTGACCTGAAAAACAGTTTATATGTACATTGGGTGAGTATAACAGTATACTCAGTAGGATCCTCCCCAAGCCTCTCGTGAAAAAGTAAAGAAAGCATGCTAAAGCCCAGTGAACAACAAGTGAAACTAACTCGTCACCTAAACAGATATACTATGTTCCCAACCTCACCATGGCTACTCTCGCCAAGTAACGCATACAAGAATATAGCATATAGTAAAGAATATCAAGGGTACCCCGCTACTACTTCCCCACTGGTTTGCCGCTTTGCCCCAACGACATACGTCCTGTGCATCTCTCTCCAAGGCTTGCCCGCAGACACCTGGGCTAAGCTCCACAATCTGCACCTCGTGCACCACATAGGCTTGCCCGCAGACACCTGGGCGAAGCACCACACCGTCCTCACAGCCAAAAGTAACCAGGTAGTTTCCGGGAGCCACCACAGCCCGCGTAACGTGTATCATATATCGGGTATAATACCTCAAGCCATTACATCCCATACTCCGAGTAAGGATCCTCAAGCCATCATAGCCTATACACATTACACCTATAGTAGTCCATAGGATACTATATCCAGAATATATGTGTGTGAATAACCACAAGCCATTACAGCCCTCTACACACATATATGGGGTAACTAACCGCTGTGCCTCATGGCACAAATATCTACCAAGAGAAGAGAGTGGGGCCAAAGGGGGTAGTCAGCCATTCAACCTCCCATCAGAATGTTGGGGAAAACACCCCCCCAGGGCTCAGAATCCTCGGGGTGTCAGTTGCCCTTACCGACAGGGTGGAGTAGCATATAGAAACACAAAAAGTACAGAATATATATGTAACTCACATCCACACTATGGGCATTACCTAGTCTTAGATACAACTGCAGCTAACGTCTCTCAGACTCTAGGTTGCTACTTCAAAGACTAGGTATCCTATAAACACACAAACATTTGAAGAGCTTTATTAGATTACTCCATTCTCATTTTATCAGTTCCACTATACGTTAATTTAATTCTTTAAACATTAATTAAGAATGAACAATTCCACATTAAACTGAATTGGCATCACATTCAAAAAATTCTCCTTTTTAGGATTCACATCACTTTTAAATTTCAGTATCTCCGTCCCCGTGGATTTTCACCATTTAATCAAACATTCATTACAGAATTACTTTTCCCATATTCCCAGGCATTCTAGAAAGCATCCTATGCTTCTAAACACGAAGGAGGCTCAACACGGTGAGTAGATATACTACCTGTCGAGTCTTTGCCGCCTATAGAAAGAGCATAGACCCATTTTCCCTCGAGAGGCTAAACACGGAAAGCACGTGGCATACCCCGCGCGTCTTCGCCTCCTTCGGAAGAAGGGTATCAAGACCATATACCTTGAGCAGTGGGGAAAAGCAAAGCAGATTAACATTCCAAGAAAACCACAAGCATCCAGCAACCGCATCCATCCCATTCCATCACCCCTGGTGTCCTCCTTGACACTCACATGCATAAACTGATGCATCTCGCCACGCTAGGCATCATCCGCTGCCACAACCACAAGTCCCCATACCTCCACATATCACAACAGCCATCCAGGCTCACATCAAATCACAACCAGCAGGAAATCAAAGATCACAAAATGGGCTCTCGACCCTTTAACAAGGCATTCAGCCTTCATACAAAAATGAGCACTTAGAGCTCCAAACCACAAGGCATTCTGCCTTACAAGCAAGCGGGTAACTCAGAACCCTTTTGAAATTATCGAACTAATAGTTCTTTAATCCATCTTGAATTAACAGATTCATTAACATGCCTCTTTATCTTTAGCCAATTATTTAACAAATAATTCCGTCTTTACGTTATTTATCAATTTCTATCATGAACGATCAACTAATTAAATAAAAAACCATAGATATCACTCTATCTAGGAAAACATGAGGCAAACCGTTATCACGGTACAAAGCAACAAAATTCGATCAACCAATTATTTTAATCCGGTTCAAGTATTTAATTAAGTCAATTTCATTGTGATCAAAAGGACTAAATCATGCTAATTCTATGATTGCACATACACAATTAGAGAAGCCATGAATCTCCTACCTCAAAGAGTTCTTGACGTCCTTTATCCACACAACGGGCCACAATCCTTCTCTCGCGACAACTGCATCCACCCGAGGATGCCACGGTAAGTCCCAACCAACCAAAACCCATTAGAACCATGGGGATTACATGGTAATATGGAAGGGAGAACAAGAGAAGGTGATCCCCGAAGGAACGATGATAAAACATACCTTATATGGAAGAATGATCGACACAGCTTGGTTGCATCTAAAATAGAGCAGAACCAATCCTAGGAGAAAATATTGATTGTGCAACTCCTACGGAAATAATTGAAAGGTTCTAGTGCCTCTTAGTTGAGAACAAAGGGAAAGAACAAGGGAGAATGATATCTCGTCCCTTTTTGAAGATTTAATGGGGCGACGGTTTAAGATCCGGTTAATTCTCCATTAAAAACAGATCGCATTAACCCACGCGGTTTGACCAAGTAAATACATCCTGGCCTTAGGAATAATTAATATAGGATTTATGGCATTTGAATCGGCCTTAAGAGTCCTTAAAATAAGGCTTTAAATGTATTTTACGTCAAAGGAAACGTCAAAAAGGGGCAAAACTGTAGGAGTTTGGAAACACTGTTCACCCACTGTTACTGTACATGAAACCGATCTGTGAAACCGATCTGTGAAACTAATCTGTGAAACCGATCTGTGAAACTGATCTGTCACACCGATCTGTGAAACCGATCTGTGAAACTGATCTGTCAGACCGATCTGTGAAACCGATCTGTCACACCAATCTGTGAAACTGATCTGTCACACCGATCTGTGAAACTGATCTGTGAAACCGATCTGTCACACCGATCTGTGAAACTGATCTGTCAGACCGATCAGTGAAACCGATCTATTAGACCGATATGTGAAACCGATCTGTTGCACCGATCTGTGAAACCGATTGGTCACACCGATCTGTGAAACCGATCTGTCAGACCGATCTGTGAAACCGATCTGTCACACCGATCTGTGAAACCGATCTGTCACACCGATCTGTGAAACCGATCTATCAGACTGATCTGTGAAACCGATCTGTCACGCCGATCTGTGAAACCGATCTGTCAGACCGATTTGTGAAACCGATCTGTCAGACCGATCTGTGAAACCGATCTGTCACACCGATCTGTGAAACCGATCTGTCGCACCGATCTGTGAAACCGATCTGTCACACTGATCTGTGAAACCGATCTGTCAGACCGATCTGTGAAACCGATCTGTCACACCGATCTGTGAAACCGATCTGTCAGACCGATCTGTGAAACCGATCTGTCAGACCAATCTGTGAAACCGATCTGTCAGACTGATCTGTTAAACCGATCTGTCACACTGATCTGTGAAACCGATCTGTCAGACCGATTTGTGAAACCGATCTGTCAGACCGATATGTGAAACCGATCTGTGAGACCGATCTGTCAGACCGATCGGTGAGACCGATCTGTTACTGTTCATAAAACTGGAAACACTGTTCACAGAACCGGAAATTTGGCAAAGTGTTGGGGATAAGTCCCCTTGACCTCCCAGAACACCTCTAACACCAACATTTCACAAAGTAATGGACCGGAGAGGTCCGGGCCATTACATTAGATACCTCTCAAAACATTCTCGTCCTCGAGAATTAAAAACCAACCCAGAAGAAAAGAGGGGTCCGAACAACCACCCCATAAGATACCTCTCAGGGGAAAACCACCATGAGTTGTTCAAAAGCTGGAACAAAACTACAACATCCAAGAGTATGGAAACAAACAATCCATATCCAAACAATTCAAACATAACATCACATCAAAGGTACATAAATAAAACATGAAAGGTCTAACCATAAAGGAAACATCATTACATGAAAAGAGTTAAACATTAAACAACTCTGGGTACTGAGCACGTATCTGTGACTCACGCTCCCAGGTACTCTCCTCCATGCCACCATGTCGCCACAAGACACGAACTAAAGGAATAGAACGTCCATGCAACACCTTCTCCTTACGGTCTTGGATCTCCACAGGTCGCTCCTCGAAGGTTGCATCATCATCAATATAGATCTCTCCCTAATCGATAACATGAGATTCATCATGAAGATAACGACGGAGCTGTGATACATGGAAAACATCATGTATCCGACTCATCTGAGGGGGAAGTGCTACTCGATACGCCACAGCTCCCACACAAGCTAACACCTCAAAAGGCCCAACAAACCGGGGAGAAAGCTTACTTCCATGACTAAACCTTCGCTGCCCACGACGGGGAGTCACCTTCAGAAACACATGATCCCCAACATTAAACTCTAAGGGTCTCCTTCTTTGATCAACATATGATTTCTGACGATCCTGTGTTGTCTTCATCCTCTCACGAATCACCTGAACCATCTCTGTTGTATTCTGCACTAGTTCTGGTCCGAGAATTGCTGACTCTCCGACCCCAGTCCAGCACAATGGAGAACGGCATGTCCGACCATACAAGGCTTCAAATGGTGCCATACCGATGGTAGAGTGAAAACTATTATTGTAAGCGAACTCTACCAAGGGTAAGTGCTTCATCCATGAACCTCCAAAATCAAGAACACAAGAGCGCAACATGTCTTCAAGAGTCTGGATGGTTCGCTCTGTCTGACCATCCGTTTGAGGATGAAAAGCAGTACTAAGGCATAATTGAGAACCAAAAGCATGCTGGAGACCTCTCTACACCCTAGAGGTAAAACGAGGATCTCGATCAGAAATGATCGTCTTAGGAACTCCGTGAAGCCACACCACCTCCTCCAGATACTGCCTCGACAAAACCTCCACTGAGCTCGACTCCTTGATTGCTATGAAGTGGGACGATTTAGTTAAACGATCCACTACCACCCATATAGAATCATGTCCTCCCGGAGCTCGAGGTAAACCTGTAACAAAGTCCATTGAGATGTCCTCCCACTTCCACTGAGGAATCTTTAATGGCTGGAGAAGACCACCAGGAACACGGTGTTCGGCCTTCACCCTCTGACAGACTAAACATCGAGACACAAACTCTACCACTGCACGTTTCAGCCCAGGCCACCAAAACTGACTCCTCAAGGATTGGTACATCTTTGTCACACCAGGATGTACTGCTAAGGGCGAGCTATGGAACTCTCGGAGAACCGTCTCACACATCTCCAAGGGAACAAAAAGCCTGCCATGATACAACACTCGGTGTTGTTCATCCTCCGACCAACCATCAGGGGCCTCTCCACAAACAACTCTATCTCTCCAAAATTCCACCTCTGGATCACCCAACTGAGAATCTTCCACCTTCTGCATCAGAGATGACTACACCATCATCTGGAAAAGACAACCTCTGCCTCCAACCTCTTCCATATCAAGATGTAATGCTGACAGTTCCTCCATTACTCTCCAAGAATCACCGGATTCACGCATAGTATCACTACGTGACTTTCGGCTCAGCGCATCAGCAACAACATTTCCCTTCCCAGGTGTATACGATATTTCGAAGTCGTATTCCTGTAAGAACTCCATCCACCGACGCTGCCGCAAGTTCAAGTCTCGCTGAGAGAAAACATACCTCAAACTCTTATGATCGGTGAAAACCACAAAGCGCTCGCCAATGAGGTAATGTCTCCACAACTTCAGTGCAAACACCACAGCTGCCAACTCAAGATCATGGGTGGCATAGTTGCATTCATGGGGACACAATTTTCGGGACCCATAAGAAACAACTGACCTTTGTTGCATAAGTACACAGCCTAGCCCCAGATGTGACGCATCGCAGAAGACGTCAAACCGGACTCCCTCAGTTGGAAGACAAAGAACAGGAGCACTTACCAACTTCTCCTTTAGATAATCGAATGCTGCCTGACACTGATCAGTCCACATGAATGCTTGATCCTTCCTGGTCAAAGCTGTTAGAGGAGTCACAACCCGTGAGAAATTCGCTACGAACCTTCTGTAATAGCCTGCGAGACCAAGGAAACTCCGCACCTCTGACACTGTCTTGGGGGCTGCCCAAGACACTACTGCTTCTATCTTTGATGGATCCACAGCTACTCCCTGTTGGGACACAACATGCCCCAAGAAACGGACTTCTCGAGTCCAAAACTCACACTTTGACAACTTCCCAAACAGCCGATGTTGGCGAAGAACTCCCAAAACGGATCGTAGATGCTCTGCATGCTATTCTTCAGATGTGGAGTACACAAGGATTTCATCAATGAAAACCACAACAAACTTGTCCAGGAATTCACGGAATACTGAATTCATCAACCCCATGAAAACAGTTGGAGCATTTTTCACGCCGAATGGCATTACAACAAACTCATAATACCCATGACGGCAACGGAATGCAGTCTTCGGGATATCCTCATCCTTTAAACGCATTTGATGATATCCTGACCGCAAGTCGATTTTTGAGAACCAGCTTGCACCCTTCAATTGATCAAATAAGTCATCAATCCGCGGAAGAGGATAGCGGTTCTTTATTGTCACTTTGTTTAAGTGACGATAATCGACACACAACCTTAAACTGTCATTGGCCTTCTTCACGAACAAGACTGGTGCACCCCATGGAGACACACTTGGCCGAACAAAACCGCACTTCAACAGATCATCAAGCTGTATACGTAGCTCTCGTAACTCAGAAGGGGCCATTCTATATGGAGACATAGAGATAGGAGACGCTCTTGGCTGTAGCTCGATCCCAAACTCGATCTCTCATCGAGGGGGTAATGCTACAACCTCTTCGGGAAATACATCAGGGTACTCCTCCACAACCCTAGGAAATGCCAACTGCTCAACCTCTGAAGAACATAGCATCATCTCAGCCATCATGGATGATAAGGATGAAACCTGCCTATGACCCATCCTAGGATCTCGATCACCAGCAAACACCACTTCCTCTCCATCTTCATCAAAGAAAACGACCTTCTTCCTGTAGCAATCCACAATAGCCTGCACCGAATACAACCAATCCATGCCAAGTATGACATCATATGGTTGTATTCGTAAACATAGGAAATCTCCCCAAGAGCGGTGTTGCCCCAACACTAGCTCACAGTCTCTACATACTTCAAACAAGTCGGTTCGACCTCCAACTGGCGTAGTCAACACCAAGGGCACTGGAAGCCTCTCTACCTCAAGTCCCAAAGCATGGACAAGGGTAGGTGATATGAAGGAGTGTGTTGCTCCTGAATCAAACAAGGCATACACCAAGGTAGAAAACAAGCAAAGGGTACCTCGAACGACATCTGGCTCGCCTGGGGCTAGCAACGCTAGAGCATGAAGCTGACCACGACCACCTCCATGGCCTCTTTGACCCTGATGATGACCACCACCACGGCCACGCTCTACTCTCTGAGGACGGGGAGCGTCATGGGGCTGTCCTCTGCCTGCTCCATCTACCCTCGGGTAATCTAAAGCTGGTGCAACCTGCTGCTGCTGCCTCGGCTGGAACTGCCTCAATGGAGGAACTTGGAGCGGAGCGCCCGGTGCACGATAACTGCTCTGAAAAGTCGGGCACTCCCGCTGCTGATGACCACGACCACTACAAGAAAAACAAGCGCCTGATCCCTTGGCATAGGCCTGAGAGTTGCTACCTCCGGAGAAACGAGATGGTAAGGGATGGGACCTACCCCCAGGTGAACGGAAACTCTTCTGTCCTGAAAACCGGGAACCCCGAACCACAGCTCTGCTTTGTGAGGAATCTTGACGATTCCCCTCTCGTGAAGATCCGGTCCTGGCCAAAGTCCTCTCAACAACCTCTTCCCTTTCCAGCACCTCAAGATATGTCTTCAGCATAAATGGGGTGACCTGGCGCTGGATCTCTGGACGCAAAGCCTCCTTGAAATGCCTTGCCCTGGCCTCATCATCTAGTAACAGGTCTAAAGCATATCATAGAAGGTTCCTGAAACGGATTCCAAACTCTCGAACACTGGAGCTCCCCTGTCGAAGGGTGAGAATCTCCTGGCGACTGGACTCCTTCGCAGTCGATGAAAGAAACTCGACTCTAAACCTGTCTCGAAACTCCTCCCATGAGATCGCTGACTCCTCGCGATCCCCAAGGAACAATAACCACCACTGCCTCGCTTCTCCACGCAGCATCGTCACAACCAAGGACACCCAGTGTTCCTTCCGAGCATGAATCGAACTAAAGCCTATCTCGACCTCCTCCAACCAGTCTTCTGTGACTGCATCTAAAACAGAGCCATCGTACTTCTGTAGACTCTGGCGCTGGAACTCTCGGAGTGTCTTCCTCCAAGTGTCATCGTCGTCAAACTCTACCCGGCGACGATCTGCCGGGACAGCCTGCTGGGCATCTTCTGTGCAAACCTGACGAGGATGTCGACCTGGAGCCATACCTGCAAAATAGCAACTGTTAGAGCTCCTAAGACTGGAATATGGAAGACTCAACATTAATTAATTGTTTTGTTTTATTAAGTTTATGTTACCTATCCCAAGGTCTACCCATTCAAACACAGGTGCAAATAATAATGATGCATGATCCTTTCTTAGGTCTCTACCCCGCAACCAGTATCACTTTGTTTAGTAGCCATCGTAAACTTAAAGGTCCGTGCAACAGATCATAGGGGGCCCTAAACGCCTATGTCTTTGATGGTCTCCAGTGTTTACGCCACTTGATAAACATGAATGACACTATTGCCCTACCATCCCACGCATCCTCACATGTGCCTAACTCCAAACTCCATCCTATCCCTCAACCTAGCTCTGATACCACTCTGTCACGACCCCCTCCCCACAAAGTGTACCCCTCCTGGGCCGGCAATGTGAGAAGGGAGATAATGACCCCCGAGTCCCGCCTCCAGTAGGCCCCGGGTTGGCGACTAGCACCGAGGGTATAATACACACACAAATGGGAGGCATTACCCTCTAAGAGAACACATACATAAGAGAGAGATAGAATAGACTCCAACCAACTCCAACTCATAACTGAAAAATAAAAGAAACCCAAGTAAATATATGAAATGTCATCCAAAAGTACTACAACTGAAAGGGAAAACTAAAAGTACCCAAAAGAAAGTAAAACGGTAGCGACCACAAGCCCGAACAGCTCCTCCTCTAACTGCAAGCTAGTAGTAACCAGCTTGATCTCCAACCTTATCCAAGTGACCTGAAAAACAGTTTATATGTACATAGGGTGAGTATAACAGTATACTCAGTAGGATCTTCCCCAAGCCTCTCGTGAAAAAGTAAAGAAAGCATGTTAAAGCCCAGTGAACAACAAGTGAAACTAACTCATCACCTAAACAGGTATACTATATTCCCAACCTCACCATGGCTACTCTCTCCAAGTAACGCATACAAGAATATAGCATATAGTAAAGAATATCAAGGGTACCCTGCTACTACTTCCCCACTGGTTTTCCGCTTTGCCCCAACGACATACGTCCTGTGCATCTCTCTCCAAGGCTTGGCCGCAGACACCTGGGCTAAGGTCCACAATCTGCACCTCGTGCACCACATAGGCTTGCCCGTAGACACCTGGGCGAAGCACCACACCGTCCTCACAACCAAAAGTAACCAGGTAGTTTCCGGGAGCCACCACAGCCCACGTAACGTGTATCATACATCGGGTATAATACCTCAAGCCATTACAGCCCATACTCCGAGTAAGGATCCTCAAGCCATCATAGCCTATACACATTACACCAATAGTAGTCCATAGGATACTATATCCAGAATATATGTGTGTGAATAACCACAATCCATTACAGCCCTCTACACACATATATGGGGTAACTAACCGCTATGCCTCATGGCACAAATATCTACCAAGAGAAGAGAGAGGGGCCAAAGGGGGTAGTCAGCCATTCAACCTCCCATCAGAATGTTAGGGAAAACACCCCCCCGGGGCTCAGAATCCCCGGGGTGTCAGTTTCCCTTACCGACAGGGTGGAGTAGCATATAGAAACACAAAAAGTACAGAATATATATGTAACTCACATCCACACTATGGGAATTACCTAGTCTTAGATACAATTGCAGCTAACGTCTCTCAGACTCCAGGCTGCTACTTCAAAGACTAGGTATCCTATAAGCACACAAACATTTGAATAGCTTTATTAGATTACTCCATTCTCATTTTATCAGTTCCACTATACGTTAATTTAATTCTTTAAACATTAATTAAGAATGAACAATTACACATTAAACTGAATTGGCATCACATTCAAAAACTGCTCCTTTTTAGGATTCACATCACTGTTAAATTCAAATATCTCCATCCCCATGGATTTTCACCATTTAATCAAACATTCACTACCGAATTACTTTTCCCATATTCCCAGGCATTCTAGAAAGCATCCTATGCTTCTAAAAACGAAGGAGGATCAACACGGTGAGTAGATATACTACCCGTCGAGTCTTTGCCGCCTATAGAAAGAGCATAGACCCATTTTCCCTCGAGAGGCTAAACACGGAAAGCACGTGGCATACCCCGCGCGTCTTCGCCTCCTTCGGAAGAAGGGTAGCAAGACCAGCTGCCTTGGGCAGTGGGGAAAAGCAAAGCAGATTAACATTCCAAGAAAACCACAAGCATATAGCAACCGCATCCATCCCATTCCATCACCCCTGGTGTCCTCCCCGACACTCACATGAATAAACCGATGCATCTCGCCACACTAGGTGTCATCCGCTGCCACAACCACAAGTCCCCATACCTCCACATATCACAACAGCCATACAGGCTCACATCAAATCACAAGCAACAGGAAATCAAAGATCACAAAATGGGCTCTCAGCCCTTTAACAAGGCATTCAGCCTTCATACAAAAATGATCACTCAGAGCTCCAAACCACAAGGCATTCTGCCTTACAAGTAAGATGGTAACTCAGAACCCTTTTGAAATTATCGAACTAATAGTTCTTTAATCCATCTTGAATTAACAGATTCATTAACATGCCTCTTTATCTTTAGCCAATTATTTAACAAATAATTCCGGATTTACGTTCTTTATCAATTTCCATCATGAACGAGCAAATAATTAAATAAAAAACCATAGATATCACTCTATCTAGGAAAACATGAGGCAAACCGTTATCACAGTACAAAGCAACAACATGCGATCAAACAATTCTTTTAATCCGGTTCAAGTATTTAATGAAGTCAATTTCATTGTGATCAAACAGACTAAATCATGCTAATTCTATGATTGCACATACACAATTAGAGAATCCATGAATCCCCTCCCTCGAAGAGTTCTTGACGTCCTTTATCCACACAACGGGCCACAATCCTTCTCTCGCGACAACTGCATCCACCCGAGGATGCCACGGTAAGTCCCAACCAACCAAACCCCATTAGAACCATGGGGATTACATGGTAATATGGAAGGGAGAACAAGAGAAGGTGATCCCCAAAGGAACGATGATAAAACATACCTTATATGGAAGAATGATCGACACAGCTTGGTTGCATCTAAAACAGAGCAGAACCAATCCTAGGAGAAAAGATTGATTGTGCAACTCCTACGAAAATAATTGAAAGGTTCTAGTGCCTCTTAGTTGAGAACAAAGGTAAAGAAAAAGGGAGAATGATATCTCGTCCCTTTTTGAAGATTTAATGGGGTGACGGTTTAAGATCCGGTTAATTATCCATTAAAAACGGATCGTATTAACCCACGCGGTTTGACCAAGTAAATACATCCTGGCCTTAGGAATAATTAATATAGGATTTATGGCATTTGAATCGGTCTTAATATTCCTTAAAATAAGGCTTTAAATGTATTTTACGTCAAAGGAAACGTCAAAAAGGGGCAAAACTGTAGGAGTCTGGAAACACTGTTCACCCACTGTTACTGTACATGAAACCGATCTGTGAAACCGATCTGTGAAACTGATCTGTGAAACTGATCTGTGAAACCGATCTATCACACCGATTTGTGAAACCGATCTGTGAAACTGATCTGTGAAACCGATCTGTGAAACTGATCTACCAGACCGATCTGTGAAACCGATCTGTCACACCGATCTGTGAAACTGATCTGTCACACCGATCTGTGAAACCGATCTGTGAAACCGATCTGTCACACCGATCTGTGAAACCGATCTGTGAAACCGATCTGTCAGACCAATCAGTGAAACCAATCTGTCAGACTGATCTGTGAAACCGATCTGTCACACCGATCTGTGAAACCGATCTGTCACACCGATCTGTGAAACCGATCTGTCAGACCGATCT
This sequence comes from Viscum album, assembly GCA_963277665.1. Classification (NCBI taxonomy): domain Eukaryota; kingdom Viridiplantae; phylum Streptophyta; class Magnoliopsida; order Santalales; family Viscaceae; genus Viscum; species Viscum album. The sequence goes on from OY728131.1 coordinate 919,010,211, forward strand.
GTGAAACCGATCTGTCACACCGATCTGTGAAACCGATCTGTCACACCGATCTGTGAAACCAATCTGTCAGACCGATATGTGAAATTGATCTGTCACACCGATCTGTGAAACCGATCTGTCAGACTGATCTGTGAAACCGATCTGTCAGACCGATCTGTGAAACCGATCTGTCAGACCGATCTGTGAAACCGATCTGTCACACCGATCTGTGAAACCGATCTGTCACACTGATCTGTGAAACCGATCTGTCAGACCGATATGTGAAACCGATCTGTCACACCAATCTGTGAAATCGATCTGTCAGACCGATCTGTGAAACCGATCTGTCAGACCGATCTATGAAACCGATCTGTCAGACCGATCTGTGAAACCGATCTGTCACACCGATCTGTGAAACCGATCTGTCAGACCGATCTGTGAAACCGATCTGTCAGACCGATCTATGAAACCGATATGTGAGACCGATCTGTGAGACCGATCAGTGAGATCGATCTGTTACTGTTCATAAAACTGGAAACACTGTTCACAGAACCATAAATTTGGCAAAGTGTTGGGGATAAGTCCCCTTGACCTCCAAGAACACCTCTAACACCAACATTTCACAAAGTAATGGACCAGAGAGGTCCGGGCCATTACATCAAAACTTGACCCGAACTTGGTAATGATTAGGATATCATATTGAGTTAAAAACTTGTAAACCCTTCTATGTTGTGAATTAATTACTATTTTTTCATGTGTGGTGAGGGGGATTTTATTTTGAGTGGATCACAAATGTAACCAGTTGTAGGGGTTTAATTTAAAAAAGAAGAATTTATAAAAAACTGTACCACTGATTCACCCCCACCCCTCTCAGTGTTACACTAATATATATAGTTACTTTAATAAGTAATAAATATTACTAGATTTTCTGTTTACTTAATTGTTAATTCTATTAATTTTATAACATCTTTCATGTGGGTGGTAAAACTAACCCAAACAAGAATGTTTTATAACAAATGAATGAGTAAGAATATATTGTTGTATTATTATAATATCACTTTTATAGAAGAATTATGAAGTTAATTGATTTTTATTAATGTTTTAAAGAATATTCAATAATATGTGTAAGAAGATAATAAAGTAAATTATTAATAAAAATATGATACTTACATTGAAAATTAAATCTTACCCTAAGGATCTTTTTTGAAATGAAGGATTTAAAACTCCTTATCATGAAAAAAAAATCTCCCAAATGTGATTAAGGTTTATCAAGGAGGGAAATAATGTGGATAATTGAGATAAAACCAAATGAGAGGTATATTTTAGAGCAGGTGGAGGAGGGTTCCTTTTATAGATAAGTTTGAAATTATATTTGTAAATACTCATTTCTTAATGTATAAGAATGTTATTTTGAAAGTAAAAGGTCATAAAGAGTGGAAAAAAAATGAATATCTGCCATGTATTACCTAACACACATAATTAAGTTATCCAGTTTTGTGATATATTATCACTTTATAAATCATTTTAACCCTTTAACCTATTTTATTTTTTACTATGGTAACTCTCTTTTTACTAAAGTAACTTGTTTTCAAAAAAAATTAAATTGACCCTATTACCAAATTCTAATAGAATAATTCCAAATATGAAATCCATTTTATTAAATTTAATTTCTAAAAAATATTAAAATTAATTTTAAAATAAAAAATCTCATAACACATAAAAATAATTTTTAAGAAAGTATTTTTTAAAATATTAAATTATTTTATTCTTATTTTTATCCAATTAATAATAATTACATGAATGTTAATTCACTTTTTTATATAAGAAATAATTTTCATTAAATTTTAATACTTAAAATATAATAAATTAAAGCTTTAAATAAATATATATAATATATAATAAAATAATTTTTTTAAATAAAACATATTTCTTTAACTATGGATAATTAAATTTTTAATCCTTATAATTCCTTAATTATTTTTTCGATGTAATTTATTATTTTATAATCATTCCTTGAATTTTATCAATCCATTTTATTAAAATAATTCTTTAAAAATAATAAATTTATTAAAAATAAAAGAAATTATTTCTTTAAAATATAATATATTTTCAAAAATGATTTATTATATTTTATTTTATTTCAAAATTAATTATTTTATATCAAATAAATTATTTATAACTCAAATACATGATTTTTACCATCTAATTAAACTTTATTTATATTAACTGTATATTGGTAATTTTGAACTAGTAATATGTTTACTAGTATTATACTCAATGATTATATACCTTTCATTATAGTCAAATAACAACTATATTTCCCTTATTACATTTTATAAATTCATTTCATTCTAACATCTCAAATCACACTTCCCATTGATTTAATTTTCTTTTAACATTTTATAAAATGATTTATTTATTCATGATAGTTTTTTCTAATTTTAGTTTTAGTTCTACTAACAATTATATTCAATGGTAAATATGATCCTAAAGATTTTTTTAATTATAAAAATATCATTTTTTGTATTTGTTGTCCAATTTTATTTTATAAACTTTTAAGGGATGAAATTATTAATGGTATGTAATAATTGGTTTCATATACTTATATTGTAATGTTATATTATGAGTTAATAAAGTATTGTTAATTTGATTCATAGCTTATATGATTTATTTTTTACTTAAGTTTCTATTAGAATAAAACAAGTAATTTAGGGAAGGAAAATGCATACCTAAATCTGGGATGTTAAAATTTGTTTAAAAACCTAGGTAATATTATAATAAAACATTTTCATGTCTTATTAATATTAATTAATTATATTTTATAAATATATATTCACTGTTTTAATATTAGGTAATTTTCTGGTCAAAAAAGAAATATTGTTATATTCTTACTAAATCTGTTTACATATATTATATGGTTTCATTTAAAGAATTTATAACCAAATTTTAGAATTTTAATATAAAAAAATTAATTTCATTTTTTAAATCATAACATTAAAATTATATTAGGGTTAATTTTTTAGAATTTTCTAAAAAAATATTTTTCAATAAATAGTGGAAAATACTGATTTTATTGGAAATTGTATTTTATTTTCAAGTATTTTCAAAGTAAAATTCTATTTTGGATTAGTTTTATAATTTTATTAGTTAATTTATATTGAAAATAATCTAATTATGGTCTTTATAATTAATTTTAAACATGAATTTTGAATAAAAACATTTTTTGAACATAAAACGAATTTTTCAAAAAAAACGTTTTTCAGCACGTTTTGAAGGTTTAATTTTAAATTAAATTCTACCAATTATAAAAAATTAATCTAAAAAATGTATTAAATATTTATAATCATAAGTTAAAAATTTTATAAATTTTCCCCTTTCATTTTTTTTCATTATGAATATTAACCATGGTAATTTTTTGTTACCATGGTAAAGGTAAAATAGGTTAATTAGGGTTAAAACTATGATGATAAGGATTAAAATTCATTCAAAAACATAAATTTATTTCATTGGATTATTTTATTTCATAACTAATAATAAAAACTTCTAAAATATGACATTTTTCCATTTATATTTGATTTTTACATTTATAATATTTAAGTAAAGGAAAATGTCAAAAGTGTCACTCGCTTGATTTAAATATCTATAATATATTGTGATAGGGATAAAAACTATTTATGTTTGGTTATAAATGGTTATTTTAAATATGAATTAATTTTTTTATCATGTTGATGTATTTTTAATTTTTAGTGATGAAATAATTACATTAAATTCTTATACAATGCTGACTTAGTGCTTGTGCAGGTAGTGGAAAAAACATATAAATGATCTTAAAAACTCTAAAAGTAATATTGTTTAGGTGATTTATGGTGTACCAAAAATTTATAGATAAAAATAAAATTTTATAAATTTTTTAATAGATTATATTTTAATTCAATTGTTTTCATATTGATTTTAAAGTTAAATTAATTAAATAGTTTCAGAAATGACATTAATGATATTTTATAATAAAAAATATTTTATTAATTAATTAAAAATTAATTAAAATTATATATTTGAAAAATTTAATGGTATATGGTTATAAATATCAATAATTGTCCATTTCATAGTCACTTTTAATTTATATCGACTTTCTTGACCCCTAACAAGTAAAAAACTTTGATATCACAGTAATTGTCAAAAGGGTTAACAGGGGGTTAAAACAAAGAGATAAGGGTGAAAACATCACCTAAACATGTAAAGTTATTATTTTATGATATTATTTCTACTAAAAATAATATTATATTCTAAATATATCTATTTTTATCTATTTTTTCATTAAAAATAATTTATATTAATTTAATACTTTAATAAATTCCAAGAGTGCCCCTCCCCTCACTTATAAAAGGGAACCTCCTCTCCTCTCTTCCTCACACTATTTTTTCACTAAATATTAGAAAATAACTAACTAGATACATTCTTAAAAACCCTTACTATGTCATAGAGGCCCTTTTTTATCATAAACTAGCCTAAGAAGTCTTTAGGTATAAACCTAAAGGGCTTGTCCGAATAAGAGGTGTATTTCTTTACAAAGTTTTTTTGTTTTATTTCTTCTTCTACCTCCTTTAAATCTTATTAAACCATTATAAAATTATATAATAATTGTATTTCATATACTGAGATGTTATTATATTAATTTAATAATCTATATTCATCTCATCTTCTATAAAATAGGAAGTGAAATCGTCATTTGTGTGTACGGTGGACTACTGCCTCGTGAACCGATGTAATTCATTTTCCATCACCACCTCTCACAACTAGTTATAGTGATATATTTAATGTATATATATAATATTCAGGATATATTTATCATTTTTAAGCATAATATATTATATAATTTCTTACTTTTCCATCAATTGAAAATGATTATGTTGTTCGTATGGATGTGTGGATTACCACCTTCAAGAAGTGATGTGATTTGTTTATTATGAACACATACCATGGATAATATATATAAGTATATTTAAAGAAATAATATGATATTTATAATATAATAATCATTATTGAAAGATAACATTATACTTATCTTCTTTCCTTCATGTTCTTTGAAAAATGGAAATGTTACTAATGAGTATGTACGGCCTACCGTCTCCATGATAGTAACGCAATTCAATTTTCATAACCATATTTCATGTGTCACAACCCCCTCCCCACAAGGTTTACCCCTCCTAGACCAAAAATGGGAGAAGATAGATACTGACACCCGAGTCCCTCCTCTAGTAGGCCTCGAGTTGGTGACTAGAACTGAGGGTCTGGTAAACACACAAATGGCAGGCATTACCCTCTAAGAGAACACATGAAAAAGAGATAGATATGACAGACATCAACTAAATACTTCTCAGACTCCATATAGAAGAAAAAACACAATTCACATATGTAATTTCATGAAACAACTACTAAAACTAAAAGTAAAAGTTCAATTACCAAAATAAAATTAAAGATAGCAGCGACCACGAAGCCCAAACAACACCTGTTAAACCCTAAGATAGTAGTGACTAGCCTGATCTCCAACTATCTCCAACTAAATTGAAAAATAGTTTATATAAATGTAGGGTGAGTATAACAGAATACTTAATAGTATCCTCCCCAGAGCCTCTCATACAAAAGGTAATGAAAGCATGATAAAGCATAGTGAACAACAAGTGAAACTAACTCATCACCTAAACAGGTATACTAAGTTCCTAGCCTCACCATGGCTACTCTCACCAAGTATTGTGTATAAGAGAATATAATATAATAAAGATTATCAAGGTTATCCAACTACTGCTTTGCTATTGGTTTTCCTCTCTTCCTCAACATCACATGTCCAGGGAATCACTCTCCAAAAAGGTTATCCCACAGACACCTGGGAAAAACACCACAACATGCACCTCATGCAAAGCACCACCACGTCCATATAACCAAAAGTAACCAGGTAGTTTCCAGGAGCTGCTATAGCTCAAAAAACATGTATCATACATTAGGTATTATACCTCAAGCCAACACAACCCATACACCAAGTAAGGATCATCAAGCCATCATAGCCTATACACATTATACCTATAGTAGTCCTTAGAAAACTATATCCAGAATACATGTGTGTGAAATAACCACAAGTTATTACATCCCTCTACACACATATAAGGGGGAAAATAAATGTTTTGCATACCAGCACAAGTAACTACCAAGAGAAGAGAACAGGTCTAAAGGGGGTAGTCATCCATCCATCCTCTCATCGGGATGTTGGGGAAAACACCCCCCAGGGCTCAAAATCCCTAGGGTGTTAGTCGCCCTAACTGACAGGGTGGAGTAGCATGTAGAAACCCAAAAATTACATGATATAATATTGTTCTCAACCAAACTATGGGCATAACCTAGTCTAATACTCAATTTTATCTAACGTCTCTCGAACTTCTGAGTACCTCTTCTAATACCAGATATCTTATAAGCACATAAGCATTTAAGAGATACATTAAGTTATTTTATTCCTTTTTCATCAGTTTCACTTTATGTTAATTAATTAATTAACCATTAATTAACCATTAACATCTTCCACATTACATTACATTGGCATCACAACAAAGTTCTATGCCCCATAGGTATAAGAAAATTGATTCCACAATTTCTCAAAATTATAACCTTAGCATTATATCCCAGAAAGATCCAAGCCCATGCGTTAAACATTTATTCATTTATTAACATCATTATTTCCCATATTACCAGGTATTCTAAGAAAAAAATATAATCTACCAAACATAAGGGTCTCAACATGGTGAGTTGATGAACTACCCATCGAGTCTTCTCCACCTATAGTAGGAGATTAGAATCATCCAAAAACAAGAAGCTAAATATAGAAAGCATGTGGCATACCCCGTACATCTTCACCCCTCTTGGAATGATAGTAACTAAAACCATCTTCCTCAATCAGTGAGTAAAGGAAATAAAATAAACAACAACATGATCATCTACCAAGAAATAGATTCAAACAAGAATCCAGCTTTTATAACAATGGGTAATCCTATTTTTAACCCATTTTTCATTTCTGGTGTCCTCCCAAACACCCACATGCATATCCTCGTGCATCTTTCCACTACAAGCGTCAACTAGTACCACAAAAATCGGGCCTTCCCACCCCCCACATACTACAATATCCCTCTAATATTTGTCATCCTATTCTCATGTCACATCCGGACCTCCCTTCCCCACAACCACGACAACCCTCTAGGTTCAGATCATATCACATGTATTGGGAAAAAACATAGTAATCGATATCTTGGACCTAAATAAGGCATTCATCCTTCACACACAATGAGATCGCATGCCGCCAAATCACAAGGCATTCATCCTTTACAATAAAGAAAGAAACACATACCCAAAAAGGAATTATATTGTATCATTCAACTGGTTCTTATTCCATATTTAATTAATAGATTCATTAATCACAGGTTCCAACTACAAGAAACCTAAGAAACAAGCTATCTCAGGATATCACAAATTATTTAAATAATTAATTTAACATGATTTTAATTATTTTATCAATAGGAATCATCATTATTCAGTTTCATTAACCAATTCAATTAAACATGCATACTTTCATCGATTTGATTATCATAAAATTACACAAACAATCAGATTCAATAAACATTTCTCTTTAAAACTTTATCTAATTAATTATCAATTAATTCCAGATTTATGTTCTTTACCAATTTCACATTCTAAACTAAGCATAATAATCATATCATAGATACCACACTATATAGAAAATTAAGAGGCAATCTGTTATCACAGTACAAACAAAAGCATCTTCATGTGATTGATACCAATTATTTAATCCACTTCAATTAATTATTAGGTTAATTTAATTATAATCCAAGGGTCTAAGTCATTCTAAATCTATGATTGCACATGACTAAATAGATAAGTAATGAATCCCCTACCTCAAAAGGGTGTCAACGTTCTTTGCGCGAGAATGAACCACACAATAGATCTCTGATCACCCATCCTGCAAGAACTACACCCACTCGAGGATTCCACGCTACAATCACACCAACAAAAAACTAAGACAACTCCATTATAAGCATCATATATCATCCTCTGTCGCATGAAAATAAGAATGGGAGTATAAAGATATCAACTATAGAAAACTACTATAAAAAAGGTATAACATTCCTTAGATCGAAGACATGTTTATATGGATCTAAGGAGGAAATCTAGGGATTGATCCTTGGAAAAGTAATCCCCAAAACATCAAATAGGGGGTCTTTGGGTCACCTAGAATCAAAAGAAAGGCACTACAATTATAGGGTTTGGAAAACCTGAGTGGCTAAAAACATTTAAAATAGCACTACAATAGGGAATTACATTACGTGTAATTCTCTTTCATGTTGTGTAATCCTCAGGGTTCAATTTCCACCAAAAAATGCATCACCTCTTCATTTTATTTATTTTTTTTTCTAGCCCCAATACATTACACATTGTGAAACCCACTTTCACGTCATGTAACTCTTTATGATGTGAAATCTCCTAGCTTCCAACTTCTAGCAACTGAACTCCTCCAAACTTCCTCCAAGCCTCCTCCTAGAACCCCATTCTTTAGAAACATGCAAAGGGTTGATCCACATGGATTTAGTCCCTTACAATAGATACCTTTAAAAACATTCTCTTCCTCAAGAATCAAAAACCAATCTAGAGCGGAAATAGAAAAAGGGGTTATCTGAACAACCACCCCATGAGATACCTCTCAAGGCTCTCGTCACCGCAGGAGCTCAACCACCACACCAGGGGAACAATTTAAAACCATGAAACAACCAAAACCAACTCCTAAACACTATTTTGGGGGAGATACCTCTCAAAAGAGAGCAAGAAATAACAAGCAACAAGAGAAATCCATCTCACAAACAAGAAAATGTCTAAAACCAAAAAATGAACAATGTTACAAGAAAAGAGCTAAACACCAAATAGATCAGGGTACTAAATGTGTATCTGTGACTCACGTTCCCAGGTACTCTCCTCCATGCTATCATGTCTCTGCAAGATGCAAACCAAGGAGATATCACACTCACAAAACACCTTCTCCTCACAGTCTTGGATCTCTATAGTCCGCTCCTCAAAGGCTGCATCATTGTCAACATTGATCTCACCTCAATGGATGATGTGAGAATTATCATGAATATAATGAAGGAGATGCAACATGTAAAAAACATTGTGTATCCAAATCATCTGTAGAGGAATTTTTGTCTGATATATCATGGTATCAACATGAGATAACACCTTGAAAAGACCAAAAAACCGAGGATAAATCTTACTCCCATGACCAAATATTCATTTCCCCTGATGGGGAGTCACCTTCAGAAACAAATTATCCCAAAAATTGAACTCCATAGTTCTCCTCCTATTATCAGTATATTATTTATGATGATTCTGCACTACTTCCATCCTATTACAAATCACCTAAACCATCTATGTTATATTCTGTACCAGTTCTGACCCAAGAATTGCTAACTCTCTAACCCCATTCCATCATAATGGAGAATGGAAAGGTTAGTCATACAATACTTTAAATGGTTACATACCGATGGTGGAGTGAAAACTATTATTGTCAGTAAACTCTACTAAGGGTGGGTGCCTCATCCATGAACCTCTAAAATCCAAGACCTAATAGTGCAACATGTCTTCAAGAGTTTTGATGGTGTGCTCTGTTTGACCATTCGTATGTAGATGAAAAGAAGTGTTAAGGAATAGTTGAGAACTAAAATCATGCAAGAGACCTATCCACACCATGGAGGTAAAACAAGGATCTCGATCAGAAATAATCATCCTCGGGAATCTGTGGAGTCTCACCACCTCTTCCAGATACTTTCTCAACAAAACCTCCACTGATCTTGACTCCTTGATCACTATAAATTGGGATGATTTTTTCAAACAATACACTACCAACCATTTAGCATCATATCCTCCCTGATCTCGAGGTAAACTTGTAAGAAAGTCCATCGAGATTTCCTCTTACTTCCACTAAGGAAGATCTAATAGCTAGATAAAACCACTGGGAACACAGTGCTTGGGTTTCACCTTCTGGAAGATGAAATGTCGAGACAGAAACTCTGCAACAACATGCTTCAACCTAGGCCACTAAAACTAACTTCTCAAATCTCAGTACAACTTTTTCACGCTAAGATGTATCACCAAAAGAGAAATATGGAACTCTATAAGAACTATCTCACGCATCACCAAAGGTATGAAAAGCTCTCCCTGAAAAAACACTCAACATTGTTCATCCTCAAACCAACCATCAAGGGCCTCACCACAAACAACTCGGTCTCTCTAGATCTCCACCTCAAGATCCCCCAACCGGGACTCCTCTACCTACTGAACTAGAGATGAATGCACCTTCATCTGAAAAAGACAACATATTCCCCCAACTTATCCCATATCTAGATGCAATGATGAAAGTTCTTCCATTACTCTCTAGGAATCTTCTAATTCCCACACTACATCATTGAACGAATTCTTACTCAGTGAATCGGACATGAAATTCCCCTTTCTAGGTTTATATGAAATCTTGAAGTCATACTCCTATGATAACTCCATCAACAGACATTGATGCAAGTTCAGGTCATGTTAGGAGAAAACATACATCATGCTCATATGATCGGTGAAAACAACAAAGCGCTCTCTAATGAGGTAATGTCTTTATAACTTCAAGTGAAACACTACCTCCCCCAAATAGAGATCATGGGTGTAATATTTACACTCATGGGGGAATAATTGTCGAGAAACATAAGAGACAATCGATCTCTACTTCATCATAATACAGCCCAACCCTAGAAGAAAATCATCACAGAAAATATCAAACTTAACTCCTTCTATTGGCATACAATGAACTAAAGAACTAAGAAAATCCTTCTTCAGATGATCAAAAATAACCTGGCACTGATCATTCCATAGGAATGACTGATATTTTCAGGTCAACATTATTAGTGGGGTTGCAACTTGAGAAAAATTGACTATGAACCTCCTATAACATCTTGCAAGACCAAGGAAACTTCACACGTATGCCACTGTCTTGGGGGATTCCCAAGACTCAACTACTTTTATCTTTTATGAATCCATAGTTACTCACTATTGAGATATAACATTTCTTAAGAAATTTACTTCTCAAACCCAAAAATAACACTTACACAACTTCCCAGATAACTTCTCAAGGCGAAGTACTCCCAAAATTGAACACAGATGCTCTGTATGATCCTCCTTAGATACAAAGTACACAGGGATTTATTCAATGAAAATCACCATGAACTTATCCAGGAACTCACAGAACACAACATTCATCAACCCCATTAATACAACAATAATATTCATTACACCAAACAACATCACAATAAACTCATAATTCCCATGAAGACAATGGAAAGCAGTCTTCAGGATATTCTCATCCTTTACATGCATCTGATAATATCCTAACCGGAAATCGATCTTCAAGAACCAAATTTCACCCATCATCTGATCAAATAAATCATCAATCCATGGAAGAGGATAGAGTTTCTTCACTATCATTTGGTTCAAGTGATGATAATCGATACAAAATCACAAACTGTTATCAGCCTTATTTACAAACATGACTAGTGAACCCCATGGTGACACACTCGGTCGAACAAAACCACACCACAATAGACCATAAAGATGTATATACATCTCTCTCAACTCATAATTCAGCATCATATACAAAGATATCGAGATAGGAGACATTCTCTTCTATAGTTCAATCACGAACTCGATCTCTCACCGAGGGGGTGATGCTAAAACTTCCTTTAGAAATATTTCAGGGTACTATTCTATAACCATGGGAAACATTGAATGTTGAACCTATGATGAACTTAGAATTATCTCAGCCATCAAGGATGAAAATTATAGAACATGACTCTGAACCATCCAAGGGTCTTTCTCACCAATAGACACTGTTATCTCTCCATCAGCATTGAAGAACCCAACCTACCTCCTGAATCAATCCATGACATACTGAACCACATAAAACCAATTAATTATAATTATTATTTAATATGGTTTTATTTGTAAACATAGGAAATATCCCCAACAGCGGTGTTTCCCCAGTAATAGCTCATAGACCCTATATACACCCAGCAAGTCAACTCAACCTCCAACTGGCTTAGTCAACGCCAAGGGAACTCGAAGTCTCACTACCTCAAGTCCCAAAGTATGGATAAGGGAAGGTGATATGAAGGAGTGTGTCACTACTAGATCAAAAAATTCATGCACCCAATTAAAAACAAGAAAAGGGTACCTAGAATGACATAGGGCGCGCCTGGCGTTGGAAAAGCTAAAGTATGAAGCTGGCCACAACCTGCTCCATGGACTCTCTAACCCTACTGAAGACCACCTCCACAACCACGCACTTATCTCTAAGGATGGGGAGCGTCTCAGGGATGTCATCTTCTTACCTCATATACTCTCTTATGATCCCAAACTGGAGAAAACTATTGTTGTTTTCTCGGTTGGAACTGACTCAGTGGAGGTACCTAAAGAAAAAAAACAGGAAAATGTTGACTACTCAAAAAGGTCAGGCACTATCACCACTTATGATCTCAACCATCACAATGAAAATATTCTTTTGATCCCTTAGTATAGTCTTGAGATCCACTACCCCTATATAAATGATACTTTGAGGGTTGGTAACTACCCCCATCTAATTGGAAACTCTTCTATTCTGACAATTGGGAACCCCAAACCACAACTCTACTTCATGAGGATATGGTACCATCTAACATCCTCTTGATGATCTCTTCCTTTTACATCACCTCAAGATACATCTTTGGCATAAATGAAGTGACCTGGAACTCGATATTTGGATGAAAACCCTCCTCTAAATGCTTTTCCCTAGCCTACTCATCCGGAAATAGTTATAAAGAATATCACAGAAGGTTTCTGAAATGGATCCTGAACTCTCACACACTAGATCTCCTCTGACAAAGGGTAATAAGATCATGGTGACCGGTCACCTTTTTAGTTAAATAAATACACTCAACTCTAAACTATTCTTAGAAATATTCTCATGAGACTACTGACTCCTCGTGATCTCCAATGAATAAGAACCACTATTACCTCACTGCCCCATGCAGCATCATCATATCCAATGATACTCAGTGGTCCTTCTAAGCATAGATTGAACTGAAGTCTATCTCAACCTCCTCCAACCAGTATTATGTGACTACATCTAAAATGGATCCCTCATACCTCTATAGACTCTAGTGATAAAACTCTCTGAGTGTACTCCTCCAAGTGTCATTGTCAATAATATCTACCCTATGGTGATCTACTAGTGCAACCTATTAAACATCTTCTGCGCGAACCAGATGAGGAAATCAACCTAAATCCATGCATAAAAAATAAAAAACAATTAGAGATCCTAAATCAGGTATATATAAAACTTTAAAATTAATTAATTGTTTTCTTTTATTCATTTTAGGTTAATCTATCCCAAGGTCTACCCATTCAAACATAAGTGAAAATAAAAATGATGCATGATCTTTCCTAGGTACCCACCATTCAACCAATATAACCTTGTTTAGTATCCATTATAAGCTTAAATTTATGTTCATAAGATCATAGGGGGCCCTAAATACCCATGTCTCAGTCGGGTACTCATGTTCACAATGCTTTCTAAACTTAGATAACACTATTTCCCTACCAATCTATGTAGCATCACTTGTGCCTAACTCCAAAATCTATCTTATTCCTCAACCAAACCTATAACACCACTCTTTAAATACCCCTCCCCACAAGTTTCACCACTCTTGGGTTAGTAATAGGGGAAGAGATATAGTGACACTAGAGTCCCACCTCCAGTAAACCCCAGGTTGGTGACTAGTACCGAAGGTATAGTGAACACACAAATGGGAGGTATTACCCTGTAAGATAACACATGTGAAAGAGGGAGATAATACAGAAATCAACTAACTCCTACTCAGACTCCAATATAGAAGATAAACCAAAATTCACATATGTAATTTCATTCAAGAAATAATAAAATAGAAAGGAAAATGAAAACTACCAAAAGAAAAGTAAATATAGTAGTGACTATGAAGCCCAAATAGCTATTGTTAAACCCCAATCTAGTAGTAACCATCTTAATATTCAATAAGCTCCAACTAACCTAAATTCAGTTTATATAAAAATATAGTGAGTATAAAAATATACTCAGTAGGATCCTCCCTGTAGTCTCTTGTGAAAAAAGTAACGAAATAATGCTAAAGAACAGTGAACAACAAGTGAAACTAACTCATAAACTAAATAGGTATACTAATTTCCAGTCTCACCATGGCTACTCTCACCAAGTATCACATACAACAGCATATAATATAATAAATAATATCAAGGGTACCTCCACTATCGCTTCCTCACTGGTTTGCCACTCTACCCCAACGTCGCACGTACTGAGTGTCTCTCTCCAAATAGGCTAGGTCACATAAACCTAGATGAAGCACCACAACATGCACCTCATGCAACATACCACCATTTCCACATAATCAAAAGTAACCAGGTAGTTTCTAAGAGCAACCATAGCCCGCAAAATGTGTATCACACATCGAGTATTAAACCTCGAGACATCACAACTCATACACCAAGTAAGGATCATCAAGCCATCACTGACTATACACGTTATACCTATAGTATTCCTTAGGAAACTATATCCAGAATACATGTGTATGAAATAACCACAAGCCATTACATATTTCTACGCACATATATAGGGAAAACTAACCGTCATGCATACCAATAGAAGTAAATACCAAGAGAAGATAGTGGGTACAAAGGGGGAAGTTGGTTATCCATCCTCTCACTGGGATGTTGGGAAAACACCTTCCCAGGGCTCAGAATCCTCAGGGTGTCAGTCTCCCTAACTGATGGGGTGGAGTAGAATATAGAAACACAAAAATTAAATGATATAATATATATCACAACCACACTATGGTCATAAAATAGTCTCAGAACCAACTACATCTAACGTCTCTCAGACTCCCGGCTGACTCTACTAAGACTAGATATACTATAAGAACTCAAAAATTTAAGAGCTCCATTAAGTTATATTATTTCATTTTAATTAGTTTCAATTTACATAAATTAATTCATTAACCATTAATTAACCATTAACATCTTCCACATTACATTAAATTATCATCATAATAAAGTTCCATGCCATCCAGACATAAGAAAACCAAGTCTACATCTTCTCATAATTAGAACCTCAACAATGAATTCCAGCAAGCTCCAACCCCACAGGTTAAAAATTAATTCATTTATTAATATCATTACTTTCCATATTACGAGGTATTCTAGGAAAACATTATAAGCAACCAAACACAAGGGGATCAACATGGTGAGTAGATAAACTACCCCATCGAGTATTCACCACCTATAGTAGGAGCGTAGACTCATCCAACCATGAGAAGCTAAACAGGTAAAGCACGTGGAATACCCCACACGTATTCACCTCTATTGGAAGAAGAGTATCGAAAACCATATTCCTCAAGAAGTGGGTAAAAGAAATAAGATAAACAAAAACATGGTCCTCAACCAAGAAACTAATTTAAACAAGCGTCCATCTTTAATAATAACTAGTAAGCCCAACTTAAACTCATTCCTTCATCTATGGTGTACTCTCCAACACCCAAATGCATATCCCAATGCATATTTCCAATATAGTTGTTAAATGATACCACAAAAAATAGGACTCCCCACCTCTCATACTATAACATCTCTACAGGACTAGCCATCCTAGACCCATATCACATCCAAGCCTCCCTTTCCCACAACCACAACATCCTTCCAGGCTCAGATCATATCACAAGTAGCATGAAACAAGCATATAAACTGGAATATTGGCCCTAAAAAGGAATTTATCCTTCACACACAATAATGTATCATGACTAAAAATCCCAATTCACTCATCCTTTATTAGAAAGTGGATAACACAGGCCCTAAAAGGCATTATCTTTTATCATACAACTAGTTCTTCTTCTATCTTGAATCAATTGATTCATTAATCATAGGTTCCAAATATGGGCAACCTAAGCAACAAGATATCTTAAGATATCACAAATTAATTAAACAATTAATTTAACATGACTTTAATTCTTTTATCAACAAGTATAATCATGCTTTGGGTTCATTAACCAACTCAATTAAACCTGCATACTTTCATCAATTTGATTATCATCAAATTATAACAATAACTGGATTCATTAAACATGCCTCTTTAAACCTTTATCTAATTAATTATAAATTAATTCCATCTTTACATTCTTGACCAATTTCACATGCTAAACGAAGAATAATAATCAAATCATAGATATCACACTATCTATAAAATCAAGAGGTATTTTGTTATCACAGTATAAATAACAACATCATCATGTGATCAATACTAATTCTTTAATTTGGTTCAAGTAATTATTAGGTTAATTTCATTGTAATATAGGGGGATAAATCATAATAACTCTTCTATTTCATGTAATTAAATAGATAATAATTGAATCCCCTATATCAAAAAGGGTGTCAACATTCTTCACGTGAGAACCAACCACATTGGGATTCAATCACTACTACATAGATGATGTGCCCATAAGGGTCTCCTTCGCTGCGTTAGGGTTCCCGTCATCGCCATCTTTCCTCAGTTAGCTACAGATTCATCCTCGGCTCTCATCAGCTTTGGGCATGCTCCTCTTGCTGTGGCGATATCTTGGCTCTCGATTTCTCCACATCGTCGAGGTGTGGGTTCCTGTTCCGAGGGTTCGTGGGTCCTCTGGCAGCGTCGTGGGCAGTAACCATCATCGGGTTTCTGCGGCGTCGAAGGTTCATGAACTTTGGTTGAATTGACTTCTCAATGGCGGCGCAATGTGGTCGATTTTTGGTCTGATGTAGTCTGAGGGTGCAGTCGTGTGTCAGTTGTGTGCTTTGGATGGATCTACGGTCTCTTCGAGCGATGGTGGAAACAGGTTTATCTTGGTTTCTTGCAATTATGATTCTTCCGACGTCTAGTTAGGGTGACCAGATTTTTTGTGATGGTTTCTAGATCTCTTTCTCTTGACTTTGTTTTTTCAATTTTGGTTTCTCCTTGAGTGTTGTTTGTTTATGCAGTTCGTGATCGGGTTTGGGTGATCTTCGGTTGGTTTTATGTGTTCTGCTAATTTGGTTTTGACGTTAGTATTTGTGGAAGATTTCATGGTGAAAGAGGTGGGGTTGGATTTGTTGGAGGTGATGGTTGGGTGATTTTTGTGAAGGAGAGAGGTCTGGTGTTCAGGTGATCTATTGGTTTGGGATGATTATGGTGAACTGGGACATGGTAGGGGCCCTTGGATATTTTCAGAATGCTGTTATGTATTAGTTGGTTTGATTTTTGTATGGTGTTGATTGTCCCAGAAATTCTGTAAGGATTACTTCAAACGAAGATTTAGAGCAGGATGGCTTCATTGTGCATGGCTATTCGGATTCGGATGTTTGGGAGGTTATGGCACGTCCATCAATACCAGGCCCATGCTTCTGCACGGGAAAGCTTGTTGAGCAGTCATGCAAGGTGGAGGCGTACCATATTGATGTCAATGCTGGGGAGGCGTTTTTCTGTGTAGTTTTATCTTGGGATGATTGAGACCCTTTTATCTTCATATTGTGTTAATGTCTTTAATTTTTGGAGTCTTGTGAGGTTTCCCACCTTTTCCCTTAAAAGGTGGTTTATCCAAAAACTTAATAAAAAATTTAGGCCTTCGGGCCATTCAGTCAGTGAGAACCAACCACACAAAAAATCTCTGATCACCCCTCCCACAAGAACAACATCCACTTGAGGATTCCACACCACAACCATACTAAAAAACAACCAAGAAAGCTCTGTTAGAAAGATGGTAGATCATCCTCCATCACATGTAAAGAATAATAATAATAAAAAGAGACAAATACAAAGAAACCACTGAAAAACAAAGGTAGAACAGACCTTGGATCGAAGACGGATCGCTACGGATCAAGGGAGTGAATCTAGGGATCGATCCTTGGAAAATGAATCCCTGAAACATTGAATATGGAGTCATCAGGAAGCCTAGAATTAGGAGAAATGCATTGCATCCATATATTTTGGCAAACCTGAGTGGCTAAAAACATTTAAAACTACATTGTAGTGAGTAATTACATGACATATAATTCCCTTTCACGTCGTGTACTCCTCAGGGTTTGGTTTTAATCAACAAATGCAACGCCACTTCATTTTATTTATTTTCTTCTAACCATGATCCATTACATATCATTAAACCCACTTTCACATCATGAAACTCTTCATGATGTGAAGTCTCCCTACTTCCAGCTTCTGGCGACCAAACTTCTCTAGAATTCCTATGAACCTCCTCCTCACACCTTGGTCTTCGGAAACACACAAAGGGTCGATCCACAAGGATTTGGGCCCTTAAATCATGGTTGGTTTTAAAATTATAATAAATGTATTAAAAATAAAACTATTTAAGGATTATTATTATAGATATTATGGAATAATTTCTACTTTGACCATAGTTAACTTACCAAATTCATTTTGAACATATAAG
Organism: Viscum album; assembly: GCA_963277665.1. Lineage (NCBI taxonomy): Eukaryota > Viridiplantae > Streptophyta > Magnoliopsida > Santalales > Viscaceae > Viscum > Viscum album. The sequence goes on from OY728131.1 coordinate 919,028,801, forward strand.
TCAAATATCTTCAAAATAATAAATATGAACTTAATTGATTAAGTAATTATATATAACATGGTAATAGATAAAATAAAATGAATAATAAACTTAAAAAGGTTCTTAGTAAAGTAAATAATTAGCATAAGTTTATTTTTCAAGAAGATAAGGATCATATGTGATGATTCAGACTCAAGGTAAGGGATACTTTACTTTTAATACCTCATTTTAAATATTTTCAAGATTTATTTTATAAATATATTAATTCTATATACATATTCTTAAAATTATTTTATCAATGTATTTATATAGAAATAAAATAATTATAAAGAAAATTTTATGTCAATTTTTACTTTATTTTAAAGGTTTTCAAAAGGAATCCTTTCTTTGTATTTTATATAGAATTTTTTGAAAAAAAAAGGCAAAAGTAATATTCTATTTTAACATATACGGTGTCAACAGTTTTTTCCATCATTATAAATTTTATTTGATGTTTGGATTCATTTATAATATTTCATGTTTTATACAAAGAAAAATCATCCTTCACTATGTTTTGGATATTTTTAAAATGGGTTTTAAATGGAATGGATATTTCAATATCTATAAAATGTTTTTCTTATGGGTGAAAAGAATATTTTTTTATATAATTTTTTATGTGTTATAATTATGTTGTAGTTATTAATAATTGTTTATGAATATAGATGTTTATGTTATAATACAAGGATGGGTGGATCCATTATAAACCATGTATGTTTGGTTTCGTTATAAACCAATTATGGGTTGTTCCGTTATAAACTAAGAATAGGTGAGCCTGATATAGCTCTCCAATGCATTGGGTATTTTTAAGAGTGATTGTAAGAGTGATATGAAAATGGCGTCTCAAGTTACCTTCATGATTTATCTATCATTTTTATTGTTTTTTATAGAAATATTATGATTTCACATGGTAATACATTGATATTATGTTTAAAGTAAAGTATATGCTACTTTTTAAGGGTAAAATGTATATCTTTTTTAAGAAAAAAAGTTTTCATGATTGCAAAGAAACCTTTATGGGTTTTATTTTTTCCATAAATATTTCTTATGAATTGTTTTATGAAAATATTTTGAGATATAATTTTATTTCTTGGGTAATAAAATTTTTATTTTTAGATTGGATTTTATTTTGAAAAAGAAAAATTCATATGAATATTTATGGACTAATGAGTTTCTTTATTTACTTCATTTTATATGTCCCTTATAAAGATTTTTGTACTCATACAATGTTTTAAAAAGTCATATGGTTTTAAGAATGATTAGGTTCAAGGATCAATTCAAGATTAAATTCTTTAAGATATTTTAGGAAAATAAAACTTGTTATATATTAATAGTTTTTTATTGTGGGAAAAATGGATATTGAGTCAAAGTGTTCACTTTGTGATGTAATATTTAGTTATGTAAGAGTTATGAACAAATTATCTAAAACTATAAACCTAAAATATATTTGAGAATAGAAGAAAATTAATTATTATCTAAAGACATAATTTATGGATTTTTTAGGATCAAGTCCTTATAATATGGGTACTTATTTTAACCCATACAAAATCTATTTGAGTATGCATAACAAATAATACTTTTAATTTTCATTGAAACCTATTGGCTCATACATGTAAATTTATCCACCTAAATACCTATTAATTAATGTCATATTTATATCTAATTTCTCAATATGTATACCTTAAGATACAAAAAATGTGTGAATTTTTCATGTGGTTGCATGGTTCGCCACTAGAGAGAAGATTTTACTAAAATTAATGCCTTTATTTTATTGAATATATTTTACAACCAACCTCGCATTATACTATTTCTTACTATCTACTTATTACTTTAACTGATAGAACCACTTGTTCTGAAGAGATCACTTCCACAATGGTAGATATATTAACTCTTAAGTTTCATTCACATGTAAGGAATTTATCTCTTTATTCATTGTTGAGTCCCATTATTTTATATCACTCATAATTTCCACTAATTCTGAGATTTATGGTTCTTTATAATTCATTATAAGTAAATAGCGTAAGTTTGATTCAAACCTCTGCATCATGATTTTGACCCTATTATACTAATCCAACTGAACTTTATAATCAATTAATCCTTCCAAAAAAACTCATATGTGATTTATAAGTATTTAAACATTCCAATGCATTAGTATTTCCTATTAGCTTCAAAACTAAACTAAAAGAGGTTTAAGAATTGTATGATAGGAAAAAAATATAAGGTGAATTTAGTTATGAAGTACTTTTAACAAAATGAGATATTGGTTTTAAAACAATTTTCTCTCTAGTAATGAAGCATATATATATCCAAATAAAGATAAAAATGGTTTTATCATAGGGGATATATCTTGGAAAATTATATATGAAGATAACATTCATTCGTGGGTATTTAAATTAGGGAATTTACATAGTGAAAATTGTGGGATTCAAAGAAATTAGAAAGGAGGATATGGTGTGTGATCTCTAACAGAGTTTTTCACCCAAAAACTTGAATAATAAATCTGGTCTTTTTAAGAAAAATAAATATTTCATCTCATGTAATGTTTATCATTATTTTTAATTCAATGTGTTTGGTGGTGTAGATTTTATCACAATTTTCTTATATAAAGATTTTTTGCTCTTGATAAGTCTATAGATGAACCAGATAATAGAGTTAACATGGGATATAAATGGATTTTTTGAGAGAAATGATATAGATAGGTAAATATGATTTTGGGGATGAGGATTAGTATAAATTAGAAGATGAGAATTGTGATTTTTTCCTAATTTAACTATATTCAAAATGTTTTTGGAAAGGTTCAAAATTTCTAGATAAAAATATATTTTAACCCCATTGGTTGGTCACTTTAGGTTATCTAAAGGGAAGGTTCCCAGATTTAATGATTAGGCTAAGTACATGATAAGGGTTACAAATAAATCAATGCTATAAAAATTAATTTATGTCATGGTTTGTACTATGATTGAAATTTCTCATGCATTGGAGATTATTAGTGGGTTTATGTCAATTCCAAGGAAGAAACACTGGGAAGTTTTGGAGTGCATACTCTTGTATCTCAAAGAGAACATGGGAATGTCTCTATATTTCAGAATAGATGATACATTTCATAGATATGTGGATATAGATTTTGGAGGTGTAGATAGTTAGAATAGTACAATAGGATATTTGTTCACTTATGGAGTAATGAAAATTAGTTAGAATTCTAGATTATAACTTTTAGTGGAACTTTCGAACATAAAAGTTGAGCATGTGGTGGAAATAGAGGTTAGGATGAAAATGATATGGGTGAATGGTATAATGGGGGAATTAAAAGGGAAGTAGGAGAAAATAATTTTATTTTATGAAAATCAGAGTGAAATCTATCTTACTTATTATTTTATGTTTCATTCAAGGATAAAAAATATTCATCTAAAGTATCACTTTGTCATGAGTATTTTACAAGAAAATTTAATAGAAATAAATATGGTTAGTTGGGGTGGAAATAGGGAAGAATTTTTTATAAAGGTTATGTCTGGTAAACTATAGGGTAGTGTTGTGCCTCAATGGTACTTGGATGATGTAAGGTGATCAAAAGATCATCAATTTAGTGAAAATGAAAAGATAAAGATATTTTAAAATACAGCTAAATAAAAATTCAAGTTGGAGATTATGTTAGGGTTTTGGGATCTCTTTAATCCTCTAAAGTTAGTTTACCAAAAGTTCATGACCTAGTTCACTAGAATCATATATTGGAAAGATGCTCATAAGGGAGTCATAATATCTGATATTTAGGCAGTTAGGGTACTTCAAGTTCAGATTGTGGATCCACTAGTAGGATAACAGTGTCTACTTTTGAATCATATTTTATCTAGAGCTAGTGGTAATTGTGTGAAGTGTGGAAACTTTATTCAATTATCTATGATAGGTGGTAAATCTGGTGAATGCGATAGTGTATTGGTAGTTTCATAGTGTAACGGATGTTCAACCACAAATATAGGAAATTGGTGCAACCAGTTGAATGGGTGAGACCCTCTCTATAAAAGTGGTGGACCACTTTTTTGATTTGTTATATTATCAAGTGATCATTATACTTTACATGATCCATGTAGCTGAAAAATCACAAGTTTTAAAACTTTATAATTCTGATGAAATGATATCTTTTTAATGTTCATCCATAGACATAGGATAAAAGTATGATCCACATAAAACTGGTGTTCTTTTTAGTGCTCATTTTCCTTTTCCTTATATGTCTTTGTATGTTTGTGTGTGTTAGATTCAATTTGGTGATTTGGGTGTGATATTACTTCCAAGTTCCAATACAATGGACTTATAGAGAAGCTACATCAGTGATCTAATTCTGCCATTATGATCTACTGATGGAAGAACTTCCAATACTTAAAGTTCATGTGGTTACATAGAATATGGTATCGATGATTTTTTCATGATAAGGGGAAACACTCAGCATATAAAGGTATATTATTCTACTTGACTTGATAGTTTTATTTCAGTGGAAGTTTATATTCCAAGGTTATGTCATCGAAAGAAGGAAAGGTGAGTGTTATGAATTGTCCTGAATACCCTGGTACCATGATACTCAAGCCAGAATTGACATAAAATGAACCCAAAAAGTGGAAGATAACAAAAAACATATCAGTATGCTCAAAAACCTAAAGGGAGACAATACCAGAAACCAAATATGTATACCAAAAACCCAAATATTTCATCATAAAAGTTCTAAAATTAGAGAAGATAAACCCAACATCCCAAAGTACACATCACTCTAAGACATAAAGGATTGAGAATATCCACCTCCTCCAAGAGGCACATTCCCTTTTCTCAGGCCTATAAGGAGGAAATATACAAATGCCTGAAGGCAAAGGTAGGGTTTGAGCTAAAAAACCTAGTAGGGTCACACCAAGTGTTCCATAATAAGATCCCATAGTAATAAACGAAATCATGATTTCAGTTTTAAATAAAATAGGTATATAAGTAGAATTTCATATTTAAAACAAAACATTCTTTTCATTTAAAAATAATGGAATACATTTCAAACACGGCTTAAATAAACACTTTATATAAAACAATTTATATAAATTACTAGGAATGAGTAAAGCAGTTTAAAAATCAATGGAATTTATAACAAAAATAGTCATAATAATAACCATGGTCATATGCCCTATAATACGATAGTTTAAAGTTATAGGATCCTTACACTCTCATATTAGTGATCATAGAATATGTGTACACACATCCCTCACGATCAAGTAAAATATGACTCATCAATTTTCCATTAAGAATATGATCTTCCTAACTATATTTTTGTTAGAGTATTCAACATAATTCCATTTCTAGGGAATTACCATCCTAGTTTTCTTGTCCCAAATAACCCACTAACAGACCAGGCTCACATGTTCTCAATCAATCAATCAATTAAAAAGGGGGAAATCATTTCATTTCAAATCGATCATCATTCACAATTTAATTACTCATTTTCCATTTCAAAATTCCAATTTAGTTTCAAAAACAAAACATGGGTTTTCATAAATTAATTCCTTTTAAAAATAAAATCAATTATAGGTTTTTTAATAATTCAATTTAATCCACTTTTCATCAAATCTATTCTAGAAAAAATCATAATTTTCATCAATTTCAAATTACACCCCAAATTCCAATTCTATTGCAATTTGTGATTTTTCCCAATATTCCATAACAAATCAATTGAAATTATAATTTTCATAATATTGGGTTTTCACAATTTAATTGAAATAAATTTCAAACAATCAAGAAATTCATGGTTTAATCAATTGGCCAATTTTAAATGAAACCACCTACCTTTATCATGAAGATTATGTATCACAACTCCTATAGTGGGATTTTCCAATGACGGTAACGGAGATCTAGAGATCCAACCTAGATTTAATGTCCAAATCAAAATAATTTAGTTACATAAATAATAAGATGATCTAAAAATCTATAAGGGGGAAATAAAGAGAGAGTGTGAGAGAAATAATGGGAAGAGAATCACTTACTAGAGAGGGATTGAAAAATATCCTACACACTTCGATCCACCTAATTTTGAGTTTCTAGGATCCAAAAAGGGTTTTTGAGATCCTCTAATAACTAATATTTCAAGTTATGATAATTTGGGGTATATTTGGACATAAAAAGGGAGTTTATGAATTTTTAAAGTAATTTTTAAAAATAAAAATTACCATGTGCACGGTTAGTTAGATAGGGATGCACAATTAGAAAAATTATGCACCTTAAATGTGTGCCCCTATACTAGGATTTATGGTTTCTAATAGTTGGGTGAATATTTTTTCAAACTATTTTCCAACTATAAAAACCCCCACTACCTAGGGTTTCATAGTTTGTACTGGGCGGATGCACAGTTTGGGAAAACTATGCACCAATCATGAACAACCCATAATTTCCCAAAAATTCCAAATTTATACCTGAAACAACCCAAGAAAAACCCCAACAAAATCATGACTAAAAAGGAGGGTCAAGGAGTACCATAAAATCAGAAATGTGATATTACAACCTCCTCACCATAGAAAAGTTTTTTTCCCAAAAATCCTATCAAGAAGTTCTCATATCAAAAAGATAAGGTCACTACTCTCTCATTAGTGCCTCTCTTTACCATGTCTCAGGCCTATGCAAATTGTGTTACCATAGCAATTAGACCAAAGGTATCATCCTCCCATAAAGTACATTTGTCTTAGAATCAACTATCCTGACTGGATGCTTAGTCATGGATAAATTAGGGTCAACATAAATATCACTCTAGCTCAAAATGTGAGATGGATCAGAATGATATTTTGGTAGCTGAGATACATGGAACATTTTATGTATCATCATTAATTGTGGTGGAAGTTCTAAATAGTAATACACTTTCCCCACCTACTCAACAATCTCAAAATGTCCCACAAAATGATGATCAATATTCCCTTGCCACTCAATCCATCGATGACCTAAATGAGGTGAAACTTTCAAGAATACCTTGTCACCAACTGATAACTCCAACTGTCTATGTCGATGATATGTATAAGATTTATACTAGATTTGTTTATTCAAAATTCGATGATGAGTCAATTGATTCTTTTTTTTATCTTTTGAACCAAGCTCGATCCAACCAAGGAACTTTCATCAATCTTTGACCAACACAACATAGATTTATAAGGATAACCATACAAGGCTTCAAAAGGATCCATTCTGATCACAAACTGGTAACTATTGTTATAGGAAAACTAAACCATTGTCAAATTCTCATCCTAAGATCTACCAAAATCAAAAATGTAGGCATGAAGAATATCCTCAAGAATCTTTATAGTTCTATTTGTCTATCCATTCCTCTACTGATATTAATCCATACTCAAATGAACCTAAGATCCCAGTGCCTCCTAAATGTCTCTTTAAAAGCAATAAGTAAAATAGGGATCCCTATTAGAGATTATAGCAAATGGAACTCTATGAAAATGAACAATCACTCTCACATAGATATTTTTCGGCTCCTCAACTTTGATTGTGTCATGAATGGGTATAAAGTGAGATGATTTGGTCAGCTGATCGATCACAACTCATATCACATTATTATTTTTCTAGGTACATGGAATCCCAATCGCAAATTCCATAGAGATCTCATCCTAATTTTAAGTTAGCACTGAAAGTGGCTGAAGAAAATCTAAATGTCTTTGTTGCTCAGCCTTAACCTATTGGAAAGTATAACAACTAGAGACAAAATCAGCAATGTCTTGTCTCATACCTAGCCACCAAAATCAACACTATATATCATAAAATATCTTTTTGGTTCATGGGTTCACATACCATTGGGAATTATGGAAATCCACCATCATATAATTCCTCATATATAACTTCATAACAAACCAATTCTAAAAACATAAAAAACCCTCCATGGATAATGATGACTCAGATATGGTATTCCCTCCATAAATATAGGCTATAATTCTATAGAACTCATCATCAAGTTTTTATTCCTAAATAATCATATTGAGAATAGTATAGGTCAACTGAACACTATCTAAGACAACCTCAACCCGTATTTCCTAAACTCTTATAGATAACTATGAAAATAGATCCATCAAAATTCCACTCTTTTGATAATTATTACATGGCCTTGATTGGAAGTTTCCTGCTCAAAGCATCAGCAACGACATTCCCTTTCCTTGGGGTATAGGTGATGTAAAAATCAAAGGATTTCAGGTATTACACCCAATACCTCTAGTGAAGATTGAAATCTTTTGGAGGGAAGATTTAACTCAAACTATTATGTTCAAAATACACAATAAACCATTCTCTAAAAACGTAATTCCACTAACTCTTAAGTGCATTCATCACAACTATGAGTGCAAGGTCATGGGTCGGATAATTTTTCTCATGTGAACTAAGATTATAAGATCCATATTAAATGATGTGATCATCCTATATAATAACACATCCCAAACCCAAACATGATGCATCACATAAGACAAAAAATTGGCCTTCCTAGCCTCTGGAAGAGTCAACACTAGCAAAAAAGTCAAAATACAATTTAGATCAACAAAATAACCCTAACATTTCTCATACCATGCAAGATTCACTCCCTTTTGAGATAGATCAGTCATTGAAGAAACTAATTTTGATAAATCCTTTATGAACCAGTGATAATATCCTACTAAACCCAAGAATATTTAAATATTGAAAACATTACATGGTTTCTCCCATATCATAATAGCTTTCATATTCTTAGGATCGACTGAGATACCATGTTACAAGACCACATGTCCCAAGAACTTAAATTCCAAAATCCATATGTATCATTTTTGATATCTTACCATAAATTCAATGGTTTCTCAACAATTCTAGTACTACTCTTAGATGACACACATGATCCTCCTCAGACTTAGAGTAAACAAGAATGTAATCCATAAAGACCACCACAAAAGTATCAAGACACTCATGGAAGATCTTATTCATAAAATCCATAAATACTATAAAAGAATTGGTTAGAACGAATGACATGAAAAGGTACTCATAATTTCCATACCTTCTTCGGATAGAAGTTTTTTGAATTCCATATTCTTTTATTCTCAACTAGTGATAACCAAATCAAAGATCAATCTTTGAGAACTAATTATCCCCTTTCAAATGGTCAAATAGATAATCAATTTATGAAAATGAATACTTTTTATTTATTATGAATCAATTGAGTTTCCAGTAATCAACACATAGGAGAAGTGACACATCATCTTTCTTTTAAAAGAGAATGGGTGTTTCCCAAGGTGATATACTCGGGCATATAAATCCTATCTCTAACAAATTATCCAAATAAGTATTTAACTCTTTAATTTCATTTGGTGCTATGTGGTAAGAAATAATAGACAATGATTGAGTACCAGGCAAAAAATAAATAGAAAACTCTACCTCCCTTACTGGTGTAAAAATAGAGAAGTTAGAAGGAAAACCATCAGGAAACTTGATGATGGATAGAGGGAGATCATAACTCAAATATTTTTGGTCTAGGTAAAAAATAAAACATTGATATTACTTTCCCCAACTCTATATAAGAACGTATGTCTCTACTCAACATTGAGTCTTATTCACCCTGAAAGATGTGACATACCCCATTGGGCGCAGTAAATGAGACCCATCAAATATAAAAATCAATTTGAGATTTATTAGGAATGATCCAACCCATCTCAAAAATGACATCAAGAGGTTTTATGTCAAAGACCAAAAAAATCCCAAGAAAGATTAATCTTTGATAAAGAGAACACATAAGAAGGATAGTGGAGACTCTGATCTCTCTTCATTCTGAGGGGTGTAGTAATATCCATCATAAAAGATAAAATATCTATAGAAATATTTAGAAAATTCACAATATGATTCGATATAAATGAATGAGATGCACTAGTATTAAATAAATAAGTCGCTAAATATGAAGCTATAGTGATGATACCTCTCACATTCACCAGATTCGTATCTTATTCATTTGGAGACTCTTCCACTACATGAAGAATCTGCATTCCAAATACCTATGGAAGGAACCCCTTAGATCTTGAAGAATATGATTGTCCATAGTACTTTTTGGTACTGATGATATCATGCCACTACATGGATTAGATAAGATATAATAGAGCTTCTACAAGTGTCTTGAATGTTCACAGGATATGAAAATCTTTGGCACCTCAGTACAAACCCATTTCAAATTCTCAAGCTTTCCACACTGGAATCAAGTAAAAGAGCCTCTTCCAGACACTATGGAAGGTCTGAAAGAACATTGATATCGAGAACCACCATTAGACTCATCATGATGTCTATTCCTTTTATGGAAAATCATAGAACTACCATTGGGAGAAAAAATAACTCCCATCAACCCTGACATACTAGCCAGATCTAGTTTGACCATTAATGTCATATCCATCACATAAGAATAAGAAGAGATATTTAGCAATAAAAACTAAGAAAAATATCATATCGAAGTCTCATCTAGAACTGTTGAGTCTTTATCTTCCTATTAGATGCAATCTATGGTGGAAACTACACAAGCTCAATGAATCATTTCACATATTCAATCACAGTCCTATCAGCCTACTCGATTTTGAAAAACTTCATGGCCTTAGATAGCACCATAGACTTTGGATAGAACTATTTAGTGAAAATAACCTTGAATTAATTCTACTCAAAACCCTCATGCTTCTTCTTCATCACCATTTAGTCCCACCATCTCCTCTTAGGTCCCTCCATATTGAAGGTGGAACATTTCACTTTGAATAAATCAAGAATTTACAAGAACTCAAAAAGAAGCTCTATCTTACTCAACCAATACTAATCCAATTCAAGACCATTAAGACCTTGGAACACTGGTGTATTTTGGAAAAGTAACTCCTAAGAGTGAATTTGGAATTGATCCCTCTAAGGTTTTATAATTGGATCCTAAATGGGGATGGGTAGAGGTGCTTGTCCCAGATCTTAGATGGCACACATGATAACCTGAACTAGATTTTGGTCCATGGGAGTATTTAATTCCTATGTTTAATCTATATATTCCTCATGGATCCTATTCAGAATCTTCTTAGAGGCATGATTCTACACAACATCATTTGAAAAAATCTAAGGCATCAAAATATTACTCATATAAATAAATCAACAAGATCAATAGGGAAATTAATCCAATAAAATAAGATATCAATATTTCGATTTCAACCTATCCAAATATAAATCATGGAAAAGACTAGAATACCTCAATACATCTTTCATTAACCACCTATGGTGACTTAAGGCTCATTATGATGAGAGATATCTAGATACTCACTCACAACTACCTCCTAAGTCTTGAAAACATTTCAAATTTCACACTAACATCAAGGAAAGACACTTAACTTGTACCTTTAATACCACTTTTTCATGAACTGGCCTAGATACCCTAGTACCTAGATACCCGATCCAGAACCGATATATCCCAATGGGCATTACCATTTCCCATGGGTTGGAGAGTATCACCTGAAATCATGCAATATAAAAGAAAGAATGAATTTTCCACAAACACAGTGGAAGATAACAAAAATATATCAGCATACTCAAAACTCTAATGGGTGATAGTACTAGAAACTAAAAAGGTATAACAAAAACCCAAATAGTACATCATTAAAGTACCAGAATTAGAAAATATAAACCCAACATCCCAAAGGAAATGTCACTTCAAGCCCCAAAGGATCAAGAATATCCACCTCCTCCAAGAGGAAGCTTCCCTTTGCTCAAACCTAGTATATGGAAATCTAAAAACACCTGAAGGAAATGGTATGGTGTGAGATAAAAAACCCAGTAGGGTCTCACCAAGTGTTCCATACTAAGATTAAATAATAATAAACCAAATCATGCTTTCAGTTTAAAATAAAATAGAAATGGTAGTACAATTTCATATTTAAAACAAAACGTGCTTTTCATTTAAAAATCATAGAAAACAAAATTCAAACATGGCTTAAATAAACACTTTATATAAAATATTTTATATAAATCACTAGGCATGAGTAAAGAAGTGTCACAATTAATGGATTTTATAATAAAAATAGTCACAATAAGTACCATAGTCATCTAAATTATGGTATGATAGTTTCTAGTTATTGGATCCTCACACTCTCATATCAGTGATCATGGAATATGTATACACATTCCCCTCAGGCTCATCCTGAATAGGAATCATCAACATTCCATCAGGAATATGATCTGTCTAACTATATTTTTGTTAGAGTTTTCATCATAAGTACATTTCTAGGGAATTACCATCCTAGCATGATTGTCCCAAATAACCCACTAACTAACCAGGATTTCATATTCTCAATCAATCAATCAATTGAAATAAGTAAAATCATTTAATTTCAAATCAATCATTATTCATAGTTCAATTTCCCACTTTTCCTTTCAAAATGATAATTTAGTTTCAAAACCAAAACACAGTTTTTCATTTATTCATGCCTTTTAAAAATAAAACTAATAACAGGTTTAAATAATTAAATTTTAGCCATTTTTCTTCAAATAAAGTCTCAAAACAATTCATAATTTTCATAAATTTCAAATGACACCCCAAATTTCAATTCCATTGGAATTGGTGGTTTTTTCCAAGATCTCATACCAAATCAATTAAAATTAAAATTTGAATTAAATTGGTTTTTTAAAATTTAATTGAAATCAATTTCAAAAAAATAAGAAATTAAAGGATTAATTAACTTTCCAATCTTAAATGGAACCACCTATCTTTATTATGGAGATTATATATCACAGCTCCCACAACAGGATTTTCCAATGACGAACAACAAAAATGAAGATCTAGAAATACAACCTAGATTCAAGATACAAATAAACATAGTTTAGATCCATCAAAAAAATATGATCTAACACTATCTAAAGAGGAAAGAAATAGAGAGTAGTAGGGAATGAATGAGGAGAGAATAACATACTAGATAAGGATCGAATGAGTTCTAACACACTTTAATCTGCCTTGGAATAGGTTTCAAGGTTCCAAAAAGGATCCTTTAGAGGCTCCAAGACCTAGGATTTATGGATATGAATATTTGGGGTTAAGAGGGAGGTAAAAGGGGGTTCATTAATTTTTAAAATAAATTTCAGAAATAAAAATTACTACATTCATAGTTAACTAGATAGGGCCTCACGGTTAGAAAAAATGTGTGCCCTAACCACACACCCCTCTACTAGGGTGAATAGTTTCTACTAGGTAGGTGAATTTTTTTTCAAACTATTCCTAAACCATGTAAACCACCACTAATTATAGTTGTATGGATTTCACTGGGTGGGTGCATGTTTTGGGAAAACCATGTGTTAAACATGAACAACCCAGAATTTTCCAAAAATTTTAAATTTCCCCTCGAAACAACCCAATACAAAACCAAACTAAAGAATGACTAAAAATGATGACCAAGGATTACCTGAAATCAGTAATAGGATGTTATAGTGAGTAAGGATAGGTTCTATGGAAAAAAATTTAGTTTTTGGAAGATGTAAATGGAGGATTATTTGATCCAAAAGGATCTTAAAGTTCTGTTGACTAGATCTAAACCTGAGAAGATGGACAAGGCTAAATGGGTGCATATGAAAAGAAAATCTCATATATTGATATAGATGATATTGGAATATAATATTTAATTCAATATTTAGGAGAAGAATACTATTTCATATCTTATGGCAGTGCTGATGGATATGTATTAGAAGTCAACTATGCTTAACAAAGTTTTTCTGATGTGAAAACTACTCAATTTTAGATTATCAGAACAAAGATCAGGGGTAGGTTATATTAATTATTTTAACACAATCTAGAATAAACTTGTGGTCATAAAGGTAACTATTTTTTAAAATGATTGGGTGATTTTTTTATTTTTCTCTTTGTCAGAGTCATGAGAAGCGATGGTGATGACAGTGAGTAATTCTTCCAGTAAAGTTGATTTGGTATTTTTTAAAATCCATAATTTGATTATGAATAAAGTGATATTAATGAATTAAGTACAAGGAACTTTGGGTAATGAAATTAATGAATATGTAAGAGGACATTAACAAAAACTAAGGAACCATGGACACTCGATAGAAAAATCCATAGGAGGAGTCATGGAAAATCGACTAGACCTAGCCTTATATGTTAGCATTGTGAGAAAGGGATACCTGAAGAAGGATTTTCAAGATCTTAGATTAAAAAACGTTCAAGTTAAAAAAAATAACATAACTAAAAAATAGATAACTTGTAAAATCTTGATATTTTAGAATATATGTCCCTTTAAATAAAATTAATTTCTTTGATAGCTTGTGATAAACATAACCTCAAATCAAAATGAACTATAGTATAGTATATCATTATAACCTAGCCGTTAAATTGGAAGAGTGACTAAGAATAACCAAATTTTTAAAATTGTGTATAATGGTTTAATATAAATTGAATATATTGATGAATAAGTACTCTATTTTTAATAAATTCTGTGTATGCTTCAAAAATACATTTTTATTCTTAAAAATGGATTTTAATATTTTTTATGAGTAAATAATTTAATTAATTTATATCTATTTTAGAAAATTTATTTCAAAAAAATAAATAAATTTTTAGAATCATCATTTATAATTATTTTAAAGATAATTTTTTATAATCTTTTGAAAATATTAATTTTTAAATGAATAGTGAAAATACTGATTTTTATTGATAGTTGCCTTTTCATTTATAGCGTTAACAAAGTTTCATTTAATTTAAAATGAGTATAAAATTAAAATTATTTCATTTATATTAGTAATAATACAATTAAGGTCACTATAATTATTTTTATTTTTTATTTTTTTATAAAAACTTTTATTCTTTAGAAAACATTTTTTCTAGAAAAAAACTGTTTTTCATCATGTTTTACAGGTTCAAATTTAAATTAAATTTAACCAATTATATGAATTAAATATTAAAAAATAGATTCCATATTTATAATCATGGGGATCAAATTTTTTAAATAGATTCCTTTTATATTTTCATTAGAAATAATAATCTTGGTAAATATTCGTCAGCTCAGTAAGGGTAAAACATGTAAAATAGGGTTAAAACTTTGGGGTAATGCTTTAAAATTTATTTAGATCTTTTATTTATCCTATTTTATGAGTATATTTCATATATTTACATCCTATTATCTAATATATTTCCACTTGGTTCCATTTTCCTTTGATTATGACCTTTATATTATTTTAAGAAAAGAATAAATATAAAATGTCACTCTCTTGACTTCAATATCTCAAAAAAATTACATAAGGAAAATAAGATAATAAGTTAAGTTATAAATGTTTATTTGATATATAAATTATTTTTTTATCATTTAAATTTATTTTTAAATTTTTAGTGATTGAATAATTACCCTAAATTCTTAGGCAATACCGACATGGTATTTATTCATTTAATAGAAAAATAAAGTCAATGATTTTAAAAATATTAAAATTAAAAAAAATGGATAGATTATTTTGTTAAACTAATTTTTTAGACAAGTATAATATATTTAGGGTGTTTAAAATGTTTATATTCGAATTACATAACTAACTTGATGACTTTAAAGTCAAAATAATGAATAATTTCAAAAAAGACTTTAATGATATTTTATAATAAACAATATTTTATTAAATTATTTAAAATTTATAAAAATATAATATCCATCCAATTAATTTTATATGTTTGAAAATATAAAACCATAATCTATTTATGGGTAAATTTTTCTTTTATGATAACATTCTTAACTCTTAAAATGTAGAAAACTTTTATTTTACAGTAATTGTCCAAGGGGTTAATGGGGGTTAAAACTTAGAGATAAGGGTCAAAACATTTCTTAAAATTCCATAAATATTATTTTATGAGATTATTTTGAAAAATAATCATCAAATATTATAAATATATCAATTTTGTGCCACATTTCTAAGAAAATTAATTTATATTAATTTAATACATTAAGTAATTCTAAGAGTGCCCCTCCCCTCACTTATAAAAGGACACTCCTCCTCTCTCTTCATTACACACCCTTTAGAAACATATCAAAACCAAATATGGCCCAATTATATTATAAAATTTCTTATACAAAAATTATAGGTTATTTGTTTCTTAAAATACAAATTTAAGGGTCCTTAAGAAGTGATCTAAAGGAAATATATCAAAGGATAGGTAATTATCTTTACCGACTCTTTCAAATTTATCTATTCTTATACTTCCTATAAATATGTTGTAACCATAATAAAATATTAAATCCAGTATAATAAATATACTAATATATTATTATTATTGTTTTACAAACTTTTTCTATCTCTCTTTCATCCTACTAAAGGAAAAAACATTGCTTGTGTGCCCGTAAGGCTTGTCGTCTCCATATAGTAGTGTAATTTTTTTTTCATCACTGATTTACTTAGATGGTTATAAAGATGTAAAAAATGAATATATATGATATTTATTATAATAATTATTATTTTAGAAATATAATATATCATTTACCTTTCTACTCTTCTACTCTTTATAAATGATAACTTTGCTCGTGCATACGTGTGGACTACCACCTCCATGAAGCAATGTGATTCATTTTTCATGTAAGGTTTTCAAGGAGTATTATAAATATGTTTATAATAAATAAATATGATATTTATATCATGATTAATATTCTGGAGATTATGTAACTATGATCAATATGCAAGGTCCAAAACTCTGAACCAAAACATACTTGAAAAACGTAAGAGTTAACACTCGGAAATAACAATTTTAATAAATAATTATTAATAAATGGGTGTTGAAATGTTATAAGTGGATATTATAAGATATTATAAGTATGTAAATTATTATTTTATATAATTATAATACATTTAAATTTTTTATACAGGATTTTAGAGTTCTTTTGAAGCAAGTCAATCTTGAGGTAAGAGTTTATTTCACAATCTCATCATTATTCGAAATTGTTTATGTTTAAGTATCCATTGGGGGAATTATAGAATATTTCTATATTAAAACCAATATTTTTTCTTCTCATATTTTTATTTCTATAAATTATAAGTTTTCCTTTCATTTTACTCTCTTAATAACTCAAGGTACCTAAATAATGTTTTTAAGTAAAATTGACCTAGTTTTTCATTCGATCGGGAATATTTGTCTTCCATGTACACATTTTATTTAAAATTTTTTCAATGATGTTTTTACTATTATAAAATTATTTATTAAATTAATTTTTACACTTGTTTAGCTTTTATAAAAAAATTTAAAAATAATCTTATTTTCATTTTCCAAACAAGGAACCTTTTACTGAAGGTGTGAATGGAATATTTGTTTTAATGTAAACTCCATGAATAGCCTTTTCCACTATCATGACTAACCTTTTCTTTGAAGCTTCATTTGAAAGTTTACAAGAATATTTTCAAAGAAATTTTTTCCTTAATGTTTTAGAAATTTTTAAATTTTAAATAAGTTATTTCAAAATGAAAATAGTATTTTCCTCAATAAATATTTTAGAGGCCATTTAAAATTATTTTTGTCTATGTAAACATCATTTGATCAATTTTATGATTTATTGTGGTTATAATATATTGATACAATCCAAAATATTTCTCTCGATGGTTTATGGTTTGTTTGACTAGGGAAAGTTTTAACATTCTATATTTATTTTCTTCCAATATGGATAGTTATTGATTCTAAGTCATATTGATTAAGTTGTATTTTTTATTCATTTAATGAATGTATTGGACTTATTAAGTGAAAGTTCAATCCTATAATTATATATCCCCTTAATGCATTGATAGTCTCATAAGACAAAACTATTTGGGTATTTTTTCCAAGGACTTACCCATTTATATAATATTTCTTGGCATGAGATATCGATGGTAAGTTTATGATGTCCATCATTATGCATTTCATTATTATAAAATCAGTTATTAATTTCTATGTGATTATTAGAATAGTTATGATATCCATGGATAATTTTCAATCTCATTTGATTATTTATATGGAATTATTTGATCATCATTTATTCTTATCATATTATTCATACCTTATTAATTTTATGATAGCTTTTATGGTTTGCATTCCCTTACTGAGCATCTAAGCTCACCCCTTTCTTATATTTCCTTTCCCTCAGATGGATAGAAGTGTATTATGATTGATATGTAAGGATATGTTAGAGGGAATAATTATGTTCTTGAAAAAAATACTACATTGTATTTTATGTTTTTAAATATAATGTGAGATTCAAGTAAATATATAGTTTACCAATACTATTAAACTATCTAGTCCTTTGGGATGTGATCTCTTGTATATAGTACTAATATAATAAAGTAACCACCAGATCTAGGCTTCTAGGTTAAGGGTCTTGAAAGTTGGTAATAGATAAGGTTTAGTAGAACCCTTAGAAACTAGATTTAGAAAAATATAGATTATGGAACATAACCTTATAACAAACTTTGAGGATAAGTCCAAGTATATAATAACATCTTAAAGTTTTAGTAAGGTAGAAATTATGTGGTTTTCCTAGTAACACATCCATAACAGAAAACTACAAGTGGATATAGTTTTGGAAAATTTTCATCTAGGGGTAATATCCCTAAAAATAGTTGGTTGAGTATATCTCAACCATTATTATGGTGAATGGTGAATAAGAAATTATTGCACACTTAGTTTGACACTCCCATTGGATATTCCTAGGCTAATATATATTTTATTTATAAACCATTATGATGAATGAGAGAATAGAACCTATGGAAAACTATGGTATGATATAATGATATGGTATAAACCTAATGTGTCTTGGGTTAATAATTCTATAGTTTATTGTAATTTTAAAGGGATAGATACCCATTTTTAGGTTTTATATATTGGGAGTTAAATACAATTAAGGATATTTTGGGAGACATTTATTGGAATACAACCCTTTGGTTCTGTATATATTTTAGTGAGAAGGTTGTTTGAGGAATAATTATTTGATATTTTTTTGACATAAGTTTAATGTTATTGATAACCCTTAGGGTTAATATAATCATTGATTTTAAGTTAATAATAGTCAATTAATATTATTTTTTATTTTTTGGAAAAATAAGTTTTATAGAAAATATTAGTTATTAAAAAATGATTTTATGATTAATGTTATGTTCATCATATTTTTGGTAATGTTATAGGAATTTTATTAACATAGTTTTAAAAAAAGGATAGATCACAGATCAGAAGACAACTCGTTGCATCTGGAAAGGTCATGGGGCTTGAACCCACAATCAAAGGGCGATAAGGGTGCAGTGCCTACCAATATAATATATGTTGTCTTAGATAGTATGATATGTTTTTACTTAAATGATTTCATGGATAAAAATTAATTTTATTTTTGGAATTATATTATAGGATCAAAATTTTTTTTATTTTTTGGATTTTCAGGTGATTAATGATATTTTGGGTGATGTTTTATTGGGTTGAGGTATATATGACCTTTAGATTTAACATAAAGGATTATTTGAGAAGAATGCAATTATATTTTTTGGATATTTAGGTTGAAGGTTATGAGATAACCTTTAAGGTTAAAACATTCATTAATTTTGATATTATTGAGGTTATTTGGAAAATAGAGTTATTTATTTAAGGAGTGATCTATGTTAAACCTTTGGTTTTATTATTGAATTTTTTATATTAATGTATTATTTCTTCATATGAAGGTTTATTCATTTTTTATATTATCTTAAATTATTCTAACCATTTTATTTTTAGTAAAGATAAGCAGAATAATGTGTTATTTTTTGGATTATGTGATCTGTTGGAAGTTTATTTTAGTGCTTTAGGCATGAAAAAATCATCTTAAATAATCATTATTTGGAACAAAATATGATATTATAGTGGAAACTGATTAAAGGTTGAAAATATTCTTATTAAGTAAATATAATCCCTTATGTTATTAGTCTATATGGTAAAGTAATTACTCAACTTTAATAAAATGATCTTTAAATAAAAATGTTATCATTTATCCTTTATTTTTTATGAATTGATGATCTTTTAACCCCTCACTGATTTATGGTTTTATGGTCATTAACTTTATCATTATCATGTTATATAACACTATATATTATTCATTTTATGTTAGTTTTATCCTCCATGTATATATTTAAACTTCCAACTAATGTTTTTATTATTTTGGAACCAGAATATGTGATATTTCAGATAACCTTTATATTCCCAACTTCACCTTTTCAAAGGAAGTTTTATTACCCCTCTTTACAATAAGGGTTTTTAATAAAGTTATTTTCAAATATTGAACCTTTTATTACTGAGATAAAATTATTAGGGAGAAATTTATTTAAGGGAGTAGAATGTAAAACCCATATATTTTATAATATATTTATCTTCAAATAAATAAAATTTCTTCAATAGCTTGTGATATACGCAACCCCGAGTCTAAATGAACCATATTATAGTGTATCATTTTACCCTAGTCATTAAATTAGCATAGTGAATAATAATAACAAAATTTTAAAAATTATATATAAATATTTTAGATTAATCTTATATATTGATAAATAAGTACACAATTTTTAGTAAAGTCTTTATATGCTTCAAAAATACATTTTTTCCTCAAAAATAGATTTCACTATTTTTTATAACTAAATAATATAATTAATTTTTTCAAATTTTAGATAATTTATTTTAAAAAATTAAATGAATTTTTTAAATCATAATTTTATAATTATCATGAAGTAAATTTTTGATAATTTTCTAAAAAGATTAATTTTTTATGAATAGTGAAAAATACTAATTTTTATTGAGAACTGTCATTTCTTTTAAAGAATTTATAATGTTATATTTTATTTTAAAATTATTTTAAAATTAAAATTGGTTAATTAATATTATGAATAATCCAATTAAGGTTATTGGAATTAATTTTATATTTTATTTTGGTATAAAAACTTGTATACGTCAGAAAATATTTTTCTGGAAAAAAACTGCTTTTCATGGTGTTTTGCTGGTTCTATTTTAAAATAAATTCTAAAAAATTGGTGAATTAAGTATTGAAAAATATATTACATACTTATAATAAGGAGGATAAAATTTGGTTAATAGATCATTTTTATTTTTTTCATTATGAATAATAACCTTGGTAAATATTTGTTACCTTGGTAAGGGTAAAATGGGTAAAATCTGGTTAAAATTTTAGGATAAGGCTTTAAAATTTATATAGCACTTTATTTTATCCTATTTTATGAGTGTATTTTGGAAATTTCCATTAAATTATATAATATATGGCCAATTTTCACCATTTTTATTTGATTCTGATATTATTTTAAGAATAGAATAAATACAAAACGTCACTCTCTTGACTTTAGTATCTCTAAAATTGTTAAATATGGATAGGAAGATGATAAGTTAGTTTATAAATATTTATTTTATATATAAATTAATTTTTTTATCATGTTAATTTGTTTTAAATTTTTAGTGATTGAATAATTCCCTTAAATGTTTATGCAATGTTGACAGAGTATTTATTCAATTAATAGAAAATTAAAATTAATGATTTTAAGAATATTAAAAATAATAAAATTTGGATAAATTATTAGGTTATATAAATTTTTTATATTAATATAACATATTATGGGTTATTTAAAGGCTTATATTTGAATTCCATAACTATCTTGATGAATTTAAATTCAAAGTAAAATAATAGTTAAAAATTGACATTAATGATACTTTATAATAAAAATTAATTTATTAGATGATTTAAAATTAATAAAAATATAATATTTAGATTATTGAATTTTATTTGGTTTAAAATATAAAAAATTTTCTATTTATGGGTCACTTTTCCTTTTATGGTAGCATTCTTGACCCTTAAAGAGTAGAAAACTTTGATTTTGTGGTAATTATCAAAAGGGTTAACGGGGAGTTAAAACTAAGACATAAGGAATAAAATAATACATAAACCAATTTAAATATTATTTGATGATATTATTTATACTTATATTCATCCTATATTCTAAATATATATATTTGGTTCAAATTTTCCATGAAAATTAATTTATATTAATTTGGAACTTAAAGAAATTTCAAGAGTACCCCTCTCATCACTTATAAAAGGACACCCCTCCCCTCTCTTCTTTACACCACCTTGAGAAAAATAGATCAACCAAAACCTGAAAAATTATCTTATAAACTAACCTATCCATGAATTATATATTATATTCTTCTTAAAATACCATTCTAATGGTCCTTAATAAGGGGTTTAAAGGAAGTCCACTGAAGAATAGGTAATCGTCTTTACCGACTCTTTCAAAGAAAATTTGTATTATACTTCATATAAATTTGTTTTAACAATAATAAAATATTAAATCCAGTATCATAAATATACTAATATTTTATTATGACTATTATACAACCATATTCTATCTCTTTTTCATTCTACGAAAGTTGAAAATATCGCTCATGTGTACGTACAGCTTACCATCACCACATAGCGGTGTAATTCATTTTTCATCACCACTTTACTTGGATAGTTATAAAGATATAAATAATTAATATATATGATATTTATGAAATAATTATGATTCTGGGAATATAATATATCATTTACCTTTTTATCATTTCACTCGTTAAAAAATGATTGCATCACTCGTTCATAAGTGTGGATTACCACCTCCACGAAGTAAAGTGATTCATTTTTTATGTCAACCTTTTAAGGATGATTATAAATATGTTTATATTGAATACATATGACATTTTTATCATTATTATAATAATTTATATTATGTAAACATGATAAATATTCAAGGGCTAAAACTACTAAACCAAAACATACAAGAAAAATGAAACAATTAACACTCAGAAATAACAATTTTAATAAAGAATTATTAATAAATGGGTGTTGAAATTATATAAGTGGATCATATAAGATATTATAAATATTTAAATTAATATTTTATATAATTATAACAAATTTAAATTTATTATACTATAGGTTTTATCACTTTAAAAGCAATTCAATATTTAAGGCTTTATTTCACAATATCATCATTATTTGGGATTGTTTTTGTTTAAGTCTTAATTGGAGGGATTATGTGATATTTATATCTTAAACACAATATATTTTCTTCTCCTCTAGTTATTTCTATAAATTACAAGTTTTTCTTTCATTTTTCTCACTTCAGTTCTCAATATACTTAAATAATTTTTTTAAGGAAAATCAGCATTTTTTTATTTTGGTCAGGAATATTTTTATTCCATGTCCATATTTTATTTAAAATATTATAAAATGATTTATTAAAGAAATTTTTACCCATGCTTAACTTTTATAAAATCTTTTAAAAATATTATTCTTGTCATTTTCCAAACGAGGCACCTTTTACTAAAGGTGTGAACAAAATATTTATTTTAATGTACAATGCACGAATGGATTTTAATACCATAATGACTAAACTTTTCTTTGAATGTTCCTTTAAAATTTTCCTAGATTATTTTCAAAGAAAATTTTTTCCTTAAAATTTTGGAAATTTTTAATTTTCAAAAAAGTGATTTCAAAATGAAAAGGGTATTTTCCTCAAGAAATATTTTGGTAAAATTTTAAAATTATTTTCTTCTATTTAAACATCATTTGATAAATATATAATTTGTTGATATTATAATCTAATGTTACCTTCTAAAATATTTATATGGATGGTTTATAATCAGTTCTACTAGGATAAGTATTGACATTCTATGTTTAATTTTTTCTAATATGGAAAATTATTGATTATAAGTCATGTTGATTAAGTTGTATTGTCTATTCATATGATGAATGCATTGTAATTATTAAGTGATAGGTGGGGAATGGAATTATATTACCCCTCGATGCATCAATATGTCTCGTGAGACAAAATAGGTTGGGTATTTAGCCAAGGTATTATCCATTTATGTAAGATGTCTTGGAATAAGGCCTCGATGGTAAGTTTATGATGTCCAGTATTATATATTCCATCATTATGAGATTAATTATTGATGTCCATGTGATTATTAAAATAGTTATGATATCCATGGATAAGTTTCAAGATCATGTGATTATTTATATAGCATATTTGATCATTATTTATTACTACCATATTATTCATTCCTTATTCATTTTAAGATAGATTTTGCTATATGCATTCTCTTATTGAGAATATGAGATCACTATTTTATTATATTTCCTTTCCCTAGGATTCTAATAAGTATATTATGATTGATATACAAGGATATTCTATAAGTGACAATGATGTTCTTGAAGAAAATATTTTTTATATTTTATGTTTTAAAATATATTGTGAGATTCAAGTATATATCTAGTTTACTAAGACTATTAAGCTATTCGATCCTTTATGATGTGATTAATTGTATTTATTACTAATATAATAAAGTAACCACTAGATCTGGGCTTATAGGGTTGAGGTATTTATAGAACTATCCTTCTTAGTGTTATTTTTTCATTATAGTCTTGGATTATAAACTCATGTGCATCTTTCTATTCCATGTGAGAAAAATGATACATGAAAAATTATGTTTCTAGAAATTTTATTAAAGTGAATATATCAAATTAAAAATATTTATAGATTTTGGGAAAGGTGGATTTAATAATTTGATTGAAGAATATAGTATTTCTTGAGCTAAAGGTTGTCTGATATATTCATAGCCTCTAAAAGAATCTCATTTCAGTGGGTTGATTGGATGATGTTGGCTTTGGAATAAAATTTTCTAATAGAGTATTAAAGTTCACTTAAGGTTCTCTCATTATTGATAAATGAATAATAGATTAAACTCTTTACCTTACCGGAAGAACGGGAAGAGTCACAATGGTTGGAGCATCAATTTTTGAAACTTTAGATTTTTGGAACTGTTAGTCGGGTCATATCATTGATAAGAATATAAATATTCTAAGGAGAAATGGATGTTGAATCTTGAGTGTTCAAGCATTGGTAACAAAAAAAAGTTTCATACTTAGAAAGTAATGAAAGTTATGTTTTAATCTCAGTGGAAGAACTCTTAAGAACCAGAAGTTGGAGCTTGTACATACTGATGTTTGGGGACCTACCCCAATCAATTAACATATTGGATCTCAGTAATTTGTAAATTTTATTAATGATTTCTTGATAAAACCATGGGTATATTTTCTAAATAACTAGTTATATGTTTTTTGAATCTTTGTTCAGTGAAAATTAATAGTGGAGATGGAATTAGGTAGTAAAGTGAAGAGTCTAATATTTGATAATGGGGGTGAGTTCATTGGAAGAGTATTATGTTACTACTATAGACATGGGGGAATCAAACATGAGAAAATGGTTCCTAGAACACCTGAATAAAATGGTGTAGAATAGAGGATTAATCATACATTTATAGATAAATCGTGAAGTGTGAGTATTCACTCTATAATTCCTAATGAGTTTTAAGTTGAATATATATATAATATCATGTATATAATCAACTAGAGTCTCTCTTAAGCTATAGATAAATAGTTATTGGAAGCATGGTGGTCTAGAAAAACACCAGAACTTCATCACCTCATAATCTTCAATTGTGTTTCCTATGTTCATATAGATTCCAATGATTGAGACAAACTTGAGGTAAATTCTCACACATGTTTCTTTCTGGGATATAGTGATGAAGAATTTAGATTTAAAATTTTGGATGATAGTAGGAATAATTTTATTAAAAGTATAAATGTTCTCTTCAATGAGTAGTTTTTATGGAATGACTAGAAATTGGTGATCAAGGAAGATGGAAACCAATAATCAAATCAAGTCTAAGTTGACCCTGGAAGAAGTTTCACCATAATTCAACTACCATAAATTTTAGGGGATACTGAGTATAATGAAGATTCTGAAATTTGGGAGGAATGTTTAGAAAGTAGCACTAGATGTTCATATAGTAGACCATTTAAGGATATACTAGAGAGATTAGTGGATGGTGAAGCTCAGGGTAGAGCATTAGTAAATGAATTATTAGAAGTATTGGGATCGGAAAGATCTAGTTCATAGGTTGAATTATAAATATCTTCCAGGATCAGATGATTTTTATATGGGTATATAGCTACTCTTCACTTCTTACATTTAATAGATGGAAGAGAACCTGAAAGTAAAAAATAGGCAATTACTCTTAATTATTCTACTAAATGAGATATTGAAATGAATGAGGAGTTATATTCTCTATATGTGAATAAATCCTGGTAATTAATTGAAATTACATGTATAAATATGTATCTAGACAATAAATCAATCTACCAGTTAAAGGAATAATTCAATGGAAGTAATAGGTATATAACTAGGCTGATGGTAAAATGTTTCCAATAAAATGAAGGGATTTATTTCTCAAAAATATTTTCACCGGCTATTAAGCATACTACTATCAAAACTTTTCTAAGTGTGGTTACTAGTGAAAATATTTATCTAAAACAAATGGTTGTAAAGATGAAGTTTCTTTATCAGGATCTAGATTAAGATATGTATATGAAGAAACCAGATCGTTTTTTAATAAACAGAATCATGTATTGGCATTAAAACTCAAAAGGATTTATTATGGATTGAAGAAATCACTAAGGTAATGGAACTAGAAGTCTTATGCTTCTATTTTATAGTAAAAATTCATGCATAGAAAATTAGGTCACTATTTATATTGGAATATGTTTTAGGATATGTATTTCATTATCCTACTTTTATATGTGGATGATATTCTTATGGTTCGGATGAATTAAAAATGGATTTAGAGGCTGAATAATGATTTGATAGGCATATTTAAAATGAAAGATCTTGGTGAAGCTAAAAATATATTAGGCATGTGAATTGAAAGGGATCGAAGTTCCAGAAGCTCAGTACTCTCCTGGAAGGAGTATATCCATAAAAATCATTGAATACTTTGGTATGATTGGATGTAAATATATTTTTATACCAATTATCAAGAAATTTAAATTATCTAAAGATCAAGCACCTAAAATTGAAGATGAATCAAAGAAAAAAAGATAAAATTATGTTCACAATTTTCCTTGGGATTTTTATGTATTCCATGGTGTTCACACATTTGAATATTTCTCATTCAGTGGGATTTGTTATCCAGTTCATGGAAAATCTAGGAAAATAACATTAAGAGTCTTTGAAGTGGATTCTATAGTATCTCATAGAAATGGTAAATAATTCCTTATGCTTTGGTATAGAAAACCTGATGAAATGGTATGTTGATGCTAATTTTGGGGGATATTTCGATACTCAAAAGAGTATATTCATATATGTCTTTAATTATAATGGAACAAATAGTAACTAGATGTTGAGGTTTCAGCTAGTTGTTTATATCTCATCAGCATAAGTTAAATATGTTTCAGTAATAGAAGAAGGAAAATAAATGGTGTGTTTGAGGCATCTACATTAATAACTTTGTGAGGTACATGCAAATGAGACACTTTACTATGATATTCAAAGTGTTATTCACTTACTGAAGAATCTATTTTTTCATGTGATAACTAAAAATATTGACCTTAAGTACCATTATATCCAGAATTTACTCAAAGATGGAGAGCTAAAATTAGAAAATATTTCTAGAAAATAAACCCCAAAAAACATATACACCAAAGTGTTAGTCCAAGAGGCAGTATAGTTTTATAATGGGGTTGGGGTGAAATGAAAAGAACGGGGTGTAGAGAACTTCATTGACTGAAAATGGTAGAATGTTTCCAATGATCATTAAAGTAATCTTAAACTGGAGTATTTCTAGGGTTGTAAAGTCTATTCAAGGATATAGAATTAGTTTATTGAAAGTTTGTGACTCAGTTCACCAAATAAAATGTTGGAAGGATTCTTAGTAGGGATTCATACTACCGGATGTTCAGGTTGTCAAGTTATTAGAAGTTCAGATAGTAGAGTCATAGGTGGTAAAATAATGTCTATGTTTGAATCATATTTTAGCTAGATATAGTTGGAAAATAATGATTCATAAGATCTTTGTTCGATTACCAATTATATATGGTTAGTATGGGTAATGATATAGTGGATTAGTAGTTTCACAGTGCAATGGATACTCGACTGCAAATATAGGAATTTGGTGCAATCGGTTGATCAGGTGGGACCCTCTCTATAAATAATTTGGGACCAATTTTCTAAGTTTTGAATTCTTGAGTGATAATTTTACTTTACATGATCCACATGGCTGACAAGTCACAAGTTATAAAATTTTCTAATTCCTATAAAATAAAATATTTTCAATATTATCCCACATATGTAGGATGAAAATCCAAAGCACATAAAACTAGTATTCTTTATTTTTTCTTGTTTTACATTTGCTTGTATGCTTGTGTTTGTGTTCTCAATTTATTATAGTGTCTTGGTTGTAATATTACATCTAAGTTTTGGTACAATGACTATCTAGAGAATCCACACCAGTGATTTGTTTCGGTTGTTGTGATCTATTGGTGGATTAAATTCCAATGCTTAAAGCTCAAGTGGTTAATCAATAAATTATTGAGGCATAAATTTAATTTCTCATTCAAAAAAATGGTTCAATGAAACATCAATGGGGTCATCTGAAGCACCACCAGAGTAGTTAAAAATGGTTAATTGTTTGCAAGCATTAATGGTGGAGCAATGTTGGATAGTGCAGAAACATCAGATCAATCGGTAGTGACTTGTGAGATCACTTATAACTTAATATTTTATCTCACCTCTCCCTTTAGTGGATTATAGTGCTTATCCTCAGGCATAGGGTGTGTAGAGACTCAAAAATTCAGGTTTCATACTTTGTTAAAATTCATAAGGGTAGAATGGTAAAAACAATTATGAGATGATAAAGGGTTTTATAAAAATTATCACTGGTAAATTGTCACGACCCATCCCCCGGGGCCCGTGTCGTAACTACCCCAATCCCACCTTCCATAGGTCAGGGGCTGGAGACTAGCACCAAAGGCGTAAATCCCTATAACTGGGAAGGAATTGCCTTTATAAAACATAAACTCACACAACCAGAGAACAAGAGAAATCAAACACTAAGTAAAGAAGTAAAACAAGTGTGCTGAAAGTAAAAAGGGGCCAGAAATAAAAGCCCAATAGTAAGGTACAGCTACACCTGAAAGAAAAGTACAACTGAAAAGACAAAAACTGAATGGTGAAGCAGCTTCAGGGTCGTCCTCCAGGTTCCTACCTGAATGGTAGGTACAGATGTACTCCTTAGCACTCTGTGTCTATCGGTCTACTCCATGTGTCGTCACGCCGAGTTTCCACCTCTGGGTACTATCCAGTCCTCGTACACTCTACCTCAGTCAGCGATGTCCATCGTCTGCATCCAACACAACGAGGTGCGGGCATAGCCCATATAGGGGTGAGTATAACGATACTCAGTAGGGACATCGATACCCTCAAGGTCTCACTAAATCCAATAAGGATAAACCACAAAGAAATATCTCAACAGATAACCTTTACTTAGGTATATGCCCATACATATACCTAAGTTATCAAGTAACCCATCTCAATCATGAGGAAAACACAAAGGTCATTGACTTAGATCAAACTAGGATTTTCATTATCGAAACCACAAGTACTGGAGAAATCCTCCTCTGTCGATTACAGTGGCCATGTCGCGACTCCGAGGCACTACTCACTAACCTTAGACTGCTGAGGTACTCCTCCTGTCGAGTACCACGGGTCTGCTGCCAAACCGGGCGCTCCTCTGTTATGGGTCTGCCGCCAAACTGGGCGCTCCCCCTAATAGCCGTCAGAGATACACCTCCTATCGAGTACCATGGGTCTGCTGGCAAACCAGGCTCTCTGTCCACCGTGGGTCTGCAGCCAAACTAGGCCCTCGGTCCACTGGGCTAGTCGAATCACTCCGAGTCGAATCGGTCAAGTAGTCGTCAGGTCTACAGTTACTAGGTCTCCACACTATGTTTGCTCGTCTCCAGAAGGATCCGCTCCATGAGCTACTGGTTGATACTCCAAGTGTCATGTAATCTCACGCAGAAGTATCACAAAGGACCGCCTCGTCATAGGGGTCTCAACGCAACAGACGGCGCGTCAATTGGACGCCTGGTCTGTGAGTTATTAGGCTTTTTG
This sequence comes from Viscum album, assembly GCA_963277665.1. Classification (NCBI taxonomy): domain Eukaryota; kingdom Viridiplantae; phylum Streptophyta; class Magnoliopsida; order Santalales; family Viscaceae; genus Viscum; species Viscum album. The sequence continues at coordinate 919,058,834 of OY728131.1, forward strand.
TCCCGGGGGCCCGGTTGGTTTTGTGTATGAACCAACCCGACCGTATCTCAACTGTACCCCAAACTCCCATGGGGTATACTCAAAGGTAAATTTTCTAAAAGAGACTACCAACTCCGCTGACAGTTCGTCAAACGGACGTCCGGTTTGAGAGTTATTGGCTTTTCCGTTCCAGGGGCCCGGTTGGTTTCAAAACTAAACCAACCTGACCGTACTCCAACTGCATCCAAACCTCAAGTGGAGTATGCCAAAAGAACTATATCATCATAATGAATCCAACGTAATTGACTTCACTTCAATCGGACGTCTGATCCTTAAGTTATAAGTGTTTCCGCTCCGAGGGCCCGGTTGGTTTCGGGTTCGAACCAACTCGGTTGTACCCAAAATTTGCCGAAACCTTGAGTGTAATATACCAAAACGATCGTCTCGATCCAAGGAATCTTTTGCAACTAGCGGTGCATCGATCGGAGATCCGTAACTCAAGCTATGGGCATTTAAACGAATCTGGTCCGAAAAAGGTGGGTCTGGGGCCGGTCCAACCCGGCCCAACCCACCCTGGGTCGGACCGAATCGAGCGACCCGACTCAGTTCCGGGTCCGGCCCGGCTTTCGGCCAGCCACAGTTCAGCCAGCCTGGCCAAGCGGGGGGGCGTGGCCCCCTGTTTCACCATAACGGCGGCGTGCAGCCGCTGCCCTAAATTCTGGATCCCGCGCGGCGCGGGATCCCTCCTCCTCCGCTGCGGTCGTTGCCATGGTGGCTCTTCCACCGGCAGCGCGCTGGGGTGTTGCTGCCTTCAGGCAGCCGGCCAGTGCCACCTCTGCCTTCCACAGACCACCATACGTGCTCTGGTGGTCAGTTTTTCCCAATGTCTTCGCCAGAGGCTCTCCCGGGACCCGCTCTTCACTGCGACGGCTTCAAATACCCGTTGTGGCCCCATTTCGTCGTCGCCTGTCAAACCACACACAGACAAACAACCTTCGGAGGTTCGTCGGGCCGTGTTTGTTTGGCTTGCGCCCTCCACGTTAGGTGTTATCAATTGTCCAAAGATAAACATGGTTTCACGTAAAATGAAAAACAATTTTATTCAAATAAAATTGAAGCAATCCACCCTATAAACAAAAGCTCATGCTCGAGGGTATAAACCACATAAATGAAATTATACAATATTCTCCTACCTTGATTATGATGTTTCACGTCATCGAGCCGTGGAAAGAGGCAAGCATCATGATAGAACGACGTCGCAGAAGAATGATGTCGATCCTATCGACATCAGAGGAAGAAAGAACATTGTCATTGGCATCGGTCTCCACGGCCAGCATCTTCTCCCTTGACGCGGAGGAAGAGAAGAGTATAAGTTCATTCTTCGTCGAGAGAGAACGTTCTTCATCAAAGGAGTAAATCTCTCTTTCTAACTCTTCAAGGATTTCCCCAACACAAGATTTGCCAACCAAAATTAAAATAAGGCTTTCTATTATTTTAATAAACTTTCCATGCATTCAAATTAATTAAAAAACTCTTTAATTAATTAATTGAAGAGTTGTTTAATTAATTGTGATGGGTTGACAAATTAATTGGAGTGAGGGAGATGGAAGGTGAAGGGTTGTTCAATTAAATTAAGAGGAGTTAATGGGGAGGTTTGAGGGGAGGTAAAGGGATTAGGGTCGTGTGGGCCCCACCTCACATATATCCTCTCATGGGAGGTTATGTGGGTGTGGGCCCCACCTCTAACTCCCCTTGGGAGGAAATAACAAACCTCCCCAAATAAAATTGTGTATACAACAAATTTTATTTATTTTATTCTAAATCCCCAAATATTAACTCTCAACCTGCATAAAACACAACTGCAGTAAAGGTCCCCTTAAGTGAATATCGGCGCTGCGAGTTCATCGGTGTCCTCAGATTTCAATTCGAGCACCGGTTCAAAAGATAGAAAAACTTGCACGTACATTTACTGAACGTACCCAAACAAAACTTCGGAAATTGATTCCGGACACACCGGGCCTCAGAATCAAGCTTCGTCAGAAGCCACAGACTCGTAAAATTCCAAAGAATCAAGAAAACAAATTTCCTCAAAAATTTCAGGTCATTACATAAATAGTTTTTTTACTGGTGAAATGAAAATATAGAATTTAATTAAATTAATATTTTGGGATTAAAGTGGTTATATTTAAATCATGATATATTTTTTGGAATTGATTTTATTATTTTATGATATATTTTTGAATAATCATGTGACTAGATTTATGATTCCATGAATATAAATTATCTTGAAATTATAGTGGTTCTTTATTAAAATAATTTATTTAAAAAAATTATTATGGAATATAATTAAAAATGGAGTTTAATGGTAAAATAATTTTCAATGTAATATAATTTCTACTAAGTATATTATTGTGTGAGATTTTTTTATTTGTACTGACTGAAATTGATATATTATTATTTCATAGACCATGATATATTATTTTAACTTAAAATGGAAATTGATGTCAGATATTTTTTATTATTGAATTTATTAGTAATTTTTATCATGTTAATTTTTTTATCTATATATTTAATATCTTAAAATATATAAGTATTTGACATGTGTGTAATATAAGAATTTAGTTTTTAGGAAAGAGTAATTTTTAATCAAATGTTTATTTATTTTTCTTTTGACTATGTGTATTTAAATATTGACCATGATTTTTTTTAATATAGTGGTGAAATTAATTCATAAATATAAATTATAATGTGACTGATTTTCCATGATATTATTTATAATGAAATATGTTTCCTTGGAATGTAAATAATATGGTAAAATATTTTATGTTTACTTATTTAAAAGATGTGAGAGGAAATATTTATTGATAATGAATATTTTGTTGAATAAATATTTTTATAGAATTATGGAAAATTTTATATTATAAAATATTTTTTAGTATATAAATTATTTTTCAACTAGTAATTTATTACGAACTCATTGGCTATGATTATCTATATTGGTTTATGCATAATAATTTCAATTTTTTATGATATGTAATTTAATTATGAATAGAATTTACTAAGGGAAAAATATGAATTTGGGTTATTAAAAAAAGTATTATGAATTATTTATGATTAAACTATTAAATGATGCATTATTAATTAGTATAACATAATTATATGTCTGGAAAATAATTGTGGTGGAATTTTATAGTTAATGATATTTTATATGGATGTTGTATTTATATTTATGATTTAGATTTCAATGGTATAAAGGTTATAAATGACATTATTATATTATGTATGGTGGCAATAGAATTAAAGGAATCCCCCCATAGTCAAATATATTAATTGTGTTGTATCTAATATTATTTTAAATAGATTTATTGGTCATGTAATTAATAAGTAAAATCTATATTTGAATGGATTTATTTAATGGGTTTTGGTTACATTTAGATACATGAATGTTGGAGGTGGAATTCTTTATGTAAATAGATGGTGTGGGAGTCACCAGTTGTCACAAATAATTCTCTCACTTCTTCTCTTAAATAGAATTATTCTTAATTGTTTGTTATTTATGGCGGTGGATTCATCATTCAAGGTGGAGAGGTTCTATAGTAATAAAATGTATCAGCTTGAGGTATGGGATTATAACATCTCTTCATTCTTAGTGAAAAATAATATATTTTTGATAGATAAGTTATGATTCATCTAAATATTATTTCCTAGTATTTGTGAACCATACATAGTGAATTCTAAATTTATGATTTTTTTTAGAGATTGATTGTTTTGGTTTTAATTTAATATCAATTTTCCATGAGTTGATGTTGATTTATTGATTTTTGATCAACTAAGGTCATAATTTATGGTATAGAAGTGTGTTTTAGGTCACTTTTCTATAGGAGGAATCTTTTCTAGTTTTCTAAAATTCAGTATGGAAATGTGCCAAAAAGTCAAAAGGGTCATAAAACTTTCCATAAAGTTCACTATAACATTCATAATACTTACACGGGGTCCTTCATAAGATGGTACCAAATTTTCACGAAGGTGTACTAAAATTCTAACATCCTTATCTTTATTTTTTATTCTATATGGGGTAGTTATTGGGTAGTAAATTTTTTTAGTAACATTATTTTAGAGAGAGATAAATTATCTTAAATAATTTTTATAAAATTATTATGTGTTTGGTTCATGATTATATATGATAATAATGATGGGAATGATATTTTTTATTGGATGGATTCTCATGGAAGGTTTTTCTGAATGATTATATTGTAAAAATAATGTGATGACATAGATAATAGATTGGTGAGAATTATGTAATGATGATCGAGGGATATTATTAAATGATGTGGAGTTGAAAATAGATATTTATTTTTATTTTAAATTTGATTTCTTAAGGGTGTGGTGGATGGCTTTCTTATAGTTATAGGTAATTAAAAATGGAACCTTCAGTTGATTATTAATGGTGATTCTAGTTAATTATCAATGAAGTATCTGGGTAATTAATAATTATTTATTTTTTTTTAATATATTTTTGGTTATTATATTTTTACCAACCCCTAGATTAATTATGAGGTTTTACTTTCTTGATGCTTACATCCTGGGTTAGAGGAGATGTGATTGGCTGACAGGTAAGTGCGATGGTTGGATTTTAGACCCCTGATGTTTCTTGATTTTATTTGATATTTATTTAATTATTTAATAACATTGATATATTTTTGGTGTTATTATTTATAATAATATTTATATTTTGGTTTAATATGACTAAGATATATGTTAATTTTTAAATAATGTGTTTTAATGGTAGGGTTAATAACTGATGTTATATTGTGGATTCGTAGTAAATATTGTGTTAAGCGGTTTTAGGATATCAAGTGTGTGTATGTTATGATTTATTTATTCATAATTTTTTTATTAGTATGTTATCTTAACTCTAAAATGTTTATTTTACAATAAATAATCCTCTTAAGTACATGTAGTGTTCACCCATATAGATTTTGTTGATTTTGTGTTGCAGGATGGTTTGCTGGAGTTTTGAAGTTGTTGTTTAAGTAGATGAAGTATATTCTTAGAGGTGCATGATAGAATAGGTTTTTTTAAGTATGCATTGGAGTTTCATGTAGGGTTTTTATGCCAGTTTCTTGATTCATATTTAGTTTTTTTGTAATCTTAAATATTTGGGACTATACTATTATAATTCAAGTATTAAATTTTTATATTAAGGGTAATGCCTTATATATATTTTAGTATATACCTTTGGAATTGATCATCAATCCATGGTCTATTGGAGGTAGTATTTGGGATTTATATCTTGGTCTCATCTTCAACTTGATTGGAGTCTCAGTGAAAACTTGTTATTGATAGGGTATATCTTGAACCACATTGAATGCCTTTTATTCTGGTACTGTGTAGATCTTTTATTTTTTTCTTTCCATTAATTTATTGTTTTTTAGAATTATTGGTTGATATTTACCATATGAGATATTTCTCACTCTGATACCACATTTTCGACTGCTTTCAAATATCTACTTTATTTTTGCACATCAAAGTCAAAATTTTGGATCTATATTGCGAGAACAATAGTCTCTCTATCCGATGAATGTACCAAAGAAATATAACTTGTCATTTAGAAATTATAACTACACTCTCCATGTATAATCATTAATAAAGGTAACATAATATAATAAACTTCCATGAGAACATATAGGATTTTCTCCCCATACATTAAAATATATAAGCTCCAACTAATACTTCCATAGAAAAAGACACACTTTTTTACTTTCCAATTATACACTCTTTACATGTTTCATACTTTATGTGGTTGAGTTTTGGTATTCATTTAGAAACTAATACCCTCATTCCCTTCTCACTCATGTGGTCATTATAGTAATTCCACAACTGAGCATCTCTGGTATGTGAACCAATAACCATTGTCATATCTAACATCTCCATCATATAAAATTTTCCATATTTTAATATTTAGAAACTACTAGGTAACTCTTGGTGACATTCCATTCCCTATTAAAAAATTTTGCATAAAACCTATATCATTTAGCTGACATACTAAAATCATATTCCTCCTTGATCCTATTATGGTTCTCACCCCTTTTAACTAAAGAAAGTATCTATTTTTTCTGAAAATCAATTCCACTTTTTTCATAAAATCATAAGAGGTTCATCATCGACATGATAGACCTTACTAAACCTTCTGAACACACAATTTTTCATGCATCCTATCTAATATAGGGTGAAATGATTCTCTTGATACAATGATCCATGACTTAATGAATTTTTTATACTAAAAAAAGTTTGTATCACCTTTATTAGTTGAAATATTTGTATATGATTCTCAATAATTTTCCTTTTGGACCTTTCAATATTTATTTAGATGTTTTTTCCCACATTTTCAGTATATAGAACCTAAACTTATTGATTTATCTCAGATCCTTTCTCTTAATTCACTTCACTCTTTCTAACTTCTCTACTAAGTCATTCATCCTATACCTTGTTCACTATATATAGTTATAATGGAATTCTGGACTTCTTATCATTTAATATCTTTTTTCATAACTAGATCGAATATACACTCAAACACTGAGTCAATTTTACCAATTGAGCTACTCATAGTGGTAACCATTAGATCTCATGACTCTAACAATGATGATAACATGAACAATTTCCACACTCCTCTTGTGAATTTAATTTTCACATACTCTAACTAAAACAAGTTCAAAAATAGTTTAAAATAATGTATTTTAATATCAGTTATCTTATAACCAATTTATAAAATCATGGGCTAGGGTTTTTCACATTGCTTATTTTATAACTGATGTGAAAAAACTTATTTTTAATGTTGGTTATAGAAATAAATAACATCTAAACCCCTTAAAAATTTTAAAAATAAATGTTCCCATCGAAAACTTCATTATATTCCATTGATCCAACCAATGCTTTCACATTTTTTTCAAACCTAAATGCTAAATATCTCTTTATGCAACTATCCCTCTGGTGATCCTTCTCTGTTCTTTATCCTTGGTTATCACTATTTTTGACTTCCCTCCTAAACCTAACTCTCTCATCATGCAATCATCTCCTCCAAAAATCCTTCCCTATTATTACTCATTCATGGTCATATTTTATCCTTTATCATCCTCCTTTTTATCTCACCACTATCATCATTCATTCACTACCATCATTGAATTCCCTCCTCTTTTTTTATTCCATTTTCAAGTCGTTGCATCTGAATCAAACACATATTTTCTATTATTTTAAGTCATTCTATCATAAAATGATTCAAGATAATAAAGTGTAAGTAATTGAGAAAACATCGATGATCGAGTACCTATATAGTAACACTGAAAAACCATTATATCCAAGTTGTATGAAATTTATATTTTTATTAATATTGTCAAGATTGATTAAATTTAAATCCAGGAATGGATGGAGTGAAAAGTATTTTATAGAATTGATATATTTTTTGAAATATATAATTCTTAATGATAATGATATTGAAAATTCAAATTATAATTCAAACAAAAAATATTATGCCTGATGGTATCTAGGTAAAAAATGATATATATCTACCCTAATGACTATGTATTATATTGGAATGAATATTAAGGTATATCATAGTGTCCTAAATATGGGGCATCACTATATAATTTGAAATAAAAATCATTGGTTGATTTATCTATAATGTTAAGTACCAAGACTCATACTAAGGATATTTCTTATTTTCTTATAATTCCTCATTTAAAATGTTCATTAATAAATTAAAATTATGAATAAATGTTAATATGGTATGATAATGGGTGAATATATAATGGAAAATTGTGTTATTTGGTTGATTACCAATAATAGAAGAAAATTTATTAATAATTTACTAATTTTAGAAATGAAGTTAGAAATCTAAAACTCAGACTGTGTAGAGATGAAACAAATCAATATCAGAGCCTTAGTATCAAACATTTTCCATGGCCTATTTTTTTGGTAATTTATAACTTATCTCCTAAAGTTTGTATAAAATGAAAATATATCATATTGAGTTGAATGATTTCTAGACCAAAATAGCATGGAAACAATATTGATCTTTACTTTTTTCCATTAATTGATGATTTGAAACTCTTATGGGAAAAAGGTATTAGAGTGTACAATTATTATAAAAAGGACTATTTTCAATAGTAGGAAATGATCATGTTCACTGTAAATGACTTCCCAATATATGAAAATTTTTCAAGATACGATGTTAAGGGGTATAAATCTTATCAAATTTACAAAGAAGTGACTTCATGTTATCAACTACAACGTTGAAGAAAAATAGTGTACATGGTTCATAAAAGGTTTTTTTTGATGGATCACTCTAATAAAAGATTAAAAAAAGTCATTAAATAGATTGCAGGAATTTTATATTTCTCTAAATACTTCTTCAACTGATCAATATTGTGATAGGGTGAGAATTATTGATGTTTCATTTAGAAAGAAAAAAAGATTTGGTAATGATGGAAATGTATAGAGGAAAAGATCAATTTTTTTGAGCTTCCATATTAGAGATTTCATCAGGTAAAGCATAACATTTATGTGATGCATGTTGAGAATAATATTTGTGATAGTTTTATTAGAGTGTTATTAGATATTAAATTTAATACTAAGGATGGTTTTAATGCAAGATTGTACTTACTTTAAATGGTAATACATTTGGAGTTAGATCCTACTCCTAAAGGAAAATGTAATACTTAACTATTTATTTTCATAAATTGTCCAAGGTGAATAAAATTAGTATTTTTAGTGCCTCTATGGTATCAGGGTTCATCAGGATTATTCTTTAAATGAAAAAAAATGTGTATAATTAAAATATTTGGAGTTAATAGACATAAAATCTCATAACTATCATGTTATGATATAATAACTCATACCAGTTGCATTATATAGAATACTACCCATCTATATTAGATTTAATATCATCAAGGTGTGTTATTTTTTCAATTACATTTGTAACAAAGTTATGGATCTAAATTTGTTAAAAAATTTGGAGAATCAAGCATTCAATATAATTTTCCAACTAAAAATATACTTTCCACCATCTTTTTTTGATATCATGGTACGTCTAATGGTTATTTTTTTGTGAGAAATAAATCTTTTTGGTATCATATAATTATGTTGGATGAATCAATTTAAAATTTATATGAAAATGCTGAAGGGTTTGTTAAGAATCTACATTAACCAGAATCCTTCATTATTGAGAAGTATATTTTTGAGGTGTTGGAAGAGTTTTTTAAGGAATACTTTTCTGAAGTGGATCCCATAAGTTTGCCTATATCTTGCTATAAATAAATTGATTTTAGGGGAAAGGGGTTCTATGGATTTAATATAAAGTTGTTAATAGGTAAAAATAAATATAGTCACATTTATACATCTTAAATAATAAAAATAATGCTCAATCATATATAAAATTTCATATTAATGTGTTAAAATAATATTTTCTGATGAAAAAAGATATATGGGTACTTAATGAGAATAAGAAAACTTATTTTCATGGTTTAAATGGGTCATTAATGTTATGTATGATGTAGCAGAAACATTTATATGGTTAGTGGGTGGATCAAGTTTAAGTGTGATAACATGGTCCGGGTATGAAATCACTAACTATACATTTTATACCAAAAACTGGGATAACGGAAGTGTAGTTTAGAATAAATGTGTATTGGTGTTTATTGAAGCAATTCATTTTTTGAGTAAAAAATACAAAAAATTAATCTCTATATCAAGTGAATATTATAGAGTTATTAGACGTATGTGGGATATTGATTGTATTAAATTTTGAGTTCATATGTTCAATTTTAAATGCATTGTATGAAGGTTCTTAGCACAATGAATGTGTCGGGTGGGTTGAAACCAACTCATATTTTATCATAATCCAAAAATAATCTATTATATAAATGATTAATAATAATCATGACTAATGGAATTAATATAAGGATTTATTGATAATAACTTAGAACCAGTAAGAGAGGATGTTTTCACATATAATTTATAATTAATATATTTAATTAAATAATTTCATTTCATTTAATTATTTATTCATTGATGAATCAGTATAAAACTCTTGTCATATTTCCATCGAGTCATAGGAATCAAGGGTATATTCCCTCTAGTGATGATATATACATTCTTTGAAAACCTATTGTTGTTACCATAAAATCCTTTGGGTGCTATCAATGTTGATCACAATTGGATCCTTCAAGAGATAAGGGATTCACATTGGTAGAGGAGGTGAAAAGTTTTGTGTTGTTCTAATAATTCTATGAGAGAGATATCTAGGTCATATGTAAAATCATGACACCTTATTTTTGGTACAATATTCATTTTTCTTTTCTTTTCTTGTTTTTTGTTGATTCATGGTTGTCCTTACTTGTTTAATCCTTTAAAAGGGTTTGGGTGTGGTTTTTATTCTTTTTTGAGATGTTGGGAGGTGTTATGAGAGTTTAGCTTGAGATTATACATGGGTTTATAACCATTCTAGCTATAGGTATCCCACCAACTAGCTGGTTGCATACCAGTAGTAAGTTCTTATTATAGGAAGTCCACTGACTAGATGGTGGTTGGATGGAATAATGGAGTTCCTATAGAAATGACACTATCTAGCTAGTGGGGTTTCTAGAAGCATAGTCAATATTCCTATTGTCATCGACTAGCCAGTGAAAGCCAGCAGTTAGCCGATGGTGCTAATCTGGGAGAAGAAATCTAGGGAGCATCATAATTTTATTTCCCTTAATCCTTGTTTTAATTCTAAATCATTCTCCCTCAAACCCCATTTGATCCATTCAACCTTAGAGGCTATATTAAGGTGATTTTGGCCCTTGTAACCTTTAATATATTTGGATTTATGTGCTAGTTAAAGCATTGAACCTCTTTTAGTAAGTGTAACCTTATTCTAATTGTAAATTCTTCTTTCCCTTACTTCACTCATTATTCAATGTTTTTGGATTCTTATTTCATTAATGGATCAAAATATTTATTTATGAATCGTGTTTCTAGGATTTCCACTTGGTTGATTTTATCCCTTCATCCCTCTTTGAATGTGGATACCTTATTGGGTGGTTAATGATTCCATGATTGAGGTAGGTGGTTTCGTAGTTCAATTCCTGCCAATTGAAATCGTTGTTTCTTGTTTGATTTGAAATGGATTTATAATTGATTTTCAATGCATGAATTAATATTCTTGACAAATATTTCCAAATGGAATATTGTGTGAGATGAAACCTTTTTGGCAATGTATTTTGAAATAAAGTTTCGATTTCTGAAGAATGGTTTTGAAATGAAATGAATGATTTTATGAATGTCTTTGATGATTAATCTTTAGAAATGAAGGCATGAAGTGTTTTATGAACTTTGAATGAAATGATTCATTTTTAAAGGAATGAGTTTTAATGAAAACTATTTTATATTGGTTTTTGAAATGAAATGGAATGTTTGAAACTTTATTTAGGTCCACTTGAATGATAAATGATGATACTGGTTTGAGATGAATGATTTTTCCCTTGAATGATTTACTTGAAGTGCATGAGAGCCTAGGTAGATAGGTTGGTAGTCTAAGACAAGCATGCTAGTCATTTATTTTCTCTACCTAGAAATGGATCGATGTTTACAATTATAACTAAACATTGATGAGGGTAGTGATTTTTTTTTTTGAGATGGATTCATATTCCCCGTGGACCTAAGATATAGGGATGTGTGCACAGTTAGATCCATATTTCACTAAGATGTGTGAAGATCCTTGATCCTGGAACGAACTAACCCCAAGGCTTATTACCATGGTTCTATAATCAAAAATGATTTATACATGTTATTGTTTATGAAATAATTTATTCATGATTATTTGATAAAAATTCTTATTCATGCCTATTTATTGCTTTCCATTGAAATGATTTTAAAAAATCATGTTTTATTAAGAATCATGTAAAATATTACAATGCTATGTTTTATTTAAAGATTGAGGATATTTGGTCAATTTGATATGGATTTCTTATAAAACCTATAGGTGGGATACTACTGAGCTAGTGTTTCCCATACCCTACATATGCCTTTGGGTGTATGTAGACTTTATTTTTCTAGGTCTAGGAAAAGGGAAAGTTGTACTTGGAGAGGGTGGGTGTTCATGATAGTGGGACTTTGGGAGTTGGTGGTGTAGGTGGATTATTTGATCCACCAGTTATGATTGGATATTTTTATGATGTTTTCATTGATTATGTGATGTCTTAGTTTGATAGACCATTTTGGGTTTTGTACTTTTAAACATTGTGGTACTTTTCTATTGATGATTAATTTGTAATACAGACTTTTTATGGTTTATTATATAATTATCTCATGTTTTATGGTTTTTCTTGTGGTGAAATTATTCCCATTTACCATTTTTTGATACATAAGATCTAGTCACTATCCTATGAGGATCAGGAATACACTTTGGGCCATGTTAGTGATAGCCCATTTTTTAGTCTATCAGGTTATCTAGTTCATGAAAAATTGGTATTGTAAGAGGCTTAGTCTCTTCTTGGATATCAATATGCAGTTTGGGATGTCTTGGTATATTTGAGGTAGGATTGTCAGGACTTAAGGGATAGTTTACATGTCAATGTTTAGCCATATCTCATTATAACAAGCCTTATGTTTCTATGAGTGGTTGAGAAAAAGTGTATTTATTGAATTAATTGATGTGATTCTAGACTTTTCCCAAACTTTTATATGAGATTTTTGTTCCTAATTTTAGTTAAAACTAATTGATTTTATGTTCTTATTCCTCTTGACTAATGATTATTTGTTGTCTGTTGATGTTGTGAAGTACCATTCTCCCCAAGAATATGTCATATTAGAATTTAGGAGGGATTTTCTAATGAAACATAGAAAGAAAACCCCAAGTTAACCAGAACCTTGTTGAGGTAGTAGTGAATGTAGTCCAAGCTCTGGGCCAGGGGGTCGTGCCTATGCCCATTCAGGATAAAGAGGTGGAACCTTAGAGGGACGATAATTGAGATCTGTCCTGTGAGTTTCTTCATCACAAACCACTATATTTATAGGTAATTAATGATCTTAAGGAGGTAGAGTATTATTTGTGAAAAATTGAATGAGTCTTTGAGTTATTTGAAATGAAAAATTCCATTAAGGTGAAGTATGTCGTCTTCAAACATGAGGGACCAAATGAGATATGGTGGGATGTTATAGTTTTGGTGAAGCATAATGAGGGTTTAGAGTGGAATGACTTCAATACCCTATTTACTAAGCAGTTCTATCCATATTTAATATACTTTTCTAAGTCCATTAAGTTTTATAACCTTCGCTGGGGTGATTGGAAAGTGATGAAGTACACTAATTATTAAGATAAAATTGCTCAATTTTCACCTGATGCGGTGTCTAATGAGAAGCTAAAATATCAAAGGTTTCATATGGGTCTTCAAATGAATATCCAATCTAAAATATTTATTATGAAAATCACCTCATATTTTTATGTTATGGATAGGTATATGATGGAAAAAATTGACATGGATGGTAATTTAGGGTTGACTAGAGATTATCCTACTTCTAATGGTAGCTTTAATGGTTCCTTTAAAGGAAATAGAAACTGAAATGATCCTTGTACTGGAAATAGTAGTGGTATACCTCAATATAAAACTTCATCCATAATATATATTGTATATGGAAAAGTACCACTGGCTTGTTTCCAATGTGGAAATGTTGGGCACTCAAAGCATTCTTGTATAGTGGTACCAAATATTTACAAATCATGCTAGTGTTCAGGCTATTTGAAGATGTTTTTCCATATTTTTAATACCCCACATAGTGGTACAGGATCACCTTTACTAATAAGTTATAGCTTAGTCAAATTATTCAAGAAAAATGAAGTTCTATCCACAAGCATCAGGAACAAAGATACTTCACATAATGAACAAGTCTCTAGTGGAAGTTGTAACACCCCGACCCCAGCTACCCAGAGTCGGTGCATTACTTTGTAACATTGGCATGATCACAAAAGATCAAGTCTTGAAAGACTGATTAGTTTAGTAGCCTTGCAAACACTAGATGCATTCATAAATGTTACATTACATCATAAAGTGAAAAACTACAATAACAAAGTCTCCAAAGTCCACACTCATATCCTCTTCTGACTATCCCTGCAGGTCATTCATACAATACTTCTTCACATCCTTGAAAATATTAAAACATTGAAAGGGGTGAGCTCATATTCTCAGTAAGGATAATAATATAGTGGAAGCTTTCGTAAATAAACATTAACATTTAAGGCAATGTATAACTAAAATAAAAGCCTTTTTTAAACTTTAACTTCAGCATAATATGGAAAAAATAAATTAAATAATACCATTTACTTACTCACATGGATATTCTACTAGTCGAATAATCACATGCAATATCAATAAACACTTTCATAATGATTGAATTCATAATGCCAGACTATCATAACCACGTAGCCAAGGCCTCGTGCCAAGACCACAAATAAGATTTTTTCAAGGCCTCGTGCCAAGACACTAGTTTGTCTCATGAGACCTACCGATGCATCGAGGAGCTCTAGCGGGCTCCACCCGTCACTTATTGAGTCCAATTCATTCCTCATATGAATAGGTTTAAACATATCATAAACCATAACATAATCGTATCAAATAAAACATGCATAAAGGAAACATAAAATGTCCACATTTCAATCACAAGATATCAATACAACACATTGATATAATAAAAACACTTTCAAAACCATTTTCAATACCAAAATAAAAGAAAAGTAAAACATGGTATTTATTTTTCTTTTAAAAAAAGTTATGGCTTGTAGAGGAAGTCGAAACTCAAATAGTGCTCATGGAGGCGGAGAAGTCGTTGTCGCCGCATACGTATGACAATAAAAAACATTCCTTTTTGTCATTTAGTAAAATGATTCATATAAAGAATATTCCTTTTGAATAAACGTAAATGTCAAAGGGTTTTATACACCGTATAAAAGAAAGTTGTGTATAAAACAAAATATGCCTCAATGAAAGGAGATTGAGACGAAGCCCTTACCAAGATCATTTTTTTAAATAAAATAGATCTATTATGTGTATTCAATATAAGTACACATAAATAAAGTACAAATACAAGATAGGACATAATAATATCATAAAATAATTTGAAAGTAGGAGATTAACCCAAAGACTGGAAATTGGGTTAAGAAATTCCATTACCTTGTGTCCGACTTGACTCGAACGCTCTTTAACCTCCTGAATAATAAACTAGAGTTAATATCTACCTGCCTAAGAACCTTTTTCAAGTTCATTATTCCTTTTATGTCACTTATTACCATGTTATGAACATTATGTAATTATTTAAGTTAATAATGGTCGTTTTGTCGATCTTAGGTACTTGAGTCAAAAATAAACTTCTTACAAGTTGTTTGTGTGGTAGAATATCCATTATATCCATAATTATATTCATGATGTAGATATCATATACATCATATATATCCAGTATATACATTCATTTATAATATTACATAACATTTAGAGGTAAGAAATAAAATGCACTGTTCATGGAGACGGTAAGCCGTACGTACGCATGAACACTACTTTCATTTCTATTTCATATTTAATGGAATGAAGTTATAATTATATAAAGGTATAATATAATTACAGTATAATATAATGTATAATACCATTTACTTCATCCTTTATACATCCCACATATGGCATTAACGATTCAAATCACTTTGAGGGGGCGGCAGTCCGCACTTCCTAAAATGAAATTATCGCGTTTACCCATAATGGAAATCATAAAGTATTCCACAAATGAGAAATACAGAAGCATAAGTAAAACATAAACATAATATATATATCATATATGAAAATAGTTTCATAAAAATGGCCACCATTAGAGGTGTTAAAAGAATATTGAACAATCATTGTTTCGTGAGGCAGTATTTCGCCACCCACAGAAACAGTATGTTCTTTAACCATTAGAAGAAGGTGTGTGTAAGTGTAAACCAAATAATTATCATAACAACATCCTAGTATATTGTAGATACTTGTGTTTTTACAAAAGAAAGGAATAAAAATAGTTTAAGGGTTTGGAGAAGAAAAATAAAACAAAACAACATTAGAGAAGACATTACCTTAAAATCGGGTAACTCTTTTTGATTTGAGCCAAAGGCTTCCTTGGGAAGACTTCTGCCCAAATTGAGGCTTCTAAGAGTAAGGGAGGGAAGTTTATAGAGTAGTTGGGCAGATTTTTTCTGAGCCAAATGGCTTGAATGTGTGAATAGGGTGGTAGTGGTGGGGGCCTTTTATAAGAGGAGAGAAGGGGCACTCTTGGAAAGATTGAAATGTTACATTATTATGAAATGCTTTTTCGGATTCTAAAGGTCCCACACTTATATATCTAGAGGATACGGTGATAAGGGTTAGAAATATACTCATCCAATAGGTTTTTGACAAGTGTAAGTCTTATATTTTACATTATCTTTTCATTTTATTTAAATCGTTAATTAATGAGGTAATCGCTGCATCATCATGGTGTCATAAATAATTTAATTTATTTAATGTCTAAAAATTATAAAAAAAATATCATGATGTATGAAATCTTTTTATCTTTTTAATTAATATTTATAGTCAAAAATATGACTTGTATAACCCCATTTAAAAATTGTTTTATTAAAACAACTCTTGTTTGTGACCTTTTTATTTTAACATTAAATAAAAAGTTATTTATGTCATTTTCCTACCAAAGTGTCTCCATGGGGTCCCCAAGTTGACCCATGGATTTTCTTGGTCGGCCATGACTCATCCAATAGGGTTAGGACAAGTGTAAAGGTATTTTCATATTTTTATAATATCATTTTTACCTTAAATTTTACTAATTACCTTTAATCGCGATTAATTAAACTTAAAAGTTACTATTCACCAAAAAATTATTTTAATCCCATTGAACCACATTTTACTTTCTAATGAAAACCATGTATGTAGGATTTTGAAAATAAAATCACAGAAGTGGTAATGTTTCATTTAAATGAAAAATCAGTTTTTTAACTACCACTTAGTGGTTTCACTATTCATCAAAAATTGAAGTTTTTCAGGACAATGCCAAAATTTCACCCTAAGATATAATTGATATTCCAAATTCAAAAATGATGTCTATTTTAAAAAATTCCAAACATATAAGTTTCATTAATTAATTTCATAATTAATTCCTGTTGTCACAACAAATAGCGTGTTTTTAAGAAACAATATATATCAAAAGATTGACAATTGTTTATGTCCAATTTCAAAGTGAAATTAATTCTAATGACCACCTTTGGATATAATGGTAAAAATATATTCCAATTATACTTTAAAACCACTCAATAGTATAATTTCTCACTATAAATTATTTTGATTAAAAAAGTTGTTTTTAAGTATTTTTCACTATTCATAAAAAATTGGAAGTTCTTAGAAAAATACCAAAAATTCAACATAGGCTAATTTCGATATTCCGAATCCAAAAATGAAGTCCATTTTGAAATATAAAATATATATAATTTCAAAAAGTGGGTATTACTATTCATAATGGCCATTTTGATTGGTCGCGGTGTGTTAGAATCTCGAACTTGCGTACAATGCAAGCTATTGCATTATTGAAAGAGAAGCGTATCGTGGAAGCTCGGGGTGTTACATTCTCCCCTCCTTCAATAAATTGCGTCCTCGCAATCTGAAATTTTTCTTTGAAAATAAAAGTTTGAAGATAGGAAATACCTTTGTGGAAAACCCACATCGGAAATAAGGTTAATAAAAATATAACTTTAAAAGATAGAAAGATAAGTACAAAGGTCACCCGAGATAGCCCATACTAGGATTCTATGAAAATATGGATATGGAAGAAAAACAAACCATCAAGGTCTGATGGAGAGTCGTAGAAAATTGGATTAGGAGAAAGTTAACCATAAGAAAATCACAAACTTGTGACTGGTTAAATAGTCATTGAATCCCCAGTTGGAAAAGTTAACCGACAACGTTTTTGTTTTAAGTTACCTTTTATAATTTGAGGAATTTATTTAGGAGATTTACTAAGAATGTAAGGGAATATACATACTTGTCATGTAGACTTTCATTCTTTAATAAATTTTTACCACAAACCCATCTTTCACTCTAAATGGTAACAGAACTCAAAAATATTCTATTTATCCTAATTGTATAAGGTTATAAATATTACCACATACCATTTAGATTAGGAAAAATATTTTGTAATAACCAGGGACTTCCTGTAGGCTAGTGGTAGGTAATAAAGGCCTGTCTCACTATGGTTGTGGGTTCGATTCCTGCAGCATTGTCCAACGCGATGGGTTATGCCCTACCCTGCAGGTTGTCCTTTTCCTAAAACTATAGTATTATAATATTCCAAAAATAATCTTCATAAATGTTTTAACCTTAAACAATACTATTGAAAGTTCAGCTTAATCCATCCCAACATTTATAGTTATCCAAAATACCTCTGTCCAGACTTTCTCTAAAAGGTCTGTTAATTCCAAAATCAATTTATCAGATTCCCCAAACAAAGTAATGTTTCTCTTATTGTTACATACTAAAAATATGATTACCTTCATCATATTAAAAACTTAATGAAAAAAAACAAGTACTGCAGTACAATCCTTATATATATCACATTATCCTTATAACCAGAATATAATCCATGAGTCCAAAAGCACCAATACATTAATTATTCCACTTCTACTGTAGTAATAGCATAAGATTGTCCTTGATCCCTTGGCCTTTTCTAAGGTAAGTTTCCCTAACGCTTAGGACATTAATTTGCATAATGCCCCATTTCCCTACAATTGTAGCATTCAACATTGATAGCCTCTTTCTTTCCCTTACAATCACGAGCCTGGTGACCTTTTTCTCCACATTTGTAACAAACTCCCATTCCCTTTAGGCAAGTACCAGGGTGATTTTTCCCACAATTATCACATAATGGAAAATCCTTATTTCCCTTTTTCCCTTTATTTGTCTCTTGTTCCACCGTTCTCTTCTTCTCTTGCTTTACTTTGTTGTCATAAGACTTAGAGAATTCCTTTTCTGTCTTGATAGAACACGAGACTATATCTTCGTACATTTAAGAAAGATTGTGATACTAATGCTTGATGGATAAATGGTTTTAAATCATCAAAGAAACGATCGATCTTACTTCTTGGGTTAGGTATATAATCTGCAGCATGCCTCGCTAACCTTGTAAAGTTGGCCTCATACTTTGCGACATTCCCATCCTCCTTTTGTCTCAGACTCAAAAATTGTCTTTCCATATCTGCTCGATGGTCGCGAGGATAGTATTTTTCTAGGAAAAGATCTTTGAACTCCCTCCATTCCATATTTGATACTTCATCATCTTCCTTTGTGTTTTGAATCAACGACCACCATTGATCGGCATCTCCAGTGAGGCGGTAGACTGCCATGAAAACCTTCTCCCTTTCGCTACTCCCCAAGGCGTGGAATATTTTCTCTAAGGAGTTTATCCATTTCTCAGCTACTAATGGATTTGTACCCCCATTAAATGTTGGTGGTTGTTGCCTCATGAAGCGGTCTAACATTGATCCTCCACGTTGCGGATCAGGGTGCTCCATACGAGTAAGGTTATTATTCATAACCTGAGTGAGTTGTCCTAGTATGGTAATAAGTTGATCAGCACCAGTTGTATCTCCAGATCCACAATAATTATCTTAAGCAGGAGGGCAATCCATACATGTAGTGCGTGCATTGATACGGTTTCCATTCCTTCCACTAGGCGTCATTTCTAAACAATGGCATAAACTAGAATAGTTAATGAATCAAAATACATAATTCCATACTTGTAAAATACTTAACATAAATTGAACTATTTATGGATATAATCCATAAAAATGTTTTCTTTGAGGAAGTATATACTCATAACCCTTCATAGTGGTTTGTAAAGAAAATGAGAATTATCCTAAGCATATCCCCCGACAGTGTCGTAACCAAGAATGCAGCAAGGCCCGTTTTCGTGCACCAGTTCCCATTCGAGTCTAGCTCAAAGCGGTGTTTTCAGGTTTTACCCCTAGGTACATTTGTGCCATAGCCGCCTCTACCTGCTCGTATCCAGACAGGGATGTATTGCTCGTAAAACTCACAACATCTCTATAATACCAAAATTCTAGGAAGTTATTCTATACTAATCCTCAAAGTCTATCTTTGGTCTATGTGCTCTAATCATAGTTTATCTAAATCTAGCTTCCAAGGTTAGTACTAAACTGCCTCTGATACCAACTGTAATGCCCCGACCCCAGCTACCCAGAGTCGGTGCATTACTTCATAACATTGGCATGATCACAAAAGATCAAGTCTCAAAAGACCGATTATTTTAGTAGCCATGGAAACACTAGATACATTCATAAATGTTACATTACATCATAAAGTGAAAAACTACAATAACAAAGTCTCCATAGTCCACACTCATATCCTCTTCTGACTATCCCTACAGGTCATTCATACAATACTTCTTCACATCCTGGAAAATATTAAAACATTGAAAGGGTTGAGCTCAGATGCTCAGTAAGGATAACAATATAGTGGAAGCTTTCATAAATAAAAATTAACATTTAAGGCAATTTATAACTAAAACAAAAGCCTTTTTTAAACTTTAACTTCAGAATAATATGGAAAAAATAAATTAAATAATGCCATTTACTTACTCACATGGATATTCTACTAGTCTAATAATCACATGAAATGTCAATAACCACTTTCATAATGATGGAATGCATAATGCCAGACTATCATAACCACGTAGCCAAGGCATTGTGCCAAGACCACAAATAAGATTTTGTCAAGGCCTCATGCCAAGACACTAGTTTGTCTCATGAGACCTACCGATGCATTGAGGATCTATAGCGGGCTCCACCCATCACTTATTAAGTCCAATGCATTCCTCATATGAATAGGTTTAAACATATCATAAACCATAACATAATCGTATCAAATAAAACATGCATAAAGGAAACATAAAATTTCCACATTTCAATCACAAGATATCAATACAACACATTGATATAATAAAAACACTTTCAAAACCATTTGCAATACCAAAATAAAAGGAAAGTAAATCATGGTATTTATTTTTCTTTTAAAAAAAGTTATGGCATGTAGAGGAAGTCGAAACTCAAATAGTGCTCACGAAGGTGGAGAAGTCGTTTTCGCCGCATACGTATGACAAGAAAAACATTACTTTTTGTCATTTAGTAAAATGATTCGTATAAAGAATATTCCTTTTGAATAAACGTAAAAGTCAAAGGGGTTTATACACCGTATAAAAGAAAGTTGTGTATAAAACAAAATATGCCACAATGAAAGGAGATTGAGACGAAGTCCTTACCAAGATCATTTTTTTTAAATAAAATAGATCTCTTATGTGTATTAAATATAAGTACACATAAAGAAAGTACAAATAAAAGATATGACATAATAATATCATAACATAATTTGAAAGTAGGAGATTAACCCAAAGAATGGAAATTGGGTTAAGAAATTCCCTTACCTCGTGTCCGACTTGACTCGACCGCTCTTTAACCTCCTGAATAATAAACTAGAGTTAATCTCTATCTGCTTAAGAACCTCTTTAAAGTTCATTATTCCTTTTATATCACTTATTACCATGTTATAAACATTATGTAATTATTTAAGTTAATAACGGTCGTTTTGTCAATCTTAGGTACTTGAGTCAAAAATAAACTTATTATAATTACAAGTTGTTTGTGTGGTAGAATATCCATTATATCCATAATTATATTCATGATGTCAATATCATATAAATAATATATATCCAGTATATATATTCATTTATAATATTACATAACATTTAGAGGTAAGAAATGAAATGCACCGTTCATGGAGACGGTAAGTCGTACGTACGCATGAACGCTACTTTCATTTCTATTTCATATTTAATGGAATGAAGTTATAATTATATAGAGGTATAATATAATTCCAGTATAATATAATGTATAATACCATTTACTCCATCCTTTATACATCCCACATATGGCATTAACGATTCAAATCACTTTGAGGGGGCGGTAGTCCGCACTTCCTAAAATGAAATTATCGCGTTTACCCATAATGGAAATCATAAAGTATGACAAAAATGAGAAATAAAGAATCATAAAGAAAACATAAACATAATATATATATCATATATGAAAATAGTGTCATCAAAATGGCCACCATTAGAGGTGTTAAAAGAATATTGAACAATCATCGTTTCGTGAGGCAGTATTTCGCCATCCAGAGAAACAGTATGTTCTTTAACCATTAGAAGAAGGTGTGTGTAAGTTTAAACCAAATACTTATCATAACAACATCCTAGTATATTTTAGATACTTTTTTTGTTACAAAATAAAGGAATAAAAAGAGTGTAAGGGGTTGGAGAAGCAAAATAAAACAAAACAACATTAGAGAAGACATTACCTTAAAATCGGGTAACTCTTTTTGATTTGAGCCAAAGGCTTACTTGGGAAGACTTATGCCCAAAGTGAGGCTTGTAAGAGTAAGGGAGGGAAGTTGATAGAGTATTTGGTCAGAGTTTGGCCGAGACAAATGGCTTGAAAGTGTGAATAAGGTGGTAGTGGTGGGGGCCTTTTATAAGAGGAGAGAAGGGGCACTCTTGAAAAGATTGAAATGTTACATTATTATGAAATTCTTTTTCGGATTATACAGGTACCACACTTATATATTTCTAGGATAAGGTGATAAGGGTTCGAAATATACTCATACAATAGGTTTTTGACAAGTGTAAGTCTTAGATTTTTCATTATCTTTTCATTTTATTTAAATCGTTAATTAATGAGGTAATCGCTGCATCATCATGGTGTCATAAATAATTTAATTTATTTAATGTCTAAAAATTATAAAAAAAATATCATGATTTATGAAATCTTTTTATATTTATAATGAATATTTATAGTCAAAAATATGACTTGTATAACCCCATTTAAAAATTGTTTTAGTAAAACAACTCTTGTTTGTGACCTTTTTATTTTAACATTAAATAAAAAGTTATTTATGTCATTTTCCTACCAAAGTGGCTCCATGGGGTCCCCAAGTTGACCCATGGATTTTCTTGGTCGTCCATGACTCATCCAATAGGGGTAGGACAAGTGTAAAGGTATTTTCATATTTTTATAATATCATTTTTACCTTAAATTTCACTAATTACCTTTAATCGCGATTAATTAAACTTAAAAGTTACTATTCACCAAAATATTATTTTAATCCCATTGAACCACATTTTACTTCCTAATGACAACCATGTATGTCGGATTTTTGAAAATCAAATCACAGAAGTGGTAATGTTTCATTTAAACGAAAAATCAGTTTTTTAACTACCACTTAGTGGTTTCCCTATTCATCAAAAATTGAAGTTTTTCAGAACAATTCCAAAATTTCACCCTAAGCTATAATTGATATTCCAAATTCAAAAATGATGTCTATTTTAAAAAATTCCAAACATATATGTTGAATTAATTAATTTCATAATTAATTCCCACTGTCACAACAAATAGCGTGTTTTTAAGAAACAATATATATCAAAAGATTGACAATTGTTTATGTCCAATTTCAAAGTGAAATTAATTCTAATGACCACCATTGGATATAATGGTAAAAATATATTCCAATTATACTTTAAAACCACTCAATAGTATAATTTATCACTATAAATTATTTTGATTAAAAAAGTTGTTTTTAAGTATTTTTCACTATTCATAAAAAAATTGGAAGTTCTTAGATAAATACCAAAAATTCAACATAGGATAATTTTGATATTCCAAATCCAAAAATGAATTCCATTTTGAAATATAAAATATATATAATTTCAAAATGTGGGTATTACTATTCATAATGGCCATTTTGATTGGTTTCGGTGTGTTAGAATCTCGAACTTGCGTACAATGCAAGCTATTGCATTATTTAAAGAGAAGTGTATCGTGGAAGCTTGGGGTGTTACAGAAGTGATGTGGGTTCGGTGATAGTTTTAGGTTCCATTTATATCACTTTTTATTTAGTGATTGATTTATTTGATTTCGGTGCCTTTTATTCTTTCATATCAACCCACAATGTGGATCTGTTGAATCTCATAATAGAGATTATGCCTTATGTGATGGAAATTGTTGTGCCTCTTGGGATAAATTCAGAGTAGGGTTTCTGAAACCCCTCTTATTCTTTCTCTTTATTATAGATCAATAACATCTATAAATTTTAGGTTATTGATATGAATCCTATAAATATCACATCATAATGGACTATTTGTTTGCTCAAAAATATCAAATTGAATGTTTTATCAGTGAGGGTCCTTTATTACCCTTTATGGGGAGTTTCATGTTTTTTAGGGATAATGGGACCTAAGGGATATCCGATTAGGACCTTCTATTCTAGAGATGGGTAGTATGATATCTTTGTGTACTGTTAAACTAGATAAAGAAGCCACTTATAGTGAACTATCTCTATTATTTGTTGAATTCACAAAAGCATTTCAATTAGACTTTACAGGTCTACCAACAGAGAGGTAGGTAGATTTCTCTATTGACTTGATTCCAGGTACTCATCCCATATCAATTCCTTATTATTTCATAGAACTAGCTAAATTGAAGGATTTAAAGAATCAGTTTGATGACTTGATATACAAATTTTTCATTCAATCTAGTGTGCCGACTTGGGAAGAACCTATTCTTTTCTCCAAGAAGGGTGATGAAACCCTTCGCTTCTTCATTGATTACCATAAGCTAAATCTGGTTACGGTTAAGAACAAGTATTTTTCCCATATTGATACTTTTATTGATCATATAAAAAGGTTAAAGTGGTTCTCTAAGATTTATCTTTGTTTTGATTACCACCATCTTAGGTTTATGGAGGCTAACATCCCAAAGACCACATTTGGGAGTAGGTATGGTCACTATGACTATATTGTTATGCCTTTAAGTCTGATTAATGATTCTTTTGTGTTTAGGGAATTGATGAATAGGATTTTTTACGAGTATCTTGACTCTTTCATTGTGGAATTCATGTATGGCATTTTGGTTTACTTAAAAACAAAAACGGATCATGTGCTATATTTCAAATTAGTTTTGAACATCTTGAGGGATCACTAGCTTTATATCAAGATATCAATATTTTAGTTATAGATTCATGAGGTAAATTTATTAGGGCACATGATATTAAAACATGGTATCTCAGTTGATCTAGAGAAGGTGAAATATTTCATGTCATGGGAAGAACCACAAAATGTCTTTGAGATTCAGAGATTCTTGGGCCTGGCAGGGTATTATTTCCATTTTTTGAAGGATTTCTCCAAGTTGACTTCTTTATTAGCTGATATCACTCGTAAGAAAGTAAATTTCATTTTTTCTTTCATATTGTAGGCTTCCTTTGATAATTTAAAGTTATGTTTGAATTTATCTTCTATTTTGACTCTTATAGAGCCTATGTAGGGATATGTGGTCTTTTGTGATGCGTCGGGTTCATGTTTGGGTTGTGTTCTTATGCAGAGTAATCATGTGGTGGATTATTATTCTCATCATCTTTGACTTCATGAGAATAATTATCCCATGTATGACTTAGAACATGTAGCTATGATCCACACCCTTAAGAATTGGCGACGCAATCTTTTTAGAGAATTCTTTACCATTTACTATGATCATAAGATATTTATTTATATCTTTTTATAGAAATATTTGAATTTTTGTTAGTGCTGATGGGTTGAATGCCTATAATCATTTTAATTTGTTGTTTTCTAAACCACTAGGAAGGTTAATACAGTTTATGATTCTCTTATTAATAGTTTTACGTCATAAGAAATGAAGGAATCATTATATGAGAGGAATATCATGGCCCTCTTTGCTCTCATGCATTTGGGAGTCTTAGAGGATGAAACTTGGTTTGTTATGGAAAGTGTTTAATTGAGATTCACTATTCTTGAGATAATCCCCAAGTATTATTATCTTCATGTTTAGTTTTAAGCTATCAGGAATTCTTTTAATAGTGGGGATACAATCAATAAATGCTCTTTATCTCAATAGGGAATCATTTTCTTCAAGAACCACTATTTAATTTTGTTTCCTACAAGAGAGGATATATTGGTGTATTTTCATCATTCATAGTGAGAGGTTCAGTTGGGAATGAAGAAGGTTTTATATGATATGAGGTGTCGATTTTGGTGTCCAAGTATGAAATAGGACATCACTAATTTTGTTTCTCATTGTTATACCTATCAGCAGATCAAGGCGGCCATCAAAAATATTATTGGTTTACTTCAGTCCCTTTTTATGCCAACTTGTAAATGTTATGATATATAGATGGATTTCATTGTTTGGATGCCACATACTCCTTTAGGAAAGAATTTTATTTGGGTGTTTATTTTCTAATTGATTAAATCTGATCACTTCATTCCTATTTGAGATACCACCAGAGTTGAGGATTTTAGAAATCTGCATGTGCAGGATAATGTTAGATTGCATTGAGTTTCGTATGTTATTATTCCTGATAGGGATATATGGTTCACATTTAGTTTTTGAATAGACCTCTAGGAGGTGATATAATCCTAGGTCAGGTTTATCACTACATACCATCCCCATTTGGATGGTCAAATGGAATGGGTAATACAAATTCTTAAAGATATGGTTTGTTCTTTTGTCCTTGACTTTAAAAGAGATTGGTATTTATATTTTTAGATGGTTAAGTTTTCCAATAATAATAGATACTGGTAATTCATTAAAATGTAACCCTTTGAGGTCATGTATGGTCATCCTTATAAGTCTCCACTATATTGGTCGGATATTGGTGAAGTTTCCCTTATGGGTTTTAGTTTGTTCCAGTGGATGATAAAAAATATCCAGAGGATTTTTCAGAGGTTTTTGGTGGAGTGGAGTTGGTATAAATCTTATACATATATTATTTTATGTCATTTAGATTTCTTGGTTGGTGAATAATTGTTCTTGATAATCTCACCTCGAATGGTTCACTGATGGCTTGGAAAATATGGGAAGTTGGCACCATGAAATGTGGGACCTTCTGAGGTCACTGATCATATTAGAAATGTGGCTTACCATTTGGCCTTACCCCCTCAGATTATGTTAATCCATGGAATGTTCTATATATCATATCTCAAGAAATATATTTTCCATTATTCTCATATTGTAAATTGTAATTACCTTGATGTGGAACCTAATATGATCGTGATTGAGTAGCTAGTCTGAATTATTGATTCTCAAGTAAAGATTATCCATGGAAATTCTATACCTTTGTTTTGGGTTTTTTGGTGACATAGTTTTGACTATTATGAGACATGGGATTATGAGACGGTGATGAGTAGTGGCCACATCTCTTTGTGGACCAGTCCTTTTAACGAGGCTTTCTATGGGTAGAAATTATTATGGTGGGGAGAATTTTAATATCCTAACACCTGTTTTCAGGTACAATTTTTTTATTTTTATTTTCTTGTTTTTGATGTTGATTATTGGTTGTTCCCTCTTATTTGAGTATTTTTAGGGGTCAAGGGGGTTTATTATTTTCCTGATAGGTTAGGAGGTGTTTGGGGATTTTAACTCAAGAGTAGACATTGACCTATAGCCATTATATCTATAGGTAGTTCATTGGCTAGCTGGTGAGAGCCACCAACCAGCCGATAGAATACTGAAAGTAGGGTCTTCCTATAGGAAGTCCACTGGCTAGTCAATGGGGTTTCAAAAAGTGTATCCAATCTATCTGGTGCCACTGAATAGCTAGTGGAAGCTAGAAGAAAGATGGTGATTCCAGTCTAGGTGAGAAAATATAGAGTAGTATCATAATTATATTTCCCTTAATAATATTTTTAATTCTAAATCATCCTCCCTCAAACCCCATTCGACCCATTCAATATTAGAGGATCTCTTAAGGTGATTTTATCCCTACCAACCTTGAATCATCGTGGATAAAAGTACTTATTGAAGCGTTAAATCTCTTTTAGTAAGTGTAACCTTAATATAATTGTGAATTCTTCTTTCCCACACTTTTCTCCTTCTTTGAGGGTTTTGGATTATTGTATCATTGATGGATTAAAATATTGATTTTTGGATTGTGTTTTTAGGATTCCATCTTGGTTAAATTTATCCCTTCATTCCTCTCTAATTGTGGATCCCTTATTGGGTAGCCAAAGATTCCTTGATTGAGGTAAGTGGTTTCATAATGTAATTCCTATCAATTAAAATTGTTATTTCTTATGTGATTTGAAATATATTTACAATTGATTTCCAAAGAATGAATTGAGATTATTGACAATTATTTTCAAATTTCATGGTGTGTGAGATTAAACCCTTTTTGGAAATAAATTTTAAAATAAATTGTAGACTTCCATAAAATGATTTTGAAATAAAAATAATTATTCAAGGAATAACTTTGATGATGAATCTTGATAAATGAAGGCATGGGGTGTTTTATGAACTTTGAATAAAATTATTCATTTTGAAAGGCATTAGTTTTGATGAAAATCATTTGATGTTGGTTTTTGAAATGAAATGGAATGTTTGAAACTTAATTTGTGGATACTTGAAGGATGAATGATTTTCACCATGATTGATTTAATTAAAGCACATGGGAGCCTAGGTAGTTAGGTGAGTGGTCTAGGAGAATCACACTAGGAATGTATTAGCTCTACCTATGAATGGGTTGATGATGACAATGATAATTGAACATTGATGAGGTTAGGGAGTTAATTTATTGGGGTAGATTCTTATTCTCCCTAAGCTTGAGATCTAGGGACATGTGCATGCCTATAGATGTATTTCACTGAGATGTGTAAGGATCCTTGAGCCTTAAACTAACTAACCTTGGGGATTATTACCAAGGTTCTATGATTAAAAATTATTTATACATGTCAATTTTTATAAAATGATTTATTCATTCTTGTTTGATAGAAATACTTTTTCATACCTATTTATATCTTTCCATTGAAATGATTTAAAAAGAATTTTTTAGTATAAATTATATAAAATATTACCATGCCATGTTTTATTTAAATATTAAGAATATTTGGTTTATTTTATATAGATTGCTTATGAAGCCTCTGGGTGGGATCCTACTGGGATAGTGTTTCTCACACCTTACATATGCCTTTGGGAATATATATATACTTTATTTAGACAGGTATAGGAAAAGGGAAATCACTGCTTAGATATGGTGGGTGTTTATGATAGTGGGACCTTGGGAGTTAGTGGTGATAGGTGGAGTGTGTGATCCTCCTATTATGAGGATACATTTTGGTGATGTTATCATTTATTATGTGATGCCTTAGTTTGATATATCGTTTTAGGTTTTTTACTTGTCTACCTTGTGGTAATTTTCTCTTGATGATTATTTCCACATACTGACTATTTATTATTTCTTATCTTCTTCTCTCGTGTTTTATGGTTTCTCTTTTGTAGAAATCATTCCCCTTAATCATTTTCTTAATACTCAAGCACTAGTATCCATCCCATGGGGATCGGGAATACCCTTCGGGTTGTGTTAGGGTTTTCTAAGGTTTCGGTCTAGTGGGTTATCTAGGTTAGTTCATGAAAACTTGAGGGAATACTCTTTAGAACTCATTGCGCATAATGAAATAATGTATCTCACACATTTAGAGAATTTCATAACTGGGTTTAAATAATTCTATAGTTGGAAAATGATAATTACATAAGGACCCTTATTATTTTCTAAATCCCTAGAGAACCCCATTTCTAAATAATAATAGAATTATTATAATTTACTTGACATGCACTAAACTCATGGATAAAATAAATATTATTTTTCTTGAATAAATAAATTAATATATATTTGAATGACATTTAATATGAAATTTATCACTAAACTATTAAATTTTATCCATCAATCCTCCTTAATATTTATCAATCCTTGAATAATGACTATTTAATTAAATGTCACTACATTATTCGAAAATAAATATATAAATATTATATTCCCTGAATTAGTGAATAAATATTTATTAAATATTCACATAACTAAATAAATAAAAAATTATTACCTTTTGAATAAAATTGAATAAATAAATATTTTATATTCATGTAATTAAATAAATAATTTCCAGGTGAATAAATATTTATTAAATATTAAAATCACATATATATTCTCTCTAATAACTAATGGTTGAATATTTGTGATCAAACCAACATGAATAATTATTAAAATATGTATGAGAATAATATTTATCCAACGTGTTAAATTCATATGGAATTTAACTGAGCTTCTAAATACACTTAGTGTATGACCCTCTAGACCCCTTTCTTAATTGAATTAGGCTACACTCTATAAAATCCAAGTTTAGTATCTAGTAACATGCTAAGGCTCATGTAGAGAAATAAGTTAATGTCATAATGACATGTAACTTACTACTAATGTACATTGTGTAATATAATCCCTTAATCTCAAAATCTCTAAATCAAGTAGGTTTCATGCTAGTGTCATTAACTTTTTCGTTTTTTGTATCTTTATTTTACTTTTTGAAAATGAACTTACCGAAAAAAACCACCAGGGCTATGGACATAACAAGGTAGTTAAATTCCCATCAAAGGACCTCAAATATATACTTCCATTAAAAAACAGAAGGGGTAAATCATTTATCTCATTATTCACTAACACAATATCATGACCCAACCCACCAAGGCCCACCTAGATGGTGTAAAGTTAGGTGTAACAACCTCAATCCCATCTCCAATAGGATAGGGGCTGGTGATAAGTACCAAGAAGTCATAAATGAAATAGGAGACCTTTTCTTAATATATCTATATGCATGCACCCAACCATCTCTATGAAAAAGTGAATATAAATATAATAAAGACTTTAACATCTAAAGTACAACCAAGAATGTAATAAAATCTAGGGAATATATTAAAGTACAACAATATAAATCCAAAGTGTAAAGGGGTAAAAATACATGCTCAACCAGAAAAGATGTCCCAACCATACAATAACTGGAATGAATGAAAACTGAAGGGATTATGGGCCTGATATTCAATTTGGACCACCATATGTGGAAAATACACCAAATAATAACTAAGATCCAGTGATGTCCCCAACAATATTCTTTTAATCTGCACAAGACACGACACATGTAGGTAAATCCCATATAGGGGTGAGTATATACATACCTAATAGGATGACCCAAAAAACACAAAGGGGAAATTTGATAGATACAATAGAAGTTAGCTCAACCCATAACCGGAGGGAATGCAAACCCAAGGTATATAATCCTATAGAAACCCAGATGAGAGAGAAAGGGGATATCCATCTCCACAACCTAGTTAAGGATGATGAGTCCTCTTACTGTTTCAAAGGTCCATTTTTGATACCCGATATCTCTTGTGTCTATCCAAGAATGTCATGTGGAGGACCCGCACCTCACCACAGCTCCACAGATCGAGGGGGGAAGATATCTAATCAAGGACTCATGACCTGATGAGATAGGTCGTACTACTTAGTAGATAGAGGACCCCCTCCCTAGAGAATCATGGGGGTTCCACTTAGTAGATGGAGGACCTTTACCCTAGTGTGTCAAGGGGGTACCACTCAATAGATGGAGAAATTGTGCTTTAATGCTTCAGGGGGTTCTAATAAATAGATAGAGAAATATATGATACTTATACCCTGGTACAATATGGGGTTTCCAAACCAGTAAGATATCTAATGATCCAGCCTAATCACCTCTATCGGTCAAGCATCTCCTGAAAATAATTACGCTTGTAATACCTCAAATCATATCTCGAAATCCCCTATAGAGGGTATCACCAAATTATACGTAGAAAAATGATCAATATAGACTAATTAAAAGAAAAAATACAAGTCTATAATAAGATATGCTAGGTGGAAGTCCCTGAGAAAAGTACACAGTGCGCACTTAGGGTCACACGACGTGTGACCTCACCTATAAACCTAGAAATGTCCTCGTCTGCACATGGGTTAGTTGATAATGTAGTACTATACAACATTTATGGGTAATACATGGAATGTATCACCCACTCAGGACCTTCTTATGTTCTTCGAACCATGCCCATGTATATATAGTTGTGCCTGTGTAAATCTGGTTATGCTCGTGTACTTCGGGTTGTTCCCACATACCTGGTCGTGTATGAGTACTGGTGTAATGACTCGTCTTTTTATAAAGTTATGGATCATTTTTTTATTTGAATTATTTTTTTAATCTTGGTGAACATTCCCTATGGCCTAAGGAAGGTTTCAGGAGAATCTTGGGCTTTTCAAGGCCCAGGGCTACATAAATTGGACAAATATAGTGAGATGCATGGTTAGTGCACAGTTAGTACTAACCATATAGCTTAACTGTGTGGGGTACTTATGTATAAAAAGGTTCCACATGATTCTCTACAACCATGTGATCTAGGGTTCACACCCATGTGGGCCTCCATAGGTTTGGTGATAGTGGGTTTTCATATGGCTTGTGTATGGTTAGGAAAATTGTATACCTAGTATGTGTAGGGTCCCTCCTTAGGTAGAGACTAGTGCACGGTTGGTGCATAGTTTGGCCAACTATGTATCCAAACCATTCCAACTAGTGTTATAAGGTGATTTTACAATTTTCCCCTAATTAATTTTAAACCCTTACCCCATTATTTCTTTTCCTCCTCTAGTGGGTGTGCACCCCTCCACTCCTCCCAAGGACCTCTCCCTTTTTCTAACCTAGGGATCTTGAGTTATCCCTCATCCAAACTCCAAAAGGATCCCCATAAGAAGCATTGTATACCTAGAGTTAAGCTCCTTAATCCTATTTCTTCCATTTTGAGTTTTTCTTCTCATCTCTTGTGCTATTTTGGTGTGAACTCATTCACCCTATTTTTAGGGAGTTGGTATATTTCTATAATTTATTTCATTATACTTCAAATATAAAGTTTATATTGGATGAGGAATCATCTACAACCCTAAGATAGGTGGTCTAGTTATTTTCCCTAAAATTAATGATGTTTTCATAGCTTCACCATTATGTTTCATGTTGTCCATTATCGCACGTTTCCCTTAAATGTGTTCTTCCTTTATAAATAAGTTCTAGCATGTTTTATAATCTCGTAGACCCTTACTAATTGATTAGAGGATGCTGAACTCATTCATTTTCACCCCTTTGGGTGTGAAAAATGAAATTCCCTCCTCATAACTAATTATTTAAATGACAAAACACGGCCTATGTGTTTATCTTTCCTTGGGAATAAAATTTCCCTCTTTAATATAATTGTATCATTGACCAAATCATCTTATAAGTGTTTGTATTGAACATGGAATTGAATTTCATTCATTAATTAATTAAATGATTTAATTATAATGAATTATAATGGGTGGAAATTCCATTCCAAGTGATGTATGCATTTATATATAGATTATATGAATTGTGATGCCCTTAGTTGTATTGGTATTGTTGGTTGTAAATGAATTAGAGGTGATCCCTCATGTTACTATTATTATTATGAGTATTCCATTGTTATGGGTTATTAAATGATGGTTAAGGGACTTGTTGAGAATGAAGTTGCATGCTCCCTTACATTAGGTGTTGGGCAAGATATCTCACACTATTATACTTATATCTAGATGATGGGAATGACACTCTATGTTCCCTTTATTTAGGTGTTAGGAATGACATATCACCCCACCTATATCAAGTGTCGGGCATGATGTATCGCATTCATATGAGAGTTTGGTATTGTAGACTTTATTGGATCCATAGGCTTGTTAGACTAGTTATTGATGCCTGAGTTATGCCTTGGGTCCAGCTAGCACCTAGTATCCATGTATATGCCAACTTATGTCCTCACATACTTAGTTCGTATATGTGTATATAGTATATAACTATATATATTTATTACTTAAATATATATGTGGTATTCAGAAAAGACTCTTACATCGGCCTATACCGAAGTAGGTAGATCCATCTAGGTGTCCTGTGGAAACCTGATTTGGCTAATATTTATTATTCAAAAAATTTATTATTCATTATACCTACACATTACTATGCTATGTACACTAGATGAATTATTTCTAAACATTGTTGGTGGTGGCCTACTGAGTTTATCTCACACCCTAATCGGGCTGCCTTTGGTACCCGAGTAGACCTTATATCTATAGGTATGGATAAGGGAAAGCACCCTACTATTGATGTTTGATCTGTTTTACTTATAGCATAAATCTTGGGAGAAGAGGACCAATATGCTCGTGATTCTAGTGGAGTAGTATTTTGGAATTTTTGTATTTTTGTATAGAATATTTTATATTATTATCTCCTTTTTTCTCCTTTTTTATATCAACATTCCAATAAATCATATATATGACTCATCCAATGGTATTTTTTTATTATTACATTTTTTGGGTTAATTACGCTTTTGCAGTTGATTATTGTATTTGATTTCTATTATCCCATCTTGTGTATCTTTATTTTTCTTTTATCTATTTATTTATCTTATTTGCTATGCCACTATGATATGAGGTTAGAGTCTCTCTATTGTACCACCTTGGACCCTCTCTCCTAGTTAGAAGCCTCTGCAATATGGGGAGGTGTGGTTGAGGCCATGTAACCCACTAGCTTGGGGTCTCAGTTAAGTGGATCCTGGGTCACAATGTTACAAAGTGGTATCAGAGCATCATTTTCCTTTTTGTGTTACTATTTGGGTATTAGATAGGAGACTAGGATGTAATGGAATTTGGTAATGATCATGTTCCTGGGAGTATCTAACCCATATATAGGGGAAACACAAATTACCTAGAATGGGTTATTATTGTTATTGGATTGCACTTGTTACGGTTGATACAACTTCACCATTGGGTGAAATAAATGCCTTATAATATTATTATTGTTGATATTATTGATTTTGGACTTGGTCCTTGGCCTATTATGGTAAAAAATTAGCATCTCATGCATCATTATAGGCACTCTTGGACTAATATGTCATGGATTTTTTGATTTCACATCAATTTTTTATGTGCATTTTTCTATTTCATATAGATTAGTGTATGATTATTATATATTGAAATTTGTTTACATTTCTTGAAGGAAAATATAATTATATTAATTAAAGTTCCTAAATCAATCTAAATGGTGTTTTTATGCATATATTGGTGATAACACCTTAATTATCCAATTATTCCATGTTTTGGGTTCTGGAACTATGAGTTATATGAACCTGTTACATCCTACTATTAGATTTAAAGGTTAGGTTAAAGTTAAATGAAGTGATAATAACAATATATAATAAGTATTAATTTTATAATTTGAAAATTGAAATGCGTATAATTGGACCAAGATATATCTATAAATATTTATATAAAATAGTATGAACTAAAGTGAATTAAAAAAATTAAATTAAAATGGTTACCACTAAATGGTGGTGTCAATTTCAAAGTAAAGGGAACTTTACTCTATACCTTTCAATTAACAATCCATATATATGAACCCCTACTATGTTATATAATACCTAGACTTGAACCTAGCCTCAGTAGTTGGTAGTTGGGAGTGTCTCTTTTGTTATTATGGAATGTTATAGTCTTTTTTATCACCTAGACCTGGATTTGGGAGTAGAAAAAAATGTGTGATATTTTCTATAGAAAGGTTTCATAATTTTCCTTTTATCTATCTGTAATCATTTATCTAATAAATTCTATTTTTAGGTATGTTTTGGCATTTTAAAATCATTCTACCATGACAACCTCAAGTCATATGACCAAAAGGTGGTGACGGCCATGCATCAGAGGTGGTGGGCCCTAAGCCTCTAGTGATACCTCTAATAGTTCCACATATGGCACAAACTTCTATTCCTAATATGGGCACAGATTCCTAGTTTCAAGAGGGATTTTTTTGTATGATGCATTATATGTAAAGTGTTTCTCGACCTATCATAACTATGGAGAAGTTGACTTGG
Source organism: Viscum album (assembly GCA_963277665.1). Classification (NCBI taxonomy): domain Eukaryota; kingdom Viridiplantae; phylum Streptophyta; class Magnoliopsida; order Santalales; family Viscaceae; genus Viscum; species Viscum album. The sequence continues at coordinate 919,094,739 of OY728131.1, forward strand.
TAGTTTCAACAGTATCATCCTCTCACCTTTTGGGGGGATGGAGAACCACATGCAATAGCATCATGGATAAAAATTATGATTTCTATTTTAAATAATTTGGAGATGCCTCCAGAGTAGAGGTTCAAGCTTGCTACTTATATGTTATGTGGTTCTTCCAAGCAAGGGTGGGATGTTATAACCCAGGTAGAATGACATCGAGATGTAATCTGGAAAGACTTCCAGACAATATTTTATGACTACTTCTTTCCAAAGACTCTGAGGGATTAATAGGCTAGAGAATTTATGAACCTGTAGTAGGGATCCATTTCTATCATATATTTTCTGATCATTTTACTAATATATAGCGGTTCATGTCGACCTTATCTAATTACTATCTTGTGACTGTGAGGCGATTTGAGGATGGGATAGTATACACCATCTGATCTTAGGTCAATGTATTTTGAATGAAAACTATCTTTGAGATAGTCAACCAGGCCCTCATTGGTAAGAGTAATTTTAGGGAATATGATGGTGGGAATAAGGGTGGTTTAGTACCCAAGCCTGGTGGTGTTTCTTCTAATGGGAGAAATTGAAATTTTGAGGTTTCTGATGGTAGTATCAGCAATCAAATAGTGCGTACTAATGGCTTCTTGATATGTCACCATTTCTAGAAACTGGGACATATGAAACCCCAGTGTATGAAAGATCTAGTTTAATGAAAAGTTTGTGGCAAAATGGGTCATATCCAACACTTCTATGGGAATTTTTCATTAGTTCCTAGTAAGTAGAGATCTACACATACCCCACGTTCTAGATCGGGGCCAGTAGTCTCTTTACAGGAAGTTTTAGAATACCACCAGCTGCTCAGGATGATGTGGTAGTCGAGACAGGGGTAATTAGACTCAAGACATGCAGCGCTAGTAGAGAAGGCATGCTCAGGGAAGTTAGGTTGTGACTTAGGGTCATGGTATAGGCCAGTTACATGTAGTGAATCCTATGCCAAAATAGCATAGTGCTAGAAATTCTACTATTAGATTTAATTTTCTAGTAGCCTCTTGAAATCGTGGTCGATTGTCACCTATCAACTGTTCAATGTTCTGATGCTCTGCTAATGTGTATTGCATCACTCGGGTCGAATCCTCAACGATGATACTTTTTAATATTCAATTGTTTTTAGTTGATTATATTTTGATTGGGGGGTTGTAGAGCTTAACTAAAATGATTGATTGGTTAATATTGATTTAACAAATTGATAAATATTTGGGTGAGTTCATCATTAGGTAGTTAAGCTTGTGATATACTTTAGCCTTGCTTTATATTGCATTAAATTAACACCCATGTCACAAGTTGATATTGATTGGAATTCTTAAGTGTTAAGGCTTTAATCCAAACCTCAACCTAACTTAGGGTTCTAATATCTATCAGTACATGTTTATGTTAGTGTATTTATGGTTCTAATAATCCATGTAAACCACACTTTAAACAAAACAAGTCATTAATCCATGACATGTTAAGTCCAACATACACAATGTTAATTCAAAGAATATTCATCAAGAAAAAGATCACAATCACTTAACATACCTAAATTATAATTCACCCCAATGAGAGATATACTCATCCATTTGGGTGGTTAATATTCTGGTTGTAATTTTATGGTGATGGGTTAAAAATATAATAAAAAGAATGAGATAACAAAAGAACTGTGCGTCGAACACACACACATGAACAATGATGAGAATTAAAAATGGACTTTCGATTGAATGGGAAAGAAAAATAAAAAATGTATTTTTACTGGATTTAAACTATTTTAAGACCATTGCTATTTAATAACATAGGTTGGATGATTCAAATAGAATATGAAGAAGAAACTTTCATTAAAATATAATTACAAAAAACACTTACACGATTATAAACAAAGAAAAACACAAAAGTAAATGAAAGGAAGCAAGGATGAATGGTTTATCAAGTTAAAATTTGAGTATGGAAGATCCTCAAAAGACTTTTTCAAAGCCTCAGTCATGCCAACTTACCCTCTTTTTCTCTAAAATTCCAACCATATGCAAGGAGAAGAGGGGGTTTTATTTATAGCCCAAGGAGGTGGATTGTTTGCTTTCCAAATATTCCTCTCCACTTTCATCGCCAATTTGGCCATCCAGATAGCTAAATATAGAGACATTATCTTCTTACAAGTTGTATATATTTATGTTTACTATCATCTCTCAAAATTTTTAGGCCATTGGACATTTGGAGACAACGATATGGCTATTTTACTAAATAGTTTTCACCTGTCCATTTTTATCAACATGTTTTCCAAGGTTGAAATATGAATGGGTTTTTGAATAAGAATATGCCCTCAAATAAAAATAATTTCTTATAAAAAAATTTTCTCCCATATGTTAGCTTTCAAAATGAAAACTCTTAGCTTTATTTAATGATTATATCAGGATAAAAGTCATTAGTAGTATCATGATTTTAATTCCCATCCAGAATGGTGGGATACATTTCAAATCATCATTTGGGCCCTTTGTTCTTGTATTTGGACCTTAAAATTTTTATCCCTGATTCCTTTGTATAATCAAGAATATATGGTTGAGTTTAATAAAATTTGGGATTTTGGATTTAGACCAGTAACTCAATCATCCCGTTTGGTCCAGTTTCTTCACAGATTCTTTGGGTCCTCTTGTGTGGATCATATGGCCCTACAAATGGACTATTTGGACAAAAGTATCTTCTAATGAAATGTTATAATTTGAGTAATGAACCCTAAAAATAATAATCATGAAATTTGGATAAGTAGGGTGAGAGTTATAATTAAATTAGTAAACTGACTCGATTTGATTAATTCAAATAATGCTCCAAAATTACATTTAATATTAAAACATGAGTATTTCACACCAATTATGCACTTTTAATTGAAAATAATTAAAGAGAGTAAATAAAAAGTTCTAAATAAGTAAATAACATCAACTCCCCCACATGTAGGCTTGTGCATGTCCTCATGTGCAATAAATATAAAAAACATAACAAAATCATTTTCACTCACCAACAAATATTAAAGTTTTGTTTTCCCCACCCAGGGAAGGTTTAGACTATTTCACTCATCCATATTGAATTCCATCTCAAATTTTTACAGAAAAAATGTTCCAAAAACAACTCTTTTTCATGATCAAATTTAGAAATGGAAAATATAGGCACTCGAAGATGATAAAAATTTATTTCTGTAGGTTCACTCATTCACCAACCAGAAGTGAAAATCATAGAGTCTGAAAGAGATCTCAACCTACATTCCCTATAATAAAGTGCACAATAATTAATAGGTCTTGTTAAGGGTTTTTTCTGTGGCTATGGTATGGTAGTAATTTATTATTCAAAAGAGAAGAAATATGGCTTAAAACACAAATATGGAAAAAGCAATGCTTAATATTTTTGAAATAAAGCATGGAATGAAATGGAAACATGTATTTACAGAGGAAAATTATGTGAATCAAGACAAAAAAGTGGAAGAAATTTTGAATGGAATGAGAATATGGAATATTTAAAAAACAAAAAACTTCTCCCAATGACATAAGTGTTCTTTTTTTTTCTTTTTTTTCAAAAGTTGAACTTGAAACGGATATCACACTCATCTCCCAACCCATGATTGATATCCTCATGACACTAATTGTAATAGTTATAACAAGATTGAAGGTTTAGGAAGAGTTATTTTTGACCTAACCAAGACACAACATTTTTTTTGTTATTTTTTTTATTTTTTTATTTTTGAGAACTTGTCAATAACATTTAAAAAATTTCATAAATGAAAGTACAGTCCCCAAAACTCACTTAATGACAACCTCTTACCCACACTAAAATGGATTCTTGCCCTCAAGCATATGATAACTCATTAAAAATCAATAAAAGGGAACCCAAAAATTAATTCCATTCACACCACACTTAAATTTCAATAAATAATGCAATTTAAATCCATGTAGATATTGGGTGGGATAAGGTATTGGGCTTATAATGTGGCTATCAAAGAAAATGTTTTCATAGTCTTGAAGGGGATTTCAAAAGGAGGATTAATGTAAGTGAAATGGGAGGTTATTTGTCTATTGTTATTATCCTGTGGTTTAAAAAATGCCTATATCATATTAATGCACACCAATGTAGGAAATTCAGCTCGAAGGTCCACAAATTCAAGACTCGAAAATGGGGGTAAAAAACACACATTTTGAAAATATGGTCATAGGTGGCCTTGTCATGAAAGATAATGTTGTTCCTCATGGTTGGGGAAAATAATTTTCCAAATAAAAAATTGAGCATTAATTTTTTTTGGTTATGACAGAATATTCTTTATCCAAATATATGATGAAAAAACAATTTCTTGAGATGAAACCATGTCTTTTGACTCCCCAAAATGGTTGGACAAAATTTCAAAACTGGGTGGTGAGTAAGTATGACTATTTTGGTTTTTTTATTTATTTTTTAGTTTTTTTAGTGTTTTTTGTAAAATATACACCCACAAAAAAGGGAAATAAAAAAATAAAGGGTTGATGAAGAAAGTGGTAAAAAAATAAAATAGGGAGGAGGAAGAAGAAAGAGGTATAGAGAGGAAGAGAGAGAAAGTTAAAGGGAAAGAGGCGCCCCTGGTTTGGATATAGTGGGTCGCCATCTCCATACGGTGGTGGGTCAATAGCAGGATTTGGGGATTCAATGGAAGTTGATGTGGTCCTTGGGATGTGTGTCCTCTCTTGGTGATGCTTCAACCGATGTCCATTTACCATGAATTTCCTTTTAGAGGAGGGGTCTTGGACTTGCACTACACCAAATGGGTAAACATTAGTAATAATAAAATGACCCTCCCAATGAGAATTACGATTACATAGGTGAATCTAAAATCGAGAATTGAAGAGCTTTACCTTTTTACCTTTATGAAATACCTTTTATAGGATGTGTTTTTCATGGAGTGCCATGGATTTTTCTTTGTAGAGATTATAATTCTTGTAAGAATCAAGTTGAAGCTCCTCCAATTCATCCAATTGAAACAATCTTTCTTCACATGATTTTTCAAAATCAAAATTACAAGTTTTCACAACCCAAAATGATTTATGTTGGATTTCAACTAGAAAATGACATGCTTTACCAAAAACCATCCTAAAAGGATACATCCCAATGGGTGTTTTATAGGCAGTTCTATAATCTCAAAGTGCTTTACCAAGTCTTTCATGCCAGTCTTTTCTAGTGGGTTTTACAATTCTCTCAAGCACTCTTTTGACTTCTCTATTAGAAATCTCATCCATGCCATTTGTTTGTGGGTGATATACATTTGAAGTTTTATGTATAACACCATTCTTTTTTAAAATATATTCCATGTTTCTATTACAAAAATGGGTTCCTAAGTCACTTATCAAGGCATGTGGTGTGCCAAATCGGTGGAAGATGTGTGTCTTTAGAAACTCACTAATAGTATGTGAATCATCCTTTATAGTGGGTTTTGCCTCTACCCACCTAGAAACATAATCTACCACAAGAAGAATGTATGAGAATCCATTGGAAGGGGGGAATGGTCCCGTGAAATCAATTCCCCAAACATCAAATATATCAAATAATTTTAAAGGCTTTGGGGGAATTTCATTTATTTTTGAAAATGTGCCAAAATTTTGGCAAGTGGGGCACGATTGACAGAACTCATGTGAGTCCTTGAAGAGTGAAGGCCAGAAGAATAGAGAGACTAATACCTTTTGGTAGGTCCTTTTTGGTCCGAAGTGGCCACCTCTAGGAAGTGAGTGAAAAAATTCTACAATGAAGGAATGTTCATCTTCATCAACACATCTTCTAATTACCATGTATGTCCCAATTTTCCAATGTTTATTATCTTCCCAAAAATAATGTTTTGAATCAATTTTCAACTTCATTTTTTGTTCTTTTGAAAACTTTTCAGGTTAAACTCTAGAAACCAAGTAATTTACAATTAGGGCATACCATGGTATTTTTGGAGTGAGAGATAAAAGGTGATCAGTGGGGAATTTAGGATCAATGATTTCTGAATGAGAAGAATTAGAAATTCTACTCAGGTGATCAGACACGAGGTTTTCTTTTCCTAGTCTATCTTTTATTTCAAGGTCAAACACTTGGATCATTAGGATCCATCTTATTATAATCGGTTTAAAATCACTTTTCTTAAGTAAGAACTTTATTGCAGAATGGTCTATGAAGAAGATGATTTTGGTACCTAAGAGATAGGGCCGGAATTTATCTAAGACAAAAACCACTGCTAAAAGTTCCTTTTCAGTGACAATGTAGTGATATTGATTTTCATCCAAATTTTTTGAGGCATAATAGATGACATGAGGAATATTTTATCTTTTTTTGACCAATAAAAGTCCCAACAATTCTATCAGAAGCATTACACATCAACTTAAAGGGTAAGGACCAATCTAGGGGTTGGATTATTAGGGTAGATGTAAGATGGGTTTTTAGTCCAATGGAGGCTCTCTTGAAAACCTAATCAAAATGGAATGTGACATCATTTTGGAGAAACTGAGTGAGTGGGAGGGAAATCCTACTGAAGTTATGGATTAATCACTGATAGAAACTGGCATGAATGAGGAATGAATGGATGTCTCGAATAGAAGTTGGTTCAAGAAGTGGTTGGGTCACTTCAATTTTGGTAAGATCGACTTCAATACCATCTTATGAAATTATGTTCTCTAGAAAAATCCCATTTACAACCATGAAGTGAAATTTTTCAAAATTTAACACAAGGTTACACTTGACACACTTTTAAAGGATTGGAGAGATTGAATTCAATCAAGATTCAAATGAATCACCATAAATGGTAAAGTCATCCATGAATAATTCCATGCAGTGTTCAATGAATTTAGAAAAGATACTCATCGCACACCTTTGGAATGTTGCATGATCATTGAAAAGGCTAAAAGGAATTACTCTATATTCATATATTCCAAAGGGGCAAGTGAAAGTAGTCTTTTGTTGGTCCTGGGGTGCGATTAAGATTTGGATGTAGTTGGTGTATCCATCAAGAAAGCTATAATGTGACTTTCTAGTTAATCTATCTAGCATTTGATCAAGGAATGGAAGAGGGTGGTGATATTTTCTTGTTTCAACATTCAATTTTCTATAGTCTATGCACACACGCCATTTGTTCTTCACTCTAGTTGTGACTACCTCCCCATGTTCATTTGTGACAACAGTTATCCCACCCTTATCAGGTACAAATTGAATTGGACTAAACCATTCACTATCAAAAATTGGGTAGATAATACCATCTTGAAGAATCTTTGTGATCACTTCCCTAACTACCTCAAGTATGAGTGGATTGAGTCTTCTTTGTGGTTGTCTAATTGGTTTGGTTGATTCTTTAAGATGGATGTGATGCATGAAAAGGGTAGGTTTGATTCCTGGTATGTCATCTAAGGTCCAACCTAAGGCCTTTTTGTTTTCCTCTAACACCTGAACAAGTTTGGACTCCTTGGTTTCAGTAAGTGAAGCAAAGATAATGACAGGATAAGAGTGATTGTGGAAAAGGAATGCATATTTCAGGTGTTCAGGAAGAGGTTTCAGATCAGTCTCATCTTTCATTTGTGGGATAGATAACTCAAGAATGGAGGAAGGGCTTTTAGTTTCTTCATATTCATTTTCCTTAATACTATCCCATGTGGAGTAGAAGAGATCAGAGTTGGTGTGGGATTAAAGGGAGTTTTCAAGATCCTCTATATTGATAGAGTCTATGAATGAAAGGTCCACATCAACTTCACCATTTAAGACTTGGTTAATGGGGATGAAAAATTCAAAATCTCCTTTATCATTAGAACATAAAGAACATTATGTATTGGGGTTCAATTGACTCTCAAAAGTGTCCTCGGAAGCGTGGATTGAGAATGCAGAGTGATCCTCATATGGGTATTGCATGGCTTGGAAAATATTGAACTTGACCAGTTGGTCACCAAATTTCATGGATAAGATGTCTGAATAGACATAAATTTTGGTTCTCACTATCATTAGGAATGGTATTATTAGAATTAAGGGAGATTGAGAAGAGTTTGTCTCACCTTCCATGTCAAGGACATAGAAATTAGAAGGCAATATCAGATCATTCACACGAACAAATACATCCTTGATTATACCCTCAGGACTAACAGTGATCCGATTATCCAATTTAATGACAACACCCATTGTATGTAAGGGACCTATACCAAGGTTGGAGAATATGGATTTGAAAAGGACATTAATTTAGTCTCCTAGGTCTATGAGTGCATCATCGAAGTTGGAACATTAAATTTGGCATGGAACCATAAAGATCCCAGGATCTTTGCACTTTATGGGAATAGACTGTTGGGTGGAAACATTTTCTAAAGTCCTAAGTTTCCTCTTGTGGGTGCACAATTCATTAAGAAACTTGGCACACTTAGGGATTTTTTTATGGAATCTAAGAGGGGTTTGTTGACTTAAACATGTCTAAACATGTCAATCATTTTAGGATCAGGTTCAAAGGACTTATTTGGCTTATAAATGGATTGAGGAAAAGGAATTGGGTTCCTAAGTGGAATGTAAGGAGGTGAGGTAATTGTTAGAGTTGGTGTCCTGAGAACCAACTGTTTTTTCATTGATTAAATGAATGTACACTTATTATATATTGTTTATTGTTCTGCATGACTATAATATAACAATGTCCTGGAATATTTTTTGCATTAATAAGGTCATGGAAGATCCCCACTATGATGAGAACCTTGAAATGATATAACAATATTCGTAAATAAAGTTCTACGGTTGTATGATACTCATAAGAAGATGATACTCTCTCTCATAGAGTTCACACTTGGTAATATATAATATGGGAGATTATGAGAATAAACTCACCAGTAGTAATTCCACATGTCTTGGTGTCATCGAACATTGCTATCTATGAGCGTGTGTAATGGTCCTTAGACTGGAAGATTATCATTAACTCATGTCATGACTCACACACTTAGATTTTCTGATGAAAACTGTCACAAAGATAGTTGGCAGGAAGTAGGGTATGTTGGGTGAGTCACAAATGACATGTTGTTAATGGATAAGTCAAGGAAGGATTTTTCCCCTTCCATATTTATGGAAGTAGATATCCCGGGCTCTTTGATTGAAATAGAACTATTGCCCAAATTGCATGGTTATGGTGTAATGATGAGTTTATTTATGGAATTCAAAGAATGAAAGATCAAGAATATAGGTTTATGACACTTCTATGAAACCTGCTTGATGAGATATTAAGACAAAGGGATTAAATTACACGGTAAGTGTTTGTATGAGGTGACACGTCAATGTGGCATCAACTTCTTTCTCTTGGGTGCCTTGACCCATTTCTAGACAGTAATCTTGGACTTTAGGAAATCCCACTTAATGCCAATGAGAAAGAGGCCTAGAGGTTCAAACACTAAGTGTATACAAGTATCTCAAGTAGAATAAAGACTATTCCCATTTGTGGTTTAATAATTATTCAAGGAAGCCTAAATCATTTTAATGTTGGAGGAAGAATAAAATGAAAACAAGATATACATTCCATGTACATTGAATGTATATACCGTGTAGTTTTCATTTTGGAAAGAAAATGAAACCAAGATATACACGCCATGTACATTGAATTTATACTCCGTGTAGTTTTCATTTTGGAAAGTAAATTAAAAAATGAGTACACGCCGTGTATTAATGATTACACGCTGTGTAGTTTTTCTAGTTGGGATTTTAGGGAAATAATATCATTTTATTAAATGATATTTATTATAATCAGCGTTGTCACATGTCATGGAATTAATGATTTGACATGGGGGGTTTCAATAAGAGTTAATGAAATAAATAAAACGCGTAATGTGTTTATTTATTATCATAACTCTATAACCTCAAACCCGATTATAAATATCCTCACAACCCCAACACTTTTCCCTAATCATTGTGCACAACAATTCTGGAGAATTCTCTCAAGGCCAAAAGAACTCCTTCCTCCAAGAACACTCTCAAGACCCAGAGATTCCTTTGGCGATGTCGAGAGATACATGGTGCATTAGTGGATCACCACTAGAGGAAGTCTACACTTGGCTTCTGCGACTCAATGAAGAATCACATCGGAACGTGATCAGAAATATCAACGAAGAAATAATGCCATAAAAGGTACTTCTTGTGAATTAATTAAATTATTTATAATCAACCTATGATGATCCTCCTTTGTGATTCTGGGACTATTCTTCTTATTTGTCTATTTTTGTGATTCGGTCCGTGGATTCTGGAATTTATCCTCATATTGATACCGGATTGATCATTACTAATGACAAAACATCAAGTGGGTACATCCACCCATGAGCTTCCACTGTGCCTGGGACCTACAAGTGGTATTATAGGGGTCACAATGTTGATTATATTTATTTAATTTTCATTGATAATTTACGCATTTATATTTGATTCAATTCAAGATAAATCGTTCAATAAAACCGAATGAACGAGATCTATTCTTCCTCCTTTTTTTCTCGATTCACATCACAAAAATGACCTTTTAATTTTAATTTTGATTAAAATAAAAACAAGGAACTCATCCGGAGGAGCTGCTCATTATCTCTGTACAACACAGGAATACATAGTGTGTAGTGAAATCTACACACCGTGTACTTAGGTTCAACGAACCGGTACTAGTCCGCCAAACCACGCCGTGTGAATTGAGCATACCTAAGTTTTTCAATACACCATTTTGACCAGAAATGAATGGAGCATGGAAACCAGAATACACAGAGTGTATGTTGAATCAATACGACGTGTAGTCCGATCCAGCCCAAGTGAAATCGTGTACAAGGAGAATTCATGTAACCGCATACATGGGATTGCCAGGCTGGTAACCGCATAATAAGGAAGTACATGTCGTGTTAGATTAATATACACGTCATATAATCCAAAATTTCCAAAGTACAGAAAACAAGCCAAAACCCCCAGCGTTTACTTTGGATAAAGGGTGAAAACAAATACACATCGTGTAATATAGCCTACACGCCATGTACTTTCCAGAAATGGAATTTCACCAGGTTTCCTCCAAAGTACAAAGACCCGTACAAGGAATATGGATGAGAAGAATCTCAAGGAAATTCAGAAATGAATTTAAGATAAAGAATTTATTAATTATAAGATCATAATTAATTAAATTCAAGTGCAACTTATCTTGAATAAAAGAATGATTAAAATAATTTTAATACTAAATATGTGTAAATGTCATTGCATGATATGGATGATCATGAGCTAGACCAAAGACCCTTTGTGTGTGTATGGTTTCATTTAAATTTATTTAATTTAATTTTTTTTGGCATGTGAGCCTTCTTCCAATAAAATGTAGGGCCTGTGTGACCATGGTTTCTTTAATGTAAACCCCATGTAATGGAGGATCTCCCAAGCTAGAGGAGATGGTTTAAAATCCTAAGCTGATGTGAAACCAACCCAACAAGATACAAAGGTGGACATGTGGGAGCTGCAAAACACAAACCATTGGGTTCAAGGTGTTTTTCCCTAGGTCAGGGTTAGCTTATCAAAACTAATAGATAAGCTAACCAATAGAATCTCATGATAATTCCATCTTATTTTATTTAAGTATGATTTCATGGTTTATTTATTATTTATGTGTTGTTGCGATCACATAGTTAATGAAATAAACAAGCATGCAAAGATGGAATAAAATAAAAACTGGACTATGCCTAAACATTATCAGAACATGTTTAATAACTTTATCAAGCATCACTTAATATTAACAAACGTGTGATAATTCAAAACTATGCATAAAGGATTTAAATCCCTCAAATACCCTATTAAGTCAGACGAAGCCTTCCGTTACTTGATTAAGGTCAAGACTCAATAAAACTATGTGTTTGACCAAACCTTGTGGGGAAAGTTACTTTTATAAAAAAAGATCTTATGAAAGTTTTGGGTTGACTTAAACATTTTACATCAAGAGGAGTATCCCTTGATAGACTTGTTGTAAAATGGAGGCAAGTGTTGAGGAAATCCAAGTCAGGATTTCAAGATTAGAGAGTCCACTCAATAGATCAAGGAAGTGTAAGCTCACAATTGTCAAAGACCTTCCTACCTAAATACCTTTAAATATCTTGACCAACCCTTGTTGGGGTTATGCAAAGGGGAATATGGATCCTTGACACTAGAATGTCATAGAAACTAGGAATTACAAGTTCAATGGTGGGGGTCGTTGGGACATGATAAATTAGTGGGAGAATTAATAAACTCAATTATTATTTTTCATAAAATGTAATCAAAAGGAACTGATAAATATGCTCTTTTAATTTGTAGAATCAATATGAAAAACTCATCAACCACATTTTATCTACGATCAATTCTGGATAAAGACAATATACTCACCAATAGTAACTTTTATGAATGGTTTAGGAACCTTCGGGTAATCCTACACCATGAACGAAAGTTTTACGTATTGGAGTCCTCACTTCCTAATTCGCCTGCCCAAGGGACGAGTGATGAAGATTTCCTGGTCTATGATAAAAATTTGAATGATGCACTCAACATTCAATGTTTTATGTTGACATCAATGTCTAGTGATCTCATGAAGTCTCATGAATACATGGATTCCTATAGCATGCTTGAGAACCTCCATGGTCTATACTCAGAGAGATCAAGACAGGAAAGGTTTGAGATCTCTAAGGCTCTATTTCAGAGCAAGCTTGGAGAAGGTTCCCCAGCTGGGCCTCATGTAGTCAAGATCATTGGCTATATTGAGTTCTTGGAAATTCTAGGGTTTAAACTCCCCGAAGAACTTGGTACTGATCTCATTCTTGCATCACCCCCCCCATAGATTCTCTAAATTTGTTGTAAATTTCAATATGAACAACATTGAGAAGTCTCTATCTGATCTTCTTATCCTTATTTGTTAAGTGGACAATGATATTAAGCGTGAAAAGCCTTCTGTCCTTATGGTTAATAAAAGGAAAGGGAAGGCGAAGAGATTTAATCCCAAAGCTTCTTCAAGTCCTTCCAAGAAAATTAAGATCAAAGGGGAGGCAAGAGAACAGGAGGTTGTTTGTTTCGCATGTGGTAAGAAGGGCCACTGGAAGAAAAACTACACCCAACCAAGGAAGCAAGGGGAAGCTTCAGATGCATTTGTTATCGAATGCAATCTATCTATTTCTACCAATTGGGTATTAGATACTACTTGTGGTTCTCACATATGTATCCAAATATAGGAACCAAGTAAATTCAAAAATATTGACTGAGGTGAGTTGGATCTGCAAGCAGCCAACAGAGCCAGACTCTTTGTTGTAGTTGTCGGAGACTACCACCTCACATTGCCTACTAGGACGGTCTTGGTATTAAAAGGATTTTATTATGTACCCTCTATAACCAAAAACATTATTTCAGTATCCAGATTAGATACTGATGGATTCATCTTCAAATTTGGAAATGAATGTTGCTACTTTTATAAAAATAGCATTTTTTCATAGGGAATATTTATATAATGTCCTTTATGTGTTAGAATACACAAACTGAGTAATGGAAATCGATGACAAATTTAATGACTCATAACACACCCAACTTTGGCATCACCATCTAGGTCATGTCAATGAGAAACATTTGACAAAATTACATCAAGATGGTTATTTATATTCTTTCTAACTAAAACCACTTGGTGTATGTCATGCATGTCTACAAGGCAAAATGACCAAATCCCCATTTAGTGGGAAAGGTGAAAGGGCTAAAGTGCTTCTAGAATTAGTTCACATAGATGTGTGTGGACCATTTCCAGTTGAAGAAAGGGGTGGATTCTTGTACTTCATAACTTTTACTGATTATTTTAGTAGATATGAATATATTTACTTAATGAGGTATAAGTTAGATTCTTTTGATTGGTTCAAAGAATACAAGAATTAATTTGAGAACTAGATTGGTAAGAAGATTAAGAAACTCTACTTAGACAGAGGAGGAGAATATCTTAATCAGGACTTCATTGATTTTTTATGGGAGTTTGGGATTCTATCTTAACTCACTCCTCCTTACACGCCTCATTGGAATGGTGTAAGTGAAAGGAGGAACCGCACCCTGTTGGACATGGTGAGATCAATGATGAGTCATGAGAGTCTTCCATTATCCTTTTGGGGATATGTATTACAAACAGCAGCACACATACTAAATCAAGTACCAACTAAATCAATAAATGGTATTCTATATAAGTTATGGAGTGGATTCAAATCCATGTTAACAAATTTACATGTGTGGGGTAGCGAAGCATTTGTTAAGGCCTCTTCAGGTAACAAAATTGCACCCTGAGGCAGAAAGTGTACCTTTATAGGATATCCCAAGGAAACAAGGGGATATTACCTATAAAACCCCTCAGATAAAAAGGTTATAGTGGAAAGACACGCCATATTTCTTTAGAGGGATCACATCTCCAAAAGATATAGTGGGAGTGAGATAGACTTAGATGAAGTCGAGGCTCAAGATACACAGGAGTTGGTACAAGAACATATTCCACAAAGCCCTGTGGAAGAACAATCTATTCTAGAGACACAAGAATTTTTTAGAAGCACGAGAGAGGTAATAGAACCAGAACGATATGGTTTTCTTATCACCGAGGATGGTAACTCATTATTGGTTGACAATGATGATTCTCTTACCTACAAGGAAGCAGTTGAAGGCATAGACGTTGCCAAGTGTCAAGAATCCATGAATTCTGAAATGGATTCCATGTACCAAAACAAATTATGTATTTCGGTAGATCCTCCAGTTGATGTAAAGCCTATTGGTAATAAATGGGTATTCAAGAAGAAACTGGACATGGAGGGACAAGTCAGCACCTATAAGTCACGACTGGTTGCAAAAGGTTTTAGATAGCATCAAGGAATTGACTATGATAAAACCTTTTCATCGGTTGCGATGTTGAAATCTATCAAAATCCTATTGGCCATTGCCACTTACCATGACTATGAAATTTGGAAAATGGATGTCAAAACAGTATTCCTTAACGGGAACTTCCAGGAAGATGTCTACATGACACAACCTGAAGGGTTTGTGACTCCAAAGGATGCCAACAAGGTATGAAAATTGTAGAAATCCATTTATGGATTAAAGTAAGAATCAAGGTCATGGAACATTCATTTTGATGAAGCCGTAATGAAATTTGTCTTTTCTAAGAACGAATGTGAGCCTTGTGTCTACAAAAGGTTTAGAGGAAGTGCAGCCATTTTCCTAATAGTATATGTTGATGATATATTACTAATTGGAAACGAAGTACCTGTCTTACAGTCAGTTAAGGAATTGTTGTATAAATGCTTCTCTATGAAATACTTGGGTGAGGTAGCATATATTCTTGGGATCTAGATCCATTGTGATAGATCCAAGAGAATTTTGGGCCTAAGTCAAAGTACATACATTGATAAGATAATGAAGAGATTTAGTATAGAATAGTCCAAGAGGGGATTGTTTCCAGTGTCACATGGCATTCATCTTTCCAAAAAAATCTGTCCTCAGACACATGAGGAAATAAAGAAAATGGAAAGTATCCCTTACGCATCTGTGACTGGGTCAGTCATGTATGATATTCTATGTACAAGGCTAGATGTTGTTTATGCATTAAGTGTGGTAGGTAGATATCAAGATGATCTAAGAGACCGCCATTGGATGGAAGTCAAGACTATCCTTAAGTATCTAAGGCATACTAAGGATATGTTCCTGATTTATAGAGGAGATGAGGAACTAGTCATTAGAGGACATGTAGATGCTATTTTCCAGACTAATCAAGATGACATGAATTCGCAGACTGGATACATCTTTAGTTTGAATGGAGGTGTAGTGATCTGGAAGAGCTCAAAGTAAGGTGTGGTCGCAGATTCTACAGTAGATTCTGAGTATATCGAAGCGTATGAGGTAGATAAAGAAGTAGTATGGATGCGAAGCTTCATCCAAGAGCTGGATGTAGTACCTAGAAGTAAATATCATATCACACTCTATTGTGATAATACTATAGTGGTGGCACTTGCATAAGATCCAAGGTCACATCAGCGGACAAATCACATACTTCATAAGTATCATCTCTTGAGGGATTTTTCTCAGAGAGGTGAAGTTGCAGTGAGTAGTATCTCTATGGAAGACAACATGGCAGACCCCTTGACTAAATCTTTGACTCAACAGAAATATGATCATCATGTGAGGTCTAGCGAACTAAAAGTCGTAGGCAGTTGGCTCTAGTCCAAGTGGGAGTTTGTTAGAGTTGGTGTCCTGAGAACCAACTATTTTTTGTTTGATTATATGAATGTACACTTATTATATATTGTTCATTATTCTTCATGACTATAATATAATAATGTCCTGAAATATTTGTTGTATTAATAAGGTCATGGAAGATCCCCACTATAATGAGAACCTTGAAATGATATAACAATATTCTTAAATAAATTTCTACGGTTGGATGACATACTATGATAGGACATATAGTATATAGACCGTCATGTATGAGTAATTGTAAGAAGACGAGACTCTCTCTCATGGAGTTCACACTTCGTAATCTTCAAGATGGGAGATTACGAGAATAAACCCTCCAATAGTGATTATGCATGTCTTGGTGTCATCGGACATTGCTATATACGATCGTGTGTAATGGTCCTTAGACTGGAAGATTATCATTAACTCATGTCATGACTCATGCGCTTAGATTTACTGACAAAAACTGTCATGAAGACAGTTGGCAGGAAGTAGGGTACGTTGGGTGCATCATGAATGACATGTTGTTAATGGATAAGTCGAGTAAGGATTTATACCTTCCATATTTATGGATGTAGATATCCCGGGCCCTTTGATTAAAATAGAACTGTCACCCAAATTCCATGGCCATGGTGTGATAATGAGTTTATTTCTAGAATTAAAAGAATGATGGATCAAGCATATAGGTTGATGACACTACCATGAAACCTACTTGATGAGATATTGAGACAAAGGGATTAAATTACACTAAGAATTTGTATGAGGTGACACGTCAATACGGCATCAACTTCTTTCTCTTGGGTTCCTTGACCCGTTTCTAGATAGTAATCTTGGACTTTAGGAAAGCTCACTTAATGCCAATGATAAAGAGGCCTAAATGGTCACACACTAAGTGTATCCAAGTATCTCAAGTAGAATAAAGATTATTCTCGTATGTGGTTTAATAATTATTTAAGGAAGACTAAATCATTTTAATGTTGGAGGAAGAATAAAATGAAAACAAGATATACACACCGTGTACATTGAATGTACACGCCGTGTAGTTTTCATTTTGGAAAGAAAATGAAAAAAAGATATACACGCCCTGTACATTGAATGTACACGCCGTGTAGTTTTCATTTTGGATAGGAACTGAAAAAATGAGTATACGTTGTGTATTAATGATTACACGCCGTGTAGTTTTTCCATTCAGGATTTTGAGGAAATAATATAATTTTATTAAATGATATTTATTATAATAAGTGTGGGTGCATGTCAAGGAATTAATGATTCGACATGGGGGTTTCCAATAAGAGTTAATGAAATAAATAAAATGCTTAACATGTTTATTTATTATCATAACTCTATAACCTCAAACCCCATTATAAATATCCTTACAACCCCAACACTTTTCCCTAATCGTTGTGCACAACAATTCTATAGAATTATCTCAAGGCTGAAAGAACTCCTTCCTCCAAGAATGATCTCAAGACTGAGAGATATCTTCCTCTATCAGATCAAGGTGATCTAAGGAGGATAATGCAAGCAAAGGCTTCTCCACACTAGTACCCAAAGATTCCTTTGGTGACGTATAGAGATACGTGGTGCACGTGTGGATCACCACTAGAGTAATTATACACTTGGATTCTATGACGCAATGACGAATCACATCAGAACGTGGTCAGAAATATCAACGAATAAAGAACGCCATAATAGGTACTTCTTGTCAATTAATTAAATTAATTATAATCATCCTGTGATGATCTTCCTTTTTGATTTCGGGATTATTCTTCTTCTTTGTCTATTTCTGTGATTCGATCCATGGAGCCTGATGTTTATCATCGTATTGATCCCAGATTGATCATTGCTAATGAAAAAAAGTCAAGTGAGCACATCCACCCACAAGCTTCTGTTGTGCCCGGGACGTACAGTAATGGCTTCAGATTCCTTTTCATGTTTCTTTTTTTTCATTTTCTAGGTCAACATTCAAAGGGGAGTTGGAGGACTCATCATGAGGCATAGCAATTTTCTTTCCCAATCTAAGTGAAATTGCACTTACATTACCCTTGGGGTTGGGTAATGGTTGAGCTGGGATTTGGGAAGAATTTGATTGTTTTTTCTGGCTCAGGTGGGATGCAAGTTGACCAATTTGAGATTCAATGTTTTTGAGGCTAGAATAGGTAATGGAGGAAAGATATTCCACTGCACTTTCTCATGGTTGCTAAAAAGAATAGGTTTATCCCAGATTGGGATTAATGAAGTTCCAAGGATCGAATAACAACTATGAAGGGGGGTTGAATCAGTTGTTTAACTTTTTATAAGTTTCAAAACTTTAAGAAACTTAAACCTTGCAACCTGTTAAGATTTATTTCTTTATAAACATTTAGAAATAAATTAAAGCATGCAATAAAGGTAAATAAAGAAAGGCACACAATATTTACAAGGTTCGGCCTCAATAAGAGAACCTATATCCTTGCCATAGCCACTCCCGTGGGTCTATGGAAATACACTATAATGAAGAAGTGAATACAACTTGTGTCAACTCCCGTTGGACACCTTCTATCTCTCGATAGGAAATATTATACTAACTCCCATCAATTTACAATGTTTCCTTAAAGAAAAAATGAGCCAAACACAAGAATAATAACTTTATTAAGCTGCTCCAAAAATTCTCACTCTGAATCTTCAATTTGACTTCTTGAATCTGATTTTCTGAAACCGGTCTTCTCATCAGGATAAGATGATTCCGCACAAGTGCTCACTCTGAATCTTCAATCCGATTTCTTGAATCTGATTTTATGAAAGCGGTATTATCAGCAAGATAAGATGATTCCGCACAAGTGTTCACTCTTATTCTTCAATCCAATTTCTTGAAATCTATTTTCTGAAACCGAACTTCTCATCAAGATAAGATAATTCTGATTCTATTCTTCTCAAACACTCAAGGAAACTTCTTCAAGATGGTAGGAACTTTTCACTTAGAATTATCCTGTGCTCCGCCTTTTCCGCGTTTATAAAAGTTGTTAATGAGAGAATTATATGAGCACATATTTATAGGCAACTCAGAAAACAAAGGTGGGAATCTTGAAAAAATTTCCCGCTTCCTCAAATCTCAAAAACTCCGCAACTCTCTCGCATTTAATCTTCAATCTTTTTCTTCTTAAAATCTCCTTAAATTTCTCCGAGATTTATGCAACGTTGAAATTCGGGTTTTCTTGAACTCTTCATATCTTCCTCAGAATGATAAGGGTGGATCTTGGTTCTAATTTTAGGTTCAGAAAACAGGTTCAGGAAAACTGGTTCAGGAAAACTGGTTCAGGAAAACTGGTTCCAAATTTTAGGTTCAGGAAACAGACTCCGAATTTCTGGCTCAGGAAGTAGACTCCGAATTTCTATCTCAGGAAGTAGACTCTAAATTTCTGGCTCAAGAAGTAGACTCTGAATTTCTGTCTCAAGAAGTAGACTCCGAATTTCTGGCTCAAGAAGTAGACTCAGAATTTCTGGCTCTGGAAGTAGACTCCGAATTTCTGGCTCTGGAAGTAGACTCCGAATTTCTGGCTCAGGAAGTAGACTCTGAATTTCTGGATCATGAAGTAGACTCCGAATTTCTCTCTCGGGATGTAGACTCTTCTGGATTAGGAAGTATACTCCAAATTTCTGGATCAGGAAGTAGACTCCGAATTTATTTCTCAAGAAGTAGACTCTGAATTTCTGGCTCAGGAAGTAGACTCTGAATTTCTGGCTCATGAAGTAGACTTCGAATTTCTGGCTTAGGAAGTAGACTCTGAATTTCTGGCTCAGGAAGTAGACTCTGAATTTATGGATCAGAAAGTAGACTCCAAATTTCTGGCTCATGTTGTAGACTCTGAATTTCTGGCTCAGGAAGTAGACTCTGAATTTCTGGCTCAGGAAGTAGACTCCAAATTTCTAGCTCAGGAAGTAGACTCTGAATTTCTGGCTCAAGAAGAAGACTCTGAATTTCTAGCTCAGGAAGTAGCCTCTGAATTTCTGGCTCAGGAAGTAGACTCCGAATTTCTGGATCAGGAAGTAGACTCCGAATTTCTGGCTCAGAACGTAGACTCTGAATTTCTGGCTTAGGAATTATACTCTGAATTTCTGGCTCAGGAAGTAGACTCCTAATTTCTAGTTCAGGAAAACTGGTTCAGGAAAACTAGTTCCGAATTTTCTCAGAATTTTTCTTAGTGAAAAACATCAATCCTCTTCACCATTTCTTCAATAGCTTTTATCATGAAGCTTTTCATGATTTGTGAGAACTTTAAGATCATAAAAGCATCGTCTGATTAAGTTTACAAAGTTTGAGACACTTTCTTCACTTCTGACTTCTTATTCTTCAACATAATCTTCTTTAAAAAAATATTTAGCAACCAGCAACTTCAACTTTCTGTAACCCAAAAAAATTCTTCAACAAAAAGATTATTTGTCAACAAATACAAAACTTTGTTAAACAAAACACCACAAAGGTTCTTCAATCTCCCCCTTTGGATTTGTTGGCAACCCATGGTAACAATTTTTCACCTCTCAAAAATTTTACATCTCAAGTTCTTGAATTTTACCAAAACATATCATTTCTCAAAAAGTGTGTCCTAACACCACACTACTAGATAAATTAATGTTTTTTAAGGATTTACATCCCTTAGTGACAATAAAAAATTGTGACCAAGTAAAGATAAACTTCACCTTACTCAAACTCCCCCTTAACTTTTATCTTTTTCTTTCTCACTTTTTTTTTCTTCTCTCATTTTTCTTTCTCTCTCATTTTTCTTTCTCTCTCCCCCATTATATGATAACCACAGCTTTGGATTCATAAAATAAAACTTACCCTCCCCCTTTGTCAACATAATCCAAATCACGGTGGGGGTTACTTCCTTATGAGTTTTAGGAAGTCATGGGAGGTGGCTGAACATGGAGTTGCTGTCTCAATTCAAAAAACATTTCCTTTGACATTGCTTTTGTAAAAATATCAGCAATCTGATATTTTGTTGAAATATATTCCATCAAGACTTCTCCAGCAGCAGCTTTCTCTTTTAAAAAGTGATACTTTATATCAATGTGTTTTGATCTTGAATGATGGATATGATTCTTGGAAAGATCAATGGAACTTTGATTATCACAAAGTATCTTCAAAGGTTTAGAAACTATCACTTTCAAATCTTCCAGCTGAACTTTCATCCACATCATTTGAGTACAAGCCTGAGTATTTGTAACATATTCGAATTCAGCTGTACTTAAATTTACTGAACTTTGTTTCTTAGTGTGCCAACTCACACAGCATTCTCCTAAGAAAAATGTTCCTCCTGATGTTGATTTTCTATCATTACAATAATCATTCCAATCAGTATCAGTATAACCATGAAACTTCATCTCATTGTTTCTCTTATAAAACAGCCCATGTAAAGTTGTTCCTTTAACATATCTTGAAATCCTCTTAACTGCCAACATGTGTGATTCTTTTGGATTACTTTGATATCGAGAACAGAGAGTCACAACATAAGCAATATCAGGCCTTGAAGCTGTAAGATAAATAAGACTTCCTATAAACTTTAGAAAGTCTTTCTGATTCACATTATTCCCTGACTCATCATTGCTTAACTTTGTGCTCACTGATATAAGTGTTGAAACTTCCTTTGATTCTTCTATCCCAAACTTCTTTAACAATTCCTTGACATACTTTTCTTGGGACAAGAAAATGTAGTTTTCTTGTTGTTGAACTTGTAATCCAAGGAAGAAAGTTAATTCTCCCAACATTGACATTTCAAAAAAATTCTTCATCTCTTCAGCAAACTTTTCACATACCTTTTCTTCATCTCCAGCAAAAATTATATCATCCACATAAACTATTACAATTAAATTTCCAGAGTCAATATCTTTAACATACAAGTTTCTATCAACCTTTCCTTTAGAAAAGTTCATCTTTCTTAGAGAATTGTCAAGATTCGAATACCATGCTCGTGGAGCTTGTTTCAGCCCATACAAGGCTTTCTTCAACTTTCAAACTTTGTTTTCATCCTCATAAAGTAAAAACCCACAAGTTTTTTCAATGTAAACTTCTTCCTCAATCTCACCATTTAAGAAAGCTAACTTTATATCCATCTGATAAACCTTGTAATTCTGATGAGCATCCACTACAAGAAACATTCAAATAGTTTCCAACCTTGCAACAGGGGAAAAGGTTTCATCAAAATCCACTCATTCCACTTGTGTATATCCTTTACAAACAATCCTTTCTTTGTTTCTTGTAACTTCTCCATGCTCATTCAATTTATTTATGTAAACCCACTTGGTTCTGATAACATTCTTATTTTATGGCCTTGGAACAAGTTCCCATGTTTCATTCTTCTCAATCTGATCTAGTTCTTCATTCATAGCATCCACCCATTCTTTATGTTGAATATATTTTGAAACTAATTCTGGTTCAACTTTTGAGATAAGAGAAGTCTGATTTTCTAATCTTAACTTCCTTCTTGTCTGAACTAAAGCCTTCTGATCCCCAATAATATTTTCAGATTCAACATGTTTTTGTAAGGTAGGAAAACTCACATTTCCTTTCCCAGCATCACGTTCTTCCCCATGGGACTCATCTAAGTCACTTTCACTCTGGTGAGGATTCTCTGATTTTTCTTCCTCAGTATTCTTAACAGATTTTGTGTAGGAACTTAGATTTTCAATTACCTTCACATCTTATGATTCCACCAACTTCTATAAATTTTTGTTCCAGCATCTGTAACTTCTTCCATTCAGTGAATAACCCATAAATATTCCTTCTTCGGCTTTCTTATCAAACATTCCTAAGTCTGGATTTTATATTTTGAGCAAGCATGGACTTCCAAAAAGTTTGAAGTAATTAAAAGAAGGTTTTTTGTTATACCACATCTCGTAAGGAGTCATGTTGGTTTCCGGTCTCAACAAGCATCTATTTTGAACATGTACAGCAGTGCTAATGGCTTCTCTCCAAAATAATTTTGAAATTTTGTATTCTGATAACATACTTATTCCCATTTCCACTAAGCTTCTATTTTTCCTTTCTGCTACTCTATTTTGTTGTGGAGTATAGGGAGCACTATACTGATGTTTGATACCATGGTTACTTAGATAAGTTTCAAAATCATTGCTTGTGGATTCGGTACCATTTTCTGTTCTCAACTTCTTTATGGAAACTCCTAATTATTTCTCAACATCTCTTCTGAAGAATTTAAACATTTCAATATCCTCTGACTTATGCTTCACGAACATGATGTTTGTCATCCGAGTGAAATCATCAATAAAGGTGATAAAGTATAAATCTCCTTTTGTTGATTGTTGTCTCATCGGCCCACACAGATCGAAATGAATATGATCAAGTGGTTTATAAGATTGAATCTCAACTCTTTTATGACTTTTGTTAGTCGTCTTTCCTTTCTAGCAAGTAATACAAACATCTTCATATCTTTTTTTCAGTTCTGAAAAATTTCGAATTGCATCAACTTTAGAAAGCTTACTCATGTTCTTCTGCCCAAGGTGTCCAAGTCTTCGGTGTCACAACTTTTTTTCATCTTCAACACTCAAATAACAAGAGTTATTGGATTCTACAATTTGAAAGAGATTCCCACTGGTTCTTTCTCCTTTTGTAATCACTTTTCCATTTTTCACACTTTTGATGACACAAGAATCCTTTATGAATATAACTTCTTTTCCATCATCACAATTTTGACTTACACTAAGTAAGTTATGTTTTAGACCATCAACAAGAAAGACTTCCTTAGATTTCAGTTTCTCTGGTTCAATCTATGTCATTCTGATTCCCTTAATTTTTAAGGAACTATCATTGCTGAAAGTAACCACTCCTCCATCACGAATTTCAACATGCTCCAAGATTTTTATATCACCTGTCATGTGTGAGGAACAACCACTATCAAGAATCCATGATTTGTTCCTCTTACTTTCTTTCAAAGCTGTCTCAACAAAAAAAGCTCTTTCATCAACCTCCTTATTTTCAGCTTTCTTTTCTTTCGTATCATAGGAAACTTGTTCTAGAAGGAGAGTCATACATCATTCGTCATGATGACCAGACTGATCACATCTTCCATAAACTTCTTCCAAACATTCAAATTGATTCTTTGTTGGAATGTTTCTGACATCTTGAGAATTCACCTTTTCAACATTCTGTGAGTACGGAAAGTTACTCATTATTCTTTCACTATTTCTTCCACTTTGCTCAAACCTTCTTTCGGGTAGAGATAAATTGTGCCAACAATTATAATCTCTATGACCATAAATCCTAAAACACCAGAAATAGGCCTCAAATCTTGATTTTATTTTAAATAATTATCTTCCTTTATAGAATCTTTGTTGAGGTTGATAACTTCTTTCAGCTCTAGAAAACTCAGGATGTAGGCCATCTCTACTTTTGAGTGAGTTTTCTACTTTTGTAGGATTGATAGATTTATCACATCCTTTATCCACCCAAGTTTTACTAATTCTTTTTCCATAACCTGAAATGTTAGAAGAATCAGGTAAAACATTATTTTTGATAGGAGAAGATTTTACCTGATTCTCATGGCAAGCCTTCTCAGCAATCTTTGAAGTCTCGGCTTTGTAGAAGTTTTCATTCATCTTCCTTAGGGTATTTTTGGATTCAATAAATTTTGATTGCAACTTGTTGATCTCTTCTTCTTTAGTTTCCAGCTTCTTGCTAAGATCTTCAATAATCTTTCCTTGTTCAGCAATTCTAAGTTTGTAACTTAAAATTTCTTGAATGTATTCATCTTCCTTCTTGGTAACATATTTACTTCCATCATGAACTTCTTCATGATTTTTCTTCATCACGTGAATTTATTTCTTGAGAGATTTGTTTTTCTCAAGACATGCAAGAACTTTAGATCTTAGCTGATATTATCTGTAAGATTCTTCACCACCTTCTTCACTCTCTGAGGAAACATTTGTTTTCTCAACTTTTTCAATGAAGGTTATGAATCTTTCTTTACTTTAATCTTCTGAGGAATCATTTTCAGATGATTCTGATTCAACCTTCTTTCTCAACATACTTCTTTTCTTTCCAGAAAACTTATTCTTGAATTCTTTAGAAATCTTCTCTTATTTTTCATTCTTGTTATACTTCTTCCATCGAGGATTATCATTAGAAACATCTTGATATTCTCCAACTTTCTTCTTAGGGAAATTCATTGCAAAGTGTCTGATTCCACCACACTCAAAACATTTGATAGGAAGTTTTCCTCCATACTTTCCTCTTCCTCTTCGATAGTTCTTGGATATGAGAGACATGATTTTTTCATTCAACTCTTCATCTTCCTTATCAATGGACTCGTAAGGATCAGCTTCATCATCATATTTTATTTTTATCTTTCTCATAGCTTCAAAAGCCAGTTCATCTTTCATCTTCTTCTTAAAGATTGGAGCTTTCCTCATTTCATAAGCAACAAGAAAGTTATGCAGTTCATCAAGAGATAAATCATCCTTATCTTCTAAAGCTGAAATTTTATAATCAAACCTGTCTAGAAAGTTTCTCATAAGTTTCTTCACAATTGTAGAATCTTCTAAGCCTTCTCTAAATCCCCTGATGTTCCATAAAATTTCATTAAATCTAGTGAAGTATTCATCAATTGTTTCTTCATCTCTCATCTTGATGTCTTCAAACTTACTATGCCAGATTTGTAGCTTGGCCTCCTTGACTTTTGTGTTTCCTTCAAAAACACTTTCCAGCTTGTCCCACATGCTTTTTAATGTTGTGAGACTCATCGCCTTCTGATAAAAAATTTCTGATAAGGACCTGAGAATAGAATTTCTAGCCTTTCCATAAACTTCTATGTTCCTCTTATCAGCAAATGTCATAGGAGCATTTTTCTCAATAGGTGGAAAGCCAATAGTAGCAGCATCAACAACTTCAAGGCTAAGAGATAGGAGATAAGGAATCATCCTATTTTTCCATACATAATAATTCTTGCCATCAAATGTAGGAATTCCTCTACTGTTGATAGAATTGATATTCTCTATGATAAGGATTAAACAAGGGAACCTCCCTCTGATACCACTTGAAGTTCCAAGGATCGAATAACAATTGAGAAGGGGGGTTGAATCAGTTGTTTAACTTTTTATAAGTTTCAAAACTTTAAGAAACTTAACCCTTGAAACCTGTTAACATTAATTTTCTTATCAACCTTTAGCAAGAAACTCAAGCATGTAAGAAAGGTAAATCAAGAAAGACACACAAGATTTACAAGGTTCGTCCTTAATAATAGAACCTACGTCCTTTCCATAGCCACTGTCATGGGTCTATGGAAATCCACTATAATGAAGAAGTGAATACAACTTGTTCCAACTCCTATTGGACACCTTCTATCTCCTGATAGGAAAGATTATAATGACTCTCTTCAGTTTACAATGTTTCCTTAAAGAACAAATGATCCAAACACAAGAATAAAAACTTTTTTAAGCTGCTCCACAAATGCTCACTCTGAATCTTCAATCCAATTTCTTGAATCCAATTTTCTGAAACCGGTCTTCTTAGCAGGATAAGATGATTCTGCACAAGTGCTCACTCTGAATCTTCAATCTGATTTTTGAATCTGATTTTCTGAAAGCGGTCTTCTCAGCAAGATAATATGATTCCGCACAAGTGTTCACTCTGAATCTTCAATCCGATTTCTTGAATCTGATTTTATGAAATCGATCTTCTCAAAAAGATAAGATAATTATGATTATCTTCTTCTCAAACACTCAAGGAAACTTCTTCAAGATGGTAGGAACTTTTCACTTAGAATTCTCCAGTGCTCCGCCTTTTCCGCATTTATAAAATTTTTTAATGAGCGAATGATCTAAGCACATATTTATAGGAAACTCAGAAAATAAAGGCAGGAATCTTGAAAAACTTTCCCGCTTCCTCAAATCTCAAAAACTCCGTAAATCTCTCGCATTTAATCTTCAATATTTGACTTCTTCAAATCTCCTTAAATTTCTCCGAGATTTATACAACATTGAAATTCGGGTTTTCTTGAACTCTTCTTATGATAAGGCTAGATCTTGGTTCTGATTTTAGGTTCAGGAAACAGGTTCAAGAAAATAGGTTCAGGAAAAAAGGTTTAGGAAAACAGGTTCTGAATTTTAGGTTTAGGAAACAGACTCCGAATTTCTGGCTCAGGAGTAGACTCCAAATTTCTGGCAAAGGAAGTAGACTCCGAATTTCTGGCTCACGAAGTAGAATCTGTATTTTTGGCTCAGGAAGTAGACTCCGAATTTCTGGATCAGGAAGTAGACTACGAATTTCTGGCTCAGGAAGTAGACTCCGAATTTCTGGCTCAGGAAGTAGACTCCAAATTTCTGACTCAGGAAGTAGACTCCGAATTTCTGGATCAGGAAGTAGACTCCGAATTTCTGGCTCAGGAAGTAGACTCTGAATTTCTGGCTCAGGAAGTAGACTCCAAATTTCTGGCTCAGAAAGTTGACTCCGAATTTCTGGATCAGGAAGTAGACTTTGAATTTCTGGCTCAGGAAGTAGACTCTGAATTTCTTTCTTAGGAAGTAGACTCCGAATTTCTGGCTCAGGAAGTAGACTCTGAATTTCTGGCTCAGGAAACAGACTCCGAATTTCTGGCTCAAGAAGTAGACTCTGAATTTTTGGCTCAGGAAGTAGACTCCAAATTTATGGCTCAAGAAATAGACTCTGAATTTCTGTCTCAGGAAGTAGACTCTGAATTTCTGGCTTAGGAAGTAGACTCTACATTTCTGGCTCAGGAAGTAGACTCTGAATTTCTGGCTCAGGAAGTAGACTCCGAATTTCTGGATCAGGAAGTAGACTCTGAATTTCTGTCTTAGGAAGTAGACTCCAAATTTCTGGTTCATGAAGTAGACTCCAAATTTCTGGCTCAGGAAGTAGACTCCGAATTTCTGGTTCAGGAAAACTGGTTCCGAATTTTCTCAGAATTTTTCTTAGTGAAAAACATCAATCCTCTTTACCATTTCTTCAACATCTTTTATCATGAATCTTTTCATGATTTGTGAGAACTTTAATATCAAAAAAGAATCATCTAATTAAGTTTAGAAAGTTTGAGACACTTTCTTAACTTCTGACTTCTTATTCTTCAACATAATCCTCTTTAAGGAAATCTTCAGCAACCAGAAACTTCAACTTTCTGTAACTCAAAAACATTCTTCAACAAAAAGATGAGTTTTCAACAAATACAAAACTTTGTTAAACAAAACAACACAAATGTTCTTCAATTACCTTGATTTTGGTTCTTGTTAAAATGATTTTATTGGTTTGGAAATTGGGAAGGCTCGTGAGGATAATGGAATCCCGGAGGAGGATTGTTCCTTTGAGTTTGAGGAACAAAATTATAAGATCTATGGAAGTTACCACCACCTTGACCATTTTTAATTGGTTTGGATTTTGATGAGGTAACTGAGGGGTATGAGAAATGGGATTCCCATATCTCAAGTTAGTGTTATAGGTAGAAGAGAAGGGCTCAGAGTGGGGTTTGTTGAAGTTTTCAACAAACTGGCTTGATTGTTGAGGGTTGGTGTTCCTCGGAACATATGCTACATTGAGCTATATTGGACCAAATGAATCAGAGGGATATTCTTGAAGTTTTGGACATGTGTCGGTTGGATGAGATGAGGAGCTATAGATTCCACAGTTCTTGATAGTTCCAAGGAACAATGATTGTGGAGAAGATGAGGTTGGGGCTTTGGACGCCACAGCTAGTTGTCGCACAAGACCTGTAAGTTCACTCATCCAATCTGTCATCTTTTTCGGCTCTATATATTGACTTACTTTGGATTTTTTGACTTGATCATGTGCTCAAGTGTGGAAATGTTTTGTATTTTCATCCATGTTGCTTATGAGATCTCTTGCAGCTGCATGAGTTTTATCAATAATAGCATCCCCACTTGTGGAATCAATGAGAGTTATCTTCATAGCCAATAACCCCTCAAAGAAGTATTGGATTAAGAGTTGGTTAGGGATTTTGTGGTGTGGTCAGGTTTCCATAAGCTTTTTGAACATCTCCCAATACTCATGGAGTGATTCATTTGAGAATTGACGGATACCATTTATTTCTTTTCGGATAGAAGTAGTACGAGAAGCAGGAAAGAATTTTTCTAAGAAAAGTCACTTCATGTCATTACATGTGGTTAAGAAACTAGGAGGGAGGTAGTAGATCCATGATTTGGCCTTGTCATCTATGGAGAAAGGTAATTCTTGAAGTTCGATTTGTTCCTCAGAAACCCCTTGATGCTTCATGGTAGAGCACACCAGTTGGAACTCTTTAAGATGAAGATATGGATCCTCACCTGTTAGCTCATGGAAATGAAAAATAAGATGAATCAAATCATATTTGAGTTTGAATTCATCCTGTATGTTTGGATATTGAATACCAAGGGGTTGGTAATTCATATCATGGGAAAAAAGTTCTTTAAGTGTTTGTTCCCTAGGATTATCCATATCTAATTCAATTGGTTGGAGAAGGACTGGTTCTTGAATTATTTGATTATCCCTAATGTTTCTCCTAAGTTGAAAAAGTGTTCACTCAATTTCAGAGGCAAAATAATCTAAGGGATTTTTTGGGAGGCTATGGGGAATTCAAATAGATTTTGGAAGAGGAAGATGAGTTTTTCTTTTTGTTTTTTTTCAAATTTTTTTTAAATTTTGTTTTTTTACAATAACCAGAAACTAACGACTACTTAATTGAACCATCCCAGGAAATGGTGCCATTTTAAAGTGTGGAAAATTGTCTCATATTGATCGTCCAAGGTTCTGATGCACTACTAATGTGTATAGCAGCACTCGGGCCAAATCATCGGTGATGATACTTTTTAATAGTTGATTTTTTTAGTTGATTGTATTTTTATTGGGGGAGTTATTTGAAGATATTAATTGAAATGGTTGATTGATTAATATTGATTTAAAAAATTGGTAAATATTTGGGTTAGTTCATCATTAGGTAGTTAAGCTTGTGATATCCTTGATCCTTTCTTTATATTGCATTAAATTAACACTCATGCCACAAGTTGATGTTGATTGAAATTCCTAAGTGTTAAGGATTTAATCCAAACCTTAAACTAACATAGGGTTATAATATAAAGTAGTAAATGTTGATGATAGTTTATTTATGGTTCCAATAATCCATGTAAACCACACGTTAAACAAAACAAGTCATTAATCTATGACATGTTAAGTCCAACATACACAATGTTAATTCAATGAATATTCATCGAGAAAAATCTCTCAATCACTTAACATACCTAAATTATAACTCACCCTAATTAAATATTTACTCATCCATTTAGGTGGTTAATAATCTGGTTATAATTTTTTTGGTGATGGGTTAAAAATAGAATAGAAATAACGAGAAAATAAAATAATTGTGCGTCAAACACACACACACGAACAATGATGAGAATTAAAAACGGACTTTAGGTTGAATGAGAAAGCAAATAGAAAATGTATTTTTAATGGATTTAAAATATTTTAAGACCATTACTATTTAATAACATATTTTGGATGATTCAAAGAGAATATAAATAATAAACTTTCATTAAAAGATAATTATAAAAAAAAACAAACACTTACACGATTATAAACGAAGAACAACACAAAAGTAAATGAAAGGAAGCAAGGAGGAATGGTTTCTAAAGTTAAAACTTGATTATGGAAGACCCTCACAAGACTTTGGTAGATCCTTGGTCATTCCAAACTATCCTCCTTTTCTCTTAAATTCCATCCACATGCAAGGAGAAGAGGGGGTTGTATTTATAGCCCAAGGAGGTGGACTGTTTGCTTTCCAAATCTTTCCATCCACTTGAATCGCCAATTTGGCCATCCAGATAGCTGAATCTAGAGATATTATATTGTTAAAAGTTTTATATATATTTTTTATTATCATCCCTCAAAATTTGGTGGCCATTTGAGTTTTGGATCCAACGATATGGCTATTTTACTAAACAGTTTTCACTAGTCCATTTTTATCAACACGTTTTTTAAGGCTGAAATGTGAATGGATTTTTGAACATGAATATGCCATCAAATAAAAATAATTTATTCTAAAAAGTTCTCTGAACATATTTTATCTTTCACACTGAAAATATCTTCTTTATTGGATGAGTATATCAGGAGAAAAGTCGTGAATAGTGTCCTGATTTTAATTCCCGTCCAGATTAGTGGTCTGTATTTTAAAGCATGAGTTGGGCCCCATGTTCTTATATTTGAACCTTTAATTTTTATCCATGATTCCTTTGGATAATCAAAAACATATGGTGGAGTTTCATAAAACTTGGGCTTCTAGATTTGGACCAGTAACTCAATCATCGTGGATGGTCCAGTTTCTTCATAGATTCTTTGGGTCTTCTTGTGTGGACCATATGACCCTCCAAATGGATGATTTGGCCAAAGTTCCTTTCTAATGAAATGTTTTAATTTGATTAAAAAACCCTAAAAAACAATAATAATTTAATTTATATAATTAGGGTGAGATTTATAATTAAATTAGTAAACTGACTCAATTTGATTAATTCAAATAATGCTCAAAAATTACATTTAATATTAAAACATGAGTATTTTACACCAATTATGCACTTTTCATTAAAAATAAGTAAAGAGAGTAAATAAAAAAGTTCTTAATAAGTTAATAACATCAACTCTACATTATTTTATACTTTATTTAACATAGAAACATCACACTTTTTATATTTGAGGTAATTATGGAGAGTTTGGGCCTTGAGATAGAATACTTTTGTGGAGTCATGACACTTGATACCATGTTGGCTATCTGATCGGAGAGTTTTCATCATTTTAAGTATTTTCCACTTGAGATAGGAGGATAAATTTCATATGACATCTTTTTATCCTCGACAGGACAAGGTTTGATGTAATCATCAGGATGGACTGGTTAGTTCCCTATTGCTCCCATATTGGTTGTTATCATCGGAGGGTGAAATTTACATCCCCAGAGGGTGGTAGACATGTTCACAAAGGATAAAGGGATGTCCATGCATCTCAAGAAAGACCTGATCATTAGGGTTTGGTTAGAGTGACGGCTCAAATTTCCAGTCTTTTCTTAGATGATCAGGGTTTACGACCCACTTTTTCCCCTCTTGTATTGGATCATTTCAGGGATGTCTTCCCTGAAGACTTTTTTGGGCCACCTCTAGTTAGAGAGGTATAATTTACCATTGATCTAGTTCCAGAAGTGGCACCAGTGTCCATTCATCCTTACAGGATGAAACCAATAGAGATTATGGAGCTCAAGAAACAGTTTGAAGACTTGGAGGATAAAGGATTTATATGCCCCAACACTTTTCTTTGGGGTTCACTAGTCCTTTTTACCAAGAAGGTGGATAGTACCCTCAGGATCTGTGTAGATTATAAATTTTTAAATCATCTTATGATAAATAACCGGTATCCACTACCTTGAATAGACGACCTATTTGATCACGTCTGATAGAAGAGGGTGTTTTCAAAGATTTATTTGAGTTTGGGCTATCATCATGTGTGTTTCAAACCTTCAAAAATACCTCTAAAAGCTTTTTAGAGTATTTATGGGCTTTATGAGTACTTGGTAATGTCGTTCAGTCTCTTGAACATTCCTACTATTTTCATGGCTTTGATGAATCGGGTTTTCAACCCATACTTGGATTCATTCACAGTAGTATTTGTGGATGATATCTTAGTGTATTCTCATTCTCGATGCGACTATACCAAGAATCTTGAGATCATGTTGAATACACTGATAGCCACTTTTGGATTGAAAAAGTTCACTTCTTATGTCATATAATATTGGATTTAGGAGCATCAGTAGACCCATAGAAAGTGATATCTATAGTTTCCTAGGATTAACCATGAATGTGTTTTCATGTGGATTTTCTTGGGACTATATGGCTATTAAAAACAGTTAATATAGGATTTATCATTCCTAGAATCACCTCTTACTATCTTGATGAAAAAGGGTGTGAAATTCATGTGTCCAAAATCTTGTGAAGTTTCCTTTTAGGAGTTAAAGGGAAGATTGAATTCAACACTGATCCTGGTTCTTTTAGAGCTAGGTGGGAGATATTCAGTTTACTTTGATGCATCATACATCAGTCTTGAATCATTTTTATGTAGGATTAGTGAGTTATGGCATACATGTCTTGTCAGTTATAGACTCATGAGTGTAATTACCCAATGCATGATCTCGAGCTAGTTATTGTTGTTCATGATCTATGTTATTAGAGACATTATTTTCCTAGATATCATTTTGTAGTATTGAAAGATCAAAAAATCCTCAATTAAATATTTACACAATGTGATCTGAATCTCTAGCAGTGCATATCTATTAAGTACCTGCAATCCTTAAATTTCAAGCTTGCCTATACGCCTAGAAAAGGAAATTTTGTAGCTAATTATCTGATCTAGAAGACTAAGACATAGGCGGTTTAGGAGGCTAGTGGTGAGTGGAAGATCAGGCCTTGTTTTCAAAAATGAACATTGAAGTTAAAGAGGATCACGGGTAGGATATCCTCTTAGATTTAGTAGTAACCTCTGCCCTTTTTGAACGTGTGATAATGAGGAAACTCTCATATCCTGAGGGCCTAGTCCTAAGGGAAATTATCTTAGATAGTGATTCAAATTCTGGTTAGATTATGAATGATGATGAGACCTTATGCTTTCATGGGTATTTTTGGGTCCTAGAAGCCATTAGGGTAGAGATAATGTGGGAATTTTAAGCCTCAGTTTTGGAATTACATATTGGTTTCACCAAGATGTATTGAGATTTACATCGCCAGTATTGGTGGCCTGCTATGAAATGGGAGATAATCGGATTTATCACTCTATGTTCCACCTGTCAGCAGGTGAAGGTGGAACATCAGCAGTTGGAAGGACTCTTACAACAATTTTACATTATCAAGTGAAAATAGGATGATGCATATATGAACTTCACGATAGGTTTACCCATATTTCCTCATGGAAATGATACATTTTCGGTGGTTGTTGATCATTTGAAAAAGGTCGCACATTTCTTACTTGTTCGAGAGACCTTATCAGTAGACAATATAGGGAGACTATATGTCAGGGAGGTCATATTTCATCATATAGATTCTTGATTTATCATATCATATAGGGAAGCTCACTACACATCTCAGTTCTGGTAGTGGTTTTAGAAGGCCTTTAGTACATAGGTTCTTCTGATCACAGCCTATCACCCTTAGATCTATGGATAGACAGAGTGCATGATTCAGCTGTTAAAAGACATGCTCCATGCATGTGTCCTTTAATTTGGGGTTTATTATGAGATATGCATACCCCATATTTATTTTTATTATAATAACATCTTTTAGGATACCATTCAGATGGCTCATTATAAATCCTTATTTAGTAGGCCTTTTTGATCACTTATTTACTGGTTAGAGGTAGGGGATGAAACTTTAATTGGGCCACATCTCATCTAGGAGACTTCATATCAAGTCTTGTTGGTCAGAAATCGCATGTTGACAGCTCAATCTAGATAGTATTCATATTCCAATTGATGTCTATGATTGAGTTTGGGGTCATATATTGAGTTTTCTTGCATGTTTTTCTGAGGTTGGGACATCGATGAATTTGGAAGTAGGGTAATAATTTTCCTCGCTTCATTAGACCCTTTGAGGTTTTAAAACAAATCAGACCAGTGGCTTACCAGATAGCACTTCCTCAGAGATATTGGTCTATGTGTTATTTCTTTCAAGTATCTCAACTCTGATGATATTATCCAAAATTTTCTCATGTTTTACAACCTAATGATGTTAAGTTAGTTTTGGATTCTTAGTTTTAGGAGTATCGTGTGAATATTGTGGATAAAAGTGTGAAGACTCTCTGAGGAAGTTCAATTCCTTTAGTACAGATTCTATGGAATCACGGCTGAGTACAAGAGGGTACCTCGTAGAAGGAATCTGATATATGAGACCAATGGAAAGAACTTTTCTCATTTGATCCCTCTTTACCCTCAAAAGGACAACTTAGGGATGGGTTTCTTTAAGGAGAGGAGGTTGTAGCGACCCGAATGTTCGCAAAGATAAGGATCATTTTTTTCGATTTGAATCCTTTGTTTAATCTTGGTAAATGTTCTCTATGTCCAAAGGAATTTTTTAGGAGAGTACAGAGCTTGTTCGGGTCCCAGGGCTTTGGAAATTGGACAAAACAATTGAGTCACATGGTTAATGAACACTTATTAATAATTTTTTAGCTTAATCGTGTTGGGAACTTATGTACAACAGGATTACACATAGTTTTCTATAGCCATGGAAGTTGGGGAACACACCTGTGTGGGCCTGTAGAGGTTTGGTGACAGTGGGTTTTCACATGGCTTGTGCGTAGTTATGAAATTCATGCACCAATCTCGTGCAAGGACCCTCCTTAGGTAGAGCCTAGAACACGGTTTGTTCATGGATTGGCTAACCATGTGGAAAAACCATGTAACCCAGTGTTGGACGGTGATTTTATGATTTTCCCCTAATTAATTTTAAACCCTCACCCCCTTATTTATTTTCCTCCTCCATCGGATGTGAACCCCTCCACTCCCCCTGTGGAGATCTCCCTTTTATTAAATTAAGGATCTTGAGTACTCCCTCATCCAGACTCTAAATAGATCACCGTTATAAGTTTTTGATATCTATAGGTAAGATTATTAATAATTTTTTTTCATTCTTAGTTTCTCTTACCATATCTTGCACTAATTTAGTGTGATCTCATTCGCCCTATTTTCAGGGTGTTAGTCTTTTTCTTCAATTTCTTCTATTCTACTTCAAATCTGAAGATGATATTGGATAATGATTCATCTATGGCCCTAAGGTAGGTGGTCTAGTTTTTTTCCCTAAAATTCATGATGTTTTCATAACTTTTTTGTTGTGTCGTACATCATCCATTGTCGCGTGTTTCCCTTAAATGTGTTCTTCCTTTATAAATAAATTCTAGAATGTTGTTATACTCCTATGGAACCTTTTTAAGTGATTATAAAATTCTAACCTCATTCATTTCCACACCATTAGGTGAACCAAATGAAATTCACTCTTTATAACTAATTTTTTTAAATGAACTAACACCGCATATGTGTTTATCTTGCCTTGGGGATAGAATTTCCCTATTTAATATAATTCTTTTCATTAACAAAATTACCTTCTAATTTTTTTTCTTGACCATGGAATTGAATTTCATTACTTAATTAATTAAATAGTTTAATTATAATGACTGGTAATGGGTGGAAGACCATGATAAGTGATGCATTCTTTTATATATAGATTATATGAATTTTAATGCCCTTGGTTATATTGGGCTTGTTGGTTATAAATTCATTAGTTGTGATCCATCATGTTATTGTTATTATTATTCCTACTTATGTCCTCACATACTTAGTGAATATATGTGTATATAGTATATAACTATATAAATATATATTATTGTTACTTATATATATGTGTGTGTGTGTGTGTGTGGTATTTGGAAAAGACTCTTACACCAGCCTATGCTGAAGTAGGAAGAGCCATCCATGTGTCTTGTAGTAACTTGAGCCAAATGGTATTTATAATTTAGACTATTTTATTATTCATTGTACTTGTACACTGCTATGTTATTTACATTGGATAGATTATTTCTATAAATCATTGGTGGTGGTCTACTAAGTTTATCTCACACCCTACTCGGGTTGAATTTCGGACCCATGTAGGCCTTATGTCTGCAGGTATGGATAAGGTTAAGCTCCCTACTATCAATGTTTGATCTGTTTTTCTTATAACATAGAGCATGGGAGCAAAGGACTGAGCATATGGTTATGATGCTAGTGGATCAGTCTTTTGGACTTTTTTATTTTTGTATAGCATGTTGTATATTCTTGTCCCTGTTTTCCCCTTTTGTATATCAAAATTCTATGACATCATGTACATGACTCAGCCTATAGGCTTTGGTTTATTATTATAGTTTCTTGGTTATTTAAATTTCCATAGTTGATTATTTTATTTTCTTTACATTGTTCCATTTGTTGTATCTTTCTTCTACTATTGTCTATTTATTTATCTTATCTATTGTGCCACTCTGATATAAGGGTATAGTATCCCCACTATACCACCTTGGACCCTCACTACTAGTTGGAAACCTTTGGCATATGGGGAGATTCACTTGAGTCCATGTGACCCACTGGCTCAAAGCCCCGGTTAAGTGAATCCTAGGTCGAGATATTACAACTAGGTTGTTCTTGTGTACTCTTGGTCATGCTCATATGTCATCCATTCCTGTGCTCGTGTACTCCTAAATTACATGTCAGGATTCCAACACAAGTTCACACTGTGTGTATGGGGTTATACACAGTGTGTGATATTTATCTCCACCCAAAACCCTATCCTCCAAAGCTAGGGGACTACACGGCATTTGTTCTTCATAGTACACGCTGTTTAGTCTAGTTTTTAATAGAAATTTAGATTCTTTATGTGGATCACATATTCATTATTTTCTCTTCCATTAATACTTTATTAACCTCCCCAATCTTTCAAAATCAAAGGAACCATTTTCGCCCATTGATTCCTAGCCTCCGATGTCCAAAAATTGGAAATCTAATTGCCCGCATGGGAATCTATCTCATGTCTACCACCACTATAGATTTCAAATCCATGAATCATCACCATCATAATAAAAATAACCTCAATAAATTTTCCAAAACATTGATCTAAACATCATTCACACATCCACCATGAATCTGGGGGTT
Organism: Viscum album; assembly: GCA_963277665.1. Taxonomy (NCBI): domain Eukaryota; kingdom Viridiplantae; phylum Streptophyta; class Magnoliopsida; order Santalales; family Viscaceae; genus Viscum; species Viscum album. The sequence continues at coordinate 919,132,637 of OY728131.1, forward strand.
TGATCATGCTCAAAACTTCCCTAGGAATGTCGAACCGTAGTCCCATGGGACAATGGTGAAAAACATAAATAATGGTTGGGGAAAAGTAAAATAACGGGGTGAATCCATCATTGTTTAATGCAATTAGGGCCAATGATCATAAATCAGGGGAAATAAGGGGTGAATCATGGCATAATGAATAAAATTGAATTAAATATGCACATGCGAGGAATGAAAATCACTGATAAAAGAAAATAGATAATATATCCATGCTTAATATTTATTCAAAGGGTGAAAACCATAAATAACGAGCCCTACCTAGATTTAGGATCGATCATGGGTAAAGAACAAATTTTCCAGTGATGAATATCTACTGTGTTAGCTGACTACCTCTTAATCCACCTCGATTTGATTCTTGTTCAACAACCAATTCTAATCCACCAATGAAGAACGGTGCTCATCCTCTCAAATCCTATCATGATTATGTGGCTAACAGTAGTGAATTTATATTATAGGGAATTTATAAAGTGGTAATTAGGTTATTTAAAATAAAATTAATTATTTATTTATTTATTTTAATTAAACTTGTCTGATAATGGACACCACCCTCGGAACGTCCGACATTGACCAACCTTAAGTCATACCTAGGGTAAAGCCCACATTCCAAAATCAACCATTATATCAAATTTCCCATATGAGGTGTCTAACAATGGAAAAAAAAATTATAATGAAACGATGTGTGCATGTGAATTAAAATATATTAATATTTTTGATATATGAATTTCAAGGTCTCGAGACACCCAAACATTATGCTGACTCCAAAGACAAATCTAAATATATAAATAGAAATATTAAAAGGACTAAAGTCCCCTTGCTTGAAGTCAGGATTCCCCAGCTTTCTCTTTCCCTCCAGGAGTTTTCCTGGGCTTCTGATCCCCTTCACCTCACACTGGTTACTCGTTTTGGCTGGTGTCGTCCGTCGATGGAATACTTCAACTGTTTCATCAACACCTCATGGGGTTTGAAGAACCATGCTATTGTTGGTCTATTGGACTCCCATCACATTTTGATCTGATTCGTTGATAAAGATGAGCTCTCCTTATCATATTCCCAATCCTTGTGGGTTATTGAAGGATTTCGCTTCTCGCACTTCAGATGGAAATACAAATTTCATATGAAGAAGAACCCTCCATCTATTGAAATTTGGGTATGTTTTCCAGACCTGCCTCTCCCCTTCTAAAATCCATCCATCCTTCATATGATTGGAAACCTGGTTGGACATTTCCTATGCTTTTACAGTCATTCCAAATCCATGGGTCATCCCATTTCACCATGCATTTTCATTGAAGTGGATGTGTCATAGACCCCTATTGAAGTTATTCGTATTGAAGTTGGAGAGGAGTTCTGATTCCATCAAGTGGTAGTGTTTGAATTATGCTCTGAATACTGTGTGAATTGCTTTGAAATTGGGAATCTGCAATAGGTTTTTCACCGAAAAACTCGAGGGGGACCTCATGTTTCTTCCTTGAAGCCTCAGTCCGAAGTTGTTGGCTCACTTCCTTTACAGAACCTATGCCTGGAACCCCTTCCCTTAAGAATCAGCTCAAACATCTATACATACTTTGTTGATATTGTGAAATTGGTTGGTAGTTCTCTTCAAGAGATGATAGAGGTAGATCAGGGGCCCCTGTTGGGGGTTGATCTTCCTGGTAAGAAGGTGGGTGGTGGCCTGCGGAAGACATTGGATGACATCTCTGATAATACCTCCAAGATTGATAGATTCACAAACAATGATCCAAAGGTTTATAATATCTTCAAGTGTCTGAGGTCTAATTTGGGGGCTTCTCCCATCATTGCGAAGGCAGACCTTATTGCAGGGGTAGTGTGTTCGAAATAAGAACCTATTCCTAGTAGCAGTTGTGAGTCCGAAGAGATTAAATCACCAGCGACAATTCCTCATTCCCTAGTTAGGGAGCTAGTTGGTCGGATTACAAGTGGATTGGGTAATGGGAATAAGCAATTTGTACTACTAGTGGTGTTTTCACCCTTGTGGATGCAAAGGTTCTGGAAGAGAAACATGGTTCTACGGAGCGGAATATTTTTTTGTATTAGAATCAAGGGGGGTTGATGCTTCAAAGTTTATCAAGACCCACAATCACTTATCTTTTTTTAGTGGAGATGGTAAAGAGAATGCAGATCCGAAAGGATGGAAATTGTACATTCCAAGATGGTAGCGGAAACAACTTGGGTCAAAGTATTTGGAATAAAATGAAATCAGTGATAGAGAAGCAGAATCACATCCAGTAATAGATCATGAGTAGGACTCCCAAGTGGACAGCATGGTAGGTCCTGTCTCAAGGAAAGGGAAATATGGAATTACTCTTCCTGGGAACTTTCTAGTCCATAAAGGGTGGTAAAAGAAATACCTCGCAAGGACTATTCGAATACTCCAAATACTATAGTGACTGGATCATCCGGTAAGGAAAATAGGAACGATATAAAAGTAAAACGGGTGGAGGTATCAACAGTTGAAGGGGTCAAGCAGGTATTTGACAAGAGGGGCAAGAAGTCTCTAACCGCAGACCACAAGTCTCCTGATGAAGTTTTGGAATCAGAAAAAGGTGGATTTTAAATATCATTCTTCACTCAAAGAAATAAATGATAGAAGGAGTCATTCAGATCAACGCTTCAAGAGAGGAGATTGATAGAATTTATGAGAGAATTATTCGATTTGATGTCTCCAATGAGGATCAAATAGAGTGGATTCACAAACAAGACTGAATCTTGGATAGAGGTTTCAATGATCGTAAAATCAATTTAATGGAATTCATTCAGATATGGGACAAAATTTCTAATCATCTTGAAGAACTCATCAATGGTGTTTCGAATATTTAGGTAACTTTTCTACAATAGGAACCCTATAGGATGGCTAACTATAGCAATCTTAGTCTAGTCTTTGGAAAATTTGTGAGTTACTTCAGTGCGAACTGAACTTTATTTTGTTCTGCATGGTTCCCCACTTCTTTCTTAAAGTGGATTTGAAATAAAAAATTCATTTTGTATGAGTAGATAGGAATATCCAAGGATACATATAAATGTGTATTTCCTATTTGTAGGTCATATTATTATAATCTCTTGCACTGAAGATTACCAAGGTTGTACTCCATAAGAAAGTGTCTTGAAGTCCTATGAGTCTTCAACTTTGATATCTTATATCATTTTTTCCCATCAAATGATATCATTTTTATATATAACTTATATTTAAGAATAATTTCATGACACTTATTGGTTCTCATCATAGTAGGGAACTGTTGTGACCTTTTAGTGTGATAATTACCCTTAGGAAATTATCACATACTATGACACATAGAATAAGCATCATGATTTGATAAGAACTTTTATTAATATTCAAATACATGAATACAATTTATCATAAAGTACTTAAAATTTGGTTCTAGGTCCCCAACTTCAACAGACTCTCACTTTCAATAGTGCTAACTGTTAACAACCTTTAGTTTGATAACTCTCACATGACATTCATGATTCTACTAAGATAAATCCTTAGTCAAGGGTTCGACCATGTTTTCCTCTATGGAAACTTTTCTCACAATGACTTCACCCCTTTGAGAAAAATCCCTCAATATGTGATATATTTGGATTATATGATTCGTCTGTTGATGTGACATTGGCTCCTCTTAGAGAGCCACTACTGTAGTATTAATGCAATAAAATGTGATAGGATCTCTCCTATTATGAACCACGTCAATATCTTATAATTTTTTTTGAATCTAAATAGATTATTTGGCTACATCATAAGCTGGTATATACTCGGACTCCATTTTAGAATTGGCGATAACTGGCTGGTTTGAACTCTTTCATCACACAACTCCTTTGTTAAGACTGAAGACATATTCTGCCTATAACTTCATATTATTATGATCTATTTGGATACTAGAATCTATATATCCTCTGATGACTAGTTCCTCATCTCCTCCATATACCAGTAATATATCCTTAGTATGTCTCAGATACTTAAATAATTCCTTAGAAACATACCAATGTTATTATCATGGATAAAGTTGATATCTACTTATTATGATTAAATCATAGAAAACATAAATTATAGTGCATAATATGTTATACATGATAGATCCTATCATAGATTTGTATGGGATCCTACTCATTCTATCTCTCTCCTATTATTTCTGAGCACACATTTTCTTGGAGAGATGTACACCATGTGATAGTGGAACCAATAACCTCTTAGATTATTCCATACTAAATTTCTTTAGTATCTGGTCAATGTATATACTTTGAATTAGTCTAATAAGCCTTTTGTTTCTATCATGAATGATCTTATTTCCAAGGATATATATTGTTTCACCTAAGTCCTTCATAGAGAAGCATTTGTTTAACCAGTACTTAATTGACTATATGACTGGTATTTCATTTCTAATAAGTAATATTTAATCAATATATAATACTAGGAATATGAATATTTTAATACCCCAATACTTTAGAATATATTTCTCTTTAAATAAATTGTACTTCTTTGATATCTTGTGTTATATGCAACGCCCAGTTTAAACGAACTATGATATATTATAACATAGTCATTAAATTGACAAGTATGAATATTATTAACCACATTATGAAATATATATACATATATATATATATTAAAAAAATTAAATATATTATTTAATTTATAATATAAAAATAATTTTTTTTGTTGAATTTATTTTGTGCTTCAAAAATGCATTTTCTTTAAAAATGATTTTTTTTTGCCTTTTGTGCATGAAAATTATAATTAATTTATTGAAATTTTAGAAATATTATTTTATAAAATTAAAATCATTTTTTAAATAAAAATATCAAAATCAACATGGGATTAAATTTAGAGATCTTTTTTAAATGATAGACTTTTTAGTGAATAATGAAAAATACTGATTTTCAAGTACTGTTATTTATTTTCATTAAATAAAGTAATTTAAAAATCTTATTATATTTTTTATTTGATATTAAAGATACATATGAAAAAATTTATTTTTAATAATCTAATTAATTTTATTTTAATCGGTAATTTTCTTAATTTTGGTATAAATTTATTTTTATTCTTAAAAACAAAGTTTTTTGAAAACTATCTTTAAGTTCATAAATTTTATCACTTTTAATTAATTAAAATAACCCCTAATGAGGAATGATTTAATGAATTTTATAGATTATATATCTATTTTTATGAATTAAAATTTATATAATGATGATTACTATTAATAGAGTTAATTTGAGATCATCTATTGCTTGAAAATTTCATTTTCCTGAAAAGTTGCTTTTCATTGCATTTTGCAGATATAATTTTAAATTATATTATTCCACTTTTATGAATTAAATATTGAAAAATGGATTAAATTTTTTTAATTATGAGGATAAAAATTTTTAAATAGTTCCCAATTTATTTTTTTCATTATGAATAGTAACCATGGTAAAATTTATCACATCAATAAACGGTAAATCGGGCTAACCTAGGTTAAAACTAAATGTTAAGTTCAAACAAATTTATAATATTTATTATTTTATGAAGGTAATTAGACACGTATCACTTAATTATATAAATTTAAATTTTTTTTGGATACTTTTCCAAGAAAATGACCTATATGATATTTAAGGTAAAGAAACATACAAAATGTCACTCTCTTACTTTGAAATATCTCTTATGTGTTCGCATAGGGAAAAAGGAAAGTTATGAATGAATATTAATGTTTATTTTGATAATAATGAAATTATTTTCATGATTTTAATTTAATTATAATTTTTAGTAATTATATAATTAGCTAAAATGATTACAAAATGCCAATATAGTATTTCTTCAATTAATAGAAAAATAAAATAAATGTTTTTTAAAATATTAAAAGTAATATAATTTGAGTGACTTATAGTTTTATGTAAATTTTATTGATAAATATAATATATTATTATTATTTTAAAAAGGATTATATTTTAGTTATAACTTTTTCTTAGTGTCTTTAGTGCCAAATTAAATGAATAGTATCAAAATGTAATTAATGATATTTTATGAAAATAATATTTTATTAAATTATTTAGATAGTGTGGATAATATATGGTTTAAAATTTCGTCCCTTTTTTATTTATGATCCAATTTTAACCTTATAAGTAAAATTATAACCCTTTATGTGACAACTGGGTCCCAGTGACAGCACAACCACCCCGCCTTAACATGGTCGTCGGGTCCTGGCCCGCCAGGTACCACCAATTGCCCCACAAACAATTTTCACCTTATAAGTAAAATTATAAACCTTTATGTGACAACTAGGTCCCAATGACAGCACAGCCACCCCGCCTTAACTTGATCGTCAGGTCCTGGCCCACCAGGTACCACCAATTTCCCCACAGACACGTGGTCCCCACCCTAGGGCCAACCCACGTGCCTGAACGGGTCATCTGACTAAGGACAGTCCCCACACGCCAACACATGTCCTTTCCAGTGTGCTTTTTCCTCACTCACACACACCCTGAGAAACTTCCCAGAAGGTCACCCATCTTGATCACTACTCTAATCCAAGCACACTTAACTGTGGAGTTTTAATCAGGTAGGCTCCCGAAAAGGAAGGTGCACCTTATTGACATGAGTCATGTCATTTAGTCATTTAACCCTTTATCATTTGGGGGTGTTACATTCACCCCCTTTAGAGAACAACATCCTCATTGTGGGCCCTATATCTCAACCCAGGCAGTGCACCGCACTTAAGGCTGGGTACAACCTCTGATAACAAATGTGACAACTCGGTTCCGGTGATAGCACAACCACCCCACCTTAACTTGGTCGTTAGGTCCTGGCCCATCAGGTACCACCAATTGCCCCGCAGACACGTGGTCCCCACCCTAGAGCCCACCCACGTGCCCAAACGGGTCATCTGACTAATGACAGTCCCCACAGACCAACACATGTCATTTCCAGTGTGCTTTGTCCTCACTCACACACACCCTGAGAAACTTCCCAGAAGGTCACACATCCTGATCACTACTCTAAACCAAGCATTCTTAACTGTGGAGTTCTAATCAGGTAGGCTCCCAAAAAGGAAGGTTCACCTTGTTGACATGATTCATATCATTTAGTCATTTAACCCTTTATCATTTGGTGGTGTTACACTTTAATATTGAAAAATATGTTACCACGGTTACGGTTTAAATAGGATAACTAAGGGGTTAAACCAAAAATAAGGTTTAAAACACCACTTAGACTTATCCAAATTTTATTGGTTGATGGTATTTTAACAAAATAATACCTTATATTCTAATATATATAAACTTTGAATCATTTTTATAGAGAATCACTTTTTTATATTTTAATCTTGTAAGAAATTCGAAGAGTGTCCCTCCCCTCACTTATAAAAGGGAACCCCTTCTTTTATCTTCTTTACACTAATTTGAGCCTTATATCATGATTAAAACCTAAAAAAAATATCTTCTCAACATCCTTATACACACTATATAGGTTTTGGTCTTCCCAAAGATTTATCCATAGGATCCTTAAGAGGATATCTAAAGGAGTTCTTTTAAAGAAGAGGTGATTTCCTTAACTGATCACATTCTTTTTACTTATTCATTTACCTCCTATAAATATGTTTAATTTATCATAAAATAATAAAATAAGTATAATAAATATACTTAAATTTTATTATGATTATAAAACCACCATTATACACCCTCTTTCCCATCAAATGGGAAGTGAAAGTATCGCTTTTGCGCACGTACAGCTTACCGTCTCCACGTACTTATACAACTCATTTTTCATTACCATATTTTATAGATGAGTATTATGATGCGTTTAATATATTATATGTATGAAATAATTATTCTTATTTAATTATAATATCATATCTACTTTCTTAACTTCCAATCCATTGGAAAACTATAACGTTTTTCTTGCGTAATTGTGGACTATCACCTCCACGAAGCAATGTGGTTCATTTTTCATTTCTGATTTACATGGATGGTAATAAGGATGAACTTGATAAATATATATGATTTATATGATGTAATAATTATTATATAAATGTAAATTTTTATTCAAATTTCTTTTTTTCATCCTTTGAAAAGTGAATATATGATTCATATGTGTGTATGACTTACCGTCTCCATGAACGGTGTAATTAATTTTTCTATCTCTAACTTCTATGGATGATGCTAAATATATATATATATATATATATATAATTAATAGATATTATATTTAAATAATTATTAAAATAATTTATATTATTTAACCATGGTAAAATTATAAGTACTGAAACCATTAAATCGATTTTTTTTTAAATAATGAAACAGTTAACACCCAAAAATGACGAATTTAATAAGGAATTATTGATAAATGGGTGTTGAAATTTTATAAAGAGATAATATATGATTTTATAAGTATGTAAATGATTATATTATAGGATTATAATAAATTTAAATATATTATACAATAGGATAGATCACTTTCCAATCAAGTGGAACCTATGGTAAGGGTTTATCATCTCAAATTGTCTTCTTTAGAACATATATTATGTTATGCACCTATCTTCTTTAATGAGGTATATATACAGCCCAATTGAAATTTTATATCATTAATATCCTTATTTTTATGATGTTTAAAGTTTCATTTGAATTTATTCTTTCATGGGGATTATGATTCAAAAGTTACCAAAGCGGTAAGGAATTAATATTTCAATCATATTTTAATTGAGATTATTTATGCTTGAATTTCTATTGAGAAAATTATATGATCCTTATCTGATAAATCCATTTAATTTTTTATCCTATATTTATTTATTTATAATAAATTTTTTACTTTCATTTTACTCACTTTAAGTACTCAATGAACTGAAATTATTATTTTAAGGAAAACTGGCTTTATTTCTCTCTTCGGTCAAAAAATCATTATCTTTCATAAGCATGTTTTCTAAAAAGGTTTTCATAAATGTTTTTAATATTATAATATTATTTTTTAAATTCATTTTTACCCATGATTTAAATTTAAAAAAATTTGTTTAAAATTAATATTCTTTTAATTTTCTAAATGAGGTATTTTTTGACTTTTTTTTACAAAAGTATGAAAGGAATGTTTTCTTTTAACTTATACGACATGAATAGAATTTCACACCATCATGACCACTCAATGATTCAAATATTCCTTTACATTTTTAAAGGTCTTTTTCAAATAAAAAAATTCCATAATATTTGGGAAATTTGTAGATTTTAAATAAGATTTTTCAAATTGAAAAGGGTTTTTTCCTCAAGAAATGTCCCAAGTGATCTTTTAAAATAATTTTTCATCTATGATGACATCCTTTGATGTTACTTAAGTTTTTATGGGGATATTATCCAATGATTTCATCCTTATTATTTCTATAAATGGTTTATTATTATTATAAAAAGATGTTTATAAAACTCGTTCCTTTTACACGAGCTATGTTATGATGAATTGATGAAATGTTTATGAAACCCATTTTTTCATGAATTATGGTATAATAAAATGTTTATAAAATCTGTTTATTTTTCATGGGTTATAATATGATGAATTTTTTATGATCCCATGACCCAAATTTATATGATTTTTATTATGTGATGTGTGGGACTGAAATTATATAGCCCTCCAATGTATTGGGTAAGGATGGATATCTCATGAGATAAACAGGACTAGAATGGGGAGTGAACCTAGTTCGATAAGGGACTCTGTCCATTATAATAGTCTTATGAGTGAATCTTGAAAAATATAATGTAATTGGGAGTGAACCCAATCCATTATTATAGCCTTTTAAGTAATCCTTAACTACTAAGGAATGATTTTTTATGCTTATTTTTATGTCCCAAACTTAAGACTTGTTCCAATTTTATGCTATCATGGATTATTTTATTTGATTCCTTTATGATTCATTTCTTATGAACTTCCAAAATTTATTCCATGAATCAAGATTATCATCTAAGATATAAAGGGTATAGTTTTCAAATGTTATGATCATGTCCTCATACCTTTATGCTCGTGTTATTTTTAAGTGATCATTGATATCTCACTTGTTTAACCTTGCTGAACATTTGAGCTCACCCTTTCTTATGATTCCTTCCCCAAGGTTATGAAGAAAGATATCAAGTATGATATGTCTAAAAAGGGTTATAGTTATGAATAACTTAGTGGGAGATGATATAGTTCACTTATGAACCAATTGTTTATGTATTCAAGTTTCAAAATATACTAGACTTATCAATTATGGTGTGGATTTTTATGTTATATAATGAATATTTATCTAATAAGATATAATATCTATGTATGAAAAGTATGGGTCACTATAGTTGGTACTAGAGAAAGGTATAGTTTCCTTTTAAAACTAAGATGATAAAACTTTAGTGAGAACCTATATGATAATATTAATTATAGGATAATATCTTATGTTTTGGGACTGTGATTTTCTGAGAAAAACATATCTGTCTGCATACTACAAGTGGATGTGGTTTTTAGAACAAATGAATCTAGGGGTAATATACCTAAAAAGAGTTGGTCGATTATATCTTGACCATCATTCTGGTGCATGGTGAGTGTGCCCTTACTATAAACCTGGCTTGACACTCCTAGGGGATATGATTAAGTTAATTCACAATTTATTTATAAACCATTATTAAGGATTTGAATAGATGATGACCATGAATAGCCTAAGATAAAACTAAGATATCATAGATTATAAATAAGGTATCATGAATTAGAAATTATATATATGATTTTTTTATGATCTCTCAATTTGATTATTATTTCTCACACTATGGTTTTTTGTTTTAGATAATGGCTAGAACCAAGAGGATTCATGTTAATGGTGATTGTGATAGACAATGGAATGATTATCCTCATGATAAAATAAATTAAATTGAAAGTGTAAAGTGAAACCTTATGATTATTTCTAATCATATAACATTATATATGATTAAAAACATAAACTTATATTAGTTTCTTAATGAATCAAATAAGAGGAAGATATAATTTTATGAAAGTTCATATGTTAATGACCATAGAGGAGAGAAAATACAGTTTTCTTCACGTCAATAATGTGGGAAGGAACACCTAGGATAATGTTTAAAAGTAATGGAAAGATTTTTTCTATGTGGAAATGAAGGTCATAAAGAAAAAAATTAAAGTAATTCAATATATTATGTGTGGGGAACATGGTAATTATCTGATTCAATACCATAATCAAAGGGTAAACTTCTATTCCAAGGAAGGACCTATGTTATTACAATCATTGAAGTGAAAGGATTGAAGTGTGTATGTGTTAGGATTCAATAATTATATTGTATAAGTGTTATATAAATGGTATTTTGGCTGTAAGAATCATTAAACATCTAAGTATTTCTCTGCATTCATTTTTCTTTAAGGATTTTCAAGAATATATTTAATAGTATCGATGACCTATATAAAATTGATTCAGTGGTAAGGATATATTTTTTTAAATAACATGATTGAGGGAAAGATAACCCTTAATGTGTGCCCAATTTTGAGATAATAATTCTTAGTTTTGATAAAGAGATTATTGACATTGATAAAGTAAATGGGATAATATTGTTGGTCTTGAAATCAGTTGTTGGTTAGGTGACAAAATGATTTAGGTAATATTTTATAAAGTTTATTGTAATTTTGGATTTATGGAATATATTCAATAGTCTGTTATTTTATTTCAGTAATAAGGATAGTATTGATTTTTGGAAACATATATGTTTTCATTGAAATTTTATGATGATTTAGGATATTGTCATGTTTTAAGAGAATCAAGGTTTTTGCATGTTTAGTATGTGACATTATGAGCTACATCATGTTTTCTAGGGATAAATGATAAAGTTGATCTTAAAAAAATATGTGATCAAATATTTTATATTTTGGGGTTTTGAATTTGGTTAGAGATGTTATTTAGTATTCTTAAGTTTAATTATTTATGGAATACATTAAGATGATCTTTGGGGGTTACTATTGATGTTTTATAGATTAATGTATAATATTTATCCATATTGGAAACTTCTGCTAACCATTTTGGTTTTGCAAAATATTTGGAGAAATAAATAATGACTTATAGATCATATGATCCATTAAAATGTTAAATTTAGTGATTCATGTATAAAAAAATCATCTTAAATATTCCTTTCTCTGAGTAAGAGATAAAGTATATATTCAAAGGAAGTTTTATTACCCTTCTATAGGATGTGAGTCTTAAATAAAGGTGTTTTTGAATATTGAACCTTTGATGGCTAAGATAAAATTTTAAAGTTGGAATTTATTTAATGGGGGTAGAATGTAACACCCATAGATTTTATAATATATTTCTCTTTAAATAAATTTGATTTCTTTGGCAGCTTGCGCTATACGCAACATCGAGTTTAAACAAACTATGATATATTATAACATATTCATTAAATTGATCAGTATAAATAGAATAAAGCACATTAAGAGATATATATATATATATATTACTTAATTCAAATGTATTATTTAATATATAATATATAAATACTCAATTTTTAGTGAAGTCATTTTATGCTTCAAAAATACATTTTCTTCAAAAAATATTTTTATTGCATTTTGTGCGTTGAAGTTATAATTAATTTCTACCACTTTTAGAAATTTTATTTTATAAAATGAAAAAAAAATTGAAAATAGAACATCAAAAATAAATTAGGGAAAAAATTTGGGATATTTCTAAAATGATTGATTTATTAGTGAATGGTGAAAAATATATATATTTTTCAAGTATTTTCATTTCTTTTCATTAAATCAAGTAATTTAAAAATATAATATTATTTTTTCATTTTATATTAAAGTAAAATATAAATAATTTTATTTATAATAATCAAATTAATTTAATTTTAATTGTAAATTTCGGTGATTTTGGTATAAGTTTATTTTTATGCTTAAAAACACAGTTTTCTAAAAAGTGTTTTTTAAGTGCATAAAGTTTATTAGTTTTAATTAATTAAAATAAACCCTAATGAGGAATAATTTAAATTAAATTTATATATTATATATCAATTTATTTTATTTTAAATTCATATAATGATTATTACTATTGATAGAGTTAATATAAGATCATTTATTACTTGAAAAATGCATTTTCCTTAAAACCTGTTTTTATCACGTTTTACAGATATAATTTTAAATTAAATTCTATAAATTATGTGAATTAAATATTTAAAAATGGATTAAATATTTTTAATTAGGAGAATAAAATTTGGTAAATATTTATCTTTTATTTTTTGTCATTAAGAATAGTAACTAAGGGGAAATTTATCACCTCGGTAAAGGGTAAATCGGGTTAACCTGGGTTAAAACTAAATGTTAAGTTCATAATTTTTCATCTTAATTATTATTTTATGAATTTAATTATACCATTATCACCTTATTATAGAAATTTAATTCTTTAAGATACACTTTTCCATGAAAATGGCCTATGTAATATTTAAATCAAAGAAAAATACAAAGTGTCACTCTCTTACTTTTAAATATCTGTTATGTGTTTGTATAGGGAAAAAAGAAAGTTGTAAAAAAATATTAATTGTTTTTTTTTAATAATTTTATTATTTTAATGATTTAATTTATTTATAATTTTTAGTAATTATATAATTAACTTAAATGCTTACGCAATGCCGATATAGTATCTATTCAATTAATAGAAAATTAAAATAAATGATTTAAAAAATATTAAAAGTAATATAATTTGAGTGATTTATAGTGTTACATGAATTTTATAGATGGATATAACATATTAGTGCTGTTTTAAAGGATTATATTCAAATTTCATCTTTTTCTTTGTGTCTTTAGTGTCAAATTAAATGAATAGTTTCAAAAATGACATTAATGATATTTTATGAAACTAATATTTTATTAAATTATTTAAAAATAGTAAAAATATTGAAATAGGGAAAGTAGGATAATTTATGGTTTAAAATTTCATCCCTTGGACATTTATAATCCAATTTTTACTTTATAAGTAAAATTATAACCCTTTAATATTGAAAAAGATGTTGTCGCGGTTAAGGTTAAAATAGGTTAACTAAGAGGTTAAACTAAAATATAAAGTTTAAAATAATACATAAACCAATATAAATCTTATTTTTTGATGTTATTTAAACTAAATACTACATTATATTCAAATATCTATCCACTTTGAAGCATTTGGATAAAGAATGACTTTTATATTTTAATCGTTTAAGAAATTCCAAGATTTCCCCTCCCATCACTTATAAAAGGGCACCCATACTTTCTCTTATTTACACCACTTTGATCCTTATATATTTACCAAATCCTAAAAATTATCTTATATACATACTTATACACATTATAGAGGTTATTTTCTTCCCTAAAGACCAACCCTAGGATCATTAAGAGGAGATCCAAAGGAGTTCTTTCAATAGAGAGGTAATCACCTTAACTGATCACTTTCTTTTTACTTATTCATTTATCTCCTATAAATATATGGTATTTATCATAAAATAATAAATTAAGTATACTAAACATAATTAAATTTTATTATGATTATAAAACCACCATTATCCACCATCTTTCTCATCAAATGGGAAGTGAAAGTATCGCTCATGCGTATGTACAGCTTATCATCTCCACATTGTGATTGAATTCATTTTTCATAACCATATTTTATATATGTGTATTATGATGGGTTTAATATATGATATTTATGAAATTATTATTATTCTTTAATGATAATATCATATTTATCTTCTTACCTTCCAATCCATTGGAAAGCAATAATGTCTCTTGTGCGTACATGTGGACTACCACCTCCACGAAACAATGTGATTCGTTTTCATTTTTGATTTTCATTGATTGTAATAAGGATATATTTAGTGAATATATATGATTTATATGATATAATAATGATTATATAAAGATGTATTATTATTTACATTTCTTTTGTTTCATCCATCGAAAAGTGAAAACAACATTCTTACGTACATATGGCCTACCGTCTCTATAAACGGTGTAATTCATTTTTTTTATCTCTAAATATTATGGATGACTCTAAATATATATATAATGAATATATATTATATTTATATCATTTTTAAAATATTTTATATTATGTAACCATGATCAAAGTACAAGGACCATAATTACTGAACCAAAATTCTTATAAAAAAACAAAACAATTAACAACCAGAAACGATGAATTTAATAAGGAATTATTGATAAATAGGTATTTATATGTTATAAAGGGATAATATATGATATTAAAATTATTTTCATGATTATTTAATAGGATTATAATAAATTTAAATTTATTATCTAGTAGGATAGATCACTTTCAAAACAAGTAGAACTCGAGGTAACTGTTTATCATCTCAATTTGTATTCTTTGGGATATATGTTATGTTATGAACCTATATTATTTTATGAGGTGTATATACAGACCCTTTGACATTTTATATCATTAATATCCATATTTTCATGATATTTAAGGTTTCATTTTAAGTTATTCTTTCATGAGGCTGACAATTTAAAAGTTACCAAAGCGGTAAGGGGTTTATGTTTCAATCCTATTTTAATTTGGATTATTTATGATTGAATTTATAATGAGAAAATTATATGACCATTATCTAATAAATCACTTTAATTTTATTATAATATTTTTTATTTCTATATAATGATTTTTTTTCTTTAATTTTCCTTACTTTAAGTACTAAAGATACTGAAAGAACATTTTTAAGGAAAACCGACTTTATTTCTCTCTTCAATCTAAAAATCATTTTCTTTTATGAGCACGTTTTAAAAAATGTTTTTCAAGAATTATTTTAATATTAACTTAATATTTTTAAATTCATTTTTACCCATGATTTATTTTTTACAAAATGGTTTGAAATTAATCTTCTTATCGTTTTCAAAATGAGGTGCTTTTTGACTTTTTTATAAAAGTATGTAAGAAATATTTTCTTTTAACTTATACAGCATGAATGGAATTTCTTATCATTATAACCACTATATGATTTAAATATTCCCTTAAATTTTTTAAAGGTTATTTTCAAATAAAAAATTCCCTTAATATTTGGGAAATTTTTAGATTTAAAATAATTGATTTCAAATAGAAAAGGGTATTCTCTTCAAGAAATATCTCCAGTGATATTTTAAAGAAATTTTTCATTTATGATGAAATACTTTGATGTTACTTAAATGTTACTGAGGATATAATGAAATGATACCATCCTTATTCTTTCTCTCGATTTTTTATAATTATGATGAAAAGATTTTTATGATTCTCATTCCTTTTCCATGGGTTATGTGATGTTTAATTAAAAAAATATTTATGAAACATGTTCATTTTCCATGGGTATGTTATGATGAAATGTTTATAAAACCTGTTTATTTTTCATGGGCCACAGTATGATGTATTTTTTATGATCTAGTGGAACACATATATATGTTTTTCATTATGTGATGTGTAGGCTCAGAATTATATATCCATTCAATTCATTGGGTAACTATTGATATCTCGTGAGATAAATAGGAATGGAATGGGGAGTAAACCTAGTTTATTAAAGGAAAATATCCACTATGATAGTCATGTGATCATTATAATTACTCAAAGTGAAGATTTTATTACTCTTATTTATCTCAATCCTTTAAACTCAAGGTTCTAGAAAATAATTACTTGAGGAATATCCTTCCTGAGTTCTAATAGATTCATGCATCCCATATACACCCTAGAAGGAAGGATTCGTTTGGCAGCTTCTAAGTTATTATTATCAAACTCATGTGTACAATATTTATTAATAAAGATTAAGGTATATTATTATTTATTCATTTTATTATTAAGTAAAAACATATAGATAGGTCCTAGTTATTTTTGGTTTTTTTTATTGTCTTCCATAACATTTTGAATAATTATTATACCTATAAAACCCTTTAGTGGTATCAAATCCAATCTATTAATGTTTTGATTGATTTTTAAATGGATAAAGAAAACAAGAAAATGATTTTTCCTTGTACCATGGCATAGCATTTTTCAAAAAACCAATTTTAGGTCTTATTTTACCAAAACATGACACAATCTTCTTGAAAACAAGTGTGGTCATATAAGGCCATGCTATAATTTATGTGAAATTATCATAGCCAGCTGTAAAAATTTTCATGAGAATTGGAGCATCATTTTTTATTTATTTATGCTATGTATTAAAGGTCACTATGTCACGGTGGCCTTCACAATGATTATAGACCATGACATAGTAAAATCAAATAATTAATTTTTTATAACATCATGGTAACCCAAAATAGATTCTCCAAAATGACTAAAACACCCCAAAACAACATGGCTAAATTGATGCTAACTTAAAATGGATTGAAGCTAAAATTCCTTCCAAAATGGTCAAGGTTTATTATATAACCATATAAATAAAGCTTCTTGAGCTTTTAGATAATATATGTGCCACTTCCCATTATAATAGTTATACCTGGGAATATCATGTCATGGTGAAAGGTCATTTTATAAAATTTTAAAGAAAAATGGTTTTTTTAAACCATACCTAAAACATTTAAGTGGAAATGATCTAGGTTTAAAGTGAATTTACATGGTTAAATAAGATAAAATATAAAAAAAATTATATTTATTTATGATTAGATCATAAATGTAAATATAAAATTTTTATATTAGTAACCTTAATTGGAAAAATGTGTGATTTATGTAAATAGTTACATAATATATAGAATGTTTATTATTTTATAATAAAAGTATTAATAAATTCCAAGAATTTATAAAGTATGAAGGAGATCATATTAAAACCATGTTAATGAAAATATTAAAAATCCATATTTGATAAGAGTGTATTTTTTATGTTTATCCATGATTAAATTATAAAGTGTTTATGATTTATTTATGAATTATTCATAAATTTTTGTTTGATGTCTAAATTTATGAATTTTTCATTTATTTAGTTTATTATCTACTATATAATTCATAAATATAAATTTTATATTATGAATTGTGATTTATTATTTATTTTAAATGTGTTAAAATACTCTTCTAAATTATTATACATGCATTTAAGTTGTTACATGTTGGGTATCATAATTGATTTAGTTTTATTCTACCTTAAATTTAGCTTGTATTGGGTTATGATCTTGAATTTAAAGGTTTATTATAGTTTATAAATATTTGTTGTTATAATTATAGTGGAATTAAATTCTATCTTATGTAAAGAACCATGGGTAAAGGGGATTTTCATTAGACTACTCACTGGCCTGGGACTTTAGGCTCTATCTAGAAAAGTGTGGGTTGACTACCTATTATTACATGCTTAATCATGTGGGTATTATTGGTTTCATATGATTTTAAGAATTCATATTAAAGGTTTTAATTTAAATTATGCATGAGATATATATAGTTGGATTTTAATTTGGGTTAATAACACAAGTTATGAGTTGGGTAAAGAGTTACACATCAATATGGTTTGAATGTGTTGATTTGGTGGAAGGAATAAGGATTCAAAAACTAAATCATTATAAGCATGCATAAATGTAAAGGGAATAACATTAGATGATATGGTGAGGTTAAAACCCATTTAAAAATACTAATTTTTGGATTACTTATAAAGAAAACACTTATCAAGAGCTTGATCATTCAACTAAGTAAGTTCTTCTAGAGCAATGTGACCATATATTATCTTATATAAGTAAATAAAGTAATGAGTGGCCCTAATAGGATTAGGTTCCCATTTTTTGTAATTTTATTTAGGTTACACTTATCTATGAAACCCTTAGGAAGGATACTAGATGAATAGTATTGATTTTATCCATATGATGGATTGGGTAGAGAGTTTTCTATTTAACCATCCAAGATTCATGTATGATATAATTGGTATAATAAACTACCAAAATAGCTAAGTGATGGTAGAAATAATAAATCAACATAAATCTTAGTGAAACATGGATCTTGTCTCACTAATGGATATAATGTAAAATAAAAGGGTTCATCATTTTATTTGTTTTACATTTAATAAAAATTCTTATTAAATGAATATAAAACATGAAACTCATCCAATACAATATCTTTTTGTTGATAAAATAACATCATCATCATCAAAAATAATTTTTAGATCAATATTATAAAATCATAATCTTAATAAAAACTACTTCTTAGACTAGTATAGAAACATGATAATTATTTTCAATAAATAAGGAAAATTTTATGTGTTGGAAAACCCCCTTTCCCAAGCAACCAATTAGTTAATCCATTCAATTAATAGACATAGATTATTATGGTATGTATCTAAAGGATTTATAATAATTGTATGCACTCATACCTATTTTCATAAATCATAGTTTTCCAAAGTAATAAGAAAACATAGACACATTCAAGATGATATACAACCTAAAAAGACAGTATCAGGAATAATCAAGGAATGAGAGGTGTTAAAGGATATATTTTAGAGTAATATAGAAGAAGTTACTTCAGTCTCTACTCATGTGATCAATATTATTGGGTATTCTAATGACTTAGAGCGACTTGATTCATATCTCAAGTTTAATCTGGCTAGGGACTTCATTCTGTAGTCATTGTTGAAAAGGTACTGATGGTTCATTGTGAATTATAATATGAATGAGTTTAAAAAAATTTACCTGGTCTTTTCAATATGTTGAGGGTTGTTTAGAAATACATGGGAGGTAAAATCTCAATTTCCATGATGATGGTACAAAAAGGAAAGGGTAAAAGTTTTAAATATAAAAAAATAAAAGATATCATGGAGATTACACACCACTATCTAAACCAAATAAAATTAAGGAATGGTGGTGATTATATTGTATCTATTATGGTAATTAGAGGAAGAACTATCCAGAATACATGAATGGGTGCAAGAAACTTTATAGAGAGCCCATTTTAGGTATTAATTTTATATAATTCAATTTTTTATTTTAAATGGTATATAATACCAACCCTACATTAAACAATTATTATTAATTTTTATAATAATTAAAAATTTATAAAGAGTTGAAGGATAAAGCTTAAATTTTTAATTCAAGTGATGGAGAAAGAGTCTCTACATCAAGGAATTATATGTGATGGACTACTTCAAAGTTTAGATAAATCAAGAATAAAATATGTGTATTTGGAATTAAATTTTTTCCCCAATATTATAAATAATAGTTGTTTGATAAATTAATTATATGATTGTTTGATACATATGGTTTATGATTCATTAGATTTTATAACATGTTTTGAAAATAAGATAGTGTTAAAAGAAATTTTTTCCAAGATAAAAGTTTTTTATCCAAGATATTTATTAAAATATTATGGAAAACATTTACCACCAAATTCAATGGAATATTTTAAATAATAAAGTCTTATTTTCAAAATAATTCTCAAAAAACATGGAATGATATATTATATATGATTGTTAATAGTTTTTTATTAAATATTACCACTAAATAAAATAAGTTTCATTTCCTGACATAAAAGAGTTTGTGTATCTTATCATGATATTATAAAGATAATATCATTTATAATAGGTTAGTGGAAGTTTATTTATACTTAAATAAGTTTAAATACAACCATTAAAAATTAAAATTTGATATCACTTAATATCCTAAAATATTTTAGGGTATGTCGGTAAAAAGAAATTTAAATAGTTATATTTATTTAATATAACAAAGTGAAGGTCACTTTATATATTAAAAGAGTTTAGTATGTGTGGGTAAAGATTAAAAAATGTAAATAGTTACATTATAATAATTAATCTTAAATAAATTTTTTTAAGGAAATGTTCCAATAATAAAGATAATGGTGAACTTAGAAAGAGTTCTAAGTAGATGGCCTAAATTATTGACATCATAGCATTTTGATTTTGAGACGTAAAGGAATTTGAATACAGTGTTCAAAGAGTTGAAAATTATGAATATAATTAATAAGAATTTACATTATTTAAACAATATTTCTTCATAAATGTTACTCACTAAAATAGTTTAGTTTTAATTTTTACTATATGGTCACAAACAGATGTGGAAAGAATTATATAGAGATATAATGAGTTTAAAAAATGTTGAAAGTGGAGAACATATAAGGCCTCTATGATGGGTATTCTATCCTATGATATATTATTAGACATGTTCTTATATATGGTTTTATTATTATTATTAAATGAGTTTAATAATATAAAATGTAATATATTATATAAAAGTAAGTCTCTACTTTATCATTCATTTACATTGGTTGTATATATTGTGTGAACTGAAATGATAATTGACCTATCAAAGTTTGAATTTGAGTTATCCCTAAATTATTTTCATCATAGCATATTATATTTTGTAAAAAAAATTTAAGGTTAGTGTGGGTATAATTTTATATAGAGATATAGAACATTCTCATGAGATATAAAAGGAGTTTTGTGTATTGGATGAACCTCTAATTATACCACATGGAGTTTCATACACTATTTCTTTGGTATACTATGGGTGCATGTTTTATATAAAATCCATGATACCTAAGGTTGGAAATACACTTAGCATGTGAACCTTCATATTTTGATACCTTCCTTATAGGAGGCTTAGCTAATAAGGGGTGGTTGGGTGTGTTTCTAATCATTTAGTCAGTTGAGGCTTAACCAAGATGGGATTTTTCCACTCATATGACAAGTATGATATTAGGGCCTTTAATTGGGATAACTGAGGAAGTGTATGTCCATACCCAAATAAGGTACATGTGATGTGATTATCTATTTGGATGAAGTTCATGTGTTGTTCTTATCCACTTGTATGAATAAAATGTAATGTATTCTTCGACCCAGTCAGCATATGCTTGGATAATCAGGAATATATGAATAGGATATATCTTATTGACATACTCTATGTCCTATGGGAACTTAATGTCTTGGAAAAATTAATTATATGATTATTCATACCCTTATATGATATATCTAGTAGATATAGTTATGGAGATGCATGTGTTTGATAGAGATCACATTAAATCCCTTTTTAGATTAAGTAACATTGATGCTTTGCTAGAAGCTACCCTTTGATTATAGTTATTGATTAGTTAATTCATAATTATTTTAAATTTTATAAAGGACCATGGGATCACACTCACCATGGAATGGTGAGTGTTAGCATGTTGTCATGATGGGCATGTTCATTAATGTTATGAAATAACATGTTGGTTTATTCCTTTTTCCACTCCAAATGTTATCATACTCAGTTGATCATCATAAGATGATGATTATGAAGATTTTGAATATATAATAATTATTTAACTATTAAATAATCAATATGAATATTAAATATGAATGTATAAAAATTTGAAATGTAGGATAATTTTATGATAATTCTTAATTAATACAGGCCAATCGTTTGAGTTCTTGGATGCTAATATAAGATGTTTTGATCTTTATATGGTGTTTTGTTATCATTATTATTCCTTGATAACGTAGTGAATTGTACTATATTTCTAGCCTTACACATGTTATTTATAATTTTTTTGGTTTCTAGTATCTTATAATTTAATCATTTTGCATTAAACCCTCATTTTACATCCATTATATAAAAATAAATTATACTAGGGAAATTTCACTATTTTTTATGTTTTCAAGAAAAAACATTAGATTTTTATATTTCTTATAAAATTTAATAAATTAATTCAAATTTAAAAATTAATTTTTTAGGATTTAATGGTTATTGGGATTCATTTCATTCAACTGTACCTAGTTCCAAATCCAAATATATAGGGCCCAAATAAAGCATGAAAATTGAAAAATATTTAGGTGGGAAGAATTAAAAAACCTTCAATAAATGTATTGTAACAAATTCTACATGAATTAAAATGGGATTATTACCACTTAAAATGAAATCTATCTTGATTGATCATGCATCTATAAAATATCTCAGTAATATTAGATCATTAAGGTTGTCAGTGGACCTATGAAAGTAGAGAGAACTGAATAATCTGCCAAGACATAAAATTTTACTTTAGTAATACGGTCATATATTTTTATATGTGTGTTTAATTTACCTAAAATTTTATATAAGGAAATATAATACATATTTATATAACTTCATTTTTAATCACATTCACATATTTGGAAGTCTTGGGTGTTAAAAATTCATGAAAATTCAAAGATTAGAAATAGAGGGAAAATATGACACGCCACTTTCTTATAAATAGGTGCCTTCACTTCGATTCAAGGGATAAATATATATTTTTAGAATAAAGTAGGGGGTTTTATACGAAGTAGATTTGGGTTTTCTTTTCAATCATTTCATACATTTTTAATAATAATAGTCTCTCTTTCTCTTCCTCATTTTCTCTTTTATGATCTCTTATCTTCACTATGGTGAAGAACTAACTCAAGTATTGATTCTTGGGGGAGAAAGTGGTATTCCTGAGTTCTTGAACTTAAGTTTTTATTTATTTATTTTTCAACTCATATTAGATATAGTTAATATGGAAGATAGGTTTAACGATTGTCATCTTCCCTTCTCACTCATAGTCACATCTACTTTTTAATTAAAAATATTTTTCATCCCTTCATTTAGATTATACCATATATGGTGGAATGGGGTGATTTGAATGATGAATGAAATATGGTGGATTTTGGTGTGGGGAAGTTAAATTTCTCAATTTAGTAGTGTTCACTAACTTGAAACTATAGAGGAGCTTGATGTGAGGTGTTAAGGAGTGTAAATATCTATATCCATATAGATTATGAAATTTAGGGTGAAAATAAATTTTTGGTTCCCGATTCTTATGAGAGTAAAAAATATAATTTCCCTTGTAAAATTATCTCAATGAATTTTTCTAATAGTTTTATTGATATTGAGATGGGTTTTTTACTCTTGGTGTGGAATTTTGTGAAACTCTGATTTGGGATTATTTTTTAGGATATTTAATATTTATTAAATAAATATTAATAATTCCTACTTGTATGAATTTTGGTATCTCTAAGATAGAGTCTAAGATTAAGATTATGACTTTTTGCTTGTGTTTGGAATAGATGGTTTTACCTATGTGAGGTATAAACTCTGCTCAGGTTTCGACACCTGAGACAAGCCATTAATTTAGTACTTAAATTAAATTAAATTAAATTAAATTTATTATATATTCCCCTTACCCTTACTATCCATAACTAGTATGAAATGGAGGGAAATATTTCACTATAATTCGCTCAATCTGAGAGAAAGGAGGAGGGATAGGGGAGAGGGGTTTCACTAGGAAGCTCAATTGGATCCAGATCAGGATGTAGCAGCCATAGAGTGTGGGTCCAAGATTAAATATTCAATGATTTTCCATGAGGTTTTCTAGATATTTTTATTTTCTTTATTTACCCTCTTGTTTCACCATTTTAATTTTTATTATGAAGTTTGGGAAATTATGAGTTAGTTGAGGGTTGTTGCAAGGTAATTTATATTGTAACGATAGTTAAATTTTTATGAATTTTAGTTATTGGTTGTGTTTTGAAGCGTATTCATTTTATTTTGTGTGTTGTGTGTTTTTTTTCAAAAAATAATAATAATAATAAGAATAAGAAGAAAATAGGGAAGTGGGGTTTTTTTAGGTTATATTTTACCCTTACACGGGGGGTGTTGTGTAAGGGTAAACTTCTTTTTACCCTTATGTAAGGGGTTATGAATAAGGGTAAGGTTTTTTTCACCCTTAGATTAGGGAACCAACATAAGTTTAACATATTTTATCCTTAATCAGGTACCCCCCCCCCCCCATGTAAGGGTAAGAAATATTTTCCAAGAAGTAAAAAAATTGTTTTTTACTATTTGCTTAAAATAATTATTTGTGGTATAAAGGGGGGATTTTAAGGAGATTAGTCCATTAATTATCCCATATAAATTAATTATGGAATTAATTATAAAATTATTTGTGCAATTATTTTATGATTAATTAAAGTAATATACATGTATTTAGGCCCTCATATTGATAGATGATAGTTGTTTAGATTTAGATTATTTTTGGAGAAGGTGGTTGTGATTTATTTATATAAAGAATAACTCTGTATAGGGTTGGTGGTCCTTGAGGTCACCCCTTTGGTATGTGAATTTTTCATGTATCATGTGATATATGGTCTCTCCACTATGGGTAATTGAAACTATTTATTTAAATAAATTTTTTTATTAAAATAAAATTTCTATGGATGAAATGTAATAATCAAGAGCCTCGATGGATCCTTGGACCATAATTAATGCCTCTTCTACTGATGGTTAAAGGAATGTATATAAATTAATTTTCAAGGTGATAAATTTACCCTAGAAGGGTGTGAATTAAATTAAATGAATTATTTTATTAAACCTCCATAAAATGAACAATATTTCAAGGTCCATGATAGACCCTTGAGAATTGAATTGATGCCTTAGTCACTGGTGGTTGGGGGATTAATTATAGATATGTGAAATAGGATATGCATACACCCCTAAGGGATATAAATTAAGTGAATTTCATAAATTTAGTGGGCCTTGTAATAGGTTACCTTTATCCTACCTTGAGTATGGAGTGGTGATAGACCATGTATGGATAACTTCATGTGTTACCTTAGAACCTAGGGGTGGGCCATATGAGGATTTAGATTTATTATAGCTATTGGGATAGTTGGTATAAGAGTAGGGTGAGTGTTCCTTTCCCCTTTGATATGTGAGTACCTAGGTTGGTATTCCCTAGGTGGGATTATGGATAGGTTGGGTGTGTGAGGAGAGACTTAGAACAATTTGAGATTTGAGATATGTTTTATACCATCTCTCAAGAGTATATCTATGTGTATTTTCCTACGAGTATTATGAGGCTGTGAATCATATAGGTTATGTTAACAATGAGGGAAGTTATTCCCTCTGAATGATGGACTTGACCCAATAGATAATATTGAGATCAAGGATCCCATATAGGGTGTTCAGACAGATATGCAACCTAGGAGACCTAGG
This sequence comes from Viscum album, assembly GCA_963277665.1. Taxonomy (NCBI): domain Eukaryota; kingdom Viridiplantae; phylum Streptophyta; class Magnoliopsida; order Santalales; family Viscaceae; genus Viscum; species Viscum album. The sequence goes on from OY728131.1 coordinate 919,158,561, forward strand.
TGGGTGTCCAATTTCATGATGACCATCAAGAGGGGTAATATATAAGAATATATTTTTTTGGCCTTATGTGCCACCTTACAACCCTAAGGTCAATGGTGTGATCCTAGCTTGGGCTGTAGAGGCTAATATGGGTCTGGAGAATCTTAAAAACACCCATATAGGTGATATGAGGATGTATATGGGTTTGAATTGATGTATCAGTGAGATTATGGGAGAGTTTTGATGCTCAATATTCATATAATATGTGGTGGTATCTATGAGAGAGGATGGCCCTGGTTTATGAATTGGATGGGTTTCCCAACAAGGTACGATCTACCCTTGAGTTTTCATATGATCTGTATGTGTTTCATAGTAGAGTACAAGCACGCCCCTGAGTTTCATATGTGTTTACTTATTTCCTATAAGGTTGATGACACACTCTTTAATTCTTGAGGAGGTTACCTACTTCCTAATAGGGAGATTACTCCCCTGAATTCTGGATAAATTTTTTTCCTAGTGGGGTGTGGGCTTGTCCCTAAGTTACAAAAAAAGTTACTTGCTTTCCAATAGAGAGATTCTACCCCTGAGTTTAGCATGACAAGTTACCTATTTCCAAAAAGGGTTTGTGTAAACCCTTTAGTTCTAGATGATGGTATTGTGATTAGAGACATATGGCACTATTTTAAGCAGGTATAGTCAATCTTAGGTGTCACGTTAAAATCTGAGGATCGATGTTGTTTATTTTATTATACTTCCATGATATCTTTTTATGTATTATATGCATATCACATGTTCATATAGTGTATTTACTAGTATTGTTAAATACACCATTAGTGGTTCCCCATTGAGTTCTACTCACACCCTACTTAGGAAATCATTGCACTTGGGTTCCCAAGAAGACTTTGCTTTTCATAGGTTCATGTTAGGCAAAGGCCCAATGTTGTATGATCGAGTGGGATATCTCAAATTCATCTAGGAGATTTAGATGATTTGAGGATTGGGGATGATAGTAGATCCTCTTATTTGTTTTCCTTTATTTTATCCTATATATGTGATCGACTAAGTGGGTGTTCAATTGAGGTGTAATTATATGACTGTGGGTCTGTATGTTTCATTTCCATTTGTTATAGCATGTTATGTTTTATTGATTCAGAATACTTTGATTATTTTTTATGGATGTTTTTTGGTTATTTTCTTCTTTGTTTTGCTCTGATATGAAGGTATATACTCACCATTGTAACTCCTTATACCTTGATAATATTCAGTGACCTTTATTGTATATAGAGGCATGCTTAAGATCATGTGGAGACCTCCGATCTAGGTACTTTCAAGTGTCCCAGGGCGATGGGTCATTACAAAGTGATATGAAAGCATCTTTTTCTTATATTACTATTTGGGTATGGTAGATAGAGATTAATGATGTGTTGAAGCTTATGAGGGGTGTATAATTAGTGCATCACGAACACCTTTCCTAATGAGAATTCTTGGTTAGTGGGGATATGGGATTGTTATTCTTGGTTTCCACTTTTATTATTGTATGATTTCACCTAGCATGATGCACTTGGGTTTTGGATTTATTATTTATGGGTTTTTTGGATCTTTTCTCACTGGAAAGTGGCATGTGTACATGCTTAATTTATAGAACATAGGATTCACATGACATATTCATTCTTGTGTGTGATTGATATCATGAATGAAAGGGTTTAACTATGTAAGTGTCAACATCAACTTTTATGGTGTTTTCCCATATAACTTTTTGTTGAAATTATACTTAGCTAAACCACATTATATTTTTCTCTAATGATGGGTCATGTGAATTATATTGGGGAATTCTCCTTAATTATGACTATGTGGTTCCTCTTGTAAGAGATGTATAGTGACCCCACCCATAAGCCCCCTGAGCCCCCAAGCCATATCCCCTCACCACCGGTCTCGATCCCAAGCCACCAACACCCCATTCCCCACTGATACCTGATCCCGATCCTAATTCATTGACACCCCCTTCCCCCACTAACACCCCCTTCCCGATCCCGAGCCACTAACACCCCCTCACCCCACCCCTGATCCCCCCAATCCTGATCAGGATCCACTGAGCCCACTCTCCCCAAACCATCACTATCGCTACTCCCCATAGTCACCGCCCCGTAGATGGTCCCCATCTTCAACCCTTTCTCATCATCCTCTCCCCTTCCCCCACCAGTGAGGTTTCTTCTTAATGGAATACCTAGTTATTTTTGTATATTTGGGTTGAAATTATGGATCTTTTAGGTTATGTAATTTAGTGGTTTTTCTATTTATGGTGTCTAAATTCTTCTTTGAGTTGTCTTCATGAGTTCCATTAGGTATTTTTTACTCTTTTATGGAATTTTGTTATTTGAGTTTGTTTAGTTGTAAATATTGGTTAATGAATTATAGAAAAGTGTCTAGTGGTTCTAGGATAAGGATGATCTCATTTATGGTTTAATGGATAAGTGGTCTTAACCATCTTCACTTGTATAATAATTTTATTCTAAGAATTTGTTTTCCAAATGGTTTCCAACACTTTAACAAGGTTTCTAATTTTATTTTATAATTTGTAATGGAATATTTTTAATAGATATTTTGTTACTTCAAAAAATTATTTTCTATAGAAGGTTTTTCTGGATTTTGGATAGTTCCTTATTTTCTTCTATTTTTCCTTATATTATTACATTTTGTTAATTAGATTTTTCATAAATGGTAAATCCTTTTTTATCCTTGAAAATAATTTCCAAATTCATTAATAAAAATGTATTATGTTCTTTAATTCTTGATATAAGTCATTGTTCGTGTTTAATTGTTTTTATTACTTTTATTCACTTATTTCATTTCCATGTAATATTTAACTTGTTAATAAATCTCTATTGATTTGATACATTCTTATAACCATAAAAAATTATTATTTTGTTTTGTGACATAAAAAATAGTTGTTTTTTGTGTATGTTTAGGGGAATTTGTTTGATTAACTTGATAAATTATTGAGAATATTTCTTTAATATATGGTTTTGGGTTTAGAAATAGTTTTTGATGTATTATAGTTCTATATATTGAGTAATAAAACCAACATTGTATGTGGTGGCTGGCACATTATTATACCAAAAAATTATTTTCTATTAATATACATGAGTAGTTAAATAATTTTTTACATAGTACAAATTTATGGGTGCATATATCATATAGTAGTCAGGACATAAATTGTATACATGTACACTTATGATAAGGACTAAAATGAATAATTGATGTATTCAAAAAAAATAATAGTTTTGCTTATAAATAAAAAATGTTAATTTATCATTTCATTTAGTATATTTTCATGTGGAAACTTATATGGTAATTTAAGAGATGTGGTATATCATTTTTGTGCTGATCAGAGTACATATAATTGATTTTAAAGGGGATAAAGACACCATCTAGGGACCTAAGCATGAGAAATTTCATATCCATCCATATATGAATTTTATGTACTATAAGAGTGAGAAAACTTGTATTAATAGTGCACTATTAGAGTTTCAATTCTTGATATTATCCATGTATCAGGTATAACATGATTTTCTCTCAAATAGTATTGATATTTCTTTTCCTCTAGATATGTTATGAGCTAGATTAGTGGGTGAGGGATATGAGTGATGTTATGTTAATTTTTATATTAAATGAGTTAAAACTTGAATTTATTAATTTTTTTCATGGTATAAAAAAAATTTCATTATTTTTTATTCTTTACCATTGGGATTTATCATTTTTAATATTATTATAATGATCATTATTTACTAAGATACTATAGGCATTGATATTTCTGAATAATGAGATAATGTACTAGATATATGAGATTATAATGACTTATCAGAAAATATATTTGTTTTATATTAATTTAGTTTCATGGTTGGTTAGATAGTGGTTTAAAAAGATGTTTTTTTAGTTTTATAGGTGGGTAGCTTCAACTAAAGGTGATTTTTTAGATTTTTTTGATATGATTTTATTTTTAGTTGTGATAGTGTACATATTATATATGTAATGTAATTTTTGGTGCAATTTCTAGCTATCATGTAAATTTAAGGTCTTTTAACTCATATTGGATATGTTAATTAAAGATATTTAAAAAAATTATCAGTTTAGGAATGAATTTCTAGAAGCCATTTATATACTTATTTCAATTTAATCATTGAACCTATATTAATGATATTAGACTAGTTATATTGATAGAGGTAATTTTTAGAGCATGGAATATAATAAAAACATAATTTACTAAGTATTAAGTTATCATAATATGATAAATTAAGTATTTAATAATACAAATGTAGTAGAAGAGCATCTTGCTACATCTATAGGCAATTTAATGATGACTAACACAAAGTAAGTTGTTAAACTAGAAAATTTAAGTGATTTATTCATGAGGTCCTCTGCCACCAGTAATTCTAGTAAATCATTATGTGACATCCCCTATAGTACTTATATGACTCTTCTTATATGATTATTATTATAACTACTTGGGTTGTGGTTTTTTCACTTCCATTTATCTCCTTTCCTACTTAGTAATAGTTATGTGTTTTAATTTTTTTTAATAATGTGTAGGCACATTGTGATATATATGGATAAAATATGTATCACATTACCGAGAAACATACCTCATTATTCTAAGGTTTTGGAGGATTTTTTAGATTTTTCAATTTCTAATCAATTTTTTGATGGGAGAATAATATGTCTATGTCTAAAATGTAAATTTAGAAGATAGTTAAAGAGAGATTAAGTTTATGAACACTTTATATTAAATCAATTCCCCGCTCAATATTTGTGTTGAATTTGGAACAAAGAATTGAACATTACAAAAACTATAAGCATTGATGTCAATTGATAGAATGAGCTCCCAACTTCATTGAAAATGGTCAATGAAATGAAAAACCTTATAAACAATGCATTCTGCATTACAAGAAACCAACATCAACATCAAAACATATCATAACAACTAATTGAGGGTGCTATAAATAGTAATGTGAAAAATTGATATTTTTTATACTATAAGACAACTAGATCAAGATTTTAACATATAATTGGATCCTCCTCTTGATTCTGTGGAGAATAATGTAAGATAAAACTTCACTGATCATATAGATTCATTTCATGGTTTAGTTGATGATGAAAATCAAGAGTTGTATAGTGGATGTTTGAAATATTCAAAACATTATTTTCTGCTAAAATTGTACCATATCAAATGCCTATGTGGAATTATAAATAATGATATGTCCATGATATTGGAATTATTGTGTGATTCATTTCTTAAAGCAAATATCCTTGATTCTTTTTATGATATGAAGAAAAAAAAATTAACAGGCTTGGTCTGAATTATACAAAATATATATGCATGTCCCAATGATTGTATGTTTTATTTAGTAGAGGATTCAAGCATACATGATTATAAAAAAAATATTCTTTTAGATAGTATTCAATGAGTTATATTGGAATTATGAATCAATATACTACTATGAATAATAAGATAAGGAACACACCTACAAAGGTTTTGCGTTACTTTCCTTTAAATCCTCGATTGCAAAGATTATTCATGTCATCAAAAATAGCTAAGAATATAAAGTGGAATTCTATAGATAATAACAATTATGGGTTAATGCGACATCCAAGAGATTCACAGTCATGGAATACATTTGATTTATTACATCTATATTTCTCATCTTATCCTAGGAATTTTCGATTGGGATTGGTTGCTAATGGATTCAACTCATTTGGGACTTTAAGCACTAGTTATGGTATTTGGATAGGTGTTTTGATCCTTTACAATATACCTTCATGTATGCATAGGAAACAAAGGTATTTTATCATTTAGATGATTATTACAAGAAAAAAAAATGTCTTAAAATGATATTTATATATATTTTTAACCTATAATTTAAGAATTATAAGAGTTATGAAGCAACGGTGTTGAGACATATGATGCATCTTCTAGAACAATTTTCAAAATGCAAGCTGATAAAATATGGACCATTAGTGACTTCCCTGGACTTGGTAATTTATCAGATTGGAACACTTACATGGGTTTGTATTTTTCTATTTTTAACATTGATTTTGATCCTGAATGACTACCTCATGGTAAAAAATGGTGATTCATATGTCATTAAATATTTCTCGATAAATGTCATAGATTTCAGTTGAACAAGTCAAGATTCAATGGTTCTATTAATCTTAGACCACCTCAAAAGTTATTGACATGTTCTAAAATATTAGCACAACTTGGAAATATTGAAACTAAATTTAGTAATTTTCATCATTTGAATGATAGTGGGAAATGAGTTTTAAGTGCATCTTCAAGTGAAATATGAATTCAACAATGGAATAAAAAAAGTATATTCTTCAAACTTTCTTATTTGGAATTTAATTTGTTGTGGAATAATTTTGATGTTATTCATATTGAGAAGAATTTTTGTGACAATTTTATCTTCACATTTTTTAATTAGAATGGAAAATTTAAGGTTCATCTTAATGTTTTTAAATACTTACAAATACTGAACATAAAGTGTGATCTCTAGATAGATGAGAATGGAAAGTATAATTTGACAATTTTTTCAATGAAAAATAGTTATAAAGATACATTCCTTAGAATTTTAAAACATGTGAAGTTGTCAGATGGGTATTCATGTAATATCTCAAGTTTTTTTGACTTAAACCATCATAGGTTACATGGATTGAAAAGTCACAATTCACATATTTTATTATAGCAGTTGCTACCATTGGCATTTCATACATTATTACCTAAAAAGGTTATTGTTGTTGTAGTCCAATTTTTCACATTCTTAAGAAAATTATTTGAGAAAACTCTACAACCATTTGAGCTTGAAAACCTTTAGGAGAGATTTTTATTGACACTTTGTGCAATGGATATGATCTTTCCTCTGTCATTTTTTATTGTCATCATGCATTTAACTGTGAATTTAGTTGAGGAAGCTAAATTAGGAGGCCCCATACATTATCGATGGATGTATCCAATTTATGGGTACTTTATTTATATGTTTTTTATTTAATTAAAAAATTCTTGGCACTTAATTAAATACATAATTATGTTTGTTTTATTTTATTTCATATATATCTTGAGCATTTCAAATCATACATGAAAAATAAATCTCAACTTTAAGGATTTATTTCTAAAGGATATTTGTTATAGGAGTGTCTTTATTTTTGTTCTAGATACTTGTATGACATTGAGACAAGATTCAATTTATTTTTACATGTTGACGACACATCGACTCAATCTCGACAACATGGGAAATCAAAAATCTTTCTTGTTATTGTTCAATCAGTTGGGAGGAGCTCAAATGTTACACTAACAAAAATATAATTATTATAGGAACATAGATATGTGTTACTAAATAGTGAAATTGTAGATCCATTTATTATAGGATTGAGGATACAAAAAAAAGACAAGAATGAGAGGATGAATAAGAAATTAGAATGATATAACAAAATCTATTAATAAATATCTTGTAGAATGGTTTTCATGACGTGTAAGTTCATAAATATTGAAATCAATACAGATATTATGTTGACACATATATTTTGTAAATCTAATAGTGTATATTAATTTTTGTAGATCATTAATAGTGATACTCGAGCTAATTTGTCAGAATATTTGAATTTTCTTGCTCGAAGTCCTCTAAAACAAGCTTGAAAGTTCAACACTTATAATGTGAATGGATTTAAATTTCATACAGTCAATCAGGAATAGGGTTTCAAAACACATAATAGTGGTATATTTACATTTTTTGAAGTGGGGTACTATGTAAAGTTGATGGATATTATTGAATTAAACTTCCATGGGTATTTTTCAATTGTTTTATTCAAATTAAATTGGGTTGATATTATCAAGGGTGTTAAAAGATATTCCTTGAAATTTACTTATGTGAACTTCTCTCGCTTAATAGATGTCGGTGACCACGAATTACATGATCTGTATATCTTATCATCACAAGAGAAAATGTTATATTATGTAGAAGATGTCATAGATGAAGGGTGGAGTGTAGTTGATCACTTAAAATAAAGAGACTTGTATGATATGGGTGATGAAGTATAAGATTTGACCTCTAACATTGAATCTCATCAACAGCAAGAAGCGAACTTATTTATCCATCACAATATTGAAAATATTAATCTTGTAAGGGTGGATGAAGTATATGAAGTAATGATGGAGCAATAAAATGACATAACTGAAGGAGAAAATGATTTTATGTGTATTCATCCATTAATTTATCAACCACTTATGTTATTTATACAGTCATTCATTATCATAGCTATGTGTATTTTTTTTGTCATTACCATTCATCTATTATCAATTTTATTTGATTAAATAACAGAAATTCTAATTAGGAAGCATTATAATAATTTCATTTGACATTCCCTTGACCATATAGACATATGATGATCCATAATTCTCCCTCACTATAGCATCTAAGACACCATTCACTTGCCACCCTTCACCATCTCTCATACCCTCTGTCAGTGTCCCAACAGTAGTTCAGTCAATGCCTCCCCATTTAGTAGCCTTAGGAGCAAGGGAGTAGGTCTCCACACCTAGTTATTCCCAAGGATATTGGAGGGTGATGATTATAGTTACAAATTTCAATTTGAATAAAGTTATTGCATTTTTTATTCTACTAACTGTTTTTTCATAAAAGATGGAAACAATGATACTACGGAGAAAAATATAAAAAGTTCAGATGTCTATAATCTGAACGAACTAAAGATTTTTGTCCCATTTTACTACCATGGGGTCCCTATGGATGATGCCACGAGATTATTTGGAAATATTCTAGGCCATCTGGTAGTGGAGCTGGTTACCCTTCTGATTACATATGATGATTGGAGGTATATACCTTTATCATGGAAAAATAAAGTTTTTAATTCACAAATAAAGGTAATTTTAATACATTATGGTGTAATTGAATGTCATTATGTTATTAGATTCTAATATTTTTAAAATTAATCTCTTTTTACATATGTTTTTTTACATTCCCTTTGCTGATCTTATAGTATGAAAGTAGACATTGAAAAATTTGGGTAAGAAATTGAAGGATTTTAAATGGATATTATAGAATGAATTCAACGATACTTCATTTAGCACCCAACAACTGTATGATAATGTACTCAATGGGGTACCTAGAGAGAAATGAAAAGTTTTTGTTGATACCCATCATCATGAGAAGCACGTGGAATTTAAATATATATTATTATATTAATCTCATTTTACATTTATGCATGTATATTACAAGAAGATGAAATTCCATACATTAATATTAAATTAAATGTTATTTATTTCAAGATGTTTCAAGGAATAATGAATCAATTCGAGCTAAGTAAATCATCCCTCACACTGCCGGGTCAAAGAGTTTTTCCAAAATTCGATCGACTCTGGTAATCTTTTCATTAGTTTAAATATTTATAAGGCAATATTATCCTTTTTATATATGAAATTTTTTATTTATATTTGTTTAATGTAGTCATATAGTTTAAGGCGCTAAGTCTCCTGAATAGAACTATGGTTGGATGTTCATAAAAAATTTGATGGGAGTTATGATAATGAGCTTACCAAATAAGTTAGGGTATGAATTCATTTTTCATTATAATAACTTATTATCAATTATCACTATGTTAATATATATCATTTCAAATATTATTGATATTTGATTTAAAATTTAAAGAATTATGGTATGTCAATCTTGTACAGTCCTTCTCAGTCTCCCAGGATGACCCAGTTGGTAAAGTCCTTGGGAAGGAGCATCCTAGTCGAGTGTGTGTGATGGGTTTGGGACCATTACCATTTGACGTTTTTAGTAGGACATTAGGGATTGAAAATTCATCTACTCCTGTTTGTAGTCACTCCCTACCCCAAGATTCTTGGAGATAGTTTGTTTTTATGCAAAGAATAATTTATTAATAGGGGCTCATATATTTATTTTGTAGAAAGCATTGGTTGATTTATATTAGAAGATGACCGGATATGTCCCCTGTGATATTGCATCATTGACTAGTAGTGATCAGGTAAATCACACATCTTTAAAATCATTTATTTCACAAGATTTAAATGTAAATATACAACATTGTTTAATTTTCAATATAATTGTCTTGTAGGTGCCAATAGTAGGAATTAGATATAGAAATGGGGAGGGTGATGATCATAGTTCATCATTGGGTAATGTTTAGTGGTCTCTTTGATGTCTTAAACCAATATGAAAAGAGAGGTTTTGTTTATGTGGTTGGATGTGTCATAGAGTATTCCCATGAAATTTTCATGATTTCCTATGTTTGAAGATGTTGAAACCATTTATATCGTGTTTTTTGGTATAACTGTATGGTGGAATGTTCTGTACATTGCTTGTTTGTTTTTTTATAAGATTTCTCTGGGGCTGCATATTCTATATTTATGGCTTTATATAGCTATTCAAGAGTGTGTATAAGCTTGGATGAGGCTTAACAAAACATGGTGAGGGGTTAACACCATTTTTAAGTAGGTGGTCCATAAAATATAAATTAATATACTTGTTTATATATGATTTCTTTCCTTCATTCATGTTTCAGGGGACTGTGTAGATGAATATGGTCTAAGAAAACTATAGAGAAATATATAGAATTATTTTGGTTCTCTTAAGATTAGAATGAGTTCTCTTTATCACTATTGGTAAATAGAATTGACCTATTACCATGTCACTATGGTTAGAGGGTATGGTGTAAGTTGAAAAGATATGTCATGTGGAATCTAGATATGAGAATTGATGTGGGTATCCTTGGTTGGTTTCCCTAAGGATATTCTAATGTGTATGAGAGGATTAATACCAGTGAAAAATGGGTGAGATGACCATATGGATCCTGATTCATGATAAACACCCTCATAAGTGTGGGTTGAGGCTTAATGAGCGCTATGAGTGGGATGATTTAATCCTCATTTCCCCAAAAACTATCTATATGCATATGAGCCCCCAACTTGGTGTAAGCTCCAAACCTTTCCTCAATGGTTCATATCCCCCATGATATCCTATGTAACAATGGTCTATATTCCCTATAATTATAACTATATAATTTCTTATATGATCATTAATGTACAAGATGAATTAGAAACGGGAACTCAAGTTTAATCCCAATACCAAACATAGATTTTAACCTTTAACCTAGTAGTCCTTATTGTATAAAATTAAACTACATATAATATAGTACTTATATCATGTTGTTAAAATTCATGACATATATTCTATTCCAATTTATGTTAAAATGATGTAAATGTGTCTTGGACCCACAACCCTAAAAGAAGATTAATTTTTTTATGGTTTCATGACTTTAAAAGGCAACAAATTAGTCCTTGTATGATGTCCATAAAAGGTACTATGTGTCCCATTAAGAAGCACTAAACTACATGGAATCATTTTTTCAATGGGTATAGAGTATGATAGGTTGGTACAATACCTAGGTAGTAGAAATAGGAGAGATAAGGGATTTTGTATAGTTTGACTAGGACCTGAGGTTTGGGTTATGGGAGATTTTGGGTAGTGGTGTGACTGATAGGTGATAGGTATGAGATCATATCAATGACTATGTGTTCGTATTATGTGTTTCATTTGTTATGGAATTATGTTATTGATTTATGTGTATTTTGATTATAAGAAATGTACTTTTTTTAGGGTTCTGGGGCTGTAGATTCTGTAGTCTCTTTTTTTGTAAATTATCATGGAGAAATGGTTTAAACCACTGCTAAATATACCATTTTTTGTGTTCACGGCAATTTAAATATCTGCTATATAATGAGGTTTTTTTGAACAGTGTTTAAAATCACTGCTAAATATGACATAATATTATTTAGCAGCAATTTTCTTCATTTTAGCAGTTGTTCTGCATCCAAAAAAATGTTTTTGATTTCGCAGCAGTTTTAACCGCAGCTACACCGTTGAAATTTTTTTCCAAAAAACCACCGCTAAAATGAAAAAAACCACCACTAAATATCGGTTTTTTGATTAAAATATATTTTTTATTTATAGGCGGTTATAACCACCGCTAAATCCTACGAATTTTTTTTCCTAAAAACCACCACTAAAACAAGAAAAATTGTCGCTAAATATATGGTCTATGATTCTTTTTAGAAACCACTACTAAATTGAAGAAACTACCACATGTTAAATGTTGACACCAAATTTAGCGGTGGTTTTTTGAAACTATATTAGAAAAATTTAGTGATGGTTTAAACTGCTTCCAAAACAAAAAATAACCGCCGAAAAAGGTTCTTTTCTTGTATTGAAAAACCAATATGGTGTTTTCTTATATAGTTTCTTAGTGGAATTAAACTTAAATAAACTGTTTGATTGTGGATTACTTGAAAAAAAATCTTTATAAGAAGATGTCATTATGTGTGTTTTGTTGGAGTTTGTGTCCTAGGACCAACTATTTATACTTTTATTACATGTATATTCAATGATTTGAATATTAATAAATTATCTTATTACATACTGTTCATTATTCTACATTACTTTAATGTAATAATGTCTTAGATTATCTATCACATTGATATGGTCATAGAAATTCCATGTTATGATGAGAACCTTGAAATTCCATGATGATATTCTTAAAAATAGTTCTATGGTTAGATAACGTTCTATGATGGGACACATAAAACATCATTATCAGGTGTGAGTACTCATAAGAGGATGTGACTTCTTATCATGAAGTTTTCAATTGGTAATATCCAAAATGGTAGATTATGATAACAAACCTGCTAGTAGGAATTCCACATTTTTTGGTGTCATCATACATTCTTATCTGTGATCATGTGTAATAGTCCTTATAATTTAAGATTGTTATTAATGCATGTCGTGACTCATGTACTTATATTTTTTTATGAAAAACATGACAATATATGTTTGTGGGAAGTAGGTTATGTTGGGTGTGTCATGAATGATATGTTATTAATGGGTACATCGAGGAAGAATTTTTCCCTTCCATATTTATTGAATTTGATATCTCAGCCCTTTGATTGGAATAGAACTATCGTATTAAAATTTCATAGTCATGGTGTAATGATGTATTTATTTCATAGAGTCAAAGAAAGACATATTGAGTATATATGTTGATGACATGGATGTTTAACCTTCTTGATGAGATATTATGACAAAGGGATTATATTACACAATGATAATTTTTATGTAGTTTTCTATTTTGTTACATTAAGTTCTTTATTTTGGGTGCATTGACCCATTTCTAGACAGTAATCATGGATTTTAGGAAGGTATACCTAATTCCCATAAGAAAGAATCATGTGTTGGAGTTGGTTCCCTAGAACCAAATTCTTTATAATTTATGATAAACTTTTATTCATGATTTTTTAATATTAATAAATTCTTTATCACATCATTATTTTTCTTCTAAATAACATAGTTTGTGATAATTTTCTAAGAGTAGTTGTCGCACTAAAAGGTCATATGAGTTCCCCGCTATGATGAGAACTCGAAAGTGCTACGACACTATTCTTGAATATATGTTCTATAGATGGGCGATATCATTTGAGTGACACAAATGATACAGGCTATCAAGGGTGGAGACTCATAGAACTTTGTCTCACCTTATCATGGTGTACGCCCTTGGTAATGTCTAGTATGGATATTATAAGAACGAGACTCGCTAGTAGGAAATCCACATTTCTATGTGTCATTTCATGTTCCTATCTATGGAAATGTGTATTGTTACTTATACTTTAATATTGTTATTAATGAGTATTATGATTCATGTACTTAGATTTATTGACGAAAACCGTGATGACAGATGTTCGCAAATAAGTATGATATGTTGGGTGAGTCATGAGTAATACTGCATTAATGAATAATGCGAGCAAGGATTTATCCATTATATTTATTAACAGAAGTTAATATCTTAGGCCCTTTTATGGAAATGATATATCCTAAATAAATCCATGGTCATGGTGTTCTATAGGGAAGTTTTATTTTTATAAATTCAAAGAAAATATATCAAGCAAATAGGTTAATGGAACTGGTATGCAACCTACTCGATTAGAGATATTGTGATAAAGGGGTTATATTACAGGGTAAGAATTCGTATGAGGTGACATATCATAGTGGAATTAACTTCTCTCTCTATGGGTTCCTTGGTGTGTTTCTAGACTCTAACCTTGATCTTTAGTCTGCTTTACCTAATGCCACTGAGAAAGAGGCCTAGAGGGTCACACATTAAGTGTATCCAAAATCTCAGTTAAATGATATATTATTATTTATTATTTAATAGGTTAAATAAATATCATTTCCATATGTGGTTTAATAATTATCCATGTATTCTTGATCACATTTATTCTGTCACTAGTTATTCGAGAGAATATATTATGGGAAGAATATTTAATAAATATTTATTTTCTATTTAGTTAATATAATATTTATTTATTTATTATTTAATAATGTAGTGATATTTATTTAATAAATAAATAGACATTATTTAAGGCCCGATAAATATTTTGGATGAATTCCAGACTGAGTTTAATGATCCGATGAGAAATGATAATATTGAATATTATTTAATTAAATAATATTTAATTTTAATTCACAAGTTCAATATATGTAGAGAAATAGTAATATTACTATTATTATTTGATATGGGGTTTTTCTAGGATTAAATAAATAATAAGGGTACTTGTGCAAATATTTTATTTTAACCCTAGCAATACAAATACCCAATTATGTAATTTTCTTATTAGCCTATTTTGGTTGTGCACAACGGATTAGAGAAAACCCTCTCATTCCTAGAGATTTATTCCTTCTCTAAGAACACTATCAAGAACAATAGATATCCTCCTCCATCGGATCAAGGAGAACTCTTTGGAAGTGTTTCTCAAGAAGATCGAAGGTGGACAATGTGAGAAGAAGGATCTTCTGTGCTAGCATCTGAAGACTTTTTCAGCGATGTCTGGAGATTCGTGAAACACATGTGGATCAACACTAGAGGAAATATACCATTGATTTATACAACACAATTATGGTGCACTGTAGATCTATGGATTGACACATCAATGAAGAAAGAATAACCTTATAGGTAATTCTTATTTAATTAAATTAATTATAAACAACATGTGTTGATCTCCTCTCTCTTGGTTCTGTGTTTCTATCCCTTTATTTTTCTTTGATTCAATTACATGGATCATGGAATTAATCATCATATAGATCTCATATTTATTATTGAAAAAATTAAATTTGGGCATCACCCGTCACATGCTTCAATTGTGCCCAAAACCTACATCCTAGAGGGTCATACACTAAGTGATTCCATTGATCTCAATTAAATTCTATTTGAATTTAGTTAATAAAATAAATATTATTCTCAAGATTGAGGAATAATTTTATTCATGTGTTATCGATCACAAATATTCATTGATGAATGAAATATTTAATTAAATATTTATTTAGATATTTAATAAATGTTGAGGAGTTGGAGCAGACCAAGATCGTGTCTGGTGATGGATGTTTATTTTCAATCTAGTAAATAATATTTATCATTGTGTGAGTTAGAAAATGTCATAAAATAATAATAGCAATATTATTATTATTATTATTATGTGGTATGGGGTTTGATAAATATTGTAATATCATTTAAGGGCTGGTGCATTATTAATTAGTATTTTAACTAAACCCTAGATCTATAAATATATGTTTATGTTTATTGTTTAGGGTTAATCATGATTTGAGAATCATTGTGCACAACAAAAATCTCTCTCCATTCCTCTTGCTCTCTTTCTCTCAAGAATGAGAAACTCTAGAGAGATTCCTTTGAAATCTAAGGAACTATAAACGATAAACATGAACAACGTAGGACAATTGATTAATCGTGCTAGCACTCAGAAATCAATTGGTTTCATTCAAAGATTAAAGGAATACGTGTGGATCACTGCTAGAGGTATTCTAGACTTGGATCCTTCTAACACAATAAAGGTAATTCGAAAAGGTTTTTTTTTAAGATTAACATCATCAGCATAGAAATTTCTTAAGACAAGGTAATATTTTCTCCCCGATCTTAAATGAATTAATTATAAATTTAACATATAAATATCCGCTCTGAGTTATGGATAATTCAAATTCAAAATAATTTTTTGTTTATCTCCCACTAAAGGTGCATCCACTATGCCCAGATCCTTCAAGTGGTATCAGAGTGATCATGTTCAAATTTATAATTATTTATTTGATTATTTATCATTCTACATTTAAAAGTTAATATTCATTTCAAGTTTTAATTATTTCTTGATCTATCATCAAAATATCTTCTTCCTATTCTTCATTTCTTGAAAATATTACCAAGATAAGTAAGTTATTAATGAAGTTTACATATGAAGATCTCATCCAAAATTGTCAAGGATCCTAGTTGGATAATACAGGACTGCACTGTTTGTACTTATTTTTACACACCGTGTACCCTTGTTCATTTTTCAAGGATGCCTGCATGGATTCCGGGTCATAGTGTAATTAATACACAACACATACAATAAATGAACTACATGAAGTACAGCCAGGGTGGCACACATATTTTCCATAATACATGTCGCGTAGTATGACTACATGTTGTGTAGTCCACGTGCTTTCAAGACTAAAAATATGGGGTCAAATCATGTCATGTAATTAATAAATTGTGTGTATTTTAACACATTATACATAAATAATGTTATCCATGTAACTATAAGCACACATCTTGTATTCTCTATACATATCATGTACTTCATAAATGTTCATCAGAAGTACACACTAAGTCCCTACCCATGTACTATAAATATCCAGCGAAGAGAAGTACATGTTGTATGGTTGGACTGAATATGCCATGTACTATACCTATTTATATGAAAATTTTAAATTTAATTTATTAATCCATTGAACCTAATTGAACTGAGTTCTATGTTATTCATTAAGTTAATAATACATTTTAGTTGTTATGTTTTATATTATATTAAATTCTTAATTAGTTTCTTGTAATATTTGATGCTATCAATCATGTATGGTTATTGTGAACTAAAGACTCAATTCATTAAATTGTACAGACTATGTAATTTTCATGTGTTCCATGTGGAATTAAATTGTTCGTTCACACCATTAAATTATGATACATTTCATGTACACAATATTTTATATGAGTGCATTGTTTACAATTTATACCTTACTGATTAGTTCAGATAGGCAATCTCCAGGTTGCTTCCAAGTACAAAGTTATGTACTGTTTTATTGGGTTTTAAATAAAATAAATTTATTTATTTTTATTTAAAGTCATAGTGGATGTAATTTAAGTATTATTGGATAAAATAAGATAAAATAAATTTATTGATTAATAAGACAATTAATCGGATTAATTTGTGCATGTTTTATCTTATCAGAGAATGAATTTAAATGAATTATAGATAGTTATTTTAAATGCATAATCACTACATGTTTATGACCGATCATGAGCTTGACTAAGACCTATGTATGTGTTAGCATTATTTAATTTAAATTTATTGCATGGTTTTGCAATTATTATTTATTAAATTAAATATGATGGTTTGTGAGTCATCCCTACCTTCATTATTATGTAAGACCTACATGTCCAAGTTTATTTATGTAATTCCCCTTAACCAATTATTTGGTTCCCCTCAAATGTGTGTGAGTTATAAACACATGTAATAAAGAGAGTATCCTAAGGAATGTAGAGATTGTTTAAGACGAAACCAAGATGATGCCAACCTAGTTAATACACAAGTAGATAGGTGGAATGTCGTAACTCATGCCAAGACCGACATAAGAAGTTTCCCCAAGGTTAAAGGGTTGATTTATTATACGCTTAATAAATCAAATGTTATATAAGCTCATAATCAGATCATTTAATTACTTAATTATTTATGTCTGATGTATTATTTATTTTATGGATACAAGATCTCAATCACATAAATAAATAATTGTGAAAATATATAATATAAATAAATAGATTATGCATAAATGTTTTATCAAAACATGGTTAATCACTTAATTAAAATCCACTTAATATTAACAAGACGTGTAAAAGATAAAACAAGATAATTTTACACATAATAAAAAAATTCCACAAATATATATTAATCCATAATTGGCCTTCCATTACTTTATTAGGAATGGATTCCATAGAACTAAGTGTTTGACCAACCCTTGTTGGGGCACTTACTTTTATCATGGAGTTATTATGATGTTTATGTGTATACTTAACCATATTCCACCAAGATAATTATCCCTCTCTAAACATGGTGTAACTTGGAGGCAAGTGTTGACTAAATACAAGTTAGGATTTTAGGATTGGGGAGTCCACCCAATAGATTAAGGAACTACAAGACCATAGTTAAAAAGTACTTGCCTACCTAAATACCTTAAAATAGATTGACTATCCCTCATTGGGTTTATGCGAAGGGTAATATGGATCCTTGAAACTATAATGTATAATAAACTAGGCATTCTAAGTTCAATGGTGAGGGCTATTAGGACTTGATAAAATAGTATGATATTTCATAAAATTTAATTGTTATTACTTCTCACATAATTTTTAATCAAGAAAATTACTAATAATATACTATTTTAAATTTTATAATAAATTAAAAGTTCATCATACACATATCCTTGTGAATAATTTTGAATAAAGAACATCTCCTCACTGGTAGAAACTTCCAAGAGTGGTTTAGAAACCTTTATATTGTGTTGCACCATGAATGGAAATCTTATATACTAGAATCTCCATTGCCTGATCCACCTAAAAAAGGAGGTGAGTGATGAAGAGTTCCTTTTCTATTAAAAACACTTGAATAACATGTTTAGTGGTCAATGTTTGATGATTTCTTATATGTCTAGTGAACTCATGAATTCTTACAAAAACATGGATGCTTATAACATACTTGAGAATCTTTGTGGTCTATATAAGGAGATATAAATACAGGAATGATTTGAGATCTCCAAGCCACTTTTTTAGAGAAATATTAGAGAGGGTTCATCATTTTATCCTAACATATTCAAGATCATTGGCTACATTGAGAACCTAGATGTTCTAGGTTTTAAACTCCCTAATAAACTAAACACTAGTATTATTCTTGCATTATTCCCTTGAAGATTATCCAAATTTATTATTAATTTTAACATGAACAACATTGAGAAGTATCTCCTAGATTTTCTTACTCTTATTCACAAATTAGATAAGGAGATGAAGTGTGAAAATCCTTTCATCCTTATTGTAAACAAATGAAAAGGCCAAGTGAAGATCTCTAAGTCCAAAGATTCTTTACAACACCCTTCCAAGAAGAGAAAGATCAAGGGGAAATCAAGGTAATATGATGATATCTATTTCACATTTGGAAAGAAGGTACACTGGAAGAAAAACTACACCCAGGTAAATAGGAAATGGGAAGCTTCAGGTTCATTTGTTATCAAGTTCAATTTATATGTTTATACAAAGTGGGTGTTATATATATATATATATATTAGTGCTCACATATGTATTCAAATAAAGGAACCAAGTATGTTCATAATGATTGGTCAAGGGGAGGGAGATCTATGAGTAGCCAACAGAGCTAGAATAGTTTTTGTAGCTATCAGTAACTACCACCTCGCATTTCTTATGGGAATGATCTTGGTTTTAAAGGATTGTTATTTTATTACATCTATTACTAAAATCATTATTTATATATCTAGACTTGTTACAGATGGATTTATTTTCAATTTCGGGAATATATGTTCCTTATTTTATAAAGATAGAATTTTTTATAGAGAGGTACATTTAAATAACAGTCATAATGGTAATCAATAATGAAACTTCCTCACATGACTCATAACACACCCAACTATGGCATCACCTTATAGGTTATGTAAATGAAAAACATTTTAAAAAATTATATAAATATGGATATTTAAATTCTTTTAAACTAAAACCACTTTGTGTATGTCACGCATATTTACAAGTAAAAGTGAAAAATTACCCATTTAGTAGAAAAGATGAAAGTTCTAAAGAGATTATTAACCATTTCTAGTTGAATCAAGAGTTGGGTACTCATAATTCATAACTTTTACTAATGATTTAAGTAGATATGAATTTGTATAATTAATGAGGTATAAGTCAGATTCCTTTGATAGATTAAAATAATATAATAATTAAGTTGAGAACCATCTTGGTAAGAAGATTAAGAAACTTAACTTAGACCGTTGTGGAGAATATCTTAATCAATACTTAATTGATAATTTATGGGAATTTTGGATTCTATCTCAACTCACTCCTCCTTATACACTTCAATGTAATGGTGTAAGTGAAAGGAGGAACCACACCATGTTAGACACGGTGAGATCAATAATGAGTCATGTGAGCCTTCCATTATCCTTTTAAGGATATGTTTTATAAATAGTATCACAAATACTAAACCAAGTTCCAACTAAAGCGGAAAATGGTAGACCATACCAATTATGGAATGAAAATAAACTCATGTTTTCATACTTATATGTGTGGGGATGTGAAGCGTTTTTTAAGGCCTCTTTAGGAAAAAAAACTTACACCCTAAGGCTCAAGTGTACCTTTATAGGATAACCCATGGAAATAAGAGGATATTACCTATACGACCCCTTATACAAAAAGTTAATAGTGGCAAGACATGACATATTCATTGAAATGGATCACATCTCTAAAAGAGATGGTGGGAGTGCGATAGAATTTGATGAAGGAAGAGATCAAGGCACACAAGAGTTGGCATAGGAAAAAATTCCACAAATCCCTATAGAAGAAGATGTTCCAAAGATATAAGTATTGCATAGGATTACAATAGAGGTTAGTAAACTAAAAGGATATGGTTTTCTAGTAACCAAGGATGGTGACTCATTATTAGTTGATAATAATTATCCACTAACCAACAAGTATGCGATAAGTGGCATAGATGTTTCCAAATGGAAAGAATCCATGAATTTTAAAATGGATTCTATGTACCAAAACCAAGTCTAGATTTTAGTAGATCCTCTAGTGGATGTAAATCCTACTGGTTGAAAATGGGTATTCAATAAGAAACTAGAAATATATGGGAAACTCAGTATATATAAGGCACGGCTAGTAAAAGGGCTTAAATAACATCAAGGCATTGGTTATAATGAAACCTTTTCACCAGTTGCAATTATAAAATCCATTAGAAATCTACTTTTCATTACAACCTTCCATGATTATGATATTTGTAAAATGGATTTCAAAATAGCCTTCCTTAATAGGAAACTTTATAAATATGTTTATATAACACAACCTGAAGGGTTTGTGACTCCAAAGGATTCCAATAAGATTTGAAAATCATAAAAAATCATTTATGTATTAAAAAAATCATTTAGGTTATAAAACATTTGGTTTAATGAATCCATAATGGAATTTGGTTTCATAAATAATGAATATGAACCTTGTGTCTATAAATATTTTATTAGGAGTATGGTTTTTTTCTTTATAGTATATGTTGATGATATATTACTAATTAGAAATAAAATACTAGTTTTACAGTCTATTAAGGCCTAGTTTAATAAATGATTCTCTGTGAAGGACTTAGGAAAAGGAGTATATATTCTTGGGATTAAGATCCATCGTGATAGATCCAAGAGGCTAATCAGCCTAAGTCAAGGTACATATATTGATAATAAACTGAATAGATTCAATATGGAACAATCCAAGAGGGTAATTTTTCCTTTGTAACATGGAATTCATATTTCTAGGAAAATTGTCCTTAAACACATGAGGAAAGACAAAGGATGGAAATTATTACATACACATTAGTTATTGGGTTAGTCATGTATGTCATGTTATGTACTAGGCTATATGTTTTCTATAACTTGAGTTTGATAGGAAGATATTAAGAAAACCCAGGTGATCACCATTGGATGGTAGTAAAGACTATCCTTAAGTATCGTTGGTGTATTAAGGCTATATTCCTGGTATATGGAGGAGATGAGGAACTAATAATTAGAGGATATGAAGATTCTAGTTTCCAAATAGATAAATATGATATGAAATCACAAATGGGATACATATTCACTTTGAATGGAGGTGTTGTGAGCTGTAAGATATCAAAGAAAGTTGTGGTTGCGGATTCTATAACATATTTCAAGTATATTGTAGATTATGAGATATCTAAAGAAGCAGTATGCATGTGCAACTCCAACTAAGAGATTAATGTGAAACCTAGTAGTATATTTCCTATCACACTCTATTGTGATAATACTATAGCCATGGCTCTCTCAAAAGAGTCAAGGTCACATCAGTGGATGAAGCGCATACTTTAGAAGTATCATATCTTATGGAATTTTTCTCGAAGAAGTGAGGTTCCAGTAAGCAGTATTTATATAGAAGAAATCATTGAGGAAACCTTGAATAAAGCCTTTACTCAGTAGAAACATGATTATCATGTGAGGTCTAGCATACTGAAATTTGTAGGAAGTTGGTTCTATTCTAAGTGGGGGGTTTTTGGAGTTGGTGTCCCGGGACTAACTATATGTACTTTGATTGCATGTATATTTTATGAATTTAATAATAATATTATTATTATTATTACATATTGTTCATTTTTCTCCGTGAATTTAATGTAATAATGTCCTACATTATCTGTCGCATTGATAAGGTCATAGTAGTTCTTTGATATAATTATAACCTTAAAATTCCTTGATGATATTATTAGATATAGTTGTATGGTTGGATAAAATTCTATGATAGGACACATATAGTGTGACTATCATTTATGAGTACTCATAAGCATATGATACTTATTCTCATGAAGTTTTCACTTGGTAATCTCCATGACTAGAGATTATAAGGACTGAATCACCAATAGGAATTTTACATGTTTTGGTGTCATCATATATTCTTATATGCTATTGTGTGTAATGGCCCTTAGACTTTAAGATTATCATTAATGCATTTCATGACTCATGCACTTAGGTTTTCTAATGAAAACCATTAAGTTATATGTTTTTGGGAAGTAGGGTACGTTGGGTATGTCATAAATGAAATGTTATTAATGGATAAGTTGATAAAGGATTTTTCTCTTCCATATTTATGGAATTTTCTATCTCATCCCATTGATTCGAATAAAACTATTGCATTAAAATTTCATAGCCATGGTGTAATGACATATTTATTTTAGAGAGTTAAATAAATACATATATATCATATATGTTGATTACATGGATGTGCAGCCTACTTGATGAAATATTATGACAAAGGGATTATAATATATAGTTATTTTTTGTATGTGGTTGTCGATGTTTCAAAATTAAGTTCTTTTTGATTAGGTTTCTCGAACCATTTCTAGATAGTAATCTTGAACTTTAGGAAATCCCAATTAATTCCAATAAGAAATAATCCTAGAGGGTCACACACTAATTATTTTCATTGATCTTAATTAAATACTATTTAAATGTAATTAATGGAATAAATATTATTCTCAAGACCAAGGAATAATTTTATTCATGTTCTATCAATTGCAAATATTTATTGATGAATGAAATATTTAATTCAATATTTATTCAAGTATTCAATAAATATAGATGAGTTGGAATAGACCAATATCACGTTCAGTGATGAATATTTATTTTCAAGCTAGTAAATAATAGTTATCGTTGCATGAGTTAGAGAATTACAAAAAATATTATTATTATTATTATTGTTATTTTCATTATTATTATCATTATGTGTCATGGGGTTTGATAAATATTATAATATTATTTAAGGGATAGTACACAATTAAATAATATTTTATCCTAAACCCTGGCTCTATAAATAGATGATTATATCTATTGTATAGGGTTAATCGGGATTTGAGAATCATTACACACAACAGAATTATTTCTCCATACATCTTCCTCTCTTCCTCTAAAAAATGAGAGATGCTATAAATATTCTTTTAAGATTGAAGGAACAACAAATGATCAATATAAACAACACAAGAGAATTGATTCACCATGCTAGCACCCAAAAATCAATTACCCTTTCTCATAGGTCAAAGGAGCATGTGTGGATCATCATTAGATGGATTATGTACTTGAATCCTCCTAAAACAATAAAGGTAATACGAGAAGGTTTTTTTTTAGAATATTAACATCATCATCAAAGAAATTTCCTAAGATAAGGTAACCTTTTATCCTAATCTTAAATAAATAAATTATAAATTTAACTTGCAATGATCCTCTCTAGGTTCCAATCAATTCAAAGTCAAAACAATTTTTTATTTCTCACCCACAAAAGGAGCTTACAATTCACCTATATCCTTCATGTGTGTGGTTGGGGGGTGTAGATGAGATCATGGTCCTCAAGGGGGGAATATCATACATAGATTTCTGATGAGGATCAGTTCCCTAGTAGGCTGATGACTTGGCATGTGATGGTGTTGTATGTGTGTATGAGAACCCTAGATGGTTGTATTAGCATATGAGTGGCCTTGTGATATTTTATATGGGAGAAAAAATGTTTCCCATGAGTTATAACCTATGTGAGATATGATTTATGGGCCAAGTTTTATAGCCCAGTTTTTTGGGATATATGATAGTAACTCAAGATAGTGGTTACCTCTAGATTTTTAGTACCCTTAGAGATGGTAAGAATTGGTAGATGCTTCAAATTATGGGATCAATGTAAGGGAGGTTCTACTAGGTATATGGTATATTCATGGAGATTCCTTGGTATTTTGAGGTAAATAACTTGAAGTGATTTTGCAATCAAGATTTGGTTTTGATGGGAAGGATCAGTAGGATTCATGAACCCATTAATTTCGAGTGTGGTTCCTAATGAAATAACATATTGTGATCCTAGATGTTCGAATCTAAGGAAGTTAGAGCACTGGTAGATTCTTCTGGTTTAGTGATGATTCTAGGGTTGGTGGGTGATCGTGCGATTTCCTTAGCATGAGTGAGATGCCTCTATTTTGAAGAGGTTTATTGAGGATACTCTTAGATATATGAGATTAACATGTTATGGGCATGGTTAGTTGTTCATGTGTGTGATCTTTCATTTGATGAGATGTGACTCATGGGATTGTGATTCAAATTTATGCAATAAATTGGTACAAGAGATTACATCCATTAGTTTTAGATGAGATTGGGGTATTTTGTGTTGGATATTCATAGTGTCCATTGATTATGGACCAGTGAGTATTCATGTGTAGGTTGAGAACTTATGGTTTCAATGAGGCACTTGGGGGCATAGTTTCCTAGAGTTTTAGGAGAATGAGGGATATTCTCATATGATAAAAGGTGACATTAGGGAGGGATTTGGGTATTGTGGTATGGTCTATCTGAGTTTATTCATTAACATGGATTATCAGGGAGGTATGGTATTATAAATCCATTGGGTGTTTCACTTGAAGAGTGGTATAAGGGAAGTCATATATTGGGGAGTGAACCATTGACCATTAGAGGGTGTATCCATCATTATGAATGGAATTTTGTGTTATCACTCAAGAGTGAGTGGTATGACTATGTCTAGTCATCACGTGTGGTAATATAAAGAGCATGGTCCATTGATGATGTGATGAGACCAAACATTGGATGGTCAATATGGAACTAGGATGTCAGTTTGTAGATGGTTCAAGTTTTATCTAGTTCCTTAGTGAATACTATATTTAAGACTTGGATATGGTTTTGGTTGGAGCATGTGCATCTAAATCGGGCTCGGGATAGATTGGATGTGATTCAAGGGTGTTTTGGATCAAGGTATGTTAATGATCAAGGTGATAACATGAATATTGGTGTGTGTGGTTGGTGATCCAACCATGGAATTGCATTGGGAGTCTAGGAAATAACTTGGCATGGTTGTTAAACAATCATGTGATGCCTTCAAGAATTAAGACATCATGATCAAATTGTGTGATGGCACATTAGTGGGTATAGTCAAGTTTTTTAAAGAATGGTTGGATATAAGAGGATCCGCTAGTTTTTTTCATGAAATTATATGTGGTTAGGTAGAAACAATATTTAGAACATTATTGGACCATTGAGGCTATGTTTAGTAGGTGACTTCAATGGTGGGGAGTACTATGGCTCAGAGTCAACACCTTAATGAGATAAAACACATGGCGGGGAGAACCATGATCCAAGGAATGAATTAATTGATGACCCCTTCATGTATCAGGACAAACCAATGTTGGTGAGAACTATCTAGAATTTTGGTGAATTACACACCTAATGTTTGGAGTTGAATAGCAGAATATTGTTCTATGTTCTAGGGTAGAACACAATGAGTTAGTTGTTAATTGTTAAATGATTTAGGATGGGATTTATGGTTAGAGGGTCACAAAGGATTCTTGGGGATCAAAAGTGTTATAGTTGGGAGGTTTTAAACTCATGAAACCATATGAATTATGAAATTTATGAGAAATTTGAATTTTTGATTCTCAGTGATTATGAGGTGAAAATGGTAATTTCCCCTATAAAATGATCTCAGAAATTTTTTTTAATGGTTCTATTGATCTTGGGATAAGGTGTTCATCTTTATGATATAATTTGGTGATATTTTAATCTAAGAGTATTTTTAAGGATGTTTAATATTTATTAAATAAATATTAATAATTTATGCTTTTGTGAACATTGATATCTTCTAAATGGAGTCCTAGATTAAAATTTTGAATTTTCAATTGATTCTAGAATAGGGGGTTTACCTAGGTGTGGTATAAACTCTACCTAGGTTTTGAGAGTTAGTTAAGGGCCTTAAACGGGTGCTTAAATTAAGTTTATTTTATTTTATTTTATCTCCTTGTCCCCTTACTCTCCCTCACTCACACGAAGGGGAGGGAAAACTTCTAATAGAATCCAATCAGGCTGATAGAGGGAAGAAGGGATATAGGAGAGGGGTTTTATTAAGGAGCTCGATTGGATCCAGGTCAGGATACAGTGACCATAGAGTGTGGGTATAATCTCAAAGATTCATCAATTCACTGTGGGGTAGGCCAATTATTGTTTTTCATTTTTACCCATATATTCCATCATTTTAATTTTTATTATGAAGTGAGGATCATCAAGGGTTGTCCAAGGTCTATTACAGAGTGATTTAGGGTGAAATAGGGGTTAAATTTTTATAAATCTTAGTTATTAACTATGTTTTCAAGAGTATGCCTTTTATTTTGTGTGTTGTGCATGTTCTGCAAAGAAGAAGAAAAAAATAGGGGGAGAGGTGTTTTGTAGGGTTATAATTTACCCTTACATGAGGGGGTGGCTTGTATAAGGGTAAACTTCTATTTACCCTTACATGGGAGGGATTTCATAAGGTTAATGTTCTGATTACCCTTACATAGGAGAAACTGAGTAAAGGTAACTTCCTATTACCCTTATGAAGGTACCCCCCCCATGTAAGGGTGAGAAAATTATCAAAAAATTACAAAAAAAAATAGTCCATTCTTTTTTTCATAAAATGGTTATTTAAGGTATAAAAAAAGGATATTTGGGGAGATTAATAAATTAATTATCCCATGTAAATTATTTTGAAATTATTTTATAATTAATTAAATAAATATACATGGATTTATGGCCTTTTATTTATTTATGATGGTCTTTCAATCTTGGAAGAGCTTCGACATTGATGGTCGATCATTGTTTAAAAAGAATTACTTCATATGAGGTAGATAGTCTTTGAGATTAATATTGGGGATATGTGAAGTTTACTTCAATTTAATGAAGTCATTTGACCAAAAGGAGTGGTTCTAGAATACCTTTAGTTCATTTAAGTAGTGGAAGCTATGATGTTTCCTTAAACTTTTCTAGAAGGAGGTTTTGGGAGGTGAATGGTTTGGAAGGGGGTTATTCGGATGGTTCTCAATGTAAGGTTGTATTGTTCTAAAAGTTCGAGTTGTACTTATAAAAGATGGAATGTGTTCAGTTTTTTGTGATGAGGTTGTTAACTTACCAAAAGGTGTGGTTGTTCTTAGGATTCTTATAGAAGATTGGAGGTGAGAATAGTGGAACGGATGGACTCTCGCACTTCTTGGGGGTTGGTGTAACTAGATGACTGTATGATACTCTCTATAAATAGGAGGGTGGGGGAACTTTTGTTTTCTAAGTGATAGTGAATGTAAAGTTACTACTTGTTTTATTAATCCAAGTGAATCATTAGACACAAGTTGTAAACTTTACTTTTGGGAGAAATAGAATGTTGAAATGTTTATCATGTGGATGTAGGAATTTAAATCTAAACCATGTAAAACCAGAGTACTATTTATTACTTATATTTACTTTCATTTCATGAATGTTTTTTTATCTTATGGATTAAACATGGATGGATTTTTTTTGGATTTGTGTGGTGATTTGGATGAATATTGTTTCTTCTAAGTTCCAGAGCACTAAGCTTTAGAGAGTTCCTTTTGGAATCTATTTCTCCCAAAGTGATTCTAGATTGACTAATTCTAATTATGTTTTAGAAAATTTCATAGGTATTCTCAAAAAGTGGTTTAATAGGGTTGGTTTTTAGGAGGATCAATAGTTTTCTTGACGATTTAGGTATCATTCAATTACTAAGAAGTTTTTTTTAATTTTAGTGGGATTCATTATTTTTTATAATGATAAAATAATAATATAGAAAGGTTCAGATCAAAAAAATTGATGGAAAATAATTTAGTTTTTGGAAAATCCTGATAGAAGACCATCACATTCAGAAAGATCTGGAGCTTTCATTGAAGGTTGTTAAACCATAATTAATGGATATAGGTGAATGGGAAAAGC
Organism: Viscum album; assembly: GCA_963277665.1. Lineage (NCBI taxonomy): Eukaryota > Viridiplantae > Streptophyta > Magnoliopsida > Santalales > Viscaceae > Viscum > Viscum album. Next base: position 919,187,270 of record OY728131.1, read on the forward strand.
TAGATTAGAAGGAACTTGGTGTGATACAAATTTAATTATTCTAGAATGTGTATTTGAACATTTGGGATAAGAAAACCACATCTAAGTTGACTTCATCCCTTGAAAATATGTATGAGAAACCTACAATACTGAATAAATGGTATTTGATACAGAGGTTATTCGTCATGAGGTTATAGAAGGAAGATCTGCATTAGATCTGTTGAATGATTTCAACTTAATCTGGAGCTAGTTAGAGTATATGAAGGTTTCATTCATAGATTATGTTTGAAAAATTCTATTATTATTATTATCTACACTAGAATCTTGGGAATTCATAGTGATTATTATGCACAGTTCATGAAGAAAGAATGATTTAGTGTTCACTGATGTTCAAAACTTGATTCTCAATGAGGATCTCTAAAGAAGAGGGAGTTTAGTTTATTCCAGTGATGTATTTAATATAGAAGGAAGAGTAAGATAAACTCATCATAAGAATATGAAGAATCAGAAGCAATCAGATAGGAAATAAAGGGAAAGGAGTATAGGTAAGTCTTCCTGAACCAATCCTATTTGTTCGCATTGTGGAAAGATAGGTCACATCAAGAAATATTATCATGATAGGATATAAACTTTTGGAAGGACTATTTTTATAGAACTGAGTATTATAGAATGGAGTAGTGTAAACCTAATTTCAGGTGATTTTACTCAAATTGAATCTTGGATCGTAGATTTTATATCTTTATTCCATTCCATAGGAGAAAATGATGCATGTAGAATTATGTATCTAGAAATTTTAATAAATTGTATCTTATTGGTGATTAAGATCTTGACATTTTGGGGAAGGTGTAAATGAAATTATAACTAAAGAATGGAATTTTCCTTATACTAAAGTAAGTGATACATGTTTCGGGTCATTTTAAGAACCTAATTTTAGTTGGTCAGTTGGATGAAGTAGGTTTTAGAGTTAGTTTTGAAGGAGTATGGAATATTACTCTGAGATCTTTTTTCATATCTAGATGTGTAGAAAATGAGTCATTGTATCTGGATAGAAGGGAAGTGAGAGATACACTTTCAAGAACATTATCTTTTAAAAGTCTAGAACTTTCTCATAATCTCTTTAGGTATCTCAGTGAGAAAGGTATAAAGATTATATTTGATAAGGGAATACTAAATCTGGATCATTATAACTTTAGAAGATGCAAGATTTGTATACACAAGAAGAAACAAAATGTGTCTTTCAATCTAACTAGAAGAACATCAAAAATAATGAAGCTAGAATTAGTTTATACATATGTTTAGGGACCTACCCAAGTTCATTCTCATGGAAGAGCTGGGTACTTTGATACCTTCATTGATGATTCCATGAGAAAATTATAAGTATACTTTCTTAAACATAAAAGTGAATTATTTAGAATCTTTGTTCAATGGAAGGCTATGGTGGAAAGATGAATTGAAATAATGGTGAAATTTCTAAGATTATAAAATGGTGGTGAGTTTACTGAAATGATTTTTGGGAATTATTGCATATAAAAAATAATCTTACATAAGAAGACTGTTATAGGATCACCTAAACAAAATGGTGTTTTCAATTTAATGAATTAAACATTTATAGAGAGTAAAATAAGTATGCTTCTATATTCTAGAATACCTAAGGAGTTTGGGTGTAAATAGTGGTCGTAATAACTTCCTTAATAAACATAATTCCATCAGCACCAATTGGACAACAATTGTTGGAATAAATGTGGTCTGTTAAAGTACTAGAAGTTTTTTATCTCAGAGTCTTCAAATTTTTATACTACATTCATGTGGATGAAAAATATAGAGATAATCTTGAAAAAAATGTTGGGTGTGATTCTTCATAGGATATGGAAATGAAGACTTTGGTTTTTGGCTTTGGGAAGATGAAAAGAAGAAAGTTTTCATAATTTGGAATGTGTTCTTCAATGAGTATATCCTGTAAAAAGATTATAACTTGAAGGAGAATGATATTGAGAATAAAAAATAAACTTTGATTCAAGTTGATCTGAATGGTGGTTCCAGAGGATCACAGGTTCCAGAAAGTTTAGATGTTTCTGACCTTATCAGAAGAAAAAATGTTTTGAAGGTATTTTCAGAGGATTGTGCATAAAAGTTTGAATTTAATCCAAGGAAGATATATATATAATCTCAAGAAATAAAGAAGATTGATCTAGAGTTATGGAAGGAGAAGGTCTGTAAGTTATAATTCTAAAAGAAGCTGAATCATAGGTTAATTTTTGAAGATATTCAAGGGTCAAATGTTTTGTATAGAGTTATAGAGATGATATTAGTTTATTACTTTTAACATATGTGTTAGAACTAAAAATTCTATAATAATTGACTACTTTGGGTGATTCTAGAAATTTAGAGTTAGTAATTCATGGGTAATTGGATTCACTATGAGTGAATAACACCTAAGAGCTAATGGAATTACCAGTAGGGAAGAAAGAACTTGAAAAAAGGGGGTGTTCTAGTTAAAAGAAAAAACTGATAAAAGGAAAAGATAAAAATCAAGGCTATTTGTGAAGCGCTAGTGGAAAAAACACTTTTAAAATTGGTTTTTATTACCATTAAACGTCAATTTATAACTGACATTAATACAGGAAACATTGAAAGTTGAATTTTCTACATCGTTTTTCATAAAATAGACATTGATAACCCTTTCAAAGGGTGATAAATATAGGGATTTTGATGACCATTTTTCATAAAACTATTGTGGAAAGCCCTTATGGCAAGCTTTGGACATCAATTTTTAGTAAAAACTGATGTTGAAATCATGTTAGGAGGGCTTTAGATGTCATTTTTATAAAAAACTGATGTCAAAATTTTGTTGATGTCCAAGAGGATTTTAGACATCAATTTTATAGAAAACCAACATGGAAAGTTGAAAAAAAATAGAAATATTACAAAATTACATAATACCAAAACTACAAACTCAAACTATATAACAAAATTGAGAAAAAAAAATTGATAGTAATAGAACAAGAGCAACAAAACTCATTGATAACTTTTAATATAATTTTTACAAATACACGACTAAATAAAACTAAATATCCAAATTAGTTAAACTTAGAAAATATTGTGCAAATAAATTTTGAAGGTGTTTCAATCCATTGAATGTACACAAAGAAACGTCATAAAAACCTACAAAATAAATTGTTACAAATTTAAAACATAACATATTTTTTAAAATTATAAGTGTTATAAAAAAACTAACCTTTTCAAAATATGTTGTTGTTTTGGTCATGATTATCTTATAAATGAATCGTAAAATATAATATCCACATTAAAAAATCCCTTATTGATTATGAAACTATGTTTATGAAACAATATTTTAAAAATAAAAATAGAATATATGTATGTATTCACTGATATATAAGTTATCTACCTGAGCTTTCACATAATCATTTTTTTATGGTTTCACTGTTAGATAATAATATTTATTGAACATAATCTAGATCCTATTATAATTTCAATTATTAATAATCAAAACTGATGTAAAATGAAAAAAAATAAGATTAAAGAACTAAAATCATGAAATAATACTTACTTCTTTAACAACTTGATAAATTTTCTTCAAACACCACTCATAAATATCACAACCAATATACTCGACATTATTTTAGAAAAAAGACACCCAATATCCAATTTCCACTAAAATATAATATATTAAGCATTAATAATAGTATAGTAAATAGTGGTTCATAATTATATACTTGTTCTTACCCATCAAGGAATGTAAAAAACCAACATGTGATCTCCATGTTTTTTAATCTTTCAGACACATATTCAATTATGGCTTCTTGGTTAAAATATTTCACTTCAGTTGAAATGTATTATGGTTCAATAAAACCATAAACAGAAGTGAAATCATATTGGATGAAAATACTATGAAGATATCTGATTATAAATGTAATTAATTAAGTTAATATAAAATATTATTACTTAATGAAAATAAATTAATAATTGAAATTTAATTACATGGAAAACAACTGTAACATGGGTACACTAAGTTTATAACACTTTACATTGTCCATGATGCTAGTTTTAAAAATATTTAATGTATAATATATTCCACATATATTAGAGATCATTAGAAAAGTATAATAATTATCTAATATAGTAAAAACATGTGATAACTTTATTACCTAATTAGCATCCTGAGAAATATATTAAGGTACTAAAACCTGAAATTTTCCATTCCTTTGTAGTGATTACTTCGATTTCAGATATTCCTATATAAGGTAAGTGTAAAAAAATATTATAATTAATTATGAATTTAATGATAAATAAAAAATTAAAACCAATTCATACCTCACATGTCAGTTAACAACAAAGATTAGTTGGCCAAAGTAAAAAATTGCCAATACTCTATCCAACTATAGACACCTCCACAATAGGCATCGGCACTGGAATAGTTGTATTAATAATATCATGTACCGCTACTCTTACCGAACCTGAATGTATAAGATGATGATGTACACAATCCCCCAGATGATGTAAAATTTTTTATACTATAATATGTATATAGGGATCCCCAGTATGAAACTCACAGTACACGGTCGAGTCTGAATGGGGAGATGGAGGATCTGGGTAGGAAGGTTGCACAGGTTGCATCTATCTCATCGCTTTTGCAATCATAGCTGATATAGATGATTTAATACTATCCTCTATCAACTCATTCAATTATCACATCTCATCCTTTAAATAATCTATTTCTTCGCAATATTCTTCCCACATCGATGTCGCACTAGGGGTGTGGCCAAAAACTTTTTAAAATATGACACCCTCTTTATACCCTCTGATGCGGCCAGGGTGTTTTGGATTTCCTAAAGAAATAGTAATAATATCCTTCCTACCCTCAAGGATAAAGTCCCTTGGTGTCATTTTCTCTTTAAGTTCATCCTGAAGTAATATTTTCAAATGTAATATTAGTAAGATAAATATACTAAATAGTAATACTGATGAAAAGTAACAATTAGTTACAAACAATCTTATAAAATGATTTTTTTGTTGGATCAGTAATATATTTTCCATTTTTTACATTATTACACTTTTCAGTTTTTCATGATGAGTGGGAGGATATGGAGGGTTTATTGAAACCTCTTCAAAAATGCTACTTGACTTTGCTCTTAATTCACTGAGTTTTTCATCAATCATTTATTCCTCTAATAAAGGATAACCTCCTATTAAAAATATGTAAGGGTATAAATTGTGAGACTATATATCCTGGTGATTTTTCCTGGAGTTATATTACATAAAAAAATAAGTTATAAATTAATGAAAATTAATTAAACAAATAAATTTTAAAAAGAACAAAAACATACCATAAAAGATTCCTCCTGTCGAATTGAGATAAACTTATATCATGTATCTTTATCTATAAACTCAAACTTAAGGCATGGATACATATCCTTTTTACTCCCAAAAATATAATTTGAAGTTAGCTTTGTTTTAAAATCACTCCATCTTGTTTTCATAAAGGATAAACACTTTTTTTAATTCCTTTTTTCTCTTTAAATTATAATTTCATCTATAATTGAATAAATAAAATATTAATAAATGTATAGTATTTAAACCATTGTAAAACTAAATAAATAAGTTTAGAAATTTTACCATTAGATACCCCCATAAAATATCTTTCATCGACTGGTTGATGATCTTCCAATTAGGGTATAAAATACTTATCCTACAGTGACTCTATACAATCAGGTAAGTCCTAAACTATGTGGAATTTGGGCTGGTGGGGAAGTCATTCACATCAAAGTTAATTATCATTCTTTTCTCTCCATGTGTGAGTGCAAGTTTTTGTAAATGTGTAATCTCATGCCAACCATATTTAGGTACCATACTCTATAGAGAAGAAGAAGATGTGCAAATAATTTTAAGAAATATAAGTTTAATTTCATTAAATAATATAATTACTATAGATATATATTTAAATGAAAAAATATACATACCTAGATTCCACTACCTCAGTATCTATCATTTTGAAAGATGTATGCTACCTCAAAAAATGTATGTGTACCTGTATTTGATTAAAATTAAATAACTATAATAAATAAAAAATTTATTATTCATGATAGAAAACAAAAAATTATAAATGAAAAAAAAATGAAGAAAAAATGATTTCAACCACAAAAATATTATAAAGATGAAAAATGTATAAATAAAAAAATTATAAATACAAAAACTTATAACAAAAAACAAATTTAAATCACAAAAAAAATATATTTATAAAAAAAAATATTATAACAAAAATGATTATAATTGATAATAAAATGAATACATACAAATGATTGGATGAATAAAATTTGTAACTAATAGGTAGTTAATTTATCTTCAAAAATAAAAAAAATAACTTGCAAAATTTGGATGTAAATAGATCTTGAATGTTTTTGAACTCACTCAAAGGTGGTGGAAATAGAGTGAACACTACAAGATTGAAGATAAAAATATAAGAAAATATGAAAATAGATAATTTAAACATTCATAATTTTTAAAAAAATATGTATTAAAAACAATTTAAAAATAAAAAAATTTACAAAAAAAAATTAATCAAAAGTCATCATAACAAAAAAAACAAATTATAAATGAAATAATTAAAGAACAAAATAACTTAAAAAATTTAGAGATCAATAATGAAAAATAGATTATAAATATTTTCCTGAATAATTAGGAGAGTAATTTAGTGTTTTCTCATATCCCTTCAGCATGATCATTTCATACAGCACAGATTGTGTATGCATTATAGTCATTGTTATCATCCAGAAATTGTGTAATAGACGAAGAAACCTCACATAAATCCATAAAATCATCATCATCCTCATCACCTAAATAAATTCTTTTCCCATGAAAAATAATGGAACACTAATCATTTTATGGATCAATAACATAAAATATCTACTTTTCATGTGTCTCCATGATAAATGGTTTCTCTTTACAATTAAATCTTTTTAAATCAATGAGTGTAAATCCATGATCATAATTTTTCATGCCACTATTACTATCAACTCAATTACACTTAAACACTGATACTAAAAATTTAGTATAATCAATTTCCCATATATCCTCTATAATTCCAAAATATTTTGTTGATATAGAAATTGGGTTTTTATATTTTTCACTCAAAAAATGAAGTGCTTCGGTGATTACCATTACCCCACTATTTTGAATAGTAATCTTATCATCCATATTTTTTGTGTAAAATGTGTAACCATTAATATCAAAACCAGACCATGTGATCTAAGAGACGACCCCCTGCCAACTATTTCAATGTTTCTAATGTAGATAAATCTATGTTGAATTTCTCTTTAAACCATGAAACAAATGTATTTTTATTCTCAATCGTTATCCATTTTTCATTTATTTTCTAATATCAAACCTTCAATCCAACAATATGTGATGATATGTATGGTTGAACCTCATCTGTGTTGTTCAAAATGTATAAATGTGTCTGCATCACTTTATCACATGGAATAAACTTTACTTTTAAGCCACAAATTCTTCTACCTTTACTATCAACTATCAAATGTTGAGATATAGGGAGACCAATATGATCTACTTCATATAAATAATCAGTACAGAACTCAATCACCCCTTTTGATACATATTTATGAACAATATAGGCCTCTAGAATGTGAGTATTTTTAATATATCCCTTCAAGATTTTCATATATCTTTCAAAATTATGCATCAAAAGTAAATAAATAGACCCACATATTATTATCTCTTTCACCAAATGAATCACCAGATGAATAATTATATCAAAAAATGTTGGATGGAAATACATTTATAGTTGAAAATGTATGATTTCAGCTTCATTATATAACACATCTAAAAAATTTGGATCAACCACTTTGCTATAAATGGATTTTAAAAAATAACATAACTTGATAATAGTATTTATGATAGGTTTAAGGAATATACCACTCAGTTTGACTAGTATAATTTGTTGTATCAATACATGATAGTCATGATATTTCATACCTATTGATTTAAATCCATTAATGACACTGAATTCTTCACATTTGAAGAATATTTGCTGGCTACTTTAATACCATGCAACCACTAAAAAAATAATCTTATCACTCTTGATTAATGTGTGAAAATCTAGAGGTAAATATGTTTCACTTCCTTTCATAGTGGGAGTTAATCCAAATTTATTCTCATGGATATTAAGTCTAATATAGCATGCAATCCATCTTTTTTCTATCCTTTTATGTTTTAATAAAGTTCCAATCAAACTATCACATATGTTTTTCTTAACCTGCATAACATCAATGTTATGTTTTATCTCTAAAAATATTCAATAAGGTAGTTTGAATAAGATAGACTATTTCTTCTATATATTTTTTTATGACCAGTAATTCCTTTCTTTCCAAATGTGAACTCAATATTTTTCACCTTATCGTAATATTCTTCAGATAACAATTATTATGGGGGACATCATATTAATGTAAACTATTAGATGCTTTTTTCAATCTATGATAAGGATGATCAATTCACAAAAATATTCAATGTTCTGTGTACAATACCTTTCCTTTATTCTGTAATTGATAATATGAAGTCTCTTCTTCTCAAATTGTATATGCTTCATGTACCTTAACATTATATCTAAATAAGTTTCCATATATAATAAATTCACTTATATAGAACATTATCATAACATGAAAAAAGAAAATACTCTTTCTTCTATGAATCAAAAATTGTAACACATGTCTCCCATAAAATTTTCAAATCATCAATCAATGGTGAAAGATACACATCAATATCATTCATGGTATTTTCGGTCTAGAAATCATCAAGCTTGTCATATCATATTTTTTCTTCATACATATCTATGGGGACAAGTTGTAAACTATCAAAAAAGTAGAACATAAACTATGTTGTCGACTAAGGCTCTGATATGGATTCATTCCATCTATAAACAGTCCCATTCTGAGATTTCTTGCTTCACTTCCAAAATCAGGAAAAAATTTATCAAATCTCTTCCACTGTGGTGAATCAACAGAGTGGTGTAAGTTTCCATCAGACATGCGCTCATCTATATGAAATCTTAACCTTTTTTCATTATTTAAATTTGAAAATAAACACTTCAAATGAAGAATTATTAGAAGGTAACAAATTTATTTGTGGGAGGGTTGATGTTGGTACCTGAGAATTAATCATAGTTCAATTTTTCATCCATATTATATTGTGATGTCCTTCATTTAGGAAATTTTGATAAACATTCATATTCCTTACAATATAACATAAAATAATTAGGGAAAGCATGTATCTTTTCATACCCAAATCCCATTGGGCTGAATATTTTCTTTGTGTCGTGATCAGAATCTAGAAGCTTGTTTCCTTCATGAAGTGGATCTTTTAAAAGTTCAAGAAATTCAAAGAAAATTTTATCACTTCGCCCATTTATTACTTTCAATTTAACTAATCTAATAATTGTTGATAACACTATAAATTTAATGCAACCTGAGAATAGTGTTTTCTCATAATCTCTATACAATCATTCAACATATGTTATTTTTTAAATGGTTTCAATGCCTACATCATGAATTAATTCTTCAATATGATCCTCTATCTCATGCTGAATATTTTCATCAACATTAGATGTTTAATTTTCTATTATTTCACCATTCCAGATCCAACGTGTAGAATTATGGCTAAAACCATAGTAAATTATATAATCCTTGATTTCTCTATAATTTAACTTTCACATATTCAAACACTTTATGCATGGAAATTAAATCAAATATTTGTTTTGAATATTTCATTTAGAAAATTCTAAGATATCATTAACTTCTTTTTCATATTCATTAATGGTTCCTAATAAATTTATCCAATTATAATCCACTAATTAACAAAGATAAAAATGTAAAAGATAAATATATTAAAACATATAATGTTTTAAAAATATATATAAATATATAAATTTTAAACATAAAAGCATATAATCAAAATAATCAATTATTGAAAATTATTTGATCATAACAAAAAATTATAGATAATGATAGAAACATATCATTAAAACTTTTAAATACAAGTGATTAAAAATATATAAAAATAGATAAGTTAAACATGCATAAATTTTGAAAAAAATATTTTTTCTTTAAAAAAAAGTTACAATAAAAAAATTAATCAAAAGTCATTATATTAGAAAAAAACAATTTCAACCACAAAAAAATTATAATGATAATAATTTTATAAATAAAAATAATTATAAATACAAATAGTTCTAGAAAAAAACAAAATATAGTGAAAAATAATTTATAATAATAACAAAATTATAATATTAAACAAATTTTAACAAAAAAATATAATTCATAATAAAATTCAGACAAACAAATGAATGGATGAATCAAATTTATAACTAAAATATAATTAATTTATCATCAAAAATAAAAATAAAAAATTACAAAATTTGGAGTTCGGTAATGGAAAATAGATCCTAACTTCCAATCAACTCACTCGAAGTCAATGGAAACAAGGTGAAGGCTATAAGATTAAAGAAAAATGAGTTCAAAAATGAAGTAAAAAACCCAGTAAAAACCATAAACTACAGTTTTGAGTTGAATGTGATAGATTTAGGATATTTAAATAAGTATGAAGGATGGAAGATTACGGATAAACAATGTGAAAATATTATGAAAATTGACTGCAAGATGAGATTGATCTTCATCAAAGGTTGTCAGGTGCCGTCAAGTGTCACCATCGGTTGATAGGATAGGTTTTAATTGAAAAATAAATGAGGGTTTTGAGGTCTCGGTGTTTTTTAACACTTTTAATGGTTTTTACAAAAACCAATGTTAAAATTGATTTTAAAAACATTTAACATAATTACTTTTCTTAGGTAGTTAAATATTCTACCATAAAAACTATTTTAATCATAGTTGCTTATAAAAATTTATACCTTGAAAAAATGGATATGAAGATGGATTTTATTCATAGGGATTTATATGAAGAAATTTATATAAAGAAACTATTTAGTTCTATGGATAATCAAAATCAGGGATTGGTGTGAAAACTAAAAAGGGGTCTTTATGGTTTGAAACAAGCACCAAGGTGTTGGAACTAGAAGTTTGATTAATTTATAGAAGAGAAAGGTTCCGCATGAAGTAACTCCACTCATTGTTATTACCGGAAGGGGTTCATTGAAAATTTATTTATAATCTTACTCTTATACATGGATGATATGTAGTTGGTAGGTCCTAACATTCATCTAATTCAAAATTTGAATGAGGACTTGTCTAGAAAGTTTGAGATGAAAGATCTTGGTGAAGTAAGGAAGATCTTGGTGAAGCAAGGAAAATCTTGGGCATGAGGATTGAACATGATAAGAAAATTAGAATCTTGGTTTTATCCTAAAGAGATTACATTTGGAAGATCATTGAAATTTTTAGAATGATTGGATGTAAACCAAGTTCAACTCCTATCACTGGTCACTTTAGACTTTAAAGGGGTAGGCACCGCATATGGAAGAAGAAAATAAGTACATGATAAAAGTTCTATATACTTCAGTGGTCAGATATTTGATGTATGTTGTAGTGTGTGCACATATAGATATTTCTCATGTAATGGGAGTGGTCATGTGGTTTAAGAAAAATCTAGGAAAAGTTATTTGGGAATTTTTAAAGTGGATTATTTGGTATCTCAAAGGAATAGAAGGTATAAATTTTTGTTCTGGAGATGATGATTTGTTACTTGGGTTTGTGGATGCGAAATTTGAGGTGATTTTGATTCTTTAAAGAGAAAAATTAGATATGTTTACAATTTTGGAAGAACCATGATCAGTTGGATGTCCAGGTTATAATAGGTGATTTTACTTTCTACAATGGAAACAGAGTATGTCACTATTATAGAAGTAATAATGGATATAGTGTGGTTAAAGAGTTTAGTTGAAGAACTCAGATGTAGTTAGGGGAAATGGTTTCTTTAGTATGATATTTATAGTGCAATTTATTTGGATAATAATCTAATTTTTTATTCAAGAAATAAACAAATTAATCTAAAGTATTATTTATCTATAAGATATTAGAAGATAGTGAGTTGGATTTATAAAAGATAGCTGGAAAATAGAATCCTGTAGACATGTTTACTAAGAGTTTGGGTCTGGAAATACTATTTCAATATAAAATCCTCAATTGGACTTGGGTGAATGGAAGGGGGTGGAAAAGCATTGTACGTAGTGAAAGTTGGAGGTGGTGTCATAGTTTCCTCTAAAAAATTATTTAAGTGGGAGATTATTGGTAATGTGTGAAGTCTACTTCAGTCTAATGAATTCATTCTACTGAAAGGAGTGGTTTTGGAAGATCTTCAGTTCATTGAATCAGTGGTAGTGGTGGTGTTTCCTTTAACATTTTAGAAAGGAGGTTCTGGAAGGTGAATGGTTCAGAAGGGTGTTCTTCTGATGGATCTCAATGTGTGGTGATCTTGTTCCAGAAGTTTAACTTGTACTTATAAAAGATGGAAAATATTCAGTTTTTTATGATGGGATTTTTAATTTATTGAAAGTGGCAGTTGTTATGATTATTTCTATAGGAGATCAATAGTGAGAACAGTGGAATGGATGGGCTCTCTCAACTCTTAGAGTTTAGTGTAATAGGATGACTGTATGATACTCTCTATAAATAGGAGGGTGAAGGCACCTTTGTTAAGATACAATGAATGTAATGAGATTAATTTTTTTAGAAATACAAGTGATTCATCTGTCACAAGTTGTAAACTTCACTTTCTAGAGAAATAGAATGTTATAATGTTTCTCTTTTAGATGTAGGACTTTCAATTTGATCCATGTAAAACCAAAGTGCTCTTTATTGATTATATTTACCTTCATTGCATGAATGTTTTGTTATATATTGGAGTGAGCAAGTTTGAATTTGTTTTGAATTAGTGTGGTGATTTGGGTGAACATTGTTTCTTATAATTTTTAGAATACAAATCTTTGGAGAGTTCCTTCTGGAATATGTTTCTACTAGAGTGATTCCAAATTGACTACTTTTGATTGTTTTTAAGAAATAGAGTGTAGAGGGATTATCAACACTTACCTATTTGGTATGTGCATTCATCATGTAGCATGTGATATGAAATCTCATCACTAAAATGACCCATGATTTTCATACATAAATATAACATAATTTTAGATGAGTATTCAATATGTTTCACAAATACATGCCTAAGGACCATAATGGTTGGTGTATTTGGAGACTAGTTACACAATCTTCTTAATAAATGAAATATATTCAATGTCTCCCATAAATATCTTCCCCTTTTGTACTCTCCATAAACATACCCTACTTAAAACCTTTCTTCATAACCTAGGGAAATGAAACATAAGAAAAGGTGAGCTCGGATGCTTGGTAAGGTTAAACATGGGATATATCATTCTATTATCATGTTCATAAGATAATAATAAGGGTATGAGATCATGAACATAACTTACAAAGTGCATTCCCAACTTTTCATAGATCATAAAAAAAATTCATGGCATAAAAATTATCATTCTAAAAGAAATTATGTATAAGAGTGTGAAATAATTATAATTCATGAACCATGAGCTCATCTCATAAAATTTTGGCACCAACATAGGTATAGAAACCATTTCATTTTTCAAGTTTAACTACCAAGATTATAAAACATAGTGGATCATGACTCATCACATATTTCCTATTGTGGATCAATCCCATCGGCCTATTTCTCATTGTGTATCAAGCTCATAAACTTATTTCACACTATTATCTCATGATATATAAAGCTTCACTAGATGCATTTGATGGAGATATAGGTCTCACCCATCTTAGTTTATAATTCAACCACCTATCCTTGGTTAAAATGTAACCATCATCCTTAGTTATAACGTAACCACCATCCTTGGTTATAAAGTAACCATCATACTTAGTTTATAATGAAACCACATATTACATAATGAAAATCATATATATATGTGCCAAAAGATTATAAAATATTCATCATATCAAAACTCATGAAAAGAAATGGGTTCTATAAACATCTCATCATAGCACAACCCATGGAAAAGAAATAGGTTTCATAAAAATATTTTCATAATAATCATAAATCATTAAGAGAAATAATAAGGATGGTATCATTATATCAATCCCTATTAAATCTTAAGTAACATCAAATGATTTCAACTTATATGGAAAATGATTTTGAAAAAATCACTTGGAACATTTCTTGAGGAAAATAACATTTTCACTTTGAAATCATTTATTTAAAATACAAAAAATTAAAAAAAATTAAAGAAAAAAATTTATTTGAAAAAAAACTTGTAAAATTGTAAAATAATATTTCAAACATTAGGTGGTCATGACAGTGGGAAATACCATTCATGTCATACAAATTAAAACAAATATTCCTTTCACATTTTTGTAAGAAAAGTCAAAATGTACCTTATTTGGAAAATAATAGGAAGATTAATTTTTAAAAAATTTAAAAATATAATAATGTGTAAAAATTACTTTAAATAATCATATTAAAACATTCTTAAAAACATTTTTAGAAAATATGTATTTGGAAGAAAAAAATTGTCCAAAGAGAGAAATAAAGTCGATTTTCTTTTAAAAAATTATTTTGAACTATTGAGTAAATAAGGAGATTAAACTGAAATAAAAATATCTAATTTTAATAAATAAAAATAGGATAAGAAAATTCATTATTTTCTTGAAATATATATCATAAGATTTCATTATCAGAAACTTAATCATAAACAACCCCAATACACAATGAAGTTGTAACATAAAACCTTTATCATTTTAGTGTATTTTGAATCATAAGCCTCATTAAATAAATAACATTATATAGATATTTAAATCCCTATAATTGTTATAATAATAATTATAAAAAACATTCATGGTAATTATATACACTGCATAAAAGAAACAAGTGGTGAATATGGCATGTGTCTCACGGATATAAAAGTGAGACGAAAGTCCCTTTCCACTTGGAAAACTTTTTAATTATAAGAAGAAAAAAATAACATCAAATTAACTTTAAATATTATTAAAATAAGTATATTCATGATATAACATGTCAAAGTGTTAGTATATACACCACAAAAAATAAACAGGTGATGAATATGGTATATGTCTCTTAAAAATAAAAGTGAGACTAGAAATCCCTTACCTCAAGTCTTGACTCTATTCATTCACGTTCGAACCTACTATATAATAAATATATTTTTATTATAAATATATTTTAGAAACTTAATAATATATATAATACCATATATTATCTACTTATAACTTTTATTACCTATTTATTAACAATTTCCTTGTTAAAATCATGTTTTGAGTAATAACTATTTCATTTTCCATTTATGTTTTGGTTTGGTATTTTCGGTACTTTTACTTTTATCATGGTTCCATAATATAAATAATTTTAATCATGATATAAATATCATATATATTCATTATATATGTATTTATATTATTCCATAAAATTTAGAGATAGAAAATTAATTACACCGTTCATAGAGACGGTAGGTTGTATGTACGCATGAACGTTGTTTCCATTTTCTCGACGGTTGGAAAAAAAAGAAAGTAAATAATATATAACTTTATAGAGACATTATTATTGCATATATATAACATATATTCATTAAATTTATCCTTATTACCTTTCATTTAAAGTGTAAGTGAAAAACAAATCGCATCGCTTCACGAGGCGGTATTTCTCCATACACACGAGCGACGTTATCATATTCCCACGGAATGGAAAGTAAGAAGGTATATGTGATATCATAATTTTAAAAGTATAATTATTTCATAAATATCATATAAATATGTTAAATCCATCATTATAATCAGTTGTGATGGGTGGTGATAGAAAATGAATTATATCAGTTCGCAAGGCAGTAGTCTGTCGTACACACGATCGATGGTTTTGTTTACCATTTGATAGAAGGGGGTATGGATATAGGTTATGATATTAACATAATAATAACTTATTATATGTTATATATTTTTGTTATTATATTATTATAGTTGGATAATATTTTCAGGTGGTGGAAGAAGAAATAAAACAAAAAACAAAAGTTTAATAATTTTACCTCTTCTTCAGAGAACTTATTTGGGTTTATACCTAAAGCCTTATTATGAGGGGTTCCTAACCATAATAAGGAATCTGGGGTGTTTTTATATAAGTAAGTGATGTATTTTTTTAGGGTTTTTCTAAACCATGGTACTTTTTAAGTGTGAATAGGGCATGCGAGTAGATGTCCTATTATAAGTGGGGAAGGAACCCACTTAGAAACTACATGGAAATTTCACAAAAGAATCCAAAATGATAGTCATTCCCAAGAAAGATTATTCCAAATGACCATAGATTAAAAATTTGGATGGGTTAAGTTTATAATATTTCCATACAATATTATTTAGACAAATTTTATTGTCAAACATACCCTTATCTTTTAGTTTAACCCCAAGGTAAACCTGTTCTAACTATAACCATGGTAATTAATTTTTACTATTTTTACTATTCATTTTGAAAAAAAATTAAGTTAAAATTATTATATAATAATTATTATTATAATTACAAATATTTAATCCATTTTTATAAATTTAAATCATAAATTTGTCCAAATTTAATTTAAAATTAAACTTGTAGATGTGATGAAAAAGTGGTTTTCCCGAGAGAACTTTTTCATAAGTAGATAAAGTTTTAATATAAAAATTTAAAATGAAATTTATTCCAATGAATTAAATTAGATTAATAAATATATAATTGTACTAATTTTACTTTTAAAACCATATTAAAATAAAATTTATCTTTTAAATTCTTTAAACGAAAATGTAGTTTTTAATAAATATTAGTATTCTCTTACTATTCATTGAAAAAATAATATTTTTAGAAAATTCTCAAAAATTTACTCAAATATAATTTTGACATGTAGATTTAAAAAAAATTATTTCATTTTTTTAAATAAATTTCCTAAAATTATTAAAAATTAATTTTAAAATTGGTGTGAAAAATACGGTAGAACTATGTTTTTATAAACAAATACCGTTTTTAAGTGTAAAATTGGATTTATTCTTATCTCATGCCTAGAAAAAACATAAGATGAATGTTAAAACATTTTATTTAATAATATATATATATATTATTAAAATCATTCACTAAAATTGATTTACTTAATTTATTGAGATAAAATTCATTTGTGCGTATAAAAATAGTTTTTTAGAAAAAGATTTCTTTTATTTTCAAATGGTTTTTTATTTTCATTTCTAATTAATTGGTAAAAAAATAATTAATTTTATATAGATACTTATAAACCATATATTTTCATAATTTATTTAATCATATTCATACTCAATTTTCCAATGTCTAGGTGATAACTATCATATTAAATAATAGTATTTTAATAGTATATCATGTTTCATTTAAACTCAGTGTTGTGTGTAATGCAAGCTATCAAAAAAATTATTTGAAAAAATATTTCATAAAATATCAGGGTGTTACATTCTACCCCCCTTAAAGTTAATTTTTGCATTGAAATTTTTTCTCTTTAATACAAACAATTAAGGATATTTCTAACTCATCATATCCTCAGGTTCCCATATAGCTTTCTTCATCTGGTTGTTTTGCAACAAAACTTTGATCAGGTGAGTGGTATTGTTTCGAATAACTTTCTCTCTATGATCTTTAATCTCTATAAGCTTCTCCTCATAATAAATATCTTTCTCCAGTGGTATGACCTTTGATTTCAATGTATGTGAAGGGTTAAGTATGTACTTCCTTATGAGAGATACATTGAACACATCATGAATTTGAGAGAGGTTCAGTGGAAGCACCAAGTGATAATCAACCATTACTACTAGATCAAGAATCTTGAAATGGCCAATATACCTGGGGATTATCTTTCCTTTTTTGTTGAATCTCATAACCTTCTTAAATGGATAAATTTATATAAATTCCTTGTCATCGACTTTGAATTCTTGATCATGTCGATAATTGTCAGTATAAATTTTCTATCGACTTTGTAGTGCCCTTATGTGTTACTAAATGAATATAACCTTCTCTTCCATTTCTTCATATATATTGGATCCCAATAGCTTTATTTCTATAACTTCATTCCAATACATTAGAGATCTGTACTTATTTCCATAGATGGATTCATAAGGAGTCATCTGAATGCTTGAGTGAAAGCTATTATTCTAAGAAAAATCGACTGGAGGTAGGTGTTAATGTCAACCACCTTTGAAATCCATAGAAAAATATCTTAGAATATCCTCTAGGGTTTTAATTTTTCTCTCAAAATTACCATATTTCTTAGGATGGTAATTTTTGCTAAAACTTAACTCTATATCCAAATCCTATTGAATACTTCACTAGAACTTCAAGGTAAACTGTGGATCCCAATAAAACACAATATAATGTGGTATTTCATTCAACCTTACCACTTACTTAAGGTGTTTCCCAGAAATATAATCCTGATAAAAATCTTATTTGATAGTGATAAAGTGTTCTGGATTTATAAGGTGATTGACTACAATCCATATAGAATTATTCTATTTAAATGTTTTGGGGAGTTCAGTGACAAAATCCATGGTGATTTTTTCCCATTTATATTCTAGTATGGGTAATGGTTATTACATCCCTTTAGACTTTTTTCTCTTAGTATTAATGATCCGACACACCAAGCACCAATATAAAAATTATGAAATATCTCTCTTCATGTCAAACCACCAGAAATACTCCTTCAAATCTCTATACATCATTGTACTTTCAGGATGAATAGATAATGAAGAACTATAAGCTTCCTCTAATATATCCTTCTTAAAATCAAGTATGGACAGAACACACAAATGATTCTTGAACCTTATCATTATATCATAATCAAGGTTAAAATCAGGAACATTTCTCATCTTCTTTTTTAGTTCCACATCTTCCTTCAGTGCCTCTTCAATCTTCACTTGGATAGATAGTTGAGCATTCATTTGGGAAAGATGAGATTTCTCCCCTTCCTTTAATATATCAAGATATATCCTTTATAAATCCATAGATATTGGATATTTTGTGATCCTAATCATAGATAATCTAGCATGATCTTTTCAACTCAAATCATTGTCCACCTTATTTTCTTTCCCATGGTGGTAATGTATTGATCAATCATAATCTTTAATCAGCTTCAACCATCTTTTCTGGTTCATATTCAACTCCTTATATGTGAATAAATTCTTTAAAATTTTATAATTGGTATATATATTACACTTTGATCCGTAGATATAATATCTTTATATCTTCAATGCAAAAAATATCACAGATAACTTTAAATCATGAGTTGGGTAATTTTACTCATGAGCCTTTAATTACCATGTGGCATAAGCTATAACCATATCATTTTTAAATATCATAGTTATCTCTATGATAAAACATATATTCCCAAAATCAACTTAATATTTATATGTCGCATCATTTACACTAACCAATACATCATGTAGTACATTGGTATGAATTTCACCCTTATCACCCTTCAGTTTTGTGTAACACCTCAATATTTCACGATACGTTTCTCTTTGAATAATGCAATAGCTTACGTTGTACGCAACTTGGAGTTTTAGCACACCAAGACCAATCAAACTAGCCGTTATGAATAGTAATACCCACTTTTTGAAATTTTATAAATTTTATTTTTCAAAATGGACTTCATTTTTAGATTTGAAATATCAAAATTATCTTAGGGTGAATTTTTGATATTTTTCTGAAAACTTTCATTTTTTTATGAATAGTGAAAAACACTACATATTGTTTAAAACAAACTTTTTATTTAAATAAACAATTATTTTATTTAAATTTATTTTAGGTCAAAAAATATATATAATACCTATATATGTTCAATATAATTCATTGGAGTCATTTTATAATAAGATTAGATATATAAAATTTTTTAACTTTTTACCATCTTTTACCCACCTTCTAGGTACATTTAAAAATTTGCATAAAATGTAATTTTACCACTTCTGTGAATTAAATTTAGAAAATCTAAGAGACAAAGTTGACATCAGTAAGTAAAATTTGGTTCAATAGGATGAAAATAATTTTTGGTGAATAGTAACTTTTGAATTTTATTTACCGCAGTTAAAAGTAAATAGGGTAATTAAAGGTAAAAATGATATTATAATTACCCTAACATGTGTCATAATTCTATTGGATAAGTGTATTTCTATCAAAATAAACCTTAGGAATAAAATATGATCATTTTGGTCCACTTGGATTAGATTAGGACTTTTATTATTATTTTATTTAAAGAAGAGTTAAAAGAGTTAAATTCAAATTTTAATAACTAAAACATTTTTAATATATGTTTATACATAAGATAAATTCTACTATAAATATTAATTATAAATATAAAAAAAATTCTATATATTAGTATTTTATTTATAATTTTTATACATTAAATAATTAAATTTATTTATAACACATTGATGATACAGTAATTACCTTATTATTGAAAGATTAAAATAATTGATATTATAAATATTAAAATAATTTTAAATTGAGACTTTTTATATATTAAAATAATTTTATAGGTTAATATTACATTTTATGGTTGATTAAATATTTTTTTTTTGAAGTTATAAATTTTTTATGACTTTCACAAAAACCAAATACTAAATAGTGTCAAAATTGACTGAAATAAGTTTTTTTAAAAATACTATATTATTAATTGATATAATATTTCTAAAAATATAATTTTTGGTCAAATGACTTAGATAAGGTTATATATATCAATAATGAACCACTTGGGGTTCTCTTGGTATTTTATATTAAGTTTATTAACCATTTATTATAATAATACAAGAATACATGGTAAAAGTTAAACTATTTAACTAAGAGTTAAATCTAAAACATAAGGTTAATATGGTGACCTAGAAATATATAAAACCTATTGGTTGAGAGTTTTTCAACCCATCCCCACCTTATCCTTGAAATAAATCCTTTTGAATCCATTATAAACCAAATATGATTGTATAATAAATTAGTATTTTAAGCTTTTTCTAAAGTGACCCTCACCTCTCTTATAAAAGGGTACTTCCCCTTCTCTCAAAATAACACCTCCAAATACATTTGGCTTGTCCAACCCCTACTCAAATATCCTTCCAAATACCCTCACTTCAACCTAGAGGCCTTACTTTGATCATAAATCTAACCTAAGGAGCCCTTTTGATCAAATCAAAAGGAAGCACTTGAAGAAGAGGTAATAATTTCATCACATCTTTCAAAGTTTTTTTATTCTTCCACTTCCTCTTTCTTTGTTGTTTCCATACCAAAATAATAAATCCAATAACTTCTACATACTTTGATTTTATTATAAATATGGTACAACCATATTCATTATTATATCCATCCTATGAATGATAAAGTCATCATACGTGCGTGCGTACGGCTTACAGTCTTCACGTCGTGGTGTAGTTTGTTATTCAACACTTCATTATTTGGATGGGTATAATAATGAGTATAATTAATGTAAATAATAAATATAACATGTTAATTATTCTGTATATATGATATACCATCCAATTACATATGATTTCACCATCAATAGAATGATATTTTTGCTCGTGCGTACGTACGGATTACCGTCTCCACGAACATGATGAGATTCATTCCCCATCGTAATAATTCAAGAATAATTTTTATTTTATGATTAAAAATAATGTTTAAGAACTTAATATCATTCTATATATGAATCAAATACATCATATCCATAACAAACATGACTTATTTAACAAAGCATATAAAGGAAAACGAATCAGTTAACACCCGAAGCAATGATAATACTGAAATATTATTAACAAAGAAATGTTAGAAAATCATATATGATATCATATTTATGTATGTGGTTCCTATATAATTTAATAAAAATGGTTTAACTATTATACAGAAGGTTAACGTACCTTTGATCAAGGAAAAGTACAAGGTAAGGGTTAATTCTACAATCTCTTAATTATCCGAGGTTGTTTATACGTGAGTATCTACTGGGACCTCTTTATCATCCACATTTTTGTTTTTTAAATGTATTTCAAAACATTTTTACTATTTACTAGACTATAGTTTAAATTCATTTATACCCTTTTTTTACTTTTTATAAAAATTTTATAAATTAATCTTTTCGTTATTTTCCAAACAAGGTCATTTACGACCTTTTCGACAAAATTAAGGAAAGAATGTTTTTATTAACTTATATGACGGGTGCAAATATTTTCCACTGTTATAACACCTTCTAAAATTTCCTTAAAATATTATAAGAATATTTTTAAAAATAAATTTTTTCTTTTATAATTACATGACTTTTAAATGATTTCAAAATAGAAATAGATATTTCTCTCAAATAGTTTTGATTTCATCTATGTCAACATCCTTTGATGGATTTTAAACTTGTTTGAAGTTGATTTATTATGATACAATCTTCCATATTGTATTGAAGGTTTTGTGATATGTTTGAATGTGGATGTGTTATTTTTATACCATTCATGGTTTATGGTTAAAGTATTGACATTTTGTATTCTAGTTTTAATATGAATGTTTATGTTATGTTTCAATCTTTTCATATGAGGAATGAATTGGACTTAGTAAGTGATGGGTGGAGCCCGCTATAGCTCCTCGATACATCAGTAGGTCTCATGAGACAAACTAGTATCTTTTCACAAGACCTTGATGAAATATTATTTGTAGTCTTTTCATGAGACTTTGACTATGTGGTTATGATGTCTGGCATTATGCATTCCATCATTATGAAATTGGATATTGATATTACATGTGATTATTAGACTAGTAAAATATCCACATGAATAAGTAAATGGAATTATTTGATTTATCTTTTCCATATTATACTGAAGTTTAAGTTTAAAAGGGTTGTGTTTTAGTCTTATACATTTCCTTAATTGTTTATGCTTATTTATGAAATTTTCTGCTATATTGTTATCTTTACTAAGCACCTGAGCTCACCCCTTTATATGTTTTATTTTTCTCAGGATGTGAAGAAGTATATTATAACTGACCTGTAGGGATAGTCTAAGGGAGATCAATGTGTTAAAAGGAGACCCAATGTTTTTGTTCTTCAATTCATAATGTAATGTAAAACTTATGTTTGTATCTAGTACTTCCAAGGATACTAAACTGATCGGTCTTTCGGGATTTGATCCCTTGTGATCATGACAATGTTATGTAATAATGAACTAACTCTAGGTAACTAGGGTTGGGGAATTACAGTTGGTATCATAATAAGTTTAGTACAAACCTTGGAATCTAGATTTAGAAAAAAAAAACTCTGATTAGAGAACATTACCCTAAGATAGACTTTGAGGATTAGTATAGAAAAACATCCTAGAATTTTGGTAATGTAGAGATTTTGTGTATTTTCCAAGAAATACATCCCTATCTGGATATGAGTAGGTAGAGGTGGATCTGGCACATATGTACCTAGGAGTGAAAACTCTGACAAGGAGTTTCAGTCTTGACTCAGGGTATCCTGGTATGCGACAATGGGTCTTTCTTCACTCTTGGTTACGACAATCCTGGGGGATATGCTTAGGATAATTCAAATTTTCTTTACAAACCATTATGAAGGATTTATGAGTAAATACTTCCTTAAAGAAAACATTTTTTATGATTATGGATTATAGGCATAAACTATTCAATTTATGTTAGGTATTTTACTAGTTTAGAATTATGTATTGTGAATCATAAATTAATCTAGTGTGTGCCATTGTTTATAAATGGAACCTAGTGGAAGGAATGGAAACCGTATCAACGCACGTAATCCATATAGGGATTTCCCTCATACTCAAGATAATTATAGTGGAGTTGGTGATGCAACCGATGCTGAACAACTTATAACCATACTGGGACAACTCACACAGGTTGTGAATAACAACCTTACCCGTATAGAGCACCCTGATCCACAACGTGGAGGATCAATGTTAGACCGCTTAATAAGGCAACAACCACCAACATTCAATGGTACTACAAATCCATTTGTATTTAAGCAATGGATAAGTTCCTTAGAGAAAATATTTCATGCTTTGGGGAGTAGCGAAAGGGAAAAAGTTGTCATGACAGTTTATCGCCTCATAAGAGATGCAGATCAATGGTGGTCATTAATAAAAAACACAAAGGAGTGTGAAGAATTATCAAATATGGAATGTAGGGAGTTTAAAGAGATTTTCTTATAAAAATACTTTCCTCGTGACCATCGAGCGGATATGGAAAAACAATTTCTAAGTCTGAGGTAAAAGGAGGATGAGAATGACACAAAGTATGAGGCTAACTTTACAAGGTTAGCAAGGCATGCAGTAGATTATATACGTAACCCAAGGAGTAATATTGATCGATTATTCGATGGGTTAAAATCATTTCTCCATCAAGCATTAGTCTCACAATCCTTCTCATCATATGAAGATATTGTCTCATGTACTATCAAGACAGAAAAGGAATTCTCTAAGTATTACGGCTTTAAAACAAAGCAAGAGAAGAAGAGATCTGTTGAACACTCTGGAAATGGAAATAAGGGGAATAAGGGAAAAGTTGAATTTCCATCATGTAGTAAATGTGGGAAGAAACACCCCGGTACTTTCCTGAAGGGAATGGGATTATGTTAAAAGTGTGGTGAAAAGGGCCACCAAGTTCATGATTGTAAGAGAAAGAAATAGGTTGTCAATGTTGAATTCTACAATTGTAGAGAAATGGGGTGTTATGAAAATGAATGTTCTAAGCTCCAAGGAAACTTACCTCAAAAAAGGCCAAGGGAGAAAGGCCAAGCTTATGTGATCACTACTGCTGAAGTTGAAGCTCTGAATGATGTGGTGGCAGGTAATTTAATGGTTTCCTCAAATTTAGACAATGCTTTATTTGATTTTGGATCATTGCATTGTTTCATATCTTCCCAGTTTTCTAAGAAAATTAGATATTTCCAATTTTATTTAACAAGGAAGTTGTCATTCAAAACTCCGAAGGGAAGTATCATTGTAATAAATTTTTGTGAATTAGTCCTCATTAGGGAATATAAATGTTCTTTATCTGTTGATATCATCGTCATACCCATGATTGAATTTGATATAATCCTTGGTATGAATTGGATTTTGGACCATGATGTGAATATTTATTTTAATAAGAAGGTGGTTACAATTTTCGATGATGAAAAGGAGTACCTTATCTTTAGAGCAGAAATGTCACCACCTGATTCTTATCTAGATCCACCCCTAGTAGCTCTACTAAATTCAATTATTATGGAGGAAGATAATGAAATAACTATGGGTGAGGAAAATAATGTTCAAATAGAGGACGTACCTATTGTGAAAGAATATGTTGATGTGTTTCTAGAGGATTTACCTGGACATCCTCCAGAATGAGAAATTGAGTTTTCTATTGATTTAATTCCTGGTTCAAGGCCTATATCAAAGACCCCTTATAGAATGTCCACTGTGGAATTAGTAGAAATAAAGAAACTACTAGAGGAATTGATTAATAAAGGATTTATTCACCCTAGTGTTTCTCGATGGGGAGCCCATGTTCTTTTTGTTAAGAAGAAAGATAGATCTATGAGGTTGTGCATTAACTGCAGGGATATCAAGGCTATAACAATAAAGAACAAGTATCCCCTACCTCACATTGATGATTTATTCGACCAACTTCATGGAGCTCAATATTTTTCAAAGATTGACCTTCGATCTGGATATCATCAGTTGTGTGTGAAGAAGGAAGACATTCTAAAAACAGCATTTCAAACCAGGTACAGGCATTATGAGTTTACAGTAATGCATTTTGGACTGACTAATGCACCCTCTGTTTTCATGGATATAATGAATAGAGTTTTCAAGGAATATCTTGATGAATTTGTAGTAGTATTTATTGATGATATATTGGTATACTCAAAAATCTATGAAGATCATGAAAATCATTTGCGCGCTATTCTGAAAACCCTTAGAAGAAATGAATTATATGGGAAGTTTAGAAAATCTGAATTTTGGCTTCAAGAAATTTATTTTCTTGGTCATATTATCTCTAAGGATGGAATCTCTATCAATTCTCCAAAGACCAAGGAAATCCAAGAATGGACAGCACTGACAAGTATAACTGAGGTATGCAGTTTTATTGGTTTAGTAGATTATTATCAGTGTTTCATCCAGAATTTTGCCCGATTGGCAAACCCATTAACCAAGCTCACACATAAAGGGGTTAAATTTTTTTGGATAAAAGAGTGTGAAGAATGTTTTAAATAACTGAAGAGAATATTAGTCAATGATTCTATCTTGACTCTATCATTGGGGAATGATGGGTTTGTTATTTATAGTGATGCTTCAAAGAAAGGACTTGGTTGTGTCCTTATACAGAATGATAGAGTTATTTCATATGTATCACGATAGCTAAAAATTCATGAATAAAACTATCTCACTCATAATCTTGAGTTATCAGTTGTAATCTTTGCTTTGAAGATGTAGAGACACTATCTCTATGGTGAAAAATGTGAGATATATACCGATCATAAGAGTTTGAAGTATGTTTTCTCACAAAAATAACTCAACATAAGGCAAAGAAAATGGATTGAACTACTCAAAGATTATGATTTCACTATACACTATCACTCGGGGAAGGAAAATAAGGTGGCAGATGCTTTGAGTAGAAAAGATTATGGAGTTTTGAATAAGATGAGAGTTCAAAGGGATCCTATGTTCATGGATCTAGTAAAGATAGATATGGGAATAATCATGGAAGGTGAAACATCAATACTTTTTCAAATGGTTTCCAAACCATCTTTACTAGAAAGGATAAAAGGTTCTCAGACTGATGAGAAGGAGTTTAAAAATAAAATTAAAGCTGTGAATGATGGGAGATTGATTGACTTCGTATATGAAGATGGAATTTTGAAATTTGGGAAGAGACTTTGTGTTCCTAATATACCTGATCTAAAAAGGGAATTGTTGGATGATGCATATAGCTCCAATTTCTCTATACACCCTAGTAGCACTAAGATGTATAGCTATTTGAAGAAACATTTTTAGTGGGAAAACATGAAGAGGGAGACTGCTGATTATGTGTCAAGATGTATGGTTTGTTAACAGGTTAAGGCTAGAAGACAACATCCTAGGGGAGTCATGAAACCTCTTCCTATACCTGAGAAGAAATGGGATGATATTATGGTGGACTTTGTCATGAGGATACTAAAGACTCCTAGAAGGAATGATGCAATATCGGTCATTGTTGATCGCCTTACCAAGTCAGCACATTTTCTTGCTATAAGAGAAGATTTACCACTTAAACATTTAGTAAGACTATATATTAATGAAGTTGTCAGACTTCATGGTGTACCCATATTGATTGTTTCTGATTGTGATCCACATTTTACATCAAGATTTTGGAAAAGTCTTTAGAAAGCCCTGGATACTGAACTTCATTTGAGCACTGCCTACCACCCTCAAACTGATGGATAATCAGAATGAACTATTCAAACCTTAGAAGACATGTTGAGATCTTTCTCACTTGACTTTCAAGGTATGTGGGATCATTATTTACATCTAGTATAATTTTCCTATAACAATAGCTTCCATTCAAGTATTCAGATGGAACCATATGAAGTGTTATATGGAAAAAGTTGTCGCACACCAACTTGTTGGGATGATGTTGGTGAAAGAAAACTCGTAGGCCCAGAACTTGTTGAGGAAACAATGGAAACAGTTAAGATTATCCAAACCCACATCAAAGAAGCTCAAAGTATTCAAAAGAGCTATACTAATAACTAAAGGAATGATTTGAAATTTCAAGTAGGAGATCATGTTTTCTTAAAGGTATATCCATGTAAAGGTGTTTTACGATTCAGTAAGAAGGGTAAATTGAGTCCCAGGTACATCGGACCTTTCAAAATTCTAGAACGAATTGGAGTTCTATCTTACCATTTGGAAATACCACCAAGTCTCTCTAAAGTTCATGATTTGTTCCACGTATCACTATTGAGAAAATGCATGCTTGACCCAACGCATGTACTCACCTATGAAGAAATAAAACTGGAACCCGATCTATCTTATTGTGAAGAGCCTGTCAAGATTCTTAATACCATAGAACAAGTGTTGAGAAACCGGACAACTCATCAGGTAAAAGTTCTATGGAGAAACCATAATATAGAATAGGAAACGTGGGAACTCGAGGAACTTCTGATAAAGAACCACCCAAATCTTTTTATGCAGTAGTATTCTAGAAATTTCGAGGAAAAAATTATTTGAAGGATGGAATAATGTAACACCCCAATATTCCATGGTACATTTCTCTTTGTATAATGCAATAACTTGCGTTGTATGCAACTTGAAGTTTTAGCACACCATGACCAATCAAACTAGCCATTATGAATAGTAATACCCACTTTTTGAAATTTTACAAATTTTATTTTTCAAAATGGACTTCATTTTTGGATTTGTAATATCAAAATTAGGTTAGGGTGAATTTTTGGTATTTTTGTGAAAACTTTCATTTTTTTATGAATAGTGAAAAACACTGCTTTATTGTTTAAAACCGACTTTTTATTTAAATAAGTAGTTATTTTATTTAAATTTATTTTAGGTCAAAATAGATATATAATACCTATATATGTTCAATATAATTCATTAGAGTCCTTTTATAATAAGATTAGATATATAAAATTGTATAGAACTTTTTACCGTCTTTTACCCACCTTCTAGGTACATTTGAAAATTTGCATAAAACATAATTTTACCACTTCTGTGAATTGAATTTCAAAAATCTGAGAGACACAGTTGAAATCAGTAAGTAAAATGTGGTTCAATAGGATGAAAATATTTTTTGGTGAATAGTAACTTTTGAATTTTATTTACCACGGTTAAAAGTAAATAGGGTAATTAAAGGTAAAAATGATATTATAATTACCCTAACACATATCTGAATTCTATTGGATAAGTGTATTTCAACCAAAATAAACCTTAGGAATAAAATATGATCCTTTTGGTCCACTTGGATTAGATTGGGACATTTATTATTATTTTATTTAAAGAAGAGTTAAAAGTGTTAAATCCAAATTTTAATAACTAAAACATTTTTAATATAGGGTTATAAATAAGATAAATTCTACTATAAATATTCATTAGAAATATAAAACGATTTCCTACATATTTGTATTTTATTTATAATTTTTATACATTAAATAATTAAATTTATTTATGACACAGTGATGATATAGTAATTACCTTATTATTAAAAGATTAAAATAATTGATATTATAAATATTAAAATAATTCTAAATTGAGACTTTTTATGTATTCTAAGAATTTTATAGGTTAATATGACATTTCAGGGTTGATTAAATAATTTTTTTCAAAATTATAAATTTGTTATGACTTTCACAAAAACCAAATACAAAACAGTGTCAAAATTGACATAAATGAGTCTTTAAAAAAATACTATATTATTAATTGATATAATATTTATAAAAATATAATGTTCTTCCAAAAGACTTATATAAGGTTATATATATAAATAATGAACCACTTGGGGTTCAATTGGCTTTTTATAGTAAGTTAATTAACCATTTATTATAAGAATACAAGAATACGTGGTAAAAATTAAATCTAAAAGATAAGGTTAATATGGTGTCCTAAACCTGTCTAAAACATATTTTTTGAGATTTTTTCAACCAAAACCCACCTTATACTCTAAATAAATCCTTTTGGATCCATTATAAACCGAATATGATTGTATAATATATTAATATTTAAATCTTTTCCTAAAGTGACCATCATCTCTCTTATAAAAGGGTACTTCCCCTTCTCTCAAAATCGCACCTCCAAAGCCATTTGGATCAGCCAAAACCTAATAAAATATCCTTCAAACTACCCTAACCTAAACCTAGAGGCCTTACTTTGATCATAAATCTAACCTAAGGATCCATTTTGATCAAATCAAAAGGTATAACCCGAAGAAGAGGTAATAATTTCATCACCTCTTTCAAAGTTCTTTTCTTCCTTCACTTCCTCTTTCTTTGTTGTTTCCATAAAAAAATAATAAACCCATTGACTTATACATAATGTGATGTAATTATAAATATGGTACAACCATATTCAATATTCTATCCATCCTATGAATGACGAAGTCACCATACGTGTGTACGTACGGCTTACCGTCTCCACGTCGTGGTGTAGTTTGTTATTCAACACTTCATTATTTGGATGGGTATAATAATGAGTATAATTGAGGTGAATAATAAATATAACATGTTAATTATTATATATATATATTATATACTATCCAATTACATACTATTTCACAATCAATAGAATGATATTATCGCTCGTGCGTACGTACGGATTACCGTCTCCACGAACGCGATGAGATTCATTCCCCATCATAATCATTCAAGAATAATTTTCATTTTATGATTAAAAATAATGTTTAAGAACTTAATATAATTATGTATATTAATCAAATACATCATATCCATAACAAACATGACTTACGTAACAAAACATATAAAGGAAAATGAATCAGTTAACACCCGAAACAATGATACTACTGAAATATTATTAACAAAGAAATATTAGAAGATAATGTATGATATCATATTTATGTATGTGGTTCCTGTATAATTTAATAACAATGATTTAACTATTATACAGAAGTTTAACATACCCTTGATCAAGGAAAAGTACAGGGTAAAGGTTAATTCTATAATCTCTTTATTATCCGAGGTTGTTTATACGTGAGTATCTATTTGGGACCTCTTTATCATCCACATCTGTGTTTCTTAAAAATGTATTTCAAAACATTTTTACTATTTCCTATACTATGGTTTAAATTAATTTATACCATTTTTTTACTTTTTATAAAATGTTTATAAATGAATATTTTCATCGTTTTCCAAATAAGGTTTGTTACGACCTTTTCAACAAAATTAAGGAAATAATGTTTTTTTTTACTTATACGGCGGGTGTAGATATTTTCTGCCATTATAACACCTTCGAAGCTTCCCTTAAAAGATTATAAGAATATTTTCAAAATAAATTTTTTCTTTTATAATTACATGACTTTTAAATGATTTCAAAATAGAAAGATATATTTCTCTCAAACAGTTTTGATTTCATCTATGTCAACATCCTTTGATGGATTTTACACTTGTTTGAAGTTGATTTATTACGATACAATATTCCATATTGTATTGAAGGTTTTTTAATATGTTTGACTATGAAAGTGTTATTTTTATACCATTCATGTTTTATGGTTAAATTATTAACATTTCGTATGCTAGTTTTAATACGAATGTTTATGTTATGTTTCAACCTTTCCATATGAGGAATGCATTGGACTTAGTAAGTAACGGGTGGAGTCCACTATAGCTCCTCAATGCATCGGTAGGTCTCATGAGACAAAATAGTGTCTTGGTATAAGTCCTTGACAAAATATTATTTGTATTATTGGCACAAGGCCTTGACTATGTGGTTATGATGTCTGGTATTATGCATTCCATCATTTTTAAAATTGTCTCTTGATATTACATGTGATTATTCAACTAGTAGAATATCCATGTGAATAAGTAAATGGCATTATTTGATTTATCTTTTCCATATTATACTGAATTTTAATTTTAAAATGGTTTTGTTTTAGTCTTATACATTGCCTTAATTATTTATGTTTATTTATGAAAGTTTCTGCTATATTGTTATCCTTACTGAGCACCTGATCTCACCCCTTTCTATGTTTTATTTTTCCCAGGATGTGAAGAAGTATATTATGAATAAACTGTAGGGATAGTCTAAGGGAGATGAATGTGTTAAAAGGAGACACAATGTTGTTTTTTTTAAATTCATAATGTAATGTATAACTTATGTTTGTATCTAGTAATTCTAAGGCTACTAAACTAATCGGTCTTTCAGGATTTGATCCCTTGTGATCATGCCAATGTTATGTAATAATGCACTAACTCTGGGTAACTAGGTTCAGGGTGTTACATTGTGATTTCAATCCCCATGGACTTTCCAAATGTGATAAGTTTTACTTTTTACTAAACCATATTAATATAATTCTTATAAAATCCCTAGAAATATATTGAAAATCCTTAAAAATAACCTTAACCCTCAAAGGTCATATAAACCCTGAAGGTTATCAATACCTTTAAACTTATGAAAAGATCAGTATTCCTCAAATAATACTTCATGTTGAACCTAAGGGTTTCACATACCTTATTCCTATAAAACATTTCCTAAAATGTCATTAATCTCATTAAAATCTCATAAATTTGAACCTAAAAAAGGGGTGTATAAGACTTTGAACTTATGATTGACCTTAAACTCAAAAACCCATGATGGTGTCTACAAATCTTAAGTTAATATTATATGAAGACATAAATGCTTCCCAAATTAATACAATCCTTAGATGTTTTATGATTCTTATAACCAAAATACAATTGGTAAAATACTTCTACATCATAATTATTGAATCCAAATACATAAATACCTCAATCATTTCACTTCATTCTTAAACCATTAACTATACTGCATCATCTTATTCCTTAATACCTTCTTCCTTTTATATGTAATTTGTAGTAACTTCATCATCAACAACAAAACCTTTACTAATTAAACCTTGTTGATCCTCTTCCTTATATTTTCACCTAGGACATTGATTTTCATAATGACCACACTTTACACATTTAAAAAATTCAACCATTGATGGTAACTTAAGGAAACCATTATTCTCATCTATTTCATTAAATGAACATTTCATTTTTCTGTAATAGTTACTTACTTTATACCCTTCTTCTCCACACATAAAAAATCTTCTCATTCCTTTTAGACATTCCATTGAGTTTTTCTTCCCACATTCTCTACATATATAAAATTAAATATTTTTTCCTCTATTTTCCCCACCACTTGATCTCTCAGCAAACTCCATCCTTCTCTTCATTGGTGATTTTGAGAGTTGGTTAAGGTGAAAGTTGTTAATCGTATATCATGATAACTTATTAGGCATAATCACAATGTCCTTCACTCCAGTCATCATTAAAATTGGTTTCTCATCAACACATTATCTATTACATTCAAAATTAAGACATTTCCTTCTAGTTCCCACCATTGACTAAAACTAAAAAGTATAGAGTGAGTAACAATATTCATAGTGGTAAACCACATAATCATAAAAAATTATTTATAATATGTATAAATCATGACACCTTCATTTCAATCTAATACATTGTAGGTTTAACCTAGGTTATCCATGATCATCATCTATTAAAATCCTTCATGATAGTTTATAAAGTGTTTGTGAATTTCCAAAGCATATTTCTTAAGAATGTCAAATTGGGTGTGCAATAAGGATCATTTCCATGCACCAGGTGACAATTGAGTCCAGATCAATGTGACCATTTCAGATTTATTACCCCTAGGTACAACCGTTCCAGATCCGCATTCACTTGTAGTATCCAGATAAGAATGTAATTTCTTGAAAACCACTCACTCTATACTTCACCAAAATTCCAAGATATATTTATATACTTAGAATTATAATTAGACTTATCCTTATACATATCCCTAGGTATCTCACTAAAGTTTTATTATCCTAGTTCCAAAGGTTAACTAAACCTTTCTCTGATAAAAACTAAAATTATTTAGGATTTTCATATATAAATATCACATATTTTTAGATGAATATTCAATAAATTTCACAAATAAACACTTGTGGACTATAATTTTTTAGTGACTTTGGAGACTAGGTGCACAATATTCTTATTTAATTAAATATCTTTAAAATATCCCATAAAGATATTCCCATTTTTTACTCTTCATAGATATACCCTGCTTAAAACATTTCTTCGTAACCTGGGAAAAAAACATAAGAAATAGTGAGATCATATGCTTAGTAAAGGTGAATATGATAGATATAATTATATAATAATATGAAATCATAATATAATCATAATAATATGATATCATGAACATAACTTACAAAGTTCAAACCCAACCTAACATCGATCATAAACATGATTCATGGAATAAAGCATTATCTTTCCAAAATATATGATTTATAAGAGTTTGAAATCATAATAATTCATTAACCATAAGCTCATGTCATAAAATTATGGCACTAACATAGGTATATAAACCATTTTATTTGTCAAGTTTAACTACCAAGACCATTAAACATAGTGGATCAGGCCTCATCGCTTATTTCCCCTTATGGATCAAGCCCATCAGCCCGTTTCCCATTATGGATCAAGCTTGTCGACTTGTTTCTCATTGTTATATTATGAGATATAAAGCTTTATCAAATGCATTATATGGAGATATAGGTTCCACCTATCTTGGATTATAATGTACCCACTAATCCTTGGTTATAACATAACCACCATCCTTGGTTATAATGTAACCAATGTCCTTGGTTATAACATAACAACCTTCCTTGGTTTATAATGTAACCACCCATTTCATAATGAAAATAATGAATATGTGTACAATAATATCATAAAACATTCATCATATCAAAACCTGTGAAAAGAAATGGGTTTCATAAACATTTCATCATAGCATAATTTGTGGAAAAGAAACATGTTTCGCAAGAATTTTTTAATAATAATAATAAACCATAGAGAGAAATAATAAGGATGATATAATTTGATCATATCCCCAGTAAATATTAATTAACATCAAAGGATTTCATCTTATATGGAAAGTTGTTTTGAAAAAATCAATTAGAATGTTTCTTGAGGAAAAGAACCTTTTCACTTTGAAATCATTTATGTAAAATCAAAAAACTCCCCAAAATTTAAGGAAAAAATTTTCTTTGAAAATAAACATGTAAAATCGTAAAAAAATATTTAAAACATTAGATGTTCATTACATTGGGAAATATTGTTCATGTTGTACACGTTAAAACAAAGATTCCTTTTAAATTTTTGTAAGAAAAGTCAAAAGGTACCTTGTTTGAAAAATGTTCAGAATATTCCTTTTAATTTTTTTTAAATATAATAATTCACTACTAGAAATCTGACCTTTCCCAATGCTTCTATACTAACGGTTTGTAAAAACCATTGGTATAGGTCCCCTTTCCCAACGGTTTGGCCAAACCGTTGGGAAAGCCCACTTTGAGGCCACCTTTCCCAACGGTTTGGCCAAACCGTTGGGAAAAGTACACTTTTTGGCCACCTTTCCCAATGGTTTGGCCAAACCATTGGGAAATACATACCCTTTCCCAACGGTTTTGGAAAACCGTTGGGAAAAGTCCACTTTGTGGACACCTTTCCCAATAGTTTGGCCAAACTGTTGGAAAAGGGTATACCTATCCCAACGGTTTGGCCAAACCGTTGGGAAAGGTCCCCCAAATATCAACCTCCCACCCAAAATTGAATCCATAATTAGAACCTATACCAACGGTTTTGACAACCGTTGGTATAGGTCCTTTGAATTTTTATCAGATCTTCTTACCGAGAACATTATATAAATAAAAATTTAAAATAATTATGAGAATACATATATATATATATTTATGTAATTATGTTCACAAAAGTCGTGTTAGGTTAGTGGTTAAGTCGTTCAATAATAAACTAGGGGTCCTGGGATCAAATCCCAGCGAATGTTTTTTTTGAAATACATATACCAACGGTTCCATAACCATTGGTATAGATTTTCATATTACTTATACCAATGGTTTCCAAAGCTGTTAGTATAGACTTATCCCAACGGCTTACTTGGCAACGATTCTCTAAACCATTGGTATAGGATATACCAATGGTTTGGAGGCTTATACCAACAGTTCCAAACCGTTGGTATAGGTTGTTTTTCCAGTAGTGATTGTTTAAAATGAATTTAAACAATCATATTAAAAAATTCTTGAAAAAAAATAGAAAACATTGATTTGGAAGAAAAATATTTTTGGTTAAAAAGAGAAATAAAGTTGATTTTATTTAAAAACATTCTTTTTAACTATTGATTATATAAAAAGAATAAAATGAAAGGAAAACATGTACTTTTCATAAATAAATAGAGTATAATAAAATTCATTAGTTTTTTGAAATATGTATTATAATATTTTATCATCAGAAACTTAATCATAAACAACCCCAATACACAATGAGGTTGTAACATAAAACCTTTACCACTTTGGTATCTTTTGAATCATAATCCCCATGAAATAAAGAACCTTATATGTACATGTAAATCCCCATAATTTTCATAAAAATAATCATAAAAAAACATTCTTGGGTATTATACACACCACGTAAAAGAAACAAGTGTTAAATATGGCTTGTGTCTCATAGATATAAAAGTAAGACAAAAATACCTTACCACATAGGAAACTTTTAAATTGTATGACCCATTAAATAATAACATAAAATAAAACTTTAAATATTATTAAAATGATTAGATTCATGATACAACATGTAAAATGAGAATTATATACACCACATAAAATAAATGAGTTGTGAATATGGAATATGTCTCCCAAAAATAAAAGAGAGACCAGAAATCTCTTACCTCAAGTATCGACTCTCTTCATACACCTTAAAACTTCTTGAATAATAATTATAGATTTATTATACATCTATTACAGAACCATACTCATATATATAATACAATATATGATTTAGAGTAACCCATAAAATTTATATATGGAAAATGAATTACACCATTCATGGAGATAGTAGGTCATACGTACGTATGAACATTGTTTCTATTTTCTAAACAATTATAAAAAAAGAAGTTATATAATATATCACCTTTTTAGAGGCATTTTGATTTCATATATATCACATATATTCATTAAATTTATTCTTATTACCTTTCATGTAAAGCATAAGTGAAAAATGAATCACATCACTTCACAATGCAGTAGTTCATCATATACACGAGTGATGTTGTTGTATTCCCATGGAATGGAAAATGAATTACACCATTCATGGAGGTGGTAGGTCATACGTACGCGTGAACTTTGTTTCCATTTTCTCAAAAATTAGAACAAAAGGAAGGTAAATAATATATCATATTTATAGAGTCATTTTGGTTTCATATATATCACATATATTCATTAAATTTAACCTTATTAAATTTCATGTAAAGTATAAGTGAAAAACAAATCACATCGCTTCGTGAGGTAGTAGTCTGTCATACACACGAGCGACGTTACCATATTCACATGGAATGGAAAGTAAGAAGGTATATTTGATATCATAATTTAAGAAGTATAATTATATCATAAATATCATATACATATTTTAAATATATCATTATAAATATCCATTAGAAGTGATGATGGAAATCAAATTACATTAGTTCGTGAGGCGGTAGTTCGTCGTACACACGATCGATAGTTTCATTTCTCATTTGATGGAAGAGAAGGTGGATATAGTTAATTCAATTAATATAATAAATCTAAATATATTGGATATAATGGTGTTATTATATCATCATATTTGGATAATATTATAAGGATTTGGAAGAAAAAATAAAACAAAAACATAAGTTTAAAATTGTTACCTCTTCTTCGAAGAACCTCTTTAGATTTATACCTAAAGCCTTATTAGGGGGGTTTACTAACCAATATAATTCCTATATGATGTTGGGAGATAATTAATTAATGTATTTGGGTAGGTCTTGGATGAAAATATGGCTTTGGAAGTGCCAAAAGGGTAGGAGAGGATATGTCATTTTGTAAGTGCAGAAAGGAACCCGCTTGGAAACTACGTTGAAATTTCCCAAAAGAACCCAAAATGATAAATTCATTCCCAATAAAAATGATTCAAAATGACCATATATTAAAATTTTTTATATCATGTGGTTTTAATATATCCATAAAATAGTATTTATACAAGTTTTTTTGGAAAAAATACCCTTATCTTTTGGTTTAGCCCCAAAGTAAACCAGTTGTAACCTTAACCACGGTAATTAATTTTTAATATTTTTACAATTAATTTTGACTAAAAATCTTGTTGGAATTATTATATAATATTAATTATTCTCATTCCAAATATGTAATACATTTCTTTAAATTCCATTCAAAAAATTGGTAAAATTTATTTTAAAATTAAACTCGTAGATATTATGAAAAAACGGTTTTCCAAAGAGAAATTTTTCATAAGTATGGAAAGTTTTAATATCGAAATTAAATATAAAATTTATTTAAATGAACTAAATTGGATAAATAAACATATAATTTAACTAATTTAACTTTTCAAACCATATTAAAATAAAATGGATCTTGTAAATTCTTTAAACAAAAAGGTTATTTTTAATAAAAATCAATATTTTTTACTATTCAACAAAAAATTAATCTTTTCAAAAAAAATTAGAAATTTCAATAAAAGATAATTTTTACATTTATATTTAAAAAATGAATTTAATTTTTTCAAATAAATTTTATAAAAGTGTAAAAATAATGATTTTAAAATAAGGGCACAAAATGTGACAAAACTTTTTTTTAGAAAAATA
This sequence comes from Viscum album, assembly GCA_963277665.1. NCBI lineage: Eukaryota > Viridiplantae > Streptophyta > Magnoliopsida > Santalales > Viscaceae > Viscum > Viscum album. The sequence goes on from OY728131.1 coordinate 919,225,696, forward strand.
CAGTTTTTAAGCATAAAATTGGATTTGTTCTTATATAATACCTAGAAAACACATAATATGAATTTTAAAAAAATTATTTAATATATAATATATATAAATTTCATTAAAATCATTCAATAAAAGTAATTTATTTAATTTATTGAGATAAAACGCGTTTGTTCCCATAAAAATAATTTTTCAGAAAAGGGTTTACTTTATTTTCAAATGGTTTTTTTATTTTTATTTCTAACTAATTGGTAAAAAAAATTAATTTTATATATATGTATAAACCATATATTTTCATAATTTAGTTAATTTTATTCATACATGTCATTCCAATGGTTAAACGATAACTATCATATTAAATAATAATATTATAATAGTATGTCACATTTTATTTAAACTCAGTATTTTAACACAAGATATTGAAGAAATTAAATTTATGTGAAAAAAAAATCATAAAATATTAGGGTGTTACAGTTACCATGGTAGATCAACCTTATTTATTTAAATAAAATTGTTTTATTAAAATAAAATATGTGTGGATGAAATGTGAGTGTTAAGGGCCATGATGGACCCATGGATCCTAATTGGTGCCTTATCCACCGATGGTCAAGGGGAATGTATATAAATACATATTTAATATGATACATAGACCCTAAAATTGTGTAAATTAAATTAAATGAAATATTTTATTAAACCCCCTTAAAATGAATAATGTTTTGAGGTCCACGGTGGACCCTTGATCACTAGCTTGATGCATTAGTTGTCGGGGGCTAGAACTTAATTATAAATACACACCTAGATATACATGGACACCAAAAGCATATAAAGTAGGTGAATTGAATAAATATAGTGGGCCTTATAAAAATTTCCCTTTCTTATCCCCTGAGTAGGGAGCAATGATGGACCATGTATGGATAACCTCATGTATCACCTTAGAAATTAGGGGTAGACCATGTGAGGCTTGAGATTCCATATAGCCATTAGGATCACTGGTATGAGAGGGGTGAGTGTTCCTTTCCCCTTTTATATGTGAGTGATTGGGTAGGTTTCCCATGGGTGGGATTATTTATAGGTTGGGTGCGTAAGTACTGACCTAGAAAGTTGTGTGGTTTTTCGTATGAGGATATTAAGCTCATGAATCGTATATAGTTATGGTAATGATGAGGAATGTTATGACTTCTGAGTGAGGGTCTTGACCCAAGAGATGAGATTGAGATCGAGAAGCCTATGTAGGGTGTTCGAGTAGAGATGTGACCTGGGGGACCTCAGTGGGTGCTCAGTTTCATAATGACCCTAGAGAGGGGTAATGTAGTGTAATGAGTGTTATTAACCTTGGGTGTCACCTTAGAACCCAAATATCGGTGGTGTGATCCCGACTTGGGTTATAGAGGTTGAGATGGATCTAGAGGATCTTAGTGGATGCATATGTGGGCAGGAAGGGATATTTATGGGTTTAACATGACGTTCTAATGAGCTTATGAATGGGTTGTAATAAAAAATGTGCATATGATGTGTGGTGGTCCCAAGGAGAGAGGATTCCCCCTGTGTATGAACTGGGTCGGTTTCCTGGCAGGGCATGGTTTTCCCCTGAGTTATCGAATGATTTGTATGTGCTTCCTAATAGGGTGTAGGCACACCCTTGAGTTCTAGATGTGGTTGTTTGTTTCCAAATAAGATGTGGATGTTCCCTTGACACCACAAAAAAACTATAATTAAGTGACATTTTTCAGGAAACATCGCTGAAAATATATATATTTATATAGCTTATTTCCCCGCATCGATGTAAATATGTATTTAGATATATATATATATAAACACACACACACACACACACATGTATTTATATATAAAAACATATATATTTTTTAAATTTAGTCACGTTTTTTAAGAAAATGTGGCTATTTTAGTGACATTTTTACCAATATTTAAAATTGTGACTAATTATATATATATATATATAATTATAATTATATATATATACACATATATATTTACACACACACACACAAATATATATAAACATATATATATATAAACATAAAATATAAACACACACACACACATATATATAATATAATATAAACTTATATATATATATACATAAAATATAAAATATAAAATATAAACGCGCACACACACACACACACATATATATATCAATATATGTATATTAATATATAAAATTATATATATGTGTATATATAATATTAATCTTTTAAATACTGACACATATATATAAACATATATATAAATATGTATATATATATTTACACACACACACACATATATATACACATGTATTTATATATAAAAACACATATATTTTAAATTTAGTCACATTTTTAAGAAAACGTAGCTATTTTAGTGACATTTTTACCAGTGTTTTAAAATACAGCTAATTATATATATGTATACATACACGTGTATATTTACACACACACGTATATATAAACATATATATATATATAATATAAACATATATATAAACATAAAATATAAACATATATATGTATATAATATAAACATATATATATATAAACATAAAATATAAACATATATATATATAAACATAAAATATAAACATATAATATATATATATATTAATATATGTATACTAATATATAAAATTATATATATAATATTAATTTTTTAAATACTGACACGTATATATAAACATATATAAACACAGACAAATATATTTAGATATATATATATATATACATATATTTATATATAAAAAACACATGTATATTTCAAATTAAGAAAACGTGACTAATTATATATATGTATACGTACACATATATATTTAAACACACACACACATATATATATAAACATATATATATATATAATATAACCATATATATATAATATAAAAATATATATAAACATAAAATATAAACATATATATATATATTAACAGATGCATATTAATGTATAAAGTTATATATATAATATTAATTTTTTAAATACTAAAATCTATTTATATATATATAAATATAACATAATACCACTTTATATTCATAATCGGTATAGGTGATTTGGTCATGTCTTTGGGTATAACCGCACAGGTTGTCAGTTTAAATTCTTATGAAGACAGTGTGTGTACGGGATGTCACACCCAGTTTTTCATGTCTTTATTTTGATATGGTTCATCGGAAATCCTGATCCTTTTTATTGGGTCTTGTGTGAGATTAATATTGAGTTTTAAAGTTTTATCTATGTCTAATCACCCTAATTTGGGTTCCTCATTGCTTTTTTAGGAGTTTTTGTAGAAAGGGTGGTTATTTTATGATTTGGGTCAACCGTGAGCTCATTTCCATATTTAAAAACCAAATTTGTTTCTTTTATAACATCTTCATTTTTCAAAAAAAATCATTCATTTCATTTCCCACTTGGAATCCACTAACATATTAAACTACCATATCCTTTTGGACCCCCTTATAAATTCATAAGCATGGTGAATTTGGGTTATTTTGGTATTGGGTCAGCCCGTGGGCCCATTTCTAGTTTTAAAAAAATAATTTTTTTCTTTTATATATTTTTCATTTTTTAATATTTTTCAGTGATTCAACCTCCCATTCTAAGAAAACATACCTATTCTCACCCCCATTATCGAGTTTACCTATTTGAAGCTTATTTGAATTGCTTATTAGGGGAGCATTTTTCTAGTTTCTTCAAAACGTCCAGAATTGAGAAGGTAAATTTTTTCATCCATAAGTCATTCAATTCGTACTCTTTTTTCCACAAATCTTATTTACCTTGTTCTTACAAATATTAGGAGTCTCTCCAAGAATTTTCAATCCATTACCTTCTCTCTAAGGGTGAATATATAATGGAAGACGAAGAGTTTTCTAGGTGGCGAGGTGAGATTCTTTCTCCTTTCCCCTTCCTCTTCCTCCTCCTTTCATTATTTCTTGGTTTTCTATTCTCCCCTAGTCATGATATACCTATGGTTCTATTATAACATGATTTTTTATGGGGGGTTTTTTCATTTGGGTCTAGTCGTTATAGGTTTAGGGTTTATAAACCCTCAAATGGTGATATTGGGTGTGCGTTTCCATTACTCTAAGGATTTGATGTAGGATATCCCTTGTGCATGCCTTTATAATTTAAGTTTCATCATTTTATTATTTTTCACATCTTATATATATGTTTATTTTTGTTTTTCATCCTTTGGATAATTTTATTGTTGTGAAAAAAGGTTGTTTAAGCCTAGTTTTGTGAAAGGTAGAGTTGTTTTGTCATAAAAGTGCACATCAAGTATTTGTTTAAATGTTACGCTATCTTTAGAAACTATTTTTTGAGGTTTAAAACCTTTTTTATGATATTTTGAACATTTTATAGTATCTATAATAAAATATCACATGAAATTTGTGTTTTATTCCTTTTCAAGTTCTTAAAATAAATTGTTTTGTTTAAAAAGGGCATGTCATGTGTTCGGTAAATTTCCCGGTTGGCTTTTATGTGTGATGTGTGATTTAAAAATTATTTGTTTGGATTTATAAATGAATTGAAAGAATGATAAATGGTATTTTTGGTTCCTTTTATGGATTTTCAATTTGTATTTGGTTTTACAAACAAATGAGTTTTGGTTTACCACATGTTTTGGCCCGAGTTGTTGGAAAATGGTCTGTTTCACATCCTTATGAAAATGGTTCTGTTTTGAATATGTAACCTGGGTATTTTAAGGGATTTATGAATGTGGTTTTCTACTTTAAATGGTTTTTATACACCTCCTTAATAAAATTTAAATGCATACCTTGTTCAAATGTTAGTTTTGAGAAAGGCTTAATGGCCTGTTTGACATTTTTTTGTAAAAATGGTTTCCATCTGTATTTCATGTTCTATCTTTTGGGGCCATTTTATGGTCCATGAAAGTGATTTATTAATTGGTTTTGGTGATGAAAAATCTGTTTTTTTATGTTATTGATGGGTTTCTGGCCTTAAAAGATCATTTTTGAATGGATTTTATGTGCAAGGCATTTTTATACTCCTTGAAATTGTTTTATGAAACTTTTTAGTGGTTTATTGATTCGTGAAAGAAATGTGAAGCATGTTTGTGGGATATTTGTGTGTTTATGTTTTTGTAATGTAATTTTTATGTGAAAAGTGTATTTTATAATATGTGTAACTTTATTTAGTACTAAATGGAATCTCGGGTATCTAGGTGGGAATACGTGTACTAGTATGCTAGTGATCTCGTGGGGTTTGGCTCCTGTTTCACATAGCAAGTTTGACGATGACAACACTAACTAAACTATGATGATTATGATGTTGGAGGACCACTATGTTATGGGTATTCTCCCTAATAGTATCTCTTGTGCACGAGAATGGATATTTATTATGGTTACTTTCACCGAGATACGAGGTACCTGGGGCACACAACTAACTAGTGCCTAGGGGTGTTCCTGTGACTTGTGCGTATTGGCTATTTTGTACTCACCGTCGGCATACGGTGTATTTTTTTGGTAAATTCAGAAGTGTGTGGGATTTATTTAAAAGTTTACATTCTTTAAATAATCCCTCTTGAAAACTAGTTTCATTTTGAAGTTACACCTCTTTGAAAATTATTACTAGCATTCTTGTTTATAAAACATGCAAGTTTTTATCTAGTAATTGTTTTATAGCATGGGATATCATTTGGAAAACATGCCTTTATATTTGTATTTAAAACTTGAAATTGATGTTTATTTTATTTTAAATGATTTGAATTGGGAATAGAATATTGGGATAACCTACTGAGTTTTAATACTCATGCCTATAGTATTCTTCTATTTTTAGCCATTGTGAAGGTTTCAGTTTGAGTTTGATTGCCTTGGGAGACGTGTGATCATTATATTGGAGATTGAACTGCAGGTCACATGTAGTTAGTTGGGTATCTGGTTTGGTCAGTTGAGTTGTTGGTTTAGTTGTACTTTTAGTTTCTTGTACAAATAAGGTTCATTTTAGTTTTTATTTAAATGTATTTTGGGTTGTCCATTTCTTTCTTCCATTTGTTTAATTGTTTATATATGGGAGAAATCATTCCCTTGTGTACTCTATTGATTCCCTTAGTGCTTTTCACCATCCTGGGAGGATCGGGAATGCCTCTCGGGACTTGTCGCGGGCTGGCCCTTGTGATCGGTTCAGGGTCAACTCAGGCTGGTTCATGAAAAAATGGTATCTGAGGAGGTCGGCTCTTAGAAAACCTTTTTTTATAGTGCCCTTTTTATTTGGGGTATGTCAAGGTATATAGAGTATGATTTTTGGGACTTGAGGGGTAAGTTTGGGAAGAGTTTTGCGAACTATTGCTCATTCTGATCCTCGAGTTTCCACAGGATTTCTAGTTTTATTAGTTTCTTTTGTTCTTGTTGATTGTTTGGTGTCGGGATATGATAAGGGGAGTCTGACTAATGGCCTCTATGAGCTCACAGGGCTTGTCAAGCCTTGTGGAGCTGGGTCATGGTCTTGATATTTCTCTCTGTGTTGGTGTTGTGTTTGACATGTGTCCGCCAACCATATGGTCAAGTCACCCACCGACACCAGTTCCCTTTTGTGGGTTTCTTGGACCTTTCTTGAATTCTGATTTTTTTTAAATACTTATGTGAGAATTATAGAAATGGGTTTTAAAGGAAGGATTGGATTTTGAAAAGTGGAAAAAGGGGTTTCCAAAAATTAAATATAAGAATGGTTTGGGGAAGGTTGTTTTTTTTAACAAATTTTGGGGAGGACGTGGAAATGATTTAACGGGATTGGATTTTCCCTAATCTAAACTTGTGGTTTGTTGAAATAAAATATTTTGAATGTGTGAATCATTTTATGGTGATTCTAAATATTTTTTTTAAATGGGGTTTTTTGGGATGTTGAAAATTGTTTGAATCTTATTAATTGGTTTTGTAAATTGGTTTTGAGTGGTTGGTGTTTTTCTAGAAAGGGTATTGGTCTCAATAGCCATCAGATTAGGAAAAGATAACTTGCAGAATTTTAGAAAATGGGAACGGGTTGTTTGGAGTAGCTTGGTTGTTTTAAAAGTTGTTAAAAATGAAAAGGGGTGGGTTTTTAAGAAAATGGTTCTTGATGAAGTGTGGTTTTTTTTTTGAAATCTGGAAAGGGTTTTGACTTGGTGGTTAGTGTTCCTTTTGAAGGTACATGATTTTTGGAACAATGTTGTTTTTTTTAGCCTTTAGTGTTTTCATGGGTGATCACATGCATGGTTTTATTGATATCTGGAATGATGGACTATATGGTATGGTGGTTGGGTTCCTGGGGTGGCGCGGAAATGTGCATGTGGGTGAGACTTGATGAAACACCATTGGTGAATGAAGAAACACACCAAGTTAGTTTGTTTTTCAAAAGTGTTTTGAGCTGAAAAATTGTGGCCTTTGTTTATAAACCAATGGTTATGTGGCTAGTTTTTTTTCTATGTCATAGAAGAGTTCTTTGTTCAGTATTCTTACTTTTGATCTATAAATCATAATCTTGTTGTGTATTGAGATGATATCTTATTGGTGCCTCTGTTTTGGAGTAATGTTCAGTGGGTTTCTAAAGATGTGTTGGATGTTGTGATGTGGCCATAGATAGTTTTCCATTGGAAATATTACCTGTTGATCAACCTAAGGATTCATTTAAAATGTTAAATCCACCTCTTTAGATGATGCCTCAGCCTATTTATTTGTAATAGAGAGCTGTTTGGGATCGATTTAATGTGCTTTCAGATCATGATAATTCTTTCGTACATATCAGTTGTGTTCGATGATGTGGATGTGTTTTTCCATATTCCTTGTCCATTCTTCTCCTCATTCGGAGTGAGAGTGAATTTTGATATGTATATGTGAGTTCCTATTTAGATGAAGGTGTTTTTATTGAGCAAGTGAGTTTTTTTTTCTTTGAGTGGTGTGTTCCTTATTACCTAACTGTGGTGCAACGTATGCTTCAAGAATCAAGGCTCCAGTCATAGGCCTCAGAGTGAAGCTTTCTGTTAGGTTTTCGGGGCCCGCAGCGGAATCCAGTGGGCCGGGGATTTTAAAATTTTCATCGGCGAGACGATGGAACTTGTCTTCGCCGACGATCCGAGCCCCAGAGAGGTTTGAGGATCTCACGTAGATTATAAAGAGCACAAAAATAAAAAGAAAACTTACCCGTTTTAGATCTGAAGTTTTTATCAACCGCAACTTGTCACCGATGATCGTTGCATGAAGGATCCATAGCAGGATCCCTCTAGATCATCCACACATGCTTCAGAAATCTGCAGGAATGCCGATCGTTGAACTTCAGGTGCTAGCGCGGCGATTCGACGATATATTCGACGTTTCGATGATCACCGCATCGTCTATCTTGTGATGCGTGAGGAGAAACTCGATCCAAGCTCGAATAGAGAGCTTCTCTCTCTAGAGAGTGGGAGGAAAGAGAGGCTCTGGCCAAATTTACATGAATAGTTGTTGTGCTTGAGCCCCTCTCCTCTATTTATAGCGGATTGTGGAAATTACCCAGTTGGGTTCCCCAGCCCCCCGTTAATTCCACATTCACTAAATAAATAACTATGACGACTTAAAACTGCATCAATATTATTTATTTATTTTATCACATACATGTGATAAAATCCAAGCCCTTAAAGTCAACTCGTTGTCCCGCTTAATATTAAGCGAACCTTGAATATTAAAATAATATTCGTTCGATTAATATTTTCTCGTATTTACTGAACTCGTAAATACATTAAATAAATTCAATCCCAAATATTTGTAACTTGAATATTAATGAATTTATTTAATTATTTTGGTGATCGACAACATGGACAACGCTCGGACCCCGTGGCGGGGCCCACTATGTCCATATACCTATTCAACTGAATAGGGAGGATTCTTGCATACGCTATTGTGTGTGAACCTCTAGGCCTTTATCTCAATAGTAGTGAATAAAATCCATAGACCAAGAGTGGGATCTAGCAACCCGTCATGACCCCTAAAGAGATAAGGATAGTCATTGCAATGACTACCAACCTACGAACACTAACTGTGTACTATAGTCTCTTTGTCATTAAATATCTCATAAAGCAGGACGCACTCTTGTGTCATCGTACTTATCTTGATTTATTATTTTTTGATCTATCCGGATGGATTTTCCTTTCTACTGCTTTGGCTAAAGACTTATGAAGGTGGCACTATCCTGATCAACCAGGCTTGAGATATACAACTTCCTAAACTCAGAAGTGACAAATCCTTTCTTGACCATTCAACCAACGTCGTACCACCAGTAACGCACTCAACACAAACTACCTCTCCTCGACATTACTGCCATGGTTTTCACCTTACATCAAAGTACGTAATTAAATGATATAAATTGGTAATGGTCTCAATTCAGGAGACCAATACACATGTCTGTAAATAGGAACAACCAATAACACCTAAAACATGTGGTGTTCCTATTAGTGGGTCAGTCCTCATGATCTCATTTCTAGAGATCACCAAGTGCGAACTTCATGAGAAGAAGTATCAATGATTATGATCCCCCAGCACCTAATAGTCATACATCTACTATGTTCAGTCAGTAAGATGTATCTAGACTATAGAACATATATTTAAGATTAATGTCATAGTATCTAGAGGTTCTCATTATATCATGGGATCTGTTATAACCTTTCGATACAACCATTAATCTTTGGAAATTACCATTTCAATAGTGGATGTAGAATAGTCTACACTATTATGGTAAGATTACATCATGTATAGCTAATTGTATACGCGATCGGGTAATCCAAAGTACTGGATAGTTGGGTCTAGGGCACCCACTATTTCAACACTTTCCACGCAGTCAAGAAATCACCAGAGGTGTAGAGTGCTCAACTAGGATAATTCCTCCACAATTTTGGTAAGTTAGTTTCTACTCTATTGTGTTTCCTCATCACTGTGAATTTCTACTTGTCGCAATAAGCGTGGTGGACTTACCTCTCACACAGTTTCAATGGTTATGCCTTCATGGATGTGGGATTTTGATCAATGTCCCTGTGTGGACCGCCTGTGTAAATCGGGTGTGGTCTTGGTATTACCTGTTCATAGATGGAGGGTGTTGTGTGGTTCATATATTTATTTTGTTATTTTATTGGCCCAATGATTGATTCCCCTTACCTCCCTGCCCCGAGTGGTGGGGGTGTTGATCTGTACCGAAAGTGTTGGCCCAGTTCTTATACCCTCCTTTTGGGAGTGGGTGGTTTAAATGTTCACATTATAACCCTCTTAACTTGGGTTGGTAGGTTGTTATGGGATATTTTTGGTGGAATTGCACAAGTGATTCCCAATTCTAGTTAATGTTTAATTCTTGTTTTTTTGTTTTTCAATTTGGGTTCTAATGGTGGGGAGACCCACCACGGGTCTCATTGATTTTTCCTCCTAAGAACTTATCTAGTGATAGTTGTTTCTTAATGGTGGGGATTCCATCCCTTAATCCACTGGAATATTTGGTTTTCTCTTTGGTTTGGGTGATTTTTTGGTTTATTGTTAGAAGGCCCAACAATTGGGTTCTTAGTTTGGTTGTGGAGGTAGTGACTCGATCTTTCGGTCGATTCTCAGGAAGTGATTGAGAGTTGGTGTTTTGGTTGAGGTAAGAGGATTAAGTTCCATTAATGTTTGATGGTGTGTAATTGTATTAGGATTCTGGAAAATATTGATAAATAATTCTTGGGTATTGATCTTTAAGCTGGAAAGTGCTATGTCTTTCCGGGGGCGGAAAGGTTTAATGGTGGGAAGAATTGTCACACCCGATTTTTCATGTCTTTGTTTTGATCTGATTCATTGGAAATATTGATCCTTTTTATTGGGTATTAGGTGAGATTAATATTGAGTTTTAAAGTTTAATCTATGTATAATAACCCTAATTTGGGTTCTCTATTGCTTGATTAGGATTTTTTGGAGAAAGGGTGGTTATTTCATGATTTGGGCCAACTGTGAGCTCATTTCCAGATTTAAAAACTAAATTTGTTTCTTTTATAACATCTTCATTTTTCAAAAAAACTTCATTAATTCAACTTCCAACTTTTCCTCCACTAAAATATTAAAACTACCATATCCTTTTGGACCCCCTTATAAATTCATAAGCATGGTGAATTTGGGTTACTTATTTAGGTATTGGGCCAGCCCGTGGGCCCATTTCTAGTTTTAAAACAATAATTTTTTTCTTTCATATATTTTTCATTTTTTAATATTTTTCGGTGATTTAACCTCCCATTCGAATTAAAAATACCTATACCCACCCCCATTATCGATTTTACCTATTTGTATCTCATTTGAATCGCTTATTAGGGCGAAAGTTATCTGGTTTCTTCCAAACGTCCAGAATTGAGAAGGTAAATTGTTTCATACACAAGACATTAAATTAATAATCTTTTTCACACAAATATTCTTTATATGGTTCTTCCATATATTAGGAGCCTCTCCAAGAATTTACAAGTCATTCCCTTCTCTCTAAGGGTGCATATCTAATGGAATACAAAGAGTTTTCTAGGTGGTGAGTTGATATTCCTTCTCCTTTCTCCTTCATCTTCCTCCTCCTTTCATTATTTCTTGGTTTTCTATTCTCTCATAGTCATTATAGACCTAGGGTTATGTTATAAAATTATTTTTTATGGGTTTTTTGTTCGTTTGGGTCTGGTCGTCATAGGTTTAGGGTTTATAAACCCTTGAGTGGTGATATTGGGTGTGCGTTTCCATTACTCTAAGGATTTGAGGTAGGATATCCCTTGTACATGCCTTTATCATTTAAGTTTCATATTTTTCATATTTTTCACATATTATATGTATGTTTATTTTTTTTTCATCCTTTGGATAATTTTATTGGTGTGAAAAAAGGTTGTTTAATCCTTGTTTTGTGAAAGGTAGAGTTGTTTTGTCATAAAAGTGCACACCAAGTATTTATTTAAATGTTCCACTATATTTTGCAACTATTTTGTGAGGTTTAAAACCTGGTTTATGGTATTTTGAAAATGTTACAGTAGATATAATATAATATGACATGAAATTGGTGTTTTATTCCTTTTCAAGTTTTTAAAATAAATTGTTTTCTTTAAAAAGGGTGTGTCATGTGTTCGGTAAATTGCCTGGTTGGCTTTTATGTGTGATGTTTGATTTAAAAATTATTTGTTTGGATTTATAAATTAATTGGAAGAATGATAAATGGTATTTTGTGTCCTTTATGTATTTTTAATTTATATTTGGTTTTACAAACAAATGGGTTTTGTTTTACAACATGTTTTGGCCCGAGTTGTTGGAAAATGGCCCGTTTTACATCCTTATGAAAATGGTTGTGTTTTGAATATGTAACATGAGTGTTTTAAGGGATTTATGAATGTTTTTTGTGGCTGTAAATGGTGTTTATAAACCTCCTTAATAAAATTGAAATTCATACCTTGGTCAAATGTTAGTTTTGAGAAAGGCTTAATGGCCCGTTTGACATTTTTTTTGTAAAAATGGTTTCCATCTGTATTTCATGTTCTATATTTTGGGGCCATTTTATGGTCCATGAAAGTGATTTATTAATTGGTTTGGGTGATGAAAATTTTGGTTTGTTATGTTATTTATGGGTTTATGGCCTTAAAAGATCATTTCTTAATGGATTTTATGTGCAAGGCCTCATTATAATCCTTGAAATTGTTTTATGAAACGTTTTAGTGGTTTATTGATTCGTGAAAGAAATGTGAAGCATGTTTGCGGGATGTTTGTGTTTTTATGTTTTGGTAATATAATTTTGATTTGAAAAGTGTATTTGATAATATGTGTAACTTGATTTATCACTAAAGGGAATCCTGGGTATCTAAGTGGGCAGACGTGTACTAGTATGCTAGTGATCCCATGGGGTTTGGCCCCTGTTTCACGTAGAAAGTTTGACGATGATAACACTAACTAAACTATGATGATTATTATATTGGGGGACCACTAGGTTATGGGTATTATCTCTATTATCGGATCGTGTGCATGAGAAAGGATATTTATTATGGTTACTTTCACCGAGATACGAGGTACCTGGGGCTCACAACTAACTAGTGCCTAGAGGTGTTCCCATGACTTGTTCTCATTAGCTATTTTGTACTCACCATCATAATATGGTGTGTGTTTTTGGTAAATTCAGAAGTGTTTGTGATTTATTTAAAATTGTACATTCTTTAAAGATGCCCTCTTGAATACTATTTTCATTTTGAAGTTGTACCTCTTTGAAAATTTTTACTAGCATTCTTGTTTATAAAACATGCAAGTTTTTGTCTGGTAATTTTTTTATAGCATGGGACCTCATTTGGAAAACATACCTTTATATTTGTATTTAAAACTTGAAATTTATGTTTCTTTTATTTTAAAGGATGTGAATTGGGAATAGAATATCGGGCTAACCTACTGAGTTTTAATACTCATGCCTATAGTATTATTCTGTTTTTAGCCCTTGTACATGTTTCAGCTTGAGTTCGATCGCCTTGGGAGACATGTGATCATTATGTTGGAGAGTGACCATCGGGTCACATGGATTTAGTTGGGTATTGATTTTGGTTAGTTGAGTTGTTGGTTTAGTTTTACTTTTAGTTTCTTGTACAAATAATGTTCAGTTCAGTTTTTATTTAAATGTATTTTGGGCTGTCCATTTCTTTCTGTTGTTTGTTTAATTATTTATATATGAGAGGAATCATTCCCTTGTGTACTCTATTGATGCCCTTGGTTCTTTTTTCCATCCCATGAGGATCGGTAATGCCTCTCAGGACTTGTCACGGGTTGTCCCTTGTGACCAGTTTAAGGTCGACTCAGGCTGGTTCATGACACGGGATGTTATCTGTGGAGCATAGAACATGGGAGGGAGGGGTTTGCAGTGTTGGAGGATTGTCCGTAGATCATGGGGTTTGGGTGGGAGGTAGACGTGTATGTGAATCATGAGAAGGAGGAACTACTACAAAAATGACTTTTAGATACCGCCATCAGGCCGCTTTTGACGATCATAGTATCCCCGTCGCAAAAGGGAAATAGCGACTGCCAAAAGTGATCGCTATAGGAGTCCAGAAAGCAACCGCATGGCAGTCGTTGGGTAAGTATTTAGTGACCACCATAGGAGATCACTAATACTTTCATAAAAAAATCATATTAGTGACCAACTATGGGGGTTTCTAGACTACATCTTTTAAAAAAAATCATATCAAGAATCGGATGCTGCCATGCTGAATAAAAAAACCAAAAAAAACAAAAAATGGAAAACCAAATATATAACATTAAAAACTACTGACCAAAATAATACAGTTTCCATTCTTGATCTTCCTTCAAATGTAAGCATCATGATATCATCCCATCAAAATCACCATAAATATATGCCATCTAGAATAACAAAAGCACAAAATAAAGAACCAGTATTCAGAAAACTTCGGACCTTCCAATCTCCTTTCTCAATCAACCTACAAATATAATACAAAAAAACAATTAAAAAATCAAATATAAATAGGTTCTTTTCTCTCTAGGAAAAACACATAATATTTTATGAGAAATATCATAATATTTTTTTCCAAGAGAAAATTAAGGAGGTAAATAGTTAGTGGATTATGGCATTACACCAACAATGCATTCTTTTAGGAAACCTTCAATCATAAAGCCAATAAGCAACACTTGACATTCCAACTAAATATTAGTCTTGTCAATACCATCAAATTACATATAAACCATAGATTTTTTCACTGAGATTCTGATGGATGGTTTATATCGCAACATTTTTTAGAGTAGATCGATGCCATGGATGTCTAGATTAGAAACAACTGGTGACAAACTCTGTGGACTCTATTGAGGATACTCATGCCAATTCACAAGCCTTATCACTCTAGGATACAACTCATCATTTTTAGTTCCAATAGAATGAAGATGTACAGAAGTTGTTTCAACTCTAAATCTCCAGGAAAGAGTGCTTTCTTTGTGACCAGATCAACAAGTATACAGCCCACCGACCACATGTCTACTACCGTTGAGTAATGTGTGACGCCCAAATGAACTTTAGGTTCCTGGAACCACAATGTCAATATCTCATACGTGCATTTCTTGATAGGAATAGTGAATTATCTAGCCAGTCCAAGATCTAGTAATCAATTATTTCTTTCACTATTGGGATGTGACTCCTTTGGACCTTATTTGGTTTATTCAATAATTTTTCAGATATAAAATTCTCCCTATAGATAAAAAATCTAAAATCATAACTCTCACTATGATGGTAGAACATTACCTTGATTTTTTTGACTATAGGCCTATTATTGTGGCTAATACTCTTCCTAATCTCATCAATAAGGTGATTGTTATAAGTTTTGGAGCTATTGTTAATTCTATTGTTTCTTCAAATCAATTTCATTTTATACCTAGAAGGAAAGTTCATGATTGTTTATAAACTACCTCTAAATGTGTGAATATATTATAAATGAGATCTAAGATTGGAAAATTTTCTTTAAATATCGGAATCTATAAATCTTTGTACACTCTGATCCAGGATTTCATTTTAGAAGTACTTGTCAATTTTGGTTTCTCAACCAGGTTTATCAAGCTTATTTGGTCCCTATGAAACATATCAAGACTCTCGATAATAATTAATGGGTATCCCAAAGGATACTTTGTTTATAAATATAGAGTAATACAAGGGATCCTTTCTCTTCCATTTTATTTAGTATTTTCATAGATTAACTTAGAAAATGCCTCCTTAAAGCTCTGGATCCTAGTGCTTTATCACTAATTAAGGATGCTAGAAAGATAAGGGCACCCCACCCACTTTTTTTATACTAATGACATTATCATTAAGGGGGTTTTATAAGATTTATTATTGCAGGGAATTGTATGTTTCCAAGCAGAACTAAATTTCTAAATTCATTAGAGTTGGAATTAGAGATATTCTTTTTAGCTACTTGGTTTTACCCCTTTATACAAGAAGAGATGAGGAAATTTATCTTGAATAATTCATACTATGCTCAACCTTATTACCACTACCCCATTGCACACCCTAGATCATCCTCTTCCTAATACCAATAGAGACACTCACTATAGTTGTAGGAGGTCTATTCACCTAAGTACTGAAGGATGTAAGAGAAAAAACTTCTTGATCCTCCTTATAGACATTTTCAATAATCATGTCCTTGTATAGAACCTCTGATTACATTATTAGTTCAATGCTCCTAACCTTCCATCTGATATTATCACAATGAGTGATATTAAACTTATTAGCATTTTGTTCCATTTTTTAATCCAAAATTATAGGAAAATGAAGCAATTTGGTGAAATCAGAAGAGTATGTAGATGCTATCATCGATCCCTACAAAAGATCTATGAATTCTCTAGCATAATACTGCTTCATCATGTTTGGAAGGAATTACATAAAGAATAATAACATTAAGGCCTCCTCAGAAAGACCCTCACCTCATCCTACTTATCCCATGACACCCTGCAATCTCCCAGTTGGTCTCTGAATCATAATCAATGGTAGATTGACATATCGCTTCAACAAAGTCTTGAACATGTCTAATATTACCTCTATGATTTGTATCCAATCAATGGCATCCTATAGTCCTCCCATCCTCTAGATAGCTAGTAGATGTTGGAGCTGAAATTCATGGAGATAGTAAACTATGGTACTTTTTACTCCTCCTTCATGGGATGTTACAATCCAAAAGACTCTAAGATATAGGGGTTTTAATGCCTAAACCACTAGAACATGTTTGAGAGAATGATATGGAGAATACTCCTGTATAGATTATGGTTTAATTGGTGTGTCCAACCTATCTTGATAATTTTGGTTATCTGTATAGAGTTTTATAGTCAATAACCTTGGTTGTGGCATTTTATGAAGTGTTTAATGAAATTTTAGAATAGCATGAACCACTTTATTAATGTATTAGCTTTAGAATCTTAAGACACCCAAAGATGTTATATATTATGATTCATCCTATTAAATACCACACATAGGGTATAAACCCCTTATTTATTTCAAATGATCAAGCCATGTCCTCCACACCCAAAAATTAATAATAATCACATAAATATAAAACATAATATCATGATGAAGTTCAACTAATTAATGCCTACATAGATGCACCTCAATAGTAGGGAGTACAAATATATCAATGAAAAAGCGCAATTTAGGGAATTTAATTAAAAAACTTCAATTCAACACATAATATGTATATATATTCCATGTGATCTCACGTACCTCCTTATGATGCATTAATGCACCAAAATCCTAGAAATATATAATATAAATCACATCAATAGTAACTTAGAGGTATGTTATACATGAGTTGTCTAGGCACATCAAAACTCCCCTACCCGAGTTCCGTACACCCTATTTCCCTTCTATCATGACCAAAATCTTTATAGTCAGGTTGATAGTTTCATGACCAAAATCTTCTTACAAATTCAAAAAAAATCTTTAATCATTGCATGTAACATAAAAATAACTAGAAGATACCTATAGTGGGTGACTGATTGAACTTTCAGAAATAGTTTCTTGATAATGGAAGGCTGCTCAAGCTAGGTCGGTCCCATCTCTAATAAAAAATTACTTCCTTCAATATGAAATTTAAACACCCTCCTTCTTCAATATCATTTCACAATGATGAAGTTGACACAAAGGAAAGGGGATTAAAAATAGACTAATAAATACATCCTTGAAGTGACTCTTACCACTTTCTATGTCACTCGTACATTCAATATAGTTCCATTGAATCTCTACAATGGTATCCAGTAGCTACCCTCTTTTAGCCCACCCCCTAAAACACCAAATTCACCTTCTTAAAGGTTAAATAATATAACTGAAATACATGAAATAATTAACAATAGTATTATTAAATACCTCTTCCTATATCACTAATCCAATCAATGCAAGGAAGATCACCATGTTAATGCCTTATATGATACAAACTAAAACTACAAAGAGAGAACCATATTTAACCTATATCATGTCCAAGTCTATGAACTTTGAATTTACCAACATGTGATTATTTCTAAATGTCTTCCATCAGTTTGAACAGTTGAAGGAAAGGCTTTGGATGATATGAAAACAATGAAACAATTAGAAAACACAATACAATGTCACTACAAATTCTTTCCCAATTAAAAAAAGTATAAACATGTTTCCCGTATTTTATAATGAAAAATTCACCCCTGCCATTTATCTCATGGAATGAATATATAGAAATTGATACTGAATAAACACTATAGATCAAACCCAGGGATAAAAAACCTCAACCGCCATGCCAGTTAATTGTGATGGTGCATTTCCCAGATCTGTAAAGAAATATTCATTTGCTCTTCCATATAACTGGAATGATACAAAAAATAGAATTCTAGGAAATTATAAAAGAAGAAAATAATAAGGAATTGTTTGATCACATTAAATAAGAATAGGATAATATTTTTCTATTTCCATAAAGAATATGTTTAGAATGAAAAATGTACTTGTATGGGTGATCGAGTATTAGGAGGATTTAGAAAAATCATGAATATATAATGAACACATAAATGAGTAAACTAGAATAATAATTCACTATAACTCTCTACATGAGTTCACATTAAAGTGAAAAACCTAGAACATAAAGTATATAAATAGGCCGAAATAAATGTCAGACCAAAGGTCTGAGATAAAGAATATATTGGGAGTAATCAGTTATATTCAAAACACAATCTATAACCATACCAAAATATAATAGTTTTGTAGTGGGAACCATTCTATATTCCATAAAAAACATGACCTATTTTCCATAGAGACCTAAGAATTTTGAGTGTCCCTGTATATAACTAAAAATTAGTAAAAGAAAAGTTTTATGTTCATTAAGATTTCAATGTGGTGTGTGAGTATAAAATACTCGGTATGGAAATAATAGTGGTGTCTCAACTCAATAGTAAAAACATTGGTGTGTGCATGTACATGTCTATATATTTAAATAAATAAAATAATAAAATTTCATATTCAATAAGTATAAAAATAGTATGTTAACAAATATCAAGAGTAGAAGATCAATTGTAAGGAAATATATATAATCATAATAAATTCAAACATTTTTATCTATACCTAGAGGGTCCATACCTATACTACCTGCTTTGGGTCCATACCTAGAATCAAGGATGGGAAGGGAAGATCTAATCAACATACTAGACCAACAACCTAGGCATATGTAATTATTTCACATTTTTATTGGGAAGAAAAAAACCTTAACTACCATACCAATAGACAAGGTTAAATTTTTGCCTTCAAGATCCTCTGCTTCAAGGTTGCATAACATGGAAAAGGATGAGATAACCAACTCTGTATTCTTTATTCTTTAAAATCAATTGATGGAAAAAAACCTAACCTACATAAAAAAACACAAAAGTACACTTTAGAAGCAAGGATTCCCAAAAAAATATGGTTAAAAAACATTTATAGATGGAACTTCAATGCTAGACATGCAACTAACTATAATACATAAGGAGATGTAAACATATATGTTACTTTAAAGAAGAAGGTTCATTAAAATGGTCCATGTTGACTACCAGATAGAGAAGAGTTGGTCAGATTCCTGTAAACAGGCTCTTGAATGTATTTTCAAATGTAGAAGTTGTGAATTTGCTATTAACAAAAATTAAATTTGTTATTCTTATAATTTGAATGTGCAATTACATCACCATCTATCACACCAACTACTATAAAGAAACATAAAAATATAAAACCCAACCTGTTGTGATCTCTTCTATAAAGTTAATGGGTTTCCGATACATCCTCCTAATATAAGATGTGTGTTGAGCTAACAACATTTCTAGAAAATGACAGTAGAATCCAACCTAAGAATGAAAAAAATGGATGACACCAAAATTTTACAAGGAATTGTAAATTATTAAACAATAATTATCAACACTGAATTACCTTTTTTAGCCTTTTTAGTTTCAATAATGGTATTACAACATACTTGATAAACTAGTACAACGTCAAATGATGACCATAAGAATAGCAAGTAAAGAGCAACAAAAATTCACTACAAACACATGAAATATTAGAAAACACATGAAAACATTAGCAAACACATAAAACATTATTCATACTAATTCAGTAGCCATCAAATATTAAAAAACTTTATAATATATTTTATATGAAAAAGATGCTAATAATGTAAGAACATTTTCAGGATTTATATTTAAAATAGCTTCATTTGAAAGGAGAAAAATAGTTGAATGGAAAACATAGTGTAAAACGCATCTAGAGAATGTCTTATTTAGTTTTTTGAGGGGGGTGAAATAAAGATAGTGCATTAATGGATATGGTTAATAAAAATGATCTATATCGATGTACAACAAAAAAATGTGTATTTCAAACGGGAAAAATGAAAAAGTGAAAAATACAAAACCTATAAACACTGATACTACAATTTTCTTGTTTTCAGTATACAAACACTGCACTTATTATTGCTAGTATATCAACACTGCACCTAAAATTAAGTTATTTATGAAATATAAGTGATGGTTCCCAAAATAAAAACACTAAAAATGAAATTAAGGATTGGAAGATAGCGCAAAAAATCTAAAATTAGGGATTACCTAAGGGGATGGTGATTATTATAGGTGGTAGCCAGATTGGGGGTGGTGGTAGAGAGGAGCGGCAGTGCCTCTGGAATGGGGTGCGATGAACGAGTGAGTTGAGGCTATGCGAAGGAGAGGGCAGTGGCGATGGGCGAGGTGAGGCTGCATGAGGGAGAGGGTGGCGGCGAAGGGCGACAGCCAAGGTGAGGGTGGGCGGGGAAGATGGAAGCGGTGATGTGGCAGCAAAAAAGTAAATGTGAGGTTGCTCCAGGGAGAGGGCGGCGATGACGAGGGAGGTCGGGCACAAGGAGGGTTAGGGCTGCAGGGAGGTGGGGGAGTGATTGGGTGAGTTTTTTTTCATGGGACTCAGTGACCGCCAAATGAGGTCACTGATATCCCCCTTCACAACTACTCCATTTTCTAGTAGTGAGGGGTGTGTAGCATTGGAGGATTGTTCGTGGAGTGTGGGAGGGTGGGGTGGGAGGAAAGGGTGTGAAATTCTAGAGGATTGTTCATGAAGTGTGGGAGGGTGGGGTGGGAGGGGTTTGTAGAGATAGAGGATTGTCTGGGGAGCATGGTAGGGAGGTGTGTGTAGCACTGGAGGAGGGTGGGGTGTGCAGCATAGAGTGTGGTGTATATATTATATATTTTTATTATAATAAAATATAATATATTTTAAAAATATATATAATTTTTTAAAAAATATATATATAAATTAAAAAAAACATGGATGATACTAAAAAATATTAGTAAATGAATTAGAGATGTTTTAAAACGTCTCTAATTAGCGTTTTTTGTAGTGTAAGTTTCGCAGGATGTTACTTACTTCCCAAAAGGGATAATCTGCCCCTAACACTACTAGAAAAATGACTATTTGTGATGGAAAAATGACCCATCATAAATAATCTCTAAACTCAGACTATTTGAGATAGAATAACTATTCTGTCTTAAATGTTCACTATCTATGATGGAAAGAACCATTATGTTGCAAACAGTTTTGGTGTGGCTTCCCTCTGCCCGCCACCAAAACCAATTGTGATGGGAATTTGCAATGGGGTGATCATTCCGTCATAAATTCCCGTCAACTTGGAAGTATTTATGACAGAATTAAATTTTTGACTCAAATTGTAATGTCTCATACCTCCCCAATCCATTACTTTGTCAAAATCTAGTGTTTGGGGTGTTTTGGGAGGTAATGATAGCTCGTTTCAAGAGTTTTCCAAATTCAAGTTTTTCCATCGGTAGGTCTAGGCGTCAGTAGGACAGGGTGTCGAGGACTCAAGGAGTTGGTAAGTCAGGGCATCGGTAGGTCATGGCATAGGTAAGTCAGATCGTCGTTAGGTCAGGGTGTCAGTAGGTCAGGGCGTCGGTAGGTCGGGTGTCAGTAGGTCGAGCATCGATGAGCGATGTCAGTGAGTCGCGTCAGTGACTCGCTATTGGTGAGTCGTGTCGATGACTCATTGTCAGTGATTCGTGTCAGTGACTCACTATCGGTGGGTCACATCAGTGACTTGTGTCAATGAGTCACACCGGTGACTCGCATTAGTGAGTCAGGTGTCGGTGACTCGTTATCGATGACTCACCCGTCGGTGAGTCATTTCTAGCTTTTTCAATTTTTTCATTTTTTCCCCTATTACGTTTTATTTGACATAAATCAAGTTTAAAACCTTGTTTTAGTGTTTATAAATGCATTTCAAAGGATATTGATTATATCTTTAATATCCTAATGCTCCTGGGACTTTGAAATAGTTAAACCGCATAATCTTGATCATGACCTGACTTTAATGGCCCTTGAAACCGCTCCCTTACATTGATATAGTATCTGGATCTTCTAATTAGAGATCTTCTCTTCCTAGTGTGTTTTATTTTTTTATTGGTGTGCCTAGATCCATTATCCCCTATAGAGTCATGTGTTGTGTTGTGGCCTTCAGATTCAGTCTTCCTTAGAGTATCCTTTTTTTTTTGCATGACCCCTTGTTTTGACTTAAGAAGGAGTTTTTAATTGTCTGTTCTTCGAGGTAGGTTTTACTTCATCTCACTTTTAATTGTGTATCTTATAGGGAGGGTAAAATCATGTATATTTGATAATACGGTCGAATCCAAATCTTAATTAAGGGTGTTATGAAGATAAACGGACCAGTTATAATAATGGGTTTGGTTACCTTAATAATAAATGAGGGGTTAGGAAGATGATGATGATGCTTGTGTTGTTTTATATGTTATCTTTGATACATATTGTGAGTTGTATTCCTTTTGAAAATCATGACCATTGGTGGTCTTTGTTTGTGCATGGGTTATGCTTTAAACTTTTTATGTATCCTCTTTTGAACTCTGGAATTATGAAATTGATTAACCACATATACTCGGTTAAATAAATGGATTCCCTAGGATCAAACTTATTATGTGATAACCCATGTTTTATCAAAGTAGAATTAAATAATGAATGTGTTAAATCTGAATACCCTTGGCCTTATTTGGTGTGGTATTGTGCTATGTGTGGATCTTTTCCATCTTGTGCTTCATATGAGTTGTGTGGTGCTTCTGTTGAGAGCACAACGGTGTGTGCAGATGGTTTGTGAGTGAAATGGTATCTTAGTTTGAGATATTGATTGATTTTTAGAATGAATGAACTTATTGAATAGTGGATCTACATATGGGTTGTGTTGTGGTTGTTGGGAATGGTCTATTTGTGTAGTGGGACTACAACCTGGTTGAGTTTTGTTGTTGTCATGGGATGTGGTTCTTTTAGTGTAGTGGGGCTGTCGAGGATGGTTTGGGAGGGATGATTTTGACTAAGGATGGTGTTACCTTGTGTGGGAGTTTCGCCCAAAGTTTAGAGAGATCAGTATATTAGTAATGGGTGTTAGAGTGGATTCTTTTATCCTGGTCATTCTTTCTCTATTTGGATTTGGCAGTGGTTGGTATGGTTACTTCACCATTATAACGTGTGCAGTGTTTGGTAGTTGCCCGAGTAGGGATAGAATCAATAATTTTGTATTGTTTTAATAAAGAATGAATTGGATGGGGTTATGAATTAAGTCTATGGTTGGCTATGGTTATGAATTAGAGGTGGCTGCAAGGGTATTTTTGTGTGGGCTGGTTGGTTGTTTGGAAACCCATAGGTTGGGTTAAGTGTTTGATACCTATATTTATATACTTGTAGCTCCTTGTGATTTCTATGTTCACCCCACCCTAGTTGACCACTATGTGCCGAACACCCCCATTTCATGGGGGAGGGTGTTTTTTCCAACATCCCGGTGGGAGGATGGATGGCTAGTTATTGGATCTTCTCTACTCCCTCTTCTAGGCATTGGTATCCCAAGACTCTTTGGGCAGTTTTTGGTGATGTTTTTGAGGCTCAGGTGTTTACGGGTGAGGTGTGTTTCTCAGGTGTCTTTAGGATGAGATGTTTTGTGCTTTCCCAGGTGTCTTCGGGATGAGGTTGTGGTCTTGTGGCCCAGGTGTCTGCAGACAAGATGTGATGTGGTTGTGGCCTAGGTGTTTATGGGCATGATGTGGTATGTGTCCTAGGTGTGTGTCGGTAGGTTGTGGTAGTGGGGCTTGTGGAAGATCTTGGTAGTGTTAGGAGGTTCTCCATTAGGGATGATCAGTTAACCAGTGGGAAGTGGTGTAGGGTACCCAAATATCTATGTGCTTACTACTTTACGTTACTTAATTTGAGTTATTTGGTGAGAGTGACTTGGTAAGATTGGGGTGGATAGTATACCTTATTAGGTTCTTTTGAGTTTTTGTTGTTTTTTATCATAGGGACATTAGTATGCTTCTCCCACTTGTGCACGAGTGACTTTGGTTTTTCTTACCGAGTATACTTGTATGCACACCCTATGTATATAAAATTATTTTCAAGTTTCCAATGAGATTATGTGGACCGTGCTGGACCCTACTAGCTCAGGCGTCGGGATAGTTGTTGTGTGGCTTCTTAGATTTTTTCTTTTGGTATTTACTTGGAGTTTTTCGTTGTACTTTTATAATTTTGACTTTAAACATGCATGTGGGGTGGATTTTGTCTTCTTTTCTATATATGTATTGGATTTTTTTTGAGGTTGATACATCTTATCTCCCAATATTGGTTACTATAAAAAGGTTAATTCCACCCATTTTGTGAGATTTGTATACCCTTGGTGCAGGTCTCCACCCCGGGGCCTACTAGAGGTGGGACTCGGGGTCATTATCTCTCTTCTCACATTATTGGCCCAAGATGGGTACACTTTGTGGGAAGGGGGTCACGACAGAATGGTATTAGAGGTGATGGTTGAGAGATAGGATGGAGTTTGGAGTTAGGAACAGTGATTATTTCATGGTATGGTAGGGAAATTTTGTCAAATGATCTTAGTGCATGGCATAGGCTAGGGAAGACCAGCTAGGACATGGGATTTTAGGGCCCCTTGTGATCTAATGCAAAGACTTGGAGTCTACCGAACGACCAAGTAAAGCTACACTATTTGCAGGGAAGATACCCTAGGAAAGGTGAATGAATCATAATGACTTGTGTTCCTCTTTGATTTTGGGAATTTTTGGGGAAATTAAAATAAACAATGAGTTAAAATGAATCCTAAATAAATTCCATACTACTCAGGCTTAGGAGTTCCCTGTTTACTTTTTTAGCTATGGCACCTGGTCATCATCTGTGTGTGGTACGAGTAGTGGAGTCTTAGAAGGCTGACCTAGTTGACCGAAGGAGGGTCGACCCAATGGGGAGGATGATCAGTGGTATAAAATTCTTCATGCTTTCTAGTGGAAGACTCTAGGAAAGTATGAATGAATCGTTTAAGATACTAGGGTGGAGAGTTGGATTGAGGAACCGGTAATCACTTTCAGCTTGATCTAGGCTCTGACAGAGTACTAGTCTCCTCTGATAGTGAGCCAAATGCGGGGTGATGTGTATCAGTGGTGGACGCTCTACCTGGGGGAGAGGAAGGAGACCGATGTTCTGTGGGTCAATTTTGAGAAGGAATTTTAGGTGGAATTCCTTTCTTCGACCATGAAGGCTGAGAAGTGATAGGAGATACTCTCCCTCCAATAGGGGAGTATGTTGGTACGAGAACTGGGGATCAAGTTCAAGGATCTCCTTTCTTTGCTCCAGATCTCTTTCCGGATGAGGATTCTTAAGCGAGATGCTTATAGGAGGCACTTCGTCCTTCTCTTCAGTATGTAGTTACTCCCTTCACCTTTTCAACATAACTAGAGGTTTAGAAGAAGGCATAAGTGGTTGATAGGATGCACTCGTGAGGAGGTATACCATGATAGGGTAGCTAGTAGGGTTCTACAAAGGTCAAGGCTTCTAGTAGTAGGTCTCAGGTGCCAAGGCCTTTGAGGTTTCGGTTAGCGGGGAGTTGACCTCAGCTATTTCAGTTCTGACCTTTTGGTCCTCGTGCTTTACCCATAGGATTGGGACTGAGGTGTTTCACTTGTAGAGGCTATGGGTACCTTTAGAGTCAGTGCCCAGTTTGAGCTCATTATAGTGGAGGTGGGTTGGTTCAGCACTCGCCTCCGTAGTAGTTTTTGGCCAGGCCATTCTAGCAGCAGGGACAGCAGGCTCCTACTCCACTGAGGGGAGATAGAGTAGGTGGAGGCTGACCTCAGGGTTCTCCCTAGAGACCTAGACCTAGAAGTTTTTGAGGATACTATTGACAGTGGAGGGGTAAAGAATCTGGCTGTGGTCATTTGCATGTCACAGAGACATCAGTTCCAGCAGGGCTGGAGATTGTTCAAGGTACGATCAGCTTGTTTAGTACTCTTGTTTGCACCTTGTTTGATTTAGGAGCTTTGCAATATTTTGTTGCACCTGGTCTATCCCATTCTCTAGGAATATACATATATAGGTTTTCCATGCCCTTGGTGTTGAGTACACTAGTTGGAGATTAGACCATCTTGTTTGATGTGTGTCGAAGATGTAGACTGATGATGGGACCGCAACAGTCCTGTGAGGATCTTTTCCTATTGCAGATGAAATCGTACTATGTCATCCTTGGCATCAACTGGTTGTATTCTATGAATGTTGTTAGGGACTGATTTCGGAGAAGATTTTTGTTTTCAAATGTGAATATACAACATATGGATTTCATTGGCAAGTGAAGTTGTCGGGTGGGCATCCGGCATGTGGGGCCTCTTCTTTCCTTATTGGCCAATCTATTAGTAGAATAGGTGGGTGCTGAGATGGTGGGGGTTCCCAGAGTTGTTGGGGAATTATTGGATGTTTTTTTCAAGAAGGTTTTGACTCTACCCCCTCGATGTGACATTGAGTTCAGGATATACTTGTAGCCCATTAATTCTCTAATTTCAATGGATCCTTATCAGATGAAACCTTCTGAGTTATGGGAGTTGCAGATTCAGATTGAAGACTTGATGAAGAAGGGATTTATCTGGACTAGTGTGTCACCACGGGGTGCTCCGGTATTTTTCTTTAAGAAGTAAGATGGTGGTTTGAGGCCATGCATAGACTATCAGAGGTTGAATCATGTAACGGTCAAGAACGGTTACCCTCTCTCGAGGATAGATGATCTTTTTGACCAGCTAAGGGGAGAAATTTGGTTCTCTAAGATCGATCTGCGATTTGAATATCACCAGTTGAGGGTGAAAGAGGATGATATCCTGAAGACTACTTTAAGGTGTAGGTATGGGCACTTCGAGTTCGTGGTTATGTCGTTCGGTGTTATGAACGCACCAACTGTGTTCATGGGGAATATGAAATCTGTCTTTCATGAGTTCCTAGACCAATTCATCATCATATTTATCGACGACGTCTTAATCTACTCAAGGTCAGAGGAGGAGTATTCCCATCACCTCAGGACTATCTTAGAAGTTTTTAGATGCCACCATCTCTATGGGAATTTGTCAAAGTGCAAGTTCTGGACAAGAGAGGTACACTTCCTTGGGAATGTGGTGTCTCGGTAGGGTGTAGTAGTGGACCCATCAAAGGTCGAGGTAGTTGTTTATTAGGTATCACCTATGAATGTGGTGGAAGTTTGTAGTTTTTTCAGTTTTATAGGATATTACTGGAGGTTTGTACCCAATTTATCTTGAGTAGCAGCTCTGTTGACGAATCTGACTAGAAAGGACCAAGACTTTGTGTTAAATGAGCAGTTTCAGGAAGATTTCAGCTACCTAAAGGGGAAGTTGGTCGGTGCTCTAGTTTCTAGAGTAAGGGTGATGTTTGAGGTGTTTTCCAATGCTTCCCATCTAGTATTGGTGTGTGTGTTGATGCAACAATGGGGAGTGATCTCTTATGGGTCTAGGCAGTTACGTCTTCATGAACGTAACTATGCCACCCATGATCTAGAGCTAGCAGCAGTCATGTTTATACTAAATTTGTGGAGGCATTACCTCATTAGGGAACACTTTTTGGTCTTCACAGATCATAATAGCTTGAGGTATATCTTTTCTCAGTGAGACTTGAACTTGTGGTAGTAGAGGTGGATGGATTTTCTCCGGGATTATGACTTTGAGATCTCTTACACCTCAAGAAATGGAAATGTTGTGGCTGATGCCTTGAGCAGGAAGTCGTAGAAGTAGGTCGTTCGAGAATCTGCGGATGCTTGGAGGGTGATGGAGGATTTGGTTTCCTTAAACTTAGATGTAGTAATGGATGGTGGAAGAGACTATATGTTCTAGATAAATGTGTAGTCATCTCTGAGGTAGAAGGTGGAGGAGTCTCAGTGGGGAGACTCGGAGGCAGAGGTGGTGTGTGATCGCATTAACTAGGGTGGTGATTCAGAGGGATGGTCAGAGGATGGTCAGAATCAAATTTTGTTCCATGAGAAGCTACTTTTTCTAGTGGAGATACATGAGGGAGTTCTCTGTGAGTTTCATACCTCACCCCAAAGGCACACCCAGGAGTTTCCAAGATGTATCGTGGCTTGAGGGAATAGTTTAGCTGGCTCAGGATGAAACGAGCTATGTAACGACCCAATATTTTATCAATGGAATTACCTTCTTATAACTATTTATTATAGTCTAATCATATAATATTACACATATAACACAATAAAAACCTTATAAATTAATAATAAGTGAAATAAAAGGTGTCTCTAGAAGTTAAGGAACGCATACCGATGAAATAGTAACTTGACCTTCAGAAATAGTAATGTGAACCTTATGAATAGTAAACCAACCAATGTAATAGTAACACCACCAATGAAAGTATAAATAAAATTTATTCATCTTATATGTGACAATATGATATAATTATATCATAGTATAAGTAAATAATTTTTTAAAAAATTATTAATAAAGTGTTGGTATTTTTGTAAGTCTTCTATATTTAATTAAAATTGTATGATTAATTTAATAAATTAAAAGAAAATTTATTTTCATAAAATGTATTCATAAATAATTATTTTTATGACTTATTATTACAAGATAATTTTATGATACCTTAAGTAATTTTTCAAAGTGTTAGAGAAGCGATTTTAATTTTAGAATTTGTATTTTTCGAGTAAATTATGATTTTAATTAAAAAATAAATTTATCATATTTAGAAAATTATTTTCATAAAATGGACTTCATTTTTGAATTATACACGTCGAAAAATAGTTGGGGTGAAGTTTTGGGATTTTTCTGAAATACTTGAATTTTTATGAATAGTAAAATACATCTTGATAATTTACGATAAATGCTAAAACTTGAATTTATACATCATGATTGAGTCATGGATGATGTAAATGGACATTGGTTCTAAATAACATTATCTATTTAATTTTTTTGTTCATAATAATTGATACTATTCATATTCTTGAGCAAAAATATTAAACTAATGATTAAAATAATGGGAAACCCCTCCTCTCCTCCACTATAAATATCACCCCTCTTTACCTATTATCTTCACTCCTATAAAGCCTTGTAACAAGTCTTAATTCTACTAAAATATCTCCCTAATACCATATCCCATGTCCAACAGCCCTTGGTCTCTTCAAAAGACCAAATCCTCTCCTCTAAAGAGGTTATCAAGGAGGTTATATTCGAGAGGTAAACTCCTCTTTTCATTTCTTTTATTTTCTTTGAAGTCCCTTTCTTTCTTTTTCTCTTCTCACCTACTTTCATCCAAATGTAATGATAAATATAGTAACTTACATGTACTGAAATTTTTTTATGATAATATAATAATTCATCATATTCTCTCCTTTCCCCTCCCTTTATACAAGAAATGAAAACACCATCCGAGATGTGTTAATTTATCAATTCAAGGACGGCGGGTTTTCACTTTCTATTAACATCTTCAATTATGGTCATGAAACCATTTTTATGGTTGAACAAGACTATAATATATATATTATGTCTAATTTAAGTTCTTGAATCTTTTTTACACATGATATTAATTTATAAAGCAAAATGTGTTCAATGTGATCAAAAACCGCCATTTAACCAAAACGGTTATCATTAAAGTTTTATATAATGATTCATCTTCACTCCAAATAACCAAATTAATTTTATAACCATGTAATATTATGTATGTTCACTAATAACATACAACTTCAATTCTGTACAATCATTCTCATCTTACATGTTTATCCTTACATGTATATAAGTAAACCAATCATGAAAACCAAATAAACAAACGCTTTCAAACAATGAAATTGAACCTCTTAACCCATCAAAAAGACCATGAATGAACTTAATAAGGTTATACTAAATAAATTAAATGAATAATAGATTATTTAAATATTAATTAATGAATTTAATTTTGTTATCCAGGACATTAAGATCAATTTAAGGACACCATCAGACTTAAGGTAAGGGATTCTACTCGAACCTCCATTATTCCTTCGGGTTGATTTATCTTTATTTTTACCCAAATGAAGTTATCTACATATTCTATATTCTGTGTGTATGTTCCAAAATCATGTATCAAAATCCATTCATCATTATATTTCAATGATATACATGTTTTTAAATGGTTTCATCCTTAATACTTCCTGAAAAGCAAACCCATTTTAAGAGAACTTCCCGAATTCTTACTCAATTTCAAGAGCACTATATAATTTGTTTTAAGATGCCATTATTTTTATAAAAACACTCTTTTTATTATATAAACCTTATTGTTTCACTTCTGGTTTTATATAAAATATTATACCCTTTTATGTTTTAAATGACCTTTGATATTTTCCTTTAACCGCACTAAAATGTTTTAATTCTAAAATTTATTAAATACCCTTATTACATATTGACATGTATGTTTGACATAAATTACAATGTTATATTCTTATTTTACCTTATGAATGTCCATGTATGTTTTAATTCCTTTCTTTCATGGACACTTTTGTGATACACTCATTCATTATGCTTTATGACATGATTATGATATTCATTTCTTTCCATGTGTACCCTTATGTTTATGTATGATTGATTGTGTATGATTCTTTATGTAGAAAGAATATTAATGAACATGTTAATATGGTTTCACCCAGATAGTGCTTCAATGAATTGTGTAAATTTGAGTCTCATGATACGTTATGTGCAATAGTCTTGGCGGTTAGCCTTGACTCGTACTACAATGTGCAACGGTCTTGGTTGTTAACCTTGACTTGTGCTTCTCTATGTGAAACAAGCCTTGAATCATGATAAAGTCGTGTTTTATGTTTCTTACACATTATTATGACTCCATGTTTATATGATCCCATGTTTATATGTTATGATTTCATATATTCCATGCCTTTTTATATCATTATGCCATGCCTTCTAACCCATGTGCTAAAGCTTTATTATTATGCTTATTCTCTTACTGGTCTTTTAGATCACCCCTTTGTTCATGTTATACATAGGTTATCCTATGAATATGTATGAGAACAATGGAAGTTAGGATCTCTTTATGAATATTAAATAAATAAATGTTTTATTTAGTCCCATGTTTTAAGTTTTATGTACCTAGTCTTCTAAGACACTAGACTTTAAGATCTTTGGCTTGTAATGTGATGCTTAAAATCATGTAATGATATGTGTAAAAGGATAGGGTTGTTATAGTTTGTATCAGATGATGGTCTAATTATTTTTGGAGATTAGGAATATATAACTTTAGCAAGAACCTTAGGGATGAGACTAAGTATAAGAAAACATCTCTAAATTTTGGTAAATATAGAGTAAGTGGTTTATCAAGAAAATACATCCCTTTCTAGATACGAACAAGTGGATGTAGCTCTGGTACAGATGTATCTAGGGGTAAAACTCAAAAACACCACTTTGAGATAGACTTGAATGGGAACTGTTGCATGAAAACGGGCCTTGCTGCACTCTTGGTTTGACACTCATGGGGGATATGCTTTGGTAAATTCATAAGATTAGTGCGAACCATTATTAAGGGAACAAAAAATGAAGAGTACCATAATAATATATGTTAGGAAACAGATCATGGATAACCTAGATTGAAACCTAGGGAATCATAAGTTATGATATACTTTTCCTTTAATAGTTTATCCTTTTATGTTTAAATTTTACTTTTTTATGCTTATTAGCTAAGTATTCAAGCCCTTTAATTGTACGTTATTTTTCTTAGTTAATGGAAGGAAATATAAGAACACATGCCAACAATTAGTGTGATAGTAAATGTGACGATTTCCCTAATGATATTCCTGATATGATAGGAATGGGTGCTCAAAACTTTTTGATAGTACTTGCTCATCTGGCTCAAGTTATGAATAATAACTGGAATCATGTGGAACTCTCTCCTCCTCCAAGGAAAGAGCAAGTTGTCTTTGAATCCTTTATGCAGAAAATGCCACCCATGTTTAGTGGATCTTTCGATGCTCTCCTTACGGAACAGTGGATTAACTCCATTGAAAATATATTATTTATCCTCCAATGCTCAAAAGAAGAGAAATTTGTATTGGCGGTCTATCGTTTTGATGGGAAAGTTGATCAATGGTGTACACTGATCAAGAATACAAAGTCCCAAGAGGAAATTGATTCCATATATTGGGAGGAATTCAAGAAAATGTTTTTCAATAAATATTTTCCTTGAACCCTCCACCTCAAGATGGAAAGAGAGTTCCACGGACTCAAGCAGAAGGAAGATGAGTCCATAGAATCGTATGAAGCAAACTTCACAAGGCTTTCAAGATATGCCTTTGTCTTTGTCATGAACACCGAAAGTAATATGGGCCACTTCTTTAGCAGACTAAAGCCGAGTCTATGAAGAGTGTTGGTGATTCTTGACTTCAACAGTTATGAAGATATTGTTCGTTGTGCCCTTAAGGTTGAAATAGAGATCAGGGACTCTCAGTGGTATCATGGGTCCAGTGAAAAAAAGTGGAAAATTGAGTCTAATATGGGTGGATCGACAAATAAATCTCATGATGGAAAGAAGATCAAACATCACACATGTCAAAATTGTCGGAAGAAACATACTGGGAACTGTCTAAAGGTTACTAGGAATTGCTTAAAATGTGGAAGAATGGGAAATATGACTAAAAACTGCCAAAGGTATATGAACAATACCACTAACATGGAAGAAGAAAAGAAGGTTCAGATCAATAATCAGCCTGTAGTGCAGTGTTACAATTATAAGGAACATGGGCATTATGTGAACAATTTCCCTAATCCAAGGGTTGTCGGAGGAAATCAAAAAAAACCTCCAAGACAACAAGGGAGGGATTATGTTATCACTACTGCTGAGGTGGAGCTGGAAAATGATGTGGTGATAGGTACACTAGTTATTCATTCAAGAATGTCAAACGTACTATTTTATTCTAGTTCTACACATTCTTTCATATCTTGCAAGTTTAGTAGAACTATTCAAACACCACCTCAAAATTTGGAGATTGAGTTATCTGTGAGAACAAAAAATGGGGAAATTATTACATCCAAAGTATATAACTCCTCCCTGGTTAACATTTGGGAACTGAACCTCCCAAAAAATATCATCATACTTCCTTTAGTGGAGTTCGATGTTATCTTGGGCATGGATTTTCTATCTTTATACAAATCCAACATCAACTATCAGGAAAGGGAGATCACTCTTCACATCCTGAAGCATCCTCTAATTCTTTAAAAGTGTAAGGAGGAAGATGAATCTCCTTTAGAATCATTGTCTCAAGTGTGTATATTACTACCTTATGAGAAAGAATTTCTAGCTCAAATGATTGAGACAAAGGAGATGACACTACTTGAATACATTCCCATCATGAGGGATTACATTTATGTATTCCATGAATAATTTTTTGGTCTTCCTCCTGATCAAGAGGTTGATTTCTCAATTGAAATTATTCCTGAATCCCTACTTATATCAAAGACACCTTATAAAATTTCCATCATTAAGTTGGAAGAGTTGAAGAAGCAATTACAAGAGAATATGGAGAAGGGTTTTATACGTCCGAGTGTTTCACCATGGGGTGAACCAATCCTATTTTTCAAGTAGAAGGATGGATCAATGTGCCTCTACATTGATTATCATGATCTCAATAAAATCATGATAAAGAAAAAGTATCCCCTTCCTTGGATAGATGACTTGTTCAATCATCTACATGGGGGCAGTTATTTCTATAAGGTGGACCTTCATTCGGGATATCACCAATTAATGGTGAGGAAGGAATATATTCCCAAAACTACCTTTCAAACGACGTATGGACACTATGAGTTCATATTTATTCCCTTTGGACTCACTAATTCTCTAGAAATATTCATGGATTTAATGAATAGAGTCTTTAAATATTACCTTAACAAATTTTTGGTGGTCTTTATCAATGATATTTTGATTTACTCCAAGAGCAAGGAGAACATGAGGAGCATTTGAATACTGTGTTGATAAATTTGTGAAGAGATAAAATTTATTCAAAATACAGTAAATGTGAGTTATGGATGGAGTAAGTATAATTCTTGGGTCATGTTATCACTAGAAAATGAATATATGTCGATCCTTCTAAGATAAAGGCAATTGAAGAGTGGCCTAGGATGACATCTATAACGAAGATCCGTAGCTTCCTTTGTCGAGCTAGGTATTATTGATGATTTATGAAGAACTTATCATGATTGTAAAACCCAATGACCAAGCTGAGACAGAAGGGAGTGAAGTTCTTCTGGACTCAATAATGTAAGGAAATAATTAAGGATCTTAAAAAGAGGCTTATCACTGCACCAATACTCGCACTCTCAGCAAGTGGAGAACTCTTCGTGTTGTATAGTGATGCTTCAAAGAAAGTATTAGGTTTTGTACTGATGAAAAATGATAAAGTGATAGCCTACACTACAAGGTAGCTGAAAATCCATGAGAAAAACTATCCCACACATGATTTGGAGTTGGTGACCATGATCTTTGCATTGAAAATCTAGTGGCATTATCTCTATGGGGAGAAGTGTGAGATATATACTAATAACAAGAGTCTCAAATATATATTCACACAGAAGGAGCTTAATATGCACCAGTAAAGATGGTTATAGCTCATCAAGGTTTATGACTTATCAATCCACTACCATCCTGGTAAGGCAAATAAGGTGGAAGATGCTCTAAGTAGAAAGGATATTGTATCTTTATCAATGGTGAGAGTTGAGAAGGCTCCAAGATTATTAGATTTGCAGAGGATGAAAATGGGAATCATTAAGGGAGGAACATTATCAATCCTTTCTCAAATGGTTACTCAACCATCCCTCATGGAGAAAATAAAGGATGCTCAAAGAAAAGATGTGGAAATTCTAAAAAGGGTGGAAGAAATTAGAAATGGGAAATCCTATGAGTTCATGATTTATGAGGAAGGACTTGAAAGATTTGGGTCACGATTATGTGTACCATCTGATCTAGAGATAAAGAAGGAGCTTTTGAATGACGCACATAGCTCAACCTTCTCTATTCACCCAGGGAGCACAAAGATGTATTGAGATATCTGAGAGAACCTTTTCTGTGACAATATGAAGAAGGATATTTATGAATATACATCAAAGTTCCTTGTATTTCAACAAGTGAAGGCTGAAAGTAAAAAGTCTAAGGGGATTATGTAAACACTACCCATACCAACATAGAAGTGGGAGAACATCACCATGGACTTTGTCACTAGACTTCCAATGACATCCAGAAGAAACAATACTATATGGGTTATTGTGGATTGTCTTACAAAGAAAGCTCACTTCATCGTAATTCGAGAGGACTTCTCATTGGATCAACTTGCACAAATATATATCAAATAGGTGGTAAGGTTATATGGAGTAACACTATCTATTATATCTGATAGAGATCCAAGATTCACCTCGAAGTTCTAGAAAAGTCTCCAGCATTCTCTAAGCACTAAACTGAACTTCAGTATGGCCTATCATCCTCAAAGTGATGTTCAATCTGAGCAAACTATTTAGAAACTAGAAGACATGTTGAGAGAATGTTCTATGGACTTTAAATGGGGGTGGGACCAACATCTTCCATTGGTCTAATTCTCTTACAATAATAGTTTCCACTCCAGCATCTGAATGGAACCATATGAAACCCTTTATAGAAAAAGGTGCAGAACACTAACATTTTGGGATGAAGTCAGTGAGAATAAGCTACTAGGACTTGAAATGGTTAAAGAAATGGTGGAGAAGGTGAAAACCATTCAGCAGCACATCAAGGAAGCCCAAAGTCGATAGAGGAGGTATGCAGACAATCATCAATGGGACCTTGAGTTCAAAGTTGGAGACATGGTATTCCTCTACATATCTCTATGGAAGAAGTTCATAAGGTTCAGGAAGAAAGGAAAGCTAAGTCTTTGGTACATTGGCCCCTTTAAGATTCTTGATCATGTTGAAGTTTTGGCCTATCGACTAGCACTTCCACCTACCATGTCTAAAGTAAACAATGTCTTCCATGTATCCCTCTTAAGGAAGTACATACCATATCCTTCACATGTACTCTCTTCAGAGGTGGTACAATTAGAGAATGATCTTTCTTACGAGGATCAGCCAATGAAGATCTTGAATTGTAGAGATAAAGTTCTACGCAACAAGGCTACTCACTTGGTCAAAGTAATATGGTGGATCCATAAGTATAAAGAGGCAACATGGGAACTGGAGGAGGCAATGAAGGAAAATTACCCGCACCTATTTATGGCTTAGAATGTAAAACGAAATTTTGAGGGAAAAATTTCATAAAGGGGGAAGAATGTAATGACCCAATGTTTTATCAATGGAATTAACTTCTTGTAATTATTTCTTATAGTATAATCACATAATATTACACATATAACACAATAAAAACCTTATAAATGAATAATTAGTGAAATAAAAGGTATCTCTAGAAGTTAAGGAACACATACCGATGAAATAGGAACTTGACCTTTGGAATAGTAATGTAACCATTATGAATAGTAAACTGGCCAATATAATAGTAACATTGCCAATAAAAGTATAAATAAAATTTATCCATCTTATATGTGACACTATGATATAATTATATCATAGTATAAGTAAATATTTTTAAAAAATTATTAATAAAGTGTTGGTATTTTTGTAAGTCTTGTATATTTAATTACAATTTTATGATTGATTTAATAAATTAAAAGAAAAATTATTTTTATTACTTATGATTATAATATAATTTTACGAGACCTTAAGTAATTTTTCAAAGTGTTAGAAAAACAGTTTTAGTTTTAAAATTTGTATTTTTCAAGTAAATTATGATTTTAATTAAAAATTAAATTTATCATATTTAGAAAATTATTTTCATAAAATGGAATTAATTTTTGGACTCTACATGTTAAAAAATAGTTGGGGTTAATTTTTGGAATTTTTCTGAAATACTTGAATTTTTTATGAATAGTAAAATACGATAATTTATGATAAATGCTAAAACCTGAATTTATGCATCATGCTTGAGTCATGGATGATGTAAATGAACATTGGTTCGAACTCACATGCTATACTTACTATTTTTATTCACAATCATCAAGACTATTCACAGTCTTGAGAAAAAATATTAAACTAATGATTAAAATAATGGGAAACCCCTCCTCTCCACTATAAATTCCACCCCTCTTTACCTCTTATATTCACTCCTATCAAGCCTTGTTACTAGTTAAAATTATGATCAAATATCTCCCTAATCCCCTCTCCCATTTCCATCAGCCCTTTTTCTCTTCAAAATACCAAATCCTCTTCCCTAAAGAGGTTCTCAAGGAAGTTATATTCAAGAGGTAAACTCCTCTTTTCATTTCTTTTATTTTATTTCAAGTTTCTTTCTTTCTTTTTCTTTCCTCACCTCCTTTCATCCAAATGATATTATAACTTTATTACCTTACATGTACTATAATATTTTTATTATAATGTAATAATTCATCATCATCTATCCTTTCCCCTCCTTTTATACTAGAAATGAAAACACCATTCTAGAAGTGTTAATTTATCGCATTCAAGGATGACGGGTTTTCAATTTCTTTTACCATCTTCAATTATGGTCATAAAACCATTTTTATGGTTTAACAAGACTATAATATATTTATTATGTCTAATTTAATGTTTTGGAATCTTTTTTACACATGATATTAATTTATAAAGAAAAATGTGTTTGATGTGATCAAAAATCGCCATTTAACCAAAACGGTTATCATTAAAGTTTTATATAATGATTCATATTCACTCCAAATAACCAAATGAATTTTATAACCATGTAATCTTCTGGATTTTCGATAATAACATTCAACTTCAATTTTGGGAAACCATTATCATCTTACATATTTATCCTTATATTTATATAAGTAAACCAATCATGAAAACCAAGGAAACAAATGCTCTCAAACAATGAAATTGAACCTCTTGACCCATCAAAAAGACCATGAATGAACTTAATAACATTATAATAAATAAATTACATGAATAATAGGTTCTATAAATATTAATTAATGAATGTAATTTAGTTATCTTGTACATTAATATTAATTGAAGGACACCATCAGACTTAAGGTAAGGGATTATACCTGAACCTCCATTATTCTTTAGAGTTGTTTTATCTTTCTTTTTACCTAAATGAATTTATCTGTTCTTTTTATTCAAATATTCTAAATTCTATTTATATTCTCTAAAATAATGTATCAAGATCCATTCATCATTCTATTTCAGGGATATATATGTTTTTAAATGGTTCTCTCCTCAATACTTCCCAAAAAGAAAACCCATTTTAAGAGTTCTTCCCGAATTCTTACTCAATTTCAAGAGAACTATATAATCTGTTTTAAGCCACCATTATTTTTATAAAACCACTATTTTCATTATTAAAACCTTCTTGGTTCACTTCTATTTTTATATAAAATATTATATCCTTTTATGTTTTAAATGACCTTTGATATTTTCCTTTAACTACGCAAAAATATTTTAATGATAAAATTTATTAAATACTCTTCTTACATGTTGACACATTTGTTTGACATCAATTACCATGGTATATTATTATTTTACCTTATTAATGTTCATGTGTATTTTAATTCCTTTCTTTCATGGACACTTGTGTGATACGCCCATTCATTATACTTTATGACATGATTATGATACTCATTTCTTTCCATGGGTACCCTTATGTTTATGTATGATTGATTATATATGATTCTTTATATTTCAATAATATTCATGAACATGTTAAGATGGTTTCTCCCAGATAGTGCTCCAATGCATTGGGTAAAGTTGAGTCTCATGATACGTTATGTGCAACGGTTTTGGCGGTTGTCCTTGACTCATGCTACTGTGTGCAACAGTCTTGGTGGTTAACCTTGACTTATGCTCCTCTATGTGAAAAGAGCCTTGAATTGTGCCAAATTCATGTTTTAAGTTACTTATACATTATTATGACTCCATGTTTATATGATCTCGTGTTTATATTTTATGATTTCATATGTTTCATGTCTTTTTATATCATTATGTCATGCCTTATAACCCATGTTCTAAAGATTTATTATTATGATTATTATTTTACTAGGATTTTAGCTCATACCTTTATTCATTTTATCCTCAAGTTATCCTATGAATATTTATGAGCACAATGGAAGTTAGGATCTCTTTATAAATATTAAATAAAGAAATGTTTTATTTAGTCCCATGTTTTTAGTTTTATGTACTTAGTCTTCCAAGACACTAGACTTTACGATCCTTGGCTTGTAATATGATGCTTAAAATCATGTAATGATAAGTGTAAAAGGATAGGGTCGCTATAGGTTGTGGTGGAGTTTGTGGTAAAGTTCCTAGTGTGTCAATAGGTGAAGGATGAGCACCATGTTACCGACGGTTTGTTGAAGCCTCTATATGTCCCCGAGTGGAAGTGGGATGACATCTCAATAGATTTCATCATAGGATTTCCTAGGGCTTTGGGAGGTTGTGATGCTATTTGGGTAGTGGTGTATCAGTTAATGAAATCATCTCACTTCTTAGCGATTAAGGATTCGAGCACAGTGGATGTCTTAGTGAGAAGGTATATGGATGATGTGGTGCAATTTGATGGGGTTCTAGGATCCATTGTCTTATATAGAGATGCACATTTTACCTTATGGGTCTGAAGGTTATTGCAGCATGCCTTTGGCACTCAGTGACACCTCAACACTGCTTTCCACCCTCAGATAGATGGGCAGACAGAGAGGACCATCTAGATGTTGGGGGACATGTTTCAAGCATGTGTCTTGGACTTTGGTAGGTCTTGGGTGCGACACTTTCCCTTGGTAGAGTTTTCTTACAATAATAGATATTATTCTTCCATTGGCATGGCATTGTTTGAAGCCTTATACGAAAGACTATGTTATTCACCTTTGTGTTAGTCAGAGGTTGGGTAAATAACTGTTCTTGGATCGGATGTGGTGTAGAGCATGACGAAGAAGGTTTAGCTTGTGCGTGAGTGGTTGAAGGCAGCACAGGACTAGTAGAAGTCGTATGACAACCACAAGAGGAGGCCCTTGGAATTTGATGTTGGAGACCATGTGTTCTTGAAGGTTTCCCCTCAACGTGGGCAGTGGTGGTTTGGTAAAGGGAGAAATCTTTCTCCTAGGTTCATCGGACCTTTCAAGGTGTTGGGATGGGTTGGTGAGGTGGTGTACCAGTTGGTGTTTCCACTACAGTTGGAGAGGATCCATGATGTCTTCCACGTCTCCCAACTTCATCGGTATCTAAACGATGAATCCCACATCATTGACTGAGAGTGTTGGATATCAAGGATTACACAATGTTCATGGAGCGGCTGGTGGAGATCCGAGATCATCGGGATAAGGTGCTGTGCAAACAGACCATTTCTTTGTTTTGTGTATTGTGGAGGCATGGGGGTCTGGATGAGAGTAATTGGGAAAGGGAGACGCAGATGTGCACCTAATACCCGGTGTTTTTTTGAGTTTTGATTGTGTGTTTTTCTTTGTGATGTAATTCTCAAACCTAGTTTATAAGATGATTTTTTTCCTTGTTATATAATGTATG
Organism: Viscum album; assembly: GCA_963277665.1. NCBI lineage: Eukaryota > Viridiplantae > Streptophyta > Magnoliopsida > Santalales > Viscaceae > Viscum > Viscum album. Next base: position 919,266,537 of record OY728131.1, read on the forward strand.
ATTAAGTCCTAACATGAAAAAAGGGGATGACCAGATTCTTAATCAAGACGCATTAATTGAGATGCGATTAAACTCGTGCAGGTGAGTCAGTGCCACCCAGAGCTGATAGTATATTAATATGGAGGAAGGAATTATCTAATTCATGTGTCGAGACAGTTGGTTCTTGTGTGAGGTATCTTGTGGATTTTTGGGTTAGTAGTTGTAGGAGGAGGTGTTCTTGGATATTGAGGTTTCACTTCAGCTTTAGAGCAACACAGGGTGGTTTATCCTTGAGAGGTATCTTATGAGGTGGTTCTTTGGACCCCTATTTCTTTTGGGTTTGGTTTTGAATTCTTGAGGGTGACAATAGTTTGAGAGGTATTTGATGTAATGGCCCAAAACTCTCTGGTCCATTACTTTTTCAAAATCCAGTGTTTGGGGTGTTTTGGGAGGCAATGGTATCTCGTTTCAAGAGTTCGCAAAATTTCACTTTATCCATCAATAGGTCAGGGTATCGGTAGGTTAGGGCTTCGGTGACTCAGGTCATCGGTAGGTCAGGGCATCGGTAGTTTAGGGAATTGGTAGGTTAGGGCTTCAGTAGGTTAGGCCATCATTAGGTTAGGGCATTGGTAGGTCAGACATCAATAGGTCGGGCGTCGGTGAGTGGTGTTGGTGAGTCACGTCGCTGACTCACTATCGGTGAGTGGCATCAGTGAGTCATGTCAATGACTCACTATCGGTGGGTCATGTCAATGACTCGTGTAAGTGATTCATGTTGGTTACTCGCTTCGGTGAGTTAGGTGTCAGTGACTCGCATCGGTGACTCACTCATTGGTGAGTCATTTCTAGCTTTTTCCAGTTTTTCCAGTTTCACCCCTCTTACGTTTTATTTGAAATAAATAGAGTTTAAAACCTTGTTTGAGAATTTATAAAGTTGTTTCAAAGGATATTAATTATATATTTAATATCCTAATGCCCTCAGGGCTTTGAAATAATAAAACCGTGTAATATTGATCACGGTCCGACTTTAATGGCCCTTGAAACCACTCCCTTCCGTTGATATAGGATCTGACTCTTCTAAGACGAGATTTTCTCTTCCCAGTGTGTTTTATCTTTCTCTTGGTGTGACCAGATCTATTATTCCTCATGGATTCATGTGTTGTGTTGTGGCCTTCAGATTCATTCTTCCTTCGAGTCTCCTACTGTTTGCATGACCCTCTGTTTTAGCGCAAGGAGGAGTTGTTGATCGTCTGTTCTTCAAGGTAGGAATTCCTTCATCTCTCTTTTAATTATGTATCATACGAGGTGGGTAAACTCATGTCTCTTTGAGAATATGGTCAAATCCAAATCTTAATTAAGGGTGTTATGAAGATAAATGGACCAGTTACGATTGTAACTACCCAAACTTTCATTAATGGAAATTCCTCTTGATCCAATTAAATGTATTATTATGGTTATATAAAATGTGAACTTAATTGGTTTTATGTTTTTGGATTTTAAAATATTGTTAAGAATTGTGACCATTTCTAATATAGTCATTGAACAGTGATCACCTGATTAGTATAAATATAGGGCTTTAATAAATCCAATTTACTCAGACAAAGCGATGACCTCATCCAGTAGACTTTCCCTGTATGAAGCCCATTTTTCAGAGCTCAAAAGGGAGGTGGTGTCATTGGGCTTCACTCTTGACCAATCCCAATCTGAGCTTGAAAACATTAAGCATGAGCGGAACCGACTACGGGAGAAATGGAAGTTAATAGAGATTACCACCCGAGCGATGTTATCTGAGTCACCCCAAGAGTCCATCACCATTGCACACCTTACGCTTTGGTCTTATGAGGGTGTTATAATGGGTTATGTAAAAAGACCCTAGAACTATGACTATGTACATTATTTTTGTATAAAGAATGTGCATTCATTTTATTATTGTTACATTGTAAATAGTTTTTAAAGCACAAATAGTATTTTTAGTTAATATTCAACTAAGAAATATATTTTGATGAATTAATGGATTTTTGAATTAAATAATATTTTAATAAATTATTATTATTATTATTAAATTACTTTTTATTAAATATAAATTATCATATAATTTTATGAATGCAATTGTAATTTTTATTAAGGTTTGAAAGTTATTTTTGTCAAAACCCATGAATTTTCGATAAATGTCAGTTTTTATTTTTAAAGTAAAAATTCACATATTCACAAAATTATTTAGATAAAATGAATATTATTTTTGGAATCAGGACATCAAAATTATCCAACAGTGAATTTTTCATAATTTTCTGAGACAGTCGAATTTTTGGGTAAAAATTAAATACCATTTAAATATATAATGTGTTTTATGACATCATAATGACCCAATAGTGTTGTAATAAAATAATATAACATTATTTTTGGCCAATATATGTTTTAAAATTAAAATAATGTGATTTTGGGTTTGTTTTATTTATTTTACAAAGCTTTAGTGGACCCTTTAAGGCTTATAAAATATTTTGTCTTTTTAAATTGTTTTCCTTAAGATTGTGACTCACCTCCACATAATCAACCCTATTATTTTAAGAAGTTGGGCCATTGTACTCATAAAATATTGTTTTTATAAGAACCCAGGTTTTTAGAATAGGTAAAAATCCCGACCCTGTTTGAATTTTTGACTTGTCCCTGAGAAAACTGGAGAAAATGGACAGTTTCTGGAAATTTCCAGACTACACACTATGTACTTTTAAGTACACACTGTGTATAGGTTAGGCGAGTGTCGGCCATGTGCTCGTTGAGTACATGTAGTGTGATGACCATGTAGAAATTTCTTACTACACGACGTGTAGTTATAGACACATCGTGTACCCGGGACCGTGTGGAGGCCATATATGGCGTGTAGGCCTGTTGGCCGGGTAGAATTGTTGAAACCAAGTACACGCCATGTCCTTCTTTGAAACACCGTGTAGTCTGTCCGTGTATGAGGGGTATACATGGCATGTGGGTAAGTCGGCGAGGAAGAGAAGAAAAACTAAGTACACACCATGTACCCCTAGGTGCACGCCATATACTCAAGTCAACAGGTTCTGGAAAGTAAGTCGGTGGAATTCCAACCACCATATGAACAATTAAATGATATAAACGGCATGTAGTCATGAAGTATATGTCGTTTACCTTCTTTTTATTTGCTAAAATGGGCAGTATCCTCATTTTTGAGGCAGAACCTCTTTGTTCCGTCGGGTTTCGTGAACCAAGCCGGTCGGGACTTCATTTCCTTCCCAGATCTTCGTCTGAACCCTGATTCAATCGTCGACAGATGCGTTGGAACCCCCTTAGTAAGGTCTTGATTCCTCTTGATCTATTCTTCTTGATCTCTGTTCTGTAATGAGTTATATGGGTTTGAGAGGTTTTGATTATTTTGTATATCTACCACGTTTTAGACCTAATTGGAGGCTGTTATCGGAGGAGTAGCATCGTATGAGTCTCAGGTAGGTGGTGCATACCCCTTTTTGTGTTTTTGTGGTCATTTGTGTGGCGCGGCCTTCGGCATGTTTTTAGGTATTTTGAGCGGGACCCGTTTTATCTGCTATTACCTATTGAAATGATTATTTGACCTATGGGATGCCTTTGGGTATGCCCTATTACTAGTTTTGCTTGAGTAGGGCGAGGCGAGGGGTCGTTTCTCATCAGGGAATTTTGGTCGGGGGATTCAAAAATGGTTATATTTGAATTATATTGTTTTAAACTATTGAGTTTAGTTTATTAAAACTTGATATAAATTTTTAGAGGCATTCAAGACCTTAGTGTTGTTGATTGATAATTTTTGGGTTAGTTAGAGGCATTCAAGACCTCAGTGTTGTTAATTGATAATCGTTGGGTTAGGGCAATTCAACTATTTAGAATGTTTTGCATGTTTATGTGTTCTGTTTAAATATGTTATATATGTAATTACTGAATTGCATATACTGGAACCTTTGGGTTGTGTTGGGCATGGCCCAGATATTCTTGAGTGATTCTGATCACAGGTTGGCCTTGATCAGGGTTACATTGGGTGGTTATGACCACGGGATTGGGCATCATGGGCATCAGTTTGAGGCAGGTTGATAGTCAGGTTGGGCATGGCCCAGGTTACTGGGATGGTAAGGCCATCATACTTGAGCGACATTGTCATAGGGACACGAGGTGTCAGAGGTGTTGTGTCTTGGGTACTATTTTGGTGATTACCGCTCACCCGAAAACTTTTAGTAGTGTGCACATATAAAGACTCTATGATGAGGTGGTTTTGACCACTTGTGTGGGTAGAGGCCCCTGTTAGTTGTAATTTAGGTACTATTGGTTTGGGGGTGCTTGTTGTAGGAAGCCACATGGAAGGTGAGGATCCTTCAGGGGATAGCATTGAGGCTATCGGGTTAGGGGAAGAGGCTCACTGTTATCTGAGGGTAGACATCGCTATCCCTCTGGGTACTTTATTTGAGGGCGGACATCGCTGTCCCTCCAGTTACGTTATTTGAGGGCAGACATCGCTGTCCCTCTGGGTACTTTATTTGAGGGCAGACATCGTTGTCCCTCCAGTTACGTTATTTTAGGGCAGACATCGTTGTCCCTCTGGTAATTATTTGAGGACAGACATCGTTGTTCCTCCGGGTTACTACTGTTGGTCGTGCCTTTGGGATGTCGGTACTTGAGACACGAGGTGTCGGGGGGGCACATGGTGTCGGGTTACATGACAGAGATTCCAACGTTGGCCGAAGTAGGTGACACTCTATGGTGGCTGCTGAGCACTGGTGAAGTTTGTGTTTATTTTTGCATCGTTCTGTTTATTGCTTTCCTTATAAATACATGCCTGCTTAACCACTCATATTAGGTACGCACCGTTGGGTGGTATCCTACTGAGATTCATCTCACACCTTGCACAGGCCCTTCGGGACACATGCAGACTTTATGGATTTACGTGCAGGAAAGAGACCATCTTCAGGAGCTGGGCTGTATTAGTTGTTGCATGGAGATAGTATGGACCTTGAGGTTCTGCCTAGCTGGAGTTTCCATGTTTTTCTTTATTCTTGTATCAGCATGGTTACCTGTTTTGTAGCTACAGTTGGTTAGCCATTGGCACCCTTTATATTTAGATATGTATGACTTGCTTTGTATGCATGTTTTGTTGTTCAGTAGTAGTTACAAGTGATTAGCATGTTGTTGTGTTTATTTCTGTTGTTTTTGTTTATATTTATTGCTTCCATTGTTTATTGATATTAAATATGCTTCCGCTCTGTGGGTCTGGTTCGAGTCTACTGAGTCATTTATTCCACTGAATCTTTATTGTTATACTTGGACCAGTACCATTATTTTTATCCTCCGAGAGGGTATATCCTCCCCACTATACCTATAAGACCCTCACTGCTAGTCGGCAGCCTTTGGTGTTTGTGGAGGTGCACCTAAGGTAGTATCACCCGACTCGTTTAGAACTGTTCGGATGGTTGTTTGGGTCCGGGTCATTAAAAAGTGGTATCAGAGGAGTTCTTGACAGGGATTTAGTAGTAGCATTTATTGAATACTAATGAGATTGAGGCTTCTCTTTTATTTTTTCTAGTTTTACTATTTGTGATATAGTAGACTCAGATTACATTTTATATGATTTCCACCTTGTTGGATCACTTGGTGTGTGATGTTATTGATTGTGATATGTGACCCTTAACCTATGAGGTAAGGAAGAATTAGACCTTGGCCCGGTATGTCAAGGCTTGTTTGCTTGACTTTTGATAGGCACATTTTTAGGGTATTTCAATTTCATAACTGCACGTATGCTTTGTAAAGTGATAATTTCATGTGAATAAAATCAATTTTCATGATTTGTATGCTCTAAAATGTGAATAGGTTAAATTCCTGATAGAATTTCTTGTTGTTTCAATGTGTATGCCATGCTTTATAATTGTAGAATTGCATGTGATAAGGTATTTGGGTCTGGCTCTTGTACGAGCAGGCAGGTACTATCGATTGAGGTGATTTTGATCACCAGGACTAGGCGACTCGATCGTCGTTTTGAGGTAACGTTAGTTGTCAGGATGGGCATGGCCTAAGGTACTTTTGATAATTGGCTCTGTTAGGGGGAGGGTAAGGAGGTCGTGAGGCCGGGATACCATGGGGCATGGTTGCAGTGGGGGAGAGTAAGGGTGGTAGTTGTGTGCTTCTTTTTATTGTTTTCTTATCTGCATTGAATATATATTGTTATATATATATGAGTTGTCTGACCATTTATGGTATTCAGCGGGTTCCTCCTATACGTCTCTATGGAGAGTCAGGAAAGTGAGGATACAGTGCCGCAGGTGTAGGATCAGGTTCAGGATTCGGTACAGGTAGAGCATGAGCCACAGGTACAGGCTCAGGGATAGGAACAGGTTCAGGATCCAGTGCAAGCAGGACAGTAGTCGAGTTTGGTAGCGTTTGGACCATTGCTCGATGAGCAGCTCTGAGCTAACCTAGTGCGTGTCTTGTAGGGGATCGACAGAGGTGCACAGGGTACAGAGCCATCTATGGCATATCTGATGTGGGAGTTCAAGTCGTAGCACCTGTTGCTTTTTCAGGGTGAGGGTGGTCCACAGGCGGCTGAGAACTGGATAGAGAGCATGAAGATGACCTTCGAGCAGCTCGAGATGCCTCCAGTGTGGAGGGTCAAGCTGGCAACATACATGCTATGAGGACCAGTAAAGCATTGGTGGGATGTGCAGGTTCAGGCTCGTAGGCATGAGGGACTAGCTTGGAAGGAGTTCAAGGAAAGATTCTTTGAGCACTTTTACTCAGATACACTGAGAGTAGAGAGAGCTCGAGAGTTCTTGAGTCTGCAGTAGGGATACATGTCTATCATGAACTATGCAGCTACTTTCACTGAGTTGTCTCGCTTTTCACCTGGTATGGTAAGCGATGACGCGGTTAGGGTGAGGTGCTTCGAGGATGGATTACGACACGCCATTCAGATCCAGGTGAATATCTTCAGGCTGGGTTCTTTTTCAGAGGCGGTGAATCAGGCGCTCATAGCGGAGGGAAACCAGCGGGATTGGCCTCAGGTTGGCTAGACGATGGCTTCAAGTGAGGGTTCGGACAGCAGGAATTGAGGACGGGATGAGTTCCAGGAGGTCAGTCAGGCCAAGGACTCAACTAGACCACCTCGTAGCAGTTATTCAGTGGTTTTCTTTCAGTGTAGACACCCAGGTCATGTTCAGGATCAGTGCGATAGGCCTCCAAAGGAGTGTCGGGCATGTGGACAGGTCAGGCGTCTGGAGAGTTTTTGCAGGCAGCCTTCTCAGATAGCCAGAAGGTAGGGACCAGGACAGATAGTGGCATCTGGAGTTGGTTCAGAGTCAGTACCAGAAGAGGGTATCCGAGGTTCAGCTGCTCGTGGAGGACATGACAGAGACAGTGGGATCTAGCTAAGGGGTCAGTGGCCGGTGGCTGGAGCAGCACCACAGGGAGGTCAGGCATCAAGAAACCACACTTCAGACCAGGTGCACGCTGTGGAGCTGCCAGAGGCTGAGCAGGCTGGTGAGCCAACGATGGTTAGAGGTACACCGTGGTGTGGTCATGATTTTCATGTTTCCTTTTTGGAATGACCTGTAGAGGAATGCCTATTTTGATTGCACGTGATGCACAGGATCTATGTGAACTGACTAGATGCTAGCAGTGGTATTGGCACCATATCAGGTATATGATATATTTATATATATGTATGAGATGTGTAGCATCAGGAGCATCGAGGATGCGGGTTACTTGAGGTGCCATGGGCATCAGGGCATCAAGGATGCGGGTTACTTGAGGTGCTAGGAACTGGGTTTTTTTTTTAGCATCCATGGGATGCAGGACCTCGTGGAGGCATACACCGATGCGTTGTGGGATATATTAGGTGTCGGGAATGACGCAGAAGCACCAATGAGGTGCAAGGGTGATGATGCGTCACGGAAGGACTATGCGTCTGGAAAACAGGTTAGTGAACCTTTGGTTTTTTTGAGTTTTGTCGTGTTGAGACTGAGTTAGGTGATTACTAAGGTGGGGATCCCCTTGAGGAATTTATCTAGGACCTTTGAGACCGGGGAATTCTGGGTTACTTTGATCGGGGTGGTATGTTCGGTGTCATCTTTGGGTTTCGTTTGATAGCTCAGGGATGAGATATATTAAGGTGGGGAAATTGTAAGAATCTGGGTTTTTAGAACAGGTCAAAATCCCGACCATGTTTGAATTTTTGACTTGTCCCTGAGAAAACTAGAGAAAATGGGAAGTTTCTGGAAATTTCTAGACTACACACCATGTACTTTTAAGTACATGTTGTGTATAGGTTAAGTGAGTGTCGGCAGTGTGCTCGTCGAGTACATGATGTGTGATGACCGTGTAAAAATTTCTTATTACACGGTGTGTAGTTATAGACACGCCGTGTACCCATGACCGTGTGGAGGCCATACATGGCATGTAGTCCTGTTGGCCGAGTAGAATTGTTGAAACCAAGTACATGCCAGGTCCTTCTTATACACGCCATGTAGTATGTCTGTGTATGAGGGATATACATGGTGTGTGGGTAAGTCGGCGAGGAAGAGAAGAAAAACTAAGTACACGTCGTGTACCCCTAGGTACACACCGTGTACTCAAGTCGGCAGGTTCTGGAAAGTAATTCGGTGGAATTCTAGCCGCCATATGAACAGTTAAATGATATACACGGCGTGTAGTCATGAAGTACATGCTGTGTACTTTTTTTCGCTAAAACATGCAGTAGCCTCATTTTTGAGGCAAAACCTCTTTGTTTCGCCGAGTTTCGTGAACCAAGTCGGTTGGGACTTCATTTCCTACTCGAATCTTCGTCCAAACCCCGATTCAATCACCAAAAGATGCGTTGGAACCCCCTCGGTAAGGCCTTGATTCCTCTTGAGCCGTTCTTCTTGATTTCTGTTCTAGAATGAGTTATAGGGGTTTGAGCGGTTTTGATTCTTTTGTAGATCTACCACGTTTTAAACCTAATTGGAGGCTATTATCAGAGGAGTAGCATCGTATGAGTCTCGGGTAGGTGGTGCATACCTCTTTTTGTGTTTTCGTGGTCATTTGGGTGGCGCGGCCTTCAGTGCATTTTCAGGTATTTTGAGCGGGACCTATTTTATCTGTTATTACCTATTGAATTGATTATTTGACCTATGGGATGCCTTTGGGTATTCCTTGTTACCAGTTTTGCTTGAGCGGGGCCATGCGAGGGGTCATTGCTCATCAGGGTATTTTGGCCCGGGGATGACAAAATGGTTATATTTGAATTATATTGTTTTAAACTGTTGAGTTTAGTTTATTAAAACTTGATATAAATTTCTAGAGGCATTCAAGAACTTAGTGTTGTTGATTGATAACTGTTGGTTTAGTTAGAGGCATTCAAGACCTCAGTGTTGTTGATTGATAACCGTTGGGTTAGGGCAATTCAACTGTTTATAATGTTTTGCATGTTTATGTGTTCTGTTTAAATATGTTATATATGTAATTGCTGAATTGCATATACTATAACCTTTGGGTTGTATTGGGCATGGCCCGAATATTCTTGAGTGATACTGATCATAGGTTGGGCTTAGCCCGGGTTACGTTAGGTGGTTCTGACCACGGGATTTGGCATCATGGGTGTCGGTTTAAGGCAGGTTGACTATCAGGTTGGGCATGACCTGGGTTACTGGGATGGCAAGGCCATCAGACTTGAGCGGCATGGTCACAGGGAAACGAGGTGTCAGAGGTGTTATGGCTTGGGTACTATTTCGGTGATTACCGCTCACCCGGAAACTTTGAGTAGTGTGCACATAGAGAGACTTCGTGATGAGGTGGTTTTGACCACTCGTGTGGGTAGAGGCCCCCGTTAGTTGCGGTTTGGGGGTGCTTGTCATAGGAAGCCACGTGGAAGGTGATGAGACTTCAGGGGATAGCATTGAGGCTATCAGTTTGGGGGTAGAGGCTCACCGTTATTTGAGGGCAGACATCATTGTCCCTCCAGGTACTTTATTTGAGGGCATACATCGTTGTCCCTCCAGTTACATTATTTGAGGGCATACATCATTGTCCCTCTAGTTACTTTATTTAAGGGTAGACATCATTGTACCTCTGGTTACATTATTTGAGAGCAGACATCATTGTCCCTTTGGTACTTATTTGAGGATCGACAGCGTTGTTCCTCCGAGTTACTACTGTTGGGCGTGCCTTCGGGACGTCGGTACTTGAGACACGCAGTGTCAGGGGGGCACATAGTGTCGGGTTACATGATAGAGATTCCAGCGTTGGCCGAAGCAGGTGACACTCCATGGTGGCTACTGATCACCAGTGAAGTTTGTCTTTATTTGTGCATCGTTCTGTTTACTGCTTTCCTTATAAATTCATGCCTACTTAAACACTCATATTAGGTATGCACCGTTGGGTGGTACCCTACTGAGATTCATCTCACACCCTGCACGAGCCCTTTGGGACGCGTGCAAACTTTGTGGATTTATGTGCAGGAAAGAGGTCATCTTCAAGAGCTGGGTAGTATTAGCTGTTGCATGGAGATGGTATGGACCTTGAGGTTCTACCTAGCTGGAGTTACCATGTTTTTTTTTCTTGTATCAGTATGCTTACCTGTTTTGTAGCTACAATTGGTTAGCTATTGGCGCCCTTTATATTTATATATGTATTACTTGCTTTGGATGCATGTTTTGTTGTTCAGTAGTAGTTACAAGTGATTATCATGTTGTTGTGTTTATTTCCACTGCTGTTGTTTATATTTATTGCTTCTGTTTTTTATTGATATTGAATGTGCTTTCGCTCTGCGGGTCTGGTTCGAGTCTGCTGAGTCATTTATTCCACTACATCTTTATTGTTATACTTGGTCCAGTACCATTATTATTATCCTCTAAGAGGGTATAGCCTCCCCACTATACCATAAGACCCCCACTGCTAGTCGGCAGCCTTTGGAATTCGGGGAGGTGCGCCTAAGGTAGTAGCACCCAACCCGTTTAACACTGTTTGGGTGGCTATTTGGGTCCGAGTCATTATAGTTTTCCACTATCCTTTGGAAAAAACCATGGGCAAAAATCATGGGGCGGTTTGTGGTTTTGATTAGTTTAATGTGAGGTGTCCCAAACCTAAATAATAAATAATTCCCTCTCCTTTCCTATATAAACCCACCCAAGCTCCCACTTCCTCTTCACTCAAAGCCTTTGGAGTTCAACCAACCCCTACCCTCCTCTCTCTATAATCCTCCCAAGGTGCCCCAAGCTCCCAATAATCCTCTCCCAAGCCTCTCTCAAGCCTTTGGGGTCACACTTCCAAGTAAGGGGTCTCTTCTTTTATCATTTTTGTCAAAATTTATTTAAGTTGTTATGACCTTTTGTTTTCAATTAAAGATGTTAAGGGTATGATTTCTCACCTCTCCCATACTTCCGTCTTTATGTTTGGATGATTAGATACCCCTTTATCTCTCATTAATTCCTCTCATGTACACCTGTTACCATGCCGAAATTCCTTGAGGTATTTCCCTCTCCTATTTTACATCCAAGTAATTCTTTTGTATTATGTATCTAAATTCCATTATGTTTATTGGGAAATGTATCTATATGACCCCCTTATTGTCCATTCCATGTAAATATGATCAGACACCCATTTCTCTCTCATCAACCATTTTTTATGAGTTCTTATTTCACGTTGTTATGCTGCCGAAATTGTTCTATGATTTTCCAAGCCAATGTCATTGTGTAGTGAATACCATACCCATTTCTCTATCAAGGGTATTCACCTTTATTCACATTTACTTATTGATTATAAAGCTTCATGTATGTATTCCACATCCCTTTATCATGGAATAAATGATGATGACTGATTCCATTTTGTATGATCCATGTGGCACACTTATGCATGAAATGAAATGTTTAAGAAAGGGTGCACCCTAATAGAGCTCCAATGCATTGATTAAAGTATAGTATCATGATACATCCTGTGAAATGAGTGTCGACTCATTCTAATTCAATTACAATGAGGGTTTACTCTTGATTCATGTTCAATGAGGGTTTACTCATGCTCTATGTGCAATGATCCTTGGCTTATGCTAATTCCATGTTAAGTGTTGTTGCCACATTTACATGTTATGATTATCATGTTTTATCATGCCTTTATGTTCATGTTTATCTTGTGCTCCATTGATATGCCTATTGTCTAACATGTATTGTATTCCTTGTGTTATTCCTTGTTTATTCCCTTACTGGGATTTATAGCTCACCCTTTTTTTATGCATGTCCTCAGGTTATCCCATGAAATGCTAAGTACGAGGGAATGTAGTGGTCATGTAAAGGAAGTTTTTAATAAAGATGTTGTATTTCATGTTTTAAGTTGTTTTTTAATGATCCTAAGCCCCAAAGACACTAGTCTCGATATTCTATGTTGTAACAAGTGAAGGTTTTATGTAATAAATCATGTTTAAGTATGAAATAAAGAGCAGGGTTGTTATAGTTGGTATCAGAGGATAGGTTTAGTTATTTTTGGGATTAGGATTAGAAAACCCCAGTGAAGCCTTATAGATAAGACTAAGTATAATAAAAACATCCCTAAGTTTTGGTGGGTATTGAGTAAGTGGTTTATCAAGAAAATACATCCCTGCCTGGATATGAGCAGGTAGAGGAGGCTTTGGCACAGATGTACCTAGGGGTGAAAACCCCGATAAGGAGTTTTGGGATTGACCCGGGGTATCCTAGTACACGACAACGGGCCTTGCTTCACTCTTGGTTATGACACTCTCGGAGGATATGCATTGGTAAATTCACAAGCTTAGTATGAACCATTATTAAGGGAATTAAAAAAATGCCCCTAAGAATATATGTTAGAAAGTAGATCATGAATAGCATAGATTGAAGCCTATGGATTCATAAGTTAAGGAAATAAAAGTTATTTATAAGTCATCAGTTTTTTCCTTGGATTACCCTTTATGTGTTACCCCTAACTTTCCTTTTATTCCAACCGATGGCCGGTAATAGGAGTACTCGGGCTAACAACTGATATAAAGATCAATGTGATGACTGTGCTAATGAGATGCCCAATTCGATAGGAGTGGTAATCGTGAACTTTGTCATGATTCTCTCTCAGTTAACTCAATCTTTGAATAGAAACATGGGTTAATAGGAATGTTCAACCCCCCTAAGAAAGAATAAGTCACTATTGAGAGCTTCATGAGACAAAGGCTGTAAGAACCCGGTTCTTATTTTTGAGGTACGGGTTTCTTCTTTTCTCTTTCCCTTAAGTGTTTTGAGAAAATAAAGAAGTGGGGAAAATCCCAAATTTTGGAAGTACATGCCATGTACTTTTCCACACGCCATGTACTTTTGGCCGTGTGGGATGAGTACACAGGGTGTGTAGCCGTGTCGGCGACGAAGGGTGTAAAAACCGACTACACGCCGTGTAGTGGTCCTTTACACACCGTGTAGTCAGTCGGCAAGCGAAACAGTAAGGCAGTGGAAGCAGCTGCCAGCTGGGCGACAGTACACACCGTGTAGTCGGGAATACACACCGTGTACTCATGTCAATGGGTGAATAGTTTGGCGGTGCCGCCAGAGGAACAGTTAAATTGTAACGACACAAATTTTCATTAATGGAAATCCCTCTTGATCTAATTAAATGTCTCTTTATGTAAAATGTTTATATAAAATTTCAACTTCTTTGGTTTTATGTTATGAATTGTGACCGTTGCTTTTATATCCGTTGAACAGTGATCACATGATTATTATAAATATAGGGCTTTAACAAACCCAATTTACTCAGACAAAGGAAGCAATGGCCTCATCCAGTAGAATTGCTCCATACGAAGCTCATTTGTCAGAGCTCGGAAAAGAGGTGGCGTCTTTGGGCTTCGATCTTGACCAAGATCAAGCTGAGCTTCATTATGTCAAGCTCGAACGTGACCGTCTACAGGAAAAGTGGAAGTTGATAGAAATTACCACTCGAGCGATGTTATCTGAGCCACCCCAAGAGTCTGTCACCATCACACACCTTACCCTTAGGTCTTATGCAGCTGTTTTAAGGGGTTATGTAACAAATCGATAGTACTATGTTCATGTACATTATTTTTTTGTATATAATAATTAATATACTTTCTTTTCATTATTGATACATTGTAAATAGTTTTTAAAGTGAAAATAGTGTTTTTAGTTATTATTTAATTAAGAATTATATTTTATTAAATTAAGGGATTTTTAAATTAAATAATATTTTAATAAAATATTATTATTATTATTATTAAATTAATTTTATTATATATAAATGATCATATAATTTTATGAATGCAATTGTAATTTTTATTAAGGTTTGAAATCCATTTTTGTCAAAATCCGTGAATTTTCGATAAATGTCGGTTTTTATTTTAAAAGTGAAAATTAACATATTTAGAAAATTATTTAGATAAAATAAATGTTATTTCTGGAATCAGGACTTTGAAATTATCCAATGGTGAATTTTTCATAATTTTCTGAGACAGTCAATTTTTTGGGTAAAAATTAAATACTGTTTAAATATATAATGTGTTTTATGACATCATAATGACCCAATAGTTATGTAATAAAATACTATAAGCTTTATGTTCGGCCAATATATGTTTTAACATTAAAATAATGTGATTTTGGGTTTGTTTTACTTACTTTTCAAAGCATTAATGGACCCTTCAAGACTTATTAAACACCTTGTCTTTTTAAATTGTTTTCCATGGGAGTGTGACTCAACTCCACATAAGCAACCCTATTATTTTAAGAATTTAGGACTTTGGCCTTATAAAATATTTTTTTCCTCTTCCCTTTTCCAAAAACCATGGGAAAAAACCATGGGATGGTTTGTGGTTTGGATTAATTTAATATAAGGGGTCCCAAACCTAAATAATAAAGAATTCTCTCACCTTTCCTATATAAACCCACCCAAGATCCCACTTCCTCCTCACTAAAAGCCTTTGGAGTTCGTCCAACCTATTCCCTACTCTCTCTAGAATCCTCCCAATGTGCCCCAAGCTCCCAAGAAGCCTCTCTCAAGCCTCTATCAAGCCTTTGGTATCACACTTCCAAGTAAGGGTTTTTTCTTCCTTTCTCATTTTTTTCCAATTTTATTTAAGTTATTTTTCCCTTTTAGTTTCAATTATGAATGTTGGGGTATGGTTTCGCACCTCTATAATACTTCCCTATTTATGTTTGAATGATGGTATACCCCTTTCTCTCTCATTAAATTCCTCTCATGTACACCCATTACTATGCCTAAATTCCGAAAGGAACTTCTCTCTCCTCATTTACATTCAAGCAATACTTTTGTATCATGAATATAAATTCCATTAAAATTGTTGGTAAATGTATCTATATAACCTTCTTACTGTCCATTACATGTAAATATAATGAGGAACCCCTTTCTCTATCATCAACCTTTTTTATGAATTCTTATGTCACGTCGTTACGCTGCCGAAATCGCACCGATTTTCTAAGCCAATGCCATTGTGTAGTGAATACCATGCTCATTTCTCCATCAATGGTATTCACCTTTATGCACATTTACTTATTGATTATAAAGTTTCATGTGTTAATTCCACATTCCTTTATCGTGTAATAAATGATTATTTTTTATGAATCCATGTTTTATGATCCATGTGGCACACTTATGCATGAAATGAAATGTTTAAGAAGGGTGCGCCCTTATAGTGCTCCAATGCATTGGGTAAAGTATAGTATCATGATACGTCATGTGCAATGAGTGTTGACTCATGCTAATTCAAGTGCAACGAGGTTTTACTCATTCTTTATGTGCAATGAGGACTTACTCATGCTCCATGTGCAATGAGTCGTGGCTCATGTTAATTCCATGTTAAGTGTTGTTGCCACATTTCCATGTTATAATTATCAAGCTTTATCATGCCTTTATGTTCATGTTTCTCTTGTGCTCTATTGATATTCCTATTTTATAACATGTATTTTACTCCTCATGTATTCCATGTTTATTCCCTTACTGAGCTTTATAGCTCACCCATTTTCTTATGCATGTCCTCAGGTTATCCCATAAAATGATAAGTATGAGGTAATGTAGTGGTCATGTAAAGGAATTTTTCAATAAAGATGTTGTATTTCTTGTTTTAAGTTGTTATGTAATGATCCTAATCCCCAAATACAATATACCTCTCGATCATCCTTGTTGTATCAAGTGAATAGTTTATGTAATAAATCATGTTTAAGTTTGTAATAAAAGCAGGGTTGTCATAGTTGGTATCAAATGATAGGTTTAGTTATTTTTGGGATTAGGATTAGAAAACCCTATTAAAGCCTTAGAGACAAGACTAAGTATAATAAAAACATCCCTAAGTTTTGGTAAGTACTGAGTAAGTGGTTTATCAAACAAATACATCCATGTCTGGATACAAGCAGGTAGAGGCAGCTCTGGCACAGATATATCCTAGGGGTAAAACCCGAAAACACCACTTTGAGTTAGACTCAAATGGGAACTGGTGCACGACAACGGGACTTGCTACACTCTTAGTTACGACACTCCCGGGGGATATGTTTTGATAAATTCACAATCTTAGTATGAAACCTTATTAAGGGAATTAAAAAAAAAATCCCCTAAAAATATATGTTAGAAAGTAGATCATGAAAAGCCTAGTTTGAAGCCTATAGACTCATGAGTTAAGGAAATAAAAGTTTATTTTTTAGTCATAAAATTTTGTCTTTGGGTTACCCTTTATGTGTTACCCCCTAACTTTCCTTTTATTCCAGCCAATGGCCGGTAATAGGACTCAGGCTAACAACCGGTGTGAAGATCAGTGTGATGACTATACTAATGAGATGCCCAATCCAATGGGAGTGGGAATCGTGAACTTTGTCATGCATCTCTCTCAGTTAACTCAAGATTTGAATAGAAACACGGGTCAAGAGGAACGTCCAAACCCCCCTAATAAGGAACAAGTTTCTATCAAGAGCTTCATGAGACAAAGGCCTCCTATTTTTAGTGGATCATCTGATCCCACAATCACTGAACAATGGATCAACTCCATTGAAAAGATATTCTCCATCCTTCAATGTTCTGAACAAGATAAGGTTCTCCTGACGGCTTATTGTATGGAGGGTGAAGTTGATCAATGGTAGAAGTTGATAAAAAATATGAAGCCTGAGGAAGAGATCGAGGGGTTGGAATGGAAGGATTTCCGGAAGATGTTTTTCGATAAATATTTTCCGTGCACCCTCCAGCTTAAGATGGAAAGGGACTTCCTTTCTCTCAAGCAAAAACAAGAAGAATTTGTTAGATCGTATGAGGTAAACTTCACAAGGCTTGCACAATATGCTTTAGGCTTTATCATTACCACCAAATGCAAGGTTGACCGCTTCTTTGGTGGGCTGAAGCCTAGCCTACGGAAAGCATTAGCGATCCATGACTTCGACAGCTATGAGGAAATTGTCCGATGTGCCCTCAAGGTCGAAATGGAGATTGGGGAATCACAGGGGTATCATGGGTACATAAAGTGTAAGGTGGACTTCAATGCTGGTTGTCCGATGGATAAATCCAACGGTGCTAAGAAGACCCAGCACCCCACTTGCCAAAAGTGCAGAAAGAAGCACCCTGGAAATTGCCTCAAGGGGACGAGGAAATGCTTTAGGTGTGGAAGAGAAGGGCACCTAACTGTTAACTGTCAGCAAGAAAGACCTGCGGCTGCGAAAGAGGAGAGGAATTCTCCGTTCGAACCTCAACGCATTGTTCATTGCTACAAATTCAAATAACCAGGGCATCTTGCAAATCAGTGCCCTAATCTAAAGGTTTTCAGAGGTAACAAACAACCTCCAAGGCAGCAAGGAAGAGCTTTTTCCATCACTTCTACCGAAGTGAACTCCGACAATGAAGTGGTGATAGGTACGCTAGTTATTCATTCAAGAATAGAGAACATTCTTTTTTATTCAGGTTTTATGCATTCTTTTATATCTCGAAAGTTTAGTAGAACAATCCCAGCACCACCACAAACCATGGAATTGAAGATGTCGGTGAGTACGGAAAATGGGGAAATCATTGCATCCCATGAATATAAGTCCTCCCCAGTTATAATCCATGGATTGAATTTCCCGAAAAACCTTGTCATACTATCTCTGGTAGAATTTGATTCAATTCTTGGCATAGATTGGCTTTCCTTGTATAGAGCCAACATAAATTGTCGGGAGAGGGAAATCACACTCCATATGGAGAATCGACCCCCGATTCTTTATAAGTGTAAGGAGGAAGATGAATCTCCTTTAGATCCATCATCTCAAGCATGGATATTACTGCCTTATGAGCATGCGTATCTGGCTCAGATGATTGAGTCCAAGGAAGAAACCATCCTTGAAGAAATTCATATTGCGAGGGAATTCGTTGAACTGTTTCCCAAGGAACTGTCTGGTCTTCCTCCTAGAAGAGATGTTGAATTCTCAATTGAACTTATACCAGGGGCACTACCAATATCCAAGACTCCATATAGAATTTCTATCATGGAACTTGAAGAGCTGAAGAAACAACTACAGGAGAATCTGGATAAGGGGTTTATATGCCCAAGTGCTTCACCATGGGGTGCACCAGTCCTCTTCATCAAGAAGAAGGATGGGTCAATGTGGATTTGCATCGATTATTGTGAACTTAACAAAATCACTATAAAGAACAAGTATCCTCTAACTCGGATCAATGACTTGTTCAATCAGTAGTGTGGAGCACAATACTTCTCCAAGGTAGATTTGCGGTCGGGATATTATCAAGTAAGGGTGAAGAAGGAAGATATCCCCAAGACTGCTTTTCGTACAAGATATGGGCACTATGAATTCATAGTAATGCCTTTAGGACTCACCAATGCTCCAGAAATCTTCACGGACTTGATGAATAGAGTCTTTAGAGATTACCTAGAAAAATTTGTGGTAGTCTTTATAGATGATATTCTAATATACTCCAAAACCAAAGAGGATCATAATGAGCATTTAAGAACTGTATTGGAGACTTTGCACAAGGAGAAGCTCTATGAAAAGTACATCAAGTGTGATTTTTGGTTGAAGGAAGTCTCATTATTGGGTCATATCATCATAAGCAATGGGATATCTGTGGATCCCTCCAAAATAGATGCAATCGAGGGATGGTTGAGGCCAACATTGGTAACGGATATCCATAGCTTCTTGGGGTTAGCTGGATATTATTGACGATTTGTGAGAAATTTCTCATGATTGTCCAACCCTCTTACTGAGCTAACTCGAAAGGGAGTAAAGTTTTCTTGGAGTGATGAATGCGAAGAAAGCTTCAAGAAGTTGAAAAGGAGGCTTATCACTGCGTCTGTGCTCACTTTACCCACAAGTGGGGAAATTTTTGTGGTATTCAGTGATGCTTCGAAGAAGGGCTTAGACTGTGTGTTGATGCAGAATGATAAAGTGATATCCTATGCCTCCAGGTAGTTGAAAATCCATGAGTAAAACTATCCAACGCATGATCTGGAGTTGGCGGCGGTGATCTTTGCATTGAAAATCTGGCAACATTATCTCTATGGGAAGAAATGTGAGATATATACTGACCACAAGAGTCTTAAATATATATTCACACAGAAATAGATTAATATGCGCCAGAGAAGATAGATAGATCTCATTAAGGATTATGACTGTTCAATACATTACCACCCTGGGAAATCAAACAAGGTGGCAGATGCCCTAAGTAGAAAAGACCCAGCGATTTTATCAATGATGAGAATTGAGAAGGATCCAATCTTCTTAGACTTGATGAAGATGGACATGGGAATCATAAAGAATGGAACATCATCAATCCTTTCACAAATTATTGCTCAAACATATCTTTTGAAAAGATTAAAGGATGGTCAAAAGGATGATGTGGGAATTCAGGAAAAATTAGAAGCTATTAAAAAAGTTAAATCCTCGAAGTTTAATGTTAATGAAGAAGGAATTGTGCGATTTTGGAAAAGGCTATGTGTTCCATCACATCTGGAGATGAAGAAGGAACTTTTGGATGATGCACATAGTTCAAATTTATCTATTCACCTAGGGACCACAAAGATGTATCGAGATCTCTGAGAAAACTTTTGGTGGGATAATATGAAAAAGGAGATCGCTGAATATACATCAAAGTGCCTGGTGTGCCAACAAGTGAAGGCAGAGAGGCAGAAGTCTAAGGGGATGATGAAACCATTACCCATACCAGAATGGGAATGGGAGAACATCACCATGGACTTTGTCACTGGACTTTCGAGGATATCCAAAGGCAATAATGCAATCTGGGTTGTGGTGGATCATCTTACAAAGACTGCACACTTCATTACTATTCGGGAGGATTTCTCATTGGATCAACTGGCGCAGATATATATCAGGGAAGTGGTAAGGTTGCATGGAGTACCACTATCTATAGTGTATGACCGAGATCCAAGATTCACCTCTAAGTTTTGGAAGAGTCTTCAACATGCTCTGGATATTGAACTGAACTTCAGTACGACCTATCATTCTCAAACTAATGTCCAATCCGAGTGGACTATCCAAACACTTGAGGAAATGTTGAGAGCGTGATCAATAGACTTTAAAGGAGGATGGGATCAACATCTTCCTCTGTTTGAGTTCTCTTATAATAACAGTTTCCACTCGAGCATCCAAATGGCACCATATGAATCCCTGTATGGGAAAAGGTGCAGAACACTGACACGTTGGGATGAAGTCGGTGAATGTAAGCTGCTTGGACCAGAAATGGTCGAGGAAATGGCATAGAAGGTGAAAACCATTCAGTATCATATCAAGGCAGCCCAGAGTCGACAGAAGAGTTATGCAGATAATCGTCGACGAGACCTTGAGTTTAAAGTTGGAGACATAGTTTTTCTATGAATATCTCCATGGAAGAAGGTCATGAGGTTTGGAAAGAAAGAGAATTTAAGTCCAAGGTACATCGGCCCCTTCTATATTCTTGATCGTGTTGGGGCTGTGGCCTATTGACTAGCACTTCCACCTACCATGGCCAAAGTACATGATGTCTTTCATGTATCCCTCTTAAGGAAGTACATATCAGACCCTTTACATGTACTCTCTTCTGAGGTGGTACAGTTGGAGGATGATCTTTCTTATGAGGAGCAACCAGTGAAGATCTTAGATCGTAGAGAAAAAGTTCTACGAAATAAGACAATGCCCCTCATCAAGGTGTTGTGGAGAAACCACAAGTTTGAAAAAGAAACTTGGGAATTGGAGGAAATGATGAAGCTGAGTTATTCACATCTGTTTTAGTGTTGGAAAAGGAAATTTTGAGGGAGAAATTTCTTAAGGGGGGAATATTGTAACGACCCAAAGTTTCATTAATGTAAATCCCTCTTGATCTAATTAAATGTCTCTTTATGTAAAATTTTTATATAAAATGTCAACTTCTTTGGTTTTATGTTATGAATTGTGACTGTTGCTTTTATAGTCGTTGAACAGTGATCACATGATTAGTATAAATATAGGGCTTTAACAAACCCAATTTACTCAGACAAATGAAGCGATGGCCTCATCCAGTAGAATTGCTCTATATGAATCCCATTTGTCAGAGCTTGGAAAAGAGGTGGCATCTTTGGGCTTCACTCTTGACCAAGCCCAAGCTGAGCTTCATCATGTCAAGCTCGAATGTGACCGTCTACAGGAAAAGTGGATGTTGATAGAAATTACCACTCGAGTGATGTTATCTGAGCCACCCCAAGAGTCTGTCACCATTGCACACCTTACCCTTAGGTCTTATGCGGCTGTTTTATGGGGTTATGTAACAAATATCTAGTACTATGTTCATGTACATTATTTTTTTGTATATAATAATGAATATACTTTCTTGTCATTATTGATACGTTGTAAATAGTTTTTAAAGTGAAAATAGTGTTTTTAGTTATTATTTAATTAAGAATTATATTTTATTAAATTAAGGGATTTTTGAATTAAATAATATTTTAATAAAATATTATTATTATTATTATTAAATTAATTTTATTATATATAAATTATCATATAATTTTATGAATGCAATTGTAATTTTTATTAAGGTTTGAAAGCCATTTTTGTCAAAACCCATGAATTTTTTATAAATGTCGATTTTTATTTTAAAAGTGAAAATTAAAATATTTAGAAAATTATTTAGATAAAATAAATGTTATTTCTAGAATCAGTATGTCAAAATTATCCAATGGTGAATTTTTCATAATTTTCTGAGACGGTCGATTCTTTGGGTAAAAATTAAATACTGTTTAAATATATAATGTGTTTTATGACATCATAATGACCCCATAGTGATGTGATAAAATACTATAAGCTTTATGTTCAGGAAATATATGTTTTAAAATTAAAATAATGTGATTTTGGGTTCGTTTGACTTACTTTTCAAAGCATTAATGGACCCTTCAAGACTTATTAAACACCTTGTCTTTTTAAATTGTTTTCCATGGGAGTGTAACTCACCTCCACATAATCAACCCTATTATTTTAAGAAGTTTGGACTTTAGAATTATAAAATATTGTTTTACTCTTCCCTTTTCCAAAAACCATGGGCAAAAACCATGGTATGTTTTGTGGTTTGGATTAATTTAATATAAGGGGTCCCAAACCTAAATAATAAAGAATTCCCTCACATTTCCTATATAAACCCACCCAAGATCCCACTTCCTCCTCACTCAAAGCCTTTGGAGTTCGTCCAACCTCTGCCCTACTCTCTCTAGAATCCTCCCAAGGTGCCCCAAGCTCCCAATAATCCTCTCTCAAGCCTCTCTCAAGCCTGTGGAAGCACACTTCCAAGTAAGGGTTTTTTCTTCCTTTTTCATTTTTGTCCAATTTTCTTTAAGTTGTTTTGCCCTTTTAATTTCAAATATGAATGTTGGGGTATGGTTTAACACCTACCTCATACTTCCCTATTTATGTTTTAATGATGGGAGACCCCTTTCTCTCTCATTAAATGCCTCCCATGTACACCCGTTACTATACTGAAATTCCGAAAGGAACTTCTCTCTCCTCATTTACATTCAAGCAATACTTTTGTATAATGAATCTAAATTCCATTAAAATTGTTGGGACATGTATCTATATGACCTAATTACTGTAAATTACATGTAAATATGATTAGTAACCCCTTTATCTCTCATAAACCTTTTTTAGGAATTCTTATGTCACGTCGTTACGCTGCCGAAATCGCACCGATTTTCTAAGCCAATGTCATTGTGTAGTGAATACCATGCCCATTTCTACATCAAGGTTATTCACCTTTATGCACGTTTACTTATTGATTATAAAGTTTCATGTATGAATTCCACATTCCTTTATCGTGGAATAAATGATTATGTTTTATGAATCCATGTTTTATGATCCATGTGGCACACTTATGCATGAAATGAAATGTTTAAGAAGAGTGCACCCTTATAGCGCTCCAATGCATTGGGTAAAGTATAGTATCATGATATGTCATGTGCAATGAGTGTTGACTCATGCTAATTCAAGTACAATTAAGGTTTACTCATTCTTCATGTTCAATGAGGACTTAATCATGCTCCATGTGCAATGATCCATGGATCATGCTAATTCAATGTTAAGTGTTGTTGCCACATTTCCGTGTTATGATTATCAAGATTTATTATGCCTTTATGTTCATGTTTCTCTTGTGCTCTATTGATATGCCTATTGTCTAACGTGTATTTTACTCCTCATGTATTCCATGTTTATTCCCTTACTGGGCTTTATAGCTCACCCCTTTTCTTATGCATGTCCTCAGGTTATCTCATTCAATGCTAAGTACGAGGGAATGTAGTGGTCATGTAAAGGAAGTTTTCAATAAAGATGTTGTATTTCATGTTTTAAGTTATTATGTAATGATCCTAATCCCCAAAGACACTATAAATCTTGATCATACTTATTATATCAAGTGAATAGTTTATGTAATAAATCATGTTTGAGTTTGTAATAAAAGTAGGGTTGTCATATAAATGAAGGAAGTACACGCCGTGTACTCTAAAGTACACGCCATGTACTTTGTTTTTTCTCTTAAAATGGGAAGTAGCCAACCCTGTTCACAGGGAAGGCTTAGAACCAGATGGGATCTCGGGAGGGGATGACTGAATCTTCGATGATCCGTCGATCGCGGACCGGGAATCTGATTCCGCCTCCGTCGATCTCGTTGGAACCGCACGGGTAAGCCCTCTCATCTCCTTGCATAGTTCTTTCCAATTATTCCTCTAAGGGAAGTTATTTTCATTTAATAGAGTTTTCTTTCACCCCAGATCTACCTCATTCTAGGACGATTCGAGGAACGTCATTCAAGTATACTGATCAGGGGCGTTTAAGGTAGGTGGCTTGGTGTTTATATTCCAACTGTTGTGCATTTTTGTGTACCGTTGTGCCATGAACCCATGTTGGGGTGTCGTGTGGCTAAGGTCGTGGCTATTTTAAATACCTATAATTGAATAGGTAATTAATTGTGATAATAAACTACTGTTGGGATCGTTGCTTGGATCCAGGACCACCCGAGGGGTGCGTTCCTCTATTTAGCCGTTTGTCCAGGATACCTGAGGGTAAACCTTTAAAGTAATGATTGTAGAATTTCCTTGAGATGAATTGCTTGTGTACTGCTTGTTTACATGTTGAGCATGGCCCGATTACCTATTTATCCTGAGGGAAGTGTTGTGATTAGCCTGTGGGCACTGTACTATTTAGCCTGTGGGCAACTTCTTCCGTGCCTGTGAGCAGTTGATTTTGTGCCTGTGGGCGACACTTCTTATGCCCGTGGGCAATATCTGCATGCCTGTGGGAAGATTTTTGTGTTTGGATTCTCTTTACCTGAGGGTAGGGGTTTACGTGTCTGAGGACATTGGTTGTTTACTTAGAATATTCATTGTGGTGATATTTTAAATAAAATGATTAAATGGATATTAAAATGACAATATAACTGGTTAAGTTAGTTACTTTTCAATACTGCTTACTTTATTGCATTTTACTACTACACACTATTGTTGCATGATTTCACACAGTTGGGCACGGGCCTTTAGTGGGTGCCTACTGAGATTTATTTCTCACACCCTGTTTGGGTCATGCTTTTCGACCCAAATAAATTATGTTTCTGTAGGTGTAGATAAGGGCAAGGGACCTTATACAGGTACTTGATTGTTGCAAAGGAGTATGGGAGCATGGGACCGGGCTTAGGCTCACGATACTACCATCTGTTTTGTTTTTCTTTTTTGTACTCTGCATTGTATTATACTGCTATGTAACATGTTCTGGCTGTTTTCTTAGAACTTGAGACATGTTGCATCATATCTGTATAACTAACTGGTTATCTTTTACTGCAGTTATTCTATTAAATGTGTATGGTTTATTGTTTCCATTTTTGTTTTATAATTTTTATTTTATTCCGTTGTGATACACTTTGACAAATGAGGGCATAGTTTCCCCACTATTAGACCTGGGCCCTCGCTGCTAGTCGGTAGCCTCTGGAGTTTGGGGAAATGCGCTTGAGGTCACATGGCGAACCGGGTTTGGGGCACCCATTGAGTGGCACCCAAATCCAGTACATTACAAAGGCCTCCTACTTTTAATGGATCATCTAATCCCTCAATCATAGAACAATGGATCAACTGCATTTAAAAGATCTTCTTCATCCTTCAATGTTCTGAACAAGAGAAGGTTCTCCTGGCTACTTATTGTATGGAGGGTGAAGTTGATCAATGGTGTACGTTGATCAAAAATATGAATCATGAGGAGGAGATCGAGGCATTGGAATGAAAGTATTTCTGGAAGATGTTTTTTGATAAATATTTTCCGCACACCCTTCGACTTAAGATGGAAAGGGACTTCCTTTACCTCAAGAAAAAAAGACAATGAATCTGTCAGAGTGTACGAGAAAAACTTTAGGATTGAACGATGTGCCTCTAACTTTTTTGTTACCCCCGAATGCAAGGTTGACTGCTTCTTTGGTGGGCTAAAACCTAGCCTACGGAAAGCACTTACGATCCATGACTTCGACAGCTATGAGGAAATTGTCTGATGTGCCCTCAAGGTAGAAATGGAGATCGGAGAATCTTAGGGGTATCATGGGGATAAGAAGCATAAGGTGGACTTCAATGCTGATGGTCTGATAGATAAATCCAACATTTTAAAGAATATCCAGAACCCCAATTTTCAAAGGTGCGGAAAGAAGCACCCCAAAAATTTCCTGAAGGGGACGAGGAAATGCTTTAGGTGTGGAAGGGAAGGGCACCTAGCTGTTAACTGCCGATAAGAAAAACCTGTGGCTTCAATAGAGGAGAGGAATGCTCTGTTTTAACCTCAATGCATTGTTTATTGCTACAACTGCAAAGAACTAGGGTATCTTGAAAATCAGTTCCCTAATCCAAGGGTTTTTAGAGGAAACCAACAATCTTCAAGGTAGTAAGGGCAGGATTTTTCCATGACTACTGCCGAAGTGAACCCCGAAAACAAAGTTGTGATAGGTACTCTAGTTATTCATTCAAGAATAGCGAATGTACTTTTCGATTTAGGTTATACACATTCTTTTATATCCCAAAAGTTTAGTAGAACAATCACAGCATCACCACAAATCATGAAAGTAAATATGTTGGTGAGTACGGAAAATGGGGCAATCATTGCATCCCATGAATATAACTCCTCCCCTGTCATAATATGTGGATTTAATTTCTTGGAGAACCTCATCATACTACCTCTAGTGGAATTTGATGCAATTATTGACATATATTGACTTTCCTTATATAGAGCCAACATAAATTGTCGTGAGAGGGAAATCACTCTCCATGTGGAGAATCGACCTCCGATTCTATAAAAGTGCAAGGAGGAAGATGAATCTTCTTTAGATACATCATCTCAAGTGTGGATATTACTTCCCTATGATCACGTGTATCTGGCTCAGATGATTGAGTCTAAGGAGGCAACCATTCTTGAAGACATGCCTATTGTGAGGGAATTCACTGAAGTGTTTCCCGAGGAATTGTTTAGTCTTCCTCCTAGAATAGATGTTGAATTCTCAATTAATCTTATACCTGTGGCATTGCCAATATCCAAGAATATGTATAGAATATCTATTATGGAGATTTAGGAGCTGAAGAAACAACTACAGTAGAATATAGATAAAGGTTTTATATGCCCAAGTGCTTCACCATGGGATGCACCAGTCCTCTTCATCAAGAAGAAAGATGGGTCAATGCGCCTTTGCATAGATTATCGTGAGCTTAACAAAATCAAAATAAAGAACAAGTATCCTCTCCCACAAATCGATGACTTGTTTGATCAGCTGTATTGAGCACAATACTTCTCCAAGGTGGATTTGCGGTCGGGATATTATCAAGTAAGGGTGAAGAAGTAAGATATCCCCAAGACTGCTTTTCGTACAAGATACGAGCACTATGAATTCATAGTAATTCCTTTAAGACTCACTAATTATCCATAAATCTTCATGGACTTGATGAATAGAGTCTTTAGGGATTACCTCGACAAATTTTTGGTAGTCTTTATAGATGATATTCTGATATACTCCAAAACCAAGGAGGATCATGAGAAGCATCTAAGAACTGTACTAGAGACCTTGCTTAAGGAGAATCTCTATTCAAAGTACATCAAGTGTGAGTTATGGTTAAAGGAGGTCTCATTTTTGATCCATATCATCACAAGAAATGGTATATCTATAGATCCCTCCAAAACAGATGCGATTGACGGATGACTAAGGCCAACATCAGTAACGGATATTCGTAGCTTCTTGGGGTTAGCTGGATATTATCGATGATTTGTGAGAAATTTCTCACAATTTTCCAACCCTCTTACCAAGCTAACTCGGAAGGGAGTAAAGTTTGATTAGAGTGATGAATGAAAAGAAAGCTTCAAGGAGTTAAAAATTAGGCTTATCATTGTGCTCGTGCTCACTTTACCCACATGTGGAGAACTTTTTGTGGTATTCAGTGATGCATCAAAGAAGGGTATAGGTTGTGTGTTGATGCAAAATGAAAAAGTCATTACCTATGCTTTAAGGCAATTGAAATTTCATGAGCATAATTATCCAACACATGATTTGGAGTTGGCTATGGTGATCTTCGCTTTAAAAATTTGGTGGCATTATCTCTTTGGGGAGAAGTGTGAAATATATACGGACCACAAAAGCCTCAAGTATATATTCACACAGAAAGAGTTGAACATGTGCCAATGAAGGTGGTTAGAGTTGATCAAAGACTATGACTACTCAATCCATTACCACCCTGGGAAAGCGAAAAAGGTAGAAAATGCTCTAAGTAGAAAGGACCCAATGATTCTATAATTGATGAGAATTGAGAAGGATCCAATCTTCTTAGATTTGATAAAGATAGACATGGGAATCATAAAGAAGGGAACATCGTCAATACTTTCACAAATGATTTCTCAACCATCTCTTTTAGAAAGGTTAAAGGATGGTCAAAAGAATGATGTGGGAATTCAGAAGAAAGTGGAAGATATCAGAAGAGGGAAATACTTGGAGTTCAATGTTAATGAAGAAGGAATTGTGAGATTTGGGAAAAGACTATGTGTTCCATAAAGTTCAGAGTTGAAGAAGTAACTTTTGGATGATGCACATAGTTCAAATTTCTATATTCACCTAGGAAACACAAAGATGTATCGAGATATCTGAGAGCACTATTGGTGGGATAATATGAAGAAGGAGATCATTTAGTATACACCAAGGTTCCTGGTGTGTTAGCAGGTGAAGGTAGAGAGGTAGAATTCTAAGGGGATGATGCAAACATTGCCCATACCAGCATGGAAATGGGAGAACATCACCATGGACTTTGTCATTGGACTTCCGAAGACATCCAAAGGCAACAATGCAATCTCAATTTTTGTAGATATTCTTACAAAGTCTGTATACTTTATTGAAATTTGGGAGGATTTCTCATTGGATCAACTGGCACAGATATATATCAAGGAAGTGGTAAGGTTGCATGGAGTACCACTATCTATTGTATCCGATTGAGATCCAAGATTCGCCTCTAAGTTTTGGAAGAGTCTTCAACATGATCTAGATACTGAACTGGACCTATCATCCTTAAATTTATGGATAGTCTTAGCGAATTATTTAGACACTGGAGGATATGTTAAGATCATGTTCTATAGACTTCAAAGGAGGGTGGGACCAACATCTTACACTAGTTTAATTCTCCTACAATAACAGTTTCCACATGAGAATCTGAATGGCACCTTATAAAGCCCTATATGGGAAGAGGTTCAGAACACTAGTATGTTTGGATTAAGTCTGTGAGTGTAAGCTTCTAGGACCATAAATGGTCAAAGAAATGGTGGAGAAGTTGAAAACCATTCAGCAGCATATCAACGCATCCTAGAGTTGATAGAAGAGTTATGCAGATAACCGTCGATGAGGACTTGAGTTTAAAGTTGGATACATGATATTTCTATGCATATCTCTATGGAATAAGGTCATGAGTTTTGGAAAGAAAGGGAAGTTAAGTCATAGGTACATCGGCCCCTTCGAGATTCTTGATCGTGTTGGGGTTGTGGCCTATCGAGTAACACTTCCACCTACCATGGCCAAAGTACATGATGTTTTTCATGTATCCCTATTAAGAAATTACATACCATACCCTTCATATGTACTCTCTTCAGAGGTAGTACAGCTAGAGGATGATCTTTCTTATGAGGAGTAACCAGTGAAGATCTTAGATTGTAGAGAAAAGTTCTACGAAATAAGACAATGCCCCTCATCAAGGTGTTGTGGAAAAACCACAAGTTTGAAGAAGCAACATGGAAATCAGAGGAATTGATGAAGCAAAGTTACCCACATTTGTTTTAGAGTGGGAAAAGGAAATTTCGAGGGAGAAATTTCTTAAGGGGGGAATATTGTAACAACCCAAACTTTCATTAATAGAAATTCCTCTTGATCCAATTAAATGTCTTATTATGGTTATATAAAATGTGAAATTCATTGGTTTTATGTTTTTGGATTTTAAAATATTGTTAAATTTTTTGACCATTTCTAATATAGTCATTGAACAATGATCACCTGATTAGTATAAATATATACCTTTAACAAATCCAATTTACTCAAACAAAGGAAGCAATGGCCTCATCCAATAGACTTGCCCCGTATGAAGCCCATTTGTCAGAGCTCAAAAAGGAGGTGGTTTCATTGGGATTTGCTCTTGACCAAGCCCAAGACAAGCTTGAACACTTTAAGCTTGAGCGGAACTGACTACGGGAGAAGTGGAAATTAATTGAGATTACCACCCGAGCGATGTTATCTGAGTCACCCCAAGAGTCTGTCATCATCACACACCTTACCCTTCGGTATTATATGAGTGTTATAAGGGGTTATGTAACAAGACCCTATCATTATTACTATGTACATTATTTTTTGTATAAAGAATGTGCATTCATTTTATTATTGTTACTTTGTAAATAGTTTTTAAACCACAAATAGTATTTTTAGTTAATATTCAACTAAGAAATATATTTTGATGCATTAATGTATTTTTTAATTAAATAATATTTTAATAAATTATTATTATTATTATTAAATTAATTTTTATTAAATATAAATGATCATATAATTTTATGCATGCAATTGTAATTTTTATTAAGGTTTGAAAGTTGTTTTTGTCAAAACCCATGAATTTTCGAAAAATGTCGGTTTTTATTTTAAAAGTAAAAATTCACATATTTAGAAAATTATTTATATAAAATTAATATTATTTTTGGAATCAGTATGTTAAAATTATCCAATGGTAAATTTTTCATAATTTTCTGAGACAGTCAAATTTTTGGGTAAAAATTAAATACCGTTTAAATATATAATGTGTTGTATGACATCATAATGACACAATAGTGATATAATAAAATAATATAAACATTATGTTCAGACAATATATGCTTTTTCATTAAAATAGTGTGATTTTGGGTTTGTTTGATTTATTTTACAAAGCTTTAGTGGACCCTTCAAGGCTTATAAAATATGTTGTCTTTTAAAATTGTTTTCCTTGATATTGTGACTCACCTCCACATAATCAACCCTATTATTTTAAGAAGTTTGGCCATTGTCCTCATAAAATATTGTTTTACAATCCCCTTTGATAAAAACCATGGGCAAAAACCATGGGCTGGTTTGTGGTTTTGATTAGTTTAATATGAGGTGTCCCAAACCTAAATAATAAAGAATTCTCTCTCCTTTCCTATATAAACCCACCCAAGATCCCACTTAATATTCACTAAAAGCCTTTATAGTTTGACCAAACCCTGCCTTAATCTCTCTAGAATCCTTCTAAGGTGCCCCAAACTCCCAAGAAGCCTCTCCCAAGCCTCTCCCAAGCCTTTGGGATCACACTTCCAGGTAAGGGATTTCTTCCTTTATCATTTTTGTCAAATTTTCTTTAAGTTGTTATGCCCTTTTATTTTTAATTAAAAATGTTGGGGTATAATTTCTCACCTCCCCCATACTTCCCTATTTGTGTTTGGATGATGGTAGACCCCTTTCTCTCTCATTAATGCCTCTCATGTACACCCGTTACCATGCCGAAATTCCGTGAGGGATTTCTCTCTCCTCTTTTACATCCAAGTAATTATTTTGTATTATGTATCTAAATTCCATTATGTTTGTTGGTACATGTATCTATATGACCCCCTTACTGTCTATTTCATGTAAATATGATGAGACACCCCTTTCTCTCTCATCAACCATTTTTTTATGAGTTCTTATTTCACATCGTTATGCTGCTGAAATTGTACTACGATTTTCCAAGACAATGTCATTATGCAGTGAATACCATGACCATTTCTCTATCAAGGGTATTCACCTTTATGAACATTTACTTATTGATTATAAATATTCATGTATTTATTCCACATCCCTTTATCTTGGAATAAATGATGATGATTGATTCCATGTTGTATGATCCATGTGACACACTTATGCATGAAATGAAATGTTTAAGAAAGGGTGTGCCCTAATAGCGCTCCAATTCATTGGGTAAAGTATATTATCTTGATACATCATATGAAATTATTGTTTACTCATTCTAATTCAAGTGCAATGAGGGTTTACTCGTGCTTCATGTGCAATGAGGGTTTACTCATGCTCCATGTACAATGAGCCTTGGCTCATGCTAATTCCATATTAAGTGTTGTTGCCATATTTCCATGTTATGATTATCATGCTTTATAATGCTTTTATGTTCATGTTTCTCTTGTGCTCCATTGATATGCCTATTGTCTAAAATTTATTGTATTCCTCATATTATTCCTTTTTTATTCCCTTACTGGATTTATAGATCGCCCTTTTTTATGCATGTCCTCAAGTTATCTCATGCAATGCCAAGTACAAGGGAATATAGTGGTCATGTAAAGGAAGTTTTCAATAACGATGTTGTATTGCATGTTTTAATTTGTTATGCAATGATCCTAAGCCCCAAAGATACTATACCTCTCAATCTTCTATGTTGTAACAAGTGAAGGTTTTATGTAATAAATCATGTTTAAGTATGAAATAAAGAGCAGGGTTGTTATAAAGATAACAGGTTTGGATACCTTAATAAAAAATGAGGGGCTAGGAAGATGATGATGATGCTTGTGTTGTTTTATCTATTATATTTGATCCATATCGTGAGTTGTATGCCTTCTGAAAATTGTGGTCATTGGTGATCTTTGTTTGTGCACAGGTGATGATTTACACTTGTTATCTATCCCCTGTTGAACTCTAGAATTATGAAATTGATTAACCACATATACCTAGTTAAATAAATAGATGCTCCAGGATCAAACTTGTTATGTGATAAGCCATGTTTTATAAAAGTGGAATTAAAGAACAAATGTGTTAAATCTAAATACCCTTTCCTTGTTTGGTGTGGTTGTGTGCTGTTTGTGGATCTTTTTTGTCTTGTTCTTAGTATGAGTTATGTGGTGCAACTATTAAGAGAATCGTGGTGTGTGCGGATGGTTTGAGGGTGAAATGGTATCTCAGGTTGAGAGATTTATTGATTTTGGAATGGATGAACTTGTTGAACAGTGGTTCTGCCTCTGGGTTGTGTTATAGTTGTTAGGCATGGTCTGTTTGTGCAGTGGGACTGCAACCTAGTTGAGTTTTTTTATTGTTGTGGGATGTGGTTATTTTATTCTAGTGGGGCTACCTGTAAAGACCCGTAAATTTCAAGGAAATTTTTTTTTCTTAATTTTCTTTGGAATTTTACAAGAACGCAGTTTCTGACGGCACCTGATTCCGAGGCCCGGTGTGCCCGGAATAATTTTCCGAAGTTTGGCTCGGGTACGTTCAGTGAACGAATGAGTGGGTTTTTCTAACTTTTGAACCGGTGCTTGGAATCAAATTCCGAGGGCACTAATGGAATCGCAGCGCCGGTATTTGCTTAGAAACGCCTCTTCCAGAGTTGCGTTTGCTCGGGTGTGGTTTTTAATTTTTGGGCTTTAAGTTAAGAAATAAAATAATGTGGTACGACAAACTTTATTTTATTTCACTTAAGGCCGCTTAAAAGCCAGTTAAAGCTACTTAAGCTGAGTTGAAGCAGATAGGGTGCAATCCAAAATATCCTACCCTCTTTGTAGGATATTTTTGAGGTGGGGCCCGCACGAGCCTCACCGTTTCTTTTCCTCTAAGTAACGCACCCGCGAAACCTCCTCATTAATGAAAGTCAACCGTGCGTTTTTCTGGTTAATAAACGCCCCAATTAATTGGGCAGTTAAATCGTTACAATTAATTCAACGAATTAATTGTTCATTTCTTATCTTTTTAATTTCAAAAGCTTAGGTCAATAATAAAATAAGGGTTGAACTTATTTTATTTAGTTGGACTTGTGGTGTGGAGAGAATTTGGGGGGAAAGCATTCTTCTTCGACGAAGAACGCGAAGAACGCTCCGACATCCGACAAAGAACGCTAAACCCTCGGAGATCGACGACGCGACGCCGTGTACCGCGACATCAACGACGCTTCTTCTGCGATTCTCCCTCCGCGACGCTTCTTCCACGACGATCCAACCCCGCGACAACCTTTGATCGACAACGACAAAGTAGGGGGTAGCGCTCCTTTTTAATTCTTTTTGTTTTATAACATCAACATGGATTTAATTATTATAATTAAATCTGTATGTTCTCGATCCTCGGAGTTCGTCGACGCGACGCCGAGTACCGCACGACAGCGACGCCCTTCCACGACACGGCGACCCTTTCTTCCGCGACAGTCGATCTCGCGTCCGACGACGAAGTTAAGGTAGGGGTTTTATTTGAGAACAATCTTTATTTCTGTGGTTGTTTCCTCCTAAAAACAAAGAACCTGAAAAGAGCAATTTTAATTTATTAAAATTTCATATTGTTTTGTTTTCCATGTGTGGATTATTTTTCTTCCCGATTGTTATCACCTAACGCGGAGGGTGCGGGCCAAACAAACACGGCCCGACAACCCTCCGCAGTTCTTCGTTGATGCGCGGATTGGCGGGCGACGACAAAACATGTCGTAGGGGTGATTCGTTGATTCCGCAGTGAAGAACGGGACCCGGGAGGAGTTACGGCGCAGGCGGGAGTGGAATTGGACCACCGGAGCAACTCCGGTGGCCCGCGGAAACCACCGGCGGCCGGAGGCGGTGGAACCAACGGACCCATGGCCGCGCGGGTCCGGTGTACACGGGACGCGGCAATGCCGCGTCCGCTGACCAAGGGCGGCCCCCGTGGGGGGGTGTTCACACGCGGGGGCAGTGCGCCCCCGCCCCCGAACTCCGCTCGCTCGGCCGCTCGGCTGAGCCGAGCCGGGCCGAGCCGACCCGCCGACCGGGTCGCGCCCTGGCCAGGCCGGGTCGTGCCCAACCGGGTCCGACCCAGGGGGGGTCGGGCCGGGTCGGTCCGGGCCCAGACCCCCCATCTTCGGACCGTTTTCGGTCTTTTGCCCGTATCTTGAGCTACGGGCCTCCGAACAACGCGCCATCAGTGGCGATGCGATCCTTGGATCGAGACGGTTGTTTTGGTAAATCTCACTCAAAGTTTTGGAACACTTTGGGTTCGGCCGGGTTGGTTCGGATACGAAACCAATCGGGCCCTCGGAGCGTAAACGCTCATATCTTGAGCTCCAGACGTCCGATTGACGTTTCGTCGACTTTGATGGATCCTCTAAGTGAGACGGATCTTTTGGCTTACTCTTCTTGAGGTTTGGATGCAGTCGGAGTGCGGTCGGGTTGGTTTGCTCACGAAATCCAACCGGGTCCTTAGAACGAAAAAGCCAATAACTCACAGACCGGGCGTCCGATTGACACGCCGTCTGTCTCGTTGATTTCCTCTTGATGAGACGGAACTTTTGGCATACTTATCCCGAGTTTTGGTTGCTATTGGATAGTGGCCAGGTTGGATTGTACCCGAAATCCAACCGAGCCCCTGGAACGGAAAAGCTGATATCTTTCAGACCAGACGTTCGTCTGACGAACCGTCTGCGGCATTGGTGATCACGTTGAGAAATGGTCCCTTTAAGTTTACCCTATGAGAGTTGGGGTACAGTTTAGATATGGCCGGGTTGGTTCGTACACGAGACCAACCGGGCCCCTGGGACGAAAAGGCTAATAACTCACAGATCGGGCGTCCGATTGACGCGCCGTCTGTTGTGTTGAGACCCTTGTGACGAGGCAGTCCTTTGAGAAACTTCTTCGTGGGACCTTGTTATACTTGGGGTATCGACCAGTAGCTCATGGAGCGTACCCTCCCGGAGACGAGCGTGTGGAGTACGGAGACCGTGTAGCCGGCTGAGACCTGACGACTGCTTGACCGATCGACTCGGTGTGTTTCGGATAGCCCAGTGGGGAGCGCTTGGTTGTAGTGGCAGACCCACGACAGAGGAGCGCTTGGTTGTAGCGGCAGACCCACGGCGGAGGAGCGCTTGGTTGTAGCGGTAGACCCGCGGTACTCAACAGAA
Organism: Viscum album; assembly: GCA_963277665.1. Classification (NCBI taxonomy): domain Eukaryota; kingdom Viridiplantae; phylum Streptophyta; class Magnoliopsida; order Santalales; family Viscaceae; genus Viscum; species Viscum album. The sequence goes on from OY728131.1 coordinate 919,302,394, forward strand.
GGAGTACCTCCTGAGGCTATGAGGGGGAGCGCTTGGTTGTAGCGGCAGACCCATGGTGGGAAGCGCTTGGTTGTAGCAGCAGGCCCACAGTACTTGAAAGGAGGAGTACCTCAGCAGTCTTAGGTTAGTGACCAGTACCTCGGAGTCGTGACATGACCACTGTACACTCCAGAGGCGGGGCTCTTCAGCAGTTACGGTTTCGATAATGAAAATCCTAGTTTGAGATGAGACTTTTGACCTTTGTGTTTACCTCATGATTGAGATGGGTTACTTAATAACTTAGGTATATGTATGGGTATATACCTAAGTAGAGGTTATCTATTGAGATCTTCTTTGTGGTTATCCTTGTTGGTTTTAGTGAGACCTTGAGGATCTCGGGGTCCCTACTGAGTATCGTTATACTCACCCCTGCACGGGCTATGCCCGCACCTCGTTGTGTTGGTTGCAGACGACGGGCAGTGCTGACGGAGGCCGAGTGTTCGAGGAATGGACGGTACCTGGAGGTGGACTACACGACGAGTCAGTACCCAGAGGTGGACTACACGACGAGTCAGTATCCGGAGGTGGACTTCACGGCGAGACGACACTCGGAGTAGGTTGATGGGCGAGAGTTTTGTGGAGGCTATCTGTACCTACCCTTCAGGTAGGATCCGTGGTGGACGAACCAGGAGCTACGCCATCTGTACCTACCCTTCAGGTAGGATGCGAGGAGGATGACCCAGGAGAAACTTTCGTCCTTCCATCTATTGTCTTTTTCTGTTTTACTTTGTTCATTTGTAGTTGTACTTTCTTTTTGGGTTTGTATTCTGGCCCATTTACCTTTCAGCACTTCTCTTTTTATTTAGTGTTTTATTTCCGCTTGTACTCTGTGGTGTTTTGTTTACTTTTATAAAGGAAATGTCTTCCCAGTTATCGGGATTTACGCCTTTGGTGCTAGTCGCCAGCCCCTGGCCTATGGAAGGCGGGCTTGGGGTAGTCACGGCACGGGCCCCGAGGACGGGTCGTGACACTACTGAGGATGGTTTGGGAGGGATGATTTTGAATAAGGATGGTGTTACCTTGCGTGGTCATTTCACCCAAAGTTTCCAGAGACCGGTATATTAGGAATGGGTGTTGGAGTGGATTTTTTTTACCCTGGTTATTCTTTATCTATTTGGATTTGGTAGTGGTTGGTATGGTTACTTCCCCCTTATAACTTGTGTAGTGTTTGGTAGTTTCCTGGGTAGATATGGAATCAATAATTTTGGATTGTTTTAATAAAGAATGAATTGTCTAGGGTTATAAATTAAGTATGTGGCTGGTTGTGGTTATGCATTACAGGTGGAAATAATGGAAGTTTTGTGTGGGTTGGTTGGTTGTGTGGAAACCCATAGTTTGGGATGAGTGTTTGATACCTATATTTATGTACATGTATTTCCTTGTGATTTCTATGTGCACCCACCCTAGTTGAGCACTATGTGTCGAACACCCCCATTTCATGGGGGAGGTAGTTTTTTCCAACATCTCGATGGGAGGATGGATGGATAGTTATTGGATCTTCTCTACTCCCTCATCTAGGTGTTGGTATCCCAAGACTCTTCGGGTAGTTTTTAGTGTGGTTTCGAGGCCCGGGTGTTTGTGGGTGAGGTGTGTTTCCCTAGTGTCTTTAGGATGAGATGTTTTGTGCTTTCCTAGGTGTCTTCAGGATGAGGTTGTGGTCCTGTGGCCCAGGTGTTTGTGGTAAGGATGTGATGTAGTTGTGTCCCGGGTGTTTGCAGGCGTGATGTGGTATGCGGCCCAAGTGTGTGTAGGTAAGTTGTGGCAGTGGGGCTTGTGGAAGAGCATGGTAGCATCAGGATGTTCGTCGTTAGGGATGAGCAGTTAACTAATGGGAACTGGTGTGGGGCACCCTAATATCGATGTGCTTACTACTTTACTTTATTTTAGTTACATTATTTGGTGAGCATGCCTTGGTGAGATTGGGGTGGATAGTATACCTAGTTAGGTGCTTTTGAGTTTTTGTTATTTTTTTCACATGGGCATTAGTATGCTTCTCTCACTTTTGCATGAGTGACTTTGGTTTTCCCTACTGAGTATACTTGTATGCTCACCCTACGTATATAAAATTGTTTTCAGGTTTCTATGGAGATTATGCAGACCGTGATGGACCCTACTACCTTGGGCGTTGAGATAGTTGTTGTGTGGTTGCTTAGATTTGTTCTTTTGGTATTTACTTGGAGTTTTTCATTGTACTTATAGCAGTTTTACTTTAAACATGCATGTGGGATGGATTTTGGATTCTTTTATATATATGTCTTGGAGTTGTTTTTAGGTTTATACATCTTATCTCCCAATCTTGGTTACTATAAAAAGGGAAATGCCTCCTATTTTGTGAGTTTTTTATACCTTTGGTGTTGGTCGCCACCCCGGGGCCTACTGGAGGTGAGCCTCGAGGGTCATTATCTCTCTTCTCATGTTGTCGGCCTGGGAGGGGTACACTTTGTGGGGATGGGGTCGTGACACAAATAATTTTGACTAAAAGACTATTTGTGATTGAATTAATTAGGTCGCAAAAAATATAACGATTTAACCTACATGACCACCCTTCTTATTCCTCCTCCTCCTTCCTCCCCTCCCACGCGGTGTCGGCTCCTCCCTTATTTGCACAACATCGTCTCCCCACACAACCCCATTACATTTCTGCACCACTACACCACTCTACCTCACTACTTTACCTCTCCATCTCTTGTACAACCACAACGCAACACCGCCCTAGATTACCCCGCTCAGATCTTCTAGGTATGGACTCTGATTTTTTTCTATTTCAATTCTTTGCATATATCTATTCAATCTATTGAATGTTGGTCTGGTCAAAACCCCAGTTAATCAATTTATCTGGTTTTTTAATTTATTTGATATTTAGGGTTAATATATATTTATTACTTTGTATTTGAATTCCCATTGTTTTTACAAGACCAGATTTCATTTTATTTTAGGATTAATATATATATATATATATTTGGGTTTCAATTATTTTATAATGATTGTATTTCAAAATTGATCATCGAAATAATTGTTCCACTGATTTTGGATTTTAGATGTCATGGATAAATAAGATAGTGTACACCTGAATTGTTCAATTATTTGATTTTAGGGTTAATTCATCTTAAAACTTATAAATTTATTTTTATAATGTCTCTATCATTATATTATGGTGAAAATTTTTGTTGAAATTTTGATTTCATTTGGGTGTCAATTTTTTGATTTCATTTGGGTGTCAATTTTTTGATTTCATTTTTGTTGTAAGATTTGATTTTAATTTTTGTTGCAAGATTTTATTTAATTTCGTATAAATGTTGTAAAAACACCCGATGTGCAACTATTATAATGTGTTTAGGGTAAAAATTATTAATTCAAAAAAAATTTAATTCAACATTAATATTATTTCAAAAATATTAACTGAAAATAATCAATTATTTATTTATAAAAAATTATTAATTCAATATAATCAAATTTATTTATAATCAAAATTAACTATTAGTAAAATTACTTATAAATTATATATATATATACACACACACATATATACATATATATGTTTATATAGATTTGATATATGTATATTTGTTTAAATAATCAATATTATTAATAAATAGTAAATATTAGTGTTAGTTACAAAATTATTATTAATAATTTTAAATTTTGAGGAAATTATGAAAATATGTAAAAATCTATAAAAGAAAAAACTATAAAATACTATTAATAGTTAAATATTAGTAATATTTATTAAAAAATAAGATATAAATAATAAATAATTAGTATTACTTAGCAAATAATTTTTAAACTACTAAAAATTTAAAAAAAACATTTCTAATAAATACTAATTTTTTATCAAATCTTGCCAAAAAATATAAAAAAATAATAGCTATTAAAAAATCCCAATAATTCATGTACATGGTATGTTAATTAAAATAATTTGTATTAATAATTTGTATAATTGTTATAATATATAAAAATAATATTAATAAAAGATTAAAAATGATACTCTCGTGTGCGATGTAACCAAACACCCGACGCTCACAAATGTTATGTCACACCTAGGGTAAAACTCACATCTCGGACCCAATGGTGGTCTCTGATTTTTCATATGATAAACAGTTTGGGAGACACTTTAAATTTTAATAAGAAATCATAATAGAAATATTAAATGAATTACCCACTCGTGCCATGTAACCAAACACCCGACGATCGCAAATGTTACGTCACACCTAGGGTAAAACTCACATCTCGGATCCACAGTGGTCTCCCATTTTTCGTACGATAAACAGTTTGGGAGATACTTTAAATTTTAATAAGAAATCATAATAGAAATATTAAATTAATCACTCAAGCGTGTGATGTTACCAAACACATGATGCTCATAATGTTATGTCGCATCAAGGGTAAACCCCACATCCCGGACCAAATGGTGGTCTCTGATTTTTCATACAATACACAGTTTGAAAGATATTTTAAATTGTAATGAGAATTTATAATAAAAATATTAAATGATTTACCCTCATGTGCGATGTTACCAAACATCTGACGTACACAAATGTAATGGCGTGGCAGGATAAAACCCACATCCCAGATCTAATGGTGGTGTCTGATTTTTTATACGATACACAGTTTGAAAGATACTTTAAACTTTAATAAGAAATTATAATAAAAATATTAAATTAATTACCCTCACATGCGATGTAACTAAACACTAGATGCTCACAAATTCTATGTTGTGCTGAGGGTAAACCCCACATCCCAAACCCAACGGTGGTGTCTGATTTTTCATACGATACACAGATTGAAAGATACTTTAAATTTTAATAAGAAATTATAATAAAAATATTAAATGAATTACCCTCATGTGCAATGTAATTAAACACTCGACACCCACAAATGTTATGTTGTACCTAGGGTAAAAACCACATCCCGGACCCAACGACGGTCTCCTATTTTTCATACGATACATAGTTTGAAAGATACTTTAAATTTTAATAAGAAGTTATAATAAAAATATTAAATGAATTACCTTCATGTGCGATGTAACTAAACACCTGACGCTCACAAATGTTATGTCGCGCCTAGGGTAAACCCCACATCCACGACCCAACGGTGGTATTTGATTTTTCATATGATAAATAGTTTAAAATATACTTTAAATTTTAATAAGAAATTATAATAAAAATATTAAATGAGTTACTCTCCTATGAAATGTGACTACACACCCTACGCTCATAAATTTTTTATCTTGCCTAGGGTAAACCCCATATCTCAGACCCAACGGTGGTCTCTAATTTATCATATGAGACACTGTTCAAGATATATTCTATTTTTTTCAAAAAATAGTGTGTTTATTATATAATATTTTTATTATTTTTATTCTATATGCATAAAACCTCTACGGGCCCCGTAATCCAGTGATAACCCATCACCTCACTCTGAGTATACTTTATAGAATATTTCAAGGTGTTAAAATATAATGATAATTTGAAACTAGTCAAATTGATTGGTAATAATTATTCTTATTTCTGTTGTTTTTTAGATAATTATGGAATTAGGAAGTAGACACCAATTTCTATTACATGATCTTGATTGGATAAATCATCGCAAAAATCCAAACGGATCTGGTAGAAATCATATCTACATTAAAGGTGTTGAAAGATTTATATAATTTGAATCATTGAATTCTGATTTTGTTTCTGAAGGAACAATTAAATGTTCATGTTAGAAATGTGATCTTAGGATATTCAAAAAGTTTGACAATGTTGAAATTCATCTTTTACATTTTGGTTTTCAGAAAGATTATATTTTTTGGTATCAACATGGTGAAAATAATTCAATAGAAAATACAATTTTTTTGGTTCTAGATCCATCATTTTATAATTTAGTACATGATTTTGTTGGTTCCTCTATTCCTAAAACAACAACTCAGAATGATATTCCAATTCCTGAATCATAACCTTCTCAGTTTTACAATTTGTTAAAATATACTGAGGAGGCTATATATCTGAGATGCCATATGAGAAAATTTTAAGAAATTACAAAATTTATGGATATTAAATCATATTTTGGAATTTTAAATAGTTGTTTCGATCAGATTTTATCATTGTTTAAATCCTTGTTTCCTAATAGAAATACATTACTTATAAGTATCTGCAAAAGTAAGAGGTTGGTTCATAATTTGGGTCTTAGTTATCAGAAAATTCATGCATGTTCAAATTGTTGAATCTTATATTATAGTGATTATGAATCCTTAGTTAATTGTCCAATATGTGGAGAATCGAGGTATAAAGAGAAACAATAGGGAAAGTACATAGTTCCTATGAAACAATTGAGGTATTTTTTAATTACACCTCATTTAAAGTGTTTATTTATGCCTTGCAACACAGCTGGATTGATGACATGACATAAATCAAATATTTCCATTAGTAAAAGCTTAAATCATCTATGTGGTGGTAATTCATGGAAACACTTTGACCATATGCATGCTTCTTTTGATTCAGAACCTCGTAACATACGACTGTGCATTTCTACTGATGGTTTTTATCCATTTGGTGCTTATGCCAGTCAATATTCTTATTGAACTATTTTCATTACTCCTTATAACTTACCTCCTTAGATTTTGATGAATAAACCATATATATATTTGGCGTTATTAATTCCAGGACATCCAAAGAATAATATTGATGTTTATTTGAGGCCATTAATTGATGAGTTAATTTCATTATAGAACAACAATGTGACTACATTTTATATAGCTACAGATCATAATTTTATAGTGAAGGTTGCATTATTATGGATGAACAGTGACTTTCCAGTATATGGTATGTTATCTGGATGGAGCGCACATGGTTTAAAATCATGATTGTACTGCATGGCTAAGAAAAAAATCATTTATGCTTGATAATGGGAGAAGGGTAGTTATTTTGACTGTCATCGTAGATTTCTTCCTACGAATAACCCTTTTTGAAAGAACAAAAATAATTTTACAAAAGGTTGAATTGAAATAGACAAACCTCTAGCAGTGATCTTAGGTAATCAGGTAAAATCTACTGTCTCTGCATTTCCTCCTATTACTTTTGGACCAACCATAAATAAAAAAATGGTTTTGGGAGAGATCATAATTGGATAAAGCGAAGTATTTTTTGGGATATTCCATATTGGTCTAATTTGTTGGTTCGTCGCATGTTATATGTAATGTATATTGAGAAGATTTTTTTTGATAACATATTTTATATCATTTTGGACACATCTGTTAAGACCAAATATAATGTAAATACACAGTTAGATCTTTCCAAAATTTACATACGTCGTGAACTTTAATTATTTGAATATGAAAGATCACACAAATTAATGAAGCCAAAAACACCTTACTCAATTACTAAAGAAACCCATTTATTATTATGTCAATGGATTAGAGATTTGAGGTTACTAGATGGTTATGCTTATAATTTGTCTCGTTGCATCGGAAATGGGCATATTACCGGGTTAAAAAGCCATGACTGTCATGTCATAATTGAAAGATTATTGCTTATTGGTCTTAGAGGGATGTTGAATACTTTAATATGGGACGTGTTGACTGAAATATCATATCTTTTCTAAGATATTTGTGTAGTAACATTGTATGATGATGCATTGAGTTTGATGGAAAAATATGTTGTTTTAATTTTATGTAAATTGAAGAAAATATTTCCACTTGTCTTCTTTGATTCTATGGAACATTTAATATTTTATTTTTCATATGAAGCTAAATGTGGAGGGATAATACAATTCTTGTGGATGTATCTATTTGAGTGATTTATGCAAAAATTAAAGAAGAAATTACATAATAAATCATTAGTTGAAGGGTCTATTGAAGAAGCGTACTTACATGAGGAAATTTCAAATTTCTACTCTTATTATTTTCAATAAGAATATCCTTCAAAATATAATCACATGGGTCACAATGAAGCAAATGTTGATGATGTCACAGACCATAAGTTGTCAGTTTTTAATCAACTCGAGTTTGGTTTTGGTGTTTATCATGAATGATGGCTTACATATGAAAAATTGCACTGAGCTCATACATATGTTCTGCTTAATTGTGAAGAAATGACAGGATTTGTGCAGTATATACTGATTTTTTATTATTATTTTAAATATTTATAAAAAAATGATTTTATTTGCATTAACTTTTTCATAGACTATATGATGACCATATTAGAAAACAATTTATTCAAATTACATATACTACTCTTGAAGAATGTCATCAACAAAATTTTTCATATTAGTTTCAAAACTGGTAAATTATGTTTTTTTGATAAAATAAGAAATAAAATTTTCAATGATATCCATTATTAATAATTTTTATTATTTATAGGCATCACAACACAAAAAATAAAATTGATATCCGATTATGTGTGCTCAAAAACCCTCCATCAAAACTGGTAAAATCTTATAATGGGTATGTGGTTAATGGATTTCAATTCCATACACGCATATATGGAAACTTAAAGAAATCAATGAATAGTTGTGTTTGCTTGAAAGGATACCATCATAATAAAAGTGAAGTTGAATTTTATGGTATGCTAAAAAAATAATTGAGTTATGTTATATGAGACCAAATTATGTAACAATGTTTAAATGTCATTGGTTTGATACTGATCGAGGGTTGTGAGTTCATCCACAACATGGATTCATTGACATTAAATATAATAGTATTCTTTTATCAAATGAACCATTTATGTTGACACATCAAGTACATTGAGTTTATTATGTATATTATTGTGATGTTTCGAGAGATTTGAAGGACTGGTGGAGTATGATAAAAATGAAATCACATGACAGTCAATTTACTGAAAATAATGGTTTTTTGGAAGTGTAACATATTTAAATTTTTCAAGAAACATCCCAAAATATATCTCTTACCCGATGAGATATAAATATCGATGATTAAACCACTCAGTTAAGGGCTGATGATATTGATGATATTGATAATTTAATAAGGGATGATGAAACTAAAATTCATATAGAAGTTGACGATGCTGAAGATGAGGATGAATACATTGATATCAATGAAAATGATGAAGAAGATAACAATTGATTTATTATATTCAAGTATTTAGTTATAGGTAATTATTATATTCTGATATTTATTAGTTTTTTATATTTGATATTTTTATTAACAATTTGTTACAGGTAAGGTTATTATATTCTGGTATTTATTAGTTTTTTATATTTGATATCTATATTAACAATTTCTTACAGGTAAGAATATTTTTTTAGATGGATATATATGATCATGGAAATATACTTCGTTCTCTCACTGATGTCAGACTTCCTACTGATAAGTATGATTCAGCTGAGCCTCGGGTTGATGCGCCTATTAGGAGGGGCATGGTCTTGCTTGATTTATGATTCCATATCCTATTATAGAGAGATAACCATAGGTTGATTTTGATCCTCATTTACTGAGATATGTTTATTTCTTTACGATATTTATTTTATATTTACTTTGTGTATTAATTTTGGCAATAATTTTATGATTATTTGTTTTTATTTGCACATTTTTTTTTCATTTTTCTATTGGGAATGTTGGTATGATTCTAAGAAATTATTTTTCCAAGCCATGGGTGTCATGTGACCTGTTTCCCATCACTGTGTGTCACCAGATGTTCGACCACTAGATTTTATGTTATTAAATAATATATACTTTTTAAAATTTATTTAATTACTAACATATTTTTTTAAATTGTCTTGTAGAATTTATTTTCTCTGATTCCTGATAGACAGAGAGGTCATGTCTGAGAGGCATGAGATATTTTTATATGTGAGCACTTTTTTCAATTTTTACATAACCTTAGAAAGCGAGTTATGAACAAAGCTTATGCTACTATTTTCGACCAGTCTTGTGTCTCCCATCAACCCAACTATATCTCAGCTCAGGTATGGGATAGATTACACTCATTCTGGTTAGGAGATACTTTTTGGAGGAGGTCATCATTTGGATGCCAGATCCATGGGAGGTAAGAGGTCATACATAGGGCTGAAATTCGTACATTTGGCATACATCGATAACAAATGGTAAGTGATAATATTTATTAATGTATATATACTTTAACTATAACATGTTTTTTATGTTATACAGGCGGCTACTAACCCATCTATTATGAAGTCTGAAGTTTATAAGAAGATATATGTTAATCCCCATATAGGAGAAGTTGTAGGCGACCAACAATGCTATATTGTGGTTAATAAATTTTTTTTTAAAAAAAATCATGGATGTTAATTTTATTGTTATTATAATTTGTTGTTATATTTAAAGGAAACGTATGAGGTCGTGAATTCTCAATCATGAGAGATTCAAGGTGAGAGTGGGCACGATGTCAATGGTGATTCGGGTTTCAATGAGGGGGTATGGATATAGGTGACTTTTCAAGGTGTTGAGAAAGGTCAGGTGATTGGTATTGGTTATCGACTAACACTTATGGGTTATTATGGTACTTATGCGATGACATCAGTGAGCATGAAGGGAGCTCGTGGAGAGTATTCATCGTCCGCTGCACATTATGAGAAGAGGTTGAGTGCCCAGGATGAGATATTAAAGTAGATGCAGAAAGAGAGGGAGGAGGAGTGTGAGTAGTAGCATCTGATAGATGAGCAGATGTTGGAGTATATGCGGCGACTTACGTGTGGTGTCGGCATGGAGTTCCCCCTGGTCCTTCAAGTGATCCCCCCAAGTCCTTCGAGTGATCCTCCTCCACCTAATGACAATTGATGATTTCTAAAGTTTTATAATTATTTTGTAATTTGGTATGACAAATATATCATGTTTGAAATGATGTATTACTTTTATGTCAACTTTAGTTTTTTTAAATAGATTTTTAATGATTTTTAAATATTTGTCAATTTAATAATTAATTTTAAATATTATAATTTTTTAATTAATTTTAATTAATTTAATTATTTTTAAACAAATTTAATTTGTTAATTATTTTAATTATTTTAAAATATATTTAATTTTTTAAAATTATTATTAATTTTTTTAATTAATTCTAATATTTTACTTTATTTTAATTATTTTTAAGTATATTTATTTTTTAATTAATTTAATTTTTTAATAATATTTAAATTATTTTTAAAGATATAAATTTTTTTAAAAAAATAATTAATTTTCATTATTTTTAATTTTAAAATTTATTTTTAATTTTAATATTTTTTTTGAGAAAGAAATTATTTGCGACAGATGGATAGTTCGTTGCAAATAAGTAATTGTGATGGACCGTCATAATTGTTTATTTAAAAATATTACGGCACTTATTTGCGACAGATGGACCATCCGTCGCAAATAATTACTTTTTATGATGGTCTATCACAAATAACTGCAATTACGATGTCGTTTTTTGCAATGTAGTATTGGTGACGGACTCCCGTTGCAAATGTCTTCTTATGATAGGCTTCTATCACAAATACTCCATCACAAATAATAAAAAATCTAATAGTGTGAGTTCTATATGACTTATTTTCTTGGCAGGGTGTGGGCCTGCCCCTAAGTCCCAAATGAAGTTACTTACTTCCTAGTAGTGAGAGTCTACCCCCCTGAGTTCCAAATGACCAATTATTTATTTCCTAGAAGGGTGTGTGTATACCCCTAAGTTCTATATGGTGGTATTATGCTCAAAGACATCTATCACTAGCTGAAATAGGTATAATCGATCTCAGGTGCCACGTTAGAACCTAGGGATTGACGGTGCTTGTTTTATTTTGCTTCTACACTTTATGTTTATATTCTGAGCATATGACATGTGCATACATTATATTTACTATTCATGTTTGTGACCTCATCATTGGTTTCTTGATGAGTTGTACACACACCTTTCTTGGGCAACCATGACACTTGATTACCTCAGCAGACTTTACTTTTCACAAATTCAGGTTGGGTAGAGGCCCAATGTTATATGATCGATTGAAGTGTCTTGGATGGAGTTAGGAGATTTGGATGAGGTGAGGATCAAGGATGGTAGTAGAGAATCCTAATTTTTATTCTTTTATTTATATTATATATTTGATTGGCCCAGTGGGTGATGAGTTGGGGTGTGCTTTAATAACCGTGTGTTTGTATGTTTTGTTTCCATTTGTTATAACATGTTGTATTTTATTGCTTCAGCGTACTCTGATTATTTGTGATTGACGTTATTTGGTTATTTTCTGTAGTTTTTTACTCTGATATGAGGGTATAGTCTCCCCATGGTAACACCCTAGACTCTTACTATTAGTTGGCAGCTTTTTTCATATGAGGAGGTGCGCCTAAAGTCACGCGGTGACTGCCGGTTCGGGCATTGTTGAGTGGTCCAAGGTGGTGGTGCATTATAAGGAGGTCTCCAAGGCACTACGATTTCCACTATCAAATTAGAAGATATCAACCTATTAATGGTATTAAATTGTTTTAAAACAAATTTAAAAAGATAATGAAGTACACTCTTTCTAAACATGTGAATCAACTCCTTTTTATCTAACTTCATTATGTGTTAATTTGCATTACATGTTTTTTAACCTGAATTCCCATATCAAAATCTTCTATTGTATTCATATTTATCATTTTCATTATATTTTAAATTATTAATAGTGACAATAGAAAATCAGTGTTTGTGAGTGGCCACTTTGTGAGATAGACCCTAGGGTTTGTACTATATTGCATTCTTAAGAAAACAAGAAATTTATTGATATGAATCCACAAAAAATTCAACCATCAATTTAAAGTAATTGTTATGAAGACCAATAGCTTGCATACATTTTTTTCATAAAAAATAATAAATTTTAAAAAAAACTCCATTACATTAGTATTCCTCTTTTGTAGTATATTTTAAATTACAAACGGTGACAGTAGAAAATTAGTGTTTGTGAGTGGACTCTTTGTGAGATTAACCCTAGAGTTTGCACTGTATTACATTCTTAGGAAAATAATAAATTTATTGATAGGGATTCATGACAAATCCCTTCATCGTTCCTCAAAGTTGAGATTCTCTTGCTGTCATTTCTCTTGATCCTTTAAATTCAAGGTTCCAACAAACTGTGACTTGAGGGAGATCCTTACCAAGCATCAGTAGATTTGTGAAGCCTTTAGACAACCTATGGGGAATTAGTCCCTCGATTATTTCTCATTAAGTGTTATCAAACTCATGTGGAAGAGTTGGATCAATAAAAAATAAGGTGTGTAGTTCTTTCTTCATTTGATTATTTAGTTCAAATATATAGATAGGTCCTGTTTATTCTGGGTATTATTGTTGTCTTCCACTATTTTTTGGATGACAATCACCCCTATAAAACCCTTCATGGTCAACCATCAACTCTTATTTATTTATCTTCAAACTAAAGAGTCTTTTCATTAAAATCACTATGTTCTATAGAGACTATGTTTTTTCCTTGAAAGACTTTGGAATATATCTAGAAATGTTTTCGGAGCCAAGCACTGAGACAACGTGTGATTCTAAGGCTCGGTGTGTCCGAAATTAATTTTATAAAATTATTAAATACATTTTATATTACATGTGCATGGTTTCTTAAATAAAATAGGATATCTTTTAAATGGAATAATGAATTAGAAATCTGATACCATGGTTGAGTTTGAAATGTGAGGTTTACCCTAGGCGGGACCTAAAATTGGTCGGCGCTGAGTGTTCATATATCACGACCATTTTGGGTGTGTTTAATTAAAATAAATAATTAAATTTATTAATTTTAAATTAAATAACCTAATTATATTTCTCTATAAATTTTCGGTTATGAATAATTTCTCGGGTTAGTCGAATAACCTTGGGATCATTGAGAGGTTTTTCTTCTACTCTCATTTGGAAAATTGAAATCAGATGACAATGAAACTCCAAATCTAAAAATATTGAGATGTTTCAAATGCAAAAAACTGCTCTTCTTCATTGGAGAGTGCATTTTTCAATGATTAATTATTCGATTTGAGGTAGGACTTGTCAATTTTTGGATTCTACCCCAATTGATTAAACGTTTTGAGCACAATCATACTATTCTTTTGATCTGCGTCATTTGCAAGCCTTTGCATGCACCTATGTGCTAATTTTAATTGATTATTCAGTTTTTCACCCTTGTACATCCCAATTTGTGTTTTTTGGCCAAAAAAGATTGGCCAAAAATCTATACACATTTGATCTTGTGTGTTTCTCCCAATCATTCTTCACGTTCTTCACTGATTGGCTCGTGGGGTCATAGTTTGACATTATCAAGGGGATCGAGACTGATTGGACCCCCAGATTCGTGGTGGAATCTTGTGTGAGGGATGGGTTGGTGAATCAAGGATGGATTCAAAGGATTTACAGGTTATGGATGATTATTTTGTGGATATGGAGTCCTAAGTAGGATTTGGCATGGTACGAGAGGTGTATGAGATTCAAATAGATGAATTGGAAATTCATTTTCTGGCCAATGGATGGTCGAAAATGATGATTAGAGGCCCTTTCCTTTGATTTCAGGTGGCTTAGAGGTGATATCTGATGAAGCGAAGTCGGATCTAGAATGCTGGAAGCAAATCTAACTTTCTGCGAAAAACCCAACTACATGGCGTGTATTGTGATGAACACACGTTGTGTAGTGCCCATTTGACTTGAGTGCTAGGGTTTTGAGAAATTTAAGGATGATACGATGTGTGACCCTCCCTAGGTGGACAAGCCATGTGGTGGATTACACGGGAAGAACCCCATGAGGGAGGACACAACCAGACACACGTCGTGTACAGATATACACAGACATAGCCAGGAGCATGGGTAAGACCTTGGGTGGCAGAGGCACATCATGTAGTCCACCTACATGTCGTGTAGTGCTACACAACTAGTGAACTATGTACCGTCAAGGACACAACTAGTACACATTGTGTGGGTCCCCTTACACACCCATATACCCCTACTTTCCTTTTAAGGAAACTTTTACCACTCATATCTCCTTTATTTGGACTCAAATTTTGGTCTGAGGGTAGCCTATCTCGATTGTTTTTTCATGTAAAACGTGATGGTGTCCTTCATAGTGGATTTTGAGATACAATACTAGATGCTTCAAGCATTAATATTCCTTAGGCTATGTCTGATGATAGTAGTGATCAGGCAGGATCACCAAAGATACTAGATTGACACCCTCTTATTAGGATAGGGAACGAGTCTTCTACCTATCTATAGAGTGAAACACTGCTATGGTACAAATCATAGGTCATCTATCTATTATCCAAGTGGCACTCTCCTGTTAGGCAGAGCATGAGTCCTTGATTGATATTAGAGTGGCACCCTCCAGCTGAGATGGGCATGAGTCGTCTACCAACTATTAGAGTGGCACCTTCCTACTGGGTCAGGGCATGAGTCCTCTACCTATCCACTGAGTGGCATCCTCCTACGGATCCAAGGTATAGGTCCTATACTATTAGAGTGACACCCTCCAACTAGGATGAGCATGAGTTATATACCGATTATTAGAGTGACGCCCTCCTACTGAGCAGAACATGAGTTCTCTATATGTTATCTACTAGAGTGACACCCTCCAACTGGGCTAGGTATGGGTTCTCTATCAACTATTGAGTGGCACCCTCCTATAGAGTTAGGGCATGGGTCCTCGATCATCAGAGTAGAACCCTCCTGTCAGTACAAGGCATGGGTCCTTTAACTATCTACCGAGTTACACCCTCTTGTTGTATTAGGATATGGTTCCTCTACCTAGAGATTATACCCATCGATTGTGTGGTACAATGGCAAGGTGTGTTCTGACTTGGATGTCTCTTCAAACAGACACACGTAATGTTGGGCATCGATGATGGACTCTTGGAACTGATGGTGCTCTTATCCTGGGTTGTGAGATGGAGATCTTCTTTCTCTCTTGTTTGGTCTTCTTTTGTTTGAGAATATATATATATATATATATATATATATATATATTTGTATCCATGTTGTTGGATGTTGTTACTCTCTTTATTTGGGTTGATATGTCCACTTTCTATTCATATCGTGTCTCTTACTGCTCCCCCTTCAGCTTTCAGGGTATCTTACTAGGTATATATATACTCACCCCTTCATGAGATTTGCCCACACGTGTCATGTTATATGCATATGACGGATAGGTTGATGATGATTACATAGGATCTTAGGGATTCCAGGTTCATTTGACCGTGTACGGTGGTCAAATCTTGGAGATTCAGAGTTAGGCCCTCTCAACATTTACTTTTCTAGTTTTTTCAGGTTGAGACATATTTCTGGTTGAGCTTGTATTTTTTCCATTTAATTTTCAATTTACAATGTCATAATCTTGAACACCCTAGAGGTTTTTCATGCATGGTTTTCATTATAGTTGTTTCATATTTTTATTCTATTATTCCTTTGTACTTTTTCAACAATATGGTCAGGTGTGTGCGTACAACTACATTAGGGAAAAACATATCATATTATTTATGTCTTTCGGTGCTTGTTGCCACCCCTAGCCTATGAAGGTAGGCTTGAGGTAGTTGTGGCTTGAGCCTTGTAGGGTCATAACAGATTGTTCTCAGAGTAGTTCATTCCTTAGGATAGTGTTTGGAGTAGTCCTCTTATAAGGATTTGTTTAGTATTTAGAGCAACAATGTTAAAGTGTTTTGAGTGCGGCTTTTAGACTAAGCGATCCAGTTTTGGTGTGGCAGCCTATGTATCCATTCACTGGGACCTTGACTACCTGCATGTCGACTCGAAATGCTGATAAATTGGTTATAGGGATCAATGGTACATGAATCATATAATATTGATTCTTTTGGCTATTCTTCTTGAATCAACTCACCATTGTTTATATATGCTCATTTGACCATGGTATGTCTTAATTAAATTTTCAGGATACCTCCACGATGCCAGCCAGTGAGGTTACTAGTTATAGATTATGATGATAATTCTATAAGTGATGAAGGATTGGTTCAAGGTCCATCCCATGAGATTCTTTCTCCCAGTGGATAGGCAGTAGAACCCCCACTTGTTGAGCAGCAGATCATACTAGTAGAGCAGACTGAGGATGCATGTAGGTTTAGCGCACTCCGTGAGTTCCAGTGCTAGAGGCCGCTAAGCGTATACAACGATCCAGATCCCTAGGTAGTGGGGGATTGGCTAGAGTCAGTAATCTGTGTCTTCAGGCTTATCTGTACATCGGCTGATTAGGTGATTGTGTTGGCAGCTAGCCTTTTTCATGGAGCAATTGAGCGTTGGTGGAGTTTTGTTACACAAATGCATGATAAATCGACACTCTCATGGTCTGACTTCCAGTAGGTGTTCTGTGAGAAGTACTACTCCTCCTGCTTGCGATCAGTTTAGATTCATGAGATTTTAGAGCTGTAGTAGAGATTGATTACAATAGTTGAGTATGTTGTGATTTTTACAGAACTTACGTAGTACTCCCTTGATATGATATGGGATGGCTACTTCCTAGCACGAAATATTGAGCAGGGACTTCGTAGAGATATTTGTGTCATTGTGGCACCCTTGTGCATTCCCACCTATGTTGTGTGTTAGAGTGTTCTCTGGTGACAGAAATCATCCTATCAAAGGGATGTCAGGTAGCTGGAGTTGGCGGTGGGCATTATAGAGTTGAGTCATCTACAGAAACTAGCAGACGTCAATCGATAGGATCTCGACACATGAGATCTTCCCAAGATTAGGCTTGAAAACATCATTAGGGAAAACATAGAGGACCAGGGCAGCTCAGAGAGGGGAAATGCTATGCATGTGATGGGCGAGGTCACATGTTGCATGATTGCTCAATTTGACGTACTGAGGAGCACAACCAGATAACAGATGGACCACCATGGTAGAGGCAACACCGTGATCAGGGATGTCCCAGGTGAGGGCAAGGTATCCCCCAAGGAGGTAGAGCTAGTAGATGAGAAAGTGTAGCTCTAGGAGGAGGAGTTGTGGGTGGCGAACAATGATATGAGATCCTTATACCACTACCATCAGGCGACCCACATCAGGCTCAAAGAGCTAGCGGTTGGGGTCGCAGACAGCTGCAGGCTATGGGGGCGTATGACCCAGCGGTGCACAAGATGATTAGAGTTGTGATCTATATTTATTCTACTATTGTTTAAGTATTATTAGACATAGTTTTGAGTTATTTATTTATCTATTTACTCCTGATATGAGAGATGAAGCTCCCAATTGAGGTGCTAGCCTAGTAGCTTTGCCTTGAGGTTCTTACGGGGAAAGCTTCTTCTGTATATTTTATATTATGACAATGTGAGTTATCTCTTGGTGGAGAGAGGTTCTAATGGAAACTTTTGTTCATCATGATGGAACCTTATGACATCATATTAGGTATGGATTGGTTGTTTATAGTCCAATACCATATTGACTATCACCACAGATGATTTATATGTCTTCACACTGATGGGACGAGATTCTCCTCTATGGGTGAGAGAGATCTCATGGTAGGGTGAGTGGGTTTTGCGAGCAGGAGACTGCAGCCCATTACCCATCAATTGACGAGTTTATCCCTTGGTACAACATGCTCTTCATAAATCTGGATTCCTTCAGTCATAGAGGATTTTATGGACGTCTTCCCTGATCACATCCTGAGACTACCTCCGAGATGAGAAATGGTTTTTTGCATTGAATTACACCCCAAGACCACTGTTATATCTTTTTTAGCATATCAGATAGCCCCTACTGAGCTCTAGGAGTTGTGGTTACAGTTGGAGGACCTTCGAGAGAAGAGTTTTATCAGGCCTAGTGTGTTCCCCTAGGAATCTCCAGTTTGTTTGTGAAAAAGGTGGATGAGAGTTTATGGATTTTCATGGAGTATCTTCACCTAAACCAAGTCATGATAAATAATAATTACCCATTGTTGAGTATTTACTACCTCTTTGATCATTTGAGAGGCACGAGTTTGTTCTCGAAGATCAATCTCAGGTCTGGCTACCACCAATTGAGAGTTCTCAAGGATGATATTTTGAAGCTGGCATTTTGATGTCGCTATGGACATTATAAGTTCCCGATGATGCTCTTTGGTGTGATGAATGCCCCCAATTTGCTTATTACTTTGATGAATCGGATATTCTAGTTGTACTTGGACTAATTTTTTGTTTTCTTTATCGAAGACATACTCATATACTCTGTGTTAGAGGGGGAACATGCAGAGCACTTGAGAATAGTCCTAGATTTTCTTTAGAAGCACCATCTTTATGGTAAGATCTCGAAGTGTCAGTTCTGGATCTATGAGATTCAATTCTTGGGGCATTCCATTTATGAGTATGAATTAGCTGTGGAACTGGTGAAGATCAATGTAGTGCTTTCCTAGGATCCACCCAAGAGTGTGTCAGATGTACAGAGTTTTCTTACCTTAGAGGGATACTACCGGAGGTTTGTGGAAGAATTCTCTAGTATTGTAGCCCCTTTGACCACCCTAATACAGAAAGGGGATCTATTTACCTGGACTGATCAGTGTTAGAAGACCTTCAAGGAGTTGAGGTTGAGGCTGACGAGTGCTCCTATTTTGAGACTACCAGAGGAGGGTGTGGAATACGTAGTGTATTACGATGCCTCGGGATTTGGGATCAACTGCGTGTTGATACAGAGGCGGGAAGTTATCACATATGAGTGGAGGTAGTTGATACCCCATGAATATAGCTATGTGACTCGTGACCTGGAGTTTCCAGTGATAGTCTTCACTTTGATGATGTGGTTGCACTATCTTCTGAGATAACACTTTGTTGTTTACTCAAACCATCAAAGTCTCAAGTATGTCTCCATGCATAGATACTTGAACCTAAGACGAAGGTGCTGGTTGGATTTCTTGTAGGACTATGACTTTGAGATAATCTAAACTTTGGGGAAGGGCAGTATGGTGACAGGTTCCCTTAGCAAGAAGTCCCAAGATCGTTTGGTGTAGAAGATGTCAGAGTAGTTGGATTCCTTACTGTTGAACCTAGTTGAGCAGGAGAGTGCAAGTTTTCTTCAGTTGATGGTGTTGAATCCTCCACTCCTCCAACATGTGAGAGAGTCTCAATTTGGAGACATCGATGGTGAGGTCTTGCATGACCAGATATCTTTAGGAGATTCACCATATGAATTTTTTAAATGAGGGAATCATGTCATCCTTTTCAAGGGATGGACAGTGGTCCCAGTCACGATGTTGGATGAGGTGATAAGATAGTTTCACACATCTCCCTTGGTTATACATCCCAATTGAGAAAGATGTACATAAACCTTCCATGGTAGTTTTGGTGGGCCGACATGAGACGGAGCGTGGCTGAGTTCCTCTCACAATGTCTCACCTGTTAGTAAGTAAAGACTCTACACTAGGTTCTGGAAGGTTTTTATAGCCCCTTGAGATCCCAAAGTAGAAATGAGACATCATACCCATGTACTTCGTGATATGGCTTAAGTAGACAATGAGAGGCCACAACTCTGTATGAGTGATAGTTGACTGAATCATAAAGTCATCACACTTCCTTGCTATTAGGGAGTAGAGTTCGATGAAGAGTTTGGGGTAGCTATATGTATAGAAGATCATTCGCCTTCATGGGGTGCCCTCAAATATTGTCTCCAACCATGATGTGTGGTTCATATCATGGTTGTGAAGAGGCCTGCAATAGTCATTTGGGACCCAGATGAAAATGAGTACAACTTTCCACCCTAAAACATATGGGTAGACTAAACACATTATCCAGGTGTTTGAGGATATGTTGATGGATTGCATGTTGGACTTCGGCTAAAGCTAGGAGGGTCACTTGACATTACTAGATTTTGCGTATAATAATATCTATCACTCTATTATCAGCATGAAACCCTTTTAGTCCATGTACGAAAGACCCTACAGGTCACTCTTGTATTGAACAAAGATTGGTGGGGCATCTCTTGTTGGGTCAGAGATGGTTCAAGCAATGGTGGAGAAGGTCCATGTCATCTGTAAGCAGATGATGACAGCCCAAAGTAGGTATAAATCTTATGAAATTCAACATCATAGGCCCTTGGAGTTCGAGCAGGGAGACCATGTTTTCCTGAGAGTCTCCCCACGACAAGGATTGTAGAGGTTCGACTGGGGTGGCAAGTTGTTCCCGAGGTTCATCGGGCCATTCGATATCTTGAAGAGAGTTGATGAGGTTTCTTACTACCTCACCTTATCCCCACAATTGGAGCGGGTGCATGACGTCTTTCACATGTCACAACTGAAGAGATACGTGCATGAACCCATGCACGTTATTGACTGGGGTGAGCTGGAAATCGAGGAAGAAACCACTTTTGTTGAGCATCTTGTGGAGATCGGGGATCGGTAAGAGAGGACCCTACGTGGATAGATCATCTCCTCGATTCATGTGTTGTGACAACATGAGAGAATGCAAGAGAGCTTCTAGGAGTGAGAGAGCCAAATGCAAGCTTAGTATCCTGAACTTTTTGTTTAGTTTTTCTTTTCAGGGATGAAAAGCGTGAAGGATGGAACAATGTAGAGACCTTGTTTTTTCTTTGTAAGACTTTTGAATATATCTATAAATATTTTTGGAGCTAGGAACTAAGATGGTGTGCGATTTCGAGACCCAATGTTCCCAGAATTAATTTTATAAAAATATTAAAAATATCTTATATTATGTGTGCATGGTTTCTTAAAGAAGATGGGATAACTGTTAAACAAAATCTTGAATCATAAATTTAAGACCATGGTTGAGTCCGGAACATGAGATTTATCTTAGGCGTGACCTAAAATTGGTCGGCACGGGGTGTTTGGATATCACAATCGTTGATGGGTGTGTTTAATTAAAATAAATAATTAAATTTATTCATTTTAAATTAAATAAACTAATTTTGTTTCTCTATAAATTCTCTGTTATGATGAATCGTTAGGGTTATCCACATAAACCTGTGATTGTTGAGAGGTTTTCCTTCCACCCTCTGTTGGTGAATTAGAATCAAACAATGATAAAACTCTGGATCTAGAAAAACTGAGATGATGAGAACGCAATGACTCGTCTTCTTCATTGGCAAGCACATTCTTCATCGACGAAAGATCCGATTTGAGGTAGGACTCATCAATTTTTGGATTCTTCCCTGGTTAATTAAATTGTTTGAGCATGATCATACTATTCCTTTGATTTGTGCTATTTTCAATCCTTTGCATGTGCCTATATACCAATTTTAATTGATTATTCAGTTTTCTCACCCCTAGACATCCCAATTCATGTCTGTTGGCCAAAAAAGTTTGACCAACGATCATTGAACATTTTATCTTATGCATTTCTCCCAATCATTCTTCGTGTTCTTCACTGATAGGCCCACGGGGTCTCGGTTCGACATTGTCAGGCAAGACCGAGACATATTGGACCACCAGATTCATGGAAGAATCACGTGTGAGGGATGGGTTGATGAATTAGGGATGCATTTGAAGGATATATGGGTTGATAATGATTGCTTTGTGGATTTGGGATTTGAAGTGGGATTTGGCGCGGTACTGGAGGCATATGGGATTCGAACAAAAGAATTGAAATTTCATTTTCCAGCCAACAGACGACCAAAAATGACAATTGAAGTCCCTTTCCTTCAATTTTAGGTAACATTGAGGTGATATTTGAGGAGGCAAAGTTGGATCTATAATTCCATAAGTATATCTAACTTTCTGCGAAAAAACTTGAATACACAACGTGTACTATGATGAACACACATCGTGTAGTGTCCCTTTGGCTACGACGCTGGGGTTTTGAGAAATTTAAGGATGGAACATCGTGTGACCCTCCCCGGGTGGACAATAAATGTGGCAGAGCACATGGGGAGAACCTCATATGGGAGGATATGATTAGGAACACATCGTGTACAAATATACACAGACACAACTTGGAGCACAAGTAGGACCCCAGGTGGTAGAGACATGTCATGTAGTCCACCTACATGTCATATTGTGCTACACGATCAGTGAGTTGTGTACCATTAGGGACACGACCAAGCAGCAGGGCAGGACTGCATGTTGTGTGGGTCTCCTTACACATCGTGTACCCCTACTTTACTTTTGAAGAAACTTCTACCTCTCATATCTCCTTCGTTTGGACTCAGATTTTGGTTAGCGGGTATCCTATCCCGGGTGTTTTTCTATACAGAATGTGATGGTGGCCTCCATAGTGGATTTTTAGATATGATGCAAGATGTTTTGGCTGTGATGCTTCCTTAAGCGATGCCTGACGACAACAGTGATTAGGCAGAATCACCAAAGACACTAGAGTGGCACCCTCCTACTAGGATAGGGCATGGGTCCTCTACCTACCTATAGAGTTGCACCCTCACGTGGGACAAGACATGGGTCCTCTATCTGCTATCTGAGTGGCACCCTCTTATTGGGAAGGGCAAGGGTCCTCGATTGACTATTAGAGTGACACCCTCTAACTAGGCCAATCATGAGTTCTCTATCGACTATTAGAGTGGCAATCTCCTGCTGGGTTAGGGCATAAGTCCTCTACCTATCCACCAAGTGGCACCCTCTTGCGGAGCCAAGGTATGAGTCCTCGACCATTAGAGTGACACCCTCCAATTGGGATGAGTATGAGTCCTCTACCGACTATTAGAGTGGCACTCTCCTGCCAGAGAGGGCATGAGTCCTCTATCTACTATCTACTAGAGTGACACCCTCCAACTGAGCTAGGCATGGGTCCTCTATCGACTATTGAGTGACACCCTCCTATAGAGTCAGGGCATGGGTCCTTGATCATCAGAGTGACACCCTCCTCCCAGGGCAGGGAATGAGTCCTCTAACCATATACTGAGTGACACCCTCTTATTGCATTAGAGCATGAGTCCTCTACCTAGAGATTGTGCCTTTTAACTGTGTGGCATGGTGGCGAGGTGTGGTTTGACTTGGATGTCTCTTCAAACTGGTGTGCGAGATGTTGGGCATCGACAATGGACTCTTGGAACTGATGACACTCTTATCCTGGGTTGTGAGATGAAGATCTTATTTCTCTCTCGTTTGAGCTTATTTTGTTTGAGCAGATATATCTGTATCCATGTCATTGGATGTTGTTACTCTCTTGCTTTGGGTTGAGATGTCTATTGTCTATTCCTATCATGTCTCTTAAAGTTTACCCTTCAGCTTTTGGGGCATCCTATTGGGTATGTATATACTCACCCCTGCATAAGCTTTGTCCACACATATCGTGTCTTATGCAAAAAATGAACATGTCAATGACGATTACAAATGAGCTTAGAGATACCTCGTGTATTTGTTCGCATAGGGTAGTCGGAGCTTGAAGATTCGGAGTCAGGCCCTCTTAGCATTTACTTTTACAGCTTTGTCAGGTTGGGACATCTTTTTGGTTGGGGGTGTATTTTGTTTCTTTACTTTTTCATTTTACATTATCGTACTCTTGTACATCCTAGAGGTTTTTCATGCATAGTTTACATTATAGTTGTTGCATCTTTTTTATGTTATTATTCCTTTTAACTTTTGCATCGAGATGGTCGGGTGTGTGCGTATAGGTACATTAGGCAAAAATCTCTCATATTAGTTATGCCTTTCGGTGCTTATCGCCACCCCCTAACCTATGGAGGTGGGCTTGGGATAGTTGCGGCTCGATCCCCATCGGGTTGGGTCGTAACATGTTCATTGTGGCAGCCTTCTCATACATGTTTGCAAGTGTAGACATCAACTCAGTAGTGATCTTCATCTCTCAGGTATTGAAAGCAATATTTTTTGCCAATGTCATTCGAATAACTCCAAGTGTCTTCTGGTCAAGCTTCTTCCATTCACCTTTCTCAGTCATCCATGGCTTCATACCATATAACAACAAATTTAGGACTCTCTGATGAAAATAATCTTATATTTTCATTTTCCAACAACTAAAACCCATCCCATCAAACTTACCAATCCTTGACTTCCCCTCTTCCAATGCCATAGCCACTGAACAGAACCTTGAACAAAACTTTAGTTGTGATACAAAACACTTACCATAAATATTCACTCCTCCAAGAGTAGGAACAAAGCTCCAAAACAACTGATGGATTAACATTGATTGTTGGCTCATATATCGATTGTTGTGTTTGTAACTCAGATCCACCGCTTGAACTTCAAAACACTAAAGAGAGATTGGGCATCTGAAGGCACTCGATAATAAAGTATCCGAGCGAGAAGCCTCGCACCACACTTCATATCGACCAATGAGACTTTGGTAAAAAATATACGAACAATAAGAATTTAGTGTGGTTCTTGATATACCTTATATTCGTAGTGAAACACTACAATTCAATGAAGCATAAGGAGAAAAAACTCTCGAGTTGCATGTGATTGCACTAATCACTGTTCGAATAGAAAGACAGTCACAAGTTATGACACCTCCTATATGAACCACTTATTTATAGACAAAGCTCATAACTTTTGACCAAACATTATTCAACACGTGGATCAAATATACTTTGAACATTCTTTCATCATTGGTCACCGTAACACCCAATTGCTTTGGTTTTCTTGCTGATATTGTGGAAACCAAAACTCCACTGCCTAACTGCATCAAACCGTTAATCTGGTCTTTCTCCACCGTCTAACAATGCTTCATCATTGATTCCCCGGTTGCAAGTAGTTAACCATCTATGATTGCTCCATCAACACTTTGGCTGGTCCCACTGATATTCCTCCCAACAGTGTTTCGGGTTGAGACACTAGTTTCACACATCAACATACTAAACCCTTTAACTTAACTCTTACGTCTCATTTGGTACGATCAAAGCAACCCAAGAAAAGGAGAACTGGAAAAATGATATTCTGTAGAATGTAAAACAACATACACTCCCCTTGCACGAGAGAACGAAGTTCCCTTAAAAAATGGTATAAGGGGAGTGATGAAAATGGAAATGCAATGTTTGGGCAAAAAATATATTTGAACATTTATATGAGATTCCAAACTACTATCTTTTGTCATCGCCTCAACTTCTATTGTCCACTACCACCACCGTCAGATGAACTACCTTGGCATCTTCATTCTTGTTAGTTTGTCTCCTCAATACAATATTAACATTTTTTTAAGTTTTAACATCTTTAACTATTTTTATTTGATTTTATACCCATACCAAACATAAAAAAGCAGTTCAGATTCTTTTAATAATAATAATAAAAAAAGACGTTCTCATTCTATTAACATTTCCCATTCCCATTTCATTTTCACTAAAGTTAACCTGGTCTGGGTGATGAGAAATTTATCATTAATAGAACACAGTTGTAAATTTTGATTCAGAGCTAGTGTGACACGAGTGATATGGAGAGAAAATAAATGACATTGAGGAGAGAAAAAAGATTTATGATGTTTGGTGAGGTAATGTTAGAAGGGGAGAAATGATAAGAGGATAAATGAAGAGAAATGAATTTATCTCTTGACATTGTTTTTAAATCATCTTAAAATTAAGATGATTTGGAAGGAAATGATGATGGAAGACTATTAATATTTTAAAATTTCAATTTTATCCCTATTTTCTACTCATCATAAAAGAATTTCTTTTATTTTCTTTTAAAAAGTTTCACTAAACAAAATGAAGATAAATCATAACCATTTAATTTAATTTATTTTATTTTATAAACTATCCAATCATCTATTTTATTTTACTAAAATGTCACCCAAAAAAACAGTGTTAGACTTCGAAAACATTCAATTTAATAGTTCCTGGTCGTTCCATTTCAATGGCTCCTGCAATTGAATTGGCTACAGGTAGATTGAAAGATCGTGCATAGTCTCTGCGATTCCTGAACCCTGTGTCGCGCGAGATCGAAGAGAAGCGATCATGACGGAACACTTAGCCAGAGGCCAAGGGTTCGAAACGAAGGCAGAAAAGAAGCTGAATGGTTGGGGATTGTTCGGTTCCAAATATGAAGATGCTGCCGATCTCCTTGAAAAAGCGGCTAATTCATACAAACTCGCCAAATCATGTAATTCTCCCATCCTTTCAGTTGCTATATCATCCTCCTGCTGCAGTATTTATTACTTTTCTCTTCATTTATGAAGAATTATAGGTTGAAGGTTTCTTTGACTGAACGTTGGATCGAATAGTGTTTGACTATAGGCACCGTCTTTTTTATAAAACGTGCTTCAGAGAGATGAATTTTGCGTTTTACCCTTTTTTTCTTTAACAAGCCATGATCAAGGATTTCCCCTTTTATAATTCTTATTTTCCATCAGTTCGACTAGTCCAGTCTTATTTTTATTTGGGTACACAGTTATAAAAATCAGGGAAATACAATTTTTTGCAGTATAAGTTTTGACACTCAAATATGTGAATATTCTGCTTACCCCAACTCCTGCCTGGGATGATTAAATGGACTGATCTTATTATCTATGCTGCCTGCATTCTTAAGAGGGTTTTTTTGGGCTGTTATAGGAGGGGCTATGTAGGTTGTTGTTTGGGCATGGCTGTGTGATGGGTAATCTTTCACAGAGAACAAAGCATCAATGTTTCTGGGTTTTCTAGCTTCCGATTCTCAATGTTTCTGGAGGGTTTATGAATACCATTTAAGAATCAGTAGTTGCCACAGAAGTTAATGTGGTCCTTTGTGATATAAAATAATGCTTTTGTCTTTCCTGTCTTCTCAACAGTGCCATTTTTTGTTTACGCAGCGGTGAGTTTGCTTGCTACTTTATTGTTGACTTTTGGCATCTGAACTATTGCTTATTTGTGCCCCATTTCATGTATAGATTTTATTTATACTGCAAGGCCATGACCCGTAAGCTTGTTTGATCTATGGTGCTTAGGGGACAAAGCTGGATCTGCATATATCAAGTTGGCAGAGTGTCATCTGAAGGCAGGTCTTTTGAGTTAATAAGAACAAAATGTTTTCCTCTCTAGTTAAACAATTGCTGTAAACCTTTTTGACATTGTTTGTGATTTTTATAGTTGGATAGCAAGCATGAAGCTGCTAATGCTTATGCCGATGGTGCCCATTGCTATAAAAAAATATCCATTACAGGTATGGATGCTGCTCGTTTCTACATATGCTTTTATTTTAATCTTCTTCATGTAACAATGCATAATTGTCAGAAAAATTTTAAGTGAAGAACCATGGGAGTTAACTTGTTTTGTAATTTGTTTTTTTCTATAATGTCAACTACATATAACATTGCTTATTGATCATACAAATTCCATGGTTCTATCATGCAGTTGAAATGTGAACACTCATATTAGATCACGTAAACTCTCTCATTTTGTCGTTATTTGAGGCTTGCGACTATTGTTCACTATATTTTATATCAAGGGTTTTAGCTTGTCAATTCAAGCATCTATGCTTCACCGATCCTACAAGAATGTGATTTCTGTATGGTACATATCAAAAGTGCTAAGGTGCATGTCTCAGGCTAGGGATGAAGCATACACTTTATCTCGTAGAATTCACTTTCAGGCTTATGAAGGATTGGCCAACAGGGCCAGGATTTTATTGAAAATATTAAAGGCGATAGATTTTGGACAGTGTTTTTTTAAATATTTTTATTTCCTTGCATTTTAAAATTTTAGTGCATGCAATCATGTTGCTTAGGCTTTGTCCGACAACACTAACTGGAAACTGCTTATATCACTTATCACTTATGATAAGCGTTTTTGGCTGTGTTTGATAGTGTTTACTGAAAAATTCTTATTGTGTTTACCAATTACGATATGCAGTTCAAAAATATAAGTGCTGTTTGTTCTGTTTTTGAAAATCTGTTTACATTTAAATTCCTTAGAAAACCTCTTAAATAAGTGGCAGAAAAACACTTTCTCAACAAATAATTTTGGAAACACAGAAGCAATTATCATAAGTGATATGTTATTAGCAGTTTTCAACAATTTTTGTCAAACAGAGTCTTAGTTTTTCAGTAAAACGGCTCCCTGTCTTTCAGCTTGCACCTTAGGCTTCCAAGACCCCTGTTCCTTGTGCATGCCTGTGCTTTGTCCATTTGCCATCAGAAGTAGACCACTAGTATCTTTATGTTTTTAGAACAATTATCTTTATTCCTGGTATACAGTAGGTTCAACTCAAAACAATCCTACTGCACGCAGACACAGTTGAAGTAGGATGCAATTTATGCCTGTTTTTCTTGTTAGTTTTTTTCACGACTCTTATGATGCACACATTTTAAACCAACTTTGTTGGTTCATGCCAGTGTTCTGCAAGTTATTTTGTATTCCCAATTTGTGTTATCTTTTTTTTTTTACTGATATTCATATTTCTTGCTTCTATCCTCTAGGGTCCATAGAGTACTTACAACAGGCAATGAATATGTTCTTAGAGATCGGGCGGTTCAATATGGCCGCCAGATACTGCAAGGTGCAGTCTGCTTCGATTCATGGACATAAGTTATAATTTTGAGCCAGTAAAGTTTCTTTGTATGTATAATATCTGCCACATCTCTTAATATTTCACATGTTTTATAATATAATCATTTTCAGTAATATGAAGGGGCTTATATGTTGAAATATTTGGCAATTATGCTTGCTGAGAAACAAATGGAAGCATTTTCCAAGATGCATTACAAAATTTGTAAAAAGGAATATATTGCAACTCTGGATAACCCATTTCTTCTGCAGGAAATTGCAGAATCATATGAATCTGATCAAAATTATGAGCATGCCATTGATTATTATGAAAGAGCAGCTGAACTCTTCCAAAGCGAAGAGGCAACAACCTCTGCTAATCAATGCAAGCTAAAAATTGCACAGTTTGCCTCACAACTTGAAAAGTATGTTCACTAATTGTGGATGTTTGATTGTGTTTATTCTCTGTTGTTGTGTTTATTCACCCTAGTAGAATTTTTCTACTGATTTTTGGCTTGATAAATATCTTTGACAAAATATTCCATTCACATGCATGCCTAAAAGCTGCGCACTTTCACCTTTAAACATTTTTTTTACAACTGATTAGTTTTGTAGACGTCTAGTATGTCATAAACGCAGCGGAAAACAAAACCCCTTTGCCCAAGATCATTTGGAAGTAGATTAAGAGAAAATGCACAATAAATGTAAATGAAGAACTTACTGCATCCCTGCTGATGTTCCCTTTTCAATGGTATGCTTTATGAAGATCCCTTAACAACAACTGAAGTACTCTTGTCTTCGTAGATGATCCAGCAGCCACGGAATCACAATTCTCAACCAGTGGTCCTTGCATATTTCCTCTATGTGCTAGCACCTCTTAAGAGAAAAATAGGAATGAAGAATAGGGAGAGCTTCGACTTCGGTGAGTACTACACTATCGGACAATGTTGCAACGAGATTTGAACCCCCTTTATAGCCCTCCTTCATTAAACGAAAGTGGCTTCAAGTGGCTGGAGCGTTTCATAAACGCTTCATCAAATAATGGCTCACGTTATAGCGTTTATAATGTATTGCCATTATGCCAAACATTCATTAATCCATTGAACACTTCAAAGATTAACGCAACCTCACTTAAACTCCTCTTATACATCATTTAATGATGTGACAACTGAGAAAAAATATATCTTACGTGGAATAGGGAAATACTCATGATAATATGACATCTCCATATCACAGGACAAGGTTGGCATGTTGTACAGTATGATGAATGTATATCACGATATACATGTCTAGGGCATATTTTTTCAATCTCCCACTCGCTCTAAAAGCTCACATATTCATATTAAAACCATCATATAAGCCCTTTCAAATTTTTGATAACATTTTGTATCAAAATGAATCCTCATTCACATAGCCTTGCATGTGATCTTGTGAGCCTCTGTAGCCTTGATGATGATTATGCATTCCTGATTCGGAACAATAAACAAAGAGCGACATCTAACAACACGTTATTACTACTCAAAACTACAAAAGGTTTTGACATGATCTCCTTCAATCACTTGCATCTCCTTATGAGTGTTAACTAGATATATCTTCATACATCACATCTATACTCATACAATCACTTTTTACTAGACATCGAGTATAGAATATGTCAAAACTATATAGGCTGACTCATTCATTCTTGATTCTCTAAGTAGACTGTCCAAAACAGATGAATACATCACATGTCATTCATCCGGGTAGATAAATACATTAGATGTCACTCAACTAAGTATGACTACATTTCCTCAGTCTCACTCAATTTAGGGCTCGAATGTCATCACTATCATACAGAAGGACAAATCTCATCATAATTAAACAACTTCTTATGCATGATCAATAACATATTTAACCACTTTTTGATTAGCTAAATATTCAAGACCGGTGTAATCACATGCAAAGAACCTTGTTAACATTGGGTTTTGGGGATCACTATGCAGCACACACCCCAAATACACCAATGGTTTATATGTATAACATTTAATGTGGTATACTCAAAGCGGATTGGTCCAAACAACAATTCACACTTGTGTCTTATGAGTGAACTCTGTAGCTTCACACAAGCCCCTACTTTTGCTAATATTTCATCACAACCCATGCATTTTCATGATGATCATCAATTAAGTATAACTTACAAGTTTTTCCCGAGGGATTATTTATCATTCATCTACATGTAATAAATGCAACTCACATGGATGAATGATAATGTGGAAATTGCCATCTATAGCAAAACCATGATACATTGTATATTCCTAAGCTTTATATCATGAAATAACTTTGGTACTCATATACATACAAAACCAAGCACATTGGAGTTAGCCCCCATATATTTAATAATCTAAGGACCTTATGTTTTTGCAGCACTGATGGTTTTGTCGAAGGATCCGCTACATTATCTTTTGTAGCCACCTAACAAATCCTAATATAAGCCCTCCCGTGATACTTGCGAAAAATATATTGGGTTTGTGTTGTGTTGTATTTGCTGTCCATGTATATCAATATGCAAAGAAGAAAAAGAAGAGCTCGGAAGGAAGTTGAAGTATCCAAGCTTGATGGTGAAAAGAATGGGGCTCCCAAGCAAGGCAATATGATATGTGGTGAATTGTGAATGCTACATGAAGACTGAAAGACTACCTTGAAGCTTGGAAGTGATGTAAGTTGCTGCCATGTTTTTATTGCATAAAGAAAATGTATGGCAAAGGGAATTTGCAGAAGAAGTGGAAGAAGAAAGAGCTTGGAAGATTTGAAGGAGAAAGCAAGCTTGTTTGCTTAGAACAAGTATTGTGATGATTGTTAGACTGATCTTCAAATTTATTTAAAGTCTTAGGGGTTACAAGCAAAGGAAACACACACACACCCGTTAGGCTAGCAAGGATCAGACCTCATCCCCCCCAAGGATAGACCCACAACCAAGCTAGCCCATTACATGGCCCTAAAGCCCATGGCCCGAAGGCCCATTATTGTGGCCCGAATGAGGAGATCAAAATACTTGAGTTTAAATGGTGAAGACTAGCTTGAATGCTAAAGAGAACCATCCAAGGGTTACTGTACATGGAAGATGATGTATTCATTTTTTAAATACACTTGGATGAAGTTTTGGATGTGTTGAGGAGTTTGAGAAGGTTCTCTTATGAAATAAGAGAAATCTGGAATTTTCAGCATATGCGTAAAGGTAACATAGGTGTTGTGTAAAGGTAAGCTGGGCTGGGATAGAGCTACGTAAAGGTGATTTAGGAAATTTGAGTGTTGTGTAAAGGTGGATATCTACATAAAGGTTAGATCGAGAATTGGGGTAACCGTGCACTCTAGACAGTAGGGGTAACCGTGCGCCCATCTAGGAGTAACCGTGCACCCCAGACACTAGGGGCACACGGTTTGTCTAACTGTGTGGCCCCTGCCTAGGAAATCGTGCGTGCGGAAATTGAAAGCCCCAAAAATTTTATTAAAAATTTCCGGACCCTCGGTTTGTATCTTTAATCACCCACGCTCAATCTAACACGAATTCCTTTGCTCTTGGAGGCTCCTGAGAGGATTCCTAGGCTCCTCGAACTTCTTCCGGTGCGAATTGAAGATCCGGTGGAAGAAATCGAACCCTCTACGGTATGTAATTTGTTCCTCGTTTAGATTCCCCTTTCTCTCGTCTTTCTCTACCCTTTGAGAGGGATGAATTTCTCCATTGTTGATGGTTTAGATCTATGGATCTCGTTTCGTTGGATCTTGATCCTAGGTTTTGATCCTAGATCTTCCTCCCCGTTGTAAATTTGATCGATCTACATCGAATTAAGGGCTACGGTTTGACAAGCGTTCGTCAACAATCTTGAGGTTGGTGGTCTAATTGCCAATTCCCATAGTCTTGATTATGATCGTGCGTATGTAATTGTGCAATTGCGTTGCCTCGTTGTGCAATTTTTTTTTAAAATTAAAAAGGTGAATTTGATTCCATGAAATTGTGAGACCCTTCACGGATCCCCGTTGGACCCGTTGGAGATTATGAGACCGTGCATGATGGCAACCCATGGGGTGTGCCAATTACCTTGAAATAATGATAAATGGAATGTATAAAGGGAAATTGTGGGGTTATGAAATTGAACTAAATTCTTATTGCATGTTTGATATTGAGATTTAAAGGGCTAAATGGCTTAACCTTGAAGGGTTAACGAGTTGTGTAATTATTGATAATAAATGAATTAATATGGGATTGCACATGTTATTCCTTGTGATTAAAGTAAAGAATCATGGTTGTGATTGATAAATGAAATGGTGCTCTGTGATGTGAATGATTGATAAGGTTGGTTAATGATGTTGAACCTTGATATATATATATATATATATCTCTGTTAATGGTTGATCCATGAGTTGTGGGTCAGAGATTGTTGCTCAAAATACCCATGGGGTGCCAGACTGCTGCTCTAGGTCCTCGTTGCATGCATGTGAATTTGTGATATATATGATTGATCAATGAGTTGTGGGTCAGAGACTGATGCTCCAAATACCCATGGGGTGTCAGACTGCTGCTCTAGGCCCCCGTTGCATGGATGTGAATTGGTACCTGGACTGATGCTCCAAGGTACCAGAAATGAAATTGGAATTAAATGAATAATGAAAGCTCATGAAAGAATGAATTGTGGTATCCCTATGGTGTATTGTTCAGATTCCGACATGGGCCGAAATAGGTATGATTGGTTCGGGTGTCACCGTGAACCCGGAGGCCTATGTGGTTGATTAAAGAATAATAAATGTGAAGCCTGGTTACTTTTGTCATTTGTTCTTTATTCTATATACAACTGCATACACTGTTATAGACTAAATATTGCTTTAGACGATGTTGGTGGTGGTCTACTGAGTTGTACTCACACCTTAATCGGGTCGCCTGATTGGTACCCAAATAGAGGGTATAGTCTCCCGACGTTACATATGAGACCCTCGTTGCTAGTAGGCAGCCTCTGACGTACGGGGAGGCGCGCCTGAGGTCATGTGGCGAACTGGCTTGGGGCATCGACATTTGCCACCCGGGTTGGGGCATTACAAAGTGATAGAACTGGTGTTGCATGAAGAGAAGTTTCCCTATGCATTGAAGAAGACGAAAGAAAAAGAAGAGTAAGAGTGCGACTCAATTATATCCGACATTCAAACAAGTTGAAGGAGAAAGGTGAGTGATCCCTACTTGAAATATTCCGATATTGTAAGAATTGGAGATGATCGTGGCAACCTTTGAGGCTGTTACTATTTGAGGATTGAGCATATTTGTCCAGGAGAGAGACTTATATTGATGATCTACTTTGAGGAGACACTCACTTATATTGATGATCCACTTGGAGGCTACAAGCCTATTCTTGTATCCAGAGAAGAAGCTTGCTGTGGAACTGGTTGGTGCTAGTGTTGTATTGGTCCAAAGGTCATACCTTTGCTCGAGATTCTCCTGATAATAAATAGGAAGTTGTGTGCGAGTGGGATAAAAACCACGATACACTGGGGACGTAGTCATCCTTAGGGAGGTGAACTTCATTAACAAACTTTGGTGTTCTTTTGTGAGCTTTCCTGCTTACATCATATGCATACCAACCAAGGATAAGATAAAGAAAGAGAAAAATCCATTCACCGAATAAGTGAGGAGGTAGAGGGAAAGATTTTAAATTACCCCCCTTCTTAGTGTTGGACACGTCCCATTGAGATCCCATCACTTTCTTTAATCCATAAATGAATTGTTGCAGCGTGCATACCTTGGCAACAATATCAAGATCTTCAAAATCTTTTGGTTGTATCATATACATGTTCTCAAATAAGTTCTCATAAAAGAATGCGATTTAGACATCCATTTGGTAGATCTCATAATCATAAAAAACTGCTATGACAAACAAAACGCAGATGAACTTTATCATGACTACTGGTGAGAAGGTTGCACTATAGTGTTTACCATTAATCTGTTTGTAACCCTTCGTCACGAGACGAGCCTTATAGGTTGACACTACTATTCATGTTGGTTTTCTTTTTGTAAACCCGTTTGAACCCTATGAGCCTTACCTCTTCAGGTGGATCTACCAAGTTTCAAACTTGACTTGTGTACACGGAGCCCATCACATATTTCATGACTTTATCTATTTATCAGATTCCAAGCTCTCAATGGCCTCCTAGTTGAAAGTGGGTTCATCTTTTTTGAATGTTACATCATTATCATTCGTCATGAGAAATCTCTCTCTCATACTCCTGACAAATCCTACTAAATCTCCGAGGTTCTTATGTTTATTGAGTCTGTTCAGTTTCACAACCTTTTGTGGAACCGACTCACTATTCATCTCAGGAACAATTTTTGTTTGCTGGTCTTGAACTTCATTGCAACGCCCCAGGTTTTAGGAGCCATTATTATTATTATTATTGTTATTGTTATTGTTATTCTTATTATTCTTATTCTTCTTCTTCTTCTTATTATTTATGTCTAATTTCAAAAAACATTTCTCTATTCTTTCAAAAGGATTGAAGCATGATTAGAAAACATGCCTTACAAGATATGAACCAAACTAAATACACTATTCGTTTATAAGTTCGTTATTACAACAAAATCATATAAAACTAAGCACTGCACACCATGGATGAAGCATGTCCATTAAAAGAGAAAAAATTAATAGGGGACAACAGATAAGAAAAGATAAAATCTTCACGACTAGGAAATCTTCCGAACCATCTTCAAC
The DNA here is from genome assembly GCA_963277665.1 of Viscum album. Taxonomy (NCBI): domain Eukaryota; kingdom Viridiplantae; phylum Streptophyta; class Magnoliopsida; order Santalales; family Viscaceae; genus Viscum; species Viscum album. The sequence continues at coordinate 919,338,374 of OY728131.1, forward strand.
CTTGAGGATAGCCAAACAAAACCTATAATGAGGAAAAATACCATTAAAGGAGAAAACATTATGCATAATATGAAATAAGAACAGTGCCACGTGAAGTGAGAGTGGAATGAACAAATGATTTAGTAAGTTTATATATATAGGAATTAAATCTGGTCATTGCAAATATGATCGTTGCAATTATGGTCGTTGGTCATATATCTTATAGGTATACTGAAGTTTGGCATTGTTAAGCGGTAAATTTAAAATAATATAACAATGAAATAAAAATTTGATATTAAAATATTATAAAAAATATATATATATATATATATGTATATATTTATGCGTTACCTATAAATATTAATAGTAATATTATTAAAATATGATATGTTGTATATATAAAATTCAAATAAATATTTCAATATCAATGTAGTATTAAAAGTTAAATTTTAGAATATAAATAATTAATTAATGACATTTGTTAAATTGTATTTAGTATAAAAGTAATATTTATTTTCAAAGAACCGTTTTATTAAGTATTGTTTATTTAAAAACATCATTTTCCAATAAAAGCAGTATTATTTATAATTTATATCATTTTTAAAAGCTAAATATATAAATTTTAGAATTTGAATTTTATAAAATAAATTTCATTTTTGAATTCATTATATCAATACTAGCTTAAGATGAATTTTTGAGATTTTTTTGAAATAATCGATTTTTAGGTGAATAATAAAAATACTGACTTTTACTAAAGATAATATTAGTAAGATTAATGTTAATTACCGCGATAATGGTAAAACAGTTTTTTAAAGAATTGTTTTATTAATACCATGTATTTTTTTTTATTTAATCAATCAAATTGATCTAATTTAAATTATGACTATAATATTATGTTTAAACCTATATATAACTATATTAACACCCATTCAATTGGTAATCGATACAAAATAAGATTAAAAATACATAATGGTTAAAAGTAATTTTTTTACAAAAACTGTTTTTTATATATTATATATTTTAGTTTACAAGTTGATTTTATTCTATTTATAAATTGAATTAGATTAAATGGAGGTTAAATTTAGGTTCAAAATATCAAAATTTGTTTATACGGGTTATGTTATATTTTTAAGAAAACATAAAATCACTTAGTTAAAAATTAGTTACCTAGTTCAAAAGTATGTTAAATGTACAAACTTAATGGTAAAAATCCTATAACATGTTTAAAGCATGTGTGAAAAGCCTTGGTTGAGTCTTGCTCGACCCAAAGACACCCCACTCCATGGAATAGTTGAGTGATATCATGGAAGGGTAAAGAGTATTCCTAAAAGTGTCCTTTTCTTCACTTATAAAAGGGGATCATTTCCGCCCCTCCATGGTTACACTTCTCTTTCAAATTTCTCTTGAACCTTTGCCCAAACTACCTCTCCTAAAAGTCCTTTGTTCATTCTTAAGCCCCCGATCTCTAGAATTTAACTTAAGGCCTTCACTTCCAAGGAAATCTCTAAGAGAAAGTTGCGTCTCCAACGAAGTTAAGTGCAGGTACTGGGCACTTTCGGACACGAGGTAAGGGTTTCGTCTCGATCACCCTTCATTGTGATATGATTTGATATTATGCACCAATCTTCTATTGTATGGTGTATCTACGGCCCCTATGACTTATAATATCATAAATTATTGTTGAATTTTGAAACTTCACTTCCATTAATGCTCTTCCTTTTGCTGTGGGTTGCGATTGATATCTTCCCTAAAATATAAAGGTATTTTATAACTTGAAGATCCTTTGGGCTGTTTTGTAATGAGTTTTGTATTTGTTGTCGACATATTTTGTAGTGAATGTTTTTGTATTTTAGGTAAGAAAGGGTTGCTGGAGTTATTAACAAAGTTTTGTTATGAAGCGTTGAAGGTGGTTAAGAAAGTTTCAGTAACTGTGTTAATAAATTTTCCTTAGTAGTTAGATGATGCTTTGCTGATCTTCAAGTTCCTAACATTATGAAGATTCTCAGGATCCAAGCTGAGATTGTACAAAGGTTGGAGTTTTGCATTGTTATCGGACGGACCAAGGCTGATGTTACCGGTCAGGGAGTTATAAGAAGTTGGTGTTGCAGAGTTTGTACAAAGGAGGAGAAGTTAGAGTTCGTTCTACGAAGTTTGTGTTGCCGCTGTACAAAGTCGATGTGATGGAGTTGCAACAGTGATCATATAGACATGTTTGAAGGTCAACGACTCAAGTATATCGGACATTGGTAGATGAAGTTGCCGGACAAACAAGGTGTACACAGCTGAAGGTGCAAGTGTTACAAAGTTAAAGGTGCACACAATACAAAGATCGAAGTAATAAAGCCATGGAGAATGCTGCTGTATGAAGGCCATCGGTTCGAGTTCCATCAGATCAATTTTTTGTGGGACAAAGATGTTGTCCCTCCATGAGAAGAAGAGTTCCTTCAGATCTTTACAAAGATCATCAGACGGACAGGTTCAAAGTTACATCAGACTAACTTGTATGAAGTGCACCAGTCAGTGTTAGTGGAACAATTCCGTGCATATTATGAAGAGGTGATGAATAGTTCTGTGCAGATAATTTCTTGTGGATTCATTGGATAGTGTAACAGTGCAGTAGACATAGAAGTTCTTAAAGAAAGTCACCGATCAAACATTTGCTGACGGAGTTTTGAGAAGCTTTACATAAACTGTGTAAAGCCCTTTACAATGACGATGCTAAGCTGTTCCTTCAAAATTGTTTATCTAGTTGAGATAAGGAAGTTTGAAGAAAGTTGCTAACACTGAGTTTGTAAGAAGCTTCAGGAAGATTCTCGAATGTATAAGAAGTGTCCAACGAAGTTAAGTTCAGCGGGAGTTTCAAATTTTGAATTTGGGTTGAACGAGAAAAACTTATGAGTTCCCGCATTTTTTCTCCCGGGTGCGCATCAATATAAAGGGGTGCAAGTGGAGTACGAGTGAAGGACGCTGCTCACATGCGCAAGAGAGGCGAAGTGTTGAAGGATTACGAGTAGGGTGAGTTTCCAACCAAGGAAACCTTTGGTTGAAGAAAAAGCATCAGACAAGATTCTGGTAAGAGGCATCAGACAAAGGCATCGGACAGAGGCATTGGTCAGAGTTACTGGACAAAGGTATCAAACAGATTGTGTGGCGCAATGTTCCGTTCATTGGACAAAGGCATAGATCAGACATGCTGTTTTGTGTGGCGCATCAGACCGAGTTATACTGGATGAAGGCTGAGCGCACTGGATGGAGTTTTACCAGACGGAGTTATCAGGCGGAGAAATTCCTGACGAATTTTCTGTGAGCTGTTAAGAAAAGTTCTTTATCTTGTTTTGGCTAAGTTGTATAAGCAAACTCTACAACTGACGAGAGTTAGTATTGTTACCTATCGGGAGATAGAAGTCCAATGAGAGTTGTCTCAATTGTATTCACTTCTTATTATAGTGAATTTCCACAGACCAACGAGAGTCCCCATGACAAGGATGCTGTCACCCACACTGAGGGCGGATCTTATAAATCTTGTGTGTTTTGCTTTACTTTCCTAACGTTGCATACATTGTGTTGTTGAGATACATATAAAGTTGAAAGGGATTGAAACTCTAACAAGTTGCAGGGGTTTATTTAAAGTGAAAAGAAATTGTAAAAGATCACCACTGATTTAACCCTCCCTCTCCTCTCAATCGTTCTCAAGATCCTAAAGAACTTCAATTGGTATCGGACGAGGGTTCCCCCTGTTAGATCCTTATGATAGATAATCTCAACTCAGTTAATAACAGAGGTATTCCTACCTTCGATGGAAAAAATTATCATGGCTGACAAAACAAAATAATACCATATCTTCTATCTCTTGATTTGGAGGTATTTGATGCAACTACAGTTGGGTTTCCACCCATTGAGAAAGATACTTCTATGACATTTGGTGACAAAAGAAATCTTGTGGTTGATGGGAAAGCTCAAAATGCAACTTTTATGTCTTTGTCAGAAAATGTTTATATGAAGGTGATGGGTATGAAGACAACCTTAGGAAACTTGGAACAAACTCAAAAGTATCTTCGAGGGAAATATCAAAGTGAAGGAAGCAAAACTACAAATATGTAGAAGCAAGTTCGAAGATATATAGATGATGAAACTATTGATGAATACTTCACCATTGTTAAGGAACTCATGAGAATTTTTCTAGATAGGTTGATCCTAAAATCTACACCTTAGAAGATAAAGATGATTTATCTCTTGATGAAATGTGTAACTTTCTTATAAGAAATGACTTCTGAAGTTATGAAGAAGCTGAAAATTCGTGAATCGGAGCACGGGGTTGTAGAACTCAGTGAATCAGAAAGATAAGGAAGTTGATGCTGAAACAAATGAACGAATTATGTTAAAGAAGATAATATACTCCCTGGAAGTAAGAAAAAGTTCATTGGAAAGAACAGAAGTAAGAAAAAGTAAGAAAGTTGAGTACGATTCTACTGACAACAGTTCTTCATATGATGAAAATCCGGAGAAGTTTAGAACTTTCTTTTGCTAATAGTGAGAGAAAAGAAGATACTTTAAACAATGAAGAAGAAGAAGGTGAAGAAACCTACAGAGAATATTAGATGAGATCAGGAATTGTGGCATTTCTTGAGCAGAACACAAAACTCAAGAAAGAAGTTAGAATGTTGAAAAAAGAGAGAAAGAATGTAGGAAATGCAAAATTCCTTAAAAAGGAAGATGTGTGCATTGAGGAGATTAATGTTGCGAAAACGTCGGGAGCAACGAAGCAAAGAACGGATCACAGAAGAGTAAAAGGAAAAAAAGGGAACAATGACACAAGGATTTTCGTAGTTCGGGAATAATCCCTACGTCCACGGAGAGACATAATAACTTCACTGAAAAAATCCGGGAGCACAATTTACAGGAGTTTCTCACACACACACGAAAACCCTAGCTCGAAAATGGGCTAATGTAGAGGAAGAATCACTATTCCACCAACCGTCAGAAAGTCCGTATCGCTACAGTAAAAGGCGGCCACCCAAGTCAAAAGTGCTACAGTGGCTGCCGGCTAGAAGTCCAAAAGAGCTACAGTGAATGACGGCTGGAAGTCCGCGCCGCTACAGTACCTGTCGGTGTCGGTCGGGCAGCTGTGCTATTGTGTCAGCATTGCTACAGTGACCCCAAATTTGGGCTGAGGGCCTTCGGCCCCCTGACCCCGGCGTAGGGGCGTGTTGCCCCCCTGCAACCCCCAACGAGCTCACCGCGGAGCTCAACCCGCAAAAGTTGCGGGCCACAAGCATTCGGCCCAACCGGATCGGGTTACACCAATCCAACAATTAAGAACCTCAAGTTGAAAGTTGTAGAACAAAAAAAGATGGTGGAAGATAAGAAACTTGGTGTTAAAGAAGATGAACTTTGTAAAACTCAATCGAGATTCCTTGAGGCTGAATGTACCTTAAAAAGATGAACGAGAATTTCAACAAAGCTTCAGAGTTAAAAGTTGAGGCATCTCAAGCTGCTGAAAGAACTCATCCCAAGAATCAGGTGAAATCTACATCCACTGAACATAAAAGTTCATCTGATTGTACTAATCATGTAGGCGTTAGAAACAATGCTGGGAAAACATGGATTGAGAAGAGATGTGAGAAACACATCACATCTACAAAAGTTGAATATAACTCTAAAGAGAAGGCTTCCCCATGCCTAGGGAAATCAAGTGCTAGAAGTTATGTTGAACCTTAACAAACTCATCACAGGGAAAGATCATTTTTTTCTACAGAGTGAATATTGTTGGTGTTGTGGTATATATGGGCACAACATGTCTCTTCCTGGAAATAAGCATGAACTGAGGGGGGAGCAATAGTGAAAGAAAAGAAAAGTCATCAAAAGTTAGAAAGTTCCTAAAACAAAATAGATTTAATTGTTTGGAGGAAGATCATTTTTCTACAGAAGACTAAGGTTCAGTGAATATTGTTGGTGTTGTGGTATATATGGGCACAATGCATATGATTGTTGGCACAACATGTCTCTTCTTGGAAATAATCATGAATTGAGGGGGAAGCAATAGTGAAAGAAAAGAAAAGTCATCATAAGTTAGAAAGTTCCTAAAACAAAACAGATTTGATTGTCTTGAGGAAGTTTATGGAAGATGTGATCAACCATGTCACTATGCTGAAGAATGCACGACAACACTTCCGGGACAAGTTTCTTATGCTAAGAAAGAAAAGGAAGCTGGGAACGAGAAAATTGAAGAAAAAGATTTTTTTGTTGAGACTACTCTAAAAAGCTAGCAAAAGGAACAAACCTTGGATTCATGGCAGTGATTGTTTCTCAACTATGACACGTGATATAAAGATCTTGAAAGATTTTGAAGAACGCAAAGGAGCACAACTTATCGAGTGTTAGCCAACTTTGTGATGATGATATGAAAATTATCTTCAGAAAAGATTCCTATATCATCTAAAGTTTGAAAGATGAAAAAGTCGTTACTAAGGGAGAAAGAACCAACGACAATCTATTTTAGATTGGAGATATTTGTAACTCGTGTTACTTAAGTGCTGAGGATGAAAATAAGTTGTGGCATCGAAGACTTGAACATCTTGGCTAGAAAATATGCGCACACTTTCTAAGGAAGATCTTGTAAGAAACTTACCAAAACTGAAAATGAAAGATGATGCTGTTTGTACAACTTTTCTGAAAGGAAGAATGGTTAGTAGCAGACATAAGAAAGTTGAAATCCAATTTACCAAACCTCTTGAGCTCATACACTATGATCTTTGTTGGTCGATGAGACATCAATCAACAAAAAGTGATTTGTACTTTATTGCTTTCATTAAAACTTCACTCAGATGACCATCATAATGTTTATGAAACATTAATCAAAGGCTGAAGAGATGTTCAGAAGTTTCAGAAGGGATGCTGAAAAAGAATTGAGTGTATATATATTGAAGCTGAGAACAGACAATGAAAAAGAGTACACAAGCAACTCTTTTGAGTTCCATCTGAAGAAACATGGAATCAAACACTAGTACAGTGCTCCCTACACAACAAAATGAAGTAGCGGAAAGGGAAAATAGAAATTTCGTTGAAATGAGAAGAAATATGCTTGCTGAATACAAACTTTCTAAATTCTTTTAGAGAGAAGTTGTAAGTACAACTGTTCATATTCAAAACAGATGTTTGTTGCGGCCGATATTTAAAATGACTCCCTATGAGATGTGATATAAGAAAAAACAAATAGTGAAATATTTTAAAGTTTTTGAGAGTCCTTGCTTAATAAAGATAAAAAATCCGGATCTTGAAAAGTTTGATGAGAAAGCAGAGGAGAAATTTTTGTGGGTTACTCACCAGATGGAAGAAGCTAAAAATGCTGGAAGAAGCAACTTCATAAGTTGGTTGATTCCTTTGATGTGAAAGTTATTGAAAAGCCGACTTAACTAAAGTTGTTGAGGATGATAAGGAAGATGTTATGAATGATTGACTGATAAATTCCAATGAAGATAATAAAGAGGATGACTGTGAGCCTAGTCTTGTACAAGTTGACTCAGATCAGTCCAGTGATGAGGAAAGTAAGATCGAAAGAAAGTTTCTAAAGTTATGAACTTTACGAAAATAGGTTGAATCCGACAATGTCATTGGAAATCAGAAAGCTCCAGTTTAGACCAGAAGGAAATTGAGATTAGAGAATTAGATATTGATTATCTCACAGGTGGAACCACGGTCAGTTTTAGAGGCAGTTGAACATAAAGAGTGGTTAAATGCGATGAATGAAGAGTTAGATCAGTTGAGAAAAATGTCACCTGGGACCTTGTTCCATGACCAGCAGGAAAGAATGTTATATTAACAAAATGAGTGTTCAGAAACAAGCTCAATGAACATGGAGAAATTTTAAGAAACAAAGCTCAACTTGTTTGCAAAGGTTACTCACAGGTGGAAGGTGTGGATTTTGAAGAAACTTTTGCCCCTGTTGTGATACTTGAAGTTATAAGAATGTACTTGGCGGTTGCTGCGCATCGGGATTACAAAGTCCATCAAATGGATGTTAAGTCAGCTTTCTTAAATGGAGAGATTGAAGAAGTTTATACTAAACAACCCAATGAGTTCATACTTGATAAAGATGAAACCATGGTGTGTAAACTTAAGAAAGCTTTGTACGGGTTGAAACAACCCCCTCGAGCTTGGTACTCTAAAATGATAGTTGACCAAAGCAGTTGAACTTTTCTAAAGGAAAAGGTGATTGCAACTTGTATATGAAGGAGGTGAATACAACACCCTAATTGTCATTGTTTATGTTGGTGATATACTTTTTGCAGGAGACGAGGATAAAACTCATGAAGAATTTGCTAAGCAAATGTTCATGAGTTTACAATTTCAACAAAAGGGAAGATATATTTTCCTATCTCAAGAAAAGTATGCCAAGAAGTTGTTACAAAAGTTTGGCATGAAAGAATTAAAGGAAGCTTCTACACCTATCCCTTTTGGTATGAAGTTGAGTAAAGATAAAATTGGGAAAAGTGTGAATCAGAAAGACTTCCAGAAATTGATAGGAAACTTTATCTTACAACTTCGAGACCAGACATTATATATGGTGTTGCATTGTGTGTAAGAAATCAAACTGATCCAAAGGAATCACATATGTTGGCAGCTAAAAGAATACTCATGTATGTTAAAGGAACATCATCTTATGGCCGATTGTATAAAAGAAGTTGTGATATAAACTTTATTGGATACACTGATGCTGATTGGTCTGAAGATTGTAATGATAAAAAATTAACATCTGGAGGAACTTTCTTCTTGGGAGAAAGTTGCGTGAGCTAGCATAGTATGAAACAAAGTTCTGTTACCTTGGGCACAATAGAAGCATAATATGTTGCCGCCGCCCAAGTTTGTACACAAATAATGTGGATGAAAGTTTAGCTAAACGATTTGAGGGTGAATGTTGGAAAACCATTGAAAATTCTTTGTGATAATCAAAGTGTCATTGATCTTTCCAAAAAATCCTGTACAACATTCTAGATCAAAACACATTGATATAAAATATCATTTCATTAAGGTGAAAGTTGCTGGTGGAGATGTTATGTTTGAGTACATTTCAACAAAGTATCAAATTGCAGATGTTTTCACCAAAGCTATGCCAAGGGAAAGATTTGAGGAATTAAGGCTATAACTACATGTTCAACATCCACCAACGACTTTATAAGGTTCTTAAGGAAAGTTCCTCCACGATCCTTTGGTTTCTGTTGTCAAAGGGGGAGAGAGAGAAAGTACAACTCTGTATGAAAATCTTTTGTGAATTCTAAGCTGGTGTTATCATAAAAAGGGCAGATAAAAAGATTGAGGGGGAATTTATCTTATCATGAATACAAAATTGATTGTCATCAAGGGATAAAATTCCTTAAAAAATATTGTGAATATTGCCCACAAATCCAAAGGGGGGAGATTGGTGATCCTTTGGGCTATTTTGTAACGAGTTTTGTATTTGTTATCAACATATCTTGTAGTGAATGTTTTTGTATTTCAAGTAAGAAAGAATTGATGTAGTTGTTAAGAAAGTTTTGTTATGAAAGTGCTGAAGGTGGTTAAGAAACATTCCTCAGCTGTGTTAAGAAACTTTTCTTAGTAGTCAGACGATGCTTTGCCGATCTTCAAGTTCCTAACATCATGAAGATTCTCACGATCCAAGCTGAGATTGTACAAATGTTGGAGTTGTACATTGATACCGGATGGACCATGGCTGATGTTACCGGTCGAAGAGTTGTAAGAAGTCAGTGTTGCAGAGTTTGTTCGAAGGAGAAGTTTGAGTTCGTTCTACGAAGTTTGTGTTGCCATTGTACAATGTCGATGTGACAGAGTTGCAACAGTGATCAAACATACATGTTTGAAGGCTAACGACTCTAGTATATAGGACAATGGTAGATGAAGTTGACAGACATACAAAGTGTACAAAGATGAAGTTGTAAGCGTTACAAAGTTGAAGTTGCACGCAGTACACAGATCAAAGTAATGAGGCCATGGAGGATGTTGCTGTATAAAAGCCATCGATTCAAGTTTCATCGGATCGAGTTTTTGTGGGACAGAGATGTTGTCCCTTCATGAGAAGAAGAGTTCTTACAGATCTTTACAAAGATCATCGAACATACAAGTTCAAAGGTACATCAGACGGACTTGTATGAAGTGCACTGGTCAGAGTTTTGTTCCAAAGAAGTCGAGCTGATCGTATGAATTTTCATCAGACGGTCTTTTACAAAGTCCCTATTGATATGAGGAACAAAAAGTGCATCGGTCTAAGACAGTGGTTGACTTATGAAGTCGACAATATGAGTTTTTTAAGTCGAGCATCGGTCAAAAATCCATCGAACGAACGAGCATCGAACAAACAAATATGATGTCATTGTACAAACAATCCTATGAAGATGTACCAAACTGAATTTTTGTGAACTGAGTATGAAGTTTGAGCTGAGGCAGGGTGACCGGACGAAGACATGCCAAGTCACCAGTTAGTGGTTGCTCGTGTAGAGCACCAGACAAAGAGAGTTTGAGTTTACCGGACCAAGTCAATCGGGCGAGGCAGATCATGAAGAGGTGAAGAACAGTTCTGTGCAGATAAGTTCTTGTGGATTCATCGGACAAAAGAGCACTGCAACAAACATAGGAGTTTGTAAACAAAGTCACCTGTCAAACATTAGCAAAATATCAGCAGGATGAAATTTTGAGAAGCTTTACATAAACATTGTAAAACCCCCCTTTACAATGATGATGCTAAGCTGTTCCTTCAACGTTTATCTAGCTGTGATAAGGAAGTTCAAAGAAAGTTGCTGATGCTGGGTTTGTAAGAAGCTTCAGGAAGATTCTAGAATGCATAAGAAGCATCCACCGAAGTTGTGTTGAGCGGGAGTTTCGAATTTTGAATTTGATCTGAGCGGGAAAAACTTTTGAGTTCCCATGTTTTTCTCCTAGGTGCGCACCTATATAAAGGGATGCAAGTACAGTACGGGTGAAGAACACTGTTCACATGCGCGCTAGAGGCGAAGTGCTGAAGAATTATGAGCATGGTGAGTTTCCAACCAAGGAAACCTTTGGTTGAAGAAGAAACACCGGACAAAGATTTTGGTCAGAGGCATTGGACAGGGGCATCAGTCAGAGTTACTGGACAGAGGTATCAGACGGATTGTGAGGCACAATGTTTTGTTCATCAGACAAAGACACAAATCAGAGGCGCATTTTTCTGAAGCATACCAAACAAAGTTATATTGGACGAAACTTAAGTGCATTGGATGAAGTCTTACCGGTCGAAGTTATCGGACGGAGAAATTCTGGATGAATTTTCTGCGAGTTAAGAAATTTTCTTTATCTTGTTTTGGCTTAGTTGCACAAGCAAACTTTGTAACTGACAAGTATCAGTATATTTATTTTTCGGGAGATAGAAGAAGTCTAACTAGAGTTGGCTCAATTGCATTCACTTCATATTATAGTGAATTTCTATGGACTGACGGGACCCTAGTTCTATTTTGGGAGATCACTTTGATTCAAATTTTCTTTTTTGGTGAGTTCTAATCCTTCTTGAAAATGCAATTATGTTAAAAATAATTCCAATTCATTTAAACGATGGTTTCCCCTCCTTATCCATGATTACCCGGTGTTATTTTTAATTGGAAACCTTATTAAGTGTTATCTCATGTGAACATCATATTTACTTTCTACTCTTTTCAAAAGAAAGTTTTATTATCTTATTTTGCGATGTGAGATTTTAACAAAGGTGTTTTAAAACATAGAAAGAGATCTTCCGTACCTCCGTGACTTGTTGGTTACACATTGTCTTTCTTTTTCTCCCTTTTATGCAATGTTCTTCTCACGCACCTCTTCTATTTTTGTATATACGCCCCTTGCATATATACCTAGTTAAATAGCCTTTTCATTGCTGGGGTTATATATGTTTTTAGTCATCTTCAAAATTCCCACTTTTAAGTATACCTGGTTTAAAGGAACTTTCCTGTTTCTTGTCTCATGTTGAGCATCACCCCCATCAAATGTTTTTAAACCATGAATAGCTTCTAAAAACCCTCATTATTTTATGGAGAATTCTCTTGGTTCAATTCTTATTTTATGAAAAACAATAAGGTCTTTTCTTCTTTAAAATGATCATTTACCTATTTCATAAAGTACCATCCAAGTGGTTCGGTTTTATTTTTCTTCTCCTAAATCATTCTCATGAATTTTCTACATTAGATCTCCATGTTCAAGACCTATCTCCCTTATTCAATTATAAAAGTTCAAATTATTTAATTCCTTCTTTTCTTTGGAATCCTTATGTTTTAGCCTTTAGTTATGCCTTGATTCAGAATTATGAAACCCACTTCCTTCTCATGGGTTTGATCATGCTTATGATTTATGTATGATTTTCATTTATGTGATGGGTGGACCCAGAATTAAATAGTCCTCAAATGCATTGAGTAAAACTTTATCTCATGAGATGTAGAGATGGGGGAGTGAACCTAATCCACACGAGACTTTGTCCGCTCTAGGATGATAGTCTTGGGAGTGACTCTTGACTTATGTTTATGATATCATGTTTTATGTTGCTGTTGTTGCGGAATCGTCGTGAGACACAACGACAGAAACGAGAAAACAAAAGAAAGAAGAACAACAAGGACACAGTGGTTTACGTGGTTCGGGAATAATCCCTACGTCCACGGGAGATGCAAAATTTCACTATATCAGGAGCACAGATTACAGAGGGTTTTTTTTTCAGGTTGATAACCCTAGCCCGAAAATGGACTACATATGAAGAAGACGATCCACTGTTCCGAATAGTAAGTCTGCGTTGCAACAGTGATCGGCGGCCACCTTTGTCAAAAGTGCGACAGTTGCGGGCCACAAGCATTCGGCCCAACCGGATCGGGCTACATCAATCCAACAGCCGTCATGTTTATGATTCTATGATTTTATGATATCATTTTCTTATGCCATGTTTCTACGCGTATGATCATCCTCTTCATGATGCTTTTTGGCTGTCATGTGATGGTTTATTGCTATGTTTGTTTCCTTACTGAGCTTTCCAACTCACCTTTTGCCTTACATATTTTCTCCAAAATATCCTATGCAGTTTTAGAAGATCTTCGAGAGTTAGTAGCGCTATGTGGAGTTTTAAATAAAGATGATGTTTTTATGTTTAAGATAATGTATTTGTATGTCTAATCTTCGAAAGACACCAAACCTCTAGATCCTTTGTATGCACTGTTGGGAAAATATGCTATAAATCATGAAATAAAGTATGTTTAAGACTTGGGTCGCCATACTCACAGAGCTCAAGTTTTCTCCCATTAATTACTTTAAACATATTTTTTCTGAAGGAATACATCGACATGAGCAACAAACATTTTGCGATTAACAGGATTAAAAAATTAATATCCTTTTGTTTCCTTGAGATATCTAACAAATAGACATTTATTTGATTTTGAGCCAAGTTTATCATAATTTGCAATCTCAAATCTGCTCATAATTTGCAATCTCAAATCCTCATGCAGATTAAAATGTTTATAAGTTCATGGCTTATGTGTCGTCTTTTCAACTGAGTGGATAAACAACCACTTCTAGTGTACAGCTCCATAAAGAAATAAGATCAGACCGTGTTAAGCCCTCACAAACATCGAGCCAACAAGAAGAGGCTGCTTTGTATAGATGTGTAGAAAGCTATGAGGGACTAGAATTAATACCCCAAGCCAAGCCAAGTGGCTGACTCACAAAACAGATTACCCAAGCCAAGTGAGGAGAAACAACAACCCTCAGAATCTCTTGCCCAAGCCAAGTGGCTGACTCACAAAACAGATTACCCGTGGCGCCCCCTCTCCACACCCTTCCCCTCTTTAAAAACCCTCTCCTGTAGCCAACAACTCTAACCAGCCCAACAACCCTTCCTCATAGAGAGTTACAATATTACCCCTGGCCATTAATACCCCATACCCACTTGCATACAACCCCTCCCTACCAGCATTACTGCCCAGCCCCACCCCCCAAGTACCCATCATTGCCGCTCCCTTGAAAATCACCTTGTCCTCGAGGTGAGAAACATGATGAATCGCCGGAGCAGTCACTCCAGATGCAGGCCGCATTCCTTGATTGTCCGGCCATACGCCACGTTCGCTCGCCTGCTCTCCCCTTCTTGGCTTTTGTTCGTTGCGCAGGCCTTGTTTAACAGCTAGGTCTTTCCCCTTGGTGATCAACTTCTCAAAAGTGGGCATTAACCTGATCGAAACACCACTTCTTTGGTGGATGCTGACCTTCAGCACCTGTGCAGTGAGGTTATTTGAGTCCACAAAGTACTTGTCACACTCCTCCCATCGGCAGATGACACCCTTATCTTGCTGTCGTGTGATTGGCCCTATTCTGCCACCTTTTAGCCTGTTTAGCTCCACCTCATAAAGCGGAATAACCTTCTTCGTGTACTCAGTATTTCCCATCTGCTGTAATTGAGGGCATCTACCCCTTGTCGGAGCTAGCTCATTTTGCAAATCAGAAATGAGCTTGCTTTTCTCTTGCCACTCAGAAAATTCTGTTATATAAGCCGTCGGGCCAGCAATTTGCTGTGCACAGGCATCGGCCAAGCTTGGATGGGAATCCATTAAAGCAGCACCAGTGCTCTCTGGGTGCACTCTAGGCGGAACAAGCAATCTCTCCAAGCTGTTGGTGATCTAGAACTCCACTTCGGGTACTGTATTCCCAACCCACTTGTAGACTGTGTTGGCTGAACTTATCATTTAATATGTCCTGCGTGACCAAATAGGCCGACACCTTGGCTAGTTTCTCAGCTTCCTTGCCATCACAGCGCATCTTGTCAGACGCTTGAGAGCGCGCAAAATCTTTCAACACATTAGTCACCACACTTGTGGCATCTCGATTGTTCTTGCTCAGCCCCCTCTTCCTCTCCTGCTGTTCCAACACTTTGAACTTTCTCAATATTTCATCCTTTAGCTGGAGACACAACACTGCTGAACGGCATGCGTAACAGCAGAAGCTGACCCACCTATATCATCTCTAGTGTACTCTGTGCCAGCCCCTTTAGGAATTATGATGTTCCTCAGCTCAAATGCTTGATAGGCCAACCACTTCTCTCCCTTTTTTTTATAAAACCTCCCTTGGAATGCCCAAGCGTCAACAAAGGACGCATCCAACTGCCAAGCTCTGATAAAAGCATGTTGTGACATGGCTGGATTATGAGATAAGACTCCCATTCGCCGCCGAAAACTCACTGCTGTCACCTTCAGTCAAGAAGCCCCCCAAAGGCATCTTCTCAGGTAGCTTCCAATTCACAGGGGCAGGTTTGTAACTCGCTGTTTCTGTGAAAATGAGTTCTGAAGCTGTTGCAATGACAACATGTAGATTAGTTTGCCAAGGGGCCAAGTGCACAACCCACTGGTAAGAACTGCTAGCTAAAGCCACAACCGCACAACAGGTCTCTTTTTTGTGAACATATGGAACTGTTTAAAGCATCCTCATCGTTTTTGATCCTCACACCTTCTTCCCTCCATGGTAAAATTTTGACATATGCATGCGGAATACCACCATGCAACTTCCAGATACATGAGAAATTTCCAGCTAAACAGGTGTTAACCTTTGCAGCCTCAGAGGCCTCCTCTAGCAGCGAAGCAACCCACCTAAATGCCCCCATATTGATGCATTCGTTTGGCAGTCCCGGCAAAACAGCAACAAACCCATAGGTGGACAAAATGAGATCACTGCTCACCCCTTTATTTGCAAGACCATCAGCAAGGGAATTAGCTTCACGATATGCATGTGTAATAAAATAGCTAATGGATGAGAGGATATCTAAGCATTTGATCCATTGAGCACTCATCTTCCAGGAGAGGTGAATATTACCAGTTCTGACAGCATGCACAACAAAATTAGAGTTGCATTCAAGCTGTAAATTGTTTCAGCTTCGCTGTCTTGCCATTTCAACCGCATTGATCAAGCCGAGCATTTCAGCTTCAATAGATGAGGTGATTCCACAGAGTTCATAGAGACAGCCCATGACGTCACCATTATGATATCTAAAGACGGCTCCAAAACCCGTAGGACCTGGATTCCCTTTGGATGCTCTGTCGGAGTTGTATTTGATCCATTCAATAAACGGAAAGTTCCATAAGAGTTCCAGGAGGAGGACAGTAGTTACCTGCAATATCAAGGTGGTGTTTCAAAACTGAAAAATCATGTACAAAATTATTGCAGTGGTCATGTTTGATGAAATTAGCATTCCGTGCTGCCGCCATGATTTGCACTATGGCAGATTGCATGTTGAAGGAGGCCTGCTCATGTATCCCCTTATTCCTGCCGCGTGACAGACGACTTGTATTAATTCAACGCTGGCCATTATATTCCGTAGCATAAATATTTGTCCGGTGAGTATCATGTTTTACGTAAATATTCAATTAGAACTTTTATTGAATATACACCCGTCAAAATTATGATCCCATTCACATTATATCTATTAATCGGTCAAAATTCATATTTCATTATGACTTAAACTCAACTGAACAATCAGGACTATATAGGTAGACGATCATGACAATTATATCAAATATAACTCTTGGATGGTTAGACAAACAAGAGCTTGCCCTAATTTGTCTTATAAACCATCCTAACTTCATTTTCCGGGACACCTAATTCTATTAGGGTCACTCGACCAAGTGTAACTCAAAGTTTGCAATCAAATAATCATATTCTTGGCTTAACTCAATTAAGTTTGTCTCTTACTCGATGGTTGTTATTCTTCATGTCTTGCACAAGATAATCCACGGACATCCAGCTTTGGTACGGTTTATTCATTGGGTGATCTAGGTCTCGACAAGTGTTTTCTTTGGAAGGAATCTAACACGTTGACATTTTTGAGGGGTTTTAAAGATCTCATCATTTTATTTATGCATCTCATGTTACCCCTACATGTATACATATGTTTCTAATAATTTAATTTTACATCTCATGCTTATTCAACCAAATTAATATTTTTCAATCATATTAATGTACAACTCATGCAAATAATGATCTGCGTTATGTTTTCAGAATAAAAATTTAATTATAATATTCAAGATATACCCATGTGCATCACATGCAAATGGCATATGAAACTTATTTCATGTAATGAATTCAAATCATAAGAAACTAAAATGACACTCTTAAGAACGAATAATGCAATAGATAGTCAACCCTAATTTTTCTTGATAGAGTTTAAGCCCCTATGCCAATAGGGAGCTTGACCCAAAACCCCACCATCTATAGATCAATAAGGAGTGATTTAATGTTTCAACAACGATTTTAATTTCAAATATGCAATAATAATTACAACAAATTTCTACTTCAGAATTATAATTAATAAATCATTAATTTTAATTGAATTAAATTAAATAAGATGTGATGCCTGACATGAACTCTTGAAACGCATTGTATGACATTTAAAAGAGCAGACCATACATTTTAGATTAAACATTCACATATTCACAATATAAAATTTTCATACTTGGGAATATTCAAAATTGGGAAATTAAATATATTATCATGTAATTTATCCACAAAGTTTTAAGATAGTACTTATATGAAAATTCAAATTTCTTTTATTAAATATTTCATTATTATTTAATAATTAAAATTGCGAATAATTCATAATTTAAGAGGACATTTATGAACTTTTCACAAATTAAATATATTCATTCTATATTGTCAATATTTTATAATTTATTAACAATTTATAAATTCATTTGTCAAATGAAAAAAATATTTTTTAGCACTATACCGTATTATACAATATAACCATACTGTACAATAAGATATAGACAATGCCCTTATCTTACTCCATTGGCCGCTGCAGTATCGTATGCCTCAATTAGATGTTATAGAGCACAGTACCATATATCTAAGGAGAAAACTTGTTATCACATACCGTTGGCTGTTTTATCGCTTAATATGATTCATAACCGCATCTTATGATACACATATCGTGCCCAATGATATGCCGAAAAACGATAAAATGAACATATATTGTATCCTAGGACATAGCAATGCGGTAAAATTGGTACCATTCTCTTTTATGCATATTTCGGTTTACAGATATCGTACCCTGCGAAACATGTCATGCTTTATGGCATAACCAATCACAGTGTATGATTGATTGATCCGATGATTATCTTTTGACAATGCCATATTGCAACCTATGATATTCTTATACCGTAGCCTACATCATGTTGTATAATATGATATCCACAATCATATTACACGATATGTCTGTTTATATTTTTTTTCAATTTTTTTTTAAATTTCAAATTTCTCTTAAATTTCACTGGAGTGTCCCAGTGATTAGATTTTTAGACATCTAACATTCCATAAACGCAGCAGAAAACAAAACCCTTTACCAAGATCATCTGAAAGTAAATTAAGTGAAAATGCACAAATGTTAATGAAGAACATACCATATCCGATGCCTCCCTTGTCAACAATATGTTTGATGAAATTCCCTTAGCAGCAACCAAATGACTCTTGCTTCTGCAAATTATCCTTCAGTTATGGAATCATGATTGTCAACCGTAGGACCTCCCTTATTTTCACAGCGTGCTAGCATCTCTTAAGAGCAAAAAAGGAAAAGAGAAGAGAGAAATTCATCTTAGTTGAGTACTACACCATCAGACAATGTTGCAACGAGGCCTAAACCCCTTTTACAACACTCCATTAAATAATGGAGGCTCCAAGTGGCGGGAGCGTTTCATAAACGTTTCATCGAATATTGACTTACATTATAACCTTTGTAACATACTGCCATTATGTCAAACCTTCATTAATCTGTTGAACACTTCAATGATTAATGCAATGCCACTTAACTTGCCTTAGACATCATCTAATAAAGTGTCGGCTGACAAAAACCGTACCTTACGTGAAATAGAGAAATACCCATGCAGTATGCCACCTCCATACGACTAAGAAATATCATACAATATGGTATGCATGTTTTTAAACATATCTTTTTTGTAGAATGATAGAGAGAGGTAAACCCAATACGCAAGATGCATCTTAAGAGAGATCTTAGAGTTTATTTATAGGGAAATTTAAAGATGACAAACCATTTACATCTGATGTGGGACACTGACTCCAACACTCCCCCTCAAGTTAGGTCTACCTAACTTGGATGCATAAAGAAAAACAGATCAAAACAAAGAAAAATAAAGCAAACAAGAAACACTGCAAACACTCTCCTTCAAGTTGGACATACTCAGTTTGATTACAAAACAAGACGAAACAAAAATAAATCATCTGCGATCGTAGCTCCCCCTCGAGATGAAAATTATGGATGATGGAAGATGGCGCTCAAAAAGACGTGTCAACCATTGCAGAATTAGCAGGAATAGCCGGAAAGAGGATGCAATAGCAGGAATAGCCGGATTACATCAGTGGAACGACAAGTCGTCGAGGCGCAGTAGAGGAACCGCGCAGATGGGGCCGGTCGACGGGGTGCTGGGAAAGCCGCACAGGTGGGGTCGGTCGACGGGATGCCGGGAAAGCCGCACAGGTGGGGTCGGTCGACGGGATGCCGGGAAAGCCGCACAGGTGGGGCTGTTCGATGGAGCGCTGGGAAGGCCGCACAGGCGGGGCATCCGCAGGAGGTGCCGACGACGAAAGACGGGGCTTCCGCAGGAGGGGCTGGCGTTGGGAGGTGGGGATTCCGCAGGAGGGGTCGGCGTCGGGAGGCGGGGATTCCACAGGAGAGGCCGACGTCGGGATGTTGCGCAGGGAGGAACTGCCCCTGGTGAGGACTGCACGCGGAGGCCGACGAGAGAGGCGGATCTAGGGGGTGGCCAACCACAGTAGGGTTGCTGGATTTGGAGCGAGGCGGCCGATTGATGATTGGCGCATGGGAGGCGGCCGAGATTGAGCAAGGCGACGACGTCAATCGCGGATGGCGGGAGGCGCACGACGAAGGCTGTCCAGGACAACTGAGCGCAGTGGAGGCTGAGCTTGGGACGACGCAGTGGAGGGGTGACCTAGCGTAGCGGGGTCGGCCGCAGATGCACACGAGAGGGGAGGGACCGTCGGGTTTCAAGCAGAGATGCGCGCGGGACAGGACGCAAGAGGCGCTGCCGACGGGACGCGAGGCTGAGGGACTTTACCATTCCACATGGTTTCAAAGGAGGTCTAATCCTAACCTTTCCTCCCGTCATTTTTTTTCTCGTCGGAGGATGCCTACGTTTCCCCTCGTTGGGGGCGGCGGCTCCAGGCCTTTGGCCACCGTTGCTGCCACGCCGCCCCAATACCCAAGATGCCTGTTAAGAGAGGTCTTGAAATTTATTTATAGGGAAATATAAAGATGACGAAACACTCACGTCCGATGTGTCCCACTCCCACATTTTTCAATGACCTTCATACACTTTGCATAATGAGATTTAGAGTAGCACTATGTTTGCATCAAACATATGCTTCTATAATTGACTATTTTTTACTTCATCTTCATCTAAAAATTGCCAATACAATTGAAGTTGTATTCTTGCATTTATTGGCTAAATGGAAGTCAAAATTTTCATCATTAGAATTGAAGGCCAAATTTGATGTATGTCTTTAAAAATTATATCAATGTTCCATCAAATGACATTTTGACTACTTCATTCAGTTTATTAGTCCCTGCTTGGTTGGTAGAAAGTAAATCGAATGAAACCGGTAGAAAAGAAAAGGAGGAATGTATAGGAAATAAAAATTAAAAGATGATTCGGGTTTCATTAGTGTTACATAATTAGTTTGTTTTTTATTTTTCTAAATCCAATCAACGCAGCATAAATTAATACGCTTAGTTTACTTCAGATACCCCAAGGCAATTGAGATCTATGAAGAGATAGCCCGCCATTCACTTGGGAATAACTTGCTTAAGTATTCTGTTAAAGGACATCTGCTAAATGCTGGCATCTGTCAACTCTGCAGAGGAGATGTGGTTGCTATTATGAATGCATTGGAGCGGTATCAGGTTAGACTCTAGGGCTGTGTTTGGTATTAGAAAGCGTTTTCTATTTTCATTTTCCAAAAATATATTATAATGTTTTGGATATTAGTGGAAAGCAAGGAAGTGCGTGATTTATCTTTTCCTACATTTTCATTTTTTCAGAAAATATGATAAGTTTTTTTTTTCTTCCAAAAAATACTTATTTCCCAAAAAGTTTTTTACTACAATGCATTTTCTATTGTATTTTTGGAAACTGAATTAGGAAATGTTTCCAAAACCAAACGGAGAGTTTTTTTGTCCCAGTATTCTCACTTCCTTTCTTGGTTGGTGATATTAAGTACATGATTCATTGTTTTACAGGAGCTTGATCTGACATTTTCTCGGACGCGGGAATACAAATTTTTAATGGTAGGTTTGAGCTTTTGTTAAAGTTGATGCGTAGTGCTGTCTCTTTAAAATTCTTTGAAAATAGTTACTGAAAATTGCTTATAGCACTTATCACCGATGATATGGTTTGAAAATGTTAGCTGTGATTGTTCTGTTTCTAAAAAAATTAACACTTTCCCCTAAATTTCAACAAAAGACACTTAAAATGGCAAGAGAACACTTACAATAATGGTCCATTTAACAGCACTTGTTGAAAACTGCTTATAGCACCTGTCACTTATGAATACTTTGTTAGAAAAAATAAGTGGTGTTTGTTTTGTTTCTTAAAAAACACTTGCACTTAAATTCCAGAAGAGTTAACATATGATCAGCAATTAGAAAAAAATAAGCGGTGCTTGTTTTGTTTCTAACAAAAGACCTGCACTTGAATTCCGGAAGAAAATTACTTAAACAAGTGGCAGAAAATCACCTTTTTAATAAGCAATTTGTGAATACTTGTAGAATCACTTATCATAAGTGTTAAGTGTTATAATTAGTTTTCATTAAGTGCTGTCAAGCGGGTTGTGAGTAATCTAAAAATACTTGTAGAAGCACTTAACGGAGGTGATAAGGGCTACGCAGTCTTCGTGTAATTCTTTCATTTCCCCTTCCCTTGCTGTTTTTGATTTTTTTTTGTATAATTTTCCTAAAGAGTGTTTGCGGACCCCCTTGCGCCTTTTTTATGAAATTCCTTTTACTGATAAAAAGTAAAAATAAAAAAGTGACCAGTGTTATAAGCAGTTTTCAGTATGCGTGGTGTCAAACAGAACCTAAAGACTCCATTTGACAACATTTGATGATAACTGCTTATAACTCGCATTACTTACGGGAATCTGATAGAGTCCGGGTAAAAGGTCATGGCTGAGGAATATTGTTAGTTTGTTAGGGGAGTAGAGAATCTGGCCCACGTGGAGAATTGGGAATCTGTTAGGCTGTTAGAGGGGAGGAGGTGAGAGTGATGCAAAAAGAGTACTGCTTATGCTGCTCAGGCTGATCGGCTGCAGCGAGAGTGCAAGGAGCCTCTCAAAGGGTCTTCTCCTCTTCTTGCCTGTATTTCTGTTCGTATTCTTCAATATACAAGAAATCTGTTTCTGTTTCTTATCAGAGTCAGTTTGAAAAATGTTTCAAAAAAAAAAGAAAAAGAAAAAGAAAACACTTTACACTTAAATCCCAGAAGAAAACCACTTAAATAAGCTGGCGTTGAGCACTTTTTCAACCAGTAATCTGGAACCACTTATGCAGAATCATTTATCATATACAGTTTTCTGTAAGTGCAAATCCTTCCTATAAGCCATAAAGAAAACATCTCCAGTCACTATGGCAAAATCATTTTGACTAATTGCAATGGGTGAGATCTTAAATTACATAAAGTCAAATCTGGTTTGTATTTGTATAAGTTTCTTTTGTAAGACTAGTTCGTGGAACTTGAATATGTGTGCAATACAGGATTTGGCTGCTGCAATTGATGAGGCTGATGTTGGAAAATTCACTGATGTTGTTAAAGAATTTGACAGCATGACACCACTGGTATTCTTCCTTCCATGTCCAGTTTTTTATTTTTTGGATCACATTTGATGAAAAATGTTTTAATGAGCCAAACGGAACCTAAGTTTTTTATATATACAAGTCATGTTATAAATTGCGCAGGATGCTTGGAAGACTTCCCTGTTGTTGCGAGTGAAGGAATCCATTAAAGCTAAAGAATTGGATGATGACGATGATTTGACCTAGTTGCTTCTGCTCGCGCATTGATCTTCACTGTATTTCTCTGTATTCATGGGTTTGGATTGATTTAGGCATTGTAAAGGGGTTTTGTTGGTTGTTATGGCGCTGCAAATGCATTTTTTGATGATCCAAAATCTTATCACTGCAGATGCATCTTTTGTATGATCTTTATCATTATAAAATGTGGGTCTATTTCCCATTCTACTTTGGACAAGCACTGTACTTGTTTGATTTGGTTCTTTTCCTTCATTTTTCATTTAAGGACACGAACTCCCTTTTCCATCAAGGTTTTCTTCTTTCACGGTTGATCATCTTTTTGAAATTTTATGCAGTTGATTGTGCTCTTAAGCATGGTCGATCGAGTGGTTGCATCAACACGTAACATTTGTTATTATTGTTTAGAATAAAGTCCAACACTTTTCACAGTTACTTCAAGGGGCTCAGTCTTCTTTAACAACCCTCCAAGAATCACCGTCCATCTTTCACTTTATTTCCACACAGGCTGATGCATCCACATCATGGATTAACAAAAATCCCACAAATCAATATTTCATTTGTCCAACAATCTCCTGCTTTAGATTTTTTTTTTCAATCCGTGTCAAACTCTCCTCTTGACAAAAACACACAAAGCATTAAATACGTCCATTTTATACTACAAACTGTTGGGGAAGAGGAACTACAAAGTTACAAATGATTTTGAATTCAGAGTTCTTCATTCAGTTCATACATTATGCATATACTACTATAAAAACACTATCCTATTTCACAAATGATAGTAGGCTGTTACCCCTCTACTAACACTTCAAGCAAACTTTTGCACAACTTCATCCATTTCAATATCCCATTGACAATGTTAGGTCCATATCCCCCTTTTGACTTATAATGGAATCATTTAAAAATTGCATGCAAAACACATATGCATGCACGCACTCACAACAATTTCTTGATCATTTTGGTGGTTGAGTTTTTTTATATCATTTTCATGGAGGTGGTTGAGTCTTTCTGCTCAACTTGTTCATGACCTTTGACTTCATACCATCTTGACACCATAACTCTCTCTCTCTTTCTCACACACACGCACACACAATATAATGCATGCCTTTTCTTATTTGAACCACACTAAAAAAACTATGCAGCCTCTCTCATAACTCCCCTTGAGTTGCAACAATCCCTAAATATAGCATTTTCAATAGAATGCACACCTTTTCTTTCCTTGTGCTATTTCGCGGTGGTGGATGTAATCTACTTATCATCTATAATAATCCATTGAATGTTGTTGTTGGCTGGAGTCAGTGATTCGTGTTTTCAGGCTTATCCGGACACCAACAGATCAGATGGTTGTACTACCAGCAAGTCTTTTCCACGGAGCGGCTGAACGTTGGTGGAGTTTGGTTACTCAAATGCATGAGGAGTCAGCACTCTCGTGGGTTGACTTCCAACGGCTATTTCGTGAGAAGTTTGAGCAGGGACTCCGTAGAGAGATCTGAGCCAGTGTAGTGCCATTTTGCATCCCCACTTATGTCGGAGTGCTGGAGCGAACACTTGTGACAGAGAGCTTCCTGATGGAGGTGTAAAGACCCGTAAAATTCAAGGGAAATTTTTTCTTAATTTTCTTTGGAATTTTACAAGAGCGCGGTTTCAGACGGCACCTGATTCCGAGGCCCGGAGTGCCCGGAATCAATTTCCGAAGTTTGGCTCGGGTACGTTCAGTGAACGAACGAGCGGGAATTTCTAACTTTTGATCCGGTGCTCGGAATTGAAATCCGAGGGCACCGATGAACTCGCAGCGCCGATTTTCGCTTAAAGAGACCTTTTCGGGAGTTGCGTTTGTTTCGGGTTGAGAGTTAGTTTTTGGGAGATTAGAATAAGTTAAATAAAAATATGTAAACACAATTTTTATTTAAACTTAATAGTTAACTTCTCTCAAAGGAAGTTAGGTGTGGGACCCACACCCACTTAACCTCCCTTGAGAGGATTAAGTGTGGTGGGGCCCACACGAAACCTAACTTTACATCTTCCCTCAAACTCCCTTAACCCCTCTTTAATTAACATGACAATTTGTTAATTAATGTGGAGTTATCTCTTCTTTGAATTTCAAACTTTTGAAATTCTAGTGTGTTGTTGTGTTAATAAAATAAGATAGAGTCTTATTTTATTTTGGGTTTTAGTTTTGTCTCCTTGAGAGAGTTGGGAAGGTTCTCCTTGTTTCTTCATCTTCTTCAACCTCGACGAAGAACACGAAGAACGCCGTTCTTCAACGAAGAACTTCTTCGCCGAAGAACTCGGTTTTTCCGCGACGCCATATCCGCGACGTGACGTTCTCCTTCCGCATCATCTCTTCCGCGACGGTTTTCCGCGACGAACGCCATCGACAACGACTCTTCCTCCGACGTCAAAGGAATTGACACCGATATTCCGCGACTAAGTCAACGTGCGACTATCGAGGTAGGGGTTCTTGAGTTCGTTGTTTTTTTTTATTTGACTTTCCTCAAGACTTGACGAAGAACGCTCAAGTTCCGACGAAGAACGCAGCTCCGCTCTTCTTCGTCTTCCGTGTCAACGAGAGGGAACGCCGCTTCCTCCTCGGATTTCCTTCGTCGACATAAGAGGTTTCGCCAACGACGTATCACATCGGACGCATCTCTTCGTCAACGGAATTGACGAACGACTACCGCGACGCCCGATCTCCGCGACGTCGACTTCCGCGGACATAGACAAATCTTCGAACGTATACCCAAGGTAGGGGTTGTTGATTTATTGATTATTTATTCCATTCTTGATCGTGGTTTTAGCATGTCTAAACGTGAGGCAACTGGATATTCTTTAGTTGTGTTTTTATTTAACGTGAGGGGGGCCGGACCGCATGAACACGGCCGAACCTCCCTCCATCGTTCATGTTGTTTATTCTTGCGGGCGGAAGCAAGGTGGCGCGGTGTCGTCGCACCACGCGGATAATTGTACGTTTAACTTACGCGACGCCGTCGCGCGCGCACCATGGAAGAAACAACAAGAACGCGACGCCGTCGCGCCGCGTTGAAGAAATCGAGGTGCGGCGGAGGGGCGCGGTGCCGTTGCACCGCGCCGGATGACGAAAACCGCGGCCGGTTCCGGGCCGCGGCGGAAGAGAAGACCGGCGGCCGGGCCGCCGGCGTCGGAAGCCGAAGGGGGGGGCCGGAATTTCCGGTCCCGTTGGAGAAAACCGGCCGGCCAGCTGGCCGGCCGGATGGAGTTAAACCGGGGGAATTAATCCCCCGACCAACACTCTAAAACCCCCCTCTTTATGAGGGGGGCGGTTCTTTGAAGGGAGGGGAGGCAGCCGGCCCCCCGGTTTTTACTTCAACCGGCCCCCACGTGGGGGCGGTTTTCAATCAAGGGGCGCGACTTTTAGCCGCGCCGACTTTCCAAGAAAGCGGGGGAATTGATCCCCCCGCGCTGCCTTCATGCGGCGACAGACCACCGCGGCCCCCGCGCCGCCGCACCGCCGGCCGGCCGGCCGGCCGGGCCGCCCCAGGGGGGGTCGGGCCGGGTCGGCCCGGACCCGGACCCCCCCGTTTCGAACCAGTTCCGGTCTTTTGGTCATAACTTGAGCCTGGGACCTCCGATCGACGAACCGTCTGCGGCAACACGATCCTTGGATCGAGACGGTCGTTTCGGTATATCGCACTCAAGGTTTCGGATTACTTTGAGTTCGGCCGGGTTGGTTCGTTCACGAAACCAACCGGGCCTTCGGAGCGGAAACGCTCATATCTTGAGCTACGGACGTCCGATTGACGTGCCGTCAGTCGCGTTGTGTTCCTCTTAGTGAGACGGATCTTTTGGCATACTCCGCCCGAGGTTTGGACGCAGGTGGAGTACGGTCGGGTTGGTTTTTCCTTAAAAACCAACCGGGCCCCGGGAACGAAAATGTCAATAACTCTCAGACCGGGCGTCCGATCGACGCGCCGTCTGTTGCGTTGAGTTCCTGTTGACGATACGGAACTTTTGGATACATCAACTCTGGTCTTCGTGACAGTTGATGTATCAGCCTCTCGGCTCGTGGAGCGGACCCTCCGAATGAGCTTGCTGTGTGCGGGAACCCTAGTGCTGGCTGCGACTGTTACTGTGACTACTACTGCTACTACTGCTACTGTGACTGCGACGATGACAGTACAGAGATCCTGTGTGGATTCGACGACGACGACTTCAGCACTCAGCGATCCTACGTGGATCAGTGCTACAGGTCCTGTGTGGGCCCGATCCTGTGTGGGTCCGATCCTGTGTGGGTCCGCGCTCAGCGGTTCTGTGTGAGCCAGTGCCTACAGGTCCTGTGTGGGCCCGATCCTGTGTGGGTCTTTGCGGGGGTTAGTTACCTATCGATCCTTCGTGGGTCCGACGACTTAGATGGATCAGAGATCATCTTTATCGTCCTTAGGTTAGTTACCTATCGATCCTTCGTGGGTCCGACGACTTAGATGGATCAGAGATCATCTTTATCGTCCTTAGGTTAGTTACCTATCGATCCTTCGTGGGTCCGACGACTTAGATGGATCAGAGATCATCTTTATCGTCCTTTGGTTAGTTACCTATCGATCCTTCGTGGGTCCGACGACTTAGATGGATCAGAGATCATCTTTATCGTCTATCGAAGAAGTATACCTGTGTGAGCTGAATCCAATTGCTTTCTTGTGTGGATTGTGTTGTGCAATCCTGTGTGGATTACGTTTTGCTTTCCTGTGTGGAATACGTTTACTTTCTTGTGTGGACTGAGTTGTACTTGGGCTCGGAGGTTGGAGCGTATTTGAATTGATGACTTAGGTATATGTATGGGCATATACCTAAGCAGTGTCGGTTGTTACTTTGTGATTGTACCTTTCTTCGTGGTTTATCCTTAGTGGATTTGAGAGACCTTCAGGGGTCTCGGGGTCCCTACTGAGTAGCTTATACTCACCCCTGCACGGGCTTTGCCCGCACTACGTTGTGTTGGTTGCAGACGACGGACAACGTTGACCTTAGCTGGGGCTTGCAGAGCGGGACGGTACCCGGAGGTGGACCACTGGGCGGGACGTGCTCGGAGCGGACGGCGGGACCCGTGGAGCAGAGGAGCTATCTGTACCCACCCTTCAGGTGGGATTTCCAGTGGACAGCTCGGAGTAGCGGCATTTACTTTTCAGTTGCTGTTTTCCCTTTCGAGTTGTACTTTACTTTCAGTTTTGGGTTTGTATTCTGGCCCATTTACTTTTCCGCACTTTCAGTTGTACTCTGCATTTGTTTAGTGTTTACTTTCCGCTTGCTTACTCTGTGGTGTTTGTTTACCTTACAAAGGCAATGCCTTCCCTTTTTATCGGGATTTACGCCTTGGTGCTAGTCGCCAGCCCCTGGCCTATGGAAGGCGGGCTTGGGGTAGTCACGGCACGGACCCCGATGGCGGGTCGTGACAAATTGGTATCAAAGGAGTTCGGTTCTACCACGAACTCTGATCTTTTCTATGTGAAGCAATAATGTTTAGCGTATTGAGTGTGGTTATCAGTCCTGGGAGTCCAGTGTTGGTGCGGCGGCCGACGTATCCGTACACCAGGACCCTGACTTCTGATTTCCGACTTAATGCACGAAAACATTGATTGCGTGTGTGTTTCAAAGTTTTCTTTGTGATTTCTTTGTGTCAGCTCACCAGGTATACTGTTTGACCGTGGCGCACCTGTTTCCTATTCAGGATGGCCCCACGACGGCAGCCAGCTAGGGTTCCGAGAGTTGAGCGTGACGACAGCCCACCGAGCGACGAGGCCTCGGTGCAGGGCCCTTTGTCAGCAGTGGCACCGGTGGTAGCACTACCCGCCGAGCCCCCGATACTTCCAGCACCAGCCGCTGACGATGCACGTTGCCTCAGCGCACTGCATGAGTTTCAGCGCCAGCGACCGCCCAGGTTTCGTGGGGAGACGGATCCCCAGGCAGCAGAGGACTGGCTGGAGGCAGTGGTACGAGTGTTTAGGCTAGTGAGGACACCAGCAGACCTCATGGTGATCCTCGCTGCGAGCCTACTACACGCAGCAGCAGGACGATGGTGGAGCTTGATGCTCCAGGTGCACGATGAGGCATCTCTACTTTGGACGGACTTTGAGAGCCTCTTCCGCTCGGAGTTCGTCCCAGCCACCCTTCGTGCGGTGCGTATCCAGGAGCTTCTACAGCTGCGGCAGGGCAGCATGACGGTCGCTCAGTACTCGGCGAGATTTACCGATCTCTCGCGCTACTCGACCGACATGGTACGGGACCCATTCTTCCGGGCCCGGACCTTCGAGCAGGGTTTGAGACACGAGATCAGGGCATCGCTGATCTCCCTCAGCATACCGACTCAGACAGGAGTACTGGAGCGGGCCCTCCTGATCGAGAGCTTCCTTGCTGAGTCTACACCAGCACAGAGACCCACCGCAGGGCGGCACGTGGCAGAGTCATCTGCAGCAGGCAGTCGACGGATGACTCAGGGGTCCAGACAGACCAGACCTTCAGGCAGACGACCTTAGGGCACTGGCTCAGCAGTGCAGGGCACACAGCACGGAGCCAGTCTTTTGAGTGGAAGACAGTGCTTTGCATGCGGCGGGCAAGGCCACATGGCTCGTGACTGCCTGACCCGCCATGCGGAGGAGCAGCAGACGGTTGAGGAACCACCTAGGCAGAGGCAGAGGTTCGACCGTGGCGGTCTGCAGGGAGGAGGCGGACGAGGCAGAGGAGCTGGCCGAGCAGCAGGTGGTGGACGACGCTTTGAGGTTCTACCACCACCACCACCAGGAGGTCCACCCCGACCGCAGGGGAGAGCTCAGCTTCAGGCAGCCGAGGCCTTCGATCATGGAGCTCTGGGAGCCGATGGACAGGAGCAGAACTAGTGGATACATCCTTTGTACTTCTGGTTCCTTGTTGCTTTTGTGTAGCGTCTTGTATTATGAGCTGCAATAATAAAAGACGCATACCTTTGTGATATTTTCGTTCCTGTCCTCTTTCGTGTTGTTACTAAGAGGTTCCAGTTTTGGCTGTTGACTTGACCCTCACTTGTGAGACATCTACTGGAGGAGACCCAGTTACCACACACTGATGCCGACAGTGTGACTCAACCCTTGGAGGCGAGAGTAACGGTTGAATCTCTTAGTAGTAGCGTCGAGGCCTTACGACGTCATCCTTGGTATGGATTAGTATCATCCATGTTAGGATTGACTGTATTAGGCAAAGAATATGGTTCATCCAGGGGATGAGACCAGATTTCTCTTTTCGGCAAAGAAGAAATCTTGCAGCTCTTGTGGGACCTGTGATGGTCCAGGCCACGACAAAGAAGGTCCAGGTCATCCAGGAGCGGATGAGTACAGCTCAGAGCCAGCAGAAGTCATATGCTGACAGGAGGCGGAGGCCACTAGAGTTCGAGGATGGCGACCACGTCTTCTTGCGGGTCTCACCTCGACGTGGTATTCGGAGTTTTGGCCGAGGCGGCAAGTTATCTCCGCGCTTCATCGGACCCTTCCAGGTCCTCAGCAGGGTTGGTGAGGTGGCTTATCGCCTGGCTCTACCACCTCAGTTGCACCGGGTGCACGACGTCTTCCACGTGTCTCAGCTGAGGAGATACGTGCACGACCCGACGCACATCATTGACCATGGGGAGCTTGACGTTGACGATGGGGCGACTTTTACGGAGGTCCCGGTGGAGATAGAGGATCGTCAGGAGCGGGTCCTGCGTGGGCGATCGATTCCTCTTGTGCGCATCAGATGGCAGCACGGGAATCTCCAGGAGAGCACATGGGAGCGGGAGGCTCAGATGCGTGCTCAGTACCCTCATTTGTTTCCCTAGTTTTGATGTATCTTTACGGGGACGTAAATCCCTGAGGTGGGAGTAATGTAAAGACCCGTAAAATTCAAGGGAAATTTTTTCTTAATTTTCTTTGGAATTTTACAAGAGCGCGGTTTCAGACGGCACCTGATTCCGAGGCCCGGAGTGCCCGGAATCAATTTCCGAAGTTTGGCTCGGGTACGTTCAGTGAACGAACGAGCGGGAATTTCTAACTTTTGATCCGGTGCTCGGAATTGAAATCCGAGGGCACCGATGAACTCGCAGCGCCGATTTTCGCTTAAAGAGACCTTTTCGGGAGTTGCGTTTGTTTCGGGTTGAGAGTTAGTTTTTGGGAGATTAGAATAAGTTAAATAAAAATATGTAAACACAATTTTTATTTAAACTTAATAGTTAACTCCTCTCAAAGGAAGTTAGGTGTGGGACCCACACCCACTTAACCTCCCTTGAGAGGATTAAGTGTGGTGGGGCCCACACGAAACCTAACTTTACATCTTCCCTCAAACTCCCTTAACCCCTCTTTAATTAACATGACAATTTGTTAATTAATGTGGAGTTATCTCTTCTTTGAATTTCAAACTTTTGAAATTCTAGTGTGTTGTTGTGTTAATAAAATAAGATAGAGTCTTATTTTATTTTGGGTTTTAGTTTTGTTTCCTTGAGAGAGTTGGGAAGGTTCTCCTTGTTTCTTCATCTTCTTCAACCTCGACGAAGAACACGAAGAACGCCGTTCTTCAACGAAGAACTTCTTCGCCGAAGAACTCGGTTTTTCCGCGACGCCATATCCGCGACGTGACGTTCTCCTTCCGCATCATCTCTTCCGCGACGGTTTTCCGCGACGAACGCCATCGACAACGACTCTTCCTCCGACGTCAAAGGAATCGACACCGATATTCCACGACTAAGTCAACGTGCGACTATCGAGGTAGGGGTTCTTGAGTTCGTTGTTTTTTTTTATTTGACTTTCCTCAAGACTTGACGAAGAACGCTCAAGTTCCGACAAAGAACGCCGCTCCGCTCTTCTTCGTCTTCCGTGTCAACGAGAGGGAACGCCGCTTCCTTCTCGGATTTCCTTCGTCGACATAAGAGGTTTCGCCAACGACGTATCACATCAGACGCATCTCTTCGTCAACGGAATTGACGAACGACTACCGCGACGCCCGATCTCCGCGACGTCGACTTCCGCGGACATAGACAAATCTTCGAACGTATACCCAAGGTAGGGGTTGTTGATTTATTGATTATTTATTCCATTCTTGATCGTGGTTTTAGCATGTCTAAACGTGAGGCAACTGGATATTCTTTAGTTGTGTTTTTATTTAACGTGAGGGGGGCCGGACCGCATGAACACGGCCGAACCTCCCTCCATCGTTCATGTTGTTTATTCTTGCGGGCGGAAGCAAGGTGGCGCGGTGTCGTCGCACCACGCGGATAATTGTACGTTTAACTTACGCGACGCCGTCGCGCGCG
The DNA here is from genome assembly GCA_963277665.1 of Viscum album. Lineage (NCBI taxonomy): Eukaryota > Viridiplantae > Streptophyta > Magnoliopsida > Santalales > Viscaceae > Viscum > Viscum album. The sequence goes on from OY728131.1 coordinate 919,370,716, forward strand.
CACCATGGAAGAAACAACAAGAACGCGACGCCGTCGCGCCGCGTTGAAGAAATCGAGGTGCGGCGGAGGGGCGCGGTGCCGTTGCACCGCGCCGGATGACGAAAACCGCGGCCGGTTCCGGGCCGCGGCGGAAGAGAAGACCGGCGGCCGGGTCGCCGGCGTCGGAAGCCGAAGGGGGGGACCGGAATTTCCGGTCCCGTTGGAGAAAACCGGCCGGCCAGCTGGCCGGCCGGATGGAGTTAAACCGGGGGAATTAATCCCCCGGCCAACACTCTAAAACCCCCCTCTTTATGAGGGGGGCGGTTCTTTGAAGGGAGGGGGGGCAGCCGGCCCCCCGGTTTTTACTTCAACCGGTCCCCACGTGGGGGCGGTTTTCAATCAAGGGGCGCGACTTTTAGCCGCGCCGGCTTTCCAAGAAAGCGGGGGAATTGATCCCCCCGCGCTGCCTTCATGCGGCGACAGACCGCCGCGGCCCCCGCGCCGCCGCGCCGCCGCCGCCGGCCGGCCGGCCGGGCCGCCCCAGGGGGGGGTCGGGCCGGGTCGGCCCGGACCCAGACCCCCCCGTTTCGAACCAGTTCCGGTCTTTTGGTCATAACTTGAGCCTGGGACCTCCGATTGACGAACCGTCTGCGGCAACACGATCCTTGGATCGAGATGGTCGTTTCGGTATATCGCACTCAAGGTTTCAGATTACTTTGAGTTCGGCCGGGTTGGTTCGTTCACGAAACCAACCGGGCCTTCGGAGCGGAAACGCTCATATCTTGAGCTACGGACGTCCGATTGACGTGCCGTCAGTCGCGTTGTGTTCCTCTTAGTGAGACGGATCTTTTGGCATACTCCGCCCGAGGTTTGGACGCAGGTGGAGTACGGTCGGGTTGGTTTTTCCTTAAAAACCAACCGGGCCCCAGGAACGAAAATGTCAATAACTCTCAGACCGGGCGTCCGATCGACGCGCCGTCTGTTGCGTTGAGTTCCTGTTGACGATACGGAACTTTTGGATACATCAACTCTGGTCTTCGTGACAATTGATGTATCAGCCTCTCGGCTCGTGGAGCGGACCCTCCGAATGAGCTTGCTGTGTGCGGGAACCCTAGTGCTGGCTGCGACTGTTACTGTGACTACTACTGCTACTACTGCTACTGTGACTGCGACGACGACAGTACAGAGATCCTGTGTGGATTCGACGACGACGACTTCAGCACTCAGCGATCCTACGTGGATCAGTGCTACAGGTCCTGTGTGGGCCCGATCCTGTGTGGGTCCGATCCTGTGTGGGTCCGCGCTCAGCGGTTCTGTGTGAGCCAGCGCCTACAGGTCCTGTGTGGGCCCGATCCTGTGTGGGTCTTTGCGGGGGTTAGTTACCTATCGATCCTTCGTGGGTCCGATGACTTAGATGGATCAGAGATCATCTTTATCGTCCTTAGGTTAGTTACCTATCGATCCTTCGTGGGTCCGACGACTTAGATGGATCAGAGATCATCTTTATCGTCCTTAGGTTAGTTACCTATCGATCCTTCGTGGGTCCGACGACTTAGATGGATCAGAGATCATCTTTATCGTCCTTTGGTTAGTTACCTATCGATCCTTCGTGGGTCCGACGACTTAGATGGATCAGAGATCATCTTTATCGTCTATCGAAGAAGTATACCTGTGTGAGCTGAATCCAATTGCTTTCCTTTGTGGATTGTGTTGTGCAATCCTGTGTGGATTACGTTTTGCTTTCCTGTGTGGAATACGTTTACTTTCCTGTGTGGACTGAGTTGTACTTGGGCTCGGAGGTTGGAGCGTATTTGAATTGATGACTTAGGTATATGTATGGGCATATACCTAAGCAGTGTCGGTTTTTACTTTGTGATTGTACCTTTCTTCGTGGTTTATCCTTAGTGGATTTGAGAGACCTTCAGGGGTCTCGGGGTCCCTACTGAGTAGCTTATACTCACCCCTGCACGGGCTTTGCCCGCACTACGTTGTGTTGGTTGCAGACGACGGACAGCGTTGACCTTAGCTGGGGCTTGCAGAGCGGGACGGTACCCGGAGGTGGACCACTGGGCGGGACGTGCTCGGAGCGGACGGCGGGACCCGTGGAGCAGAGGAGCTATCTGTACCCACCCTTCAGGTGGGATTTCTAGTGGACAGCTCAGAGTAGCGGCATTTACTTTTCAGTTGTTGTTTTCCCTTTCGAGTTGTACTTTACTTTCATTTTTGGGTTTGTATTCTGGCCCATTTACTTTTCCGCACTTTCAGTTGTACTCTACTTTTGTTTAGTGTTTACTTTCCGCTTGCTTACTCTATGGTGTTTGTTTACCTTACAAAGGCAATGCCTTCCCTTTTTATCGGGATTTACGCCTTGGTGCTAGTCGCCAGCCCCTGGCCTATGGAAGGCGGGCTTGGGGTAGTCACGGCACGGACCCCGAGGGCGGGTCGTGACAGGAGGGACGCCAGATAGTTGAAGCTGGCAGTAAGCGTGACATGGCTAAGTCATATTTTGCAGCAAACATGCGCTAGAGATCTCAGGAAACGAGACCCTTTCGTGAGCAGACTCAGGGGCGTAGTCATACGGTGCAGGGGCAACATAGAGCATCGGGGCAACCTGGAGAGGGCTGATGCTATACTTGTGACAGGTGAGGTCACATAGCACGAGATTGCCCGACCAGACATACTGAGCATCCCAGACAGATAGCTGGTGGACCACAACAGCATAGACAACGCCGTGATCAGGGATCCCCGAGGCGGGGACAGGGTGGTCCCCAGGGAGGCGGTGCTAGCAGAGGAGCGAAATGAGCCGGAGGTGGGGGACGACGCTATGAGGTTCTCCCACTACCACCACCGGGCGACCCACGTCAGGCTCAGGGAGCTGGTGGCTGGGGCCGCAAGTAGCTGCATGTTTTGGATGTCTGTGATCCCGCAGCACACAAAACGATCTGAGATATGATCTGTGTTTATTCTACCATTGCTTCAATATTAGTAGACACAGGCGCCCAACACTCTTTTATCTCGTTACTCCTGGTACGGGAGTTGGAGCTCCCAGTAGAAGCGCTAGTTCAATGGCTTTGTCTCGAGGTTCCTACGGTGAGCGCTTCTTTTGTGTCTTTCATCTACCGACAGTGCGAGCTATCGCTTGGAGGAGAGAGGTTCACGTGGGACCTTTTGGTTATCACGATGGAACCCTATGACGTCATCTTGAGCATGGATTAGCTTTCCATGCTTCGATCCCACATCGATTGTCACCGAAGACCAATCAGATGCCTATGCACTGATGGGACGAGGTTCTCCTTTCTCGATGAAAGAGACCTCGTAGCAGAGCATGCAGGAGCTGTGAGCAGGAGGCTACAACCTTATACCCACCAGTTAGCAAGCGTAACCCTTGGAGCAACAGACTCTTCAGGTATCTGAGTTCCTTCAGTTGTGGAAGATTATATGGACGTCTTCCCCGAAGACGTTTCAGGACTGCCTCCAAGGCGGGAGCTGGAGTTTTGCATTGACTTGCAACCGGGGATTGCCCCGATATCTTCTGCGGCATATCAGATGCCACCCACCGAGCTCTGGGAGCTACATTTACAATTGGAGGACCTTTGCGAGAATGGTTTCATCAGGCCCAGTGTGTCCTCTTGGGCAACTCTAGTTCTGTTTGTGAAGAAGGTGGGTGAGAGTTTACAGCTTTGTGTGGATTATCGTCGTCTGAACCAGGCCATGATAAAGAATAAGTACCCCTTGCTGAGGATCGATGACCTCTTTGACCAGTTGCGAGGTGCGAGGTGCTTCTCCAAGATCGATCTCAGGCCCGACTACCACCAGTTGCGGGTTCGCGAGGCTGGCATTTCAAAGTGGGCTTTTCGATGTCGCTATGAGCACAATGAGTTTCTAGTGATGTCCTTTGGTGTGATCAATGACCCTGCTGTCTTTATGGATTTGATGAACCAGATCTTCCAGCCTATGTTGTCTTCATTAATGACATACTCGTCTACTCTGTGTCAGAGGAGGAGCACGCAGAACACTTGAGGATGGTTCTTGATTTACTTCGAGAGCACCAATTTTACGGAAAGCTCTCGAAGTGCCAGTTCTGGATGCAGGAGGTTCACTTTCTGGGGCATATCATTTTTGAACAAGGTTTACCCGTGGATCCAACAAAGATCGAAGCAGTGATTGCTTGGGATCCACCCAAGAATGTGTCAGAGGTACTGATGTGGCAATGTTTTCATGCTCTTTGCCACATCCTTTTTTATATTTTTGTTTACCTTTTAATATCAAACCATTGTTTTTTTTGTAATATTTAGCAATTGTTGTATTTTGTAAATTATATTATAAAAAAATGTGTTTATGTATTAAAAGTGTCTTTTTGTTGTTATTTTTTATTGTTTTTCAATAATTAAATCAAGTTGTTATTTTAATTTCATTTAATTAATTCTTTCTGTTATTAGTTTTCAATAATTTTTAATTCATTAATTAAATTAATTAATTCTTTATTCTTTAAGTTGTAAATAAATAACACAAGCTAGTTTTTAATTCTTTTAATAATTTAACTAGTTTTAACATTCCAATTTTATTCAATTAACACTTTTATTCTTTAATTTAATTAATTATTTACTTAATTCTTTGATTAATTAATTGGTTAATTAATTTAAGCAAGTAACTTTAAACACTTTTAGGATGTTTTAAATTAATTTGTTTATAATTTTTAATACGAATAAAATTCTTTCTTTTAAATAATTCATAATTATTTTTATTATTTAACTTAACTTTGTTTTATTTATTATTATTATTATTATTATTATTTTAATAAATTATTTTAATTTTTAGTGTTGTTGTATGTTTTGCAGATGTTACGGTGGCAAGTCTCACCGCCTCCACCCCTTTCTACACGGAGTCACCGCTAGCCCCTTTTTACTATCTCACTGTTTCAAACTAACAGTGCCTGTGCCATCCTTTCACACCATTTCATTCGAACCTGCCACCGTATCCTCCACCTTACTGTGTCACCGTGAACATCACTCACGGTGACACACCCAATCCCTGCCACCGTTCCCTGCTCCTCATCCACCGCTCCACCACATTGATGTCTCACAACAATCTTCACGGTGCCTGTCTCATTGTAATCCCCTGCCACACTCCTCTGCCCAGCCTCCGCTTCACATCGCGCCTGTCTCACCGTTCCTTCATGCACCATCACAACAACAACATTACAAACCAAATACACAACATATTTCAAATTCAAACCGTAATCAAGCAGCAGAATAATCGTAATTTCAGCATTTTCAGAGCTAATTCACACAAGAAAAATAGAAAAGTTGAAGAACTTGAAATCAAAACACCCACACCTTACCCTCTGCCTGAACCAGTGTCTCCATCGTACCGAACCCGAAGCCACCGCACTTCTCCTTCTCCTCTGCTCGTGCCGCATCTCGGTTCCCTGCTTCTAGCCGCCGCATCTCCCTTCCTAGGCCATCCACTGCTCTACGGTAGCAACCACCCGAAACCGCCACACCATGCCTCGCCACTTCCTCACTTTAAAACCCTAACTACCCCCCGCACACTCGCCGACGAACCTACTAAAGCAGCACCGCTGGCCAAAACTCCCGCAACCCCTAGCCTCACCTTCCACACCCGCACCGCCGCTGCATCCTCCCCCGAAGCCGTCGCACCACCCTCCTTTTCCTTCGCCCAAGCCGAGCCGCACCTGAACCCCCCTTCCTCCGCGTGGACTCAGCGTGCCGACCCCCCTCCCCTCTTCGTTTCTTTCTTCTTCATTTTTTTAATTTTAATTTTATTTTATTATATCATATAACATAATATACTATATAATGTATTATATATCATATACAACACTACAACAATAATAGGTTTAATAATAAATAGTATATAAGCTTTTATATATCATAATAATATATGTATTAATTGAATAAAATAGTTATTAAATAATTTAGGTATTATAATATATATATATATATATATATATATATATTAATAACTTGTTATTATTATTAACTTTAAGTAGTGATATTAATATATAGTGTATGAATTTATTTAGTTATACACAGCAGCTACTTTTTATTGGACTCACGTGCGTTTGTTGTGTTTTCTATTGTTTCGTTGCAGGGGGGATTGTATGCACTTACATAGAGTTCACTAAAAAGCTGGTGATGTGCACATAAAAGCGCTCCATGTGGATCTGTTGATTTGTCGAGGGAAGATTGTAGCTCGCTGCGCGCGCATCATTTTGTGGCAGACTTCTCCAAGATCGCAATCCCTTTGACCGCTCTGACGCAGAAGGGACAACCGTTTACTTGGTCTGAGCAGTGCCAGAAGGCCTTCGAGGAGTTGAGACAAAGGTTGATGAGTGATCCGGTTTTGAGACCACCAAAGGAAGGCATTGAGTTTGTAGTGTATTGCGATGCCTCGAGAGCTGGGTTCGGTTGCGTGTTGATGCAACAACGGGCAATCATCGCATACGAGTCGAGGAAGTTGAGACCCCATGAGCAAGAACTATGCGACTCACGACCTAAAGCTGACAGCGATAATCTTCACCTTGAGGATGTGGAGGTACTACTTTCTGGGATAGCGCTTTGTGGTTTACTCAGACCATCAGAGCCTCAGGTACATCTTCACCCAGAGAGACCTGAATCTGAGGCAGCGATGCTGGTTGGAGTTCCTGTAGTACTACGACTTCGAGATAGTCTATACTCCAGGGAAGGGAAACATTGTAGTATATTCCATTAGCAGGAAGTCCCAGACTCTTATAGTGCGGGAAGATTTAGAGTAGTTAGCTTCTCTATAGCTAACCCTAGTGAAGTAGGAGAGTACAATTTTCCTGCGGTCGATGGTGCTGACTCCTACTCTCCTTGATCGTGTGAAAGAGTCCCAACTAGGAGACATCGACTACAGGAAAACTGTACCCTCCCAGTTGGGACTCTTTCACATGATCAAGGAGAGTAGGAGTCAGCACCTGTAAGAAGGTGAAGGCTAAACATCAGGTTTCAGTGGGTTTGTTGCAGCCTCTTGATGTTCTCGAGTGGAAATGGGATGACATATCCATAGACTTCATCATAGGTCTTCTGCACACAGCGAAAGACCATGGCGCCATTTGGGTAGTAGTGGACCGACTCACGAAGTCGACGCAATTCCTTACTACTAGGGAGTAGAGTTTGGTGGAGAGTTTGAGGAAGTTGTATGTACGGGAGATCCTCCGCCTTCATGGTGTGCCCTCGACGATTCTATTCGATCGTGACGCGTGGTTTACGTCACGATTGTGGAGAGGCCTGCAAGAGGCATTCGGGACCCAACTGCGGATGAGTATAGCCTTTCACCCCCAGACCGATGGGCAGACCGAGCGCACTATCTAGGTGTTGGAGGACATGCTGAGAGATTGCGTGTTAGATTTAGTCTGGAGCTGAGAGGATCACTTGCCTTTGGTAGAGTTTGCGTACAACAATAAAAACCACTCTACCATCGGTATGACACATTTTGAGGCCCTATACGGAATACCATGCAGGTCACCTTTATGCTGGATAGAAGTTGAGGAGTTATCCCTCATGGACTCAGAGTTGTTGCAGGCGATGATGGAGAAAGTGCAGGTCATCCGTGAACGGATGAAGACGGTCCAGAGTAGACAAAAATCCTACACAGATCACCGTCGTAGGCCTTGGAGTTCGAACAGGGAGACCATGTCTTTTTGAGAGTCTTCCCACAACACAGAATGCAGAGGTTCGTCCGGGGATGCAAGATGTCCCTGAGGTTCATCGGACTATTCAAGATCGTGTGGAGGGTTGGCGAAGTTGCCTACTGCCTCACCCTACCTCCACAGCTGGAGCAGGTGCACGACATCTTCCACGTGTCGTAGTTGAGGCGATACGTGCATGATTATACACACACCATCGACTAGGGTGAACTGGACATTGAAGGTGGAGCCACTTTTGTCGAGCACCCTCTGGCGATCGAGGATCGACATACCTTACGTGGATGAACCATCCCTTTGGTTCATGTTCTGTGGTAGCACAGAAACGTGCAAGAGAGTTCCTGGGAACGGGAGAGTCAGATGCGAGCTCAGTATCCTGAGTTGTTTTCCTAGTTTTTTTTGGGGAAGAAAAAATTTAAGGAGGGAATGATGTAGAGACCCAGTTTTTTCCTTGAAAGACTTTGAAATATTTATATATATATTTCCAGAACTAGGCACTGAGACGACATGCGATTCCAAGACCCAATGTGCTCAAAATTAATTTTATAAAAATATTAAGTATATTTTATACTGTTCAGGCAAAGGAAACACGATAACTCTTAAATGGCAGCCCATATTATAAATATGAGGGCACAGTTGAGTCCGGAATGTGGTGTTTTCCCTAGGCGGGACATAAATTTTGTCGGCACAAGACTTCTGTGGAAAAAGGGGGTGTAATTGTCAATAAAGCAATTACTTTTAATTATTTTATCTCAGAAGTCCTATCGAATAACTTTTGAATGGGAACTCAGATTAGAAATCCGAGACCACCGTTGAGTTCATAAATGATGTGTTTTACCTAAGCACGACCTAAAGTGAGAGGGCGCAGGATGTTCGGTTTCCGCAGCCGTTGGCAGGCATTTCGTCATTTTTCTATAAAAGGGTGGTTAAGAGGATTGATTAGGGTTGGCCCCTAAAACCTTTCCCAAACTCTCTATCTCCCTCTTTATTCTTTGGTGGATCAATGATGAACGAACGAAAAATATTTGACGAATCGCAGCGGAAGCGTAGAAGACGTGTTCGTCAACGTCAATCGGATCCAAATCGAGGTAGGATCCTTCCATTTGAGCTCCACATTTCTGATTGAAGTTTTTTACTTGAAAAATCTTTCCCTTATCGTTTGTTTCCTCGTTTTGATATCAATCATCGATGGAAAAAATAACACGACCCTCGATCCGTGCTTGAACCCTATTAAATTTGCGTGTTCTTCATGCGTTCTTTGCGGAATCGTCGCTTAATTTTTGCTACGTCGAAACATCGATGGAAATTCAAGCGAATCATGATTCTGTAAAGAACTCAACCTGAGGATCCCAAATCTATGCTCGTTTCTTCATTTTAAGTTGAATTGGAGGCTGTACGACATGCGAAAGGAGGCGGCGGTGTGACTCCGGTGAGGCGACATGCCGACAACAATGTCCGAGGTGGCCAATGACGGTGGCTCCCGGTGCGGGTAGCGGAGCCACGACAGATGGCGACAACGGACTGAGAGAGGCGATCAATGAGCATGGCATGACTCGGATGGTGGCACAGTGTACGGAGGTGGCCGACGCGGCTGGGTGTGAGGCAGAATCGTGGGAGGTGAGGTGAAGCGGGGTTGCAGGAGTAGTGGTGCTGGGCAGAGGAGCTGAGGCGGCAGATGGAGCAGCCAAAGCGGCCTGGTGGGTGGCGTGAGGCATTGAGCCAGGCAGATGGATTGAGGTGGAGCATGGGGCGTGAGCCGAGGCAGGACATAGGGACAGCGGGCCGGGCCAGAGTGGGTCAGGCCATGGTGCAGCTGGCCGGAACGGACCAGGCGAGTGGACCGGGCTGAGTGGGCCAGGCGGGCCTTCGGGCAGCAACTTCAAACCCCCCATATCTCCTAAACAAAGCGTCCGTTTTGCATACCATATACGAAAATGCGATCCTCTCTTCGAGACAGACCTTTCGAAGTTAGTTTGGGAATTTTAGGATTTGGCCTCATGGCTCGGTTGCATGAAACACCAAAATATAATAATAATAATATAATTATTATTATTTAGAAACTTTGTATCAGAAATATCTTCTAAAGAGGACATCCAATTGACGTGCCACATACGGTGTCATGAACCAAAAGTTTTTGGAAGAATTTTAAAGGCTGATTTCCAGCGCTTAAACCGAAATCAAGGTGCGGGCCCCACGAGGCTCGATTTGGGCATTTATGGTGAAATGTGACTTTTTCACCGGGTGTCCATTTTGGACGAATGAATAGTCGACCCCGTCTATTTTTCCATGTGGATTGAAATGGAATAGTCCTTATAATTTATTTCGTGGTCGAGGCATGGGCTCCACGAGACACCATCTGAGCAAAATGTGGTGACATACATTTTTTTTCACTAGGTGTCTGTTTTAGACAAATGAATAGTAGATCTTGTGTGTTTTTTCGCAAGGATCACAATGGTGTGATATATTTGGATGTGTAGAGCCTTATTCATGATCTCATTAAATGTGGAAACATGAAAGGAATATCAGTGGAATATCCTTTTGATGGTTTGAAGAGAATCCACGACAGTGATTCGACGAGTTTACCAGAGTAGTACCGGGCTTACCCTCCAGCTAGGCTGGGCAATGGCATTCCCTGATGGAAGTTCTAGGTTTACTCTTTAGTAGGACTGGGTAGTGGATTTCTAATAAGACATTTCCAAGTTACCCTCCAGTAGGATCTGGACAATGGAGTTCCTCGACATTCTGGGCTTACCCTTCAACTGGGCTGGGTAGTGGCATTCCCCGATGAATTTCCAAGCGTAACCCTTCAACCGGGTTGGGAAGTGGCGTTTCCCTGATGACTCACCAGGCTTACCCTCTAGTAGTGTCTGGAAAATGGAATTCTCTGGTAACTTCCCCGAGTGGTACACTCCAGCTGGGTTGGGCAGTGGCGTTCCTCGGTGATTACTAGAGAAGATCCTCGATTGTGTGTCACAGTAACAAGGAATATTTGATGTACCTTTGGACTCATAAGGAAGAGGGGAGCTTTCCCCACCGAGACACATCCTTATTATGCGACCTAAAACTGTGCGGGTGAGTCAGATCCACCCAAAGTGGATTGTATCAATTTGTGGTGATTGAGCCCCCTTGACTTACGTGTTCAGGGTATATGTGTGGAATGCTAGGTATCGTTGATGGATACTTCTAGAATTGTTGGCGACTCTTCTTCTTGGGTTGTGCTGTGAGATGGAGATCCCCTTACTTTCTCATTAGAGTTTATTTTGATTGATCACACACACACACGCACACACACACACACACATGCACGCGCACGTACATGCACGCACACACACACACACACTCCTTGGGTTTTGGTTACTCTCCTTCCAGGAGGGGTGAAGATGCATAGAGTATGCCACGTGATTTCTGTGTCTAGATTCTTGTGGTTGGACGAGTCTACTCTCCTACTATAGATAGATAATACTCGACAAGAAGTTAATATTCTCACAATTTCTAGCTCCTTGTGTTCGAATGAGTTTACTTCACTCTCTTGTTGGGTTGAGCTAAACTCTTTTACTGTACTTTGTTCCATCTATTGTTTTCCTTTTATATGGTATCTTTTACTACTCCCCCTTTCATGGAGTCCTACTAGGTATGTTGATACTCACCCTTGCATGGGCTTTGCCCGCATGTATCATGCCTTATGCATACGACAAACATGTTTGATATTGACTTCAGGGAGCTTAGGGATACATGTGCTTGAACCAAGTACGATGGTCGTAGCTTGGATTTCAGGAGTAGGGCTCTCTTATCTATTTTCCTTTTTCCAGTTTCTGTCAGGTTGGGACCCTTTCCTGGTTGGGTGTGTATTTTCTCCCCTTTTCCTTTCTATTTACATTACTGTACTCATACTGTTTAGTGGTCCATGCATGCTTGAACAAATATTCTTCTCTAGTATTTACTAGATTCAATAGGAAAAATATTCTCCATGCTTTTTCTTAATTCCTCTTTCTTCTAAATGTGACAATTTTGAGATATTCATCAAACCCCCTTCTTGAGTGAGGAAATATCAACTTCATGATCATTTTTCATTTTGATCCTTTCTTATATATTTTCAATAATCCCTTCCACCTTAAACTCTAGTCCTCTCATTTCAACCTAAAATTGTTGAACCTTGTCTTATAGAGTTTAGCACATATCCTTGTTTTATTTAATATGGTTATTAAAATTACACTTCTTGGTTTGATAATTTAATATTATCTTATCTTATTTTTATTCCATATATGTACTTTCTTCATATGAATTTGAGCCATCTAGCTCAAATTTCAATCCTGTCAATATTTACTCTTTAAGAGAGAATTCATTTGTACCATTTTTCTGATGATCCAAATTTACCTTTTCATTGGAAATACTTGTTGAAGGAATAAAGCTTCCTTCTTTTGATGGATAGTCATCATATATTTTCACCACCTTCAGCTACATGCCTTTGGTAGCATCACAATGCATAATTCTCTGATGTACTTGTCTATTAGTACCTTCTTTAAAGATTCATTGACAATAAAATCAAATCTAAGATTTCATTGTTCTACTTTATCGATATTTTTTATTTTCCATCCACTTAATGCAAAACCATGTAAAATATTTCCATAAGGAATTTCATTGTGTATTTTCATGTATACCTAACTCAATTTTTGATTTTATGATATATCCCCTTTTAACTGGATAAGTGGGGACTGGCACAATTACAACCGAATCCAATACAAGGAATTCAAACCAATAAAAAGAAAATTAGAAAGCGACACTAGCTGGAACTTGGAAGAGTGTAGCACCCGGATAAAAACGGTTTGAAATTCAAATTCAAAGGAACAAAATAGAGGAATAAATAAGTCTTTGATCCTTATGCCGCCAAAATTCCATGATCCACACACCTGGAAGAGATGCATGACCTCAAGCCCTATGAATTTGTCATCGCTGACCTCTTTCCAACCAGAGCTGAACCGTCTTCATTGCCAGGAAACCATCATTAGTGAAAAACCATCATGTGTCGGAATATCCAAGGATAAAACCACCTCCAGAACCACCAGAACACTACTACCATCACCAAAATTATAAATAAACACCACCTATAGAAAATCAACCACAAAAATAGGAAATAGCATATTCATTGAGGATGAAACACCATAAGACACATGATGGGACTAACACGAACACCGAGAACAAGAAAAAAAATGCCACCAGAAGCTCAAATAAAGGAACAAAACCAATATAGGTTGATCCTATTAAAATACCATCGCTCTCTCGAAAAACACATCCCAAAATGTCCATGAAAACTATTACATCAGACCAAAGTGGCGTTAGAGCGAAAAATCATGTAGCAAGAGCAGAGGTTGAATTGAACTAAGGCTTAAATAATGATCCATGACCACAACATAGAGCACTGGACATAAGAAAACTACCACCACAATAGGGAAACAAACCAAGAATAACCAAAACTAGGTAAAAAATAGTCCAAAAAAAAGACAAACCAACAATGAGGAAAAAATGCACACCACCGTCACAGTCCCAAACCTTCCTGAGTGCCAATGCGCCCGACTAGGTATGGGGTCTCGCATGTTAGGTTCGACCAACCAAGTAGAGGTAAAGGAGATGAAGGTGAGACTACTCCAGGGGTTACTACCACCAACACAAAGGGAGAAACCATTGAACACAACCCCTGACTCATTCCAAACCATAGTGTACTTCCTCGAGTATGACTAAAAATGGGGTTTGACATGGAGAGTCAGGTAGAAAGGGCATTAATGAATCACGAATGAGGTCCCGACATCAAGAAACCACTGATCCAAAACAAAAAGGGGTGAGGGAAAAAATCCCTAGAAGGAATAACCATACACAAGCACCCAAGAAGAAGATAAATAAATAAAAATGAAAGGACACTAAGACTAGAAGAAAGGAGTAGGTCGAGTGATGTAGAGGAGAGCCATCACCGCTAAAGAGCACATCAGATACCCTAGGTAGGGGGAAAGTGATGCTGAGAGTGCGAGGTGGATCCAGGAGGGTGATAATACATCTTAACAAGTTTTCATAAAAAAATATTAATTTTCATATATGAAAAAATTAATTTTCCATGTATTAAAAACGTTTCCATTAAATTTAGGAAATCTCTTATCATGTTTCTCCTTATAACGCTTCTTCAAGCTTCATTTTCATCTCTAGTATCCACTTGTTCATATTGAATCATGATTTTCCAATATCTTATGTACTATTCTTTATTGTAGCATCATTATGATTTATAATTACTACATGTTACTTTTTTCCTCCACTTTGACAATATTCTTCTACCTCATTTGACTCATCATATTTTTCCATCTTATAAAAAAGGTTTTTCTTATTTTGAAATATCCATGATCTTTTTATTGAATATTATGGAGTATTTCCTTGTTAATTTCTCCTCCTAATCATCTTTATCATGTTGTTTGTAATATTAATTAGTAATGCGGCCAATTTTTCCTTGCATGTGACAAGAAAGTGTTAACTTGACTTTAATTTTGACTTATCCTCTTTACGATATTATTGTGAGATAACTCATCACTTAACATGCATCTTATTATAAATATTCATTGATGATTAACTTTTTCATTGATTTTAAATCCATATGCTTTGGCTCCTTTGAGATAGTGGGATCATCTTGTATCTTTATCTCATATTCTAGAAAGTTACTTTGAAAATTATCTATAATGATTATACTTAAAACTCTTTCTTCAATCATTGATAACTTTGTCGTGAAATGTGGTGGAAGTTTCCTGAGAGTCCTCTTCACAATCTCCATGTCCATGATTGGATCACTTAGACCTATTACATCTCCTAGAATGTAAAACAGTTTTCCTAAGAAAGATTGTATTGTTTTTATGGATGACATTTTCAAATCTTTAAATTGATTCCTGAGAAATTGAAACTTTTTTTCTTTTAACTTGTTGTTCATTTCATGTATATTGTAAAATTTAACCTGCATGATATACTTTTATATAAATATCATCCTTGAGTACTCCCCCTAAGGCATTAATTACCTTTTTATTGGCCTCTTGTTATCACTTTTCCTTCTCTATAAAGGCTATTTCATATTCTCCAGAGATAAAAATTCTATATATATAGACATTATATCCAAGTGATCTAAATTAATAAAGAATTTTATTATTCTATAACTGATAATTATTCTTATTAAATACAATATTTCCTCTTGAGTTCATTGGGATCAACACTTTTCTTCAAATATGAAAAACAAACAATAGAAAAATATAAGTAATGACCATTACACACTGATATTTTTTGCAAGGTATCAATAAACTTTAGATACATAAATAAATATTGGATCTAATATGATTTTTTGTTGGTAATGACCCTTATGAGAGACGCCTAGAGAGGGGCGAATCAGGGTTTGAAAATTTTCTTAATTTATTCCATTTTACACCTCTCACTTAAACAAATATTGATCCCTTTTTAGTAGAATCAACAATATAGAATTTTTATCTTATATTTTTTGTCCACTCATTGAATCACTCACACTAGAAGAATATAAATAAATTACAAAACACTAATAATTTACTTGTTTTACCTTTGATATGGTGAATAATATAAGGAGTGTGGAGAGATCACTATTCCCACACCCATTAATAATATCTATACCTATCAATATAATGTGTAGGGGTAAATAACTTTTCCATAAAGGATATATTTCTATGTTTTACTCATTATCACTTACTATAATTGGGTTTAAAGTTATTTAAAAATGATAAACAATGTCACAAGTATGAATGCACCATAATTTTTATGGGTTCCATTATATGCTTAATGGGCTATCTCCTGTTTCCTCTTCACTTCTCCAGATTTAAGTCAAAACCTACTTATTCACTTGAAAGTTTTAAAAATCTTCAATGAAACTCATAATATTCTCCCCCTATAGAGTTTTCTTCTCAAATATTCAATATATTCATTAGCCCCTTTTGTTTACCTTTTGCCTTCATTCAAATGCATGAACTCTCCTTATACTTTTTCTTTAATATCTTCAATATTATCTTATTTGATTTCCTCTTATTAAAATACCCATCAACGTTCATAAAATTTTATTTTAAATAAATATATATATATATATATATATATATATATATATTTTCATTCTCAAACATTTCTTTTGTCTCCTTATCGAGTCAATAATTTCTCCCTTGAATTTATTAATTACATCAAGAACCCACAATCTGGAAGTTTCCTTCCAAAACGTCAGTTTCAAAACAAAGTTTGGAAATTTATAAAAGTAGAAGTGACCTAAAATTGGTGTATCTAAAACTGAGAAGACCAAGCACCCCAACCACGCACCAAATTTCCACACCTCCAACAAAAATGATCTTTTCAGAATAAACAACCAAGAAAAACACACTCACAAAAAATGAAAACATAAGTGTTTATGTGGTTCGGTAATTTCCTTACTCTATGGGAGAAACACTATAGGTTTATTAGAAATATATGAAGAGAAAAATAATTACATCTCACTTTCCAAGTGACCCCACTAGCCCATATATAGTTAAGTCCAACCGATCAATCCGATTCCATTGCCATACGATCTTTGGGGATGACCCTATGCTTGACCATGACAATCACCAACATCCCACTTATTTCACCAACTCAATTTTTAATTTTGGTGAACAATGTTTTAGCTTTAGGAAATCATCCTTCCGCCCACTTCTGGAACTTCCTGTTCCCAGACCTGCCACTTCCACCGAGTTCTGCTACCGCCAACTTTTTACAAAAGTTCCACAACCCATCTTCTGGTTCAGTCCTTTCAAAATGTATGGTTAAAAAAATGAGAAATCTAAAGTTGTCTTCATAGCCAAAAACCAAACAATCTCCCACTTGAAGACCACTTTCAAGGTTTCATTTCAACACTTAGGCATTTTTGGTCACTTCCTTTATTTCATAGCAATAAAAAATGAATATCTATTTCATTTATTTCAGTCATAAAAGCCCTACTATGGAACAACACAACCCCATACATTCATGGAATATGAATTTTGGTAGCATATCTTATAGATTATGACTTCTGTCTATCATCTGTATTTCCTTAACTTCATCTTGTAGCAGATTCTAGATAAGCAATACTTCATCTAAATGTGTTTTATCCATGAGTGAAACACCAGATTATTCTCAAGATGGAATGTTCCCTGACTATCATAGAAAAAAATTTCACTTCACCTCTTCTAAGTTCCCATAAAAAGCACTTTAGATAGACAAAATCCTTCTATACTTTCGTTATGGATACATACACTGCTTTTGTAGTAGAAATTGAAACTACTAGCTGTAGCCTTGGCATCCAACTTATGACTATTCCTCCAAAGTTAAACACAAATCCAGCGGCACTCTTTCATGTATCCATATCTCCTCTAAATTTCACATCAAAATAACCATGTAACATATTTAATATTCTAAAACACAAGGAAAGTTCTTCCATTTGTTTGAGATATCAAAGGATCCACTTTACTGCTTCCCGATTCTCCTTTCTTAGATTCACCAAAAACCTACTAAAAACTCCCATTGCATGTGTAATGACTGAACTTATACAAACCATGGAATACATCTAGATTTAAACCACTAATGAAAATGAATCATTTTCCATGTGCCTAGACCCATCTTATATTTTAAGTGTTTTTAATTTAGATAACTTAAAATGTATAACCAATATGACAATCACTATTGCGAAAAATAGTGGTAGTAATGAAGTGAAAAACGATTCACAAAAGAGTAAAAGGAAAAAAATAATAATGAGAAGAAGATCTTGGGTCACAGAGATTTATGTGGTTTAGGAATAATCCCTACGTTCACAGAGAGGTAGAATCACTTCACTATGAAATCTGAGATCACAATTACAAGGAAATCTTATAGTTTCTCACACACATAGAAACCCTAGACTAAAATGAACTAATATAGAGCACGAATAACTATTCTAC
The DNA here is from genome assembly GCA_963277665.1 of Viscum album. NCBI lineage: Eukaryota > Viridiplantae > Streptophyta > Magnoliopsida > Santalales > Viscaceae > Viscum > Viscum album. Next base: position 919,388,356 of record OY728131.1, read on the forward strand.
CAACCACATAGAAATTATGTTGTGCTACAGTGAAATGTGTTTGGAAGTTTTCACTACTATAGTACTGTGTCCACCCATGTACAAGATACTATAGTAGTTGGTGGAGAGAAGTTTGTGGAGCTACAATACTGTTGCCTCCAAATTTTGAGAAACTATAGAAGTCATTCTAAAGTCCACATGACTACAATTCCCTATTGATGTCGACCGATTAAATCTGCTATATCCAATCAGAGTTTCTATAGTACCCCAAAATTTAGGTTTGGGGCCTTCAATCCCTGAATCCCTAGACCCCTGAAGCAGGGGCGTGTTACCCCCTACAACCCCCAATGATCTCACCACAGAGATTGATCCATGAGAGTTGCGGCTTGGTGCATAGTATGGTCCGCTAGCATTTGACCCAACAACAACCAAACATATTGGGCTACACCAATCCAACTATCACAGTCTTAAATCCAAATATTCCGAATCTTTCTAATAATTTATGGATATAATCCTAGGACAAGACCAAGGTTATATTATTATAGTCCCTTCCGATCCACATCCCCAAAATCTATTTAGCTTCATTGAGATCCTTCATTTCGAACCTTTCAGACAGATCCATTTTTAACTCCTTAATTTGTTTTATATTTGGACCTACTAGGAGCATATCATCCATATACAATAAAAGTATGGTGAAACTTACATCATCAAACATATTTTGGTAGAAACAATGATTCACATCCCTATGAATGAACCCCCTCTCTACCATAAAGGCTTTGAACTTTCTATTCCATTACATGGGTGCTTTCTTTATCCCATACAAACTCAGTTTGTGCCCATAAACTAGTTTTCTTCTCGATTCCTTGAATCCTTCTAATTTCTCTATGAATATTTCCTCCTCTAATTCACTATGAAGGAAATCTATTTTCACATCTAATTTTTCAAGATATAGGCCTTCTGAAGCAACCAAGAAGCGAACCATTTGGATTGTTGTGTGCTTAAAAAATGGAGAAAAGATTTATGATAAATCCATATATTCTGTTTATTGAAAGCCTTTCACAACTAACTTGTCCTTGTATTGTTTCCTAATGTTCGCTTCTTTCTTCAACCGATAGACCCATTTATTCTACAACACCTTCTTCCCCAACAATAATTTAATTTATTCCCATGTTTTGTTAATAAAAAATAATTTCATCCCCTCCTTCATTGCCAATTCCCACTGTTCTAAATCATTGAAAATTGCTACCTATTTTGAGGTTTTAGGTTCTCCCTTATCCATAATAAGTAAGTAATAAAGATCAATTCTGAAATTTTGCACCAACTGTATGATCTTGGTAGACCTCCTCAGTTTACCTTAAGTATTTTCTAATTCTAAAACTATCCCTAGAGATTTCAAAGTCTTGAAGTATTCTAATACTTTCAGACTTGATGGATCTTCTAGAACTTTGGTACTCCCTAAATATTTTGGAACTTTTAGTCTTTTATTCAGATCAACTTGGACATGCTCAGTTGATTCTTTGATCTCAACCACATCTTCTTCCAAGTTCTGATCCTTCCACAAGATCTTCTCATTAAAGAGATCATTTCAACTTCTGAATACCTTTCATAACTCATTGTACCAATGTATAGATCTAAATTTTTCATCTCTATATCTTACAAAAAATCATGCTTGGGACTTTTATTTAAGCTTACACTACTGTAAATAAGGCCATTAGCGACCGCCATTGGCGGTCGCTGAAGGCCCTTTGCCGGGCACCCTATAGCGACCGCCATTGGCGGTCGCTATAGCAGGCCGGCAGATCGGCCTTCAGCGACCGCCAAGCGGTCGCTGAAGGCCCTCTGCCGGGCACCCTATGGCGACCGCCTATGGCGGTCGCTATTCTAAAATTTTTTTTTTTAAATTTTTTTTTTATTGAATTGAATATAAATATATATATAAATATATATATATATATATATATAAATATTCATATATATACTATTAAATACAATATTTTAAATATATATATATATATATATATATAATATATATATAATATATTTTAAATGTTTTAATATATATTTAATATATATATAATATCAAATCATTGTGCTATAATAATTTAAAAACTTCGATTCAAGAAATAATCTCATTTCAGGTCGTTCGGAGCACGTTTGCTCCGAATGGGACCGCCGCACGCCGTTTTGGTGTTTTTTGGCGCCAGAAACGCGTTTCCGGCCGCCGCGGTCACACGGCACCTCCGAATGAGGTGCCGTCTGGCCGACCATTTCACAATTCACGCCCCAGATGTTGTCGTACGGTTTCGTGGCATTCGGAGGTCGTTCGGGTGGTTTTGACCCCCCAACGCGCCATTTCAGCGCGCGCCGCGCTGCTGAAAACGACACAATCGGACGTGCCGCGCGCACCGCACGTCCGATTGACGTGCGGCCTCCTCCTGCATTTCAGGAATAATATTTCTATCGTTCCCGTGCGGTTTCAGGTCGTTCGGAGCACGTTTTCTCCGAATTGGACCGCCGCACGCCGTTTTGGTGTTTTAGGGCACCGGAAACGCGTTTCCGGCCACCGCGGTCACACGGCACCTCCGAATGAGGTGCCGTCTGGCCGACCATTTCACAATTCACGCCCCGGATGTTGTCGTACGGTTTCGTGGCATTCGGAGGTCGTTCGGGTGGTTTTGACCCCCCAACGCGCCATTTCAGCGCGCGCCGCGCTGCTGAAAAGGACACAATCGGACGTGCCGCGCGCACCGCATGTCCGATGGACATGCGGCCTCCTCTTGCATCTCAAGAATAATATTTTTATCGTTCCCGTGCGGTTTCAGGTCGTTCGGAGCACGTTTGCTCCGAATGGGACCGCCGCACGCCGTTTTGGTGTTTTATGGCGCCGGAAACGCGTTTCCGGCCGCCGCGGTCACACGGCACCTCCGAATGAGGTGCCGTCTGGCCGACCATTTCACAATTCACGCCCCGGATGTTGTCGTACAGTTTCGTGGCATTCGGAGGTCGTTCGGGTGGTTTTGACCCCCCAACGCGCCATTTCAGCGCGCGCCACGCTGCTGAAAACGACACAATCGGACGTGCCGCGCGCACCGCACGTTCGATGGATGTGCGGCCTTCTCCTGCATCTCAGGAATAATATTTCTATCGTTCCCGTGCGGTTTCAGGTCGTTCGGAGCACGTTTGCTCCGAATTGGACCGTCGCACGCCGTTTTGGTGTTTTAGGGCGCCGGAAACGCGTTTCTGGCCGCCGCGGTCACACGGCACTTCCGAATGAGGTGCCGTCTGGCCGACCATTTCACAATTCACGCCCCGGATGTTGTCGTACAGTTTCGTGGCATTCGGAGGTCGTTCGGGTGGTTTTGACCCCCCAACGCGACATTTCAGCGCGCGCCGCGCTGCTGAAAAGGACACAATCGGACGTGCCGCGCGCACCGCACGTCCGATGGACGTGCGGCCTCCTCCTGCATCTCAGGAATAATATTTATATCGTTCCCGTGTGGTTTCAGGTCGTTCGGAACACGTTTGCTCCGAATTGGACCGTCGCACGCCGTTTTGGTGTTTTTTGGCGCCGGAAACGCGTTTCCGGCCGCCGCGGTCAAACGGCACCTCCGAATGAGGTGCCGTCTGGCCGATCATTTCAAAATTCACGCCCCGGATGTTGTCGTACGGTTTCGTGGCATTCGGATGTCGTTCGGGTGGTTTTGACCCCCCAACGCGCCATTTCAGCGCGCGCCGCGCTGCGGAAAAGGACACAATCGGACGTGCCGCGCGCACGGCACGTCCGATGGACGTGCGGCCTCCTCCTGCATCTCAGGAATAATATTTCTATCGTTCCCGTGCGGTTTCAGGTGGTTCGGAGCACGTTTTCTCCGAATTGGACCGCCGCACGCCGTTTGGTGTTTAATGGCGCCAGAAACGCGTTTCCGGCCGCCGCGGTCACACGGCACCTCCGAATGAGGTTCTGTCTAGACGACCATTTTACAATTCACGCCCCGGATGTTGTCGTACGGTTTCGTGGCATTCGGAGGTTGTTCGGGTGGTTTTGACCCCCCAACGCGCCATTTCAGCGCGCGCCGCGCTGCTGAAAAGGACACAATCGGACGTGCCGCGCGCACCGCACGTCCGATGGACGTGCGGCCTCCTCCTGCATCTCAGGAATAATATTTCTATCGTTCCCGTGCAGTTTCAGGTCGTTCGGAGCACGTTTGCTCCGAATTGGACCGCCGCACGCCGTTTTGGTGTTTTAGGGCGCCGGAAACGCGTTTTCGGCTGCCGCGGTCAAACGGCACCTCCGAATGAGGTGCCGTCTAGCCGACCATTTCACAATTCACGCCCCGGATGTTGTCGTACGGTTTCGTGGCATTCGGAGGTCGTTCGGGTGGTTTTGACCCCCCAACGCGCCATTTCAGCGCGCGCCGTGCTGCTGAAAACGACACAATCGGACGTGCCGCGCGCACCGCACGTCCGATGGACGTGAGGCCTCCTTTTGCATCTCAGGAATAATATTTCTATCGTTCCCGTGCGGTTTCAGGCCGTTCGAAGCACGTTTGCTCCGAATTGGACCGCCGCACGCCGTTTTGGTGTTTTAGGGCGCCGGAAACGCGTTTCCGGCCGCCGCGGTCAAACGGCACCTCCGAATGAGGTGCCGTCTGGCCGACCATTTCACAATTCACGCCCCGGATGTTGTCGTACGGTTTCGTGGCATTCAGAGGTCGTTCGGGTGGTTTTGACCCCCCAACGCGCCATTTCAGCGCGCGCCGCGATGCTGAAAACGACACAATCGGACGTGCCGCGCGCACCGCACGTCCGATGGACGTGCGGCCTCCTCCTGAATCTCAGGAATAATATTTCTATCGTTCCCGTGCGGTTTCAGGTCGTTCGGAGCACGTTTGCTCCGAATGGGACCGCCGCACGCCGTTTTGGTGTTTTAGGGCGCCGGAAACGCGTTTCCGGCCGCCGCGTTCACACGGCACCTCCGAATGAGGTGCCGTCTGGCCGACCATTTCACAATTCACGCCCCGGATGTTGTCGTACGGTTTCGTTGTATTCGGAGGTCGTTCGGGTGGTTTTGATCCCCCAACGGGCCATTTCAGCGCGCGCCGCGCTGCTGAAAAGGACACAATCGGACGTGCCGCGCGCAACGCACGTCCATCGGACGTGCGGCCTCCTCCTGCATCTCAGGAATAATATTTCTATCGTTCCCGTGCGGTTTCAGGTGGTTCGGAGCACGTTTGCTCCGAATTGGACCGCCGCACGCCGTTTTGGTGTTTAATGGCGCCGGAAACGCGTTTCCGGCCGCCGCGGTCACACGGCACCTCCGAATGAGGTGCCGTCTGGCCGACCATTTCACAATTCACGCCCCGGATGTTGTCGTACGGTTTCGTGGCATTCGGAGGTCGTTCGGGTGGTTTTGACCCCCCCAACGCGCCATTTCAGCGCGCGCCGCGCTGCTGAAAAGGACACAATCGGACGTGCCGCGCGCACCGCACGTCCGATGGACGTGCGGCCTCCTCCTGCATCTCAGGAATAATATTTCTATCATTCCCGTGCGGTTTCAGGTCGTTCGGAGCACGTTTGCTCCGAATGGGACCGCCGCACGCCCTTTTGGTGTTTTATGGCGCCGGAAACGCGTTTCCGGCCGCCGCGGTCACACGGCACCTCTGAATGAGGTGCCGTCTGGCCGACCATTTCACAATTCACGCCCCGGATGTTGTCGTACGGTTTCGTGGCATTCAGAGGTCGTTCGGGTGGTTTTGACCCCCCCAACGCACCATTTCAGCGCGCGCCGCGCTGCTGAAAAGGACACAATCGGACGTGCCGCGCGCACCGCACGTCCGATGGACGTGCGGCCTCCTCCTGCATCTCAGGAATAATATTTCTATCGTTCTCGTGCGGTTTCAGGTGGTTCGGAGCACGTTTGCTCCGAATTGGACCGCCGCACGCCGTTTTGGTGTTTAATGGCGCCGAAAACGCGTTTTCGGCCGCCGCGGTCACACGGCACCTCCGAATGAGGTGCCGTCTGGCCGACCATTTCACAATTCACGCCCCGGATGTTGTCGTACGGTTTAGTGGCATTCGGAGGTCGTTCGGGTGGTTTTGACCCCCCAACGCGTCATTTCAGCGCGCGCCGCGCTGCTGAAAAGGACACAATCGGGGGCTGTACGGGGGTGCGGGGGGCTGTACGGGGGTGCGGGGGGTGTACGGGGGTGCGGGGGGTGTACGGGGGTGTCGGGGGGCTGTACGGGGGTGTCGGGGGGCTGTACGGGGGTGGCGGAGGGCTGTACGGGGGTGCGGGGGGGGGGGGGGGGGTGTACGGGGGTGAGGGGGGGTTGTACGGGGGTGAGGGGGGCTGTACGGGGGTGGCAGAGGGCTGTTTGGGGGTGCGGGGGGCTGTACGGGGGTGGCGGGGGCCTGTACGGGGGTGGCGGGGGGCTGTACGGGGGTGCATGGGGCTGTACGGGGGTGGCGGAGGGCTGTTCGGGGGTGCGGGGGGGCTGTACGGGGGTGCGGGGGGGGGGGGGGACTGGTCGGGGGTGCGGGGGGCTGTACGGGGGTGCGGGGGGCTGTACGGGGGTTGCGGGGGCCTGTACGGGGGTGGCGGGGGGCAGTACGGGGGTGCAGGGGGCTGTACGGGGGTGCGGGGGGGCTGTACGGGGGTGCGGGGGGCTGTACGGGGGTGCGGGGGGGGGGGGGGGGGGTGTACGGGGGTGCGGGGGGCTGTACGGGGGTGCGGGGGGCTCTCCGGGGGTGCAAAGGCCATCCCATTGATTACAAAAGTGAAAAATAAAAGTGATAACATCTAATTAATACATATTTCTTTTATCGATACCATACAGAAATTTATAAAAAATATATTGGATAATACATAATCTATAATATCAGATTTATTGATCTGTTGGAATTAGTTCGACTTTTTCAAATGTAGAATCATTCAAGATTATCTGATCAAAAACTCAATATGTGTATAAAATATTTAAAAGACCACCATGGATGGTAATAATGCATTACTTAAATGAATAAATACAGTACATCAATGTCAACCCTACCAGTAAAAACAAAAAACATATCTCGTGAATATATGGTGCGTCACGCATTGCCATCACTGTTACCTCCTTCTGGTGGGCCAGGTGCCTACAACAAATAAACATTATAAATATTTTAATAACAAAAATAATTTAAATTAAATAAATAAATACAGTATATACCTGCGTCGTATGATCCCCTGTACCATCAGCTCGACGCACATATTCCCGCAGTGCTCTAACCTCAGCTGTCAATTGCGCATTTGTCTCCTCGGAAGCGCGCAGCCGTGCCTCAAAATCTGACATCTGCTGTGTCATATGAGCAATAGCAGGACCGACAACCGCAACGCGTGACACTACAGAACGAGGAATCCCTGCTCCATAGGTCAAACTATAGCCATGCCCGTCCCGACCAATAATGCGATGAAAGATCTCATCCCGTCGCATGGGAAGCTGTCACTGGTCCTCTGGCAGATGTTCTAACTCAGCTTCAAATTGATCCTGTGAAATATTTAAATATATATAAATATATATATGTTAATATATAGATTTATGTAATTATTGGTAAGTACATACACTTACTATCAATGCTGCAACCTCTGGATCATTGCGATCACGAGTCCTTATCCACACCGACATTTTATCAGTTGCTGCACCTTGCCCTCGCAACTGTATATTAAAAGAATATAAACACAAAACCGTGTGTGTATACAACTTCAATGATGTATATCAATTGACCATAGTAATAACCAGAATCGACAAAGGGACAACCGATGCCACTGTTTTGTATTGCTCGTTTGTCGTCAACATCTTTAATGCGAAATCGAAAATCATTAGCATCAATAGCTTTATAACGACGAACCGTTATAGATGGACCCTCAGCCAGTTGGATAAATACTTCAGGTAGCGTGGGGTCCCCTAACTCCCTCAGCTTACGAACCTACATAATTTATAAAAATCAATACTGATATATGCAGAAAGAATTAGTTTAATACTTCACTCATAATGAAAATAAATTTATACATACATAATCCTTGAACCAATCATGAAATGCCGCATAATGAGATTGTTGAATTTGCAACTCAGTCGCACGATGCATCTCTTCTTTTATCTCATTAATGTGTTTCCTGCAAATGATTACGCGATGTTTAAAAGATCAACTTATGCAAAGAAAACATGTAAAAGTTATACAAGCACATTGATAAGATACTTACTGCATTAATGGTGCAACTGATGGAGTATTGAACAAGATATATCGATGTGCTTGTATCCACTCGATGTTGTCCATATCAAATGTGGTTCCTTCTCCAACTGGACCATCATGAATCCGAGAGGGCTTATCTAATTTTGTTTCAACATCCGTAAGATATTCTGCACAAAAGGTAGTACACTCATCCATCAAATAACCATTAGCTATTGATGCCTCTGGATGAGCTCTGTTGCGTACAAATATTTTCAATGTACTCAAATACCGTTCAATAGGATACATCCACCTGAATTGCACTGGACCAGCAGCCATTACTTTATCAGTTAGGTGCACTGTCAAGTGGACCATAACATCGAAAAATGAGGGGGGGAAAAGTTTCTCAAAGTGACAAAGCGTAAGTACAATTCGGTCCTGCAAACTTTTTAAATCACTCATTCGTTGATTTCTTAAACAAAGCTGTCTAAAAAAATTACTCATCTCAATCAAGGGCTGAACAGCATTGGGGGATAAACAATCACAAATTGCGATTGGAATCAACTGCTGAAGTAATATGTGATTGTCATGACTTTTCAACCCTTGTAATGTCTTGCTCGTCAGATTCGCACACTTTGAAATATTAGAAGAGTAACCATCAGGCACCTTGACCATCTTAAAAATGGAAAGAAATGTCTCTTTCTCCTCTGTAGTCATCGAATACTGTGCAACAGACATATATGCCTTGTTTCCCTCAGCTAACTGTAAATGCAACTGTTTCCTTAAACCCATTTCTTCCAAATCACGGCGTGCATTAACATGGTCCTTTGACTTTCCACTGACACCTAAAATGGTCCACAATATGTTATCACAAACATTTTTTTCAATGTGCATGACATCCAAATTATGCCTCAACATGTTAGTTTTCCAATACGGAAGACTATAAAAAATACTTTTCTTTTTCCAATTGTGACTGCGCTGCCTACCCGCAGCACGAATATTACGTACTGGAGGAGCCACCAAATCCTGAATTTCATATACCGTGCGGATGTTTTCTTCCTCAATCTGCGATAACATTTCGACTCCTGTCATGATCTTTGGTGCTGGGCTGAACTCTCTAGAACCATCAAATGCCACTCTGTCCTTTCTGAACCTGTGCTGGGGAGGGAGAAAACGCCTGTGACCCATGTATGCCAATTTTTTGGAATGTTTAAGCCATACAGATTTTTTACTTTTATTGCAACAAGGGCAAGCAAATTCCCCTTTCGTACTCCAGCCTGATAAATTTGCATAAGCTGGGAAGTCATTGATTGTCCACAATAAAGCAGCATGCAGTTTGAACATTTCATTCGTTTCGCAGTCATAAGTCATCACACCATCGCCTCAAAATTCATTCAACTCATCAATCAATGGCTGAAGGTAAACATCAATCTTATCCCCCGGACTTTTAGGTCCATCAATAAGAGTGGAAAGTAATATAAATTGTCGCTTCATACAAAGCCACGGAGGAAGATTATATGGAACCAACACCACGGGCCATGTGCTATGAGTTGCACCAACCATAGACTTGAATGGATTGAAACCATCTGCTGCCAATCCCAATCGGACATTACGAAAATCTTTAGCAAAGTCGGGATGTCTCTTATCAAAATCCTTCCATGCATGAGAGTCTGCCGGGTGGGTTAACATGTCACTTTCATGAACTCTTTCTGCATGCCATCTCATTAAATTAGAAACTTTAGATGACATAAAAAATCTTTTCAACCTCGGTTTAAGGGGAAAGTAACGCATTTGCTTTACGACAATCGGTTTCCCCTGTATCGCAATCTGACTTTGATGAGTCTTATTTCCCCTGTTCTCTTTCCACCTGGAAGCGCCACAAACCGTACAAATATCCAAATGAGCAGTTTCATTTCTAAACAACATACAGTTGTTTGCACATGCATCTATAGTCTCATATGTAAAACCTAAGTTCTCTGTCAACTTACGAGCATAGTAATACGACTCAAGAATCTTAGCGTCGACAGGAAGAACTTTTTTCAATAAAACCAAAAGCATGTCGAATGATGTGTCTGACCAATTATTCAAAGTCTTCAAATGCAACAACTCCACGATAAACGACAGTTTATTGTAAGAAGTACATCCAGGATATAATTCTGTTTTCGCATCATCAAGTACTTCATAAAACCTCCTCGAATCACGATCTGCACCAGAGTGAAGATTTATCTCACCGGTCTCAAGATTCTGGATGTCAATGCCTTCAGGATCAAACCCACGTACCATTTCAGTAAGCATTTCATGCATTGGATCAGTCATCCTTGCATCAACATCCATCCGAGCTGCATCTGTATTTTGACAACGAACATATTCTTCTCCATGACGAGTCCAACTCTTATAATTTTTCAGAAATCCATTAAAGAAAAGGTGCTCCCTCACAGTATCTCGTGTGAATTGATATCTGTTAGCACATTTTCTACATGGACAACTAATATTGTCACTTTCAAATCCTCTCGTGAAGTCAATAAACTGCATAATGCCATTGAAATATTCTCTAGACGTTCGATTTGGAAGATCAATCCAACTCTTATCCATAATAATATCTGTATAAAAAACATTTACACAATACTTATTACATTTACATTTTTCAAATCAACTATATTCAAAATAAATATTAACCATTTGTTTATGAACCATTGATAAAATAATAATGTAACTGAAAGCTCATGTTACCTGATTGAGCTACAAACCTGAAAGGGAGGGGAGCCGAAGGTGGTGCTGCGAGGGAGAGGAGGCAGCGAAGGGGAGCCGGAGCCAAAGGCGGTGCGGCAAGGGAGGGGACGGGCGGCGGCGGCGGCGGGGAGCTGGAGGAGAGGAGGCGGTGAGGGGACGGGGGACGGGCAGCGAGGGGGGGGGTGTCCGGGGTCGGGGGGGGGGGGGGCTGTCCGAGGTGCGGGGAGGGGTGTCCGGGGTGTCGGGGGCCTGTCAGGGGTGCGGGCAGGGGTGTTCGGGGTGCGGGGGTGTCCGGGGTGCGGGGGAGGGGGGGCTGTCTGGGGTGCAGGGGGGCTGTCGGGGGTGCGGGGTGGGGTGTCCGGGGTGCGGGGGGCCTGTCCGGGGTGCGGGGGGGCTGTCCGGGTTCGGAGGGGGGGGGGTGTCCGAGTGTGTGTGTGGGGGGGGCTGTCCGGGGTGCGGGGGGGCTGTCCGGGTTCGGAGGGGGGGTGTCCGAGTGCAGGGGGGGGGGCTGTCCGGGGTGCGGGGAGGCGTCTGGGGTGTGGGGGGCGGTCCGGGAGTGCGTGAGGGGGGGGGGGGGGGGGGGCTGTCCGGGGTGCGGGGAGGCGTCCGGGGTGCGGGGGGCGGTCCGGAGTGCGCGGGGGGGGGGGGGGGGGGTGCTGTCCGGGGTGCGGGGAGGCGTCCGGGGTGCGGGGGGGCGGTCCGGAGTGCGCGCCGGGGGCTGTCCGGGGTGCGGGTGCCGTCCGGGGTGGGGGGGGGGGGAGGGCCGAGAGGCCAGAGGGCGGCGTCCGGAGGCCCGAGGGCGGCGGCCGGAGGCCCGAGGGCGGCGGCCGGAGGCCGGATGGCAGGCGGCGGGGGAGGGCGGGCGGCGGGGGGAGAGCGGGGCGGCGGGCGGCGGGGGAGGGCGGGCAGCGGGGGAGGCCGGGCGGCGGGGGAGGCCGGGCGGGGGGGGGGGGAGGGGAGGGCGGCGAGGGAGGGCGGCGAGGGAGGGAGGGGGTTAGGGCGGAGGGAGATCGAGGGCGGGGGGGGGGGGGGGGGGGGGGGCGCAGAAACCCCCCGAATTTTTTTATGTAGGTTAGCGACCGCCATTGGCGGGCGCTAATGGTTCGTTATAGCGACCGCCAATGGCGGTCGCCCGAGTCTGGGGGGCTCCAATGCCCCCTTTTCTAGTAGTGTTATCACTTTTCTTAGTATCAACATGGAAGTATGTGACATTCTAGAGAAATTTCAAGTGAGAAATTTTAACCATTATTTTGGTCCAGAATTCTTCTAAAATATCATTCCCTAGTGGTGTGGAGGGACTTCAATTACTGAGATAATTGGCATAATTGATAATTTCCACCTAAATTTACTTTGGAAAAATGGATTTAAACCACATACTCTAAGATCTCTCTCCCATTCAACACCCCATACATCCGTTCTACCACACCATTTTGTTTTGGTGTTTCTGTTACAGTTTTCTTAAACTGAATTCTTTTCTTCCATAAAAATAAATAGATTTATCTAATTTCATACTCACCTCAATTATCACCCATCAATCACTTTAGCTTCATCCTAGTCTCCTTTTCCACCATGGTTATACGTCAGATGTATTTTCTGAAAACTTAAAATTTTTGATTAAATAAAAACACCCAAAATTTCCATATTACATCATCGATGAAGGTAACATAGTAAAATGACCCTCTACGAGAGTGAGTTGAAGTTGACCCCTAACAATTCATGTGAACAAGCTCCAATTTCTAAGTCTTTGGCATCCCTCCATTCGTAATAAACGACACCTTATTCTATTTACCAATGATATATATCTCATATATTATATACTCCATATGACTGATCTTCAGTTTACCTTTAGCTACCATGACTCACATATTATTCTCACTCATGTGACCAAGTTAAAAATTCCACAAATCAAAACTCCTGGAAGTTGATGTTTTGACAATCATTATGCCTTCTGATTTTCTTATTAGATACAATGTTTCATCTTTAACACATATGGACATGTCTAAGGATCCCCTTGTGATCTTCTACATTCCATCTGTAAAATTTTTATATAAAACTACTTCATATAGCTGAACTACTAAGATTAGGTTCTTCCATAAACCTGGTATGTGATGAAATTATCACAACTCTATAAAGAATCTATTTTCAATTCATACTTTCACATCACACTTTCCCATGATCTTGATATATTTATCATCTATAAGATGAACCTTACTGAACCTTCCAGAAACACAGTTTTTCATGCATCCTCTCTCAGACGTAGAGTTTAAAGAAGCCCCAAAATAAATAATCTGTGATTTTAATAAAATTTTGACACTTAACAGTAAATTACTTTCCTCCTTAGCTATGTGTTTTCAAAACTTATAGAATCAATTCTTCTGTAATTAACCCCAGGTCCTTGCAATCCTTCTTCAATCACCCATTCTTCCTACAATTACAACCATTTCAAGCATTTCTCTAGGTGGTTGGATTTGTTGATAATATATATATGGAACAACAATGAAGAAGTGATGATAATATGGATATGAAATTATGGTTATTGGATTTATTGAAAATATTTGGAAGAATCATGGTGACTAAATGAGTAGAATACTCAATTGATAGCCTTTCTAGAATATTTTTGGATAAATATGTTTTTATAGCATTGAAAATTTAGTACCCCAAATTTTAGATACTATACCTTTTTTTATGTATTTTTAGGTTATATAATTCTTGTGTTAAGTTTCAAGAGGTTCAGGGAGGTCTGGACATGTTTTAGAGGTGTTTCTAGAGGTGAATTGTTAGTAGAAACCATGCACCATAGAGATAATGCTGCCAGATTTTCACTGGTGCATATTAATCTCTTTCTGTGTGAATATATATTTTAGACTCTTGTGGTCATTATATATCTCACATTTTTCCCCATAGAGATAATGCTGCCAGATTTTCAACACAAAGATCACAGCCTCTAACTCCATATCATGCATGGGATAGTTTTTCTCATGGATTTTAAGCTGCCTTGAGGCATAGGATATCACTTTATCATTTTTTTATTAGCACACAGCCTAATCTTTTCTTAGAAGAATCACTATACATCACAAAGAGTTCTCCACTTGAATGGAGTGTGAGTACCGGTGCGGTGATAAGCCTCTTTTTCAACTCCTTGAAACAGTCTTCACATTCCTATGTCCGGACGAACTTTACTCCCTTCCATGTTAGCTTGGTCATTGGGTTTGACAATCGTGAAAATTTCTTCATGAATTGTCGATAATACCCAGCTAGACCTAAAAATATGCGGATCTCCGTTACAGAAGTTGGCCTCAGCCACTCTTCAATTGCCTTCGTCTTGAAAGGGTCTACATATATCCCTTTCCTGGTGATAACATGCCCTAAGAATGATACTTCCTCCATCCAGAACTCACATTTACTGTACTTTGCATACAACTTCTCCCTTTGAAAAGTCTTTAACACTTTTCCAAATGCTCCTCATGTTCCTCCTTGCTCTTGGAGTATATCAGAATATCATCAATAAATACCACCAAAAATTTGTCGAGGTAATCTCTAAAGACTCTATTCATTAAATCCATGAAAATTTCTCGAGCATTAGTGAGTCCGAAGGGTATCACTATGAACTAATAGTGTCTATAACTCGTTCAAAAGGCAGTCTTGGGAATATCTTCCTTCCTTACCTTTAGTTGGTGATATCCCAACCTAAGGTCCTCCTTAGAGAAATAACTGGACCCACGAAGCTGATCGAACAAGTCATCTATCCGTGGAAGGGGATACTTGTTCTTTATAGTGATTTTATTGTGCTCACAATAATCAATACAGAGGCGTATTGATCCATCCTTCTTCTTGACGAAGAGTACTGGAGCACCCCACGGTGAAGCACTCGGGCATATAAAACCCTTCTCTATATTCTTCTGTAACTGCTTATTCATCTCTTCTAACTCTACAGTGTCCATTCTATAAGGTGTCTTTGATATTGGAAGAGATCCAGGGATAAGTTCAATTGAGAACTCAACCTATCAGTCAGGAGGAAGACCAGATAACTCTTTGGGGAATACATCAGTGTAATCCCTCACAATGGGCATGTCTTCAAGAATGATTCTATCCTTTGTCCCAATCATTTGAGCTAGATATGATTTCTCACAAGGAAGCAGTATCCAAACTTGAGATGAAGATTCTAAAGGAGACCCATCTTCTTCCTTACACTTGTAAAGAATCAGAGGATGCTTCGAGATGTGAAAAGTGATCTCCCTTTCCCGACAATTGATGTTGGCCTTGTACAAAGATATCCAATCCATGCCCAAGATAGCGTCGAACTCCACTAAAGGAAGTATAACAAGATTTTCTGGGAGGTTCAGTCCACAAACATTAACCGGGGAAGAGTTATAAACCATGGATGCAATAATTTCCCCATTCGTTGTTCTCACATATAACTATTCCTCCAAATTTTTAGGTGGTGTTTGAATAGTTCTACTAAAATTGAAAGATATAAAAGAATGCGTAAAACCAGAATCAAATAGTACGTTCACTATTCTTGAATGAATAACAAGCGTACCTGTCACCACATCATTTTCCAGCCCCACCTCAGCAATAGTGATAGCATAAGCCCTTCCTTGTTGCCTTGGAGGTTGTTGCTGATTTCCTCCGACAACCCTCGGCTTAGGGAAATTGTTCACATAATTCCCAAGCTCCTTGCAGTTATAACACTGCACTGTAGGCTGAGTGTTGATCTGGACCTTCCTTTCTTCTTCAACATTAGTGGGATTTTTCATATCCCTTCGACAGTTCTTTTCCATATGACCAAACTTTCCGCATTTGAATCAATTCTTGGTTCCCTTGAGACAGTCACCAAGATGCTTCTTCCCACAATTTTTGAAAAGGGGAAAGTGATGCTTCTTTCTATCATGGGATTTGTTTGATGAACCACCCATGTTGTTCTCCATTTTCCTCTTCTTGTCACTAGGACCATGAGACCACTAAGAGTCTCCAATCTCCATTTCAACCTTGAGGGAACAACGAACAATCTTCTCATAGCTGTCAAAGTCTCTAATTGCCAACACTTTTCATAGACTCAACTTTAGTCCACTCAATAAGAGATCCAACTTGCTTTCGGTGTTCATGAAAAAGCCAGAGGCATACCTTGCAAGCCTTGTAATGTTCACTTCATATGCCCCGATGGTCTCATCTTCCTTCTGCTTGAGTCCAAGGAACTCTCTTTCCATCTTGAGACGGAGGGTTCGAGGAAAATATTTTTTGAAAAACATCCTCTTGAATTCCTCCCATTATATGGAATCAATTTCTACTTGGGACTTTTTATTCTTGATCAGTTTCCACCACTGATCAACTTCCCGATCAAAACGATAGACTACCAGTACAACTTTCTCTTCTTCCGAGCACTGGAGGACAAATAAAATCTTTTCAATGGAGTTCTTGTTCTACGAGGAGGGTATCAGAAGACCCGCTAAACATGGGAGGCCTTTGCCACATAAAGGATTCTACGACAACTTGCTCTTTCCTTGGAGGAGGCGGACATTCCACCTAATTCAAGTTATTATTCATAACTCGAGCCAGCTAAGCAAGTACTGCCATGAAGTTTTGAGCACCTGCTTCCATCACATCAGACATGTAATTAGGGAAATCATCACATCGCCTATCACATTGGCTGTTGGAATGTGTTCTTTGATTTCCTGCCATTAACTAAGAAAAAGAACGTATAATTAGAGGTCTTGAATACTTAGTTATTGAGAATAAAAAGAAAATTTGAACATAAAAGTATGAACTTATAAAGAATAAGTATATCTAGACTTGTGATTACTTAGGTTTATATCTAGGTTATCCTCAATCTATTTCTTAACTTATATTCTTATGGGATTCTTTTTGTCCATTAGTAACAGTTTGTACTAAGCTCATGAATCTACCAATGCATATCCCTCGGGAGTGTCGTAACCAAGAGTGTAGTAAGGCCCGTTGTCGTGCACCAATTTCCATTCGAGTCTAGCTCAAAGCGGTGTTTTCGGGTTTTAGCCCTAGATAAATCTGTGCCAGAGCCACCTCTACCTGCTCATATCTAGACAGAGATGTATTTTCTTGATAAACCACTTACTCTATACTCACCAAAATTTAGGACTGTTTTCTTATACTTAGTCTCATCCTAAAGGTTCTCACTAAGGTGATCCATTCCTAATCTCCAAAAATAACTAGACCATCCTATGATACCAACTATAGTGATCCGATCCTTTTACATAAAACATTTCATGATTTTAAGCATAATTAATCATCAGAGTACAAGCAAAGGATCGTTAAGTCTAGTGTCTTGGAAGACTAGGTACATATAACATAAAACATGGGGCTAAAAAAACTTCTTTATTTAATCTCCATAAAGAGATTCTAACTTCCTTTGAGCCCTTAAATCTACATAGGGTACCCTGGGGAACACATGAACAAAGGGATGAGCTAAAAAACCCAGTAAGGGAATGAACATAAGGATACATCTCAAGCACATGAGTTAGGAGGCATGACATAATGATATCCAAAGCATGAAACTTATAAAATAATTTAATATAAGCATGGGATCATATAAACATGGAATCATATAAATGTGACAGAATCATACATCATATCTTTAGTACGGGTCAACGCTATCTTCCAATCCCGTTTCCCATTTTAGTAAGGGTTAAGGCTAACCGCCAATCCCGTTTCACAACGCATCTCATGAGACTCAAATTTACCCAATGCATTAGAGAGCTATCTGGGTACACCCATATCAATATTTTCATGAATATTATTTCCACATAAATATTCTTACCTCATATACAATCATACATAATCAACCATACATAAACATAAGGGTACCCATGGAAAGAATTGGGTACCATAATCAGGACATAAATCATAACCATTGGGCGTATCATGAAAGCGTTCATGTAAGGAAAGAATTAAGAAATACATGGAATTTCATAGGGTAAAATAGGCATATAACATGGTAAGTAGTGTCAAACATAAGTGACAACATATGAGAAATGTATTTTAGAAACATTAGCATTAAAACATTTTTGTGCGGTTTTAAGGAAAATACTATAGAGATTTTAAAATAGTAAAGAAGACATTCTTTTATATAAAACCAGAATTGAACCAAGAAGGTTTTAATAATAAAAATAATGAATTTACAAAGACAATGGTGTCTTAAAAAAGAAGATATAGTGCACTTGAAATTGGGTAAAAGTTCGGGAAGTTCCTTTAAAAACGAGTGTGCTTATTGGGAAGTATCGAGGAGAGATTCACTTAGAAGCATGTATATCCCCGAAAGAGAATGAGAGATGGATCTTGTAACATGATTTTGGAGAATATAAACAGAATTATGAAGTTATACATAAAAATAAAAGACAACTACATTTTGGTAAAAAGAAAGATAGAGCAACCCAAAGGAATAAAGGAATTTCAGATAGAATCCATTATGGTTTATTGGCATGGTATCGGGTGTAACTAAGAGGGATTTATGAGAGAGATAAGGGGTTTATAATCACTTATAAAACATTAGGGAAGTATGGGTAAGGTTTATAAACATACCCTATCACTTGTTATTACACAAAAAGGCATAGCATAGAGAACAATCTTGATTAAGAGTGAAAAGGGGAGGATCCCTTACCTTAAATCCGTTGGTGTTCTCCACTTGTTATTAAAGACCTGAATAAACAAATTAGGCTTATTAATTAATAATTCTATAACAACTTCTATATGTAATTTATTTATTATAACCCTTTTTAGTTCATTAAAATCCTTTTTGATTAGTTATAAGGTTCAATTTCATTGTTCGAGATCGTTTGTTTACTTGGCTTTAAAAGATCGGTTCAGTTATATTAATGTTTGGATTATATGCAAGATGAAAGTGGTTGTCCAGAATTGAAGTTATATTATTTAGTTAATATACAGGAGATTACATGATTTTAATTTTAATTAGGTTACTTAGAGTGAATTCGAATTATTATATATATAACCATAGTGATAACCGTTTTTGTTAATCGATGGATTTGATTACAAAGAATGTGTTTTGATTTATAACTTAATTCCATTTGTACCAAAGGATTACAAAACCAAAAATAGGATATATTACATATATAATAATCTGGTTCAACCATAACACAAATGGTTTCATGACCAAAATTAAATATAATAACAAGAAATTGATAAACCGTTGTCCTTGAATGTGCTAAATTAGCACATCTCAAACGATGATTTCATTTATTTCAAATAAAAGGGTGAGGAAAGGAGAGAGGATAATGAAATATAACAATATCATGAAGAAATTACAGTACATGTATGTTACTGGATTTATCATACTATTATGGTGAAGGGAGGTGAGGAAAGAAATAAAAAAGAAAAGAACTTAAAAGAAAAGAAGAAATTGGGAAGATGAATTTACCTCTTGAGAATTCCTTCTTTGAGAACCTATTAAGGGGAGAGGTTTTGGTATTTGAGAAGGATGAGATCTTATGGATGTGGGGGAGGACCTTGGGGAGAGATTTGGGTAGAATAATGGCAAGACACATGTAACGTCCTGGTTCCGGGTGCCACGCAACGGGTGCCCCAAACTCGGGTTCGCCACGTGACCTCAAGAGCATTTTCCCAAACGCCAGAGGCTGCCGAAATAGCAGCGAGGGCCTAGGTCTGATAGTAGGGAAACTATGCCCTCATTTGTCAAAGTGTAGGACAGCGGAAATACGAAATTAAACATGCAACAATAGTGGAAGCAATAACCATTCATATATAACTGAAATGGATAACTGCTAAAAAGGGAACCAATAGTCATATATATATGAGAAGATGAAGCATGTCACTATTCTATAAAATAGCCAGAACATGTTACACGATCACTACAATGTAACTGAAGTACAAGTACAGAAAAGAAAAACAGAACAGTCCGCCGGCATCGCGAGCCAATGATCGGTCCCATGCTCTCCTACACCCCAACATCAATCATGTACCTGTATTAGGACCATTGCCCTTATCTACACCTACAGAAACTTAATCTTTTTGAGCCAAAAAGCATGGCCCAAACAGGGTGTGAGAAATATATCTCAGTAGGCACCAACCAAAGGCCCGTGGCCAACTGTGTGTAAACATGCAACAATAGTGTGCAGTAGTAAAATGCAATAAAATAAGAAGTACTCAAAAGTAACTAACTTAACAGTTATATTGCCATTTAATTATTCATTTAATCCATTTAATATAGTAACATTCTGTGCTCAACAGTACCAAGCCCTCAGGCCAATCAGAACCGTGCCCTCTGGATAAAATAGTAAACCACACCCTCAGGCTATATAGAATCCAACCCACATGTATTGCCCTCAGGCGTAACAGAAATTTCCCTCAGGCGTAGGAAGTGTCGCTCTCAGGCACAGAAGTCAAGCCCTCAGGCACGAAAGGTTTCTCTCAGGTAAAATAGTATGTTGCCCTCAGGCTAATACAATCACACCCTCAGGCCATAGTAAAACATCGCCCTCAAGCATAAATAACCAGGCTATGCCTAACATATAAACATGCTCTTTACATACAATTCCTCTCAAGGAAAAAGTAATGCATAATTTAAACATGGCATACCCTCGGGTATCCTGGCCAAATGGCTAAATAGAGGAACACACCCCCAGGGTGGTCCTGTATCCAAGCAGAGATCCCAAAAGACATTTTCACAATTTTATCAATTACCTATTCAATTCTAGGTATTCAATATAGCCATGGCCTCAGACTCACGACACCCCAAATATGGGTTCGTAGCTCAAAAACACACAAAAACGCACGACAGTTGGAAAATAAACACCAATCCACCTACCTTATATGCCAATGAGTTCTATACACGAACGTCGATTCTAGAAACGCCCAATTACGATGTAGATCTGAATAAAAAGAAAAACTGCTTAACCTAAAATAACTCCCATTAGGAGAATAATTGGTAAGAAACATGCTAGGAGAAGAGAGGGCTTACCCACGCGGTTCCAACGTGATCGACAAAAGCGGGATCGGATTCCCGGTGCTCAATCGGCGGATCTCCCAAGGTTAGGCCTCCCTCTTCTGCTCCACTCGTCCGGTTCTAAGCCTTCCCTGTGAACAGGGGAGGCTACTGCCCATTTAAGAGAAAAAAACAAAGTACACGGTGTGTAATTTCATCATTTAACTGTTCCTCTGGCGGCACCGCCAAACTGCTCACCCGTCGACATGAGTACACGACATGTACTCACGAGTACACGGTGTGTACCATCACCCAACTGGCGGCTGCTCCACCGCCTTACTGTTTTGGCCTGCTGACTGACTACACGGCGTGTAAAGGACCACTACACGGCGTGTAGTCCATTCCTACGCCCTTCGTCGCTGACATGGATACACGCCCCGTGTACCCATTCCACACGGCCAAAAGTACACGGCGTGTGGGAAAGTTCACGGCGTGTAGTTCCAAAATTTGGGATTTTCCCCCATTTTCCTTATTTTCTAAAAAACACTTAAGGAAGGGAGAAAAGAAGAAACCCGTACCTCAAAGATAATAACCTGGTTCTTATAAACTTCCCCCCTTAAAGCAATTCGTCCCCGAATTTCCCTTCCAAGGGTGGTGAAGATATAGCTCAGAACAACTCTAACCACTGAGCACGTACGTCGGTCTCCCGCTCCCAGGTTTTGTCCTGCACTCGGCCATGCTGCCATAGCACCCGTACGAGAGGAACTGACCGGCCTCGGAGAACCTTTGTGCTCCTATCAACGATACAAATCGGATGCTCCTCAAAGGATGCATCAATCTGAATCTCAACCTCCTCGGGATGAAAGGTGTGAGATGGATCTGAATAATAGCAGCACAACTGAGACACATGGAAGACGTCGTGCATGGCTCGGTACTGCTGTGGTAACTACAACCGATAGGCAACCAGCCCGAATCTCTCTAGAATCTCAAACAACCCCACATACCTCGGTGAAAGCTTACCCTGTCTCCTGATCCGTCTGTGTCCCAGCCTCGGCGAAACACGCAAGAAAACCTGATCCTCGACCACGAACTCCAAAGGTCGTTTGCGGCGATCAGCATAAGACTTCTGAAGAGACTTCGCGGTATCCATCCGCTTCTGAATCAATTAGACCTACTCAGAAGTCTCCTATACGAGACATGGTCCCAGTAAAGTTGCCTCACCTGCCTCTGACCAGCACAAAGGTGATCGGCATGGCCTACCATATAAAGCCTCGTATGGTGCCATCTCAA
Organism: Viscum album; assembly: GCA_963277665.1. Taxonomy (NCBI): domain Eukaryota; kingdom Viridiplantae; phylum Streptophyta; class Magnoliopsida; order Santalales; family Viscaceae; genus Viscum; species Viscum album. Next base: position 919,410,485 of record OY728131.1, read on the forward strand.
TAGTCGCCTGAAAACTATTGTTATAGGCAAACTCGACCAGGGGTATATGATTCTCCCAAGAGGCCCCAAAGTCTAGGACGCGTGCAGGCAGCATGTCCTCTAGCACCTGTATCATACGCTCTGACTGGCCATCTGTCTGAGGGTGGTATGCTGTGCTCAGAAGCACCTGTGTACCCAGTACCCTCTGAAAACTATTCTAGAAACAAGAAGTAAAACGTGCGTCCATATCTGAAATGATAGAACGAGGGACCCCATGAAGGCGTACGATCTCTCGGATATAAATCCTTCCGAGATAATCAACACCGAAGGTCTCCTTAATCGGCAAAAAGTGAGCTACCTTTGTGAGTCTGTCCACAACAACCCACACGACAGTATTTCCTCTAGGTGACCTCGGCAACCATGTCACGAAGTCCATTGCGACATCATCCCATTTCTACTCTGGAATGGGTAACTGCTGTAACAGTACGGCTGGCCTTTGGTGCTCCGCCTTCACCTGCTGACAGGTGGAACACCTCGTAACAAAACCAACTATATCTCTCTTCATACCCGGCCACCAGTACTGACGTCTCAAGTCTCGGTACATCTTGGTAACCCTGGGATGAACTGCCCAAGATGAATCATGAAACTCCCACATCATCTCCTCGCGTATATCCCCTGGAACCCATACTCATCCATGGAAACGAATAACCTCATCATCGCCTATCACCCAACCGGGAGGAGGGTCCTCACTTGCCACCAACTCCCGTAGAACTAGGCCTTCCGAAACAGATAGATGTCTCATCCTCACTCTGTCCTGGAGGTTAGATGTCACAGCTAAAGAGGAAAGATAATTCTTCCCCTGACTGTCGTGCACCTCTAGATGCATCTCAGAGAACAAGGCCATAAGCTGCCACTCACCACTGGCCTCCTGCACTGCCTGTATATGAGTTTTCCTGATCAGTGCATCAGCTACTGCATTACCCTTACTAGGTGTATAGGCAAGCTCAAAATCGAAGGACTGTAGGTACTTGACCCACCTCCTCTGCCTCAGATTTAGGTCACACTGAGTAAATATATACTTGAGGCTTTTGTGGTCGGTGAAAACCACAAAATGCTCTCCCAATAGATAATGTCTCTGTCACGAACCGAATCTGGTTGCTGCCAAAACTGGCACCAAACCTAGCCCATGACATGACCCTAAGGGCGTTCCCTATCCCCACGGGCTGGCACAAGTGCCCAGGTATCATTAATTTTTTTTGGGAACGATTTACCCGAATATGAAGGCATAAAACATTAAAAACAATCAATAAACTGATTCTGAAAAATGTAAACCAAACGATGTTTACACAAAAACCAGAACTGAATACATGTGGTTGAAGACACTAAAAGTGGTCTAAAAACAAATAATGACAACATAAATACATCCCCATGGACTCCACACGACAAGGGGGTCATCACCCGCAAGCCTTCTCCGCAACTCCGCCCCAACGATGGGGACTAACACCCTGAACCGCCACCCCCCTTAGCCTTACCTTTACCTGAGTAAAGAATAAGAAGGTCTACTTACACCCAAGGGGTGTAAGTAGGGTGTGATCCTAAGACCAATAGGATACCACCAGTTGATTCCAAAGATCATGCAATACAATGTGAACAAAACAAGCAATTTTAATACACAACGTGAATCAGTGTTAAAATTCAAAGAAATGCAACTTTCAAATGAAAGAAGTTTTCAATCCAAGAATTTTAGAATGTTAGAACATTAAATAGAGATGTGAGATACTGTAAAGTACTTCCAAAAACACCCCACAACAAGGTTAAATACCACAAATCCAATGAGCATCAAAATCGGGAACACCCCTAAGCACTAGGTTGTCTCGGGCCCTATGTACCTCGTACCTCAGTGTAGAGTAACCATAGAAAAATCAGTTCTCATGCACGAGCCACTAGTAGGGAACATATCCATAACCTATTGGTCCCCAATAATCATCCACATAGTTTAGTTAGAGTTGTATTTATCCAAATGCTAAGTGGAACATGGAAAAAACCCATCCGATCCACTAGCCGTACTAGTACAAATCCGTCCCACCTAGGTACCCGGGCTTCCTCTTTTGTGCTCAAACAATTTCAGAAAACAACACACATCATTTTGAATATAAAATATCACTAATGGTCACAAAAAATAGTACAGTATACACACACATTTTATACCATTTAAAACACACAATAAAATAATTTTATTTTCAATAAAACAACCTCTCAAAACACCACATTGTTTTGCACCCAAAGCTCTTTAATATATCCACTTTTCACACTATGTAAACACTTGTAAGTGATTAAAAAAAAATTTCAGTTCAATAAAATTTAATGAAACCAACAATTCAGTTATGGGGCAGCCCAATGTAAACCAAGAAGTTATATCTTTTAAAAACCACCATTTTCACACAAACATGGCACTTAAAGCCCATTTGCTTCCCAAACACCATTTAAAAAAACTTTAAAAGCAAAAACAAAAAATAATAAACATTCAAAACATGATTTTTAGTCCTAATACAGTTCAATAAAATCAACTAAGTAATTATAGGTCAGCCCAAAATGAACCAATAAAATATTTGAATGAAAAACCCCCAATTTCACCAAAAATTGGAACTTAAAATTCATTTGCATTATAAATGCAACTAAAACCAATTTTTACAGAAACATTCAAGTGAAATAAACATTAAGGTACCATTAACACAACAAGATAATTCACAGAAATTTCACACACAATGGAATCACCTACCAAAGTAACAAAAACCATTGAATCTCCATGCGAAAACTCAAACGTACCACCGCCGCACCTCAAGGAAGGTAAACCAGACCTAAAACCAGAATTTCAGACCATGAAACACAAGGTAAAACCCTAATTTTTAAACCCTACTTTATGGAAATTATGAACCTCAATGATAAGGTAATAAAACCTAAATACTTTGGATGTAACCCTAAACAAATTGAAAGAAGAAAGAAGAAGAACAACTTACTTAAAATATCTTGTAGAAATCAACCCCAAAAATACCATTAGATGATTTCAAAAATACCCAAAAATTCAAGGGAGGTTATAAAAAGGATAAGGAGATCATTTAGGAATTTGAATGGGGGAAAAGAGTAAAAATTGAGAGAGTTATGAAGTAAATACTTTACCTCTTCAAATCTGGGCGATTTGAGGAAGCCTATGAAGTTTGGAACCAAATCATGATTAACCAGAGCTACAAAGAAGGGGGGAGAGAGCTCAGACGCGTGGCTAGATAAATTGAGCTTGGGTGAGACTTGTAATCACCAAAAAAGACCAAACATTGAATAGTTTATAACATAATAAAAATTTATTTTTAAAACAGGAATTGGGATTTCGGGCTGGCCCAACCCCTTAGACAAAAACCCAAATAAACCCTGGTTATCGATTTATAAAAGCTCCAATTTGAAATGGTGGTGTTAATAGGTCAAGGGAGGTCATTTGAGAAGTTTAATGGGTGAAAAATATTAAAAAATGAAAAAGTTATAAAAGAAACAAAATTGGTTTTCTAAATCTGGAATTGGGCTCACGGTTTGGCACAATTCATGAAAACTCTCTCATTCCTCCATAAAAGATTGGGAACCCCCCCAAAACAACGTATTAATGGAAATTAAATGAAATTTACCTTTAAAATATGTATTTTATGTGACAATTCTCCCCACCATAAAGCATTCCTCCCCCGGAATGCCACAATAAGACCAGATGCAAAAGCAAAGCCCAAACGATAGACCAAGACAACCTTCCTTGCCACGTTTTCACCCGCTTCAAAAAGGAAGAACATATCCAGTTGATCAAACAAAGAAATATAATACCATCACCAACCAAAAATAACCCCACTTACTTAAAATTATGAAACACATTCAAAACACATCCCAAAACAAAACACCTCAAACACTACAAGACGACGCTCAAGCAATTCACTTGAAACGAACAACGAACTCGAATAACGCTACCACAACATTACGTAAACAAAACCATTAGGTGTTCTCCAACCCAAAATTTACCCAAGTAACATATTTGTGGATAGATAGACTTGAACTATACTACCTCCTACCTAGAATACACCAAGGAGAAAACTGAGTCACTAGTACGGGGTGACCCAATCTGGACATCCCACCAGTAGGGACAACTCAGTTTCTAAGACAGAATAAAGATAACAATTGGGGAAGGAACGAATGATCTCCCAATAATAAGGGTTAAACTAACACTATTCCTTTTCCAAGAGAACATACATGATACTCATGATGGGTCTCCCCACCATAATAACGAACACAACTTTCCTTAAGACAAAATCAAGACACTAACAGGGGGCCTCGAACGGACTTCCCAGCATTAGGGGTAGATTAATATCAGAATTCATCCAATGAAACTTACATGAGACCCATTGTGGGTATACCCAAAACAAAACCCTACCATATTAACTAACTATTATTGGATAACAACAAAAAAACAACAGAATTTTAAGGATCTGGCATGGCCGCACAGTTGGTTCACACAGTTTGGGAAACCGTGAGTTAACTGTGCGGATCATTTGGTCCAAAGAGGAAACTTCACACTGTTTCCTTGTCCAAGGATCATAGACGTGCGGAGACCATGAGGTAGCTACTGTCTCTTATCACACGGTCCCTTGGGTTGGAACACAATTACTACTAAACGTGCACAAACTATGCACTTCAACCTGCCTAACCCAAATTTTAATCTTTTTTCCAAAAACACAAGGGAACCCAAAGGGGAAAAATCAACTCAGGGTATGACATGGGAACAAGGTACTCACACCTCTTTCCACCAAATGTGAGAAATTGGAACAAGACGACGACACCAGAGGTTTAAACTATTCCTATCTTTCATATTGAGGATATGACCTTGAACAAAAGTTTGAACAACTTTAGGATTTCCCCTAACTACGCGCCAGCTTCTCTCCAGGGCCTATGGCTGGAGCTCAATGGGTTGAAGCATATTCGGCCTCGCAGTTAGGATTTGGAAACCCCTAAAATAAAAATCTTCTTACATTGCCAAAAACAATTATACTATAATCTCTGATGGTCTCATTGAGACATGACACACTTCAAACCCGCTTTTCCCCAACCCATCATTTTACCAAAACAAGAACTTTGAGGATGCACACACATCACCCCTTTTTTCTTTGGATGATAAACAACGGAATGAAAGGAAATATAGAAACACATTCCTCTAGAACATAGGATTTATAATTTCTTATAGGGAGACACACATCCAACAAAATAGTGACTCTCATAAGATTGCACAATCTTCACCCTTATAGTCAAGTGAACACATGACATCGCAAGGCATCACCAAACATGAACATTGTGGATAAAAGAAAACACAAGGAGAGGGACCTTGTACTGAGTCCCAAATAGCACATGATTCCAGCAAGTGTCCATAATAGCCACTCTTGTTCAGATATTGCACACTGGTGCCCTAACATGCACTCTTGCTTCAATGATACTAACAAAAGACCCATAGGCCCTTTAAGACATCATTATACACTGACAACCCTGAACCTCACTGACCTTAGACAATTTAGGAAACATAAGAAACTAAGGTCTATTTCAACATCCCACCAACACTCTCCCACTATAGGGGGATCCACATAATTGAAAAAGAAGAGGGGAAAACTCAATCTCCAAACCTCAAGAATAAAGTCTTTATGTTGATCAACTGGAGGATCATCCAACGGTGAATCACCATAGGCCAAACATGAATCATACATTAACACTTTATGGGGGAGTACCCTAGCCTACAGGAAAACCCAAGGAACCAACTGATCTGGTCATTTGGTCACAAAATACCACAAACCTGAACCGAACACATGAGGGGAGCCACCACATTGGCCTCCCAAACTTTTCCTCAAAAGAGACCACTGACCAACACTTCATTCCAACTTATCAATGAAACACCAACCCAAAACATCGTTCAAAAAAGAGGGGTTATTGAACTCGAAACATCCAAAAATAATAATCCCAAAAACACATAATCCATACCTCCCAACCCTACATTATCAAAACACAATACTTTCCTTCAAAAACATTAATTAAAAAAAATAGTGTTGCTGGGTTGCGCATTTACCAATAGTATCTCATGAGCCTCACACATGCATGTTTACATTCCAAACTGGGAACCCACCTCATATCCATCCATATTCCCAAATAAACCTATGCATGTGGTCACCCTTGAGAGCACCAATTACCAAAAATAAAACCTTTCCTCTTTTTAAAATCAAAACTTTTAAGCACAATTTCCCTTTCTCAAAAACAATAACCATAATATCAAAACCCAATTTTTCATCTCACAAACCAATTTAGAAAAGAATCCATAATTCAATAAAATCACATATTCATGCCTTTCACAATTGTTTCAAAACATTTCAACCCATTCCAAAACACTTATAATTTCATGAAAACACCATTTCATAAATCTCCATTTAATTAAGAACTCAACTCTTCTCATTTCAAGACAAGGTTCTAAAAGTTCATAATTTTTTTTTCAAATATTCAGTAGTCACCAAACCCAAAATCCATCTTCAACCCCCACTCAAAAATTCTAGAACACTTAATTCAATCTAAAACACTTTTCCACGGTTACAAAAAATTCCACTAGAAACATATTTTCAAAACCCCAATTAACATAGTTCATACTTTCAAAAGAGGTGTAAACACATAATTTAACCTTTTGAAATAATTCTGAAATTTCATTTATAGGATTTAAAAAAAACCATTTTCACTTTACTAGAAAATAACATCACAAAAATTCACACTCCTTAAAGTGAAGTCATTTTTTTTTGCTTAAAAAAACCAAGTTTCTAAGATTCCAAAACAAAGAGACACAAGAAAATGTGAGAGGAAAATAGTTTCGGTGGGTGACTTGGACATATAGTTGGAAGCCATATTAAAACCACTTCACCATCACAGAGAGTATTCTAGGGAAATATCCATGGCTCCACATGGCTTTCCAGGCCCTGCGATCTCACTGAGATTATTCTCCCAACTCTTTTTTCATTTCCCATAGTCATCATTAAACCAAGAAAACCAAAGGAATCAGATAAATCCATACTTCCCATGGTGACTTGAATCCCGTCATGAGGTGTGCTAGCCAGGCACACTACCCATGACTGAAATTTCAAGTCCTGACAATCCTAGCTCCAGACTATCCCGACTCTTCCCCAAATAACATGACCCAAGGAGCGAACCTCCTTTGATACCATTTTGTCACGAACCGAATCTGGTCGCTGCCAAAACCGGCACCAAACCCAGCCCGTGACATGACCCTAAGGGCGTTCCCTATCCCCACAAGATGGCACAAGTTTCCGAGTATCATTAATTTTTGTTTGGGAATGATTTACCCGAATATGAAGGCATACAACATTAAAAACAATCAATAAACTGATTCTGAAAAATGTAAACCAAACAATGTTTACACAAAAACCAGAACTGAATACATGTGGTTGAAGACACTAAAAGTGGTATAAAAACAAATAATTACCACATAGAGAGATCCCAATGGACTCCACACGACAAGGGGGTAATCACCCGCAAGCCTTCTCCGCAACTCCGCCCCAACGATGGGGACTAACACCCTGAACCGCCACCCCCCTTAGCCTTCCCTTTACCTGAGTCAAGCATAAGCAGGTCTACTCACACCCAAGGGGTGTCAGTAGGGTGTGAGCCTAAGCCCAATAGGATACCACCAGTTGATTCCAAAGAGCATGCAATACAATGTGAACAAAACAAGCAATTTTAATACACAATGTGAATCAGTGTTAAAATTCAAAGAAATGCAACTTTCAAATGAAAGAAGTTTTCAATCCAAGAATTTCAGAATGTTAGAACATTAAATAGACATGTGAGATACTGTAAAGTACTGCCAAAAACACTCCACAACAAGGTTAAATACCACAAATCCAATGAGCATCAAAATCGGGAACACCCCTAAGCACTAGGTTGTCTCGGGCCCTATGTACCTCGTACCTCATTGTAGAGTAACCATAGAAAAATCCGTTCTCGTGCACGATCCACTAGTAGGGAACATACCCACAACCTATTGGTCCCCAATAATCATCCACATAGTTTATTTAGAGTTTTCGTTATCCAAATGCTAAGTGGGACAGGGACAAAACCCATCCGATCCACTAGCCGTACTAGTACAAATCCGCCTCACCTAGGTACCCAGGCTTCCCCTTTTGTGCTAAAATAATTTAAGAAAACAAAACACATAATTTTGAATATAAAATATCACTACTGGTCACAAAAAAATAGTACAGTAGCTACACACATTTTATACCATTTAAAACACACAATAAAATAATTTTATTTTCAATAAAACAACCTCTCAAAACACCACATTGTTTTTCACCCAAAGCTCTTTAAGATATCCACTTTTCACACTATGTGAACACTTTTAAGTCATTAAAACAAAATTTCAATTCAATAACATTTAATGAAACCAACAATTCAGTTATGGGGCAGCCCAATGTAAACCAAGAAGTTATATCTTTTAAAAACCACCATTTTCACACAAACATGTCACTTAAAGCCCATTTTCTTCCCAAACACCATTTAAAAAAAATTTCAAAGCAACAACAAAAAATAATAAACATTCAAAACATGATTTTTAGTCCTAATACAGTTCAATAAAATCAACTAAGTAATTATAGGTCAGCCCAAAATGAACCAATAAAATATTTGAATGAAAAACCCCCAATTTCACCAAAAATTGGAACTTAAAATTCATTTGCATTATAAATGCAACTAAAACCAATTTTTACAGAAACATTAAAGTGAAATAAACATTAAGGTACCATGAACACAACAAGATAATTCTCAAAAATTACACACACAATGGAATCACCTACCAAAGTAACAAAAACCCTTGAATCTCCATGCGAAAACTCAAACGCACCACCGCCGCACCTCAAGGAAGGTAAAACAGACCTAAAACCAGAATTTCAGACCATGAAACACAAGGTAAAACCCTAATTTTTAAAACTTACTTTCTGTAAATTAGGAACCTCAATGATAAGGGAATAAACCCTAAATACATTGGATGTAACCCTAAACAAATTGAAAGAAGAAAGAAGGAGAACAACTTACTTAAAATATCTTGTAGAAATTGCCCCCAAAAATACCAGTATCTGATTTCAAAAATACCCAAAACTTCAAGGGAGATTCTAAAAAGGATAAGGAGATCATTTAGGAATTTGAATGGGGGGAAAAAGAGTAAAAATTGAGAGAGTTATGAAGGAAATACTTTACCTCTTCAAATCTGGGAGATTTGAGGAATCCTATGAAGTTTGGCACCAAATCGTGATTAACCAGAGCTCCAAAGAGGGGGGAGAGAGCTCAGACGCGCGGATGGGTAAATTGGTCTTGGGTGAGACTTTTAATCACCGAAAAATCCAAAACATTTAATAGGTTATAACATAATCAAAATTTATTTTTAAAACAGGAATTGGGCTTTCGGGCTGGCCCAACCCCTTAGATAAAAACCCAAATAAACCCTGGTTATGGATTTCTAAAATCTCCAATTTGAAATGGTGGTGTTAATAGGTCAAAGTAGGTCATTTTGGAAGTTGAATGGGTGAAAAATATTAAAAAATGAAAAATTTATAAAAGAAAAAAAATTGTTTTTTAAATCTGGAATTGGGCTCACGGTTTGGCACAATTCATGAAAACTCTCTCATTCCTCCATAAAAGATTGGGAACCCCCCCAAAAAAAAGTTTGAATGGAAATTAAATGAAATTTACCTTTAAAATATGTCTTGTATGTGACAGTATCCAATAGCGCAACGCATGCACAACTACAGCCAAATCGAGATCATGCGTCGGGTAATTCCTCTCATGTGGCCTCAACTGCCGAGACCCGTACACAACAACTTGATCGCCCTACATCAACACTACTCCCAGCCCAATACCTGATGCATCACAGTAAACTATATAGATCTTCCCCTACTCTAGGAGTATCAGGATCAGTGATGATGTCAACCTTCCTTTCAGGTCCTGAAAGGCTGTCTCACAAGCTTCTGACCAAACGAACTTCACACCCTTCTTAGTCAGACCTGTCAATGGTGCTGCTAAGCGGGAGAAGTCCTGTATGAAGTGTCTGTAGTAACCAGCCAGCCCCAAGAAACTCCATATCTCAAACACGTTCTTAGGCTACTCCCAGTAAACTACTGCTCTCACCTTCTCTGGGTCCACTGCAACTCCTGCCTCTGAGATGATATGAGCCAGGAAGTGAATCTGGTCCATCCAAAAGTGGCACTTTGAGAGCTTAGCATATAACCGATGCTCTCTCAGTGTACTCAATATGATCTCAAGATGGGTGGCATGGTCGTGTCGAGTGTTAGAGTACACCAAGATGTCTTCCACGAATACTACCACAAAAAAATCAAGATACGGATGGAACACACGATTTATCAGAGCCATGAAAACTGTTGGTGCGTTCGTGAGTCCGAACGGCATAACCAAGTACTCGTACAGACCATATCTACTCCAAAAATACGTAAGCGGTATATCTAATGGTCTCATGCGCAGATGATGATATCCGGATCTCAAGTCAATCTTCGAGAACACTCGTACTACTCGAAGCTGATCAAAAAGATCATCTATCCTTGATAAAGGATATCAGTTCTTGACCGTCAACTAGTTTAGCTTCCGATAATCCACGCAAAGTCTGAGGGTACCATCCACCTTCTTCGCAAAAAGGACCGGAGAACCCCACAGAGAAGTACTGGGTCAGATAAAACCCTTCGACTGTAACTCCTCTAACTGCCTCTTGAGCTCCTGCAACTCAGGCGTAGCCATCCTATAAGGAGGAATGGACACCGGTGCTACTCCTGGCACTAGCACAATAGAGAAATCCACCTCTCTCTCTGGAGGTAGACCTGAAAAGTCGTCCAGGAAGACATCCCTGAAACGATCAACAACTGGAGGGAAATCCGTCTGACAAGTCCCCTGATCATGGAGACACAAACTCGCAATCTGGGATGTGACTCCACCTCACCCATGATGCTCTGGTCCAGCTCGACTCGCCTGAACATCCCATTCGCCCTTGTATAGAAACTCTCCACCCTATGGTGACGTGAAACTCACCCTGTGACGATAGCAGTCCACAAAGGCTTGAAAGGGAACCAACCAGTCCATCCTGAGAATGACGTCATAAGATGTCATCTCTAAAACATAGAGGTCCCATAGAAAGTGACACCCGCCAACCTCAAGGGGGCACTCCTTGCACTGACGCACACCAGCCATCCTAGTCCCCAACGGAGTTTCTAGCGTTATGATATCAGAATAAGTAGAAACACAGAGCCCAATGCTCTCCACAATGGGTACAAATATGAAACTATGTGTATCACCCATATCGAAAAGTACTGAAGATAAGACAGAAGCTACTAGAATAGTACCTCTGACTGTAGAAGGTTCGGGATCCTGCTCTTGCTGGGTCTGTTGTACTGCATATGCATGACCAATGTCGCGGCCCTGCGACATAGCCTGGCTACCCTGAGCTATCCCGCCCTACTGCCTCTGAGATCCTGGTGTCTGGCTACCATGACCATGACTACCATCTCTGCCTACACGCCCTGACGTATTCCAGTTCCCCGACTAGTAAGAAGCCACTGATCCTGCTCCCACACGTAGAGTTTGCACATAACCCCTCTCACTAGCCACTAGTAGAAACGCCCTACAAAAGAACTGTAGATGACCCATCTTGCCGCAAGTTCGGCACTCCACTGGGTCACGTGGACACTATGGTCTCTTGTGCCCCTCTCTGCCACACTGGTAACACCTGATCGGGCCACCTGAAGAAACTTCCTGGATGGTACTGCCACCTTGAGAGAAATCCATCTGTCTCTTCCTCTTTCTAGTAGAAATAGTACTAGTAACTGGTGTTGAACCACCCTGGCCCACACCACTATCTTCCCACAGGTTCCTCTCTGTAATCAGCACCTGGTTCACAATAGTGTGTACTAAAGGCAACCTGAAAACATTCACCAGTGCTTGGATGTCATAATGAAGACCATCCTCAAAACTTCTGGCTCTCAACGTCTCATCACCCACCAGCACGGGTGAAAAACGCTGAACCTCGGTAAAACAAGCAGAATAGTCCATCACCGACATAACGCCCTGCTGTAGATTCATGAACTCTCGAGCTCTATCTTCCCTCAGCGTCTTTGGAAAGAAGAAGTCATAGAAGATTGACTGAAAATCTTCCCACGCCATGTCTCTGTGATTCTCTAACTGGGTTGTAGCATCCCACCACCTCTTGGAGGAATCATGCAGCATATAAGTCGTGAGCTTGACCCTCCGTCCTGGAGGCGTCTCAAGATGCTCAAAAATATTCTGCATCAACCCCAACCAAGACTCCGCATCCTGTGGTCCTCCATCCCCTAAAAACGTAGGCGGATGCTGCTGCTGGAAGATACGAGTCAGCTCAGCCATAGATGTGGCAGCCAGTGGTGCTCCTTGAAAGGTCTTCATGAACCGCATAAAGCCTTCACGGAACTTCGCCTCTGCGCTTGTGTCCGGTATAACAGCGGGTGCCGCATCTAGCTCTGCTGGAGGATCAACTGGTATCCCATGGCCCACCATCTCTAGAGTATACTCATCGCCGCTCTCCTGGCGAACAACGCGCGGTCGTCTAGGCAGCATGAAACCACAAGGTCAAAAAACGCCTTAGATTCAAGATTATCAAAGACTGAAAGCGAAGGAACCACAAAGGGAACAAGAGGAAGAAGGCATTTCATGATTTTCAAAACAAGACTACACGACGTGTACTTGACTTCCCTTCCCCTGCCCGGGTCCTTCTACACGGCTAAGCCACATGGATCCCGTTGAACAAAACTACACGGCGTGTATATAATCTTAATGGCATGTATGGTGTTATTTTCCAACTACCCGTGTTGTTTGTGACACAGCAAACTACTCGTCTTGCAACTACACGACGTGTTACACCTATACACGGCGTGTACACTACCCCGTCTCCCAGCCACACGGTTAAGTCCTCACGGTCTGTCCTCGGACAAGACTACACGGCATGTCCCATAGGCACACGAAATTTTCAAGGAGAGGTGACACCGACCCGTGTTGTTAGTTACACGGCCAAGTCCCCAGGTCACACTACACGGCGTGTTCATCATTGACACGGCGTGTTCTGTATAGGAGTTCACCGACCCGTGTTGTTAGTTACATGGCCAGACTCCGGGTCAACACTACACGACGTGTAAAAAAGCTAAATGGTGTGTTCTCCCCAAGCTCTTCCCTTCCCCGTGTCGCCACCAACACAGTTTGTGACACGGGAAGAGACTACACGACATGTACTTTGGGTACACGGCGTGTACTCAAAAAGTTTATTTTTTTCCTTCCCGAATAGAAGGTCATACATGGCGTGTTTAAAGTACTACACGGCGTGTATACTAGGTTTCCAGACATTATTCCTCAGAAACTTCCTCGGAACCCAGAAAATACCGAAAAACAACACCTAAGTGTCAAATTCCGACCCGTGAGGGCCCATACTCCCCATGAATCAAAGTTTGACATCTTATCTGTGCTATAACTAATAAACAGCTAATGATCCACCAAGTTCTGGTCAATGGGGTCCCATACTCCCCAAAAACCAAAGTTTGGTGTCCATTCTATAAACAGGATCACACAAGAAAATACCCTATCACAAAGCAGGTATTTATCGAGAAGCTATCACAACAACATGGTTTTCTAGCAAAACAACTATCACAACAACATGCAATTTATAATGTACCTACATGGCATGGAAACTATGCATGACATGTGATATCTAGCATGTGCCTATATGATGCATGAGATGGCATACCCTCATCTCATTGGGTTACAACTAAATAGAACCCATAGATAAATTATAAACATCACAATCTCAAGTGCGTCACCCAATGGTGAAAACAAATCAACTGTAAATTGCAAAAACAGTAAATTGAAACATGAGGTAAATTGGATTTTCCCTGTACATGGGTTAGCTATGCCCAGGAACAACTTATTACCAACAGAAATATAAATACAAAGAAATGCCCCTCCCCAGCATCTGCATCGTGATGGTAGCTCTCAAACTTTACATGGCCGTCTGGATAGGCTTACCATGCAAGAACATGCTGGTCCCGATGGTGTATCCATAACCTCTCATTCTTCCAATTCCATTTGGTTCTACTCTAGTGATTGCACTTTCTCTGAATCCTCTTCTGGGGCTGCTCCTTTTTTGTAGAGTTTTTCTAGGGAAACTGCACTAATCATGTGGTTTAGAGTGGTGATAAGTTACAGATTTAGAATTTAAATTCACCTATAAAAGGTGTAATCAACCTATTTATAGATAATTTTGAGTTATGAAGAAGTAAGAATAAAATAAAAGTTGATAAAAACCTTATAAGATGTTGTTCTAAGTAAGAGTCTTAACTATGAAGGGTTGATATGGGAAAAGTTTCATGCATAATTTTTTTCATGTTGGAGGATTACATTATATTAGCATGATTAAGGTTTTAAAATGGGTTCCTTGCATGGAAAATTGACTCTTAATATCTTAATTATGATTTTAAAAATTATTTTTAAAATGTTTTATAAAATAAAAATTATTTTATTATTCTAGTAGTTTACTGGTTTCTAATGTAGTATAGAGATAGAAACCTAAATATTTCATTAAATAGGTATATTGATGATTTTTTAAAGGCAATTCTTTAGGTATTTTATAAATAATTCTACCTAGAAATTTTTCTACTATATAAGGATGGAGATTTGTGGAAAATGCTAATTTGGATCATTATCCTATGAGTTTGATTGAAAAAAATATTTAGGTAATTGGAAGGGGACCCAATTAGGATAATATGAGTGATATAGACTAGGACTTGGAGTTTTAGAAACAAAATCCACTATCATTTGGAGGTGATCCTGGACTGGATTTGGTGAAAGAGTGGTTGGAGATTATAAATTATATATTCTAGTTTTTATGAAGACTTGAGACCTTAAAGGTTGAGTTTTCTTCTTATTTTAAAGAAATATTATATTTCTTGGATTCAATAATATAATTAGTTCTATATAAATATTTTTAATAGATGGGTTTTTAGATGATATTTAACGATCATCGCTGTCATAAGGAGTTAAATCTATTTAAAGATCATGATTCTTGGGATTTTAAATAATGTAATATATCTATAATGGAGTATGAATTTAAGTTTTATGAGATTATATGTTATTTCCAAAGTTAGTTAAAAATGATAACCTTATGGTATAGAGGTTTGAGATATAGCTATGAGTGGAGATACAATTCAAAATTTTTTTTTTCTTGAAATTACCCACTTACATGGAGTTGGTTAGCAGGGTATCTATGATAAAGGAATATATAGAAACCACCTAAAATATGAAGTACCTTTCTTAACTAGTCATGTGGAGGTATAAATTCTTTCAATGGACATAATAATAATTATAAAGAATTATATAGTAATTCAATAGAATTTTCCTTAGTTATTTCCTAAGGTTGGATGTTATGTATATTCCATTATTCAGGGTAATGTGTCATGAACCACCTCTATTTGAATCCCTATAGGCCCACAACAAACGTGAGAGTAACTGTCGAATCACACCTCTAATATTACTTGAGTTATAAACCATCACTTAGGGTATAAAACATTCATATGGGAGGCATTTACCTCATAAGATCCTATGAATAATAAGAAAAACTACCAATCAACACCAAATAATTTTCATTCCGCAAGATAAATTCCCACAACCCAAATGTTTATTATATATCATAAAAACATCATAAAAACTTGCAATAGAAAGCTTTAAACTCCAAGTCATCTACCAACTCCATCTATGATACCTGAACAATAGCTCTAATCCTCCTCAATCTATGCTATAAACACTTAGAAAACTATGGTGGGGTGAGAATTTGGTAGTACTCAATAGGATCATCCAACTAAAAAAACCAACATCCATGTGAAATAAATATTTAAGAGTAATCAAGAGGGAAGTTAACCAAGAAAAACACAAGAACAAATTTAATCAGTATTAAGCATGATAAATATAATTCACCACTCCCGACATTCCACACTACTTTCCTCAACTTCAACTATATCCCACGACATTATCAACTATTTCCAAACCAAAGTTTCCAACCATTTATATAACCAATAACCAAGAAATATTGTTAACACCATAAATAATAATAAAACCAAAAATGAAAAAGGCATGAAAATTCTCCACTGCTTCCACCCATTAATTTAGAGACTATTCTAACTAAAACCAGTAGAAACATGGTAGTAAAACACCTCACAAAATGACCAAGGATATAATAATGAAACAAAATCATAAATATATCAACGATCACCCCATTTCACAACCTACCACCATAACACATATCCACATACTAAAGCTTCCCAACTATAGCCACCATTCCACATCCACATACCATGTCATCATATATCCACAAGATCATCACCACATATCTACCTTCCCAACCACACATTGGTAGGGTAACATAAACATGAAGAGCACCAGTCTCATGAACTCCCACTTCCATGCATACCCACACCCATAACCATATATCCATATCCTCCTCATTATAACCACAACCACAACATCATCATCACCACATCCTCATCACATTATGGTATTATGAAAATGTAGGATATAAACCTAGTTCCCTACTCTTACTATTCCTAACCCCCACCATGTATCATCATCACTACCATATCACCAAGTTAGTGGAATTGTGCATACTTATAAATTCAATCCCTTACAGTCTACATGAATATTCCTAATTTGAGCCATCATATCCCAATACATAAACTAACCGAGAGTTATTATTGCTTTTAAGTATTATCTTTCTTCCTGCTTTTAAAAACTATGCCCCCACAACCATTTCCGTCATATTAAAATAATAACATGGATACCCCACACAAAAAAAAACAGCCCATAAAAAATCATAATCATTAGCATAAACAATCCACATAAAAATAAAACCGCATAATAACAACTTCACAACAAAAAATTCACATTTTTCATATCATTTTTAATCCCAAAATTTACTATTTACCATAATAGTTAATTTTATTATGCCATTAATTTTTCCATGTCAATCCATTCATCAAATTAATTCCCATTTCTAGCCAATCATTCATCATTTATAACATTCATTCCTTCTAGGTTAATACATTTCAATCAAAAAAAGTTATTGATATCTCATTTATTATTTAATTTCAGCCAATACCAACTGATAACCAACCCATTATCATATTCATATCAACTAACCCATTGCTTCATTTCATATTCAATTTCATAATCCATTATTCATTTTATTAATACACAATTTCCCAGTTTTCAACTAACTCCTTTAACCCATAAACTAGTTTATAAATATTTAAATAAGGACATAACATAAAAACATACCAAAAATCATTTCCCAACTTCAATAATTAAACACAACCAAGTTAACCACAAATAACTACAAGTTTAGAAAACAAAAATAACAATGTCAAGCATCAATAATAAGAAACAATGACAATTTTCATACTCAGTTTCTAGAAATTTATTTTTTATTACCATATTAAAATAATTATCTAATTATAAATGTGGGAATTTTTTTCAATGGTAAGAAAAGGAATCCAAGATAGAAAGTATCAATCAAAAAGTTAAACACGTAGTAATAGAATGAAAATATATATAGCATAATAAAATCCATTTCCCCTTATAATTTTCTCTTAACTGGTATGTTATCTTCATTTAGTTCATTATTATTTAAAGAAATCTACCCACATGTTCTTCCCTCTCCCCATGAAGTAAGAAAACCCAAGAGGAAACATCAAATAATATAGTAGATGAATACACGAACATGATTGGAAGGGATTATAATAAGCTACTAAATATAATTACTCTAGAAGAAAATTTATACTTTAGAAATCCACTACCTTTATTTAATATCTGGTACCTATTGTGCAATAAAGGAGAAGAAGAAGATAAAAACATTACATGAACTACATGAGGGGAAATTTAATCACCCTAAACCATAATGATTACCCATAAAACCAAATTCAACTCTCTACACATCCCCTAAATGATGAAGGAACAGGTAGAGAACCAAGAATTAGAAGGAAGAAACTAACCTCAGATCATGAATGAAGGATTTTTGGAAGCTAAGGATTAAGTTCAAGAAAGTGAACTGAAAGGTTTCTTAAAAATGCACTTAAGGTCACCCAAGGTAGAGAGAAATATTTGAAAAATAATGGGATTTAAAGGATCTCTTAAATATATACCTAGGCTAGAAAACACTATTTCATGCTCTGAAATTCCATCATCAAGCCATGATGGGGATATCTTGAACTGTCCTCCATGAATCATTCCATGTATCCCCCAATATCTGTCCCCTTTCAAGCACTATCAACCATCTTTAAATTGATAAAATTGAAGAAGTACACATCATGACTAAAGCACCATGACATGACACTACCCAAAGCAGAACCACTAAAACTCAACCTCTAGGTCCTCATGCTATGATAGAGGCAGATACATCATGACCAAAAAATTGGAAGAACCTCCAAATACAACCTCTTAGGAATCACGCTATAGAATCTAGTGATGTGCCATGAATCCCATCTTCAAAAAATATTACCAACTTCCAATATCACCTTTTATAATGAACTAGACTTCTTTTCATGACTAAGAAATAAAAAAAGTGGAAAATAATAAGATTCATCAATCTTTGTAAGAGTTATTCCCCATAAATCATAAAATTCATTCCTTTGAAAATTTCCCTTCGATCCCTCTATGCTGCGATATCTTCCATCATGTCATGAACAAGCCTCTAATGTGAAAACCAAATCCCAAATCTCAAGCTTTAGAGTTGTGACACATCCTCTACACCATGACACATATGATTTAGATCTACCCCTCTACTATAGTTAGATATTCCTGATTCAACTCATATAATTATGCCACAACCTCCTTATACCTGCTGAAATATCAACTCTAACTCCACCTATCTCCCTCCAATATCTTCCTAATACCTCCAAAACCCAAATCATGAAAAGTAACTAGCTAGAAGGGTCTGGTCCATTACATCGGGTACCCCTCAAATGATTCTCATCCCTAATAATCAAAACTAAACCCATAAATAAACCATAAATAGATAACCCGACACTCCCTATGAGATAAATATAAAATGAGAACCTCACTATAAAAAAACCCAAGTATAGAGATAAAAACCCTATCTCACAACCAAATCCACCTCATATAATCCTTTCACCTCAACTATATTTAGAAATATATACTCTTTGAAAATAATCCTATTGATAATATAGATTTTTTTGAAAAATATATCTAATAATTAAAAATGGGAAAAAGTATTTTAAATTTTAAATTTCAATTAATACACACTTTAAAATGAAATACAAATCCACTAAAAGGGTTTTAGTGAAAGGGGAAGGTTCATCCCTAAACACCCCTATAACTATCTCTTCACCGAACACTGAGAAACACACTAAATCTTTGGGTAGTCATATTGATGGTTCCCCCCAACACTACATCAAAAAAAAGTCAACTCATTGGTCCCAAGACACCTCGAGCTACTAAACCCTAGGGTACTAAGCTTTGTTATAGATCTAGAAGATTATTTCACTCTCTTCTTCCATGAAAGTTGAGACTGAAAACTCAAATCATTCATCTCAACCTTCCCAACCACTCAAGAGGGGACACCATTAGAATCCTCCATCACAGATAAACTTCTCTCAACATTATATGAATTATTTATCACCACTTCCCAATACTTTAACTAAAAAGGTATAAAGGCCACAACATATTAAGACTCAAGTAAGACTCAAAATACCATGTTCGCTCTGTCTCACCAAGAAAAAAATGTGAAAACCATCTAATTAGATCCATAAAATGGTTCCCAATGCTATGCACACTCTCATCCACTATATAATCTCCTGAATATCTTCCATATGATCACACATATGAACTTATGAAAAGAAATCATTCTCGAATAATTCAAGAAATTATTCCCATGACATCTCTTTTAGGTCACCATGACTCCTCTCCCACCATTTTAAGCTGTATTTTGAAACCATAAAACCACCAATGCAACTTAGAATCAATATATAGTCCTCACCAACCCAAAGGACATATCAAACTCTTATAATTAATTCTCACAATCAGGGATGGAACCCCCACAAAAAATCCTCGATACCATTTGTTGCTAAAATCTTAGCAATGATCTATCCTAAAATTCACATTTCTCCTTTACATTCCCAAAACCTCTATGAAATTTTGATGTAATATATTTATATAAAACAATAATAAAGTTAGCATAAAATACACAAGAACATCAACATCTTAGATAACAACACCATTCCATAATAAAACACATAAATCATCATGGACAACTTCTACATTTCACAAAAAAAACATATCAAACTATATGAAATTCTTCATAACCATTCCATCCATATAACAACTCATATAGACACATCACCACTCTCTACTCTCCACATCATAAATAATCTATTCAACCACCAAAAGAATCATCCACAACAATACTAGTCCCCCTCCATCAAACAAAACATCATACCACCTTTTCACAACACCCACATCTCCTCATTCCAACCATAGGAAACCAACCACAATTACCAATACTAATCACCACTTAAATCACCCCAAAATAGTCACAAAACCATACCCTTCCTATACAACCATCCATACCACCATAATATCATCCACAAAACAACCCATCCATCATTCTAACCACACAATCGACCATTCACCACTGCCACATTAACAATCACAACTTCCCACACCAAAAAAGAAAACTAGCCTCAAAACCCACTACATAACACAATACAACACCCAAAATAGCCACAAAAATTTATAACTACTCCCAAAAAAATCACAGTAAAAGTAACAAAAACAACCAAAGAAAACCCAACAATAAAAAAAATCAATAATTAAACTATTAATATGAATTAAGTGTGTCTTGTATGAAAATCATATCTAAATTTTATATTTTCAAACAATATTATTATTACCATATTTAAATTATTAAAATTTCATATAAGGTGATTGAATCAATTAATTCCTAGTAAGAGTAAATAAAAAGAATAATATTTTACTAAAATTGATCACTTTATATATATTTCAAAAAATCATCATAGAACTTCTAGACATGAACTCAATCATGAGAAAAATTTACATTAAACAACCTTTAGATGTTCAAATTATAGTTTTTAAAAATGGGTTACTAGAAAAATATTTCATCACCTTGATGAAAAAATAATAAATTAGCACATAAAAACCAATACACCAAGTTCTTTAAACCATCACACTTTATAATTCAATAATATCACTAAAACATGCTTCAAGATTATAAAATTAAAATATCAAATGCTTCACTTTCATGTTTCATAAGTGATAAGATCAAAATACCATGGAGACATACCTCTAATAATATCACTAACATTATTTAAACATTTTACTACCATGGAGTCATAAATCTATATTACATAAATGGAAACATACTCTTTCTTCCATATTTAGGTGTGACATGCTCAACACAGAAACATGTTTGAGAAAATATATAATATTTTTTTTAATAATTATCTCAAACTTGTTAACTTTAAACATGATTATAAAAACATATAATCCACATCTTACCTTTTTTATGTCACATGCTCATTAAAATTTCAACATGATACATTTATCATTGAATTTATAATTAAACCTGTAAAATAAAAATATTTTAGTATCCATATAATTGATCCATGATTGATAAGGGGAGGAAACAAGTTCATTCATGAAAAATCCCTCTAAATTCAATTGATTGTTACTAAGCATGCTTGTATTATTCCAAGAATCACTGAAATAATGTCCAAAATAATGTCTTGAAATAATCAATTCAGTGTAATAACATGAAATTTTTAAGGGAAACTTGTTTTATAAAGACTCTTAAAAATTAGTTATTACATACAATAATAACAATTTAAGCACACTTTACTATTAGTTCTAGAAAAAATAGAAGTAGATCAACATGCTACGTATCTTAACAATTAAAATGAAAATCGAACTAGCTAAGAGAAAAAATGCTATAGAAAGCATGGGAACGACACATACATGGTTATATAAGGGTTAATTTAAACCATGAAATCTAGTTAATTCTCACTTTAGTAAGGAATAACTATAAATTATCAATAACTACAACACAAAAACACATTCATATAACATGGATATAATCTAGATCATAGATGACTATAAAAATAATAACCACGTTGCATCTCTCTATGATATCTACCCTAAAATAGTTATACTTTCACCTAAAAATATTTATTATTGTTGATGATGAATTTCAGATAGTTCCAGAATTGGGATAATAAAGAGAAAAAAATGTATTTGGAAGAGGAGAAGAAGATTCCATGACCCTGGAGGCAGGCGCGCGCAAGATTCAAGGGATGTACACAAAAGGTCATCTGACACACAATATCTTGCATGCCCAATGCAAGGTCATGAGAGGCTTCGGCGAAAACCCCTCTGAAACCGCCAAAGGCAATGGCGCACAAGAACGCAGGGTTGCGCATGACACTCCTCATGGGGTGAAAAGGATTGAGCTCCCAATGCAACATCAAAAGGGCCCTTGCGCACCAGCGCCCTTGATAAGTATTTGAGTCCCGAGTGTGAAGGCTATGACGGCGCGAAAAATCTTGAATGAGACACTCCTCCCAGTGTGCAAAGGCTTGCGCGCCCAATGCGACGTCAAAGGGGACCTTGCACACCAATGCCCTCGAGAAACCGTTCAGGCCCGAGCGCGAAGGCCCCCGACGGTGCAGAAAATCTTGCACGCCTAATCCGACGTCAAAGGCAGGCTTCCAAAATGACCCCCTAGAAACCACCAAAGGGGTTGGAGTGCAAAATTATGGAAGGCGCACCAAATTTCCTACGGCGAGCAAATGTTTGCGTGCCCAATGCGACGTCAAGTGAGGGATTTGGGCACAGTGCACCTTGCGTGCAGCCTTTGAGGACTTTGGCTATAAAATGAAGCATACCCCCGACCTTCGAGGATGGTGAAAGAAGAAGAAAAAATGCTCTGCTATGCCAAAGACACCTCTTCCATGGCCGCACGAAAAACACTATGGATTCAAGGTATTGGATCTTGCGCGACAGGTCCCCAAAGGGTTTTCCTTTGGGTGGGCCCTTTTGGGCGTGATCCTCATTCATTTCCTTTTACCCCAAGTCCTTTGCATGAAAAATATCCCTCTTTCACGCAAGATTCTCCCTGCATCAGACCTATTTTCTGCATCACCATTCCGATCTGTGTGCAACCTCTCACTTCTTGCATGCATCCTTCCAGTTTGCGCACAACCTTTCCTTTTTTTTTGCGCAAACTTCTCATCTTGCGCGCGACCCTCCTTTTGTGCTCCATGTGCTGTCCTTACTGTAAGGCACTGTGTCCGATCCCCTTTTACGCACAACACACCCGTGTCATGAGCCCTTTTCATGTGCGACCCTTCAGGTTTGCACAAAGTAATTTCAAAGTCCATTGGTTGGTGCTTCCCGTTGCATTGCTTTGCCTCATGCTTCTTCGCCTAGGAACGCTAATGGCTATTGCTTCTTTGTATAGCCACGCTAACATGTACCCCTCAATGGATCACTCCATAACACCCCCTCACAATGGTGTAGCTGATACCTTCCCTTCCCCAAGGGAGGATGGGTATCAGTCATGTAAGTCCTAGGGGTGCGGAGTGAACCCCCCTCATCCGAGCTACAGGATGTTAAACTGCCAAGCACCATCGTCCTCAACACATGACATTAAACTATGGCCTTGCCCTATGTATTATACAAGAGGTGCCCCATATAGGACATTCTATAAGCCCACTGGTCTCCACGAGAGTGAGATCATTCCTCACATGGAATGAGATCTTCTTTATCGGAGCAGTGTCTATCTGTGGGGAAAGGGAAACCATCTTGGTGTAAGCCCCTAACCTTTCTCACAGGAGGCATCATCCCTACTCCTCATATATTCTTCCTGGCTAAAGACTAGGGGGGGGGGATGGGCACCAGATTCTTCCTTTCTCTAGTTCCAAATCCCTCTCCCTTTGGGCTTTATCACCACCGGGCCTCCACCCTAGAGTAAGTACCAATCTCCATTTTGGGCTGCGAACCATGCGTAATCCCTTGTTTCCTCTTTGGGCCGCTAACCACATATAAGCCCCACTCCACTTATCACAGACACACCTTTCACAATGTGATTGTCAGGTCTCTGTTGCCTCTTGTTTCTCACATCGAGCATGACTCACGTGGGCTTAGAGTAAGCACCGACCATGACATCTTCCCTAGGAATCCTAGAGTGTAAGCCCTAAACACCACCCCGAACTACAGGGACTTTGATCCTTGCCAAGGCAAGGTACGTAGGAAGCCTCCCTTAGGTTCAAGCCCAATAACCATTGGTTCTGACCCCCTTCACGTCGGTTCCCACCATCCCAAACTATGGGGACTTTGATCCTTTCCAAGGAAAGGTACGTAGGAAGCCTCCCAGAGATTCAATCCCAATAACCATTGGTTCCAAACCCCTTCACGTTGGTTCCCACCATCTAGAACTATGAGGACTTTGATCCCTACCATGGAAAGGTACATAGGAAGCCTCCCTGAGGTTCAAGACCAACAACTATTGGTTCCGACCCCCTTAACGTCGGTTCCAACCATCCCGAACTATGAGGACTTTGATCCTTGCCAAGGCAAGGTATGTTAGAAGCCTCCCTGAGGTTCAAGTCCAACAAACATTGGTTCTGAAACCCTTCACATCGGTTCCCACCATCTCGAATTATGGGTAATTTGATCCTTACCAAGGCAAGGTACGTAGGAAGCCTCCCAGAGGTTCAATCCCAAAAACCATTAGTTCCGACCTCCTTTATGTCAGTTCCTACCATCCCGAACAACGAGGACTTTGATCCTTTCCAAGGAAAGGTACGTAGGAAGCCTCCCTGAGGTTAAATCCCAACACCCATTGGTCCCGACCATCTCTATGTCATTCCACCCTTGTCTTTCATGACGTTAAACTGTACGCCCCTTTGTCCTGCATGAAACTAAACTATCCCCCATCCAGCGGCAAGCTATTGTGCCCCCATCTGGTGGTAAGACATTGTAAACCCCATCCCGAGGCAAGATGTTGTGATCCACTACCCAATGGTAAGACATTGTGAACCTCACGTAGTTGCAAGCCATTGTGATCCCCATTCAGTGATAATCCATTGTCAACTCCAGTCAGCAGTAAGCCGTTTTCAACCCAAACC
Source organism: Viscum album (assembly GCA_963277665.1). Taxonomy (NCBI): domain Eukaryota; kingdom Viridiplantae; phylum Streptophyta; class Magnoliopsida; order Santalales; family Viscaceae; genus Viscum; species Viscum album. The sequence continues at coordinate 919,435,807 of OY728131.1, forward strand.
TAGCAGAAATTCGTTGTCGTCCCTTCCGTTGGGACCCATATCTATGGTCCATCCCAGTGGGTTCAGACCAACTTCAGGATGCTAACCATGAATAAGCCCAAGTATATCATCGGTTCATTGTCCTCTGCGCACACCCTGATCCCATAACCCACTGAACTATGCAGACTTTGATTCCCTGCCATGGGGATACGTAGGAGGTCTCTTTGAGGCTCAAGACCAACATCACTATTTCCCTCAGGTCGAATCCATTTAATTCTTTATCCAATTAACTTAACCATCCATCATCCATCCTATTTCTTAACCAGGATGACACATCCCGGTGAGATCATGCCAATTCACCTCCTAACACCAGTGTTACCTCTAGGGGTTGCACCCATCTGATTTACTCTAGTCAGTGTTCCGATCAGTCTAATCCATCTCTTCTAGATTTCAAACCTACGACATACCCTGTGTTAAACATGAGAAGCTGAGAAAAACCTCAGAGACATGCCTATATCATATAATTCCCCGCATTCGACGTGGGATGCCTCCGGCTTCAGCACCCTTGAGAAGCCCTATAATAAGGGGAAGAAACCCAGACGCGCTAGTGTTCTAGCATCCATACATGCCAGCGACGTCCAACATGACTAATCCCCTGACCAAAGGTTGATTCCTTGACCGGAACCCTTGTAATGACTTGACAGAAGTAGTATAATTAACCAGCGTCCATGAAGATATGGCACTAGGAAGAGTTTCACAAACAACGTCTTAATCTATAAGGGAGACCCGGACTAGGTAATGAGTTTAGAGGAGAAATCCATGGAAGGAAGAACCGAAATCCCATAATCCCATTTCGATCAAGGAGAAAATTTCCCTGAATAAGTGATGGATACCACCCACCATTGGAAAGTAGGAATACGGGGCGAAAATCAGCATGTCCTCGTTGTCCTCAAATAGATGGATGCGCGCGCCCCGATGAAAGCATCAAAAATAGGAATGGTAAACCCGACATGAAGTTATTATCCTTAATGTGTAGGTTAGTAGAATTAGAGACATCAGTGGATTATCATGTCACCAGATCTATTTATTCGACGCTCGGTCCCTCCAAGAAAATATTGGGCCCGACATGAAACTCACCAGAAGTAGGGGCAGTTAAAACGTTGGACATCCCAGTCTGCAACGTTGTCAGCATGGATCCTTCTTACCAGTCATGGAAGATGGAATGGATCTGGGGAATTGGACATCAATTTATTTGTTTCATCAATAATGGTTTAATCTCCCTTCTTTCCAAGAACCAAGCTACTACATCAGGAATCCGATCGCCACCCACCCAACGATGTAAGGGTAGGGGCAGAGCCAACGCGGCAATCCCGCGTGGCTCCACTGTTTTTATGAAAGCTTCCATAACCATAGCTGCTGGGTTCCCATGCCCCATCTCCCCTTCTGAATTTGTTCAATAAAGGGTAATAAATGACCTCATACACCGATACGAGGAGGAGGGGATTATCCTGACTTGGGATATGGCCAACCAGGATTTAGAATCATCTGCGCCTCATCGCCACCACTACCCCCAAGGGCTGTGCAGGGAGCCACTGCTCCCCACTCCAACATACAATCGTTTTGAGAGCCTCTCCCCGAAACGTCTCGATGAATCCCTCCCCTACGTCGACGAGGTAGGGGATGTCTGGGCCAACCCGACCGGGATCCCATTTCAGGGGCTCCCACTAGGCCACGCCAGCACCACCACCCTATCCCATGAGTCGAGGAGTAGGTAAGCCATGAACCTGCATCGCCAGTCCTAGTCCAGCTGACCTGATTCCAGCATCAGGCGTAGGCCGAGGAGGACGCCCACCAAGGGGCATCGACGTTAACAACTACTGTGGCTCGTGCCACCGCCTATGTATATCATCATCCCCCTATGTATTATAAGAAGGGAAACTCATATACCCAACCTAGATTGAGGCCCCAACCGCCCCACGGGTAGGCTGGGTCGACTCTCTTAGTCACTGGCTCAGGGAGTGCCTACCGCGGGCCGACCCGCAACAACGACACCCAGTACGGAGGTCCTCCCCGTACCTCCACCATAGAGAACTTGGGTCCTCCTCGATTCCAATCTCGGAATGGAGGTTCGCCCTATTCCACCTTTAATCCGAATGAGGGTCCCTCCCCCTGACAGTGACACTCAGTACGAAAGCCTCTCCCATGCTCATTACGTCGGTTATGGGGTCATTCCTCCTGCCACAGACTTCTAGTGTGGGGAAATTGCACATCCGGTCAATCTCCAGCGTGGGGGCCCTCCCCATGTCCTTGAAATAGTTGGAGAAGGTCCTCCTCACCTCAAAAATCAGAGGAGTGAAGGTTATGTTTGCTTCACCAACACCCAACACGGAGGTCCTACCCGTGTTCAGCTTGACCAGTACGAGGACCCTCCTCACGCTGATACTGCCAGGGGAAACAATCATGAAGGTCCTAAATATGCTCCTATCAGCTCCAGTAGAGGTTCTACCCACTCCATCATTTCCTTTGGAGATTCCCTCCATACATTAGTCAGTGGGAACGATAGTCCTCCACGTGTTCCCTTTGATATTTGTCCAGGTGCTCCTTGAACCCCAACTCACTTAGGTGGAAATAATCTCCTCCCCAGCACCAGTACTACCGAAGGTCCTCCTCATTTTGGAAATCTACCCTGTCCCGAAGAACCATCTCGGGGTAGGAGGGCGAGTCATCGATGCCATAAAAATAATACTGAGAAGATACAGACCGAGATTAGTCCAGTATTCTTCTCATATTCTGAGGCAGAATACGATTCAATGATCGAACCCTCACCTAGATCCTCCGTGTCAAGGGATGGGGTAGGAACAAGGCGCATCAGCCTCATACTTCCAGAATGTGAGGTCCATCTAATTCCTACCTCCCTCTACAGGTATATCCAAGAGGAAAAATATTTGGCAACTCCATAGGCTTCAGCCATGCAATCACCACCATCATCACCAAAAGCACTCACTACCTTGACCATAGATCACATAAAGCTATTCTGGGGACCAATGGAAGATGAGTAGTAGTGTGGTCTATTTCTAGCAGCCATACTCCCTATGCTGGAAACTGCGATCGTCAGCCCGTCTTACCGAGATGTGGTGGCTAAGTCACTACACTCTTTGGAGGATAGCCCGAGATGTGGTAATTTGTCAGCTCACTCACCGTATTCTCCGCCAGCCAGCCCACCGTCCCAGTGGTCTACCTCAGTACCACTAATGGTTCCCCAGCTGCCTCCGGTCGAAGAGTGGGGAAATGAAGGGCTAGACCCTGAATCTGGACCAAGGAGATTTTGGGATATTCTCACAGCGGACCATTTTCCTAAGATGTTTTTTCCAGTTGCAGTGCCAAATTTCAGGGCTCCAGAAGCACTCACCGAGGATTAGGTTGGATGCTTTCTCTAGACCCTCTGGGTGACTCATTTCCATCTTCTTCATCGACGAGTGGCCTATCCCAAGAGTCAGGTGCATTTTGAAGACATCATCCGATAATATCATTTGTTTGATTTGTATGCACTCCCTGTGACCCAGTGCCCTGAGTCACCAAGTCTCCACAGGACCCTCCAACAACGATGCATCCAAATATTTACAGTGCTCCATAGGATAATCAAGGAGGCTTATCCCCATGTGTAAATCCATGGCTGGGGGCAGTACATGGACCTCTATTTCAGTTCTATCTGGCACCAACCCGATTTGTCAAGCAACATAGAGGATATGCCTCCAGGAAGGGTCACAGTTAACATGGACGACCTGCTGGGGGGTGAGAATGAGCTAGAGCTTCTTGGAGAGGACCTACCCACTGAGGGAGTTTCAAACCTCTTAGATCTGTTGGGAAGGATTACTCATCAACAGAGGAATATACCGGGTCTTCCCATACCCACCGAGGCATTGGTCCTCATCTGAAATCCCAAAAAGGGTAAGGAGCACCTCAGAGCCGTCAAAACCCTCCAACATGTCTGGCTCATTGCAGAAGGTGGAAGACGATCCCAAAAAGCTACATTGCATCAGAAACTCACTGAACACAAGAAGATGATCGATGACATTATTTCTAAATGCATTGTAGAGTGAGGACTAGACTACGGTGATCCTTGGAAATGGCAGTAGGGGCAGGCACAACTTCCCCTCGGTGAACTGCCTCCAGGTGACCCTGACCATCCTACCCACGCAGACAAGGTTGAGGCAGGAACTTACGGTAAGAGGGCGCCGTATGTGTCTACAAATCCTCTTGAACGGTGTGAAAATCCTCAGGACCTAGCTAAGGTTCCTATAGCTGCTCTGCAGGTCATTTCGCCAGCCTCTCCACGAGTCTTCAAGCCTTCTTATCGTGTTGAAGAACCTGCCAACACGCTGGTGGTCAGGGATCCCCATCAAGACATGAACCCTCACCCAGATGATCCAATGACGACAATCATTGCCCGCCTCGAGGCATTGGAGACACAACAGGTGGAAATCCTGCCTGATGGAAAGCCTTATCCGACGTGGGTGGATGATATGCCAGCACGCCTGGGTTTCGAGAATCCAACTTTTTCCCCCTTAAACGAGACAGGGGACCCGCCACAGCACCTGACCCATTTTTTCTCAAGGTGTGGGCCCATTTTGGGAACTCCAGCACAACAGGAATCTACCAAGCTCTGGTGCTTCATACAGACATTGGAGGGGCCGACGTTCATCTGGTACAGCTAGCTCCCCATTAGATCGGTAGCCGACTGGGAAGACCTCTGTAGGAAATTTCTCTACCAGTTCAGTTCCACCACTTGGAAGACGAGTATCGCGGACCTCTTCAAGTGAAAGAAGAGTCCTAATGAGCTCGTTTTAGACTTTGTCACTCGATGGAAAGGGCTCACATACTCTCTTGACATGCCACTCACTCAAGAGAAACTGCTGACGATGTGCGCAGGGAATGTCAAAACTGAACTAGTCCCCTCTTTGATCACCCAGAACTACCCCGAGGGATTCTGAGACTCCTTTGATAAGGCCCAACACCTAGAAGAAGCCTTACAGTAGGCTAAGAAGGCACGTCCATTGCCTCTTAAAATCCCTATGAGAAGGGAAGACAGGGCCGAGACCACCATAGTGGCTCAAATAGAGGTCCCCAGGCAACTAGAGTTGTTACCAGTGGAGCCTCCTCCACAGCCTCGAAAAGGCCCTCCACCTCAGGTGAAAACTCTAGCCTAGTATCGACTACCTCAGAACTATCAGGCTCCTCCATACAATGCACTTCCACCGCCTAGGCGAGATAACCAGGCTCCACTTCCATGACAGGCTCCTCTAGCCCCTCATCAAAATCAGGCTCCAAGGGACCCCTTTCTAGATATGAGGAACCAGACCTACTTTTTCAATGAGGCTCAAGTCCTTGATTAATTCCGAAGTTCCTTGGATCAGGGGAATGTATGTTTTCCTACATGCAGGAGGCCAGAAGAGGCGAACCTCACTGATCGCCCTAATTACTGCCCCTATTACCAGATCCTGGGGCACACCCTCAAGCAGTGCTATGTGTTTAAAGAATAGATTCAAGAACAGGTGGATAAAAACATTGTCCGGTTAGGCCCAGCTCCAGCACAGGTGGAATGTATCCCCGTGAGGCCAAACAACAACAGTGATAGCGAAGGAGAGTGGCATCAAGTTTCTAACCGTGGGTCCCAAAAGTATAATGATTGGATGGATCGTAAAATAGTATCCCATGACCATGGTGTTATCTATTCATGCTTGAATCGGCCAGAGCCTTCAGAAGCCACATCTACTACTTCTGCATCGTTATCTCAGCAGTACCCTTCCCAGAAGAGAAAACACCAGCGGCGCAAGGGAAAAAAAGTCCCCCACCAATGCCATCATCGTCCCGTACTCTCGGCGACTTCATGACCTCAGAGATGGCGATTCCTCCCAGAATCCATCCAGTGGAGGATGACTCTTCGAGTGACAGTCAAAGGTATGCCTCAGTTAATACTGTAGAGCTGGTAAACCCTTACATAATTCATGACGATGAGGAGTGCCAGGAGGATCCTTCCAATGTCCCCAGCCATTGCCAGCATTGATGGATCCATGACAATATGGCACATCAGAGTGCCTCAATCTGTACTTCCAGCCAGGATGTGCATGCTACTGAAACCAGGCAGCAAGCCCATCATAGATCTCAGCATGCGCAACCTTCTCATCTGGTGACATCTTGTCCGCCTTCACCACTGTTCGTGTTGTGTGATCAGGTAGAGCCACCTCGACTGTGTTGTGATCAACCATACTTTTCTCTGGACCAGTCTTAGTCATCTGGCCCTCATTCAGTAGTCATTACGTAGGATTCGACTAGTGAGCAACAGGATATTCCTAGCACTAGTCAGCCGCTGGTCTGGCCGACATGGCCCACCATACGTCCTATCATAGAGAGACCTCCTGTAAGTAGAAGTTCACACCTGGAACAGAAGTATGATGTTCTCAAACATCTTTCCAGTATTCCAGCATAGATCTTCATCCTTGAGGCCCTTCGCCTGTCATTAGATATGCATGATGTCCTTGCCGAGGCTTTAAGAAGACCCCTCTAGTTTGAGATAGAGGTAACATCCGTAGAATCCTTCCATGCTGAGGCAGTTGAGCACGCTGAATACCAAGCCATCATCTCATTCTTTGGAAAAGATGAAGGCTCTCCCATACAGGGGCACATTCTCCCACTGTACATCACCGACTAGTTCAATGGAGGGAGGTTCGTCACTGTCTTGTTGACACGGGCTCTGGAATCAACCTAATCCTGACTCAGACACTGTGAAAATTGGGGTTGTACGAGAATGATCTGAGTCCCTATAACCTAAGAATCCAATGTTATAACATGATGTAATAGACACTGGTCAGAAAGATCCGCTTTAAGACCCAGTTCGGTGGCCTAGTTTCCAACACCGAATTTATGGTTGTCTCCCAGAACACCACCTACAATGCGCTGATGGGAAGGCCATAGATCCACTTGCATGCATCAGTTCCTTCATCGTATCACAAGTTCCTCAAGTAATCCCTTAATGGTCAAGTGGCTGTTCTTCAAGGTGATGTATCTCCCTTTGACTCTTGTGAATCTATCTATCTGGATGCCGACTATTACAAGAGCAAAGACAAGTAGATTCAGGATAATGAGGTTAAGCATGTCACGACTGTGACCAACCCGTGGACAGATCTAGATGATTCCTACATCTCTCCAATCCACTGATTGGAGGCTACAACTCCAGACATGGGACAATGCTTTGTTGTTTCTGAAATGAGAGGGGAACACATTCCCAAGTCTAAGTGATGCAATATAATCACCTCATACTCCTACACAAATCAGTCTCAGGTGATCCCAGAGCCTCCTACTCTAATAAGGTATCGGGATTTCCGCCCCATGACAACGACAATACATCATAATTGATTGTTTTTCCAAGCCAAGAATTAACTGGATCAAGCCAGCGTGCCACTATTGCTTTGATATCATCAATCATGGCCCCTTGGGCTGAAGACTAGATAGAATCGGATCAACATTCTTTATCGCTATGGTTTCGGCAGCACAAGAGCTCCCCAACACAGTGTTCACTACCACTCAAGCTGGTACCAGCCTCTCATCGAGATTTGCTGACTCAGAGGAAACTCCTCCCATCGAGGATCCCTTCTATATAAGTGAAGAAGAGGATTTATAAGATGCTCCCCCTCCTTTTAAGAGGGCATCACCACCACAGTGGATGAATTGGTATAGGTGAACCTCGATAGTGAGGCAGACCCAAAACCCACATTAATCAGTACCACCATGCCACTTGAGGAGAAACAACAGTACATAGAATTCTTTAAACAACACTGTTGTTTATTATCCTGGAGTTATGACAAGATTCTAGGACTAGATCCTCAGGTATCGATCCACTGCCTCAGTCTCCTGGTAAATCATCGCGGGTTCAAGCAGCCTCCCAGAAATATACACCCTTCTCATGGTGCCTTGGTTGAGGTAGAATTTGATAAGATCATCAGAGCCAATTTTGTTAAGGAGGTACAATGCCCCAAATGGATGGCCAAAATTGTGCTAATCAGGAAGAATAATAGATAGATCAGAGTCTGCATTGACTTCTGGGATCTCAACCGTCACTGTCCAAAGGATGAATTTCCCCTTCCTATAATATAATTATTGATTGATGCCACAGTTGGGTTCCAGGACCTATATTTCATGGATGGGTATTCCAGGTATAACTAGATATAAATGTATCCCTAGGATGAGGACTCTACAACCTTCATGGCACCGCAAGGTACTTTATATTACCAATTCATACCTTTCGGTTTAAAGAATACAGGTTCCACTTATCAGCGGGCTATGTATCGCATATTTAAGCCGATCCTCGGAACGTTGGTGGATTGTTACGTGGATGATCTGGTGGTAAAATCTGACAAATGTACAAACCATCTCAAATACCTTGAGAAAGTGTTCAGATTCCTCCGTTCCCACCACCTGAACATAAATCCATTGAAGTTCACCTTCAAGGTCACCTATGGAAAGTTTTTCAACTTCATTTTCAGATATAGGGGAATCGAAATTGACCTGAAGAAGATTATGTCCATCAATCAGATGTCTCCCCTGAGTAACATTTAGGAGCTTCGAGGCTTCCAAGGCTACTTGGCCTACATATGCTGATTCATCGTCAATCTGGATGGAAGGTGTAAGCCTTTTCATGGCTCATGAATAAAGGCACTGTCTATGAGTAGGACGAAGAATGTTAGACTAATTTTGAGGATATCAAGTAGTACCTGCTTTGGCCTCCAGTCTTAATGCCACCTGTCTCTGGAAAGCTATCGGTCCTTTACGTGACTTCCCTGGAACAGTATCTCGATTCCTTTCTCGCCCAAAAGAATAATTAGGAGACATAGAACAGTATTTAATGCCTCGACAGCATGCTCCTCGATTTAGAGACCAGATACTCCCCTATCAAGAAGATATGCCTTGCGCTGGTATTCATAGTACATAAATTGCGACATTACTTGTAGCACCATGAGGTACAACTGGTGTCCCGAGTAGACCTGCCCTATGTTGACATGCCATCTAGCTCGGTGGGTAGTGATTCTTTTGTCGTTCTACATCAGTTTTGTCCCTCAGGAGGATATTAAGGGGAACGCATTGACATAATTCCATTCTGCACATACAGCTCTTGTAGACCATTCTCTGGATCTTTATTTCCCCGATAAAGAGATTCTCTCAGTAGACCAAGCCATGTCGTGCTTGAAAATGCACTTAGATGGTACTTCGTGGAGCCCCACTGGCAGAAGGATCAATGACCCAAGGCTCAACAGAGTAGGCCTAGGTATTGTCTTCATTAACCAATCACAAGCCATTATTCCGTATTCATTCATATTGTCAGAAGGCTACGCCAACAATGAGGTGGAGTATCAGGCTCTCATTACTGGCCTCGAGCTAGCCATCGAGATTTAAATCCCCCATTTTCATGTGAAAGGGGACTCCGAACTGGTCATCAAGAAGATCAACGGTGACTATGTCGTCAAGAAATTTAGAGCTCGTACCATTTTTGGAACACACTCTCCAGCTAATGGCCCAGTTCCCATCTCGGCCAGAAGTTACTCATGTCCCTTGATCTCAAAACGGTCGAGCTGACGCCCTAGCCAGCCTTGCTGCATCACTTGCAGAGCCCAAACAGGATGATCTAATTATCCACATGGCACACCAGAGATTCATCACTACTTTCACTCTAGATGATTATGATAGCCCGTAGGTAAGCCACCTTACCATTGACGCCTCCACATCAGGACCCCCAGGTCCCCCAGATGCAGTGATTGAAGTGACTCCTAACTGAAGAACCTCTTTTGTTGAGTATCTTTAAAAAAGTAATCTCCCAGTGGATCAGGCCGAGTGCAAGAAAATTCGATGCTTCACATTATAGTTTACCCTCGAGGATGGTCCTGGTCTTGAGAAGATCCTCTACAAGTGCGAGTTTGATGGGGTTATCCTCTGTTGTTTTCAAGGAGTCGAGATTTTTCAAGTCATGCAGGAGGTTCATGTCGGTTCCTATGGGGCTCATCAGACCGGGCCGGAACTATCTCACCAGATCCAGATATTGAGGTATTTTTAGTGTAGAGACCCGAAGCTTGACGTACATGGACATTATGTTACTTTTTAGGAATACTTAATACATAACAAAAACAAACACTCAAGGACCGTAATAGTTTAGTGTCTTTGGAAACTTGGAATATAAACTTCTAATCATGTTAAAAGATCTTCAACATCTCCCATAACGATCTTCCACTTTTTGTTTCCTTACCTAAAACCTTTCTTTTAATCCTGAGGGAAAAGAAAACATAAAAAGGGTGAGCTCAAATTCTCAGTAAGGGTAAGCATGGATAAAATAAAACATACTGTATACATTTGAACTTAAAAACATGAACATAATGTTTAAACATCAAAATATTGAGAAACGACATAAAACATCGAAGTACATAAGGCATAGATCATAATGGAACATAAATAATGATAAAATAGCATGGGAATATAACTTGTAATTGTGGAAAAACATTAATCACATGACATGATTTCCATAGTAGCCAAGGCATTGCTTCCAAGACCATCTTAGTGGACAAAGTCCCTTACTAAACCGGGTTTACTTGCTGTTCCAGCCCTGTATTACTGAACCAGATTTACTTGCTGTTCCAGCCATGTCTATCTCATGAGATATAAATCCTCACACAAAGCATTGGAGGGAGATATAGGTCCCACCCATCTCATAATGAAATCATTCTTTCATGTGCCACAAAATCATAAATCATACATTATAGCATAACCCATGTAACAGAATGGGATTCTTAAACATCATGCCATCATAACATAATCCATATAAAAAAATGGATATAATTTCATCATAAGAAGAATCAAACCATGTAAATAATGGAGAAATTATACTTGAAACATAAACATATTAAATAATGTCATTTTAGATGGAAAATATTTTTGATAAAACACTTGAAATGAATTCTTGAGGAAAATATCCTTTCTTCTTTAAAATCATTTTCTTTTCAAAAAATGTCATTCATTTTTAAAAGGAAAGGATTTTGTTGAAAATAGTCATGAAATATTTTGGAGTAAGCTTCATGAAAATAAGGCTTTATAAAACCTTAAAAATCCTTTCATGCCGTATAAGTTAAAAAAAAAATTCTTCTCGTACTTTTGCCGGAAAAGTCAAAAAGTACCTTATAAAAAAAAAGATTCTTTACATACCATGTAGTAAAATTCAAAATCGGTAAAAAGGAATTTAAACATACATGCAATCATTTTTAGAAAATAGGTACGTGGATGATAAATATAACCCCAGTAAATACTTACGAATAAACAATCTCGGATAAAAACGAGATTGAAAAAGTTATCCCTTACCTTAGGTCCGATATGCTTCGTATGTATCTGAACCTCCTATATAATGATTTAAATAATGAAATTGACTTATTAAAGAATCATATTTATTGTTATTATATCATATATGGTTTACTTATGACTTTATATTACCCGTTCTTTTGTAAATCCCATGTTAAAGCAACGTTTTGGGTAAAATCATCTTATTTATCGTATGTGTTTGGACTTGTTGTTCTTGATGTTATTATTACTTATATCATGATTTACTTACTTAAAGAATGTAAATCATGATTTATATATCATATATATTCATTATATATCCAGCATATACATGTATTTATAATAGTACATAACATATGGAGGTAAGAAATGAAATGCACCGTTCATGGAGACGGTAAGCCGTACGTACACATGAACGCTACTTTAATTTCTATTTATTATTTTAATGGAATAGATATATTATAATTCCAGTATAATATCATATATAATATAATTAACTTCATCATTTATACATCCCACATAAGGCATTAATGAATCACATCACTTTGAGGCGGCGGTAGTTCGCACTTCTTCAAATGAGATCATCGTATTTACCCACTATGGAAACCATAAAGTATTGATATAATTGGGAAGTAAATAAGAATAAGGAAATCATAAACATAATATATATCATATATAAATACAGTGCCATCATAATTTCCACCATGAGAGGTGGTAGGAGAAAATCGAATAATCATCGTTTCGTGAGGCGTTAGTTTTCCATCCACAAAAACATTATGTTCTTCATACATTAGATGGAGGTGTGTGTAAGTGTAGTTATAATACTTCTCATAACAACATACTAGTATATTGAGGATACTGGTGTTGTTACAAAATAAAGGATTAAAAAGATTTTAGGGGTTGGAGAAGTAGAATAAAAGAAAACAACTTAAGAGGAACTATTACCTTTAATTTGGGTAACTTCCTTTAGTTTGAACCAAAAGGACTTCTTGAAGTGCCTTATGCCTAATGTAATGATTCTAGGGGGAGGAGAGGGATGTATGGAGATTATTTGGGAAGATTTTGGACGATCCAAAATGCTTTAGAGGTGTGAGAAATTGCATATAAGTGGTCTCCTTTTATAAGGGAGAGGAGGGGCTCTTTAGGAAAGTGTGAAAACATCATTTTATTATAAACTTATATTCGGTTTCAAGAGATCCAAAACACATTAATGTCTAATATAAGATGACTCATATTATAAATAAAATAATCCAATAGGAATTGGACAGGTTTTGGATAATATTTTAATCATTATAATCTTATTTATTTAAATCATTTATTAATGAGGTAAATACTGCATCATTATTGTGTCATAAATAATTTAATTTATTTGATGTCTAAAAATTATAAAAAAATACCAACATGTAGGAAATCTTTTTATCTTTACAATTAATATTTATTGTAGAAAATATAATTTATATAGCCCCTTATAAAAATTAATTACTAAAAGATTTTTGTTAATGCCAATTTTGTCTTTATATTAAATTAATTAATCTAATGCGTCATTGTCTTTCATAAGTGGCTCCATGGGGTCCCAAAATCGACCCAAGGATTCCCATGGTCGGCCATTACTTATTAAATAAGTTTTGGACAAGTGTTAAGGTAATTTTGAATTATTATAATATTCTTTTAACCTTGAATTACCCTATTTACTTTTAACCGTGGTAAATAAAAGTAAAACGTTACTATTCACCAAAAATTATTTTCATCTCATTGAACCAAATTTTAGTCCTTGATATTAATCGTGTCTCTCATATTTTCAAAATTCAATTCACAGAAGTGGTAAAATTTCATTTAAATGAAAAAGTCAGTTTTTTAACTACCACTAAGTGGTTTCACTATTCATCAAAAATTGAAGTTTTTCAGAAAAATACCAAAAATTCAGCCTAAGAATTATTTGATATTCCGAATTCAAAATTGATTTCTATTTTTCCAAATTCAAAACATAGAAGTGGCATTAATTAATTTTAAAATTAATTCCTGTTATCAAAACAAATAGCGTGTTTTTAAGAAACAATAACTATCAAAAGATTGATACTTGTTTATATCCAATTTCAAAGTGAAATTAATTCCAACGAACAAAATTGGATTAAATGGTAAAAATATATTCTAATTAAACTTTAAAACCAATTAAAAAGATAATCTAACCATATAAATTATTGCGATGAAAAAAGTTGTTTTTAATTAAAATATAGTGTGTTTTTACTATTCATTAAAATATGAAAGTTATCAGAATAATATGAAAAATTTATCCAAAGTAAATTTTTATATCCTGATTCCAAGGAAGAATTTTATTTTGTCAAATTGAACTTATAGAAATTTCAAAAAAAATATTTAATGTGGGTGCACCATCAAAAGGCGGGAAAACTGCATTTTTTGAAAAATACATATTTTACACGAAAAATTTATTTTTTTCTCATACCATATTCTAGAAAATGTGTAAGATGAATAATAATGTTATAAAATTCAAAATGTAGTTAATACTATTCATAACAGCTAGTCCATAATAATATTATAACAATATATCATTGTTTAGTGAAACCCGATATTGCGTACTACACACACTATCGAGGAAGGTCACGATTGCGTGTAATACAAGCTAAGTCAAGGTTGCGTGTAGTGAAAGACTCCTTTGTTGTTGCGTATAACAAAATACAACCATATTACATTTATACATTGAATATATATATATATATATATACACACTCAATGTTACGTAGAATAACTACTATCAAACAAACTTGAAATTGTGTGTAACACGATCCAAGAATAGTGTTGCGTATACTGCAAGCTAATACGGTGTTGCGTATAGCGCAAGATAATCTTTGTGTAGCGTATAACACAAGACATAAATGAAATTAAGAGAAATATTTTTCATAAAATCTCAGGGTGTTACATTTGGCCCTCTATGATCCATGACTGCATCGAGTTCACCAAAAGGTGTCATGCATGTCAAGTTCATGCCAACTTTATGCATCAGCTACCAGATCCCCTCCACACTACCAAGTACTCTTGGCCATTTCTGGTATGAGGACTCGATGTCGTGGGACCATATGCACCAGTGATAGCTCGCCAATGCCGGTTCATCCTGAATACTAAAGATTTCTTCTCCAAGTAGGCGGAGGAAGTTCCAATCAAGGAGGTCAAGGTCCATTCCATCGTTGAATTTGTGAACTCCAAATTCATCTATTGATTTGGAGTCCCTCACACCATCATCACCGATAACGACAAGAACTTCCAGGTAATTGAGCTAAAGAAACTGTACACTAAGTACAAAATCCGTTCTAACCATACCTCCCATTATCATGTGCAAGAAAATTGACAGATCAGGGCATTCAACAAAACCCTCTCTATCATTCTGTAGAAAATGGTTGGTTAGAACAATAAGAGTTGGCCGGACAAGCTCCCCAACTCCCTTTGGGATTATCAGACGATGACTCATAATTCCACCCAGGTGACCCCATATTCCCTGGTGTATGGAACGGAGGACAACCTACCCATTGAGATTCAGTTTCCCTCTTTGCGCATAGATTTCTATGATTAACAAGCACCAAATAAAGTAGCTGAAATCCATCTGGATGAGTTGTAAGCACTCAACGAGAACATACTTCGTGCCCTGCACAATCTGTAAAGGCATAAGAATAAGATATCTAGAGCTTTCAATAATAAAGTTCACCTTCGCTCCTTCTTGCAAGGCGAATTGGTGTTGGCCCTGAGAACACCAATGATACCTGGTAGGAAACCACCCAAGTTAGAGACCAAATGGGAAAAACCTTACATTATTCACAAGATTTACTCCAAGGGCGCATACTCTCTGGTTACCATGGATGGTGAGTGTATAACTCCTCCCACCAATGCCAAGTTCCTCAAGTAATACTTTTCCTGAGTCGTATGGTCCCGCATGACCATAAACTATATGGTCCCACATGACCTTAAACTGTATGGCCCTGCATGACCTTAAACTGTATGGCCCTGCATGACCTTAAACTGTATGGTCCCACATGACCTTAAATTGTATGGTCCCAGATGACCTTAAACTGTATGGTCCCGCATGACCTTAAACTGTAAGGTCCCGCATGACCTTAAATAGTATGGTCCCGCATGACTTTAAACTGTATGGTCCCGGATGACCTTAAACTGTATGGCACCACATGAACTTAAACTATATGGTCCCACATGACCTTAAACTATACGACCCCATATAACCCTAAACTTCATCATGGTCCTACATGACCTTAAACTGTCGGGTCATACACAACCTTAAACTGTTGGGTCCTACATGACCTTAAACTGTCCAGTCTTACATAACCTAAACTGTAAAATGTTCAGCATGACGTTAAACTATATATTGTCCTACATAACATTAAATTGTATGTCATCCCGCATGATGTTAAACTGTGTGTCATCATGCAAGATGTTAAACCGCAAGAACTATGTACGAATTGATTCCCATCCCCATGGGATACATAGGAACGCTCAGACACTTCATCTTGAGTCCTACCCCAGTGTCCTCTTTGACTACCCCCTGGGTATAGTTCTCTTTGATGATCCCACATGGTGTCTTATAGGCTTATTTGGACCTAATCATGTTAGGATTATGATGATTTCACCATGTTCCCTCCCTCATTCTTCTCTCCTCCCATGTCCTCACCACACGACATTAAACTGCATGGCCTTCAGAACTATGTATGGCTTGATTCCCATCCTTATGGGATATGTAGGAACGCCCAGAAATTTCGTCCGTAGGCCCATCCCCAAACTTCAAGACCTTCTATTGGGTCGACATACATGGTGTGTTACAATCTTTTTCCCTCATCCATGTTGAGTTCATTATGACTGTACTGTGTATCCCTCCTCCCTAAAGATCCCCACCTCTTCTACTTTCCAGCTTGACTTTAAGTTTCACATGCACATTTATGCTCCGCACACTCCATCATTTGGGTTTACATTATATTTCACATCTGAAAGGGTCCCTGAACGATATAGATACTTAGCCTAAGGTCTCTCATACCATTACATGCCAACACCCCTGAGGACTTCGAACGAAAAATTGATACAAGTCCGGCGTTGCGAATATGGTCAGCGGTCAATGCTCATTTGTTGTTCCCATTTCAGGTCACCACGATGTGGATGCTGTGTTTCGAATTTGGTCAACAACTATCCTTTGTCATTGTTATCACCCCCATATGTCCCAAAAATGTAGTGTAGTGGCTCATTCTGCCCTGCTGTCTCTTCAAGCCTTGGTCTGCCTCAGGCAGGAGTGTGATTCCAGCTATCAGACCCTTATGTGATGGGAAGAGCCTAATCATACTACTTGTTTCTCACACCGAGCATTGATTAAGTGGGCTTAGGAGCTGAGGTAAGAAAATACCCACATGAGAGGTCATTTGGCTACAATTGGCTGGGACGACCAGCCTTGGGTCCCTCGACCCTTTCGCCCCCCTGGCTTGATTTCTCATTTAGGAGTGTGCAGTGTGGTATGGACTCATGTCCTTATTCACATCAGGCTATTTTTCCACACCACACATAACCCCTTTGAGACATCCCTCCATTTATCATCCTTTCTATGAGCACAAGCCTCACCATGCTTTGCAAGCCCCATCATTTGGGTTTCCATCATCTTCTATACCCAAAAGGACCCCCGAATGACATGGATGCTCAGCCTAAGGGATCTACTACCATTACGGGCTAATTCCCTCAAGGATTGCAAGCAAAAAATTGATACAAGCCCCTAATTACAAATGCAATCAATGGTTGACACTCAATTGTTTGCCCCCTGACCTCCGGTCACACAAATACAGATACTATGTTGCGAACATGGTCAATAGTTATCCTCTATCGTTTTTCCATTTCATGGTCTTCCACAGGCACGATGAATCTTCCTCTCCACTCAGCTATCCCATGCATATGAGATTAAACTAGGCATTTATGGTCTGATCCCTATGACCTTAAACTAAGAGCACCATCGTCCTCACCACATGACATTAAATTGCATGACCTTCAGAACTACGTGTGGCTTGATTTACATCCTTATGGGATATGTAGGACCGCCCAAACATCTAGTCTTTAGGTCCAGCCCCATATCTTAGAAACCTACCTATCATCTTGGCCCCTTGGCCTTCATTCTTCCAGAAGAGGGGTATATGGTGTGGTATGGTCTTATGTCCCCATTGACGTCGGTTTTATAACAACCATGCCACATACCTCTCTCTCCTGATCACCCTTTGATCCCTTTCCCTACACTCATTTTTCTGAGTCGGCTGCTCTTAAGTTGGGTCCCTTGACCCTCTTCGGTGATTCGCCAATGTGCCCAAAAGTACTCTGGTTCAGAGCCTGGAGTGTCAGATTCTACTTGGACATGATTTCACCCATTTTTCAGGCTTCATGTTCCCCTTTATTTGGGATTTCATTATATTTCACATCTGAAGGGACCCCCAAATGGCATGGATGCTTAGCCCAAGGGATCTCCTACCATTACGAGCCAACATCCTCGAGGGTTTTGAACAACAAATTGATACAAGTCCCACGTTGAAAATACGTTCAGTGGTCAATGCTCATTTTTTATTCCCATTTCAGGTCACATGATATGGATGTTGTGTTTTGAATGTGGTCAATAGTTATCCTCCATCATCACGCCAACCCCATCAAGCCTTAAATGTTGGTTACATGATTCAAATCATTTTCCATCCCATCATTTCCAAGTAGAATCTTGATGCTCTTGGTACATCCCTCAGTGCACATTTGCACGTTAGGAGGACAAAGATGCAGTAAGGCATCATTTGGGGCTCCACATCAACTTCCCCTTTATGTGTATTCCATGTGTTGAAAAGACCTCTTCCGCCCTTGTTTCTCACACTGAGTTTGACTAACGTGGGATTATGGATTGGATCGAGGTCTTCACTCACTTGGAAGAGTATCGCTTCATCAGGGTCCAAGCTATAAGACCTTAAACTAATATCTCCTTATATGAAATATTCGAGAACTACGTCTATCTTGATTCCCATGCTCATGGGATACATAGGAATGCCCAAACATCTTGTCTTTGGGTCCAGCTCAACTGAGAGCTAGTCTCTCCTGCCCCATATGTTATAACCTTTTCTAGCCCCTCGGCTCGATGTTTCTTTCTTGGAATCGTGCACGGTGTGATGTGGAGCTCGTCCTCATTCATGTCGGGTATGCTTTATCACTCCGTGCACATTCCCTCTTGAACCTCATATTTCCTGTATATGTCTGATCCATATGACTCTAAACTATGCCGCCTAGTCCCACATGACTTTAAACTATTACGTATATACTACAAGATGTTAAAGTAAATGGTTGGTCCCATCACATGACCCTAAACTGTGACATTATCATCCTGGACACACGACGAAAAACAGCACTACATCATGGTGTCCTCACTCGAGGGGACATCATGTTTGGTATTGGTCACACACCATACCATTTTTCAATGCCTACACACGTCTTGATTCTTGTGGTGATTCCTAGAGTTTCTATCCTAGGTCTATCGCTTCACAAAAAAAACCACACATTCATCCTAAAGGACAAACAAGATCTATCAAATGCTACGTCTTTTGGTGTGAGGGTGATACACACACGACCTTATTATCTATGGCACTGGTATCTTACCATACCACCCTTATAACTATGTATGGATTGATTACCATACTCATGGGGTATGTAGGAATGCCTGGGAACTTTGCCTCGGGCCCAGCCTAACTTTCACTTCTGGTCCCCTGACCTAGAAGTTTACCGGGGAGCACATTGTGGTGATACAGACTCCTACTATCCTCACTCACATCAGGTTTAGTAAATATTTCACCATGTATCTCCCTTCTTTAGTTCCATCATGGTTTGATCTCTATGACCATAAACTAATACCACTCCACGTCCTTGTCACAAGATGTTAAATTGCATGAAATCTTCAAGAACTATGTACAGCTTGATTCCCCCTCATGGGATACATAGGAACTCCCAAACATCTTGTCACTAGGTCCAGCCTTAGGAATCTAAAATCCTACCCCCTATCTTTATCCCATTGGCCCGAAATCTTTTGGGAGCTTGTGGTGTGGTGAGTACCTCTTAGGTTCTCATTCGCGTCAGGTTTTGTAATAGCTGTGCCATTTGCCTCCCATGTCTTTTCCCAACCTAGTGCAAGTTCTATGACCCTAAAATAAGATCTCCCTTAATGTCCCATCCTATAACCATTAATTTGGAAGCGTGAAACCTTAGGACCCTTGTACTTGGAGGGGGAATCGAATCCCTCTACCTGATACTTCTTATTTTCATACTCATATGCGTTGTGACAAAGATCCCGAAGTGTGGAAATTTCATGGGGACATTCTCCTCGTTCCATGTACAAGATTTGTGAGCCCATTATTTGGATCCTCATCCTCTTCCATGTCTAAAGGTAACCCCCTTTTATGGCCTGGTATCATGCCACATTGGCTTACCTACTGTCTTGGGCCAATGTCCCCAAGAACCTCAGATGACATTTGCGATAGGTCCCGTGTTTCGAACATGGTCAATGGTCGACCCTCACTTGTCTGTCCCCAGTCCAGGATAATGTGAGATAGATGCTATGTTTCAAACATGGTCAAAAGTTATCCACTATCGTCATGACATCATCATTTTGGGCCATATCTCAAGCATCATGATTCACATATTTCCAGTTCCTTATGTTCAATTGGAATTCAAACATAATCAAATTTACCCCCTTCGCGCATCTAGGCGCATCAAGAAGGAGGGTCAACATTATTGGGACGTCGTTCACCTAGTGTCCCATTACCCCTAACATGTGCCTTACTGTTCTAGGAAATTACCATCACTACTCCTTGTTTCACACATTGAACATGACTCACATGGGCTTAGTATTTTTGTTAGGAAATGTACTGGAGTATCCATGCCACACATGCCTTTCATTGTCCCGCATGATGTAAAACTACGCTCTCAGAACTAAAATACAGTTCTACCCTGAACAAGTTTAGGATTACCCATGTTAGTCATGGGATGCACCAGAGAGGTCCTGTTTAGAAGTATGTTTGGTCTTTGATCAAACAGATACACCAACCTAATGTGTTTCCACCACAGTGTCATGATTTCAATAGTGTTGGACTCCATTCGAATGACTCATCACTCCACACTCCACACTCCATGCTTTGCGTGCCCTTTATTCGGACCCTCATCCTCTATCACATCTAAAAGAACCCCCTAATAGTATGGATGCTCAGCCTATGGCTCACCTACTATCCTGGGCCAACATTATGGAAGACTAATGGGTATATTCTTGAGTCACGCCAAGTGTTTCGAACATGGTCAGTGGTCGACCCTCATTTGTTATCCCCATTTCAGGCTAACACAATAAGGATGCTGTGTTTCCAACATGGTCAACATTTATCCTCCATTGTCACGCCACCCCTATAATGTTCCGAATCTTGGGTATCATGATTCACAATTTCCACTCCCTTATGTTCGGATTAATCCCAATGCCCCCGACGTTACCCCGCTCATGCACAAGAGTACATTGGGAAGGTGATAATTTGACTGTTTGGAGAACTTCATTTTCCGGTCAGGCCTTCCCATTTCTTCTCGGAAGCTTGGATGGGTCATTTATACCCCAGATGCCTGAAAATTGGTTGGCGTTCCCATAGTTAAATGAGGTGACAACGCAAACATCCTTTGTTTCTCACATCAGGCACGACCCGTGTGAGCTTTGGGATGGATTGCCAATTACTTCACAATTGTGGCAGGAATGCATTAAACTGAACAAACAAGTGAATAATATGTTCATATATGCACTTCAGGACAAGAAACAGGAAAGAAAAATAAGTTTAAGATGTTCAGCCAAAACAGGTCCCTTAAGGATCGATGTTTGGGATGGACTATTCCAATGCTGCCACCTTCCGACTTGTGGCCTCCAGCATCACTTCCCATCCCCTGAGATCCTTCTCTTCGACAGTAGCAACAGGGCATAACTCATTAACCCTGGCTTGTGCCCATGATTGTTCAATTTGGAGCTCAATCATCTGGAGATTTTCCTGCACTATCTTCTCCTGAGCATCCGATATTTGGGCCCTCAACCGCTTGATGAGCTCGGATTGGTTGGTAATGAATGACTCCCTTTCTTCCGCTTTTTCTTCAAGGCGTCGGACCTCCTGCTCCACCTCCAGGAATGCCTGAGTATTGTCTGACCCTTTCTGGCACCAGGAAACATATGAACATCGACTATCCTCCTATATCTTCTCCACCATGTAATCGTAGATCATTATGTCAGGATGGCGAGCATCTACCCATCTAGCATAGAGAATGTGTAGACAGGTGTGGAGTGACGCCATCTAACTTAGCTATTCTGCCTATGGATGGATGAGAAAACTTTTGATGCACTTCTACACCTTGCGTCGTGTCATATGACTCTCCTCAACAGCATCCGAGTCAGAATTGTCTATTTCCTCAGGGTCCACAGTCCTATATTCAGGGAAAGAAACAAGCAGTTGAGTGTCAGGGTCTTCCTTGGGAACCCCTTATTCATCAGAAACTTCACCCTCATCAGGATAGAACCCCACCCGAAAGCATTTCCACCTATTACCACAACCTCTATATCATCAAGTACTGGGGTAGGGACACTTATAACGGTTGCTTCTACAAGAGCCAATGTGGTCGCCGACAGGGCTCCTACTGATGTTCCAGACCTGATGGTCTGTCGAGCCTCCAACCTTGTGATCACTGCATCGGGAATCGGTATCTTGGTTAGCTGAATTCCCTAGAAAGGGTGAGAGCCAATGAAAATAGACTTATGAGATCCAAGTGTGGCAGTGTCCAATGCCCGTGTCATGGAGGGAGCCGCAGTCACATGAGATCCTTCGGCACTTGTCAACTCGATCACTGGCGCCAGCTCATCTTGAACAGTGGGAATAGCGGGGGACTCAGAGGCCACCGTCTCATATCTTCCTTTTGGCTCACTGTCATCTAATCTGGTTGTAATTTGCACCCCACCATGCTTGGTCTCGATGACAGGCTCATGAGAATGTTCCCCGAACTCCATAGGAAAATCTTTGTCCCCTGAGGGGAAGGCTTCCCGGGCACCCTCACCCATGTGTTCCTAAACAGGATAGAGTTCGGTTGACGGATTGGGATTGTGAAAACGTAAAGGCCAGTGGAGGTAAGATTTAATCTTACCTCAACTTATCTACTAGTTCTACGTCAGAGACTATGATTTTTCCACTCTTCTGAGATATTGGTCGGTGAGTGGGAGCTTTTGAGGGCCCCTCACCACCAAGACCTTCAATTTGGTCCTCCTCTTATTCTTAATCTTTACCTTTTTCCTCTTCTTCCTCTTCTTCCTCCTCCTCTTCTTCTTCCTCTATACCTTCATCCTCGGATGGAAGCTTTTTTGGGTCATGTTCCTAGCCAAGCATCACTTTTACCAGGAGATGAAGTTCTTCATACAACCCCCGATGGCATGCGTACATGTCCATAACCGTCATGTATGCATACCAGTGATGAAAGTTTTCTCTATACTTCATCTGGATGCGCCCTATGTCTAGAAAATGGAGCCTAGTGCATACTAACCTCTTCCACAATTCTTCAGTAGACATAGACTGACGTAGTGTTCTCCAAGCATACCATAAGGATGGTAAGATGGAATCAGTAGTTGGCTTCAGGAGGTACCTGAGTTACATTCCCGGAAGTTCCCTAGATGGCCCATGAGGCCGCACGCAGGAACACACTTCCTCAGAAGGTGGATGCATGTTCTTAGATTGTGATGCTTCTGCCAATGAATTACCAGCCTGTGCCATGCTAGCCTCCCAGCTCATTCTTTTCCTAACCTCTCCCGTGGCACCTTGTCTACCTCCCTTCTCTTTGGGATCTGCACTATCCACCTTGATTTTCTGTATGTGTTTCCAAATAATTTCCTTAGGATATGTTTTTTTCCAGTGTTCGGAATACTCTGTTGACATACCTGCACTGACGTCGGTGGGGGGAAGTGTGATGATTTTTTCCAAGCCTGTCGTCGTGAACATAAGCCACAGTTGGAGGAGAATACAAGGATGCCATTCTTTGTGAACCTCTGTGTATACTTTCTTTAGCATCCATTTCATGCACCCAAACTTCCTAGAAAACTTGGTCTACATGTATAGTTCTCAAAATATTTTACCGTCAATCCGAGCTACTAGTAGACACGCCAAATGCTTTGCAGGTACTCCCTCTGCTATAATGGCCCCTGCCCATCATCTACCATCTGACCGACCGGGGTTCGGAATGGGTGGAAGTCAAAGTGGGTATGACTACCAATCTTGAGCTTGATCCCCTCTTCTCTGAGCGTCAGTGGGTGGATTCCATCAATGTTCACGAGGGATGACCACATATTGTTACCAGGGGGCGAATGACATTCAGGAAGTCATACCCGCCACAATGGGCTACGACCCAACCATGGAGAATCTGGAATGGCCCACATATCCTCCTGGGTGTACTTCCCCTAGAAATATGCCCAAGAATGATGTACAGCTTCGCCAACACTGGCACCCCCAGGTGGACCTTGTTCTTCACCGCTATAATCCCAACCATTACAAGCATCCTTGGGAAGACCCCCATCCTTATGTCCCTCACTGGCAGCAGACATACGCTCAAGAATGTGGCAAGAAACCCGACATATCTTACATTTGGGTCCCAACTCTCATTTATGCCAAAGCCCCACAATTAGTACTCTCCTGCCTCTAGGATCCTCCAGTATGATTTTACCTTTCCCCTCTGAGAGGTGTTCGAGCATTGTTTCCCTCAGCCTGGAATTTTTACATCCGTGTCCCACGTCAGGAAAAGACTAAACCACTCTGAATAGGATATGTTCTTTAGGATATATTTTATTTTCAACCCCTCTTTAGCCAGCTCCAGTAGGTTCCACGACATGATTGGGGTGCGTATCCTATCCCTACAGACATTCCCTATCGGGAGGAACTCGTCGTACTGGTACCCCTCTAAGGGGATTCCCCCGATGCAGTGGACATCCCACAAACTGATGCCCACATCCCCATGGTGGAGGTGGAAGGTGTTGGTATCAGGGGACCAGTGACTGAATAACTCCACTACCATATCCAATTATCAGTAGAATTGGAATTGGGACATCCAAACGACTTCAAAAATCCCAATAGATCATAACTCTGGCCCAAATTCCTCACATGTCTGGCGTATCCAATATGCCCATGCCCATTAATTGGTGAAGTTGCCCCCGAATCTGAAATCCCATTCTTGCTCGAATGGCCTGAAGGCCTTCTTTTTTTATTGATTTTTGATAACCCCCATTTTAAGGGATGATGGGAAACCCTTAAAAGTCCCATAAGCTTAGAGATTACATGACCCATAGGTCTTAGGAAATTTACAGACTATACATGGAACTCCTCCTCCCAACTTCTTGAAATCCCATTCCTGCCAACCCTTCGTCTCGTCTGTGATAATACTCCTGAAAGTACTTGTATAACGAGAGAAAGATTCCTCAGGAACCAAATCACTTCCCACAACCATCCTGGTCTTTGGATTTAGGACATAGATGGCCGTGTTCTATGTTTCCCTATCAGGATGGTCATTGTTTGTAATATGGAACTGTGGGAGACTATCCTTGTGCGTCACCCATGACCGCGGTGTATCTGTCTCGAAACCGGGCATCAACACCTCCTACAGAAGGAAAAAGTTTCACAACGATAGGCTATCGCTCAGGAAATAATATTTTTATGCTTGCATAAGCATCCCAAAAAGCATCTGCTTATCGGATATAACCCTCATCACATGAAGAATTTGAGGTTTTGTGATGATCTGAGTCCTTCTTGTAGCTGCTGTAGCCTCCCTCTCAGATTCAGTATGTTGGGAGTCCATTCATGAAATTACAAGGAATGGGTGTGAAAGAAGGAAGATTATATGCACAAAATATGTGGATGTGTGAAAAAAATATGGCGACGTGCAAAAATTTCAATCCGCGTGAAAAGGTCAAACAACGCGCAAAACCCGTAGTTGGCCGCAGAAACTTGCGCGACGATCAGGACCTTTTCCATGCACGAGAGAAAAGAACCTTTCATGCGGAAAAAGTCAAAGTAGGGGCCTCTGTGGGGGCCCTCAACCTATTAATAGGTGTGAAAGTGTATTCTGCGCATGCAAAAAAGATTTTCACACCCAAATCACATTTTTGCGCGCCCCGAATGAGAACTTCCTCGCTTTTCGGCATGACCCTCAGAATCCAACCTTCAGGCCCCCTTCAGCTCCGATTTTGATGGGGGGAATTTTTTGAAGCTGAATTTTGGATAGGGCCAGAATTGGGATAATAAAGAGTAGAAAATGTATTTGGAAGAGAAGGAGAAGATTCTGCGACCCCAGAGGCAGGCACATGCAAGATTCAAGGGATGCGCGCAAAAGGTCCTCCAGCACACAACATCTTGTGTGCCCAATGAGATGTCATGAGAGGCTTCCATGGAAACCCATATAAGACCACCAAAGGTAATGGCGCATAATAACATGGGGTTTCACGCGACACTACTCCCGACACACAAAGGCTTGTGTTCCCAATGCGACATCAAAGGGGCCCTTGCACGCCAACACTCTCAAGAAGCGTTTGAGTCTCGAGCGCGAGGGCCACGACAACACACAAAATCTTGCATGTGGAACTCTTCTCGACGTGCAAAGTCTTGCGTTTCCAATGCAACGTAAAAGGGGCCCTTGCACGCTGGCGCCCTCGAGAAACTATTTAGGCCCAAGCATGAAGGCCCCCAATGACGCACAAAATCTTGCGCGCCCAATACGATGTCAAAGGCAGGCTTATGCGATGACCCCCTAGAAACCACCAAAGGGTCTAGCATGAAAAAGTATGGAAGGCATGCCAACTTTATTTCAGCATGAAAATGCTTGCGTGCCCAATGCGATGTCAAGCGAGGGATTTGCATGCAGCGCCCCTTGCGTGCAACCTCCGAGGAATTAGGCTATAAAATGAAGTGTACCCCCAACCTTCGGGGACGGTGAAAAAAGATGAAATGAAACTCTGCTGTGCCAAAGACACCTCTTCCACGACCGCGTGAAAAACACTATTGCTTCAAGGTATTGGATCTTGTACGACAGGTCCCCTAAGGGTACTTCTTTGGGTGGGCCCTCTTGGGAATGATCCTCATTCATTTCCTTTTAACCTAAGTCCTTTTCATGCAAAAGATCCCTCTTGCATGCAAGATTCTCCCTGCATTGGACCTCTTTTGTGTGTAGCCATTCTGACCTGCACGCAACCTCTCACTTCTTGCACACATCCTTATGGTTTTCACACAAGCTTTCCTTTTTTGAACGCAAACCACTCATATTACGTGAGACCCTCCTTTTGTGCTCCATGTGCCATCCTTACTGTAAGGCACTGTGTCCAATCCCCTTTTACATGCAACACACCCATGTCATGCGCCCTTTTCTCGTGAGACCCTTCAGGTTTGCACGAATTAATTTTAAAGTCCCTTGGGTGGTGCTTCCCGTTGCGTTGCTTCACCTTATGCTTCTTCATAGAGGCACACTAATAGCTATTGATTCTTCGCATATCCATTCTAACGTGAACCCCTCAATGGATCACTCCATACCACCCCTTGCAACGGCATTGCTGATGCCTTCCCTTCCCCAAGGGTGGATGGGTATCAGTCATGTAAGTCCTATGGGTGAGAAGTGAACCCCCCTTGTCTGTGCTGTAGGACGTTAAACTGCCAAGCACCATCATCTTCAAAACATGACGTTAAACTGTGGCCTCATCTAGTGAATTATACGCGGGGTGACCCATCTCAGATATTCTCTATGCCCACTAGTCTCCATGGTAGTGAGATCATTCCTCACATGGAATAAGATCCTCTTTATCAGAGCGGCGTCTGTCTACGGGCAAAGGGCAACCATCTTGGCATAAGCCCCTAGCCTTTCTCACAGGAGGCAGCATCCCTGCTCCTCCTATCTTATTCCTGGACAAAGACTAGATGAGGGGGGGGGGGGATGTGAATCAGAGTCCTCCTTTCTTTAGTTCCAAATCCCCCTCCCTTTGGGCTTTGTCGCCACTGGGCCTCCACCCTAGAGTAAGTCCCAATCTCCATTTTGGGATGCGAACCACACATAATCCCCTATTTCCTCTTTGGGCCGCTAACCACATATAACCCCCACTCCACTTTCGATGGACACACCTTTCACGATGTGATCATTAGGTCTCTATTGCCTCTTGTTTCTCACACCGATCATGACTCACATGGGCTTAGAGTAAGCATTGAAAATGAAATACTCCCTGGGAATCCTAGAGTGTAAGCCCCAAACACCATCTCAAACTACGAGGACTTTGATCCTTTCCAAGGTAAGGTACGTTGGAAGCCTCCCTGAGGTTCAAGCCCAACAACCATTGTTTCCGACCCCATTCATGTCATTTCCCACCATCCCAAACTACAAGGACTTTGATCCTTGCCATGGCATGGTACGTAGGAAGCCTCCCTAAGGTTTAATCCCAACAACCATTGGTTCTGACTCCCTTCACGTTGATTCCCACCATCCCGAACTACGGGGACTTTGATCCTTGCAATGGAAAGGTACGTAGGAAGCCTTCTTGAGGTTCAATCCCAACAAACATTGGTTCCGACCCCCTTCACGTCGGTTCCCACCATCCTAAACTACGAGGACTTTGATCCTTGAAAAGGCAAGGTATGTAGGAAGACTCCCTGAGGTTCAAGCCCAATAACCATTGGTTCTGACCCCCTTCACGTCGGTTCCCACCATCCCGAACTATGGGGAATTTGATCCTTGACATGGCAAGGTACGTAGGAAGCCTCCCCGAGGTTCAATCCCAACAACCATTGGTTTCGACCCCCTTCACATTGGTTCCCATCGTCCCAAACTATGGGGACTTTGATCCTTGCCGAGGCAAGGTACGTATGAATCCTCCTTGGGGTTCAAGCCCAACACCCATTGGTACCGACCATATCCACATCGGTCCACCCTCATCCTGCATGACATTAAACTGTACGCCCCTTTGTCCCACATGACACTAAACTATCCCCCATCTAGCGGAAAGCCGTTGTGCCCCCATCCAGCGGTAAGCCATTGTAAACGCCATCCAACGGAAAGCTATTGTGATCCTCTACCCAACGATAATCCGTTTTAAACCTCATGCAGAGGCAACCCATTGTGATCCCCATTTAGTGGTAAGCCGTTGTCAACTCCAGTCAATGGTAATCCATTGTTAACCCAAACCTAGTGGTAATCCGTTGTCGTCCCTTCTGTTGGGAACCTTATCTCTGGTCCATCCTAGTGGCTCCCGACCAACTTCGGGCTGCTAACCATGCATAAGCCCCAGTATATCATCGGGTCACTGTCCTCTATGAACAACCTGATCCTATACCCCATCGAACTTCGTGGACTTTGATTCCCTTCCACGGGGATACGTAGGAGGTATCTTCGAGGCTCAATCCCAACATCACTATCTCCATCGGGTCGAATTCATTTCATTATCCATCCAATTCACTTAACCATCCATCATCTATCTTGATTCTTACCCAGGCCACCACATCCCGGTGAGATCATGCCAATTCACCTCCTAGCATTAGTCTTCCCTCTAGGGGCTGCACCCATCTGATCCACTCTAGTTAGTGTTCTAATCAGTCTGATCCGTCTCTGCTAGATGTTAAAACTACAACATACCCTGTGTTAAATATGGGAAGCCGAGGAAGACCTCAGAGACATGCCTATGGCATATAATTCCCCCCATTCGACGTGGGATTCCTCAGGATTCTGTGCCCTTGAGAAGCCCTATAATAAGGGGAAAAACCCAGATGCACTAGTGTTCTAGCATCCAGACACGCCAGTGATGTCCAACATGACTACTCCCCTGACCGAAGGTTGCTGCCCTCACTGGACCCCTTATAATGTCCTGACAGAAGCATTGTAATTAACCGATGTCCATGAAGATATGGCATTGGGAAGAGTTTCACGAACAATGTCTTAATCTATAAGGGAGACCCGGACTAGGTAAAGAGTTCCGAGGAGGAATCCATGTAAGGAAGAACTGACATCCCATCATCCCGTTTTGATCAAGGAGAAAACATCCCCAAATAAGCGATGGATGCCGCCCGCCTTTGGAAAGCTGGAATGCAGGGCAACAGTCAGCGCATCATCATCGTACTCAAACAGAAGGATGCGCGTGCCCCGACAAAAGTTTCGGAAACAAGTATATTTTCAAAGTCATTTCACGATATCATAGGGCCTCCCATATATCTGTGTCATAGATAGTCTCCTTTGGCTACATCACATGTTAGGATTGAGTCTCACCTTTGACCTACCAATCCCATGAAATCCTCACCTATGAAAAACTCTATACCTCACCTTTAATATTAACCAAAATATATGATACCATCTTTTCATGATGTGTACCTAATGAAACCTGTAACACCTTGTGTTTTTATGAATTAATTTTTTTAATAAATTTAAATTATTTGATGGCTTGCATTGCACGCTACACCAAATTAAGCTTTATTTTTATGAAACACCAAGTTAATATTATGATACAAAAAATAATAAGTTTATCTTGAAATATACACAACACTAAGTTTGGTTTTTATTACACATAATACTGATTTTATCTTTCATTACACATGACACTGAGTTTAAACGAAATGTGTCATACCATTAAAATATTATTATTTAATATGATAGTTATCACATATCCATTGGAATGGTGGGTATGAAAAAGATTAACTAAATTATGAAATTATTGTTTACACATGTACATAAAAATGAATTCCTTGGTAACTAATTAATTATAAATGAATATAAATCCCTTTTGAAAATAAAAGGAAATCTTACTATGAAAAACCATTTTTATGCGCACAAGTGTGTTTTATAAATTAACCAAATCAATTTGGTTAATTATTTTAATTAAAATTTTATATTATATATTCAATAAATTTTTTAACATTCATCTTATATGTTTTCTAGACAAGGAATAAGAATAAATCCAATTTTACGCTTAAAAACTGTATTTTTCTAAAAAAACAATTTTGTCTCCTTTTTATGGTGCACTTATTTTAAAACTAAAATTTCCAAATTTTAGAAAATTAATTTAATAAAATAAAAATTATTCTATAAATAATAAAAACAAAATTATATTAGGGTGATTTTTTGGTATTTTTTCAGAAAATTTTCATTTTTTTGATGAATAGTGAAAAATACTGAATATTATTTAAAAACTGCCTTTTTGTTTAATTTATTTATGATGTAAAATTATTTTTTAAATTGGTTTTAAGATATATTTTGTTCAATTATACATATATTAATCCAATTTATGTTATTATAATAAATTTCACATTGAAATTGGATATAAAAACTTTGTAAATGTTTGATCATTTTCGGTTTAAAAACCCACTTTCTCATCACATCTATGAGATTTATTTTAAATTAAATTATGAAAATTAGGTGAATGGAATTTGAAAAAATGGATTAAATATTTTTAATTAGAATAATTCATATTATATAATAAGATTAAATTAAATTTTTTACCATAAATATTAGTGAAAACACTTAAAATTAATTATTACGATTATGGTTAAAATATGGTTTTGCGCGTTACATGCATTTTGATTAAAAATAATCTTAAAAAATAGGATTTTTTATTTAATAAATTTTTTATTATTAAAAATAATTAGGTTGAAGTTATCTAATAAATCTATTTTTAATTTTATTCCTTTAAGGATAAATTATCTAGGTAAATAAAAAGATACAAGTTACCTTGGTAAACAATATAAGGATAAAATTGAGTAAACTTAAATACTAAGGAATAATTTGATAAAAAATGTGTTTATTTTGTGTGTTGGAGGTGTTTCTATAAAAATTAATATATACCCTCCATTATTAATCAATTTTTGAGCCACATGAGGTAAGGGAGACCTCCCAATAGAGAATACCTTTAGGTATTTAATAGAATGACAGCCCTCCTTAATTTTAAAAGGGTAGTCACTCCCCCTCATTCACACCTTTAAATAAATTTGTCTCAACCAAAACCTAAAAAAATAACTTCTTACTTACATACCCTAATCCCAGAAGCCTTATATTGGACAAAAAGTCAACCTAGGAAGACTTTCCTAAAAAATTAAGGAGGATACCTGAAGAAGAGATAATGTTCTTCAATGAGCATTTTCATTTTATTTATTTCTCCACCTTATTCAATTATTTTTATACCATGATTATGTAATAAACTTAGTATATTATACATAATTATATTTTTTTATGTTATGGTTATGACCTATAATCATAAAAACTTTCATAAAATGGGTTATGAAACCATCATTTGTGTTTATGGCGAACTACCATCTCGCAAACCGATGTCGTTCATTTTTCCATTACCACCTCTCACGGTTAAAAATAATGATAAATTTATAGTTTATATATTATATTTATGATATATATGATTCTATTATGATTATATAATTATTATATTACACATACCTTCATGCTTTCCATTTTTTGGGAATATGATATCATCGTTCATGTGTACAACGAACTACCACCTCGTGAAGCGATGTGATTCGTTGACATTTTACATGGAATTTATTAAGGATGAGTTTAATAAACACATGTGATATATATGAAATAAAAATTATAATGGAATGATAATATGTATATATATTTAATTTAATTTTCTTTCTTGTAATACGATAAGAAAATGGAAATAGCATTCTTGCATATGTACGACCCACTGTCTCCATGAACGGTGTATTTCATTTCCTATAAATGAATTTTATGGATTATTATAAATAAATATAAAATAAATAAATATGATATTTTTATAATATTTTACATTCTGTATATGATTAAATCACGATGAAAGTAAGAGGACAAAAAAATAACAAGTCAAAACATACTTGAAAAACAAACCAGTTATTGCTCAAAACATGACTTTAACATGGAATTTTAAATAAATGGGTAATAAAATGTCCTAAGAAAAGCATATATGGTATGATATTTATAATTTTTTTTGTTATATATGTATAATAAACTTATATTTATTATAAAATAAGTTTTAATGAGTATGATGGAAGTCAAGACTTATGGTAATGGGTTTTTTAGTCTCACTTTTATTTATACGAGACTTATTCCATATTCACAAATAGTTTATTTTGTGTGGTGAATATAATACCAAATGAAATATTATATCATGAATTTAATTTATTTCATGATATTAAGAGTTTAAATTTATTTTATTCTTTTATAGAGCTCATGATTCAATAGTTATTCAAGTAGCAAGGGATTTCTGTCTCACTTTTTACTTCTATGAGACACATTTCATATTCAACACCTAATTATTTTATGTGATGTATATAATTCCTATAAATTTATATTATTATTATTATAATAAAAATTATTTGGGTTTACATATCCATTCTAGGACCTCTCTTCATGGGGTTTATGGTTCAAAAGTTACCAAATCGGTAAGGGACTTTTGTCTCAATTTTCCTTCTTTGAGACGTACGCTATATAATTCCCATATATTCTTTCACAAGGTGTATATATACCCCCTTTGAAATATTATATCATGAATTTATTCATCCTCATGAAATATTAAGTTTAATTTTATGTAATTACTTTATGGGGATTATGAATCAATTTTAACAAAGTGGTAAAGATTTTATGTTACAATTTCATCTTTTATCGGGATTATTTATAATTAAGTCTCCAATGTTGAAATATCATGATATACCTCTCAATAATTCACAATAAGTTTCTTATACTATAGTTATTCATGATATATTCAAGTAATGTTACCATTTATTCAATCTTTGGTACTTAAGTTAGTTTAGAAAATGTTTTTAAGAAAATACGAATCTATCTCCATCTTCGGTTGGAAATATATTTAATTCCAAAATAATGTTTTCTAAAAATGTTATAAAAAATGTTTTTAAATGATATTTTAAAGTAAAATTATTTTGAAAAAGTTTTATGTTTTAAAAATTGTTTTAAAATATTTTCAAATATTCCTTTAAAGTTTAAAGGTTATTTCAAAAGAAAAGGACTTCAAAAATTCTATACGTTTAAAAAGTGTTTTAAATGATTTTCAAATATTCCTTTATAAATTTTCAAGGTTATTTTAAAATAAAAAGGTTTTTAAAAGCTTTTATGATTTAATTTTTTTAAATAATAACAGATATTTTCCTCAAGAAATGTTTGAAATGATATTTTAAAATTATTTTCCATATCATATGACATTCGTTGGTGATACCTATGCCTTAATGGGGATATGATCCAAGAATACCGTTCATATTATTTATTTGAATGGTTTATGTTTTTATGGAATGATATTTATAAAACCCAATTATTTTTCATGAGATATACCACGAGGAAATGGTTATGAAACCTGGTACTTTTCACGGGTTATTCAATGATGAAATGATTATGAAATCTATATCTTTTCCTCAAGTTATGATATAATGAAATTGTTATGATACCCATTTCATTTCATAGGTTATGATATGATTAATGTTTATGATCTTGTGTCACACATAAATATGATTTTCATTATGTGATAGGTGTGACCCATATCTCCCTAAAATGAACTAGGTAAAGATTTATATATCTCATGAGATAGAAATGGATAGAATATGGAGTGAACCCAGTACAATAAGATAGGGATGGAATGGGGAGTGAACCTGGCCAGTAATATAGGGTTGGAATGAGGAGTGAAATTGGTTCAATAAAGGACTTTTCCTACCATTATGGTTTGGGGAGTGAACCAATTACATTATGAGGAAAGGGATTCCCCTTGGGATAGTGGTGTATCCCACCTAGGAGGTGTAGTTTCCTAAAAGAATGGTACATGGGTGGTCATCCCAAGACTAAAACAGGGTACATGGGAGGTGATACTGAGCCCAAAGTAGGTACATGGGAGGCTATCCCAAGCCTAACATGTTATGAATGTTGTGGTGGGTATCCTTGACATAATATTTTCTATGTTTATGTGTATACCAAAAATCAATGTATTATTACAATGTTATGATCTCATGGTTCATGTTATTTGATTCCCTTATGATTTATGTCTTATGAAATTCTAATATTTATTCCATAACTCATGTTTATGATCTATGATATTTTGGTTATGAACTTCATAAGTTTTTCTAATTATCACATACCCTTATTCATATCATATGATTTCACATTATCATAGATTTATATCTCTTATGTTTACCCATACTGGGAATCCGAGCTCACTATTTCTTATGTTTCCTTTCCCTAGGTTATAAAGAAAGGTTTTATATAGGCTATGTTTATAAAGATTAATAAATGGGAAGATCTTTGTGGGAAACATTGAAGATCATTCACCAGATGATAAGATTGTGTTCCAAGTTTCCAATGGCACTAAACTATTATGGTCCTCAGGTGTGTTTTTGTCAAGTGTAATGAATATTAATCTAAAAATATGTAATATACATGTATGAGAAACTTGGTTTTCTATAGTTTGTATCAAAGGAAAGGTTTAGTTAACCTTTGAAAAATAATATGAGGAACTTTAGTGATATTCCTAGAGATATTTCTAAGGGTATGTATAGGGATGTATCAAAGGATAAGTCTAAGGATGAGTCAAAGTATAAGACAATGTCTTGGAATTTTGGAAAAGGATAGATCGAGTGGTGTCCAAGAAATTGTATCCTTGTCAGGATACTATAAGTGGATGTGGCTTTGGTACATATGTGGTTAGGGGTAATAATCCCAAAAACACTGCATTGAGTTACACTCAATCAGAAATTGGTACATAATAATGGTCATTTCTACACACCTAGTTTTAAACTTCTGTGGGATATATTTTGGAAATTCAAAAACTATTTGTGAAACATCATGAAGGATTTAAATAGAATATGACTATGAATAGCCTATAAAAAAACTAAGGTTTCATATATTAAAAATAACATTTCATGATTTAGACATCCTATAAGTGGTTTTCATGATTATTTGGTTCCCCACTATGATTATTATTTCTTATAATATGATTATTTAGTTTTAGTCAATGGTGGAAACTATAAGGATCTAGGTTAACATTGAATGTGATGGATAATTTTCTAATGAGAAGCCAAATGAGATGATGACTAGAGTGAAGGATATTGTGTTTATGCCGAATAAATCATCATAGAACATGATTATAAACATGAAACTTAACCTACTATTAGAATCATCAAAGAAGAGAAGGATAGAGTTAACTGGGAGTTTGGGTTATGAATACCATGGAGGAAATAAGATTTAGTTCCCTATATTCTAGAAATGTACAAAGAAGCATCAAGGAAATTGCTTGAATGGAACTGGGAGGTGCTTTAAATGTGAAAGGGTAGATCATAAATCTCATGAATGCCACAATGTGATTAATGGTTTATTTAATGAAATAGATTCAAATATGAAACCAAATAATTTACCACCTATGACCCAGTGTTTCAAGTGCATGGAGTTTGAGCATTATGTGAATCAATGTTCTAAGGGTAAAGCTAGTGAAGAGAATCAATAAGGTTGTACGAGTAATGATTTTTCTATTGATGATGAGGAGACTAAAAATGGAATATAAATGATATGGGATTTCATAATAGTATTTTTTATGTTAAACATGATAAGCATGATTAAATTTAGGTTTATGAAGGTTAAGACATGATTCATTTTTTATACTATAGGAAATAAGTATTATGGAATAAGACAATTAAGCCTAGTTAATGTATTAAGGATGAGGTGAAAGAATTGTAGTGTTTATGTATCCAAATTCAAAAATCATGAAATTTATAAGGATTATTTAGTAAAAAAATTTCATTAAGGTTTTGAAAGAATGTGTTGAATGGTACTCATGACCTATAAGAGTGATTCAATGGCAAGGTGGTATTTTTATTCTGGGAAGGTAACCCATAATATGTTCCTAATGTTTAAGAAATGATGTTTATTTTAGATAAAGATATGATTGATATGGATAAATTAAATTGGATAATATTTATGACATCATAAATGATAAAGGAATTATTGACAAAGGGGTTTATGTTATCATTGATGGAGTTTACAAAAATTTTTGATTTAAGGACTATATCCAATAATCTATGATTTATGAAAGGAATGAGGAAGCATGTATGTTTTCAATAATGTTGCATGGTAATTTAGGTTATTACCATGTTTCAATAGAATACATGAAGAATGTATTCACATTTTTGTTATGTAATAGTCAAGGGTTACTTTATGATATATGTGGGATCAATGTTAAGCTCATTTTGAGAAATTTATTGACCTTATTTCTAATGTTTCGTATCTTCATCTTTCATAAGGGTCAAAAGGATAACCATTTATGGAATGGTTTATGTTTAACTTTGAATGAAATTTTATAGGTTAATGTATTATTTAACCATATAATGATTTATGAATATTGGATAACCCGTTCTAACCATTCTATTTGATGATAACTAAAGATAAATAGAATGAATTATCATTCTATCTATGGATATTATGATCCATTAGTACTTTAGGCATAACAAATTCACCTTTATTTCTTAGAGTAAGAGAGGAATAGGAAATTGATCAAGGAAAAACCATAGAGTGATATTGTACTTAGGAAATTGAATGAAATCAAGTAAATATATCTTCTCATGAAAATTATTCAACTTCAGGAAAAGGGTATTGAAATAAAATGTTATCTTATTATCATCATTTTGGATGATATCAATGAAAATTTTCAAGCCTCTTTGGTTTATTACATTTTGATCATTAAATTTATTATGAACATGTTCTTTATCACTATCCATTAGTATTTGGGTGTTATTTTTCTATTCTATGTCCATGTTTTCACTTCCCACCTATTTTCTCCTATTTGGAAACATAATATGTGTTATTCTAGATGTCCTTTATGCATACCTTCTCCTTTTTTCAAGAGGATGTTTTATTAACCCTTTTACAATGTGGTTTTATATGAAATGAACTTTAAAGTATTAAACCTTTGATGAACCAGATGAATTTTGAGGGAAAAATTCATTTTAAGGGGGATAGAATGTAACACCTCAAGTTTTTATGAATTAATTTTTTTCAAATAAATTAAATTTTTTTGATGGCTTGCATTTCATGATACACTAAGTTAAGCTTTCTTTATACATACCAAAAAGTTAAGTTTACAATATACACAAAAATGAATTTAGCTTGAAATACACTCAAAAACTAAGGTTGGATTGTATTACACACAATACCGAGTTTATCTTGTATTACATACAACATTGAGTTTAAACAAAACGTGTCATACTATTAAAATATTATTATTTAATATGATAGTTATCACCTAGCCGTTGGAATGAAGGGTATTAATAATATGAACTAAATTATAAAAGTATGGTTTACATGTTTATATAAAATTATTTATTTGGTGACCAATTAATTATAAATGAAAATAAAACCCTTTTAAAAATAAAAGGAAATCTTTTACTCGAAAATTATTTTTTGCGCACAAGTGTGTTTTATATCAATAAATTAACCGAATAAATTTTGGTTAATGATTTTAATAAAATATAAATATTATATATTCAATAAATTTTTTAATATTCATCTTATATGTTTTCTAGACAAGAGACAATAATAAATCCAATTTTACGCTTAATAACCGTATTTTTCCAAAAAAACAGTTTTGTCACCTTTTTATGGTGAAATTATTTTAAAACTAAAATTCTTAAAATTTTAGAAAATTAATTTGATAAAATAAATATCATTTTTTAATCATAATAAAAAAATTATCTTAAGGTAAATTTTTGGTATTTTTATGAAATGTTTAATTTTTTGACGAATAGTGAAAAATACAGAATTTTAATTGAAAATTCCCTTTCTATTTAATTTATTTACAAAGTTAAATTATATTTTAAATTGGTTTTAAAGTATATTTAGTTAAATTATGAATATATTAATATAATTTAGGCAATTTTAATCAATTTCATATTAAAATTAGATATAAAAAATTTGTAAACTTTGACCATTTTCGCTTTAAATACCCGCTTTCTCATCACATCTATGAGATTAATTTTAAATTAAATTACACCACTTATATGAATAAAATTTAGAAATAAGGATTTAATATTTTTAAGTAGAATAATTTATATTATCTAATAATTTTAAATTAATTTTTTACCATAATTTTTTGTGAAAACAGTTAAAATTAATTATTACGATTAAGGTTAAAATAGTGTTTGCGTATTACATGTGTTTATATTAAAAATAATTTTACACAAACATATGATTTTTATTTAATATTAACAATAAGTAGGTATAAATTATATAATAAATCCCTTTTTAATTTTATTCTTTTAGGATAAATTACCTAGGTAAATAAAAAGATACAAGTTTTTTTGGTAAAAACTATAAGGATAATAATTGAGAAAACTTAAGGATTATGGAATAAATTGATAAAAAATTTGTTTATTATATGTTTTGGAAGTTTTTATAGACAAATTAATATCTACCCTCCATTATTAATTAATTTTTGATCCACGTGAGGTAAGGGAGACCTCATAATAGTGAATACTTTTTGGTATTTACCAGAATGCCACCCCTCTTCAATTATAAAAGGGCACTCACTTTCCCCATTACTCAAAACTATCTAGCCATTTGGATTGAAAAAACCATGAAAAAATAACTTAAAAACTTCCATAACCTCCTATTATAAGACTTATTTATAGAAGAAAACCAACCTAGTAAGGATTTGGTGAAAAACTAAGGAGGATAACTGAAGAAAAGGTATTGTTCTACAAAGAGCGTTTTCATTTTATTTATTTCTCCACCTTATTAAATTATTTTTATAACATGATTATATAATAAACTCAGTATATTACATATAATTATATGTTATTATGTTAAATATATGACATAAAACCATATAAACTTTCATAAAATTTGTTACGAATCATCAATCGTGTGTACAACAGACTACCGTTTCACAAACCGATGTAAGTCATTTTTCCATTACCACCTCTCACGGTTCTACATAATGATGGATTTATAGTCTATTTATGATATTTATGATATTTATTATGTTATTATGTTTTTTAATCATTATATCACCCACAAATTCATGTTTTTCATTTTTTAGTAATATAATAACATCGTTCGTGTGTTTGGTGGACTACCGCCTCGTGAAGTGATGGGATTCGTTCACAATTTACATGGAATATATTAAGGATGAGTTTAATAAAAAAATTCGATATATGTGAAATAGAAATTATACTATAATTATAATATATCTATCATTTAATTTTCTTTCTTTCAATATTATAAGAAAATGGAAACAATATTCATATGTACGTACGACCTATTATCTCTATGAATGGTGTATTTCATTTCCTATCACTAAATTTTATGGATTACTATAAATAAATATATACTTAATATATATGATATTTATATCATAGTTTAATTTCTTTATATAATTAAATAAGGATCAAATTAATAAGTCCAAAAATAAAAATTCAAAACATACTCAAAAAACAAAGCAGTTATTGCCCAAAACATGACTTTAACATGAAATTGTTAATAAATAGGTAATAAAAGGTCCTAATAAAACCATATATGTTATGATATATATATATATATATAAATGGTTATATAATATATGTTTAATAAAATTATTTTTATAATAGAGTAATTTTGAATGAGTATGACGGAAGTCAAAACTTAAGGTAAGGGGATTTTTAGTCTCACTTTTATTTCTGCAAGACTTATGTCATATTCACCACTAATATATTTTTCATGGTGTATATAATTCCCTAGGAAATTTTACATCATGAATTTTATTTATTTCATGATATTAAAAGTTTTAATTGA
Source organism: Viscum album (assembly GCA_963277665.1). Classification (NCBI taxonomy): domain Eukaryota; kingdom Viridiplantae; phylum Streptophyta; class Magnoliopsida; order Santalales; family Viscaceae; genus Viscum; species Viscum album. The sequence goes on from OY728131.1 coordinate 919,476,019, forward strand.
TGTTATTCTTTCACGGAGCTCACAATTCAAAATTTACTGAAGTAGTAAGGGATTTCCGTATCACTTTTTACTTCAGTGAGAAGCTGGTCATATTCACCACCTATTTATTTTATTTGGGTTATATACTACCCATAAATGTATATTATTATGGTTATAATAAAAATTATTTTGGTTTACATATCCATTTTAGGATCTCTCTTCATGGGGTTTATGGTTCAAAAGTTTCAAATTGGTAAGGGATTTTTATCTCAACTTGCCTTCTATGAGACATAAGTTATGTTATGAAACTATATTATTTAAAAAGGTGTATATACATCCACCTTGAAATATAATATAATTAATCTTTTCACCCTCATGATATTTTAAGTTTAATTTTATCCTATTACTTCATGGGGATTATGAATCAATGTTAAAAAAGTGGCAAATATTTTATGTTACAATCACATAGTTTATCAAGATTATTTATGATAAAGTCTCAAATGTTCAAATATAATGATCTAACTCTCAATAATTCACAAGAATTTTATTCTCATATATTTAATCATTATATCTTACAGTAATGGTACCATTCTTCCAATCTTTCGTACTTAATTTAATTAAGATTGTTTTTCAAGAAAACTGACTTTATTTCTCTCTTCGGTCAGAAATATGTTTTCTTCCAAAAAAATGTTTTATAATTTTTTTTCATAAATTTCTTCAAATTATCTTTTAAATTATTTTCAAAGAAAAGTATTTTGAAATTTTTTTAGTTTTTAAAAAGTGTTTTAAATTATATTAAAATCTTCCTTTACAAGTTTGAAAGGTTATTTTCAAATAAAATGATTTCATAATTTTTTATGTCTAAAAATAATTTTAAATTAATTTAAAAGATTACATTATATGTTTTGAAGGTTATTTTCAAAGAAAAAGGTTATCAAAATGTTTTATGTTTTAAAAAGTGTTTTCAAATTGGAAAGGATATTTTTCTCAATAAATGTTTTAAATGACATTTCAAAATTACATTCCATCTAAGATGATATTAATTGGTGTTACCTTTTACTTATTGGGGATATGATCCAAGGATACCATTCATATTATTTCTCTAAATGGTTTATGTTTTGATGACATGATATTTATGAAACCTATTTCTCTTCCATGGGATACACCATGAGGAAATGCTTATGAAACCCACTTTTTTCATGGGTTATTCTATGATGAAATGATTATGAAACTTATCTATTTTTCATAGGTTATGATATGATTAAATGTTTATGATACCCATTTCATTTCATGGGTTATGATATGATGAATTTTTATGATCTTATGAAACATATAAATATGGTTTTCATTATGTGACGGGTGGGACCTATATCTATATCCAACTTATTGGGTAAATATTTATATATCTCATGAGATAGAAATGTCTAGAATGGGGAGTGAATGCATTATAGTAAGATAGGGTTGGAATGGGGAGTGAACTCGGTTTAGTAAGATAGGATGGAATGAGGAGTGAACTTAGTTTAGTAAAGGACTTAAACCATGATGATAGTTTGTGAAGTGAACCCATTCCTCTATGAGGAAAGGGTTTCCCATGGGGATGGTGGTGTGTCCCACCCCAGAGGTGTAGCTTCCTAAAAGTAGGGTACATAGGTGGTTTGACCAAGCCCAAAAGAGGGTACATGGGAGGTCATCCCAAGCCCAAAGTAGGTACATAGTTTGTTAACTGAATCATAACATGTTATGAATGTCTTGGCGGGTAGCCTTGACATAAGATTTTCTATGATTATGTGTATGCAAAAAATATATGTATTATGATAATTTTATACTCTCATGGATCATGTTATTTTATTCCCTTATGATTCATGTCTTATGAACTAACAATATTTATGCCATGACCCATTTTTATGATCTATGATAGTTTGGGTATGAACTTCATATGATTTTTTCATTATCACATACCCTTATTCTTATCTTATACTTTCATATGATCATATATTTATATATCTTATATTTACCCTTACTAAGTATCTAATCTCACCCTTTCTTATGTTTATTTTTCCAAGGTTATGAAGAATGGTTTTATGTAGGGTATGTTTATAAAGATTACTAAATGGGAAGATCATTTTGGAAAATATTGAAGATATTTCACCAGATTAGATGACTATGTTCCAAGTTTCCAATAGAACTAAACTATTACAGTCCTCATGCATGCGTTGTGAAATGTAATGAATATTCATCTAAAAATATGTAATATACATGTATGAGAAGACTGGTCGCTATAGAACCCCACCTAGTCATACAATTAAGGTGAGAGTGACCCTCGAAGTCTGACTCTAGTAGGCCCTAAGTTAGAGACTAGTACAAAAGGTATAATACATGCATATGGCAGGAATTACCATAATAAAATCTCAATAATAATAAGATAAACCATAATAAACACCAAATAATTTTTATTTCATAAGATAAATTCCCAAGACCCAAATGTTTCTTATATATCATAAAAACTTAATAAAAGATATGAAAGAGAGAGATCTAAGCTCCAAGTCATGGTTTACCAACTCCATCCAAGCCACCCAGACAATATCACCAATCCCCGTTAGTATATCCTAAACATACTTCAAACTATGGTGATATGAGAACTTGGAATTACTTAGTAGGATCATCCAACTAAACAAACCAAAATCCATGCGAAATAAATATACTAGAGCTATCAAGATGGAAATATTCCAATAAAAACATAACCATAGATATAATAATACATAAGCATGGGAATTATAATTCATTGGACCCAATATTCCACACAAATTTTCAAAACTTCTACTATCTCTCACAATATCCTCAGCTATTTCCAAACCAAAGTCTCTAAACCATTATATAAATAATAACTAAGAAATATCATTAACACCACAACCATAAAAAAATAAACAAATAAAAAAGGGCTTAAAAATTCTCAAACACCACCACTTTTTAATTCATAGACTGATCCAACTTAAACTGGAAACAAGATGGTAGGATAAACCCTCAACAACTGACTAGCTATGGGAGAAAGAAACAACATAAAAATTATATCAACAATCACTCCATTCCACAATTAACCACTAAAACACATATCAACATACTACAACTTCCCTATCATATAAACCATTACACATCCACATAATGTATCATCACATATCCACATGTGCAACACCACATATCCAACTTCCCAACCACACACTGGTAGGGTAACATAAACTTGAAGGGAACCAACCTCATTCCATTACCTTTACATGCACGCCTCTACCCATAATTTCATATCCATATCCTCTACGTCACAACCATAAAAACATCAACATCATCTCAACACCATCATCATAGTAGGGTATCATATGCATGTATGAAATCAATCTTGTTCCCTCCTCTTACCATCCATGACCCCTACCATGTATCATTATTACTGTCACATCACTGAGTCAGTTTAAATTTTCATTTCTTATATAATTTTAGCCAATAACAACTCCTAAACTATCCATTATCATATTCACATTTACCACCCCATTACTTACTTTCATATTAAATTTATCAAGAAATTATTCATTTTATTAACACCTGATTACCCATATTACTGCTTAGTCCTTTTACCCATAAAATAGTTTATAAATGTTTAAGGTGGGACACAACAAACACCAGTACACTAACACTTCCTTATCAACCTCACAAATTCATCCCAATCAAGTTCACCCTAAATCAAAAAAAGTATAAACAACAAAAAGAAAAATATAAAAAATGAATAATCAACATCAATAATAATTATCATACTCTAGTTTTTGAAAATTTAATTTTCATTACCATATTTAAATAATTATCCAATTATAAAGGTTGTAAGGTTATTTAATGGTAATAATAATAAATAATCCACAACAAAAAGTATTAATCAATAATATTAAACATGTATAAATAACTTAAAAACCCATAAAGTATAATTAGCACCCTTTCCCCTTCTAATTTCCTCAAAACTTGTTTATTATCTTCATCTAGTTCATTATCCTTTAAAGAGAGTTCCTCACCTGTCCTTTCACCACCCCATAAACCATGAAAACCCAAGAAGACACATCAAAAAATATAGTATAATAATATGAGAACATTATTGGAAGGGATAAAAAAAATCTATTCAAGAACATTATTCCAGAAGATAGCATATTAGTTTATAAATATCCCACCTCAACTAAAGATTTTACACCCACTATGCAATTATGGAGAGTAATAAAAGGGATAAAAGACCCAAAACATGCTATGGTAACCTTAATAATCCTAAAACATAAAAATTCCCCACGAAATCCAAATAAAAACCACCACAAAACCCATCAATGATGAAGTTATAGAGAGAGAATAAAGAAGAAGAAGGAAGAAGATCACCTCATATTTCAAACAAGGGATCTCCAAAATAAAAAGACTAAGGATGATAAAAGGAACTGAAAAGTTTCACAAAAACACACTTAAGGTCTTCCAAGGTCAATAGAAACACTAAAAAAATAATGGGATTCTAAGGATATCTTGAATTTATACTTGAGTTAGAAAGCACTAAGTCACAATGTGATAATCTATTATCATTATTTTATGGGGATATCTAGAAGTGCCCTATAAAAATCATAGTGTATCACCCATATCTCTCCTATATTAATCTCAATTATCCATATTTAAATTGATATCATTAGGGGATGCTACACTATGAATAAATCACTATGATGTGACCCCACCCAAATCACAACCACCAAAACTTAAACTTCATATCCCCACACAACAATAGAGATGGATACATCATAACCAACTTACTAGAAGAACCTTTGAAACCAAACTCCCATGCTCTACTGTATGGTATCAAGAGATGTTCCGTGATGCCCATTTATGAAAAAATTTCAAAAAATGACCATAATAACTCATGCTACAACCAAACCCTCCTACCGTGACCAAAAAAACATTAATGGGGAAAATTTTAAGAGCCATAAAACTTTATAATATCCATTCCATGCAGAATATAAGAGTCCTTCCTTTGAAAATTTCCCTTTGAACCCTTAATTATATGAAAAATTTCATCGCGTTGTGACCAAGATCCCAATGTGAACACCAACTCCATTACCCCAAGATTCATGGACATTACACCTCCTATACACTATAAAACCTGAACCATAAATATACCTCTTTAATGCAATTATCTATTTATACTATGGCTTTGACGATTATTCCTTAACCTCCTTCTCCTAGATAAAATTTCATCTCTAACTCCACCTTTCTCCCTAAAACCACTTCATGACACCTACAACAAAAAAATTATGAAAGTAAACTATATATATGGGTTTATTCCATTATATAAAGAATAATTATATGGTTGGACCTTGAAAGTTTTATCAATGTGGAAGGATGCAACATGTAAAAGAAATTATAGTTTTTACCATTAAATGGTTAATGGAGTGTCATTAAATCTAATAGAACTATCACATATTCTAGTGGATAAAGTAAATAAATCTAGGTTAAAACCCATGAAAAAGTGTGAAGACCCTATTAAGATTATATAACACTATCTTAGAATGAATAAGGTCGATTTATTTTGTAGCCAAGTAGGTGGATGAGAATTTGAATTTTGAGGTAGGATCTTCCACTATATAAGAAAATATTTTAATTTATTCTATGGAAATAACTTCATTATTTGATCTAGTATAATCTCACTCATTTATATTTATATTATAAGTTATAATTTTTGGATTTATTGTCAAACTAATACCTTATTCAATGAGAATTTATTCGCCATTAGGTGAAAATAATGAAAAAGGATTCAAATTTTCATCTTGTACCATCATGATAGGCGATTTATAAATATCATGGTTTTTTTGGTATCTAAGATAAAAAACATGACATTATTATTTGAATAGTCTAAATTCACAAGTATAAGACTCAAATATAATGTTATAGTTAAGTTGTTCTCTTCATTTCACCAGATGGAGTATTTCATAAATTTCAAGGATAATGATATTTTTATGAAATTATATATAGTATGATTTTTTGAAATGATTTATTTAAATAATATTAGTTGCGAGGTTTAGTTATTAAGTACTTTGAGGTAGGTAATAAAATAAAAAAATCAGTGGTAGTGGATAATTATCCTAATGTACTCCCCAAGGATTTATTCAGATTACCTCTAAAGAGGAAAATAGAATTATCTATTTATAATTTTATTATAAAAAATTCATTTTCTCTACCATCTTGCCACATAAAACTCAAAAAATTACAATAATTTAAGATGTGGCTAGGGGAATTGAAATAGAAAGGATTAATTCAGCCCATCGTTTCACCTTGGACATCATAATGTCATTTTTTAAGAAATTCAATGTTAGTTTGAGGTTATGTATTGACTACCAAAAACTAAATCTGATGACAATAAATAATAAGTATCCTTTACCCTATATTGATGAAATATTTTTTATATTAAATAGATATTGATGGTTTTCTAAAATTGAACTCTCATATCAATATATTAAATAATGGGTTAGATAAAAATACATATAAAATATTGATTTCTAAATTTATTATGAAAATTATGATTTTTTGGTGTTTCCTTTATGCGTCAAAATTATTTTTATAGTATTGATGGATTCAATGAATTAAATATTTTAAATTTATATGGAATTATTTTTGGTAGTGTTTTTCAATTATATATTTAATAAATTTATATAATAAGATACATTTAAAAATTATTTTATAAATTAATGTGAGCATAAGTTGTATAAAAATTTATCCAAATTTCAATCTTGGATTTAAGTAGTGAAATTTCTATGGATTTTTTTTCAGAGGTCCATGATAAGGTAAAGGTGGTGATGCCTTGGAAAAAACGAATGAATGAATTTGAAATATATTTTTTTCTTAAACAGTCTACGTATCAATATAGTTTATTTAAGATATCTCTAATTTGTCTTCAACTATGATAACTTTGACTCCAAAGTAGTAAAGTTATAATGGAATTATAATAATAAAGAATCATTTAAAAAATTAAAGATATGAATCACTTCAATTCAATTTCTTATTTTTCTAGGGAAAGAAAATAACTACAAAGTGTTTCTTCTGAAGAAGGTTTTGGATGTGTCCTTATACAAAGAGATTAATTTATTTCATATTAATCAAGGTAGTTGAAAAAATGAAGAACCAACCTAAACATGATTTTGAGTTATCTATAGTGGTTCATGCAATGAAGAGTTGGAAGAATTATCTATTTGGTGAGAATTTTATTGTTTATACCTATCAAAAGAGTTTGAATTGCATATTTTAATAACATAATTTTAATATGAGGTAGAAAATTTGGGTAAATTATCTTTAAATATTTTAATATAAACTTACATATATGTTAAGAAAGGGATTTTTTTCTAATTCTTTAAGTATAAAGAATAAAACTATGGTAGTGGAGGAAGCAAAATAATAAAGGAATTATATGGGTATATTAGTTAATTTATATTTTAATATAGATGAAAATAAGAATAGAGTAGTTTTTTTAGTTTTAATATAAAATCAATGTCATTGGAACAACTTAAAGAGTCACAGTTTTTTAACTCTAAGTACAGGGGAATGTGATACACCTTAAATGGTGGGGTGACTACTAATGGGTGGATAATAAAATTATAGTTAACTCTTTATTTCAAGGAACAAGTAGTTATTACTATTCCTTTTAGGAAAAAAATCTATAAATAACATTCATTATTCAATATGGGAAGTACATCCTAAGATCTCAAAGGTATACCATGATATCACATAGTTTTTTTGATTTCTAGGTATAAAAAAGAGTATTTATGAGTATGTTTATTGATTTTTAGTTTTCTATTAGGTAAATAAATATCATCCACAACTAGTTGGGTTGTTTCAATCTTTACCTATACTTGTATGGAAGTGGGAGGATATTTTTTAAGGAAAAAATCCATATATATTTTTGGGTTTATTAATGAATTGTAATCAGAATCCTCTAAATTACTTATTTTTATCAATGATAAGTACTCATATTAAGTGATATGAATATTGGAGTATGTTTCAATAATTTTTAGTTGAAGTTTTCCTAGAATACCAACACTATGCCATGTCTATATATATTACATTATGGTTTATAACATGTTTTTAAAAAGTGGATGGAATTTTGGGAGCATTCCTCATGGTTCTAATATAGGATTAGAAAATGGGGAGTAGGATCGTAACACACCATGATGGAGTTCATGGTTTGATATTGATAATTATGGGTTTTTATTGAAAAATTTCCTATATAAGAAAAAATGGGTGTGGTATATGAAGTTTTTCAGAAATATATAGATTTATTATGGTCTAATACATTTACTTTGTTTTAGTTTTTGGATAAATCAATATATATCATGGCTAATCCAAAACGATCATTTTTTTTCATTTTTTTTTGAAGTAAAATGGTGATGTGTTGAGACTTTAGGTGTTTTAGTGGAATGTTTTATGTGTGGAATAAAATGTGATAAAAAAACATCATTGTTTTTATTGATAAAATAATAGTCTATTCCATATATGTTTTTAATGGAAATAAATGACCAAATTTAATTGAGATAAAAAATTTAAAGGATTTGGTTTTCATATTTAATGAATTGACTGATTAAATACAACATGGTCTACCAATATCCAATTCATGGTTGGTTAAGTTCCATATAAATAATATATTTTAATTGTTATAAAAAAAGAGGGCGATTTAAGATTTAATTGGGAGTATATTGAAAAATATTTTGAAGATATAAATGAAAAAATTACCCTTGGTTAATAAAGAATCTATTGGTTTGTTTGAAGAAAAGGATTGAGATTTTATAATGAATTATAGAGATATGTTCTCAACATTGAGAATCTAGTGAAGTAGAAGAATAGAGAGATGAAAGTTTTTAGAGAAAGTTTAATAAATAGAGGAATAGTTTGGATATCATTGATAGATCAAGAAAAATGAGGAAGAAGAGATCATTTATCATGATGAGAATATATGATATTTCTATACCAATAGAGGTTTAATATTTCTCTTTTACTTGTGTGATCAAGGAGTGGTGATGTATTTTTTAATGTGAGAGTTGTGCATTCTCAAAGTGTGAGTGGTTGTACAAGAAGTGGGATAATGAGTCTGTTCTAAAATTATAAACAAGCATTAAATTAAATGAATTTTGGTGTGCTATAACATCATTAAGTGTATACTTATTGGTCATTGGATAGTGTAGGAAAACCAAGTGAAATATATTATGTCAATTTATTATTTATCAATTTATGATTTATCACTTTAATATATAATGATTAAAAGAGTTATGTTTTGACTAAATAAACAAAAAGATAATTAAAAGAGGTTAATTTGAGTTGATATACCCTGATTCACTCCCCCTATTAGGGAATCATCCATTTAGGGGAATAGAAAGTGGTGTTAGAGTAGAAGGTTTATTTTTAAAGGGTTTTACATCTTTAGAAGATATATCAATATTTTTGAATCACAAATGAATTATGATCTTTGATAGATTAAACTTCTGATTATGGAAGAAATAGATAAAGATATACTTTTTATTATTAGTAATATATGTGTCTAAAGCTATTTTACATGGAATTTATATGAATAAAGAGAGTGGATCACTCATGGAAAGGGTTCATAAAGAGATGGATGCTGACACCAAAGGAATAGATACTTTAGGTGGAGTGTTTTACAATGAAATCTACATTATGGTGATGATGTGTAAATACTTAAATTAAATATGGTAAAAGTTTCTAAATATATACTAACTTGACTCAAATGTGTGAGAATAAAAATTATTGGTGCCATAAAATAAGTGTGAGGACTTGAGGATGCACATTAATGAATATGTTGATTCATTCTTTGATCGAGTAAACATGATTATAGAAGAAATTAGTGTATTTGGTGAAACTATTGATGATTATAATATTATTAAATGAATATTAATAAGTTTTTAACCTTAATTCAGTATGAAGGTCTCAATGATTATGTAAATTTATCTAAAGACCATCTTATTGAATGATTTTCATACAATACTTATTGCCTATGAGATGAGAGCTAAAAATTATGAACCTATGGATAAGAAAAGACCTTTGAACTTGCATTCAAGGAAAAGAAAAATCAAACTATTGAAAATTATCTAGAGGAAAAAATAATTTGATGATGTGATGTATTTCCTCTCCTCAAGTATAAAACAAGGAAAATGACAATTTATTGGGAAGCCTTCACTCACTTACTTTTGATGAAAAAAATTAAGAACCTTACTATGAACTATACTAAGAAGTTATGATATGATAAAGGAAGATTATGTACCCATGAAAAAATAATTTACAGATTTAAAATTCAATAAAATATCAATTAATAATTTATTTAGTAAGAAAACATTTCTTTTAAAAAACAGTTTTTTCTTGAAGAAATTATAATAAAATGATATTGAGGATAAAACTACCTTATAAAATAATTTCTTATTAATATAATTGATGAAACATGAAATTATGATTAAAATAATGGTGAAGGAGAAACTAAATTTGAGAGTTTTTTGATGTAAAATTATATCCATAGGTTTCACATGAAGAAATAAATGTTTTAATAGCTAAAACAAAGAAAGAGATTATTGTGGTATGTGATTCCAAGGTCTATATGACACAATAGGAAAAAATAGAAAGATTATTTGAATTCTAAGATTGAAAATATTAAATTTATAAAACTATAAATCTCAAAAACATTTTTTGATCTAAAGATTAAGTTTGAATAAAAAACTTAAATAATTGATGGATTGACTCGTAGAGTGAAATAAAGAGTCAATAAGATAAAAGAACTCAAAAGAGATTTTTTTGAGGTGATATGAAGGTTAAAATACTAGAAAATTGATATAACTCTAGAATAAACTTTATAAGTTGGAACACATGAGTAGTGGAGAAGGTAAATTATAGGTATGGAGATCTTATGAACAAGCCATAATATTTCTTACAAAAATAGAGATTTTATAAAAAAATACAAAGTAAGCGAGGGGCTTGATCACAAACAAAAGTCTATCATATTTGATGAAAATCCAAAAGATCCAAATCTTATAAATAAGATTGATTTGGGAGAGACCCAAAAGGCCAATATAACCCATAATTAAATTTATAAAAATACACCTAATGTTTGGTTTTATTATTTTTTAAATATATAGAATATAAAAAATATATGTTTCTTAGCAAAGAGGTACTTTAAGGTATTATTGTGAGAGAAAAATGAGAAAAAATCAATACTCTTGGTATATTTTTGATGGATAATATAATAAGTGTGATGTTGTGGACACAAATATATATATTTATCACTAAGGATACTAAGAATATTTATATGGGAGACACAAAATGGTTGTATAGTGTAGCTTAAGTAGTCATCAAGCAAGTTAAAAACACAAAATAAGTACATATATTTTCAATATGAGGATGATATATCATATCTAGAAGTGGAATATGAATACTATTTACCAAAGTATGTAAAATAATAATCTTGGATCAAAAAGAAAAGGTTTGAGAAGGTTACAATGGTGATTATTGCTTTTAAATAAATGAATTGAGTGAGAGTTTGGATTCTTGATAGTGGATTCACTTACCATATGAAAGGAAATAGGGATCTAGTTAATTTATAAAATATGATAATGATGGTGTCATAAGGTTTATAAATCATGAAGGAATGAATATCACTAACTCTATAAAGTCCAAAATCAGTGTAAAATATATAAGGAATATTAATTTCATGGTTGTTGAAGGTCTTGGTGAAATTTCACTACATGTTAGTTAATTTTATGATTGAATTACTGTAATAAATTTCTCTAAGAATAATTTTATAATCAAAGGTAAAATATAATATTAATGTAATGGAAGTGAAAATGGGGAATATATACCTTATAAGTGGAGAATATGATAAGTTATTTATATTTATAGAGGATGCAAATAAGTTGTAGAATAAATGAATTATACACTTAAGTAAATAATTCTTGAAATATTTAGTGAAACATAAATGTGAATGTGATTTACATAAGCCTACCATGACCATACTCATACATGTGATATTTTTAAAAAGGTAATGATCATTTAAATGACATATAAGATAAAAGATAAAACTTAGAATTTTGGTGATACATCATATCATTGATATTTGAGTATTTATTATCTAACAAATAAGTAAGATCGTATAAAAGTGATCAATATAGAGGCAAAATATATAGCTACTACTCAAGATTTCAATGACTATAATGGTTAAAATAATAGTTTAAAGATCTTTTAATTGAGTTAAATAATATAATTATAATTAAATGTGGTAACTTTAATGCCATAGATCTTAGTAAAAATATAGTGAATAACTTAAGGACAAATTACATTGAGATAAAGTATCAATTTATTAAGGATAAAGTCAAGAAAGGTTTAGTTAAATTGGAGTATATGTACACTCAAGAGAAAATTTTGGATATTATGATGAATATACTATATAAAGAATATTTTGAGTGGTATTAATTGAATATTGGAGTTAAAAATTATCCAGTCTCTTAAATGTTTTGTAGAAAATACCCTACTCCCCTAAATGTGATTTACATTTCTTGATTATGTTTTAATAGGTGGAACTAATAACTAAAATTTCTAATGGGTGTCACTATTATCAATTAGTGGTTCATGGAATGTTTTTTATTTTATGGGTTGATTTTTTGAGTGATTAACCCTATATTATAACCTTTAAATAAGTTCTATTTGGGTTTTCTGATAAAGAGGGAGACTTACTCAATATTATATAAGGGTTAAGTTTCATAGAATTCAAATGGGGATAAAGAATAAGAGAAAAATTCTCATAATTGAAAGGGGGAGTATACTATTTGAATAAGGATTAAGGGATAGTAACAATAATGGTTTATTAGGAGGAGTATGTATACTTGGATTATATATCTAAGTATAAAGTGATCAATAATAAGTGGTGTCAAAGAAATGTTTTTGTTACAACATGTGACAATTGGTATCAAGGAATTAGGATAATAAAGTGTTTCATTGATAATTTTTTATCAAACTCTTATTTCTCATAATGAGAATTATATATGTGGTATTAGAGTGAATGATTTATGTATCATTGAATATAATATCTATAATGTTCTATTGGCATTAAAGGATGATTTTTTACAAAGTGTTTTGAAGTGTGGATAGTTTTCAACAAACCCAAAGGGTAATCTCATTAGTAAAAATACTTAATGACATTTTAGGTTGTTTTTATTGAAAAAAGATGATAAGAATCATCAAAATTGATTAGTTTATCAATGATAAGTAATAATATAAATTGATATGATTATTTTAGGAAGGTTGTAGAACCTTTAGTTGAATTTTTTATAAAAGATAAAAAATTATGCCATGGGAATATGTATTATGTGATGGTTTATACAAAATTTTACAAAAATTTAAGGAATGTGAGAGTGTAACTAATGGTTCATATATAGGGTTGGAAAACAAGGTCTCTATTTTAACACATAATGTTAGAGATCATGGTTTTATACCAAGTTTTTAGGGAATGGTATATATAATTTTTAAGAAATAAGTAGATCGATCATGGTGAAAAGAATTTCTATGATCACAGTCTCCATATAAATCCCCATGTTCTATAGTGAAAGAAAAATGAGGATTTTGTTAATAAAAGTTTGAAGTAAAATGGTGAATTATTGATGATCTCAACATTTTTTATAGAAGTTTTATCTAGGATTTAAATTTTATCAAAAATAATCATGGTTCTTGTTCAACATGTGTTGTATTATTCTAGATATGTTTTTTTGAAGGAATTAAATTGATATATTTCATGGTGATAATATATTTGAAGACAATTGTTTGTTGAGTCAACACATTGAATGACTCACTACACTATGGTCTATCATTCAACATGTCATAGTTGGTTAAGTGTAGCTTAAATATAAGATTTAAATTCCTATATAAAAGGAAGAATATTTAGGTTTTGATTAGATTTATATTGACTCAATTTTTGAAGATATAGATGGAATATTTTTTACATGGTTAATAAAGAAAAATGATTTTATTTAAGGGAAATATTAAGTTTTTCTATTGAATTAGAGAAATAACTTATCAATACAGAGAAACAGGAGAATTAAAAGTATAGAGATGAATATTTTAAAATAGATTTTTATGAATATTGGTAGAATTTGGATCTCATTAATAGATTAATCCAATAGAGGATGATGTAACACACCAACCTGACTCATTCTATAGCAATCACACCAGTTCTCCACAAGACCTCTAGAACACCTCCCCACACACCGTATATTTTTGAATAGGAGTGAGGGTCTAATGGGTGACAGTGGGGAGACTATACCCTATGGATATAAAATAATAAAAAACTCAATAATAGAGGAAACAACTATAAATAATAAGAAAAATTTACAGAGTATACACATGATAAGAAGTGTAGAAATCTACAATTGAATTCCAATCATACAAAAGTTAATGGAATACCTTTAATTTAACCATATATGTATTAGAACAAAATTATCCAAAATAACTATCAGACCGACATAAAAAATATACCCAGTCTGGCCACAAAACCTCAATGTCCAGACAATGCACTATCCTCATTTCTATCTTTAGTAGACTCATGATGATGAGACCTTACCTTTACTTGTTCCATGAACCATAAAGTTTGCACGTATCCCAGGGAGCCAATATAGGGTGTGATTATAAATTTAGTAGGCCACCATTAATGGTGTCCTAGGATAATATCCACATATACACACTAATGTATGAAAAGTTAAATGAATGGAAACCAAAGTACACCAATCAACCTACTATACTCATTCTTGAACAACTATGAGTAAGGATTTTCTTATTTCATCAATTTCTAGAGTGGAATGATGCATCCAAAGTCTATCATACTAGAAGTTCCCTCATTATTCCAACCAAATTTCATGTCACACAGGATCACACACTAACCTATGACCATAATAACCATCCTAAGTTAACCACGATTCCCCAATAGCACAGGTATAGGCCATATCAAAAATATGATGGTCTTATAAACCCTCTTCTAGCCACTGACTCAATAGCCTAATGAAACCCAAGGCTTGGTGACATCCATCCTTTTCTAATATCAACTCATTATCCCAACATATCTCACATGTGTGACAAGAATCCCCCCAACCAGTGATCTCAATTACCTCCAAGATCCCATGGTTACCTATGATGTATCCCTCTCCATATCAATGGTCAACACCATAACCCCTATACTGCTTAATTTATGGATGATACCCCCAATAATTAGTGGTCAAAACCACCTCATGGGTCCTATCCCATGTGAAAAACTCTCAATGGAATCATCCCCCATGATGAGTGATAGTCCCAAACAACCTAAAACCATAACTCAATAAACCTCCATCTCCACCTATGGAAATGGTCAAAAGCATTTTTATTACACTAAAAAACCCCATCATCCATTTACACTAATCAATATCACCTATGATCACACGAGTGAAATCAATCAAATTCCCAAGGAACCACATCTACTACCATATCCCATAGAACACCATAAAAAACACAAAAAACACACCCATCAATCTTTATAACTTTGAAACCATGTAATCCATGCCATACCAGTCTAAACCCATAATTTACTACATGATACTACCCCCTTGACATCTCACATGAACAACCAAAACCATAAATGGTACTATTTCATGGTCATTCACACTAGCCTACCCACACCTGATTACCACATAACACATAACACATATATAACACTTGAAGAATCTAGAAACCATATAACTAGAGTTAGTAGGTCTATACTCAATTAAAATATATAGTTGATTAAAAACCAATTAAAAGAAATAATGTAACACCCTAAATCTTTTTGAATTTTTTTCTGATTTAATTTAATCTTTTTGATATTTTTTGTTTCATGCAACACTAAAAATAGTTTATTTTATATTAAATAACTATGTTTGGATTGTGATATAAACAAAATAAAGTTAATTGTGCACTACATGAAACATAAATTTTAGCTTTCTCTATATGTAACACTGAGGTTTTCTTATGTTACACGGAACAATGACTTTCCTCTATGGCTTGTATAACACGTATGATCGTTTTTTATCGAACAATAGTATATCATTAAAATGTTATTATTTAAAATAATAAGTTATAACCTAGATGTTAAATTAGTGGTTATGAATAGTATTAACTAATTTATGAAAATATATGGTTTACAAAAAATATAATATAAATTCATAGGTTGCCGGTTAATTTTAAATGAATATGAAAACCAATTGAATATAAAGGAAAATAATATTACTTTTATAATCACAAAGCTATTTTAACCTAATAAATTAAATTAATTACAATTAGTGAGTGATTTTAATGTAATATATATGTTATATATTCAATAAAATATTTTCTATATTTATCTAATATATTTGATATACATAATATAAGAACAAACCTAATTTTATGCATAAAAACATATTTTTTTTATAAAGGTAGTTTTACAGCCTTTTAATGGAGAACCCATTTTAAATAAAATTTTTGGAAATTTTATAGATTTAATATGTCAAAATAAAATTAATATTTTTAAGTGAAACATAAAAATTATGTTAGGATAAATTTTTGGTATTTTTCTATAAGGCTTCATTTTTAATGAATAGATAAAAATACAAGATTTTAATTCAAAATTGCTTTTTAATTTAATTTATTTATAAGGTTGAATTATATTTTAAATTGGTTTAAAAGTTTAAACAGTTTTTTTTTTATAAATTAAAACAATTTAGGTAATTTTAACCAATTTCATATTGAAATTGGATATAAAAACATAACAAACTTTTGATCATTTTTATTTTAAAAACCCGTAGTATTGTCCCTTCAGCGAAATTAATTTCTAACAATTATGAGATTGGAATTTGGAAAAATTGATTAAATATTTAAAATCATAATAATTTATAATATATAATAATGTCAAATTAGTTTTTTAATAAAAAATATTAGTGAATTTAATTAAAATTAATTACATCGATTAAGGTAAAATCTAGCTTAACTAAGAACTAAACCTTAAATTTAAGACTCAAAATAACCTATATGCTTGTCCAAGATCCATTGTATGGAAATATTTATAACTTTTCATCCCTTGGATCTAATTTTTTCCATTATTGGATCCACTTTCAACATGAAAAACATGGGTGGAATTCTCTCTTTAAATATTTACAAGAGTGCCACTCCTCCTCTACTATAAAAGGCCTCCTCTCCTCCCACTTCCTCACACATTTCAAACCCATTGGATCATCGAAAATATACTAAAATAATCTCCCAAAATCTCTCAATTTCTCATATAATCATCTCATTGGGCATAAAGACTTCTAATGAAGCCTTTTGGCACAAACCAAAAAAAGTTACCTCATTAAGAGGTAATTCTTTCTCTCAAGCTCTTTTCTTTTATTTCCCTTCTCCACCCCCTATAATATTTTTATTCCATACTTGTATAACAAAAATATTATTCTAAAAATACTTTTATTTTTTTATGCA
This sequence comes from Viscum album, assembly GCA_963277665.1. Classification (NCBI taxonomy): domain Eukaryota; kingdom Viridiplantae; phylum Streptophyta; class Magnoliopsida; order Santalales; family Viscaceae; genus Viscum; species Viscum album. The sequence continues at coordinate 919,493,536 of OY728131.1, forward strand.
AAGGGTTTTTCCTACACTTATACACACCTCCATCTAATTGGTAACAAACACACTATTTTTGTGTACAACAAAACTTCCACCTCACAAAATGATGATTGTTCAATTTTCATTACCGCCACTCAAGGTGTAATTTATGATGGAAACTATGTTTATATATATAATATATATTATATTTATTATTCCTTTAATATTATTTATTCGTTTTACAACAAATATCTTTTTTACTTTCCATTTGGTGTAAATACGATAATTTCTTTTTGAGGAAGTGTGGACTACCACCCCCTCAAAATGATGTGATTTGTTCACACACTACATGGAATTAATTAAGGATGAATTTAGTGAAATTATATTATATATATAACATTATAATGATAATTTAGTGATATTATATACATATATAAATATATACATTTATAAATATATACATATATATTATTTTGTATCTTTCTTTCAATACAATAAGAAAACAGAAACAACATTCATGCGTACGTACGACTTACTATCTCCATGAATGGTGTATTCTATTTCATAATATTATATTATATAGATTATTATTATATAAATATAATTCATATACTGGATATTTATATAATTTTTTAAATTATATAATAATGATATAATTATAAGGACCAATGATATAACAAATTAAGTCACACGTGAAGAACAAAGAAAATATTATTCGAAGTGAAACCTTAAAATAGGATGGTTAACAAGAGGATAATATAAGGTCATAATAAAACCATATAAGGTATTAGATATAATAATATGGTTCTTTAAATGATTTATAATAAATCTATATTTATTATATAGTTGGTTTGAACAAGTACGACGAGAGTCAATACACAAGGTAGAGGGATTTCATTTCACTTTTTATTTCCATAAGATACATGATTTATTCACCACCCATTCCTTTTATATGGTGTGTATACTAACCATGGATTTAATAAATGATAATTATATTCAAATTTATGGGTATTTACATATCCATTTTATGGCCTTTATTTCACAGGGTTTAAGTTTTAAAATTTACCAAATTGGTAAAATAATTTTGTCTCAATTTTCCATCTTTGCGACTGATATTTTATTATGCACCTAAATTAGTTTTGAGATATTGATAATTAAATTTTACATGATATATCATGAATCTACATATTTTAATGATATTATAAGATTCATGCAATTTAATTTTCTTACATGGATATAATTATCCCAAGTTACCAAGTGATAAGATTTTACTGATACAATCTCATTGCTTTTCAAGATTGTTTATGTTTTGGCTTACTTTGATGAAATATTACAACCCAAATTTCAATAAATTAATTAATTTTATTCCCATATGGTTATTCATGCTATATTCAGGTATTGGTACTATATTTTTACTTTTGGGTGCATAATATAGTTAAGAAAGTGCTTTGAAGAAAGCCAAACTTTACCCTCTCTTCGGTCGGAAATCTATGTTTTCTAAAAAGGCTTCCAAGAATATTGTACCATTATCCTATAAAATGTAAAATAAATTTTTACCGTTTTTTATCTTTTTCCAATCTCTTCAAATGAATATTCTCGTATCTTTCCAAATAAGTAATTTTTTAAACATTTTTACCATGCAAAAGGAATGTTATTTTACCTCTTACGACATGTATGGATTTACCCACCATCATATATTTAAAGCTTCCTTTTCATTTTTAAAAAATTAATTTTTAAGAATTTTTTTTAAAATTATTTTCTAATAAATGGTTTTAAAAACAATTTAAAGATTCCTTCATATAATTTCAAGTAAAAAGGTTTTCAAAACATTTTCAATATTTATTTATATTTTTTTAAAGTGTTTTAAATGAAAAAGGATTTTAAAATGTTTGGAAGATTATTTTATAAGTTAAAAAAGGGTTTTCAAAATGATTCCAAGACTTCTTTCTAAGTTTTCAAATTATTTTAAAATAAAATGGATTTGAAAATGGTTTTATACTTTAAAAATACTTCTTCAGGGATGAAATGATATTTTCATCAAGAAATGTTTTCAAAATATCTTTCCAAGTTATTTTCCATCTAAGATGAAATATGTTTATATTAATAAATCCCTTATAGAAAATAAACCAAAGGTTCCATTATTATTCTTTCTTTAATGGTTTATGTTTGGAAGGAATAATTATTATGACATCTGTTTCTCTTCCACAAGTTATATGACTTTGAAAAACACTTCTTTTCATGGGTTATGCTTTTATGAAAGGGTTATGAAACCTATACCTTTTCCATAGGTTATGTTTTGATGAAATGTTAATGATACCCATTTAATTTCATGGGTTATTATTTTATATTTATAGAACCTATATATTTTTATGGGTCATGATATGATGAATTTTTTATTATTTTGTGGATCATGTATGAATGATTTTATTATGAGATGGGTGGGACCTATATCTCCCTCCAATGAATTGGGAAATGATGGATGAATCATAAGTATAATTTTTTTTCATGAACCTAATTACATGTTCACAATGTTATTCATGGACATGGTTTCATGTACATAAGTTTATGCATGGAACTGATTACATGTTGATAATGCTATGAGTGAATCTTATTACTTGTTCACAATATTATGCATGGACCTGGTTACATGTACATAAGTTTATGCATGAACCTAATTACATGTTCACAATTTTATGTGTGAACCTAACTACATGTTCAAAATGTTATGAATGGACCTAGTTTCATGTCCATAAGGTTATGCATGAACCTGATTACACATTCACAAGGTTATGGATGGACCTAGTTTCATGTTAATAAGTTGATTCAAGGGCTGAATTCATGTCCTTAACTTAATGAGTGAACCTATTTCTACTTATACATATTCACAATGTTATAAACTAATGTGTATCCCACAAGTTCCATGTATTATTCCTATGTTATGCATTCATGAATTATTCTCTAAATTGTCTTATGATTCATGACTTACGAAGTACCAATATTTTTTTATGATCTCTAATATGCAGGGTATGGTATCCAAATGTTTTTTTTCAAGTTCCACACCCTTTTGTTCATATTATACTTACACATTTCTTTTATTTACCCTTACTGATCATCTGAGACCACCCTTTTCTTATTTTTCATTTCCCCAGGTTATGAAGAAAGGTTTTAGGTAGAAGTAATAAAATTAGAGATCTTAATGGGATATGTTGAAGATATTTCACCAGGATAGAAGATTTTGTTTCCATGTTTCCAAAGACACTAAACTAGTACGATCCTCAGGAATGTATTTTTATAATGTTATTAATCTAAAATGATGTAATATACATGTATGTTAATACCGAGTCTATATAGTTGGTATCAAAGTAAAAGTTTATCCAAACTTTAGAAACTAGGATGAGAAAACTATAGCGATATCCATAGGTATATTTCTATGGATATGTCTAGGGATGTCTCTAAAGATAAGTATAAGGATGAGTTAATGTATAGGAAAATGTCTTGAAATTTTGGTAAAGGATAAAGTGTGTGGTTTCCTATAAATACATCCCTATCTAGATAATATAAGTGGACGTAGATCATTTATAGTTATACCTAGGGGTAACAACTCCTACAAGATATTCGAGGCTTGACTCGGGGTAATCTGGAACATGACAACGAGTCTTGCTGCACACCTGGTTTGAAACTCCTGAGGGATATGCTTTTTTAATTCAAAAAACTCTTCACAAATAATAATGAAGGATTTTAAATAGAGGATTAATATGAATAACCTATAATAAACCTAATGTGTCATAGATTAAAGAAGTATTATCCATCATTTAGGCACCTTATATGTAATTTTTCCTGATTATATGACATCCCAATATGATAAATGTTTCACACACCCTTCTTTCTGGTTTTATTAAATGGATATTAATATAAAGAACATGGTTAACATTTGATGTTTAAGATGTGGAAAAAATGGGCATTATGTGAATTGATTTCCTAAGTGGAAATATCATAAAGAGAATCAGGAAGTTGGTAGGAGTATTGGTTATACTTTTGAAGATAATGAGAATACAGATGGCATGTGAAAGGTATGTTATATTCTTTCAGTATTGTTTAAATTACATATAATAAGAATGATTAGATTTAGGTTGAGGAACCTTAAGAAATTATTTATATTTCATATTCTATAAAATAGGTATTAAGGAATAAGTTGATTAATCCTAAGTAATGGTTCAAGAATAAAGTTGGATGAATAAAGTACTTATGTTTTGGAATTCAAAGATTATGTTATATTAATCATGAAATATATAATTATTTTCAGTATAAGTTTCCATTAAGTATTGAAAAGGTAATGTTGAATGGTGATGAAGATATAAAAAATTTATTTCATAGAAAAGTGATATTTTTATTAAGGGAAGGTAACCCTTAATTAATTCCTGATGTTGAGATGATGATGTTTGGATAAAGATATGTTGTATATGAATAAGTAAATTGGATAGTACGGATTACCCTAGAACTAATAATTGAAAAAGTGGTCTATTTCATTAAGATGAAGTTTACAAATTATTGTATTTAAGAAATATATCCAGTAATCTTTAGAATAAGTAAGCATGCATGTTTTTCAAAAATGATTTATGATAATTTAGGTTATTACCATGTTTCAAGAGAATATATAATGAGGGTATTAAAATGTTTGGAATGTGACAAACAAGATCTACCTTATGATATATTAGATATTAATGTTAATATGATTTCACGACCTTCTTTATAATGTCTCGGATTTTCAACTTTTGGAATAGCTACAAGGTTAACCATTTATGTAAGGGCTTATGTTAAACTTCAAATGAAGTCTTAGAGATTAATGTTATATCTCACCACATGAGGATTTATGAATATTTGATAACCTATTCTGAAAAAATTGTGTTGAGGATAAATGATATCAAATGGGATGACATATCATGGATCTCATGATCTGTTAGTTCTTTAGGAGTGAAAATTTTTCATCATTCCCTAGAGTAAGAGATGAAGTGGGAAATGATCAAGGAATAAATAAAGGGTGATATTGTAAATATGAAAACGAATGATATAAAGTAAGAATATTTCCTTATATTCCTATAAAATAAAATAAATCCTTAAATCTGGGAAAAAGATACTGAAAAATATTTATCCTAGAAACATTATTTATGATGAATTAGATGTTCGCTTAGAACATTACAGATTTATGGTTTTGTGATCACCCACTTTTTATAATCAATGTTCTCTATAAATATCCATCAGAATTTGATAGTTTTATTTATCATCCATGTAAATTATTTTACTTATAAACTATGTTCTTATGTGTGGAAAATTTGTTATATGTTACTTTGGGTAACCTCTATGTTTCTAACTTTCCTTTTTTAGAATATTTTAGTATTCATTTTTATGATGTGGGTTTCTATTAATGAAAATTTCAAGTATTAAACCTATGATAAATTAGATGAATTTTGAGGGAGAAATTCATTTTAAGGAGGGTATAATGTTACACCCTAATATTTTTGAATTAGTTCTTTTCGATTTAATTTACTCTTTTTAATATTTTTCATTTCACACGACACTGAAAATAGTTTATTTTATATTAAATAATTATGTTTGGCTTATGATATACGCATCAAAAAGTTAATAATGAACTACACAAACCATAAATTTTAGCTTTCTCTTCATGGAACACTAAGGTTAGCTTGTGTTACACACAATAATGACTTTCATCGATGGCTAGAGTAACACACATGACCGATTTTTACCGAACAATTTTATATCATTAAAATGTTATTATTTAAAATAATAAGATATAACCGATCCATTAAATTAGAAGTTATGAATATTATTAAATAATTTATTAAAATATAAGGTTTAAAAAAATATAATATAAATTCATAAGTTTCCAGTTAATTAGAAATGAATATGAAAACTGATTGAATATAAAGGAAAATATTATTATTTTTATAATCACAAAGTTGTTTTAACCTAATCAATTAAATTAATTACAATTAGTGACTGATGTTAATGTAACATACATATTATATATTCAATCAAATATTTTTTATATTAATTCAATAGATTCTATAGACATAAGATAATAACAAAACCAATTTTATGCACAAAACCATATTTTTTTATAAAGGCAATTTCACCACATTTTAACGGCGTGTGCATTTTAAATCATATTTTTAGAACTTTTATAGATTTATTATGTCAAAATAAACTTTATATTTTTAAGTGAAACATAAAAACTAGGTTAGGATAAATTTTTGGTATTTTTCTGTACGAGTTCATTTTTAATGAATAGTTAAAATACTAGATTTTAATTCAAAATTTCATTTTCATTTAATTTATTTATAAGGGTAAATTATATTTTAAATTGGTTTAAAAGTTTAAATAGATAATAATTTTATAATTTAATCCAATTTATCTAATTTTAATCAATTTCACATTGAAATTGGATTTAAAAACTTAGTAAACTTTTGATCATTTTTACTTTAAAAACCCTCAGTGTCATCCTGTCAGTGGGATTAATTTTAAATTAATTTTTCCACTTCTATAACTGGAATTTGGAAAAATGGATTAAATATTTAGAATCATCATAATTTATAATTTCTAATAATATCAACTTAGTTTTTTATAGAAAATATTAGTGAATGTAATTAAAATTAATTACATTGATTAAGGTAAAATTAAGCTTAACTAAGGACTAAAACTTAAATTTAAGACTCAAAACGAATTATACACTTGTAAAAGAGTCATTTTAAAGCCATATCTCTACTTTATCCTCCCTTGTACCAACTTTTTTCTATTATTGGATCCAATTTCAACATAAAAAATGTGGGTGGAATTCTCTCTTCAAATATTTACAAGAGTACCACTCCTCCTCCGCTATAAAAAGGTATCCTCAACTCCCACTTCCTCACACCTCTCAAGCCCTTTGGATTGAAAAAAATATTCTTAAATAAGCTCCCAAAATCTTTATCTTCCTAACATAATACTCTCCTTGTGAGGAAAGTCTTCCAAGGAATCCTTTTGTCGCAAACCAAACGGAGTTACCTAATTAAGAGGGAACACCTTCTCTCAAGATCCTTTTTTTATTTTCCTTCTCCACCCTCCACTATATTTATTACATGATTTTATAAAAAAAAGTATCCTCAATATACTAGTTTCTTTTATGCTAAGTGTTTGACCTACACTTACACACACCTCCATCTAATGGGTAATGAACATACTATTTATGTGTACGACGAACTTGCATCTCATAAAACGATGATTGTTCAATTTTCCTTACCACCTTTAAAGGTAGAAATTATGATGGAAAATATGTTTATATATATTATATATTATATTTATTATGACTTTAATCACATTTATTAATTTTACAACACATATATTTTTTACTTTCCATTTGGTGTAAATACGATAATTTCATTTTTGGAAGTGTGGACTACCTCCCCCTCAAAGCAATGCGATTCATTAACACACTATATAGAATGTATTAAATATGGGTTTAGTGAACTTATATGATATATATAACATTATAATTACATTTTAATGATATTATATACATATATTCATATATTTAATTGTCTTTCTTTCTTTCAATACAAAAATAAAAATTGAAGTAATGTTTATGCGTATGTACGACTTACCATCTCCATGAATGGTGAATTCCATTTTATAATTATATATTATATAGATTATTATAATAGAAATATACTGGATATAAATTATATTTATATCATGGTTTATATTTTTTTAATCATGATATAATTATAAGGACCAATGATAGAACAAATTAAGTCACATGCGAAGAACAAAGCAAATATTATCCAAAGTGAAACCTTAACATAGGATGGTTAACATGCAGGTAATATAAGGTCATAATAAAATCATATATTGTATTAGATATAACAATATGGTTCTTTAAAATATTTATAATAAATTTATATTTATTATACAGGTTGTTTGAACGAGTATGACGAGAGTCAAGACACAAGGTAAGGGGATTTCATTTCACTTTTTATTTCCATGAGATATATGATTTATTCACCACCCATTACTTTTATATGGTTTTTATAATTACCATTTATGTAATAAATTATAATTATAGTTAAATTTATGGTTATTTACATATCCATTATAAGTCCTCCATTTCATGGGGTTTAAGTTTCAAAAATAACCAAATCGGTAAAATAGTTTTGTCTCAACTTTCCTTCTTTGAGACTCGTGTTTTGTTTTGCGACTAATTTTTTTTGAGATGTGTATACTTCCATTTACATGATATATCATGAATCTAAATATTTTAATGATATTCTAAGATTCATGTAATTTCCTTTTATAACATGGAGATCGTTATCCCAAGTTACCAAGTGATCAGAGTTTATTGAAACAATCTCATCGCTTTTCAAGATTGTTTATGATTGTGATTCCTTTGATGAAATATTACAACCCATATCTCAATAAATTAATGAATTTTATTCCCCTATGTATATTCATGATATATCCATATATTGGTACCATATTTCTACTCTTTGGTACATAAGATAGTTAAGAAAATGTTATTAAGAAATCCCAACTTTACCCTCTATCTGGTTAGAAATCGATGCTTTCTAAAAAGTGTTCCAAGAATATTGTACCATTATCCTATAATACTTAAAAGAAAAATTTACCTTTTTTTTATTTTATAAATCTCTTTAAATTAATATTCTTATCTCTTTCCGAACATGGTATTTTTAACCTTTTTACCGTGAAAAATGAATATTAGTTTACCTCATACAACATGTACAAATTTACCCACCATCATTTCTTTGAAGATTACTTTCCATTTTTAAATGGTTAATTTTTAAGAAAATGTTTTTTTAAAAGTATTTTCAAATAAATGGTTTTGAATTTTTTTTCAAGATTTCTTTATAAGTTTTCAAAGTGTTTTCAATGAAAAATATTTTTAAATGTTTTGGAAGATTTTTTTAAGTTTTCAAGGGAAAAGGTTTTAAAAATGACTTCAAGCCTTCTTTCTAAGTTTTCAAATTATTTTCAAATAAAATGTATTTCAAAAAGGTTTTATTCATTAAAAATACTTCTTTAAATAAGAAAGGATACTTTCCTCAATAATTTTTTTAAAAATATATTTCCAAGTTATTTTCCATCTAAGATGACATATGTTGATGTTAATCAAGCACTTCTAGGAAATTTACCAAAGGATCCATTAATATTATTTATTGAATGTTTTTTATTTGGAAGGAATAATTATTATGAAACCTGTTTTACTTCCACAAGTTATATGATTTTGAAACCTGCTTCTTTTCATGGTAATGGTTTGATGAAATGGTTTTGAAACCTATCTCTTTTCCATAGGTTATGATGTGATGAAATTTTAATGATAACCATTTCATTTCATGGGTTATGATTTGATGTTTATAGAACCCATATCTATTTATAGGCCATTATATGAAGAATGTTTTATTATCTTGTGGAACATGTATGAATGATTTTATTATGATATGGGTGGGACCTATATCTACCTCTAATGCATTGGGTAATGATGAATGACTCATGAGTATAAATGTTATGCATGAACTTGATTACATGTTCACAATGTTATGCATAGACCTGGTTGAATGTCCATAAGTTTATGTGTGAACCTAATTACATATTCAAAATTATATTAGTGAACCTTATTACTCATTCACAATGTTATGGATGGACCTAGTTTCATGTCCATAAGTTTATGTGTGAACCTGATTACATGTTCACAATTTTATGTACGAAACTGATTACATGTTCACAATGTTATGAATGGACCTGGTTTCATGTCCATAAGGTTATGAATGAACCTGAGTACATGTTAATAATGTTATTCATGGACGTAGTTTCATGTCCAAAAGTTAATGCAATGGCCTGATTTATTGTCCTTAACTTAATGAGTGAACCTGTTTCTACTTATACATGTTCACAATGTAATAAACCAATATACATTCCCCAAGTTCCATGTCTTATTCCTATGTCATGCTTTCATGAATTATGATCTAAATTATCTTATTATCCATGCCTTATGAACTACCAATATTTTTTATAATCTCTAATATGCAAGGTATAATCTCCAAATGTTATGGTCAAGTTCCATACCCTTTTGTTCATGTTATGCTTATACATTTCCTTTATTTACCCTTATTGAGAATCTGAGCACACCCTTTTTTATGTTTCCTTTCCCTAGGTTATGAAGAAAGTTTTTAGGTATAAGTACTAAATGTGGAGATCTTTATGGGATATGTTGAATATCTTTCACTAGGACTGATGATTTTGTTTCCAAGTTTCCTAATACACTAAACTATTATAATCCACTGGCATGTATTTTTGTAATGTACTGAATATTAATCTAAAATGATATAATATCCATGTATTTTAAGAATGGGTGTCTATAAATCATATAAAATTATAGAATCCCTAATTTATGGAATAAAAAATAGGAAAAAAGGAAATTAAGAGAGAATCCAAGATTAGAGACCCAAGGATATCTAACCTTACCTACGACTACTCCCTACTTTAGTTTGGTCAAATAAAGGGTGAGGAATGGCTAAAATATCACTTAAGAGAATAAAAGAAGAGAATGAGAGAGATATAGTGAGATGAGAGTTAAATCATACCCATTGATTGACTGGAAAATATACATTCAGATACCTAATTTAATCATTTTATTTATTTATTTTTAAAAAATTAGACGTAAGGCATGTCACAACACAGAACCTGGATCTTGTGTAACACCACTCACCAGGCCAACCATCATGGAATTATCCCACTTATCATAGTGTGACATACCCCCTTGAAGATAAAAACCACCATGACTTTACTGCCTAGGTTCATGTCATGGCATAACCCTTCCCTTCATGGTGTGATGAACCAGTACAATCAGGCCATAACGATGCATCCCTTAGTTGTAGCCCCCCATAATGGAATAACACATTGCATTTTAGCATGGACTATGAATAACAAAACATTTAATATTTCCCCAAAAGTTTTCATTCTTACCTAGAATATTAATTGTATGTCATGAGTTCTCATTCTTACATGAAACCCTCACTTCATGATACCCAAGGTTGTGGCATCATCTATGATCAGACCCAACAAATATATCCCTATGTAGCTCCCATTATTCCATCGACCCCCTTGGATATGGAATAACAAACAAATAGTATCAAACTTTTAATCTAATATAAGGAAAATTCAATCTTTTCATGACACTGTTCACAATGCAACCCATCGGTATTATGTCATGACCATCATACCACAATAAAAATTAAATATGATGTAGCCCCTCAACATTCATGATTCCCTATATCATAGTGTTTTTTTACCACATATATAATAATATCTTCTAATTATAGTCCAACTCTAGAACTTTCTTCCTGACACCTATGACACCTCAATAGGGTCCAACCACACATGGTCAATTTGATATCTGAACCGAATTACCATAGACAAGTACTTAAGTCATTACAACCTCCTAATACTATAACTCATCCCCAAGATATATCAGGCCATGAACTAACCAACCCTTACCAAAACCCAATAATCCCACTCACCATATTTCTAAAACACTAAGAAAACACCGAATGCATCTATCTCTTTTTCAATCACTCAAATAACTCAACTCGAAAAGGATGATTCCTTCCATGGGTACTCCCCACCATAGAAATCACCTACATAGTCACATAACTATTTTTTAAATTATGAGATTATTAAATTATATTTTAATTTCTAGAAGAAGATTAAAAGGTATAAAAACAAAAAATAACATGAATAATATCACAGGAAACATATATTTATATGGTCTAGGAATAATCCCTATATTTATGGATAGGAAGAGTTGTTTCATAATTTTAGGATCTAATTACATGATTATTTTCATTTTTTTTGAAACTATAGATTTAAGGGTGATGATAAAGCTATGTGGTTCTATAATAACCTATGTTTTTATTGTTTCAATCTGTATAGTAATTCAACTATGATACAATAGTGATGGAAGAAAGGTCCGCATAATTATAGTACCCTTTTAGTGTCACTTGTTAAACTCTAATATAGAGACCATAATGAATTCCACATTGATACAACACCCTTTCATCCAATCATTATCCAAAGTATCGGGCTACACTATTCTAATAATCACAACCAAACTACCAGATAAGATGATGGGTTTATGGAATGGATTAATGGTTGAGCTCATGAATAGATTGGGAACCCTTTATTATATTTGGTTTATTTATGAGATTTTTTGGGTTTCTTGTTAGATCTATTTGGATTTATGTAACTTCATAATTTTCCTTTGTTATAAAAAAAGTTTTAAAAGTTTTATTTTTTCTATATAATACATGGTTGATTTTTTTATTTATGGAAATTCATTCCCCAAAGGTTTGTTTTGGTTCCTTAAAACTAGTTTCCATCCTATGAAAATTAAAGGTAACACTTGAGGCCTTGTAGTGATCCAATTTGGGTCTTGGGATTTGGGTATTTAGGTAAGGTCATTACAATGTTCATTAAACTTATTTATAAAAATTCATCCTTTTTCAATTATCTAGTCATTATAAAAATGTTAAAACCCATTCTCAAACATTTTATAGAAAATTAAATTAATAAATCTTATATAGAAAAAACATAATTAAGGTATTTAATATATCCCATAATATTTTAGTGTTAGTGTTTTGATATTAATTATATATATTCACATTCATTTATCACTGTATTTATAGTTTTAGCAACAACTTGAAAATCATTAATTATGTTTTCTACTAGATGGTCTTTATAAGTCTTATAAACTTATTTTGGAGTTATTTTTGATTCTTTATAAGCTTGATCATCTTTTTTTCATATTTAACATAAGAATTATATCTCTCAAATTCAATTATTCAAAAATATCAATTAGTTTTTTCCTATAAGAAACATTAGAAAAATGATTCATATCATCAAAACTCATATAAAGAGAATCTAAAAAAACCAATTTTATTTTATCATAAATACTATATGATTAAAAATAATTATAATATATTATAAATACAAAATATAATGAATTTTCATAAATTTTTTATAAGTTATATATGTTATTAAAAATTTATACTTTTCAAAAAAAAATCTAACATTTTGTATCATGTTCTTCCATAGCTCACAAGGGACATTTTTAATAATGAGTGTAAAAAGTATATTATTAAAAACTACTCATATAGTTTTTAAAACATTAATATAAAAATACTCATCTTGGCTATAAATAATTGGTTCAAATAGGAAATATCATAACTTGTGACTATCTTTCCATTCGAATAGAAATTTTTGTGATTGGTGGTAACTCAAGAGTTATTTCTCCTCTCTCTTTAGTGTATTTTAGTGTTTCACTATAGATGTAGGGAATATCACAAACCACTTCAAATTCCTTGTGTTTAAATGTTGTTTGTATCTTCTACTATTCTCCTATTGTTTATTCATATATTTCCAAATTCCTATTGGTTGATATGAAGTATGACATGAGGCATCTCACTTAGATACTTTGTTATTGAGTACGTTTTAATTACTAGTATTTGTTCTATGATTTTATTTTTGGGTGGTGGATTAGATTTTTAGACACAAAAATTGGTATCAGATCTAGCAATAAATGTTAAATCCATTAGTTAGTCTAGATCTCCCTTCATATTCTTGTAAGAGTGAAGATTTTTTGTAAGATTTTTGTATTTATGTCTGATTTTTTGGTCAGGGCTATATTCCATGGCCAGGGAATTATAAAAGGGAAAGTCAAGGATTGATAGGTTTAATAACATAGGTTTTTGTTGATTGGAGATGAAGATAGAGGACTATACTTATTAAAGATACTTGAATTTATTATTACCCAATATCAATCCATGGATTCTAGGGAAAAGTGAATCATAGAATCTTGAACAGAAGGCACATGGAGTTGTTTGGATGATGTTATCATGAAATGAATCTTTCAATATTCAAGAGATGAATATCACTTAAGAGTTGATGTCATTTATGATAATACAACCATAATAAATAAATTTATTTTACTATAAAGACTATTTATTTTGAATATGAATAAAGGAAACTTGATAATTGATCATAAATGGTCTTAGAGGGATGATAATCATCTATAACAAAGTGGAATTAAACACCAAAACTCAAAGATAAACAAGATATATCAATAAAATTTGACTAACTAATAAAATGAATAAATAACTATACACCTTATTCTTTATTGATTTGTATTATCCACACTAGTTTGATAATAATCAATTAGAAGTAGTCAAATGAATCCTTCCTCAATTGGGGTTTACCAATGACATGAATCTCCGGAAAATTAAGAATGATCTCTCTAAATTTATGTTTTTCTAGAATTTTAATCTTAATAGATTAAGATAAATGAGATAAAGAGAATTTAGACTTAATAGAATTATAATAATCACACAAAATTACTTGAGGATGAAACTATCTTATAGAGGAATCCAAGAACTCAAATGAACAACCTAAATTTATTGATTACTTTCACAAAACACTATAACATTTCAAATTTCAATTTTTTTCTTTAATACTTATATTGATTATTTAATGGTTTAATAATCATGATATACCTTCAAACTCTTCATAATGATCATATTATAATGTTAAAATGAGTATGATAGTATTTAGAGTGGGATAATTAAGAAACCAACATTTTATCACATAACATGAAAGAACATGCACATCATTATAACATGGTAACACTCACCACATCATGGAATGTATTTTAATGTATATTTCCATCAATATACCACACTTACTAAAGGACCCATAGACTTAGTACCCAATAATTTTATCTGATATCATATGTAAAAACTTGTGAAACTATTTCTAAAACTTATTTTGGATATTTCAAAAACCAATTTTGGAAAATCTATCATACATTTTCACTATATGTTATATAATATGTAACAATTTATAAAAATTTATCTAGAATTCCTTTTGGATATCCTCTAAAATATTTTAAAGGTAGCTCTCAAAGTTTTATAAACTTGATCACCATTCCCAAAACTACAAAGTGTAACCCCATGGGACTTTATAACATTAAAAATTGTTATAAATTCCCAAATCCATAAAGTTAATAAAATATTTTCCTTTAGAAAAGCATCAATTCTACTCAAGCTGAAAAGTGATATGGAATGATCTCTATTAAATGCATGTATATCCATACTTATTTCAACAAGATATATTGTATACAAGTATGCATAGTCATATAATCCCTTTGTTTGAGTCATTGAGTGACCCAAAGACACAGAGTATGCCAATCCAGTATATCCACTCACACATTATCAATTCTCTATGCATATTTTGACCAGGTTTATTAATACATAATGTCATTCATCTTAATAAAATGAGTACATAACATGCCCCTAATGTAAATAGATAATAACATCACATGTATCTTATCTCGGTATTTCCTTACACTTACTTAGTATATCTTAATTAGGGTCCCAGATATCAAACCCATCATAACTATTTTAGGATATCAAGACACATTCACTTCAAAATTGATAGGTTTAATATTTTATTTGTTAAACTTTGAAATTATCTAAGTATAAGAACACTCCCACTAGCCTCTAAGAAACTATATTCTCTCCAGAATATCCTACTAAGAAACATAGACTCATTTGTGTTCTGGAAACAACACTTATTTCATATATTGGGATTTTTTTAACAAATAAACTATTATATCCATATTTTATACAGTATTCTATGTGTTTGGAGCATTATTATGAAAATAAAATTTTATTCTTTAAAATATTCCACTATTGGGTAGTTGTAACTCTTTATCTCAAATTTTTACATAATATTTTGGATAAAATAATTTATCCTAGATGTAACTCTTTTTATCCTTGATTCCTTTTCAAATATGTTATAGGTTTGTATAATTTATAACTATGTTTATAAAAATAATAATAACATTTATTAATAATGGATCTTTGTTTAAAATAACATCTATTATCACATAATGGGAAAACAAGATGATAAACATACATAATCTATATTTTGATCCAATAGAGAATTAAATTGATCCACTTAATCCAACTCCTTCATGTATAAATCCCTTGATCAATCACTCGAATAAACAATTTAATATATAACCTTACATCCTTATTTATATTTGAACTTATTTACATATTTACAACACTTTTATAATATATACTTCATATTATATACCCTTTAAAATAGAAGATTTTAATTCTTTAACATAGATACATGATAGGGACTCTCTAAAAAGTTTTTTTTCACCCATTTAGGTATTCTAGTAAATTACTTATCCATAAACCAATTTCACCATAATGAAATAATTAACCATTCTTAGAAACTCCTCTCTTTCGTTTATAAGTTTGTGTGGACTCTCCATGACCTCTCTTCTTCTTCTTCCAGTAAAAAATTTAACCCTTTACAATTTATATCATCATCATGGAACTTGAACTTATACCTCCCATGTCTTACTCAATAATTCTCAACATATTATGGAGATCAAGTAAAGTTTTGTTGAATTTATTCACACTGTAATTCACAAGGATTAGTAAGAAACTTTCCTACAGTGAAAGTAAAATGAAGTGCGCAGATAGATCAATCTTGAGTGGCTACATTAGTATCTATAATTAATTTACATACCCAATAATATTGAGTATATGAGTAGAGGTTGAATAACCCACTACCATATTACATCAAAATAGAAATTTAGAATTTTATTATCTTTTATGTCTTTTTTTCTATTGATATAATTTTTTTAGATTATTTATTATTCCACAAGAATCCATGGTTTTATGTTTCTCCTAGATTTTAGGCTCTATAGAGAAAAGTACATTTTATATTTATAATAAATAATTTTATCTTCCTTATTTTCTTCACAAAAATAGTTTATTTAGGAATTGGTATTTCCAACACATAGAAAATTTCTTCTTGTTTGATAACAATTTCAAAGTTCCTATAGTAGTCTAGAAATCTACCATCATTAAGTTTTTTCTTTCTCTAAAATTTATATTAAGGTAAATTTTGATGATGATGATTCCATTAATCTATAAAAAGGTTTTACCAGATGAGTTGTATGTCTTACATTCATTTAATAAGAACTTTTATTAAATATGATAACACTAAAATGATGACCCCTTAAAAAATACATCATATTTATTGTAATGTAATTAATTTTCATAGATCTATGGATTCTTTTATTTTAAGTTAAAACATCTTATAGTATTACTATAATATCTATTAATGGTATAAGGAAGGATTCATGAGTGTCTGGGGCATGTTCAGAGCCTGAATATCTATTTTTTTAGAAATAAAATGAAGCACACAATTTCCATACAATTAGTACTAACTATGAGAATAACCCATGTGGATTGAAGAGAAGGAGAATAATTTGTTTAATCATGTGATATAGGATACACGACCATTAAAACCCTTCAATAAATTTCATGTATGTTGAGAAAAGTCGGCACATGAATAGTTTAACTGTGCGTCTAAACGTATGAGTGGGTCGATGTGTTGGACATTGAATACAATTGGGCTATACGTGGTTTGTCAGGACATGTTCTTATCCATGAAAAGGGGTGTTCCACTTAGGAAGTGATGGTTCAAGGTTGGTGCATGGTTTGGTTATCTGTCCAGCCAAACCATGCACTCCTTAAAAATTGGCAAAATGATCATTTTCCAAAACTTCTTTTAATCCCAAAACCTCCTTTCTTCTCCCTTTTCATACACAAGAACCTCCTCCTATACTTAAGAGATCTATCCATCCATCAAGTGAGGATTTTATCTATCCTTTATATTATAACTCTAATTCAAGTTCCATTCATTCCATTGTATAGCTAATGGTAAGACCATGAGTCCTCTTACTTCCTTGATTTGTTTATTTCTCTGTATGGAATGCTAAATCCATGCGAGAAAATATACCCTATTTTCAGGGTGTTTGTCTATTTATCTAATTTATCCCATTATTGACTATATTATAGGCTGATACTGGACAAGGAGTCTACTAATTTTATAATTTTGGTGGTTTAATGCTTTTCCCTAAAGTTCAAGTTAAATATATTACGTGTCATTGTGCCACATGCTAGACCTTTAATACATCACCCCTTAAATTTAAAATTAATTAATTAAATTGCCAATGTCTAATTTTAGTTAGTCATTGATACCTAACTCTATTATGAGAGGTGGTTTACCTCGACATGAATCACCCCTTAGTGCGTATTGTTTAAAATGTCTATAAACTCTATGCTTCAATAAGTGCATAAAAAGCCTTTTGATGTGTGCTGAATTATTCATCATAAATGAGATGTTTAAATTGAATTAAATGACATAGTGTGACACTATACTTGGACCATATGATTGAATATGAAATTAAACCACCTTATAAGGTGTGTTAGTCTTATTCATTATGAATAAAATTGGATAAATGAGATAAATGGAAGGTGAATAATATAACCATATCACCTATACCTTGCTTAATTATAAAGTGTGATAATTCCTATCATATGATTATGGATAGTTTATTTTTATTACTAGACATGGAATTTTATTTTATTTACGAGGAAAGTGTTGGACATGTCATTCCACCCACACACCTTTCCTTGCTTTATAATATTGGACACGATTATCATTATACATGATAGGGAGGTTGTACATGGATTTTCCTCTCCCTGTTGTGTATTATTGGACATAGTGATCTATATACTTGACAAGGAGGTTGGACATGATGTTTCCTCTCCTTGTTATGTATTATTATACATGGTGTTTCCTATTCTTATTGTGTATTATTGGACATGGTGTATCCTCTCCTTGTTATGTATTATTGGACATGGAATTTCCTCTACTTGTTATGTATTATAAGACATGATGTGATTTTTACTTAATTTGGATATTGGACAATATGATCCAAATAAATGAAATAGGTGCATAAATGATGATTCTAGTACTACATGACTTGGCATGATATGTATTAGATTACACCAAGAATGTGACCACCTAGAACGTATTTCTAGGGATTGGGGAGAATATCTTAGGGTGATATGCCAAGGGTACGCCCCTTCATACATATACTTGACTGCTAAACTCATACATGTCATGGAACCTCATAGTTACCTTATCTATTTATTTTAGATTCCTATGATATATACCACATTTACTAGGCTTTCTTATACATACTCACATATTTATATAGTATTATGATTTCACTTGTTAAGATACATTTCAGATTATGCCGAATCACATATCGTTGGGCGAGTTTCCCATGAGGAACCCAGACTACCATGGGTTATTTATTCACTATCTCTTTTCATTATTCCTTAACACTACTCATTATATGTTCACTAGATGGATGGTATTAGACTCTATTGGTTTTGGCCTACCGAGTTTATCTTACACCCTATTTGGGCTACTGAATGACTTCATGGATACAAGTAGGGATAAGAGGAAGCACCTAACTTTGGATGCTTGATTTTCTATACTAGGATAGAGTATGGGAGTAGAGGACCAAGCTTATTGTTATGATTATATTAGAGATTTCTATTGGTATTTTTGTTCATTTTTTATAGCATGTTGTAAATTTATACTACGCTACTTCCTTGTATTCCCCATTTTTTATATAGAATACATACACGTCATCATTATTTTATATATGAATATGTGTATTATTTATGTCAGTATACTATGTTTTGATGTTTAATTACAATATTCCTCATTTTTATGTTTCTATTATTTATTCATTTATTTTATCGTTGTCCTATGACTCTAATAAAAGAGGGTATAATCTCCCCACTATACCATTATATACCCTCACTGAAATTCAATAGCCTCTATCATATATGGAGGTGTTCTTGAGTCTATGTGACCAACTAGGTTTGATTAGTTATGAGTGAACTGAGTGTGGGATGTTACATTGTGCTATCAGAGCCTCTTTTTCACTTATCTTACTATTTTTGGTTAGTAGATAAGAGACTAGGAATGTTTCAGAATTTGGTGATGAACCTAGGTATGGGAGTAGCTAACCCATATATGGGGAAAATACAAATTACCTGGGATGTGAATTTTTGTTCTGGATTATTCCTATTGCAGTTTTACTGATTTCACTAATGGGTGACACACATGATTTTTGAAATTTATTGTTATTGTTATGGATTCTCTTTAGCCCTTGTCCTGGTAAGGAAAAAAGTTATTGATCATGCATTATTATATGCATCCAAGGATTAATATGTCATGTATATGCCATGCCACATTTATTTCATTGTGTGCATTGACTGTAGTATACCGTATGTGCCTTTATTGTTATATTTGTAAATGTGTTAACATTTATTGTAGGGAAAGAAATAATTGTATTCTGAACATCACATCATCAAACTAAACGGGGTTTCCCCACATATATTTATGGTGTAACTTTAACTAACCAATTATCACATGTTTAATCCACAAACTATTGGTTGCATGGATTTTATTATTAGTTGGTTATGATTAAATGGATGCCAATTATAATTTATAAATCTATTACCTTTATAAATTAGGAATGGTGATCCATATAATCTAACCATCATATATAGACCTGTTACATTCTAATACCAAATGTAAATATTGGTTTAATTTATATGACATGCCAATTGAAACTTATAAAGCATAGGTATTTACAACATAGGAATGGAAACTCATCTAAATGGACCATACTATATATATAAATATGAAATTTATAATTCCTAAAAGTCAAAATAAATGGTTATTGTTTAATTGGTATGAAAATTGAAACTTAAAGAGTGATTTCCTCTATAAATTTCAATTAACACTCCATATAATGAAACCTTTTGTGTGAAACATAGAAATTTACATTGAATTAACCTCAATAGTGGGAAGTAGGGAGTGTATCTTTTGAGGTGACAATGAACATTCTTTAGAGGTGATGGTCCCTTAGTCGCTGGTATTACCTTTTGTAGTTCCACTTGTGTAACATCTTTCTATTCCTGATCTGGGTGCCGATTCCTATTTTTTAGGGGATTTCATGTGGCTAGTACATTCTACACAGGGGGCTCCACAACCTTCCCCTTATATGGAAGAGTTGATGTGAGAATTCCAATAGTTTCATCCATTAGATTTCTTAGGGAATGGTGGCCACCAGGATATTGAGACATGGATGGAGGCTATGCTATCCATTTATAAGAATCTAAATACACCTCCTGAAATGATTGATAAGTTCACTACATATATTATTTTTAGATCCTCCAAACATTGGTAGGATTTCTTAAATTAATCCAATTAGCATCAGGCTATGTTCTATATGGATTTACAGACTACCTTATATGATTATTTATATTCCAATACTTAGAGATATGATTAGTCTAGGGAGTTTATACACCGAAAGTAAGGAACTATGTCTATTATAGACTATTCATCCTTTTTTACTGAGCTTCAACAATTCACATTGATTCTTCTGGGTGATTAGTTATCCATGGCTAGATGATTTGAGGATAGAATTATGTATGATATCCGATCACAGGTTAATTTATTTAGGTTGACTAGTGTGTCATGTATGTTAACTATGACCTCATCACCGAGTATAATCTAAGGTATCTTTAGGGTGTGGGATAGAGTGGTGAAACACCTAGAGTAGATCATACTTTGACCAGTAGTAGGAATGATTTCCAAGAGGGTTCTTATTAGGGTAGTGGAATCCAGAGTAGCCACACCAATAGCCTGGTATTATGTCATTAGTTTGGGAAGCTAGGTCAAATGAATCCCTAATGTCTTAGAGACCCCATTGAGTTCGGTGATTGTGTAAATATGGGGATTATTTAGTGATTTTATAGAACATTTCCTCTAATAGCCAGTGGAAGAGTATTTTCAAAGACTCTATGTTAAAGAGATGGGTTAGTATCCCCTCTCTAGGTGGGTAGTTGGAGGAATACCAACCATTTAGGATGAAGAGGTGGTCATGGAAAAGGAATCCATATATATGGTATACAGTTCCAATAGAGTTAAACTAATTAGGGTATTCAAGTTGTTTCTTAGGGATGTGGATCAAGCTAGATATATGAAATATAGCTGATGCCTAAGGAGCAGAGTGTTGGGCCTTCTGGAGTTTGAGGTATGATTTTGGTAGCCTTTACTTTAGTATCTTCATTATTTGATATTGGAATTTCACAAACCTTTATATATGTTCCAATTATAGATATTCTTGGTCTTGAAATTTAGTATTTATGTGGATTGATGAATCTAGATACTCCATTGAGAGTGTGATTAGAAAGTGTGCACAAATTAAAGAAGTGGACCCTCAAGATTGGTGGCTATAGTTTATTATAGGACCTTTTCATCCTCAAAATGGTAGGCTTTGACATCATTATTGTAATGGAATGGTTGGTTCCCTATCGAGTCTATGTTGATTTTAATCACTAGGGGGAATTATTTACCTCACCAGAGGGTGATACCAATATTCATAAAGGTGAATGGTATGTCCAAGATAGTTAAGGTGGACCTGAAAAACATGGGATGAAAAAAGTGAAATCCAAAATTTTAGGTTTTTTTTCGAGTGATCAAGGAACACATCAGATATATTTCACACTTATGGTGGACTATTTCAAGGACATTTTCCATGATGACATTTTTGGGTTACCTCCTGAGAGAGAAGTGGTGTTTTCTATTGAGATAGTTCTAGGAGAATCACTAATATCTATTTCTCCTTACAAGATGTATCCTATAGAGTGTTAGGAACTTAAGAGAAAATTGAAGGAATTAGAAGTTAAAGGGTTTATATGACCTAGTACGACTCATTGGGGTTCACCTATCATTTTCTCCATGAAGGAAGATGATACCCTCAATTTTTTTGGATTACAATAAATTGAACCGGCTTATGGTTAAGAACTGATATCCATTATCTTGAATAGATCAAATCTTAGACTAGATTTGAGGATCCTAGGTATTCTCAAAAATTGGTTTATGTTTGGTATATCATCAACTAAGGTTTATACCCTCAAATATACCATGTAAAACATTCCACAGTAGATATGTATTGTACAATTATTTGGTCATGATTTTCAGTATCATGAATACAATGGTAGTTTTCATGGATCCGATGAATCAGATTTTTCACCTATACCTAGATTCTTTTATGGTCATTTTAATGGATGATATATTGGTTCACTCAAAGACTCAAAACTATCATACCAAACATCTTTATATCATTTTTAGTACACTAAGAGAGCATAGGTTGTATTCCAATATTTAAAAATGTCACTTCTAGATTGATATGGTTCACTTCCTGTGCCACATTATCTCAGAAGAGAGAGTGTTTATGGATCTAAAGAAGGTGAGAGATCTAGTTTCTTGGGAGAAACCCAAGAATATCTTTGAAATTCAAAGTCAATTAAGGATAACTGGATATTATAGAAATTTTATTTAGTATTTATCACACCTTGTAGGACCTATTATAGGATTTACCAAGAAGGGTGTTAGGTTTAGATGGTATAAATCTTGTGAGAAAGTATTTTAGGTGTTAAAAGGAAGATTGAATTCAACAATGATCCTAATTTTACCTAATTATAGAAAGGGTTATATGGTATATTGTGTTTCATTAGGCATTGGGATGATAGATATTATGATGTAGGAAGATCTAGTCATGGTGTACGAGTCTCATTAGTTGGGGCCTCATGAGCACAATTAACCAAAACAATACTTAAATCTAGTATAAGTGGTTCGTGCCTTGAGTTTCTGGAGACATTATTTATTGAGAGAATAGTTCATAATTTACACAGACCAATAATATCTCAAATACATATTTACTTAGTATGATTTGAACCTCAGATAGTTAATTTGGGTTGAATACCTATAACATTTTGACTTTAATCTAGCTTATATTCTTAATAAAGGCAATGTAGTGGCTGATTCTCTAAGTTTCAAGACTTAGACAAAAGTAGTTTAGGAATCTAGTAGTGAATTAAATTTGATGGCCTTGTTTTCTATGATGAATTTAGAGGTGTTGGACCATCATGAGTAGCCTATAATCATATCATTATGAGTTTCCTCTTCAATTCCAGATGAAGTGAAGATGAGGAAACTTTCATATTCTTAGGGCTTAGCCCTAAGTGAGAGAATTTCAGTCAAGGAAACACCACCTGGTTGGGTTGTTGACAAGGATGAGATCTTGAACATTCATGGACTTGTCTGGGTTATAGAAGACATAAGGGAGGATTTATTGTGAGAGTCTCATGCCGCTACTTGAGAAGTATATACCAGTATCACAAATATGTATTGTGATTTATGATTCCAGTATTGTTGGATTATAATGAAAGGGGAGATAATAGATTTTGTTACTCTATGTTCCACCTGTCAGCAGGTGAATTCATAACACCAGTAGCCTGCTATCTTGTTACAATCATTACATATCTAGGAATTTAAATGGGATGATGTCACTATGGATTTCATGATGGGTTTTCTAAGGTCACCAATAGGTAGTTACATTGGATGGGTAATTGTTGACTGGTTGAAAATGATCACTAACTTCTTACATATCAGAGAGACCTTTTTAATGGATGACATAGGAAGGATATATGTCAGGGAGGTCATACGCCTTCATGGAGTTCCACATAACATTATATCAGACATGGATTCTTATTTTACATTGCGGTTATGGTAGGGGTTATAAAAATAACTGGTTTCATAGGTAATTTTGAGTATGTCCTATCACCCACATACCGACAAACAATATAATCATACAATAAGGGTGTTATAGGACATGTTCTGACTATGAATCCATGATTTTAGAGATTCCTAGAAGAAAAATATACCTCATGATGAGTCCAAATATAATAATACTTTCCAATATATCATAAATATAGATCCCTATGATGCCCTATATAGAATTCCTTACCGTTCACCCCTGTGCGTGTCAAAGACACCATTGTTGGGACCACATATTGTTCAAGAGACATTGGACCAGGTAAAACTTATCAGGAAGCATATGGATATAGATTAGTTTAGGAATAAGTATTATATTGATAATTACAGCTGACCACTAGAGTTTTAGGTTGGGGATTATACCTTATTATGTGTTTCACCTAGATTGGGGGCATTGAAAAATTTAGAGATAAGGGAATATGGAACCTAGGTTCATTAGACCATTTGAAATATTGGATAGAGTTAGGCCGATATCCTATCAGTTTCAGTTACCTTAGAGGAACTACACAATGTGTTCCATGTTTTATAGATTTTCTATTACTATTTAGAACCATCCCATGTTATCCATATTGATGTGATGGAGTTAGAGGCTGATGATTATTTTAAGGAGTATCTGATGTACATTGTAGATCAGGGCATTAAGGATCTTTGAGGTAAGACAGTTCCTCCAGTTTGAGTACTATAAAATAATGAACATGTATAGGAAAATAAATGGTATAAAGAGGAAAAAATATGTTCTCAGTGTCCAGAACTATTATCATATGATGTTTAACTACCCTCACAAGGGAAACTCAAGGATGAGTTGTTTTAAGAAGGGGATTCTATAACATATTAAATTTTCAAAGAGGTATATACTTCGTGATTTTAAGTTTAAACCTATTATTTCATTCTTGTTATATTAATTAAAAGTATAAGGATGGGTTTGGGAGTGTCTGAGACTTGTTCAAAGACCAGAGATCTAGTTTTTGGAGAAACAAAATAAGGATCACAGTTAGTGTTAACTATGGAACTCAACTATGTATCCCAAAGAAGTGTAGAATGTTTAACTATGCGAGGGAGTCCACAAAACCATGAAAAACCCACAAAAAATTTCTAGAATATTGATCATGGTTGGTGTAAAGCTAGTTTAACCATGCACCTAACTATACGAGGGGTAGAGGTGTTGGATAGTGAGTATACATAGGCTATACATGGATTTTCAAACTGTACATCTATCAATTCGAAGGGGTGTTCCACTTAGATAGTGGTGGAATGTGGTTGGCATATAGTTTTTCCAATCATGCATCCAAAGAATTAACCCCTTACAAATTGATGAAATGTACTTTTTGACCCTAAATAATTTTAATCCATAACCCTACTTTTTCTCACTTTCCACACACAACAACCTCATCCTTTTCCTAAGAGATACCTTCCTCTATCAAGATAGTATTTGAGATAGCCACTCCATCTAGACTCTGATTCAGGCACCGTTCATCATGTTGGATAGATAATGATAATACCACGAGTCCACTTATTTTTTTTATTACACTATATGAAATACTAAATCTGTGTAAGACAATATGCCCTATTTTAAGGGTGTCAGACTAGTTCTCTGATTTCTTCCTTTATAGAACATATTTGAGGTCGATACTTGATGATGATTTTAGGTATTTTAATGATTTTCCCTAAAGATCATGTCGAATATATTATGAACTATTATGCCACATACAGGACCTTCCATGCATCACCCCTTAAATGTGATATTAATTAAATAAATTGATAATGCCTAATATTAGTTTGTCCTTGAAACATAACTCCTTTTTCATGGTTGTTTTAACTTGACATGAACCATCTATTAGGGTGTGTATTTTAAAATGTCTACAAATTCTATTTTTTAATAATTTTAAAAATAGCCTTTTGAGGTGTGTTGAATTGTTCATCAAACATAAGATGATTAAATTTAATTAAATGAAATGGTGTGACACAGTGCTTGGACTATATTCTTGGCTATGTAATTGATCTACCTTATAAGCTGTGTTAGGATCATACATTATAAATAAAAATTGATAAATGATATAAATGGAAGGTGAATGGTATAACCATGTCACCTAGCCCTCAATAAATTATAAATTTTGATCATTCCTATCATTATGATTGTGGATAGTTGATTAATATTACCGGACATGGCATTTTCCATTGTTTACTGAGAAAGTGTTGGACATGTTGTTCCTCTCACACAATTTTCCTTGGTTTATAATATTAGACATGGTGATCCTCATACTTGAAAGGGAGGTTGGACCTGGAGTTTCCTCTCCTTTTTATGTATTATTGGACATGGTGATCCTTATACTTGCAAGGGAGGTTGGGCATGGAGTTTCATTGTAGAGACCCGAAGCTTGACGTACATGGACATTACATTTCATTTGCGGAATACTTAGTACATAACAAAAACACAAACACAAGGATCGTAATAGTTTAGTGTCTTTGGAAACTCGGAACGTAATCTTCTAATCGTGGTGAAAGATCTTCAATATCTCCCATAAAGATCTTCTTTTTTTTACCTAAAACCTTTCTTTATATCCTGGGGAAAAGAAAACATAAAAGGGTGAGCTCAAATGCTCAGTAAGGGTAAAAAAAGGAAATAAAAATCATATCATATCTTTTTGAAAATCATAACCTGCAAAAGAGATCATAATATCTTAACATGGAATAAATCATAGAAGTGAAAATGAGATCCCCATAATCATAACATGAAACTTGAAACTTTGTGGCATGCACACATAATCATGGAAAATCATTTCTTGTTAGTCATGACTCATTTCCAAGACTATCTTAGTGGACAAAGTCCCTTTCTGAATCGAGTAACCCTCGTTTCAGTCCTGTTTCACTGAACCGGTATAACCTACCATTTCAGCCATGTCTATCTCATGAGATATAAAATATTTACCCAATGCATTGGAGGGAGATATAGGTACCACCCATCTTATAATGAATCCTTTCTTATGTGTGCCACATAATCATAAACCATACATCATAGCGTAACCCATGTAATAAAAATGGGATTCTTAAACAACATGGCATCATAAAACAATTCATATAAGATAAAGGAATTCATAAAAATATTTCCATCACAACATAATCAAACCAATGTAACAATAGGGATAAAAATAGAACCCTTTTATTATCTTAGATGGAAAATAATTTTGATAAAATACTTGAACTCCATTCTTGAGGAAAATATCCGTTCTACTTCAAAAACATTTTTCCTTTCATAACATGTCATACGACTTTAAAATAAAAGAAGTTGATTAAAAATAAACTTTAAAACTTGTAAAGGAATCTTCTTGTAAATAATGTTTTAAAAATCTATTCATGCCGTATAAGTTAAGAAAAACATTCTTCGTACTTTTGTCGGAAAAGTCAAAAAGTACCTCGTATGAAAAACGTCAAAAGATTCCTTTCATATTTTTTTACTAAAAACTCACCGAAGGGTAAAATTGGATTTAAACAATTTTAGTTGGATGGAAATAATATTACATATTGAAGAAACATGGATGTGGATGATAAAATACACCCCAGTAAATACCAAAGTATAAACAATCTCGGATAAAAATGAGATTGTGACATTTCCCTTACCTTAGGTCCGATTTGCTTCGTATGTGTCCGAACCTCCTGTATAATGATTTAAATAATGTCATTGACTTATTACAGAATCATATTCATTTTTATGATATCATATATTGTTCACTTATGACATTATATTACCCGTTCTTTTGTAAATTCCATGTTAAAGAAGCGTTTTGGGTAAAATCGTTTCATTTATCGTAGGTGTTTTGACTTGTTGTTCTTGACATTATTATTACTTATATCATGATTTACTTACTTCCAGAATATAAAATATGATTTATATATCATATATATTCAGTATATATATATATAATAGATAGATAAATGAAATGAAAAACACCGTTCATGGAGACGGTAGTCCGTACGTACGCATGAACGCTGTTTTCCTTTCCTTATTGTCTTGAATGGAAGTAAGTAGATGACATACATATATATATATATACATAAATCCAATAGCTTTATAATGTCATATATTTCATTATTATTTCTTATATATACTTTATAATCATTCTTAAATGGTTAACATGGAGAATGAATCTCATCGCGTCGTGGAGACGGTAGTCCGTACGTACACACGAGCGATGATATCATTTCCATAAATATTGAATTGAATTGGAGTGGATTATACAATATATCAGAATCAATATGATGTTTTAATAACTATGTATAGTTATTCTTTACACCATTATACCCATCCATGTAAGGTGGTGGTGGAAAATAGATTACACCACGGCGTGGAGACGGTATTCCGTACGTACGCATGCGCGGTGATTTATTTTTCCGTAGGATGGATAGATGGTGAAATAGGGTTGTTTCATACTTATAATAACATATCAGTATATGAGTGATACTTATGTTATTACTTCATAATTAAACAACATAAGAAGAAGAAGTGGAAGAAGAAACAAAGATGAAAGAATTGGTAACAGTAATTACCTCTTCTTTGAAGCGCCTCTTTGAGACCTCCTCTCAGGGCACTAAAATTGGTCTTTGAGGAAGACCAGAACATCTAGGATGTTGATAGGGAAGTGGAGAAGAGATTTTGGCAGGGGTTGGCCGAGCTTGAGTGCTCAAATTGGTGTGAGGAGGAGGGGGAGGAGGTGTCCTTTTATAAGGGAGGAGAGGGGCACCTTAGGAATATCTCAAAATATTATTTTATATTAAAGTCAAAATCGGTTTATAATGGTTCCAAAGGGTATTATTTCGAAGCTAAAGTGGGGATGGGTCGAAATACTATCAACCAATAGGATTTAGACAAGTTTAGGGTATTATTTTAACCTTATCAATTAGATTTAACTCTAAGTTAAATAATTTAACTTTTACCGTGTCTTTTTGTTTTCTTTCACTATATGGTTAATACACTTACTATAACATGCCAAAAGAACCCCAAATTGTTTATTATTAATATATATATCCTTATCTAAGTACTTTTGCCGAACCTTAGATTTTTAGGAATAAAATAACAATTAATAATATAATATTTGATTTAAAAACTATTTTGTGTCAATTTTGACACTATTTGATATATGATTTTTGTGAAAGTCATAACAGAATTATATGTTCGAAACAAGTTTATTAAATCAACACTAATATATCATAGTAACCTAGAAAATTATTGGAATTCATAAAAAGTCTCAAATTACATTCATTTGAGCATTTATAACATCAATTATGTTAATATTTCCTTAAAAGGGTAATTACTGCATCATCGTTGTGTCATAAATAAATTAATTTATTTAAAGTCTAAAAATTATAAATAAAATATAATTATGTAGGAAATCTTTTTATCTTTCTAATGAATATTTATAATCGAATTTATCTTATGTATAACCCTATATTAAAAATGTTTTAGTAAATAAACATTGATTTTAGCTCTTTTAACTCTTCTTTGAATTAAATAATAATAAATGTCCTAATCTAATCCAAGTGGGCCTAAATGATAAAATTTTACACTTAAGGCTGTTTTTGGTCGAGATACACTTGTCCAATAGGATTAGGACATGTGTTAGGGTAATATTAATATCATTTTTACCCTTAATTACCCTATTTACTTTTAACCGTGGTAAATAAAAGTAAAAAGTTACTATTCACCAAAAATTATTTTCATCTCATTGAACCACATTTTACTTACTGACATCAACCGTGTCTCTCGGATTTTTGAAATTCCATTCACAGAAGCGGTAAAATTAAGTTTTATGAAAAATTCAGTTTTTTAACTACCACTTAGTAGTTTCACTATTCATCAAAAATTGATGTTTTTTAGAACAATGCCAAAATTTCATCCTAAGATATATTTCATATTCCGAATTCAAAAATGAAGTCTATTTTACCAAATTCATAACATAAAAGTTGCATTAATTAATTTTATAATTAAATCCCGCTGTTAAAACAAATAGCGTGTTTTTAAGAAACAATATCTATCAAAAGATTGACACATGTTTATGTCTGGTTTAAATGTGAAATTACATCCAATGACCAACATTGTATTAAATTGTAAAAATATATTCTAAATATACTTTAAAACCACTCAAATTAATAATTTATCACTATTAATTATTTTGATTAAAAAAGTTGTTTTTAATTATAATTTAGTAATTTTCACTATTCATCAGAATATGAAAGTTATCCGAAAAGTACCAAAATTTCACCTTAGGCTAAATTCGATACTCCGAATCAAAAAATTAATTCCATTTTGAAAAATAAAATTTACAAAATTTCAAAAAGTGGTTATTACTATTCATAACGGCTAGTTTTAATAATATTTTAATAGCATATCGTTGTTTAGTGAAACTCGGTATTGCGTACTACACACGCTATCGAGGAAGGTCGCGATTGAGTGTAATGCAAGCCAAGTCAAGGATGCGTGTTGTGAAATCTCCTTTTGGTGTAGCGTACAACACAAGACATTAATAAAATTAAAAAGAATATTTTTCATAAAATCTTGGGCTGTTACATTCATCTTCTTGTCATATATTATTTGATATTGAATTTCCTCTCATTATTATGTATTTTTGGACATCATTTTTCCTCTCCTTAATATTTATTATTGAACATGATGTTTTTTATCCTTGTAATTTATTATTATACAAGAGGTTTTCTCTCATTATTATGTATTATTGGTCATGAAATTCTTTTTCCTTAAATAAGTTGTTGGACATTGAGATCAAAATCCTTTAATTAGGAGAAAACATGATGATTACAACACCACATGAATTGACATGGTATAGATACTATTACACTTAGCATGTGACTACCTAGAATTTATTTCTAGGATTTATGTAAAAACACCTTAGGGTGATATGTGAAGGGTTTTCCACTTTAGACTTATACTTGACTGATAAAGCCATACATGTTATGGAACCTCATAGTTCCCTTATATTTTTATTTTACATGGATACGTCAGCTATATTCCATGAGTCCCATAAAATCTTATACACACTCATATATTTATATGGTATTATGATTTCACTTATTTAAAGACATTTTATCTTAGTACGAAGTAGGTAGCATCAGAAGGGTGTCCCATAAGGAACCTTGACCAACATGGTCATTTTTTATTGACTATTTTCATTATGATAACACACTTCTCATTATATGTTCATTGGATGGAAAGTATCATATTCCATTGGTGGTGTCCTAACGAGTTTATCTCACACCCTATTCAGGATGCCGATTGGTACCCGAACAATCTTCATTAATACAAGTAGGGATAAGGGGATGCACTAGCTTTGGACCCTAGAGTTTTTGTACTAGAATGGAGTATGAGAGTAGAGGACTGATATTCTAATTGTGATTCTATTAGAAATAGATATTTGTATTTTTTTTTCATTTTTTATACCATGTTATATATGCCTGATGCTCTATTTTATTGTATTCCCAATTTTTGTATAACATACAGACAAAACATCATTATTTTTTATATGACTCTTGGTATTATTTATGTGAGTATACTTTTTATAGATGTTAAATTTTACTACTACTATTTTTATGTTTCTACTCTTTTTTCATTTATTATACTTCTATACTAAAACTTGAACAAAATAGGGAACATTTTATCCACTATACCATTATATACATTCAATGTTATTTGGAAGCCTCTAGAATATGAGGAGGAGTGTTTGAGGCCATGTGACCAACTGGGTTTGGTTACTTATGAGTGAACCAGGTTCAAGAAATTAAAACTATTAATGGTACAAGATCTATATCTCAGTATGTAACATTCCCTATTTATATTTTCTATCACTAATTAGTTATTTAGGTAGTCATTCATTATAATAATATCATATTTTACTCTTGTATGGTTGATTAGAAAACACTTTTCTCAATCCATCATATAGATAAACTCAATACCATTATTCTGGTATCCTTCCTAGGGGTTTCCTAATTAAGTGAAACCTAAATAAAATAAAAAAATGTGGAACTTAACTCTTAGGCTCACCTCATTACTTTATTTACTTAAAAAAATAATTTATGGGAACCCATATTTGGTATGAAACTACCCAGTTGAATGATCTTAGTATTGAAAAGTGTTTTCTTTAGATGGAATCTAACACTTAGTATTTAAAAGGGTAATTAAATATCACCATATTATCTCATGTGTGCATGCTTATAAAGATTTATTTTGGAATCTATTTTCTCCCCATAAGATCAATATGTTCAAACTATATTGACATTTAACTCTTTACACAGAACAATCTAAAGTCATGGTAAAAGTAAACTAAACCTATAATCATACCCAACATGTAACTCCCTAAATACATGTATAATAATTTAAATAAGAAATTTAACACCTTAAAATAAAGTATAAACTTATTCATAATATAAAAAAATTATATCTATAAATAACAAACATGAGAATAAAATAAATAAATGAGTAATTCATATATTCAAACATAAGATAAACATTTATGAATGATTCATAAATAAATTATAAATACATTATAATTTTATCATGGATAAACATTAACAATTCAATTTTATCAAATATCAACTTGTCATGTTATCATTTACATGGTTTTAATATGAACTCTATATATTATAAATTTGTAACACTTATGAATAAATTTATTATTAAATAATAATTTTTTTTATAACTTATGAAATCTCTTACATAAATCACACATTTTTCCAAATTTTTTTACTAATATAAAAATTTACAAAGCAATCATAAATCAACATAAATTATTTTATTTTTTACCTTATTCTAACTATGTAAGTTCACTTTAAACCATGATAAATACTACCAAAATGTTTTTGTATGTTTTAAATGTCCCCTTCATATTCAACATGGGCCCTCATGTGAAGGGTTTTGATAATTTTAGAAAAAACTATATTTTATTTAAAATTATACTCAAAACATATTTCACCATGTCATGATTAATTCCATTTTAGTTATATGAACAATCCATGATAAAATACTATTTAGGTCTCCATATAGGGTTAACCTAGGAATTTTATCATGCTGTTTTCGGATTATATGACCATTTTAAGCTATCCTTTGGTTGTTTTAAGTGAAACTATTTCACCAGGACATGTAATTTTTGGGTGTAATTTTAGGTAACCAAGATATTTTGTGAAATGATATATAATTTTTGATTATTACATGGTGTTCCTCATAGTGGATATTGACTATGACACTGAATATAATAACCATATCATAGAGAATCAGGACATGATGCTTTATTTTTCATGACTTTCTTGATGCCCAAAATGGTTGTTTCTCTCAGACTATTACATAGACTAGTAAAACATAAACCCAAAAACCCATTTTTTATAAACTTTATTCCAAGGTCCTTCAATTTTAATATCCAATATGGAAATATCACTTCATATACACCATGATACCAAGAAAACTAGTTTTTTTCTAGCTTTCTTCATTCATTCAAAATTCATACCAAACATTGATTGATCTACTATAATACCACTAAAGGGTTTTGAAGGGATGTTTAAAACCCACAATTTATTATAATAACAAATATAAAATACCATTAAACCTAAAATCTATCTATATATTTTAAATGATTAATAAAATAAAGAAAGATGTATACCTTTCACCTTGATGATCCAAACTTTTTAGGATTTGAATAGGTATTTGATCGAGACCACTAAAGAGAAAATAAAGGGTTTATCCCTCCTATGGTATCTATGGATCATGGTAATCTCAAAATACTTGAGAAAAATCTCTATTAATCCATTATTTTTTAGAAAATTGAGTTTAAATTCATGATATATTTGATAGAAAAAGAGTAATTTAGACACGGAGTTCCACAACATTTGGATGCCATAAGAATGAGAAAAATAATACAAGGATTGACCCATATTTATTTTGGAATCCAAGATCCAAAGGTCCAAATATATATTTATTTGTTATTTCATAAAATTATATCAGTGTTATATCTTTTGTAATACTCATTCAATCCTCATAAAGGACTTTTTAACATTTAAATAATTAATGCATAATGTTCTAACTCCTCGATATCATAATATCTTGATAAATGTACAAGTATGATAAAATATTAATAAATATAATAAAGAGTCCAAAACATTATCATGTAATTCTATAATTAAAATCATGTCCACCATGACATAGTTCCTCACACTATGATATCAAACACATAAGGCTAGAACAAGGTGTGTTCTAAACTACTAAGTCACAGACTAACTTTTATTACACATATCCATCAATAAAAAGTCACCAAAACCCTAGAGGTAGATTAAAAGAGTTACAATGGTACGGGTTTTAGGCTATACCACTATCCATACCATAAGAAGTCCAGTGGTAGACCAATGGACTTCTAGCGGGTATGCACAACCCATACTTAAGTGGGAGTGATTTTTAGAAATTTGGGGTTTATTTTTATAAACCCTTTTGGGACTCCCTTACTCCAATTAATAGATGATATATTAAACTCATCACATTTGATTCACTCCCTCACTATATTTTTATATTATTTAGAGTGTTTTGAGATGGATTTATTCAATTATTGAGTTTGGTTTCCCTCATTTTCTTCATTCTCTACATCTCCTCTTTTTTACCCTCTAATTCCAGTAAATTGGATTTGAGTTTTAGAGTGAAATGTCACCAAAGTATGGTAGAATTACATTTATATGATGGGGAATTGTTTGGTGGATAATATAGAAGTCTCGAGGAGTATGGATGATCATGGTTTATTCAGTTCTTCTAGAGGTAAGCCACTACTTTAATTATACATAAAATTTCATCAATTTTTGATAAATTAATGGATGAATTGGATTGAAAAACTAGAAAATTTTCATGGGATATATTTGGATTCATGTTAGTGATTATACACACCTAGTTACTCTAGGGTTTTTATAATTATTTTACCTAATAATTTTATCAGAAATATACTGATTGGGGTTACTTATAGATTTTTTATAATTAATTATAAATTTTTATAATAATTTTAGTGAGTTTTATATGTAGAAAAGGGTCTATGATGATGTTTGGTGGTTAGTACGGGATTGGATAAGATTTAGTAATGAAGTTAGAGTGTCTCTTAATAGGATAAGTCCATGATATAAGTAGGAAATCCTTAATTTTTTCTATCATTTTATATAAGTTCTATGTTCTATTTGATATACATTTTGTGACGGGTGTATGCATATTACCTATAATGAAAAATAAATATTTTTCTCATTTTTTTAGTGTTAATTGAGGACATTTAAGGTTGTGAGAAGTCCCTTCAACATGATACTTTGTTTTCATGGTCTCTGATGGTCATGGTTAGTATGGGAAGTAGAGGGAACCTTGAAATTTAAATCCAAGTGGGATGTCATTTGATATGTTACACCTTATTTGACTTTGTTAAGATCCCTTATAGTATACATTGATGATGGAGAACATATGTATGTGAGATTATATCATGTGGGTATAATTATGGTGGGATGTTTATATATTTTGATAACCATTTATATTATTCTATGTTTGAGAGGGGTAAGGGGATGTTAACCCTATAATGGAAAGGTTTCGGTATGTTGTAAGTTGGATTTGGGGGGATGGAGAAAATGGATAGTGTAAGGACTAATCAAGTACTGATAAGGTATGAAATTATACCCCATAACAATTCATGTTGTTGATGTATTATTTGATATGTTTTGACATGATATACCAATCCTTATCATAATATGGAAAGTATTATTGTAAACTATGTGAATATATATCATTGATACTGTTATAAGATTGGATGCTATTATAATACATCATTTGATATGTGATGTGATGTGACTTTGATATGATATGTATAACCATGATTTTGGTATGTTATCTGAAGGGCCTTAACATGATTTTATGATTTATTATTGGAATGGAAAAGGGAGTTGGATGCTATGAATCTCCACTTAGACTTATAAGTGGGGTGTAATGTTCTGTAGACTCATTCATTTCATACATAAAGGAATTTGATGCTATAAAAATTTATGTTTGATATATAAATGGAAGTGGAAGATTTAAAAATTCAACCTTAGAGATTTATAACGAATTTAGATGATATTCCTCTAAGGAGGGATGTGAAATCACACCCATTCATTCATTTCCTCAAATATATGATGGAACACTGTTCTAGTTCACCTTGTACTTTGGAAAAATATTGGACACTATTCCAACCGATAATATGAGAACTTATAGTTATGTAAAGTTGGAACCAATGCCAACTAAATTTTTAGAATTTATAGATTACATTGATGATTGGTTTTACAAACCCACATCTAACAATATTTGATTTTGAATATATGTGTGGCCGTTATTCCTACCCTCTATGTTAGTGTTAATATCCATAAACTATTGTAATGACATATCAAATAAAGTATTATTTATCACCGAGTGACTTATTAAGAACTTTATACAGTAACAAGTATTTATCATTGCAATTATTAGTGGGTAGATCACATTGTACATGTACTTATATATTCTAGACTTATTTAGGGACACCGTTTGTGGTTATATACTAAGTTTTATATAAACACCTTGTATGTGAAACTTGATGGATAAAAATAATGATATTTGGAATACAGGTTAGGGTGACGACCCTAGTATATGCAGATGATCTAGAGAATCACAACAGGTAGTAGAGATAGGTTTGAGGTGATAATGATGATAATGGTTGGGTCTCTTACTTGTTTTATTTATAATTTTTATACTATTTATTGTCATCCCAATTGGAAATATCTATTGGGATATATGACTTGCTTGAATCACATAAGTTTAATTATATTATAGGTTTACCTTAAATTATAAATTAATATATTGTATTATGATGTTTTATATATTTATGGATGTTTATATGATCATTTACTATTTCCTAGAGTGATACTGGGGGTATTTCCTTCCCACATGATATCATTTGACCCTTTCCACTAGATGGAAGCCTCTTCTACATGAGGAGACATTCTTGAGGCCATGTGGTGATTTGGCTCATGTACTGTTTGGGTGAACCAGATTAGGGTGTAACATTAAGCATCCATATAGATTTAACACTAGGTATATAAGATAATCTAGAAGAATAGTAATAGAAACAAAATATCATTTTTAAGCCAAGATATTATTTATGTCTCATAAAAAGGTCAATCAAATAATTTTATTTCATCCCATAAGAAAGTAATTTCATAGGATAAAATTTACCACTTGAAAATCTCATAAAATAATTGTTGAAAGTTTTAGGTTATTTATTAGAATATTCAGCACCATTTTTGGTATTATTCAATTTTTATAAAAATAAAATCTTATAAATATTCTATCTATCATAATAAAACTTAAATAATGATTATTTTAATATATTAATTTCAGTTTATAAAACATCTAATTCATCATTATCTTTTACATTTCTTGAAGATGCAATGTTTATTAACTTTACTACTTCCTATTTTAACTATTTACTTTTAGAGACCATGGTTTTATATATTTCATTAAATTTTTTGTACATGTAAGAAATTAGTTTATATTAAACTTTAAAATAATAAAAAATTTCATTAAGTTATTCAATTAAGATATTTTTATGGTCTATGTAATAAAATTATACATCATTGTTAATAGCTATAAGATATAGATTGCCATACTAATTTTCCTTATTTTATCTTTAGTTTAATATTTATCTTTACTATGACTCCTAGTTGAATTAAAAATATTCTTACCTTTCCATTAAAATTTATTATCAAACTTTTTAACCATTAACTTGGTTCCCTCGTATTTTATATGACCATTTTTATTTTATTACAAAAAAATTACTTGAACATTATTAAAATTAAGTGTAGAGGTATAATCCTTAATATTCCACTTATTTCTATCCATTCTTGGTATTTTTGAGAATTTTTTTATTTCTCATTATTTTTTTTTTCATTCCATTATCCATCCATTATAGCTCATCCCCATTATAAAATATACCAAACTTATCAAAATTATTAATATATATATAAAATCTAGTGATTTAAATGAAAATTATTTCTTCTCAAAAATTTATTTTTCATTTATTATTTCAAATTCCAATTCATATATTAAAAATGAGTGAATTAAGTCATATAGATTACATTCATTGAAATATTCACTTTTTTTCATCGAAAGTTTCTTAGAATTCCATTTAGTTGGTAATGATATAAGAATTATTTAAATTATTATAGAAGTATTTGTTGTTACTTATTAACTATTCATTCCATTTATAGTCTTAAATAAACACACTATATATGTAATCAATATATTAATTATATTTTTTAATTTTTTAGATTTTTATCCCTTAGAATTCCAATCCTAGTAATTTATAAGTTATTAGTACCATGGTGAGTGAATTTGAAAATATTCTAATAATAGAATAAAATTATACAAGAAAAAACATGGCTAAAAATATTTGTAATTATAATCATTAATAGATATGAATGGAATAAAACCAAAGAAAACAACCCACACACCTAAGGAGTCTATACTCTCTAAGATTACACCTCCCCTATAAGGTTAATTTACACACCAGATAGTCCCTTATTTTTAATTTTTGTAATAGACCATTTTTTATATCATCACAATACATGGGTAATAAAAACATTCTTTAATATTACAAATATTAGTCAATGAATATGGTGTATAACCTTATAAAGTATCTTTAATGACATTTTCATTTATCAAGATATAACCCTAAATTGATTCATGGTCAAAAAAATTAAAACTAAGTGACAATATTTGATAACAATTATTTTCTTAGAAATATATTCCAATATGGGTAAATTAACCCTTTTAAAAATTATTTTATAATTACATATTTGTTGAATTAATATATTATTATGAGTTATAAACAAGTTACAAAAATAATCATACAAAATAAAATATTACTTTATTTTTTTTTGATTAATAGAATATATATATTTCCTTCACCACTCTAATTTATTTATAGGTGAGTTACAATAATGAATTAAATTTTTAACATGATCCATAACCTTTATAAAAAAAATATTCACATTTATCACTTGGAGAATTACCTTAAAATCATAGAAACTTATTTATAAGGTCGAAAAAAACAAGCTAAAGAAGACATATTTTAGAAGAAAAACATAAACTAAATGGAAATAAAATAAAGAAAAATGTTTAGATATTTAAATATAAAACCATATTTTTTAAATGGAAATATTTATGAAAAATATTCAAATCTCGAGCTTTTAGTTTCAGTGTACTATTTTTCCACATGGTAAATGGTTTTGTCTAAACAAAAATTTTTGAGTATCTTTTTAATGTATAAAGATAATCCCCCATCCCCTTTTATAAGTTAATACTAAAACATCATTATGTTTTCCAAAGGATGGATTTATTGCATAAGGATCATGGACTAATACTAGTATAAATTTTGCAACCTGAACCAATATATCATCCAATACAATAACCCATTTCTGTAGTTTATATAATACAACACTCAAAAATCATACAAACTATATGAATTCTTCTTTCACTTCATAGAATAAATCTCATCCCAATTAGAAGATAAAATTGATATTTTTATAAATAAACCAATAGAAGTAAAAAAAATATTCTATATTCCATATTTATTATATAATATAAAAACCCATCATATCATGTGATATATTATAATAATTGAATATGATTTAATTAAAAATATTACTTAAAATTTAATCCTCATAAGTTATATTTGATGATGTAAATATATTATATTTAGTGACTTAGCACAATAAACCAAGATTAAGTAATTCATTAAATAATTTAGAGATATAACAGAAACAAGAAAAACTCAATCATACAATTTCACTCATAAAATATGATGAATCAAAATAAATAATTATGAATCATACTATATGATTAAATTATATTATAATTTATTACTAATAGATTAATATTCTAAAAAATATCAATTTAATAAACTTATTTAGTCATAATATTAAAACATGATAAGAACAAATTTCTTTACTTAAAATTGATATCCAATAATAAACAACATATATAAAATTAAAATAAATAATTTTAAAATGATATTAATAATATAAATCAATAAAACATAAGTTTTACATAGATTAAATAAAAAACAAAGAATCATTGGATCAATTGTAAAAAATGTCATTTGATTTCAAATAGTTACAATAATAAAACAATTAAGAATTATATTATATTATAATCTACCACATTATGTGATTTAATAAATACATTATTATATTTACTTAATTTAAATAAAATTTTAATATAATATCCAACCATATAATATTTTAATCCATGGAGGGAGATATAACATACCATAAAATATAAATTTTTTATTATATATTACATTAAAAATAAAATATTATTGAAAATAAATAAGAAAAAATAACAAATTAAACCATTATAAAATATCTTATTGTAATTATAAAAAAATATGTTTGGAAATATATAACTAATACTAGTTATAATAGAAATCAAATTAGTCAAAAACTAATACATCCCATAGTAAATTATATCTTATGTATAGAGGTTTATACCAATATAAAAAATTAATTTCACCCTAAATATTTACCCTTTTCTTTTATCTTATAATTAGGCATAAATAAGAATATAATTCTATTAACCACTGGTTAATCAATACTATCAAAGTCTATTCCTTTTAAAAAAAAAATTCACTTCTTTTTTCATTAAAATATAGGTTCTAAAATTATATTTGACAAACTTAAAATTTATTATATAACTACTAAAACTATTCAAATTCAATTCTCATATCAATTTTAATTATTAAAATGTAATTTTAATGAAATTTTATTCCTATATAGACTATAATACCAAAATTATAACTTGATTATCTAATGTATTCATGAAACTATGATAATCCACGTATTCTTATAACCATATATGTACATTTAAAAATGATTTTTATAGTATAAAAAAGGGTAAATAAAATAAAAAAAATGCATCTTAATTCTAAAAGTATAAATTTCATAAGGTTTTACCAAAAAATATATTACACACACTTAATATACTTTGTTTTCTAAATTTTTATAAATCAAGTAAAAATACTTGTGTAATGATCCAAGTGAGGTCGTATAGTGATATCTCTTCCTTTATCTCTCACCACTAGGGATTACTCTAAGTATAAACTTAGAGAGGGTTTATCTATGTATAACCTTACTTAGGTGATTAATCCCCTTTACCTACCTACATGTCCTCACATCCATCGATTTTTTTTTGATTTTATATCCTTACCTTCCAATAGTTCCTTCTCTTATCTTAGCAGTGTTATTTATAGGAATTTCCTACCTTCATATTACTTGGTTGAAGATATTATATGTAGTGTTGCCTCACATATGGATTATATTTTTTGGTCACCCTCTCTTATCATTTTATTGTTTCCTCACTTAATTCATGGAATTGCTTAATAGTTCTCAAAACTATATCATCATTTATTTTGTAACAACTTTATGTTTTTTGTAATTCCAGCCTTGATTGGTGTTTCTAGTTAAAATTAACATAGATCCCATCAATGGTGATATAATTTGGTATTTATAATATTATTTTTATTAGAATACAATTGATAATTTATAGAGTGTTTGATTTTTTGGAAACCAAGGCAAAGAATTATTTATTAGATTTATGGTTTTTGTCTATAATGTTATAGTATAAGAATAAAGAAGAATATTGATAATCATTATATTATTCTAGAAGTTATACTAGAAGTGGAGTGTTTTTAGATTTCATTATGGAATAGGATATAAAGATGTTTTGTTAGGTGTTTTGGAATTGAAGTTATTCAAAAAATTATTACAGAAGAGGAGCTAAATATGTTCCATAAGTTGTTATAGAAGTGTAGTTATTCTGGAAGTTATGGTAGAAGAGGAGCTAAATAACTTTTAGAAGTATATCTGGAATTATATTTGTTTTTAAAGTCATTATAGAATAGGATATAGAATATTTTATAGAATTAAATAAGGATGAAGCTTCAGAATAAGAGTAATTCCCCCAATCCATGGATTTTATAGAAAAATAAAAAAGGCATGAATCTCTCTATATATATAAGATATTATAGGATATATGTAAGATATTATGAAGATTTAAGGGTAATAAGACTTAGATATGTAAGGGTTACTTATATGATAGTCTTGATATGTAAGGGTAAGAATACTTGGATATATAAGAGAAAATTTTTCTAGAGTCCTCAATACATAAGGTTAACCAAAATTTTCCATGTGATACATAAGGGTAAGATCTAAAAAATTGGTTAAGTATTGATTCATAAGAGTGTATTGAAATTTATCTAATATATTTAAGAGCAAAAAACATGGTACATAAGGTTCATGAACCATATGTAATAAATCTATTAGAATTACATTTATTCTCAAATAAGTCACATCATGGGAAGGATATCCATGTTGTAAATATGTTTAAGTGGATATCAATAGTTTTTTCTTTTTGGATATTTCCAAATCATGAAATAATTTAAAATAAAAGGGATTTGGTATTTTATATTATGTATTCTTGGAGTCTAATATACTAAATCATGATGGGAGGAGTTGCACCATGGTGCACTAGTCAAAGTAGAATCCCAATATTTTCAGCATGACATGTTTTGTGATGTGTGAGACATTAGATTCCGAAGTTAATAATTAAACACATAAAAGGACAATATTATTTCATGGAGGTTACTATGAAGGAAGAATTCTGGGTTTGAGGCTTTATAATAGAGTGAGGACCACACTTTTAGGTCAACTCTTATGCTGTGATGAAGTTAAGTCAACCAATTTCCATATTCAAATATACTATATTTCAAGATGAAGACTTTGAATTGGACTTGAGGATGATTATTGGATGAATTTTCCCATATTTTTTAGGGTTAATTTAAAATAAATTAAATGGAAAATTTAGATATTATCTCAATATTAGATAGTTATATTTATCTTTTAAAGGATAAGGAAGATCGTAGACTAAATAAGTGAGATGGAATTCTAGGTATGTGCAGGAATGTCAGGAAGATAGGGGGAACATATTGATATATATGGTTAAAAAATAATAGAGTCTATACCGAAATAAATATTATATAAAATATAAATTCCAAAAATAATAATGGAATAAGATTAAATTAATCCTTAGTACTCATTAAATATCTTTCAAAAAATGAATGTGAAGATTATTTAACATCTCATAGAAGGTTAATCTATGTTTATGATGATTTTCAAAATTGGTTTGCGATGGATTAACACATGGAGATAAAAAATAACCTATCTACACTCAGTGAATCAATAAAAATGGTGATATTTTTTAATGTCATATTTCATTCCAAGGTATTTTACTTTATGTAGAATTAAACAAGGGAAAAAGGGAGTGACCCTTTGAGT
This sequence comes from Viscum album, assembly GCA_963277665.1. Classification (NCBI taxonomy): domain Eukaryota; kingdom Viridiplantae; phylum Streptophyta; class Magnoliopsida; order Santalales; family Viscaceae; genus Viscum; species Viscum album. The sequence goes on from OY728131.1 coordinate 919,537,603, forward strand.
GAAGGAGTGACCTTGGGTGAGTAGTGAATAAACCCAAAATTATTTTAAAGTAGAGATAACCTATAATTATATAAACCTTACATAAAACCACTTAAAAATATAAAGTTTAGTTGATTCCAATTTTTTTTAAAATCTTCATTATATGCTCTTTGGATTGTCGTAGTGCAGGTGAACCAAGTAAAATTATTGTATATTGTATGAATGATTTACTAAATTTATATAAGAAATAAATTGGTGTGTATGGGTTAAGTAATCATTAACCAAATATACTTATAGGCCTACTAATAATGAGGTAAATATTATTTATGGTAGTGGGAGTTTGAATACTAAGTGATTAAATTTAAACAAGTTTCATAACTTGATTAACCTCTCATATCAGGTTATCTATAACTAAATATACTTATAGGCCTACTATTTGGTATCAAATAATATATTTATCTTGTTGGATTTATTTTGTTCTGAATTGATCTAATCATTTATTTCAGCTAATTTTTCTTTTATCCTTATAATATGTTGGTGACATGGAAGGCTAAAAAATATGAAGAAGAAGCAAAACTATAAGGGGATTGTATATAATAGAAGAGTTTATAACAAAAGTGTGTTTTAGGTGGAATATTATAGAATATTTAAAATGGATGGTATGAATAATTTTTATTGTTAATTGATTTATTCATTCAATAATGTTACAAGATTAGCTGAGGACCCTAATGTCCTAAGTATTACTGGTCCTACTCATGATGATAAGATATAAATAATTCCAAATGTGTAATTTCTCTGATTATAATTGGATAATGATTTAGGACTTCGAGAAGAATTCATAAATTTAATAAATGAGAATAAGTCTCAATGGATCCATGTTAGATTACTAAGATTGTGGTTGAAAAATTGAAAATATTGAAAAAACTGATTAATGTGGCTACTAATATAAGGAAAAATAATGATTCTTTGGCTATGGAATTGAAGTATATACCATTAAAAGTGAATAATACTAAAAATATTTCCAAGGATAAGGGCGTTAAACCAAAATAAATTCAAATTTTCATGGTTAATAAGAATTAACTTACTTCACATATGAAAAAATTGGTCAAGAAGAATAAAACGATAAAATAAGAGAAGGTGAGACTTAAGGATTCAATTCATTAGTTTAAATCCAAAATGATGAAATAAAGTAAAATTATGGATGATATTTTCTATTAATTGGAAGATGAAATGTCTAAAGGAAATATTCTTTTAAAGACATGAATGCTCAACTTGAAGTAAGAAGAAAAATTATCCATAAAATTGAAGAGGAGTTGATCTTGGTTAAGAAATAAGTGGAAAAACCAAATTCCAAGGGTAATCCTACTCTAAAAGGTGATATAAATTTATTTTTCAATTATTACTTAGTAGGTGATAGTGAGATAAAGAGAAATTATTCTAAATTTGAGGATAAGTATAGAATAATTATTATGTCGTAAAGGCTGTATTCTATGGGAAAATCTTTCATTGCCCATAATGAAACCCCTCCAAAGTACTTGATAAAGAGAACTATTGGAGTTACCAAGAAAAAGGAAAATAATGGATATAATTAAAACACACAATATAATTACCCTATAATAGGTAAGAATAAATTTTCAACTTTAGGAGAAGTTATAAATAAATGCTATTTTCTATGGATTTCATGGAAATATATTTATATTTTGATATAAAGAATTGGAATATATTTTTACTATAAAGTTAATGGAAATTTTTCGAAAATGGGTTACCGACCACAACAATGAATGTATGTATTTTATTCAAATAAGTATTTTCTTACTTATAATGCCTCTAGTATATATCTTAAGAGAAGTTTAATTGGAATGAAAATAGAAAACCAACATGAATTCTATGGAAAATATATTATTTATAGAAATTTATTTTAGGGGATGGTTGAAGAAGATCAGCATGATGAAAGTGTCTTGAATAGGAGTAACAAATATAATGTTTAAAAAAAGTTCCTTGGAAATACAATAAGAATATTTGGAAATGAAAAGGGATTACAAAATTTACCCATGTAAAATAAGTATCCCAATGAAAGATATGTGTTGAGAAATATAATAAATCTTACAGGGTAAAATAATTACAAAAGAAGGTTTGGAAAAGAAAAGTCCAATTAGTGATGTGCTAATAGATACTTTTTAGATAGTGTACTCAATGAATAAAAGATTATGGTTTGGTACATGAAGAGAGGATTAAGACTAAAGAAAATGAGGATAAAATGTATTGTATCAACACTATTTTAGATCTCAAGATGGATTAAAAATTGAAGGATGATGAAAAAGTGTTGGTCTATAGTGAATTACCATCTTACTCATATTGAGAAAATTAAAGATCCTTTATCACCACGAATTTAAAATATATCACTGTTATTGAAGTTGTAACATCCCATTACCTTATTTTAGGTACTTCTTGACTCTTATTTTTATTTCATTTTTTTTGGTTTGGGGGTGTTTCAAGCTTTTCAATGATAGAGGTATTTTGTCATGGAAAATGACCAAAAGTTTTAGGATGTATGTTTTTTTTAATTAATGAAGTCTAGGTAAATGTTTCAAGGGATTTAGAGGGTGCCCTTATTGGGTTCACAGTGAGCTGGAAATTGTTGGGTGTTTATGCAGGCTTCTATTTCTCATAACTAGCTGCAGAAAGATTTTACATTACAAATCCTTGATTTACACTATAAATCTTCTGATGGACACAATCCATGAAAATTTATTATGGTGAAAAATAATTTACATCATAAAATATGAATTTACACCATAAATTCATCACTTGATGTGTTTTTAACTTGAGGCAATGCCTTTTTAGTATATGTTCAACTTAATGAATTTACGTCATAAAACCTTGATTTTTGACATTAATGAATCATGACCAATGGGTTTATTTGTTATACATGAATGGTTTTAGTAGTAATTCTTTAAATACTCCTCTCGAGAACCCCATGCTTCCTTCCATGCATAATGATCTATTTATTCCCTTCCAGATATCTTGGTTTAGCATTTGATCCTCAGTGAGTTCCCTTAATATGGTTTTATCCTCCTATATACTACCCCTTTTGGAATAATTATGATATTTTATTTTCAAATTGAATCATATTTTGATCTTAATTTTTATAATTTAGGATTTCTTTATTGGTCTCCTTCACCTTATTTATTTGTTGGTAGTTTCCCATTATGGGTGTTGATTTGATTACTGATTAAAAGGTAGGTGGATCCATATGAATTTAACCTACAATTGAAAACATTAACTTCTTGATTGTTTTGAAATAATTTTTTTAACTATTTAAAAAAATGTATTTGAGGTGATTGATGGATTATTTTGAAAGAAATCATGGTGATTGTAAAACCCCCCAATTTTAATGGAATTGAAATTGTTTGGAAAATTTGAGAAAAATTGATGGCTTGATTTGGAAAATTGATTTTTGAGATAAATGGATTAAAATGAAAGATGATTTGATAAGTCATGAATTGATGAAAACATATGTTTGGATTTTGAAATGAGAAAGAGATGTTGAAAACTAAAAGTGGGAAATTTTATTTTTAACTGATTTGAAATGATTGATTTTTCCATGACAGGATGATTGATTGACTAAAGCACATTTGTTCCTAGGTAGTTAGTGGGTAATTAGTACAAGAATGCTAGGATATGAACCCCTTGCAATAAATTTATGATGTTAACACTAAAATAAACATACTCTGACATGATCTTCCTTGATTGGGAGTTAATTCTTGATGGACTATATTGTAGGAAGTTTAAACACATTGAGATGATATCACTGATTGAGAAGTATGGTGATCATTTGACCAAAAATTAACACACTGTATGGATTATTTCATGGTTCTATAATATTATTGATTTTATGATTACACGCCATTGATTTATATAACTATTTTATTCATGCTAACTTATTTATATAAATGTTTTATATAAATTTTTTATTGAATATAGTTTTGATATATCTTCTATAATTTGATTATGAAAGCATGTTTTGTTTAATGGTACCTTCTAACTTTAGATCTAACCAGTAGAGATGTGATCTACTTGCTACATGGGTTTATCTTTGAGCCTTACCTTGGATGACATTGTATCTTTTGATGATATACTCTTTGAGTACTATTTTACCTGTTTGATTCTAGAACTTTATACCTTTAGAGTGTTGATCATAATGAATTATATCTCTTTTCTTTCGTTATTTGTATAAAAATCATCACCTCATGATTATTTTATGATGCCAGGTGATTGTTTCCAAATTGTGGGGATCAAGAACACCCTTTTATCAATGTTAGAGCCAACTCGGGTATCTAGGTTTTTTCACTAAAAAGTATAATAAAAGGCATGTTGTGCATATTTACTTGATGTTGGTATGTAGTTGGGTTTTCCTAGTAGACAAGAGGTAGAATTTATGGGACATAAGAGGTAGTTTCTAGTGATTTCCTAGAAATCTCTCATCATAACTATCCTTAAGTCAGCATGGGTGTTTGGGAAAAGTGTCTTTGAGGAATAATTTGATCTAGTTTCTAGTCTTTCCCCAGCTAATATGAGTATGTTGAGATTCAAATTCTTGAATATTTCTTAATTTAATTGGTATTTCTATATGTCTTATTTGATTTATTGATCTGTGTATCTTTGTTGATGCTTTTAGTGTTTCCTTTTGATGTTCTGTAACATCATTAAATTGAGGAGAAATTTGAATGGGCCATAGAGGGAAGTTGTTGGTGAACTAGAGAAGAAAAATCCTATGGTTGACTAGAATATTATTGATATAGTGGTGTGTGTTTTCCAAGATTTTGTAGAGGTACCTACACTGATTACCAATCAGGATCTAGTAGTGGAACCTTGAAGGTATGAATCTTGAGATCATGCTCAAGAGTTTCTTCATTAAAAACCACCATCTTTCTAGGGTTTGAATGATCCTAAAGAGGCTAAGGATTGGTTGAAAAACTTGAACTAACTTTTTAATTCTTGGAAACACCAGAAGCTATAAAGTTGAAATGTTCTACCTTTAATCTTGAAAAGTCCATTTTTAACTAAATTTAATTTCTTTGAATTTTTATAAAATAAAATAAATTTAATGTTTTCCATATGGTTTGTTTTAGAAAAATTTATCTCTTTTAACATTTATGTGTGAATACATATTTCTAATTACTTTTCATTTTACATGTAACCATTTCTCTACATTTTTCATGGTTTCAAAAAGAAATTATTTTTCTCCTAGTCTTATATTTTTTTTTCAAAATATCAAGTATATTCCTTATTTACAAAAGTGATTTTTTCTAAAACTCCTAAAAAATGGTTTTTATCTAAGTCACTGTCCATTGACATATCTTATGATTGATCAAGGAAATTTTTTCAAATGATGCCATCCACCTTATTTCTCTAGATGACTAATGTAATATCTTTGAATTTTGGAAGAATGATCCATCACTACCTTTTTTTACTTATCATTATATGTGTATAAATATGAATTTTCTTCCAATTTTTTTTCTCTATGAACTGTCTATATTTCCTATCTCTAATTAAAGGGTGTTCACCTAAATTCCATAAATTTATTTTTTGGGGAAATTTTTGACTTAACCACATACCATTCATCTATACAGTATAAATTATATATTATCTATTAGATTTATCTAAGGGTATTCTCTTAGAAAGTTAATGAATATATTTGGATACCCATTTATTATCCTTAGGTATATCATGTTATGATTATATATAATGATTGAATAATTTCATTATATAAATCTATTTTAAAAGGACACGAAACCCATTTTATTTCCATTTTTTCTTTATGATGTGATGGATGAAACCAATTTTTCTTCCCATGAGTTATTTATGATATGATAATTGAATTATTTTCAATTGGAACATGTAAGTGTAGATGAATGATAGGTGGGGTCTTATATCTCCCATTAATGCATTATTTAAATGTTTATATCTTATGAGATAAGTATTCAAGGGTACATTTTAGTTTCTCATAATAATGGTAATTGATGGTGTAGATCATGGAAATAATTTTACCTATACTAATGTTAGCACCACATTTCTAATGTATCATAATGTTATACTCTCATGTATCATGTTTATTGGAAAATGTTTCCACACTTTGTTTCCTTATGCCATGATTTATGATCTATACTTAATTAGGTATATCTTTCTTATGTATTCTGATTATAACCATATACTCATATTATTCTCACCTATTATTTTTGATTGTTATCCACTATGTTTAACCTTATTGAGTATCACAGGTCACCACTTTTATATGTTTACATTTTCTAAGATTATGAAGAATAGTATTCTGTATGGTGTTTCTAAAAGAGTATCTTATATGGGGGATTTTTAAGATATGTTGAAGGATTATTATAGATTAATAAGTTGTTTATATAGTGGAAAAATTTCCATTAGTTAAAAAACATGACTTTTTTATTTAATTTTTTTTACTAATTCTCTAAAACTGTAAACCTAAAAGATTATAGGAATGATTTATAATGAAATATTTTCTTAAAGTCATGTAATTATGATGGAAACATATGTTCGACATCATAGTTGGTATCATAATATGGTTCAAATAACTTTAGAGGTTAGGATGTTAGTTAAGGATAATTTAAGGTTTGATAAGTTAAGGTTGTTCATAATTTCAAAGTTATAGATAAACATTTAGGTTAGTTGAGGTAATATTTAATATATTGTATATTATGATAAGATAACTTTAGTGAAAACCCTTAGGATAATTCTAAGTATAATATAACACCCTAAAGTTTTATTAAAGTAGATATTATGTGGTATAAATATAAATTTCATCCCTATTTGGATATAGAAAAGTGGATGCGATTATGGAACAAACACATGAATGAGTAATCACATTGAAAAGGATTGGTTGTGCATTGACTCGACCATAACTATGGTTCATGATGAGTGGGCCTAAGACTGCACACATGGAAAGACACTCCTGGGGGATATAATATGGTTAATTCACATTCACCTTAATGAACCACTATAAAGTATTTGAGTATAATGTCAACTGATTAGGTTTGATAACCCAATAGAAAAATGACTATGGAAACCCAAGGATTGAACAAAGAGAGCCATATATTGAACCAAAAGAATCATATGTTAAAAAATAAGCTGACATAGGGGAAGGCATATTTAGATTTATGTTTTCATATTCATATTTTGGTTATTTTCATAAGATTTTTGTTTTATAATTTACTCAAATTGGATCAAAAAAATTAATCTGATAAAGGTATGTATCTAGAAACCAATTTTTTTATAACTAAATTAGGGACCATACTTAAATGGTTGAAAATATTAGTATATTCCTATTATGAGAGAAAGCATTATTTTCATAGTTATAACTAAGATAGTGATGTTAATATCTTAATAAAAATTATATATTGATATTTTTAGCTATCTTCATCAATGAGTGATATTTATCAATAATATTATGACATATTCTAAAAGTTATTATGATTATGTGAAACATTTTAGGATTTTTATTTAATAGTTTTTCTTTAAAGGTTTAGAAACATATTGTAAATGGTGTTAATAACCTTGAAAAGTGATTTTATGAAAATTTTATATTTTTGGGGATAACTACTAAAAAATACATGATTGAGGTATGGATAACTGTTAGGTTGAATATATGATTAATTTTGAGGAAATAAAGGGTTGATTGATGTTTAAGAAAAGTGATCTAGATAGTATTGATATCCTTGGAATTAATTGTATATTTGATGAAAAAGTGATCCATGATATTTTTGGTGAGGTTTATCTCATATTTGGGATTATAATATAAATTGACTAGTGTCTAGATTTATGAATTAGTGGGTAATAAATTTGAGGTTTAAACATAGAGTTAATTTTTGGAGGAATATATGGTTTTTAGTGGTTAATGTATTAGATATTAATATGGTTTTGGGAAAGGTATATTTTTGAGAATGTATTATTAGGCTATATAAATAATTGAGTATATGATTGTATGTAAGTTTATATTACTTGATGAAAGATAAGTAACTTGATATATCCTAATAGTGAAAGTTAGATGTCATATTAGAGGTTCTATCCCAAATGATGAATATATTTAGAATATTCTTTCATACTTTCATTAGTGAGTAATAAATAAAATTATGAGGATGTAATTTACTAAAAGGGGTAGAATGTAATGACCCGATATTTTGGAATCTTTAATTTAATATTATCTTCAATAGCTTGTGTTTCATGTAACACAGAACTAACAAAACAACCAATTGAAACGAACCGTGATATATTAGATAAGAAAATTATAATAAGAAAAAACCCGTAATAAATAAATAATAGTAATAAATTATAAATGAATAAAAAATAGGATTAATAACACTTGAAGTTTTAAAAGGATTTTTTTTAATAAAATCAGTTTTTCTTTATATATTTTATTTTCATTTAAAAGATAAATTTTTTAAATTTTAAATTTTAATTTGAAAAATTTAACTTCATTTTTGGACTAATCTTTTCAATATTAGCTTATGATGGTTTTTTTGAGATTTTTCTAAAATAGTTTTTTGAGAGAATGAGATATTAACCAAAGGCATAATTCCACTTTAATGAAAAAACAAGATTACAGAAGTCTAAAGTCTAATGTCATATTTTTTTATAATAATTCCTTTTGAAAAAGGAAGCAAGATCACTATGTACAACATTTAGAAAAGGCAACTCAGTAACAATTATTACTTTATTTGATAGACCATCATCCAAAAATTTTGCTTCATGATATGTATGTATGATGATATAATTCATGGATGAAATGGAGTCCATGCAATTGCTCCACCTTGTGGTCAGCCTCCATGATAGATTAGTGGTTTCATTTCTGATAGCCTACACAATGGTGGTGGAATCACATTCAAGCCACAAATTAAACCAACCTTGCTTTTTTTTTTCTATTTCAACCACATTGATAATTCCATGAATCTCAATATCAAGAGCTATGGTAGTTATATAAAGATCATAAAGGCATCCCAATTCTTCACCATAATGATTTATAAATATCAAAATATATCCATAGGGAACCAAATTTCCTCTTGAATCTTCATATGTGTTATATTTGATCTAGTTTGAAAATGGATATATCCACATAAATTATAATGTTCTAGAAGGAGGACGATAATTACCTGTGATGCCAAAATGTTTAAGAATAGTTAAATCATGTATAGAATTATCACAGAAACCATTTAGGATGGAATTTTAATTTTTTACTACTGTCATAATTCAGACCAATGCTGATTAAAGGTAGAAAGGTGTGTTCTCATGTATTAATTTGTTCCAGCTAGTCCATATCTGATGAATAAGTTTAGAGATAACCAATAGAAATAGGTTAATTATCTTCTAGGAGAGAAGTATCTTGATACATTTTGAGATATGGTCCTGGATACACACTACACATGGAAGTTTGACCTTGAAAAAATTAGAGATTTTAGTCTATAGTGCAATAGTAGTCACACAATTAAGAAAAAATAGGTGATTTATATCATCCATATAATTTTTACATAGAGAACATTTATAGTACAAGTTAATTCAAAAAATATATAAGAAATCATCACTAGGAATCTTAGATGCATAACCCTCCATGAAAGTAAAAATATGGATGGAAGTATCCAACATATACTCAAGCTCCTAGACTAACCATTTTTCTACCCCTATATAGTCATTTGATATAAATATTTGAGAAAAGCCTCCCATTATTGTTGGGTTACCAAATTAGAGTTTCATCTCCATTAATAAAGGTGTAATTCCTGAATAGATACTTGATTTTATTAGGAAGAGTTTCCAATGAAATCTCTATTTTCTCCTTTATTGAAATATTTGTATCGAGTGATGATTCAGAAGAGTTTAAAACATTATGAAGAGGCGTATATATCTAGTTGTCTAACCAAAAATTTAGAGAAGACTTATAGTTGGCTAGCCAATGAGAATCCATTGTAATAATGGAGAAAGATTCCTTAAGAGTAATCCATTTGGAAGAGTCCATATAGTTAAGATTCATGGATTTGAGCCCTCTTAAGAACTTGCATCTTAGTAAATAAAGATCCTTAGACTTCTAATTAATGATCCTCCACATAAATAAATCCTAAAACGATTGATTAAAATTATAGATATTTTTAATTACAATCCCCCCATATTCAACTGGTTTAAAACACTATTTCCATGGGATAGTCACTAGCCTTTTGTGAAGAATGCTTCCAATCTAGAATTTCTTTTGATGGAAGTACTGATATTTTTTATGAGGGCTGCCAACCATTTATATACCATGAAAAAAGTAATTTTTTTGAAACAATAACTTCTTTCACAGGAGTGACCCTAGCTACCATTGAAGGTGTATTATCTTTCCAATAATCCAACTGATTTCTAATTTGGATCCCAATGTGAGAAAAATACTTAACATGTAGTTTTCCCAAAAACATGGGAATAAATAGGTAAGTGAAAGGAAATAAACCTTCTCTAATTCCCAAATCATTAATGATTTCTACTTTTCTATCCATAGGAATATTCTTTCCAAAGTTTAAGAATGAATTTTTCCAACTTATCTCCTGCCTAGCAAATTTTTTATAATGAAGGAAATCGTGTTTAATGTTATTTATGTTTCTTTTATAAACTTGAGTGAAAATGATAATTTCATTAGTATAAAATAAATGAGTGGGGGTAGCAAGGCCTCTACTAGCTATGATAGGCATGATTTGTTTGGCACTAACCATGTTGAGAAGAAGATTTATTAAGTATTCTTTAGTAACAGAAAAAATGATAGCAGAGAGAGGATCACCTTGTCTGACACCTCTAGAGAATTTTAAGTATCCCTCAGTAGAGACATTGATAATAATGAATATATACGTTGAGATTAGAATAATTTTAACCCATTTAATAAAAGTATCATCAAATCCAAAACTAGTTAAAACCTTGTGATTAAGACCCCAATCTAAAGTGTCAAAGGATTTTTTGACAAAAAGTTTGATAGAGATATTACCTCCACCAGTGTATTTATTGAGAAGGTTAACACATTTTGAGGCATTGATGAGTCAATATTGAATCATTCCACCTTTGATAAAACTAAACTGTTTTGAAGACCCAATTATCTTGGAAATACTAGAAAGCTGGTTAGAGAAAATTTTTCTAATAGTTTTTTAAATAGTGTTGACAAGAGCCATAGTTCTGAAGAGATGAATCTCATTAACATTGTGAACTTTAGGAATCAGTGAAATTAATTGAGTATTAATACCCTAAATCAGTTGAACACCTTTGAAAAAAATGATTTATAGGCCTATAAACATCATAATGAATAGTCTCCCAAAAGGTTTGAAAGAAATAATTTATGAATTTATCTATAATAGGTGAGATACCAAAGTTAAGACTAAAAATATCTTCTTTGATCTCAAATTTAAGGGGAATAATAGTGAAAAATGAGTAATCATCATTATCAACTAGCCTGAGAATGATGTATTCTATAAGGATAGTGTAAGTGTTGTGTAACGTCCCGGTTCCGGGTGCCACTCAACGGGTTCCCCAAACCCGGTTCGCCACATGACCTCAAGTGCATTTCCCCAAACACCAGAGGCTTCCGACTAGCAGTGAGGGACCAGTTCTGATAGTGGGGAAACTATGCCCTCATTTGTCAAAGTGTAGCGTAGCGGAAAGAATAAAACATACAACAACAACAGAAGCAGCAACAGTATATATATAACTGACATGGATAACTGATGACAAAAAGGGAAACCATCAGTTATATATATGAAGATGCAGCATGTCACTATTATATAAAACATCCAGAACATGTTACACTGCAATACAATACATTACAACTGAAGTACAAGTATAGGAAGAAAAACAGAACAGCCCGCGGCATCACGAGCCAAAGCTCGGTCCAATGCTCTCCTACACCCCAGCACCAATCAAGTACCTGTATAAGGGCCCTTTCCCATATCTAGACCTGAAGAAACATAATCTGTTTGGGCCAAAAAGCATGACCCAAACAGGGTGTGAGAAATAAATCCCAGTAGGCATCCACAAAAGGCTCGTGCCCAACTGTGTGAAAATATGCAACAACAATGTGCAGTAGTAAAATGCAATAAACTAAGCAGTACTCAAAAGTAACTTACTTACCAGTTATATTTCCATTTAATTATTCATTTAATCCATTTAATATAAGAAAACACCACAGTGAATTCCTAAGTAAACAGTCAGTGTCCACAGACACTCAACCCTTACCCTTAGGTAATCAGGAACGTAACCCACATGTACTTGCCCATAGGCAGAACAAATTTTTCCTTTAGTCTTACGTAGTGTCGCCCTCAGGCACAGAGTCTATTGCCCACAGGCACGGAAGAAGTTTCCCTCATGCTAAGATAACAACTTCCCTTGGGCTAAGCAAAAAAATGCCCACGGGCTAAGTAAAACACTGCCCTCAGGCACATGTAACCGGGCCATGACCAACATGTAAATAAACATTCACATTCAATTCCTCTCAAGGAAAAAGTAATGCATAACGTAAACATGGATTACCCTCGATTATCCCGACCAAATGGCTAAACAGAGTAACGCACCCCCGAGGTGGTCCTGGATCCAAGAACCGATCTCAAACAATTGTTTTACAACTTATTTAATCACCTATAAAATTCTAGGTATTAAAATAGCCACATCCTCAGCCACACGACACCCCAAATATGGGTTCATAGCTCAAAAACACACAAAAACGCACGACAGTTGGAAAATAAACACCAATACACCTACCTTTAACGCCAACGAACGATATGCGCGAACGTCGATTCTAGAAACTCCCAAAAACAACGTAGATATGAAGAAGAAGAAAACCCATTCAAACTCAAATAACTCTCCTACGAGAAAGAATTTGTAAGAACTACTCCAGGAGAAGGAATCACTCACCCGCGAGGTTCCAACGAGATCATCTGAGGCGGAAACAGATTCCCGATGCTCGATTGGTTGATCCTCGATGATTTGGCCTTCCACTCCCGAGCTCTCGTCTGGTTCTAAGCCTTCCCTGTGAATAGGGGAGGCTACTGCCCATTTTAAGTGAAAAAACAAAGTACACGACGTTTATTTACAAGTACACGACGTGTACTTCCCTTTTTTTAACTGTTCCTCCGGCAGATTCCCGCCAGCATGGCACTGTTCACATGCCGACATGACTACATAGCGTGTCTGCATGAGTACACGGTGTGTGCTGTCGCACAGCTGGCCATCACCTTACTATTTTCCTACCGACTGACTACACGGCGTGTAAGGGACCACTACACAGCCTGTGGTCAGTTTTTACACCCTTTGTCGCCGGCACGGCTACACACCCTGTGTACTCATCCCACATGGCCAAAATTACACGACATGTACTTCCAAAACTTGGGATTTTCACCCATTTTTCATATTTTCTCAAAAACACTTAAGGAAAAGAGAGAATAAGAAACCTGTACCTAAAAATAAGAACCGGGTTCTTACAAACTTCCCCCATTAAAGCAATTCAACCCCGAATTGCCCTTCCAAGGGTGGCGAAGATAAATCTCATAACAACTCTGGCCACTGAGCACGTACGTCGGTCTCCCACTCCCAGGTTTTGTCCTGCACTCGGCCATGCTGTCACTGGCCTCGGATAACCTTCATGCTCCTATCAACGATACGAATCAAATGCTCCTCAAAGGACGCATGTTCCTCAATCTGAACCTCCTCTGGCTGAAAGGTGTGAGACAAGTCTGAATGATAGCGGCATAACTGAGAAACATGGAAGACGTTGTGCATGGCCCGGTACGTCTGTGGTAACTGCAGCCGATAGGAAACCGGCCTGACTCTCCCTAGAATCTAAAATGGCCCCACATACCTCGATGAAAGTTTACCCTATCTCCTGAACCGCCTGTGTCCCAACCTCGGTGAAACACACAAGAAAACCTGATCCCCAACCACAAACTCCAAAGGTCATCTATGGTGATCAACATAAGACTTCTGACGAGACTGCGCAGTAGCCATCCGCTTCTAAATCAACTGGACCTGCTTAGAAGTCTCCTGCATGAGACGTGGTCCCAGTAAAGCTACCTCACCTACCTCTAACCAGAACAAAGGTGATCATCATGACCTACCATATAAAGACTCATAAGGTTCCATATCAATAGTTTCCTGAAAACTATTGTTATAGGAAAAATATACTAAGGGTATATGCTTCTCCCAAGATCCCCCAAAGTCTAGGACGCATGCACACAACATGTCCTCAAGAACTTGTATCGTACACTCTGACTGGCCATCAGTCTGAGGGTGGTAAGTTGTGCTCAGAATCACCTGTGTACTCAGTGCCCTCTGAAAACTCTGCCAGAAACAAGACGTAAAATGAGCATCCCTATCTGAAATGATAGAACGAGGGACCCCATGAAGATGGACGATCCCTCAGATATACAACTTCCCGAGCTCGTCAACACCAAAGGTCTCCTTGATCAGAAAAAAGTGAGCTACCTTCGTGAGTCTGTCCACCACAACCCACACAGCATCATTGCCTCGAGGTGACCTCGAAAACCCAGTCATGGAATCCATCGCGACATCATCCCATTTCCACTCTGGGATGGGTAACTACTGTAATAGTCCAGCTGGTCTATGATGCTCCGCCTTCACCTGCTAACAGGTGGAACACCTCATAACAAAACCTGCTATCTCTCTCTTCATACTCGGCCACCAGTACTGACGTCTCAAGTCATGGTACATCTTGGTAACTCTGGGATGAACTTCCCAAGATGAAGCATGAAACTCCCGCATCAGCTCCTCACGTATATCCCCTGGAACCCATACTCGTCCATGGAAATGCAGTACCTCATAACTGCCTATCGTCCAACCAAGAGGAGGGTCCTCACTTGACACCGACACCCGTAGAACTAGGCCTTTAGAATCTAATAGTTGTCTCATCCTCACTCTATCCAGGAGGGTAGAAGTCACAACTAAATATGAAAGATAATTTTGGACCTGACTGTCGTGCACCTCCAAATGCATCTCAGAGAACAAATCCATAAGCTGCCATTCACCACTGGCCTCTTGAACTGCCTGTATCTGAGTCTTCCTGCTCAGTGAATTAGCTACTGCATTACCTTTACCAGGTGTATAGTCAAGCTCAAAATCAAAGGATTGTAGGTATTTGACCCACCTTCGCAGCCTCAGGTTCAATTCACACTGAGTAAAGATATATTTGAGACTTTTGTGGTTGGTGAAAACCACAAAACGTTCTCCCAATAGATAATGTCTCCAACAACGCAATGCATGAACAACTGCAACCAACTCGATATCATGCATCAGGTAATTCCTCTCATGTGGCCTCAACTGCCGAGACCTGTACGCAACAACTCGATCGCCCTGCATCAACACTACTCCCAGACCAATAACTCATGAGTTATAGTAAACTGGATAACTCTTCCCTTGGTCTGGAAGTATCAGGACTGGTGCTGATGTTAACCTTCCTTTTAGGTCCTAAAAGGCTGTCTCTCAAAATTTCGACCAAACGAACTTCACACCCATCTTAGTCAAAACCATCAACGACACTTCTAAGCGGAAGAAGTCCTGTATGAAATGTCTATAGTAACCAACCAACCCTAAGAAACTCAATATCTCAAACACGTTCTTAGGATGCTCCCAAGAAACTACTGCTCTAACCTTCTCTGGGTCTACTGCAACTCTTGCCTCTGAGATGATATGACCCAGAAAGTGAATCTGGTCGATCCAAAAGTGTCACTTTGAGAGCTTAGCATATATCCTATGCTCTCTCAGTGTACTCAATACGATCTCAAGATGGGTGGCATGGTCGTATCGAGTGTGAGAGTACACTAAGATGTCATCCATGAATACTACCACAAAAGAATCTAGATAAGGATGGAACACATGATTCATCAGAGCCATGAAAACTGCTGGCGTGTTTGTGAGTCCGAACGGCATAACCAAGTACTCATACAGACCATATCTTCTTCGAAAAGCTTTGAGCAGTATATCCGATGGTCTCACGTGTTCTGGATCTTAGGTCAATCTTCGAGAACACTCATGCTCCACGAAGTTGATCAAAAATGTCATCAATCCTCGGCAAAGGATATCGGTTTTTAACCATCAACTGGTTCAGTTTCCTATAATCCACACATAGTCTAAGGGTACCATCTGCCTTCTTCACAAAGAGAACCGAAGAACCCCATGGAGAAGTACTGGGTCGGATAAAGCCCTTTGTCTGTAACTCCTATAACTGCCTCTTGAGCTCCTTCAACTCTGGTGTAGCCATCCTATAGGGAGGAATGGACACCGGTGCTGCTCCTGGCATGAGATCAATAGGGAAATCCACCTCTCGCTCCGGAGGTAGACCTGAAAAGTCATCCGGGAAAACATCCCTGAAACGATCAACCACTGGAGGGAAATCTGTCTGAAAAGTCCCCTGATCATCTAGGTATAAGCTTTCAATCTGGGCTATGACTCCATCTCACCCATGATACTCTGGTCCAACTCGACTCGCCTGATCATCCCATTCTCCTTTGTATAGAAACTCTCTGCCCTATGGGGACGTGAAACGTACCCTGCGATGATAGCAGTCCAGAAATTATCAAAAGGGAACCAACCAGTCCATCCCAAGAATGATGTCATAAGCTGTCATCTCTAAGACATAGAGGTCCCAAAGAAATCGACACCCACCAATCTCAAGGGGGCACTCCCTGCACTGACACACACCAACTGTTCTAGTTCCCAACGGAGTATCTAGCGTCATGATATCAGAAGAAGAAGAAACACAGAGCCCAAGGCTCTCCACAAGAGGTATAGATATGAAACTATGTGTAACAACCGTATCGAAAAGTACTGAAGACAAGATAGAAGCTACTAGAATAGTACCTCTGACAGTAGAAGGTCCGAGATCCTACTCTTACTGGGTCTGTTGCACTGCATATGCCTGCCCAGTGCTGCAGGCCTACGACACAGACTGGCTACCCTAAGCTGTCCCGCCCTGCTGCCTCTGAGATCCTGGTGTTTGGCTACCATGACCATGACCACCATCTCTGCCTGCACTCCCTGACGTATTCCAGTTCCCCAACTGGTAAGAATCCACTGGTCCTGATCCCGAATGCGGAGTCTGCACAGAACCCCTCTCACTAGCCACTGGTGGAAATGCCCTACAAAAACGCTGCAGATGACCCATCTTGCCGCAAGCTCAGCACTCCAGTGGGTCTCGTGGACACTGTGGTCTCTTGTGCCCCTCTTTACCACACTGGTAGCACATGAACTGGCCACCGGAAGCATTATTCTGACTGGTACTTCCACCCTGAGAGAAGTCCATCTACCTCTTCCTCTTTCCAGTAGAAATAGTACCAGTAACTGGTGCTGAACTGCCCTGGCCCACACCAGTAGTTTCCCACAGGTTTCTCTCTGTAATCAGCGCCTGGTTCACAATAGCATGCACTGAAGGCAACCTGAAAACATTCACCAGTGCTCGGATGTCATATTGAAGACCATACTAAAAGTGCCTGGCCCTCAATGTCTCATCACCCACCAGAACGGGTGCAAAACTCTGAAGCTCGGTAAAGCGAACAGAATAGTCCATCACCGACATAGCTCCCTGCTGCAGATTCATGAACTCTCGAGCTCTATCTGCCCTCAGCATCTCTGGAAAGAAGAAGTCATAGAAGACTGCCTGAAAATCTTCCCACGCCATGTCCCTGTGATGCTCTGACTAGGTGGTAACATCCCACCACCTCTTGGCAGAATCACACAACATATAAGTCGCGAGCTTGACCCTCCGCCCTGGAGGCATCTCAAGATGCTTGAAAATAGTCTACATCGACCCCAGCCAAGACTCTGTAGCCTGTGGTCCTCCATCCCCTGAGAATGTAGGCAGATTCTACTGGTGGAAGATACATGTCAACTCAGCCATAGATGTAACACCCCAAGCTTCCACAACATGTTTCCCTTTGAATAATGCAATGACGTGCATTGTACGCAACTTCGAGATTCTAACACACCACAACCAATCAAACTAGCCGTTATGAATATTAATACCTACTTTTTGAAATTTTATAAATTTTATCTTTTAAAATGGACTTCATTTTTGGATTCGTAATATCGAAATTAGCTTAGGGTGAAATTTTGGTACTTTTCGGATAACTTTCATATTTTGATGAATAGTGAAAATTACTAAATTTTAATTAAAAACAACTTTTTTAATAAAAATAATTAATAGTGATAAATTATTAATTTGAGTGGTTTTAAATTATATTTATAATATATTTTTACCATTTAATACAATTTCAGTCATTGGATGTAATTTCACATTTAAACTAGACATAAACAAGTGTCAATCTTTTGATAGTTATTATCTCTTAAAAACACTCTATTTGTTTTGACGACGGGAATTAATTTTTAAATTAATTAATGCAACTGATATGTTTTGAATTTGGTAAAATAGACATCATTTTTGAATTCATAATATCAAATATAGCTTAGGCCTAATTTTTGGTATTTTTCTGGAAACTTTCAATTTTCGATGAATAGTGAAACCACTAAGTGGTAGTTAAAAAACTGAATTTTTCATAAAAATTAATTTTACCTCTTCTGTGATTGGAATTTCGAAAATCCAAGAGACACAGTTAATATAAAGGAGTAAAATTTGGTTCAATGAGATGAAAATAATTTTTGGTGAATAGTAACTTTTTATTTTTATTTACCACGGTTAAAAGTAAATAGGGTAATTAAGGGTAAAAATGATATTAATATTACCCTAACACATGTCCTAATTCTATTGGACAAGTGTATCTCGACCCAAAACAACCTTCGGAGTAAAATATTATCATTTAGGTCCACCTGTATTAGATTAGGACATTTATTATTATTTAATTCAAAGAATAGTTAAAAGAGTTAAAATCAATGTTTATTTACTAAAACATTTTTAATATAGGGTAATACATAATATAAATTCAATTTTAAATATTCATTAGAAATATAAACAAATTTCCTACATAATGGTATTTTATTTATAATTTTTAGACATTATATAATTTAATTTATTTATGACACAATGGTGATGCAGTAATTACCTAATTAATGAAATATTAAAATAATTGATTTTGAAAATATCAAAATAAATGTAATTTGAGACTTTTTATGAATTCAACTAATTTTCTAGGTTAATATTACATATTAGTATTGATTATATAAATTGGGTTCGAAGTAATTATGCTGTTATGAATTTATCAAAAACAAAATACCCAATAGTGTCAAAATTGACATAAAAGAGTTTTTAAAACAAATATTATATTATTAATTTATATTCAATTCTTAAAAATCTAAGGTTCATCCAAGAGACTTATATCATGCTAGGTGTATCATTAATTGACCACTTGGGGGTCGCTTGGCTGCATATAGTAAGTTTATTAACCATATAATATAAAAATACAAAGAGACATTGTAAAAGTGAAACTAATTAACTAAGAGTTAATACTTATAGATAAGGTTAATCTAATGACCCAAACCTGTCTAAATTCTATTGGTTGAGTGGTTTTAGACCCATCCCCACCTTAAACTTTAAATAATCCACTTTGGAGCCATTAGAAACCGAATATGAATGTATTATAAAATAATATTTTTAGCTTTTCCAAAGGTGCCCCTCACCCCTCTCATAAAAGGTCACTCCCCCTTCTCACTAATTCACACATTCAAAGCCTTTTGGCTTGGCCAAACCCTGCCCAAATACTCTCTCAACTTCCCTCACTACAACCTATAGGCCTTATTTTGATCATAAATCCAACCTAAGGAGCCCTTTTGATCAAATCAAAAGGAAGAACCCGAAGAAGAGGTAATGTTTTCACCACCCTCTTTCAAGTTCCTTTATTCTTCAACTTCTTCTTTCTTTGTTATTTATATTCTAAAATAATAAATCCAGTATATTCTATATACTGTGATGTTTTTATAAATATGGTACAACCATATTCATCATTCTATCCATCCTTTGAATGCCATGTCACCATACATGTGTACGTACGACTTACCGTCTCCACGTCGTGGTGTAATTGTCATTCAATAAATTATTATTTGGATGGGTATAATAATGATGTGTAATTAATGTAAATAATAAATATAACATGATAATTATTCTTTCTATATGATATACCATCCAATTATATATTATTTTAACATCAAAATAATGATATTGTCGCTCGTGCGTACGTACGAACTACCGTCTCCACGAACACGATGAAATTCATTATCCATCGTATCCATTCAAGTTTAATTCTCATTTGATGATTAAAAATAATGTTTAAGGAATTGATATAATTCTTGATATAAATAATATACAACCTATCCATAACAAACACAACTTACATAACAAATAATATAAATGAAAACGAGTAAGTTAACACCCGAAATGACGATAATACTAAGATATTATTAACAAATCAATGTTAAAAGATCATATATGATATCATATTAATGTAAATGATTCTTTTATAATTCAATAACAATTATTTCACCATTATACAGAAGGTTAATCTACCGTCGACCAAGGAAAAAGTACAAAGTAAGGGGTTTCTTATCTCACTCTTAATTTCGTGAGAATTCCACTGTTCACCACTTATTTATTGCATGTGGTGTATATGTATTGCCCATGATTGTATTAGTTGTGTAATATAATTTAATTTATGGGTATTTACATCATCATTGTATGATCCTTCTTTCATGGTTGTTTGTTTCTTAAGTTACCTAATCGATAAGGGAATTTGAAATTTCAATTTGCACTCATTCGACTTTAGGCATACTTCATTGATTATTTTAATACAAGATTATGTGTGGAATAACTATTCATTTGATTATGTCATAATTTCCACTCCCCTTTCTGTGGATATAATTTTTATACACATAATCACTCCATTTATAAATTCTCAAGTCATCGATATGAACTTGATAGGAGTAATTTTAACTCAATCTCCATTTGTTGAGTTAAATATCAAATTCATTGGTGTTGTTTTTACAAGAATATATGTGAATGAAATCTGATTGATTTACACTAAATATCCAATAATATTGAGTGTATTTATATTTTTCACACATAATTATGTTGTTGATTTATCCTTAACTTAATGATATAGTCTTTATAAGAGAATTCATCTCAATTTACATTCCATTGAGACTTCTTTGTTGTTATACACCAAATCACTTTTATATGGTGTATATAATGTACTTTGACATAGTATATCATGAATCCCCTTTATTCTCATGATATTATAAAGTTTTGATTACCTCAATTATTTGTATTCAACTATCTCTCTTTTGGTTAGAAACTCTAAATAAAATACATTTTTAAGTGTTTTAAAGATTTATTCTTCTAAATATTTCTCATTAATGTCCATGTTTTAAAAATGGTTTTAAGAATTTATTTATATGGACATTAAAGTTTTAAAAATAAAATTACCTTTAAAAGTTTCAAAGTGGTATGGGACACTTTGATTCAAAAATCTATTTTTAAATGGATTCTTGACAAATAGTGTGACTTTTAAATGATTTCAAGAAAAAGGGGGGTATTTCTCTCTAATAGTTTTGAAGATTATTTTCATCTATGTCAATATCCTTCATTATTCTTGATTGAGATTAATCTGATACAATACAATCTTCCATATTGTATCGAATGAGTTATGTTTGACTGTGGATGTGCTATTTTTATACCATTCATGGTTTGTCGATTAAGTATTGACATTTCATATGATAGTTTAGTACGAATGTTTATGTAATATTTCAAACTTTTCATATGAGGAATGCATTGGACTTAGTAAGTGATGGGTGGAGCCTGCTATAACACCTCGATGCATCAGTAGGTCTCATGAGACAAACTAGTGTCTTAGCACAAGGCCTTGACAAAATCTTATTTGTAGTCTTGGCACGAGTCCTTGACTACGTGGTTATGATAGTCTGACATTATGCATTCCATCATTATGAAAGTGGTTATTAATATTTTCATGTAATTATTCGACTAGTAGAATGTCTATGTGAATAAGTAAATGGCATTATTTCATTTTATCCATTCCATATTATGCTGATGTTCAAGTTTAAAAGGCTTTTGTTTTAGTTATACCTTGCCTTAAATTTTTATGTTTATTTATGAAAGTTTCCGCTATATTGTTATCCTTACTGAGCATCTGAGCTCACCCCTTTAAATGTTTTATTTTTTCCAGGATGTGAAGAAGTATTTTATGAATGACCTGCAGGGATACTATGAGGGGATATGAAGACAATATGTTGTTTTAGTTTTTCACTTATTGATGTAATGTAAACTTTATGAATATATCTAGTGTTTCCAAGGCTACTAAACTAATCGGTCTTTTGAGACTTGATCTTTCTTGTGATCATGCCAAAGTTATGTAATAATGCACCGACTCTGGGTATCTAGGGTCGGGGCATTATAGTTGGTATCAGATGAAGTTTAGTACAAAATTTGGAAGCTAGATTTAGATAAAATCTAATTAGAGCACGTAGAACTAAGATGAACTTTGAGGATTAGTGTAGAATAACTTCCTAGAATTTTGGTATTGTAGAGATTTTGTGAGTTTTCTGAGCAATACATCCCTGTCTGGATACGAGAAGGTAGAGGCGGCTCTGACACAGATGTACCTAGTGGTAAAACCCGAAAACACCGCTTTGAGCTAGACTCGAACAAGAACTGGTGCACAACAACGGGCCTTGCTGCACTCTTGGTTACGACACTCCCGGGGGATATGCTTAGGATAATTTACATTTTCTTTACAAACCGATTTGAAGTATTATATATATATATATAAGATGAGAGTAAATGACCTTGGTTAATCCTAATGTGTTTCAAATTGAGAATATTGTGACATTTTAATCTCTAAATGATTTTATGACTACTGTTACTCACACAATGCTTTCTGGTTTTAGTCAATGGATGGATTCCAAGGAAGTCATACTGACTTTGAGAATGATGTAAAAGGTGGGAACGGTGGTGGCAATGAGCAACAAAATGTAATGTTGATAGGCGTAAAATATATCGTCTTTATGCCAAATAAATTTTCCAAAAATATGATCAACAATATATATATTAACCAATTCCTAGACTCAACAAAGAAGAGAAAGGTGATGAATGATAAGAGCTCCAGCAGTGGAGACCATGGAGAAAGGAATCCTCAATTTCCATCATGTTGGAAATGTGGAAGGAGACACCCAGGAAAGTGTCTCAATGGGACAAAGAAATGCTTTACGTGCGGGAAGAAAGGACATGAAGTGAAGAATTGCCAAAGAAAAATGAAGAGTACTATGGAAGAAGATAAAAATGGTCCCAAGAATCCATTTACAATCATTTTCCATAAATGTAGGGGACCTGGGCATTATCCGAGTGAATACCCTATTCTAAAGGATATTTTCTTGGTCAAAGAAGAAGCTATGTGGGAATAAATGGTTGGAGAAATGTTTAAAAAGTATTAGTGCTCCTTGTTGGTGGGTTTACTTTGGAATAATTTTCTCTTGTATTTTTAACCCTGCAGTTTTCCATGTGAGAATGATATTTCAGAAAGAATTATATTTTCTCTTGTTGATATAGTTATAAATAACCATTTGGTTTTATATGATCATTGGGTTTGAAGAAATTATAAGTTATTATAATTTGGGATGAAAATTCAAGGTATGAGATAAGATTTGTGGTTAAATTATGTTATGGTTATTTTGAGGAATTTATCTCATTTTGGTAATGTTATAAAATATAGTTTTTGAAAAAGGACAACACGCAGACCGTGTGACAACCCGTTGCGTTGGACAAAGCTGTGGGAATCGAACCCACAACCAAAGTGTGGTTGGGATTTATCGCCTACCACTGGACTACGTGAAGTCCCTGGTTAGTGTGACTATTATTTTTAGTTGAATGATTTTATTGATCAATAATAATTTGATTTGGGATCTTATGTCTTATCAAATGAATACCCTTAGTATAGGAAAATGATTTGGTGATTAAGTGATAAATGTTATTTTGAATGTTTTTCGCTTTGTTGTGAATACTATATGCCCAATGAAAATAGAATAGTATGGTATTTCATTTGATGAGTAATGGTGTATTTTTATCTATGTTTTTATTGTGGATTTATAGTGATTTGGGTTATTTATGGAAATGATTAGGTTAATTACTTTTAAGTATGTGAACTTAAGAGTAATTAATGTCATTTGAAGATACAATTTAACGTGGAAGACTACATTCTTATAAGTTTTGGGTTTCAATATTAGTTTGTATTATATTGAAGGATTTGAAGGATAATTGATTATTAAATGGAATTTATTTAACTTTGGGGTATTGATGGTTTAATTTTAGAAATTAAGATTAGTGTTTTTTTTCTCTAATGGAATATCCATTTGAGGGATCATCAGATATTATACTAACCATTTTGGTTTTGATTAATCTCTAAAGACAAGGTAAATATATAGTTTATCCTACGTGGATCATGTATTTCTATAGAAGTTTATTCTATCTCTTCTATTGTGACCAAGTCTTCTTGAATACTCATTGTAAAAAAAAAACGAGTTAGTGGTAAAAATTTATTAAAGAATGAAACTCTACTTAAAAAGTAAGTATATATCTTTATGTTCTTAGTAAATATCATAAATTAATTCCTCGTCCTTATGTAATGTAACTTAAAACAAAAAATGTTGTCCGTTTACTTTTCCTACTGGGAGACTAATGACCGTTTTCCCCAACACAAGTTTGTGATTTTATTATTGTTAACTTTCTCCTGATCATGTTTTCTATCCCTCTCCATCAGAACTTAACACTTAGTTTATCATCCATATCCATGTTTTCCTACATGGAATCCTAGTATGGGTTATCTTGGGTGACCTTTATACCTCTCTTCCTTTCTTTTAAAGTGATAGTTTTATTGAATCTTTTTCCGATGTGGGACTTTCCATTATATTCTCAAGCCCAATTTTAAAAAAATTGCGAGGATGAAATTTATTGAAGGAGGGGAGACTGTAACACACTAAGCTTCCACGGTACGTTTCCCTTTGAATAATGCAATGACATGCATTCTACCCAACTTCGAGATTCTAACACACCACAACCAATCAAACTAGCCGTTATGAATAGTAATAACTACTTTTTAAAATTTTATAAATTTTATCTTTCTAAATGGAATTCATTTTTGGATTCATAATATCGAAATTAGCTTATGGTGAAATTTTGGTACTTTTCGGATAACTTTCATATTTTGATGAATAGTGAAAATTACTAAAGTTAAATTAAAAAAAACTTTTTTAATCGAAATAATTAATAGTGATAAATTATCAATTTGAGTGGTTTTAAAGAATATTTTGAATATATTTTTACCATTTAATACAATTTTGGTCATTGGATGTAATTTCACATTTAAACCAGACATAAACAAGTGTCAATCTTTTGATAGTTATCTCTTAAAAACATGATATTTGTTTTGACGATGAGAATTAATTTTTAAATTAATTAATGCGACTGATATGTTTTGAATTTGGTAAAATAGACATCATTTTTGAATTCATAATATCAAATATATCTTAGGCATAATTTTTGATATTTTTCCGGAAACTTTCATTTTTTGATGAATAGTGAAACCACTAAGTGGTAATTAAAAAACTAATTTTTTCATAAAACATAATTTTACCGCTTCTGTAAGTGGAATTTCAAAAATCCAAGAGACACAGTTAATATCAAGGAGTAAAATGTGGTTTAATGAGATGAAAATAATTTTTGGTGAGTATTAACTTTTTACTTTTATTTACCACGGTTAAAAGTAAATAGGGTAATTAAGGGTAAAGATGATATTAATATTACCCTAACACATGTCCTAAATCTATTAGACAAGTGTATCTCGACCAAAAACAACCTTCGGAGTAAAATATTATCATTTAGGTCCACCTGTATTAGATTAGGACATTTATTATTATTTAATTCAAAGAAGAGTTAAAAGAGTTAAAATCAAAGTTTATTTACTAAAACATTTTTAATATAGGGTTATAAATAAGATAAATTAGATTGTAAATATTCATTAGAAATATAAAAATATTTCCTACATAATGGTATTTTATTTATAATTTTTAGACATTAAATAATTTAATTTATTTATGACACAATGGTGATGCAGTAATTACGAAATTGATGAAATATTAAAATAATTGATATTATAAATATCAAAATAAATGTAATTTGAGACTTTTTATGAATTACACTAATTTTTTAGGTTAATATGACATATTAGGATTGATTATATAATTTTTTTCCGAAGTAATAATGCTGTTATGAATTTATCAAAAACAAAATACCCAATAGTTTCAAAATTGACATAAAAGAGTTTTTAAAACAAATATTATATTATTAATTTATATTCAATTCCTAAAAATCTAAGGTTCGGACAAGAGACTTATATCATGATAGGTGTATCATTAATGGACCACTTGGGGATCTATTGGATGTATATAGTAAGTTTATGAACCATATAATATAAAAATAAAAAGAGACATTTTAAAAGTGAAACTAATTCACTAAGAGTTAATACTTAACGATGAGGTTAATATAATGACCCAAAACTCTCTAAATTCTATTGGTTGAGTGGTGTTCGACCCATACCCACCTTAAAATTTAAATAATACACTTTTCAACCATTAGAAACTGAATATTAAATTATTATAAAATAATATTTTTAGCTTTTCCAAAGGTGCCCCTCACCCTCTTATAAAAGGGCACTGTCCCTTCTCACTAATTCACACATTCAAAGCCTTTTTGCTCGGCCAAAACCTGCCCAAATACTCTCTCAACTTCTCTCACTACAACCTAGAGGCCTTAGTTTGATCATAAAGCCAACCTAAGGAGCCCTTTTGATCAAATCAAAAGGAAGAACCCGAAGAAGAGGTAATGTTTTCACCACCCTCTTTCAAGTTCCTTTCTTCTTCAACTTCTTCTTTCTTTGTTATTTATATTCTAAAATAATAACTACAGTATATTATATATACTGTGATGTTATTATAAATATGGTACAACCATATTCAGTATTCTATCCATCCTTTGAATGGCATGTCACCATACGTGCGTACGTACGGCTTACCATCTCCACGCCGTGGTGTAATTGTCATTAAATAAATTATTATTTGGATGGGTATAATAATGATTTTTAATTCATGTAAATAATAAATATAACATTATAATTATTATTTCTATATGATATACCATCCAATTATATATTATTTTAACATCAAAAGAATGATATTGTCGCTCGTGCATACGTATGGACTACCGTCTCCACAAATGCGATGAGATTCATTCTCAATCGTATCTATTCAAGTATAATTCTAATTTGATGATAAAAAGTAATGTTTAAGGACTTAATATAATTCTGGACATGAATAAGATACAAACTATCCATAATAAACATGGCTTACGTAACAAAGAATATAAAGGAAAACGAGTAAGTTAACACCTGAAATGAAGATAATACTAAGATATTATTAACAAATAAATGTTAAAAGATCATATATGATACCATATTAATGTAAATGATTCTTTTATAATTCAATAAAAATTATTTAACCATTATAGAGGAGGTTAACCTACCGTCGACCAAGGAAAAAGTACAAAGTAAGGGGTTTCTTATCTCACTCTTAATTTCGTGAGAATTCCATTGTTCACCACTTATTTATTGCATGTGGTGTATGTGTATTTCCCATGATTTTATTCATTGTGTAATATAATTTAATTTATTGGTATTTACATCATCATTGTATGATCCTTCTTTTATGGTTGTATGTTTCTTAAGTTACCTAATCGATAAGGGAATTTGAAATTTCAATTTGAACTTATTCGGCTTTAGGCAAACTTCATTGATTATTTTACTCCAAGATTATGTGTGGAATCACTATTCATTTGATTATGTCATAATTTACACTCCCCTTTCTGTGGATATAATTTTTATACACATAATCACTCCATTGATAAATTCTCAAGTCATCGATATGAAATTGATAAGAGTAATTTTAACTCAATCTCTATTTGTTGGGTTAAATATCCAATTCATTGGTGTTGTTTTTACAAGAATATGTGTGAATTTCATCTGATTGATTTACACTAAATATCCAATCATATTGAGTGTATTTATATTTGTCACACATAATTATGTCGTTGATTTATCCTTAACCTAAGGATATGGTCTTTATAAGAGAATTCATCTCAATTTACATTCCATTGAGACTTCTTTGTTGTTATACACCAAATCACTTTTATATGGTGTATATAATGTACTTTGATATAGTATATCATGAATCCCTTCATTCTCATGATATTATAAAGTTTTTATTACCTCAATTATTTGTATTCAAGTGTCTCTCTTTTGGTTATAAACTCTAACTAAAATACATTTTTAAGTGTTTTAAAGATTTATTCTTCTAAATATTTCCCATTAATGTCCATGTTTTAAAAATGGTTTTAAGAATTTATTTATATGGTAATTAAAGTTTTAAAATTAAAATTACTTTTAAAAGTTTCAAAGTGGTATGGGACACTTTGATTCAAAAATCTATTTTTAAATGGCTTCTTGACAAATAGTGTGACTTTTAAATGATTTCAAGAAAAAAGGGGATATTTCTCTCTAATAGTTTTGACGATTATTTTCATCTATGTCAATATCCTTCATTATTCTTGATTGAGATTAATCTGATACAATACAATCTTCCATATTGTATTTAATGAGTTATGTTTGACTGTGGATGTGCTATTTTTATACCATTCATGGTTTGTCGATTAAGTATTGACATTTCGTATTCTAATTTAATACGAATGTTTATGTCATATTTCAAACTTTACATATGAGGAATGCATTGGACTTAGTAAGTGACGGGTGGAGCCCGCTATAGCCCCTCGATGCGTCGGTAGGTCTCATGAGACAAACTAGTGTCTTGGCACGAGGCCTTGAAAAAATCTTATTTGTAGTCCTGGCATGAGGCCTTGGCTACGTGGTTATGATAGTCTGGCATTATGCATTCTGTCATTATGAAAGTGGTTATTCATATTTTCATGTGATTATTCGACTAGTAGAATATCCATGTGAATAAGTAAATGAAATTATTTCATTTTATCCTTTCCATATTATGCTGGAGTTCAAGTTTAAAAGGAATTTGTTTTAGTTATACATTGAATTAAATTTTTATGTTTATTTATGAAAGTTTCCACTATATTGTTATCCTTACTGAGCATTTGAGCTCACCCCTTTCAATGTTTTATTTTTCCCAGGATGTGAAGAAGTATTTTATGAATGAAATACATGGATAGTATGAGGGGATATGAAGACAATATGTTGTTGTAGTTTTTCACTTATTGATTTAATGTAAACTTTATGAATATATCTAGTGTTTCCAAGGCTACTAAACTAATCTGTCTTTCGAGACTTGATATTTCTTGTGATCATGCCAAAGTTATGTAATAATGCACCGACTGTGGGTATCCAGGGTCGGGGCGTTACAATAGATGTGGAAGCTTGTGGTGATACCTGAAAGGTCTGCATGAACCGTATAAATCCTTCACAGAACTACGCCTCCACGCCATTGTCTGGTATAACGGCTGGCGCCGCATCTGGATTTGCTGGAGGATCCACTGGTAGCCCATGACCCACCATCTCTGGAGTATACTCATTTCCACTCTCCTGGAAAACAACGCGTGGTCGTCTCGATGGCATGACACTACAAGGTCAAATGCACACCTTAGAACAAGATTAGCAATGACCGAAAATGAAGAAACCCAAAAGGAAATAGGAGGAAGAAGGTATTCACGATTTTCAAAACAAAACTACACGGCGTGTACCTGAATTCTCTTCCCCTTCCCGGGTCCTTCTATACGGCTAAGCCACATGGCTACCATTTGAACAAAACTACATGGCGTGTATAATATCTACACGACGTGTATGGTGTAATTTACAACTTCCTGTGTCGTTTGTGACACGATCGGCTACTCAGATTGCAACTAAACGACGTATTACACCCACATATGGCGTGTACACCACCCCATTTCCCAGCCACATGGCTAAGTCCACATGATCTATCCTTGGTTAAGACTACACGACGTGTCCCACAGGTACATGATGTGTACTAGACGAGCTTCGCTGACCCGTGTTGTTAGTTACACGGCCGGTACACATGGCTCAGACTACACATCATGTTTTATACACACACGGAGTGTACTCGAAAGGATTACCCCAACCCGTGTTGTTAGTTACACGGCCGAGTCCCCAGGTCACACTACACGGCATGTTCTTCACTGACACGGTGTGTTCAAGAAATGACTACACCGGCCCGTGTTTGTTAGTTACACAGCCAGGTCTTCGGGTCAACACTACATGGCGTGTATAGAAGCTACATAGAGTGTTCACCCCAAACTGTCGCACCCCGACAAGGGTGTTTATTTTATTTTATTTTATTATTCGCTTCGCCTTAAATTCTTTTTGGTTCGGTTTGAGTCGCGAACGATTTTGTTTTTTTTATTTTAAACTTAGGATAAAAAGTGCATGTTTTGGGTCTGACATCATTGGACGCACGGGTGGAGCGCGACGTCGCGCGGCTTCGCCCATGCAACTGCGTGGTCCTTTTGTTAATTTTATTATTATTAAAATGATATGAATTCTTTTTTATTAGTGGTTATTATTATTATTATTATTAATGTTTGACACAAATTTTTATTACATAAGTTTTATTAATATTATTGTTATTAATGAGGTTTATAATAATGATTATTGTTATTAATAATAGTACTAAATTTTCATTATTAATATTAGAATTTATTGAGGTATTTATGGAAGTATAATTATATATTAATGACTTATTTATTTATTGTTATTATTTTTCTTATATTTTCATTTATGTTTTTTTTCTTCCTTTTTTCCCCCCTAACCCTAGCAGCCCACCCTTCTTATACTTCTTTTTTTTCTTCTCCCCGCGGGAGCCGCCACCTCCTTCTTCTTCTCCCACTCTGATCACCGCTGCTTCCCGGTGCCTCATCTTCCTCTCAGCCGCCGCAACAGCCCACTAGCGCCCTTCACCCAGCAGTAGTACAACCGGCCTCCCCGCCTCGGCTCCCTGTGTTTGGCACACCGTCCGCACCCCGCCTACCTCCCTGTAACGCAGCCCCGGCTTGGCCTCCACCTCTTACGCAAGTCCCAGCCACCCGCACCCTGCTCCGCCAGCTACCAACAGCCACTGCCTCGCCTGCACGTTCTGCCGGATCAGCTGGCTCCCTGCGCTGCACTCCCTGTCTGGCGCCCTCCCTCTGTTGCAGCGCCCAACCGGCCGTTTCCAGCCACCACGAACCCCTCCCTAACACCCGGACATCTTGCAGCGTGACCAGCCTCCAGATGAAGCCCCCGCGCGACGCTCCTGCCCAGTTCCTTAGGTAGTTCGACCTGCCTCTTGCCCAATCCCTCCTCGTACTCCAGTTGAAACCGCACAGCGCCTCCCCTCCGGATTCCCTTGTCCCAAAGCCCCCTGCTTCTTCCTCCTTCTCTTCTTCTTCTTTCTCTTCTTCTTCTTCTCCTCTTCTCCTCCTTCTCTTCTTCTTCTTCTCCTCTTCCTCTTCTCTCCTTCTTCTTTCCTTTCTTTTCCTTCCTCTTCTTCTCCGTTCCGGCGCCCTGTTCGGCCGCAGGTCTGTTTTTTATTTATTTATTTTAGTTTATTATTTTAAGTTATCTAATTAAATATTATGTTTTCTTTTGTTATTATTATTAATAGGTTAGTTATTATATCATTATTGTAAATATTAATATTTTAATATTGTAATTATAATAATAATAATAATAATATTATTATATTATTATTGTTATTATTGTTATCATTATTATATTATTATTATTATTAATACTATTATCATATTATTATTATTATTAATGTTAGTATTGCTAATATTATTATTATTATTATTATTATTAATTTTATTATTATTATTATTAATATTTATTTTATTATTATTATTATTATTATTATTATTATTATTATTAATTTTATTACTATTATTATTATTATCGTCTTTATTTTTATTATTATTAGTATTATTAATTTTATCATCATTATTATTATTATTATTATTATTATTATTATTATCGCTTTGGACTTTTATTTGTTGGGAGTTATCTTTTTATGTTTATTTTGGTAGGATTATTATTTGAGGGCCCGCACAGGGTGTTTCCGAGTGAGCGCCATCGTTGCGCTTTGTTTCCGAGGTTCCATCGTCGCCGCGCTTTGGTTTCAAGGTGAGCGTTTCTTTCCGACGCTTGGTTTGACATGCTCTGGTGAGTTTTTGGATGTGTCTGACTCCTTGGTTTTGATTATGCAGAGTGTCGGACTTTATAACGTGGCTTCGGACACGCGTTGTGTCATCGCGCCTTGGTTCCAAAGTTGTTTTGTCGTCGCGCTTTGATCTTGAGGTAGGTTCCCTTTGCACTGCTTTTAAAATTTATGTTATATTATTTCATGCTGTTTGCGCACCCTAATTGTTCAAAATCAACATTTTATTAATTGTAATAAATATGAGATAATATACGATAATTAATTTTTAATATAAGATGGTTAATTTTTAAATGGTTATTTAATGTCAAAAGGAGCCGTTTATTTTATACACGACACATAAAACATCCTTTTGACGGGCGGACACCCAATAATGAAAGAATGCCCGTTTGGATTTTAAACATAATTCATGGAATATAAAATAGAGTTCTGGTTTAATGAGAAATGATTTCTTTTGAAGCGTGAACAAATACATTGGTTCGTTTGAGAAATTGCCCGGTTGGCTCTTAAAGTTTATTTGGAAAAGAAAATGGTTTGGTTTGGTTTATAAAAATACTGGCAACCTGTGAAGTAGTGTTTTGTGGATTCTTCAAATAGTTTTAAACTGGTTTCGGTGGTAATTGTGAACCGTATTAAATGCCCGTTTGGCACTTTATAGAAAGCGATAGAAATGTTTTTTTTATAAAAAAACCCTCTTAGGACGACTCTCATGCCTTGGTTATAATTGATTGTTTGGGAGGCCGCGCTTAGAGGCTCCCGGGTACTTGAGTAGTTAAAGGCAAGAGGTTGTCCCATGGAGTGGCTCGGGGAATGCCTGTTGTTCTTTATATATAGATATATCTGATTGGATGCTCGGTTGGCATCGGTTGGCTCACCCCTTTTTCTTAAACACTTGAGACATGGGAATCTGGCATATTGAGAGAATATTCTAAGAACGATTGCTGCACTGGTAGGTTATGGTACTGACCAGTGGCCCATAGTAGGTGGATATATTGGGTTTATTACTATGGGATTTGCCCTCGACCTGCCTGTGAGTGGATGGTCGAGCATTTTGTGCGTTTTGATTTCATCGTGACATGTCGATAAGGATGATTTCTCATGTATTGGTGTCTTCTGGTTTATTCTCGATCTCCTAGGTTCACCCATGTCTATTCAGCTTTTGTAGCTTGCAGTAATGATTATGATGCTCACATGTATACCTACATTGCCCTTACTGTGTGTTTTAATTTGTGCATTTTGGTGTATTGTTTTCTTTGGAAAATGGTTAATTGCTCTTGATTTGGTTTCTAAAAATTGTTTTCAAATAAAAGTATTTAACCCCCTTTGTACACATTTGAAAACTTAAACATCACTTTCCCTTTTCCTGAAATGTCATTGACACTAATGAAATGAACCTGAATTTTTAAATGGCTAAGGGAAATGGTTCGTACTTTGTTTTAAGTAGAATATTATTAAAAACATACTTTTATAGATTGTAGTTCAAACTTGAAATGATGTTTCTTTTATTTTAAAGGTAGTGCATTGGGAATAGATATCGGGCTACCCTACTGAGTTTTAATACTCACGCCTATAGTTGTTTTCTGTTTTTAGTGTTTGTGCAGGCTATATCTTGAGTGCGCTCGCCTAGGGCGACGCTTGATCGTTGAGTCGGAGAGCGACCCACGAGGTCGCACGGAGTTTGTTCGCACGTCGTGTTTGGTTAGTTTGTTTCTTGTTTGTTTCTGTTTAGTCACTTTGTTTAGTTTACTTTTTTATGCGCTGCTCTGTTTTATCTTTGCATTCTTATTTATTTAAAGGTCCTTGCTGCGCTCTTTCTAGCTGGGGTAAAGTCTCGTTCATGTCTAAGTTGGTTTCCCGTTGGGTCGTTAGTTGGTCGGTTCTTTATGGTGGGGAGACCCACCATGAGTCTCTTTGGGTTTTCTCTTAAATCGTTATCGAATGCTAGTCGAGTTCTTATGGTGGGGAGCCCGTTCGGGCCTTTCCTATGTTGGTGATTTACTTTGGGCAATGAGGTTCAGTCCCGCTGGTAGTCGTTGTGATGTCCTTGAGATAAGAGGTTGGATCGTGTTCTGTGAAATCCTTAGGTGTTGATCGATCGAATGGTTGGTGTTGTGGCTTTCCGGGGGCGGAAAGCATTATGGTGGGGAGAATTGTCGCACCCCGACAAGGGTGTTTATTTTATTTTATTTTATTATTCGCTTCGCCTTAAATTCTTTTTGGTTCGGTTTTAGTCGCGAACGATTTTGTTTTTTTTTATTTTAAACTTAGGATAAAAAGTGCATGTTTTGGGTCTGACATCATTGGACGCACGGGTGGAGCGCGACGTCGCGCGGCTTCGCCCATGCAACTGCGTGGTCCTTTCGTTAATTTTATTATTATTAAAATGATATGAATTCTTTTTTATTAGTGGTTATTATTATTATTATTATTAATGTTTGACACAAATTTTTATTACATAAGTTTTATTAATATTATTTTTATTAATGAGGTTTATAATAATGATTATTTTTATTAATAATAGTACTAAATTTTCATTATTAATATTAGAATTTATTGAGGTATTTATGGAAGTATAATTATATATTAATGACATATTTATTTATTGTTATTATTTTTCTTATATTTTCATTTATGTTTTTTTTTCTTCCTTTTTCCCCCCTAACCCTAGCAGCCCACCCTTCTTATACTTCTTTTTTTTCTTCTCCCCGCGGGAGCCGCCACCTCCTTCTTCTTCTCCCACTCTGATCACCGCTGCTTCCCGGTGCCTCATCTTCCTCTCAGCCGCCGCAACAGCCCACTAGCGCCCTTCACCCAGCAGTAGTACAACCGGCCTCCCCTCCTCGGCTCCCTGTGTTTGGCACACCGTCCGCACCCCGCCTACCTCCCTATAATGCAGCCCCGACTTGGCCTCCGCCTCTTACGCAAGTCCCAGCCACCCGCACCCTGCTCCGCCAGCTACCAACAGCCACTGCCTCGCCTGCACGTTCTGCCGGATCAGCTGGCTCCCTGCGCTGCACTCCCTGTCTGGCGCCCTCCCTCTGTTGCAGCGCCCAACCGGCCGTTTCCAGCCACCACGAACCCCTCCCTAACACCCGGACATCTTGCAGCGTGACCAGCCTCCAGATGAAGCCCCCGCGCGACGCTCCTGCCCAGTTCCTTAGGTAGTTCGACCCGCCTCTTGCCCAATCCCTCCTCATACTCCAGTTGAAACCGCACAGCACCTCCCCTCCGGATTCCCTTGTCCCAAAGCCCCCTGCTTCTTCCTCCTTCTCTTCTTCTTCTTTCTCTTCTTCTTCTTCTCCTCTTCTCCTCCTTCTCTTCTTCTTCTTCTCCTCTTCCTCTTCTCTCCTTCTTCTTTCCTTTCTTTTCCTTCCTCTTCTTCTCCGTTCCGGCGCCCTGTTCGGCCGCAGGTCTGTTTTTTTTTTATTTTAGTTTATTATTTTAAGTTATCTAATTAAATATTATGTTTTCTTTTGTTATTATTATTAATAGGTTAGTTATTATATCATTATTGTAAATATTAATATTTTAATATTGTAATTATAATAATAATAATATTATTATTATTATATTATTATTGTTATTATTGTTATCATTATTATATTATTATTATTATTAATACTATTATCATATTATTATTATTATTAATGTTAGTATTGCTAATATTATTATTATTATTATTATTAATTTTATTATTATTATTATTAATATTTATTTTATTATTATTATTATTATTATTATTATTATTATTATTATTATTAATTTTATTACTATTATTATTATTATCGTCTTTATTTTTATTATTATTAGTATTATTAATTTTATCATCATTATTATTATTATTATTATTATTATTATCGCTTTGGCCTTTTATTTGTTGGGAGTTATCTTTTTATGTTTATTTTGGTAGGATTATTATTTGAGGGCCCGCGCAGGGTGTTTCCGAGTGAGCGCCATCGTTGCGCTTTGTTTCCGAGGTTCCATCGCCGCCGCGCTTTGGTTTCAAGGTGAGCGTTTCTTTCCGACGCTTGGTTTGACATGCTCTGGTGAGTTTTTGGATGTGTCTGAGTCCTTGGTTTTGATTATGCAGAGTGTCGGACTTTATAACGTGGCTTCGGACACGCGTTGTGTCATCGCGCCTTGGTTCCAAAGTTGTTTTGTCGTCGCGCTTTGATCATGAGGTAGGTTCCCTTTGCACTGCTTTTAAAATTTAAGTTATATTATTTCATGCTGTTTGCGCACCCTAATTGTTCAAAATCAACATTTTATTAATTGTAATAAATATGAGATAATATACGATAATTAATTTTTAATATAATATGGTTAATTTTTAAATGGTTATTTAATGTCAAAAGGAGCCGTTTATTTTATACACGACACATAAAACATCCTTTTGACGGGCGGACACCCAATAATGAAAGAATGCCCGTTTGGCTTTTAAACATAATTCATGGAATATAAAATAGAGTTCTGGTTTAATGAGAAATGATTTCTTTTGAAGCGTGAACAAATACATTGGTTCGTTTGAGAAATTGCCCGGTTGGCTCTTAAAGTTTATTTAGAAAAGAAAATGGTTTGGTTTGGTTTATAAAAATACTGGCAACCTGTGAAGTAGTGTTTTGTGGATTCTTCAAATAGTTTTAAACTGGTTTCGGTGGTAATTGTGAACCGTATTAAATGCCCGTTTGGCACTTTATGGAAAGCGATAGAAATGTTTTTTTTATAAAAAAACCCTCTTAGGACGACTCTCATGCCTTGGTTGTAATTGATTGTTTGGGAGGCCGCGCTTAGAGGCTCCCGGGTACTTGAGTAGTTAAAGGAAAGAGGTTGTCCCATGGAGTGGCTCGGGGAATGCCTGTTGTTCTTTATATATAGATATATCTGATTGGATGCTCGGTTGGCATCGGTTGGCTCACCCCTTTTTCTTAAACACTTGAGACATGGGAATCTGGCATATTGAGAGAATATTCTAAGAACGATTGCTGCACTGGTAGGTTATGGTACTGACCAGTGGCCCATAGTAGGTGGATATATTGGGTTTATTACTATGGGATTTGCCCTCGACCTGCCTGTGAGTGGATGGTCGAGCGTTTTGTGCGTTTTGATTTCATCGTGACATGTCGATAAGGATGATTTCTCATGTATTGGTGTCTTTTGGTTTATTCTCGATCTCCTAGGTTCACCCATGTCTATTCAGCTTTTGTAGCTTGCAGTAATGATTATGATGCTCACATGTATACCTACATTGCCATTACTGTGTGTTTTACTTTGTGCATTTTGGTGTATTGTTTTCTTTGGAAAATGGTTAATTGCTCTTGATTTGGTTTCTAAAAATTGTTTTCAAATAAAAGTATTTAACCCCCTTTGTACACATTTGAAAACTTAAACATCACTTTCCCTTTTCCTGAAATGTCATTGACACTAATGAAATGAACCTGAATTTTTAAATGGCTAAGGGCAATGGTTCGTACTTTGTTTTAAGTAGAATATTATTAAAAACATACTTTTATAGATTGTAGTTCAAACTTGAAATGATGTTTCTTTTATTTTAAAGGTAGTGCATTGGGAATAGATATCGGGCTA
Organism: Viscum album; assembly: GCA_963277665.1. NCBI lineage: Eukaryota > Viridiplantae > Streptophyta > Magnoliopsida > Santalales > Viscaceae > Viscum > Viscum album. The sequence continues at coordinate 919,575,490 of OY728131.1, forward strand.
CCCTACTGAGTTTTAATACTCACGCCTATAGTTGTTTTCTGTTTTTAGTGTTTGTGCAGGCTATAGCTTGAGTGCGCTCGCCTAGGGCGACGCTTGATCGTTGAGTCGGAGAGCGACCCACGAGGTCGCACGGAGTTTGTTCGCACGTCGTGTTTGGTTAGTTTGTTTCCTGTTTGTTTATGTTTAGTCACTTTGTTTAGTTTACTTTTTTCTGCGCTGCTCTGTTTTATCTTTGCATTCTTATTTATTTATATTGGGCGAAATCGTTCCCACAGTCTCTAAATGATGCCCTGGCGCTTGTCGCCATCCCGGGAGGATTGGGAACGCCTCTCGGGCCATGTCGCGGACCGGCTCGGGTGACCGGTTCAGGGTCGACCCGGGTTGGTTCGTGACACAAACTATTCCCTTCCTCGTGTAGTTACCCACACGGTTTGTGACACGGGAAGAGACTACAAGACATGTACTCCGGGTACACGGCGTGTACTCAAAAAGTTTATTTTTATTTCTGAACAGAAGACCATACACAGTGTGTTGAAGGTACTACATAGCATGTATACTAGGTTTTCCAGACAGTATGCCTCAAAAACTACCCCGGAACCTAGAAAATACTGAAAAAATAACACCTAAGTGTCAAATTCCGACATGTGGGGGCCCATACTCCTCACGAATCAAAGTTTGACATCTTATCTGTGTTATAACTAACAAATAGCTAATGATCCACCAAATTACAGTCAGTGGGGGCCCATACTCCCCAAAAACCAAAGTTTGGCGTCCATTCTATCAACAGTCTCATACAAAAATACCCTATCGCATAACAGGTATTTATCAAAGCAGCTATCACAACAACATGCTTTTTTTAGCACAACAACTATCAAAACAACATGCAATTTCTAATGAAACTACGTGGCATGGAACTATGCATGGAAAGTGATTTATAGCATGTTCCTAAATGATGCATGAGATGGAATACCCTCATCTCATAGGGTTACAACTAAATAGAACCCATGGATAAAATATAAACAACACATTCCCAAGTGCGTCACCCAACAGTGAAATCAAATCAACTGTAAAATTTGCAAAATCAAAAGAATTGCCAAATACGAGGTAGACTGGATTTTCCCTGTACACGGGTTAGCTAGGCCCGGACACAGCTCATTACCGACTACCATTCTCATCTTATCCCTGACTATGGATCCAAATAGTAAGTCAAAGAAAAGAACACCCTCTGATACCACTTTGTAACGTCCCGGTTCCGGGTGCCACTCAACGGGTTCCCCGAACCCGGTTCGCCACAAGACCTCAAGCGCATTTCCCCAAATGCCAGAGGCTGTCGACTAACAGCGAGGACCCGGGTCTGATAGTGGAGAAACTATTCCCTCATTTGTCAAAGTGTAGCGCAGCAGAAAGAATAAAACATACAACAATAGCGGAAGCAACAATAGTATATATATAACTAACATGGATAACTGATGAAAAAAAGGGAAACCAACAGTCATATATATGAAGATGCAGCATGTCACTATTCTATAAAACAACCATAACATGTTACACTGCAATACAATACATTACAACTGAAGTACAAGTACATAAAGAAAAACAAAACAGCCCGCGGCATCATGAGCTAAAGCTCGGTCCCATTCTCTCCTACACCCCAGCAGCAATCAAGTACCTCTATAAGGGCCCTTTCCCTTATCTACACTTGTAGAAACATAATCTATTTGGGCCGAAAATCATGACCCAAACAGGGTGTGAGAAATAAATCCCAGTAGGCACCCACCAAAGGCTCGTGCCCAACTATGTGAAAATATGCAACAACAGTGTGCAGCAGTAAAATGAAATAAACTAAGCAGTACTCAAAAGTAACTTACTTACCAGTTATATTTCCATTTAATTATTCATTTAATCCATTTAATATAAGAAAACACCACAGTGAATTCCTAAGTAAACAGTCAGTGTCAACAGACACTCAACCCTTACCCTCAGGTAATCAGGAACGTAACCCATAGGTACTTTCCCACATGCAGAACAGATTTTTCCCTCAGGCGTATGTAGTGTTGCCCTCAGGCACAAAGTCTATTGCCCACAGGCACGGAAGAAGTTTCCCTCAGGCTAAGATTACAACTGCCCTCGGGATAAGAAAAACAACGCCCAAGAGCTAAGTAAAACACTTCCCTCAGGAGAAAGTAACTGGTCCCTGCCCAACATGTAAATAAATATTCACATTCAATTCCTCTCAAGGAAAAAGTAATGTATAATGTAAACAAGGCATACCCTCGGGTATCCCGACCAAACAGCTAAATACAGGAACGCACCCCCGGGTGGTCCTGGATCCAAGCACTGATCTCAAACAATATTTTTCCAACTTATTTAATCACCTATAAAATTCTAGGTATTAAAATAGCCACGACCTCAGCCACACGACGCCCCAAATATGGGTTCGTAGCTCAAAAGCACTCAAAAACGCACGACAGTTGGAAAATAAACACCAAGCCACCTACCTTTAATGCCAACGAACGATATACGTGAACTTCGATTCCAGAAACGCCTAAAAACGACGTAGATCTGACAAGGAGGAAAACCCGTTCAAACTCAAATAACTCTCTTATAAGAAAGAATTGGTAAGAACTACTCCAGGAGAAGGAAGCACTCACCCGCGCGGTTCCAATGAGATTTTCCGAGGCAGAAACAAATTCCCGACGCTCGATCGGTGATCCTCGAAGATTCGTCCATCCACTCCCGAGCTCCCGTCCAGTTCTAAGTCGTCCCTGTGAATAGTGGAGGCTACTACCCATTTTAAGTGAAAAAAACAAAGTACACAGCATGTATTTCTAAGTACACGCTGTGTACTTCCCTTTTTTTAACTGTTCCTCTGGCGGCTTCCCGCCAGCGTGGCACTGTTCCACTCCTGACATGACTACACGATGTGTCTGCATGAGTACACAATGTTTGCTGTTGCACAGCTGGCCACCGCCTTACTATTTGCCTGCCGACTGACTACACGACGTGTAAGGGACCACTACACGGCGTGTAGTCGGTTTTTACACCCTTCGTCCCCGACACGGCTACACACCCTGTGTACTCATCCCACACGACCAAAAGTACATGGCGTGTCTTCCAAAATTTGGGATTTTCCCCCATTTTCCATATTTTCTCAAAAACACTTAAAGAAAAGAGAAAATAAGAAACCCGTACCTCAAAAATAAGAACCAGGTTCTTAAATGTTGGGTATATTAAAGAGGTTATTATAATAAGAGACAACATGAGTAGTCAAATCCTTTATTTTATCAAATTGTTCCCCATTATCCCTAATAATATTGAATGTTCTTCTGATTTTTTTGAATATTAGGAGAGAGTTGAAAAATTTATAGATTTTTCACCCTCATTAAGTTACCTAACTTTTAAGGCTTCCCTTTTCATGCATTATTTCACATTTTAGAGTGTATTGAGGTCATGAGTAATAATATTTTTCTACTCAAGACCCATGAAAAATTCATTAGAAATATCATTTTCTTGAATGATGTGATGCAAGGATTCTAGTTCAGAAATATTTTTATACATGTAACTAAATCATTCTCAACCCCAATATTTCAATTTTTTCTTAATCATTTAAAACTTTAAGACAAAATACAAGGAATCGTCCTTAAAATTTAAATAATTCCATGTGACTTGTACCAATTTCTTATAATAAGGATGCAAGGACTAAGAATTATTGAACCCGAACAAAAAGTTTATTTTATACCCTTTAGTGGAAAGGTTTTTCAAAATAGGGTAATGATTAGAGTTCAATTTTACAATATTAGTATAGGAAATAAAGGCCCATACATTAATTTACACATCATTGAAAAATCCCTATCCAATTTTCTGGCCACCATTTTGTGAAGATGTTTTTTGTACGAAGTTTATTTGGCCCCAACCATGTTAACTCCATGCAAGTTTCAATTATAAATAAAAGACATAAAGTCCATGATTTAAGTGGAATAGTTAAGAATTCCAATAATATCACCAGGATTAATAATGTCATTGAAATCCCTAAGAAGAGTCTATGGACCATTTAGTGAGTTGCTCAGAACCTGAATGTTCTACCAAATATCCCTTCTCTCTTAATAGACATTATAAGCATAGATGATCGAGAAAAAATGTATCATTTGAAAGATAAAATAACGGAATTTGACCATCTGTTCTGTCTAATTGATAAAATATATTCCATCCAAACTCGAATGAGCTAATACCCAAAGTCTTTTGATGTTATTGGTGGAATAATTTGTTGAAATAACTGGATATCCCATCTTATAAAAAGAGGAAATTATCTCAGAAAAAGATATTTGTGGTTCAGTAAGACCAATAAGACCATGATTATAATTCTTGATAAAGATATAATGATAATTAATTGTGTTAGGGTTGGCCAGACCCTGTAAATTCTAGAAAATAATCCTCATTTAAAAAATTGTTTGGAGTTGGTAATCCCTTTCTTTTTTCCACCATATTTTTTGTTTCTGTTTTATTTTATGGTAGTCACTAATTTTTTATCCTCATTATATGAATTAATATTTGTTTCTTTGCACGATGTTTCAAGATAGAAATATCCCACTATATTCTTTCAATTTAAGAGATCTTGATCAATAGGATTTTGTATTTCCACTACAACTGTATTAGTTCAACCCTCATGTTTTTCACTATGATAGTTTTGGTTTTTCTCTAAGGAATCATTAGAATTCTCAGAAGATCCAAGTAGTGTGTAATCTGAAGCTCTAAATTCCTATATAGATGATCAATTGTTTGGTCTCTCTTCATATAAGGGAGTTTCATTCGTTATTTCATCATTCTTTTTAGTCACCTGGTGATGAATCTGATTAGGTACCTTGGCATATTAAGGATCATTATAAATCCTTCTTGTAATTTTACTTGATTCTAAAGAATTTATAATAGTAGAGTTATATGGTTCCATTAATTCTTAAGTGGATAGATAAGTTTTCTTAACTACAAAATTATTATTTTTGGTTTTATTTTTAAAAATAATTTATTTTTAGGTGAATAGTGAAAAATATTGATTTTTCTAATACCGTTACTTTTATTAATTAAAAGTTTTTGAAACCATTTTTATATAAATAATTATATAAATAAACATATAATTTATATTAAAATAATTATTTTAAAAACTAAATTTTGAATTTATAAAACATATGTTTAACATTTTGGAAACTCAAGTAATATTTCCCACTAAAAACTATTTTTATTCATTTACATTTAAAGTAAGATTTTATCACTTGTAGATATTAAATATAAAAAAATCGATTTAATATTTTAGATAATAATTATCATATTATTTAATAAGGTCAATTTTATTTTTAGATATAAAATTATGATTACTAAGATTAAAGTTAAGAACTATGGTAATGATAAAACTGTTATTTTAAAAGAATTATTTTATTAATATTGTATAATTTTTATATAACCAATTAAATTAATTTATTTCAAATAATGAATATTTTATTATGTTTCAAAACATATATAATTTTATTAACACATATTTAATTGGTAATAAATACTAAATAATATTAAGAACACTTAATGGCGAAAACAATATTTTTCTGAAAAATAGTTTTTTCTATATATAAAAAGTTTTAATTTAAAAGTTAATTTTAAAATATTCAGAAATTTAATTGGATTAAATATAGGTAAAATTTATTTTTATCACACCAAAATTTGTTAATATGGGTTATTTTATATTTTTATTAAATTGCATGTCACTTGGGTAAAAATTAGTTACCCTGGTAAAAAAAAGGTAAAAGTAAAAATATAAGAGTAAATGGATTCAAACATATTTAAAACATGTGCTTAAATAAATGGTTGAGTATTTATAGAACCAATATAACCCTAAAATCTATTATTTAAATACTTTTGAGCCATTTACCCTTTAATAGTGTAATTATATCATTGAAAAGTAAAGGGTATTCAAAAAAGTTACATTTTCATCACTTATAAAAGGGGATTACTTTCACCCTTTAAATACTAAACTTTAACTTCTAAATATCATTTAAAAAACACCCAATTTTACTCTCCTAGAATTATCTTGTACTTCCTAAATCCCCTGTAACCATAATTTATCCTAATCCCTTCATTTATAAGGATACTTTCAAAATAAAGTTCAAAGTCCCAAAGTGAGTATTACTTAATAATGAATCATTTCTTCTTATTATTTACCTTCCAAAACAATCATAATAATAGTTATATAATGAAATTAGTGACATTATTATACTTAATTTTTATTATATTATGGAAAAATAATTATTTAGTCCTTTTCATCCACTTATAAAAATAAAAGAATGGTAATCACGTGTTTGTACGGACTACCACCTCCACGATGCGATGCCTTATATTTTCACCACCACCTCTATTCATTGGTTATAAGGATGGAATTGAAGAATAAATTCAAAATATAACATTTAATTTTTATTATTAAGATATAAATTATAATCCACCTTTATTCCCCCTCATTCTTTGGGGAATGAAAATGTTTATTTTCTGTTGTGTGGACTACCACCTCCACGAAGTAACATTTTTCATTTTTCATTTGAATTTTCATTATTTATCCAAAAAATAATAAAATAAAATTCACCAACATAAAAACATAAAAATTATATCATTAAGTATCTATTATTATGATATTATACACTTCTTTAACCGTAACGTCCCGGTTCCGGAAGCCACCCAGAGGTGCCCGGTGCCCCGTACCCGGTTGGTTACATGGACTCAAGCGCATTTCCCCAAACGCCAGAGGTTTCCAACTAGCAGCGAGGGCCTTGGGTGTGATAGTGAGGAAACTATGCCCTCATTGACAGAGTACACAACAGAATAAAAATAAACATGAAATAGCGGAAGTAGTAATAACCAACAATATAAACAACGGAAAACTAAATCAACAAACTGGAGCACATATGTATTTATGAAATAACGCATGATACATATCTAGGAAAACAACCAAACAAGTCATAAAGATGGAAAACACCATAGTACCAAAACAAGTACAAAAGAAAATAATACAGCTCCTCAGCATTGCAAGCCAAAGCTTGGTCCCATGCTCTCTTGCTCCAAGCAATCAAGTATCGGAAGTGGAAGGGCGCTTGACCTTGTCTATACCTACAAAAACGTAGTCTGTTTGGGCCCAAAAGCATGACCCAAAGAGGGTGGGAGACTAAATCCCAGTAGGAATTCACTCGAAGATCTGTGCCTAATAGTCAGTGAGTATATGGCAGGTAAACATACAATAAGCAGTAAACAGCAACAACAAATCAGTAGGCAGTAAACAGTAAGCAGTAAAGTAGGATGATACATAACAATAATCAATCCACAACCAACAACATCAGTGAAGAAACATCTAATAAGAAGGAAACCCTATGTGAAGTACTCGTAGCCATCCACTCTGGTTTTATCCAAGAATTACCACAACCCTCTGGGCTGTGCACTCAACCTAACCCCTCTGGCTTGGTCATACGAATTTATAAGACTCTATGGGGAATCTCACTCAGTCAATTCCCCTTATAGTCTAGGGTAGTCAGGGACTCTTTGAGGAAGATCACGCGGTCTAAAACTCTTAGCCCCAAGGTCTAGAGACTCTCTGAGGAAGCTATCTCCGTCAATTATTCCTATAGACTCAGGTATACCACAAACTCTCTAAAGAAGCCCACTTGGTCAATTCCTCCTCTAGCCTAGGAAGGTTCTTAAAAGATTCAAACAAAGTAAGACTCTCTGAGGAAGCTCACTCAGTCTACCCTCCTGTAGTCTATAATATTTGAAGGCACCCTAGGAAGCTCGCTCGGTCTATCCCCTGTGGCCTATAATGTATAAGACTCACTGAGGAAGCTCACTCGGTCTACCCTCCTATAGTCTATAATGTCAAAGACTCTCTGGGAAGCTCACTCGGTCTATCCCTTATAGTCTATGGCACTAGGTTCTCTCATACCCGTGCCAGTTAGTGCATAATAATTCTATAAGGACAAAGTGAACCTATAGAGCTACTTGGCTAACCAAAGTACACCTATAGATATACTTGGATAAACAATCTACAAGACAACAAGAATGTAATGCAAAATACTCCATCCTATAGACACAAGGCATGGAAAGAGTCATAACGGCAAAAGGCTAACAAGACCCAACAATCGTAAATAGAGCAAAGCATGGGAAAACATCCAAGCACAACAAAATATCCTCTAAAATGATTAATTTACCTCTACACAAGCATACAAGCAAGGCAGGAAAACAACAAGGGAAAAAAGGTAAACACGCAATACCTCGTTCACGGGTATTGGTGGTATTTGCACATAAAACTCAAGGAATTTGAATGGTAAGGAACAAAACACCTACCTTGATCCTAGGATATTGATATACTTGAACCATGACGAATGATTCTTCTTAGAACATCGAAGATATGAGAAAATTCCCAAAACTCTAAACCCACGATATCTTGAGAAGGAGGAGGAATTGAAAAACGAGGCTCAAGAAGAAGGGATAACTCACCGTTGCAATTCCAACACAATAGACAGTGCTCGAATCAGAGAACGGATGGAGGAACGATGGCTCATCGAAGATCTGCGGATTCCCAGTGCTCTCGGATGAACATGACCTAAAAGAAGACGTTTAAGGAGATCGGGAGCGACCCTAGTTCGTTTAATGAAAAAAATATAAAGTACACAACATGTACTTTTAGAGTACACAGTGTGTACTAGGTCTTTCCATACTCTGCCAAAATCGGCCTCCACATCACCCCTACACACTGTGTGTGTGGCCTGGACATGGACAGTACACGGCTTCGAGCGGGAAAAGAGTACACGACGTGTACTCAGAAAGTACACGACGTGTACTTAAAAAATTTCCAAAAACTCCATTTTTCTCAAAAACTCTAGAAAAAGGAAAGACATACCTGAAATGAAGATCCAGGTTCTTACAAACTTTCCCCCTTAAAGAAATTTGTCCCCGAATTTCCCTAGAGAGGCGTAGAAGAAGAAACCCCAAATATCTCCGGCCACTGTGATCGAACCTCGGCCTCCCTCTCCCAAGTCTCGTCCTGTACTCGCCCGTGATGCCATAGCACCCGTACGAGAGGAACAGACCAGCCTCGGAGAACCTTCGTACTGTGATCGACAATCTGGATATGATGCTCCTCAAACGACACATCCGCTTCGAGCTCAACCTCCTTGGGCTGAAAGACATGAGACGGGTCTGAAAAGTAACGTCGGATCTGAGATACGTGGAAGACGTCATGCATAGCCCGATACCTCTGAGGTAGCTGCAGCCGATAGGAAACAAGTCCAACTCTCTCCAAAACCTCAAACGGCCCAACATACCACAGTGAAAGCTTACCCTGTCTCTGAATCCACTTGTGTCCCACCCTCGGTGTGACATGCATAAAAACCTGATCCCCGACCTCGAACTCCAGAGGTCGTCTCTGTTGATCAGCATAAGACTTCTGCCGAGACTGTGCTGTAGCCATCTACTTCTAAATCAGCTCTATCTGCTCTAAGGTATCATGAACAATACGAGGTCTCAACAAAGCTGCCTCTCCTGCCTCCAGCCAGCATAAGGGTGATCAGCATGACCTACCATATAGAGCCTCATATGATGCCATCTGAATGGTCTTCTGAAAACTGTTGTTGTAGGAAAACTCTACAAGAGGAATATACTTCTCCCAGGAACCTCCAAAGTCTAGAATGCAAGCTCAGAGCATATCCTCAAGCACCTGGATCGTGCGCTCGGACTGGCCATCAGTCTAGGGATGGTATGCTGTACTCAAAATTAAATGTGTACCCAAAGCCTTATGAAGTCCCTTCCAGAACCAAGAAGTAAAGCGCACATCCCTTTCTGAAACAATGGAGTGTGGAACTCCATGTAGACGTACGATCTTTCAGATATACAGTCGTCCCAGATCACTAACAATGAAGGTCTCCTTGATCGGCAAGAAGTGTGCAACCTTTGTAAGCCTGTCGACAACATCCCAAAAAGCATCACTCCCCCGAGATGACCTCAGTAACCCGGCCATGAAGTCCATCATGACATCGTTCCACTTCCAATCGGGAATGGGTAACTGCAGAAAAAGCCCTGCTGGTTGCTGATGATCTGCTTTCACCTGCTGACAAGTAGAACTTCTCATGAAAAAAACCAGAAACATCTCTCTTCATACCTAGCCACCAGTACTGGAGGTGTAGGTCACGATACATCTTGGTGATGCCAGGATGAACTTCCCAAACTGAGGAATGAAAATCCCGCATCAGCTCCTCACGTATGTCTGTTGGCACCCATACGTGTCCCTAGAAACGCAAGATCTCATCCTCGCCCACTGTCCATCCGGGAAGAGGGTCCCCTCCTGACACACTCTCCCATAGGGATAAGGTCTCCGAATCTGATAGCTTCATCATCCATACCCAATCAAGAAGTGTAGAGGTAACAGCTATAGAAGAAATAAAGGTCTATCCCTATCTGTCGTGCACCTCTAGATGCATCTCAGAGAACAGATCCAGAAGTTTCCACTCACTGATGGCCTCTTGAACTGCCTGAATCTGAGTTCTCATGCTCAATGCATCTGCCACTGCGTTGCCCTTTCCCGTTGTATAGGCGATCTCAAAATCAAAGGACTGAAGATACTTGACCCACCTACACTGTCTCAGATTCAGATCACGCTGAGTGAAGATATACTTGAGACTCTTGTGGTCGGTGAAAACCACAAAGTGCTCTCCCAGAAGGTAGTGTCTCCAATAGCGTAAGGCATGAACAACTGCTTCCAACTCCAGATCGTACGTCAGGTAGTTCCTCTCGTGTGGCCTCAACTACTGAGACCCATATGCAATGACTCCATCTCCCTGCATAAGCACAGCTCCCAGCCCGATACCTGAAGCATCACAGTAAACAGTGTAGCCCTTACCCAGCTCTGGCAAGACTAGTATCGGTGCTGACGTCAACCTACCATTCGGCTCCTGAAAGGTTGGTTCACAAGAATATGACCATAAAAACTTCCCCCCCTTCTTGGTCAGACCTATCAACGGTGCTACTAGGCGTGAAAAGTCCTTTATGAAATGGCTGTAGTATCCATCCAACCCTATAAAACTCTGCACCTCAAAGACGTTATTCAGATGCTCCCAGGAAACTATGACTTTCACTTTCTCTGGGTCCACTGAAACTCCTGTATCTGAGATAACATGACCTAAGAAGTGAATCTGATCCATCCAAAAGTGAAATTTTTAGAGATTAGCATATAACTGATGCTCTCTCAGTGTACTCAGAATGATCTCAAGATGTGTGGCATGGTCATGTCGAGTGTGAGAGTACACCAAGATATCGTCCACAAAGACCATGACGAAGGAGTCCAAGTAAGGATGGAACACTCAGTTAATGAGTTCCATGAAAACTGCTAGCGCGTTCATGAGAATGAATGACTTGACTGTATACTCGTATAGGCCATACCTACTCCTGAAGGTTGTAAGAAGTATGTCTGATGGTCTAATGCGCAACTGATGATAAAAGGATCTCAAATCAATCTTCGAGAACACCCGAGCTCCTTGAAGATGCTAAAAGATGTCATCTATCCTCGTCAATGGATATTGGTTCTTGACCGTCAACTGGTTCAGCTTCTGATAATCCACACAAAGCCGAAGGTTACCATCTGCCTTATTCGCAAATAGGACAGGCGAACCCCAAGGAGAAGTACTGGGTTGGATGAAACCCTTTTCCGGAAACTCCTCCAACTTCTTCTTGAGCTCCTGCAACTCAGGTGTAGCCATCCTATAAGGAGTAATGGACACCAGTGCCACTCCTGGCACGAGCTCTATAGAAAAGTCTACCTCGCGCTCCGAAGGCAAACCCAAAAAGTCCTCTAGAAAGACATCTCTGAAACGATCCACCACTGGAGGAAAGTCTAACTATGAAGTTCCCTGGTCATCTAGATAAATACTAGCAATCTAGGATATAACTCCTCCTAGCCCATGATGCTCGGGTCTAGCTTTACCCGCCTAGACATCCCACTCGCCTCTATGAAGAAAATATCCACCCTCAGGTGATATGAAACTCACCCTGCGGCGATAGCAATCGACGAATTCCTGGAAAGGAACCAACCAGTACATCTCAAGAATGACGTCATAGCCTAACATCTCTAGGACATAGAGGTCCCATAAGAAGTGACACCCCACAACCTCAAGAGGGCACTCTCTGCACTGACGTACGCTAGATTTCCTCGTTCCCAACGGTGTGTCAAGATTCAATAAGTCGACAGACGAAAAGATATAGATCCCAAGGCTATCCACAACTGCAAAAGAGATAAATCTATGGGAAGCACCAGTATCAAAAAGAGTTGAAGATAAAATTGAGGCTACTAAGATCATACCTCGAACTGTAGAAGTGCCAAGATCCTTCTCCTGATAGGTCTGCTCCACGGTGAAAGATTGGCCTACACCACAACCCTAAGCCCCTGGTTGACTGCTCTAAGCTGTTCCAATCTGCTGTCGTTGATGACCTGGTGACTCACCACCACAGCTGCGACCTCCACCTTGGCCCGAACGGCCAGAAGAACTCCAGTTCCCAGACTGGTGGGAAACTCGTGAAGCATCTCCAGAACACGGGGTCATAAAGAAACCCCTACCACCAGCTGAAGGTGAGAAGATTTGACAAAAGCGCTAAATATGGCCCATCTTGCTGCAAGATCAGCACTCCATCGGATCTCTCTGGAACTGAGGCCTAGTATGCCCACTCCTACCCCACTGGTAGCATATAACCTGGATTCCAGAAGATACATCCCGCGAACCCCGATCTCCTCGAGAAGACTCCCCGCGATGCTTCCTACTGTCCGTAGAAGGAACACCAGCTCTGGATGTCGAACCGCCCTGGCTCACTACTCCAGAATCTCTCAGATTGTGCTCAGTGATCAGTACCTGGTTGATGATAGAAGATATTGAAGTCAACTGAAAGATATTCACCTAGGAATAAATCTCCTTCCTGAGACCGTCCTCGGACTTCCTAACAAGAAACAACTCATCACCTTCTGGGATCAGTGTGAAACGCTGAAGCTTAGTGAATCGAGAGAAGTACTCCATGACAGAAAGAGTACCCTACTGCAGACTCATAAACTCCCAGGCTCGATCGGCCCTCAGGGTCTCCGGATAGAAGTAGTCCTAGAAGGTGCGTCGAAACTCATCCCAAGACATACCCTACTGATGCCCTGACTGTGAGATCACCTCCCACCACCTCTTGGCAGTGTCATGGAGAATATAAGTAGATATCTTTACCCTCTTCTCGGGGGGTATCTCCAGATGCTCAAAGATAGTCAAGGTGGCCTCGAACCACGACTCTGCAGCATGGGGTCCTCCATCGCCAGAGAAAGTAAGAGGATGCTACTCCTGAAAAACCCTCGTCAACTCAGCCATCGACGGGGAAAGAGGCGGTGCTCCCTGAAAGGTCTGCATCATCCTCAGGAAGTCCTCCCGGAACTGTGCATCGGCGCCTACGACGGGTACAAATGATGGTGCCAAGGCTAGCATAGCAGGAGGATCTGTAGGTGGTCCCTGATCAGCCATATCCGGTGTCTGATCACCGTCTGGAAACTGACGTATGACCGAAGGACGTATTAGAGGAAAATATCTGAAAGATCAAAAGCACACCTTAGATCAGGATTAACAAAGACTGAAAACACGAGAGTAAAAAACGGGAATAGGGGAAAGAAACTATCAAGTTTTACAAAACATGACTACACAACGTGTATAAAAACTACACGACGTTTCTTCTTTAGCCATTAACATGGGTGTGTACCCCTGCCACTACTGGTCGTGTAACACCCCAAACTACACGACATGTTGTTCCCACACACGGCGTGTACTTGAACTCTAAACCCCTGCCCGAGTCTCCTTACACGGTTAACCCACATGGTCCAACTAACCCCAAACTACATGACATGTTCTCTAGGGACACGGCGTGTACTAGACACGGTATCGCCGGACCGTGTTGTTAGTTACACGACCGTCTACAGGGATGCACTCACACGACGTGTTCCAAACAAACATGACATGTATAGGAGAAGGTGACACCGACCTGTGTTGTTTGTGACACGGCCAGGTACCTGGGACAAAAGTACACAGCGTGTTCTTTACCAACACTGCGTGTTCTACTCGAGCTTCCTAGACCCGTGTTGTTAGTGACATGGACGGGTACATGACTTGAAACTAAACGGGGTGTACCTACGGTACACGACGTGTTCTACTCTAGATTTTCCATCCCGTGTTTTTAGTGACACGACCGGGTACATGGCTCAAAAATACACGGCGTGTTCCTGAAGGCATTTCTACAACAGCGTGTCCCTGCTCACATGGTCAATGACACAGTCTAAAAACTACACGACGTGTAGTCAAAAAGTACATGTCGTGTATTCTGGGTTTTTCTGGGTAGTAGCTCAGAAACTGCACAGAAGCCCAGAAACACTGAAAACAAGGAAAAGAGGTGCCAAATTCCGATGTGTGAGGGCCCATACTCCCCGTGAATCAAAGCTTGGCATCTCCTATAGTAATGTACAAGAGAAAACAAGATCATGATCCACCAATTTCTGATTCAAGAGGGCCCATAACACCTCAAGAATCAAAATTTGGCGTTCATTTAGGCAAAGTAGAATACAAAAAATCCCCTAACAAAGCAGTAGATATTCTATCAATCACCTATCACAACAACATGCATAATCTACACAAAGTCTATCACAACAGCCTGCAATCGCTAATGCACCCTAGATGGCATGGCAAGAATGCATGGAATGTGATTTCTACAAGTGCCTATATGATGCATGAGATGGCATACCCTCATCTCATCGGGTTGCGACAGAAATAGAACCACAATAGTCAAAAAAATAACAACACAAAGAATGTGAATCACTCTAGGTGAAATCATATCAACCGTAAAATCTCAAAACCAGAAAACTGCAATAAACAAGGTAGTATGGATTTTCCCTGTACACGGGTTAGATACTCCCGAGCACAACTTAATGCCAAGTACTGAATCCGTCCTATCTATGGGTAAAGGCTCCAAACATTAAATCAAGAGAAAAGAATTCCTCTGATACCACTTTGTAACGTCCCGGTTCCGGAAGCCACCCAGAGGTGCCCGATGCCCCATACCCGGTTGGTCACATGGCCTCAAGTGCATTTACCCAAATGCCAGAGGCTGCCGACTAGCAGCGAGGGCCTTGGGTGTGATAGTGGGGAAACTATGCCCTCATTGGCAGAGTACACAGTGGAAGAAAAATAAACATGAAATAGCAGAAGCAGTAATAACCAACAATATAAACAACGGAAGACTAAATCAACAAACCGGAGCACATATGTATATATGAAATGAGGCATGATACATATCTAGGAAAACAACCAAACAATTCACAATGCTGGAAAACACCACAGTACCAAAAAAAGTACAAAAGAAAATAAAATACCTCCTCAGCATCGCAAGTCAAACCTTGGTCCCATGCTCTCCTACTCCAAGCAATCAAGTACCAGAAGTCGAAGGGAGATTTCCCTTGTCTATATCTGCAACAACATAGTCTGTTTGGGCCCAAAATCATGACCCAAATAGGGTGTGAGACTAAATACCAGTAGGCATTCACCCGAAGATCTGTGCCTAATAGTCAGTGAGTATATGGCAGGTAAAAGTACAATAAACAGTAAACAGCAAAAACAAAGCAGTAGGCAGTAAATAGTAAGCAGTAAAGTAGGATGATAAATAACAGTAATCAATCCACAACCAACAACAACATTGAAGAAATATCTAACAAGCAGGAAACCCTCTGGGAAGTACTCACAACCATCCCCTCTGGTCCTATCCAAGAAGTACCACAACCCTCTGGGCAGTGCACTCAGCCTAACCCCTTTGGCTTGGTCATACGAATTTATAAGACTCTCTGGGGAAGCTCACTCGGTCAATTCCCCTTATAGTCTAGGGTAGTCAGTGACTCTCTGAGGAAGATCATGCGGTCTAACCATCTTAGCCCCAAGGTCTAGAGACTCTCTAAGGAAGCTATGTTGGTCAATTCCTCCTATAGCCTTAGGTATACCACAAACTCTCTGAAGAAGCCCACTCAGTCAATTCCTACTCAAGCCTGGGAAGGTTCTTAAAAGATTCAAACAAAGTAAGACTCTCTGAGGAAGCTCACTTGGTCTACCATCCTATAGTCTATAATATCTGAAGGCACCCTGGGAAGCTCACTTGGTCTATCCCTTGTGGCCTATAATGTCTAAGACTCACTGAGGAAGCTCAATCAGTCTACCCTCCTGTAGTCTATAATGTCAAAGACTCTCTGGGAAGCTCACTCGGTCTATCCCTTATAGTCTATAACACCAGGTTCTCTCAGCCTCGTGCCAGTCAGTGCATAATAATGCTATAAGGACAAAGTGCACCTATAGAGATACTTGGCTAACCAAAGTACACCTATATATCTACTTAGATAAACAGTATAAAAGGCAACAAGCATGTAATACAAAACACTCCATCCTATAGACACAAGGCATGGCAACAGTCATAACGGCCAAAGGATCACAAGACCCAAAGGTCATAAACAGAGAAAATCATGGGAAAAACATCCAAGCACAACAAAATATCCTCTAACATGATTAATTTACCTCTACACAAGCATAAAACCAAGGTAGGAAAACAACAAGGGCAAAAAGGTAAACACGCAATACCCCGTTCACGGGTATTAGTGGAATTTACATATAAAACTCAAGGACTTTGAACGGTAAGGCACAAACCACCTACCTCGATCCTAGGAGATCAATATAATTGAACCACGACGACTGATTCTGTAACACCCGAGATTTTTATGAGTAATATTTTGTTTTTATATCATCAAAGGAATCTTTCACTACACACTTGCTTGGCTTACTTTACACGCAATCACGACCTTCCTCGATAGCTTGCGTCGTACGCAATACCGAGTTTCACTAAACAACGATATGCTATTAAAATATTATTAGAACTAGCCGTTATGAATAGTAATAACCACTTTTTGAAATTTATAAATTTTATTTTTCAAAATGGACTTCATTTTTGGACTGAGAATATCGAAATTAGCCTAGGGTGAAATTTTGGTATTTTTCTGAAAACTTTCAATTTTTGATGAATAGTGAAACCTCTAAGTGGTAGGTTAAAAACTGAATTTTGCATAAAACTTAATTTTACCGCTTCTGTGAATGGAATTTCAAAAATCCGTCAGACATGGTTGATATCAGTAAGTAAAATGTGGTTCAATGAGATAAAAATAATTTTTTGGTGAATAGTAACTTTTTACTTTTTTTTACCGCGGTTAATAGTAAATAGGGTAACTAAGGGTAAATATGATATTAATATTACCCTAACACATGTCATAATTCTATTGGACAAGTGTAATTCGACCAAAAACAAACTTAGGAATAAAATATGACCATTTAGGCCCACTTGGATTAGATTAGGACATTTATTATTAATTTATTTAAAGAAGGGTTAAAATAGTTAAAATCAATGTTTAATAAGTAAATCATTTTTAATATGGGGTTATACATAAGATAAATTTGACTATAAATATTCATTAGAAAGCTAAAAAGATTTCCTACATAATGGTATTTTATTTGTAATTTTTAGACATTAAATAATTTAATTTATTTATGACACAATGATGATGCAGTAATTATCTTATTAATGAAATATTGACATAATTGATGTTATAAACACCAAAATAAATGTAATTTGAGACTTTTTATGAATTAAACTAATTTTCTAGGTTACTATGATATATTAGTGTTGATTTAATCAACTTTTTTCGAACATATAATTCTGTTATGACTTTCACAAAAATCATATATCAAATAGTGTCAAAATTGACACAAAATAGTTTTTAAAACAAATATTATATTATTAATTGTTATTTTATTCCTAAAAATATAAGGTTCGGCCAAATGACTTAGATAAGGATATATATATTAATAATAAACAATTTGGGGTTCGTTTGGCATGTTATAGAAAGTGTATTAACCATATAGTGAAAGAAAACAAAAAGACAAAGTAAAAGTTAAATTATTTAACTTAGAGTTAAATATAATTGATAAGGTTAAAATAATACCCTAATCTTGTCTAAATCATATTGGTTGATAGTATTTAGACCCATCCCCACTTTAGCTTCTAAATAAGACCCTTTGGAACCATTATAAACCGATTTTGACTTTAATATAAAATAATATTTTGAGATATTCCTAAGGTGCCCCTCTCCTCCCTTATAAAAGGGAACCTCCTCCCCCTCCTCCTCACACCAATTTGAGCACTCAAGCTCGGACAAACCCTGCCATTTTCTCCTCTCCAATTTCCCTAGAATAATCCTATAGGTCCTGGTCTTCTTCAAAGACCAATATTAGTTCCCTAAGTGGAGGATTCAAAGAGGCGTTCCAAAGAAGAGGTAATATCCATTACCGATCTTTTCAATTTCTTTCTTCTTCAACTTCTTCTTCTTTAGTTGTTTCATGATAAAGTAATAACATCAGTATTAATTACATACTGATATGTTATTATAAATATGAAACAACCCTATTTCACCATCTATCCATCCTACGGAAAAATGAAATCACCGCGCGTGCGTACGTACGGAATACCGTCTCCACGCCGTGGTGTAATCTATTTTTCCACCATCACTTTACGAGGATGGGTATAATGGTGTAATGAGTAAGTATTTATGATTATTATAAAGTAATATTGATACTGAAATAATATATATATACTCCAATACAGTTCCACGATCATAGGAACGATATCATCACTCGTGCGTACGTACGGAATACCGTCTCCACGATGTGATGCGACTCGTTCTACATGATCATCATTACATAGTAATTATATAAATGAATTGAATGAATAAATATGATATATGTTACACTAATACCATTCTGGATATAAGGTATCTATAACCTTAAAAGAAGAATAAGAATGTATTCGGAAAAACACGCATAAGAACAAAAGGCAATAAAGACCCGAGTAACAAGTAACAATGAAATATTACTAACAAGAAGCTAAGAATATGACCATATATGATATCATATAAATATGTATGATTCTGGAATAAGTCAATAACATTATTTAAACTATTATACAGGAGATTCGGACACATACAAAGCAAATCAGACCTAAGGTAAGGGAAATATCACAATCTCATTTTTATCCGAGATTGTTTATTCGTAAGTATTTATTGGGGTGTATTTTATCATCCACATCCATGTTCCATAAATATGTAATATTTTTTCCATCCACTTACAATAGTTTAAATCCAATTTTACCCTTCGGTGAGTTTTTTGTAAAAGATATGAAAGGAATCTTTTGTCGTTTTTCGTACAAGGTACTTTTTGACTTTTCCGACAAAAGTACGAAGAATGTTTTTTTAACTTATACGGAATGAATGGATTTTTAAAAAATTATTTCCAAGAAACTTACTTTACAAGTTTTCAATTTTATTTTTAATCAACTTATTTTATTTTAAAGTTGTATGACATATTATGAAAGGAAAAATGTTTTTGAAGTAGAAAGGATATTTTCCTCAAGAATGGAGTTCAAGTATTTTATCAAAATTATTTTCCATCTAAGATAATAAAAGGGTTCTGTTTTTATCCCTATTATTACATTGGTTTGATTATGTTGTGATGGAAATATTTTTATGAATTCCTTTATCTTATATGAATTGTTTTATGATGTCATGTTGTTTAAGAATTCCATTTTTATTACATGGGTTACGCTATGATGTATGGTTTATGATTATGTGGCACACATAAGAAAGGATTCATTATAAGATGGGTGGTACCTATATCTCCCTCCAATGCATTGGGTAAAGATTTTATATCTCATGAGATAGATAGGGCTGGAACGGTAGGTTATACCGGTTCAGTGAAACAGGACTGAAACGAGGGTTACTCGATTCAGAAAGGGACTTTGTCCACTAAGATAGTCTTGACAATGAGTCTTGACTAACAAGAAATGATTTTCCATGATTATGTGTGCATGCCACAAAGTTTCAAGTTTTATGTTATGATTATGGGGATCTCATTTTCACTTCTATGATTTATTCCATGTTAAGATATTATGATCTCTTTTGCAGGTTTTGATTTTCAAAAAGATATGATATGATTTTTATTTCCTTTATTTGCCCTTGCTGAGCATTTGAGCTCACCCTTTTATGTTTTCTTTTCCCCAGGTCAGGAAGATGGATATTAAGTAGAATATGCTAAAATGGACCCTAGATATGATGAAATAAATGGGAGACACTGTAGAAGATTTATGAACCAGTTGTTTATGTTTCCCAGTTTCTAAAGACACTATACCTATACGGTCCTTTGTGGTTTTGTCATATTTTGTAATAAGTGTGCTTCAATTTTGAAGTATTAACAATGTATGTAACGTATGGGTCGTTATAGTTGGTATCATAGGAAAGGTATAGTCAACCTTTGGAAACTAGGATGTGAAAGCCTTAGTAAGAACCCTAAGGATAAGTCTAAGAATAGAACACAATCTTAGTGTTTTAGAAATGGCCTTGAATAACCTAGGATAAGACCTTAAGCATGAAAATTTTATTCTTGAATTATGTGGTTTTCCTATTATAATTAGTGTTGCTCACACTATTCTTCTTGGTTTTAGTCAATGGCTGGAACCCGAAGGAACAGTGTTAATGCGGAATGCGATGGGCAATGCAATGATTGTCCCCCTGAGCAACCCAACGATATGGGAGCTGGAATGAAAAATCTTGTAGCCATGCTCACACAACTTTCTCAAGCTATGAATCATGCAGGACTTCCAAACAATCAAAGGAAGGAGCAACATTCTGTTGAATCCTTCATGAGGCAGCGTCCACCTTCTTTCAGTGGGTCTACTGATCCATTAGTTGCTGAACAATGGATTAGTACTACTGAAAAGATATTTTCAGTTCTTCAATGTTCTGAACATGATAAAGTCATCCTAGCAGTGTATCGTTTAGAAGGAGATGCTGATCAATGGTGGAATCTTATTAAGAATACGAGGCAAAGGGATGAAATTGAGTCTATGGAATGGGATGAGTTCAAGAACATATTTTTCAATAAGTACTTCCCTCGTATTCTCCGAACAAAGATGGAGAAAGAGTTCCTTGAACTGAAGCAAAGGGAAGATGAATCTATTGGTACCTATGAAGCAAATTTTACAAGACTTGCAAGGTACGCTTCTGGTATTATTATCCAACCTGAGAGTAATATCGATCGATTCTTTAGTGGCTTAAAACCAAGTCTTCGAAGGGCGTTAGCCATAAGGGACTTCAATAGCTACGAGGAAATCGTTCGATGTGCTCTCAAAGTCGATATGGAGATTGGAGTAACCCATCAGTCACATGGGTTTGATAAGAAGAGGAAGATGGAATTCAAAGGAAAATATAAAGAGCACACTGAAAAGAAGATGATCTTTCCCTTATGCTCAAAGTGTGGAAAGAAACATGGAGGGAGTTGTCTTAAAGGGACAAGTAAATGTTTTAAATGTGGAAAGGAAGGTCATCGGGCATTTGAATGCCGTGATAATGGGAAGAAGATGTCTAATGACGCAAACAAAGGAAGGGATACACAGAATGAAACTACTACACTTCAATGTTTCAAGTGCAAGGAGATGGGTCATTATGCCAATCAATGCCCAAATCCAAGGGTTGATGATGATGGTCGACGTCAACAAAATCTTAAGGCTAAAGACAAAGGAAAGTCACATGCAATTTCTATCAGCGATGTGGAGTATGATAACGAAGTGGTGAAAGGTACACTTACCATCCACTCTAAAGTAGCAAATGTTTTATTTGATTCTGGATCCACCCACTCTTTTATTTCTAAAGAATTTTCTAAGGGTATCACCGTATTACCTCAACAATTAGATGTTGAGTTAGCTGTGACAACACCTAATGGCACAACAGTCGCATCAAAAGTTTATAATTCTTCTCCGATCGAAGTTTGTGGGAAAGTGGTTCCTGCAAATATTGTGATCCTTCCTTTAGTGGAATTTGATGTGATTCTTGGCATGGATTGGCTTTCTCTACATGGAGCTCATATCAATTGCCAAATAAGGGAAGTCACATTTCATATTCCAGATCAATCTACGATCGTATATCAATGCAAGGATGAACATAACCTTCCAGTGGAAATTTCTTCCATCTTATGGGTATTGATTCCACTAAATGAAGGTTATTTATCTCAAATGGTTGGTGAGAAACTCACGATTAAGAATATGCCCATTGTACGGGAGTTTGATGATGTCTTTCCAGAGGAATTACCGGGTCTTCCACCAAATCGTGAAGTTGAGTTTTCAATAGAACTCGTACCGGGTGCTTTGCCTATTTCAAAGACACCATATAGAATGGCCCCAACTGAGTTGCAGTAATTGAAGAAGCAACTCCAAGATAATCTTGATAAGGGATTCATACGCCCTAGTGCGTCACCTTGGGGAGCACCTGTTCTATTTGTTAAGAAGAAAGATGGATCAATGAGACTCTGCATTGATTATCGAGAACTTAACAAGATCACTATCAAGAACAAATATCCTCTCCCACGCATTGATGACTTATTTGACCAACTACGCGGAGCTCAATACTTTTCCAAGATTGATCTTCGTTCAGGGTATCATCAATTAAGGGTCAAAAGAGAGGATATACCAAAGACGGCTTTCCATACAAGGTATGGACACTATGAATTTATAGTGATTCCATTTGGTCTTACTAATGCCCCTGCTATCTTCATGGATCTAATGAATAGAGTCTTTAGAGACTATCTTGATCAATTTGTGGTAGTCTTTATAGACGATATTCTTGTCTATTCAAAGAGAAAGGAAGAGCATGAAGATCACTTGATAATTATATTGAAGACCCTGAGAAAGGAGAAGCTTTATGCCAAATTTACCAAGTGTGAATTTTGGCTTCAAAAAGTTGCATTTTTGGGTCACATAATCTCAAAAGAGGGGATATCTGTGGATCCAGCAAAAACAGAGGTTATCGAAAGATGGTCGAGACCAATAACAGTAACTGAGATTATAAGTTTTCTTGGTTTGGATGGATATTATCGACGTTTTGTAAAAGATTTTTCACGATTATCTAATCCACTCACCAAGTTGACTCGGAAAGGAGTTAAGTTTGTCTGGACAGAGGAATGTGAAGAGAATTTCAAGGAGTTGAAAAGAAGGTTATCCAGTGCACCTGTGCTCACACTGCCTTGTAGTGGAGAAAGGTTTGTGATCTACAGTGATGCATCCAAGAAGGGATTGGGGTGTGTTCTTATGCAAAATGATATGGTGATAGCTTATGCCTCACGACAGTTGAAAATCCATGAGCAAAATTACCCAACACATGATTTGGAGTTGGCTGTGGTAATCTTTGCATTAAAGATTTGGAGGCATTACCTTTATGGTGAAAGTTGCGATATTTATACTGATCATAAAAGTTTAAAGTATATTTTCACACAAAAGGAGCTGAATATGCGCCAAAGAAGATGGTTGGAGCTGATTAAGGATTATGACTGCTCAATCCATTACCACCCTGGGAAAGCAAACAAGGTGGCAGATGCATTAAGTCGACAAGACCATGCTAGTTTATCCATGATGAGGATCACAAAAGATCCAATATTTATGGATTTACAAAGGATGGATCTTGGAATTATAATGGAAGGGGAAAAATCTTATCTTTCTCAAATGAATGTTCAACCATCTATACATGTGAAGATTAAAGAGGCACAGAAAGAAGATGTCGAGTTACAAAAGAAGGTGAGAAATGTTCCTGAGTTCAACCTTGATTGTGATGGGATAATAAAGTTCAGGAATCGGGTTTGTGTTCCTCCCATACCCGAATTAAAGAAGGAGCTGCTGGATGAGGCTCATAGTTCATCATTCTCTATTCATCCTGGAAGCACGAAGATGTATAGGGACCTGGAAGAGTACTTCTGGTGGGATGGTATGAAAAGAGATGTTGCTGAATATGTCTCTCGATGCTTGGTTTGCCAACAAGTTAAAGCTGAGAGACAGAAGTCTAAGGGGATGTTACAAGCATTACCCATACCCGAATGGAAATGGGAAAACATCACTATGGACTTTGTCACAGGACTTCCTAAAACATCCAAAGGCAATAATGCTATTTGGGTCATAGTTGATCGTCTTACAAAGTCTGCACACTTCATTGCTATTAGAGAGGATTTCTCTCTAGATCAGATTGCCAGGATATATGTAAAGGAAGTGGTAAGATTACATGGAGTACCACTTTCTATTATATCTGATCGGGATCCGAGATTTACCTCGAAGTTCTGGCGAAGTCTTCAGCATACTCTCGATACAGAGTTGAGTTTCATCACTGCTTATCATCCCCAGACAAACGGTTAGTCTGAGAGAACAATTCAAACCCTAGAAGATATGTTGAGAGCTTGCTCTATGGATTTCAAAGGAGGTTGGGATCAACACCTACCTTTGGTGGAATTTTCTTATAATAATAGCTTTCACTCCAGTATTCAGATGGATCCTTATAAAGCTCTCTATGGAAAGAAATGCAGGACTCTAACTTGCTGGGATGAAGTTGGGGAAAGAAACCTATTAGGACCTGATCTCGTTGATGAAATGGTAGAAAAGGTCAGATCTATTCAACAACACATAAGAGAAGCTCAGAGTTGACAGAAAAGTTATGCCGACAACCGAAGAAAAGACCTAGAGTTTGAAGTGGGTGATAAAGTGTTCTTACGAATATCTCCCTGGAAGAGGGTTATGAGATTTGGAAAGAAGGGGAAGTTGAGCCCTAGATATATCGGTCCTTTCGAAATACTGGATCGTGTTGGGAAGGTAGCTTACCGATTGGCGCTTCCACCGAATCTCTCTCAAGTTCACGATGTGTTCCATGTATCTCTCCTGAGAAAGTACATACCAGATCCTTCACATGTAATCAACTCAGAAGTTGTACCGCTGGAGCAAGATCTTTCTTATGAAGAACAGCCGATAGAGATTCTGGATCATAGAGAAAAAGTCCTACGAAACAAGAACACTCGATTGGTGAAAGTTTTATGGAGGAACCACCAACTTGAAGAAGCTACATGGGAGCTTGAGGATATGATGAGGGAGAAGTATCCTCATCTGTTTGTTACAAAGTGACGAATTTTGAGGGCGAAATTCTTTTTAAGGGGGGTAGAATGTAACACCCGATATTTTTATGAGTAATATTTTGTTTTTATATCATCAAAGGAATCTTTCACTACACACTTGCTTGGCTTACTTTACACGGAATCACGACCTTCCTCGATAGCTTGCGTCGTACGCAATACCGAGTTTCACTAAACAACGATATGCTATTAAAATATTAAAAAACTAGCCGTTATGAATAGTAATAACCACTTTTTGAAATTTTATAAATTTTATTTTTCAAAATGGACTTCATTTTTGGACTCAGAATATCGAAATTAGCCTAGGGTGAAATTTTGGTATTTTTCTGAAAACTTTCAATTTTTGATGAATAGTGAAACCTCTAAGTGGTAGGTTAAAAACTGAATTTTGCATAAAACTTAATTTTACCGCTTCTGTGAATGGAATTTCAAAAATCCGACAGACACGGTTGATATCAGTAAGTAAAATGTGGTTCAATGAGATAAAAATAATTTTTTGGTGAATAGTAACTTTTTACTTTTTTTTACCGCGGTTAATAGTAAATAGGGTAACTAAGGGTAAATATGATATTAATATTACCCTAACACATGTACTAATTCTATTGGACAAGTTTAATTCGACCAAAACAAACTTAGGAATAAAATATGACCATTTAGGCCCACTTGGATTAGATTAGGACATTTATTATTAATTTATTTAAAGAAGGGTTAAAATAGTTAAAATCAAAGTTTAATAAGTAAATCATTTTTAATATGGGGTTATACATAAGATAAATTCGACTATAAATATTAATTATAAATCTAAAAATATTTCCTACATAATGGTATTTTATTTGTAATTTTTAGACATTAAATAATTTAATTTATTTATGACACAATGATGATGCAGTAATTATCTTATTAATGAAATATTGACATAATTGATGTTATAAACACCAAAATAAATGTAATTTGAGACTTTTTATGAATTAAACTAATTTTCTAGGTTACTATGATATATTAGTGTTGATTTAATCAACTTGGTTCGAACATATAATTCTGTTATGACTTTCACAAAAATCATATATCAAATAGTGTCAAAATTGACACAAAATAGTTTTTAAATCAAATATTATATTATTAATTTTTATTTTATTCCTAAAAATCTAAGGTTCGGCCAAATGACTTATATAAGGATATATATATTAATAATAAAAAATTTGGGGTTCGTTTGGCATGTTATAGTAAGTGTATTAACCATATAGTGAAAGAAAACAAAAAGACACGGTAAAAGTTAAATTATTTAACTTAGAGTTAAATCTAATTGATAAGGTTAAAATAATACTCTAATCTTGTCTAAATCCTATTGGTTGATAGGATTTCGACCCATCCGCACTTTAGCTTCGAAATAAGACCCTTTGGAACCATTATAAACCGATTTTGACTTTAATATAAAATAATATTTTGAGATATTCCTAAGGTGCCCCTCTCCTCCCTTATAAAAGGGCACCTCCTCCCCCTCCTCCTCACACCAATTTGAGCACTCAAGCTCGGCCAACCCCTGCCATTTTCTCCTCTCCACTTCCCTAGAATAATCCTAGAGGTCCTGGTCTTCTTCAAAGACCAATCTTAGTTCCCTAAGTGGAGGATTCAAAGAGGCGTTCCAAAGAAGAGGTAATATCCATTACCGATCTTTTCAATTTCTTTCTTCTTCAACTTCTTCTTCTTTAGTTGTTTCATGATAAAGTAATAACATCAGTATTACTTACATACTGATATGCTATTATAAATATGAAACAACCCTATTTCACCATCTATCCATCCTACAGAAAAATGAAATCACCGCGCGTGCGTACGTACGGAATACCGTCTCCACGCCGTGGTGTAATCTATTTTTCCACCATCACTTTACAAGGATGGGTATAATGGTGTAATGAGTAAGTATTTATTATTATTATAAAGTAATATTGATAATGAAATAATATATATATACTCCAATACAGTTCCACGATCATAGGAATGATATCATCACTCGTGCGTACGTACGGAATACCGTCTCCACGATGTGATGCGACTCGTTCTACATGATCATCATTACATAGTAATTATATAAATGAATTGAATGAATAAATATGATATATGTTACACTAATACCATTCTGGATATAACGTATCTATAACCTTAAAAGAAGAATAAGAATGTATTCGGCAAAACACGCATAAGAACAAAAGGCAATAAAGACCCGAGTAACAAGTAACAATGAAATATTACTAACAAGAAGCTAAGAATATGACCATATATGATATCATATAAATATGTATGATTCTGGAATAAGTCAATAACATTATTTAAACCATTATACAGGAGCTTCGGACACATACAAAGCAAATCGGACCTAAGGTAAGGGAAATATCACAATCTCATTTTTATCCGAGATTGTTTATTCGTAAGTATTTATTGGGGTGTATTTTATCATCCACATCCATGTTCCATC
The DNA here is from genome assembly GCA_963277665.1 of Viscum album. Taxonomy (NCBI): domain Eukaryota; kingdom Viridiplantae; phylum Streptophyta; class Magnoliopsida; order Santalales; family Viscaceae; genus Viscum; species Viscum album. Next base: position 919,603,108 of record OY728131.1, read on the forward strand.
AATATGTAATATTGTTTCCATACACTTACAATAGTTTAAATCCAATTTTACCCTTCGGTGAGTTTTTTTTAAAAGATATGAAAGGAATCTTTTGTCGTTTTTCGTACAAGGTACTTTTTGACTTTTCCGACAAAAGTACGAAGAATGTTTTTTTAACTTATACGGAATGAATGGATTTTTAAAAAATTATTTCCAAGAAACTTCCTTTACAAGTTTTCAAGTTTATTTTTAATCAAATTATTTTATTTTAAAGTTTTATGACATATTATGAATGGAAAAATGTTTTTGAAGTAGAAAGGATATTTTCCTTAAGAATGGAGTTCAAGTATTTTATCAAAATTATTTTCAATCTAAGATAATAAAAGGGTTCTGTTTTTATCCCTATTATTACATTGGTTTGATTATGTTGTGATGGAAATATTTTTATGAATTCATTTATCTTATATGAATTGTTTTATGATGTCATGTTGTTTAAGAATTCCATTTTTATTACATGGGTTACGCTATGATGTATGGTTTATGATTATGTGGCACACATAAGAAAGGATTCATTATAAGATGGGTGGGACCTATATCTCCCTCCAATGCATTGGGTAAAGATTTTATATCTCATGAGATAGACAGGGCTGGAACGGTAGGTTATACCGGTTCAGTGAAACAGGACTGAAACGAGGGTTACTCGATTCAGAAAGGGACTTTGTCCACTAAGATAGTCTTGGCAATAAGTCTTGACTAACAAGAAATGATTTTCCATGATTATGTGTGCATGCCACAAAGTTTCAAGTTTTATGTTATGATTATGGGGATCTCATTTTCACTTCTATTATTTATTCCATGTTAAGATATTATGATCTCTTTTGCAGGTTTTGATTTTCAAAAAGATATGATATGATTTTTATTTCCTTTATTTGCCCTTGCTGAGCATTTGAGCTCACCCTTTTATGTTTTCTTTTCCCCAGGTCAGGAAGATGCATATTAAGTAGAATATGCTAAAAGGGACCCTAGATATGATGAAATAAATGGGAGACACTGTAGAAGATTTATGAACCAGTTGTTTATGTTTCCCAGTTTCTAAAGACACTATACCTATACGGTCCTTTGTGGTTTTGTCATATGTTGTAATAAGTGTGCTTCAATTTTGAAGTATTAACAATGTATGTAAAGTATGGGTCGTTATAGATTCTCCTTAGAACATCGAAGATCTGAGAAAACACCCAAAACTCTCAACCCACGATATCTTGAGAAAGAGGAGGAATTGGAAAACAAGGTTCAAACAGAAAGGACAACTCACCGTTGTGATTCCAATGCAATCGACAGTGCTCGAATCGGATAACAGATGGAGGAATGATGGATCGTCGAAGATTCACGGATTCCTGGTGCTCTCAGACGAACATGACCTAGAAGATGACGTTTAAGGCGATCGGGCATGACCTCGGTCTTTTTAATGAAAAAAAGAAAGTACACGACATGTACTTTTAGAGTACATGACGTGTACTAGGTCTTTCTGTACTCCGCCAAAATTGGCCTCCACATCACCCCTACACACAGTGTGTGTGGCCCGGACATAGCCAGTACACAGCTTTGAGTGGGAAAAGAGTACACGGTGTGTACTCAGAAAGTAGACGATGTGTACTTCAAAAATTTCCAGAAACTCCATTTTTCTCAAAAACTCCAGAAAAAGGAAAGACATACCTGAAACGAAGATCCGGGTTCTTACATTAACCATACCCCCATAAAGTTATAACATGTTCTTATTTGGGCCGATTTAATCACCTATATGAACGACACTATAAAAATCTATCATGGATGAAAATGAGGGCTAAAATTCTAATATTATTATAAGTTAGTAAGAAAATAATTATTTTTTATGTCTATGAAAATTTTATATTTTTTGTTTAACTTATTTTTAAAATAACACATTCAATCAGTAAAATTACCAAAATAAGCCAACATTGATTCAATTTTCACACAAAATAACAAACATAAGGAAAAACTATATAATAAATAAATATAATATGATAATAAATGGTATTTAGTAAATTAAATATATATTAATAAGTTTCCAAATAAGTTATATGATAAAATTAATTTCTGTTATTTAGGAAATTAGGCATATGCACATAGCAAACCAGTACTATAGTAAGGGTTTATTATCTCATTTTTTATCCCCTGAGACATACTTATTATTATAAACCATGTTTTATTTAGAATGGTGTATCTAATTAAACTTTAATATTTTATATCATTATAATATCATTATTCATGGCATTTAATTTATCATTTGAAACTAAATCCTTCAAGGGCTTTTGATTTGAAAGTTTCTAACAATGTAAGGGTTTGTGCTAACACAATTTTCTTTAATTGAGTTACATACTTTATTTTTGAACCCTATTGTTCTATTATTGGTTTATTCTACATAATGAACATTTTTTATAAAATTTATATTTATTTTATAGGGTTATACAATTCTTCCTTACAACCTCATTATCAAATGACTCTTACCTCAACGATTATGTTACTTGAAAGGGTTTATTGGTCTCAATTCTTATTTATTGAGATATAATTCATGTTATGTAAAAATTTAGCTTTATATTATGCACATACTACCTATTTTTTATATTATACCATTAATTATCTTTCATTTATAGTATTTAAATTTCAATTTCATTATTTTTATCATTTAAGGGTTTTGATTTAAATTTTACAAAATCCGTAAAGTTTCTTTTCCCAACCTCATTCTAAAATCAAGATATCTCAAATGTGATAACCCATTTAGGGAATTTATAAAGTATTTATTTCTAATGTTATAATCATTTTATTCCCATATGGTTACCTTTTTGATATTTGTTTCTCTTTGCCTTGATTAAAAAATAAAGTTTTATATTTTTTAAGGGATGTGGTTTTCAACAATAGTATTTTAAAAATATTAAAAAGGGAATTTTTGTATGCTAGTATTTTATCATTGAATCAAAATTTTGTCAATAACCATATATTTATTTTGAAAATTGAAAAAGGTCATTTTCAACTACCATTCATTTTTAATTTTTTAAAAGAAAATCAATTCCATATTTTCTGTATGGCTCATTTTTTGACGAAAAGAATCTATTTTGACGTTTCTATGTGAACTTATATTTCCACCACATTTTTAATTTCCAATTAAAAATTCTCTATATATTTTATTGTTTTTTAAAATAAATTATTTTTCTCTTATTTTTTAAAAATATTTATTTTAAAATTATTTCAAAATATCTAGGATATTTCTTATTTCAAAAGTGTTTTTTCTAAAACTCCTAAAAAGTGTTTTAATCTAAGTCATTTTATTTTAACATATCCATTTCTTAATCAAGGATAGTATTTAAATGTTACCATACATATTATTTTTCTAGATGACTTATATAATTTTCTTCGCTTTTGGTGTAATGATCCATCACTACCTTTATATTTCATTATCATCCTATGTATATAAATATGAGATTTTTTATAATTTTATTACTCTATGAACACTCTAAATTCCCTTCCTATGATTAAATGGTGTTAATATAGATATAATGAAATGATTTATTCAGTAAATCATTGACTTAAATGTATATCCCTTATTTATATAGTGTTAATACCAAATTCTCTATTAGATTGATTGATGGTTATTTACCTAGAAAGTTACTAAATATCTTTTGATACCCATTTATTTTCCATGGGTATAACATGTTATGATTATTGATAGAATTATGAATTATTTTCTCATGTGAATCCATTTTAAAAGGACATTAAACCCATTTAATTTATATGGGTTATTTTTGATGTGATAAATAAAACACATTTTTCTTCTCATAAGTTCTTTATGATGTGATAATTGAATGTTTTTTTGACGGAACATGTAAGTATGGATGAATGATGGGTGAGGTCCTATATCATCCTCCAAGGCATTGGTTAAATATTTATATCTCCCGATATAAGTATCGTGAATAAATTTAGTTACATATAAGCATGGGTATTGATGGTGTGGCTCATGAAAGTAATTCTCCATATATGAATGTTAGTGATATATTTTTAAGGTATCTTGATGTTATGCTGACATGGATTATGTTTACTAGATAATGTTTCCACAATCTATTAATTCATGAAAATTTCTATATGCCATGATTACTGATATATGGTTTTTTGGTTATAGATTTATTATTTATCCTGATTATACCCATATTCTCATATTATGCTCACTTATGATGTTTGATTGTTATTTTCTATGTTTACCCTTATGGGGAATCTGATCTCACTCCCTTATTATGTTTAAATTTCCTTAGGTTACGTAGAAAAGTAATATGTATGATGTGTCAAAAATAGAATGTTGTGTGGAGGATTTGTGGGAGATGTTGAAGTCTTTTTATGGATTAAGAATTTGTTTATACAGTGTAAAAAATTTCCATTGGTTGAAAAAGACATGAGTTTTATTCATCAATATTTTTTCATAATTATCAAAAATTCTAAACCTAAAAGATCATTGTAATGTAGCATAATATAATATTTTCTAAAAGTCATGTAATTAAGATGGTAATTTCCATGGGTTTTTATAGTCAAGGTTGAACTTTTCAATATCCTTTCCTTCTTTTGTATCTTAATATCCTCTTATTCCTCCTCGGTCTTTACATATATGGATGGATGGTTGAGCAGTATCTTGAGAAATATATAAACTTTCCCCTTAACTTATGATTTATTTGTCCATACTTTGAAAATCCATAAGTATTGGATATATTTTAATTCTTATAATAGATAAGGTGACATGATCATTTCTACTCAGAGCATCATCCAGTATGTTCACCTTCCCAAGGTGGTAATGTATTGAGAAATCATAGTCCTTGATCAACTCCAACCATATCATTTGGAGCATATTCAACTCCGTATATGTGAATATATAATTTAATATCTTATTATCAACATATATATCACAATTTTACCTATAGAGATAATAACTCCATTTTTTAAATAAAAATATTATCATTGTTATCTCCAAATCTTGTATTGAGAAATTTCTTCCATGAACCTTTAATTGACGTGATGCTAAGCTACATCATTATTATTTTTCATTAGTAAACATCCCAGTACCTTATTTTAAGTATTAAAATATATCACATAAGCTTTTTTACTGTAAGGTAGTGTTATTACAAGTGCAATGACTAAACTTATCCTGATCTCTATAAAATTATCTTCGCATTTATCAGCCCAATAAAACTTTACTCCATTCTAAGTTATCTTGGTCAATAGATTTTATAATTTTGAGAAATTTCTCACAAAGTATCAATGGTATCTAGCCAATCTAATAAAACTATGGATCTTTGTTATAGTGGTTAATCTAGGAAATTCTTTAATCACCTATATCTTTGAAGGATTTACTGATATACCCTCACCTATGATTAGACAACTGAGGAATGATACTTTCTGTATTAAGAAATAACATTTCATAAATTTGGAATATAGTTTAACATTTCTTAAAAACTATATAAAAATAAATGTTATTCATAATCCTCCTTAATTTTGGAATATATGAGAATATTGTAAAGATCCCAACTCCAGTATCCCATAGATAGTGGTTACTTTATTATATTGACTTAAGACGCAAGTGATCACATGACTGAATAATTAGTAATATTTTATGAACTAGATATATACATGATTACCATTTTTACATTGGATAAATATATAAAATAAAGTAATAACAGACATTGTGAATCCTTGGACTCATTCAAAAATTCCTTATTCTTATCCTGGGGAAAGGAAATCAAAATAAGAGTGAGATGGGTTTTGTATAGTGGAAACTATAATGAGTGAATAATTCATAATCAATATGGAAAGGTAAATAAAGGAAAAAATATATCTTTTAACCAATAACTTAAAAATGAAATGCATACATGGTTATTGTGAATGTAGTAATCTCATGGATAATAATAATTGAATTCTCAATAAAGGAAATGCTTAATATTGGTTTTAATTATCTCATACATCATGATATCTTTACCATAAATCCATTTTTCTAAGATAGTTTAATATATGGGTAGGTATACACAAAAAAACTATTTAATAAGGCCATCCAAATAGTTTTTCTTATGATACCTGTCAATACATTAAGGGGTTATATAATTCTAGGCCCTACCCATCACTTCATGTCCAATGAATTCCACATATATTGAATGATAAATTTAAATTCATAAACAATATTCCTTATCAATAAATATCCATATTGACGAAAGGATATGGAATATCAATATTTCACCAGTAAATCAAGAAACATTCATAGTAAAAAATCATATGTAGAAATGTTATATATTTTAAGAAATAAGAATATCCAAGATAAAAATAATATGAATATTTAATAGAAATTTAATTTACAATGAAATATAATCACAATAAAGTGAATGTTTCAAGAGAAATTTAATGACCACAAAATTAATAAGATATAAATATTGACCATTAATTCATAAAAAAATACAAGTTTTGTAATAAATTCACTACTTTTAAAGAATAAATGAAAATGGAATCAAAAATTTAAAATAGGTTTTCATTAAATAATTTTAATTTTAAAAAAAATTAAATATTTTATAAGAATATAAATATCATAAAACAGTTATGGAAGTGGGAAAGTTTTTTAACCCTGCATAAATTAAAAAGAAAACATTCCTTTTGACTTTTTATAAGGAAGTTGAAAATAAACCTTTTAGAAAAAATTAGAAATATTTCTTTCAAACCTTGTAAAAAGTGATGGATAAATTAAAATTTCATTAATAAGTAATTTGAATAAATAAAAAGGAATTTTTTTAAAACAATTTTAAAAAATATTAACATTGAAGAAAAATATATCCGATCAAAAATATAAATAAGATCGTCTTTTATTTTAAATATTTATTTGATTGATTCAAGTTACAAAGAGTGTAAAAGTTAGAATAAAACATGGAAAGAAATTAAATATAAATATTATAATAAAATATATTGATTTTATGAAGGATTTATTTTTGTATTCCTTCAAAAAAATATAAGTAATCCTATAAAAAAGAGATTGTAAAATAAATTATTAGTTCTTTGGTAACTTTTAATTTATAATCTGTTGAAATAGTAAATTTAAATTGAAATTTTAATCATAATTAAAAAATATTTATTCATTTTATATACATAAATGTGTAATTATATACAACACATAAAATTAAATAGGTGCATAATACCAAATTTGACTCAGTGGAGTAGAAGTTGAGATGAAATCCCTTACAAATATCATATCATCGAAGTGAGAATTAATCAATGAAGTGATTATGTGTAACAAATTTGAATTATAATAAACCATAATAAAATTAGAGGAAATTTCACACATAATTGAGGCATAACATAGTAAATTAAGTAGAAGTATAACCCAATGAATGGAAATTGAGTTAAGAAACCCCTTACCTCAAGTTTGAATTACCTTATATGTGTTTTTAACTTCCTATATAATAAATTTATATTTATTATAATTATATTATAAAACCATATGAATATATTTAATATCATATATGATCAATTTATAACATTTTTCACCCATTTTTTAATAATATTAAATTTTTATCATTATTTTGGGTGTAAACTGCTTTGTTTTTCATCAGAATTTTGGTTCAGTAGTTCCAGTCATTGTACTTTTATTAGAGATATATAATATCTAAAATTTTAATAATGATATAAATATCACATATTATATATATATATATTCATCCATAATTGTTAAAGATAAAAAAATGAATTACACCATTTATGGATATAGTAGGCTGTATATACACTTGAACAATGTTTTCACTTTTCGATGAATGAAAAAAGGAGAGATAAATAAAAATTCACCTTTACAAAACCATTAATATATAATATATATATAATATATATTCATTAAATCTATACCTATTACCATTCACATAAAGTATAAATTAAAAATGGATCCCATTGCTTCGTGGAGGTGGTAGTCTATACGTACGCATTATTGATGTTATCATTTTCCAGCAGATTAGAATGTAAGAAGGTAGATATGATATTATAATCCCCAAAATTATAATTATTTCATAATTATAATATTTAATAATTATTTCCATATTTATAACCATCCATGTAAAATGGTGATGAAAAACAAATTACACAGCTATGTGGAGATAATAAGTCGTACATACACACAAGTGATATTTTCTCTTTTTGTATGTTGGAAAAGAGGTGGAAAATGGTTGTTTCATAATCATAATAAAATATAATTATATTTATTATACTATAGGTATTATTTTAGGATGTTTAAAATATATTTAATGGAATAATAAGAATAAATAAATTTGAAATATTGGATAAATATGATTACCTCTTCTTCGGTAGACTTCATTTAGATCCCTTATTAAGGACCCTTGGAATGATTTTTAAGAATAAAAAAATATCTAATTTGTGGATAGTGAATTTGGGAAGATAATTTGTTATGGTTTGGGTGAGATATATGGATCAATACGGTGTAACTAAAAGAGGGAAGGGGTGTCCTTTTATATGTGGGGGAGAGGCACTCTTGTAATTTTTGAAAATATTAAAATATAATAAAATTACATTCATGGAAAAGTGGTTCCAAAATGAAATGTATTATAATATAAAGAGTATATGGTCCTTATATAACCACCAAATAAAATTTATATATCATTTTAAACCTTATCTTTTTGATGAACCAATTCATTAACTTTTTTTAACCTTAACCACGGTAACAACTATTTCAATATTAAAGGGATATAATTTTAATTATAATGAAAAAATTAGATCATAAATGAAAAATGGATCAAAATTATGACCATATAATAACCCTTATTATAGTTAAATATTTTCATGATTTTTAAATAATTTAATAAAATAGCATCTTCATAAAATATCATCAATATCATTTTTAACACTATGAATTTTATTTGAATTTAAAGTAATAAATAAAAATATAGAATAAAAATATAAAACTTTAACACATAAATAATATGTCATATTTTTTAAATAAATTATTTTAACTAAATAATTTATCTAAATTATATTAGGTTTAATATTTCTTAAAATTATTTACTTAATTTTTCAACTGCCTGCACAAGCACTATGTCAGTGTTGTGTAAGCATTTAAGATAATTATTTCGTCACTAAAAATAAAAAATAATTTATTATGATAAAAAATTAATTAATATTTCAAATGAACATTTATAAATACACTTATATTTTTTATCTATATGTTAAAATTTTAGAGATATTGTAGTCAAGCGAGTGACATTTTAAAATTTTCTTTACTTTAAATAATAGAAATGTCATTATCAAAAGAAATTGTATAAAAATTACATATATTAGAATTTAGGGTAGATATGGTCGAATTATTATTATCCAATGAAATAAAGGAAATCATTGGACAATTTTTTAATGCCTTATTACAATATTTTTTACCTTAATTACTTGATTTTCCCTTTATTTAGGTAATGAATTTTACCACCACCACTATTCATAATGTCTAAAAAATGGAACCTATTTAAAAAATTTAAAACTTATGATTATAAATTTTTAATCCATTTTATAAAATTCAATACCTATAATTTTTATAAATTAATTTAAAAATAAACCTGTAAAATGCGATGAAAAATAGTTTTCTAGAAAAAATGCGCTTTAAGCCTAAAAACCGGCTTATATTAAAATCATGTAACATGATGATACTAATGGAATTAATTAAATTATTTTAAACTAAATGGATCTTATAACAATTTAAATCTAAAATAGTATGATTATTTTAAATTACTTTATTCAAAGAAAAGAAATGACAGTTTAAAAAAAATTATTTTAAATAATTTATTGAAAAAACAATCATTTCAGAAAAAAATTTCACCCAAAGTCAATTTTGATATCATTATTTCAAAAATTATTATCAATTTAAAAAATTTAATCTCTAATAGTTTCATAAATTAATAATAATTTCCATTCAGAAAATATAATAAAATCATTTTTGAAAAAAATGATTTTTTAAACCATAAAATGACTTCACTAAAAAATGACTGTATATTTATTAATAATTTATCACAAAATTTTTATTTATTAGGGACATTATAAATATATTTTATATTTTGGTTTCTCATATTCATACCCTCAAATTCAATGGCTAGGTTATCACATTTAGGTAATAATATTTTTATAATATATCTTAATTCTCTTAAAGCTTGGTGTTGCATGTTAAGAAGGCTATTGAACACATAAAATTATGTAAAGATAAATATATAAATATATATATATATATATATAAGGTTATTACATTATACCCACTTAAATAAATTATACCCTCTTAATTTTGTCTCAATCATCAAAGGTTTAACCTTTATTGAAAACCCACATCGTACATATGAATAATAAAACTTCTTTTGAAAAGGGAAAGTGGGAAAAATAAAGGTTACCTGAAATACCACATATTTGGGTTCCTAGATAATGTAAACATTAGTTTAAAGTTAAAATATAGACATGTAAGAGAAAAATAACATCCAAGTACTAATATAGAGTGATAGATAACATGGTCCTGAGAAAATTAATGAAAAAAACCATAAAATAGTGGGGTGAAAAGACCATTTCACTAAGATACGATGTACCTAGTGTCCTATTATTATCTAGTTCCTAGGGGTGTTTCCCATGACTATTTATCATTGGTTGATCACACATTACTATGGCATACAAAAATTTTGGTTGGTAATTTCAGCAACAAGTGTACTTTCTTTAAAAAAATTCTTCTTTAAAGTTGTTTTTCTTAAAAATAGTTTATTATTCAAAGTTTCTTTCCTTAAAAAAATTTTTACTAGCATTTCCCTTTTTTGTAAATATTTTAATCTATTTGTCTTATAATGTTTATTACATAAATTTTTTTCTTGGGTCTCCTTCTGGGTATTAGCTCACACCATACTTACACCTTTTGGGGTAAGTATAATTGGTAATGTTTGATATATGTAAGGGTAAATCTTATGGAGATGGATTTTCAGGTTGCTAGATATCTTTCATGGGTGGTGCTTTGGAGATAGTTTGAAGGTGGTTTCCTCTTTCCATGTGATGTTATTTGAGCTAGTTTTTTGTCACCTTCCTTATGGTAGTTTTGGGCATTTGGACCCTTTTTGGTTGTATCCCTTTTTAGTAGTAGCCCTTTTTGGTTTTTTGTGTTAAGCTTGTAACTCAAATCTAGATTTTGTTAAAGACTGGTTTGGTTGTGATTCTTAGTTTCTATTTTCTTAAAATTTTAATTTTTTTAGACTTTTATGTTTGGGTAAATCGTTATCTATTTTTTTATTAATACCTATGCACTTGTGCTAGCACGTGGGGATCAGGAATGCCCTTTGGGCCTTGCCACAGACCGAGTCGGGCACCAGTTCGGATGATGAACCAAATTTATTTGTGACAAAATGTTATCAAAGGAGGTTAAGAACTTTTATTATATTTATTTGGGATGAGTCTGGTTAGACATGAGCTAGGACTGTCAGGGCTCAGAGTTCTGGTTGTGAGTCGGGTGTCAGACCATCGCACCTTGTGATAGAGCTCGAGTCACCATGGGATATTTGGATCTTTGTTTAAATTCACTTCCTAGAGGGATGTGAAGGTTGCAGAATGAACATGGAAAATGGCTAGAGGTGAAGTGGTTTTGTTCATTTCGTGTCGTGAAAAGTTTGATATATTTACATTTGAAGTTATTGCTAAATATTTTCAGATCCGTTGAACTAATGATTTTGTCTTGTGACTGTTTCTTTTTACAGCAACATGCCTCCCTAGAGAGCTCCCTTGCAACCACATGAGGAATATGAAGAGATATATACCTCACCGCTTTATTAGAAGTTGGTAGAAGCTGTGGTTCAGGCTATTCAGACTCTAGGAAAGGGAACAGCTCCAACTCCTGCTCCTTCTCCAATTAGAGAAGATGAATTTGGTCTTAGGAAGGACGGAGCCGAAGAGTTTCTCAATAACAAATCCCCTTATTTCTGAGGTAGCACATAGAATTTGGAAGTGGAGGAGTGGATTGAGAAGATCATGTGCATGTTTGATTTTCTTGATAATCCTGAGGGAGTCAGAGTAAAATTCACCTCATTTAAGTTAGTGGGTCCCAATCGAAGGAGGTAGGAATCAGTGCTTCAAGCTGGGAAGCTTGAGCAGATGAGCTGGAAGGACTTAAAGGTGATTTTCAATGACCAATATTGTCCTGGGGTCTTAGTTTATGCCAGATCTCGGGAGTTTATGGATCTTGTTTAGGGGGACCAGTTAGTGATGGAGTATGCTAACCGCTTTTCCAAGATAGTTCGATATTCACCTGAGATAGTCTCCAACGAGCAGATGAAGGCTCATAGGTTCAAAAGGGGTTTGCGGCTAGAGATATATTCTCAAGTATTCCTATTCAAGATGAAGACCTATTCTGGGGTAGTTGATCGAGTTTTTATGGTGGAGATTGACTAAAAGGGAAGGTCTAGTTCCTTTGGGCTATTTCAATATTGGGAAGTGGTGGTACATCCTAGAATAAGAGGAATTGGGATGAGAAGGTGAAGAAGGTATGTGGTATTTTAGGCCATCCTTCTAGGAATAATTCATTAATGGCTTCTGTTTAAGTGTTTATTTTGTGCCATCAATGTGATAGGGGAGGGAATATTTGACCTGCATGTACTTTTCCTCCTAGGCCTTGTCATCGATGTGGAGTTATAGGGAACTTGTAGCATTTTTGCAGGACCACATGCCCATACTAGAGAGAGGTAAGATCTGTGGCTTCTAGGGCAGTGTCCATTTAGTTGGAGTCATCTAGAACATTGGAATCTCGGTTTGGTGGTCATAGAGGTAGGACCAGATCATATTCTGGGCAGAGCCAGATTAAGGAAGAGCTAAAGGTGAGTAGTCTCTCTTAGGTAGGGACCATGAATCTACATGTTATGGACCACGCACTAGTGGGATCATATGTAGGACCTTCGATAGTTTGAGTTACCATCCTAATTGCATCTTCTTTAGCAGCTGTTTTATTTGATACTGGTGGATTTGTTTCTTTTATCTCTACCCACCTTGTGAATATGCTGAAATTACCAACTAATTTTATGTCTTTTTCAATGGAGTTGGTAACACCATTGGGTAAGAATAAAGAAAAAGGTCTTAATGTGCCCATCTTGTGTGATCTTTGTGTCATGGGTTGAGATGGAGTGGGTTTTTTGGTATTGGATACGAATATTTTTGATGAGATCCTTGTCATGGATTGCCTAGTGTGCTTTCAAGTGCATATTGATTTCTATAGGAGATGGGTGAGTTTCATAGAACCAAATGGGAGTCCTCGGGTATTTCTTGGGGAATGAGATCCTCAATCAAGTCATATGAGACCTCTACTCCCAGAGTTTAGAAATCGTGATTTTTAGTTATCATTGCTCGTGTTGGAGGATGATGGTGGTGCTCTTGAGTATAGATTATCTCCTATAGTGGATAAGTTCCCAAATGTATTTCCTGATGATTTTTAGGATTACCCCCAGGTACGGATGTGTATTTATTAATTGAATTGGAACTGGGAACACGACCAATATCCCTTCCCTCATATCATATACCCCCCACTGAATTAAAGTAATTAAAGGTATAACTGTAAATTTTTTAATCCAAAGGGTTCATTCACCTGAGCTTCTGTCCTCGGACCACTCCTATTCTCTTGGAGAAGAAGGTTTACAGATATCTCTTTTATTTCATCAATTAACAAAATCTGAATAAGGTAACTATTAATAATAAATACCCTTCACCCCAGGTTGATGATTTTTTCGACCAACTGAAGGGGGTGAAAAGTGATTCTACAAAATAGAATTTAATTCAAGTTACCACCAAGTTAGGGTGAGAGAGGCAGACATCCCAAAAATATATTTTTGAACTAGGTACGACCACTTAGAGTATTTAGTCATGCCTTTCAAATTGACAAATTCACCAGTTGTTTTTATGGGAGTCATGAATAGGGTGTTCCACCAATATCTCGACTCTTTTGTTGTGGTATTCATGGATGACATCATAGGTTACTATGGATTCGAGGAAGAGCATGAAAATCATTTATGGATCGTGTTGGGCACTCTATGGGATAATTGCCTTTATGAAAAAACTTTAAAGTGCACCTTATGGGTTTGTAAAGTGAAGTTTATGGTCCATGTGATTTTTAAGCAATAGGTTTCAGTGGATCATGAGAAGTTCAGTGTAGTTATGTTGTGGAAAAATATGAATAATTGTTTGAGATCATGAGTTTTCTTTGCCAAACAGGTTATTACTGATGATTTGTTCAGTATTTCTCACGTCTTGCTTCCTCTATGACCACACTAACTCGAAAAGGGGTGAAGTTTGAATGGATCCCAGAGTGTTAGTAATCCTTTGAGGATTTGAAGTGGTGGTTGAATACCACACCTATATTGATCTTTCCAGAGTCTGGGAAGGGCTACATGGTTTATTGCGATGCTTTGGGTATGGGCCTCAGGTGTGTGATCTTGCAATATAATCATGTAGTAGTTTATGGTTCTCGTAAAATCCAAACATATTAGAATAATTACCGTACCCACAACTTGAAGTTAACAGTGGTGATGCATGCCCTAAAGACTTGAAACAATTATCTTTTTGGGGAGAAATTTTTGGTCTATTCTAATTATAAAATCTTATCTTAAATCTTCTCCCAAAAATATTTGAAATTGAGTCATCATTGTTGGATCGATTATTTTTAGGGGTTCGACTTTGATATCATCTATACCCCTGAGAAAGGGTAATGTGGTGGCTGATTACTTGAGAAGTAAAGTTCCAGTGAAGGATTTGAGGAAGTCTAGTGATGGGTGGACTCTGACGGGGCTCTTTTCCCAGATGTGCTTGGAAACCAAAGAGAACAGTGAAGGTGCGTTCTTAGAGAATGTGTAGTTTACTCATTCTCTTTTGGAGTTGATTTAGCTGGAGCAACCTAGTGATGAGATGTTCCAATAGTCCATGCATTTTCTTCATGATGGGGAGACTTTTTATGATTGGTTTTCATCTCCCAAGGGGATCTTGTGTTTTAAGGTCCGTTCAATGGTGTCATTGTCTCTGAGGAAGGTGGTGGTGAAGGATATCCACCATTCTCAATGGGAAATCCATTTTCGGACTACAAAAATGTATTATGATTTTTGCCAGAATTTTTGATGGCTATTCATGAGGTGAGACAAAACTAATTTCATATCGAGGTGCTATACATGTCAGTAGGTGAAAGCAGAGCATCAAAGGACCACTGGTTTGTTTCATCCATTACTCATTATTACTTGTAAGTGGGAAGAGGTTTCCATGGATTTAATTTTTGGCTTGCCTCATACACCTTGGGGTAATAATTCCATTTGGTTGGTGATTTATCATATGACCAAATCAACCTGATTTATTCCAATCATAGATACAATTAAAGTGGATGAGCTGGGCTGATTGTATATTCAGTAGGTGGTAAGACTTCATGGGGTGTCATCAATAGTCATTTCAGATAGAGACCACCATTTTACCTCTCGATTCTGGGAAGTCCTTCATAAGTCATTGGGGTCACAGATTAATATGAACATGACATACCATCCTCAAACAGATGCCCAGATGGAACACATGCTTTGTGCATGTGTTTTGGATTTTGGAGGATCTTGGGATATTCATTTGGGATTGGTTGAATTTGATTATAATAATAGTTACCAATCCTCTATTCGAATGGATCTTTTTGAGGTTCTTTATGATCATCCATGTCGGCCTCCTTTATGTTGGGATGAGGTAGGTGTGAGCTCACTTTTGGGACTCAGCCTTTTGCAAGAGACATATGAGAAAGTGAAGTTGATCAGACAATGGTTATTGGTAGATCAAATTCACCACAAATCTTATTCTGATCATAGGCGACAAGATTTGGATTTTTATATGGGTGATTGGGTGTTATTGAAGGTGGCCCCTCATTTGGGCCATCGTTGTTTGGGAAAGTAGGGAAAAATGACATCGAGGTATGTCAGACCTTTCGAGATCACTGAACAGATTGGAAAAGTGGCATATAGGTTTTCTTTACCTTATTAGTTGACATCAATTCACAATGTATTTCATGTCTCCCAATTAAAGAAGTATAACTAGGATCCGTCCCATGTGTTGAATTGGGAAGAGTTGGAGATAGATCCCGATTTATCAGTGTTTGAATGACCAAAGAGGATAGTTGATTACCAAGAGAAGGTGCCTTGTGGGAAGTCTATTCCACTGGTCTGTGTCCTTTGGTAGCATGAGAATGATGTTCATGAGACTTGGGGGTGGAAGTAATGTCTTGAGAAATAGTATCCGTTTTAATTCTCTGATCAGGATTCGAGTTGACTTTCCGAGGGTGTAAAGGTTTTATGGTGGGTAGAAGTTTCACACCATAACTCTTAAAACTATTATGTTTTATTATTTTATCTGAATTTGACTATTTTTGTTGAGGTTCGGGCCAATCCCCAATTGTAATTTTTGTGTTTTTACTAATGAATTAATGTTTTAGTCAAGACAGCATCAAGCGCACGGGCAGAGCATGGTCGAAACTGTGTAGCTCACCCAGGTCACCGTGCGCCCTACCCAGTGTTCAAAAAATAATAATAATTAATTAATAATATTAATAATAAAATAAAAATAATGAAAATAAAATGAAATAAATAATTGTTTTAATAATAATAATAATGATAATATTATTTAAGATTATTATTATTATTATTATTTCTAATAATATTATTAAGTTATTATTATTATTATTATAAAATTATTAATATCATTTTCGTTATCATTATCATTATCATCATCATCATTATTATTAGAATTACATTATTTTTTTAGGGTTTTCCCAATTTTCTTTTTTTTATTGGTCCCTTTTCTTTTCTCTTTTTTCCCTATTCTCTCCTCCCCTCATCTCTATTCCATCGATCCTCCTCCCTCTTTCCTACGTACTTCCCTACCTTGCTTCCTCACATTCGAAGGGTTCCTTTGGCCATCCTTCCCTCTAGTGACCTCGTTCCGGTGCCCTAATCCCCTCACACCGCCTAGCCTCCCTCACACCGCCCTCATGTCACCTCCCCTACTTGGCTAAAACCCTTTGGCGACTCCCCCTAGTGTGCAGATCCCCTTCGGAAACCCCCTCCTTGCACGACCAGCCTTACAAACCCCTGGTTTCTCCACTTCTCCCCCACCATAGGTGCATTCTACCCTGTGTAAGCTTCTTTCCTCTTTCCTTAGGGTTTCAGGTTCTCCGTGTCTAGGGTTACATTTTTTAGTGTTCGATCATGATAATATTGGTCTGGTCTCTTGAATTAGGGTTCATTTTTACCTACCTGTGGCGTGGTTGGAGTATGGCTTAAGATTCATAATGAATTTTGGGGATTTATACACCTGAGGTAGGTGGTTCCATCTATAAACATTATGCGATGGATTTTTTTTCATGATTATTTTAGCATGTTTCTTATTTATTTTGTGTGGTGTGAAAGTAATTTTTGGTAGGATTTAATATGCATTTGATTTTAAAGTTACCTATTTATATGAAATGGGTTTTTTTAGTGTAAACCCTTGTTATGTCACTTAGGAGTGTTTTATACATTGAGAAATTGGTTTATTAAATTTTATAAAGACTATGTATTTTGTTTTGGAATGGTATTGGAGTGATATTAATTCTAAAAGTGGAGTTTGAGTTGGTTTTGTGTGTAAATCCATGTGAGACTTCTTCGATTGTTTTATAAACTTTTTTAATGGTTTATTAAATTATATGGAAAGGGAGAAACATGTTTTCCAACTATTTTGGTGTGATTAGGGGTTTTAAATGGAACTTGGATGTGAAAGTGGTGTTATGTGACATGTAGAATTTGATTGAGCACAAAAGGGAAGCCTGAGTATCTAGGTGGGCAGACTAGGACTAGTATGCTAGTGATTCAGAAGTGGCTGCATCCTGGTTTCACTTAGTTGGATTGGCACTACAACACTAACTAAATTATTGTGATGATTGGAGACCACTATAATTTTGTATGTTGCTCCTCTCTAGTGGATCATGCAAGAGAGCACTATTGGTTGTGGTTTCTATACCACATTTCACCAAGATATGATGTACCTGGTGTTCCATTATTATCTAGGGCATAAGGTTGTTTCCTGTGACTAGTTATCATTGGTTATATCGCACATACCATTGGCATACGATATTTTTGGTTGGTAATTTTAGCAGTAGGTGTAATTTTTTTAAATTTGTTTCTTCTTTAAAGTTTTTTTCTTAAAAACTGCTTCTTATTCAAAGTTTCTTTCTTTAAAATTGTTACTAGAATTTTCCTTTTTTGGAAAACTTATAATCTATTCATCTTATAATTTTTATTACATGGTATTTTTTTTGGGTGTCATCATAATGGGAATTACCTCACACAGTACTTATACTTTTCGGTGTAAGTAGAATTTGGAATGTTTGATACAGGTAAGGGTAAAGCTTATAGAGATAGAAGTTTGGGTTGCTAGCTATCCTTTTTGGGCGGTGTTGTGGAGATGGATTGAGGGTGGTGTCCTCTTTCTATGTGGGTTTTTTGAGCTATTTTTTGGTCAACTTCCTTAAAGTAGTTTTGGGTATTTGATCCCTTTGTGGTAGTATCTCTTTTTGGTTATTTTCATTAAGCTTGTAACTCAAATCTAGATTTGGTTAAAGACAAGTTTGGTTGTGATTCTCAGTCTCTATTTTCTTAAATAGTTATTTTTTTTACACTTATACATTTGGGTAAATTGTTCCCACTTGTTTTTATTAATACTCGGGCACTTGTTCCAGCCCATGGGGATCAGAAACGCCCTTTGGGCCTTGCCAAAGACTGGGTCGAGCATTAGTTTAGATGATGACCTGGTTTGGTTTGTGATAATTTATCACTTAGTCATCGAATCAATTTTCAATCCCATGTTTATCTAAATGATAAAATAACTATTCCCAAATTTTATTAACCCATAATTAACACAACAACAAAGATCATATTAAACATTAATATTATCAATACATTTCAGCATAAATTCCAATAATTCACATTTTCAAACCCTTATATACTACTTAATTACATTAAATATTGGTATAATAATCATTGGATGTAAAATTATAATCAATTAATACCAATACATCATACTTTTCAAAAGAAAATACATAGGCTCATCAATAATTCAACTTCCTAAATAAATCTCTAACCAATATTTTTTCTTTTATTCCATAACACTACCTTTATCCAATTAGAAATATGAATCATATCTCAAATTTACTTAATATCAAACTAATAATATTTTATTAGTGTAACTTCTAAAATAATTCATACCTATTATATGTTTCTCATAGATTCTTAATCTCTAGAAATGTAGCATATAACTTTTCTAATCCATTATTCATATTACCTTGATGATCCTTCTCCTTATATTCCATCCTTTGAAATTTTTAATGGGTAGTTTATTGGTCAATGCTCTGTTTCTCCCAATGTAAAACACCTTCCTATTACTTTAAGATATTTCCCCAAGTGTATCTTCACAAATTATTGACATATAGGATATTTAATACTTTTCTTTCCATGGTTCATATCACTTGAAATTTTATGAAACTTCATCTTTCTTTTATTTAGTGTGTTAAGAAAATCACCCATGTTAATATTTTTAATCATATAATGAGATAGCTAATTAGGAATATTTTTTTTTCATTCTAGATCCCATTTAATTTTCATTATCATGAGTAAAATCATTCCATTGTCTATAAAATTCAATGTTATCATGGTTCCTTCTAGTTCCAATGATTGATTGAAACAAAAAATCATAGTACAAGAAACAATAATCATAGTGGGAAACTATATAATCATGAAAAGCATTTATAGGATGTCTAAATCACAATACATTATTTTCAATCTAAGATACCATTGGTTTTATCTAGGACACTCATGGTCATCATATATTTAAATCCTTTATAATAGTTTATAAATAAAATAGGAATTAACCCAATAATTTCTCTTTGGAGTGTCAAACTAGCTAGGTTCACAACAACTACACACTCACTATGCAAAAGAATGGTTGTTGAAATATATTTGACCAACACATTTCAGTATTATTACCCCTATATGAACATTTTCCAAAACCATGACCAAATATATTATCAAGAAAATGATGTATTGATAGGAAAACCAAATGATAACTACCTTAAAAATATTTATATTGTTATTGTATACTTAGACTTATCCTCTTATTCTGTTATAGGGTTATGTTCCCAAATATATGTTTTCCTAAATATAGTTCCCAAGGTTTCTACTAAACATTATCTGATACCAACTATAAATACCCCAACTCTAGTTTCCTAGAGCCATTGGTTACTTTATTACATTGTCATAAGATACTTGTGATCGCATCCCAAAAGACTGAATAGTTTAGTATCCTTGAATAACTAGATCCATTTATGATTCCAATTTTTTATATTATAAAAAATATAAAATATAATAATAGTAAAAATTCAATATCCTTGAACTCATTGAATGATTCCTTGTTCATATCACGGGGAAGGGAAAAAATAAGGGCGAGCTTAAATGGTTATTAAGGGTTACGTAAAATGGAAACTATAATGAAGGAATAAGGAATAATCAACATGGTAAGGTAAATAACTAAAAACTCATGCCACTCAATTAATAACTTGAGAATGAAATACATCCATGGATTATGTAAATGTAGTTTTATCATGGATAATAATAACTAAATTCTCAATGAAGTAAATTCTTAATGTTGGGATTCATGATGCCATATATAATTCTATATTTACCACCATGTATTTTCACCAATATAGTTGAATCAATGGAAAGGTATACACCAAAAACCCCATTTAATAAGGTTAGTGAACTAGTTTATCTCATGACACATTTTAATGAATCTAGAGGCTATATAATTTTGGGTCCCACCCACCACTACATTTCCAATTAATTCCTTATATATTAAATGATAAATTTAAATTTATAAACAATAATCCTTATAAAAAATCACCATATTGAGAAAAGGATACAAAGTATTAATATTTCCCCAGTCAATCAAAGAACATTCATTGTAAAACACTATATTTATAAATGGTATAAATTTTATGAAATAATAATATCCATGATACAAATAATATGGATGTTTAATAGAAATGTAATTTCTAATGAAATAAAATCACAATAAAGTGTATGTTTCTAGATAAAGTTAATGACCAAAAAATAAATAAGAGATAAAAGATGACCATCAATCCATTAGAAATATAGGGTTTTTAATAAACTTGAGACTTTTGTAGAATAAAATAAAATATTTTTTTAAAAAATAAGTTCTCATTAAATATTTTTAATTTATTAAAACATTGGAAACTTATAGAATAATATAAATATCACAAAATGGTTATGGTAGTGGGAACATCCGTTAACACTGTATCTGTTAAAGAGAAAACATTCCTTTGAATTTTTTATAGGAACATTGAAAATGAATACCTCAGAAAAAATTAGAAATATTCATTTAAAAAATTTTAAAAAGTAAATTATAAACTAAAATTTCCTTAATAAATCATTTGAGCGAATAAAAAGGACTTTTGTAAAACAATTTTGAAAAATATGGACTTGGAAGAAAAATATACCTGATCAAAAACAGAAATAAGATTAGATTTTATTTTAAATACTCATTTGATTGATTCAAGTTACAAAGATAGAAAAATATGGAAGAAAATTTAGAAAATCCTTAAATATATATAGGATAATAAAATGTATGGATTTTATGAAGTATATATTATAATATTCCTTTAACAAAAAATATAAGAAATCCCATAAAAATGAGACTGTAAAATTAATTCTCACCTCTTTGGTAACTTTTAAAATGTAACCCCTTGAAAGAGTAAAATTGAATTGAAACTATAATCATCATGAATATATATATGTTCATTTTAGATATATAAAATTTTCTGTATATACACCACATAAATGTAAATAATTTTATAATACCAAATATTTCTCATTGGAGTAAAAATTGAGATAAAACCCCTTAAAAATATCATATAATTGAAGTGAGAGTTAATCCCTAAAGTGATTATGTGTTAAAAATTTAAAACCCCAAAGAAATTGGAAATAAAACATAATATTATTATATTTCTTTTCATGCATACTTATGGCATAACATAGTCAATGAAGTAGAAGTATAATCCGATGAATAGAAATTGAGTTAAGAAACTCCTTACCTAAAGTTTTAATTTCCTTGTAAGTTATTTTAATCCCATATAAAATTAATTTATATTTATTATAATTTCATAAAATAACTATATAAATATATAAAATTTTTTATAAGTTATATTTATAATATCTTATCACCAATTTTTTGACAATATTTTATTATTATCATTATTTCAGGTGTCTACTGCTTCATTTTTCATGAGAATTTTTGTTCATTAGTTCTTGTCCTTGAATATTTATTATGGTTTAATCAATTAAATATTGTTAATAATGATATAAATTTCATATATATTCATTATATACCCATTCATATCCATCCTTAAAATGTAAATATAGAAAAATAAATTACACCATTTATAGAGATGGTAGGCTGCACGTACACATGAACACTATTTTCACTTTTTGATGGACAGAAAAAAAGAAAGATAAATAATAATTGAACTTTATAGAATTGTTATCATATAATATATTTCATATATATTCATTAAATTTTACTTATTACCATCAATGTAAAGCATAAATAAAAAATGGTTCACATCGCTTTATGGAGGTGGTAGTCCACATGTACGCATGAGTTGCATTATTATTTTCCAATAGATTGGAAGGTAAGAAGGTATATATAATACTATAATTAAAGAATCATAATTGTTTCATATTTTTAGTCAATAAGGTTTTCCTAATGACTTTTCCATTCCTTCATGATTGGGGAGATCATTAAGTCAATAAGGTTTCCTTATGACTTTATCATTCCTTCTTGTTTTGAAAATCACAAACACATTATCTCAAGAAAAATTTCATTTTACAATATTTTTTACTTCTATAAGAGAAATTTTCATTCCCCAAGGAAATTAATCCATACCATGTTATTCATTGTTCATTATCTTGTCTAAGTGTAAAATTTGGTTTCATATCTAAAACTTCAGAATCACATAATACTTAGATAAAGAGGATTCTGTTTTCAGGATCCGAAGTCAGACAATGAATTACACTGAATTCAGACTCCTAAATTTCATGAGTTCAGACTCCGAATTCTACTAAATTCAGACTCCAAACTTTCAGGAGTTCAGAATCAGAATTCTACTGAATTCAGACTCTGAAATTTTATGAGTTCAGACTCTGAATTCTACTGAATTCAGACTTCAAATTTTGATGAGTTCAGACTCTGAATTCTACTGAATTCAGACTCCGAACTATTTTTAGTTTTGACTCTGAATTCTTATGAATTTATACTCCAAAATTTCTAAGTTCAGGTTCTGAATTCTTATAAATCCAGATTCAGAATTTTCTTGAAATTCAGACTCTGTAATTCTATAGAATTCAGATTTTGAATTCCTTGGAAACAAAAATCCGAATATCCTTATATTATAGATACTTAATATGTTTTTTTAAACTCTGAACTTTTATTTTTCTTAGACTCCAGATAATTGGATTTTGGTTATGTAACCATATTTTTTCTTAAACTTGTTTTTGTTATAAAATTATGTCATGCATTCAGTTACTAAATAACTATTGTTTGAGTGACACGTGTACAGGTCCCTCTGAAATTCAAGGAAAAATATGACCATTGGAGGAGGGAGTCGATCGTTGGAGTTGGTCCTATAAATAGGAGCTCATTTGAAAGAGATCAGGACTTTTTGGAGAACTTTTGGACAACTTATGATCTGAAGTGATTTCTAGAGAGATATACTCTCATGCTTAGTGTGTACTGAACTTCTTGTTCAGATTGCTTCGTGTGACTCCAATTGTTGTTGTGTACAATCCAGGGCTTCTGAGGATAGGAAGACAGATGTGATTACTACCTTAAAGTTTGAGGACTTCCTTGCTGAGGAAGATAGAGGTGCAGACTACCTTGAAGTTGAGGCCTTACGAGGATAGCAAGACATACTCCAATCTTCGTATCGAGGGCTTACCCTGGTGTGGGTAAGACAAAATTTCTTGAAAGTGTAAATCAAGGGACCTTTATCCAAGTTTTTTGGATACCCTACTATTTGAGATAAAAGATTTACTACTTTTTACTTGTTTGTTTCAAGTTTTCTATTGTAATTTGTTTTTTGAGGAAAGTATAACTATCTTATACTTACTTATACTTATAATCCGATTTAGTAAGATTCTATACGCTTTAAGGTGAAATATTTGTCTTTGTAAACTTTTATTAAGTTTCATTTTTAGAATCACTTTTCCGGAATCACAATCTCAGAATCATATTTCCGGAATCAAGAAAGTGTGTAGAACTAGAGGTTTTGGGAATTACTTTGTTTAACTTTGTTAAAATTCACCATCTTTAAAAGTTCTAAAGGAATTTTTTAATGTATACAATTCACCCCCCTATTGTATATTGAGCATCTATATCATTTCGAACTACAATCAGTATCTACATTCATTATTTCGATCCTACAATTGGTATCATAGGTTGTGACCTTATACCCTGAACCAATCCTACAATTGGTATATGAGGAGGTCTCTAAAATACTTATACTCACATATAAGTTTTCCTTGCTCAAGTTTTCATTGTTTTATTTTCCTTTCTTAGGGATATTTTCCTTGAATCCAAACTTTTTCTATTAACAAGTTTGTGTGGAAATATTTTTCTTTAAGATGGCAGGAATCAATGTTGGTTCCATAGACAATCTCAATCCAACTGGACCACCTATCTTTGATGGCAATGATTATGAATATTGGAGAGATTGCAAGAAGACTTTTGTTATCAACACTGGAGTTGTTATTTTTTTATGCTTACTGGAGGATATAAAATCCCTGACAAGGAAGTTATACCTTCACCAATTATGAAAATCATGAGTATCAACTGAATTATAAGGTACACAATACTTTCCTTTGTTCCATGACTAGAAATATATATAGCCAAATTTCATCTTGTGAAGCAAAAAATTGTATATGGAGGAAACTTCAAGTTACTCACTTTTGAACATCCAAAGTTATTGAAACTAGAAGATCCATGCTCAAAGCTGAATATCATGGTTTCTTCTTTCCTTATAGAGAACCCATATGTAAGGTGAAACAAAGATTCATGACTATTGTGAATAGTTTACAATCCATGGGTGAGAAAGGATTAGATGATGAATCTATTGTTGATAAGATCATAGACATCATGCCCAATGAGTGGGAATCCAAGAGAACTTCTATTGATGAGAATATAAAGGTTACTCAGATTTCTCTTGATGAACTTTTTGGAACTCTTCTTCAACATGAGACTAGAATGAAGAAATATACTGATAACATAAAGAAGAAGAATGGTCATGACAGTGTTGCTTTTACAACTACTTCAAATCATATGAAAGCCAAGACATCTGAGAGAGTTACTAGATCGAAATCTAAGAAGATTTTTATCCAATCTGAATCTAGTGGATGTGAATCTTTAGAAAATGAGTTAGAAAATCTTGATTTAAGGATGAAAAAGATTGCTGGATAAAAGAACTTTCAATCCAGATACAAGAATAACGAAAGGAAAGATAAGAAATATTTAGAAGTCACTTGTTACGAATGAAAGAGAGCTGGACATATAAGGCCTGATTGTCCAATGATTAAGAGAAAATAAAGAAAGGAAAAGTATTCTGAGAGAAACAGAAAGATGTACTAAAAAGATAAAGCTAAGAAATTCTTGAAAGAAAATGACACCTGGAGTGCTAGAGAGAAGAATCTTAAGACGAATCATCGGATTATGAATCTTCTGGACAGAAGAATCTTGGTCTAATATCTAGAATACCTATTGAAAATCATTGTTTTATGGCTAAGGTACACAATTCTGAATCTATGACCAATGTATCCTTGAATTCTAATTATAGTGATAGTAAATACTATAACTCTTCTGATGAAGAATCTTCTTCTGATGAAGATAATACTTTACCTACCTATGAAGAAGTTTCTAGGTTTTCCAAACTTTTTGAGATTGAGAATTCAAAACTCATGAAAACGCTTCAAAGGAAAATTCTAGGAATACTATTCTTACTAAGGAAATATCAGATCTTTCTAAATATATTGATAAGAAAGTTTTTGATTTTGAAGTTATTTTAAAAAATCTCTAGGAAGTAAATTTTGAGAATAATAAACTTTATAAGGATCTAGAAAATGTAATTTCTATGAAAAATGTTTTCGAGCCTAACTCCAGTTTAAAATCAAATGTTTTGGAAGACAAGAACTTAGTTATCAAACTGAAATCTGAAATTTTTTCCTTGATGAAGTGTTTGTAAAACTTTACCTTAGGCAAGGAAATTTTTTATAAGATATATTCTCAAATCCGACCTCTAAGGAATAGTTCTTGTTTTGGTTATACTAGTTCTAAACCGGTTTTCAGTAACAATTATTTTGTTCCTCAAAGTTCTCCATTCTGTACTAAGTGTTAGTATAGTGGGAATTGGGAGAAAATTGTTCCTTAAAACTCAGTCTTTATGATTTCATAAAGCCTATTTTTCTATGAAAATGTGGGTTCCTAAGATTTTTCTTTCTGAGATTTTTGGATCCAAGAAAGTTTGGATTCCGAAAACCTAACTTTTTCTTATTTTCAGGAAAATAAAGACAGTAGCAACATAAATACTTGGTACATGAATAGTGGATGTTCCCAACATATGACTAGTAACACAAACTACTTTTAAAAGATTATCAAGACGAAAGGAGGAAAAGTAACTTTCAGATATAATGCCCAGGGAGAAATTATTGGTATAGGTAACATCGTTCTTCTTGGAAGAACTTTGATTTAAAATGTTTTATTTGTTAAGGGTCTTAAGAACAACCTCATTAGTATAATTCAATTATGTGATGAAGGTTACCTTGTGAATTTTAGGAATGACAAGTGGTTAGTACACAATTACAAGGAAGAGTTTATTATTTCTTTCCATAGGCAAGAGAATGTATACACACTGAACTTAGAAGACCTTAGAAGCCAAGATCTACCTTGCCTTAGTACAATGGAAGATCATTCTTGGTTGTGGCATAGAAGGTTAGGCCACTGTAATCTTAAGAACCTATGAAAACATTATAAGAAAAGAATAGTTAAGGATCTACCAGAGCTTAGATTTGATTTTTCAAAAGTTTGGGATCCTTGTCAATATGGAAAGAAATATAAATCTAGTTTTAAATAAATCGGTGAAGTCTCAAATACTGATGCATTATAGTTAGTGCATTAGGATCTTTTTGGCCCAACACAAACTCGAAGCATGAGTGGAAAATATTATGTATTTGTCATGTTGATGACTGTACTAGATTTACGTGAGTCTATTTCCTAGTAAAGAAGTCTGAAGATTTTTCTTATTTCAAAAGTTATAGAGCCCAAGTTAAAAATGGGATAAACCTTCCTTTGATAACTATTCACAGTGATCATGGAGGAGAATTTCAAAATTCTAATTTTGAAGATTTTTGTAGTAAAAAATGTGTTACTCACAATTTCTCAACACCGAGAACACCACAACAGAATGGTGTTGTTGAAAGAAGAAATAGAATTCTTCAAGAGATAACAAGAACCATGTTGAGTGAATATTCAGTATCCAAAAATTTTTGGGCTAAAGCTGTAAATACTTCTTTTTATACTATAAATCGAGTTTTGATTAGACCTTCTCTTAATAAAACTTCTTATGAGTTATGGAATGGTAGAAAACCTAGACTTTCCTACTTCAAGGTTTTTGGTTGTAAGGTATTAATTCTGAATACTAAAGACAATCTACACAAATTCTCACAAAAATATGATGAAGGAATTTTATTAGGCTACTCCACAACTTCTAAGGATTATAGAGTTTTCAATAAAAACACTTGTACTGTTCAAGAGACAATACATGTGAAATTTGATGAAACTGGTCACTTTGTTTTTAAACAACCCCAACCTGCATCCTTAGATGTGTTTTAAAAAACTGATTATCAACCCTTGATATAAGATCCTTCTGATAAGGAAAATTTCCAAGAAGATATTTCTGAAACATTTAACCCAGAAGACTTCCTACCCTATGTTGATGAACAGGTTTTACAAAACCCAAATCAGGTGTTTCTTAAGAATCATCCCAGTGATAGTATCATTGGTGATGTGAATCAACCTGTAAGTACTAGAAGTTCCATAAGAAATGAAGTTGAACATCTAGCATTACTTTCCCAATTAGAACAAAAAAACACTAATGAATCTTTAGGTGATGATGATTGGATTAAATAAATGCAAGATGAACTAAATGAATTTGAAAGGAATAAAGTCTGGACCTTGGTTGAAAGACGTAAGGAAACTTCTGTTATTGGAGTAAAATGGGTCTTCAGAAATAAGTGTGATGAAAATGGAATCATTGTAAGAAATAAATCCATATTAGTTTCTAAAGGCTATAATCAACAAGAAGGAATAAACTATAAAGAAACCTATACTCCAGTATCTAGACTTGATTCTATTCGTATTTTACTTGTCTTTATAGCATTATTCAATTTCAAACTTTTTCAAATGGATGTGAAATGTTCTTTACTTAATGGTTTTGTATAAGAGGAAGTTTTTTTTGAACAACCTCCTATTTTTGAAGATATAAAACATCCTGAACATGTTTTTAGACTTACCAAAGCATTATATAGACTTAAGAAAACCCCTCGAGCCCGACATGATAGACTTACAATATTTTTTCTTCAAAATAATTACATTAAGGGAAATGTAGATCCAACCCTTTTTATAAATAAAGATAAGAAAAATGTTTTGATTGTTCAAATTTATGTTTATGACAATATATTTGGTTCAACTCAGCAATCTTTAAATGATTCCTTTGTAGATCTAATGAAATCTTAGTTTGAAATGAGTATGATGGGTGAGTTAACTTTTTTCCTTGGTTTTCAAATTTCTCAAAAACCAGAAGGAACCTATATATCTCAACATAAGTATATTAAATATCTTCTAAAAAAGTATGGATATGACAACACTAAGAGTATAAGTACTCCCATTGGTACCTCAAATACACTTGATCTTGATGAAGCTAAGAAACCAGTAGATCAAACATCTTTTAGAGGTATGATAGGAAGTCTACTTTACCTGACAGATAGTCATCCAAACATAATGTTTTCATACTGAATATGTACAAGTTATCAATACAATACTAAGGAATCTCATTTAAAGGTAGTGAAAAGAATTTTTCTCTACTTAAAAGGAACCATGGATTTAGGACTCTTTTATACTTACAGAAATGATTTTGTTTTGAAAAGTTTTTCAGATGATGACTTTGGTGGATGTAGAATGGATAGAAAAATTACATCCATAACTTGTCATTTCTTAGGAGTTTCTTTAGTTTCTTGGTCTTGTAAGAAGCAACACTCAGTAGCACTTTCCACTGCTGAAGCTGAATATGTAGCAGCTAGAAGTTGTTGTGCTCAAGTGTTGTGGATGAAACACACACTCACTGTCATGGCCCATCCTCGGGGCCCATGCCGTGACTACCCCAAGCCCACCTTCCATAGGCCAGGGGATGGCGACTAGCACCAAAGGCGTAAATCCCAAAATATGGGAAGGCATTGCCCTTATGAAGTAACATACACAACAGAGTACGCAAGCGAAGTAAACACTAAGAAAAACTGAGTACAAGGTAAGTGCTGAAAAAGAAAATGGGCCAGTATACAAACCCAACTGAAAGTACAGTACAATTGAAAGGAAAGTACAACAGAAGAAAGTAAAACAACAACACCAAGTCGTCCTCTAGAAATCCCACCTAAAGGCTGTGTACAGATAGTCTCCTCAGCTCCTCGGTCCGACCATCCACTCCATGTACGTCCCGCCAAGTGGCCCACCTCTGGGTACCGTCCAGCTCCACAAGCCTCCACCTCGATTAGTGTTGTCCGTCGTCTGCATCCAACACAACGTAGTGAGGGAATAGCCCAAACAGGAGTGAGTATACGATACTCAGTAGGGAACCCGAGATCCCCGAAGGTCTCTCAGAATCCACGAAGGATAAAACACAAAGGAAAGATACAATCAGGAAATATCAATAACACTACTTAGGTATATGCCCATAAATATACCTAAGTCATCAGTTACAGTTTGGCTCCAGCTCCTGAGCCCAAGCACAACCAAGTCCACATCGGAAAACACAACCTAATCCACTTAGGAAAGAACAACCCAACCCACACAGGAAAGCACAACCCAATCCACATAGGAAAGCAAGCCAACCACATCAATGATAATGATTGAGAATCAAGACTCAGCTCACACAGGTTTACACTTCGTAAGGAGATGGAGATGGTCAGATGTAGCCACTGATTCATCTAAGCTATCGGACCCACATTGGATACAAGACCAGCTAAGCTATCAAACCCACAAAGGATACAAACCAGCTACTCTGCTGGACCCACATAGGATACAAGAGCAATAGTCATCGCCGTTGAACCCACAGAGGATCCCAGTACGGTCGTCGTCGCTGTCGATCCCACAGAGGATCTAAGTACAGTCGTCCTTGATGCCGAACCCACGAAGGATCCAAGTGCAATCATCCTCGCTGCCGAACCCACATAGGATCCAGGTACAATCGTCCTCACTGCTGAAGCCACGGAGGATCCACATACATTCTTCATCATCGCAGCCAGCTCTAGGGTTCCCGCACACAACACGCTTGATTCCGGGAGGGTCCACTCCATGATCCAAGGGTCAATACATCAACTGTCAAGAAGTCCAGAGTTGATGTATCACAAAGTTCCGTCTCGTCAATAGAAACTCAACGTGACAGACGGCGCGTCAATCAGACGCCCGGTCTGAGAGTTATTGGCCTTTTCGTCACAGGGTCCCGATTAGTTTTTAAGATAAAACCTACCCGACCGTACTCCATCTGCATCCAAAACTTGAGAGGAGTAAGGCAAAATAACCTTCTCACTAAGAGGAATCCAACAAAGTCGACGACACTTCAATCGGACGTCCGGAGCTCAAGTTATAAGAGTTTCTGCTCTGAGGACCCGGTTGGTTTCGTGTTCGAACCAACCCGACCATACCCAATGTTCTCCTAAACCTTGAGTGTAATATATTGAAACGACCATCTCGATACAAGGATCCCAACTCAACTGAAGGTGCACCGATCGTAGGTCTGTAGCCCAAGTTATGGGCGTTTGAACGGATCTGTCCGTAAATTGGGGGTTGGGGCCCGGTCCGACCCAACCCAATACCCCCCCCCCCCGGGTCAGCCCAAACCGGGCCGAACTGACCTGGTTCTGGGTCCGGCCTCGTTGGGCGCGGCCCATCCCGGCCCGCCGCTGGGCACGGCCCGGCGGCCTGCCACTGGCACGACCATGCGGCCCGACTCGGAGCCGGCCGCGGGGTGCGAAGGGGGGTGCCGCCCCCCTTGGAACCAAACGGAGGACCCAGTGGGGTCCACCCTGTTTGCTGGATGGGGGTTTCAACCCGCAGTTTTATTGGGTAACGGTAGACCTTTATGGCTGGCCGATTGAGCCACGCGGGACCTGCAGGGGTCCCGCCTCCAGGGTGTGCCTGCGGCCGGCTCAGTCGGCCCCTCCTCTGAACCTCCGCGGCCATAGGCCGTGGCTCTTTCGCATCCGGCGTAGTGCGATGGCACCGCGCCCCTCCGCTGCGGCCTCTTGGTGCTCCGGCGCGGCGCGACAGCGCCACGCCCCTACGCCGCGCCCCTCCACCACGCCCCTCCGCCGTGGCCCGCCCTTGGTCACGGCCTCCATAGGCCTCACCAGCGCGATGCGACGGAACCACGCACCTCCGTCGTGGCCTGCTCCGGTCGCGGTCCTTTTCGCTCCTACGCGATGCAACGACACCACGCCGCCTTCGCCGCAAGTTCAACGATAAACAACAAGAGAAGGGGAGGATATTCTTCCGTGTTTGTGCGGTCTGACCTCCTCCCGTTATGTTGATAACATACGGACAAAAGAACGAGAATTCTCAACGACAAACAAGCGCAATTTTAATTTAATAAAATTGAACTTAACCCCTACCTTGATAATACATCACTCATCATCAAACCGCAGAAGACGAACGTCGCGGTGATCGGATGTCGCGGAATATTGGCATCACCCTGTCGACGTTGGAAAGGGAGGAGCTGAGGGTGGAATCAGCGTTCTTCATTCTTCGCTGGAGGAAGAGGAAAACTCTCTAAGTGCTGGGCGCCGTGCTTCGCTGCCAGCATTCTGCCACTTGAAGAAGCTGTCCAGAACTCTTCCCCAAGCCTCCTTTATATACGAGTGCGAGGGCTCATCGTAGGCACACAAGTCATAAATGGAGGATTTATGATAGAGGGCTTCACCCAATTAATCCACTGCGGTGGCACATTAAATTGGGGAGAGAGAAGGTTCCCCATTATTAAACGCGCTGGAAGTTAAAAAATAATAAGGGGAAAAGAGGAAGGTTCCTCATTAAATTATGGGTTGACATAATTTAATAGATTGAGGTGACATTAAAAGGAGGATTTCCAATTAATGAGGGGATGTTATGGGATTAGAGGGAATTAAATAGTGGGGCTCGTGAGGGCCCCACCTCTCTTACCTCCTCACTTGGGTAATTAAGTGGATATGGGCCCCACCCTTAATTACCCATGAGAGGGAATAACCTTTTTTAGAAATAAAAATTGTTCCGACAATTTTTATTTATTTCTTAAACAAACCCCCAAAAATTATCTTCTCCTCCTTTCTGAACACATCTACGGTAAGTGTTCCCTTAAGCAATTAACAACGCTGTGAGTTCATCAGTGCCCTCAGATTTTAATTCTGAGCACCAGTTCAAAAGTTAGAAAAACTCTCTCATTCGTTTAGTGAACGTACCCGAGCTAAACTTCGAAAATTGATTCCGGGAACACCGGGCCTCGGAATCAAGCACCCTCAGAAGCCAAAAACTCGTAAAATTCCAAAGTATTTACAAAAAAATTCCTTGAAATTTCTGAGTCTTTACATTACTCCAAATCAGGGATTTACATCCTCGTAAAGCTAAAAAAAATACTAGGGGAACAAAAGAGGGTACTGAGCACGCATCTGAGCCTCCCGCTCCCATGTGCTCTCCTGGAGGTTCCCATGCTGCCAACGAATGCCCAATAGAGGAATCGACCGCCCATATAGGACTCACTCCCGTCGATCCTCAATCTCCACCGAGACCTCCACAAAAGTCGCCCCTTCATCGATGTCCAGCTCCCCATGGTCAAAGATATGTGTCGGGTCATGCACGTATCTCCTCAGTTGAGATACGTGGAAGACGTCATGCACCCAGTGCAACTGAGGTGGAAGGTCCAGTCGGTAAGCCACCTCGCCTACCCTGCTGAGGACCTGGAAAGGTCCGATGAAGCGTGGATATAACTCACCACAGTGGCCAAATCTCCGTAACCCACGTCGAGGTGAGACCCGTAATAAAACGTGGTCGCCATCCTCGAACTCTAGTGGTCTCCACCTCCTATCAGCAGAGGACTTCTGTCTGCTCTGCGCAGTCCTCATCTGCTCCTGGGTGATCTGCACCTTCTCTGCCATAGCCTGAACCATCTCTGGTGCTACGAGTGATGACTCCCCAGGGTTAGTCCAGCA
The DNA here is from genome assembly GCA_963277665.1 of Viscum album. Classification (NCBI taxonomy): domain Eukaryota; kingdom Viridiplantae; phylum Streptophyta; class Magnoliopsida; order Santalales; family Viscaceae; genus Viscum; species Viscum album. The sequence goes on from OY728131.1 coordinate 919,636,770, forward strand.
CAGAGGTGATATGCAAGGCCGGTCGTACAGTGCCTTGAGTGGTGCCATCCCGATGGTGGAGTGGTAGCTGTTGTTGTATGCAAACTCCACCAAGGGTAGGTGATCCTCCCAACTGTGACCAAAGTCAAGGACACATGCACAGAGCATGTGCTCAAGTGTCTGAATGGTCCTCTCTATCTGGCCATCCGTCTATAGATGAAAGGCAGTGCTCAGGTGTAGTTGCATCCCAAAGTCCTCCTACAACCCTTTCCAAAGCCGGGAAGTAAAGCGAGCGTCTTGATCGGAGACGATAGATGATGGTACACCATGAAGCCGTACGATCTCCTGAATGTAGAGGCGTCCCAAGATCTCTACTGATCCCTGCTCTCTGATCGGTAGAAAGTGGGCTGACTTAGTGAGTCAGTCTACGATCACCTAGATTGTGTCGTGTCCTCTGGAAGTACGTGGAATCCCCATCACAAAATCCATGGATACCCCATCCCAATTCCACAATGATACCTCTAAGGATTGTACCAAGACTAGTGGTACCTGGTTTTCTTCCTTCACTTGCTGAAAAGTGAGGCATCGAGAAACGAAATCTTCCACAACCTTCTTCATACCCAGCCACCAGTACTGTCGTCTCAGGTCCTGGTACATATTCGCTACTCCAGGATGTACTGCTGGAGGGGAAGTGTGGAAATCCCTCAGGACCTTCTCCAATAGTGCAACTAGTACCATGGTACGTCCCCTGAAGAGGATGACTTACTTCCCGCCTTCAGAAAATCCATCGGGTGCTAGCTCTGAGGCTATCTGAGCACGTCATGCCTCACAGGAAACATCCCCACACTACACCTCTCTGACCCGCTGAAGAAGTGGAAGAGTGACTATGAGGGGCTGTAGATAGGATTCCCCATCTCTACCCACGAAGGATATCTGCAAATCGGCTTACTGATCCGTCGCCTATTCAAGTAGCTGAAAGCCCGATCTCTACTGAGAGAATCAGCCACAATGTTCCCCTTCCCTGGAGTATAGACAATCTCAAAGTCATAATCTTGGAGGAACTCGATCCATCACCGCTGTCTCAGGTTTAGGTCCTTCTGAGAGAAGATACACCTGAGACTATTGAGTTGGAGAGAACCGCAAACCGTTCGCTCAACGAATAATGGGTGAGGCTAGCCGATTATAAGAACTCATCTCCACCCTTCTTTATCTACATTCCACCAAAGAGTTGCTGATATTTCTCCTCTGCCGAAAAGAGAAATCTAGTATCATTCCCTGGATGAACCACGTTTCTTTGCCTAATACAGTCAATCCTGACATGAACAGTACTATTTCATGCCTTGGACGACGTCATATGGCCTCGACACTACTACCAAGAGATCCAACCGTTACTCTTGCCTCCAATGGTCGAGTCACACTGTCGGAAGCAGTGTGTGGTCACTGGGACTCCTCCTGTAAGTTTCTCAAAAGTTAGGATCAAGTCAACAGTTTTAAACCGGAACCTCTTAGTATCAACCATACAAGTGGACAGGAAAGTAAACGCTACAAAGATAAGTGTCTTTTATTACTACAGCTCATTGTACAAAGACACAAATCAAACACAATAGTGACTACATGGAAACTAAAACACCAAGAACAAAGGCCTCCATGCCTAGTCACACTCCTGTCCACCTGCTTCCGGAGCTCCGCAATCATATGCTTCAGCTTCCTGAAGCTGAGCTCTCCCATGTCCAGCCATTCCCTGCGGTCGAGGTGGTCCTCCTGGTGGTGGTGGTGGTAGGGCCTCGAAACGTCTTCCACCATCTACTACTTGGCCAGCCCCTCTGCCACATCCGCCTGCTCCCGGCAGACCACCACGGTTGAACCTCTGCCTGGGAGGTCCCTCTACCGCCCATTGCACATCTGTAGGGCGGGTCGGGCAGTCTCAAGCCATGTGACCATGCCTGCCGCATGCATAGAACTGCCTGCTCTTCATATGGATGGCTCTGTACCGAGTGCCCCGCACAGCCGGACTTGTATGCTGAGGTCGCCCACCTGACGGCCTGGTCTGCTTGGACCCCTACGTCTGCTGTCTACTGCCGGCTGCAGAAGACTCCGCTATGTGTCTTCCTGCAGAGGGTATTGCCATTGGTGACTGCTCAGTGAGAAAAATCTCCACTAGAAGGGATCTCTCCAGCACCCCCTCTTGCGTCAGGATGTTGAGGGAGATCATTGAAGCCTTGATCTCATGCCTCAGTCCCTACTCGAAGGTCCGGGCCTGGAAGAATGGGTCACGTACCATGTCCGTGTATTAACATGAGAGGTCGGTAAACCTCGCCGAGTACTAAGCTACTGACATGATGCCCTACCACAGCTGTAGTAACTCCTGGATGCATACCGCACAGAGGGTGGCTGGAACAAACTCAGAGTGGAAGAGGCCCTCGAAGTACGTCCAAGGTAGAGATGCCTCATCATGCGCCTAAAGCATCAGGCTCCACCATCTACCTCCTGCTGCGTGTAGGAGACTCGCAGCAAGGATCACCATAAGATCTGCTGGTATCCCTAATAGTTTTAAGACTCTGATAATAGCCTCAAGCCAATCCTCGAATGCCTGAGGGTTGGTCTCTCCGCAGAACCTGGGCGGCCTCTGACACTGAAAATTGTGCAGCGCACTCAGGCATCGTGCACTCTCCGCTGCTGGGGCTGGTGGCATCAGTGGATTGGCGGGTAGAGGTACCGCCGGTGCCTCCACTAAAATGGGGCCCTGCACCTAGGCCTCATCGCTCGGTGGAATTCCATCTCGCACAAAGCTCAGAACCCTAGCTGGCTGCCGTCGTGGGCCCATCCTGAAAAGAAATTGGTGCGCCATGGTTAATACAATATACCTGGTGATCTGACAGAAAGTAATCACAAGGAAAACTTTTGAAAAGAAACACACACACAATCAGTGTCTTCGTGCACTAAGTCGGAAATTAGAAGTCAAGGTCCTGGTGTATGGATACGTCGGCCGCTGCACAACACTGGACTCCCTGGACTGATAATCACACTCAATACCCTTAACACTATTTCTTCACATAGAAGAAAGATCAGAGTCTTGAGTTCTGCGGTAGAACCGGACTCCTCGGATACCAATTTGTCACGACCTGTCCTCGGGGTTCGTGCCGTGACTACCCCAAGCATGCCTTCCATAGGCCAGGGGATGGCGACTAGCACCAAAGGCGTAAATCCCAAAAGAAGGGAAGGAATTTCCCTTATGAAATAACATACACAACAAAGTACACAAGCGAAGTAAACACTAAGAAAAAATGAGTACAGGGTTAGTGCTGAAAAAGTAAATGGGTCAATATACAAACCCAACTGAAAGTACATTACAACTAAAAGGAAAGTACAACGACAGAAAGTAAAATAGAAACACCGAGTCGTCCTCTGAAAATCCCACCTGAAGGGTGGGTATAGATAGTCTCCTCAGTTCCTCGGTCCGACCGTCCGCTCCGTGTACGTCCCGCCAAGTGGCCCATCTCTGGGTACCGTCCAGCTCCACAAGCCTCCACCTCGATCAATGTTGTCTGTTTTCTGCATCCAACACAACGTAGTGCGGGAATAGCCCGTGCAGGGGTGAGTATACGATACTCAGTAGGGACCCCGAGATCCCCAAAAGTCTCTCAGAATCCACGAAGGATAAACCACAAAGGAAAGATACAATCACGAAATATCAATAACACTACTTAGGTATATGCCCATACATATACCTAAGTCATCAGTTACAGTTTGGATCCAGCTCCCAAGCCCATGCACAACCCAGTCCACATAGGAAATCACAACCTAATCCACTTAGGAAAGCACAACCTAGTCCACACAGGAAAGCACAACCCAGTCCACACAGGAAAGCAAGTCAACCATATCAATGATAATGATTGAGAATCAAGACTCACCTCACACAGGTATACACTTAGTAAGGCGATGGAGATGATCAGATGTACCCACTGATTCATCTAAGCTGTCAGACCCACATAGGATACAAGACCAACTAAGCTGTCAACCCAAAAGGATACAAACTAGCTATTCTATCGGACCCACATAGGATACAAGTACAAAGTCAAATACTACCGGAACCACATAGGATACAAGAATAGTAGTCATCGCCGTCGAACCCACGGAGGATTCCAGTACGGTCGTCATCACTGCCGAACCCACTGAGGATCCAAGTATAGTCGTCCTCGCTACCGAACTGACGGAGGATCCAAGTGAAATCGTCCTCGCTGCCGAACCCACGGAGGATCTAGGTACTGTCGTCCTCGCTGCCGAACCCACGGAGGATCCATGTACAGTCGTCATCATCGCAGCCAGCTCTAGGGTTCCCGCACACAGCACACTTGATTCCGAGAGGGTCCGCTCTATGAGCCAAGGGTTGATACATCAACTTTCACGAAGTCCATATTTGATGTATCAAAAAGTTCCTTCTCGTCAATAGGAACTCAACGCGACAGACAACGCATCAATCGGATGCCCGGTCTGAGAGTTATTGGCTTTTTCGTCCCAGGGGCTCGGTTGGTTTTTAAGCTAAAACCATCCGACCGTACTCCAGCTGTGTCCAAACCTTGAGCGGAGTAAGAAAAAAGAACCGTCTCACTAAGAGGAATCCAAAAAAGTCTGCGGCACATCAATCAGACGTCCGGAGCTCAAGTTATAAGTGTTTCCATCCCGAGGGCCCGGTTGGTTTCGTGTTCGAAACAACCCGGCCATACACAAATTTCTCCGAAACCTTGAGTGTAATATACCGAAACGACCGTCTCGATCCAAGGATCACAACTCAGTTGACGGTGTGTCGATCGGAGGTTATTAGCCCAAGTTACAGGTGTTCGAACGGATCTGTCTGTAAATAGGGGTTTGGGCCCGGTCCGACTCGGGTCCGGGTCCGGCCCAGTTGGGCGCGGCTCGGCCCACCGCTTGCCGCGACTCGGAGGCCCGCCGCTGGAGCGACCATGCGGCCCGGCTTGGAGCTGATCGCGGGGTGCGAAGGGGGGCGCCTCCCCCCTTGGAACCGAAGGGGGTACCTAGAGGGGTCCGCCCTATTTGCTAGCCGGGGGTTTCAACCCCCGGTTTTCCTGGTAACGACCGGATGATTGAGCCACGTGGGACCCGCGGGGGTCCCACCTTCAGGGTGTGCTGGCGACCGGCTCAGCCGGCCGCTCCTATGAACCGCCACGGCGCGACGGTGCCACACCTCTCCACCGCGCCCCCCCCCCCCCCCCCCCCCCCCCCGACCGTGGCCTCTTGGTGCTCCGGTGCGGCACGACGACGCCACGTCCCTCCGCTGTGGCCCGCTCTTGGCCGCTGCCTCCTTTGGCCTCACCGCCGCGGCGAGACGGCGCTGCGAACCTCCGCCGCAGCCCACTCCGGCCACGGTCTTTTTCGTTCCCGCACAGTGAAATGGCACCGCGCCGCCTTCGCCGCAAGTTCAATGATAAACAACAAGAGACGGGGAGGAGAGTCAGCCGTGTTTGTGCGGTCCGACCTCCTCCCGTTATGTTGATAACATACAGACAAAACAATGAGAATTCTCAAAGATAAAAAAGCGGAATTTTAATTTAATAAAATTGAACTTAACCCCTACCTTAATAAGTTTTCGCACATCGTCGAACCACGGAAGAAGAACGTTGCGGTGATCGGATGTCGCGGAAGATCGGCGTCGTCCCATCAATGTTGGAAAGGGAGGATCCGAGGGTGGCATCGGCGTTCTTCATTCTTCGCTGGAGGAAGAGGGAAACTCTCTAAGTGTTGGGCACCGTGCTTCGCTGCCAGCGTTTTGCCGCTTGAAGAAGCTGTCCAGAACTCTTCCCCAAGCCTCCTTTATATAGGAGTGGGAGGGCTCGTCGTAGGCACGCAAGTCATAAATGGAGGATTTATGACAGAGGGCTTCACCCAATTAATCTGCTACGGTGGCACATTAAATTGGGGAGATAGAAGGTTCCCCATTATTAAACGCGCTGGTAGTTAAAAAATAAAAAGGGGAAAAGAGGAAGGTTCCTCATTAAATTATGGGTTGACATAATTTAATGGATTGAGGTGACATTAAAAGAAGGATTTCCAATTAATGAGGGGATGTTATGGGATTAGAGGGAATTAAATGGTGGGGATCGTGAGGGCCCCACCTCTCTAACCTCCTCACTTGGGTAATTAAGTGGTTGTGGGCCCCACCCTTAATTACCCATGGGAGGGAATAACCTCCTCTAGAAATAAAAGTTGTTCCAACAATTTTTATTTCTTTCTTAAACAAACCCCCAAAAATTATCTTCTCCTCTTTTGCGAACGCATCTACGGTAAGTGTTCCCTTAATCAATTACCGGCACTGCGAGTTCATCGGTGCCTTCAGATTTTAATTCCGAGCATTGGTTCAAAAGTTAGAAAAACCCGCTCATTTGTTCACTGAACGTACCCGAGATAAACTTCAAAAATTGATTCTGGGCACACCGGGCCTCGGAATCAAGCACTGTCAGAAGCCACAGACTCGTAAAATTACAAAGTATTCACAAAAAAAATTCCTTGAAATTTATGTGTCTTTACACTCACAAACTATGGTATGAGTTTTACTAAAACACGAATTTTGGGTGATAATACAAGTGCCATTGCCCTTAGTAAAAACCCTTCACATCACTCTCATGCAAAAAACATAGATATTAGGCATCACTTTCTTCGAGATCACACACAAAAAGGATATATCATTCTTCAATTTATCATAACGTAAGATCAACTTACTGATATTTTCACAAAATCTTTACCCTCCGATAGATTTGAATACATTAAATAGAAGTTGGGAATGATAACCATAAGGTAATCCTCTTCATTAAGTTCCTGTTGAAACCAATCTCTTTATAGTAATAAGCTTCTTTTAATAGGAGGAGAAAATTTGTTTGTTAGTTTATAATTTTTTTTCATAGTTGGTTCTTCAAATTTTCATAATGGAAATTTTTCATAGTTAGTTTTTCAAATTTTCGTAATAAAAAATTTTCGTAGTTAGTTTTTTGAAATTTAGTAATGAAAAATTTTCATAGTTAGTTTTTCAAATTTTCATAATGGAAATTTTTCGTATTTAGTTTTTCAAATTTTTGTAATGAAATTTTTTCGTAGTTAGTTTTTCAAATTTTCCTAATGAAAAGTTTTCCTAGTTAGTTTTTCAAATTTTCGTAATGAAGATTTTCTTAATTGAAATTTTTGTAATGAAGATTTCAGTACTTGAAATTTTTGTAATGAAGATTTTCGTACTTGAATTTTTCATAATGAAGATTTTCGTACTTGAAATTTTCGTAATGAAGATTTCAGTACTTGAAATTTTAATAATGAAGATTTTCATACTTGAAATTTTTATAATGGAGATTTTTGTATTTTAAATTTTCATAATGATGATTTTTGTACTTGAAATTTTCGCAATGAAGATTTTTGTACTTGAAATTTTCGTAATTAAGATTTTTATACTTGTGATTTTCGTAATGGAGGTTTTCGTAATCAATTTATTTTTTAATCTAAAGTTATTCAAGAATAATATTACCTATCATGATTAATTTTCTTGGCAACCCGAAAGGTATGTTTCCTTTCCTAAGTTTTCATAATCATAGTTTACTTGCTGGTATTTTCCTTTGTATTTTAAATTTTTCGGACTCTAGTTTCCTTAAATCCGAATGTTTTTCTTAAAAACCTCAAAAGATTGGATTATATCAAAATTTCCTTGTGGATATCAAATAAACCATCAGATCTGATCAGAAGGTTTTTCAGCCATTAAATCGAGTTTAGAAGATGAATCGTCACTTCTAACACCTATATAAAGGACCCCCCTGATGGTGATCCCACATCAGATTTCAAGCCTTTGCATGCCAAAGCTCTTCCCCCTTTCAAAAGCCCGTTCTGAACCTCTCAAACCTTGAAAAAATTCGAATGTTTGTTGAAGTTCCTTCTCAAGAGATGTCAACTGTCAAGACGATTTCGGAGTGGCAAATTTATAGAGAGAGGCTGGTGCATCCGAATTTCTTCAACAAGTATGATTCGATTATCTCCAAAAACATCAAGCTGAATGGATGAGAGAGTGTCTGCATATCAAAGCCAGGTGCTCAAGACTTGGTGTATATGGATCTTCTTATTGAGTTTTATGAGTCGGATAATTTCTTTAAGGAAGAAGGCCGAGAGAAGTTTTCATTCAAAATCTATGGAAAGACCTATGCTCTTTCGTATACAAAGGCAGCTAGTTTGGTTAGAGTTCCATTTGAAGGGGGAAGCTGAGTTCTGTTCCCATAAGTTTCCGGATGTCCAAGGAAGTTTTTTCAAGGTGAAAGCTATGAAGTGTCTTGGACTTATAGATATCAAGACTTCAAAGATTTCCCACCTTTTTACAAATAACCAGATCCTTGAATTTTGGGTTCAAGGTTTTATCATTCTGAGAAAAGGTGATAAGGACACCTTGAAGAAGAGTGATATGTAAATCCTAGTTTTTTTGGTGAATCTAAGGAAGATTAACTTGATGAATCATATTCTCATTAAGATTGAGAATATTAATAATGGGAACATGAAAGCTCAGATAATTATGTATCCAGCTATCCTCTCTAAGCTGATTTTTCGGTGCCTTGAGTCTTTTAAAATTCCTTGCAGTTCCAAGCTAAGGAATTGCAAAGTCATGTTAATAAGTGAAGACACATTGAAAATAATGAATATTGGTTTTTCAAAAGACTGTAGAGCGTTTTATGACTATCTCGCGGTGCACGACGAGGCCGTGGGGAAGAAACGTGCGCCACCAGACGATTGATTAGAGAAGGTTGGGTTCTTCTTAATCACTCATATCGGGCGCACCATTTTCCGCCTCAAAATGTTCAACGGTCTCATATCCAGTAATACGTGGACCTGCTTTCCAAAGGTAGGAGTTCGCTGGGTGGTTTTACCAGCAATGCTTAAGAACTCACATTGGTCTAGAGGATGGGAAGTCGGGATCATCTCACCCTTTTGGGGGGAATTATTTCCTGTTCCAGGACTCTCTTATAGATTTAAGGTGCGTTCATATGTTCGAAAATCTTTGGTTTATACCCAAGCATCGTATCCATGGATTACTCCTGGTCGGCAATGGTCAGCTGGACACAGGGGTTCAGAATCATTTATGCTCAAGGTTTACCATCCCTCGTTGGATTAATGACCTAGAGGAGTCTGGACTCATTGAGGCGACACTAGGAGTGGTGCGGTGAACCGATGTGAAGATAGTTGGATCGACCGGTTGTTGGGTTTGAACCTCAGGGAGGCTTCCAACGTACCCTGCCTAGGAGATAGGGATCAAAGTCCACGTAGTTCGAATGGGAGTGTCGGAGAGCTGACGTGAATGTGGACCCGGGGGTCTGATGGTGATCGGGCTTGAACCTCATGGAGGCTTCCTACGTATCCCTATGGTAGGGAATCAAAGTCCTCGTAGTTCGCATTATCTTGGGGATTACGCTCTGAGGCAGCCCATAATAATGGATTGGGGATTACACTCTGAGGAGGACCATAGTAATGGATTGGGGCTTACACTCTGAGGAGGCCCATAAGAGGATTTCATGGTCGATGCTTACTCTATGCCCACGTGAGTCATGCTCGGGGTGAGAAACAAGAGGAAACAGGGATGAGATGATCACGTCGCGAAAGGTGCGTCTGTGGGAAGAAGGGTAGGGCTTACGCATAGAGGCGGCCCATAAATTTGGGGCTTACTCCGAGGTGGATTACCAATAATATATTCCTCATGTCTGGCCATGAGGGCATCCTAACTCACTGGTGGGTTGAGGTATATGATTCTACACCTATGCGCTATAACACAAGTGGGATAACACCAAGGGAATTGGAATCAGTCCGAACAAAGAGAGATGAAAAGTGTGAATTACATGCCTGACATTCATAACACAATGAGGGTTGCATGGCGATGGAGGATAACTGTTGACCATGTTTGAAACACAGCATCCATATCGGGTTTTCCTGAAATGGGGACAAACAAATGAGGGTCAACTGCTGACTGTGTTCTAAACATAGGACCTGACTCAAAGTGTTGCCAAAAGTCTTCTGAGGAATTGGCCCAGGATGGTAGGTGAGCCGATGCGGCATGGGACCAGGACGTTAGGGGGTCCCTTCGGACATTGAAGTGGATGAAGATCTGAATGAAGGACACACAAAGTGTGGGGTGGAGTGATGGAATGTTTGAACGGATTCCATTGCTCTAGAAAATATGCCACTGTGATCATGGAATTAGGCGTCTTATTCTTGGAGCATAAGACATCTCTTGTCTGGAGAAAGAGGCATCCCATGTTTGGAACATAGGGAGAACTAAATTTTATTGTCATGTAGAGAGGACTATTTCCGTATATTTTAATGTCATATGGATAGGATGAGGGCCATACAGTTTAACGTCATGTGGTCTGGACGACTAGGTTGGAGATTCCTAGCAATGGTTGGTGTGGGACTTACACAAGGGCGGCCCTTTCTGGATGAACCTAGCAAAAAGATCTAGGTAATGGGGTTATAGGAGGGTCATGAGGAGTATCTCGACTCATGACATATATAGGATGAATGTTGGGGTGGCACAAGGGTGCAATGTAAAATACTGTTGACCCGGCCTGAAAAGTTCGTGGTGCAACTCTCCATTTTTCATGGGGGTCAGTGATGGTAGCGAAGGGACCGACCTGGAGGGCTAGGACTACAACCCGACACTAAGCCAGAGCTGGGGTGTGGGGGTGCATCCCCTGCGGTATGGACCAGCGAGTGCATAGGGTTCGTCACATGGGGGCTAGCCGCAAAGGATGCGGGCCGCATAGAAGCTGGCCGCCTATGGTTCGTGGTTTGGTTGTCCGCAAAGGGTGTCTGCGGAGGAGCTGGCTGTGAGGGAGTGGGCCGCGAAGGAGGAGGCCGAGAAGGATGTCTACGAAGGAGGCTGTCTGCGAAGGAGGCTATCCACGAAGGATGTCTACAGATGATATGGCCACGAAGGAAATGGCCTCGAAGGGCGTCTACAGAGGGGCTGACACCTCTAATACTTCGCGCCCGCGTAGGGGTTCTCGCCTCCATTTCACGAACGAAACTGGTCCATAGAGGGGGTGGCTGTGAAATAGATGGCCACATGTGGTTCACGGTTTGGTTTCTCCTCTATGCCGAAGAGTGCATCCGCTGATGATATGGGGTCTGCGGATGGTCGCAAAACATTACCGCTGGGAGCGATTTCTCCAGCGTCTCCCCACGGGTTTTCACCCATCCTTCCTCCCTTACCCTCCTTTTTTTGGTGCCCCTTGGTGACTATTTATAGAGTCACGAAGAGGAAATATTTATGGGAACATGACACTTTTTGCAGAAGCCCATGAAGGAATCCCCACCCACGGATGACTCAGTCAACCGGGGTTTTTTTGAACCGAGATCCATAGGATTTCTCTACGGTCGCATACCTCTCCACTTCTATCCCGCGAATGACAGTGGTCTGCGGAGGGGGTGGCTCGTAGCGATGGACCAGCCTGGCGTCTGGCAGTCTTCCTGGTTCACGCCCGCGTAGGCGCTCCGCCCCCATTTCGCGAACGACAACGTCCGTGGGATGGAGTTTCATCAAATCGGCCACTTACTATTTCTGGGAGCCGGTATGCGGACCGGTTCGGTCCTTTTCCAAATCTTGGGGTAATTGTATTTCCCCCTTGCGGAATTTTTAGGACCCTACAATGACCTACCAGAGGAGGAAGCCGAAGCTATTCTGAAAAAATAAGAAGTGGCTGAACCATCGAAAAAGGCTAGAAAGAAGAGAAAGTTGAAAGAAGTAGAAGAGGAAGAGAAAACACCAAAAGCTAAGGAAGCTCAATCCACACCTCCAAAACCTAAGAAAGAAAAATCCTCTCCAGATGAGGTTTTAACCAAGTGGAGGGAAGAAAAGAAAAATATGAAGGAAGGAGACCCACAGTTTGGCTTGGACCCTACAGAAGCTAAGGATTTAAAATAAAAGACAACTGATGAGCTTGAGAAGCAAGCTAAAGAAAAGAAGCAATATAAGAAGATGTCGGAGGCTGAAATTGTTCAATCCCTTATGAGGGATACTAATAAATCATCCGAGAATATCCCTATACCAAAATCCTTCTTGTTAGAGGCCTTACCTGAGACACCGGGGAAGAAATTTCTCACTTTGGAAAAAGTCCAAGAAAATATTGTTGAAGAAAAAGAATCTGTAGAAGAAGTGGAAGAAGAAGAAAGCAGTGGAGACACCGAGGACCTCATAAAGAAAGTTGAAGACTTTCATGAAAAGGAAACCCCATATGAGAAACTATCAATCCAAACTTCTGAAGTAGAGTCTTCAAAGCTCACAACTCTTAGGAAGGATGAGTAAGGTGAAGATGAGATTGGTGAAGAAGAAGTTAATAAACTATCAAAGGAAGAAAGTTCAAACCATGATTTCATACACCCTGAGGATGCTGAGGCTAGAGATGAGAAAGAATATCTAGATGAAGATAATATTGTTTAGTTATTTGACAATGAACATAAATCTCCAGATGAGGAAGTCATTCTGAGAATAGATAAAGGAAAACAAGTCATTGTTGATTCTCCTATCACAGCTGTAGTGAAGAAGAAGGAAGTTGGTGGTTCATCAAAGAGAAAGCTTGTTGAGCTAGAAAAACATCCCTCACCAAGAAAAGTCTTGGATTTAGAATCATCCTCCCTTGGACATGATTTCGTAGTCCAATCCTTGAAGAACCTTGTTGGGACCATTCCGATTTTTCCAAGCATAGATTCCAAATGCTAGATGCTTCAACATACTTTAAACCAAAAATCAGATTCAGTGTCCATGGGGATGGAAAAGTGTGTCAAGATGGATGTAGAATTCAAATATTTCCTTATCAACTATGAATCCCAGAAAAGGTCTTGTAAAAAGATGGTTGGCTAGCCAAAGAAGACAATTGAAGATTTGAGAGAACTTGATGAGTTTCAAGATGGTGTCAAAGAGGCGTTTGACATAAAAGATGGAAAGATCAAGGATCTCATGAGTAGCTTTGAGGAAAAGCTAACTCTTGAGAAGAATACTTGGATTCAAGAGGTAAAGGATCTGAATGGGAAGATATATTTTGTTGCTCAAAGTTGGAAGAGAGAAAGGTATCTTCAGATCGATATTGAAGAGAAGCTAGTGAAGCAAGATGAGTTGTTGAAGGTTCAGGAAGAGGCTCTGAAGGTTTAGGAAGAAAAGATCAAAGCCTTAGAGAAGCAAGAAGAGGAAGACCACAAGGAACTCAAAAAGATGAAATGCATAGTGAAGAAATTGATACCCAAGGAGAAGGAAGGAAAATAGATCCAATCCGGTCTTTTGTTGTATTTTCTTCCTTGTACAAATTCTTCCTATCTTAATGAAATTTTAGTTGCTTGTTTTTGTTTGGATTCTTTGTACTAATATTTCAGGTAATATAATTTCTTTTCCATTACCTCAAATTCTTTTTAAAAATAAAAAAGGGGGAGAAATGAAAAATAATACTATGTAAAGAAGAAATATCCCTAAGTAAGGGGGAGTTTATCTAAGGGGGAGTTTTCATTACAGAGATTTCCGTACTCAAGATAATGAAATATCTCATTACGAAAATCTAGAATACGATCCTTAGTGTTCCAAATCCTAAGGGGGAGTTAGTCATATTCATCTTTTCCCACATGATAAGGGATATAAGTTTTATTTTTAATGTCTAGAAAAATATTTTCTAAGCCTTTTTATTCTTTTTCGTAAGGATGTTTGTGCTTTCCAAAAAGGGGAGATTGTTGAGTCAATAAGGTTTTCCTTATGACTTTTCGATTCCTTCATGATTGGGGAGATTGTTAAATAAATAAGGTTTCCTTATGACTTTATCAATCCTTCTTGCTTTGAAAATCAAGAACACCTTATCTCAAGACAAATTTCATTTTACCATATGTTTTACTTCTATAAGGGAAATTTTCCTTCCCTAAGGAAATTTGTCCTTACAATGTTCTTCATCGTTCATTATCTTGTCTAAGTTTAAAAGTCGGTTTCATATCTAAAAACTTGGAATCACATAATAGTTAGATAAAGTGAATTATGTTTTCAGGATCCGAATTCATACTCCGAATTATACTGAATTCAGACTCCAAACATTCATGAGTTTAGACTCTGAATTCTACTGAATTCAGACACCAAAATTTCATGAGTTCAGACTCCTAATTCTACTGAATTCAGACTTTGAACTTTCATGAGTTTAGACTCCAAATTCTATTGAATTCAGACCCCGAACTTTCATGAGTTCAGACTTCGAATTCTACTAAATTTAGACTCTGAACTTTCATGAGTTCAGAATCCGAATTAAAATGAATTCAGACTCCAAACTATTATGAGTTCTGACTCCTAATTCTTATGAATTCATACTTCGAACTTTCTAAGTTCGGGTTCTAAATTTTAGTGATTCCAAATTCTGAATTTCCTTGAAATTCATACTCTCGAATTCTATAGAATTCAGATTCTAAATTCCTTGAAAAATAGAATCCGAATATCCTTATATTATAGATACAAAATATGTTTTTTAGACTCCAAACTTTTATTTTTCTTAGACTCAGGAAAATTGGATTTTGGTTATGTAACCATATTTTTTCATACACTTGTTTTTGTTATAAAATGATTTCATGCATTTAGTTACTAACTAACCATTGTTTGAGTGACACGTGTACAAGTCACTCCGAAATTCAAGGAAAAATATGACCGTTGGAGGAGGGAGCCAGCCGTTGGATTTGTGCCTATAAATATGATCTCATTTGAAAGAGCTCAAGACTTTTTAGAGAACTTTGGGACAACTTATGATCTGAAGTGATTTTTAGAGAGAGATACTCTCATGCTTAGTGCGTACTGAACTTTTTGTTCAGATTACTTCGTGCGACTCTGATTGTTGCTGTGTACAATCGAGGGCTTCTGGGGATAGGAAGATAGAGGTTCTGACTACCTTGAACTTGAGGGTTTGTGGGGATAGCAAGACAAATTCCGATCTTCGTATCGAGGGCTTACCCTGGTGTGGGTAAGACAAAATTTCTTGAAAGTATAAATCAAGGGACCTTTATCCAATATTGTTGGATACCCTACTCTTTGGGATAAAAGATTTACTACTTGTTACTTGTTTGTTTCATGTTTTCCACTGTATTTTGTTTGTTGAGGAAAGTATAACTATCTTATAATTCCTTATACCTGTAATCTGATTTAGTAATATTCTATACACTTTAAGGTTGAATCTTTTTCTTTGTAAACTTTTGTTAAGTTTCATTTCCAGAATCACTTTTCCAGAATCATATTCTCAGAATCATATTTCAGGAATCAAGCGAGTGTGTAGAACTAGAGGTTTTTTGAATTAGTTTGTTTAACTTTGTTAAACTTCACCATCTTTAAAAGTTCCAAAGGAATTTTTTAAAGTATACAATTCACCCCCCCTCTTGTATATTGAGCATCTATATCATTAGATACTACAATCCATATCTACATTCATTATTTAGATCCTACATCATAAATATCAAATATAATAATTATTTCCATATTTATAACCATCTAAGTAAAATGGTGATGGAAAACAAATTACACGACTACGTAGATATGGTAAGCCATACATACACATGAGTGATGTTTTCACTTTTCATAGGATGTAAAAGAGGTTTAAAAAGGTTTTCACATAATAATACCATATAAATATATTTATGACACTAGATTTATTATTTTAGTATGGTTATAATATATTTATTGGAAGTATAAAAAGAAATAAAATTGAAAGAGTTGGTAAAGATGATTACCTCTTATTTAGTATACATCCTTTAGATAACTTTTTAAGGACCCTTGGAATGGTATTTTAAGAATATAAAAACATAAAATTCTTATATAGGTAATTCTATAAGATAATTTCGTAGGTTTTAGTTGATTTAAATGGCTAAATGTGCTATAAATAATTAGATAAGGGGTGTCTTTTTATAAGTAGGCGGAGAGACACTTGTGATTTTTAAAAATATTAAAATATAATAAAGCCACATTAATAGAAAATTGGCCCTACAATGACATATATTTGAATATAAGGAGTATATAGTCCTAATATAATCATATAATCAAAATTTTATATGTTTAGATACCATTTTAAACCTCATTATTTAGATTAACCCATTCATTAACCATTTTTAACCGTAACTATGATAACAACTATTTCAATATTAATGGGTTATAATTTAACTGATAAGGTAAAAATTGGTCATAAATGGAAAATATAAGAAATATTAGACCATATAATATCCCCCTTTATTATTTCATGATTTTTATGATTTTTAAATAATTTAATAAAATATTATTTTCATAAAATATCATTCATGTCAGTTTTGACACTATTCATTTAATTTGATTTCAAAGACATAAATAAAAATGGGGAAGTATAATATAAAACTTTAAAATATCCCTAATATGTTATATTTATCTATGAAATTATTTTAGCTCAATAATTCATTTAAATTATATTACTTTTAATGTTTTTTAAAATCATTTACTTGACTTTTTTCTTCTTACACAAGAACTGTGTTAACGTTGTGTAAGTATTTATGGTAATTATTTCAAAACTAAAATTTAAAATAAATTACCATGATAAAAAAATTAATTAATATTTTAAATAAACACTTATAACTGAACTTATCCTCCTTTTATCCATATGTAAAAATCCTATAGATATTAATGTTAAGAGAGTGACATTTTGGAATTTTCTTTACTTAAAATAATATAAATGTCATTATAGAAGTAAAATGGAATAATAATTCCATATATTCAAAGTTAGGATATGGTTGAATTAATATCATCTAATAAAATAAATGAAAGTGTTGGATAAATTTTTAATTCCTTATTACATTATTTTTAAACTTAATTTCCTGATTTACCCATTATCGAGGTAAATTTTTTTCCACCATTACTATTCATAATTTCTAAAAAATAAAAGGGTACTATTTACAAAATTTGAATCTCATGATTCCAAATAAGGAATCCATTTTATAAAATTAAATCCCTATAAGTTTTAGAAATTAATCAAAATGTGATGAAAAATGGTTTTATAGAAAAATGCATTTTTAAGCCTAAAAATTGAATCATATCAAAGTCATGTAAAATGAAGATCCTAATGGAATTAATTATATTATTTTAAATTAAATGGATATTATATAAATTTAAATAAAAATATAATTGGACTTCTAAATTACTTTATTTAAGGAAAATAAATGATAGTTTTACAAAAATCGTTATTTTTCAATATTCATTGAAAAATCAATCTTTTTAAAAATATCAAAAAAATTCACCCTAAGTTAATTTTTATAGGATAATTTAAAAAATTCTGTTAAGTTTATAAAATAAAATTTCTAAAATTGGAAGAAATTATATAATGACCCTGATCTTTTATTACAATCTTAAACATGATTTATTACATAAACTTCACCTGATACAACATAGAAGATCGAGATTTTTAGTGTCCTTGGGGCTTAGGATCATTGCATAACAACTTAAAACATGAAATGAAACATCCTTAATGAAAAATTCCTTTACATGACCACTACCTTTCCTCATACTTAGCATTTTGTGGGATAACCTAAGGACATTCATAAGAAAAGGGGTGATCTATAAAGCCTAGTAAGATAATTGATAAGAACAATATATCATGGGGTGAGCATAATCATGTCAATGGAAAAAGATCATGAACATGAGAGGAAGCATAAATAAAAGAATTTTAATGTGGCAATGCATAAAAATGAAACATCATGTCATAGTGGTTAACTACCACACATACTTGTGAACAAAGCTAGCATCTCGTTCACACATCATTTCACATTTAATCATGAGATTCATCACTTTACCCAATGCATTGGAGGTTATAACATAACCACCTATCATGGTTTATCACGGCACCACCCGTCATTTGGTTTATCATGTAACCAACCGTCAAATGTCCAAGTACCATAATAAAATCATAACACATAAAGTATTTCAAATACAAACATTTCACTAATAACATTTCATTTACAATCACAAGAAATCATTTCAAGACATTGAAATAATCAATGCTTTATCAAACCATTTTTAAAACCATTTAAACATTTAATAAAGAGATCTTTGAATCAAAGTGTCCCATACCAATTTGAAGATTTTAAAGAAATTAACATTTTAAAACAATAATTTCCATATAAATAAATCCTTAAAAACATTTTGAAAACATGGACAACAATGAATAATATTTAGAATAATTAATCTTTAAAAAATTTAAAATGATATTTTAGTTAAAGAGTTTTTAACAAAATGAGAGACGCTTGAATACAAATAATTGAGGAATAAAACTTAATTAAAACTTTATAATATCATGATAATAAAGGGATTCATGATATAATAGGCTAAAGGACAGTATATACACCATATAAGAGTGAATTTGTGCATAACAACAATGAGGTCTCAATAGAATGTAAATTGAGACGAAATCCATTATAAAGACGATATCCTTTGATTAAGGATAAATTAATTACATAATTATGTGTGACATATAATAATACACCCAATATAAGTGGATATTAAGTGAAAAACAATCAGAGTTCATTCAAACATATTCATAGAATGACACATTCAAGAATTAGATTTTTAACATAAAGAATTGAAATTGGGTAAAGAAGTTCCCTTACAGAAATTCGACATCCTAACGACGTCACTTTAAAATTCATAAAATGAGTTGATGAGATAAAAAGGGTATATCATCA
Organism: Viscum album; assembly: GCA_963277665.1. Taxonomy (NCBI): domain Eukaryota; kingdom Viridiplantae; phylum Streptophyta; class Magnoliopsida; order Santalales; family Viscaceae; genus Viscum; species Viscum album. The sequence goes on from OY728131.1 coordinate 919,655,475, forward strand.
CTTGGACATAAAATTTACATCAATAGGGATATATAAGAACACATCCCAACATAATAAGATGTAAATTAAAAGACATAACAAAAAGAAGTCTTTTAAAAAGAGGAGGGTGAAAGGCTCCCTTACCGATTGGTAACTTTCGAAACATACACCACATGAAAGAAGGATCATAAATTTAAGATTTAAATACCCATAAATGAAATTATTTTACACAGATTACAATCAGGGGCAGTGCATACACCACACAAAAGGAAATAGTGGAAAATATATCATGAATCTCACGGAAAGAAGAAGTGAGATGAAATCCCCTTACCACATAGTAATCAATCGAGTCGTATGACAAAAAGTTAATAAACACCAAATTAATCACAGAATACCATGAATATAATGAGAATAATGATAATATATATCAAATGGCAGTATAAATAATACATCACATGCAATGAATAAGTGGCGAACAATGTAAATCTCACGGAATTAAAAGTGAGATAAGAAATCCCTTACCTCGTGTCCGACTTGACTTGTTTGTTCCTTGTTCTTCCTGAATAATAATATTAAGTTAATTTATACTTAATTAAGAACCATATTAAAGTTTTTTATTCCTTTTATATCACTTATTATCATGTCATAAACATTATGAAATCATTTAAGTTAATAACGATCGTTTTGTCGATATTTGGTACTTGAGTCAAAAATAAACACCTTATAATTACAAGTTATCTCTGTAGTCAATATTCCATTATATCCAGAATTATATTCATGATTTAGATATAATATATATCATATATATTCAGTAAATATATTTATTTATAATATTACATAACATTTATAGGTAAGAAAAGAAATTCACCGTTAATGGAGACGGTAAGCCGTACGTACGCATGAACGCTATTTTCATTTAAATTTCTTATTTAATGGAATGAATAAATTATGATAAAAAGGTATATTATAATTACAGTATAATATAATATATAATTTCATTAACTCCATCTTTTATATGTCCCATTTATGGCATGAACGAGTCATATCACTTTGAGGGGGTGGTAGTCAGTACTTCCTCAAATGAAATTATCAGGTTTACCCATAATGGAAACCATAAAGGTATCATATAAATGAAAAATACAGAAGCTTAAATAAAACATAAAGATAATATATATTATATATAAATACATTTATATCATAATGTCAACCATGAGAGGCGATAGGAGTTAATTGAACAATCATCGTTTCATGAGGCGTTAGTTTTCCATCCACAGAAACAGTATGTTCATTACCCATTAGATGGAGGTGTGTGTAAGTGTAGTTTGAATAATTATCCTAAAAAAATCATAATATATTTAGGATACTGGTGTTGTTACAAAATAAAGGAATAAAAAGAGTTTAAGGGGTTGGAGAAGTAAAATAAAACAAAATAACTTAAGAGAAGATGTTACCTTTAAATTGAGTAACTCCCCGTGGTTTGAACCAAATGGGTTTCTTGAAGTGATTTATGCTTAAGGTAAGGCTATTGGATGCAGAGAGGGATATTGGGAGATTATTAGAGTAGATTTTTTATGATCCAAAGGCTTGAGAAGTGTGAGGAATGAGTTTGAAGTGAGGGATTTTTATAAGGGAGAGGAGGGGCTCTTTAGGAAAGTTTGAAACAATTATTTTATTATAAACACAAATTCGGTTTCAGAAGGTCAAATATTAGATACAAACTATGTTAAGATGAATTATGGTAGAAATAAAATAATCCAGTATGAATTGGACATGTTTTGTATATTGTTTTAATATTTATAATCTTATTTATTTAAATCATTTATTATTGAGGTATATATTGCATCATTATCGTGTCATAAATAATTTTATTTATTTGATTTAAAAAAATTATAAAAAAAATATAATGATGTATTAAATCTTTTTATATTTCCAAATAATATTTATAGTCTAATATATATCTTATATAACCCCATGTAAATATTTATTTACTAAAAGATATTTGTTTTTGTCATTTTTGTCTTTACTTTAAAATAATTAATATAAAATGTCATTATTACTCCCATGTGGCTCCATGGGGTCCCAAATTCGACCCAAGGATGCCCATGGTCGTATATGTATCAAAACATAGTATTAGGAAACTTGTTAGGGTAATTTAATATTATTATAATATTATATTTTATTATATTTACCTTTTAATCATGGTAAATAAAATATTTACTAAAGTAAATATTTAAAATGGATAAAAATAAAAGTTACCTATTTACACAATTTGGACCTACTGATTCCAAATATGGAATCAATTTTTCTAAATTCAAACCACATAAGTGGAATAAATTAACTTAAAATTAATTCCTACTGTCAAAATAAATAGCGGGTTTTTAAGAAACAATATCTGTCAAAAGATTGAAAGTTGTTTATGCCCAATTTCATAGTGAAATTTCCTATAATGACCAGAATTGGATTAAAAATTGAAAATATATTTTAATTAAACTTTAAAACCAATTAAAAAGATAATCTAACCATATAAGTAAATTAGATAAAAAGACACTTTTGAATTAAAATACAGTATTTTTCATTATTCATAAAAAAATAATTTTGTCAGAAAAATACCAAAATTTTATCCAAAGTAAATTTTTATGTCCCGATTCTGAAGAATAATTTTATTTTGTAAAATATAACATATAAGAGTGAAAAAAACTAGATTTAAATAGGGTTCTCCACTAAAAGGAAGTAAATCGACCTTTTAAAGGAAATTTTGCTTAAAATTAGATTCATTCACATTTTAAGCCTCCAACTTTTATTAGATAAATATAAAAACATTTAACAAACATGTATAATCATATTTAAGTTAGTTATATTCATTCCCGCCAATACAATGTCTTGGCATTAACTACCAATTAAAATAATATTATTATTTTAGGAGTGTGTAACGTAAGATTTCGAAGAAACCCGTTGTTGGGTATCGGGTACGCCATCGAACATAGTATCCCATTCAAAGTAAAATTAATCTTTAATTCACAAATATTAATACATATAAAAAATTATTATTCTTTATTTACCTTGGATGTTAAATTATTCCCCCAATTTGGAAATTGGGTCATTACAATTTTAAAATTGGGCTTAGAAACTTAACTAAAAGACCCACATCAGAAAAGAGTTAGTAAAAATATCACTTTAAAAGAAAGAAAGAGAAGTACAATGGTCACCCAAGTTAACCAATACTAGGATTCCATGTAGGAAAACATGGATATGGAAGAGGGAACAAACGGCCATGTTCTGATGGAGAGTGATAGAAGACATTATTTGGAGAAAGTTAACCACCAGAAAATCACAAACATATGATGTGTTAAATGGTCTTTGATTACCCAGTAGGAAACATAAACCAACAACATTTTTGTTTTAAGTTCCTTTTCATAATTTTGAGGAATTCATTTTCTACATAGAATAAGAACATAAGGAAATATACTTACCTCCAAGTAGAGTTTCATCCTTTAATAAGTTTCTACCAAAAACTAATCTTCTCTCTAAATAACGAGCATTCAAAAATACTTGGTCACATAAAAAGCACAAGAATCACATTTTAGAGAATCACATAATCCATACAAAAATAAACATATATTTCCCATGTCTTTGGAAATCAACTAAAACAAAAATTGTTAGTACAAGATCATATAATCTCCAAAAAGGATAATCCTTTATAAATATAAATACTACTATTAATATTAAAAATTCAACAAAAAGTACCCAAAGTTCCTGAAAGACCATTCAATACAAAATCGTCCTTAAAATTCTTCAAAATACTCCAAACTAATATTGAAACCCAAAACTCAGAAGGATTTAATCACATAGTCTTCCACAATAAATCTTAACATTTATCTCCAAATAATATCCACTACTCTTAAAGTCTCATACTAAAGTGTAATTAACCTAATCACATATTCTCTATGGTAGGTTAATAATTTTCCATAAACATCCCAAATTGCCATATGTCCTCAATAAATACATAGGTTCTTATAAAAAAATCAACAATTCCTCCACAATTTAAATCCAGTTGTATTTTATTTTCCTTAGGCATATAGTATTCCAAAAGAGAAAACATCTTCCAAAATAACTTTTATCATTTAATCACCAAATCATTTTCTATTAATAAGGATATCCATTAGATAAATCATAACATCCCAAAATCAACTTATTACTGATCCATAAAACCATTTAGCTTAAAAGAATAAGTCATACTAACCAGGTACTTCACGTAGTCTAGTGGTAGGTGATAAATCCCAACCGTACTTTGGTTGTGGGTTCGATTCTCACAGCTTTGTCTAATGCGACGGGTTGTCACACGGTCTGCGTGTTGTCCTTTTTATAAAACTAAAAAATTACCCTAACATGTTTCAACCTTAAAGGTTTTCTTATAAATTTTATTTTCATACCAACACATTAAGATAGTTCTTCTTGTATGCAGACAAGGATGTAATTTCTTGTTAATCCACTTACTCAATACCCACCAAAACTTAGGGATATCTTTATTACACTTAGTCTTGTCTCTAAGGCTTTACTAGGGTTTTCTAATCCTAATCCCAAAAATAAATAAACCTATCCTGTGATACCAACTATAACGACCTTGATATTTTATTACAAACTTAAACATGATTTATTACATAAAATTCACCTAATACAACATAGAAGATCGATAGGTTTAGTGTCTTTGGGCCTTAGTATCATTACATAAGAACATAAAACATGAAATGCAACATCCTTAATGAAAACTTCAATTACATTACCAATAACTTACCTCATACTTAAAATTGTATGGGATAACCTGAGGACATGCCTAAGAAAAGGGGTAATCTATAAAGCCCAGTAAGAGAATAGATAAGAACAATATAGCATGGGGTGAGCATAATCATGTGAAAGGAAAAAGATCATGAACATGAGAGGAAGCATAAATAAAAGAATTGTAATGTGGAAATGCATAAAAATGAAACATCATGTCATAGTGGTTAACTACTACACATACTTGTGAACAAAGCTAGCATCTCGTTCACACATCATTTCACATTTACTCATGAGATTCATCACTTTACCCAATGCATTGGAGGTTATAACATAACTACCCATCCTAGTTTATCACGACACCACTCGTCATTAGGTTTATCACGTAACCACCCATCAAATGTCCAAGTACCATAATAAAATCATAACACATAAAGTATTGCAAATAAAAACATTTCACTAATAAATTTTCATTTTCAATTACAAGAAATCATTTTAAGACATTGAAATAATCAATGATTTATCAAACCATTTTCAAAACCATTTAAAACATTTAATAAAGAGATTTTTGAATCAAAGTGTCCCATACCACTTTGAATATTTTAAAGTAATTAACTTTTTAAAACAATAATTTCCATATAAATAAATCCTTAAAAACATTTTGAAAACATGGACAAAAATGAATAATATTTAGAATAATAAATCTTTAAAACATTTAAAATGATTTTTTAGTTAAAGAGTTTTTAACAAAATGAGAGACACTTGAATACAAATAATTTAGGAATACCATTTAATTAGAACTTTATAATATCATTATGATAAAGGTATTCATGATATAATAGGCCAAAGGACAGTATATACACCATATAAGATTGAATTGGTGCATAACAACAGTGAGGTCTCAATAGAATGTAAATTGAGACAAAATCCATTATAAAGACGGTATCCTTTGATTAAGGATAAATAAATTACATAATTATGTGTGAAAAATAATAATACACCCAATATAAGTGTATATTAAGTGTAAAAAAATCAGAGTTCATTCACACATATTCATATTATGACACATTCAAGAAGTAGAAGTTTAACCCAAATAATTGAAATTAGGTAAAGAAGTTCCCTTACAGAAATTCGACAGCCTAACGACGTCACTTTAAAATTCAAAAAATGAGTTGATGAGATAAAAGGGTATCTCATAACTTTTACATAAAATTTATATCAATAAGGATATAGAAGAACACATCCCAACATAATAAGATGTAAATTAAAAGACATAACAAAAAGAAGTCTTTTAAAAAGAGGAGGGTGAAAGGTTCCCTTACCGATTGGTAACTTTCGAAACATACACCACATGAAAGAAGGATCATACATTGAAGATTTAAATACCCATAAATGAAAGTATTTTACACAAATATTATAATCATGTTCTGTGCATACACCACACAAAAGGAAATAGTGGAAAATATAACATGAATCTCAGGGAAATAAGAAGTGAGATGAAATCCCCTTATCACGTAGTAATCAATCGATTCGTATGACCAAAAGTTAATAACCACCAAATGAATCAGATAATACCATGAATATAATGAGAATCATGATAATATATATCAAATGTCAGTAGAAAACATACACCACATGCAATGAATAAGTGGCGAACAATGTAAATCTCACGGAATTAAAAGTGAGATAAAAAATCCCTTACCTCGTGTTTGACTTGACTTGTTTGTTCCTTGTTCTTCCTGAATAATAAAATTAAGTTAATTCATACTTAATTAATATCCTTATTAAAGTTTTTTATTCCTTTTATATCACTTATTATCATGTTATAAATATTATGAAATCATTTAAGTTAATAACTGTCGTTTTGTTGATATTTGGTACATGAGTCAAAAATAAACACATTATAATTACATGTTATCTATGTGGTCAAGATTCCATTATATCCAGAATGATATTAATGATTTAGATATCACATATGGTATATATATCCAGTAAATATATTTATTTATAATATTACATAACATTTAGGGGTAAGAAAAGAAATGCACCGTTCATGGAGACGGTAAGCCATACGTACGCATGAACACTACTTTCATTTCAATTTCGTATTTAATGGAATGAAAAAATTATGATAAATAGGTATATTATAATTCCTGTATAATATAATATATAATTTCATTAACTCCATCCTTTATACGTCCCACGTATGGCATGAACAAGTCATATCACTTTGAGGGGGCGGTAGTCCGCACTTCCTCAAATGAAATTATCACGTTTACCCATAATGGAAATCATAAAGGTATGATATAAATGGAAAATACAGTAGAATAAAGAAAAAATAAACATAATATATATTATATATAAATACAATTCCATCATAATGTTCACCATGAGAGGCAATATGAGTTAATTGAATAATCATCGTTTTGTGAGGCGTTAGTTTGCCATCCAAAGAAACAATATGTTCCTTACCCATTAGATGGAGGTGTGTATAAGTATAGTTTGAATAATTCTTATAAAAACATCCTAATATATTTAGGATACTGGTGTTGTTACAAAATAAAGGAATAAAAAGAGTTTAGGGGGTTGAAGATGTAAAATAAAACAAAAGAACTTAAGAGAAGATGTTACCTTTAAATTGAGTAACTCCCCTTGGTTTGAACCAAATGGGTTTGTTGATGTGATTTATGATTAAGGTAAGACTTCTAGGATTAATATAGGGATATTGGTAGCTTATTGGAGAAGATTTTTTAAGAGACTAATGCTTGATAAGTGTGAGGAATGAGTTATAAGTGAGGGATTTTTATAAGGGAGAGGAGAGGCTCTTTAGGAAAGTTTGGAACAATTATTTTATTAAAAACCCAAATTAGGTTTCAAAAGGTCAAATATTAGATAAAAATAAAGATAATATGACTTATGGTCAAAATAAAATAAACCAATACGAATTGGACAAGTTTTGGATATTTTTTTTAATATTTATAATCTTATTTATTTAAATCATTTATTATAGAGGTATATATTGCATTATTATTGTGTCATAAATAATTTAATTTATTTGATGTAAAAAACTATAAAAAAATACCATGATGTAGAAAATATTTTTATATTTACAAATAATATTTATATTCGAATAGATATCTTATATAACCCCATGTAAAAATTTATTTACTAAAAGATATTTGTTTTTTTCATTTTTGTCTTTACTTTAAATTAATTAATGTAAAATGTCATTATTACTCCCACGTGGCTTCATGGGGTCCCAAATTTGAACCAAGGATTCCAATGGTCAGATATGTATCAAAAACTAGTATTAGAGTACTTGTTAGGGTAATTTAATATTATTATAATATTATATTTTATTATTTTTACCTTTTAATCACGGTAAATAAAATATTTACTAAAGTAAATATTTAAAATGTCTAAAAATAAAAGTTACCTATTTAAACAATTTTGGCCTACTAATTCCAAATATGGAATCAATTTTTCCAAATTCAAAGCACAAAAGTGGCAGAAATTAATTTAAAATTAATTTCCACTGTCAAAATAAATAGTGGGTTTTTAAGAAACAATATCTGTCGAAAGATTGACACTTGTTTATGCCCAATTTCAAAGTGAAATTTCTTCCAATGGCCAGCATTGGATTAAATAGTAAAAATATATTTTAATTACACTTTAAAACCAATTATGAAGATAATCTAACCATATAAATAAATTAGATAAAAATTCACTTTTGAATTAAAATACAATATTTTTCATTATTCATAAAAAAAGAATTTTATCAGACTAATACCAAAATTCAATCCAAAGTAAATTTTTATGTCCCGATTATAAAGAATAATTTTTTTTGTCAAATATAACATATAAGAGTAACTAAAACTATATTTAAGTAGGGTTATCCATTAAAAGGCGGTAAATCGACCTTTTAAAGAAAATTATGCTTAAAATTAGATTCATTCACATTTTAAGCCTCCAACTTTTATTGGACATATATAAAAGACATTTAACAAACATGTATAATCATATTTAAGTTATTTATATTCATTACTGCCAATAAAAAGTGTTGGTGTTAACTACTAATTAAAATAATAATATTATTTTAGCAGTGTGTAATGTAAGATTTTGAAGAAACACGTTGTTGCGTATCGGGTACGCCATCGAACATAGCATCCCCTTAAAAGTAAAGTTAATATTTAATTCAAAAATATTAATAAAAATGAAAAAGTCTTTTTCTTTATTTACCCATGATGTTACAAATTAATTATAATTTCAATTCACAAAATGTAATTAAATCATTTTTTAAGAAAGTGCATTTTTGAAGCATAAAATGACTTCATTAAAAATTGAGTGCATTTTTACTAAGAATTAATAAATAAATTTGTATTGAGTCGGACTATTATAAATATAATTTATAATTTAGCTACTCATATTCATCCCCTAAAATTAAATGGCTAGGTTATCACATTCAAATAATAATACTTTTATGATCTATCTCAATTCATTTAAAGCTCGATGTTGCGTGTTAAGAAAGCTATTGAACACTTAAAATTATTCAAAGAGAATTATATCTTAAAAACTATGTATTTTAAAAATATTAGGTACGAATACTATCCCAATTTGATCAAGGTAATATCTAAAGACATTTTTATCAAATTAATGAAGATATTGGGGGAATTTTTAAGTTCAGAAGGCATCACTACAAATTCATTGTGTCTATATCTTGTACAAAAGAATATCTTGGGTATTTCCTATATTTTCACCCTTAATTGATGATATCTAAATGAAAGGTATACCTTTGAGACATACTGACCCCCTTTTAGTTGATTAAAAAAGTCATTAGTTTGATGTTGAGGATACTTGTTCTTGATCATGATCTTATTAATTTCATGATAATCAATGTATAGACACATTTATATATCCTTATTATTAAAAAAGAGGATAGATGCACCCTATTGTGATGCACTTGGTTGTAGAAAATCCTTATAAAAATTATCTTGGATTTATTTTTTCAATTATTTTAATTCAACCTAAGATATTATATGAGGAGTTTTTGATATAGGCATAACACCAAGTATGAGTTCTATTAAAAACTCAACCACACAATTTAAGGGAAGATCAAGAAACCCTTCAGAGATATATCAACATATTCCCTCATAAAAATCATATTTTCAATGTTGATATTCTATCCATCCATTGGGGCTAAATTCCCCTCATGATTAGGTATTAAGACCCGTATAAGGAATGTAATTTCCGTAGGGTGTTCATGGTAATCCTCTCTCTTATAGATGAACATGAGATATTTTGATATATAAAATGTTATTTCTATATAATTATAATTGATATAAGCTCAATAGTGATTGATACATTACATGAACAAAATCACATCAAATTTGACCAAAGAGAGAGTAATAAAATTTACAGGAAGCACATTCCTATAAACCTAAATTGGGTAAGAGTTATAGACTTGGGATAAAATCATCATACCATTAAGAGTTTTCAATGACAATTCAATATCTAATCATTGGGAATATGAATTAATAGTCTTCGATTAAAAATTATAAGTTTTATTTTGAAAAGAAAAAGAAAAAAAGATATAAACAAAATCAAGGAGGGATAAGATGGTGGATTCATAGGGAATTCTCACATATTAAGGGTCTTACAATTTGATGGTAAATAACCAATGCTGAAATAAGTAATCAAAACCTTTGAGTGGTCAATTTTGGAAGCTAGATGATTAGCTAAAATATTACCCTTATTCCACATGTGTAATATATTCAAAACTTATTGGAGTACACTTATACATGATGTGATGATAAAAGTAATTATCCAATGACTAGAAGAGAGACACAACAAGTATTATCCCACCAACTCTATATCTAATTCAAAATTAAAGAGCACAGTGTTGTACAAATTATTGAGTGATAGGCCAGTGACCATTTTATGGCCTTTTGTAAGTAGAGAGCTTCCCTCTCTATATAATGTAGAGTAATCCATAATTATAGAACCTTGGTAATACAAAATAATACCTATTTCATGTAGTATTTCTTGAACAAAAGATCCATCTGATTAAATATTCATCCCTTAACTAGGAAATTTCTTTCAAATCCAATTCCCTTCTCACTCTCTATTAATAGCCGATTCAGTGCAGATAGAGTGGGGGATATGTCCCCAAATGTATTGAGGTGTAACGATATTCTTACATAATGACATAACGGAAACCAATAAGAAAAGTAATTTGGATCCAATATGACCTTCTATAGGCCTCATTCTATGAGGATGAATTATATTACACATTACCCAAATGATACAACAACTTTCTATATAGATCATATTAAGGGACTATGATTCAAGTAGAACACCTGCATTGATTTTGAAGCATATAGTAAGGAAGTGTCCTAAGGAGCTGTAGTAAACATTACCTCCTATAAAACTATTGAGTTTAAACCATATGTAGCTCACCCACTCCCCTTTAGTAAATAAATGGTTGATAAAATCCATTTTGGGATTCACATATCACATGTATTTAGAGTTGATATGGATACATTTATTTTTAACATTCACATATGTGGGAATGGATTAATTTTGAATACACCATATAAGAAAATCAATCTTATTATGGATATTTTGTCTATAGATACTATTTTCAATTTCATTATCATTGATCTACAAATGAATAAACTTACGATAGTCTGATATGCTGAAGGAACTTGATGTTGAGGGATGAAGAAACCAAGATTAGTTTCCCAAACTGTTTGGATAGTAGAAAATATAATTTTAATCACATTTAAAGAAAACTTTAATGAATGATAGGTGTTCCCTAGCCTACCTAAATCTCCAGCCTGGAACTAGAGGCCTTTGGAAGAAGATATATATTCCAGGAAATTTATATTTCCATAACATTATATACCCCCTATCAATGATATACTTATAATTATCATAGATGACGTGAACAGGTTATCAGAGGATACACCATAGATGAAAGTCCATGAAACTCATATCAATCTAGTAAATAGGAGAGATATTATAATTATTTCTAATGATTTTTTCCCAAATGTATTTCATTGAGAATTAATCCTAAATAATTTTATCATATATTCTTTACATTTTTTCGTTGATCCTTATAATATTAATACCACCTTTCTTTACCAGCCTCAATAGATTAGACCAACTAGCCATGTGGTGTCTACCTTCCCACTAAGAGTCCCATATAATGATATTGAGAGTGATTTCAATATTTATAATCATATAACTAGGATCTTGAGTAACTAAAATGAAATTAATTGTAATGGAAAATAGAACACTATTAACTCTTGTGATTATACCTCTAAAGGATATGATATGAATCTTTTGATTAGTGATTCTAACCATAATATTATTGATAATTACAAAAACTAGTTGGATACTAAATCTTCCATTCGATAATGAAGAACCCAGATAATCCATAGGGAAATTCCTTTTAGAGACTCCAAGACAGTCTTCACTGAGTTTGGAATTCCTACTAATGCATTTTCTAGAGATATAAACACTACTCTTGATTATATTGATGCATTGACCATTCCCATTTATATATCCATTCAATATCCTATCAAACCATTGGATCTAGTTGCTTCTACCATTAATAAATAATATAATATCATCCATAAAAAATATGGGATATTTTGGTGAAGCTATACCAACCTCTAAAAATTTTCACTATCCCTCTGGAAATCTCACAATTGATATTCCAACTATAAGTGTCCTAGGCCCGGACAAATTAACTTGGGACAGGATCTCTATGAAGTAGAATCTAACCTTACTTGAAGAGTGTAAATCTATTTCCCATATGGGATACCTAGAACCACATTGAATAGTTTAATCAAAAGAAGAGGTCACAAACCCACTCAAATAAGACACACCATCGCATGACTCCCAGAATGAAGCTCTATTATAATTTCTCATATTTATTTCCCATGTCAATCATTTAATTGAAGTGGGATCCAACAACTTTCCTATAAATAATTATTATAATTTATTATTCCAAGATTATTTCTCCCTATATACTTTTTTATTTTAATGAAACCAAATTTCTTGTCTGATATTTGATAAATAAGGACAAGGGAGAGACTTTTTTAAGAAAAATTACACACACTAATGGGTTAAAACATACCTAATCCCTGTGGTTAAATAACCATAGTGATTAAAATAAGAATGTTTATAGTGGTGAATCTAGGGATTAATCCTAATTTTAAGTAATCTTACACCACTTTGATTATTTATTTTTTATGCAGTCCCAAGAAGGAGTGTAAGATGAGCCTAAGAATCCATTCAACCTTGGGGGATTGTTTGGGTTGAGACTAAAAATGTCTAATAAGGTCTACACTTCCCACAAAATGAATTTTATCAAGTTATTATCACATTACTTGACCATTATTAGAATATTTTCTTATAATTTATCCTTAAATTCATTAATTGAGGACTTATATCTCTTTCTTTGATGCGGGACTGAGAGTAAGGTGGTGAAGTAAGATATCTCAAGTTGGATAGTAGTATCTATACCACTAGTGTATGAGACATCCTTGAGTTATATATTGAGCTTCCCAAAAAAATATTCTCCCTTATACATGTATGAAATTAATTTGTGTTTCTATATCCTTCCCCTAGTTGTCTATATCTAAATATTTCTCTTTCTAATTTTCACTACAATCAGTTTATCCTCTAGATAACATTTTTTATTATAGATAAGAATAAAGGTATCATCATCATAATGTTTCTATAATTTACCATCCATTTGGAATATCTTTTAGTAAATCTCTTTCAAGGAGGTACTAGAGATCAGTTTCCCACAATTTTATTTTAGAATACCTCCTTTTAATATTATGATTTTGTTTTGGAGTTCCAACCATGCATTCCCTTGCATGTGAGAATTCCATGATGAGAGAACCATATAATTGGAAGAAACATATTCCATCTAATGATTAGGAAAAATTAGTTATGAACTATAACCATAGAAAATTAGATCATTAGAATTAGTGGAAAGTGACTAGATAAGGTCTGGGACATGTGGCTGATAGTTTAATATGAGAAAATAGAGATTCTTATATATTGGATAGGCACTTTTCCAATCGAATACAATTTATACTTCTTCCTTTCTTATTATTACCCCATGTTAATCCATTTCCAATGAATCCCATTTTCATGGTATTGTTGTGAGAAATAAAGGATCAAAAATCATGCATAACCCAATGTGAACATAACCCTATTTTCTTTTTTGACTGTTCAATGATAGTGTTAAAGTCACCTCCAATGAACCATGTGCTAAATCTTGGTTTGAAAGGAAAAAGATAATTTATAAGATCTTATCCTTTTCCTACCTCATATTTTAGATAAAATATGTATAAGTAAAATGAAATTTAATAATTTTTAAGCTTGATAGTAATATGTTGGATGGAAACACTAATATGCTTCACTTGAATCTATCTTTTCCGGAAAAATAAATTGTGGGTGTTACATGGGATCCCATGAATGAAATTAGTTTCATTTAGTTTGGTATCAAACTCTTAGATGGAATATAATATGTTCTTGGGATTGAAAAATAATAGATAGAGATATGAATGGGACATAGAACCTCAGAAAGTTATTCAAATTTTTATGGGGATACAATTCCCTTGGAATTCCATATTAGAGAGGATGTCATGAGAAGAAGGAAGGGAATTACCTTAAGTATGAGATGCCTTGTACTTGAGGATAAAGGAGTAAAATTATAGATTTGGTCTTTGATAAAGTAACCAAACAATTATAGGAATAAGTACAATGTTTTTTTCTTCCTTCGATGGACAAAAGAAAGAGTTGAAAACTTGAGATCTTCACCTACCATCACTAGAACCCCAAAAGAGATGGGAGAGGAGATTGGAACATTTGAGAAGTTTGGAACCAAATACTAATTGGGTATCATGGGAGAATAATAAGCATTGGGAATATTAGGTATTTTGACATTGGTTAAATAATGAAGATCCTAATTGACTATAGAAGTGCGAAGTTCCAGATGAAGCATGTCTATAGATGTTTGACCCTTGAAATGGCGAGGATACATAACTATAAGTACGCAACCTTAATATATTATATAATATTTAATTAAATGGATAATTCACATAGATTATATTTTTTAGGTTTATAGTTTTAGACAATTAGGCCATAACTATTACATTACATCTCAAAAATTACAAAGAAGATACTTCTACTCAGTTTCCATTTTTTTCATAAAATAAAAACTCTTGAAAAAAAGAGTCATGTCTAATTCCATGTTTTAGACAGCATGAATTTTCCTTGATCTCATCCTTGACGCTATTCATCTTTAATTCCTGTGAAAAAACATTTCAAAACATTGGATGAGCATAAAAAACATAGTAAGAGTTATAAAATAAAGAAAGAAATCATTAGTCCATCAATACATACAAAACATAAACTCTTTTAATTACCTCATGAAATCATAATATTTATAAATAAAACATATTAATCACAAATCATAAAGGTAACTTGTGGCATCCATAACATACTTACATTGTAGCTTTCAGAGCTACGTAGACATTTGAAATACCCATCATAGTATATTCTCTAAATCTCTTAGGAGAAACATTCACGTTTACCCCCGTCACATTACCCAATTAATTGGAGAGCTATCTCAGGCTCACCCACTCTAGGTTTATCATGTAACCACCCATATACGTAAACAATTCCCAAGAACCATAACATATTCATAGCACATAAAACAAAAAAAAGAAAAGATAACATTTCCACATTTCAATCACAATATATTATTTAAATATATTGACATAACAAATCCAATATAAAAACCATTTTCAATACCAAAATACGTAAAAGATTATATGGTATTTGTTTTCCTTTTAAAAAACATTACATCTTGTTAAGGAATCCATAGATCAAATAATACTCACGGCGGAAGAAAAGTTCATTGTCACCACTTACGTTAAAAAGAAACATTTTTTTGTCATTTAGTAAAATGCATCGTAGAAAAAAGATTCCCTTTGAATGAAATTAAAAGTCAAAGGTGTTTATACACCGTATAAAATAATGTTGTGTATAAAACAAAATATTCCTCAATGAAAGGAGATTAAGACGAAGTCCCTTACCTCGTGTCCGACTTGAACCGTTTGTTCTTTAATCTCATGAATAATAAACTAAAGTTAAATTCTACTTGATTAAGAACCTTTTTAAAGTTTATTATTCTTTTAATATCTATTATTTCCATGTTATAAATGTTATGTAATCATTTAAATTAATAATTGTCATTTTGTCGATATTTGGTACTTGAGTAAAAAAATGAACTTCTAATATTTACAGGTTGCCCATGTGGTCAAAAGTTCATTATCTACAGAATGATATTCATGATTTATATATAATATATATAATATATATCTATTATATATATGTATTTATAATAGTACATAACATTTGGAGGTAATAAATGAAATACACCATTCATGGAGACGATAAGCCGTACGTACACATGAACGCTACTTTCATTTCTATTTCATATTTAATGGAATGAAAATTTAATGATAAATAGTTATATTATAATTTAAGTATAATATAATATATAATTTCATTAACTCTATCCTTTATACATTCCACGTATGGCATGAATGAGTCGTATCACTTTGAGGGGGCGGTAGTCCGCACTTCCTCAAATGAAATTATCATGTTTACCTATTATGGAAACCATAAAAGGTATGCCATAAATGAAAAATAAATAATCATAGAGACAAAATAAATATAATATATATCACATATAAATACAAATCCATCACAATGGACACCGTAAGAGGTGGTAGGAGAAGATTGAACAATCATCGTTTCGTGAGACAATAGTTCGCCGTCCATAGAAACAGTATGTTCATTACCCATTAGATGGAGGTTTTTGTAAGTGTAGTTAGAATAATTCTCATAAAAACAACCTATTATAATGAGGAAACTGGTTTCGTTATAAAATATATGAATAAAAAGAGTTTAGGGGATTGGAGAAGTAAAATAAAAGAAAATAACTTAAGAGAAGATGTTACCTTTAAATCAGGTAACTCCCTTTGGTTTGAACGAAAAGGATTTCTTGAAGTGCCTTATGAATAAGGTAAGGCTTCTAGATGGAATATAGAGATCTTGAGAGATTATTTTGGTAGATTTTGGACGATCCAAGGGGTTTTAGAGGTGTGAGTAATGGGTTAGAGATGAGGGATTTTTATAAGGGGCAGGAGGGGCTCTTTAGAAATTTTGAAAATATTATTTTATTGTATAATTATTTTCAGTTTATAAAGGTCAAAAAATTATTAAAGTAGAATATAAGATTACTATTGTTTAAAATAAAATCATCCAATAATAATTGGATAGGTTTTGGATATTTTTTTAATCTTTTTAATCTTATATATTTAAATCATTCGTTAATGAGGTAAACACTACATCATTATTGTGTCATAAATAATTTTATTTATTTGATGTCTAAAAATTATAAAAAAATACCAAGATATAGGAAATATTTTTATATTTATAATGAATATTTATAGTAAAAAATATAAATTATATAACCCACATTAAAATTGTTTTATCAAAACAATACATGTTTATGATATTTTTATTTTTACTTTAAATAAAACGTTATTAATGTCATTATCTTACCCAAGTGGCTTTCAAAGGACAAAAGTCTCACCCAAGGATTTTCTTGTTTGGAAATTACTCATCCAATATGGTTAGTTCAATTGTTAATGTAATTTTATATTATTATAATATTGTTTTTACCTTGAATTACCTTATTTACCTTTAACCGCGGTAAATAAAAGTCAAAAGTTATTCTTCACCAAAAATTATTTTCATCTTATTGAACCACATTTTAATTAATAATAAAAACCGTGTGTGTAATATTTTCTAAATTCAATTCACAGAATCATTAAAATTTCATTTAAATGAAAAATTCTGTTCTTTAACTACTACTTAGTGTTTTTGCTATTCATCAAAGATTGAAGGTTTTCATAAAAATACGAAAAATTCGGCCTAAGCTATATTTGATATTCTGAATTTAAAAATTATGTCTATTTTACCAAATTAAAAACATAAAATCTGGATTAATTAATTTAAAATTATTTCCCGTTGTCAAAACAAAAAAGCGTTTTTTTATGAAATAATAACTATCAAAAGACTGACAGTTGTTTATGTTCAATTTCAAAGTGAAATTACTTCAAAAGACCAAAATTGGATTAAATGGTAAAAATATAATCTAATTACACTTTAAAACCAATTAAAAATATAATCTAACTATATAAATAAATTATATTAAAATTTAGTTTCGAATTAAAATATAGTATTTTTACTATTCATTAAAAATAATTTTTATCAGAAAAATACTAAAATTTTACCCAAAGTAAATTTTGATTTCACGATTCTAAAGAAGAATTTTATTTTGTCAAATATAACATATAAAAGTGAAAAAAACTCTATTTAAAAATTGTTTTCCATCAAAAGTCGGTAAATCAACCCTTTAAAGAATATTGGAGTTTTTATGGTTAAAATTTGATTATTTCTTATTTTAAGCCTATAAAATTTATTGGATAAATATAAAAACAATTAAAAAACATGTATAATCATATTTTAGTCAGTTCTATTCATTCCCACCAATATAATGGTTAGGCGTTAACTACCATTTAAAATATTATTATATTGTTTTTTTAGTATGACTCAACATTGTGTGAAACATAAGATTTCAAAGAAACTCGTTGTTGGGTATTGGGTACACCATCGAACATAGAACCCCTTTTAAAATAAAATTATTATTTAATTCAAAAATATGGAAATGTATTATTCTTTATTTACTTGGGATGTTACATCCTCCCCCCTTTTGGAAATTGCATCCTCGCAATTTTGACTCACTTATCAAATAAGTGGGGGTATTTATCCCTCATAGCATTTTCAGATTCCCATGTTGCCTCTTCAACCATATGGTTTTTCCACAAAACCTTTACCTGAATAATTACCTTATTCCGCAACACTTGCTCTGTTCGGTCAAGAATCTGAACTAGTTGTTCTTCATAAAAGAGATTCTCTTCCAACTGAACTACCTCTGGGCTCAAAACAAGAGATGGATCTGACATATACTTTCTCAATATTGAAACATGAAAAACATTGTGTAACTAGGATAAACATGGAGGTAAATCCACTATATAATAAACTGATCTAACTTTCTCTAGGATTTCATAAGGTCCAATGAACCTCAGACTCAACTTTCCCTTCTTACCAAAACGCATCACACTTTTCCATAGAGAAACTTTGAGAAAGACATGATCACCTACCTCAAAAGAGAAATCATTCATATGGTTTTCCTAATAACTTTTCTGCCTACTCTGAGCTGTTCTCATGTGCTTCTGAATCAAGTGAAATTTTTCTTCTATATATTCTACCAATTCTGGTCCCATCAACTTCCTTTCACCTACTTCATCCCAGAAATCTGGATTTCGACACCGCTTCCCATATAATGCATCAAATGGATCCATCTGTATACTGAAATGAAAACTGTTATTATATGAAAACTCAACCAAATAAATATGTTGGTTTTAGTTTCCCTGGTAATCTAGTGAAAAACCACTTAGCATATCCTCCAAGGTCTAAATTGATCGTTCTGACTGCCCATCTGATTGAGGATAAAAACCTAACTAAATTTTAATTCAGTACCCACCAACTTCTGAAGGCCTTTACAAAAGTTAGAAGTAAAAATTGGATCACAATCAGATACAATAGAGATGGGAAATCCTTGAAACTTAAATATCTCTTTAACATACAACCGAGAAAGTTGATCTAGAGAAAAAGTATCTTGAATAGGAAGGAAATGATCAGATTTAGTCAATCGATCAACAATAACCCAGATTGCATTATTACCTCAATATGTCTTTAGTAATACCACAACAAAGTCCATGTATATATTTTCCCATTTCCACTCTAGCACCGGTAAAGACTAAAGAATCCCTTTCGGTAACAACCACTCTACTTTAACCCATTAACAAGTCAAAAACTTCATAGTAAAGTCAGCAATATCTATTTTCATTCCATCCAACCAATAATACTCACAAAGATCTCTGTACATCTTAGTACTGCCAGGATGAACTAAAAATGAATAACTATGAGCTTCCCATAACAACTCATTCTTCAACTGTGAATCACAAGGAACACATAATATCTTTCCAAACCTCAAAACCCAATCATTATCAATGTTAAATTCTGAAAACTTACCCTTCTGAACCTACTCTACCTTTTTTCTGCAACTCACTGTCTTCCTTCTGCACTTGCTTAATTCTGTCTGATAGAAATCATTTCACTGACACCTGAAACAAAACAGAAGAATTTACTCCACCAACAACTTCTATGCCAAAGTTCATTAAATCAAAAACCAAAGGATCTCATTACAAATGTAGCATGGTTAATGAATCATTACTTTTTTTGACTCAAATCATCAACCACTTTATTTGCTTTTCTTGGATGGTAATGGATCGTGAAATCATAATCCTTGATTAATTCCAGCCATCTCTTATATCTCATGTTCAATTCCTTCTCAGTTAATATATACTTCAAACTTTTGTGGTCAGTATATATTTCACATTTTACTCCATACAAATTATGCCTCCAAATTTTCAAAGTAAAAACAACAGAATCTAATTCAAAATCATGTGTAGGGTAATTTAACTCATGAGGTATCAATTGATGTGAAACATAAGCAATTACCTGATAATTATGTATAAGCACACAACCAATTAATTTAAACAAATCATTACTGTATATAAAAACTCACCATTTCTTGAAGGTAATGCCAAAATAGGAGCATTCACCAATCTTCTTTTCAATTCCTAAAAACAATCATAATATTATTTTGTCCAAATGAACTTAACACATTTTCGAGTTAACTTAGTCAATGTGCTAGATAACCATGCAAAATTTTCAACAAACCTCCAGTAATAACCTGCTAATCTAAGAAAACTACAAATCTTTTTTATATTTGTGGGTCTTGGACATTCTTCAATTTTTTTTTGTTTTAGTAGGATCAACAGTTATGCCATTTTTGGAAATAATATGACCAAGGAATGAAATTTGTTATAAACAAAACTCACACTTTCTGAATTTTCCATACTGTTTATTTTCTTTTAAGGTTTGAAAGATAACCCTTAAATGACATTCATATTCATCTTTACTTTTAGAATATACCAAAATATCATCAATAAACACAACCACCATTTATCAATTGATTCACCTGATCCATCACTGCAGCAGACTATTCAATTCTGATTCTGACCATCTCAGGATTCTGATTTGGAAGGTCATTTTCCTCTGTATTCCTTCCTATAACAACTTCCCTGATTTCTCTATGAAAAACCATTCTGAACACAGAAATATCTTAGGTGAAGCAACATGGTAATATGTAAATGCTATATCATTTCAATATTAACATAAATTAATTTATTGATATTAATGTAACAATATCCTAACTCCTAAAGTTATCTAAACCAACCTCTGATACCAACTATAAGGACCCAACCTTAAAACATTACATAATCTTGAATTAAATGGATAATTCACCTTGAGGATCTTTTCAAGTTTAGTGTTTTAGAGAATTAGGCCATAAATATTACATTATATCTAAAAAATTATAAAGTAGACACTTCTACTCAATTTCAATTTTTTCATAATAGAAAAACTCTTGAAAAAAAGAGTAATGTCTATATCCATGTTTTAGATAGCATGAATTTTCCTTGATCCCATCCTTGACCCTATTCATCTTTATGTTCTGTGAAAAAACATTTCAAAACTTGGGATGAGCATAAAAAGCTCAATAAGGGTTATAAAATAAAGAAATAAATCATTAGTCCATCAATACATACAAAACATAAACTCTTTTAATTAACTCATGAAATCATAAGATTTATGAATAACACATAGTAATTACAAATTATAAAGGTAAATTGTGGCATCCATAACATACTTACGTTATAGCTTTCACAGCTACATAGGGAGTTAAATTTGGAATACCCATTATAATATATTTCCAAAATATCTTAGAAGAAACGTTCATGTTTAAATCTGTCACGTTACCCAATGCATTAGAGTGCTATCTCAGGCTCACCAACCCTAGGATTATCAAGGATCCACCTGTATACGTAAACAATGCCCAAGAGCCATAACATATTCATAGCACATAAAAAAAATATAAAGGAACGATAACATTTCCACATTTCAATCACAATATATCATTTAAAAATATTGACATAAAAAATCCATTATCAAATCCATTTTTAAAACCAAAATATGTAAAATATTATATGGTATTTATTTTTCTTTTAAAAGAAATACGGTATGTTAAGGAAGCCATCGATCAAATAACACTCGCGACGACGGAAAAGGTCATTGTCACCATTTATGTTAAAAAGAAACATTTTTTATCATTTAGTAAAATGAATCGTATAAAAAATATTCACTTTGAATGAAATGAAATTTCAAAGGTGTTTATACACCGTATAAAAGAAAGTTGTGTATAAAACAAAAAATGCCACAATGAAAAGAGATTGAGACGAAGTCCCTTACCTCATGTACGACATGAACCGTTCGTTATTTAATCTCCTAAATAATAAACTAAAGTTAATTTATAATTTATTAAGAACCATTTAAATTTTATTATTCTTTTTATATCACTTATTTCCATGTCATAAACATTATGCAATCATTTAAGTTAATAATGGCCATTTTGTCGATATTTGGTACTTGAGTTAAAAATGAACTTCTAATATTTACAAGTTTTCTATGTGGTAAAAAGTTCATTATCTCCAGAATTATATTAATGATTTAGATATCATATATATCATATATATCCAGTATATTTATTTATTTATAACAGTACATAACATTTGGAGGTAAGAAATGAAATGCACCGTTCATGGAGACGGTAAGCCGTACATACGCATGAACACTACTTTCATTTATATTTCATATTTAATGGAATGAAAAATTAATTATTAATAGGTATATTATAATTCTAGTATAATATCATATATAATTTCATTAACTCAATCCTTTATACATTCTACGTAAGGCATGAACGAGCCATATCACTTTGAGGGGGCGGTAGTCCGCACTTCCTCAAATGAAATTATCGCATTTACCCATTATGGAAACCATAAAGGAATTATATAAATGAAAAATATATAAGAATAGATACAACATAAATATAATATATATCACAAATAAATACAGCACCATCACAATGGCCACCATAAGTGGTGGTAGAAGAAGATTGAACAATCATTGTTTCGTGAGGCAGTAGTTCACCGTCCACGGAAATAGTAGGTTTTTTACCCATTAGATGGAGGTGTGTATAAGTTTAGTTCAAATAATTTTCATAAAAACAACTTGATATATTTAGTATACTATTGTTTTTATAAAATAAAGGAATAAAAAGAGGTTAAGGGGTTGGAGAAGTAAAATAAAAGAAAAGAACTAAAGAAAAGATGTTACCTTTAAATCGGGTAACTTCCTTTGGTTTGAACCAAAATGATTTCTTGAAGTGCCTTATAAATAAGGTACGGATTATAGATGGAAGAGAGGGATCCTGAGAGGTTATTTGGGAATAGGTTGGATGAGCCAAGGGGCTTGATAGGTCTAAGTAATGGGTTATAGGTGAGAGCTTTTTATAAGGGGGCGGAGGGGCTCTTCAGCAGAGTTTGACAATATTATTTTATTATATAATGATTTTCGGTTTCTAAAAGTCCAAAACTTATTAAATTAAAATATAATATCATAATTTTTTGAAATAAAATCATCCAACAATAATTGTACAGGTTTTGAATATTTTTTTAATCTTTATAATCTAATTTATTTAAATTATTCATTAATGAGGTAAACACTACATCATTATTGTGTCATAAATAATTTTATTTATTTGATGTTTAAAATTATAAAAAAATAACATGATGTTGGAAATATTTTTATATTTATAAAGAATTTTTATATTAATAAATATCAATTATATAACCCCACATTAATTTTTTTCATCAAAACAATACATGTTTATGAGATTTTCATTTTTACTTTAAATAAAAAGTTATTAATATCATTATCTTACCCAAGTGGATTTAAAAGGCCACAAGTCACACCCAAGGATTGTATTGGTCTTCCATTACTTATAAAATATGGTTATGATAATTGTTAAAGTAATTTTATATAATTACAATATTGTTTTTAACTTAAATTAACCTATTTACCTTTAATCGTGGTAAATAAAAGTCAAAATCTACTATTCACCAAAAATTATTTTCATATTATTGAACCAAATTTTAAATAATAATAAAAAACATGTATTTCATATTTTATAAATTAAATTCATAGAAGTGGTAAAATTTCATTTAAATGAAAAAGTCAGTTCTTTAACTACTACTCAGTGTTTTAACTATTAATCAAAAAATGAAGGTTTTGAGAAAAATACCAAAAATTCCGCCTAAGTTATATTTGATATTCCGAATTCAAAAATTATTTCTAGTTTACCAAATTAAAAACATATAAGTTGGATTAATTAATTTAAAATTAATTCCTGTTGTCAAAACAAAAATCGTGTTTTTAAGAAATAATAACTATCAAAAGATTAACACTTATTTATGTCCAATTTCAAAGTGAAATTACTTCCAATGCCCAAAATTGGATTAAATGGTAAAAATATAATCTAATTACACTTCAAAACCAATTAGAAAGATAATATAACCATATAAATATATTATATTAAAAGGTAGTTTGGAATTTAAACACAATATTTTTCACTATTCCTTAAAAAATGAATTTTATCAGAAAAATACCAAAAAATTACCCAAAGTAAATTTTGATGTCCCGATTGTAAAGAAAAATTTTATTTGGTAAAATATAACATATAAAAGTGACAAAAACTATATTTAAAAATGGTTTTCCATCAAAATGCGGTAAATAAACCCTTTAAAGAACATTGAAGTATTTATACTTAAAATTGGATTATTTCTAATTTTAGGCCTCTAAAATTTAGTGGATAAATGTAAAATTTTTTAACAAACATTTATAATAATATTTTAGTTAGTTCTATTCATTCCTTATAATAAAACATCTAGGCATTAACTATAATTTAAAATAATATAATAATATTATTTTTCAGTATGACTCAGCATTGTGTGCAACATAAGATTTCAAATAAACCTGCAGTTGCTTATCGTGTACGCCCTCAAACATAGAATCCCCTTTAAAGTAAAATTAATATTTAATTCACAAATATGAGAATTTATTATTCTTTATTTACCTGGGATGTTACAATAACACCTTCCAAACCTGAGTTTAAATCCACCATAGGGGTTAAGAGAAAAGTAGGTGGCCTAACACTATGATCCTTAATTTAGGTATTAGGAGAAGCCAATGAAGAAGGGTATTGAGATTATATAATAGAGACTGTAGTAATAACCTTTGCGACTGGGAGTGAAGGAACAATCTGGGGTCCATTTCTCATAACAAATGTAGCCTTCGAGCCATCCGCATGGGACACTAACACTTAATCATGCACTGATACAAACGACATGGGACCTTGGATAGGATCTTACTCTGAACAAGACAAATATTCCATGCATCAAATGAAAATGGGATCCTAAAAATATTTATCTTCTAATACATGCAATCCATCCTCATGAGTGTGGGAAAGGTAGGTCGGATTCTTGAGGGGATTACCTGAAAAAACCACCACTAGAATCAAAGGGGAGAATGTATTAGCCTGATTGTTGCATAATAAGTTTGAATGGACTTAAAGGTTGAAATGGGAGAAAAAAGCAATGGTCTTGGAGTAAAATATTTTACTTTATAAGGATATATCATGTCCATCTTGGAGAATTATATGACTCAATAAAGAAGCATATAAATCAATCTCTACATAGATGTGGGAAAACATAGTATTCTCCATCCTTAATGTGGCTTCATTATCATGAAGGAAGTGCCCAAATCCATTTTCTATTCCCTTATGGATTATTGGGTTGTGGAATGGAAGAGGAAGACCGGGGAACTAGATCCAGGGAATTTCCAAGGATTAGTATCAAACCCAATGAAAATCTAAAGACTAGAGAAACAATATGAATCTCCTCTTATTGAAGGTGCACAACTTCTTATCCCAGACCCTGGTAGAGTTGATATTAGAGAATATATGGAATAAAAAATATCCACAATACATAATATAAATGGTAGCAAGATTAGCTAGGTTTCATTATTTGATAAAGTGAGTAAACACCGATGGGGAGGGATGATCTATAGAAAGCATGGCGATGAGAGACCATTTAAAAAATTTCCCTGTAGATTTAATCTCATCCATGGAAAGAGAGAGCACCGATATATCCTCAATATAATCACACTAATTAAATTACAATTAAATCAATAAAATAGTCATAAGTGGGGCCCTTTATTTAAGGGGATTTCTATTGGTGAGAAATGAATTAAAAGACCCTATAGAGGGGAAATCAGATATGGATGCACCATGAGAGATGGAAGATTTTGGAAGTAAGGTGGGTTCCTGTTGAGATCCATAACTATGATTAAATTAAGAACTAACACCCATAACATCAAAGGACGAGCTGAGGAAAAGAGTGGGATATGTGAATATGAGTAAAAAATGCGCACATAATCTACCCATTGGAGACCAATATGGAAATATCAGAAAGGAAGATGCCTAGAAAGATAGATGTTTCACTACCTATGATTGGAGAGGAATGATGAAATTAAAATCTCTATTGGATTGAAAATTTAATAGGGTCATAAGAACATACAACACATTCAAGGATAATATTGTTGCACCCATTTCCCATCTATATTAAATAATTAATAGTCTTTTAATTTTTTTAAATATATGAAAAAACTAATAGAACTAGGATAAAATAATATGTTTAAATATTTATTTTACCTATCACCACACCGATTTCATCTTCTATCTGCCATCCCTTATGAAAACCAAAATGGTTAGCATGAGTATTAAATTATAATATCCATAGTAAATAATCATATGATAATATGACCTAAATTATGACACCATCATTTCAATCTATGATATCTCTAGTTTAACTTGTGACACTCTTTGTTAAACCCAAATCACTTCTAGTGCATGTTAGGTTGATTTAAGTTTAATCCACTTATTCTTAAACCTAAAAATTAACCATACCCTACTTCGATACCAATTGATATGACCCAACCATAACAAACATACATATAAAGTGATTTTACATGAATATTCATTACATCTCATAATGAATCACACCCTATAACCTATTAGTTTATAATATTTGGAGCTTAGATTACCTAAAAAACTAATTTTAGAAACATTATTCCATATATCCCATCGATAACCTTGTCACATGATACTATTCTAGACATATCATAATTAATAGACTATTTTATTACTAGGGGAATGAAAACACAAGAAAGTGTGAGCTCAAATGATAAATAAGGTTAAACATAAGTGATATAAATAAAATATCATAAGTGAGAATAAGATAAACATGTAAGTATATGAAAATAATTAAGTTACATGAACACATTATAATGAAATCTTACCAAATAAAACATAGATCATAGATCATGAATCATAAGATATGATTTTTGGAATAAAATAATAAAACAGTAACAAGATTATAGAAATATGATTCAATAATCATTATCCATGAAAAAATAAAATAGGAATGTGTCATAACAATGAAATATGGCACATACATAATCATATAAAATCATTTATTATGCTAAGTATAACTTCCAAGACAATCATGACATAGTGAACATAGTCCCATAGAATAGTGTATTGGGTTTACTCCTCATTACCATAAACATAGTGGATTGGATTCATTAACCAATCCCTTAAATTCTATCTCATGAAATATAAATCTTTATCCAATGGATTTTATATATATATAATTCTAGGACAACTAATCACATAATAAAAAACTATATATATGCATTCCACATAAACATGAAAACATTCATAATTCTATTATATCTTTATTAACCAATGAGAATGAATAAAGATTCATAAGAATCATCATAAGGAATATAAATGAATCATTTGAGATAAAAAATTCATATAATTACATTAAAACACATCCTTATAGAAAAATAAGAAACATTAAAGGATATCTATATAGATGAAATGAAATTATTAGATAAATCTAAGAGTGATTAAAAAATACGAAGAAATATCTTTTACATTATAAAAAAATTTAATAAATAATTAATTTATAAATAAATATTTTTTAAAATATTGTGAAAGTAAATAAAAATTTCTTTGAAGAATCATGAGAACTTGTAAAGGAACCTTTGTATAAAAAACCAAAGAAAATAGTGTGAGAAAGTGATCATGCAGAAAATGTTAAAAATGATTTTATTCATAATTTTATGAAGAAATTCAAATTAAATAGAAAATTAAATTAATAAATCATAAAATTAGGGACAAATAAATCCATAAAATAATAAGAAAAACATAGACATGGAATAAAAATATTCATGATCGAAAAGAAGAGATAATACCAGTTTCACTTACAAGTATCCTTTATATTGAATTGTGAAACAAAGGGAGTGAAATGGTAAGAATATATTTAAAATAAAATATATAACTGTGGGGAATAAAATATATTAGTTTTTATAGATAAATAATATAAAATTTCCCATAATATAAATTTAGTTATAAACAATCTTGATTTCAAAGTGAGATTGGAAAAGAACCTTTATCATAGATTTTCACTTAGTTTATCACACTCTGACTCCTTGTATAATCAATTTAGTTTTATTATTTATACCTATAATAACCTTATTCAAAAAATTTATACTTAATACCATTCATTTATAATTCCTTATTACCAATATATTAATTTTATATTGTTAAACTTAATATTCGGGTTTTAATTGTTCGATTTTTCAAAACATGCTTCAGTTTGGAGGTTCTGGTACATGCCACTTGACCATGATTCCATCAAATATAGAATATGCATAAAAATTTAATACATGTCTTTGATATATTTCTAGAGTCTCATGGTCATTTCATTGAAGTTTTGGTGACAGTTCTCATAGAATGCTTAAAAATATATTTTTTGGTGATTATTTAATTAAAAAAGAATCGGAATTATTAATGAATATAATATTTTATATTACCATTATAAAATTATTAAAACATCTTAAATTAATTACTATTACAAAATATTATTAGTATTTTGGTTTTCTTAGCCATTATTCATGTAAATGTTATAGCATCGCTCATACACGTGGTAAAAATGACCCAAACAAAAACACGTTATAATGATTGAATGTGTAAGAACATGTTATTATATAGTAATAATATCAATTTTATTGAAGTTTAACGATTTTAATTTTTTTATTAAATTTATAAATTATATTATAGAATAAATGGATTATGAAGATAAATAATACTTATTAAGGTGAGGATAACACTTACATTGAAGACTTGAATTTTCTCTAAGAAAACCTCTTAGAAAGAAGGATTTGGGACTCCTTATGACCAGAGTTTCCCAAAATAAGAATAAGATTATGAGGGAGAGTATTTGATTAGGTATTAAATGATAATATGAAGAGAAGTTTTGGGTTTAAGTGAGTAGAGGATGTATTGTTTTATAGGTGAGGTTGAGTTTCATTTTCACAAATTCTTCTTTTAAATCTATATTTTATTCATTTTTAAGATAAAAACACTTTTTAAAAGTTGAGTGTGACCCTTAAAAAGTGAGAAATTATACTCAATGTGAGAATTTAAACCATTCAAGTGTAACCATAAATTATTTTTACTGTGCATCCTATAGAGGCTCTAAACGATCATAAATTTTCTCAACTTTAGCTCTGTAAGAATAATATACTCAAATAATAAATCTATCTAATCCCATGTATTGATGAACTCCACTATATATATCTTCCCCAAATTAAAACCTTGATCCAAAATATGATTATGAGAATCAATCTATTCCATTTGTTCTTGACTGGTGTCAATATGAAGAGGTCTAGCACATATCTTGTCATATTCTTCCATTAATGAATTATTAGATATTTTATTTTCCTTTATTTATTCATTTTAATGAAAGTGGAGATCAAAGTGGTATTACTATTCCTAATCCACTTTTAAATTAGGAGGAATTTATGCTGGTCTTCTTTGTGATAGATGCCAACTCATTTCTATTAAGAGCAGTTGTAGTAGTAGCATTATCTGCGAGAGTCTTCACTTTTTTGTTATCCAATGTATTACCCGTGTTTGTTTTATTAACCATTTTTTCTATATATTACTAATAACTTATTTTTGTTGAATTTTATATTATTTTTTTTCATTATGTTCTAGTTACTTTATTATATATTTTACTTTTCAAGGATACTTTTCATGTGTTTTTGGACATTGATTTTTTCATATCCTCTCAACTATAGAGTTGATAGATTTCTCTACATTAAGCTGTTATATTTGAAATTAATATGATTCTATGATGTTATTTTGTTTCCTCTTTTTATTTAGTGATTCCTAACCCTCATATTAATTATTTCCCCTAATATCATCGTCCAATATTTCAAATATTTTGTTCACCCTTACTTTAGCATCCATATCGAGCACTTAAATACATGTACTGAAGGTTATTGGATTTACCTATATATAATTATTACCTAAAGGATCAAAATACATTACTTCACCAATCCTAAGACCACAAGGATTCTTTTTAGGCCACACCACATCTACTAGTATCTTCTGTGCTACAACTATAGATCAAAATACATTTCCTCAACAATCCTCAAACCACAAGCTAACTGTTGCACCTTCCTTCAATATCCAATCACCATTGATGAATCTATAAAAGATATATAATGAAGTATGTCTCTGAAAAAATCAAAAAAATATGGAGAGAACATGGACATCTGATGCCTTAGTGAATTCTAGAAGAGAGAGAGATAGGAATATTCAAATCCCTAAGGTGTAGCATATTAACTTTGAGGCTCCGAGAGATGTGGGGAAAATATGGGAGAGAGGTGGTGATAGTAATGGAGATGAAGGGTGCCTTGTGGTCCAAGGGAGGACCTGAAAAAACATCCACACTTTTGAAGAATCCCCTCATCCACACATTGATATGTTTTATGAATTTATCCCTTATTTTAAACCTTTTACCTCATTTTACCCATCATCATGGTAACTCACTTTTATCCGAGTTACTTATTTTTTACCCTAAAATGAAATTGAATTTATTTCATAATTAAAATGTCATAATTCCAAAATTAAAATCCATTTTATTAAATTCAATTTCTGAAAGTGATTAAAATCAATTTTAAATAATTATCATAAAACATGTAAAAAATAATTTTTAGAAAACTAAATTTTAAACATAAAAGAGACCTTGTTATTATTATATAACAAGTAATAATCATTAAATTAATGTTTATATATATATAAGAAATATCTTTCATTAAATTTTTTATTCTAAATATGATAAATTTATATTTCAAATAAAAGAATATAATATATAATAAAAAAAATTAGATATTTATTTTCATTAACCTTAAATCATTGAATTTTTATAACTCCTTAAATTATTTATTACATGTTATATACTTTTTTTATCAATGATACTTGAATTTTTTTAATCTATTTTATTTATGTGATTTATCAAAACAAAAAATTTAATTTAAAATAAATTATATACCAAGATTTTTTTTAAAATAATATATATTTTCCAAAATGTATTATATTATATTATATTATTTAATTTTTTTTGTTAATTACATTTCAAATATTTTATGTGTACTAAAATATTTTATTCTAACTATATAATGCTCAATACACCTATTGGATAGAGGAATACTGAATAACCAAATTTCTAGTGACCATATATCCAACGACTATATTTTCAATGAGTGTATAGACAATGAATATATATATATAAATATATATAATGGTCATATTAAATTCTAATATATAGTCTTACATAAATCTCTAAATCATTGATCATATTCAATATATTTTTTATCAACATGTTTATCATATTTATAATATGTTTTATTCATTCTATATTTATCATTGATGACCAAATATTTAGGGTGGATCATGATGATGAGAATTTTAACCATGAAGTATTTTTATTTATGTGTGATTTCATTCCTTTAGTAGATTTAATAATTATATTTTATTTAGTTAACTTATAATATATTTCATTTTGCATTGTAATATTATAATATAATGAAATAAGTAATTGTTCATTTATGTTTGGTGTTGTTTATATCCAAATCCATCGAACACATGATTTATTTAAAGTGAAATATATACTAAAATCATGAGGTGTTACAGTTACCACCATCATTAAGTGAATCCCTTGATCCACTAATTGAATAAAAACACATAGAAAAGATATAAAATATATTTTTTATGATGAAATGTACTGATGAAGTGATAAATATCGTAGTTTCCAAACATTTAGAAGGAGGGGAAGATAAATAGTGGACACCAATTAATAATACCAATCTAATATAAGAAGTTACCTCAATTGAGTTAAACAAATTTGAGAGGGAATTCCTTGGGAAATATTTTCATCTTAATCTCAATATCCAAATGATGTGTAAATTCATAGTGCTTAAGAAATTATAGAATAGTTATATCAGATCTTATAAATAAAAATTTAATATAATTTCAAGGCACACAACTAGTTTTGTGATCAAACCTAAAAGTAAAATTAATAGATTATTTAATGTTGTAAAACCATTTTTATAGAAATATTATAAATTAGATACTTATAGAGATAAAAAAGAGTTATTGATGTTTTTTTATAGGTATAGATATATATTTCAAGTATCAATTGTCTCATAGGCCTAGAAATAAAAAGGGAATAATGGGTATTTATACAAAAAAGTGTTGGAATCAATGAATACATGGATAGTTTATTAGTTGCATTTTTTATCAACATTACTATTTGGTTTATAAAATTGATTATGTTTTGGATAATGTAATTTTGACGAAGTATGGAAGAATTTAAATTTTTTTATATTATTTTATAAAATTTAAGTGGATTAATATGCGATATCATAGAATTTAAAATAAAATTTAATATTAAATATTTGTTCTGTGTGTATTTCATGAAAGGTGAACTAGCTATATAAACGAGATTTAAATTTTCAACTCAAAACTTAAGATTGAACTTAATATTAATCTGGGAATGTACAATTGAATTTTTTTCTACTATCTTTATATTTGAGATCCTATTCCACGAATCATTTAACTAATATTCCCCGAAAGAATGTAAGTTAGAATTGGAGCCTTAAATCCATGTAGGTTAGAATTGAAGTTCTGAAGCTATATAAGTATGGGTTAATTAAAAATTACATGAATCATTTGAAGATATTATTTATTAATTACTTTATATTTTTAAATATATATAATTAATAGGTATTTATGTATATCATTGAATGAATTTTTTATATTTTAGAATAGAAATATTTGTTTCCATAATTTGAAGTTTAAAAATACAAGATTTGTGGAGAATTTAAAATAAAGAATATGGGTTAATTTTGAGAATAATTTTTTTTATAATTTATGTAGAAAATATTCAAATAAATTTATTAAATATTTTTGAAAGGAGGAAGTGATAGATACTATTAAATATATTTAATTATAGGAAGAAGATATATTTTGATTATTTTCATTTACCATGAACTTTTAATGTTCAAGAGATTAGAGATTAAGAACATTAATTTCATTATGTCTATCTGTTGAAGATAAAACACCCTTACCACATCAATATTATTTTAAAATATCATATTTATTATTTTTTATGACCTTCAATATAATATATTATTTATTTTCTCATCATAGTGTATAAAGAGAAGAGGTGAGAGTGTCTCTTTGGGAAGTAGTGTCCAATCCTAGAATATTTGAAGGAAATGATCCCAATATGAGATTCCCTTTCCTAAAATTTGTAATCACAAAAAAAATTAGTGATTAATTATAACACTAGAATTGTTATGTGTGTAGTCTCATTAGTTGTAGGCCATTTAGGTGTACCAAGTAAATCTGACGTGTTCTTTGAACCTGATTTAATTTTTTTATTTGTGATTTTTATAAGGATTGTGTTTTATAGGTTATTAAATTTTTGTTCTATTTAGAAAGGATTAAATATATAGTAAAATTGAAAAATTATAATACCCTGATTCACCCCTATTTGGGTATCCTTTTGGGACCTTAGATATAATAATTGGTATTTGAGGAACAACCTTAAATCAAGTTTATTTTTCATTGAATGTTATTACTAGTTTGGATAATCCTATTAATACTAAAGGATTCCCAATATTTGATTGGATTAATTATCAAATTTTTAAAAATAGAATAAATTAATATATGAGATATATTGGTAATTATTTTCAGGTTGATGTAATTTTTAGTATTAAAATAAATTATCTAATTAAAATGGATTTTTATTATTTAGATAGGAAATTTTTTAATGCTTTTTGTAAAACAAAAAATTATTTGGATGGTTGTTATACCCCAGGATTCCCCATGAGGGGAGTGGTGAATCGGAACTCAATGATTTTTACTTGGTTCACCACTAAGGGATAGTTAACGAAGCATATAGGGAAAACATGTCAGTCTTACCAGAATTCACTATGATTCACTATTTTTTAGGGATTAAAAATTTATGGCCAAAATCAATCTATTCTAGGATCACTACCTTTATAAGATTTTAGAGAAAAACACTACCTCCCTCAAATAACTTCTATTTACTACTCCTTTCTCACTATATTGGATAAATTATTTCTTAGCTTAATTATTTGAGGGTCAAATCTATATCAATAAGAACATATTATTTTATTTTCATTATATTATCTTGAGTATGATACTCTAATGTGCTTGTAGGTCATCATAATAGACACCAAAAAATGACACATGAGAAATTCATAATTCAAACTATCTACCATGCACTGACAATGTGGTTCATTGTTCACCACTCAATCAATATTCAAATGAACCACACAAATAATACTCTACATTCTACCTACACAAGTCTACCACACACACTACCTTCTATTCACTGACCTCACATGTCATGAACTTTATATGAGAATTTCTTTCAAGAAACATCTCCATGCACTTCCTTACCTTGTCACTCAGTGTATATCCATACCATGTGATGACTTCATGAAATTCCACTACCACCAAATCTCTACATGAGAACTAATTACTACACACTACTTATGTAGAATCCCAATAATACACATCTAATACTCCTATATCACTTCTCATGTTTTTCTCAATATGTTTAAATATGTGAATATTAGGGTATTTATAGGAAAATTCCTCCAAAAATCATTCTAATCACAAGGATTACAATTTATCCCTTAGCTAAACACATGTAAAAAACATCAAGAACTATCTCTATTACACTTTTCTCAGTATAAATGGATTCTAACAACAATCTTCCCACATGATCCACATAGTACCCACATATTCTAAAAATATTTTACCTTGGGTGCTATGTATTACCAACATTTTACCACCAACATCCCATTTGATTCACAAAATTCCTTAATGGGACACCTGCTTCGTTCACGATCTATGTGTTTTCTACACAACCCAATCACCTTCCAATCAGTTCATGCACCTACCATGTGGTATGTTCACCCACCATGTGAACCCCTTCTTTTTTCCTTGAAAATTTCTCACAAATCCTATAAATAACTAACCCCGTGAGATTTCAAACTCAAAAAAATATAAAA
This sequence comes from Viscum album, assembly GCA_963277665.1. NCBI lineage: Eukaryota > Viridiplantae > Streptophyta > Magnoliopsida > Santalales > Viscaceae > Viscum > Viscum album. Next base: position 919,691,001 of record OY728131.1, read on the forward strand.
AACTATGAAACAATTCCATTTTAAAAAGTATTTTGGGAATATTAATTTTAAAAAATATCTTAATTAGTATTTAAAATCCTTGATCAACCTATAAAGTATTGAAAATAAAAATGACACACCATAAAACTCTAGCTCAAATCACCATGGTTCCATTAATATTTCTCTTTCAAATTAGATTTATCTAAAGGTTATGGATGTGAATTTTATAAATCTATATGAGATAAGTTTTTTAGAATTTCTAAATTATATATAAATATGATAGAAGAAAAAATAAAAGTTTTAATTAATAATTTTCAAGATTTCATAATGATTCCAAAAGAAAATATGGATAAATTTCTAAACTAGATAATTGACATGGTTGGAACTATGAGAGGACATAAAAAAATTATAAGGATGTTGATATTGTGAGTAGAATTATAAGGAATATTACACCTTTATAAAATTCAAAGGTCTTATATATTGAGTAAATTTACTTAATTCAAGTGTATATTTATGATTTATAAATATCATTAGTGGAATATAAGATTAAAGTTAAATCATAAGGCTATATTTCTAAATCAACAAAGGAAATGACCTTTAAGTCCATAGGTTAATTAAATCTAAGTAAAAAAAGGAGGATACTGGTAATGAGTTAATTTTACTTATCTATACTATAATTAAGAGAATAAAATGATGGTTTGAAGGTAAATTACCATTTTACTTCCATAAATGTAGTAAATTTATGCATTTTAATGTGAGACGTCCATGAAGTTATGAAGAAGAAGAAACAAGGGATAGTTAATCTTGAGGAATATGAAAAAGGTTTTACCAAAAGAATAATAAAAATTTTATACCTAATTAAAAGGAAAATAATAAACTCCCAATAATAATATTTATTAGTAAATAGGAGGATAATATTAAAACTTCTCATGAATACAAGGAGATAAAAATTTAATTCGATATAGAGGAAGCCATGATGGATATTTCTATTAATAAATTAGAATAAAAAGTGAGTTTTATTAACCTTATGGGTAATATTTAAGTTTATATTGATGAATTATATCCTCAAAATATGATAAATATAAGTATTGGTAGTGTATTAAAGTAATTGACTAAGTATATAGATAAAATAGTAGCTAAAGTTTCAATACTAGAATAGGTAGTTGAAGAAAAATATATTTTTCTATAAAATACTGAATCCATGGTTTATTTGAAGACTAATGGAATGATATAGACCCTTTAATTCATGGATAAGGAACTCATGGAATTATTTAACAAGTTAAAAACAAATAAAATAATTTTATATTAACTATTTATGAAGAAAATAGAATATATTATAGGAAGTTAAAACATATTTATCAGAAAAACATGGAGAAACTATAAAAATTAAATCTTTTATTGATATAACTATTTTTATATATTAAATAGACAAGTGTTGTGATACATAACAAAAAGAGAAACTTATGAAAACTCCTTTCAAATAAATATGTAAAGAGTTTTAAATTTGTTTGATTTTATATAAAAGGATGTGTCTATAAGAACCCGGTTCTTATATTTGAGGTACGAGCTTCTTCTTTTCTCTCTTCCTTAAGTGTTTTTAAGAAAATAAGGAAAATGGGGAAAAATCCCAAATTTTGGAACTACACGCCATGTACTTTTCCACATGCCATGTACTTTTGTCCGTGTGGAATTGGTACACGGGGCATGTAGCCATGTCGGCGACGAAGGGTGTAGGAACTGACTACACTCCGTGTAGTGGTCCTTTACACTCCGTGTAGTTAGTCGGCATGCCAAAATAGTAAGGCAGTGAAGCAGCCGCCAGCTGGGTGACAATACACTCCGTGTGCTTGGGAGTACATGTTGTGTACTCATGTCGATGGATGAACAGTGTGGCGGTGCCTCCAGAGGAATAGTTAAATGAATGAAGTACACACCGTGTACTTGGAAGTACACGCCATGTACTTGTAAGTACACACCGTGTACTTTGTTTTTTTTCTCTTAAATGGGTAGTATCCTCTCCTGTTTACAGGGAAGACTTAGAACCGGATGGGAGGAGCGGAAGAGGGAGGCCGGACCTTGGGAGATCCGCCGATCGAGCACCGGGAATCCGATCCCGCTTCTGTCGATCACGTTGGAACCGCGCAGGTAAGCCCTCTCTTATCCTACTGTGTTGCTTACCAATTATTCTCCTAATGAGAGTTATTTGATGTTAAGAAGTTTTTCTTCTTTGTCAGATCTATGTCATAATTGGGTGTTTCTAGAATTGACGTTCGTGTATAGCGCTCGTTGGCGTAAAAGGTAGGTGGCTTGGTGTTTGTTTTTCCAACTTCCGTGTGTTTTGTGTGTTTTCGTGCCACGAACCCATGTTGGGGTGTCGTGTGGCTGAGGCCATAGCTATTTTTAACACCTAGAATTGAATAGGTAATTGATAAAATTTTGGAAATGCTGTTTGGGATCGCTTCTTGGATCAAGGACCACCTCGGGGGTGCGTTCCTCTGTTTAGCCGTTTGGACAGGATACCTGAGGGTATGCCATGTTTAAATTTTGTATTACTTTTGCCTTGAGAGGAATTGTATGTAAAGTGCATGATTATATGTTGGGCATGGTCCAGTTACTTATTCCTGAGGGCGGTGTTTTACTATGGCATGAGGGCATGACGATATTAGCTTGAGGGAAACATACTATTTCGCCTAAGGGCAACCTTTCGTGCGTGAGGGCTTGACTTCTGTTCTTGAGGGCGACACTTCGTATGCCTGAGGGAAATTTCTGTTATGCCTGAGGTCTATACCTGCGGGTTGTATTCTGATTACCTGAGGGTAAGGTTTTGTTTGTCTGAGGACGTTGACTGGTTACTTAGAAATGCAATGTGGTGTTATCTTATATTAAATGGATTAAATGAGTATTAAAATAGAAATAAAAATGGTTAAGTTAGTTACTTTTTAGTACTGCTTACTTTATTACATTTTTACTACAAGCGCACTATTGTTGCATGTTTGCACGCAGTTGGGCATGAGTCTTTGGTGGGTGCCTACTGAGATATATTTCTCACACCCTATTTGGGTCATGATTTTCGGCCCAAACAGATTACGTTTCTGTAGGTGTGGATAGGGGCAAGAGTCCCTATACAGGTACTTGACTGTTGCCGAGGAGTAGGAGGGCATGGGACCGAGCCTAGGCTCGTGATGCTGCTGCCAGCTGTTTTTCTTTGTTTTTCTATACTCTGCATTTTGTTGTACTGTATTGATGTATAATATATTATGGTTGTTTTCTTAGAACATGAGACATGTTGCATCATTATTTATATACAGTTGGTTATATCTACTGCAGTTGTTTATTTCAGTTGTGTATGGTTTATTGCTTCCACTGTCGTTATATGTTTTATTTGTACTCCGCTACGCTACACTTTGACAAATGAGGGCATAGTTTCCACACTATCAGACCTGGGCCCTCACTGCTAGTCGGAAGCCTATAGTGTTCGGGGAAATGAACTTGAGGTCACGTGACGAACCGGGTTCAGGGCACCCGTTGAGTTGCACCCGGAACCGAGACTTTACAAAGTAGTATCAAAGGGGTTCTTTTCTTTGAAATACTATTTAGAGCGTAGTCAGGGATAGGATGAACGGTATTTGGTAATAAGATGTGCCCGAGCATTGCTAACCTGTGTACAAGGAAAAGCCAATTTACCTTGTGTTGCAATTTTACTGATTTTGCAATTCACTGTTGATTTGTTTTCACCATTGGGTGAGACACTTGGGATTGTGCTGTTTATAACTTATCTGTGGGTTCTATTTAGTTGAAACCCAATGAGATGAGGGTATGTTGTCTCATTCATCATATAGGAACATGCTAGAAATCACATTCCATGCATAGTTTCCATGCCATGTAGGAACATTAGAAATTTCATGTTGTTGTGATAGTTGTTGTGCTAGAAAAGCATGTTGTTGTGATAGCTGATTGATAAATACCTGCTTGTGATATGGTATTTTTGTTTGAGCCTGTTTATAGAATGGATGCCAAACTTTGGTTTTTGGGGAGTATGCCCCCCCATTGACAGGAATTTGGTGGATCATTAGCTGTTTATTAGTTATAGCATAGATAAGATGTCAAACTTTGATTCTTGGGGAGTATGGGCCCTCACGGGTTGGAATTTGACACTTAGGTGTTGTTTTTCGATATTTTCTGGGTTCCAGGGAAGTTTCTGAGGCATACTATCTGGAAACCCTATATACACGCCATGTAGTACTTTATAAACGCTGTGTATGTTCTTCTGTTTGGGAAGAAAAATGAACTTTTTGAGTACATGCTGTGTACCCTGAGTACACGCCGTGTAGTCTCTTCCCGTGTCACAAACCGTGTGGGAGGCAACACGGGGTAGGGAAAGGCTTGGGTAAAACACGTCGTGTAGCTTTTGTACACGCCGTGTATTGTTGACCTGGAGTCTGGCCGTGTAACTAACAACACGGGTTGGTGAACTCCTATACAGAACACGTCGTGTCAATGATGAACATGCCATGTAGTGTGACCTGGGGAACCAGCCGTGTAACTAACAACACGGGTCAGTTTCACCTCTCCGTGAACACGCCGTGTACCTGTGGGACACGCTGTGTAGTCTTGTCTGAGGATAGACCATGTGGAATTAACTGTGTGGCTGGGAAACGGGGTAGTGTACACGCCGTGTGCGGGTGTAACACACCGTGTAGTTGCAAGACGAGTAGTCGGCCGTGTCGCAAATGACACAGGCAGTTGGAAAATAACACCATACACTCCGTGTAGATATAATATGCGCTGTGTATTTTTTTCAACGAGAGCCTTGTGGATTATCCGTGTAGAAGAACCCAGGCAAGGGAAGGGATGTCAAGTACACATTGTGTAGTAATTGTACACGCCATGTAGTATTGTTTTGAAAATCTTGAAATGCCTTCTTCCTCTTGTTCCCTTGTTGTTCCTTCGCTTTTAGTCTTTCATAAATATTGAATCTAAGGCATGCCTTTGACCTTGTAGTGTCATACCTCCTAGACGACCGCACGTTGTTCGCCAGGAGAGCGGAAACGTGTATACTCCAGAGATGGTGGGCCATGGGCTACCAGTTGATCCTCCAGCAGAGCCAGATGCAACACCCGCTGTTATACCAGACACAGGCGTGAAGGCATAGTTCCGTGAAGGCTTTGTGTGGTTCATGAAGACCTTCCAGGGAGCACCGTAGACTGCCACATCTATGGCCGAGCTGACGCGTATCTTCCAGCAGCAGCATCCGCCTACGTTTGTAGGGGATGGCGGACCACAGACTGTGGAGTCTTGGTTGGGGTCAATGCAGACTATTTTCGAGCATCTTGAGATGCCTCCAGGGCGGAGGGTCAAGCTCATGACTTATATGCTGCGTGATTCCACCAAGTGGTGGTGGGATGTTACCACCCAGTCAGAGCATCACAGGGACATGGCGTGGGAAGAATTTCAGGCAGTCTTCTATGACTTCTTTTTCCCCGAGATGCTGAGGGTAGATAGAGCCCGAGAGTTCATGAATCTGCGGCAGGGATCTATGTCAGTGATGGACTACTATGCTCGTTTCACCGAGCTTCAGCGTTTTGCACCCGTGATGGTGGGTGATGAGACTTTGAGAGCTAGACGTTTTGAGGATGGTCTTCATTATGACATCCGAGCGCTGGTGAATGTTTTCAGGTTGCCTTTAGTACACGCTATTGTGAGTCAGGCGCTGATTACAGAGAGGAACCTGCAGGAATCTAGTGGTGTGTGCCAGGGCAGTTCGACACCAGTTACTGGTACTATTTCTACTGGAAAGAGGAAGAGGCAGATGGATTTCTCTCAGAGTGGCAGTACCAGCCAGGTAGTTTCTTCAGGTGGCCCGATCAGGTGCTACCAGTGTGGCAGAGAGGGGCACAAGAGACCACAGTGTCCACGTGACCCAGTAGAGTTCTGAACTTGCGGCAAGATGGTTCATCTGCAGCGTTTTTGTAGGGTGTTTCTACCAGTGGCTAGTGAGAGGGGTTCTGTGTAGACTCTGCATGTGGGAGCAGGACTAGTGGCTTCTTACCAATCGGGGAACTGTAATACATCAGGGCATGCAGGCGGAGATGGTGGTCATGGCTGTGGTAGACAGACACCAGGATCTCAGAGGCAGCTGGGCGGGACAACTCAGGGTAGTCAGGCTGTGTTGTAGAGCCGCGGCACTGGGCAGGCATATGAAGTGCAACAGACCCAACAGAAGCAGGATCCCGGACCTTCTACAGTCATAGGTACTGTTCTAGTAGCTTCTGTCTTATCTTCAGTACTTTTCGATATGGGTGCTACACATAGTTTCATATCTGTACTCATTGTGAAGATCCTTGGGCTTTGTGTTTCTACTTCTCATGATATCATGATGCTAGAAACTTTGTTGGGGGCTAGAATGGATGGTGTGCGTCAGTGCAAGGAGTGCCCCTTGAGGTTGGCAGGTGTCACTTCCTATGGGACCTCTATGTCTTAGAGATGACAGCTTATGACTTCATTCTCAGGATGGACTGGTTGGTTCCCTTTCAATCCTTTGTGGACTGCTATCGTCGCATGGTGAGTTTCACATCACCAGCGGGTGGAGAGTTTCTATACAAGGGCGAATGGGATGTTCAGGCGAGTCGAGCTAGACCAGAGCATCATGGGCGAGGTGGAGTCACAACCCAGATTGCGAGTTTGTATCTGGATGATTAGGGGACTTGTTAGATGGATTTCCCTCCAGTTATTGATCATTTTAGGGATGTCTTCCCGGATTACTTTTCAGGTCTACCTCCGGAGTGAGAGGTGGATTTCTCTATTGAGCTTGTTCCAGGAGAAGCACCTGTGTCCATTCCTCCTTATAGGATGGCCACACCCGAGCTGTAGGAGCTCAAGAGGTAGTTAGAGGAGTTATAGGAGAAGGGTTTCATCCGACCCAGTACTTCTCCTTAGGGTTCTCCAGTCCTTTTTGTGAAGAAGGTAGATGGTACCCTCAGACTCTGTGTGGATTATCGGAAGCTGAACCAGTTGATGGTCAAGAACTGATATCCTTTTCTGAGGATATATGATATTTTTGACCATCTTTGAGGAGCACGAGTGTTCTCGAGGAATGACTTGAGATCCGGATATCATCAGCTACGCATGAGACTATTAGATATACCGCTTACGGCTTTTCAGAGTAGATATGGTCTGTACAAGTACATGGTTATGCTGTTCGGACTCACGAACGCGCCAGAGGTTTTCATGGATCTGATGAATCGTGTGTTCCATCCGTATCTTGATTTGTTTGTTGTAGTATTCGTGGACAAAATCTTAGTGCACTATCGCACTCGACACGACCATGTCACCCATATTGAGATCGTATTGAGTACACTTAGAGAGCATCGGCTATATGCTAAGCTCTCAAAGTGCCACTGTTGGATGGACCAGATTCACTTCCTGGGTCACATTATCTCTGAGTCAAGAGTTGCAGTAGACCCAGAGAAGGTGAGAACAGTAGTTTCTTGGAAGCAGCCTAAGAACGTGTTTGAGATACAGAGTTTCTTAGGGCTGGCCGGTTACTATAGACACATCATACAGGACTTCTCCCGCTTAGCAGCGCTGTTGACGGGTCTGACAAAGAAGGATGTGATGTTTTTTTGGTCGGAAGCTTGTGAGGCAGACTTTCAGGACCTAAAAGGAAGGTTGACTTCAGCACCGATCCTGATACTCCCAGAGTAGGGGAAGAGCTATACAGTCTACTGTGATGCATCAGGTATTGGGCTGGGAGCAGTGTTGATGCAGGGCGACTGAGTTGTTGCATACGGGTCTCGGCGGTTGAGGCCAAATGAGAGGAATTACCCGACGCATGATCTCGAGTTAGCTGTAGTTGTTCATGCGTTACGCTGTTGGAGACATTATCTATAGGGAGAGCATTTTTTGGTTTTCATCAACCACAAAATCCTCAAGTATATCTTTACTCAGCGTGACCTGAATCTGAGGCATAGGAGGTGGGTCGAGTACCTACAGTCCTTCGATTTAGAGATTGCCTATACACCTGGTAAGGGTAATGCAGTAGCTGATGCACTGAGAAGGATGACTCAGATACAGGAAATGCAGAAGGCCAGTGGTGAGTGGAAGCTTATGACCTTGTTCTCTAAGATGCATCTAGAGGTGTACGACAGTCAGGGGCAGACTTATCTTTCCTCGTTAGCTGTGACATCTACCCTCCTAGACAGAGTGAGGATGAGCAACTATCTGATTCAGAAGGCCTAGTTCTACGGGAGTCGGTGGCAAGTGGGGACCCTTCTCCTGGGTGGACGATAGGCGATGATGGGGTTCTGCGTTTCCATGGACGAGTATGGGTTTCAGAGGATACACATGAGGAGATGATGCAGGAGTTTCATGCTTCATCTTGGGCAGTTCATCTTGGGGTTACCAAGATGTACCGTGACTTGAGACGTCAGTACTGGTGGCCAGGTATGAAGAGGAATGTAGCTGGTTTTGTTACAAGATGTTCCACCTGTCAGTAGGTGAAGGCAGAGCATCAGAGACCAGCTAGACTGTTATAGCAGTTACCCATTCCGGAGTGGAAATGGGATGATGTCCCGATAGACTTCGTGATATGGTTGCTGAGGTCGCCTAGAAGAAATACTACCATGTGGGTTGTTGTGGACAGACTCACGAAGGTACCTCACCTTTTGAAGATTAAGGAGACCTTCGGTGTTGACGAGCTCAGAAGGCTGTATATCCGAGAGATTGTACGCCTTCATGGGGTCCCTCGTTCTATCATTTCAGATAGGGATGCCCACTTTACGTCTCATTTCTGGCAGATTTTTCAGAGGTCACTAGGTACACAGGTGATTCTAAGCACAACATACCACCCTCAGACAGATGGACAGTCAGAGAGTACGATAGAGATGCTAGAGGACATGCTGCGTGCATGCGTCCTGGACTTTGGGGGCTCTTGGGAGAAGCATATACCCCTAGTTGAGTTTTTCGATAACAATAGTTTCAGGCGACTATTGAGATGGAACCATACGAGGCTTTTTATGGTAGGTCATGTCGATAACCTTTATGCTAATCAGAGGCAGGTGAGGTAGCTTTACTAGGACCACGTTTCGTATAGGAGACTTTTGAACAGGTCCAGTTGATTCAGAAGCATATGGCTACCACACAGTCTCGTCAAAAGTCTTATGCTGATCGCTGCAGACGAACTTTGGAGTTCGTGGTCAAGGATCAGGTTTTCTTGCGTGTTTCGCCGAGGATGGGACACAGACGGATCAGGAGACATGGTAAGCTTTCACCGAGGTATGTGGGGCCATTTGAGATTCTAGAGAGAGTCGGGCTGGTTGCCTATCGGTTGCAGTTACCACAGTGGTACCGAGCCATGCATGACGTCTTCCATGTGTCTCAGTTGTGCTGCTATCATTCAGACCCGTCTCATATCTTTCATCCCAAGGAGGTTGAGCTTCAGATTGATGCGTCCTTTGAGGAGCATCTAATTCGTATCATTGATAGGAGCACGAAGGTTCTTCGAGGATGGTAAATTCCTCTTGTACGGGTGCTATGGAAGCATGGTCGAGTGTAGGATGAGACCTTTGAGCGGGAAGCCGATGTACGTTCTCAGTGACCGGAGTTGTTCACGACTATATCTTCACCACTCTTGGAAGGACAATTCGTGGATGAATTCCTATAAGGGGGGAGTTTTTAAGAACCCGGTTCTTATATTTGAGGTATGGGCTTCTTCTTTTCTCTCTTCCTTAAGTTTTTTTAAGAAAATAAGGAAAATGGGGAAAAATCCCAAATTTTGGAACTACACGATGTTTACATTTCCACACACCGTGTACTTTTGGCCGTGTGGAATGGGTACACGGGGCGTGTAGCCATGTCGGCAACAAAGGGTGTAGGAACCGACTACACACCGTGTAGTGGTCCTTTACATGCCATGTAGTCAATCGGCACGCCAAAACAGTAAGGCAGTGGAGCAGCCTCCAGCTGGGCGACATTACACGGCGTGTACTCAGGAGTACATGCCGTGTACTCATGTCGATGGATGAACAGTGTGGCGGTGCCGCCGGAGGAACAGTTAAATGAAGAAAGTACATGCAGTGTACTTGGAAGTACACGCCGTGTACTTTGTTTTTTTTCACTTAAATGGGCAGTAGCCTCCCTTGTTCATAGGGAAGGCTTAGAACCGGATGGGAGGAGCGGAAGAGGGAGGCCGAACCTTGGGAGATCCGCCGATCGAGTACCGGGAATCCGATCCCGCTTCTGTCGATCACGTTGGAACCGCACGGGTAAGCCCTCTCTTCTCCTAGTGTGTTACTTACCAATTATTATCCTAATTGGAGTTATTTGAGGTTAAGTGGTTTTTCTTCTTCGTCAGATCTACATCATAATTGGACGTTTTTGGAATCGACATTCGTGTATAGCACTCGTTGGCATAAAAGGTAGGTGGCTTGGTGTTTGTTTTTCCAACTTCCATGTGTTTTGTGCGTTTTCGTGCCACGAACCCATGTTTAGGTGTCGTGTGGCTGAGGCCATAGCTATTTTGAATACCTAGAATTGAATAGGTAATTGATAAAATTGTGAAAATGCTGTTTGGGATCGCTGCTTGGATCCAGGACCACCCTGGGGGTGCGTTCCTCTATTTAGCCATTTGGCCAGGATACCCAAGGGTATGCCATGTTTAAATTTTGCATTACCTTTTCCTTGAGAGGAATTGTATGTAAATTTCATGTTTATATATTGGGCATGGCCTGATTACTTATGACTAAGGGCGGTGTTTTACTATGGCTTGAGGGCGTGACTGTATTAGCCTGAGGGAAACATACTATTTCGCCTGAGGGAAACATTTCGTGCCTGAGGGATTGACATCTGTGCCTGAGGGAGACACTTCATATGCCTGAGGGAAATTTCTGTTACGCCTGAGGGCTATACCTGGGGTTGGATTTTGATTACCTGAGGGTAAGGTTTTGTTTGTCTGAGGACGCTGACTGATTACTTTGAAATGCACTGTGGTGTTATCTTATATTAAATGGATTAAATGAGTATTAAAATGAAAATATAACTGGTTAAGTTAGTTACTTTTTAGTAATGCTTACTTTATTGCATTTTTACTAAAAGCGCACTATTGTTGCATGTTTGCATGCAGTTGGGAACGAGCATTTGGTGGGTGCCTACTGAGATATATTTCTGACACCCTATTTGGGTCATGCTTTTCGACCCAAACAGATTACGTTTCTGTAGGTGTGGATAGGGGCAAGAGTCCCTATACAGGTACTTGACTGTTGCCGAGGAGTTGGAGGGCATGGGACCGAGCCTAGGCTCGCGATGCCACTGCCAGCTGTTTTGATTTGTTTTCCTGTACTCTGCATTTTGTTGTACCGTATTGATGTATAACATGTTCTGGCTGTTTTCATAGAACTTGATACATGTTGCATCATTATTTATATACAGTTGGTTATATCTACTGTAGTTGTTTATTTCAGGTGTGTATGGTTTATTGATTCTGCTGTCGTTGTATGTTTTATTTGTACTCCGCTGCACTAAACTTTGATAAATGAGGGCATAGTTTCCCCACTATCTCACCTGGGCCCTCGCTGCTAGTCGACAACCTCTAGCATTTGGGGAAATGCGCTTGAGGTCACGTGGCGAACCAGGTTCGGGGCACCCATTGAGTGGCACCAGGAACCGGGATGTTACATTGTCTAATCCTATGATAAAAAAAATAACTAGGAGAAAAATATACTATATTGTGTTTATTGATGACCCAAGTAGAATGAAATGTATTTTTTTTACATTCCAAGAAATAGGATATTGGATGCATTAGGAATCATAGAATACTAGAATAGAATCAATGTGCAAGAATAATTAAAAACTTGAGATCAGATAATGTAATATAAACAACCTCAATTAAAGTTATAAATTATCTTGACAAAGATGGTTTTGGATAAGAATTTTCATATACATGTACTCCATAATAAAATATTATTATATAAACGAGAAATAAAACTATGAATACTATGGTAAGGAGTTTGTTGATTGAAAGTGGGTTGTCAAGACACTATTAAAAGGAGAGTGTGTAAGATATTATGTATATTAAAGAAAATTTATATTCTATATTGTAAAATAAGTTTAAATATATAAATTGTGGATTGGAAATAAGTTAAATATAAAACACTTTAGAGTGTTTGGAATAAAGGGATTTTTGGACATCTTCCCATGATTGGATGACTTTTATATCTACATCCAATGGTAAATCTGACGTTTATTTATTTTTATTATATAAAATAATCCCAAATCCTAAACGTTGGTGGTAGGGTAATATATAGAACAAGGGTATTCCCATAAAAATGTGTTTCCTCATTTGGCGGGTCAAAAAAAATTCACTTATGTGTAATGATATTTAAAAAATGAGTAGTATTTCCCTTTCCTATAAATGTATTTACTGTATAGTTTTAGATGTAGAATATGAAGATCATATTTTTCCCAAAGGATCATGGGAATCATGAATGTAGGACTACTTCATAAAAACCATGGATTTTAATTTAAAGAAGAATTACTTCATGATTCTACTGGATTCATGGATCATTGATAGGTATAATCATCATGAAAATTATATACACCTTTTTTTCATCACTAGTACTTACTTGATGATTTAGGTTTTTTGCGACGATATGATACACAAGGATTATAATATCTCTTTATCTGATCCACTCAATCACAGTCTCAACCTTGTTTGTAACCTAGAACAAGGAATCAAAGAATATGTCTCGATCAACTTCCTCCATCAATTGTGGATAGAATCCTTTAGGATGGGGAATCACACAACAAGTTGTTGTAGAATAAGGTGCATCTTTTTTCAGCCACCGCTTACTGGGTATAAAATCAACATGGATGATTTATATTGAAATAATTCTATGGCTGGTGTAGGTGTAGTGCAGGACCACTGAGGCTCGATCATCCTGGTTTTTTCAGATCAGTTCCTTCATGGAACAACTATTTTAGATAAGGTGAATGCTCTCCTCTTTAGCCTAAACCTATTCCAGGAGGGTAATACCACTCTTATTAATATTTAACTTGATGATATGGTAATTATTAAATAATTTAAGGACCTAGAGACATCCCACTAGTTGATCCAGTATCAATTGAGGGATCATACATCCAAGGTATAAGTGGTTATAACTATAACTCATACCCGAAGAAAAGGCAATATAATTACTGATTCCCTAACCCTCTATGGTCTATTGATTATTGATATAGATATCATTACAATTATTATAAGTCTACCATTGGAATGGAATCTTTTCACTTGTGTTTACTCTCTCAGCCCGAATGTCCCGAAGGCCTTTTTCTTTATTTCTAGGTTTCTCTCAAGCGAGGAAAAATACTATGGGGGTGGGTTGAATTAAGGTATGATAGTTTTAAAAAATTGCCATATTTATTTTATCCTATCATGAGAAAAAACACACTCTTTACTTTATCTCATAATAATGTGAAATTAAAATAAAACATGAAATTTACACATCAATTTTTCTTGGTTCAACTATACTAGGATATACCCAAGGAGTATATGCATGGTAGTGTGATAACATACCAAAATTCACTATTTCACACCACTATTTACAAGTTCATAGTATAATCACTATCCCTCTAGTTTATAACAAATTATAATAGCGAACACACTAGTATCTTAATCGAAGCGAACTCACTACTCCAATAGAAGAATATTAATATTTTTTGAATAATATTTTAAATTATATAAACTAACACTAGTGTGACATAAAACTTATTTTTATCAGTGATATGAATTATTCTTTACCAAATAAGATTTTATCCCTAAAAATTTATCTTTATATAATTTCTACTTCACATAAGACTGACCATATAATTCCTTTGCGATTGGATCATTTATGAGAGATTCCTTTATGAAAGTTTATTTTTTATAGATTGTTCCACACAATTACTTTATGGAAGACTATTATTAACAATTAGTTTACACCATTATATTCCATTCAATTCATTTAAAATAGTCTATTTTTTAGTAGATATATTTCCATGCACTTTCTTTATAGAGTCCCCCATTTCAAAAACGAAGTGATTTATTCACTCTAATATTTCTATAATTCATTTTTATTCTATTAATTAAGTGTTTAGGGGATTATTTTTAGGAAAATTTCCCTAGAAAACATTATTTACATAACATTACATTTTCTACCTTATTTTATACATCTCATAAATGTACTTATTTACTTATATACATCACATAATATTTTCCATTCATGGAAAGTGAAAATATCCACCTCTCTTTCATAAATGATTTCCTATATGATCAGTATAATTCTCATCCATCATGGAAAATATATTTCTTCATGAAATTTATTCCTTTCGAAAATATTTTTATTCACAATATTTCATCCTTTTCATAGAAATCCCCTCCTCTTAAATATTATGCATTCTTTTCACCAACAATTTCTTTTTCATCTCACATAATTATTCCAACCTATTTTCCCAAAAGATTAAATTGTGAAATAACTACTCCTTCCAAAAAAATATTCCTCTACAAAAAAATATATTCCTTCATGAAAAACTTATTATTGTTAAAAATACATATTCCTTCATTGAATTCTTTTCATTTGATGGTTTTTTGTGATCCTTTTCTATTGAATCCAAAATTATACAACCATAAAAAAACTAACTCAAAAAACAACCAAAAACCATATCTTCATGAATTAATCAATATTTATTATATTTTAATATGTTTAACACTCTTTGTTAACAAATATATTATAAAAACTCCAATAAATACTTAATGTATTTAATCTAAAAATATACCCCTTTAGGTTTGTTGAATATAATTCAAAATTCTTAACCAACATATTGAAATATACTTCTATGATGTCTACTTCAAACATAATTTGCTCTCAAAAATCCCAAATATCAATAAAATATTCACTTAATATGAAAATTAATCCCACATGAGTCTTTATCATCATGAGAAATAAAATGAATCACTTCATTTTACTCAAGAATCACATGATGATTAAAACCCACACTAATAACAAAAAAACTTCTCACCTAGATATAATTATTGAAATATTATCTCCCTTTGATATCCTTATAAATATAATCATTCCCTTTAAAGGTTTGATAAATCAATAATCATCTCTCTCCCTTTATTAGAAAATATCCCTCCCTTTTACAATGAACCCAAATGTCACTCCATTGTGGGTAGTAAGAGGAAGGAAAATTCCTAACACATGAAGGAACCTACACCATGCCTTATGGAGTGGGGGTTACTTAACCAAACTATTTAAGTAAAGGAGGTCGACTAGAATTTGAGATCGAGTTCATTATTTTCAAACATTTCCTTAGGTAAGGCATCTATCATGATATCCACGAATTGAAGTTGGGTTGTTACATACTGCAATTTCCTTAGTCAATGATCTACTTTCTCTTTTATAAATCCATACATGATTTTTATGTGATTTATTCTAGAGTGGTTTATGATAGTTTGGAAAATATTAATAGCTCTTTAATTATCAAATTTTATTATGATATGAGATTTAACTTAAACGCACATATCCTCAAGATGTTTATTTATCCATAAAAGTTGCATGAAATATTTAGTGATAGTAATATATTCAAACTATATAGTGATTAGTGAAATAAAATCATGTTTGTTTATATGAAAATAAATACACAATCCTATAAGATAAAATTCAAAGTCTGATTTATACTATCTATCATCTACAGAACCAGACTGATCCACATATGTATATCCTAATAACTCATATTGAGATATTTCATTATAAATAACACTAATATCCATCAATATTTTGATATAACAAAATATTTTATTCATGAATATCAAGTGTTTTTCCTTAGGATTACTCTGGTACATTTTAGATTGACAAGAGGCAAAGTCAATGTCATGTTTTGTCACTATTAAGTACAAAAGGTTCTTGATTATATTTCTATAAATAATCATGTTTACCTCTTTCCCATATTAATCCCTTAAAATTTCAACAAGTTTGAACCCAGTGTTTTCATCACTTTAGAACCCAGTCCTCTTTGACTCCTCTTTATATCAACTATAAACCAAGGAAAAATATCAACTCTCCAATCATCAATATTTGGAACTCACACCTCGTGTAATCTGAAAATTGTTCGCATTGTGATTCTTTCAATCCACCAAAAATTACATCATCAATATATATGATCACTATCATAAATTTATCAATATATTTATTGATATAGAGATTATGGTCAACTCCAATAGCCATAAAACCAATATTTTCATGTATTGATCTAGTTTAGAGTACCAATATCTTGGTACCTTCTTTATCCCATAAAGTGACTTCTCCATTCAGGAAACCTTATTCCCATATTCATGAATTTAAAACCATTTTACCACATTATGTTCACGTTTTATTCAAGTAATATATTTTGAAATTATGATTTTATGTTCATATTGAAAACCTTGAACCTCCTTTACACTAATATTTTTCAAACCTAACCACATGAAAAAAATGTAACATCTATATTGATAACTTAAATCTAGAAGTATCCTTTTTAAAAATAGTCATGAATTTTTTCAAATCACCATGGTGTATTCAATAAATTTGTTATAGAAAACACATTTGGTCCCGAAAATATTCTTATCTATTTTTCTTAAAATAATATATCATATCCAATTATTTGATATTTTTTTAAGCTATTAAAGTTTTACATTTACCTAATTTCCATCCTTCACTGCCTCTTTAGAGCACTTTGTCTCTACTTGAAATAGGATTGAAGTTTCCTGTAAAGACTTCATTCTCATTATCTTCACTATATTTTTTTAATACCCAATAATATTATGCTAATATATTTCATATTTTCCTCCCATGTTCTATGAATATTATGATTTAACTTCATTCTATTTATAAATATTCTTCTTTATAATCGGGATCATTCTATTATTCCCCTTGAGTTTCTAAACTCATCATCAATTTCCTTAAGAATTTATCACTATTTTACTAAAGATTTTGATATTTTTTTATCACAATGACATATTGAGTTTTTGAAATCATTCTAATTAGTTTTTTAAAAAACTTGTACACCTTGATATTGGAAAATTATCCATGTAAAATCCCTTCATCTCCATGATAATCAAACTTCCTATGTTTCTTTTTATTAATAATGATGCACTTACTTCTAAAAATTCAAAATTATTTCATCATCGGATTCTTCCCATATCACATATTTTATAGAGTCTTTCCTTATTATAAACACATTAATGATTTATTAAAAATATAGAATGATTTTAGGACTAATTATTTCCAAAAAATTATCTTATAGGTATTTCTCAATAACCATCAATCAATCCATATTTTTTATGATATAGTTCCTCCTATCAACTACACCATTTTACCAAGAATTCCTCACCACTGAGACTTCATTCCTTATCTCATGATTCTTGAGATAATAATTAACCAATATGTTGATAAATTCCATGTTACTATCATTACTTAATTTCAAAATATTATTTCCACACATCCTTTTAGTCTTCTTACAATACCGAGTGATGTAACAAAACATCTTAGACATGTGGGTGGTGACTATCACAACTCCATACCACCAGAATCATAAAGAAGTAGTACATAATATATTCTTATATTAATGTATCTTAGTTATATTTGTCCACACACATCAATATGCACTAGTTAAAGAAACCTCATTTACCTTTGATCTTTTAGGATTTATGTATTCTTGATAATCTTCCCTTTTTCATAAACTTTATGAATTTGTGTGATCACATGATAGTATTGTGATATCATGAGATCCATCATTATTCATCAAGTATTCCAAGTACTATTGGCTCAAATAGACATATTTTATGAAATTTATTTTCATATCTATTGGATATAAATCACACTTATTCTTATCTACATATAAGGTAGAGATTCTACTTTGTGCACTTCCCTATCATTGTAACTACACCATACATTCCCTTAAAGATAAAAGTCTTCTAGGTAAAATTTATTGCATTATTTGATTCAAATAATTGACTTATAGTTAGAAAGTTGTGACCAAGAACTTCAACAACCAAGATATTTTAATGTATCATGTTCTTGCCTCCGATATCAAAATTTTCATATCCAATGATCTGTTATCGTTCATCATTTCCAAATTTGATTAAACATTCTTTTAGATACCTGATACATGTGAAAATATCTTTATTTTCTATTACATCGTTTGTGTATTTTATTTTAAGGATCCAAACTTTGGCTAAATCCACCAGTTTTAGAGAAATCTTCACCACCACTACCTTCTCAGCCCTTTTCCTTTTGATCAACGTCTTAAAATTCAAAGATGGTGTTTATTTTTAAGATTTTTCTTCCTCAAAATATAATAGAACATCATAATTTTATAAAGTTTAAAATTAATTTTTCATTTTCATACCATTTTATGATTCATTAAGCTACTATGTATGACCACTTTGGTTCTCCATAGGTCTATTCCTCCACATTATTGGTGAGAAGTACTGGATCATATAGACATATCTACCACAAATGAAGTAGTAACCATCAAAAGAAAACCTAGAATATTTAACTCTACTTGGATTCTTTCACCAATCTTATACCCTCTAGTACCTCTTTCTTATGTAACACAAATTTTGAGAGTGACTATCTTTCTACAATAATAAAAAAGGATTTCTGGTTTACTCTTATGTTTCCTTTCTATAATAATAATGTTCTTTTAGGTTATTTGAGTGTTTTGACTTTAATTCACACCCATATCAACATTAAAATTGGGATTTTGTGCTTGTGTATTGGTATAAACTAACACTGTATTCTACTCATGATCAAGACCCATTCCAATTTTCTCATTATAATACATCCTTTTATTTTTTAGAAAATCCTATAACTAAATTTTTAGATCTATATGCTTCTCATTAACCTTTTTTAAACCATTTTAATATGGTTTTCCAACATTATATGAATATTAAAGAGTCTCTCCCAATATTATATTTTTAATTATAGACTAATGAATCATCCCTCAAGATCTTAGATATATTTAGCTCAATCTTTTATAATGTTAACTAAAACATCAGTGCTTATTATTTGATCTTTAATCTTAATCTTGTACTCAAAAAACTTCTATGAAATTTAAAAAAAATTAGATTTGAGTTCTTTAATTTCCTCCACCAACCAAGACTTCTCTTATTCACAATACTTCATGTAGAGTTTGGTATGTTGAACCAATACATTAGATTTCATTGTTTTGGATCTCAAAACATATATATAATTAATTGTAGCCTCTAGCTCTTCCTTAAGATCAATTTTCCCTTATAATTATTTCTCATTATCATCATTGTATTCCCTTATTTATGAAAAATATATAATAACTACATGTGTATCTTCTTTCAGGTGTTTGAGTCCTTAATTTCTTCTTCTTGTATCTATTTTAGATATTATACTCTTGTGAAAGTAGGTTATTATTCTTGAAGAAGTTTTTCTTAGTAATCCTAATACCTTTTACATTTGCGGAATATTTCTTTATAGGAAATTCATCATCCTCATAATTATCTTGAAACTTGTTGGGAGAATTTTTAATAAGGTGCACAACCTTTACACATCAATAGAATCCGAGAAGAAGTTTCCCTTTGAACTTTACTTTAGCCTTTTCAAATCTTTGGAAAGAAATGAAATAACTTTATACACCTTATCTTCTTCCTAACTGTTTGATATTGTGTGTTTCTTTAAAGACGCGAATGCCACTTCCCAAGACTTACCTTTTTAAAAAGTATCATTACCATCATTCCTCATCTCATATGAAAAAACATTACTATGAATAATATCCAACATTGGATCCTTTAGATATTTATCCTTAAGCATAGAGATTTATATATTAAATCAAGGTGGGAATCTCCTCATTATGTACTAGAATATCTTCACATCATCGAGGGTTTCTATAACTCAATGTATATCCTCTATAAACACATTTAACCGATAAAATAATTAATTCTTCATAAAATCCACATACTTGTTACAAATAAACTTCAATTTATATTCTCAGACCTTTGATTCACCTTTATAGATATTATCATATTTTCCCACATAGAACGTGATGATTTACGTGAAATCACCTTCATATTGATTTTATGAGACAAAGCTCCCCTATAAATTAGATTCCATTGAAATTAATATCCAAATATTTGTGATCTATTTTTTATAGGGAAACATTATACATATTAGCTATGAATATATGAATAAAAACTATATAAAAATCCATGTCTAAATATTGGAAGTAGTATTTTATCTGATTCTTCCATAGTTGAAAATTATTTCCATCAAATATCAAAATCCTTTTGTTATTTATTTCTTCCATAACCTCTACTTAGAGAACAATTCCACTAACTTGAACCTTAAGATTTGATATCTCTTTCTGGTCCTACACAAGGGTAAATACCCTGGGCGGAGGTGGATCATGGTATAAAAGTTTTAAACAAATATCCTATTGATATTATTCCATCAGCTGACAAAATAAACTTCTCACTTTATCTTGCAGTAATGTGAAATGAAAATAAAAAATGCGAGATACACAAAAACTTTAATTGGTTCACCCGCACTAGACTACATACAAGGAGGATACAAATGAATGTGTTTTAATACACCAAAATTCACTATTATGTTATACTCTATACAGGTTAAGAGTAGAATCAATATCCCACTATTTTATAATTTATTAAAATTGAGAAAAAATTTCTCTCAATTGAATATAACTCACTACTCATTTATAATAATCTATATATGATTTGAATTTGTTGTGAAACTGTTCACACTAAAACTAGTGTGACATGATGATCCATTTTCATTAATGATATGACTCCTCCTTTACCACATAATATTTGATCCAAGAAAATTCAATCCCATGTTTGTAACACCATGAAATTATAGAAGAAGAACATTGTATTTGATAGAATATACGATACAAAAAACCAAGATTAAATAACCCATGAAATATATTTCTTTAAATTTTATCTCTTCAATAGTTTAGGGAACACTCAACCCTAATTCTACATAAACTATAACATGGTATACCATTATAAACTAATTGTTAAATTGGAGTATATGAATAATAATAATTAAATTTTGAAAATTATATGGATTAAACATGTAAAAAAATCATTATTTATCTTTTTATTAGGAATAAAATATGTATCATTTTATAATAAAAGTTTTTTTTGAAAAACTATTTTTTCTCTCTAAAAGATAGTTTAGCCGTGATTTACACACATAATTTAAAATTAAATTTTACTAATTTTAGAAAATTTATTGGAAAAAATAAAATAAAAATTTAAATCATAATATTAAAATTATCTTATGGTGATTTTTTGGTATTTTTCTGAAATGTTTCATTTTACGATGAATAGTGAAAAAATAAAGAATTTTAATTAAAAACTACCTTTTCGTTTAAATTGCTAATAAAGTCAAATTTAAATTTTAATTGGGAATAAAGTAAAATTAGTAAAATTATATATTAATTAATCCAATTTAGTCAATTATAATAATTTTCATATTGAATTTTGATATAAAAAATTTGTAAACATTTAAACATTTACTCTTTGTAAAATCACTTTCTCATCACATCTGCATGATTAATTTTAAACTAAAATTTTACACCTATATGAATATAATTTTTCAAAATAGATTCAATATTTGAAATTATAATAATTTATATTATCTAGTAATTTCAGCTTAAGTTTTTATCAAAATGAATAGTGGAAATTGAAAAAATTATTTACCATTATTAAGTTAAAAATGGATTTACCGTAGGGTTAAACTAAACATATAATGGTTAAAATAACCTAAAACATATCTAAAATATTTATTTATAGAAATATTTATAATTTATAATGTCTAAGTATTGGTAATACGCTTTTTTTACCCTTGTGGAATGTGAAAAATATGGGTGCACCTCTCTATTTTCGAACATTACAAGTGTGCCACTCACCTCACTTATAAAAGCCCGTCCCTCTCCTCTCTTCCTATCACCTCAAAAACACTTTTTTTGGAAAATATATACCCAAATACATTATAAAATTACATCACATAATCATATAATCTATATTTTTTCCATAAATCCATCCTAGGAAATATTTTGGTGCAAACCTAATGAGGATACTCAAAGAAGAAGTAACGTTCTTCAATGAGTGTTTTTATTTTATTTCTTCCACCACATCCTTAAATTATTTTTAAACTATGATGATATAATAAAATAATAATATTGAATATACTGAGATTTTTTTATGTTAATTTAATGACCTAAAACCCTCTCCACTTCCATAAAATGGTTACAAAATCATCATTCATGTGTATAGAGGATTACGACCTCACAAACAGATGTCATTCGGTTTTCCGTTACCACCTCTCACAGTTGGGTATGATGATGGATATAAATTATATATATGATATTTATAAAATATTTATACCTATGGAGTCATTATATCATATATAACTTTTTTAATTTACACTCTATAGGGGATACAATAATGATGCTCGTGTGTATGGAGGACTTCCGCCTCACAAAGTGGTGTGACCTGTTTTTCACTAACAATTTACATGGAATGTAGTAAGGATAAATTTAATGAATATATGTGATATAAATTAAGTAATTATGTTATTAATGACATATTTATAATTCAAAAAATATAATATATCATTTTATTCCTTATACTGAAAAATGATAACATCACTCCTATATGTGTGGACTATTGCCTTCACGAAGTGGTGTGACTATCTTTTCATCACCACTCCAAATGGATGATATATATAAGTATATTTAAAGACAAATTATGGTTTATATAATATTATTATCATTCTATAAATATAAAATATTACTTACCTCCATTACATAATGATCATTGGTAAATGGGAAGGTTACTCATGCGTACGTATGATCTACCATCCCCACGATCATAATGTACTTCATTTTTCAAGACCATATTTAATGATTAGTATTAAAATTATAATTGATGTATATTTATGATAATTATGTCATGATTATTATTATGTAGATTATGGTTATATGTAATATGTGAAAGAACCATATGTTTCTTGAAAAACAGACATTAGAAATTAAGGCAATTAACACCCAAAACAATGAAAACAATGAATGATTATTAATGAATAGGTGATAAGATGTTATAAAAGGATAATATATGATGTTATAAATATTAATATAGTTCTATTATAATTTAATAAAATGTTTAAAGTAACTATATAGAAGTTTAAGTCATGTTCAACCAAAAGGAAGCGTGACATAAGGGACTTCGTCTCAATTTTGCTTCATTGAAGAATATTATAATGTTATGAAACCAATTTATTTTATATGGTGTAAATAATTACACTTTTAAGTTTAATATCATAATTAATTAATAATTCATGTTTCTAATGTTTCAATTTGAATTATTTCATCCAAGAGGATTTGACTTAAAAGTTACCGAGAGGTTAAGAATTTCATAATTCAATTTATTTTCATTGGGTTATATTACTTCTTAATTGTATTTGATATTATAAGATTACATGTGTAATGACTTATTCTTATCTAATTCTTAGTTTCCGCTTGTTTTATGTGTATTTTCATTTGATATACATAATCAATTCATTGACTAATTCTCACTTCAACGTTGTGATCATTGGAAGGGTTTATTTCACAATCTCATTTGAATCAGGATTGTTTATACTTAAACTTATATTAAAGGAAATTATTTTATAATTTTTCAAAAAAACATTTATTTTTATTCTTTTATGGTTATTCATGAAATTTTTCAATTAATAGTACCACTAATTTCTTTATGGTACTTTATATAATTGAGAATTTTTTTTAATAAAATTTGAATTCATTTATGTCTTTGATTGGAGATCATTTTTTTCTAAACAATGTTTTCAAAAAATATTATCAAAAATATTTTTAACCCATTTAAAAATGATTTATTAAATAAATTTTTACCTATTATGACTTTTTTAAAAAAAATTAAAGGAATCTTCATGTCATTTTCAAAACAAGGAATGTTTGGATTTTACAGAAAATATGAAATGAATCTTTGTTTTTAAATAATAGGCATGCATAAAATTTACAACCATCATGACTAATCAATGTTTTAAATATTAATTTATAAATTTCAAATATTATTTTCAAAGAAAATTATTTTAAAATTAATTTTGTGAACTTTTCACATTAAAAAAAGATTTTCAAAATAAAGAGGATATTTTACTCAAGAATGTTTTTATAAATTTTTAATGGTATTTATATTCATCAATGAAGAAAAAATTTATTTTATATATACTAAACTTGATATATTTTTTATTTATAACATACCAATTCTTCCCATGTATGGATTATGATAATTTTTTCCAATGATAATATTGGCATTCACTTCCATGATTCTTTTTTTATTCATTAACTTTCCCTTGTATTACTCACTTTCTTATGATAGTTATAAATTATATTTCACATAATATCCATATTATTTATCATGGATACTATTATTATTTAAAAAATATATCATTTATATATAATAATTTTTAATTTCAATGTTATTTGATTGTATAGGAAAATATTGATAATATGTATTATTTATTCAATATGGATATTTAATGATAAGGAACATTATTCATGAATTAGATAGTTTATACAATATATGAGGAATAATTTATAAATTTAGTGATGTGTGAGGCCTAGAATTATATAGTCCCTTGATGAATTAGTAGTTCCCATAAAACAAATCTATATTCTAACAATAAATGGGGTTTTACCTATAGTTTTAAATCATCATGTGAAATATCTTGATTGTAAAGGCATCACGTTCCTGGGATTTGACTTCCAATAATTAAGAATTTCATTTATTGAGAATTTATTATTATCATACATTATATTTTTACAATGATATTATCTCTAGATGCATTTTGTTCATATTTTATTGATTAAATGGAATGTGTTTTCAGTTATTTAACTTTCCATATTGATTATTCCTTATTTTATTATCCATGATATTGTTAAAATTTTATTACCTATTGATGGATTTCATTCGTAGTTTATTGACTAAATGGAATGCGTTTTTAGTTATTTATATTTCCATATTGATTATGTGTTATCTTATTATGATAGTTAATTTTTTCAAATGAGATTTTTGTTTATTTATTTACCTTTAAATATTGATTATGCTTATTGATTCATCATAACTTCCACTTTACATAACACTTACTGAGCATTTGAGATCATACTTATTTTTTTTCCTTTCCCAGTAATCCATTAAGTGTACTATAAATGATATGAAAGTATATGATAGAGGGAATAATGATATTATTGAAAAATATATATATTAAAATTTTTATTTTGAAATATAATATGGGAATCATGTATGTGTTTATTTTAACAAGAATAATAAACTATTTGGTCCTTTAGGACGAGGCTCATTGCATATAATGCCAATGTAATAAATTAATGCATTAGATTTGGGTTACTGGGTTAAGGGTTACTATAGTGTTAGATATTCTTTGTGTATGTTTGACCAATTAATTATTTCATAACAGAATTCTTTGTGGAAGATTCCTTTACGGTATATTTTCCATGAAATTATTTTATGATATCATGTTCCATGCATTTTATTTATAGAAGACTATTTCATTTAATTTATTTTATATAGTTTCTTTTATGGCATATAACTTTCCACACACTTTCCCTTAATAAAGTTATTATGGGACTATTTATTGGAAAAGACCCCAAAAATACTATTTTAATAATATTATGTTTTTTCCTTTATATAAACCAAATTCCCATATAAATACTCTTTTTCTTAAATTCGTCACATAAGATTTGATTTTAATGGATTGAAAATATCATATCCATAATTTCATAAATGATTTTATTTGTGATTTTCATAATTTTCATTCCTTAGGAAAAACACCTTCTTTTATAAAATTTGTTTCTTTATGAAATAATTTCTTGTATGTGATTTCTTCCTTTTCATAAAAATTTTATCCTTATAAATATGATGCTTTCTTTATGAAAAATGATTTACTTTTCATCACACATAGTCTATTTTCCTTCATTTTGAAAATTATTTCCTATCTAAAATAACTAATCCTTCATGAAAAGCTATTTGTTCAGAAAAAAACCCATGCCTTTATAAAAAATATTCCATTAAAAAAACCTATTCATCAATGGAATCTATTCCTTCAATATTTTTTTGCGACCCTTCTTCAATGACTCCATACTTTCACAACCATCTTAAAACTAACTCTAGACACATATAGAAGCTATCTATTTATGAATTCATCAAGATTCACCCTTTTAGGAATATTTTAAACATTCTTTGTTAATAAAAACAATCCAAAAAATCTAAAAAAACGTTAGGAATTTTTTCTAACCTTCTTAAATATTCTATAAAGATAAAGGCTCATAAACATTTCAACACGAGGGTTAATTTTTTTTTGAAAGAAGTGATATAAATATCATCGAGTAAGAATTTGAAAATAAACTAAATTTTCAAAGAATTTTTCATTAATTATATTTTGAATAAAAAATGTATAATTACATGAAAAAGATTCTACTTGATATTAGGGGTGAATTAAAAGTGTATAAAGTTATTATACAAGCTATTAAGTAAAGTAAGAGATATAAATTGTATAAAGAAAACATTTTTGGGAACAAAATAGTAACCATTTAGTCAAATAATGAATAATACTGAGAGAATGAATTTACTATTTCAAGTAGATCATAGTTCATTTAAAGAAAATTAAAAGGAAGTTTAAAGGGTTAAATCTAAGAAAAAAGAGCTTAAATAAATTGAAAATAATGATATATTGGAAATTTTGAGCTGACTAGTGGGAAAAAATGTTATTGGAACAAAACGAGTATTTAAAAATAATCTTAGTGAATAATAAAAAGCGTTGAAGAATAAATATAGAATTTTTTTTCAAAGGTTATGCAGAGGTTAAAGGAATTTATGTGGAAGATACTTTTTCCTAGTGGAAATAATTGAACCAGTTAGTATATTATTGGAAATTGATATCTAAAAAAGATGAATTTTTAAATATATGGGAAGAAAAATTTATTTAATGGAGTTATAAAAGAAGATGTATATATTGAATAACTTGATGGGTTTTAACTATATTATGATGAAGAAAAATAATTTCACTAAATAAAGTATTTATATAGGGGAAAAACCACATAGTACTTGGTATTCTAGACTTAATACAATCTTAAAGAAGATGGGATTTATAAGGGGAGGTGTGGATCATAACATTAATATGAAGAATAAAAAGGAATAATAATTTTGGAAATTATTCAATATAGAAGATATCATTTTTAGTGTAATAGAAATTTAATCTTATGAGTTGTTTGATGAAATTATTAATTTATAATTTAATATTTCCAAGATTAGAGAATACAAATACTTTCTCGAGATTCAAGTGAATCAATAAGGTGAGTACAATTATATCTAATAAATTAAGTATTCTAATGAAACACTCAATAAATTTGGTAAGATGCATAATAAAAAAGTGTCTATACCAGTTATTTTTGAAAAAAAAACTAGAAATATTTGAGAAAAGAAGAAATTTGTATTCAATACTTTATTAAATAATGATTGGTAGTATACTATATTTAACTACAACAATATCGGATCTTATATATGAAATATGCTTTAATTTATGACCAGTGTACTCCTTGAGAATAACACCTCATGGATTTGAAGTGGATACATAGATATAGACTACTAAAAATGGTTTATGGTATTCAATAAGACAAAAAAATTATTTAAAAATATAAAATAGTGTTAGTTGTGATAGAAATGTGATAGATATAAAATAAAATAATGATGGAGAATTTTATATTTTAGAAAATTATACTATTTAATAAGTACAAAAGAAAATTTTATCACTTATTATTATAAAGGATGGATATATTTTTCCTGCTATATATTATAATCATTTTTAACCAACAACTATAATTTTATATTTGTTTTTTCAATTGGATTCACTTTGTGTTCATGTTTTTAGTTGTGTAATGATGGAGAATTTTGGTGAAGGTTTTAAGGTGTATTTATAGAGAAGTATATTCATCATGGTTTAATCACGAGGGTCACTTCAAGAGAATCATCTAGAAGTGAAGATATCTAGAAGGTGAAAAGTTTTCCTACTACAATGTTTCAAATCATAATAAAATGATGGGTATCATGCTGTAATGGATAACCCATGATAATTTCAGGTCTCATTATTTCGATAAGAAAAAAATTTATGCCATTGAAGAGTAATATCATACTGTAATAGGTTTTAAATAGTAATAAATTCAAGTTAAGAAAGAATAATCTGGACTTGCATAATATTAAACCACAACTATAGAAGGGTAATTCAGACCATAATGGTTTATTCACATTTAAGCATACTTATGTTAGAATAAATAAAGGCTATGTCAGGGTAAATCGCATCGAAATGGATAAGACATGAAAATTGGTCTTAGTTTTGTTTGAAAAAAAAATAAAATAATTATGTGAAGAGAATAATCCTACAGTGAACTATATTGATATTATTGAAAACTATTTAGGAAACTAACCCATAACACCACAATGAATGTGGTTACATCATGATTGGTTAAGTAATTCTGAATATAAGTAGAATTGATGAGCTATTTATCTTATGAGTAAAGGAAGTTTTAAATTTGAATGGTTATATTTTTAAATTTTAATTTGAATTAATATTTCCTGAAAGATGTGGGAATTATATTTTTTTACAAAATATAGGAAAATTCATAGAATTTATTGAGGAAAAGAATAGATGATTATAACTTAGTTATCTGAGAAAAATAAAGAAACAACAAGTGAGTTTTGATGAATTTAATATCATTAAAGATCATGTTTGAGAAGATGTAATTTTCTATGTATACATTTAAATATTAATAGGTTAATATAATATAATAATAGGGAACACCCATTATTTAGGGTGTTATTTAATTTCTCAATAAATCTTGTAGGTTCAACCTATTTTTTTAGTATAATCATTCATTGAATTCCTCTTAAATGTAGTGAGTGTAATATAGGAAGAGTACAATGACCTTGGATAAGCACTAATATTATCCTAAATATTGTAATAAAAACTATTGAATTAGTGATTATTATAAATATAAACACTATATTGATATGTGATATTTTGATGTATCCTAGTGTGGGTGAACCAAGTAAAGTCACGGTGTTCATTTCCATCTCTTTTCTAAAATTTTTATGATGTTTGTGTGAAAATATTATGATATATTATAAGTGATTATATAAATTAACTATAATGATATTGAGATGTTTTATACAAGAATAAAAAATTGGAACACCCTAATTTATACCCCTCTTAGGATGCGTATTGGGACTTTAGGTTATAACATGTGGTATCAGATCCACTAGATAATTCTTGGTGAATCTGTCTAGTGAAGTCGGCTTTCATGGATAATGTTGTGAATCAAAAGGTGTTACCCTCATTTTATGGTTGTATTTATCATGTTTGGAATAAAAAAATAGATCACACTTATTATCTCTTAGGTTTAATTTCTTGTGAGTATCAATTTATGGATTAAAAATTAGTGTTACTATAGAATTATCAATGAAAGAACCAAACATGGAATTGTTGAATAATGATGATAAGGCCTATGATGATTTATATTGGTATATTTCAATTTAAATATACATTAATGTTATGAGATACACATTAGTGAAAGGTATTTGGGGAATTTTTTTAACATTTATGAAGGTGTCAGAAAATTGATATAGGTGAAATTGTAGGTTCTTCATAATAAATTTGATGCTTTGAAGATGAAATTAAGTGAAAATATTGATAGTTTATTCAATTATATTGTTAATGTATTTAGATATATCTATAGATATGGTAATGATATTAAAATTTTAATATTGTGAAGAATATTATATATAGGTTTCCACCAATATATAATAAAACAATTTCAACTCTTGAAGATGTGAATCTTTAATAATCATCACTTGATGATTTGTATAGAAAGATGGTTGTATATGAAATGAAAGTGAAGTTAGAAAGTTTTTTATAACATTCATCAAAGAAGATGAAATATAAACTATAAATAATATTTATATTCAAGAGTCCATAAATGAATAATAAGATGCAAGTGATGAGCTATTGTCACTTGTGGTATGCAAGTTCAATAGAGGTAAAGGAATATTTGATGGTAATATTGCTTTGGATTGTTTTAATTGTGGAAAGGTAGGGAAAATTACAGATAGGTGTCCAAAAAGATTTAATAGAGAATACAATAATATTTAATTGAACCAAAATACAAGAAATAAGATTTCCCCTAGAAGAAACTTTTATTTATGAAATGAATGTTGAGAGAAATTTAAGAGAAAGGTTATGGTAAGTAAAGAAGAAGATAATACTAAAGACGATCTATTGGAACGTATTGAAAATAAGATTATATTAGATATGTAAGATTCTATGATGGATATAGAAGATAAATAAAGAATTAAAATATAAGGGGATGATCAAATAGAGGGATTTTTTGAACATAAGGTTGACTTAGAATGACATATTGAAGAAATTGACATACAAAGAAAGATGAACAGTAAGATTAAAGATTTATTAAATGAATCCTCAAGTTATATTGATGATATTGAATCTTAATTTGATTAAATAGAGAAATTTATATAAGAAAATTCACATGATCAAATAAAGAATGATGAAGGAGTGAATAATAGGTTAAAAATTGAGAAGAAGTATAAGATGAATCATGATATTAATATCTCTATCGAGGAGAAAACTAAGAATGTTGAAGCACTTGACGAGGAAGTGGTATCTTTGAGGAAGAGTATTGAGTCTGAAATGATATAAATTGAGTTAAATAAAAATCTATAGCTTAAAATATACTCAAATAAAGAACTAAATAAATGATCAAAACGAGGAACAAGAGGTGTTAACTTCTCAAATATGCAATTTCATGGGTAAAAGTGGACATATATTTGATGCGGAAACATAAAAAATCTTAACATCTATATAATCCATGACCCAAATTGATAGAATGTAAATCTTGACAGTGAGATACTAACTTTATTCTTGCCTCCTCATATGCATGATGCTTCTTATTAATAAAAAGGTTTTAAGGGGTGATAGTGGGAGTACTACAACCTTTGCATATCAATAAAAATAAATAAAAGTGGAAGAAAACCAATACTGAGTCAATATATCCATACAAGAATCACAAACTAATATATAACACATGAAATGAAATCGAACACCCACAATATCATAAAATTTATACAAATGGAAATAAGATCTCCTATTGGCCGATCACATATATATGCATCCAAAAGTAATAAGAAAAACCTACTTGGTGTATGGGATCTACTCGGTTTAGCTCCAAAATACATTGCCAACCCACCCATGTATACACTGTACCTTCATCCCACTATAAGACAATTGGAATTTCCTTTCATTTTCTTATTTCATGAACTATAAAGTATCCACATGTCTTAGATTATAAGTTGTGAGTATGAACTTAGTATGACACCACCAACATTGTCCCTAGTTAATCTCTATGAAATTACAAGTGTATAAAAAGTTAAATAATGGAGACCAAAACAAACTAAAACTCTTTCCACACCATGATAATCAACCATAGGTGAGAACATTACCTAGTTTGGCTAGAGTTAGAGTAGGATGTTGTATATAATGTTTATAACATCAGAAGTAACCTTGAACTTCAAAATAAATCCTTACCACATGACGTTACACACCCACTCAAAACTCATAGAATATTTCCATACCGTTAAAACTGATGCCCTAAATGAATTCCCACAAACCATATCACATATACTATGGTTATCCAATTCCCATTCCATCCACCATCTTAACAGTCCAATGAAATCTAACAATGAAGAGTAATCACTATCATTCAGTGACCTCAATCACCACCCATATCCCATGCCCATACCTATAACATATCCATCCTTCAAATTGATATTCAAAATCATCTAGCCTAACATGATAAACTAAAAAGGATATCACCAAAAAACCAGTGGTAAAAACCACATCATGTGTCCTTTAATGTGCTAATACAACCCCAACAACCTTGGCCCCATGGTGAACAAAAATTCACAACAACCTAAAAACATAACTCATAAAAAGAACCCTAATCACCACCCATGATAGTTTTCAATACCACTCATGTCATACCAACAACCCACCATCACCCCCTACGACCTCACAAGCCACACATACCAAGAACTAACTATTTCCACATGAGGTGACTTGCCACACAATATACACAACCATTAAGTAATAATAATACATATACTAGGGATATCCCACTAATACCAACACAATACTACCTCTAGGAATTTTACAATGAATAAAAAACCCGATAAGTGGTTCTATACTCGATCACACACATGACCCTAACTGTGTCCATAAATTACATGATGTATAAACTCATGTATAACGTAATAAAAATATAGGAACCACCTACCTAATACTAATAGAGGTATGTATCTAGAATCCCCCTTTTTGATACAAATATAGGAGGAAGATAGGAATAAACCATAGAAAAATACCTAAAATGGAGATTTTAGTTAAAACTAACCAAAACACTGACAAAACTAGAAATAAACAATGAAGAAAAACTAAGGAGGGTTATAATTTCCCATAGAATACTCCTATGGTATATATAACCAAGAACCAACAAATTAGAATGAAGATCTCATGTTGGGAATGAGAGAGTGAAGGAAAGAGATAAGGGATAGTTCAATGTGTGGATGGGCCCAAATAAGAGGCTCCCTCCCCTTTCAATTAATTTTAACAATAAATAAATAATTTAATTTTTTAAAATAAATTAGAAGAAGGCCACCGGGTCTTAACCAATACCTCTAAGTACCCTTTAACCACCTAGTACATGTCCTAGGTCTGCTAGGTAGCCAGGGGATCACGTAGATCCACCTTCTCCTTTGCCTAGATCACTAGATAATTGAATCCCTACATATTTAATAGATAGTGCATGGAACCTGAAATGAATTCCCAAATTAGACTTCTAAGACTCTTATGACCCCTTTAAAACCTCAATAATACCTAAAAAACATTGTTAGGTCACTTTTATATGGATAAAAAACCGATTATTTTTGGGTTATTTTTTAGAGGAAATTTGAATTTCTGGTCTTAAATAAGAGTTGTTTCATTAATTTTGATTAAAATAAGAAACTTGAGGGTTGAAACATCACGAGGGGATGTTTTTGTAATGTATAGAGCCCTAAAATATGTTTTGGGTTCTCAAGTGAGTATTGTAGTGGGGTTTGGGTGGCCCCCTCCCCCTTGTTATTGTAGTAATTTTCATTGCGACACATAGATTTCACCATGATGGCATGCAATAAAGAAGTCTTGACATGGAGGTAAAGAGATACATTTCATGAAGATAATGGCCCCAAGATATTTCTGGCGTCATGTTACAAGGGGTGTGAAGGCCACACAATGAGAGGGAAATCGACCTTGGTGGCTTGGGCCTCTACTAGAAAGGGGTATCACACCACAACTAATAAGGGTCATATTGTGATGGTGTTGGTTAGGGGTTGGGTCCCCAACCTATATTTTCTCTCACAATGAACTAAAGAGGTCATAATATGATGGATTAATACTGAGGGATAGTCCATCTTCTTATGGTGGTCATGCTCTGACCCAGGAGGGACGTGCCGTGACAGGGCCCAAGTGTGGAGGCATCGTACCATGAACCTAATGGTTGTGCCATGACCAGGTTCTTGGGGTGTTTTTTTAGTTGGGGTAGACCGTTAATTTACCAGTTGAACCCCTTATAATTTATGTTTACTAGTCACTTGGGGAAGGGCCATTCAGTTGACTCCTCCCCTGTCTTCCTCCAACTCAATCCCTCTTGAATGGTTTTTTTGTTAAAGATTCCGTAAAGTTTTAAGGCGTGTTATTATAATATTAATTCATTTTTTATTTTAATTTATAGAAATTTTATTTGGGGTGGCTTAGTTTAGTATCTTGGGTAATACTTCATGGAATCATAGTGAAATATTCTTTATTTGATGGGGGAATTTTTCATGAGATGGATAGAGGACATCCTGTGATGAGGATCAGACACAATTGGTCCCTATTTATATAAAGGTATGTTACCCAGTGAATTTATTTTTGGGTTTTCATAAATTGGATGAAAAAAGATATTGAATAGGTGTTGGGTAATAATTCATTTTCCTAGGATGGTGTCATAGGTACGTCATAGACTATTTGGGTGTGGTTGGTCACAATTTCAGTGGTGTAGAGATTCATGATGAGTTTTCATCAATTATGCCTCTTTGGTCGTAATTGGATAATTAGTTATTAATTGTTATAATTAAATATTTTTGGAATTTTGGAATGATATAGGAGCTATGGATTTTAGGAAATACATGAAAAGTAATGGATAGTCTTGGCTGAGGATTTGTAAATCATGGATTGGGTGGTATCTCAATGTTTGAGGTCAGTGGACCCTTTAATACAAACCCATATTTTTTTATGCATGAGTGTTCACATATTAATTTTTCTTTTCATTTGGGTAGAAGTGATAGGTACTAATAGAACCATTGGTAAGAGAGATAGGATATCATTGAGACTCCACGAGATGGAGTAGGCACTTATTAGAACATCGGGTAATCTGGTATCACCTAATGATTATGCCACGAAGGGGATATGGTTCTAGTTGAGTGATGAGAGACCTTAGGCGGGTCTTGGGATACAAGGTGACATGTAAATAAACTAGGTGGGTATTCTAGAGCTAGTTTGGTAGGCATGAGAGGATTAATCCTAATGACGGGTGAGATGACTGTACATATCATGTCTAGTTAAGAAGACCCTCATGAGGTTGTATTAAGAATTTATGTATTCCATGATAGGGATGATCCATACTGAGATAGATGAATGGTGACATGGAGTTATTCCTCTAGAATATGGGTTTGAGTGCTATACTAAGGGGGATGGATGATAGGACCTAAGTATGGGTTTCATGGACTGTTGAATGGATTAGAATCAAGTTTAAAAGGGATTTAGAGTGAGGTATATTGGGATTGTCCTTGGTTAGTGGGAATTTATTGTGATGTGAGAATTATATGAGGATGGAATATATCATTAAATATTGGTTTATAAGATCTCATGGGATGTGATTACACCACATGGAATTAGGTATTGCTTGGTATCGATGTGAATAGGTCGAGAGGGTCTAAGTGACCCTATTTGACAACTTGATGGGTGAGATAATAATGTTGAGAGGATTGAAATGTTATTATTTGGATAGATGGATTATGAGATGTGTGTTGTGGTGAAGGGATAGGTTTTGAGTAACTAGAACCTTATGATGAGAAGGTGAGATTATGGGATGGGATGTGTGGCCTGTTGTTGTTTCATGCATGTGGCTGACTGTATGGAATAAGAGGATGTGGATAGATTCCCTTTAAAAATAGGGGATTGATTGGGATTTATTTTCAACCCTTTCCTGAGGGAATTGGGTTGGGTACTTCCATATATCATTCCCTACTGAGCGAATAAGTTAGGATATAAGATGGGAACCCTCCTCTAAGAGATGTTGGGTTTAGTAATCTACTGTGTGCCCTACCCTACATCAGCGAGTAGTGGTTGGGTAATATGATGTTCACCCTACCCATGATCAGTGGTTTGTGGTTGGGTACATTATGCTAACCCTTCAAAATGAGGGAATAGGTAGGAATATATCCAGTTCACCCATTTTTGTGAGGTATTGGGTTGGGATCTATTCAATACAAAATCTGTTAGAGGGATACATGAAGGTACTATTTAATATAGCCTTCCCTTGGGGGAATATTCCAGGTTAGGATTTAGTACGAATTTACCTATGAGGTATTTTATTGGATATGTAACATGTGACCTACCCTGAGCCTTCGGGTATGGGTTGAGATCAGTGAGATGAGAATTATGGGTTCTGGAATAGGGGTGAATTAGGTATGTTTTGGTGTCTAAGTTATCACGTGTCGACTCAATAGGGGTGTGGTGTCATGTAGTGAGGTAGATTTTGACATGGTATGAAGTTTTTTTAGTTGTCGTGGTTTCTGAGTTAGCACATGATGGATCATAATGCATGCTTATTTTGTTCCATTTACTTTCCTATACATACACACATATGATTTCATATATTAAGGGAACATTGTAATACCCTAATTAGTTGTATTTATAACCCCAGTATGATATCTCTAGAGCACATTCAATCCTTATGCCTGCTTTCAGGTTGTGAAAAGGTTGTGCAGTGAATCAAGATGGATTAGCTCAATTGGTAATGGAGATAGAGATTTAGGTGAGACTCAAGGATGTTATTAGAGACTCAATTTATATATTTTCCTTTTATTTAATGTATATTTGATCGACCTATTGGAATATCAGGAATGTATGACTTCTACATGGTACAATTTTTTATAACATGATGCCTTTTTATTATTTTATGTATTCTTTGATTATTATTATGTTTGTTTTTTTTATTTCCACTAGTTTATTACTTTTAATCAAGGACATAGTCTCTTTAATGTATTATTTAGTCCCTCATCTCTAGTCAATAACCACTAACATATGAGGAGGCATCCTTAATTCCATGTATCCCTCTGGATTAGATGGTGTTCTGGGATGGGGTGTTATAATTGCTATTGAAGAATTTTATTTTTCTTTTGTATTAATATTTGGTTATAAAAAACAAGGAAGAGGGAAATGTTATAACTTTAATAGACCACAAAATAGTGCATCACAAACAAATTTTCTTGTGTGAATTCTTGGTACCATGGGTATATGATTACTGTTTTTGGTTTTTACTATTATGGTTGATATGTTTATATAAATATGATGAATTTATAGATATTGAGATTTATAGTTTTGGATCTTGGCCTATAAACAAGTGTCTCATATACATGCATCATATTTGTCACAGAGGATTCACATGACATACATGTGTTTGTGTGTGATTGGTTTTTCTCACCACAAATGTTCATCTATTTAAAGATTAAAAAAACTTATATTGTGTATTCCCATATAAATTATTTTTTGAATTCTACTTATTTATATCATGATTTCCACTTATTAGTAGTAATTTAATGTTGGGTTATTTGGATATTATAATGAGATGTCCTCTGGTGATGTAGGTTATACAATCGCCCATTACAAGGGATTCATTGTGACCTTTAGTGGGTTAATACATGAATTTGATATTGGGTAGATGATATGAGAATGAAAATAGGTTCCCTTGAGGATGTGGATATAAATAAGAGAGTTGAGGAAATAAATTTAAAATTCCTTGAGCTTTTAATATGGAATCACCTATGGTACTTTGGTTATTGAGGCTAGGTTTTAGAGGGAAGGACCAGTTTGATGTCTATTGCTATTGATTCAAGATTATCTTTTTAGTGGTACAACATGAACATGTATTTGATCTTCATGGGTTTTTGAATGATGAATGGGAAGAGGATGATCTTGTGGTTATCCTTGACATGAGTGAGATACCTCAGTCTTGTTGGGAAGGAAGAATCAAGAATGATTTTGGTTAAGAAATATTGACCTTCTAGAGGAGAATGGTCTGTGGTTTAAACACATGATCCTATGTTTGATTTGATGAGACTCATGAGAGTGTGACTTAGGCTATGTGGTCAGATTTTATGATAGAATACACCCATTACCTTTAGGTGATACTAAGTTATATGGTAGGTAAGAACTTGTTAGATGGTTCTTTAGCAGTTCAATATTCCTTGAGGAAGAAAGTGATATTTGGTGGAAATTTTTTAGGTGAAAATTATTAGTGAATGAGGGGTAGTATGTGATGGTTACATGTAGTGACAATTTATATTTTTAATCAATGAATGGGCATGTGGAGGTTGAGGAATAATGGATGTAATGAGATGCTTATGGGAATCGTTTCCTAGGGTCTCGATGGGAATATAAGGTGTTGGGGATTAATAATATGAGAAAGAATAGATCAGAAATAATAAAACATAAGTTTTATTGGGAACCATTTGGTTTGGTTCCTGAGGAGAAGTATAAGGGAATCCATGTGGTGGGGATAGAACCATTGACTATTTTAGGGAATGACCCTTATTTAGGATGATTTTTTTATATTTAGAGGATGATGCTCCCAATGATCTAGAAATGAGAGGTGATTGGTGTTGTGTGATGGTGATTAGGTATGAGATGGACTATCGTGTCCAGTTCTTATGGAACAATGGATGTGATGGAGTGTTTTCAGGTGTGGTTAACTAGAGGAGAGACAATTAATAATTATTCATGCAATTGGGATTAGTGAGGTGGAAACCACATTTAGCGTGTTTATGGATTGATAGAATTGAATTTTTTATATCCAATTTCATTGGTGGGGAGTACAATGGAATAAAATTTGACCTTGTGAAATAAGTGTTATGGTTGGAAGAACCATAAGATTGGAGATGAATCATTTAATGATATTTTAGTTTTCTAGAAGAGTGGGTTTGGATGAGCAATATCCTAGTGTTGGAATTGGTGGGGAAAGGGTGGCTTGACTTATGGGGAAAAGTGTACTCTAGTGTTTGAAGTTACATAGTAGAATATCATTTGATTCTTTGGGATAAAAAGGGATGATTTGGTGGAGATTTCATAATAGAGGTAAGAAAATATGATGGTTTTAGGACTACCAAGTCTTCTTGGGAATGAGAAGAACTATAGTAGGGAGTTTTAAATGACATTCATATTTTCAAGAATTTTTTTTGGGTGTAAATTAATTTTTTTGTTCAGAGTAGGGATCATTTTGTGAACTGGGATACATATTAAAAATATAAGGGTTAGAACATATCTAGAATATGTTTTTGGACCTATATCATGGTCTGGGAGATGTTTTAGGTGCTCAGGTGAGTGTTGGAGTTGAGCTGGGGTGACCCCCTCTCATGTTTTTTATCTTGGATATATGTGGCTAGTCATGCCACACACTATAGGTCATTCCACAATGGCTTACATTATGGGAATCATTCCATAAAGGGAATGAGGGCCATAATGTGAAGCATGAGGTACTGTGTTGTTGTGGGTGTCACACTGCAAGGGGTGTGAAGGACACACTGTGAACGGGAGGCTGAGCTTGGGGTCTTGGACATTTCCTAGAAAGGGAGATTTTTACTGCTACCAATAGGGGTCTCTCTATGATGATATTGGTCTGGGATTGGGTTCATTAATTAGAGATAATAATGACACAATGGAGGCATGATGTAGGCTAGACCCTCTGCCTAGGGTGTTCACACCATGACCCATAAGGGATGCACCGCAATAGGTCCCATTCTTGGAGGTTTCACGCCATGTACCTCATAGTTATACCCTGAGCTAACACCTAGGGTGTTTTTTACTAGGAATATAATAGTAATTTACTAGTCACCCCTTTAATTTTAGGTCAATTGAGTGCTTGTGGGAGGGCCATTTGACTAGCTATTCTTCCACTCTTCCACCCACTCGACCCCCCTTGATGAGTGGTGTTTTTTGTGGTGACTATAAAATGGTCTAATGTGTGCTCTTATCCTCTTACTTCTATTTTAGTTTTCATTTATATCCTTTTAATTTGGTGTGTTTTGGAATTTATTTTTTCAATTATTTTACTAGATCATGGTGAAATCATTTTAATTCGATGGGGGAATTTGTGTGAGATACATAATAGCGGGTCTGTAATGATGATCACACACCATTTCATAC
Organism: Viscum album; assembly: GCA_963277665.1. Taxonomy (NCBI): domain Eukaryota; kingdom Viridiplantae; phylum Streptophyta; class Magnoliopsida; order Santalales; family Viscaceae; genus Viscum; species Viscum album. The sequence goes on from OY728131.1 coordinate 919,730,693, forward strand.
TATTTCATTAAGGGTATTTATCCAAGTTAATTTATTTAGGGTATTTTCCTAAAACGGATAAAATTGGATATTGAATGGGTTCCAATTGATATGAATTTTTTCTAAGATGGTCTCTGAAGTATGACATAGACATTTGAGGAGTGGTTGGTTATGGTTTTGGTGGTATAGAAATACCCTATGAGTTTTAAACAATTATACCTCTTTGGTTTAAATTGGACAATTAATTATAAATTATTATATTTAATTATTTTGGTGTTGAAACTTGAGATAAAAGATTAAGAGTTGGTGTGAGCTAGAATGAGGTATGGAAAAGCTTAATTGAGGATGATCGAAGCTTATATTGGGTGGTAATTATTTGTTTGATGCATTTGGTCCCTTTAATACAAATCCATATGCATGTTTAAACATGATTATACATGCATGCATGTTTGTGTGCATTCAGGTAGATGGGATAGGGATTGATATATTCCTTTGTAAGAGTGATCAAATGGAATTGTGCCTCTTAGAAATGTATTAGATCATTCTTATCACATTGGGTAATCTAGGATTACCCTATGAATATGTGACTAGGGGGAGAAGGTTTTAGTTGAGTGTAAAGAGACATCAGTTGGGTCTCGGGATATAAGGAAGGATATGAATTGCCTAGGTGGGTCTCCTAAGGCTAGTTGGCTAGGAATGAGAGGCTTACACCTAATAAGTATAGATGATAAAACCATTCTTTTCAAGTTTGGTGAGAAGAACCGTCATAATAGTGAATTGATAATTGACATACGCTATCAGTTTGATGATCTATTTGGTGATAGATAATAAGTGATGTGGTGGTTTTACTTCAACTTATGGGTATGGGTGATCTATTGAGGGATATAGATGATAGGACCCATGTATGGATCTTGGGGACTGTTGAATGTCATATCATTGAGTTATGAAGGGATTTAGAGCATGGTAGCCTGAGATAACACCTTGTTACTAGGACTTGGTCTTGGTATGAGAATAGGACGAGAATAGGACTTTCCATTAAGGCTAGGGTCAAAACGTACTATGGGATATGAGTAAACTATAGAGAATTGTGGGTATCTTGATATCAATAAAAAGAGATTGGGAGTTTCTAAGGGACCCTAGTGGATGACCTGATTGGAAATATGATAATTCTAAGAGGATAAATATATTGATCTTGGGATAAATAGATGATGAGATATGCTTTATAGTGTTGGGATATGTTCTTAGTGACTAGCTCCTTAGGCTAAGCATCCAAGATTATGGGATAAGAATTATTCCCTATTATTGTTTTATATATGTGTCTAACTATGTGATGCAGATATATGATATATGGATTCCTCTGTGGTATAGGGGATGTACTAGGTTTTACAACGTTCCCTTTCATGAGGGGATTGGGTTGGGTACTTTAGTTTTCCTGTACCTAATAAGGAAATGAGTTGGGATCTATGACGTACACCCTCCTTTAGGAGAGTTTGGGTCGAGTACTATACTTTGCGACCTACCCCACATCATTAGGTAGTGTTTGGGTACTATGATTTACACCTGACCTTACATCAGTGGATAGTATTTGGATACTTTTAGTATCCCCTTTCCTATAATGGAATGGGTTAATATCAATTCAATCTAGCCTTCCCTACAAGGGAATGGGTTATGATCTATTTCTCATGGCCTCCCACAAGAGGAATGGGCCTGAATACTATTTAGCGTGGCCTTACATAAGGATAATGGGCTAGGGTAAAATTTAGAGCATCCTTCCCAAGGAGGTATTAGCTTGGGTATGCGACATGAAACATACTCTATTCTTTGGGTATGGGTTAGGATCAGTGGCTATAAGATAATAGATTCTAGCATGGGGATGAATCAGGTGTGTTCGAGTGTCATAGAAGCCTAGTTATCACATGAATACTTGATGGGCGTGTGATTCCCTAGAAATTGGTGGATTCCAACGTTGGTCAAAGTATATTTGGTTAGGTTTCACAATGAACTATTTAACACATGATTACGTGATGTGCATGTTTCTTTTGTGCCATTTTATTCTCTATGAATACACATATATGATGGTGTATATTAAAGGAACATGATGAGAACCTATTAATATGTATTTCTCACACCCTATATGATCACCCTGATGTGCATGAAGACATTATGTATACTTTTAGGTTGAGAATATTTTGCGTATTAGATCGGGATAGAACATCTCTATAAGCACTGGATATTGGGATTGAGGTGAGGCTTAGGGATGATAGCATAGATGCCTTTATTATTCTATTTTATTTTATTTATTATATATATTATTTTCCTTATGGTAGGTTAGGGATGCATGACTATATTAATTTTATATGGTACATTTTTTTATCATGAATCTTTTTTATTGGTTTATGCATACTATGATTATTTTTGTGTATAATTTTAGTTATTTCTACTGGTTTCTTACTATGATTCATGGGACTAGTCTCCAAAATTTATGATTTAGACCCTCACTTCTACTAATAAGCCTTTTTCATATGTTGATTTGTGATTTAGTCCACATAACTTTATAGATCAGATGATGTTCTGGGTTGTGGTTTTACATTTGGCCTCTTCAACACATCAATCATGCATAAACACACACAGTTAGGCAACTCTCAGGCCCAAATTACCTCACTTGAATACTTGAGTCTCCAAAAACTACCCAATATGATATAATTAATCCTTTAGATATATCCCAACATGATAATAGATACCCACTATGAAAACCCAATCATCTTTCTAATTTCATGCACAAAAACACATAAAAAATTCCAAATGAATCTGTTTACTCCCAGTTTCTATGACCAATAGGACCAAAATAATGGATTCCAACCTTGGGATATCCTCATTGTAGGAATTAACTAATTGGTCCCCTCATAACCAAACTATATGATATAATTATGGTAACATACTAACCATCACCTTCAATTCCACACATTCTAGCCATTGCAGACTATTATTACACAACATACCTAATTCTCACACATTAACCCGAACCTAGTCATCCATTTACACATAAATCACATTATGAACCATTACCCATCATGAAAATTAAAAAACCAACATGGACATGGAATACCTGTAATCACTAATTGAACTTTGATCTACTCCAAAAATCCATCTTGCTCACATGTAACCGTCCCATAGATTGACACCCTAATGATTACCCCCCTGTGAAGCCGCACTTGGGGTTGACCAATACCCCCAATACTAGGTATCATTTCCACTATCACCACTCAAGTGTAAAGATTAATTTCTTATATAACCTCTTGTAATTTCTCTTGGTCCTAATTTAGATTCGTAATTATTACCCAATACCCTATCACTAGATGACTGTGAGATCATTTAGAAAAACCCCACCAGATATACTACATGACTATATGTCCAACACTCCTTAGGTAGTCAATCACACTAAGCTAAAATATTCCCATTCTATCCATATAGGTAATATATCCTTGATAACCCACTTAGTGGTGGTAATATCAATCCTTTACCCTATCTATCTTACTAGGTCTCCTCATACACCCAATTATGACTATGTGAAGTTCAACTACCCATCATAACAGACATCACCTCATGACTAGGAACATTTTCATTATTTAGGTTCCACTTGACTATCATTTCTTTGTTCAATAACTCAGAGATTCATATAAAACTAAAAATATTTACCTACAACCTAATAGCCATCAAAATACCATACTCAAATAATTGCACCTTGGAGGTATCATCCCCTTCCAACATTAGTGAAAATCATAAGAAATATATAAAACTCATAGTAAAATCAATATTCAATGTCTTTCCATGAACTAGGTGTATGGACTCATGAGCTCGGTCCTCCCACAATGTCCCATGAAAGAAGTGCTCAATGAATTTTTCTATGAAATCCTTCTAGGCCATTCCCTCACATCTTCCTACCTAAACCTACACATCCCACTAGAATTTCACGGTATCCCTAAGCATATATATATTTACAACTTTACCCTCCACCACAGAGGCATATAAATATAATAGAATATAGACTTAATAGATTCAATACAATACTCAGACTCCTGTGGTTGACCTTCTACCTAAAATAATGGAAGATATTGAGACTAGAAAACCCTATTAAGATATTTTATAGATGGTTTTACTCCTCAAGCTTCCTGATAAATGATCTATACAACCTATTCCAGGATTATCCAGAGAATATTATCAAACCACTAACCCAAAACATCTAGTTATTGTGACCGCTATAATTACCTAAAAACCTCTACATATGTCTCATTCTTATCTCCTCTATTAGGGGATCTATCTAGTGAACACATCAGTGGAATCACATACTCACCCTCTTGATTCTCCATCAAAGTCCATCGAGGTGGCATACCACTGAGAACAAACTACCATGGTCAATACATTTACCAAAGTTCAGATATCATAAATATGGAAAGATATAATATGCAGTTCATCTCACTCACCCATACACTTATCTACTAGAAACCAAGTCTTATGTCATCTAACATCATGAAAATACCTTCCCGTATCAAGATTATGTACCACACACACCACACACACAAAAGACCAAAATAACTAATTAAAATAAGAATTAAAAACCTAGTTTATTTGAGTGTAATTCCATCAAAAATATATTTTTGAAAAAACCATATAGGTTATTCTTGTCACTTTAAATAAAAAACCCCTTCTAGAACTAGGATAAAAATCACAAGAAAGAACACCCTTATCATGTGAGTTATATGTGCCTATAAATATTCATTATTACCACCTCTTTCCTTTTAGGTCCAAGAGACACACCATAAATCATTAATATAAAATACCATATTTTTTAAGATAAAAATAACTCAAATATAATAATGAATCCCAAAAAAAATCTTGATTCCCTAGGTGACTTGAACATCCACCAACACTTGTTATGGCCATGAACATAACACTATGTCTTTCACAAGTCTCATCACATACCTAAATTCAATCTAAAATTTACAAAAATAAAACATAAAACACAGTCATTACCACATTAGATCAAACTTCTATAATAACACTTTATAGTATAATTGATCTGGATTTCGTAAAAAATAGTCAATATAGAGATTCAATAACCTTAGGCATGACTCTTCATATTCTAGAGGTTGCTAACTATAAATGATGGTCTAATGGGAGATAGTGGAGAGACTATACCTTCCATATATAAATAATTAAAACTAATAAGTAATGTAATATGTAGGATGGTCATTTTAATGTATAGTTACTAGTAGAAATGAATAGATTTTAGGGAACTCCTAGAGCCTCAACATTGGGTGGAGATGACATGATTCAAACAAAATGTTTACAAATTAGGGATGAATAATGATTGGATAGTTGGAAGGGCTACTGTAGATTTAGTCGTAGTTCATCTGGAAAGTCATTCCATGTAATCCAGGGCCTTTGGGAAAGTATAATGGGAATTTTGGGCTATATAAGGGTTACCTAAAAACCCATTTTAAAATAGGGACTATCCAAAAATAAAATAAAATCATAGTTTAAAGGAATCAAATCGATAACAATCAACATTAAAAAAAAAATAAGCACAATCAAATACATAAAACATGATTTAAAAGATAACCATCCACACCATCATATGAATCATAAAAATGATTATAGAATCACCCATAGGCCAATAACTTACATACACATCCAAAATGAAAAAAATAAAACCCTACTGGGTACCAAGGATCCACCTGGTGCAGCTCCAAAAACCATAACCAACCAGCCCATTCATGTACTATACCTCCATTGTATTAACCTAACCTGAATAACATGGTCTGAGATAAAGTTCCACATGACCTCATGAATTCCTCCTCATATATAAGAGGCTACCAACTAGTGGAGAGGGTCTAAAGAAGTTGTGTGGAGACTATAACCTCAGTAATCATAGCCATACACCGAATTATAATAGTATATACATAAACTAACTAACATCACAAAGAAAAATAACATAAATAATATACTACAATAGATATCATTTCAGGTCATATAATTTCAAACCAACGAACCCCCAATGAGGCAAGTCATCAAATATAATTAGTATAACTGGAAATAAATAAACAAAAGGTTTTACAAAAACTATTAGGATTTCGTCCCAGTTCCATTTCCACCCCTAACTCTTAGCTCATTGACAACCTACCACTGGTCCCTTTCCTTTATATGGATCCCTGATCATGAAATATGTATGTGCATTGTGATAACCATGATGAGTGTGAGTAAAAACATAGTAGGTCACCACCAATGAATCCTTAACATAAGTTTAAATATATATAGAGGTGTATTTCATGATTGAAAGGTAAATATGCACACGATCATACAACCAAACATGCATCGAGCAATTGTGCGTTGATAAAGTCACCAAAAATAATAGTCATGCCTTCTTGAATGACTTCTTGGAAGAATATCATAAGTAGTTCTTTCATGACATAGATCATGCTATTTGCCTCTATCTACCTTTTATAGACAATAAACATTCAACCTTTAAGTAATAACTCCACTCCCACTTTTAATGGATGGTCATACCCATGACTCATGAATACCTACTCGACTCTGATGGTGCACAAACATGGAACACCCATATAAATGGAACTTTACACATACATAGGGATGTTACCAATTACACCCTAGTAATTTAATACAATATCACCATTAAATAAGTCAATTTAATGGATAATTTTGTCCACATGCAACATTGAACTAAAATGAAACCATGAAATATTTTGATAAAAACAAAAATATTATTCATGATCATAAAAACCTAGAATTTGAATTTGTGGGAATGAATATTAGTAAATAATTTTTGAAATATTTATATAAATATAATATTTTATACTTCTAATATGAATGTAATTCAATTAGTATAGCTGAAACAACTAAGAAAATTAATTTATGATTAAAATTACATCCTTTATAAAATTGGTGTTTTATTTAAATAAACTAAGTATAATATGATTAGATAATAATAAAATATATTGATAATATTAAGAATATATTAGATACAAATATCATGTAATTGATTGGAAATAAGAATAATGAATTTTTAACATTTTAAAATGATATTTTCCAATAAGAAATGTTTTCCACTATATTTTGGGATTTTATTTAAATATTGAATTATCAAATTTTAGAAATTTAATTTGAAAAAACATAATTTCTAATTAATCATAATAATAAAATCTTATGTTTTTTTGTTTTTTATAAACGAAATGGTTTTTAGGTGAAAATACCATTTTTTTCAAATAACATGACTTTAATGACATTATAAGTATTTATGTATGAATTGAAAAATTATGATTTTTTAATACCAAATACGTATTTTATATGTGAATTTTTAATTTTAAAATAGGTTTTTTTAATTTACAAACCCATATTGGATATTTTATAATATAAGTAATATTTTCTCAAAAATTATTTTTAATACATTATACAATATTTTTTTAAAATATTTTTTTATCACTTTTATAAATTGAATGAAATGATTTTTTTTCAAATTTATAATTAGTGGGTCACAATTATCTAATAAATACTATATTTTTAGGCATAATTATTTAGTTACTTTAGGTAAAAACTAGTTACCACATTTAAATCTAAAAGGGTAAAAGTAATAATTCAAGGGGGTAAAGGGATTTAAACATGATAAAAATTTCTATAATTGAGTTTTTGAGGTTTGGATAAACCCTATATATTCCCCAATCAATAAGTTTCATAATTTTTTAGCCAATTTACATTTTGAACATGTGATCCCTTTATATTAAGTTGAAATATCTAAAAAAATGTCATTTTCACTACTTATAAAAGGGGCCTCCCACCAACCCTACAAGGAACTCTTAAAAATTTGTTTTCCACATGACAAATTTCCCTAATTTCCTACCCAAGAATAATATTTCACTCTCTCTAGATTCTGGTCAAAAGATATTTTCCTATACCATCTGCTTTTGAGGGTTCTTCTAAGGAAATCTCGAAGTGCTCAACATGAGTAATTATTTTCATTTACCTTATTTATTTTTTATTTTTCTTTTGAAATTATAATTTTCAAATAAAAATGTAATTAAATCACTAAAGGTTATTTAATCAATTTTATTAAACTATTATAATAATTATTAATCACCTTTCCCTTTTTATTAAGAAAAATGAAACTGTAATTCATGTGTTGTGCAGACTACCGCCTCCATGATGCAACCATTTTCATTTTCATCCAAAAAATATAAGGATGTTATAAAAGAGGAATTTAGTAAATAATTATTATATTTATATAATTATTATAATTATTAAATAATAAACTATATTAATAGTTTCTCCTATTCTATGGAAAATGAAATCATCAACCCTGTATACATGTTGACTACCATTACTGTCATACCCGGTTTTTTTGTCTTTGTTTTGATCTGGTCTATTGGAAATCACGATCATTTTCATGGGTATTTGGTGAGATTAATCTTGAATTTTTAAGTTTCATATATTTATAATCACCCTAATTTGGGTTCCTCTTTGCTTGTTTAGGATTTTTTGAAGAAATGGTGGTTAATTCATGATTTGGGCCAACCGTGACCCCATTTCCAGTTTTGAAAACCGAATTTGTTTCTTTTATAACTTCTATTTTTTTCATTAACTTTTCACCCATTATACATTCCAATTTTCCTATATAGACATATTAAAACTTTTATATCATTTTGGACCCCATAGAAATTCATAAGCATGGTGAATTAGGGTTACTTATTTAGGTATTGGGCCAGCCCATGGGCCCATTTCTGGTTTTAAAAAATAATTTATTTCTTTTATATCTTATTCAATTTTTAATATTTTTCAGCGATTACACCTCCCCCTCTAATCCAATACCCCTATACGCACCTCCCTTATCGATTTACCCTATTTGGAGCTGATATGGGTCACAGAGTAGCGCGAAAGTGATCAGGGTACCTCAAATCTCCCAAAATTGATAAGGTAAATCATTTTATTTATAACTCATTCAATTCGTGCTATTTTTCAATAAAATATTATTTCCCTGGTTCTTCCAGACCTTAAGATACTCTCTAATAAATTTCATCCCATTACCGCTTTTCTAGGGGTGCAGATCAAATGGAATACAAAGAGTTTTCTATTGGAAAAGGTGAGATTCCATCTCCTTTATCCTCCCTCTTCTTCCTCCTTTCATTATTTCATGGTTTTATAATCTCTCCTAGTCATTATAGACCTAGTTTTATGTTATCCAATGGTTTTTTGATGGATTTTATATTCATTTAGGTCTGTTATTCATTGTTTTAGGGTTTATAAACCCACGATAGGTAATTTCGGGTCTGCGTTTCCATTACTCCAAGGATTTGAGGTAGGATATCATTTGCACAAAACTTTATAATTTAAGTTTCATCATTTTAATTCTGTTATAAACTTATTTATATGATATTTGCTTCTGTAATACTTTGTTTTTAAAGTTTTTGTGTGCAAATTATGTTTTATGACTTATTTTGATAAAAATATAGTTGTTTTGGTATAAATGTGCACTCCTATTGTTTGATAAATTATCCCATGAGATTTCACACTTGGTTTTTCATATTTTTAATATGTATAAGTAGATTTAATAACTTTATGGCATGAAAATGATGTTTTATCCTTTTTTAAGTGCTTAACATAAGTTGTTTTTTTAATAGTCCATGCCATGTGTTCGGTAAATTGCCTGGTTGGATTTTATATGTCTAGTAAAATTTAAAATAATTTTTTTGGATTTATAAATTTATTGGAAGCATGTAAGAAAATTATTTTTGGATCCTTTTATTGCTTTAAAATTTGGATTTTTTTTACAAAAAAATGTTTTTTTGTTTACAACATGTTTTGGCCCGAGTTGCCGGAAAATGACCCGTTTCACATTCTTATAAAAATGGTTGTATTTGGAATATGTCACCTGAGTGTTTTAAGGATTTTATGAATGTGTTTTAATTCTGTAAATGGTTTGTACACACCTCCTTAATAAAATTGAAATGCATAACTTTGTCAAATTCTAGTTTTGATAAAATGTTTAAAGGCCCGTTTGGCCTTTCCTAAAAAAGGAGAATGAGTGTTTTACTTGTATATACCAAGTTGTGTAAATTGGGATTGTTTTAGGTCCATGAAATGATTTTATTAAATGTTTTTAGGGCTGAAAAATATGTTTTGGTATGGTTTTGATGTGTTTTTATAATTGAAAGTGTTTTTGAATGAGTTTTATGTGCAAAGCCTCAATACACTCTTTGAAATTGTTTTACGAAAATATTTAGAGGTTTGTTGATTTGTGAAAGAAATATAAAGAATGTTTGTGGGATGTTTGTGTGTTTATGGTCTGGGAATAGAATTTTTATGTGAAATTTGTATTTGATAATATGTGTAACTTGATTGAGCACTAAAGGGAATCTCGGGTATCTAGGTTGGCGGACGTGTACTAGTATGCTAGTGATCCTGTGGGGTTTGGCCCCTGTTTCATGTAGCAAGTTTTATGATGACAACACTAACTAAAATATGATGATTATGTTGTTGGGGGACCACTAGGTTATGGGTATGCTCCCAACTAGTGGCTCGTGTGCACGAGAACATATATTTATTAAGGTTACTTTCACCAAGATACGTGGTACCTGGGGATCACAACTGACTAGTGCCTAGGGGTGTTCTCGTGACTTGTGCTCATTAGATATTTTGTACTCACCGTCGGTATACGGTGTGTTTGGTTGGTAAATTCAGTAGTGTGTGTGATTTATTTAAACATTAAAATTCTTTTAAGCATCCCTCTTGAAAACTATTTTCATTTTGATATTTCAAAACTTTGAAAGTTGTTACTTGCAATCTTGTTTATAAAACATGCAAGTTTTTGTCTGTTAATTTTTTTATAGAATGGGACCTCATTGGGAAGACATAACATTATATTTTTATTTAAAAAATGAAGTTTATGTTTATTTTATTTTATATGATGTGCATTGGGAATAGAATATCAGGCTAACCTACTGAGTTTTAATACTCACGCCTATAGTCTTTTTCTGTTTTTAGCCCTTGTGCAGGTTTCAGCTTGAGTTCGATCGCCTTGGGAAATGTGTGATCATTTTTTTGGATAGTGAACAACTAGGTCACATGGAGTTAGTTTTTTATTGGGTTTGGTCAGTTGAGTTGTTGGCTTAGTTGTACTTTATGTTTCTTTTACAAATAATGTTCAGTTCAATTTTTATATAAATGTATTTTGGGCTATCCATTTATTTCTGCTGTTTGTTTGATTGTTCATATATGGGATAAATAGTTCCCTTTTGTACTCTATTGATGACCTTGGTGCTTGTCGCCATCCCGAGAGGATCGGGAACGCCTCTCGGGACTTGTCACGGGCTGGCCTGGGTGACCAATTTAGGGTCGACTCAGACTGGTTCATGACAAAATGGTATCAAAGGAGGTTGGATCTTAGCAGACATTTATTTTTAGAGCACCCTTGTTATTTTGTGGATGTCATATTAGATGGATTAGGATTGTTGGTACTTTAGGGGTAAGCGCAAGAAGAGCGTCACGAACTCTTTCTCGTTCTAATCCTCGGGTTTCCATGGGAAGTCTGGTTTTATTAGTGTCCTTTGTTCTTGTAGATTCTTTGGTGTTGGGATATGACAAGGGGAGTCTGACTAATGGCCTTTGTGAGCTCGCAGGGCCTGGAAAGCCACGTGGATCTGGGGGAATGGTCCTAATAAGTCTCTCTATGTTGGTGTTGTGTTTGACATGTGGCCACCAACTATATGGTCAAGTCACCCACCGACACTAGTTCCCTTTTTTTGGGGGTCTCTTGAACCTTTCTTGAATTGTGAATTTTTGTTTTTAAAATCCTTGTGTGAGAATTGTGGAAATGGGTTTTAAAGGAAGGATTAGATTTTGAAAATTGAAAAAGGGGGTTTTCAAAAATTAAATATAAGAATGTTTTTGGAAGGTTGTGTTTTTGTGAAAAAAAAATTGGATGGAAGTGGAAATGATTTAACTGGATTGGATTATCCATAATCTAAATTTGTGGTTCGTTGGAATAAAATATTTTGAAATTGTGAATCATTTTAAGGTGATTCTTGATCTTGGTTTTAAATGGGGTATTTTGGGATGTTAAAAAGTTTTTTGATCGGATACATTATTTTTGGAAATTGGTTTTGATCAGTTGGTGTTTTCCTAGAAAGGGTATTGATCTTAATGGACCTCAGATTATGAAAATATACCTTGCTGAATTTTAAAAAAAATGGGAAGGGTTTTTTAGAGTGGCTTGGTTATTTTAAAAGTTGTTAAAAATGAAAAGGGGTAGGTTTTTAAGAAAACGGTTCTTAATGAAATGTGGTTTTTTTGGTTAAATATGAAAAGGGTTTATGACTTCATGGTTGGTGTTCCTTTCGAAGGTAAAATATTTTTGGAATGATGTTATTTTTTTAGCCTTTGGTGTTTTCATGGGTGCTCAAATGCATGGTTTTATTTATATCTAGAAGTATGGCCTATATGGCATGGTGGTTGGGTGCTTGGGGTGGCATGGAAATGTGCATATGGGTGAGACTTGATGAAACAACATTGGTGAATGTGGAAACCCACCAAGTTAGTTTGTTTTTCAAAAGTGTTTTGAGCTGAAAAATTGTGGCCTTTTAACAAAAATGGGTATGTGGATTGATTTTTCTATGTCTTAGAAGAGTTTTTTATTCAGTAAGATTCGTTGTGATCTAGAATTCGTACTCTTTTTGTATCTTGAGATGAGATCTTGTTGCTGGCCCGGTTTTTGAGTAATGTTCATTGGGTTCCTAAAGATGTGTTTGATGTTGTGATGTGGCCATGTATAGTTCTCCGTTGGAAATATTTCCTATTGATCAACCTAAGTATTCATTAAAAATGTTAAATCCACCTCTTTGGATGATGCCTCAACCTATTTTTTGGAATAGAGAGCTATTTGGGATTGATTAAAAGTGCTTCTAGGTCGTGATAATTCTTTTGGACATAGCAGTTGTGTTCGGTGATGTTGATGTGTTTCACTGTATTACTTGTCCAGTCTACCACTCGTTCGGAGTGAGACATAATTTTGATATGTATCTATGAGTTCCTATTTATATGAAGGTTTTTTTGGTGATAAAGTTATTTTTTTGAGTGATGTGATCCTTATCACCTGATTGCAGTGCAGCAAATGCTTCAAGAATCAGGGATCTAGCCATAGGCCTCGGAGTGAAGCTTTTCACGCAGTTAGGAAATTGACAGAGGTGTGAAGTGCTCTATTAGGATCCTACCTCCTCTGTTTTGGTAGGTTAGTTTCTATGTCAATGTTTTGGTTCCTCGTTTCTATGAATTTCCCTTTGTCGCAACAAGCGTGGTGGACTTACCCCTCACACAGTGTCTATGGTTATTCCTTCATTGATGTGGGTTTTCAATCAATGTCCATGTGTGGACCGCCTGTGAAAATAAGGCAAAATCTTGGTGTTACCTATTCGTATGTGGAGATTTTTGGGTAGTTTGTTTCTTTTTTGGTTCTAGTGGCCAAATTATTGGGTATACTTCCCTCCCATCCCCGAGTGGTGGGGGTCCAGATCTGTGCTGAATGTGTTGGCCAAGTTCTTGTCCCCTCTGTTCAGGAGTGGGTGGTTTATATGTTCATTTTGTAACCCTATTAACTTGGTATTGTAGGTTTTTGTAGGAGTTTTTTTTTGGGATTGTGTGAGCGAGGCCCAGTTCAAGCTCATGTTGAATTCTTTTCTGTTCGTTGCTAGTTGGTTTCTAATGGTGGGGAGACCCACCATGGGTCTCATGGATTTTCATCCTAAGAACTTTTCTAGTGCTAGTTGTTTCTTAATGTTGGGGATTATATTATGGACTCCCCTGGAATATTTGGTTATTGTGAGTGCTCTTTGGTTTGGGTGATGGTTGGGTTCATTGGGAGAAGGCCCAACAATAGGGTTCTTGGCTTGGTTGTGGAGGTGGGGGCTTGATATTTCTAATGATTTTCCGGAAGTGGTTCTGAGTAGTGTGTTTTTTCAGCTAGAGGCTTAACATCCATTTATGGTTGATGATATTTTATTTTATTTAGAGGCTATATAATGTTGATAGGTAATCCTTAGGTGTTTATTTTTCAGCTGGAAAGTGTTATGGCTTTCCGGGGGCGGAAAGCTTTAATGGTGGGGAGAATTGTCACACCCGATTTTTTTGTCTTTGTTTTGATCTAGTCCATTGGAAATGCCGATCCTTTTCATGGCTATTTGGTGAGGTTAATATTGAGTTTTTAAGTTTCATATATGTCTAAGCACCCTAATTTGGGTTCCTCATTTCTTGTTTAGGAGTTTTTGAAGAAAGGGTGGTTACTTCAGGATTTGGGCCAACCGTGATCCCATTTACAGTTTTAAAACCCGAATTTGTTTCTTTTATAACTCCTATGTTTTTCATAATTTTTCACCCATTAAACTTCCCACTTGTACTATACTGATATATTTAAACTTAGATATCATTTTGGACCCCATTGAAATTCATAAGCATGGTGAATTAGGGTTACTTATTTAGGTATTGGGCAAGCCCATGGGCCCATTTCCATTTTTTTAAAAAATAAATTATTTCTTTTATATCATATTCAATTTTTAATATGTTTTAGTGATTCCACCTCCCCCTCGATTAAAATACACCTATCTGAACCCCCCTTATCTATTTACCCTCTTTTGAGCTCATATGGGTCGTGGAGTAGGGAAAAATTTCTAAAAATACCGCAAATCTCCCAGAATTGATAAGGTAAATTGTTTTATACATAAATCATTAAATTAGTGCTATTTTTCAAAAAATATAATCTTTACCTGGTTCTTCCAGACCGTAAGAGACTCTCCGATAAGTTTCATATCATTCCCTTTTCTCTATGGGTGCTGATCTAATGGAATATAAAGAGTTTTCTAGTGGAAAAGGCGAGATTCCATCTCCTTTATCCTCCCTCTTCTTCCTCGTTTCATTATTTCTTGGTTTTATAATCTCCCCTAGTCATTATTGACCTAGTGTTATGTTATAATTTGGGTTTTTATGGATTTTATATTCATTTAGGCCTGGTCTTTATAGTTTTAGTGTTTATAAACCCACAACGGGTGACTTCGGGTGTGAGTTTCCATTATGCCAAGGATTTGAGGTAGGATATCCATTGCACAAACCTTTATCATTTAAGTTTCATCATTTTAATTCTTTTATAAACTTATTTATATGATGTGTACTTCTGTGATACTTTGGTTCTAAAGGTTTTGTGTGCAAATTATGTTTTATGACTTATTTTGATAAAAATATAGTTGTTTTGGTATAAATGTGCACTCCTATTGTTTGATAAATTATTCCATGAGCTTTCACACTTGGTTTATGGTATTTTTAATATGTATCAGTATATTTAAGAACTTTATGCCATGAAAATGGTGTTTTATCCCTTTTTAAGTTCTTAGCAAAAGTTGTTTTTTTAAGAGTGCATGTCATGCGTTCGGTAAATTTCCCGGTTGGCTTTTTTGTGTCTAGGGAAATTTAAAATAATTTGTTTGGACTTATAAATATATTGGAATCATGTAAGAAAATTATTTTGGGATCCTTTTATGGATTTAAAATTTGGATTTGGTTTTACAAACAAAAGATTTTTTTACAACATGTTTTGGCTCGAGTTGCAGGAAAATGGCATGTTTCACATTCTTATAAAAATGGTTGTGTTTTGAATATGTCAACTGAGTGTTTTAAGGGTTTTATGAATGTTGTTTTATTCTGTAAATGTTTTTTTCACACATCCTTAATAAAATTTAAATTCATAACTTTGTCAAATATTAGTTTTGAGAAAATGTTTAAAGGCCCGTTTGGCCTTTCCTAAAAATGAAGAATGAGTGTTTTACTTGTATATACCAAGTTTTGTCAATTGGGATTGTTTTATGGTCCGTGAAATTATTTTATTAAATGTTTTTAGGGCTTCCAAATATTTTTTGGTATTTTTTTGATGTGTTTTTATAATTGAAAGAGTGTTTTTGAATGAGTTTTATGTCCAAAGCCTCAATACACTCCTTGAAATTGTTTTACGAAAATATTTAGCGGTTTGTTGATTCGTGGAAGAAATGTGAAGAATGTTTGTGTCATGTTTGTGTTTTTATGGTTTGGGAATAGACTTTTTATGTGAAATATTTATTTGATAATATGTGTATCTTTATTGAGCACTAAAGAAAATCCCGGGTATCTGGGTGGGCGGACGTGTACTAGTATGCTAGTGATCCTGTGGGGTTTGGCCCCTGTTTCACATAGTAAGTCTGACGATGACAACAATAACTAAAATATAATGATGATGATTTTGGGGGACCACTAGGTTATGGGTATGATCCCTACTATTGTCTTGTGTGCACGATAACAGATATTTATTATGGTTACTTTCACCAAGATACGAGGTACCTGCGGCTCACAACTAAGTCGTGCCTATGGGTGTTCCCGTGACTTGTGCTCATTGGATATTTTGTACTCACCATCTTCATACAGTGTGTTTGGTTGGTAAATTAAGTAGTGTGTTTTATTTATTTAAAATCTAAAATTCTTTAATGCAGCCCTCTTGAAAACTATTTTCATTTTGAAGTTGCACCGCTTTGAAAGTTGTTACTTGCAATCTTGTTTATAAAACATGTAAGTTTTTTTCTGGTAAATTTTTATAGCATGGGACCTCATTTGGAAGACATAACTTTATATATTTATTTAGAACTTTAAATTGATGTTTATTTTATTTTATAGGATGTGCATTGGGAATAGAATATCGGGCTAACCTACGGAGTTTTATTACTCACCCCTATAGTCTTCTTCTGTTTTTAGCCCTTGTGTAGGTTTCAGCTTGAGTTCGATCGCCTTGGGAGATGCGTGATCATTTTTTTGGAGAGTGAACAGCAGGTCAACATGAAATTAATTGGTTATCGGGTTTGGTCAGTTGAGCTGTTGGCTTAGTTGTACTTTCAGCTTCTTGCACAAATAATGTTTAGTTCAATTTTTATATAAATGTATTTTGGGCTGTCCATTTCTTTTCTCTGTTTGAATGTTCATATATGGGCGAAATCATTCCCTTTTTTACTCTATTTATGCCCTTGGTGCTTGTTTCCATCTTGGGAGGATTGGGAACATCTCTCGGGACTTGTCACGGGCTGGCCTGGGTGACCGGTTCTGGGTCAACTCAGACTTGTTCGTGACAGCCACCATGGAACGATTGCTTTCAAATTTTCCCTTTATTACCACCATTCATGGATGGACTTAATAATGGGTTTAAAGAATAAATATCACTTTTATGATATCATAAAGGTTATATTATGACAAATTGGAGAACCTATTAATTGCGTGATCTATAAAAACTATCAGTAATTTAATTGTTTTAAACAATTGTAATAAGAGGAAAATATTCTTTTCCATATTATGTAATATATTAAAATTATTTAATTATTATTTTACTTACTTACAATTATTAAATTTTAAACTAATAAACACATAATGATATATTCATGATTTTGGTATAATGATATTACAACTAAACCATCTCATAATCATCCATTAATCATATTCATGTATAGATCAGTTTGACCACCTACTTGAACAATTCCATAAGATTATGACATAGATGATTATGTAAACATAATTTATGGAATAATATGATATAAATATTTAAATTATTATTTTTTTATAATATATATATTGATATGTAATTCATTAATTAAGAAAACACCATTCGTAGGTCAAAAATCACCGAAAAATGTTTGTTGTTGATTTCTTCTTCTAGGATAAAGAATAAAGTACCCACGAATGGAAATATAAACTTCATAAAT
Source organism: Viscum album (assembly GCA_963277665.1). Taxonomy (NCBI): domain Eukaryota; kingdom Viridiplantae; phylum Streptophyta; class Magnoliopsida; order Santalales; family Viscaceae; genus Viscum; species Viscum album. Next base: position 919,748,491 of record OY728131.1, read on the forward strand.
CATTAGAATTAACAAATTATAGTAATTATAATTAAAATTTAATGGGGAAATTTTGGATAAGAACTAATAACATCACAACTATTATGAAACTAGTTCAAAACGATCGAGATTACACACATATGATATATAATATAGGTAATAAATAAACAATATAATTATAGAGAATAGTTATAAATAAATTTTATAAAAGGTTATATATATGAAAATATTTCTTAAATAGGTGATTAATATTTTTATATTTATGAGAAATGATTTAGAGTGCATTCGACTAAGTAGAGAAACAAAGGAATAGGTTCTTTGTCTCAAATTTAATTTATTGAGACATATTTCTTAATATAAACCATGATAAATTTAATAAGGTTTGATTAATACATAATGAATGTATTTTATCATATTAATGGGGTTTTAATACCCATAACATGTAATTTATTTAAATTTTAATTGATTCAAAGGATACACAACTTGAAAGTGGGTTTGATCAAAATTCAACTCAAACCATAAGTGTTTTTTTGCCAATAATATTTAAAAATCAAGATTCTTTTTGAAAGATAATAAATATTGGGGATTTTTATTATTTATAAAAACTCTCATAATTTCCTTTTTATATTCACTGTTTTTATATATTCTTTTGATATTTCATTTCACCATGACTCATATTTTACCTGAAGTGTTTCTTGAAACCAACCCCATATTTTTTTTGGGGTCAAGAACCTACATTATTCCCATATTCATATTGATTGTATTCATTTGAATTTTTCATTATATATGCTCCAGTAATTTATTAATGTCATTTTTTACAACTTCACCTTCTTTTAAAATCTTTAAAGAAATTTTAACATTTATTTTATGGTTCGTTTTCATCAAAATTTGAAATGATTCTCTTTTTAATGTTTATATTTGAACATTTCATTCCACCAACTTTTTCATTTTATAAGAATATATTTATCTACATTTTCATGTTCTTGAAAGAAATTATTTTTCTCTTATTTTTATAAAATATATCTTTTAAAATTATTTAAAATGATAAAGGATAGTTTTATAAGGACCCAGCCTTAAACATTAATTAATCATGAGATAAGTAAATAATTTGACTTTAATTCACATTTAGGATATTTTCAGGATTATAGATTTAGAGAATTTGGCCATAAATGATACATAACAACTTGAATATTATAGGTAGACACTTCTACTCACTATCCATTTTTTTATAAAATAAAAACTCTTTTAAAAAGAAACATGACATCGTTTCATGTTTTAACAACATAACTTTTATTTAATCCCATCCTTGACTCTATTCTTATTTATATCATATGAAAAAAAATTCAAAACTTGGGATGAGCATAAAAATATTAGTAAGGGATACATAATTAATGAAAACTGTTAGTCTTGCAAAAACATGCAATCCCTGAAAACATTATCATAAAGTAATACTTTTTACCTTTAAGAAGTAGAAAAAACACTTCATTTAATATAAGCTCATTGACTACCCTTTTTTTAACCAAAATATTACCAAAAATCCCATAGAAAACAAAATATAACATATAAACGTTACCTTGGACATAAAAACAATTAAATGGAATAACTATATGGTTTACTTCTACACATATGACTAAATGGAATAGCCATACGACTGACTTCCATACCCAATGCATTGAATGTTATAACATAACCACCCATCCTTGATTTATCACGGAACCAACCATAATTTGGTTTATCATGTAACCACCTGTCATTGGGTTATCATGTAACCACTCTTTAAATGTCAATGTACCATTATATAATCATAACACATAAAATATTGAAAATATCAACATTTCACTAATATCATTTCATTTGCAATCACAAGAAATCATTTTAAGATATTGAAATAATCAATACATTTGAAAAACCATTTTTATTACCAAAATAGCCAAAAACGGAAAAAAGGATTTCTTTTCCTTTTGAAGACATTAAGGCTTATAGAGGAAGCCAAATATCAAATAATGGTTATGGCAGTGGAGAGGTTGTTGTCGCCGCATATGTTAAAAACATTCCTTTTTTCGTTTAGTAAAATGCTTCACAAATAAATGATTCCATTTGAATGAAATTAAATTTCAAATAGTTCTATTATACACCGTATAAATGATAGACGTGTGTATTATCAAAATATGCCTCAATGAATGGAGATTGAGACAAAGTCCCTTACCTGGAGTCCAACTCAGCAAATATGTTCCTTGTTCTTCCTTAATAATAAAATTATGTTAATTGATACATTATTCAAAAATATTTTCAAGTTTTTTGTTTCTTTTATATCACTTATTACCACATTATAAAAATTACATAATTATTTAAGTTAATATTGGTCGTTTTGTCGATATTCAGTACTTGAGTTGGATATAAACATGTTTTGATATAAATTATACATGTAGTCGAAATTAAATCATCTAAAGAATGATATTCATTATTTAAATATCCTTTATATCCATTATATATTTATTTATAATAGTCTATAACATTTGGAGATAAGAATTGAAATTCACTGTTCAGGGAGATGGTAGGTTGTACGTATGCATGAACGCTACTTTAATTTCTTTGTCATAACAAAAGAATAATAATAAAATAATATAAATGTGTATTATAATACCATTATTATATTTATTTCATTTATGGCTCATAATTTTAATAAAACTATCTTTTATACGTTCCTTGTATAACATGAATGAGTCATATCACTTTGAGGGGGCGGTAGTCAACACTTCCTAAAATGAAATTATCGTATTTACACATCAGGGAAATCATAAAGGTATGTTTTGAATAAAAATTAAATAAAAATAGAGACAATATAAATATAATATATATCATATTTAAATATAGTTACCTCACAGTGTCCACCATGAGAGGTGGTAGGGGAAAATCGAACAATCATCATTTCGTGCGACAGTAGTTCGTTGTACACAGAAACAATACGTTCGTATCCATTAGATGGAGGTTTGTGTATGTGTAGTTCAAATACTTTTCATAATAACATCCTAGTATATTTATAATATGGGTGATGTTATATAATCAAAAAATAATAATATCATAGGGAGTGGAGAAGGATAATAAAAGAAAAGAGCTTGAGAGAAGACGTTACCTCTAAATCGGGTAACTTCTTTTTATTTGAGCCAAAATGATTTTTTGAATTTCCTTCTACCCAAGGTAATGATTCTAGGAGGAGGGGATGGATTTTGATAGAATATTTGGGTAGAATTTGGTTGATATGAGGGTTTTAGAGGTGTGATTTATGTGGGTAGAAGAGGTGGCATTTTATAAGAGGTAGAAGAGGTACTTTTGGAAAGTCTAGAAATATTAATTTATTATAAATTTAATTTCGATTAAAAATGTTCCAAAACTAATTAAATAATATGATAAGATTATTCTGGTTCTAATACCAATCATCCAATTATTTTTATACTATTTTTGAATATTGTTTATCCTTATCTTTTTGGTTTAACCCTTATTTTACCCTTTCTAATCTTATAGTGAAACCATGTTATTTAAATATTATGGGTTAATGTAATTACCATATCATGTAAAACGACACAAAAAGGAAATTTATGACATATTTGGACTTATATTAACCATTTTTCCTAATATTATTTTTTTAGGAATATAATAGTATTTAATAAACTATTTTATATTTTAAGTTATGAATTATGTCAATTTTTGACACTATTCATACTTGTCTTTTTTTTACAAATTCATAACAACCTGATTACATCTACAAAAAGAAATTAAATCAAATATAATATACCAATATCATCCATAAAATTCATGGATGACATCAAATTAACAAAATTATATTTATTTTAACATTTATAATATCATTTATTTGAATCCTTTATTAATGAAGCAATCATTGTATCTTCATTGTTTCATAATTAAATTTATTTATTTAATATATAAAAATTATAAATAAAATACCATAATGTGTGAAATATTTTTATATTTCTAATTAATATTTATAGTCAATGAGATCAATTATATAACCCCATATAAAAATTGTTTTAGTAAAAGACATATGTTTATGTTATATTTTTCTTTACTTTAAACTAATCCTTATAATGTGTCATTATCACAACCAAATGGCTCCATGGGGTCCAAAAATCGACCAAAGAATGACCATGGTTAGAAATATCTCATAAAATAGGATTAGGATATGTGTTAAGGTAGTTTAATATTATTATAATATTATTTTTTACCCTTATATACCAGATTTACCCCTTAACCATGGTAAATAAAGTGATTACTGAAGTTACTATTCATAATTTAAAAAAATAAAAGGTACCTAGTTAAAAAATTTGGACCTTATGATTCCAATTATGGAATCCATTTTTCCAAATTCAAAACACAGAATTGGAAAAAAATAATTTAAAATTAATTACCATTGTGGAAACCAAAAAGAAGGTTTTTAAGAAGTAAAATCTATCAAAAGATTCACATGTGTTTATATCCAATTTAAAAGTGAAATTAATTAAAATAGAAAAAATTGGAATAAATGATAAAAAATTAATACAATTAAACTTTAAAACCAATTGAAATGACAATCTAACTGTATAAATAAATCAGATGAAAAGGTTGTTGTGAATTAAAATGCAATATTTTTTTACTATTCATTAAAAACAAACTTTATCATAAAATTACCAAAAATTTTACCAAAGTAAATTTTTATGTCCCTATCCTATAGAAAATTTTTATTTAGTTAAATAAAACATATAAAAGTGACAAAAGCTAAATTTAAAAAGGGTTCTCCATCAAAAGGTGGTAAAACTGCATTTTTAGAAAAAATACTTCTTTTATCCGAAAAATGGATTTTTTTTATATCATATCTAGAAAACATATAAGATGAATTCAAAACATTTAATTATTATATAACCTATATTTTTCATTAAATAAAAATCCGTAAATAGTGATATGAGTTTATAAACACAATTGTTCTCTTTTTAAATAGGTTTTCATAAAAACACATTCTTTTTATTCAATTGGTTTTTATTTCTATTTATAAAAAATTTGGTAACCAAAGAATAATTATTTAAACACGTTTAAAAAATAATTCAAAATTCATTTGATACTATTCATTCCCTCCATTCCAACAGTTAGGCATTAAATTCAATTTTAAATAATAATAATATTATTGTTTTATTTTTAAATATACCTCAAAGTTGTGTACAATGCAATATTTAAGAGAAACCCATTGTTGCTTATCGAGTACGCTATCAGAAAAAGAGTCTCCTTTAACATAAAATTAATATCTTATTTATAAATAATAATAGAGATGAAAAATTATTATTCTATAAATACTAAGGTCATTACATCATTCCCACCTTTTGGAAATCACGTCTTTGCAATTTCAAAATTGGGCTCAGAACATCATTGAAAATCCCACATTGGGAAAAGAGTCAATAAAAATATCACTTTAAAAGAAATAAAGAGAAGTAAAAACGTCACCCAAGATAAAACATACTAGGATTCCATGTAAGGAAACATGGATATAGAAGGAAAACTATGTGTCAAGTTCTGATGGAGAGCGATATAAATCATGATCAGTTGAAAGTTAACAACCATAAAACCACAAACATGTGATGGGTTAAACAATAATTGATTTCAAAGTAGGAAAATTAAATGGAAAACGTTTTTTTTATGTTACTTTTCATAATTTTTTGAAATTTATTTATGATATTGACTAAAAACGTAAGGAAATATACAAACTTTTCAATTAGAGTTTCATATTTTAATAAATTTCTACCAAAAATTCATCTCTTATTCAAACAATGAGTATTAAAGATGAATTGGTCACACCTAAAATGCTAGAATAATCTTTTAAAAAAATCACATAATCCTCAAAAGATTAACTATCTATTAATCTTATCTTGAAATATTGAACAAAACCAAAATGGTTAGTACAATATCAGATAATCCCCAAAAATGATAATCCTTTATAAAAATAAATACTATTCTTAATCTTCAAAATTCAACAAAAAATACCCCAAATTTCAACAAGGAACATTCAATAATAAATTTTCTTTAAAATTCTTCAAATTAATCCAAACTATGATTGAAACCCAAAAAATCATAAGGATTGTATCTTCCAGTCTTCCACGATAAATCTTAACATTTATCTCCAAATAACATCGACTACTCTTAAAGTATCATAGTTAAAAGTAATTAACCTAATAACATATTCTCCATGATAGTTTAATCATTTCCATAAATAACCCAAATCACTATTTTCCTCAATAAAAACATATATTCTTACAAAATAAAATTCAACCATTACTCCTCAAATAAAATCCCATAATATTATATTTATTTAGGAATATAGTGTTCCCAAAAGAAAGAACATCTTCCAAAATAACATTTATAAATTAATCACCAATTGTTTTGCCTATAATAAGGTTATTTATTTGATAAAGCATAAGTCTCCAAAATAAACTTATTCTTGATCCATAAAATTAGTTAAACTAAAGAGAATAAGTCATACTAACCAGGGGCTTCATGTAGGCCATTGGTAAGTGATGCAACCTTGTCGCACTTTAGTTTTGGGTTCGTTTCCCACAGCCTTGCCGGACGTGACGGGTTGTCTCCCTTCCTGAAGGTTTTCATTTTCCTAGAACTATATAATTCTTAAAACATTCCCAAAATGAGATAAAATCTTCAAAAATAACCATAACATATTTTAACCTCAAAGGTTATCTCATACCTCACATTTTTCATCCTAAAAATTAATAACCCTGAATTGCCTCAAATTCAAGGATCATATAAACCCTAATGGTTCTTTATAACTATATCCATAAAATAAGAGATAATTATTCCTCAAATAAAATTTCTCTATAACAACTTAAGGGTTACCAATACTATAATTTTTCCAAATTAATCCCATCATTAATAAATTCAAACATATCATCATCTATAGATACAATATAACTCTTAAATTCCTAAAATGTAGACATCTTAATCATCGAACATTATTCATGATCCTTTATCCATGTTTTTCTATCTTATTATTTTATAATTGCATCCTATGAACAAAATCATGAATAATTTTAAAGATTTAAGAATGTCAAAACATGGTCTAAGAAATAATCCATACCTTTCATAGGTCATTTTTAGTTTCCTCAAATTCAATTGGAATGGAATTATAAATTAGTAATCATATATTTGTATGTTCCTGCTGATCCCATTCCCGAACCTTCTTCATAGAACATCTATTTTCATAATGACCATGAAAAACACATTTAAAGCATTCAACTTATCCCTCAGAAAGAAAATATTTCCCTTTGTTGGAGTCAACTGAACGCTTCCTTTTTTCCATGGAAGGTTATTGATTTATTACCTTCTTTACCACATCTATAACCTCTTCCAATTCCTTTGAATCATTTTCTTAGGTGTTTCTTTCCACATCCTTGACACATAGGTTTTTGAATATACTTACCTTTATGATTATTAACTGAAATTACATAGGGATTCATTTCTCGCATATATGATGGATTAGAAAAATCACCAAGGATAAATTGGTCAATAACGACTCTAGATAGTTGGTTAAGAATAACCATAATATTTCTCATTATAAATCCCATTTCATTCGATTGATTATTCATAAAACCACCACAGTTTCCTTCATATCCATTGTTACTTTGGTGCTTTCTAGATCCAACCATTTACTAAAACCAAAAATTTTAGTGTGAGTATATCAATAAAATCATTATATACTATCTTATGAGGAGGGTAAACATAATGATATACTTATTCATGTTATCATAAACTCACATAGTTTATCTAAAATAACTATCACTTTTTCTAATATGTTAACCACTATGGTTATATAAAACATATCACTTATGATTAAATAACACCCTAACCTCTAAATTTATCTAAACCTACCTATGATACCAACTATAAGTCCCCATCCTTAAACATTACTTAATCTTGAGATAAGTCAATAATTTGACTTTATTTCACATATAGGATCTTTCCAGGTTAAGTTATTTAGATAATTAGGTCATAACTAATATATAAAAACTTGAATATTACAAGTAAAAACTTTTACTCGCTATCCATTTTTTTTATAAAACAAAAACTCTTTAAAAAGAAAAATGACATCGTTTCATGTTTTAACAAAATAACTTTTCCGTGATCCCATCCTTGACTCTATTCTTCTTTATGTCCTGTTAAAAACTTTTCAAAACATGGGATGATCTTAAAAATCTCAATAAGGGATAAATAATGAATTAAAACTATTAGTCATTCAAAAACATGTAAACCATGAAAAATTTATCATAATGTAATACTTTTCACCTTTAATAAGTAGAAAAAACCCTTCACTGAATATAAGCTCATTGGCTACTGTTTTTATAACCAAAATATTACTAAAAATCCCATAGAAAACAACATATAACATATAAAGGTGACTTGGGACATAAACACACTTAAATGGAATTACCATACGGTCGACTTCCACATATATCACTAAATGGAATAGCCATATAACTGACTTCCATACCCAATGCATTGGAGGTTATAATGTAACCACAAATCCTTGGTTTATCACGAAACCACCCATTATTTGGTTTATCATGTAACCACCCTTCATTGTTTTATCACGTATCCACTCTTCAAATTTACAAGTACCATTATATAATCCTAAGACATAAAATATTACAAATATCAACATTTCACAAATAACATTTCTTTTTCAGTCACAAGAAATCATTTCAGGATATCAAAATACTCAATCAATTTCAAAGACCATTTTCAATACCAAAATAACAGAAAAGGGAAAAGGGGATTTATATTTCTTTTGAAAACATTAAGGCTTATAGAGGAATCCAAATATAAAATAACGGTTACGGTGGTAGAGAGGTCATTGTTGCCACATAAATTAAAAAAAATTAATTTTTTCATTTAGTAAAAAGATTCATAGAAAAAATATTTCCTTTGAATGAAATTAAAAGTCAAAGAGTTTTATTATACACCATATAAAAAATGTGTATATGATCAAAATATGCCTCAATGAAAGGATATTGAGACAAAGTCCCTTACCTGGAGTCTGAGTCATCATGTATGTTCATTGTTATTCATAAATAATAAACATAAGTTAATTTATACATGCTTGATAACCCTTTTCAGGTTTATTGTTCTTTTTATATCACTTATTACCATGTTATAAAAATTATATAATTTTTTATGTTAATATTAGTTGTTTTGTTGATATTCGGTACTTGAGTCGAAAATAAACATGTTTTGATATAAATTTTACATAGAGTCAAAAGTAAATCATATCTAGAATGATATTCATGATTTAAATATCCTACATATACACTATATAAGTATTTATAATAGTCCATAACATTTGGATATAATAAATGAAATGCACCGTTCATGGAGACGGTAGACCGTACGTACGCATGAACACCACTTTCATTTCTTTTTCATACTAAAAGAATAATAATTAAATGATATAAATGTATATTATAATACTAGTATTATATTTAGGTCATTTATGTTTCATAGGTTTAATGAAACTATCATTTATATTTTCCATGTATAGAATGAACAAGTTATATCACTTTGAAGGGGCGATAGTCCACAATTCCTCAAATGAAATTATCAAATTTACACATCATGGAAAGAATAAAGGTATGTTATAAATAAAAATTATAGAATCATAGAGAAAATATAAATATAATATATATAATATATAAATATATTTCTATCATAAGGGCCACCATGAGAGGTGGTAGGGTAAAATCTAACAATCATCGTTTCGTGAGCTAATAGTTTGCCGTACACAGAAACAATATGTTCATATCCATTATATGGAGGTGTGTGTAAGTGTAGTTCGAATACTTATCATAAAAACATCCTTGTATATTTAAGATACCGATTTTTTATGTAATCAATGAATAATAAGAGAATAGGTAGTGGAGAAAGAAAATAAAAGAAAAGAACTTGAGAGAGACGTTACCTCTAAATCAGGTAACTTCTTTTGATTGGAGCCAAAAGGCTTTCTTGAATTGACTTATACCCAAGGTAAGGCTTCTAAGAGGAAGTTAGGGATTTTGGAAGATTATTTGGATAGAAATTTGATGATACAATGGGATTGATTGGTGTGGGTTATGTGGGTAGAGGTGGTGGCCTTTTATTAGAGGGATGAGGGGAACTTTTGGAAAGTCTAGAAATATTAATTTATTATAAATTAAATTTAGATTAAAAATGGACCAAAACTCCTTTAATTAGTTTATAAGATTATATTTGTTCTAATATTAATTATAAAATAATTTTTAGAAATGTTTTGAATATTTTTTTATCCTTATCTTTTCAATTTTACCCTTATTTTACCCTTTTTAATTTTAGAGTGATATCATATTATTTATAAATTGTGCGTTAATGTAACTTCCATACCTTTTCAAACGACCCAAAAAAGACATTTATGAATTATTTGGACCTATATTAACCATTTTTTAGAATATTATATTTTTAAGAATTTAAGGGTATTTAATAAACTATTTTATATTTTAAGTTATGAATTATTTCAATTTAGTAAACTATTCATACCTGACTTTTTTACAAATGCATAACAACCTAATTCCTTTGAAAAAAGGAATTAAATAAAGTATAATATTTTAATATAATCCCTAAATTTTTTTGATGACATAAAAATAACCAAAATACATTTATTTTAAGATTTATAATATCATTTATTTAAATCCATTATTAATGAAACAATCATTGCATCATCATTGTGTCATAATTAAATTTATTTATTTAATTGTATAAAAATTATAAAAAATACCCTGATGTAGGAAATAATTTGATATTTATAATGACTATTTATATTCTAATAGATCAATTATATTACCACTAATAAAAATGTTTTAGTAAAAGTTACATGTTTATGTTAGATTTCTCTTTAATATAAATTAATTCTTATAATATGTCATTATGACACCCAAGTGGCTCCATGAGGTCCAAAAATTGACCCAAGGATGCCCATGGTTATAAATATCTCATCCCATAGTATTAGGATATGTGTTAGGGTAGTTTAATATTATTATAATATTATTTTTTACCCTTATTTAACAGATTTACCCTTTAATTGTGGTAAATAAAATATTTACTGAAGTCACTATTCATATTGTCCAAAAATAGAAGGTACCTATTTAAAATTTTTTGACCTTCTGATTCCAAATATGGAATCCATTTTTCCAAATTCAGAACATCGAGTTAGAAGAAATTAATTCTAGTTGTCATAACCAAAAAGCGGGTTTTTAAGAAGTAAAATCTATCAAAAGATTGACATGTGTTTTTATCCAATTTAAAAGTTAAATTACATAGAATGTCCAAAATTGGAATAAATGATAAAAAATTAATACAATCAAACTTTAAAACTAATTAAAATTACAATATAACTATATAAATAAATTAGTTTAAAAGGTAGTTGTGAATTAAAATGCAGTATTTTCCACTATTCATTAAAAATGAACCTTTTCAGAAAATTACCAAAAATTTAACCAAAGTAAATTTTGATTTCCCTATTCAAAATAATAATTTTATTATTTCAAATAAAACATATAAAAGTGAGAAACTAAATATAAAAAGGGTTTTCCATCAAAAGGCGGTAAAAATGTATTTTTAGAAATATACTTCTTTTTTCCGAAAAATTGAATTTGTTCTTATATAATAACTAGAAAACATATAATATGAATTTAAAACATTTAGTTGAATATATAAAATATATTTTTTATTAAATAAAAATCCATAAATATTAATAGGATTTTATAAACACAATTATTCTCTTTTTAAATAAGTTTTCATAAAAACACATCCTTTATATTCAATTGGTTTTTATTTCCATTTATAAAAAACTTGGTAACCAATTGATCATTATTTAAAAATAGGTAAACCATATTTCCAAATTAAATTGATACTATTCATTCCTGCTATTCCAACGACTATGTGTTAATTACTATTTAAAATAATAATTATATTATTGTATTATTTTTCAGTATAATTCATAGTTGTGTGCAATGTAGATTTCAGAGAAACCCATTGTTGCTTGCCGAGTATGCTATCAAAAAAAGAATCCCCTTTAACGTAAAAATAATACCTTATTCATAAATATTAATAGAAAATAAAAAGTATTATTCTACAAATACCTCATTCAATACATTTTTTATTTCTAAAGTGATTTTTTACAAACTCATTAAATTAGTTTTCATATATGTACTTGTCATTTTACATAACTTATTCTTGATCGAGGATGTTTTGAAAATGTAACTAGTCACCTTCTTTCTCTAGATGACTTATGTAATGTGATTCTATTTTGGATAAATGATCCATCACTACCTTTTTCATTCCTAATCTTTTTTAGTGTACAACCATAATATTTATTAAAATTCCTTTTTTCTATGAATACTATATTTTTTATTCCTTTTATTGAAGGGTATTCACCTTGATGCTATACAAAAATTGATTTAAGAAAAAAATATTTTCTTAATTTCATACCCTTTATCTATATGGTGAAAATACCAAATTCTTTATTATATTTATTGAATGGAATTTACATTGATAGTTACAAAATATAATTGGGTACATTTTTATTTTCTATAGGTATACTATATTATGATTAATGATAAAATTATTAATATTTTCCTTATGTGATTCCATTTGAAAAGTTTATAAAACCCATTTACCTTATATGGTTAATTTTGTGATGTAATTATTGTTCTTCATGTGGCACACAAATATATGGATTATGAGATGGGTGGGACTTAAATCTCCATCCAATTCATTAGGAAAAATATTATATAACATTTGATAGAAATATTCTATAAATAGGTTTGCAAGTAGCTAGGTTCACTTAGGGTGAGTAGGATAATGAGTAACCCTATAAAAAAATTTACATGTGAATAGGTTAGTGAGTGTCTAATTTCACAAAGATAAGAAATCCTTTTTTTATGATTAAAAAACTTTCTTTTCTGTATTCTGTGGCTCATAATTTATGTATCATGTTTTGTTTTCTTATTTTTATAGTAATGGTTTTATCATTTGATGTTATATATCTATCTTTCATTCTTATTGACACATGATTTATGAATTATGTTTTTTTAGGGTATGATTTTATTATGTATCTTGATTATACCCATATACTCATTTTATTCTAACTTATGATCATTGATTGTTATATATTATGTATATCCTTACACAACATTTGAGATCACCCCTTTATAATGTTTCTATTTCCCATGTTAAGAAATAAAATATTTAAGATGTTTCTAGAAGGGTATATTATGAGAAGAGCTTATGGGATATGTTTAAGAATTGTTGAGGATTAAATAATTTCTCTCAAATTAGAAAGAAAAATTTTCTATTAGTTAAAAAATTCATGAGTTTTGCTAGTTAATGTTTTTTCCTAATTCTCTAAAACTCAAAACCTAAAAGGTCATGTGAATGTGTTGTATTGAAATAATTTCCATAAGTAATGTAATAAATGAATGATTAGATCTGGGATATCATCATTAGTATTAGATAAAGGTTTAAATATATTCGTATATTAGGATGTTAATATTTGAGAATAATTTGGGAGTTTGAAGTGTCATCCAAGTCTGATAATTTAAGGTTTAACCTAATTTCAACTATTTAGATAACCCTTTAGGTTATTTTATATAATATAAAATATTTTTTTAATTAGGATAAGATTACTTCAATGAAAACTCTAGTGATAAGTCTAAGGGTTTAGTTTAAGTATATGATAATATGAAAAAATTTGGGAATAGTAAAGATTCAATGGATTTCCTCGAAATAACATCCATGTTTGGATACTACAAGTGGATGAAAGATCTAGAATTGATATACGTAGGGGTATTAATCCTTAAAAGGGAATATTGGGTATTAAATCAATTGTCATCCAATGCATAATAAAGAGGCATAACTATGTTCCTAGTTTTAAATTAATGATGGATATGCTTTGGTCAATCACATTCAATTTACAGACCATTATAAAGGATTTATTTTATAATTTCCATAAGGGATTAATTTAAGAAGCATGAGAGAACACAACTTAACTTAACCAAGGTAGAACTATGAGAGTTATATGATTATACACGTATGAAATTGTTGAAATGACAGTGTCATAGGTTGAAATTGAGGTGTAATTGGATACTACATCTTAAGGATTGAGATTTTATATTCATGTACTCTAATTATTTGGGATATTACCATAACCATTTTGGTTTTAGAATTTGTATTAAATAGGATCATGAGGATAAATCTAAGAAATGTACGTATCTAACAATCACTATGTCATGTAACTGAATAATGGAGCATAATTAATTTGTTTAGAATCTTAGTATATTCCTATTATGATAGAAAAGGTTATTTTCATAGTCTTACCTAAGGCAGTGAGGTTGATACAATAATAAAAATAAATTTTTGATAATCATAGCTATTTTCAATAGAGAGTTATATTTATCAATGGTATTTTTGGAATATTCTAAAATTTACAAGGGTTATGGGAAAAATCTATGGATTTTCTTTAGTGATTTTGATTTAATTGTTTTGAAACCTATATTAAATGGAATCACTAAACTAGGAAATATATTTGATGAAAAGGTTATATTTTTAGGGATAACTATGTAAGAACACCCAATTGAGTTATGAATAATTCTTAGAATGAATATAAGTTTGATTTTGAGTTAATAAAGGTTTTATTGTTTTTAAGAAAAGTTAGTTAGAGAGTATTTGAATTGATTATCAATTTAAAGAAAAAGTAATCCATGATAGTTTTTGGTGATTTTTATCTAAATTTTGGGATTTTGATATATATAAAATAGGTTGTGACCTTATGAACTAGTGATTAATACATTTTAGGGTTAAATATTGAGTTAATTTTTGAAGAAATATATGATTTTTCTATGGTTTAATGTCTTTTCGATTCAAATGGCATTAGAAAATGTATGAAACGTAGAATATATAATTAGGGTATATATATAATGGGAAACATGATCATATGAATGGTTAATTTTTTTTAGGAAGGATAAGTAATTTTTTATATCCTAAGAGAGTAAGGTAGATGTCTATTAGATGTTATATCCTAAATGATAGATATGTCAAGATTACCCTCACCTACATTCAATAGTGGGAAATAATTAAAAATTGTGGGGAAAAAATTTAATTGAGAAGGTAAAATCTAACACCCCAATATTTTAATATATTATTACCTTTAAATAAATCAATGTGATGTATAATTGTATCCACACACAGCACTGAACTAAAGTGAAACCTTAATATATTATGATAAAAATAAAAATATTATGTAATATCATTAAATACTAGATATTTAATTAGTGGTAATGAATAAGAGTAACTGATCTATGAAATATTTATTAAGGAAAATAATTTCTAATTTTAATATGAATGAAATTCAATTAGTATAACTAAAATAACTAAGAAAATCATTTTACTGTTAAGTTTTTTCACTGTTCAAAAAGTGATGTTTTATTTCAAGAAATTATGTATATTATTATTAGATAAAAATAATATATATTTATAGTATGAATAAAATATTTTGAATAAATTAATTAGTAATTAATAGTAAATAAGAATAAAGAATAATTCATATCTAAAAATTTATTTTAATTTAGGGTTTTATTTAAATATAGAATTATCAAAATTTTTAAATTTAATTTAAAAAATCATCATTTTTGGATTAATAATTATAATATAATATTAGAGATTTTTTTTGGTATTTCTCTAAAAAAGAAAAATTTTAGGTGAAAATACCATTTTTGAAAATAACACAACTTTTGATGACATTATTAGTTTATAAGTTTGAATTGGAAAATCGTGATTTTTAAGACCAAATATATATTTTATATGAGAATTTATAACTTTAAAAATTTTGGTTTTCATTTATAAACACATATATTATATTTTAGAAGATAAGTAATATTTTCTCAAAAATTCAATACATTATACATTTTTATTTTAAAATTAATTTTTATCAATTTTATAAATTAAATAAAATTAAATGGATTTTAAATTTAGAATAATTAGGTCCAAATAATATAATAAGAACCAGTTTTTTTATCCATAGAGATTGTGTCACCATAGTTAAAATCTAGTTACCTATGTAAAAACTAAAATGATAAAGTAATAATTTAATGGGTGAAGGGATTGAAAAATGAAAAATTTCTATAATTGAGTTTATGATGTGTGACTCAACCCTATATATTCCAAAATAAATTATTTCCCCAATTTTTGAGCCACTTGAGCTATTTAACAAGTGCTCCCTTTATATTAAGTTGAAATATTTAAAAAAATTTCATTCTCACCACTTATAAAAGGGGCCTCTCACCACCCCTATAAGAAACTCATTAAAATTAAGTCTCCTCCTGAAACCATGCCATTTTTACTTATCCTATAATAATATTTCCATCACATGAGCTTCTGGTCATAAGATATTAGCCTATTCCATCGATTTCAAATGAATCATCTAATGAAATCTCATATTGATCAATATTGTAAGAACCCAGATCTTCGTTTCAGGTTTGTTTTTCCTTTTTCGGGAGTTTTTGGGAAAAATAAGGTTTCTAGAAATTTTTGAAGTACAAGCCATGTACTTTCTGAGTACACGTCGTGTACTCTTTTCCTGCTCGAAGTCGTCTGCTCACCGTGTCTAGGCCACACACACGGTGTGTGGGGGTGACGTGGAGGCCGATTTTGGCGAAGTACGGAAAAACCCACTACATGTCGTTTACTATAAAATTACACGTCGTGTACTTTTCTTTGTTTCATAAAATGGACCGGGGTCGTGCCTAATCGCCATAATCGTCTTCTTCTAGGTCTGGTTTGACCGAGAGACGCCGTACGGCCGCAAAACTTCTCCGGATTCCCGAGCCTCCATCCGTTCTCCGATTCGAGCTCTATCAATTGCGTTGGAAGTGCAACGGTGAGTTATCCCTTCTTCTTGAGCCTTGTTTTCCAATTATTTCTCCTTCTCATGTTATCTAAGGTTGAATTTTTTGTGCGTTTTCTCAGATCTATGACGTTCTAGGGAGAGTCAATCATTGTGGTTCAAGTATATCGATCTCTTAGGATCGAGGTAGGTGGTTTCTGCCTTACCGTTCAAAGTCTCTGAGTTTTATGTTCGAATTTCCACCGATACCCGTGAACGGGGTATTGCGTGTTTACCTTTTTGCCATTATTGTTTTTATTACTTGCTTGTATGCTTGTGTAGAGGTAAATTGACCATGTTATAGGATAATTTGTTGTTCTTGGATGTATTTTCCCTTGATTTTTTCTGTTTACGACCTTTGGGTCTCGTTTGCCTTTGGTTGTTACACCTGTTTCCATGCCTTGCTGTTATAGGTTGAAGTGAAAATCATGACATGCTTGTTGCCTTGTAGACTGTTTATCTAAGTAGCTCTATATGTGTATTTTGGTTAGCCAAGTATCTCTATAGGTGTACTTTGGCCTTATAGAATTATTATGCACTGACTGGAACATGGCTGAGAGAACCTGGTGCTATAGACTATAAGGGATAGACCGAGTGAGCTTCCCAGAGAGTCTTAGACGTTATAGACTACAGGGGATGGACCGAGTGAGCTCCCAGAGAGTCTTGGATATTATAGACTATGGGAGGGTAGACCGAGTGAGCTTTCTCAGAGAGTCTTACCTTGTTTGAATCTATTTAAGAACCTTCCTAGGCTAGAGGAGGAATTGACCGAGTGAGCTTCCTCAGAGACTCTGTAGTATACCTGAGGCTACAGGAGGAATTGACCAAGATAGATTCCTCATAGAGTCTCTATACCTTGGGGATAAGAGGGTTAGACCACGTGATCTTCCTCATAGAGTCCCTGAATACCCTATACTATAAGGGGAATTGACTGTGTGTGCTTCCCCAGAGAGTCTAATAAATCCATATAACCAAACCAGAGGGGTTAGGCTGAGCGCACTACCCAGAGGGTTGAGGTACTTCTTATATAGGACTAGATGGGACGGCTACGAGTACTTCCCAGAGGGTTTTACTTCTTGTTAGTTGTTTTACTTCACTATTGTTGTTGATCACTGTTGTGTATCATCTTGCTTTACTGCTTACTGTTTACTACTTGTTGTTTTACTGTTTTTGCTTACTTCTTATTGAACTTTTACCTGCCATATACTCATTGAATGTTAGGCACAGATCTTCGGGTGAATGCTTACTGGGATTTAGTCTCACACCATGATTGGGTCATGCTTTTGGGCCCAAATAGACTATGTTATTGCAGGTATAAACAAGGGAAAGCGCCCTTCGACTTCTGGAACTTGATTGCTTGGAGAAGGAGAGCATGGGATGAAGCTTTGGCTTGCGATGCTGAGGAACTGTTTTATTTTCTTTTGTACTTGTTTTGGTACTGTGTTTTTTTCAGCATTGTGACTTGTTTGGCTGCTTTCCTAGATATGTATTATGCATAATTTTATATATACATATGTGCTCCAGTTTATTGGTTTAGTTTTCCGCTGTTTATATTGTTGGTTATTACTACTTCCACTGTTTCTTTTTTATTTTTCTTTCGCTGTGTACTCTAAAAATTAAGGCATAGTTTCCCCACTTTCACACCCAAGGCGCTCGCTGCTAGTCGGCAGCCTCTGGCGTTTGGGGAAATGCTCTTGAGTCCATGAGACCAACCGGGTACGGGGCGCCTCTGGGTGGCTTTCAGAACTGGGACGTTATAAAGTGGTATCAAAGGAATTATTTTCTCTTGCATTACTATTTGGAGACTTTATCCAGGGATAGGATGGATTCGGTACTTGGTGATAAGCTGTGCCCGGGAGTAGCTAACCCGTGTACAGGGAAAAGCCATACTACCTCGTTTATTGCAGTTTCTGGTTTTGAGATTTTATGGTTGATATGATTTCACCTAGAGTGATTCACATGCTTTGTGTTGTTATTATTTTGGATATTATGGTTCTATTTCTATCGCAACCCGATGAGATGAGGGTATTCCATATCATGCATCATATAGGAACTTGTAGAAATCACATTCCATGCATTCTTTCCATGCCATCTAGGGTGAATTAGCGATTGCATGCTATTGTGATACACTTTGTGTAGATTATGCATACCGTTGTGATAGATGCTTGATAGAATATCTACTGATTTGTTAGAGGATTTTTTGTGTTGTACTTTTCTTAAATGAACGCCAAATTTTGATTCTTGAGGTGTTATGGGCCCTCTTGAATTGGAAGTTAGTGGATCATGATCCTGTTTTCTCTTGTACATGACTGTATGAGATGCCAAGCTTTGATTCGCGGGGAGTATAGGCCCTCACAGATCAGAATTTGGAACCTCCTTGCCTTGTTTTCAGTATTTCTAGGCTTCTATGCAGTTTCTGAGCTACTGCCCAGAAAAACTAAGAATACACGGCGTGTAATTTCTGGATACACGCCGTGTAGTTTTCAGGCCATTTATTTGACCGTGTGAGAAAAAACACGGTGTTGTGAAAATAACTTCAGGAACACGCCGTGTAGTTTAGAGCCGTGTACTCGACCATGTCACTAACAACACGGGTCGGGGAAGCTCATGTAGAACACGCCGTGTTGTTTTTGGAACATGCTGTGTAGTCTTGTTCAGGTACCCGGTCGTGTCACGAACAACATGGGTCGGCGTTACCTTCTCTTAGACACGTCGTGTTGTTCTGGAACATGCCGTGTAGTCTTGTTCAGGTACCCGGTCGTGTCATGACCAACACTAGATGATTTCACCTTCTCTTATACACGTCGTGTTTGTTCGGAACACGCCGTGTATGGGGAAACCGTGTAGACGGCCGTGTAGCTAATAACACGGGCCACCGAGACTGCGTCTAGTACACACTGTGTCCCTGGGGAACACGCCATGTAGTCTGGGGCTAGTTGGACCATGTGGGTTAGCTGTGTAAGGAGACCCGGGCTGGGGTTTAGAGTTCAAGTATAGCCTTGTGTGGGAACAACATGCTGTGTAGTTTGGGGTGTTACATGACAAGTAGTGGTAGGGGTACATGCCATGTTAATGGATTAAGCAGACACGCCGTGTAGTTTTTATACACGTCGTGTAGTCATGTTTTGAAAAGATTGATAGTTTCTTTTCCCTATTCCCATTTTGTACTCCTGTGTTTTCAGTCTTTGTTAATCCTGATCTAAGGTGTGCTTTTTCTCTTTCAGAGCTATGCCTCCGAGATGTCCTCTGGTCATACGTCAGTTGCCATACGGTTACCAGACACCGGATATGGCCGATTAGGGACCTCCTACAGATCATCCTGTTGTGCCAGCCTTGGGACCAACAGTTATACCCGTCGCAGGTTCCGAGGCGCAGTTCAGGGAGGATTTCTTGAGGATGATGCAGACCTTCCCCGGAGCACCTCCTCCTGCCCCGTCGTTGGATGAGTTGACGCGGGTTTTCCAACAGCAACATCCTTATACTTTTTCAGGGTATGGAGGACCCCAGGCTACAATGTCGTGGATATAGGCCACACTAACCATCTTTGAGAACCTAGAGATCCCTCCTGAGAAAAGGGTAAAGTGGCTACTTATATGCTTCGAGACACCACCAAGAGGTGGTGGGAGGTGATCTCACAGTCAGGGCATTAGTAGGATATGTCTTGGGATGAGTTTCGACGCACCTTCTATGAATACTTCTATCCGGATACCCTGAGGGACGATCGAGCCCGGAAGTTTATGAGTCTGCAGTAGGGTACTCTTTCTGTTATGTAATACTTGTCTCGTTTCACTGAGCTGCAACGTTTCACACCGATCCCAGCAGGTGATGAGTTGTTCCTTGCTAGGAAGTTTTAGGACGGTCTCAGGCATAATATTCGTTCCCAGGTGAATATCTTACAGTTGACATCGATATCCTCCATCTTCAACCAGGCGCTGATTACTTAGCGCAATTTGAGGGATTCTGGAGCAGTGAGCTAGGGAGGTTCGATATCTAGGGATGGTGTTCCTCCTACAGATGGTATGAAGCGTCGCAGAGAGTCTTCTTGAGGTGATCGGGGTTCACATGATATATTTTCTGGTAGCCAGGTTGTATGATACCAGTGCGGTAGGAGTGGACATACTAGGCCTCAGTTCCAGAGAGATCTGATGGAGTGCCGATCTTGTGGAAAGATGGGCCATCTTCAGCGCTTCTGTCATATCTTCTCACCTTCAGCTTGTGGTAGGGGTTCCTCTGTGGCCCCATGTTCTGGAGATGCTTTACCAGTTTCCCACCAGTCTAGGATCTAGAGTTCTTCCGGCCGTTCGGGATGAGTTGGAGGTCATGGACGTGGTGGTCTGTCACTAGGTCATCAGTGACAGCAGAGTGGATCAGCTCAGAGCGGTCATCTAGGGGTGCAGGGCCGTGGTGCATGCCAATATTTCGCCATGGAGCAGACCTTTCAGGAGCAAGATCTCGACCCTTCTACAGTTCGAGGTACGATCTTAGTAGCATTAGTTTTATCTTCAGCTATTTTCTATACTGGTGCTTCCCATAGCTTTATCTCTGTTGTTGTCGTGGAGAGATTTGGGCTCTGTATCGTTTCGTCTGCTGACTTGTTGACTCTGGACACGCCTTTGGGAACAAGGACATCTAGCGTACGTCAGTGCATGGAGTTCCCTATTAAGGTTGCGGGGTTCCATTTCTTATGGGACCTCTATGTCCTAGAGATGAAGGGATATGACTTCATTCTCGGTATGGACTGGTTGGTTCCTTTCCAGGTAGTCGTCGATTGTTATCGCCACAGGGTGAGTTTCGTATCACCAAAGGGCAGATCTTTCCTTCATAGATGCGAGTGGGATCTTCAGGCGGGTAGAGATGGACCAGATCATCATGGGCTAAGGGAATTTACAGCCCATATTTCCAGTCATTATCTAGATGACAAGGGACTTCACAGTTAGACTTTCCTCTAGCGGTGGATCATTTCTGGAATGTCTTTCCAGAGGACTTTTCAAGTTTGCCTCTAGATCTTAAGGTAGACTTCTCGATTGAGCTCGTTCCAGGAGAGGCACCGGTGTCCATTCCTCCTTATAGGATGGCTACACCTGAGTTGCAGGAGCTCAAGAAGTAGTTGGAGGAGTTGCAGGCAAAGGGTTTCATCTGACCCAGTACTTCTCCTTGGGGTTCGCCCGTCCTATTTTCGAAGAAGGCAGACGGTACCCTTCGACTTTGTGTGGATTATCGGAAGCTGAACCAGTTGACGGTCAAGAACCGATATCCTTTGTTGAGGATTGATGACCTCTTTGATCAGCTTAGAGGAGCCCAGGTGTTCTCGTAGATCTACTTGAGGTCCGGTAATCATCAGTTGTGCGTTAGACTATCAGATATACCTCGGAAAGATTTTAGGAGCAGGTATGGTCATTTCGAGTATACAGTCATGCCGTTCGGTCTCATGAACGTGCCTGTGGTTTTCATGGCACTGATGAACTGAGTGTTCCATCCGTACTTAGACTCCTTCGTCGTGGTCTTCATGGATGACATCTTGGTGTACTCTCACACTCGACACGACCATGCCACACATCTTGAGATCGTTTTGAGTACACTGAGAGAGCATCAGCTGTATGCTAAACTCTCGAAGTGCCACTTTTGGATGGATCAGATTCACTTCTTGGGCCACGTCATCTCAAAGACAAAAGTTTTAGTGGACCCAAAGAAACTGAGAGCTGTAGTTTTCTGGGAGCAGATGAAGAACGTTTTTGAGGTACGAAGTTTTCTAGGGCTGGCTGAGTACTACAGATGATTCATTCAAGACTTCTCGCGCCTAGCAGCACCGTTGAAAAGTCTGACCAAGAAGGGTGTGAAGTTTTTATGGTCATATTCTTGTGAGTCCGCCTTTCAAGAGATGAAAGGGAGGTTGACGTCTGCACCGATATTAGTCTTGCTGGAGCCATGCAAGGGCTATACTGTTTACTGTGATGCTTCAGGTATTGGGCAGGGAGATGTGCTTATGCAGGGAGATGGAGTCGTTGCGTACGGGTCTCAGCAGTTGAGGCCACACAAGAGGAACTACCCGACACACGATATGGAGTTGGAAGCAGTTGTTCATGCCTTACGTTGTTGGAGACACTATCTTCTGGGATAGCACTTTGTGGTTTTCAACGACCCCAAGAGTCTCAAGTATATCTTCACTCAGCGTGATCTGAATCTGAGATAGTGCAGGTGGGTCGAGTATCTTCAGTCTTTCGACTTTGAGCTCACCTATACGCCGGGAAAGGGCAACACAATGCCTGATGCTTTGAACAGGAGAACATAGATTCAGGAAGTTTAGGAGGCCAGCAGTGAGTGGTAGCTTATTCCTCTGTTCTCTTAGATGCATCTGGAGGTGCATGACAGGCAGGGACAGACTTTCCGTTCATCTGTGGATGTTACTTCTACACTTCTTGATTGGGTATGAATGAGGCATCTATCAGATTCAGAGGCCTTGGTTCTGTGAGAGAGTGTGTCAGGAGGGAACCCTCTTCCTGGATGGACAATGGGCGGGGATTAGATCTTGTGTTTCTAGGGACGCGTATGGGTGCCACCATGCATATGCGAGGAGATGATGCACAATTTTCATTTATCAGTTTGGGTAGTTCATCCTAGCATCACAAAGATGTATCAGGATCTTCATCGCCAGTACTGGTGGCCAGGTATGAAGAGAGATGTTGCTGGTTTTGTCATGAGATGTTCTACTAGTCAGTAGGTGAAAGCAGAGCATCAATGACCAGATGGTCCTTTATAGCAGTTACCCATTCCGGAGTGGAAGTGGAACGATGTCACGATGGACTTCGTGACCGGGTTTCTGAGGTCATCTCGGGGGAGTGATGCTATTTGGGTTGTTGTCGAGAGGCTTACGAAGGTTGCACACTTATTACCGATCAAGGAGACCTTTAGTGTTGATGATCTGGGATGACTGTACATCCGAAAGAATGTACGTCTACATTGAGTTCCACACTCCATTATTTCAGATAGGGATGCACGCTTTACCTCTAGGTTCTGGCAGGGACTTTAGATGTCTTTGGGTACATAGGTACTTTTGAGTACCTCATACCATCCCTAGACTGATGGCTAGTCTGAGCGCATGATCCAGGTGCTTGAGGATATGCTCTGATCTTTCATTCTAGACTTTGACGGTTTTTGGGAGAAGCATATGCCTCTTGTGTAGTTCTCCTACAACAAGAGTTTTCAGGCGACCATTTAGATGTCAACTTATGAGGATTTGTACGGTAAGCCATGCCGACCACCCTTATTATGGCGGGAGGCAGGAGAGGTAGCTATGTTGGGACCTCGTCTTGTTCAGGAGACCTCAGAGTAGACAGATTTGATTTGGAAGAGGATGGATACATCACAGTGTCAACAAAATTCTTATGCTGATCAGCAGAGATGACCTCTGGAGTTCGAGGTCGGAGATCAGGTTTTCCTACGTGTCACACCGAGGTTGGGGAACAAGAGGATTCAGATACAGGGTAAGCTTTCACCACGGTACGTTGGGCTATTTGAGGTGTTGGAGAGAGTGGGGTTAGTTTCCTATCGATTGAAACTACCTCATAGGTACTAGGATATGCACGATGTCTTCCACGTCTCCCAGCTCCGACGTTACTTTTCAGACCCGTCTCATGTCTTCCAACCCGAGGAGGTTGAGCTTGAGGCGGATGCGTCGTTTGAAGAGCATCATATCCGAATTGTCGATCACAGTAAGAAGGTTCTCTTAGACCGGTCTGTTCCTCTGGTACGAGTGCTATGGTAGCACGAGAGAGTACATGATGATACTTGGGAGATGGAGGCAGAGGTTCGATTGCAGTGGTCGGAGCTGTTTGAGGTTTCTTCTTCTACGCCCCTCTAGGGAAACTCAGGGAAGAATTTCTTTAAGGGGGAAAGTTTGTAAGAACCCGAATCTTCGTTTCAGGTATGTTTTTCCTTTTTCTAGAGTTTTTGGGAAAAATAAGGTTTCTGGAAATTTTTAAAGTATACGCCGTGTACTTTCTATGTACACGCCATGTACTCTTTCCCGCTCAAAGTCGTGTGCTGGACGTGTCCGGGCTACACACATGATGTGGGGGGGGGGGTAACGTGGAGGCCGATTTTGGCGGAGTACGGAAAAACCCACTACACGCCGTGTACTATAAAAGTACACGCCGTGTACTTTTCTTTTTTTCATTAAACAGACCGGGGTCACACCTAATCACCATAATCATCTTCTTCTAGGTCTGGTTCGACCGAGAGATGTTGTACGACCGCGAAACTTCTTTGGATCCCCGAGCCTCTATTCATTCTCTGATTCAAGCTATTTTGATTGTGTTGGAAGTGCAATGGTGAGTTCTCCCTTTTTCTTGAGCCTTGTTTTCCAATTCTTCCTCCTTCTAAAGTTATATAAGGTTGAACATTTTGTACATTTTCTCAGATCTATGAAATTCTAGGGAGAATTAGTCACTTTGGTTTAAGTATATCAATCTCCTAGGATCTAGTTAGGTGGTTTTTGCCTTACCGTTCAATGTCTCTGAGTTTTATATGCGAATTTCCACCGATACCCGTGAACGGGTTATTGCATGTTTACCTTTTTGACCTTGATGTTTTCCTTCCTTGATTGTATACTTGTGTAGAGGTAAAATGACCATGTTAGAGGATAATTTGTTGTGCTTGGATGTATTTTCCCTTTCTTTGTTCTATTTATGACCTTTGAGTCTCATTTTCCTTTGGCTATTACACCTGTTTCCATGCCTTGTGGTTATAGGTTGAAGTGAAAATCATGACATGCTTGTTGCCTTGTAGACTGTTTAGCTAAGTATCTCTATAGGTGTACTTTGGTTATCCAAGTAGCTCTATAGGTGTACTTTGGCCTTATATAATTATTATACACTGACTGGCATGAGGCTGAGAGAACCTAATGCTATAGTCTATAAGGGATAGACCGAGTGAGCTTCCTAGAGAGTCTTAGACGTTATAGACTATAGGGGATGGACCGAGTGAGCTCCTAGAGAGTCTTGGATATTATATGCTATGGGAGGGTAGACCGAGTGAGCTTCCTCAGAGAGTCTTACCTTGTTTGAATCTATTTAAGAACCTTCCCAGGATAGAGGAGGAATTGACCGAGTGAGCTTCCTCAGAGAGTATGTGGTATACTTGAGGCTATAGGAGGAATTGACCGAGATAGCTTCCTTAGAGGGTTATACCACGTGATCTTCCTCAGAGAGTCCCTAACTACCATAGACTATAAAGGGAATTGACCGAGTGTGCTTCCCAAGAGAGTCTCATAAATCCATATGACTAAACCAGATGGGTTAGTCTGAGCGCACTGCCCAGAGGGTTGAGGTATTTCTTGGATAGGACCAACGGGGATGTAACACCCCAAGCTTCCATGGTACGTTTCCCTTTGAATAATGCAATGGCGTGCATTGTACACAACTTCGAGATTCTAACACACCACAACCAATCAAATTAGCCGTTATGAATAGTAATACCAAATTTTTAAAATTTTATAAATTTTATATTTCTAAATGGACTTCATTTTTGGATTTGTAATATCGAAATTAGCTTAGGGTGAAATTTTGGTACTTTTCAGATAACTTTCATATTTTGACGAATAATGAAAATTACTAAAAACAACTTTTTTAATCGAAATAATTAATAGTTATAAATTATTAATTTTAGTGGTTTTAAAGAATATTTAGAATATATTTTTACCATTTAATACAATGTTGGTCATTGGATTTAATTTCACATTTAAACCAGACATAAACAAGTGTCAATCTTTTGATAGTTATTATCTCTTAAAAACACGCTATTTGTTTTGATGACAGGAATTAGTTTTTAAATTAATTAATGAAAATGATATGTTTTGAATTTGGTAAAATAGAAATCATTTTTCAATTCATAATATCAAATATATCTTAGGCATAATTTTTGGTATTTTTCTGGAAACTTTCATTTTTTGATGAATAGTGAAACCACTAAGTGGTAGTTAAAAAACTGAATTTTTCATAAAACTTAATTTTACCGCTTCAGTGAGTGGAATTTTGAAAATCCGAGAGACACAGTTAATATCAAGGAGTAAAATGTGGTTCAATGAGATGAAAATAATTTTTGGTGAATATTAACTTTTTACTTTTATTTACCACAGTTAAAAGTAAATAGGGTAATTAAGGGTAAAAATGATATTAATATTACCCTAACACGTGTACTAATTCGATTGGACAAGTTTATATCGATAAAAAAAAACCTTAGGAGTAAAATATTATCATTTAGGTCCACTTTTATTAGATTAGGACATTTATTATTATTTAATTCAAAGAAGAGTTAAAAGAGTTAAAATCAATGTTTATTTACTAAAACATTTTTAATATAGGGTTATACATAATATAAATTAGATTTTAAATATTAATTAGAAAGATAAAAATATTTCCTACATAATTGTATTTTATTTATAATTTTTAGACATTAAATAATTTAATTTATTTATGACACAATGGTGATTCCGCAATTACCTAATTAATGAAATATTAAAATAATTGATATTATAAATATAAATATAAATGTAATTTGAGACTTTTTATGAATTAAAATAATTTTATAGGTTAATATGACATATTAGGATTGATTATATAAATTTTGTTCGAAGTAATAATGTTGTTATACATTTATAAAAAAAAACCCAATAGTGTCAAACTTGACATAAAAGAGTTTTTTAAAAAATATATTATATTATTAATTTATATTCAATTCCTAAAAATCTAAGGTTCGTCCAGGGGACTTATATCATTATATTTTTATCATTAATGGACCACTTTGGGGTCTCTTGAAGGTATATAGTAATTTTATTAACCATATAATATAAATATACAAAGAGACATTGTGAAAGTGAAACTAATTAACTAAGAGTTAATACTTAAAGATAAGGTTAATATAATGACCCAAACCTGTATAAATTATATTTGTTGAGTGGTTTTCGACCCATAACCACCTTAACCTTTAAATAATCCACTTTTGTGCCATTAGAAACCGAATATGAATTTATTATAAAATAATATTTTTAGCTTTTTCAAAGGTGCCCCTCACACCTCTTATAAAAGGGCACTCCCCCTTCTAACTAACTAACACACTCAAAACCTTTTGGATCGGCCAAACCCTTCCCAAATACTCTCTAAACTTCCCTGACTACATCCTAGAGGCATTAGTTTGATCATAAATCCAACTTAAGGAGCCCTTTTTATCAAATCAAAAGGAAGAACCCGAAGACGAGGTAATGTTTTCACCACCCTCTTTCAAGTTCCTTTCTTCTTCAACTTCTTCTTTCTTTGTTATTTCTATTATAAAATAATAACTCCAGTGTATTATATATACTATGATGTTATTATAAATATGGTACAACCATATTCAGTATTCTATCCATCCTTTGAATGACATGTCACCATACGTGCGTACGTACGGCTTACCGTCTCCACGTCGTGGTGTAATTGTCATTCAATAAATTATTATTTGGATTGGTATAATAATGATGTGCAATTCATGTAAATAATAAATATAACAAGATAATTATTCTTTCTATATGATATAATATCCAATTATATATTATTTTAACATAAAAAGAATGATATTGTCGCTCGTGCGTACGTACGGACTACCGTCTCCACGAACGCGATGAGATTCATTCTCCATCATATCCATTCAAGTATAATTATGATTTGATGATTAAAAATAATGTTTAAGAAATTGATATAATTCTGGATATGAATAATATACACCCTATCCATAACAGACATAGCTTACGTAACAGAGAATATAAAGGAAAACGAGTAAGTTAACACCCGAAATGACGATAATACTAAGATATTATTAACAAATCAATCTTAAAAGATCATATATGATATCAAATTAATGTAAATGATTCTTGTATAATTCAATAACAATTATTCCAACATTATAAAAGAGGTTAAACTACCTTCTACCAAGGAAAAAGTACAAAGTAAGGGGTTTTCATCTCACTCCTTAATCCTGTGAGATTCATGCCATATTGCCACTATTACCTTTTGTGTGGTGTATGTATAGCCCATAATTGTATTCTTTGTGTAATACACTTTAATTGATGTGTATTTAAATATTCATTGTATTATTCCTCTTTCATGGGTTGTATGTTTCGTATGTTACCAAATTGGTAAGGGTTTATTTCACAATCTCTTCATTATCTGAGGTTGTTTGTACGTAATTATCTACTGGGACCTCTTTATCATCCACATCCAAGTTTCTAAAAATGTATTTCAAATCATGCTTAATATTTTACAGAATATGGGTTAAAGTCATTTATACCCTTGTTTGACTTTTTATAAGAAGTTTATAATGGATTCTTTCCGTCGTTTTCTAAACAAGTTCCTTTTTAACCTTTTCGACAGAATTAAGGTAAGAATGTATTTTTTAACTTATATGGAAGGTGAAGCTATTTTCCACCATTATAAAATCTTTGAAGCTTCCCTTACAAGTTTATAAGAATATTTTCTAAGTAACTGTTTTATTTTATAATTATGTGACTTTTAAATTAATTCAAAAAAAGAGATATTTCTCTCAAATATATGAAAATCTAGTGCAAATGTATACGTATTTAATGCAAGCTTAAAAATGTTTTCAGAAAATCTGACTCTCGAGTGTGGTAGACAGGAAGGGATTGGGCATAGAACCATCATGGCCTGTAATTAGTCGAGCTGTCTCAGAATTAGTTATTTTGTTTTCAGAAGCTTTCATAATTTTTTCAGAAAAACAATGGACTATATTTGAGCAATATTAAACGTAAGTATCTTCTAAAAAAATTGCATCGGTAGGTCTCATGAGACAAACTAGTGTCTTGGCACGAGGCCTTGACAAAATCTTATTTGTAGTCTTGGAACGAGGCCTTGGCTACGTGGTTATGATAGTCTGGCATTATGCATTCCGTTATTATGAAAGTGGTTGTTAATATTTTCATGTGATTATTCGACTAGTAGAATATCCATGTGAATAAGTAAATAGAGTTATTTCATTTTATCCTTGCCATATTATGATGAAGTTCAAGTTTAAAAGGATTTTGTTTTAGTTATACATTGCCTTAAATTTTAATGTTTATTTATGAAAGTTTCTGCTATATTGTTATCCTTACTGAGCATCTGAGCTCACCCCTTTCAATGTTTTATTTTTCCCAGGATGTGAAGAAGTATTTTATGAATGAACTGCAGGGATAATATGAGGGGATATGAAGACAATATGTTGTTTTAGATTATCACTTATTGATGTAATGTAAACTTTATGAATATATCTAGTGTTTCCAAGGATACTAAACTAATCTGTCTTTTGAGACTTGATCTTTCTTGTGATCATGACAATGTTATGTAATAATGCACCGACTTTGGGTATCTAGGGTCGGGGCGTTACAGTTGGTATCAGAGGAAGTTTAGTACAATCCTTGGAATCTATATTTAGATAAACTCTGATTAGAGCATGTAGACGTAAGATGAACTTTGAGGATTAGTATATAAGAACTTCCTAGAATTTTGGTATTGTAGAGAGTTTGTGAGTTTTCCGAGCAATACATCCCTGTCTGGATACGATCAGGTAGAGGCGGCTCTGGCACAGATGTACCTTGGTGTAAAACCCGAAAACACCGATTTGAGCTAGACTCAAACGAGAAGTGGTGCACGACAACGGGCCTTGCTGCACTCTTGGTTACGACACTCCCGAGGGATATACTTAGGATAATTTACATTTTCTTTACAAACCGATTTGAAGTATTATATATATAAGATGAGAGTAAATGACCTTGGTTAATCCTAATGTGTTTCAAATTGAGAATATGGTGACATGTTAATCTTTAAATGATTTTATGACTACTGTTACTCACACAATGATTTCTGGTTTTAGATAATGGCTGGATTCCAAGGAAGTCATAGTGACTTTGAGAATGATGTACAAGGTGAGAATGGTGGTGGAAATGTGCAACAAAATGGAATGTTGATAGGCGTAAAAGATATTGTCTTTATGCCAAATCAATTTTCCAAAAATATGACCAACAATATATATATTAACCAATTCCTGGACTCAACAAAGAAGATAAAAGTGATGAATGATAAGAGCTCCAGCAGTGGAGACCATGGAGAAAGGAATCCTCAAATTCTATCATGCAAGAAATGTGGAAGGAGACACCCAGGAAAGTGTCTCAATGGGACAAAGAAATGCTTTACATGTGGGAAGGAAGGACATAAAGTGAAGAATTGCCGAAGAAAAATGAAGAGTACTATGGAAGAAGATAAAAATTGTCCCAAGAATCCATTTATAGTCATTTGTCGTAAATGTAGGGGACCTGGCCATTACCCAAGTGAATGCCCTATTCTATAGGATATTTTCTTGGTCAAAGAACAAGCTATGTGGGAATAAATGGGTGGAGAAATGTTTGAAAAGTATTAGTGCTCCTTGTTGATGGGTTTACTTTGGAATAATTTTCTCTTGTATTTTTAACCCTGCAGTTTTCCATGAGAGAATGATATTTGAGGAAGAATTATCTTTTCTCTTGTAGATATAGTTATAAATAACCATTTGGTTGTATATTATCGTTGGGTTTGAGGAAATTATAAGTTATTATAATTTGGGATGAAAATTCAAGGTATGAGATAAGATTTGTGGTTAAATTATGTTATGGTTATTTTGAGGAATTTATCTCATTTTGGTAATGTTATGAAATATAGTTTTTGAAAAAGGACAACATGCAGACCGTGTGACAACCCGTCGCGTCAGACAAAGCTGTGGGAATCGAACCCACAAACAAAGTGCGATTGGGATTTATCACCTACCACTGGACTACGTGAAGTCCCTGGTTAGTGTGACTATTATTTTTAGTTAAATTATTTTATTGATCAATAATAATTTGATTTGGGATCTTATGTATTATCAAATGAATACCCTTAGTATAGGAAAATGATTTGGTGATTAAGTGATAAATGTTATTTTGGAAGTTGTTCACTTTGTTGTGAACACTATATGCCCAAGGAAAATAGAATAGTATTGGATTTCATTTGAGGAGTAATGGTGGATTTTTATCTATGTTTTTATTGTGGATTTATAGTGATTTGGGTTATTTATGGAAATTATTAGGTTAATTACTTTTAAGTATGTGACCTTAAGAGTAATTAATGTCATTTGGAGATACAATTTAATGTGGAAGACTACATTATTATAAGTTTTGGGTTTCAATATTAGTTTGGATTATATTGAAGGATTTTAAGGACAATTGATTATTGAATGGTATTTATTTAACTTTGGGGTACTGATGGTTTAATTTTAGAAATTAAGATTAGTGTTTTTTTTCTCTAATGGAATATCCATTTGGGGGATCATAAGATATTATACTAACCATTTTGGTTTTGATTAATCTCTAAAGACAAGGTAATTTATAGTTTATCCTATGTGGATCATGTATTTCTATAGAAGTTTATTCTAGCTCTTCCATTGTGACCAAGTCTTCTTGAATACTCATTGTTCAAAAAAAAACGAGTTAGTGGTAAAAATTTATTAAAGAATGAAACTCTACTTAAAAAGTAAGTATATCTCTTTGTGTTCTTAGTCAATATCATAAATGAATTCCTCGTCCTTATGTAATGTAACTTAAAACAAAAAATGTTGTCCGTTTACTTTTCCTACTGGAAGACAAATGACCGTTTGTCCCAACACAAGTTTGTGATTTTCTTATTGTTAACTTTTTCCTGATCGTGTTTTCTATCCCTCTCCATCAAGAACTTAACACTTATTTTATCATCTATATCCATGTTTTCCTACATGGAATCCTAGTATGGGTTATCTTGGGTGACCTTTATACCTCTCTTCCTTTCGTTTAAAGTGATAGTTTTATTGACTCTTTTTTCCGATGTGGGACTTTCAATTATATTCTCAAGCCCAATTTTAAAAAAATTGCGAGGATGCAATTTATTGAAGGAGGGGAGAATGTAACACCCCAAGCTTCCACGGTACGTTTCCCTTTGAATAATTCAATGGCGTGCATTGTACGCAACTTCGAGATTCTAAGACACCGCGACCAATCAAACTAGCCGTTATGAATAGTAATACCAACTTTTTGAAATTTTATAAATTTTATATTTCGAAATGGACTTCATTTTTGGATTCATAATATCTAAATTAGCTTAGGGTGAAATTTTGGTACTTTTCAGATAACTTTCATATTTTGATGAATAGTGAAAATTACTAAAAACAACTTTTTTAATAGAAATAATTAATAGTGATAAATTATTAATTTTAGTGGTTTTAAAGTTTATTTAGAATATATTTTTACCATTTAATACAATTTTCATCATTGGATGTAATTTTAAATTTAAACTAGACATAAACAAGTGTCAATCTTTTGATAGTTATTATCTCTTAAAAACACGCTATTTGTTTTGATGACAGGAATTAATTTTTAAATTAATTAATGCAACTGATATGTTTTTAATTTGGTAAAATAGACATAATTTTTGAATTCATAATATAAAATATAGCTTAGGCCTAATTTTTGGTATTTTTCTGGAAACTTTCATTTTTTGATGAATAGTGAAACCAATAAGTGGTAGTTAAAAAACTGAATTTTTCATAAAACATAATTTTACCGCTTCTGTGAGTGGAATTTTGAAAATCAGAGAGACACGGTTAATATCAAGGAGTAAAATGTGGTTCAATGAGATGAAAATAATTTTTGGTGAATAGTAACTTTTTACTTTTATTTACAACAGTTAAAAGTAAATAGGGTAATTAAGTGTAAAAATGATATTAATATTACACTAACACATGTCCCAATTCTATTGGACAAGTGTATATTGACCAAAAACAACCTTAGCAGTAAAATATTATCATTTAGGTCCACTTGTATTAGATTAGGACATTTATAATTATTTAATTCAAAGAAGAGTTAAAAGATTTAAAATCAATGTTTATTTACTAAAACATTTTAAATATAGGGATATACATAAGATAAATTCGATTTTAAATATATATTAGAAAGACAAAAAGATTTACTACATAATGGTATTTTATTTTTAATTTTTAGATATTATATAATTTAATTTATTTATGACACAGTGGTGATTCCGTAATTACCTAATTAATGAAATATTAAACTAATTGATATTATAAATATAAAAATAAACATAATTTGAGACTTTTTATGAATTAAACTAATTTTCGAGGTTAATATGACATATTAGGATTGATTATATAAATAGTGTTTGAAGTAATAATGCTATTATAAATTTTTCAAAAACAAAATACCCAATAGTTCCAAAATTGACATAAAAGAGTTTTTAAAACAAATATTATATTATTAATTTATATTCAATTCCTAAAAATCTAAGTCTTTCCCAAGAGACTTATATCCTGATAGGTGTATCATTAATGGACCACTTGGGGGTCTCTTGATGGTATATAGTATGTTTATTAACCATATAATATAAAAATACAAAGAGACATTGTAAAAGTGAAACTAATTAACTAAGAGTTAATACTTAAAGATAAGGTTAATGTAATGACCCAAAACTGTCTAAATTATATTGGTTGAGTGGTTTTCGATGCATTACCACCTTAACCTCTAAATAATCCACTTTGGAGCCATTAGAAATGGAATATGAATTTATTATAAAATAATATTTTTAGATTTTCCAAAGGTTCCCCTCATCCCTTTTATAAAAGGGCACTCCCCCTTCTCACTAATTAACACATTAAAAGCCTTTTGGATCGGCCAAAACCTGCCCAAATAATCTCTCAACTTACCCCACTACAACCTATAGGCCTTATTTTGATCGAAAAGCCAACCTAAGGAGCCCTTTTGATCAAATCAACAAGAAGAACCCGAAGACGAGGTAATGTTTTCACCACCCTCTTTCAAGTTCCTTTCTTCTTGAACTTCTTCTTTCTTTGTTATTTCTATTCTAAAATAATAACTCCAATATCTTCTATATACTGTGATGTTATTATAAATATGGTACAACCATATTCAGTATTCTATCCATCCTTTTAATGGCATGTCATCATACGTGCGTACGTATGGATTACCGTCTCCACGTCGTGGTGTAATTGTCATTCAATAAATTATTATTTGGATGGGTATAATAATGATGTGTAATTCATGTAAATAATAAATATAACATGATAATTATTATTTATATGTGATATACTATCCAATTATATATTATTTTAACATTAAAAGAATGATATTTCCGCTCGTGCGTACGTATGGACTACCGTCTCCACGAACGCGATGAGATTCATTCTCCGTCGTATCCATTCAAGTATAATTATAATTTGATGATTAAAAATAAGGTTTAATGACTTGATATAATTCTGTATATTAATAAGATACAACCTATCCATAACAAACACAACTTACGTAATAAAGAATATAAAGGAAAACGAGTAAGTTAGCACCCGAGATGACGATAATACTAAGATATTATTAACAAATCAATGTTAAAAGATCATATATTATATCATATTAATGTAAATGATTCTTGTATCATTCAATAACAATTATTCCACCATTATAAAGGAGGTTAAACTACCGTCGACCAATGAAAAAGTACAAAGTAAGGGGTTTTAATCTCACTCCTTATTCTTGTGAGATTCATGCCATATTTCCACTATTACCTTTTGTGTGGTGTATGTACTGCCCATAATTGTATTTTTTGTGTAATACACTTTAATTTATGTGTGTTTACATATTAATTGTATGATTCATCTTTCATGGGTTGTATGTTTTGTAAGTTACAAAATTGGTAAGGGTTTATTTCACAATCTCTTCAATATACGAGATTGTTTGTACGTAATTATCTACTGGGACCTCTTTATCATCCACATCCATGTTTCTTAAAAATGTATTTCAAATCATTCTTACTATTTTACAAAATATGGGTTAAAGTCATTTATAAACTTTTTTGACTTTTTATAAGATGTTTATAAAGGATTCTTTCCGTCGTTTTCCAAACAAGGTCCTTTTTAACCTTTTCGATAGAATTAAGGTAAGAATGTATTTTTTAACTTATACGGCGGGTGCAACTATTTTACACCATTATAAAATCATAGAATCTTCCCTTACAAGCTTATAAGAATATTTTCAATGTAAATGTTTTATTTTATAATTATGTGACTTTTAAATGATTTTTAAAAAAAGAGACATTTTTCTCAAATAAATGAAAATCCAGTGCAAATGTATACGTATTTAACGCAAGCTTAAAAATGTTTTCAGAAAATATGACTCTCGAGTGTGGTAGATAGTAAGGGATTGGGAATGGACCCATCATGGCCTGTAATTAGTTGAGCTGTCTCAGAATTAGTTATTTTGTTTTCAGAAGATTGCATAATGTTTTCTGAAAAACAATGCACTATATTTGAGCAATATTAAACGTAAGTATCTTCTAAAAAAATTGCATCGGTAGGTCTCATGAGACAAAAATAGTGTCTTGGCACGAGTCCTTGACAAAATATTATTTGTAGTCTTGGCATTAGGCCTTGTCTACTTGGTTATGATAGTCTGGAATTATGCATTCCGTTATTATGAAAGCGGTTATTAATATTTTCATGTGATTATTCGACTAGTATAATATCCATGTGAATAAGTAAATGACATTATTTCGTTTTATCCTTGACACATTATTCTAAAGTTAAAGTTTAAAATGATTTTGTTTTAGTTATACATTGCCTTAAATTTTTATGTTTATTTATGAAAGTTTCCTCTATATTGTTATCCTTACTGAACATCTGAGCTCACCCCTTTCAATGTTTTATTTTTCCCAGGATGTGAAGAAGTATTTTATGAATGAACTGTAGGGATAATATGATGGGATATGAAGACAATATGTTGTTGTAGTTTTTCACTTATTGATGTAATGTAAACTTTATGAATATATCTAGTGTTTTCAAAGCTACTAAACTAATCGGTCTTTAGAGACTTGATCTTTCTTGTGATCATTCCAATGTTATGTAATAATGCACCGACTCTGGGTATCTAGGGTCAGGGCATTACAGGGGATGGCTTTAAGTACTTCCCAGAGGGGTTTCCTTCTTGTTAGTTGTTTTACGTCACTATTTTTTTGATCATTATTGTGTATCATCCTTCTTTACTGCTTACTGTTTTGCTATTGTTGCTTACTTCTTATTGTACTTTTACCAGCCATATATTCACTGAATGTTAGGTACAGATCTTCGGGTGAATGCCTACTGGGATTTAGCCTCACACCCTATATGGGTCATGCTTTTGGGCCCAAACAGACTATGTTATTGCAAGTATATACAAGGGAACACACCCTTCAACTTCTAGAACTTGATTGCTTGGAGCATGAGAGCATGGGACCAAGATTTGGCTTGTGATGCTATGGAGCTATTTTATTTTCTTGTGTACTTGTTTTTGTACTGTGTTATTTTCAGAATTGAGACTTGTTTGTATGATTTCCTAGATATGTATGAGGAATCATTTTATATATACATATGTGCTCTAGTTTGTTGGTTTAGTTTTACGCTGTTTATATTGTTGGTAATTACTGCTTCCACTGTTACTTGTTTATTTTTCTTCCGCTATGTACTCTGCCAATGAGGGCATAGTTTCCCCACTGCCACACCCAAGTCCCTCGCTTCTATTCAGCAGCCTCTGGCGTTTGGGGAAATGCGCTTGAGGCCATGAGACCATCCAGGTACGGGGCGCCTCTAGGTGGCTTCCGGAACCGGGACGTTTCAAATATAAGTAATTATTTTTACTTATCTTCTTTATTTTCTATTCTTATTTTAAAATTATAATTTTAAAATCTATATGTAATAAAATTATTATTGTTTATATACTAAATGTTATTATTATATGGTAATTATCATTAATAACCTTTTCCCTTTTCTATTATGAATAACGAAATCATAATTTGTGTGTTGTGCATACTACCACCTCCATGAGGAAACATGTTTCATTATCCTTATCCACTATAAAATAATGTTATAAAAGGGTAATTTAATAAATAATTATTATATTTATATAATAATAATTATTATTATACAATAAACCATATTACTCCTTTCTCCCCTTCTATGGAAAATGAAATCATCATCCATATATAAGTGTGTATTACGACATACATGAAACGATTATGTTTTAATTTTTATTTCATTTCCACCATTTTAGGATGAAAATAAGAATGGGGTTAATGGATAAATATTATGATTACTATATAATTATGTTTCTCTTATAGAAAAAATTAGAGAACCGATTAATGATATGATCAATAAATGATCATCGTTAATTCAACCATTGATAACAAATTTATCAAGAGGAAAATATTCTTATTCCTTTTATATAATAATTTAAAATCCATTAATTATTCTTATAATACCTTATAATTATGATATATCATAGAAATAAAGTCTTAGTAATATCATTATGTTTTTGGTATTATTATATTACAACTAAACCACTGCATAATCATCCATTAATCATGACATGTTTATGTTTGGGACGGTTTGACCACCAACTTGAAAAATGCTATGAAATTATATCATATATGATTAGGAAACCTTAATTACTAGTATAATATGATATAATTATGTAAATTATGGTTTTTAGTTTTGTAAAATATAAACCAATATTTAATTCATCAATTATGAAAACACCCTTTATAGGTTAAAAATCACTGGGAAATGTTTATTATCGATTTCATCTTCTCGGATAAAGATGAAATTAATCATAAGAGGAAATATAAAATTCATAAATCATAATAATTAATCCATTATATTAACTATAATTATCATGTAATTTTCAAATTTTGGAGAAGAACAAATAATAACACTGCTATTATGAAACTAGTTCAAAACAATCAATTTTACCGACACCCGACATCAAAAATAGATATAACTAACATATGTAATTATAGAGAATGATTTTAAATAAATTTTATAAAAGTTTATATATATTAAAATGGTTTTAAAATAAGTTATTTAGATATTTATATTTTTTATATAGGACTATAGATTTCATTTGACCAAGTAGGGAAACAAGGTAAGGGGTTTTTTTATTTCAAATTTAATTTCTAGAGATATATTTATTAATTTTCACCTTAATACCTATAATATTGTGTGATTAGTACCTATTGAATGAATTTTACCATATTAATGTAGTTTTAAGATCCATATCATGTACTTTATTTAAATTACCATCATGTCAAAATATACCAAATGTGAAATTGGTTTTGATCAAAATGTTACTCAAACTGTAAGGGTTTCATTTATAACCATATATTCAAATT
This sequence comes from Viscum album, assembly GCA_963277665.1. Lineage (NCBI taxonomy): Eukaryota > Viridiplantae > Streptophyta > Magnoliopsida > Santalales > Viscaceae > Viscum > Viscum album. The sequence goes on from OY728131.1 coordinate 919,787,749, forward strand.
AAGATTGTGTTTTAAGATAATACATTTCTGAAATTAATATTCATTATTAAACCTCTCATAATTTTTTTTATATTCATAAGGTTTTATATATTCTTTCAATATTTTATTTCCCCTTGAATCACATTTTACCTGAAGTGTTTCTTGACACAGACCTTATATATTTTTTGGCTTGGAACCTCTATTTTTACAATATTAGTATTCATTAGATGACTTTTAAAGTGTCCCTTTCTATAATAAAATAATTTATTAAGTTCATTTTATACTACTTTAACTTATTTTAAAAGTTTTAAAGAAATTTTAATGTTTCCCATATGGGCCATTTTCATTAAAATTTAAAAATATTCTCTTGTTAATGTTTACGTGTGAACTTGTAATTCCACCACCATTTTCATTTTATATGAATCTTACTATATATGATTTATTGGTTTATAGAGAAATTATTTTTCTACCATTTTTATAAAATATCTATTTTAAAACTATTTAAAATTATCAAGGACATTTCTTATCTTAAAATTGATTTTTCCAAAACTTCTAAAAAGTATTTTTATCTATGTCATTATCCATTGACATATCTTATGCTTGATCAAGGATATTCTTAAAATGTACCCATCCATATTATTTGTATGGATAACTTATTTAATTTCCTTCTTTTTTAGAGAAATGGTCAAGCACTTATGTTTTCTTACATTATCATTTTTAATTTACAACCATAATATTTATTCCATTGTGTTTCCTCTATGAATACCATATTATTGAATCCTTTGATTTAGGGGATTTCACATAGATTACATATATAAATTTATTGGGGAAAAATTATTATCTTAACCATATACCCATATCTACATGGGGAAAAATAACATTTCATCTATTACTTTGATTAAATTTTATTTACCTAGAGAGTTACTGAATATCTTTGGCACTCATTTATTTTTTATGGGTATATCATGATAAAATTATTGATTCAATAATGAATATTTTAATTATGTGATTCCATTTTAAAAGTATATGAAACCCATTTTTCATCCATTGATCAATTTATGATGTAGAGGTTATTTTTCAAGTGGCACACGAATTTATAGATTACGTGATGAGTGAGACCTATATCTCCATCCAATTAATTTCACAAAGGCTTATATATCATGAGATAGAGATGTTATGTAAAAAAATTATAGGGTATCTCAGTTAAAAAGGGTGAGTTTAATAATGAGTAGATATAATAATAATCTTAAATGTTAATAGGATAGTGGGTATCTATATTTACAATGATAATAAATCCTTTGTTAATGATTTTTCTACTTTCTTTCCTATTTTATATGGCTCTTGATTGATTCGTGATGTTTTTTTCTTATTATATGTGATGGTCGGAGTGGACACTCAAGAGGGGGGGGGGGGGTGAATTGAGTTCCAATTAGAATTTCTGTTAGAAATATTTCTCTTAAAATCCCCCAAAACAAAGTTAAACTGTAGTGAATTTATATAGATTATAAATTTTCAATTAGTTTCTCAAAGATTGATTAGTTCTCAGTTAATTTAATCTCAATATTAAATTGACTTTTGAAACTAACTTACTGGTTAAAAATAGATATAAACACTTTCTAATTTAACTATCAGAGTAGCTTTAAAATAATTTTCTATTTCAAAGTAGTAAGCAGCGGATTATTAAATATATATAGTATACTTATAATTTAAACTAAAATACATAGCAGATGTAACCAAGAGGTTCAGTCTCAAGCCGAGAATTAGTCCTCTCAACAATTTATATAAATTTATCCATAGCCTGGATCAGGGTTAACAATAGTGAACACACTGTCCAGGTACAAAGACCTCTGCCACAGTTCTACGTGGTAAAACAGACAACAACTCACAGCTGTCCAGGTCTTACTCGAACTCTACAACTATCCACAGTGGGAAACAAAAGAGTTTATGGAGTTTGAATGAGGATTTGAGAATCCTCTAGTTTAGCTCAGGAGATAGTGTGTGTGTAAGATAAACAGGGTACACACACTGCTCGAAATTTAAATGAAAGAATCACTAAAATAAAGTATTGATGAGTTTAGAAAAGGTTTAGTGATTGGAAATGCAGCTTTGGACTCATTTGATTGGTCAGAAAGACTCCTTTTCTGGTTTCTGTTCAGAAAACAGAGTATCATTTTCTTTCTTGGTTCCAGGTTCAACTTGTCAGCCCAAGTGTATGGAGCATTTGTTGTTCTTCACTCAGGTTGTAGCTTGTGTTCTCCTCTAGAAAAGGATTTCTTGATGTATGTTCAGTGTTCTTGGAGTCTGGATGTAGTATTTCTGTATACACCAGTTTCCAGTTGCTCTCCACGTTAAGCGCCTTGATTGCTTTTTAAATATCCTCTCTTCTACGCCCGCATCAACTCTTCTCTTTCTATCTCTTTTGGTTGTTGTTCCAGTGTTCTCTTTCCTTCCCTTTATAGCATTTAGTTCTAGAAAAAGGAATGATCACCTTTTGCATGGGTACTAGGTATGGTTCCCTGACATGGCAACACAATCCATTAAATAACATTTAACGCATTAAAAAAAATCAAATGCAACTGTTATCTAAATAAATAAATAGTATTGAGAGTATAGAGTTTGACTGGTTGGTCAATCATTAGTAGATCGTGTTGGTAAATGTGTATGGTGGAATTTGTGTAGCAAGACCTTCCATCGGTAGCTCTTTTGAACTTGTATCGGTAGCTCAGTATACCTGTGGCTTCATTCTATCGGTAGATCTTGTTATCGGTAGCTTTTAATCCATTGGTATCTCTTGTTATCGGTAGATTTTAATCCATCGGTATCTCTTGGGCTATCGGTAGCTCAATGTATCGGTAACTCTGTACTTGTATCGGTAGACAGTTAGTGAACTGGTTCTATCGGTAACTCTGTACTTGTATCAGTAGACTGTTAGTGAACTGGTTCTATCGGTAGACTTCTTCTTATCGGTATCTCTGTGCATATCAACAATCAAGTTTATAATAGAAGACTTAATCATACCGGTAGACTTGTTCTATCGGTAGCTTGGTTTCTGTCGGTAGCTCGTATCGGTAGCTTTGAGTGTTCTCTATCGGTAGAATGATGCATATCGGTGACTCTGTGTATCAGTGAACTTAGCTTATCAGTGACTCTGTCTATCAGTAGACTAAGTCTATTGGTAGACTGAGTACCGGTAGCTCTATATTAGTATCTACACGCAGACCAGTGACTTAATACTTATCTGTTTTATGAAAAACATATCTGAATGGGTTATAAGAACTTCAGAACCCATATAAACATAGAATAAACAATGATTAAGATATTTCAAGGATTATTTTATTATTATGATTATCTTGATAATAGAATATCATATATAGAGAGAATTAGGATATAAATAAATATCTATTGGGATTATCAAAGTATGTGAAGGCATAATTGGGATTATCAAAACAGGTGAGGTAAAAAATCTCCCCCTTTTTGATAATCACAACTTATGATATCGTCAAAAAAAAATTTAAAAAATTATATCAGAGGATATATAATTAAACACAATTTTCTCAGAGAAAACTGTATGTTATAAAACATAATTTATCAGATATAGAATTAAATGTATCAGAGATAAAATAAAATTCAATAATATTAGAGGTACAATTTAGTGGTATAAGAGAGTTATACAAAAAGGTATCATAGAACTAAATGTAAAGGTATCAGAGGATGAGAGTAAAAGCACTAGTATCAGAGGGGAAAAGCATGACAACTCTTAGATAAACTTTCTTCCCCTTTGATACTTTCTCTCCTTTCATTAATATCTATCCCCATTCTGTATTCTCTCACTTTATAAAATCTTTGTAAAATATTTCTCCCCCTTTGTGATAATCAAAAAGTGGGAAATAACAAAGAGAAGTGGAACAATAAGAAATAGAAGAAAGTCACTTGTATTGAATGTTACAAAAGGTAAAAAGACAGAAAACAAAATAAAAAGAATTCCTATCAAATAGTCTAGCTACTTGATCAATCCGCATCCTCAATGTGAGATTTTCCCTTGGGATCAGAAGAGGATTCAGGAGTTGAGGATGCTGGTGAAGGCTTAGGAATTCTGGAAATGACCACAGGAGGCTAAGCAACTAACACTGTGACTGGCCTGTACTGAGTAGTTCTTTGTGTGATCATAGGTGTGAGGATGCGAATTGCTTGTGCAAGAGTCATCTAAATTGGAGAAGTAGTAGAGGCAGAGGCAGGTAAGGCATGAGGGACAATCACTGGCCTAGCATTAACATGCAGAAAAGGTAGTAACAAATTTCTGAAATCCATAATTATTCCTCCTCCTCTCTCCATGGAAGATATGAAGTCATCCTTGTTCTCCATAAACTTGTCCAATGCGGGAGTCAATTCTCTGAGATTGCTAACTTGTTCTCTGAAGGCTTGATTGACCGGAGGCAGCTTCATATTTTCTATTAGACGGTTAAAGTGGTTGGTCATTTGGGTCTTTGTGTAAATCTTTTGGAAATAGTAGTCCACTTTTTCTTTCACTTCTTTTTGAGAGGCAAAGGCTTCTATCATATAGTCTTAGACTATCTTCATTATTTCTCTTGCTGAATATCGAGTAGATAACACAACTTTTCTCAGATCAGATGAGTCCACAGAGCCACTGGTTGAGCCTAAACCAAGTTCCTCCTTCATCATAGATAGAATATGATTCAAATATACTGAAGGTTTAGATGCAATAGAACTAATAGAGAAGATTACTGTTTCCTTGACATTCTTGGTCAAACCACTGATAATATTTTGAACTTGAGAATCCTGGGTTTTAACATGATCTTTCATGGAATTTTTAAAACCTTAGAATACTGAAACCATCTTCCTTACAACACTCATGACATAGGCTAAGTCCTTGTCAACTTGGAATTTTGAGCTCATGTAAGATTCCAAAGAGATAACCAATTTCTTTAGAGCTTCAAGATCTGCTTCCATTCTAGAAATTTGAGTCTGGAAGTCTTTAAATTCTTCCACTATTTTGCTCATAAAGGTTGATAAATTACAACCAAGATAAAGATCAAGAGATCTTTCCAAAAAATTTATCTCTTCAGCAAAACTCTGCTTTATCTCAGCAACTGAGGCACTGAAAGACTCTTTCATCTCATCCTTTAATGATTCCAGATCAGCTTTGGTAATCATATCAGTAGGAGAAACTGCAGTGGGTACTCTTTCAGATGCTAAACTGACCACTGAGTCAGTCATGATCGATTGAACTGAAGATACCAAAAAAAATTCCTTCTTCTTTACTCCTTCTACAAAACTGTCCTTAAGATTTTTCTTTAAAGTATCTAGGTCATGAATTCTGACCACATCTTCAGGTAGAAACTCAGTCTCAACATCATAAACGATTTTTGGTCTATTTAGAGAGGCTTCATTCTCAGAATCAGGATAGTCTAAACCACAGACTAAAAAACCTGGGTCTTCTGCCTAGTCCTCAATATCAACAGCCACTGTAACACTTCCAAACTTGGTTTGATGCTCCCCCTAAATGGGTGCATCCTCAAGCATAACAACAACATTTTCAGCAGCATTCTCACCAGGTATTCCTTTCTTAGGAGAATCTTCTACTATAAATTATGTCTCTACAACAATAGGAAGGTCTTCCAAAATAGGAAAGGGTATGTAAACTTCACTTGCATCCTTAGAAGGTACTAAAGATTGTCCAATCACTAGACTGAGGCTCAAATCAGCTGATATAGATGCTTCAATTTCATGAACACCTTCTTCATTTTCTACAGCAACCACTTCAACAGCCTCTAAAGAAGATTCTTCCTTATCTGATTTATGTTGATCTATATTTTCAGGAGCTGGGCTAGGAGGCAAGTCGGGGTCTCCTCCTTCATCAGTAGAGGACTCATCCTCTTCTGAATCATCACTGTATTGTGGCTCCTCTTTATCAGGTCCCAGACCTGGATCCCTCACATCCTTTGGTCTTGAAGGGTGATCCACATGATTGAACTTATCATACACCCTCTGGTCATCAGTGACCCATTCTCCTCTCCAAGGGTTCCAATTTATTTTCATGTACTTACAGACTGTAGTTGTGATACAGAAATTATTCTTTACTACCACTGTCTCATCTTGAGACTCAGCTAATCCTTTGAATTTGATCATCACAGAGATCAATTTGGAAAAGAACAAGGCATTGGTTTTTGACTTGGGTCTAACCATATCTTCCATTTGAGTCATCATCAATCTGTATAGATTCACCTTGACTCCATGTCTTAAAAGATGCAGGAGATAGATATCCTGATATCTCAAGTTTTCAAAGTCTCCTCTCCTCGGTATTAAGACATGTTGAACAAACCTGAACAACAATCTGTTCTCTCCATCCATTTCAGCAGCTACTACTTGTCTTTGATTTTCATCACCAGTCAGCTCTTCCAAAGAAGTCTCATAATCAAAAATATCACTAGTAGGCGACATAGCTCTCGAAACATATCTAGATACACCTTCATGTGGAACTTTTAGACATTCATCCCACTCAATCGATGAAAAGGAGAACTCTTTTCCATTCACAAACGAAGTTACTCGGTTCTCATATTCAGATTTATAAAACCTTACATAGTCATAAAACTATTTCACTAGCTTCGGATAGTAGGGAACATTTTTGTTCGAAAAACAATCTAACCACTTTTGGACTTTCAGCACTTCGAGCACTAGCGATTTTCTAGGCAGCAGCCATTCCACGCAGAGTTCTTTTTCAATTACAATAACTCTATTCTACAAATGAGGATTCACTGGTCGCCTCCCCGACCTAGTTCTAGCAACACTAACACATTCTTCTTGCCTGGTCCTTTGCTTCTTTACTTTCGTCTCAACAGTGTCATCTCTGACGTTAGGAAGTTTGGTTTTTTCCATCAATAGTTCGAGGGATTTAGGGTTCTCAAGAGATTCGGGAGCTAAGGTTTGAGGGTAAAGGGCTTGAAGCTCGGTGGATTGAGAAGTAGCTAGGACTTAGTTTTTATCATTTAGGAATCATAAAATAAATGAATAAAAATAAATAAAGTAAAAATGATTCAAATTATGGCGGAAAACAGAAGTTTTAAAACAACGCACTCATCGGTGAGAATTCCTATCAGAGAGGTCCATCGGTGAGAATTTCGCATCGGTGAGAATTTCACGTCGGTGAGAATTTCACATCGGTGAGAATTTCACGTCGGTGAGGTAGCTACCAATCAAGGTTAAACATACCTAACTCATGCATAATGTAACTTAACCTATCCGAACTCAAAAGTTTGGTGAAAATGTCATCTAATTGATGTTCATTACCAATAAATTCAAGAGTAATATCACCTTTTTGGTAATGATCTCTCAAGAAGTGGTGTCATACATCAATGTGTTTGGTCCTAGAGTGAGATACAGGGTTATTCGAGATGTTAATTTCACTAGTGTTGTCATAGTTGATAGAGACATGCTTAAAATCATATCCATAGTACAAAAGAGTGTGTTTCATCCACAGAATTTGTGCACAACAACTACCAGCAGATATGTACTATGCTTCGGTAGTAGACAAAACTACAGAATTCTGCTTCTTACTACACCAAGATACTAAGTATTTTCCCAATAAATGACATGTTCCTGATATGATTTTTCTATCCAACTTGCAACCAGAAAAGTCAGAATCTGAATAACTCATTAACTCAAAGGATTGTCCTTTTGGGTAAAACAAACCTAAGTTTACAGTATGTTTAAGATACTTAAAAATTCATTTAACAGTAAGTAAATGAGATTCCATAGTATTATCTTGAAATCTTGCACACATACACACACTAAACATAATGTCTGGTCGACTAGCAGTAAGGTAAAGTAAGCTTCCAATCATACCTCTGTAATTGGTTTGATCCACTGGTTTCCCAGTTTCATCTGCATCCAATTTATAGACTGTACTCATAGGAGTTTCACTTTCCTTAATACTATCCAAACCAAAATGTTTTAAATGATCCTTTGTATATTTACTTTGATTCAAAATAATACAATTTTCATTTTGAAAAACTTGAAATCCAAGAAAATATTTAAGTTCTCCCACTAAACTCATTTCAAATTCATTTTGCATACTCTTTGAAAAATTAGTACATAAGTAGTGTTTGGAAGATCCAGAAATAATATCATCAACATAGACTTGAAATATTAAAACATCTTCATAAATTCTTTTAATAAAAGGAGTTGGATCAACAATCCCTTTATTAATCTTTTTGAATAAGAAAATTACTAAGTATATCATACCAAGCTCTTGGAGCTTGTTTTAAACCATATAAAGCTTTAGAATGTTTAAAACCTCGATTTGGAAAATGAGGATTAGTAAATACAGGTGGTTGTTCAACAAAAAAATCTTCAACAACAAAACCATTTAGAAAAGCACTTTTGACATCCATTTGATATAACTTGAAATTCAGATGAGCATCATAGGCAAGTAAAATTCTAATACCTTCTAATCTGGCTACAGGTGAAAAGGTTTCCTCATATTCTATACATTCCTCTTGACTATATCCTTGTGAAACTAGTCTAGATTTTTTTCTAACTATGTTTCCTGACTCATAAACTTTGTTTCTAAAAACCCATTTAGTGCCTATTGTCAAAGTTTCCTTGTGTCTGTCAACTAATTCCCAAACTGTGTTTTTTTCAAATTAATTGAACTCTTCTTGCATAGCCATTACCCAAAATTCATCATTGATTGCATCATTGACATTTTTAGGTCTTAGCTGTGAAAGAAAGGCTTGATGTTCAACCTGGTTTCATAGAGAAGCTCTAGTCTGTGTACCTCTATCAAGATTACCAACAACAACATATAAAGGATGATTCTTTAGAATCCTAGTTGATCTAGTAAAGGTAGGACTTGAAATTTCAGGTACATCTATAGGTTCGGGTTCAAGAGAAGCAGATTCTGAAATATGTCCAGAACTGGATGTTTTATAGTAGGTTCTTTAGTTTTATCATTAAGGTTTAGAACACTCAAGTCTTCTTCATGATTTTCAAGAGAGGTTTTAGGCTCATGTGGATCAGTTTCATCAAACTTTATGTGAACATATTCTTCTAGACATTTTGTTCTTTTATTAAAGACTCTATAGGATTTGATAGTTAAAGAATAACCAAGGAAAATTCCTTCATCACTTTTAGAAGCAAACTTTTCCAGATTATCCTTTGCATTAAGAATAAAAACGTTGCAGCCAAAGACTATAAAGTAACTAACTTTGGGTTTTCTATTATTCCATAACTCATATGGGGGATTCTTAATAATAGGTCTAATTAAGACTTTATTAATAATATAACAAGCTATATTTACAGCTTCAGCCCAAAAATAAATAGGCAGGTCATACTCATTAAGCATGGTTCTTGCAATTTCTTGCAGGGTTCTATTCCTTCTTTCTACTACACCATTCTGCTGAGGTGTCCTAGGGGCAGAAAAGTTATGACTATAGCCATTGTGTGAGCAATACGATTCAAATTCATGATTTTCGAACTCACGACCATGATCACTTCTCAGGGTTTTAATCTTAAGTCCACTAAGGTTTTCTACAGATTTGGAGTATTTAAAAAAGTAATAACAAACTTCACTCTTGTGAGCCAAGAAGTATACTCAAGTATATCAAGAAAAATAATCTACTAAGAAATAGATATAGTGCTTTCCATTTAAACTAGAAACTCTTGAAGGTCCAAATAGGTCCATGTGAACCAACTCGAGAGGTTGAGAAGTTGAGACTTCTTTCTTTGATTTAAAAGAAACTTTATGTTTCTTTCCCTTTTGACATAGATTACAAACTTTGTCATTTGGGAATTCAAGTTTAGGTATGTCTCTAACTAAGTTTTTCCTAGTCAATTTTCTAAGTTAATGAATGTTGTAATGTCCTAATATTTTGTGCCACAACCAAGATTCTTTATAAAAAGCATTTAAACAAGTAACATTTTGCTTAGCTAAAGAATTCAGATCAACAACATAAACATTTTAATTTCTTAAATCATAAAATAATAAAACATTTTTAGAGTTAAAAACATTAAAATAATCATTTTCAAACTTAACATTAAAACCATCATCAAATAATTGATAAATACTTAAAAGATTGTATTTAAGTCCATCTACAAATAAATCTTTAGAAATCAAAACTGAATCAGTGTTACCAATCTGGCCTAGGCTGATGAATTTTCCTTTAGAGTTATCACCAAAGGTGGCATGACCTCCATCAAACTTTATTAAGCTCTTGAAGAATGAATAATCTTCAAACATATGCCTTGAACATCCACTATCCAAGTACCATATCTTTTTGTGAGAACTCTTCAAACAAGTTTCCTACAAAACAAATTTAAACAGAAAATGATTTTGGTACCCAGATCTTCTTGGGTCCAGAAAGGTTAGTAATCAAAGCTTTAGGTACCCATATTTGTTTTATGGGTTTCATATAACTTACAGAATCAATATATTTTGAAAGATAAACTTTATTTTATCTATAACCATATGAATAACTAGTTGAAGAATAGGAATTTCCAAAACTTGAAGAAGCAGAATTTTGTCCAGACTTAGGAATAAATCGAGTTTTAGGGAACTGTCCTTGTCTAGGTTGGTATCCAAATCTATTAGTGTATTTAGGTGAAACTTGTTTACCTAAAATTTGATTAATTTTATCTTTCCCATCTGTGAACTTTTCTAATTCCTTTCTGAGTTGCTCATTAGACATTTTCAGTTCTGTATTTTTCTTTAACAGTTGAGAATTCTTTTCTTTTTCTATATCAAGAGAAGATTTAACATTGATAGTGAGAGCATGCAATTTCTTTAGTGACTTATACTTGTCCTTGAGTTCATTACATGTTTCTTCCAGCATATTACAATATTCAAACAATTTAGACATAGACATATTTTCATCATTGTCTGAATCACTATTATTTCCAGAATAATAATCATTTAGAATAGGGGAAACAAGTACCTCAGATGTGTTGGTCATGAAGCACATATCGGCATGATTCTTTTCAGAATCAGAAACTTCAGATTCACTTGTGCTCTCCTTCGGAGCACTCCAAGTAGATTTCATGGCTCTCTTGTACTTCATGTCCTTATAATCATGTTTCTTTTTGAATTTCAATTTTGGATAGTCATCCTTGATGTGTCGTTTCCTCTTGCATTCATAGCAGACTACGTCATCATTCTTGTCAGCTTTCTTCCAATCCTTCTTCCAATGACCCTTGTTGTCATATTTTCCTTTATAGTTAGATTTCATAAAGAACTTCTTCTTCCTATAGAACTTATTTAATCTTATGGCTATTTGAGCCATATCAACATCACTGTTTGAATTAGAATCTTCACTGGTTGAACTTTCAGTAGGTGCATGCATTTCCTCATTGTCTTTGATCTTTGAACCAGTAGACTTAAAAGATACAGATTTTCTTTTAGGTTCATAATCTTCCTCCTTATTCACCATGAGTTATTCCTCATACATCATTACTTTACTAATAAGTTCTTTGATAGCTAGAGCTCCAATGTCACATGACTCTCTGATTGAAACAGATGTGCCCCTCCATCGGTCTGGCAGACATCTCAAGATCCTCATAATTTGTTCCTTTGCTGGAACAACCTTTCCAAGTGAACTCATTGTATTGACTATCTCATTAAACCTGAGATACATATTAGAAATAGGTTCATCCGTTTTTATTTTAAAATTATCATATTTAATTGTATAAGTATTCAATCGCATTTCTTTAACATTGGTTGTTCCTTCATGAGAAACACCCAAAGTATCCCATATTTCATAAGCAGTTTTGAAATTATAGATTCTATTTAACTCTTCATCTCATAAAGCACAATACATGACATTCATAGCTTTACAATTATTATTGTAAGTAGTCTTTGTAGGTTCATCCCAAGTTGTTCTTTTAGTTTCTGGAATTTTATATTGAGACTCTTTAGCAGTCTAGATATCAAAACCCATACTCTCTAAATGAATTTTCATTTTAAGCTTCCACTGAGCATAGTTTGTGCCATTGAAGAAATGTGGTCGGTTAGTAGCAGCACCCTCTAGTCTATTTTACATAACTAGATTTTAGAAAATAGTTTTAAAGAGATAAAATTTTGAATTAAAAGAAATTTAAGATCTTTAAAGATGCAACTAAAATCACAGTTGAAAAACAGAATGTTTTGAATATTTGAATTAATAAAAACAACCTCTGATACCAAATGTTGGTCGGAGTGGACACTCAAGAGGGGGGGGGGGTGAATTGAGTTCCAATTAAAATTTCTGTTAGAAATATTTCTCTTAAAATCCCCCAATTTAAAAACAAAGTTAAATTGTAGTTAATTTATATAGATTATAAATGTCCAATTAATTTCTCAAAGATTGATTAGTTCTCAGTTAATTTAATCTCAAGATTAAATTGACTTTTGAAACTAACTTACTGGTTTACAATAGACATAAACACTTGCTAATTTAACTATTATAGTAGCTTTAAAATAATTTTATATTTCAAAGTAGTAAGCAGTGGATTATGAAATATATATAGTATACTTATAATTTAAACTAAAATACACAGTAGATGTAACCAAGAGGTTCAGTCTCAAGCTGAGACTTAATCCTCTCAACAATTTATATAAATTGATCCACACCCTGGATCGTGGTTAACAATAGTGAGAACACTCTCTAGGTACAAATACCTCTACCACAGTTCTACGTGGGAAAACAGACAACAGATCACAGCTGTTCAGGTCTTACTCGACCTATACCACTATCCACAGTGTGAAACAAAAGAGTTTATAGAGCTTTAATGAGGATTTGAGAATCCTCTAGTTTATCTCAGGAGACAGTGTGTGTGTAAGATAAATAGGGTACACACACTGCTCAAAATGTAAATGAAATAATCACTAAAAGAATGTTATTATGAGTTTAGAAAGGGTTTAGTGATTGGTAGTGAAACTCTGGACTCGTTTTATTGGTCAGAAAAGCTTCTGAGTCCTTTTCTAGTTTCTTTTTAGAAAACAGAGTATCATTTTCTTTCTTGGTTCTAGGTTTAACTTGTCAGCCCAAGTTTATAAAGCGTTTGTTGTTCTTCACTCAGGTTACAACTTGTGTTCTCATCTAGGAAAGGATTGATTCATGTATGTTCAGTGTTCTTGGAGTCTGGATGTAGTATTTCGGTATGCACCAGTTTCCAGTTGCTCTCCATGTTAAGCGCCTCAATTGCATTTTAAAGATCCTCTCTTCCACGCCCACATCAACTCTTCTCTTTCTATCCCTTTTGGTTGTTGTTTCCAGTGTTCTCTTTCCTTCCCTTTATAGATTTTAGCCCTAGAAAAAGTAATGATCACCCTTTTCATGGGTACTAGGTACGGTTCCCTGACATGGAAACACAATCCATTAAATAACATTTAATGCCTTAAAAACATCAAATATAACCGTTAACTAAATAAATAAATAGTATTGAGAGTATAGAGTTTGACTGGTTGGTCAATCATTAGTAGCTCGTGTTGGTAAATGTGTACGATGGACTTTGTGTAGCAGTATAAGTCCCCAACTTTAAAAATTACTTAATCATGAATTAAATGAATAATTTACATAGTAAATCTTTTCAGGTTTAGAGTTTTAGAGAATTAGGTCATAATTATTACATCTCAAAAGATTACATAGTAGAAACTTCTACTAAGTTTCCATAAAATAAAAAAACACTTAAAAAGAAACATGTCTAGTTCCATGTTTTAGATAAAATTTCTTTTCTTTATCCCATCCTTGTCCCTATTCATATTTAAGTCCTGTGGAAAAAATTTCAAAAACTTGGGATGAGCATAAAAATCCCAGTAAAGGATACACAAAGAAGAGAAAACTGTTTGTTTTTCAAAACAACAAGTAAACCATGAGTTCTTTACCAAAGTAATACTTTTCACCTTAATGAAGTAGTAAAAACTCTTCACTGAATAAAATACCATTACTTACCCTTTTGTAACCAAAAGATTTCCATAAAACCCATATAAAGAACACATAACATATAAATGTAACTTGGGACATAAACATACTTAAATGGAATAACCATACGGTCTACTTCCACACATACTTAATGAAATAGCCATATGACTGACTTACATACCCAATGCATTGGAGTTTATAACGTAACCACCCTTCCTAGTATTCACGGCACCACCCGTCATATGGTTTATCACGTAACCACCCATCAAATGTCCAAGTACCATTATAAAATCATAACACATAAAACAATTATAAAGGAAAGAAAACATTTCCACATTTCAAGAACAATATATCACTTAAATATATTGACATAACAAATCCATTATCAAAACCATTTTCAATACCAAAAAAGAGTATATGGTATTTATTTACTTTTAAAAAATATAACGGCTTGTTGAGGAAGCCAAAGATCAAATAATACTCACGGCGGCGGAAAGGTCATTGTCACCGCGTACATTAAAAATAAATATACTTTTTGTCGTTTAGTAAAACGCTTCGTATAGAAAATATTAATTTCGAATAATAGTATAAGTCAAAGGGGTTTATACACTGTATTAAAGAAAGCATTTTATTAGAACAAAAATATGCCTTAATGAAAGGAGATCGAGATGAAGTCCCTTACAAAGACGGTATCCTTGGATTAAGGATAAATCAATTACACAATTATGTGTGAAAAAAGAATACACCAAATATAAGTGGATAATAAGTTTAAAACAATCATAGGTTATTCACACATATTCATAGAATGACATATTCAAGGAGTACAAGTTTATCCCAAAGAATCAAAATTGGGTTAAGAAGCTTCCTTGCAAAAATTTGACAGCCTAACGGCATGACTTCAAAATTCATAAAATGAGTTGATGAGAGATAAAAAGGGGTATCTCATCACTTGGACATAACATTTATATCAATAAGGATATATAAGAACATATCCCATCATAATAATATTAAAATACCTAAAAAAAGAAGTCTTTTAAAATGAGGACGGTGAAAGGTTCCCTTACCGAATTGGGTAACTTCCGAAACGTACACCCCATGAAAGAAGGGTCATACAATGAAGATGTAACTACCCATATATGAGATTATATTATACAAATAGTAAAATAATGCAAAGTACATACACCAAAAAAAGGAAATATTGGCCAATGTAGCATGAATCTCACGGGAATAAAAAGTGATATGAAAATCCCCTTATGAAAATTCGGCAGCCTAACGGCGCCATATAAAACTTCAAAAATGGATTGATGAGATCAAATAGGGTATCTCATCATATTAACATAAAATTTACAGAAAGAGGAATATAAAATAACATCCACCATCATAATAAATATGATCTTAAAAGAAATGACATAAAAGAGTGTACTTAAAAAGAAAGAGAGAGGTCGGATCCCTTACCTCGTGTCTGACTTGACTCGATCGTTCTTTAATCTCCTGAATAATAAACCTGAGTTAATTTATACTTTCTTAAGAACCTTTTTCAAGTTAATTATTCTTTTTATATCACTTATTACCATGTTATGCACATTATGTAATCATTTAAGTTAATAACGGTCGTTTTGTCGATACTTGGTACTTGAGTCAAAAATAAACTCTTTATAATCACAAGTTTGTTCATGGGGTAAAATATCAATTATATCCAGAATTATATTAATTGTGTAGATATCATATATATCATATATATACATTATATACATTCATTTATAATATTACATAATCATTTATAGGTAAGAAATGAAATGCACCGTTCATGGAGACGGTAAGCCGTACGTACGTATGAACGCTACTTCCATTTGTATTTCATATTTAATGGAATTAAAACATAATGATAAATAATATTATTATAATTATAGTATTTTATCATATATAATATAATTAAATCTATCCTTTATATGTACCACATATGGTATTAACGAATCAAATCACTTTGAGGGGGCGGTAGTCCGCACTTCCTAAAATGAAGATATCGTGTTTACCCATAACAGAAACCATAAAGGTATGCCATAAATGAAAAATAAATAATATTAATAAAAACATAAACATATTATATATCATATATAAATATAGTGACATCTTAATGGCCACCTTTGAAGGTGTTAAAAGAATATTGAACAATCATCGTTTCGTGAGGCAGAAATTCACCATCCACAGAAATAGTATGTTCTTTAACCATTATATGTAGGTGTGTGTAAGTTTAGATCGAATACTTCTTATAAAAACATCCTAGTATATGTAATATACTAGTTTTGTTACAAAATAAATTAATTAAAAGAGTTTAGGGGGTTGGAGAAGCAAAATAAAACAAAATAGCACAAATGAATACGTTACCTTAAAATCGGGTAACTCCCTTTGGTTTGAACCAAAAGAGATTCTTGAATATATTATTGCCTAAGGTAAGGATTCTAGGATGAGGAGAGGGATTTGGAGAGACACAATTATCAGAAATTTTCCGATCCAAAGGCTCGATAGGTGTGGGTAAGGAGGTACAGGTGGGGGCCTTTTAGAAGAGGAGAGGAGGGGCACTCTTGGAAAGGTATAAAATGTTACTTTATTTTCAAATGTGTTTCGGATTTTAAAGGTCCCAAATTAATTTATTTCTAGGATAAGGTGATAGGAGTTCAAAATCCACCCATAACATAGGTTTTTGACATGTTTAGGTCTTATATTTTACATTATCTCTTCATTTTATTTAAATCGTTAAGTAATGAGGTAATCACTCCATCATCATTATGTCATAAATAATTTAATTTATTTAATGATTAAAAATTATAAAAAAAATACTATGATGTAGGAAATATTTTTAGCTTTCCAATTACAATTTATAGTCAAAAATATTACTTGTATAACCCCATGTAAAAATTGTTTTAGTAAAACAATACATGTTTGTCTCATTTTTACTTTTACTTTAAATAAAAGGCATAAATGTCATTATCTTACCCAAGTGGCTCCATGGGGTCCCAAAAATCGACCCATGGGTTGTATTGGCCGACCATGACTCATACAATAGGGTTAGGACAAGTGTAAATATATTTTCATTTTATTATAATATCATTTTTACCTTAAATCACACTAATTACCTTTAATCGCGATTAATAAAACTTAAATGTTACTTTTCATCAAAAATTATTTTCATCCCATTGAACCAAATTTTACTTAATAATTAAAATCATTTATATTGGATTTTTTAAATTCAAATCACAGAAGTGGTAAAGTTCAATTTAAACAAAAAATCAGTTTTTGTAACTACCACTTTGTGGTTTCACTATTCATCAAAAAATTAAGGTTTTTTAGAAAAATACCAAAAATTCACCCTAATCTATATTTGATATTCAGAATTCAACAATGATGTATATTTTACCAAATTCATAACATAGAAGTTGCATTAATTAATTTTAAAATTAAATCCCGCTGTCAAATCAAATAGCGTGTTTTTAAGAAACAATATCTATCAAAAGATTGACACTCGTTTATGTCCAATCTCAAAGTGATATTAATTCCAATGACCACCATTGGATTAAATGGTAAAAATATATTCTAATTTAACTTTAAAACCAATTAAAAAGATAATCTATCTATCTAAATAAATTATATTAAAAAGAGTTTTGAATTAAAATACAACACTTTTCACTATTCATTAAAAAATGAACGTTATCAGAAAAATACCAAAAATTTACACAAAGTAAATTTCGATGTCCCGATTATAAAGAAGAATTTTATTTTGTCAAATAAAACATATAAAATTGTCAAAAGTATATTTAAAAAGGGTTTTCCATCAAAATGCGGTTAATCGACCTTTTAAAGAATATTAGAAGATTTATGCTTAAAATTGGATTCATTTTCATTTTTAATCCTCTAACATTTATTGTAAAAAGTAAAAATATTTGAAAAAAATATATAATCATTTTGTAGTTAGTTCTGTTCATTCCTGTCATTACAACGGCTAGGTGTTAACTACCATTTAAAATAAAATTATTTTATTATTAGAGTGAAACGTAAGATTTCAAAGGAACTCGTTGTTGTGTATTGGGTAAGCCATCAAGCATAGCATTCCCTTTAAAGTAATATTAATATTTTATTCACAAATATCGATAAATATAAAAAATGTCATATTCTTTATTTACCTGGGGTGTTACATCCTTCCCTCCTTCTGGGAATTGCATCCTTGCAATTTTAAAATTGGGCTCGGAAACTTGATTGAAAGGACAACATCGGAAAAGGAGTAAATTAAACTATCAATTTAAAAGAAAGAAAGGGAAGTAAAAAGGTCACCCGAGTTGACCCATACTAGGATTACAAGTATGAAAATATGGATATGGAAGATAAAACAAAGGGTCATGTTCTGAGGGAGTGTGATAGAAAACATGTTTAGGAGAAATTTGACCACCAGAAAATCACAAACTTGTGATGGGTTAAACGGTATTCGATTCCACAGTAGGAAAAGTTAACAGACAACATTTTTTTTAAGTTAATTTTCATTGAGGAATTTATTTTTTATCTTAAGGAAACATACTTACTTGTCATGTTGACTTTCAAATTTTACTAGATTTCTTACACAAACTCATACTTTCCCCAAAAGACGAGTTTTTAGGAAGACTTGTTCGCATTAAGAGTACTATAATCAACTTCTTGAGAATCACCTAATCCACAAAAGAGAACTATATATTTCCCATGTCTTTAGATATCAACCAAAACCAAACAAAAAAGTTTAGTACGAGATTATATAATACCCAAAAAGGATATATATTATTTTACAAAAAGATAAACTACTCCTAATCTCCAAAATTTGTCCAACAATTCCCAAAGTTCAACAAAAACCATTCAATAAACAACTATCCATAAAATTCTTCAAAGTAATCCAAACTAATATTGAAACCCAAATCTTTGAAGGACTTAATCACATTTTCTTCCAAAGTAAATCTTAACATTTATCTCCAGATAACAGCAGTTACTCTTAAAGTCTCACATTGAAAAGTAATTATCCTAATCACATATTTTCCATGATGGTATAATCATTTCCATATATAACCCAAAATAAAATTATTCTTGATTCATAAAATCATCTAACTATAAATAATTAGTCAAACTAACCAGGGACTTCACGTAGTCTAGTGGTAGGCGATAAATACCAGTTTCACTTTAGTTGTGGGTTCGATTCCCGCAGCTTCGTCCGACGTGACAGGTTGTCACACGTTCTGCGTGTTGTCCTTTTTCCAAAATATATAATTCTCAAATCATTCCCCAAAAAGAGATAAAATCATAACATAATTTAACCTCAATTTTATCTCATGCCTTTCACTTTCCATCATAACATATAGTAACCCATAATTACCTCAAAAGTAAGGATCATATAAACCCAAATGGTACTTTATAACTATGTCCACAAAAGAACAGATAACTATTCCTTGAATAAAATTTTCATATATCAAACATCAGGGTTACACATACTATAAAAAGTCTTCTAATGTAACCCCATCATCAAAAGAGACTTTGTAAGAACCCGGATCTTCGTTCAGGTATGTTTTCACTTTTTTCTGGAGTTTTTAAGGAAAATAAATTTTCTGGAAATTTCAGAAGTACACGCCATGTACTTTATGAATACATGCCATGTACTATGTTCTGGCTCGAAGCCATGTGCTAGCCGTGTCCAGGAAACACGCAAGGTGTGTAAGACTGAGGTGGAGTCCGGTTTTTCGGAGTACGGAAAAATTGAAGTACACGCCATGTACTAAAGAAGTACACACCGTGTACTTTTTTTCATTAAATGGGCCGGGGTTGCGCCTAACCCCCATATTCGTCTTCTTCTTTAGTTTTCAACTGTACGAGAGCGACCGTACGGCCAGATCTTCGACAAACTCCCTCCTCACTATCATTCTCCAATTCGAGCACGGTCAAATGCGTTGGAATCACAGCGGTGCGTTATTCATTTTTCTTTAGCCTTGTTTCTTGATTCCTCCTCGTTTCCAAGTTATCGTGGGATGAATGTTTTGTGCATTTTCTCAGATCTACATTGTTCTAAAAGGAATCTGTCATCTAGGCTAACGTATATCAATCTCCTAGGATCGAGGTAGGTGGTATATGCCTTTTTGTAGAAAGTTGATAAATATTATGTGAAAATTCAAACAATACCCATGAACGGGGTATTGCGTGTTTCCTGTATCGCCCCTGCTTTTTTCCTAATTTTCTTGATTTCTTTAGTAGAGGTTATTTCTTGTGAGTAGAGTAATTTATTTTGTGCTCATATTTCTTTTCCACGCTTGTTTTTCCTATTGGGAGTTTTTCCAGTTTCCATAACTAGTTTTAGGATAGTGGAACTGTTTTTTATTTCTGCTGCTGAGCCTTAGTTGATGTACAAGTAGTTATTGAGGTTTACATGGATGATACACGCATGCTATGCTTGTTATATTTTACTCAGGACTGTGAGAACCTAGAGTAGTGGACCAAAGGGAGAATTGACGGAAGGGCTTCTCCAGAGTGTCTTTTAAATCACGATGCGATACCAAGGGGATAATTGATTGAAGGGCTTCTCCAGAGTTTCTTTTAATTACAACACGGGCCACAGGGGGAATTGACATTGAGTGCATCCCCGGAGATCCTTTAGCACGATATGAGACTATAGGGGGAATTGACGGTGAGTGATTCTCCAAAGAGTCTTCTTACTTACGTAGCTGAACCAGAGGGGTGAGACTCTGTGTGCCTCCCAGAGGGTTTCTAGTACTTAGAGGTTTAACAATAGGGGTTAGATTGTGAGAGCTACCCTGAGGGTTACCTATTTTCTTCTTGTTGCTAACTGCTTACTTGTGTGCTTTACTTGTTAGAACTGTGGATTGTTGCTTCTTGTGCTTTTCTGTTTACTGCTTCTTGTTTTATTACTGCCATGTATTCATTGACTGTTAGGCACAAATATTTGGGTGATTGCCTACTGGAATTTTATCTCACACCCTGTTTGGGACATGATTTTGGACCCAAGAAGACTATGGTTCTGCAGGTATAGATAAGGGAAAGCGCCCTTCAACTTCAGGATCTTGACTGCATTAGGAGCTGGGGAGCATGGGACCGAGCCGTGGATCGCGATGCTGAGGAGATTATTTTGTTTTTATTTTTCACTTGGTTTCTATTTTATTTTACCATGTTGTTGTGTTTGCTGTTTTCCTTTGTTACTTGTACCTTCTGCATCATTTTCATCATAGTTATATATCGACATTGCTTCCGTTGTTTGGTTTCTGTTGTTATGCATGCCGTTTACTACTTCTGCTCTTTATTGTTGTTTTCTTACCTTGTATACCTTACCGAATGAGGGCATAGTTTCCCCATCGACTCACCAAGGCCCTCACTGCTAGTCTGCAGCCTCTGGCGTTCGGGGAAACGTGATTAAGGTCAAGTGGAGAACCGGGTACGGGGCACCAGTGGAGGGGCTCCGAACTCGGGTCGTTACAAAGTGGTATCAAAGGGGTTCTTTTCTCTTGTCTTACTGTTTGGAGACCTTAGCCAGGGATAGGACGGATTCGGTAATTAGAATTAATTTGTGCTCGGGAGTAGCTAACCCGTGTACAGAGAAAAGCCATACTACCTCATTAATTACAGTTTTCTGGTTTTGAGATTTTATGGTTGGTATGTTTTCACCTAGAGTGATTCGTATGACTTGTACGGTTAGTGTTTTGATATTTAGGTTCTATTTCTATCGAAACCCAATGAGATGAGGGTATTCCATCTCATGCGTCATATAGGAACTTGTATAAATAACATGCCATGCATTCTTGCCATGCCATCTAGGGTGCATTAGCGATTGCAAGCTGTTGTGATAGGCTATGTGTAAATTATGCATGCTGTTGTGATAGATTCTTGATAGATTTTCTATTGTTATGTTAGAAAACTGTTTGTTTTGTTATTTGCTTAAAGTGAATGCCAAATCTTGGTTCTTGAGCTGTTATGGGCCCTCACGGATTGGAATTTGGAAATTTTCGCCTTGTTTTTGTGTTCTGGAATTCTATGCAGTTTCTGAGCTACTGCCCATGAAAACCCAGAATACACGGCATGCACTTTTTAGATACACGCCGTGTAGTTTTTAGGTCGTGTCACTGACCGTGTGAGCTGAACACGGTGTCGTAGGAGTAACTTCGAGAACATTCCATGTACCATTGGTACACGCCGTGTGAGTACGGAGCCGTGTACCCGACCGTGTCACTAACAACATGGGCCAAGGAAGCTTGGGTAGAACACGCCTTTTCCATAGGGAACACGTCGTGTAATCCTATCTAGGTACCCAGCCATGTCACGAACAACACGGGCTGGCGTTACCTTCCTTTCCACATGTCGTGTTTGCTCGGAACACGCCATGTCATCTTGCTAGGTACCCGGCCGTGTCACAAACAACACAAAACGGTCTCGCCTTCTCCTATGCACGCTGTGCTTGTTCGGAGCACATCGTGTAAGGTCCAACCATGTAGACGACCATGTACTCAACAACACGGACCGCCGAAGCCTTGTTTAGTGCACGCCGTGTTTGTTTCGAACACGCCGTGTAGTCTCGGGTTGAGGCGGACCGTGTGGGTTAGCCGTGTAAGGAGACTCGGGCAGGGGAATAGTTTTCAAGTACACGCCGTGTGTGGGGGTCAACACACCTTGTAGTTTGAAGTGTACATGACTTGTAGGGTAGGGGTATACACCCATTTCAGTGATTTGAGAAGTCACGCTGTGTAGTTTTATACACGCCATATAGTCGTGTTTTGAAATCTTGTGTGTTTTTCTTCCCCTGTTCCCATTTTGTACTCTTGTGTTCCTTGTCCTTGTTTTCCTGATCTAAGGTGTGCTTTTGATCTTTCAGAGCTATGCCTCCAAGACGTTCTCCGGTCGTACATCAGTCGTCAGGCAGTGATCAGACGCCAGACATGGCTGATCAGGGACTTCCTGTCGATCCCCCAGCCGAGCCAGCCTTGGCACCTATTTTTATACCAGTTGTAGGCGCTGATGCGTAGTTCATGGAAGGTTTTATGAGGATGATTCAAGCCTTCCAGGGAGCACCGCCTCTTGCCTAATCTATGGTAGACTTGACGTGGGTCTTTCAGCAGCAGCGTCCTCCCACGTTCTCGTGGGAGGGAGGACCTTAGGCTGCAGAGTCATGGCTGGAAGCCATGCTGACTATATTCGAGCATCTGGAGACGCCTCCAGAGAGGTGGGTCAAGCTCACCACCTACATGCTCCGAGACTCCGCCAAGAGGTGGTGGGACGTGATCTCACAGGTGGGTTAGCAGCAGGCTATGTCTTGGGAGGAGTTGCAGCGCGTGTTCTACGACTACTTCTACCCAGAGACTCTGAGGGCCGATCGAGCCCGAGAGTTCATGAGATTAGAGTAGGTTACTCTATCTGTCATGGAGTATTCCTCTCGTTTCACTGAGCTGAAATATTTTACACCCCTTCAGGATGGGAGTGGGGTGTTATTGGAAAGGAAGTTTGAGGATGGACTCATGTGGGAGATCCGCTCGCAGGTGAACATCTTCCAGCTGACTTCCATCGTCAACCAGGAACTGATTGTGGAACACAATCTAAGAGACTCTGGAGTTGTGAGTTAGGGCGGTTTTGCTTCCAGAGCTAGCTTCCTTTTAGAAGACAACAAGAAGCGTCGTAGGGAGCCTACACACGGTGATTCAAGGAAGCGAGATGCATCATCAGGTTGCCAGGTGACGTGCTACTAGTGTGGTCGGGTAGAGAACACGAGGCCGCAATGCTAGAGAGACCCATTGGAGTACTGATCTTGTGGCAAGATGGGTCACCTTCAGTGTTTCTGCCAGGTTTTCTCACTAGAAGCAGGTGACCGGGGTTCTTCCATGACTCCTCTTTCATGAGAATCCCCACCAGTCTCTCACTAGTCGGGGAACTGGAGTTCTTCCGGCCGTTCGGGCCGAGGTGGGGGTCAAGCCCGTGGCAGTCAGCCACCAGTTCCTCAGCACCAGTAGGGCGGTTTAGCTCAGAGTGGCCAGCCAGGGGCGCAGGGCTGCCATACGGGATAGTCTTTCACCGTGGAGTAGACTTATCATGAGCAGGATCCCGGCCCTTCTACTGTTAGAGGTACGATTTTAGTAGCCTCAGTTTTATCTTCATCCCTTTTTGATACTGGTGCTACACATAGCTTTATCTCTGTTGTTGTTGTGGAGAGCCTTGGACTCTGCATCTTTTCTTCTGCCAACTCGTTGACACTAGACACACCCTTGGGAACGAGGACATCTAGTGTACGTCAGTGTAGAGAGTGCCCTCTCGAGATTGTAGGGTACCGCTTCTTATGAGACCTCTATGTCGTAGAGATGACATGCTATGATGTCATCCTTTCCATGGACTGGTTAATTCCATTCCGGGCAGTCGTCGACTGCTATCCCCACAGAGTCAATTTCATTTCACCAGAATGTGAATCTTTCCTTCATAGAGGCGAATGGGACATTCGAGCGAGTCGGGAAGGACTCAAGCATCTTGGGCTAGGAGGAGTGACGACCCAGATTGCTATTCTTTATCTGGATGATCAGGGGACTCCACAGTTGGACTTTCCTCCAGTGGTGGATCACTTCAGGGATGTTTTTCCAGAGGACTTTTCGGGTTTTCCTTTGGAGTGTGAGGTAGACTTATCTATTGAGCTCGTTCCAGGAGCGGCACCGGTGTCCATTCCTCCCTATAGGATGGCCACACCTGAGTTGCAGGAGCTCAAGTAGCAGTTGGAGGAGTTACAGGCTAAGGGTTTCATCCGACCCAGTAATTATCCTCGGGGTTCGCCTGTTCTGTTTGCGAAGAAGGTAGATGGTACCCTTCGGCTTTGTGTGGATTATTGGAAGCTGTACCAGTTGAATGTCAAGAACCGATATCCCTTTCCGCGGATTGATGACCTTTTCGATCATCTTTGAGGAGCCTGGGTGTTCTCGAAGATCGACTTGAGGTCCGGTTATCATCAGTTGCGTGTTAGACCATCAGATATACCTATGACAGCCTTCAGGAGCAGGTACGGTCTTTACGAGTATACAGTCATTCCCTTCAGACTCACGAACGCACCTACAGTTTTTATAGCACTGACGAACCGAGTGTTCCATACATACTTGGATTCCTTCGTTGTGGTCTTCGTGGATGATATCTTGGTGTACTCTCACACTCGACATGACCATGACACACATCTTGAGATCATTCTGAGTACACTGAGAGAGCATCAGCTTTATGCTAAACTCTCGAAGTACCACTTATGGATGGATCAGATTCACTTCTTAGGTCACGTAATCTCAGAGGCAGGAGTATCTGTGGACCCAGAGAAAGTGAGAGCTGTAGTTTACTAGGAGCATCCGAAGAACGTTTTTGAGGTACGGAGCTTCCTAGGGCTGGCTGGATACTACAGACGCTTCATTTGGGACTTTTGTCGTCTAGCAGCACCTTTGACAGGTCTGACCAAGAAGGGGGCGAAGTTCTTATGGTCAGATTCTTGTGAGTCATCCTTTCAGGAGCTAAAAGGGAGTTTGATGTCAGCACCGATACTAGTCTTGCCAGAGCCAGGCAAGAGGTACACTGTTTACTGTGATGCTTCGGGTATCGGTCTGGGAGCTGTGCATATACAGGGAGATGGAGTCGTTGCGTATGGGTCTCGGCAGATGAGGCCACATGAGAGGAAATACCCTAAGCACGATCTGGAGTTGGCATCTATTGTTCATGCCTTACGATGTTGGAGACACTATCTTTTGGGAGATCACTTTATGGTCTTCACTGACCACAAGAGTCTCAAGTATATCTTCACTCAGCATGATCTGAATCTGAGGCAGCACATGTGGGTTGAGTATCTACAGTCTTTTGACTTCGAGCTTGCTTATACGCCGGGAAAGGGCAATGCCGTGGCAGACGCATTGAGTAGGAGAACTTAGTTTCAGGCAGTTTAGGAGGCCAGTAGTGAGTGGAAGCTAATGGCTCTGTTCTCTGAGATTCATCTGGAGGTGCACGACAGGCGGGGACAAACTTTTCTATCTTCTGTAGCTGTTACCTCCATGCTACTTGATCGGGTACGGATGAGGCAGCTATCAGACTTGGAAGGCTTAGTCCTGCGGGAGAGTGTGTCAGGAGAGGACCCACTTCCTAGATGGATAGTGGGAGAGGATGAGATCTTGCGTTTCCAAGGATGCGTATGGGTGCCAGCAGACATACGCAAGGAGATGATGCGGGATTTCCATTCCTCAGTTTGGGCAGTTCATTCTGGCGTCACCAAGATGTATCAGGATCTTCATCGCCAGTACTGGTGGCCAGGTATGAAGAAGGATGTTGCTGGTTTTTTCATGAGATGTTCTACTTGTTAGCAGGTGAAAGCAGAGCATTAGCGACCAGCGGGGCTCTTACAACAGTTACCCATTCCGGAGTGGAAGTGGAACGATGTTGCGATGGAATTAGTGACCGGGTTGCCGAGATCACCTCGAGGGAACGATTCTGTTTGGGTTGTCGTCGACAGGCTTACGAAGGTTCCTCACTTCTTGCCGATCAAGGAGACCTTCAGTGTCGATGATCTGGGACGACTTTACATCAGAGAGATTGTGCGTCTTCATGGAGTTCCACACTCTATTGTTTCAGACAGAGATGTGTGCTTTACATCTCGATTCTGGCAGGGACATCAGAAGGCCTTGGGTACATAGGTACTTTTGAGTACAACATACCATCCCCAGACTGATGGCCAGTCTGAGCGCACGATCCAGGTGCTTGAGGATATGCTCTGAGCTTGCATCCTAGACTTTGGCGGTTCTTGGGAGAAGCATATCCCTATGGTGGAGTTCACCTACAACAACAGTTTCTAGGCGACCATTCAGATGGCACCATACTAGGATTTGTACGGTAGGCTATGCCTATCACCCTTATGCTGGCTGGAGGCAGGAGAGGCAGCTTTGCTGGGACCTCATCTTGTTCAGGAGACTTCAGAGCAGATATAGCTGATTCAGAAGAGGATGGCTACAACGCAGTCTCAGCATAAGTCTTATGCTGATCAGCGGAGACGACCTCTAGAGTTCAAGGACGGTGATCAGGTTTTCCTACGTGTCACACCAAGGTTGGGACACAAGAGGATTCGGAGACAGGGTAAACTTTCACCGCGGTACGTCGGGCTGTTTGAGGTTTTGGAGAGAGTTGGGCCAGTCACCTATCGGTTGCAGATACCTCAGAGGTATTGGGCCATGCACGACGTCTTCCACGTCTCTCAGCTCCGACATTACTTTTCAGACCCGTCTCACGTATTTCAGCCTGAGGAAGTTGAGCTTGAAGAGAATGCATCATTCGAGGAGCATCCTATCTGGATTGTCGATCGTAGTACGAAGGTTCTCCGTGGGCAGTCTGTTCCTCTGGTACGAGTGCTATGGCAGCACGGGCGAGTACAGGACGAGACCAGGGAGGGGGAGGCCAATGTACGATCGCAGTGGCCGAAGCTGTTTGGGGATTCTTCTTCTCCACCTCATTAGGGAAATTTGAGGACGAATTTCTTTAAGGGGGGAAGTTTGTAAGAACCCGGATCTTCGTTCAGGTATGTTTTCTCTTTTTCTGGAGTTTTTAAGGAAAATGATTTTTCTGGAAATTTCAGAAGTACACGCCGTGTACTTTATGATTACACACCGTGTACTCTGTTCTGGATCGAAGCCGTGTGCTGCCCGTGTCTAGGCCACACACACGGTGTGTAAGGCTGAGGTGGAGGAAGGTTTTTCAAAGTATGGAAAAATTGAAGTACACGCCGTGTACTCAAGAAGTACAAACCATGTACTTTATTTTTTTTCATTAAATGGACTGGGGTCGCGCCTAACCCCCATATTCATCTTCTTCTTCAGTTTTCGACCGTCCAAGAGTGACCGTATGGCCGGATCTTCGACGAAATCCCGCCTCACTGTCCATTATCCGATTCAAGCATGGTCAGTTGTGTTGGAATCGCAGCTGTGAGTTCTTTATTCTGCTTTAGCCTTGTTTCTTGATTCCTCTTCGTTTCCAAGTTATCGTGGGATGAACATTTTGTGAGTTTTCTCAGATCTATGTTGTTCTAAGAGGAATCTGTCGTTGAGGCTCATGTATATCAATATCCTAGGATCGAGGTAGGTGGTTTGTGCCTTTCTGTAGAAAGTTGATGAATATTATGTGGAAATTCCACCAATACTTGTGAACGGGGTATTGCGTGTTTCCTGTTTCACCCCTGCTATTTGCCTATTTTCTTGATTGCTTCAGTAGAGGTTATTGCTTGTGAGTAGAGTAATTTATTTTGTGCTCATATTGCTTTGCCATACTTGTTTTCCTGTTGGGCGTTTTTCCAGTTCTCATGCCTAGTTGTAGGATAGTGGAACTGTTGTTTATTTCTACTATTGAGCCTTAGTTGATTGCTAAGTAGTTCTTGAGGTTTACTTGGATGATACACACACGCTATACATGTTACCTTTTACTTAGGACTGTGATAACCTAGAGTAGTGGACCAAAGAAATAATTGACAGAAGGGCTTCTCCAGAGTGTCTTTTAAATCACGATGCGAGACCAAGGGGAGAATTGACGGAAGGGATTCTCCAGAGTGTCTTTTAATTACGACGTGGGCCACAGGGGGAATTGACGTTGAGTGCTTCCCTAGAGATCCTTTAGCATGATACGAGACTATAGGGGGAATTGACGGTGAGTGCTTCCCCAGAGAGTCTGCTTACTTACATAGCTGAACCAGAGGGGTGAGACTGTGTGTGCCTCCCAGAGGGTTTCTAGTACTTAGAGGTTGAACCATAGGGGTTAGATTGTGAGAGCTACCCAGAGGGTTACCTGTTTTCTTCTTGTTTCTGACTGCTTACTTGTGTTATTTACTTGTTAGAACTGTGGATTGTTTCTACTTGTGCTTTTCTGTTTACTGCTTCTTGTTTTATTACTGCCATGTATTCATTGACTGTTAGGAACAAATCTTTGGGTGATTGCCTACTGGGATTGTATCTCACACCCTGTTTGGGCCATGCTTTTGGGCCCAATCAGACTATATTGTTGTAGTTATAGATAAGGGAAAGCACCCTTCTACTTCAGGATCTTGACTGCATCAGGAGCTGGGGAGCATGGGACCGAGCCGTGGCTCGCGATGCTGAGGATATTATTTTGTTTTTCTTTTGAACTTGGTTTCAGGTGTATTTCAGAACGTTGTTGTGTTTTCTGTTTTCCTTTGGTACTTGTACCTGCTGCATCATTTTCATCATAGTTATATATCTACATTGCTTCTGTTGTTTGGTTTTTGTTATTATGCATGTCGTTTACTTCTTCCGCTGTTTATTGTTGTTTTCTTACCTTGTATACCTTACCGAATGAGGTCATAGTTTCCCCACCAACTCACCAAGGCCCTCGCTGCTAGTCGGCAGCCTCTGGCATTCGGAAAACACGCCTGAGGTCAAGTGGCGAACTTGGTACGGGGCACTAGTGGAGGGGCTCCAGACTCGGGTCGTTACACGTGTACTTCAATTTTTCTATACTCTGAAAAATCGACCTCCACCTCAGGCTTACACACCGTGTGTGTGTCCCGGACACAGCCAGCACGCAGCTTTGAGCCAGAACAGAGTACATGGCGTGTAATCATAAAGTACACATCGTGTACTTCTGAAATTTCCTGAAAATTCATTTTCTTTAAAAACTCCAGAAAAAGAGAAAACATACCTGAACGAAGATCTGTGTTCTTACAGACTTAATACTCTTAAGAATTTCACCATAACTATTGAAGCCCTTATATGTTGGCTTCTTACTCATTCAACATTCTTCATGATCCATTAACCATTCTTTTCCAACTTATTCTAAAATAATTCTTTCCTACAAACAAAATCATGAATCATATCCTAAGATTCCAAAATAGGAAAACAAAAGTTAAGAAATAATCCATACCTTTGATAGGTCATTGTCAGTTTCTTCATCCTCAATAATAATGGAATTAGGTATTGTTAAATGAATATTTGTATGATCTTGGTGATCCCATTCCCGAAACTTCTTCATAGGACATGTGTTTTCATAATGACCATGCACACCACATTTAAAATATTCAATTGATCCCTCAGAAAGAACTTCTTTCCCTTTCCTCAAGTCAACTGGATGATTCCTTTTTCCATGGTAGGTTCTTGATTTATGACCTTCATTTCCACATCTATAGAATATTTCTGTCCCTTTGAAATATTTTCCTAGGTGTTTCTTTCCACATCTTTGACACATAGGTTTTTGAACACACTTACCTTTATGATTATTACCTGTAGTTCTGTAGGGATTTGTTTCTCGCATATATGATTCCTTATAGAAATCACCAAGGTTTAGTTGGTCAATCATGACTCCAGATAGTTGGTTGAGGATAAACACAAGAGTTCTCATTGCAGCTCCCATATCATTCAGTTGCTCGCTCAGAAAACTGTCACAGTTTCCTTCACATCCACTGTTACTTTGGTGCCTGCTAGATCCAACCATTTACTAAAACCAAAAAGGTCAGTGTGAGTATATCAACAAAACCATCATGTACTAAATATGAAGATAAACACTAAGATATACTTAATCATTCACTTTATCTAAAACTAGGACTCTTTCTGAAATCTTAACCATTATGGTAATGTCACTTATGCTTAGAGAGTACCATAACCTCTAAAGTTATCTAAACTGACCTCTGACACCAACTATAAGGCCCTGGACTTAAACATTACTTAATCATGAATTAAATGAATAATTCATATAGAGGACCTTTTTAGGTTTAGAGTTTTATAGAATTAGGTCATAACTATTACATCTCAAAAGATTACATAGTAGACACTTCTACTAAGTTTCCATAAAATAAAAAAAAACACTTAAAAAGAAACATGTATAGTTACATGTTTTAGATAGAATGTATTTCCTTGATCCCATACTTGAACCTATTCATCTTTAAGTCCTATGGAAAAAATTTCAAAAACTTGGGATGGGCATAAAAATCCCAGTAAAGGATACACAAAGAAGGAAAACTGGTAGTTTTTCAAAACAACAAGTAAACCATGAGTTCTTTACCAAAGTAATACTTTTCACCTTTATGAATTAGTAAGAACTCTTCACTGAATAAAAGACCATTACTTACCCTTTTGTAACCAAAAGATTTCCATAAAACCCATATAAAGAACACATAACATATAAAGGTAACTTGGGACATAAACATACTTAAATGGAATAACCACACGGTCGACTTACACACATTATTAATGGAATAGCCATATGGCCGACTTCCATACCCAATGCATTGGAGGTTATAACGTAACCACCCATCTGGGTATTCACGGCACCACCATTCATATGGTTTATCACGTAACCACCCATCAAATGTCCAAGTACCTTTATAAAATCATAACACATAAAACAATTATAAAGGAAAGAAAAAATTTCCAAGTTTCAAGCACAATATATCACTTAAATATATTGACATAAAAAATAAATTATCAAAACCATTTTCAATACCAAAAAAGAGTATATGGTATTTATTTACTTTTAAAAAATATAGCGGCTTATTGAGGAAGCCAAAGATCAAATAATACTAGTGGCGGCGGAAAGGTCATTGTCACTACGTACGTTAAAAAGAAACATACTTTTTGTCGTTTAGTAAAATGCTTCGTATAGAAAATATTCCTTTAGAATAATAGTATAAGTCAAAGGGGTTTATACACCGTATAAAAGAAATCCTTGTATTAGAACAAAAATATGCCTTAATGAAAGGAGATCGAGACGAAGTCCCTTACAAAGATGGTATCATTGGATTAAGGATAAATCAATTTCATAATTATGTGTGACAAACGAATAAACCAAATATAAGTGGATATTAATTTTAAAAAAATCAGAGGTTATTCACACATATTCATAGAAAAACATATTCAAGGAGTACAAGTTTATCCCAAAGAATCAAAATTGGGTTAAGAAGCTCCTTTGCAAAAATTTGACAGCCTAACGGCGTCACTTCAAAATTCAGAAAATGAGTTGATGAGAGATAAAAAGGGGTATCTAATCAATTTCACATAACATTTATATCAATAAGGATATATAATAACATATACCATCATAATAAGATTAAAATACCTAAAAAAGAAGTCTTTTAAAATGAGGATGGTGAAAGGTTCCCTTACGGAATTGGGTAACTTCCGAAACGTACACCCCATGAAAGAAGGGTCATACAATGAAGATGTAACTACCCATATAAGAGATTATATTATAAAAATAGTAAAACAATGGGCAGTACATACACCAAAAAAAAAGAAATAGTGGCCAATGTAGCATGAATCTCACGAGAATAAAAAGTGAGATGAAAATCCCCTTATGAAAATTCGGCAGCCTAACGACGCCACATAAAACTTTAAAAATGGATTAATGAGATAAAATAGGGTATCTCATAATATTAATTTTTTTTACAGCAATAATAATATAAAATAACATCCCCCAACATAATAAATATTAGTTTAAAATAAATGACCTAAAAGAGAGTACTTAAAAAGAAAGAGAGAGGTCGGACCCCTTACCTCGTGTCCGAATTGACTCGATCGTTATTTAATATCCTGAATAATAAACTTGAGTTAATTTATACTTGATTAAGAACCTTTTTAAAGTTCATTATTCCTTTTATATCACTTATTACCATGTTATAAACATTATGTAATCATTTAAGTTAATAACGATCGTTTTGTCGATACTTGGTACTTGAGTAAAAAATAAACTCTTTATAATCACAAGTTTGTTAATGGGGTAAAATATCCATTATATCAATAATTATATTAATTATGTAGATATCATATATATTATATATATCCATCATATACATGCATTTATAATATTACATAATCATTTAGAGGTAAGAAATGAAATGCACCGTTCATGGAGACGGTAAGCCGTACGTACGCATGAACGCTACTTCAATTTCTATTTCATATTTAATGGAATTAAAACACAATGATACATAATAGTATTAAAATTAAAGTATGGTATCATATATAATATCATTAAATCTATCCTTTATACATACCACATATGGTATTAACGAATCAAATCACTTTGAGGGGGCGGTAGTCCGCACTTCCTAAAATGAAGATATAGCGTTTACCCATAATGGAAACCATAAAGGTATGCCATAAATGAAAAATACAGAATCTTAAGGAAAACATAAACATATTATATATAACATATAAATATAGTTACATCTTAATGGCCACCTTTGAAGGTGTTAAAAGAATATTGAACAATCATCTTTTCGTGAGGCAGAAATTCACCATCCACAGAAACAGTTTGTTCTTTAACCATTACATGTAGGTGTGTGTAAGTGTAGCTCTAATACTTCTTATAACATCATCCTAGTATATGGAATATACTGGTTTTGTTACAAAATAAATGAATAAAAAGAGTTTAGGGGGTTGGATAAGAAAAATAATAAAAAATAGCACAAGTGAAGACGTTACCTTAAAATCGGGTAACTCCCTTTGGTTTGAACCAAAAGGGTTTCTTGAAGAGATTAATGACTAAGATAAGGATTCTAGGATGAGTAGAAGGATTTTGAGAGAACAAATGATCATATCTTGGCTGATCCAAAGGCTTGAGAGGTGTGGGTAAGGAGGTAGAGGTGGGGGCCTTTTATAATAGGAGAGGAGGGGCACTCTTGGAAAGGTATAAAATGTTACTTTATTTTCAAATGTGTTTCGGATTTTAAAGGTCATATATTGATGTATTTTAAGGGTGAGGTTATAATAGTAATAAATCAATCCATCCAATAGGTTTTTGACATGTGTAGGTTTTATATTTTACATTATCTCTTCATTTTATTTAAATCGTTAAATAATGAGGTATTCGCTGCATCATCATGATGTCATAAATAATTTAATTTTTTTAATGTCTAAAAATTATAAAAAAAATACTATTATGTATGAAATCTTTTTATATTTCCAATGAATATTTATAGTCAAAAATATGACTTGAATAACCTCATGTAAAAATTGATTTAGTAAAATAATACATGTTTGTGTCATTTTTACTTTTACTTTAATTAAAAGGAATAAATGTCATTATCTTACCCAAGTGGCTCCATGGTGTCCCAAAAATAGACCCATGGGTTGTCTTGGTCGACCATGACTCATCCAATAGGGTTAGGAAAAGTGTCAAGATATTTTCATTTTATTATAATATCATTTTTACCTTAAATCACACTAATTACCTTTAATCACGATTAATAAAACGTAAAAGTTACTTTTCATCAAAAATTATTTTCATCCCATTGAATAAAATTTTACTTAATAATGAAAATAATTTATATTGGATTTTTGAAATTCAAATCACAGAAGTGGTAAAGTTCCATTTAAACGAAAAATCAGTTTTTGTAACTACCACTTTGTGGTTTCACTATTCATAAAAAATTATGGTTTTTTAGAAAAATACCGAAAATTCACCCTAAGATGTATTTGATATTCCGAATTCAAAAATGTTGTATATTTTACCAAATTCATAACATAGAAGTTTCATTAATTAATTTTATTATTAAATCCCCCTGTCAAATCAAATAGCGTGTTTTTAAGAAATAATATCTATCAAAAGATTGACACTCGTTTATGTCCAATCTCAAAGTGATATTAATTCCAATGAACACCATTGGATTAAATAGTAAAAATATATTCTAATCTCACTTTAAAACCAATTAAAAAGATAATCTGACTATATAAATAAATTAGATTAAAAAGTGGGTTTGAATTAAAATACAACACTTTTCACTATTCATTAAAAAATGAACATTATCAGAAAAATACCAAAAATTTACACAAAGTAAATTTTGATGTACCGATTCTAAAGAAGAATTTTATTTTGTCAAATACAACATATAAAATTGTCAAAAGTATATTTAAAAAGGGTTTTCCATCAAAAGGCGGTTAATCGACCTTTTAAAGAATATTAGAAGATTTATGCTTAAAATTGGATTCATTTTCATTTTTATTCCTCTAACATTTATTGTAAGAAGTAAAAATATTTGACAAACATATATAATAATTTTTTAGTTAGTTTTGTTCATTCCCTTCATTACAATGGCTAGGTGTTAACTACCATTTAAAATAAAATTATTTTATTATTAGAGTGCAACGTAAGATTTCAAAGGAACTCGTTGTTGCGTATTGGGTAAGCCATCAAGAATATAATTCCCTTTAAAGTAATATTAATATTTTATTCAAAAATCTTTATAAATATAAAAAAATGTCATATTCTTTATTTACCTGGGGTGTTACAAGCAGGACCTTCCATCAGTAGCTCTTTTCAAATTGTATCAGAAGCTCTATATACCGTTGGCTTCATTCTATCGATATCTCTTGTTATCGGTAGCTTTTGATCCATCGGTAGATCTTGGGCTATCAGTAGCTCAATGTATTGGTAACTATGTACTTGTATCGGTAGAAAGTTAGTGAAATGGTTCTATCTGTAACTCTGTACTTGTATCGGTAGACTGTTAGTGAACTGGTTCTATTGGTAGACTTCTTCTTATCAGTAGCTCTGTGCATATCAGCAATCAAGTGTATACTAGAATACTTAAGCATACCGGTAGAATTGTTATATCTATAGCTCGGTTTCTGTCGGTAGCTCGTATCGGTAGCTTTGAGTGTTCTCTATCGGTAGACTGATGCATATCAGAGACTCTGCGTATCAGTGAACTTAGCTTATCGGTGACTCTATCTATCGGTAGACTAAGTCTATTGGTAGACTAAGTAATGGTAGCTCTATATTAGTATCCATATGCAGACCAGTGACTTAATAATTATCTGTTTTATGCAAAACATATCTGAATGGGTTAGAAGAACTTCAGAACTCATATAAACATAGAATAAACAATGACAAACATATTCCAAGGATTATTTTATTATTATTATCATCTTGATAACAAAATATCATATATTGAGAGAATTGGGATATATATAAACATTGATTGGGATTATCAAAGTATGTGAAGGCATAATTGGGATTATCAAAATAGGTGAGGTCAACAATATGGTAAAGGTTTGATAATTTCATGTTATATGTATATCCTTTAGGATTATTGGAACATGTTTTATAATTTATGTTATCTTGGGGGTATGATTTTCTTATATATCTTAATTATACCCATATATTCATATTATACTCACTTATGATAATTGATTGTTATCATTATTGAGAATCTGAGTTCACCCTCTCTTATGTTTCCATTTCCCTTGGTTATGAAGAAAAATAATAGGTAAGATATGTCTAGAAGGGTATCTTATGAGAATTATTTGAGGGATATATTGAAGGCTTGTTAAGGATTAAGTGGTTTCTCTCATAGTGTAAAGGTTAAAGGTCCATTAATTAAAAAAGACATGAGTTTTTTAGTTAATTTTTTGTCATAATTCTATAAAACTCTAAAACTATTAAGTATTTGGATGCTTTTTAATGAAATATTTGTTTTATCACGTAATTACCAGATTATTAGGTTTTGGATATTATATTACCTATTAGTAGATCATATCAGTATGTTTACCCTCTTCCAATAGTGTGTGGAATTTCCCCACATGCTAAACACATACCAAGTTGAGGTGATAACCTTTTTACACAGAGCCACGATGATTGAGTCATGTCACCCATGCTACCTCTCTAAGGGGGTAACTATGTTCATCAGGTCCACCTATCAACCTAAACACTGAAAAAAGATCCCCC
This sequence comes from Viscum album, assembly GCA_963277665.1. Classification (NCBI taxonomy): domain Eukaryota; kingdom Viridiplantae; phylum Streptophyta; class Magnoliopsida; order Santalales; family Viscaceae; genus Viscum; species Viscum album. The sequence goes on from OY728131.1 coordinate 919,824,351, forward strand.
TATCTATTTATAAATCAACATGTAAGGAATAACATAGAAATGAAAAATATATCGCAACAAGTATTCCATAGGATAAGAACTATTATGCAAGTAATACAAAACATAGCAAGGTCCAACATGGAATATCAAATATTCCAAGAGCTATAAAAAAGTACCCAAGTAAGGAACAACAAATTAATGAATAAGCCTGGAATATCACATACTCTATAACTATGAGTTAATTACATATAAGGTGTTACATAACAAGGAACTAACAATCCATATAACAAAAGTTATCATGGGATACCAATGTAATGAATTAGGTTTTCCATGTATTTTTTATATAATATATGGATTATATTTGAGACCAGGCACTGAGATGGCATGTGATTCCAATGATTGATGTTCCTAGAATAAATGTTTGAAATATATTAAATATATTAAATATCAAGCACACACATTATTTTGAAAAATTGTAAAAACTTATAAACGAGGTCTGGGATATGAAATACAATGGAACCGTTGATTTAAGAATTTGGGTTTTACCCTAGGAACGACATAATCTTTGTCAGTGTAATCCATTTTTGAAAAAGTTATCACATGTGAAAAATTAATAAAAAAATTAATTAAGGAATTTATTTTATTTTTATTCGATGAGGAAAATTACTTTTTATTTGAATATATTTCTATGTATTTTATCTAAGGGTTGGAAACTAAACCCTAGTTACCTAGAAGCCGTTGGAGGAGAGAAATCTTGGTGAATAACTACGGATCAGGATCAAATAATAGATCATTATGCCAACAGAGTTCATGGATCTTGTCAACAACGACAACACCGAACCTCTCTTCACCTAATATCGACCTAAACTCATGGTAATATGTTTTATTTTATGATTTCTATCATGGTTATTAATATATAATGGACATGGATCAATTCAACAAAGAGAATTGATATGTGCATCATTGGTAGAATTATATTGATGGAATTTTATAATTGTTCATTGTGATTTTATTCCACTTCATTCATATTCTTCTACAACAATGAATCGAGGTAAAAAAATGGGTGAGGTTTGTTCTTTATATATTGTGGTTTATAGTTACTCCTCCGTTCTTTACAAATTCATCACGAGCATTTCTTTTTGGCCTGTGGTTTCAAAAATACCCGATCTTTTGTCGTTACATGACCGTTCTTCAGTGAAGCAGATCAATCCTGTGGGTGAAGTTGATGATTGACGGTGTGATCAACATGCGATGATGGAAGTTAATGATCAAAGGTAGATTGGAATGGATTTGCAGGTCCCGTTCTTCCCAATTTTTTAGCATGATGACGGTGGCTTGATGAAGCAGTTTCTGATTGGATTTGAGTCTAGATCTCTATTGATCGATGTGGGAAAGGATCAGCCAAACCCCAATATATAGGTTCCTTCAAGGGAACCATCTCCAGAAAAGTTTAGTATGTAATGGAAGATATCTTAGAATATCTAGTAATCATGAGAAATATGATGTGTATTTCAAGTTTACACGTCCTGTGAGACCCCCTAGCTACTGCACTTAGGTTTTTATTGGAGTTAAGTATCACATGTCGTGTGACTCAATAACCTTCCATGTGACCCCTCTATGAGGATCGGTGTGTACCTAAGAGGGTACAAAGACACAGGAAAGAGTACATGGCCAGTGGCACACCATGTACTCAGATATGGACATGAACACCTATACATAGGTTTGTACATAGGTAGGCCAAGTACTCAAACATGACCATGAAACACAAGAAGGGTTTCATGTGTCTCTATACACTATGTGCTTCTTTTACAAACCATGTATGTTGAGACTTATAGGTCCTGTGAGGCTTTACCACATGGGAAGACATGAGGATAGATGGACAAGTCGTATACCCACTGGTGCACACCGTGTACCCCCTTCAATATTGTTTTAAGATATTTGTTTCCTTATATTGGACTATTCATTGTTGAATGTGTTCCCTTTATACATTCCCTCAAGGTTACAATGTGAAATTACATCCAAATCATAGGATTTTGATCCTTTATAGAGGCCGAGTCTCAGATAGAGATTTGGTGTCCCTCTATGAGATTATATTGAGATGCTCTATCATCTATGTTCCATAGGTGGGGTTTGTGGAATTAGAGTGAACTACCTAAGAAGTGATTTGATCCTCTATCTAGTAGTCTATATCGACAGGGTTTGTGGTATCATTGGAATATGATCCCCTACATAGAAGGCTGATCTATATTGGGTTCCTGGTGTTCCCTAGTGGTTATAGGTCTGAACCCTTATCTATGCATTTGGGTTTTATTAGACCACTAAACTTTATTAGGCGGGGTCCAATGATCTAGACCTCCTTGTCAAGTGTCTATAGTGATATCATGGCTTGTTGAGTGAGATATCTCGGAATAAGAAATGATTCAAGTAGAATCCTATGGATGACAGTTTGTTATGACTTCCTTATAGCATGGTGCCTTTCTATAGTATATCTGGGTATTTTTATACTCACCCCTATATGGGATTTTCCCATACGTGTCATGTCTTATGAATATTATGAACCATTTTATGGTTTCATGGGAGGACAGGGAGTGGGTGGAGCATAGCTTGATATTATCATATCAAGGTGGTTACCAGGAGATTTCATTTGACTTTACTCTACACCCTTGGAGTAGGTTGAACTCTTTATTGTTTTGGTTGGGCAGGTATTTGGCCCCTTTTTACACTCTCATTAATTTACTTTCATACTCTATTATGTGATCTTAGTATCATGCATGCATTTTTAATAATTGTTTTAAATTTTATCATTTTATGGTCTTGGAGATTTTTTGTGTGTGTAGGTACTTTAGTCTAATGCCTCACATTTATGGGATATTTCTACTCAGTGCTGGTCACCAACCCCTGGCCTATTGAAGATGGGGTTGGGGTAGTCATGAGTTGGACCAAGGTGGGTCAGGTCATGATATAGTGGTATCAAAGGTGGTTAGTTCTACCTTAGGATTGGAGTTCGGGAGATTGGTTTGGGGAAACAATTTTTAATGCTTCGAGTTTGGATTTTAGGCCAGTGACACTACTGTTGGTATAATAGATGATTTATCCATACACCAGGACTCTAATAACTTTCCTTTCTACTTAGTACATTTAAATATTGGTTGCTGAGAAATTTTTAGTACATGCATCATATAGGAATGGGTTTTGTTTTCCGTTTACTTACATAGTTATATCTCTAGATACACTCTTTTAGTAGTGGTAAATCTTGTTATATTTTAGGATACTTCCACACAACAAGCTAGTTAGGATTCTACTATGTGATCAAGAGGAGGATATGCCTAGTAGAGAGTAATTGAACTAGGGTATTGTACCAAATATAGATCCTCTAGGTGGTTTACCATCTATACCACCACTCGTTGAGAAGTAGGTATCACTGGTAGTACTAGTTGAGAGAAAACAATAGTTGAGTGTGTTTTATGAGTTTCAAAGGCAACAATATTCAAAGTTTTTAGGTGATCTAGATCCCCAGGTGAATGAGGGTTGGAAGGAGGTAGTCACTTACATTTTCCTCCTTTTGAGGGCACACACAGATTGTATAGAGTTCTTCATGATGAGTCTTCTTTAGTGCTCTACTGGGAAATGGTGGTCTTAGTGACTCAGTCACATGATGATACAACACTCTTCTAGCTAGACTTTGAGAAAATTTGTAGGGAGGAGATCTATATATCTATGTTCCAATTGGTACACAGATATAATCTCTTAAATCTGTAGTAGGGCATAGTTACCATGGAAGAGTACTCATAAAGGTGTATTGATTTCTCATTTTACTCCTTATATATGGTGTGTGATCAGTTCTTCAGATCTCAAACCTTGGAGTAGGTATTACACTGAGACATTAGGGATTCAGTGGTATCCCTTTTAATTCCCACCTATACTGGGGTACTTGAGAAATCCATGGTAGTGGAGATATTTATATAAGAACAGGAACCAGCAGTGTGAGCTGGTAGTTGGAACCCATTAGCTGATACCTTGGCTACATGCAACCGATGGAATTCATAGGGATCCAAGATTGTTAGGTGCTTCAGGAGATGATCAAAGGGAACATGTTAAACGATGAAGAGCTCTTAGGGTGGATAAAATTAGACGAGGGATAGGTGGTGTTCCTACTATGATGGTTGGGGATATATAGATTGGGATTTTCTGAACCATCGTATATATGATCATGATATGGTCGAGGGACTGATGAGATAGAGATAGAGGAAGGATCAGGGTGGTTTACAATGTAGTGGACATGGTAGAACTTCTAGTAGGGTGTTAGGAGGTGTTTGAAGGTTTAAACTATTACCACCACCACCCCCAAGTGGTCCACATAAGGCTTAACAAGTTGGTGGATATGGTCGAGGCAAGCTTTGGGCTATGGAGGCCTATGACCCCGAGGCTACAAGGATGATACGAGGTAAAATATGAGTCTTTTTATACTTTAGACATAGTATTAATAGACACAGATATGAGTCATTCCTTCCTTGAATCTTTTATGGTTCGAGACATAGATATTATGGTTGAGCCTTTAACTTGACACTTGTGGTTGGAGACTCCGACGGGTGGTGACTCAGTGATTTCACACTTGTTTCGACAATGCGATCTAACACTTTGAGGTGAGAGTTTTTTATAGAATCTATTTATACCAGAAAAAATTACTTACAATTTCATCTTAAGCATGGAATGTAAATAGATAGTTATTTCCCAGATTGACTATTTTAGCTAGAGGATGAAGCGTATCCAATGTGATAGAATGAGGTTTTTTTGAGTGAAAAGGAAACCTTGGAAGAGTAGAATGATCACAAGCATAGGAGAGTGCATTAAAATAATCACCAGTTGGATAGAATTACTCTTTGATTAAGGAATAATTTTCATTATCACTTTCCTACGATGGTGGAGGGGTATCAAGATTCCTTTCCTGAGGTAATACTGGGTTTAAATTCCCACTTATAGGTAGAATTATGCATCGACTTACATCCCAAGATTACACTGGTATCAACACCAGCATATCAGATAGCTCCCATGGATCTTCGAGAGCTAAGGGTGTAGTTGGGGGACTAAAAAGAGAAGGGATTTTTGAGACCCAGTGTTTCCCCTTGGGAAACCCCAGTTTTGTTTTCCATGAAGGCACACATGAGCTTGAGGTTATGTGTGGATTACTGGCACATGAATAAGTTAAACCTAAATAATAAGTATACACTGCTGAGGATCGATGAACTCTTTGATCAGTTGTGAGGGGTGCGGTGGTTCTTGAAGACCGACCTCAGATCAGGCTATCTCCAGCTACAAGTAGGATATACCGAATATGACATTTAGATGTCATTATGGTGACTACAATTACTTGGTGATGCCTTTTGGAATGAAAAAAATCCACAAAAGTATTCATGGGACTCATGAACTATATATTTCAACCTTTATTTGACCGGTTCATAGTGTCTTCATAAAAAACATCCTAGTGTATTCGATGTCTGAGGAGGAGCACACGATACACTTGAGGATGTTCCTGGACACACTCCGAGAGCACCAGATTTACAAGAAGATCATAATGTGTCAGTTTTGGATTTGAGAGGTCCAATTTCTGGGACACATCATCTCAAATGCTAGATTAGTAGTGGACCTGATAAAGATTGAGGTAATACAGTCTTGGGATCCACCTAAGAGTGTTATCGAGGTGTGGAGTTTCCTTGGGTTGGCAAGGTACTATCAGAGGGTTGTACCCAATTTCTCTAGAGTGGTATCACACTTGATAGCCTTGACCTTGAAGGGGATGCCTTTTGTGTTGATGGAAAGATTCTAGCAGTGCTTTTTAGAGATGAGGTAGAGGTTGAAAAGTGCTCATATCTTGAGATTCCCATAGTAGGGTTCTGACTATGTAGTGTTCTAAAATGCATCAAGGATTGAACTTGGTTGTGTTATGATGAAATGGTAAGAAATTATTACCCATGGTTCATGGTAGTTGAGACAACATGAGTATAACTACATGACCCACAATATTGTGTTAGCATTATTAGTCTTCACACTAAATATGTGGAGAAACTTCATGATAGGCAAGGGATTTATCGTTTAATCTGACCACAAGAGTCTCAAGTATATATTCTCTCAGAAGGATCTGAACATGATATAGAGGAGAGGACTAGAGTTCTTATAGGACTATAACTTCTATATTTTCTATACTCCTGTGAAGGGGAACGTGGTTGAAGATGGTCTTTGTAAGGGATCTTATTCTCAGTTGTTTTCTGAGGCATCTAAGTAGTTAGACTCATTGTAGTTATCCTTCATGGGTAAGGATGGTGCATCATATCTTCAATAAATGGTAGTTACCCCATGACTTTTACAGTTTTTCAAGGATGCTCAGCATTGAGATAATGACTATGAGACATTATGTACTCATATATCCACTGAACATGATCTTAATGGAAATTATGAAGGTGAGGAGCACGTTTTATTTTTTAGAGGATGGACGATGGTACCATTGATGTTGCAGGAGGAGGTGATGTTGGAGTTTCATACAAACCCTTTAGCGGTACATCTAGTTGTGTAAAAGATGTACTAGGACCTCTGATGTCTGTTTTGGGGACCAATCATGATGAAAGGATTTATAGAGCTTGTCTCTTGATTACTCACTTATTAGAAATTGAAGGCTAAGCACCAAGTTACAGTAGATTTAACCCAACCCCTTAAGGTTAAATAATGGAAGTGGGATGTGAGATCTATACAATTCATGATAGGATTACCACATACGACAAGGGGACATGAGTCACTATGTTAGACCAATTTCTATCTATCTGATAGCATAGTTTTTTATAGATATTGGGACACATCTATATACATGAGATAGTCCAACTCTATGGAGTTACCTCGATAATCATGTCTGACCATGATGCACACTTCAAATATCATTTATAGAGGGGATTCTAGGAGGCTTTTAAGACTCAGTTATGCTTGAGAACAAAGTTTGACCCCTAGACTGATGGGTAAACATAGTGAACCATTTAGGTATTGGAGGACATGCTGTAGGCTTGCACATTGGACTTCAGACATAGTTAAGAGGATCACCTACCCTTGGTGGAGTTTGTGTACAAAAACAGTTACAATTACACCATTGGTATGAAACCATTTTAGGATTTTTATGGGAAAAATTATAGGTAACTACTTTGTTGGAATGATCTAGGCGAGTCAGCACTCATGGCCCCAGAGATGGAGTGAGTTACTATAGAGAAGAGGAAGACCATACAGGAGTGGAAGAGGACTGCAAATATCCATCATAATTATTATTCATAATAATGATAGATACTTTTAGAGTTCTATGAGGGAGACGATGTGTTCCTAAGGGTCTCACCTTGGCATGGATTAGGGAGATTTGGACATCGTGTAGAAAGTTGTCACCAAAATTAATTGGTCCCTCTCAAATACTACATAGAGTTAGTGAGGTGGAATACTGCTTAGCTTTACTCCTGCAGTTAGACCATGTACATGACATATTCCACATATTGAAACTGAGGAGGTATGTGCACGACCCATTGCATGTTATCGACTGGGGAGAGATAGACATTGAGGATGAAGATACCTTTTCATAGTACCATATGGAGATCAAGGATCAGTAGGAGAGGATATTTCGTGGGAGATCGATTCCCATTGTGTGTGTTTGGTGAAAGCATGAGAATCTTCTGGAGAGAACCTGGGAGTGAGAGACCCAGATGCGAGCCTAGTACCAGCATGTTTTGACTAGGTTTTTCTCTTTTCAGGACAAAAATCCCTAAGGTGGTGAGAATTTAATGACTCAGATTTTACATGTATTATTTTTGGATATTATATAGATTATTTTCAAGACCAAGAGCTAAGACGACGTGTTATTATGAGTACTGGTGTTTTCAGAATAATGTTTTTTAAATATATTAATTATATTATATATCACACACACAGAGGTTTCCTAAAAAAAGTGGAATAAATATTGAACAGGGCCCCAAATATGAAATATAAAGGAATTGTTGAGTTCAGAATTTGAGTTCTACCCTAGGAATGATATAATATTTTCAGCATGGGATGTTTGGGATAATTTTATCATGGGTTAGAAATTAGTAAAATAAATAAATTAAGGAATTTTTTTTATTTGATGCAGTGACCTGATTCCTCTTTAAATATATGACTATAGATTTTGTCTTAGGGTTTTTTGCTAAACCATAGAGACCAAGAAGCTATTGGAGGAGAGATTTCATAGATAACAATGATGGATTAGGATTAAATTTTGCATCATTGATCCAACAGAGTTTTTGGATCTCATCAACGAAAACAACACCGGACCGTTTTGTCCAATGATTGATCCATACTCTAGGTAGGATGTTTTCTTATTTCTATCCCACTTCTTAATATTATAAGAATTTGAATCAATTCTATGAACATAATTAATACACACATATTCAGTTGAACTAAATTTATGGAATTTTATAAATTTTTGTTTTAATTTTATTCCTCTTCATTTTTCTTCTTCTAAGATAATGATTTGAGGATAAACAATCAAATATCGAGATTCATTCCTCACATCTTGAGGTTTATAGTTTCGCCACCATTATCTTCAAATTGATAGTGGGAATTAACTTTTAGATCATGTTTTGATGAATACTCGATATTTGGTCCTTGCGTGACTATTATTTGGAAAAATAGATCAATACTGCAGGTGCAGTTCATGATCGATGATCTAATCGAGGTGTGAAAATGATAGTGGATTAACAAAGTTGGATCATAATGGATTTTAGGGTTCCATTCTTCTCGATTTTTGACACACGGAGAAGGTGGCTTGATGAAGCAATTTCTAAGTGGATTTCCGTCTGGATCTCTATCTATTGATGTTGGAAAAGGATATATGAAATCTGATCTTTAGGTGATGAAATGGGCTGTGTCTCTAGATAATCACATGAAAATCTAGAAGAGATCCCTATGGATCTAGAAAACCCCTAGCAACATGCTGTTTATTTGGGGTTTATACACCGTGTGGCCCTAAGCTAAAACACTAGGGTTTTTGTTGGAGTTAAGTATAAAATTATATATAACTAATCCACACACCATGTGACCCATCCTTAAGGATCTATGAATACCTCAGAGGGTACATGGACAAGAGCAAGAGTACACTGCCAGTGGCATGCCGTGTACTCAGGCACAGACACAATAACCTATACATAGGTTAGTACATGGGCCGACAAAATACACATACATGTCCAAGAGACATGGGTACAATATCATGTGTCTCTATATTTAGTGTACTTATTCTACACTCCATGTATGTTGAGACTTACATGATGTGTGAAGATTTACCATAGTAGCAGACTTGGGTATAACTGGACATGCCATTTACCCATCAATGCACACCTTGTACCCCCTTCAAGAGTGTTTTGCATCTCTTGATTTCATTAGTTCGAACCAGTCTAGGTTGAGCATGGTACCTTGGACCATTCCCTCAAGGTTACAGTGTTACATTACATAAAAAAAGATTTCGATCCCCTCCAGAGGTTGTGTCTCAGATAGAATTGTGGTGTCCCTCCATGATATTGGAATGCAATCTTCTGTCATATTTGTTACCTTGGTGGGGTATGTAGAATCAACATGACCTCCTTGAGCAGGGTTTTGATCCTTTATCTAGTAGGCCATATCTATAGGGTTTGTGGTATAATTGGAATATGATCCCCTACATAGTGGGTTGATCTAGATTGGGTCTATGGTGTCCCACAATGGTTCTAGGAATGGCCCATATATGTGCATTAGGGTCTTCATAGACCAATGGACTTTCTTAGGGGGTCTTAATGATCTAGACTTCTTTGTCAAGTGTATTTAGTGATATCATTTTTTGTTGAGTGGGATCTCCCAGAACAAGTAAATCTTTGAGTCGAATCCTATGGATGGAAATTGGTTTTATCCAACTGGTGGCGTGGTGTCTTTCTAGAGTATATATGAGTATTGTTATACTCACCCCTTCATGGGATTTTCCTGCATGTGTCATATCTTATACAGATGAAGAAAATTTTGACGATGTACTAGGAGTAAAAGGAGAAGGTGGAGTATATCTTGATCTGGTTAGACCAAGTTGGTTACTAAGATTTTTTATTTGACTTTATTCTTCACCATTAGAGGAGGTTTTACTCTTTATAGTTTTGGATAGGCTTGTATTTGGACCCTTTTTCTGCTTTCAGTACATTAATTTCATACCCTATTGTGGGATATTAATTGTTTTAATTCATTATTTATATTTTTCTCATATTTTAGCATCGTGTGAGATTTTAGATGTGTATGAATGAATAATTACTTTAGGATAATGCATCCCATTTGTGGGATATGCCTACTTGGCACTGGTCGTCATCCCCTGGCTTACTGGAGGTAGGATTGGGGTAGTCACAAGTCTTAGATTAGTGAGTCGGGTCATGAAAACCAATTCTTTCCAAAAATACCATATTATGTGAGGGTCTCTATACTAGGCCAATTCACTCAACCAACAATGGAAAACAACTCCATTGAAAGGCATGATATGGTAAGGACTTCCTACCTTTATTGTATTGAGGAAAAACTCCAAGATCCACTGAGGAATGGTAACTTGATCATGTACTTTCAATTAAATTCATTATAATAATAACCAATCCATCAATATATAACATATAGGATTGGAATTAAGTAAATAATCATGAAAATATTTGAAATAAACATGAACTTACCAAATGGGATTCACCATCAATGATAGATATAGATCCGCTCAAGGAAGAGATTCAAATTATCTGGATCAGGTGTGTACCCAACAAACAACCAAGAATTCTCCATTAGATTATGATAAATCCCATAAATCTAGATAACATGGATTCGATTTATGATTCATCTGAAGAGAGAAAGAGAAAATCTAGGATAAAGGTTGTAACACCTTGGGTTTTTATGAATTGATTTTTTTTCAATTTAATTATATTTATTTGATGACTTACATTGGATTATATGAAAATTTAATATTTCATTATATGAAATACCAATTTAATAATTTTCCACATGCAAATTTATCTTAGCTTTCATTACACGCAACACTGACTTTTAACAAAAGCATGATATGTTATTAAACATGAACGTTATAACTAACCCATTAAACTTAGTGGTATGAATAGTAATAACTAACTTTAAAATATTACGTATAATGGTTTTTTATAAATAAAACATATTGATAATAAAATAAATATTTTTTAGAAAAGTCTTTATAAGATTTGAAAATATTATTTTCTCAAAAACTACTTTTTATGCCTTTTTGCGAATAGTAATAAAAATGATTTTTAACACTATTATAAATTTAATTTGATAAAATAAAATTTATTTTATAATATATAATTTCAAAATTAGCATGGTGAGTTTTTTTTGAATTTTTTTGAAAAGTTTCTTTTTTTGATGAATAATGTAAAATACTGAATCTTAATTGAAAAATAACTTTTCATTTATTTTTTATAAAGTTAATTTATATTTAAAATTATTTTTAAAGTATAATTAGTTTAATTATACATACATTAATCCAATTTAGTATATTATAATCAATTTCACATTGAAATTGGATATAAAAACTTTGTGAAGTTTTGAAAATTTTCACTTTAAATACCTCCTTTCTCATCACGTCTGTGTGATTGATATTAAATTAATATTTTACACTTACATGAATTAAAGTTGAAAATATGGATTTAATAATTATAATTATATTAATTTATAATATCTAATAATTTAAAGTTAACTTTTGACCGAAATGAATAGTGAATGTTGTAAAAATTAATTTCCACTGTTAAGGTAAAAAAGGGTTTACCGTGCATTTAAACTAAAAATATATGGGTAAAAATCACCTATACACTTATATAAAAACTATTTTATGGAAATATTCCAACAATTAAACCTATAAGGTTTTATAATGGACTAATTTGGACCCTTTTTAAATTTGAAATACATGGGTGGAATTCTCTCTTTTAAACATTTACAAGTTTTCCGCTCACCTCACTTATAAAAGGAAACCCACTCTACTATCTTCTTCATACCTTAAAACCTATTTGGTTCAACAAAGAACTAAAAGCATTACTTTCCAAATTCACTCTAGTCATCATAGAAGAATTAATTTTTACATAAAGACAACCTAGTAAGGATTTTAGTTCAAACCTATTGAGGATACCCAAAGAAGAGGTAACATTCATCATCGAGTGTTTTTATTTTATATCTTTCTAAAAATAATTCAAATGTTTTTATATGATTATTATATAATAAAATTAGTATATTAAATTTAACTTGTTGTTGTTATGATAAGGGTACAAACTATTACTACACACACTTCCATCAAATGGGTTACAAAATCATTTTTCGTGTGTAAAATAGACTACCGACTTGCGAATCAATATCATTCGTTTTTTTCATTACCACCTATCAAGGTTGGATATAATGATGTATTTATAGTTTATATATGAAATATATGAAAAATATGAAATATATTATGTTATTATGATTATTTTATTTTTACAAAACACATAACATTATGCTTTCCATTTGGTTGGAATATGATAACATTGTTCGTGTCTATGGAAGACTACCACCTCGTGAAGCATTGTGATTCATTCATGATTTACAAAGAATGTATTAATGAGGGTTTTACTAAAAATTTGTGACATATATGAAATAAAAATTATTCTTTAATGATAATATATATTAGTTACTTTTCTTTTTTTTCAACCCAATAATAAAATGAAAGAAAAAACGTTCATGCATACATACGACCTACTGTCTCCATGAACGATTTATTTCATTTTTTGTCACTAAATTTTATGGGTAACTATAAATATTTATGTAATAAATATATATGACATTTATATCTTGGTTTAAATACCAAATATTATTAAATAATGATTATAGTAATAGGACTAACAATAACAAGTCAAAACATATATAAAAAACAAAGAAATTTTTACCTAAAACATGATTTTAACATGAAATTGTTAATAAGAGTGTAATGAAAGGTATTAATAAAAAAATATATGGAATGATATATATGAATTTGGTTATTTAATATATGTTTAATAAACATATATTTAGTATATATGATATTTAACATGTGTGATGGAAGTGAAAACTTTAGGTATGTGACTTTTATCTCAATTTGCCTTCTTTGAGACATATGTTATGTTATACACCTATATTATTTCACAAGGTGTATATATATAAAATTTTAAATGTAATATATTTAAGTTATTAATCCTCATGATATTTTTTGTTTCATTTTATGTTACTTCTTCAAGGGGATTATGAATCAACGTTACCAAAGCGGTAAAGATTTTATGTTACAATCTCATCATTTATGAGAATGTTTTATGATTAAATCTCCAATATCGAAATCTCATGATATACCTCTCAATAATTCTCATGAATATTCTTATCATATGTTTATTCATTATATCTTTATGTAATGGTACCATTTTCCACTCTTTGGTACTTAATATAATTAAGAATTGTCTTTAAGAAAATCATTATTTATTTCTCTCTTTGGTCAGAAATATGTTTTCTTCCAAAACCATGTTTTCAAAAAAAATTAAAATATGTTTTATTAATATAATATAAATTTTAAAAAAAATCATAAATATTTTTTATTTTTAAATAAAAATTGAAAGGAATTTTAATTTTTTTTTCCAAAAAAATTCCCATTTGAATTTTACCAAAAATATGAATGGAATATTTGTTTTAACATATACGACATGAACAAATTTTTTTAACATCATGACTAATGAAATGTTACATTCTATGTTTTGAAGTTTATTTTAAAATAAAAAGGTTTTAAAACCACTTTATATTTGGAAAATAATTTTTCAAAACAGAATGGATATTTTTCTCAAGAAATGTTTTCAATAACCTTTCAAAATTATTATCCTCTAAGATGATATCTGTTGGTATTACATATTCCTTATCAAGGATACATTCCAAGTATACCATAAATATTATATCTCTAAATGGTTTATGTTTTGATTACATGATGTTCATGAAACCCACTTCTTTTTACAGGTTATTATATGATGAATTGATTATGAAACCTATCTCTTTTCCACAGGTTATGATATGATGAAATTTTTATGATAATTATTTCATTTCATGGGTTATGATATAATGAATGTTTATGATATTGTGGGACACATAAATATGTTTTTAATTATTTTATGGTTGGGACCTATATCTTCCCCCAATGAATTGGGTAAGGATTTAAATCTAATGAGATAAACACAACTAGAACGAGGAGGGAACTCAATTCAGTAAGGGACTTTGTCCACTTTGATGGTCTTGGGAGTGAACCTTGACTATTATGATGGTTTGGGGAGTAAACCCATTCTAATATGATAACCTTGGAAGTGATCCTTGATTAAGATGAATGTTATTTTCTCTTCTTATGTTTATTCCAAAAATCTATATATTATGCCAATGTTATTCTCTTATGGACCATGTTCTTTGATTGTCTTATGATTCTTGTCTTATGAACTAAAATATCTATTCCATGACCTAGTTTTACAATCTTTGATATGTAGGGTATGGTTTCCAAATGTTATGATCATGTTCTCATACCCTTATCCTCATTTTATGCTAATATATCCCCCTTTTTTACCCTTACTTGGAATCTGAGATCACCCTTTCTTATGTTTCCTTTTACCAAGTTATGAAGATATGTATTATGAATGATATTTATAATATGGGTGATAGTTATGAGATAATATAGTGGGAAATTATGTAGTGGGAGATTATGTATCTCACATATAGACCAATGTTTATGTTAATAAGTTTCCAATTATAATAAAATATTACGGTCCTTAGGCATATGTTTGTGTAATGTAACAAATATTCGAAAAAATGATGTAATTCCAGTGTATGTTAAGTTGGGGTCACTATTGTTTGTATTAAAGGATAGGTTTAGTAAACCTTTGGAAAATAGTATGATAAAACTTTTTTAAGATCCCTAAATACATGTCTAAGGATAAATCTAATTATGATCCCAGGTGTAGGAAAATTTCCTGGAATTTTGGTAAAGGTTAGAGTGAGTGGTTTCCTAGTAATAAATATCTATCTAGATAATATAAGTGGATTGGACTCTATAACAGATTTATCTTAGGGACTCAACCCTAGAAACACTTTATTGAACTATAATCGATCGTGAACTTGTATACAACAATGATATTTTCTTCACACCTGGTTTGATACTCTTAGGGGATATGCTTTGGGTATTCTGAAACTATTTATGAACCATCATGAATGATTTAAGTAGAAGATAACTATGAATGGACTATGATACACCAATGTTTCCATTTATTAAAGAATGTGTCATGATTTAGACATCATTTAAGTAATTTTCAATATTATGTGATTCCACACTATGATTATTATTTCTTACACTATGATGTTTGGTTTTAGTCAATGGTTGGAACCTGAAGGAACCGTGTTAATGCTGAGTGTGGATGAAAATGCAATGAGTTTCCTAATGAGAATCCAAATGTTATGGGATATTGGTTTTAAAACATCATTGTTATGTTCACATTACTTTCTCAAGCTATGAATAATCTATGACTTCCAAATGAGAAAAGGAGGGAACAATATTCTATTTATTCCTTCATGATACAATGTCCAATTTCTTTTAGTGGGACATCAAATCCACTAGTTTCTAAAAAATGGATTGGTACCACTGAAAAGATATTTTCCATTCTCCAATTTTCAGAATATAAAAAATTTATTTTGGTTTTCTACCATTTAGAAGGTGAAGCAGATCAATGGAGGAATATTATCAAGAATATGAGGCATCCAAAGGAAATTAACTCTATGGATTAGGATGAGTTAGTGAACTTATTTTTCAATTAGTACTCTCCTCACATTATTTGTACGAATATGGGGAACGAGTTCCTTAAGTTAAATAAAATGTATGATGAATCTTTTTGTACATATGAATCAGATTTTACAAGACTTATAAGGTACACTTATGGAATTATCATCTTACCTAAATCTAAGGTTGATCGATTATTCATTGGAATAAAACCAAGTCTTTTAAGGGAATTATCTAAAAGTGACTTTGTTATCTATGAAAATATTGTGTGTTGTGATATCAAGGTGTAAATTTAGGTTGGAGTAACGTATAAATATCATAGTTTTAACAAGAAAATTAAGATTAAGTTCAAAGTAAAATATAAGAACCATAGAGAGAAAAATATGAGATTTACTTCATACTCAAAGTTTTGGAAGGAACATGTAGTAAATTTTCATAAAGCAAAAAATAAATATTTTTAGTATGGAAGTGAAGTTCCTCAAGAAATTTATTTCTGAATTGATGGGAATGAGTTATCTAATGATGAAAATAAAGATAAAAATTCATAAAATAAACCACCCACACTCTAACGTCTCAAATGCATGATGTATGTGCATTATTCTGACCAATTATAAAATATTAAGGTTAATGACAATGATAGAATTTATAAATATATTATGTTAATAGATAAAGGGAAATCTCATGAGATCACTATTTCTGATGAGGGGTTCGATAACAATGTGTTGAAATGTACAGTTAACATCCACTATAGAACTAATAATGTCTTATTTGAATTAGTATTTATCCATTCATTCACATCTAAAGAATATACTAATGGTTTTAATATTCCACCCAAATGATTATATGTGGAATTAGTAGTAAAAAAACCTAATAGTAAGATGATCGTATTTCAACATTATGACTCCTCTCTGGTTGATGTTTTTTGAAATGTGATTTATAAAAATATTTTCATTCTTACTATGGTCTAATTTGATGTAATCCTTGGCATGGATTGAGTTTTTCTACATAAATACCACATCAATTTTCAAGGAAGGGAAGTCACATTTGATATTCCAAACAAACCTATGATCTTCAATCAATGTGAAAATAAGTATGATATTTTAGTGGAGATCACATACATTTTATGGGTTATAATTCTTATTCAGAAGGGGTGATTATCTTAAATGGTTGGGGATAAACTCTACATTGATGATATGTCTACTGCACATGATTTTGATGATGTATTTTTGGAAGAGTTTCCTAGTCTTCCACAAAAATGTGGAGTAGAGTTCTCAATAGAACTCATTCCTGGTACCAAAAAAATTCCAAAGAATCTCTATAGAATTGACCTGATTGAGTTACATTAATTAAAGAAAAAACTCCAGGAGAATCTTGACAAGGGATTCATTCGGCCAAGTGTGACACCTTTGGGCAGACCTATTTTTTTCAAAAATAAATATGGATCAACGTAAATCTATATTGATTATAGGGATTTGAACAAGATCAAAATCAATAACAAACATCCTCTTCCCAATATTGATTTATTGTTTGATCAAATTAATATAGATCAATACTTCTCCAAGTTTGACCTTCCTTTTAGATATCATAATTTAGGGTTAATAAGGATGATATAACCAATATGGAATTCCATAAAAGGTATGGAAACCTTGAATATATAGTGATCCCATTTGGTATTGCTAATTTTCTTAATATATTCATGGATTTTACTAATATAGTCTTTAGAGATTACCTTAATCAGTTTTTGGTAGCCTTTATAGAAGATATTATTATCTAATCAAAGAGAAAGGGAGATCATGAAGACCACTTGATGATTACAATAAATACCCTAAGGAAGGAGAAAATATATGAAAAATTTACAAATTGTTAATTTTAGTAGTAAAAGGTTAAATTTTTGGGTCATCAAATCTCAAGAGAGGGAATATTAGTAGATCCATCAAAGATAGAGTACATTTAATGTTTTCATAGACCAACCATGGTGATTGAGATCCATTGTTTTCTTGGTTTATCTAGATATTATCGACATTTTGTGGATAACTCCTCATGACTATCTAATCCTCTTACCAAGTTAACTTGAAAGGAATCCAAGTTCCTCTAGATAAATGAATGTAAGGAAAATTTCAAGTAAACGAAGAAAAGGTTAGTTAGTACACCCATGCTTATATTAACCTATATTGGAGAAGGGTTTTTAATCTATAGTAATACATCCAAGAAGGGATTGTGATATGTTATTATGCAGAATGACATTGTTATAACACATTCTTCATGTTAATTGAATTTTCATGAGAAACTTAACCAACAAATGATTTGTAGTTATCTATAGTATTTTTGTATTAAAGATATGTAGGACTTTTCTTTGTGGGAAAATTTTTTATATATATATTGATCATAAAATTTTGAAATATATATGTTCACATAGAATGTGTCAAATATGCACCAAAGAAGATGATTAGACATGATTAAAGATTATGAATGCTCAATACATTACCATATTGGGAAAGAGAACAAGGTAGATGGTTCTTTGATTCTAAACGATCATGATATATTATTCATGATGAGGATCACAAAAGATCTAATATTTTAGGATTTGAAAAAGATGGATCTAGAAATTTTAAAGGAATGGAAAAAATTCCATCTTTCTTAATTGAATGTTCAACCATATATCTATGCGAAGATTAAAGAGGAACAAGAGGATCATGTAGATCTACATAAAAGGATATAAAGGTTATTGAGTTTAAACTAGATCATGATGGAATGATAAGGTTCATAAACCATGTATGTGTACCATCTATACAAAACTTGAAGGAGTTTTATAGAATTTTCATAGTTTTTTATTCTTTATTCATCATGGAAGTAAGAAGATGTATATAGATTTGAAATAATACTTATGGTGGGATGGAATTAAGAAAGAGAACGTAGAGTTCGTATCTTGATGTTTGGTATGGTATCAAGTTAAGGATGAAAGAAAAAATTACAAGGGTATATTCCATCTATTACCCACACTATAATGGAAATGGGGAAAAATCACCATGGATTTTTTTATTGGACTCCCCAAAATATATAAATGGAATAATTATATATGGATTGTAGTTAATCACATTACTAATACAACCCACTTCATTACTATTAGATAATAATTATCTCTAGACCATATTATAAGGATATACATTAAGGAAGTTGTATGGTTGCATGGAGTACCACATTCCATTATATCTGATCAGGATACGAGTTTTACCCAAATGTTATTGTGAAGTACTCAACAATCCCTTGACACGAAGTTGAGTTTTAATAATGCGTGTCATCCCCAAATAGATGGTCAATATTAAAGAATGATTCAAAACATAGAGGATACTATAAAAAATTATTCTTTGGATTTAAAAGTTGTTTCAGATCAAAACCTTTCTCTAGATGAGTTTTATTACAAATAAATCTTTCACTCAAGAATTTAGATGGCTCATTCTGAACCCCTCTATAGAAAAAAATTTATATCTCCCATGTGATGGAATGAAGTTGGAAAAATAAAACTATTAGGACCTAAGATATTCAAATAAATGGAAGATAAAGTTAAATCCATTCAGAAGCACATCAAGGAAACTCAGGTTTGGCAGAAAGGTTATGTTGATAATCACCAATATGATCTAGAATTTTAGGTTAGTGATAAGTTGTTTCTAATAATTTATCTATGGAATAAGGTTATAAGATTTGGGAATAAAGGGAAATAGAGACTTAGGTATATCAGTCCCTTTGAAATTATTGATTATATTAGGATGGTATCCTATCGCTTGGAACTTCCAACAAACCTTTCTAAAGTTCATGATGTGTTATATTTATCTCTTACAAGGAAGTACAAACTTGAACCTTCACACTACTAAACTCATAAGTCATACCACTAGAGCATGATCTTTCTTATGAGGAACAATTGGTGGAGATTCTGGATCATATATAGTAATTTCTATAAAAAAATACCACTCACTCGGTCAATGTTTAGTGAAAAACCACTAGTTTTAGGAATCGTTGTAGGAACTTGAGGATATTATGAGGCAATATTATCCTCATTTTTGGTAACATAGTGAAAACTTTTGAGGGTGGAATTCATTTTAAGGGGGTAAAATTTAACACCCCAAATTTTTATGAATTTATTTATTTTTGATTAAATTATTTTTTTGATGAAATTAATTTCATAATATTCCAATTTAATCTTGAATTATATACAATTACAATTTAATCTTGTGCTAGACTCAACTCTGTCTTAGATTGCATTACACACAACAATAACTTTTAACAAATCCGTGATATGTTTTTAATATAGTCCTTTAAACACGATCGTTGTATTATATCTATTAAACATAGTGATATGAATTGTAATAAATAATTTTTAAATAATAATTATACTGTTTTTATATAAATAAAAAGTATTTATAATAAAATATATAAATTTTGGTAAAGTCTTTATATATTTTTAAAATAAATTTTTCTCAAAAAACTGTTTTTATGCATTTTTTGTGAAAAATAATAACACTATTTTTTTGATACTTTTATAAATTTAATTTAATAAAATAAATTTATTTTTTAATTTCAAATTTCAAAATTATCTTGGGGTACATTTTTTGAATTTTTAGGAAAAGTTTTTTTTGATGAATTTTGAGAATACTGAATTTTAACTGAAAACTACCTTTTAATTTAATTTTATTATAAAGTTAAATTATATTTTAAATTGGATTTAATGTATTATTAGTTTATTTATAAAAATATTAATCAAATTTAGTTCATTTTAATTAATTTCATATTGAAATTTCCTATAAAAACTTTGTAAACATTTAATCATTTTCACTTTAAAAACCCGATTTCCCATCATGTCTATGGGATTAATATTAAATTAATTTTTTCACTTATGTGAATGGAATTTTGAAAAATATATCACACATTTTAGAAAAATATAATTTATAATTTATAATAATTTTAAATTAATTTTTGACCAAAATGAGTAGCGAATGCAGTAAAAATTAATCACCACGGTTAAGGTAAAAATGGGTCTATCAGGGGGATAATCTAAAAGAATAAGGGTAAAAATAACCTATCCACTTATATAAAAACCCTTTTATGAAAATATTTAGACCATTATAGATATAAGGATCTAAAATTTCCTAATTTACACCCCTTTTATATATGAAAAATGTTGGTGTAATTTTCTCTTTCAAAAATTTATAAGTTTTCCACTCACCTCACTTATAAAAGGACACGCCCTCTTATCTATTCTTTACAGAATAAAATTTCTTTGGATTAGAAAATAACATCTAAAATAACTTCCCAAATTACCTTCCCTAATCATATAATCCTTATTTTGGATAGAAATCCTACCAAGAAAGGATTTTATTGCAAACCTAAAGAGGATGTAATGTTCATCAATAAGCATTTTTATTTTATATCTTTATCCACCTAAGTAATTTTTTATATAATAAACTGAATATATTAAATACAATTATATGTTTTTACGATAATTTTTTGACCTACAAACACATACACTCTAAGCAAATGAGGTATGAAATCATCATTCATCTGTACGACATATTAACCCCTTCCAAACTGATATCGTTAATTTTTTCATTACTACCTCTCGAGGTTGGACATAATAATGGATTTATAGTTTATATATGAAATATATGATATTTTTGAAGTTATTTAAATTCTATAATTCTTATATCACATGTACCTTCATGCTTTCTATTTTGTGGGAATATGATAACATCGTTCTTGTGCATTACAAACTACCGCCTCACGAAGCGATGTGATCCGTTAACATTTTACATGGAGTGTATTAAGGATTATTTTAATAAATTTGTGTGATATATATAAAATAAAAATGGTTTTTTAATGATAATATATATCATATAATTTTATCTATTTCAAGCCTACAAGAAAATGGAAAAAATAACGTTCATGCGTGTGTAAGACCTACCATCTTCATGAACAATTTAATTGATTTTCTATCACTAAATTTTATGGGTTACTGTAAATAATTATATACTGAATATATATAATATTTATATCATGGTTTAAATTTTTTATATTACTAAATCATGATCTATGTAATCAGACCATGAATAAAGAGTCAAAACATATACGAAAAAACAAAGAAGTTATTACCCAAAACATGATTTTAACATGAAATTATTAATAAAGAGTAATTTTTGAGGATGTGTGTTGGGAGGTGTCGGGGTCTTTGCGGGAGACCTGGATGGTGGAAATTGAGTTTGGGTTTTTATTGTGACGGGGTTTTTCTAGAGGCGCGCTACTGATGGTTTTTGATTCTTCCTTTTTTTCTTCTTCTTTTTGTTTTTGTCCACTTTATGCCCAGATATGGGGTTTCATTTTCTCTTAAGGTTGATTTGGATGCTATTTAGGTTCAACCAGAGGCCAAATATTATTGGAGTTGGGTTTTTTCATGGTGATTTTTGGTTTTTTGGCGGTGTTTCTAAGCATCTTCAAGTGATGGTGAAGAAGCGGAGAATTTTTGAGGATGGTGGTCTTGATTTGTAGAAGAATTGGTGGTTCCATGGATCCAAAACATTGGTGTTGATTTAGGTGTGAGGGGATATAAACTTTTATTTTATCTTGGTATTCTAACATAGAGGGTTAAATGGATTTTGGTCACCAATTTGGAAAATTTGTAATGATTTTGGCATTAGTAGAGGCGGTTCTTGGATGTGGCATTCCCAAACAAGGCAGTGGGGGTTGTGGTGTGATGTGTGGATTTTTCCTCACTATTTTCTTCGGTCTGGTTGCATTTGGATTCAAAATCTAGATGACGAATTTGGATTTTTATTTGTTCTTGCTACTGTTTGATGATGAGAATAAGAGCAACAGGTGGTGGAGCCACATCTTGGTGATGGCAGTTCCTTGGTTCTCTGGTTTTTTTGGAGTTAGTACATAATAGTTGGTAAAGTTGAATCATTTTAGCATTTGATGTTTTGTAATTTTTGATGATGGCTTAGTCCAAAAACATTCTATAAGTAAATTCTTTAGATAAGGACTCAGAGAAGGTATCTTCCACTATGCATGGCTATTCGGATTTGGATGATTGAGAGGGTATGGCCCAACCATCAGTACTATACATGTGTATCTTTGAACGAGGCAGTTTGTTGAGTAATCATGAATTGGTGAAGGCTTTCAATAACGATGTTCATGCTGGGGAGGGGCATTTGCAGTAGTATTTTTTTTGGTACTAGGTTATGTTTATGTATCCATTTCTTTGAAGTCATGTGAGGTTTTCCCATTTTCCCTTAAAATGTGGTTCATCCAAAAATAAATAAAAATTGAGGCCTTCAATCCATTCAGTCAATTGATCGCATCATTTTCAATATAAATTATGATTAAGTATCCAATATTGAAATATCATGATATACCTCCCAATAATTATCCTGAATTATCTTCTCCTTTGGTTATTCATGATATATTCAAGTAATGGTACAATTTTTCTACTATTTAGTACTTCAGATAATTATGAAATGCCTTTAAGAAAATACAACTTTATTTCTCTCTTCAGTTCGAAATCTATTTTCTTCGAATACCATGTTTTCTAAAAAAGTTTGCAGAAATGTTTTATTACTCTCTTAGGTTTTTTAAAATAATTTTTTTCCAATTTATTATTTTTTACAAATTTTTTTGAAAGGAATTTTCATGTTGTTTTAAAAAATAATTCATGTTTTTTTAACAAAAATTTGAAAGGAATCTTAATTTGAATGTGTATGTCATGAAAATAATATTTAGATTTCATGACAAATTATTACTCCAAATATTACTTTATAAGTTTTCAAGATTATTTTAAAAGAAAACGTTTTCAATGTTTTTCATGTTTTAAAAAGCATTTCTCAAAACAGAAAAGATTTTATCTCCAAAAAATGTTTTAAATAACCTTTTAAAATTTTTTTCTGTCTAATATGACATCCATTGGTGTTACCTATTTCTTACCAGGGGTATGATCCAATGATAAAATGCATATTTTTTCTCAAAATGGTTTATGTTTTTATGACATGATGTTTATGAAACCTGATTCTTTTCATGGGTTATTCTTTTATGAAATGATTATGAAACCTTTCTCTTTTCCACATGTTATGATATGATTAAATGTTTATGATACCCATTTAATTTCATTGGTTATGATATGATTAATGTTAATGATCTTTTGGAACACATAAATATAGTTTTTTTTATGGGATGGGTGAGATCTATTTCTTCCACTAATGCATTAGGTAATGATTTATATCTTATGAGATAGATATAACTAGAATGAGGAGTGAACTCATTTCCTTAATAATTTTTTTCACTATGATTGCATTTAGAGTGAACCTTGACTACTATGATGGTTTTGGGAGTGAACCTATTACAATATGATAGCCTTGGTAGCAAGACCTAACTAGTATGGAAATGATTTTCTATGTTTATGTGTATGCCAAAAATCTATGTCTTAATCCAATGTTATTATTTCATGGGTCATATTATTTAATTATCTTGTGATTAATGTCTTATAAACTTCCAATATTTATTCCCTAACTCAAGTTTATAATCATTGATATGCAGGGTATTGTTTTAAAATTTTATACTAATGTTCCCGTACCCTTATATTCATTTTATTCTTATGTATCTTCCTTGATTATCCATATTGAGAATCTGAGATCAATCTTTATTATGTTTCCTTTCCCTAAGTTATAGAGAAATATATTTTGTAAGATATTACTAAGAAGGGTTCTAGTTATAAAAAATGCAATGGGAGATGATGTAGCTCAACTATGCTCAATTTTTTATATTTCCAGGTTTCCAAAGATACTAAACTATTAAAGTCCTCTGCTGCATATTTGTGTAATGTAATAAAAATTCTGAAAAATGATATAATTTAAATTTATGTTAATCAAGGATCACTATAGATGTTAATAACATAGGAAGAAGAAACATCTCACATTTAATCTATATGATCCAATACTCTAGGTTCTTTGGATTTAAAGTATAGAGGGAGAGAAACCACTAATAATCTCCACTCGAGCCCCCCCAGGCTGAAGAGACCTAGGTGTGGGAGAAATATTTAGGGGTTTTTATAGGTTTTTAGGTTTAAAATAATTTTTTTAGATTAATTAAAATACCACATGGTTCTTTCACAAAATTTTATAAATGGTGTGCCAACTATACGAGTCTTTTTGTCTCTTTTTAGAACCAACACAATTTAGTAAACCATGATCCAACCATGATTTTCAATTATTTATCAAGCCACATGGTTTTATTGGGAAATTTCACATGGTTATATCTAAACATGACCCAATCATGTACTAACCACTATCCTTCTCTAAACAAGCAACACCATTTACTGGGAAGAACCTTATTGTTTCCCTTAACTATGTGACAACTGTTCACCCTCTTCAAAGTCTATAAAAACCTCTAAAGCTAACCATAATCTATCTAATACTTCACCCAAGAATTAATAATAGAAAAAACTTAAACGAGGTATGAAATTTAGGAACAAGGTACCTAAAAAACCCCATGTAGTTATAATATCCCCCTCTAAGTACTTATCATCCTTGAGATGTGTCTCAAGAGTTACTTCTCAAAAAACTTGGGCTATTGAGATTTTATTTCAAAACCCCACTCCCAAGATTCTTCTTGGATGCATCCATGCTACCATATGACTTTAAAAAGTGACACCATCTTTCCTCACAACACTTTCCCACTCAGTTCTATGATCCACACTGACCACTCTAGAAATGATGCATCAGGATCTAGCTCAATATATTTTCTTTAAATCACAAACACAAGATTAGGAATGTACCTAAGAAACTGAGACACATGGAACACATCATGCATACCTTATTACTATGGAGTAATATCAGAATGGTACCCCACTATCTCAATATGATTTGTAAACATGAATAGGCTACCAAATATTTTCACTATCTTTCCTTGCTTCTATAAACATTGACACCCTAATCAATGAGTTACCTGTAGGAAAATTTCATCTCCTATAATGAAATAAAAGGGTCTTCACCTTTAGTTAGTATAAAATCTATTTCCACTCTGAGTAGTGAATAATTACTTTATGATAAACTAAACTCTCTTAAAGGTCTCCAATACCAATCTATTCCCCACAACTTCTACCTCACCAGCCTCATGCCAACATAGTGGTGAGTGACACAACATTACATAAAGAGCCTCATAAGGATCCATTTGAATTAAATACTAGAAGTTTTTATCGTATGAAATCATAACCAAGGATAAGAAATCCTCCCAAGATCCAATGAATTTTGGAATGCATGCGTGGAATATATCCTCTAATATCTGAATTGTCCTCTCTGTCTATCCATCAGTCTACAAATAATATTCCATACTCAGTTTCAGTTAGGTATGAAAAGTATTCTATAAGATCAACCAAGACCATGATGTGAAAAGTCTAACATGATGATCAAAGGAACTCTATATGGGCATATATTATCCCATATATACAACTTTCTTAACTCATTCACTAAAAGGGTGTCTCGAAATGGTAATAAATGAGATACTTTCATCAATAGATCAACTATCACCCAAAAAACATCATGAAACCTTCGGGTACTAGGTAACCCCATCATGAAGCCCATCATCTCATAATCCAACTTCTATATAGGCACTATAAGTGACTCTAATAAACAATATGGACACTAATGCTCAACCTTTTCTCTATGGAAGGTAAGGAATCATGAAACAAAACTAGAAATGTTTTTATTTATAGTTGGACACCAAAAATGATATTGGATATCTTGGTACATCTTAATCAACATTGGATACACTGACAACTTCAATGAATGTGAGTCCCTCATCCACTTCTCCCCAAGGAAACTATCACTACTAACCTACCATGAATGCAGATCACATCATCATTATCTAAAAACCACCCTGTGACTGAATCATCCACCATAAATTTGACCCACATCACTAAATACTCAAAATCTTACTCCTAGATTTCCCTTTACCATCCCACCAAATAAGATATGATATTTAAATTCAAACATGTCATAAATCCATGACACACACACAGATCCACTAGACACTCATCCATAAAACAAATTAGATTCCATTTTTTCAGTGAAGGACACCGTCCAAGATCCAATGTATTCAACATTTAACTCCCAAGATAATTTATTATGAAATTACATTTCATTAGAACATATTCCATCTAAAATTAAAAATTTTGTATATAATCCACCCAATTTCTCAACCTATGATTCAGATCCTACTAAGAGAGGATATATCACAAGATCTTTTGGTCTACATAGATGATAAAATTCACACCAATGATATAATGTTGCTAAAAATTAGATGCATGAAATAAAAATGCTAACTCTAATTCAATCATCAAGTAGTTCCTATCATGAGGTCACAAATGATGTTACCTATAAATAACTTCCAAATACCTCTATACTAACATATCTTCTAAAATTACATCCAAGGAAGCCCAGTAAAATATCTAACCAATCATATGGTTTGGAATAATAAAAACTAGTGTTATTTTCAATCTCCACTCAAACTCTAAAAAGGATCTTCAAACTAATCAAACCACTAAAAATTCACCCCATTTTTTTATCTCTATCTTCAGTGCTTTTTGAAAGGATAAGTTTTAGATGAAATTTTGATAGTATCTCTACTAGACCAAGGAATCTTATGATCTTAAACACATTCCCAGGATGTGTCCATGAAATTAAAACCTCTAACGTCCATGAATCCATTGAAATCCCTACATTATAAATTAAATTCCAGAGTAAACACACCTCCTAAATACAAAATTGGATCATTAATAGTTTTTTATAAAGCTGATGTGTTTGATGTGTACTCAGTAAAATCTCAAGGTGCGTATATTGAATAACCTAAGTTACCAAATATATCAAGATATTATCTATGAACATAAAAATGAAGGAGTCAAGGTATGGATGGAAAATCATGTTAATGAGATTCATGAACACTTATGGATGATTTTTATATAAATAAAGATGAAAATAAACCTATATAGACCATATCTACTCGTAAACACTATATTTAGAATATCCTCCTATCTAAACCGTAGCTGATGGCGGAATACAAAAATATCAATCTTGGAAAACCCTCAGGTTCTACATAATTGATAAAAAAATCATCAATCCGTTGTAGAGAGTACATATTCTTCATCATTATATAATTCAACTTCCTATAGTTCACAAAGATTCATAGAGTACTATTCTACTTCTTGGAAAACAATATTGTAACATCCCAAGGATATTTTCATAGTGAGAGAAATATCATAACCTCCAAATCATATGACTTCACTTCTAACTCTCTCAACTCATATGGTTCCATATGATAAAGAGGAATCAATATCTTTTATACCCTAGGTATAAGATAAATCCCAATTGAAATTCCTCTATCTTGTGGAAGACTAAATAATTTATCTGGGAAAACAACCTGATAACGATCCACCTCTAAAGGAAAGATAGAGGGGGTTACTACTGATTCAATTGTAAGAGACAAGATTGATAATTGAACCATGATAGCTCAAATTTGGATTAGGTCTAGCCCTATACAACATGCTTTGAGATTATAATCATCACTTAACACAAAATTATCTCATTTATACATGGTGAATGATATGTGTCTTCCATAGAAGTTGATATGAGATTGATAATTTTTCAACCAATCCATTATAAATATCATATCAAAACTAGTCATCTCTAAGATCATGAAGTCCCACATATTTTTTGTAACCAATAAAAACTATGGGACACTTAGAATATCACTGGAGATAGTCTAATTTAGTTCCCAAGGGTGTTTTAAGATAGAGAAACTCAAAGGATAACTTAACTAGTAAATCTAGAATGACAAAAACCTGATAATATATAAAATAATGGGAAGATCATATATCTAACAAAGTATTAGATAGAATATAGGTAATAAAAACTATACCTCTAACTATAGAAGGTCTATCTCCACTAATAGTTGGAATGTTATCCATCACATACATCCTACCAAACTCCAAAGCATGACCTTACCTATATGGTGTATAACTCATTTGGGCCATCAAAGTCTATAGAACTTGGGTTTGTTTCAAGGGAATCGTACCTACACCCACACCTGATCTCCTCAAATCAGGACATGGAACACTAGAAAAAAAGAACCAGATATGACCACCTTTCCACTGGAAATTTATAAAGAGGCTTCATGCATGATTCACTAAGAAGTTTTTTCCATCCATAATTATAGTACATGGTAGAACCTCTTCCCATAAATTGAGTATAATAATACATACTCTACTCCACCAGTCTTCTAATCTATTGTACCACCTTAGTCTTCATCTTTATTTTACTAGAAGATAGAATTTCTATAGCACTAGGATGTCTAGTAATCAATACATTGTATGCTAGAAAAAAACTATAAAAATGTCCCCCTCTATACCCTTCTCAAAATTAAGGTCATTGTGAAGAAACCTGACATACGTCATCAGATCAAATCCCCTAACCTAACATCTAAGATCCAGAAAAAAGATGATCTCAAACTTCATAGCCTTCTACGCCTCATTCTCATAAAAAAGAGGAGGAAAGTTTATTATATCAAGAAAACGAGAATAATAAGAAAAAAAACATTATCCCCTATAAAATATCTATTAAATATTATTCTTAGTATAACTTCAACATGCCATGATATGATTACTTGAAGAACATCTCAATAAATTCCTCCCAATTAAGACCATCACACATGCCTCTATGTCCCATAACAAGCAACTATATCCTAGTGAATCCCTAAAGAATGAATAATTCTAACCTCACTCTACTATCCCCATGATTCTATACTAGGTAAAATATTCCCTTGATAATTTCAGTCTCGTCCTTAGTATCTTGAGGAACACTAGTGACAGGAAGGATGGAGGATGCAAAAGTTGTAAATATTAGGCATAGTCAACCATCATTCTCTATTCCCCTCCACCCTAACCATGTATAATCTATAAGAGTCTGGGTTGGGGAAGGATTACCACATGAACCATCTGAGTGAGTATGGGAGAATGCCCTGGTGTATCCTTCTACATAGCCTATAGTGGAACTAGCTTGTCCTCCCTAGTGAGAACATTCTGGATTGCATCGCTAGGCGCTCTAATCAAGTGTCTTTGAGTAAGATTTTTTATGAAATAAAAAATGGAAATTTAGAATGCCTAATAAAACTTTATTATGAGAATAACTTATATTTTACAAGGAAAACATATGATATTTCTATGTGAATAATTGTCCCAATAGATACCCACACACAAGGTCTAACCCTCTTAGTTCAACCCAAGACTCAAGAACATGCCTCTATTCCTACATGTTAGTCATAACCATATATATATATATACACACACACACACTATTGATATGAACAAGTCCAAATAACTTATTATAGTAAAAATATATCACAAAATTAGAGAATATAGCTATATCCCCAAATAAACAACACAAATCATGGAGTTTAGTAAATGAACTAGTATGAAACACACATCATGTATATATATGACATGTGATACTAATTTATTATTTATGATGCATGAACACACACATATACCATAAACTATAAAAATAATTCCACTATGGTAACTTGGATGTCCATTTTATATGAGCTATCCATGCACATGGAAACTTGTCAACCCAAGTTCCACACAACCTATCTTTTTTATTCAAAGTCTTATAATAACCAATAATTAAATAAGGGGAAATCAATCTATGATACCATTTTTAAACACCCCAACCTGAATCATTGGGTCTGAGAAAAATTTCACATGACCTAATGAGCTTCTCCTCACATTAAATACAGTGATAACTAATTATGAGGGTTCATATGTTCCACAAGGGGACTATAACCTTAGTAATCCTAGTCATACACCAAAATATAATAATATATAATAAAAATAACTAACATCAAAATAGAAAATTAAATAAACAAGATGCTATAACATATGTCATGTTAGTTCATACAATATCAAACAAATAGACCTCCAATGTGTATGGCCATTAAGTATTAGAAGTATAACTATAAATAAATAAACAAAAGATAATGAAAAAACTGTTTGTATTTCATTTTGACACTGTATCCATCATTAAATCCAAGATTCTTAGAAACCTTCTATTGTGACCTTTACATTTTATATATCCTTGATCATGAAATATAAATGCATATTAAGATTCCTATGCCGCGTGTGGGTATAAATCCAATAGGTCAACACCAATGGATCCTTAACATAAGTGTATATGTATATAAAGGTTTATGTCATGATGGAACGGTAAATTTTCACATGAGAATGAAGTCAATCATATAAAAAGATATCATGAACTAACCAAGATTCCACAAACCTTGAATTTACCCATTTCTGTACCTTTATAGTAGAATATCATTAGTAGTTAACATATGGCTTAGATCATGCTATGTGTCTCCATCCACCATTTTGGATGATGAACATTACACTTTTAATGAACAAATCCATTCTCACCTTTAAGAGATATTCATACTCATGACTCATGGATACTTTATCTCCTTTGATATTACACATGCTTGGCCCACCTAAATTAATAGAACTCTACACATATGCAAGGAAATTCCCCATTAGTAGATCATATAAGTATATGGTCCCTCTTTTAATGGAATATGGAATTCCCCCAATAAAATAAATACACTTCATGTCAGAAACTGAGAATCTTATGTAGAGCCACAACCATTGAGTCATGTTTCCCATGATTTCCCTCTAAGGGGATGGCTAAGTCCATCAGGGCCACATGTCAACCTAAAATCTAAAAATTTATTCCACTAGCTATGTAAAAATCCACATGTCAGGCATAACCTAACAAGGAGCAATATATCATAAAAGTTAATCCAAATGCTATGAAATATTACACAATTAATACAAAAAATAAAAAGGAATAACATGGAATATAAAACATTTAATGGGATATGAAATGATACACAAGTGAGGAAAAAATAGTAAAAAATAAAAATGGTATATAAAATACTCCACAACTATAAATTAACCACATATAAGGCATGATATAGGAAGGAACACACAATCTATACAAAAAAAGTTATCAAAGGATATCAGCACATGCTAAACATACCATATAATGATAGGGTCTCTACATTTTTCTCATACAAACAACCTATCAAGGAAAATAACTATATACAAAGGTCCAAGACGATAAGTAATTCTTACCTTTAGTGCATTAATTACAATTTCCATGATCCACCAAGGAACATTACCAGAATCAAATCCCTACACAAAAATTTAGTATAACAAGTCCCAATCCATCAATATATAACCTATTAGATTGGAATTAAAGGAAATAATCATTATAAGGGGTGAAATATACATCAACATACCAAAAGGGATTCACTGTTAATGGTATATCTAGATCCCCTCAAGGAAGTGATGCCAATTCTCTAGATAAGGAATCTATCCAACAAACAACTTAGAATTATCCCTTAGATTACATTATAATTCATATATCTATGAAATATTTATTTTATTTGTGATTTATATAAAGATATAAATGGGATATCTAGGATACACATGAATAAAATATGAAGAAACAACCACTTACCTTGAATCAGCGTGAACCAATGCTCTAAATAATCTGGGTTTAGAGTATGGAGGGAGAAGAACCACCAAGACTCACCACTGGATCCCTTATATTCGACATTCCTTGTAATAGGAGAATTAATTAATAGTTTTATAGAGTTTTTGGGTTTAAATTAAATTTTTTGATTAATTTAAACCCCACACATGGTTTGGTCACACATTTTTATAATCCTTGTGCAAAATATGTGAGGATTTCTTCCTTTTCTAGGAACCCACATGGTTTGGATGTATAATTTTATAAACCTCGCACCAACCCTAATTTTCTCCTTTGTCCTTATCTATAAGGTTTTCTAGGGAAATATTAAATAGTTAGCTTTAATGATGAACCAGCCATGATCTACCCAATATCCATATATAAACAAGATGTATGGTTTTTTTGGGAAGAACTGCGTGGTTTCCCTTAACCATGAACCCCCTCACAGGCCTATAAGAATATAAAAAATGAAATAGAAGACATGTAAGAACTTAAATACGAAAATTGTAACTGAAAAACACTTAAATAAGGGACGGATGTATGATATAAGGTACTTGAAAAAACTTCAGGACATTACATCCATCATATTATACAACATTCAACTGATCTTTACCCTTTCATAATTCATGAATCATAACATTTTCATGAGTCTTGGAGAGCCTATGAAATTTATATTTATGGAATCAATATGAAACCACCAATGATATCCATAGATAATATACATAAATCTATTATTGTACAAAAAAAAAACAAAATAAACTCTAAACCACTCCACACCATGTTCATCAAGCCAAGAGTGAGCACTTTACTTACTCCAATAAGTGCCAGAGATGAATGTTTTACCCATGGTATATAATACTTTAAGAACCCTTATACTTATAAATAATTCAATACTACACATTATTACACACCCATTAAAAACCCAAAAAACCATTGAATACCATTCATAATGATTCCTCAATGGCACACCAAAAATCATACCACAAATCCTGTAATTATCCAATTATCGTTCCATCCACTGATTTAACAGACCAACACAACCAAAGCATATAGAGAACCCACTCCCGTTTTGTGATCTTATTAACCATACATATCCTATGGATATCCCTATCATGTATCCCTCTTTCAAATCAATGTAAAACATAATACAATATAATATTACTAATTATAGGGGATACCACTAGACAACCAGTGGTTAAAACCTCCTCATGGGTCTTATCCTATGTTTACAGGATCCAAACAACCTCATCCCTAAATTGAGTATAAATCCCAAAATATATAGGTCTAGAACTACTAATATGAACTTAAATCAACACCTATCATAGTAATCATCACCACTCCCATCAAACTAAAACTAAAACGTTCCCCCCATGACCTCATAAGTCACACCCTTTATGTTCTTAAGGAACCAAATGAAGCCACATAACCCAAGAACATAGTTTTTCAAAACATGGTGACTTTCCTCACAAGAAATATATCTATAAAAAATAAGATACATAAAAAGAGTATCCCATTGATACCCAAATGATACTACCACCAGTTATCTCATAATAATGATAGAAATTATAAGTTGTTTCATAATTGGTAATATAAATGAACATACCCACATTTGTAAATCACATGACACTTTAATAAACATAAAACATAGTATAATATTGGAATCACCTACCTCATACTAGTATAATCCTTTATGACAAGCCCCATAATATGATTCTACCTGAGGATTAAGAGAGTGGGAAATCATAGAATAAACTAAAAAAATGGATATTTTAATTAAAACATGCAACAATTGTGTTGCAATTAGAAATAAAAAAATGAAGAACATAAAAGAACGGTTAACCTTATCTATGGATACCTTGTATGATAGATATATTTAATAACTAACACCTAATGGGGAGGATCCATTCTTGAAAAAGGAGAGAGTAAAACAAGAGATAAGAGAGAACTCCCTATTTGACTGAAAAAAATGAAGGGCTCCCCTCCTTTTATAATTAATCCAAAAAATAATTTTTTAAAAATAAGAATTTTCATATAAGGTCCCTGATCACCAATTTTGGGTAACGAAATAAAACCGAGTTCTTTACCTAGGTCCACCAGGTGGCCGATGGACCTCATAGAGCCACCTACATCTTTTCCTAGCCCATCGGGTACCCAGTACCAGGATACCAGGTACCCAATGCCTTATGAAATCAAAAGAAATATCCCAACACCTATTCCAAATTCATGAATCCAAACTCCAAGGCTCCTCTAACCCCTTAAACACCTAAACATGCCTAAAAAATATAGTTAGGCTACACTTAGACCAAAATTACCTGACATGAATAATCATGTCATCACAATAACCAATCATATGAGAAATGGAAAATAGAAGACATGCGAAGGGTATAAATCATTAAGAACATATTGATAATCAAGGATTTATTCAAATATAAGGGATTTATTAGTATATGGAGGCTTTTTTTATTAAAAAAGTTTCTGTTTTTTTGTTACTTTAGAATAAAATGACATATTATGATGAATCCAAAAGTAATTTGGAAGGTGAATCAATTAGAAATTAAAAAAGGATAATAAGATCTTATCCTTCATATCAGAAAAGAAATTTATCCAATGGATATTTCAATTACAATAGATTTTAGTATGAACCCATTAATTATAGGAAGATAAAAAGCGTGTATTCTCTCCATGGATGTCAAATAATGAATGATGTGAAAAACTCTAACCAAATTTCCCTCAAGAAATAAATTTTATCCATTAAAAAAAGAACAGTATGAATTGATTTCATATAGTAAAGGGAATTTGAAGAGGAAAACCTGTGTCTAAACTCATCATTGAATTTCTTAAAAAGAAAATATGTTAATTACAGAATAAATACATACACTTTTTAGAATTTATTTAAAAGGGATGAAGAATAATAGTACCCTGATATTTGATAGTGGGTGTTTATCACACTTTATAGACAATATGAATGTTATAAAAAATGTGAAAATAAGAGTTTATGTAATGTTATGGTTTGGAAATGATAGATATATAGTGATTATAATAAGTGGGAAAAC
This sequence comes from Viscum album, assembly GCA_963277665.1. Classification (NCBI taxonomy): domain Eukaryota; kingdom Viridiplantae; phylum Streptophyta; class Magnoliopsida; order Santalales; family Viscaceae; genus Viscum; species Viscum album. Next base: position 919,859,849 of record OY728131.1, read on the forward strand.
CTATTTAGATTGAGATGAATTGAAAAATAATGAATTTTCCTATATTTATAGTTTATGCCACAATTTTTTGAGTGTGATTCATTTATGAGACTCAAGATTGGAATTTACCTTTATCTATAAAGTTGACTATATCAAGGGAAAAACCCAAAATTTATCTAATACAAGGACAAATAATAACTAATAATTTGTATCAGGTGGATAAAAATAAGAACAGTTATCTCCTAATAATTGAATAATAATATATTTTTTTAATATTAAAGGATTGGTCAAATCCACTATAAAATCGTGGAAAATATTTGAAAATCAAAAGAACCAATGGTTTTTATAGTGTTAAGTGGAATATATAAAAGACATGTGATACATGATTATGAGGAAAGATGGTGAGAAATACCTTTCATCAAAATATTAAATGAGAATAAAATATAATGGATTTGATTCAGAGTGATTTATATTGTTTAATTATTAAATTCAAAACTAGATAAGAAAAATATATCATCCTATTTATTAATGAATATAGTAGTACATGATGTGAAAAGTTCATGCATTAAAAAAGAGAAGTGATGGAATGTATAAATATAGTGACCCATACATTTCATATATACATATCACATATTAATATATGAATATTAATTACATAACATAACGATCCATTCTAGAATCATATATGCATAGTTCCATTTGATACTTGAAAAAAATAAAAAAATGGTTCATAAAAGATATAAATAATCTCACACTAATTTCTTCATAACTAGACCCCTTCTTAAAAATATCATACTGAGTACCTTTATTCATAACCCTAGGAAAGGAACCATAAGAAAGGGTGATCTCAGATGCCCATTAAGGGTAAATAAACGATATATTAATAATAACTTGATAATAATTATGAACACAATGTTATAAAAATAAGGTAATAATATTTCAAAATATTACCCTATATATCCTGGATCATAATCCTATACCATGGAATAAAACATAGTGGTTTATAAGACATGAATCATAAAAAAAATCCAAGAACATGATCCGTGAGAGCATAACATTGGAATAAGTAATAAGTGTGTAAAATACACATAATAATAGATAATCAATTACTTTGTAGTCAAGACTCATTTATAATACTATCATAGTGGAATGAGTCCACTCCCTAAACCATCATTGTAGTCAAGGTTCACTCGTAAGACTATCATAGTGGAAAAATATGATTACTGAAATGGTTTCACTCCCAATTCTAGCACTGTTTATATAACGAGATATAAATATTTAAATAATGAATTTGAGGGAGGTATGGGTCCCAACGATCTTTGGTTATAATGTGACCACCATCCTTGTTTATAATATAACCACCATCCTTGGTTATAATGTAACCACCAACCTTAGTTATAACATAAATAACATCCTTCATTATAACATAAAGTCTATCCTTAGTTATAATGTCACTATTTTCATTAATTAAAACCATACATATTTTTTCCACAAGATCATAAAACATTCCATATATCATAAAATCACAACCCATTCAAAGAAACCTAGTTTTATAAACATTTCATCCATTCATCCTCGCATAACCCATTGTAAATAAATGGTTTCATAAACATATCATCAATATAAAAATTAACCACCCAAAAAGGAATAAGGATGGTTCCATTGGATCATAACTTTATTAAATAATAATTATCATTGAAGGATGTTATTTTTCATGATAAATTCATTAAAAGGACACTGAAATATTCCTTAAGAAAAAAACTATCCAATTTTAAAAATCACTTTAAAACAAAAAATCTACAAAATTATGGAAAATATTTTCTTTTAAAATAACCTTGTTAAATTGTAAATAAATATTAAAAACATTTAGAAGTAATTATGTAATTAAATTATATTCATTCTTTATAAGTTAAAATAAAAAATTATTTTCACATTTTTAGTACAAAGACAAAAAAGTCACTAATTCAGAAAATGAAAAGGAGATTCTTTTTGAACCTTTTTTTAAAAATTAAAACATGGGTTAAAATTTCTTTAAAAAATATTATAAGAATGGTAAAAATATTCTTCAAAACATTTTTAGAAAACATGTGTATGGATGGAAATTTTTTTCTGATCGAATAGAGAAATAAAGTTGTTTTTTATTAAAAAAATAATTTTTATATACAGTAAATAAGGTAAAAAAATGGAAGGAAACAATTTATTATAAACAAAAACCAAGGTATAAAAAAATTAATGAGTTTCTAGAGGGATTTATCATAGGGTTCCATCATCAAAAACTTAATAATAAATATTCATGATAAAAAATGAGATTGTAACAAAAATCCCTTACCACTTTGGTAATTTTGAATCATAATCCCCATAAAAGAAATAAACTTATATGTAAATGTGAATCCACATAACATTGATAGTATGATTCATAAAATATATTTATGGTAAGTATATACACTACACAAAAGAAACGATTGGTGAATATTTCATGTGTCCCATGAAAATAAGAGTAAGACAAAAATACCTTACATTAGGTACAAATTCTTTTGTACGCATTAAATCATAATGTATAATAAATATAGATTTATTATAAATATATTATAGAGTAATAATAATATATATAATATCATATATTAATTAATTATATCCTTTTATCACCCATTTTTTAACACTTCTTTATTAAAATCACTATTCTGAGTGATATCTACTTCATTTTTCATGTATTTTATGGTTCAATAGTTTTGGTCCTTGTATTTTAATCATGGTTCCATAATGTATATAATTTTAATAATTATATAAATATTACATATATATTCATTAAATTCATTTTTATATTTATTCATCAAATATAGAGATTGAAAAATTAATTAAACCGTTCATGGAGAGGGTAGGTCGTACGAATGCATGAATGCTATTTTCATTTTTTGATGGATGGAATACAAAAGGAAAATAATAAGTCACCATTAAGAAACATTATTATATCACATATATATATATAATATATTCATTAAATCCACCCATATTATCACCCAAGTAAAATACAAATGAAAAACTATTCACATCACTTTATGGAGGTGGCAGTCCACCCGTAAGCACGATCGACGTTATTGTTTTAGAATGATTTTAAAGTTAAGAAGTTAGATAAGATATTATCATTATAGAATTATAATTATTTCATAATTATAATATATTAGTATTAATCTCAAAATAATAATCACCCATGAAATATGGTGATGTAAAGTGAATTTTATCTATATGTGGTGATGGTAAACCACACTTATAGACAACGATACTTTCATTTCCCATTTGATGTAAATAATGTGAATATAGGTTTTTTATTAATAATAAAAATATTAAAATTTATTTAGGATACTTAATTAAATATTTTATGAATAATATAATATATTTATATGAGGTAACATAATAATTAAAAATAAAGTTACTGGTTAAGGTGATTACCACTTCTTTGAAATAACTCCTTTAGAGCTCCTCTTAAGGGCTCTAGGTTTGGTGCTTTTGGGAATATAGGAACCTATATAATGTATATAGGGGATTTTATAAGAGAAAATGGAAGAGTTTATACATTCTAGAAGGCTTAAGGTGGTGTGAAGAAGAGAAAGGAGGGGTTCCCATTTATAATTAAGGGGGATGGGATCTCTTAGAATTTCATAAAATATTAAAATTAAAATACATTTTATGTTGATATAAAACAAGACAAAAAATTGATAATATTATAAGATAATATGAGTATTAATATAAATAATCTCATCCAATAAAAGTTGGATAAGTTTCGATCACATTTTAACCCTTATCTTTTTTAAGCCTTTGTTAACCCTTTTGGAAATCAACATAATATTAAAATTTTATACACTTTAAGGGTTAATAATGATACTATAAAATGAAAAAAGGCCAAAAAATAGACCATGATTTATAATTACAATCATATCCCATTAATTTGGATTAATTTTATATCATTTAATAAAATATTATTTATTATAAAATATCATTAATATAATTTTTAACACTACTCATTTAATTTGACTTTAAAGACATTGAGATGAAGGAGGATTTAGAATATAATGTTTATAAGCCTCACTATTATTTCATTTAGAAATATTAAATTCAAGTGTAAAATTAGATCATTCAAATTATATCACTTTTAATATTTTCCAAATCAATTATTTTATTTTCATGTTAGTTGAATAAATACGGTATTAGTGTTGCACAAACATCTAAGGTAATTATATAATTTATAAAAACAATAAACAAATTCCTATAATGAAAATAATTTAATTAATCTCAAAATATAAATTTATTTTCCTTTATAACATTATTTTTCCCCTATTTGTACATATAAGAGATATTTAAAACTAAAAGAGTGACATTTTGTAACCTCAATTGTTTTAAATATTATACAGGCTATTTTAATAGAAAAGTTTCAGTTAAAAAACTAAATTTAAATAATAAGGTGATAAGGGTCCAATTAAATTCATATAATAAGAATTATGACTAAAAAGTATGGTCTTATCACTCCATTTTAACCTAGATTAACCCAATTTAGCCTTTACCGAAGTGATAAATTTTAACATGGTAACTATTCATATTGAAAAAAATAAAATTGACTATTTAAAAAATTTGAACAAATTAATTAGAAATATTTAATCCATTTTATTATATTCAACACCTATAATTGTAAGAAATAAATTTTAAAACAAGTGTGCAAAACGCAACGAAAACCTCGCTTAAAAAAATACAGGTTTTAAGCATAAACTGGTTTTATTATTTTACAACACCTAGAAAATTGTAAGAATAGTGTTATAAAATATTATTGAGTATAGAATATATATATTTAAATCACATAATTCAAATTTTTTTATTAATTTAATTTATTAAAATAAAAACAATTTCACGCGTAAAAATAGTTTTCCAAGAAAATGTATTTTTATGTTTAAAAATATTTTTAAACTAAATAAAAAAATAAATTGATTCCATTTTAATTTAATATATTTTATTTAAATATATTATAACTAATTTTACTTTGAAACCATTTTAAAATGAAATGTATCTTTGTCCATTCTTGAAAAAAAATACAGTTTTCTATTAAAATCATTATTTTTTCAATATTCACTCTAAAATAAATCTTTTCATATTTTTTTTTAAATCATCCTAAAATAATTTTAATATTATAATTTCATAAATTGTGTTAATTTTATATAAGTTGTAAAATTTATAAAAATTAATCATACAATTTTCTTGAAAAAGTAACAAAAATCCATTTTAAAGTGAAGTTATTTTTAATGATTAATTATTTACTAATCATTTATAAATAAATTTACATATTTTTGATAAAGTTGTTAATACTATTTATACCATATAATTTAATAGGTATGTAATATCTCTAGAAATAAATAATAATTTAATAACATATAGTAGTTAGTTTAAACTCAGAGTTGTGTGTAATGCAAGCAATCAAAGAAATTAATCATAATTGAAAACCATTTCATAAAATCTATGGGAGTTAACTTATACCCCATTTAATATATTGTTTCCTCACAATTTTTAATTGTCCTTAGTAATCAAGGGTTTGATATTTGGAAATTCATTTATTGAAAACAAACGTCGTAAAATGGGTTAGTAAAACTTCCTCTTGATAAGAGAGAATGATAAATATGAAGGTCATCTGGAATAAGACAAAACTTTTTTTCTGAATAGTATAACATTAATGGGAAGTGAAAACATGGATATAGAAGAGAAAAATAATTCCCAAGGACTAGTAGATAGTGATATAGAATATGGTTAGAAGAAAGTTAATAACCAAAAATCCTTAAATTTTTTATGTTTGAAAAACCCATTAATTCATAATAAATGAAAGTAATAGGACACTATTTTTATTTCAAGATCCATTTCCTAGAGTTGAGGATCACCTTTTCTATATAGACCAAGAACATAAGGAATGTACTTACAGAATACGTATAATTTCATCCTTTAATCACTTTTCACCATAATATAATTTTTTTCTTCCAAACGAGGAGTTTCCCAGATTATTATTTTTATGACGAGAGCACTAAAATAAACTTCTAATAGATTATAAAATTATATAAATATATTCCTCCTAAACTTATGCATTAATCAAAACCAAATATGGTAATAATAAGGTAAGATAATTCTAACAATATATAAACCTTCATATGAATAAATACAACATTAATCTTCAAATATTTTATAATAATATCTATGTTTCAACTCAATAAATAATTCTACATCCCAAATTACTTCAATAACCTCAACATTAAAGAATGTTTTAACCTCAAGTCTATCTCATACCCTTCAACCAAAATACCAAAATAATTAATTGCATTCATCACAAATAATATTTCATGTGAAATCGCTTATTAAAACTAAAACCAAAGTATGGTCACGAAAAATATCATTTATCATCATGATAATCCAATATATAATCTTATTATATAGTGGAATTTACCCAAAACATAATGTATCAAATTTATATTATAACCTGAAAGGTAATCCATACCTTGAACATAAATGTCCCCAAAAATATTTCCTTTTTAATGAATCACTTTTCAACCATAAAGATTATATATATCCCACTATCCAATAGAGCATAATTAACTTAACATCAAATCATATACCTACCCCAAATGGTATTTAAACATCAATATAGTATAAAAATCCCATCACTAAAAACATTAAAAAGGGGGTGTTGATTCTTCCGAACTTATGATCAATCTTAAAATTATAAACCCATGATAGTATCTATAATATTAATGTAAAACTCATATAAAACCAATATTATACCAAAATTAATACAATATTTGTTATTTAAATAAGTTCATCACTGGTGAATATTAAACATAAATCCAAAAATTCAATAAACACCATCAAAGATTAACTAAATCACTTTTTTAAAAAATCATAATCCAATTTCAAAGCTACCAATACAATCAATTTCAGTCATCTGTTTTTCCAAAATAATAATTATTAACTCAAAATAAGACACATATTAATTTTTATCTTTTCTATTAATCTCGTGTTCCCCAAAAATATCTCCTTACAACTAAATCAATTTTATTGGTTATTAGTACCATTCAAAACATGTTTTCAAATACTTAAATAAAAACAACTATGGAACAATAATTATATGTTCCATGACTTTATAACTGGTATATCATTTGTATAAAACTTAGAGAACATATATTATGAATCAAAGTACATAATAATTCAATCATCCCAATCCCTTCTTAGAACATTAAATAGGATTCATCATATTAATCTTCAATACTTCTTCCCTAAAATATAAAATATAAATCTTGTATTATGATTCATAAACATCAATTTAATCATGATTATTAATTTTAACATAATCAATACTATTAAAAAAACCATTCCTTTTATACATCATTAATATCCTATCCATCATCATGAGTGAAAAAATTAATCTTAAAACCTTACTGATTCTTTTCTTGAGCTTTAACTCTAGGACTTTGATTTTTATAATTCCCATACATTCCACATTTAAAACATTTATTCATCGAGGATACCTTAAGGAGACCATTATTATCATACATTTAATTGATTTAACTCTTCATTTTTCCTTAATAATTACTTTCTTCATGTCCCTCTTTTCCACACTCAAAAAATCTTAATATTATTCTGATACATTAACTTGAGTTCTTATTCTGATATTCTAGACATGTTGGAAGATGAATATTATTTCCTATATATCTTTATAAAATTCAATATTTCTATTATTAGGCATGTTAAGAAACTCACCAAAGTTGATATTGTTAACCATATAACAATATAACTTGATGGAATAATCACATAGTTTTTTATTCCACATATTATTTACTTGGTTGTACATTAGAAAAATAATTCCATTGACCATCACATTAAACATGATTACCTAGGGTTCTAACCATTGACTTAAAATAAAAATCATAGTGGGGGGAATATTAATCAAAGTGGAAAACCACATAATTAGGGAAAATCATTTAAACTATGTCTAAATAGAGACACATTTTTTAATGAAACCATAGGGTTAACCTAGTTTATTCCTAATAATTAACAAAAATTTTGGATTTTATCCTACAGTTATACTTCTCCCTAGGGGTTTCATTAATTTTTATCAACGTAGTTTCTAAATGTTAACTAAACATTATTCTGATACCAACTATAATAAACCATTCTTTTCATACATAGATATCACATCTTAATACATGAATATTAATTACATAACATAATGATCCATGCTAGAATAATATAGGTATAGTGACTTTGGAACCTTGGAAAAATAAATTACTTCATAAAAGATATACATCATATCCCCCCCTATGTTATTCATAAATAACACCATTCTTAAAAAAATATCATACATAATACCTTTATTCATAAACTGTGGAAAGGAAACATAAGAAAGGGTTATCTCAAATGCTCAGAAAGGGTAGAAAAGATTGATACCAATGATCACTTCAGCATAACAATGAATATAAGGTTATGAGAACATGATATTACTATTCATAAATCATACACTATATATCATAGTTCATAATCCAAAGTCATGGTATAAAAATTGAGAGTTCATAAGACATTATTCATAAAGGAATAAAAGAAAATGATCCATGAGAGAATAAAATTTGCATACGACATAAGTTTGTGGCATAAAAATAATTATAGAAAATCATTTACTTAGTAGTCAAGGGTTATTTCTAATATTATCATAGTGGAATGGTTTCACTCCCCAAACCATCACAGTAGTCAAGGTTCACTCCCAAGACTATCAAAGTGGATAAATCCCCTTATTGAACTGGGTTCACTTCCCATTACATCATTATTTATCTCACAAGACTTTAATATTTACCGAATGAATTGGAGGGAGATATAAGTCTCAACCATATTTGGTTATAAAACAACCACTGTCCTTGGTTACAATGTAACCACCATCCTTGGTTATATCCTAACCACTGACCTTAGTTATAAAATGACAAATATCCTTGGTTATAATATAACCACCACCCTTTTTTAGGACACGACCACTATCCATAATAGAAAATATTAATATGTGTTCCAGAAGATCATAAAACATTCATCATATTATCACATCATAACCCATGCAAAGAAAACATGTTTTGTTAACATTTTATCCATTCATCATAGAATAACCCATGGAAAATAAATGGGTTTTATAAACATCTCATCAATAAAAACATTAACTTCCTTGAAAAAAAATAAGGAAGGTTACATTGGATCACATCCATATAAAAGCATAATTAACATCAAATATTTTATAATATATGAAAATTTATTTGAAATATAATTGAAATATTTCTCTATGAAAATAACCTTTACATTTTTAAAATCACTTATAAAATACAAAATTTTCCAAAATATATTGGAAAAACATTTCTTTGAAAAGAACCTTGGTAACTTCTAAAGGTATATTCAAAAATATCAGTGGTCATGAAGGTGATAAATTTTTTTCATTACATATTAAAATAAAACACCCCTTTCACTTTTTTTAAAAGTATAAAAGTACCTTATTTTGAAAATGATAAGATATTTTTTTTAAACCATTTTAAAAAAATTAAATCATGGTTAAAATTGAATTTAAACAATCATAGTTGAATAGTAAAAATCTTCTTTCAAACATTTTTATAAAACATAGATATGGAAGAAATTTTTTTTGACTGAAGAGAGGAATAAAGATGACTTTAATTAAAAAAACATTCTAGTCTATTGAGTAATTAAAGTGAGGAAAATGAAATTAAAACTTGTATTCTAAATAAATATAAGATTAAAATAAATATCATGAAATTATTTAGATATATATTATAGGATTTCATTATCATAAACTAAATCATAAAAAATCCTAATAAACAATGAGATTATAACATAAAACCCTTACCACTTTGGTACTATTGAGTCATATGACCCATGAAATAAATAACCTTATATTAAATGTAAATCCACAAAAATTTAATAATATGAATCATAAAAAAAATCATGATAAATATGTACAACACATACAAGAAAAAAATGGGGAGTATGACTTGTGTCCTGCAAAAATAAAAGTGAGATGAGAATCCCTTACCTTAGGTCTGAATTTCTTCATACTCATTAAAACCTAATTTATAAATAATATGGGCTTATTATAAATAAATTAAATAAACATACTCATATATATATATAATATCATATTTTATTTATTTATAACCTTCTATTACTTTTTTCTTAACACTTCTTTATTAAAATCACTGTTATGGGTGACATCTGCTTTGTTTTTCATGTATGTTCTAGTTTGGTAGTTTTGGTACTTTTATTTTGATCATGTTTCCATAATATATAGAATCTTAATAATGATATAAATGTAAAATTTATTCCTTATATATACTTTTAGTGTCAGTTATACAATATAGAGTTAGATAAATAAATTACATTATTCTTGCAGATGATGGGTTATGCATACACAAGATTGTTGTTTTCATTTTTTGATGGATGTAATGAAATAAAGTTAAATATCAAATAATCTTTATAGAATCATTATTATATAATATATATTATATATATTCATTAATTACGTATTTATTACCATATAAGTAAAATAAAAATAAAAAAATAACATCGCTTTGTGGAGGTGGTAGTCCACACATACACATGATCAATATTATCATTTTCCCAAAGTTTGGAAGGTAAAAAGGTAGATATGATATTATAAATCCAGAAGTATAATTATTTTATATTTTACATAGATAAATATTAATCACATCATAATAACCATCCATGAAATATGGTTATAGAGAATGAATTATATGGCTATGTGGAGACGGTGAGTCATACATATGCACAAGCGATACTTTCACTTACCATTTATTAAAAATAGGGATAATAGAGGTGGATTAATAATAATAATAATATTTAATTATATTTAATATTATTAATTTACTATTTTTTGAAGAATATAACGGATTTAAAGGATGTAAAATAATAATTAAAAAAAGTGATGAGTTAAATAGATTACATCTTCTTTGAAATAACTCTTTTAGATATCCTCTTAAGGGAGCAAGGATTGGTTTTTAGGAATACCAACACTAATAGAATTTGTAAAAGGGAGTTTATAATATAAATTTTCATAGTTTTTTCAATATATAAGGCTCAATGTGGTGTTAATAAGAGAAAGTATGAGTGCTCTTTTATAATTGAGGGTAGGTGCACTGTTGGAATATCAAAAAGTATTCAATTAATATAAATTAATTTTGATGCCCAAATTGGTAAAAATTGATAATATTAGAAACTAATATGAGGATGAGTCTAAATACTATAATACAATAAAATTTGGATAAGTTTTTATCATATTTGTACCCTAATGTTTTCGTTTTAACCCTTTGTTAAACATTTTGGCAACTACCGTAATAAAAAAATTTCTAAACTTTAAGGGTTACTAATGCTATTATAAAATAAAAAACCCATAAATGTACCATTTTTAATTTTTGAAATGATATCACATTAATTTTGAAGAATATAAGATTCTTTTTTTAAATATTATATCATTTTATAAAATATTATTTATTACAAAATATAATTAATGTCATTTTTAAAACTATTTATTTAATTTGGATTTAATTACATAAAAGGGGGATTTATAATATAATACTTCATAACATCCCTATTATGTCATATTGATCTATAAAATTCATGGTACATATTAAATCATTCAAATTATATCACTTTTAATATTTTTAAAATCATTTATTTTATTTTTTTGTTAAATGAATAAATACTATATCAGCATTGCACATGAATTTAAGGTAATTATAAAATTTATAGATATATAAATAAATATAAATAATTTAAATAATCTAATTAACATAAAAATAGACATGTATATTCATTCATAACTTAATTTTTTCCATAAGTGGACATATAAAGGGTATTTAATACTAAGAGAGTGATATTTTGTAACTTTCAATGATTTAAATAATATATAGGTAATTTTAATGGAAAAGTGTCAATTAAACAACTAAATTTTGAGAGTAATGTTATAATGGTCTAATTTCATATATAAAATAATAATTAGGATGAAAAATTATTTTATTGTCCCTTAGTATTAACCAATATTAACACGATTTATCCTTTACTAAGGTGATAAATTTTACCACGGTAACTATTACTATTGACCAAAAATAAATGGGAACTATTTACAAAATTTTAACCTTCTGATTCAAAATATGTAATCTATTTTTTCAAATTCAACACATAAAATTGTAATAAATTAATTATATAATAATTTCCCAAAATATGATGAAAATCACTTTTAAAAAAATATAGGGTTTAAGCATAAAACTGGGTTTATTCATATCCCATGCCTAAAATAAAATTATATGAATGTTAAAATATTTTATTTAGTATAATATATAAATATATATATATATAATTAAAATAAATCATGAACAATGATTAATTTAATTTATAAGATAAAATCACATTTCACGAATACAAATTGTTTTCCCAGAAATGAATTTTTATGTATAAAAATGTTTTTATACTAAATTCAGACATAAAATTGATTAAAAATAATATAATTGGATTTTTAAATATAATTGATCTAATTTTAATTTTAAATAATTTAAAAAATATAACTTTTTTACATTTATAAAACAAAAACAAAATTTTCAACAAAAATCGATATTTATTCAATATTCACTGGAAAATCAATATTTTTGGAATTTTTTTTAAAATTCATACTAAGGTAATATAAATATTTTAATTTTTAATTTTTTTCATTTTATAAAATCTCCACAAGTTATATAAAATTATCTTAATATATTCTCACAAAAGAAATAAAAGTCCTTTTTGGAGAATAAAATGACTACTAAAAATTGAGTGATTATTTACAAAGAAACTATCAATAAATATATATATATATATTTTATAAAGTGGTTAATCCTATTCATACACACATATTTAAAATATAGTTTATATTTTTCACATTAAAGATTATTTTAATTTCATATCGTGGTTTTTTTTAATTCAGAGTTGTGTGTAACACATACTATCGAAGATATTAAAATTAATTGGAAACTATTTCATAAAATATATATGTGTTAAAATATTTTTTAATAAATATTATAGAATAAAACATGAAGAAACATGAATACTATATTATTGGATAGTGCAGCAAAATAAACATCAATTGGAGTGGAACATTATTTAGAGAAATATGGAATGAATCATGATGTATATTCGGTAATGACCTCTTAATATAACAGAGTTATGAAAAGGATAAACTTAATAATTAACAACATGGATATAATATTGTTAATTGAGAGTGGTCTATCTCTCTATTATTATAAGTAAGTAGTAAATGTATCTATGTGCACCCAAAAAAGAAATTTTTATTCCAGGATAAGAGACGACATAATATGAAATGTGCCATGGATTGAAAACATCCTTCAATAATTTTAGAGTTTTTTTGAAGTAAGTTGTTTCATGTGGAATAAATAAATAAATAAATTTATAGATGGGTAATTAATGGATAAATTAATATTTATAGAAAGATACTGTAAGAGTAAAGCCTATAAATGTTTCAATAGAAGACTCAATTTTTTTTTTCAAATTAGTAATGTGAAAGTGGTTCAGAATGGAGATAAGGAAAATTATAGACATAATATATTTTAAGAAATATATGAAGAGGAATAGTATGGTGATAATAATTTTTTAGAAGATAAAAATATCTCAAATGATTATAATTCTAATTTTAGATAAAAGTATGAGCAACATTTTGAAGGATGTCAACCAATGGCTCAAACAAGGAGGGTAGGATTTGATATTGACCCAAGAAGTATTAGTAGAGACAAATATAATTCATTTTAAACTAATAGAATGATAAGTAAAAAATATATTTCTCTATTAAAATTTATAGGTCCAACTACATTTGAATTTGTGATAAAGAATAAATCATGGGTTAAATATATGAATGACTAATTGGACAAGATTGAAAAGAACAAGGCACAATATCTTATGGAAATACCTGAACATCATAATGTGGTTGGTAAAAATTTGGTATTCAAAGAAAAAATTGATGAAAATTGAAGAGTGATATAGAAAAAGGAAAGTCTAGTATGTAAAGATCATGCTAAGATTAATGGATTTGATGTTGAGGAAAAAAATTCACCTATTTAACGGTTGTAATCAATCAAAATTTTCTTTTTAGTGGTTGTTAAAATAAATTTTAAAGTATATCAAATTGATGTGAAGACCAAATTTTTAAATAGAGTTCAGAAGGAATTATTCTATATCATAAAACCCTTGGTATTCATTATCATAGATCTTGATATAAACATTTATTAGTTGAAATTTTCTCTATATGTATTGACAAAATCAACTCGTGTTTTCTATGGATGGCTAGTAAAATATCTAAGAAAGTTGTATTTTAAAAGTAGATGGGTTGATCACAATATCAATGTGAAAATCTCATATGAAGGATATCTCATGTAGATGATATATGTAGATGAAATCATCTTTAGTGGATTTAAGTAGAATTTTATTGATAGGTTTTCAAATATAATTATTATAGAATATAAGATTTCAATTATTAGATAACCAACCTACTTCCTGGGGTTGTAAACACATAAAAATAAAGGAAACACATTCATATCATAGGGGAATTATGAAAGATAATTATTAATGATGTTTTGAATATAATAGTTAAAGACATTTTCAACTTCAATAGTGACTAGAACTAAACATGGAAAACATGATGACATTAATATAGTGGGATAAAAACTATATAGAACAATAATTGAGATTTTATTGTATCTCACCATAATAAGACTAGATATCTTTTATGTTAAATGTTTGGAAGTAAAATTTCAATGTTTTTAAATTCAAGAACACCTCAAAATGGTGAATAAAATATTGAGATACACCTAGGAAACATTGAATTATTGATTGTTTTTCAATGTAGGGGAAAATTAATATTTTATAGCATACTCAAACATATACATGGCTAGATTTATTGATGAAAATAAATCTATGAGTTGTGGGGTATTTATTATTAGAAGATATTTAATTGGATGGATAAGTAAAATGTAAGAGTTTAAAATATGATAAATTATAGTAATAAATAAACATATTTTATTACAAAATGATGAATTACAAGTCAAATATATAGATTAATAATTATTTTGATAACTAATAATGAGTAATAGAAAAACAATCGAGTATAATATAAATGTATACTAGCTCATATTATCCAATAAAAAATCATAGATATAACAAGTATAGTATAAAATAAAAATAATAAAAATAATAAAATCCATGAAATCAAAATATTAAACTAACTAAAAATGATAATTATTAATTTTTGGATTAGTATGAATGAATTTATATAAGGTAAAAGTAAATATGGCTATTATATGACCAAAAACAATTATGGATGTTGTTGATATAATTGTTATAAAGTAACCATTATAATTAGTGTATATTAAGGTTATTAATAAGGGTTAATCATTTTATAAGGGATAAACAATGGACATAACCAATTATAACATCCCTTATAAAGTAAATGTATCAGATCTTGGGATGGAGGCAACATTACCGGGGTTCACCCTTGACCAACCCCAATCATAACTTCAATAATTAAGGTTTGAGAGGAATATCTATGATATACATTCTTTCTAGATTAAATCACAACTAGAAGAATGTTTTCCAAATCTCCCCATGAAATTAACACCATTTCACACTTTACTCTTAGGTCCCATACTTGTGTGATATGGGTTTATGTATCTTGGTGTAACTTAGTATTAATGTGAAAATTACATTAGTAGTGAAAGGGATTTTACTTAGATACCAATGTTACAACCAAGGTAATTTTAAACTAAATAATTTTAATATCTTATTAATATTAATTAACTAGATTTTATAGAATTATATTCATTATAAAAATATTACGTAATTTTTTAGTCAAAAAGAAAAATCTTTATATCTAACCAAATTGGGTTTTCAAGCATTATATAGTTTTATTTAAAAGATTTTTCTCCAAATTATAAAATTTTAATTTGACAAAAATAACTTTATTTCTCAATTAACCATGTAAAAATAATCTTATGATTAATTTTTGATAATTTCTTGAGAAGTTTTATTTTCTAACCAATAGTGAAAAATATCGAATTTTACTAAAAATTATATTTTATATTCAAGTATTTATAAATTAAAATTTTAATTTGGATTAATTTTAAAATTTAATTAGTTATTTTTTTAAAATAATCCATCAAATTTCATTTTAATAAACATTATACCTAAATTTGGTGTAGAAAAAATTTTATACTTAAAAATGTGATTTTTCGAAAAAAGCATTTTTCATCACATTTTAGAGGTTTAATTTTAAATTAAATTCTACAAATTTTGTAAATTGAATTTCATAAAATGGATTATATATTTTAACAATCATAATTTTTGTTAATTAATAATATTAACTTAATTTTTTTATAATTAATCATAAAAACAGTAAAAATCTTTTACCATAGTTAAGGTTAAAATAATTTCACCTGGGGTTAAACTAAAAGTATAAGGTTTAAAATCAACTAAAAATTTATATAAATTATATTTTATGGATATATTTTTACCCTATATCATATATGCTTCAAATATTTTCCATTTTAATCCTTTTTTCTTGAGTGAAACATTAATATATTTTTTCGTTTTAAAAATTCCAAATGTGTCCTATCCCCCACTTATAAAAGAGCACCCCCTATCCTATCCTATAAATAATTTAAGAAACAATTGGTTTAGATAAGACCTACCCAAATCCATTTTTTACCTCACTACCCATTTCTTAGATTCCTTGGTTGATAAAAAAACAACCTATAAAGACTTTAGGTGTTAACTTCTGAAGAAGAGGCATAGTTCATAACCAAAATTTTTTATTTTATTTATTTTTTAACCTCCTTAAAATATTCTTAAAATATTATGAAATAATAAAAATACTATATTACATATACTAATATGTTGTTATATTAATTTCATAACCAATATCTTTCCTTTTCTTCCATCAAATGGGAAAGAAAACCATCATTCGTGTGTATGGCAGACTACCGCCTTGCGAACCGATGTAATTTGTTTTCCATCACCTCTTATCAGATCTGGTTATAATTTTGGATTTAATATATATATATATATATATAATTTAATTAAAAACTTATCATTATTTAAACATAATAAATCATCTATTTTATTACCTTTACATCCATTGAAAAATGGTAAAGTCATTCGTGCGTACATGTCTATTACCACCTCCACAAAGAGACATGATTCAATTTTCATAACCATATAAAACGGAGGATATATATAAGTGTATTTAAAAAAATAATATCATATTTAAGATATAATGATCATTATATAAAGATAAAATAACAGTTAATTTATTTCCATCATGTTTTTTGAAAAATGGAAATGTAACTCATGCATGTGTACGACCTAACGTCTCCATGATTGTAACAAAATTAATTTTTCAAAACCATCATTGATATTTGGTTTTAAGGTATAATTAATATATAAAAATGATAATTATTTCATAATTATTATTCTAGATATGATTGAATAATTATCTCTTTGACTATAGTCAACTTACCAAAGTCATTTTTTACCTATTAGATGAATATCATCAAAACGAATCAAATGAATTTAACTGATTAAGTAATTGAATATAAATGGATAATAAATTAAATAAAAGGTATAATAAAATAGGAAAATGATATTAATAAATTAAATAATTAATATAATTTTATTATTTTAGAAGATAAATAATATACATAATGAGTAGGACTCGAGGTAAGGGACACTTTACCTTAAAAATAATGTTTTAGATGTTTTAAAGATTTATTTTATAAATAATTTTAATCCAAATCCATATTATTAAAAAATGGATGTATTTCTATTGACACAAATGAATAATAAATTAAAATTTAACCCACTTTTTTACTTTATTTGAAAGTTTTTCAAAAAGAAATTTTTTATAAAATCCATATGAAAAGTTTTGAAAAAAAGACCAAAAGAATATTCTATTTTAATGTATACATCATCAATGGGTTTTCCCACCAAAATAACCATTATTTAATATTTGGATTTATTTACAAGTTTTTATGTTTTCTTCAAATAAAAAATATACTTTCCATTAATATGGTTATTTTTAGAAAGGGTTTTAAATGGAATGTATATTTTAATATCTGAGAATATTTTCTTATGGGTGTAGAGAATATTATTATGAGTGTAATGATGAAAATAAATTATTTCATGTTTTAGGATTATGCTATGGTTCTTGGGAATTTTTTATGATGATGGGTGTGCCCTATATAACTTATGATGATGGGTGAACCCAATATAGTTCATGATGATAGGTGATATCGATATAACTCTATAATATATTGGGCAAAGGAATGAAGTTAACCAATTATGTTTATCCTAATAAATTATAATAATTTATCAGGTAGGGTTTTCCATTTATAATAGGAATTGTAAGTGTGATATGGAAATGATTTCCCAAGTTACCTACATCACTTTCCTCTTCTTTCTATGAGGTTTTTATGGAAATATTATGATTTATCAAGGTAAGATAATGAGTTTGCGATTAAAGGGAAGTTTATTCTACTTATTAAGGGTAAAATGTGAAAATTTTCATGAGTTTTTTAAGATTTTAGAGAAACGTTTAGGAGTTTTATTTTTTAATTTAAGTTTTATTATTAAATATTTTATCAATTTCTTTGGGTAGTGATGTAGATTTCTTGGGTAAGAAAATTATTATAATGAGTTCAATGATTATTTTTAAAAAATAATTTTTTCATGAGTATTTGTGAACTAATGAGTTTTTTTATTTATTTTTATATATCCCTTGCTGAAATTGTTTATCTCTATCCATGTTTTCAAATTATTCTCTTAAGGATTTAAGGATGAGTAGGGTAAAGGTTGAGATCAAAATGAAAATTTTGAAGATATATCATTAAACAAAATCATATATTAAAAGCTATGTATTGTGGAAAAAGTGGAAACTAAGAGGAAATTTACACTTTGTGATGTAATAATTATTTATGTAAGTATGGTGACCTAATTATCTAAAAATATAAACATAAATTCTCCCTAGGAATATAAGAAAAAAATTATTTTCTAAATAATGAATTTTATGGAATGTTTAAGGAAAGGTATTTATAGATGACAAAAGAGAAAAGATTTGTATAATTTTATAGGTTAAGATAATGTATGTAAATACCCTTAAGAGAATATAAATTATTGTTATCATGATAAATCTTTTAAATATTCCTTTGGTGCTGCATCTAAGCTATGTCTGTCTAGAATTTTTTTACATAAAGGAAATAAGGAATATGAAGTATAAAGGCACCAAGATGAAAATATACTTCCAAATCAGTATCCTGGAATAGTTGTAATTAGAAGTTATCAAATTGTTTCTACGATGTATTAATTTACATATGATATAAATAGAGGTGGTATCCTTGCTATAGAGAAACCAGATATAGAATAGAGGAACTTGTGGATAATGGGACATTTTATGAGACAACACCCTCCAATATTTAGTGGATATTTTGGATCATTGGTAGCCAATAGATGAATTAGATCTTAGTAAAATTCATTTGAAGTTTGGTGTTGTTTGAGTCATCAAAATTCAACTTTTTCTATTTACCATTTTGAAGGAGAAGATGATTAATAGTGTCCGATGGTTAAGAATACAAGATAAATGGAAG
The DNA here is from genome assembly GCA_963277665.1 of Viscum album. NCBI lineage: Eukaryota > Viridiplantae > Streptophyta > Magnoliopsida > Santalales > Viscaceae > Viscum > Viscum album. The sequence goes on from OY728131.1 coordinate 919,879,582, forward strand.
ACATTGATGTCATGTAATACTATAAACTTAATAATATTATCATTCAAAATTATTTTCTTAAGTCTATTTGACATAGGGTATAAAAACAATTATCATAATTAAGGTAAAAGTAGAAATATTCAGTGGGTTTTTATGAATAAAATTGAACATGATTAGAAATGTATGCACTAAATTGTATCCTATACATTTATAGTAAAATTAACTAGTTTAAATAGGGATTAATTTTAAGATACATAAGATATATGGACTCATTTAAATTTAAAAGTTGTGAATTTTTTTTTTGTTATGATGAGAAGGTGGAAATAGAGTTTTTCAATGATCTTGTGTCCTATGACAATAAGAAAAAAACATATCCATGTGGTAGTAAAATGGTATGAATTCATTAAATAAATCTAAACGTATGAAAATTATGTATTTAGTTTTTCATAGGTGTGGTGAAAAATCACATTTGGGAATGTCTTTTGACATCCTAGAAGTTCTTCTGATGTGGTGATTTTGGTTATGTGGATTGTTTTTGCAAATAAAAAATATTGGGTGTAGTAAGATCAATTTTTAATAAACAGACAGTAAATTTTTTTATATTTAATGAGATGAGTCATTATGTGGATGTGTGCCTGAATAAGAACATTAATGATGGGAATCAATAAGACTATAAATAAAAGGGTGTGGTTTAATCCTTTGAAATTACTATAGAAGATGTTGGGCCATTAAATGAAGTGGTTACACATACATTACATGGTTGTTTACATTTTGATAATGTGTTTTTTTAATTCATGTTCTACACACTCTTTCATTTCTGATAAATTTTCTATTAAATTGTAAATTTCACCTCAATAAATATACTGATAACTTTTGGTAAATGAACCTTTGGGTAGTATAAAGATAACAAGAATTTTCAAATTTTTTTCTGTTATCATATATGGGAAATTATTCCTTGAAAAATTGTTGTCTTTAACATTATGGAATTTAATGTTATTCTGGGTGTGGATTGGATTTCATTTTATCATGCTAAGACAGATTGTAGAGCTAAAGAAGTAATTTTCTTAAATTAATTTTACTTTATATATAACAATGAATTCATACCATTGATATAATATTAAGAAGATGAGAAACTATTGACATATGGAACTTAAATTTACCCTACTCATATAATTGAAAATAAATAAAATGTTTAGATTAGTGATGTTCTGGTATTAAAAAAATATTTTGATGTTTTTCCTCATCATTTTTTTGGTATTATACATGATTAAAAATTTTAGTTTACTGTTGACTTACAGCTTGATGCTATGAAAATTTCAAAACCCTCTCATTAAATATCTTAAGTCGAAATTTTAGAATTTAAAAATTAGTGAAAGGATTTTATTGATAAATTTCTCATTCATCTTAGAACTTCTCTACGGGATGCTCTTTTTTGGGTTGTTAGTAAATAAATATGGTTCCACGAGGATTTCTATTTATTATAGATCATTGAATTACATTACAAGTAAGAATAACTAACGTTTTCCTCATATTGATGAATTATTTTATTAGATCCAATGGAGTATTGTATTTTTTAATGGTTGATCTTAGGTTTTAGTTTTATTAGATGAAGGTGAAGGAATATTAAATCACTAATAAAACATTTCATACTTGGTATAGAAATTTGGGGTTTGTGGTTATGCCCTTTGGGTTGGATAATGCTCTAATTTTATTCATAGATCATATGAATAGAGTTTTGGAAAAATATTTGGATAGAATTTTGGATATGTTTTTTGATGATAATTGGTTTATTCAAAAATTTATTAAGATCATCAAAAATATACATGTTTTTTTAAAAAATTTGAAAGAATATAATTTATATGAAAAATTTAGTACGTGTGATTTTTGTTTATAATTGATTTCATTCATTGGAAATATCATAAATAGGGATAGAGTAACTATTTATCCTATTTAAACTAAATTGTTTGATGAGTGTCTAAGACATAAAAATGTTACCTATATTCATAGTTTTATTGGATTAAGAGGTTATTACTAGTGTTTTTTGAAAACAATGAATGGTTATCTAGACCTCTAACCATGTTAACATAAAAAATATTTAGGTTTATTTAAATAATTGAATTTGTTGAATGTTTCAAGTAATTGAAAATAATATTAGTTAATGATCTAGTTTTTTACCTACCATCTAGAAATGGTGACATTTTTATCTACAACGATGCTTAATTAAAGGGATCAGTTTGTGTTTTAATATAGAATTATTCGGTAATTTCTTTTATTTTTTTAGATAAAATAAAACCTCATGAGAGAAATTATCCAACACATGGCCCTGAAATGGAGGCTATTGTGTTCAATTTAAACATTTGGATACATCATTTATATACAAAAAAGTGTGAAATATATATTCATCATAAAAGTTTGAAGTATATATTCACTCAGAAAGAGTTAAAGATGATATATAGGAGGTGTATGGAATTGATAAAAAACTATGACTTCCTAGTTATTTATCATCCATGAGAGGAAAATATAGTAGTTGACGTTTTAAGTAAGAAAGAAAATTCATCATTAAGTATGCAATGTTTGGAACATGATCCTTTGGTAAATGATTTGATAAATATTGGTTTAGAAATTGTGTATGCAATAACTCCTTATATTTTGTTTTAGGTTCCAGTGAAATCATATTTTTTAGATAGAATTAAGAAATCACATAAGACAAATCATTAATTAAAGGAATAAGGTCTAATCTACCATGAAGGGTATGTTTCTAAAGTTTAATATTGATGAAGAAGGTGTTATTATATTTGGAAAGAGGTTGTGTGTGCCAAGTGATTCCCTATTAAAGGAAGAACTATTCAGTGAAGTTCACATATCTCCCTTTTCTATTCATTCTATAAGTACTAAAATTTATAGATACCATCAAGAGTATTACTAGTGAGATTTAATAAAGAAAGTTATTACTGATTTTACTATTAAATGTTTAACTTTTCAAGAGGTTAAAGATGAAAAAAATTATCAAAAGAGATGATTTATCCTTTTCCATTTTCATAGTGGAAATGGAAAAAAATATCCATAGATTTCCTGGTGGGATTATCGAAGATACATTGATGTAATAATGTGATTTGGTTTATTGTTGAATATTTAACAAAATATGTGAATTTTACTCCCATTCGAGATAATATGTATTTAGATCAAATTTTATAAATTTATGTTAAATAGATAATTAGTTTACATGGAATCTATCTTTACATTTTATCTAATTTTGATCACAAATTCACATAAAATTTCTACAAAGGACATCAGACGTCATTTGGTATTTAATTAAATTTTAGTACATCTTTTCATCCTCAATTTAATGGATAGTCAGAGTGAAAAATTTAGACATTAGAGGATATGTTTCAAGACTATTTAATAGAATATCAGGGAATTTGGGATAAATACATGAATATGTTTGATTTTTATTATAATAATAGTTTTAATTCTAGTATATACATGACACATTTTAAAGGATTATATGGAAAGTGATGTTGAACTCTATATTTTTTGGGATGAAGTCATGTAAGGAAACTTTAAGACCAAAATTGGTAGAAGAAATGTTTGAGAAGATAAAGATGATTCAGTAGCACATAAGGAAAGCTCAGAGCAAAAATAAAATTTATAAAGATAACCAAGGGAAAGATATTTCTTTTGGGGTAGGTGATCATGTTTTACTTAAAGTATCTCCATGGAAAAGTGTTATAAGTTTTGGTAAAAAGAGAGAGATAAGTCCATGGTTCATTAGACCATATGAAATCATGAAGAATATTTGATCAATTATTTACTTAGAGGCGTTACCTATGAGTTTATCTTAAGTACATAACATATTTCATGTTTCATTGTTAAGGAAATATATACAGGATTCATCTCAAGTTTTGATTAGTAAAGTAGTTGAGTTGGAAGAAAAAATTTATTATAAGGAATAAGAAGTATATATTATTGACTACATAGAGAAATTATTGTGAAATAAAGTGATTTAATAGGTTAATTGTTTGTGTAAAACCTATATGGTTAAAGAAGAAACATGAGAATTAGAAAATTTAAAAAATGAAAAATATACCCACTTATTTAATTAATGAATAAAATTGTGCAAGCATACTTTCCAAAAAGGGGTATAAAGTAAAAACCCAGTTAATTTTATGATAAATAATATCTATGTTTTATTATTATTCATTAATTATATTTTATATAGTTATATTCATTATAATAATTTTAGGTTATTTTTTAGTCAAAATAAAACAAAATTATTTCTAACTAAATTGGCCTGAATGGCCCAAAGGCCTTCATTTTTATTTTATTATGGACAATCCCCCATTTAAGGGTTGAAGGGAAACCTATACAAGACCCGCAAGCCCAAGGCATAATGCCTGACATGACATGAAAATACATGACCCAAAGGCCCAAAGGCATACCACGCCTAATACATGACCTGTAGTCCCAACCCACTAGAATTGCCCCTCCACAGCTTCTACATCATCGATCGTCTAGCTCCCCACCTTACATTGCTGATCGGCTAGCAATGCCCTGTACAAAGCTACACTATGCCTAGTCTCAATGGTAGTTTCCATAACCTCTCATTCTTCCAATCCGGTTAGCTCTGCATCTGGGAGTTGTTATTATTGTTGCTCTGATCCTCTTCTGCGGCCTGCTCTGTGTGAATTGGGCTACTAAATTGGGTTTTCATACATTATATGTGTTATTTAAAAGATTTATTTCAAAATTATGGAATTTAAATTTTAAAAACATGTACTTAATATTTCAATTCAACATTTCATAATTATATTAAGATTATTGTTTTAGAATTTTCTAATTTTTTTTATTTTTTAATGAATAGTGAAAAATACTAATTTTAATTGAAAAAAGTCTTTTATTTTTGAGTATTTAAAAATTAAAATTCTATTTTTTATTAAATTTAAATTTCAATTATTTAATTTTTATTACAAATTATTCAATAGTTGTTATTTTGATAAATATTATACTTTTATTTGGTATAAAAACATTTTTATAATTAAAATGTCATTTTTCTGAAAAACTGTTTTTCATTGTGTTTTGCTAGTTTAATTTCAAATTAAATTATACCAGTTCTATGAATTTAATTTGATAAAATGTATTACATATTTTTAGTTATCTTGATTAATATTAGGCAACAATTCTAACTTATTTTTGGGTAATAATGAATAGTAAAAGTAGTAAAAAAATGTTACCACTGTTAACGTTAAAAGTGGTTTAGTGATGGGTTAAACTAAAAAGATAAGGTTTAAAATGACCTAAAACCATGATTAGATTATATTTTATGTCCATACTGAGACCCTATATCATCTTATATTCTTAAATGGTCTATTTTGGATTAATTTTTCTTGAGTATGATATTACTATATTTTAATATTTTTTTAAATTCTAACTGTGTCCTCTCCCCCACATATAAAGGGAAACCCACTATCCCCCATTCTACACATTTCAAGAACTATTTTTTGACCAATAAATACCCAATTATATTCATTAAATACCTCTCAATTTCCTAATTGATATTATTTTATCATAACACCAACCTAGAAGGGCTTTAGGTATAAACCTTAAGATATTGTCCGACGAAGAGGTATAGTTCTTAATTGAGTGTTTTTATTTTATTTTTTATAACACCTTTTAATATTCTACAAACATTATGAAATAATAAAAATATTATATTTAATATAATAATTTTTTATTTTAATGTAATAACCTACATCCCTCTCCTTCTTCTATTAAATAGAAAACAATACCACTGTTCATGTGTACAACAGACAACAGCCTCACGAACAAATGTAATTCATTTTCTATAAACACCTCTGAAGGATGGCCATATTGATATATTCATTTTTATTAATGTTATATTTATCATTATTTATGGATAATATATAATAAACCTTCTTACATTACCATCCATTGAAAAATGATAACGTTGTTCATGCGTACGTGTAGATTACCACCACCAATAAGTGATGTGATTTTTTTTCATGACCACATCACAAGGATGATATATATAAGTTTATTTAAAGAAAAATATGATATTTATGATATAATCATCATTATAGAAATATATAATAATTCTTACCTTCTTTCCATCATGTTCATTGATAAATGGAAACATTACTCTTGCGTACATATGACCTATCATCTCCATGATTATAACATAAATCATTTTTCATTACCATATTTCATGGTTGGTTTTAATTTATAAATAATATATATGTATATGATAATTATTTCATGATTATTATTCTGTATATGATGGAATAGTGACCTCAGTGACCATATTCAACCATCCAAAGTCATTTTTTTCATGAGTCAAATATCATCAAAACACAGGATGTGAATTTAATTGATTAAGTAATTGAATATAACATGGTAATAAATTAAACAAAGGGATTTATAAACATGTAAATTTTATTAAAAAAGTTAATATTAAAAAAAAATTATTATTCCTAAAGATATATAATGTACATGAGGAGTTACACTTACGGTAAGGGACACTTTACCTTAAATAAATTGTTTTAAATGTTTTGAAGATTTATTTTATAAATATATTTATTACATGTCCATATTCTTAAAATTATTTTGTGGATTTATTTATATGGATATAAATGAATTATAAAGGACATTTTAAGTTAGTTTTTTCTTTCATTAGAAGGTTTTCAAAACAAATATTTTCATATATTTTATACAAAATACTTTGACAAAAAGAAAAAAGGAATATTCTATTTTAATGTATATGTCATAAATAATTTTTCCCACCACTATAATCATTATTTTATATTTTTATTTATATAAAATATTTAATTTCTTATTCAAATAAAAATATTCATTTATTTGTTTTGGATATTTTCATAATGGGGTTTAAATGGAATAAATATTTCAATATTTAGAAATTTTTTCTTATGGGTGAGAAGAATATTTTTATGTCAGTAATGATGAAAATTCAGGATTAAATGTGTTATGATTTTGTTATGGTTGGAATTTTTTAGGATGACAGGTGAGCCCGATATAATTCAGAATGGTGGGTGAGCTTGATATAGCTCATAATGATGGGTGAACTCGATATACCTCTCCAATACATTTGGTAAAGGGATAGAGTTAACTGGTTAGGTTTCTCCTAATATATTAATAAAATTTATTGGGTAGGTTATTCTATTTGTAAGAATGATTGTAAGAGTGATATGAAAACTATTTCTTGAGTTATCTATATGATTTATCTAGGCATTCTCTTGGTTTGTACGGAAATCTTATTATTTATCAAGGTAAGATAATGAGATTAAGTTTAAATGTAAGTCTATGGTACTTCTTAAGGGTGAAATATAAAAAATTTCATGAGATTTTTAAGATTAAAATAATCCTTAACGTGTTTTATTTTTTTTCCTTTTGTATTTCTTATGAAATTATTTATAAAAATAATTAGGTGATGAAGTTTATTTGATGTGTAAGAAAATTTTTATTTTGAGCTCAATATTTATTTTGGAAAATGATAATTTTGTCTGTATTCACTGACTAAAATTTTATTTCCTTATTTTTATATGTCCCTTACTAAGAATTTTGTGCACATACAATATTTTCAAATTTTTTTCATAGGGTTTTACGGATACTTAGGGATAACTATGTGGTCAAAATGAAAATTTTGAGGATATTTCTTAAAAAGAAAACATTTCATAACTTAAAAGTTGTGTATTGTGGAATAAATGGACACTTAGTGGAGGTGTAAACTTTTTGATTTAATATTTATTTATGTAAGGGCGGTGACATAATTTTCTAAAAAGTTAAACCTAAGATATATATGGGAATGCAATAAAATGAATTCTTGTTAAAGAATCAATTTAACTGATTATTTAATGTTGTATCCTTACAACTAAATTTTTATCAAATGTATCAAATTTATATTAAAAAAAAATGTATATAATTAGTTAATTTATTTTATAAAACATATTTCATATATAGAATTAATACATTGAAATTAACTAAGGGGTAAAATTTAGTATTTTTTGAATTCTTTTAAAATATGATAACAATGGAAAATATGGTAAATATACCATTATATATATAATCATGACTAAAATAAACCAAGGTAGGTATATTTTCAAATTTTTGTTACTAACCATGATAGTGGATCATTAAGGGAGGTAATGGGACACTATGAGATGTAGTTGATCACTTGGGATAATGAAAAAAAATAAAATATTTAATAATCTATACCATGGAATTTTAATTACCACACCAATAAATACCTAACCCTATTCTCATTTATATTAAAAAATAATAATTCTATCTTCAAATATCTATTAATTATTCTCTATTATATTTATCTTTTTAATCTTAAAGAGTTTGGTTTTTTTAGGGATCGGTTCTAGGATAGAATGATCAAGAGAGGAAAGGGTCCTTTCACTCTCTCCCTTTTCAATATCTATTTACATTTCTACTACAATATCCTTTTTCAATTTCCAATTTACTAATAAAATATTTTTTTAATATAAATATATGTACTTTTCTTATGATATCCTATATATTTGATACCCCATTTCACTAACTTAGATCACAGGTAAATCAAACCCTATTTTGTAAAAGTTCACTTTTCCATCAACGCGTGTTGACCTGGAAAGCCAATGAGCCTATAGATCAGGGCCATTTGTCCACCACATTACTTATAGAAATAGGTACTCTGGTCCACCAAAATCCTTTAAGATGAGTTACTTCGGGCCATCTAAACCTTTAGGATATCATATAATGGAACATGACTTTATGCTGGATCATTCCCGACCAGTGGATAAGTATAAGGGAAAAGGTTGGGCCTGATGATAAGATGGATGTGGAGGTTCTTTCATTGAGTGGATAGTGTGCACTAGTTAATGACCCCATATATAGGATAAAGTGATGAATAATAATATATGTGATGCTAGGACTAAAACTAGAGTGATAGATGCATACTATATGGAAAAATGGTTTATTCTATGGGGGGTTCATAGGCTTGGGACTTCGGGCCATTTACTAGCCTTGTTTCACTGAGCCGACATGCTATGTAATGGAATGGTGCCACTTATAATTTAGACCATGTAATAGTTCCATCTAAACCTAGTTAAAAAGGTCATTACCCAAAAATAAAATAAAAATATAAGGCCTCTAGACCATTAGAAGCATGCCAACATGTAATCTTATCCTTAAGGAAATTTTATATCCCAAATGTGAGTAAAATATGTGTGATTATATAATTTCTATAATTGGAGGGAATCAATCCATAATTTATTTGGTCTCCTACCATTGATATTACATGTATTTGGTTATCTAGACACATTGACCATCTTAATCTTTGCAAGCACCCGATAACTAGAATTTTTTATTCAATACATGAAAATGGTACCTATATGAAAATTATAAATCCATAATTATCATTAATAACTCTCAAAGGGATTCATCTAGACATATTTATTAATTAATTGAATAGTAAAACCTATTTTCATGATTGTATAATCCTTTATTATCTATGAGAAGAATCTTATATGTTAAGATTCACTAAGAAATAATTCTATGTATTTCAAAGTTGTCCATTCTTAAAAATTATGCCTTGAATTGCCCATAAAAGTTTAGTAAATGATGTAATGCATTCAACTAATATGTGATATGTGGTCCTGAAATTATATATCCCCTCAGCGAACTAGTATATATCATGGGGAAACGAAGACAGGGTAATGAGACCATCCTTACCCATTATGTATGATGTTTTGGAACAAGTCCTTGAAGATATGTGTACAATATCCATACTTATGAATTTCCATCATTTTTAAAATTATGAGACCATTTAATTTTATTTATGTGATTATCTATTTCCATTTTCATTCATGTATTGTGTTATGATTATGTATACATTGATATTGGTTCAATTTTTTTTTTCTATTTCCACTATATTTTTATGCCATTATTATCCCATGTTAGTGTTTTGAATCTACCCAAAAATCCAGTAACCAGAAACAAACCAACAAATGATGCCACACAATAGAAACTGGGTCATCTAGAAGGACCCCCTCATATTACTATATTATAAAAAGGATTCCATTCTACAGACAAACCATGAAAATATAAACCTTATACACATAAGCAAATTCACACCTCACATGAATTCAATATTAAAAAAATTAAGGAAAGAGACAAGAAGTTTTTCGATTTAAGAAAAATGTCTTATACCTATGGGATGAAAACTAATACCTTTTCTATTATAATTAGAAGCTATTAGAATTACACATCAACTGAAAAAGTAGTTTGTAAGGAATAATCATAGATATTTACACACCTATAATTCTATGATAATTTATCAGATCTGAATCACTATGAACATGGTCTCAACCTTCCTCGTATTCCTTTTAAGGAAGAATCCATCTATTTAATCTAGTTTTAGTAATATTATATCTTTAAGGAGGACCCTCTATTTAGAAATTTTACTGATAATCTTTAAAAACAACTTGAAACATGACCACCTGCCATAGTGAATAACCTAATTTATGCTTCCACCGGTAACATTTATTCACTATCTATCAAGATCTCCACCAATGTAAAAAACCATTAGATGGTATCATTGTCCAAACAACCTACCATCCACCAGAGAGATTTTATTTCTTGTCACTAAACCCCATGGTCGATTTATTTTCTATACCACTATAGTTAGTGGATGAAAAATAGATTTAGATTTCTAAAAATCTCCCATATGAAGACTAATTTAGGTAACCAATAATAAAATGTCCAACATTTTGGAACAAAATACTCTTATAACTTCTATAATAATAATAACTCATATTCTCCATTCTTACTCTTTTTCATACATGCCCCAGTAAGTTACAATATTGACTTATACTTTCTTGGACTAACACTTTGGTGAACATATATTTTGGATTATATTTTTTTGGATATCTTCAATTATTACAATAATTTATCCTCCATAATATTATAGATAATGTGATATTTCTTGTTTATGTGCTTCATATGAGGATATAATACAAGATTCTGAGCCAAATGGATTGAACTTTTATTTTCATATAATAACAATCCACCCTCATTACTCCTTTTGAGATCCTCCAATTGGTAAATCAAGAGTATCAGCTCCTTATTAATTCCATTACGAAAACATACTCAACTTTTTTATGAAAAAGTAATAAATAGCTACAGTTATGACTTCTAGCTGATTATTGTTCCTCCAATGGTGAACAGTAAACCTATGATGCTCTTCTAGTTATCTGAATCCCTAGTGAAGTCAACATCAATGTAACTCTATTATAGATCATCTATTCTAAAGAAAAAAATTTAGATTATGATCCCTTTTAATTTTAAATGACCCACTTCATATCCTCACATTGTTCTCTTCTTGTATTTTACATGAAATTTCTCATAACTCCCACTATAAATGAAATTACTATTGAAGTATGTATTATGGAATATATTAGACTACCAATGACTGATATTTATTTTCACCACATAAGAAAACTCATATTTCATTTTACCTACACTCCCCTTGGAAAAATAAAAGGGTCTATCCAATAGAGTTTAGAATAGATTACATTCAGACATCAAAAACTTCTAGAAGATCATTCAGATGTAATCTCTTTGAGATGGAACCAAATTATTGACTTCCCTATACAACTCAATTTTTATCCCTAATATCTTCTTATCCTATATGAGATCTTTCATAATGAACCTACCAAGAAAGTCATGCTTCATCTTGAGAATCCTCTTAATTTTTGGTCCAACAATAAACATTTCAACCATATACATAAGCAAGATGACAAAAATTCCCTTATCCTATGAATTACTATAGAAAAATGACCCTGGTTTCACCAAGTGAAATATTATTTATCCATAAAAGCATCAATCTTTTGATTACACTAGTATGGTGAATTATTAAATCTATACATGATTTTCTTTATCTTATATGCCAAGTTTTGATTTTGATCATCCTTAAAACCTAATGAATTCACCATGTCAATATCTTCCTCCATGTCATAATAATGGGAGGTATTATTTAAATACATCTACTCTATCAACAGATTATCAACCATAACCAAGACTAGTACTATCAAAGCATACTTATCCATATATGATAAAATATCAAAGAATTCAATTCTTTACTTCTATTAAAACACCTTCACCACCAACCATGCCTTATATCTATTCTTAGAATTTTCTTACTCTTTTAAATAGAATAACCACATATTCCATAATGTTATTTTCTCTTATAGTATCTCAATTAGATGACATGAACCATTGGTATCGAACTAAAACATTTCTTTCTTTATTGCTGACTCCGACTATCTAGAGTCATTTAAAGTGTCCTCCTTATATAAGATTTCTAACTCTCAACTATCCATAAGAAGTACACAATTCATGTTACCTAAAAACATATGAAACTATTTATGGACTCTAGTCGATCTCTAAAATACTTGTGCCTTAACTCTTTATATCACTACATATTGTTGTGGTCTATATTTTGAAGCCCTGAGTTCTAAATCATCTATATAAGCCTCAATATCCGAAGAGATTTTTGGTACATCTTCCACTAGTATTACTTCTAGAAATCAATGTATTTCATATGAGTTCTCTGGAAGTTTTTTGTTTTTTGTATCCCATATTAGATCTTGTTGGAATGGGAAAATTTATTCCTTCCTCTCAAATTCTTTTATTCCCATGTTTTGTTCCTTTAATAGGACCTTTTCTTTGAAAACAACATCTTGAATCCTAATGGAATTCTATATGTCATCATCCCAGAGTCAAAATCTAAAATTTTCATCACCATATCCAATAAAGAAACAAGTATTTATCTTTTCCTTATATTTTCATCTATCCTTTTCATCTATATGAACATTGGGGATGATTTCATGGATTCTGAGGTGGATAAATCAAGTTTCTTTCTAGACCATTTTCTCTAGAGATTCTTATCCCAATATAGAGGATGAAGTTCAATTAACAAGTTATTCTTCCATGTTTACTATTTTTGTCCAAACTGACTTGGTAATTCCTAATAGAAGCCACATAATCTAAGGCTTATTTATTACTAAATGATTCATTATCTCTATATTATCATTTTATTGAGTTATTATGGGAAAAATATACACTAACTAAATCAACTTATTTTGACAGAAGTTTTGGAAGTTTCATATGTTGTACTCACCACCATTATGATATCTTAAGACCTATAACTTATTATTAGTTTTCATATATATCTTGGACTCCCATTGAATGAATGATTCCAAGACATATGAATTAAGATTCATGAAGTAATCCGACACTTTCCTCATTGAATCAATAATGAAAGTTACCGAGTAAAGTGACCCACTATGTGATCAAACTTGGGAAAGTCCCCAATCATTCAAGTGACCTAGTTCTATCTTCAGATTCAAGGATTATATCCATTAAAGTTGAATAAAACCTTCTTTTTATTCCCAAGTAAAAGACACTCACTACTCCATGATTCAGTGTGACCGAGATTCAACATTCCCTTAGTCATAAACAATTTCATGTTCTTGTCACTGAGATGTATGATCCAATAATACCATACTTCATAAATTTTGTAAGTTGTTACACCTAAAATTACAAATACATATGAACTTTTTATTTTATATAGGGCCCCATATAATAATTATTTCAATTCCAAATATCCTCAGGTAACTTTCTAAAATTGGTTGGAAAAGTTAGTTCCATAGATTTACTCAATTTACAACCAATGGAAATTATGTTCTTTCATAGACTAGGGATTTATACAAATTTTTTCAACTATAAGAAGATTATGTTTTTTATTTGGACCTTGATATCAACTTTAAACATAATTTTTTCAATATTTATAGTTTATAAATTTACCATTCTATACTTTTTGTACACATAATTCACCATGCATCCTTGTTATTCCATTGAATGGAACTATGATTCTGAGTCAATATCCCATGAAACAATCAAAATATTGACACTAAGAAACAAGATGTTACCTCCCTCAACTGTATTCATAGAATATTAGCTTTATAAAGTTTATTACGTTCTAGAATTCCAATTTTAGGTTTTTATAATTTCTCTATAGATGTCTTATTTTCCTACACTACTAATATGTAGGAAATAAACCTACCAGTTTTTTTGAAACCTATCCCAAGACCCATATTTTGATTATTTATTATGGATTATTTAATTGGATGTCCATCCTCATTGATCTAAATTTAGTGTACTTTTGGATAATACTTTTATTTCTTTTCATATGAGTTCTTCATTTAGGATCAAGTTGAAGACATCCTAAAAAACCAAATCATTTTTCAAAAAGAATAACTCACCATCATTACCGTCACATCTCATGAATCTAGTAGTGTTGACAGTAGTACAAGAAACCATACATAATTCATGAAAATCACCTTTATTTAATTGATATTCCCTCATATCATGTTAAAATCATTTATATGATGTTCTATTAGTCAACATTTTAACAGCCTCATGCCGAATAATTTGTGCATTATGAACACTTAATTAAGTGATATTAGATTCTCATAAATGTTTATTAGGGCCTTCTTGAGCTCAACAATGGTATTAACCTCCTATACGATAAATCCCACATTCCATTCCAATGACATCATGATTATACATAGCTATTTCTTTTCCATACATTCCCATTCAAACCATTCCATCTTTTCTAAATGAACTCTAATTAACAGAACATCCACATCCTTCTAAATGATATAATTCTCCATCTTGATTGTGTAGAAACTAAAATAAATCCCATTGAACTTATATATTCAGACCATACATTCTTCCAAAACCATAAATTATGATGATAATATACTCTTGCTAAAACTGAAATGACATCAAAGGTAAGAGAGTGATTTTTTCTAAGCTAAATCTGTGTGAATTGATGAGAAAAAACCAAACCAAAATCTTTGACACCACTTTTTGAGAATCCTCTTAGTGTCTAATCCATGGATGGAAAACTACTTGATGAGGATAAATAGTAGAAACTAAGTAATCTTAAAGGACTCCCCTAACAAAGTGTACCAAAATATAGGATTCTATACACCCTACTTACTACATGAAGTTGAACCTCATACAAAATCCTGTTCATTAACACCACCCATAAATTAAAGTAGAAAAAATTTAAAGACACGTGAATTTAAATTGTTTAGAAAATATTTTTGAAATCCATGAGAGAAATAATACTATATTTTCCATTATAATTGGAAATTACAAGAATTACACTTCAACTGGTAAACATATTTAGTATAGAATAATCATAGAGATTAACACTACTATAATTATCTGAATTTTCCGAGTTCTGAATCACTATAAATGAGGTCCCCACTTTCCATTAAATGATGAATCAAAATGGATAATTAAATTTTACTAATATACTATTTTTATAGAGCTTAATCTATTTAGAATAGGGACTATTGATCTCAAGTAAAAATATGAAATTTAATTGTTTATTCTGGTCAATAATCTAACTTACACTTGCATCAGTAACTACTACTCACTATTAGTATAGATTATCAATATAGAATACACCTATAAGATGGAATAATCATCTATTAAAACTACCATCCACTTGAGATATTATTCTACAGCTTCTTGAACCCCATAGATGATGTATAATTTGACTCACTCTATCTGATGGACTAAAATAGGCTTCACACTCCTAATAGTTATCTTTCATTATATGATATTCCTTAATGACCATATAATCTCACCCATTTATTCTATTTCCCATTTTCTCAGGTAATGTAGTGGAATATTATGTATTACTATAATGATGGATAACATTATAAATTATTTTTTATACTTAAATGATGTAATATGTGATATTGTAATGTTATATATTTGGTTTCTTAAAGACTAGTAAACCTTGACATTGTATAAATAATCTTATATAATACAATTAATATATAAATAAAAACCCACCTACACTGGGTGATTAGGGTCGATGGTATTACAGTTTATATTAGATAAAGGTTTGATAGAAACATTAGGAATTAGATTTAGAGGAATTCTGGTTGAGAACATATATTTTATTGCTATAATATTCTAGATATTATTTTAGAATTTATTTATAGTTATCCTATTAATACAACCATATTTTATGAAAACATGATATATAAGTCATGTTTTATACATTAGAATCTTATAAAATTACTAATTTTGATATTTTATTTGTTAGATAATAGATCCTTAAAGATAAAACATAAACCATGTAAATAATCAAGGATAATGTGGGTATTTTCTAAATAATTATAATAACAGATTTAATGTGATTGATCATATGTTTATTATTATTTTGGGGAAATTGAATCAGGTTATGACAAATAACTATGCTTACATTGAGTAATAACATTCCCCTAAATAAGGATTAACCTTTTTAGATCATTTTATGATGAAATAAATCCCATGATTTAGTGGGTCCACTAATCCCCTAGTGGCAGAGTAATGGATAAATTTTAGAGAGATCATTATGGAATTTGGGTTCACTAAGAAGGAAAAAGTTATCATGGATGTATATTATTTTACAGGAGACACTGACCAATGGTGTCACTGATTCAAAATACTAATAAATAAGAGGATATAAAAAACATAAATTAGAATGAATTTGAGGTGAATTTTAAAAAAATATCTTCCTTAGGATCAATATGGTAATATGGAAATGAAAATCATGAATCTATGAAAAAACATCGAATAGACGATGGTTGAGTATGAGGCTAATGTCACAAGGTTAGTAAGGTGTGTTTTAGATTTTCTAGACAACCCCAAAATCAAAATTTATTACTTATTTAAAGATTTAAGTCCAATAATTTGAATATAATTAGTATCTTGATATTTTTATTTATATAAGTATATAGTGATTAGTTCTATCAATATTGAGATAGAGATTTCAAAATAAATCATTTACAAAGAGAAACTCAAAAATAAGAGGATGTTTGATCTCAATGTGGGAGGAACCGATGAAAAAGAAAATAAGGGAGAGTGGATTTACCTATTTGTAAAAAATAAGAGAAGAAAAATCCAAGGGGATTACATGAGGAGGTTTGGTGTATTCTAGAAAGGTTGACATAAATGTTATCAAGCCCATTATTTAAAAGGTAAGAGAAAATCATTCAATGTGAAATGTTTTAAATATAATAATATGGGAAATTTCTCTAATAAATATCCTAATACCCAAGGGAATTTACCCTAAAAGTGGCCTCAAGATCAATGTCCATATTTGTAATAACAATAGCTAAAGTTAAACTCAAAATGATGTGATAATGGGTACTTTGATTATATATTAAAAGTTATTTAGTACATTATTTGATTTTTAATCTATATATTCCTTCATATAATGCATGTTTTTAAATAATATCCAATAACCCCTAATATTTGAAAGAATGATTTATCAGTTATAACACCATGTGGTATATTAATTACTATAAATATATATATAGCAATTAAAATTATAATTCGCAAGTGATAGTCTAGTTGAAAATATAATCATAATTCCTATATTGTATTTTGGTTTAATATTTGGTATAAATTTGATTTCTAATTATAAATAAATAATTTATTATACATATAAATAAGATAGAATTGGTGAAATAAGTATGAAATTATTTGTCTTTAGAGAAGATATTTCTTCACATGAATCATGTCCAGAAACATCCCTAATAGCACATATTAATGAAATCATTGGGGAGGAAATAGATTAAATTCAATCTATAAAGGGGATGGAGGTTATGAGAATATAATAATTTTCAATTCATCAAGAATATATTAATGTATTTTCAGATAAATTACATATATTTACCATAGATCAATAGGTTTTATTATCTATTATACCTGTTCTTGATGGAAACCCCCTATAAAAGTTAAATTTTAGAATGGATCTAGTCATGTTAGTTGATTTAATTAAGAAATTACAAGACTTAGGTGTTAGGGTTTTGATTTTTACAAGAGTTTCACCATGGAGATAAACAATTTTTTTTTTGAAGAATAAGGATGATTTAATGAGGTTATTTATTAATTATATAGAAATCAATGGAATTACTATAAAGAACATATATCCATAACCATGTATTTATAACCTCTTTGATCAAATTCTTTGGGATCAATACTTCATAAAGATTGATCTTCATTATGGTCATCATCATTAAAATGTTAAAAGGGATAATATCCCAAAGATAGTATTTTTTATGATATATGATTATTAAGAGATCATAGTAATTACTTTTAGGTTAATGAATGCACTCTCTATGTTTATGGATTTGATGAGTAAAGTGTTTATGGATTATCTTGACAAGTTTTTAGTGGTATTTATTGATGAAATTCTTGTATACTCAAATAGTTATGAGGAGCGTGAGATTAATTTTCAAATCATTCTTGAGGTTTTGATGAAAAAAAAGTTATATGATAAATTTTGTAAATGCGAATTTTTTATCCAAAAAATTTCTTTTTGTGGATATATTATTTCTAGGGATGGTATATCTACTGATCCTTATAAAACAAATATTTTCAAGGAATTTTCAAAACCCACAAGCTTAACTAAAATACATAGTTTCATTTGATTAGTTAGACACTATCGCCTATTTATTGGAAATTTTACGCAATTAACTAACCAGTTAACCAAGTTAACATGTATGCGAGTCAAATGAACATGAAAAAGTATTATGAAGTTAGATTTTTGTAATTGTAGAGAAGATTGATAAATGCATATATAATAACTCTTCCATATGGTAAATAATGGTTTGTTGTTTATAGTGAATCATCATAGAATGGTCTTGGATGTTTTCTTATGAAAAATGATACAGTGGTGTATTATGAATCTTGATAGTTGAAACTCTATATTATTTAATATCATACACATGATTTATAGTTACAAGAAGTGATTTTTGAACTAAAGATATGATGAAGTTATCTCTATTGATAGGAATGTGATATATACACAAACCATGATAGTTTAAAATATATATTCAATCAAAAAGGTATTAATATAAAATATTATAGGATTATTATTGTGTAATACATTATCATCCTAGAAAGGCAATCAAGGTAAAAGATTCATTGAGTGGAAAGAAACATGGAATCTTTTCTATATGAGTGGAAGAATGATTTAATTCAATTTTATTTATTAAGAATAAACATGGGTATTATAATGGACATGTAATTAACCAGTGTTTTTTATTATAGAGGATTATGAAATATCAACATAATGATAAGTCCCTATAAAAGAAAATGGAATATGTGTGAAATAAGAAATTACAAGAGTTTATGATTGGTGATTATTGAGTTTTAAGGACTCATAATAGTTTATGTGTTCCATAAATACCAAATTTTAAGAAATATTTATTGAACTATGATCATATAAATACTTATATATACATACTAGCTTCACCATTTTGTATAAGGACATCTCTGATCATTTTTGGTGTGAAAATAAGAAGTGTGAGATTGTGGTTTACACAGTATGATGCCTAGTATGCTATCAGTTGAATATTGAATGGAAACTTACCTAAATAGTTATGAAAAATTTACCTATACCATAGTGGAAGTGGAATAATATTAATATTAATTTCATAATTTTTCAACCTAATACATTCTAGGGGAATAATTCGATACTGTTCATTATAGATTGTATTACAAAATCCACATATTCCCTTATAATATGAGAATATTTTCATTTGGATCATATTTCTAGGTTGTATATAAATGAAATTATGAGACTTCATATAACACCATTAATAATAGTTTGTAATCATGATCCAAGGTTCACAAGAAAATTTTGGAAAAATATACACCATACTTTAAATACAAAAGTTAATCTTAGTACAATATATACCTCTCAAAAGACATAATTTAAAAAAGACTATAAAAACATTATAGTACATGATAAGTTAGTTCTCAAATGATTTACAAGAATGTTGGGATTATTTATCACCCCTATTATAGTTTTCATAAAATAGCAGTTACAACTCTAGTATAAAAATTACACCATATAATGCTTTGAGTGGAAAGAGATG
Organism: Viscum album; assembly: GCA_963277665.1. Classification (NCBI taxonomy): domain Eukaryota; kingdom Viridiplantae; phylum Streptophyta; class Magnoliopsida; order Santalales; family Viscaceae; genus Viscum; species Viscum album. Next base: position 919,899,597 of record OY728131.1, read on the forward strand.
TAAGACTTATAAATTTTGGGATGAGGTTAGAAGGATGAAGTTATTGTATTTTGAAATGGTATAAGAGACATCATAGAAGGTAATATCTATCCATAAGCATATCAAAGGATCCCTAAATAGTCTCAAAAGTTAATTGTCCAATCAGAGTAAGGATATTGAATTTTATGTAGGGGACCATGTCTACTTGAAGAAATCTTCATGGAAAAGGGGTTATTAGATTGGTAAATAAATGGATGCTAAGTCCAAGGTATATTAAACCATTTTAAATATTGAAATGAAAATGAGAATTGGAATATCATTTAGTAATTCTGCCAAAACATTCCTAATTATATGATGTATTCCATATATTGTTTCTAAGGAGTTATATTCCAGACCCTTACCATGCACTTTCGCATGCTCTATTAGATCCTGTATTATTATTATTGTAAAAGTGGGTTCCATATACCCAAATAAACTATAATTTTTGATTAAGATTCCATGTATACAATGAGTTATGCAAGATTTACACTTACCTTTATAGTGTTGACATTTCTACATGCACTATTTAAATAGTAACATCCATAGATAATTTGTTGCATCAAAAGGATATATAAGTTCCCAATCTATAATAATAATGTCAATATACTATGAAATTAATCTTAAATATATGTATTACAGTCTAGATACATCAAACTAGTTGGCATAGTTGATGTATGACTATTAGGTGCTGGGGGGGTCATAAACATTGAGACTTATTCACATGAAGTTATCACTTGGTGATCTCTAGTAGGTGAGATCATGAGTATAGACCTGCTAAAAGGAACACCACATGTTTTGGGTGTTATTGGATGTTCCTATCTATGAACATGTGTATTGGTCTCCTAACCTGAGATCATTATCAATGTTTACCATTTTATCGCGTACTTTGATACATGAAAAAACATGAAATTGAAGACGTGATGAGGTAGCTTATGTTGGGTGAATCATTGGTGGTATTACATTGGTTGAATGATCAAGATAGAATTTGTAACTTTCGAGTCAATAAAGTGATACACTAGGTCTAGTTGATTATGATGGTAATACCTTTATAAATACTAGGACATGGAAGTTTAATGAAATTTTATTTAGTTATATGAATGAATAATAAAGAAATAAAGGAGGATGACATAAGTTTCCCCAACCAGACCCACTGAGGTCTGACCTATGACAACCCCAAGACCACCTCCAATAGACTAGGGGTTGAAGACTAGTTCTGAGTAGGAATATCTTACAAAAGGGAGGAATTAAACTAAATTACCTACACACACACACATCCCCATGCCCACACAATTCCATAATGTAAAAATACTAAAACAATGCATGCATACATCTATGATCCCACAAAAAAGTATGAAAATAATGTTTTGAAAGTAGAAAAGGGGAAAAAAGATCCAAAAAAACTATAAAGAGTCCAAACTGATCCAAGGGTGAGGACTAATTCGAAATTATGATCATGATAAACACCTTGATCTGTCATACTCCCACTATGCTCCACCCACTCCCTGTCCTCCTAGGACACCATCAATATGGTATTCGTCTACACAAGACGTGACACATACGAGAAAAGAATGTGCATGGGTGATTATAAAAATACACAGTAGGACACCTAGAAAACACTAAATAGGAATCAACAAGTATATTCATCTCAAACAAAGATATGAAAATCAACGTATAATAGAAACAACCTAGATACACTTAGGAAATACACCAAACCATCAGGAGATCATCAAAAACTATTAGCCATAGGATTCTGCTCAAAGCAATGATCATTTTTTGGGAACTGACTCTGCAATCCATTCTAGGATCAGATAATCTCGATGAATAGGTCTATCTCATTGGGGTCCAACCAAAAATAATTCACTTATCTAAGAATAATTTTATACATAGATATGGGGTCATGACCATAACCACTGAGGGAAACCATGAACCCAAAATGGATCCACATGCTCTGCAGTGGATTATACCTAAATGAGTCCACCGACCCTATCGATGTGGAATACTTGATGGAGGATCAATTCTTTTCTTAGGGAGGTCATGATGATTCCACAAACTCCAACTAGGGAACTAAGGATGATAGAGTCTCACAATCCAGTCTCATGGAGGGACACTACAACTCTATCTGAGACTCAACCTCTAGAAGGGATCACAACCCAGTGATGTGGATGTAATGTCGCACTGTACCCTAAAAGGAAATGACCAAAGGGAATGCACTCAACCTATACTGGTCAAAAATATGAAAACAAAGATCCTCATGCACTTTTTAAGGTAGTACATGGCGCGCCCTAAGTGGTACATAGCATGTACAACTATCCCAAGTTATGAATGTGTGGAAGAGCCACACACGACATGAATTATCTATATACATGACATGTTGAAGGATATACATGGAATGTAGTGGTATCATACCTATGTCTCCTAGTCAGGTCTGTGTACCGAAGCTGTGTCCGTGCCCTCCAAGCCATGTTCATGTGGGAGTATACAACGTGTCCATGCCCGTATACTCCATCCCATGTTAGTGTATTCTCTGAAGTACTTGCTAAGTCAATCGGGGATGGACACACACCATGTAATATGGGTCACACACATAGTGATCCTTATATACCTTGAAAAACCTTAGCTTTTACTTAAGGAGTGCCACACACCGTGTAATCTTGGATTACATATCGTGTTCTATGAGATTTTCTGGATCATCCTCCGAACACCTTGACTAATCCTTCGGCCTCTGATCCATGGAATTCCATGCCTCCAAACATAAAATCCAACCTTGTTTTACTATTCCATCACTGAATCAACATGTTTATACAACAAATCTACATTAAAAATAGATTGAATCAATGTTCCTTGTTATATTCTGAAGAACACTAAAGAGCATGATTTCAAGAATCACGTGTCATCAAAATAACTTCATCTCCATCAGTGCACCTCCATCATGCCATGTTGATCCCAGATCTATGATATTGGATCATTTCATGAAGAAATGTGTGCACAACGATCAATTTATTTTGAATAGTTGAACCCTAGGTCAAATGAAGACTGCCCATTGTGAATCACAGAACCTGGGGAGAGAATCATAAGAACGAACGAAAGGTGAGAACCTTGATCGATGTTCATGTTGATCTTGGTTTGTTTCTATTAGAATGAAAATTTAATCCATCAACAATTAATCCAGAAGAATTACTCCCACTAAATCCTCACAAAATTATCCCATATCACATGGAAACCGATCCTAAAATCAATCCATTCATCGATTGATTTTGGTTAATCATATAAATTATGAATGGGGAAGAAATATGAAAAAAACACATGTCCTAACTCAATTTGGTTAGATCCATGATGAATAAAGAATGTGTCATCATCATTGTTGGAAACATCCATTGAATTCAAGGTTCATTTATCTTTGATTTTCAAATATGTCGTCATCCACCAACGGGGTCTCCTCCAACACTACAATGGAACTCATAAAATCTTCAAGGTTATATGGCTAACCCTAGGAATTTTTCATAAGTGTGTATTTAATGAGAAAAATATTCCATTGCGTCAAAATAATTCCTATTAAATTATTTTATTTATTTTACGCCCATGACAACTATTCTACAAACTACCCACACTAACTAAAGTTAAGTCTCGTATAGGGTAAAACTACTATTTTGAACTCAATGGTGCCCTCACATTTCTGATATGGGAACCATTTTATAAGTTATTCAACTTTTTATGGAAAACCATGCGCGCATGAAATTTAATATATTTAATATATTTCAAGCATTTTTATGGGTACACACGGCCTCAAAATTGCACTATATCTTAGCGCCTGGTCTAAAAAAATCCATATAATATTTTTAAATAATACATAGAAAATATAACATGTTACATTCTCCCCAGCTTAGTGCTTTACGTCCCTGAAAATCTAGAAAAAGGGCTACTCAAAAAGATGTGGGTACTAATAATGAATCTGAGCCTCCTAATCCCTTGTGCTCTCTTGGGGATTCTCTTGCTACCAATGTACACACAATAATGGAATCGATCACCCATGAAGGATACTCTCCTAAAAATCTTCAATCTCTACTGGGTATTTAGAAAAGGTCACCCCATCCTCGATGTTTAGCTCGCCCTAGTCAATAACATGTGATTGGTTATGCACGTACCTACTCAAGTGTAACACAAATAAGACATTGTGTACCCATTATAATAGTGGAAGTAGAGCTTAGAGGTATGACACTATTTTAACTCTACTCAGTATCTGGAAAAGGTTGAAGAATATAATAGATAGTTTACTTCCTGAGAAAAATATTTGTAATCCATGTTGAGTTCGAACCCATATGAATATGTGGTCTCCTTTCTTAAACTCCAAAGGCCTCTATCAACTATCAACATAAAACCTATGATGGATCTATTTAGTCTTAATCTTCTCCAAGATGATCCACACCTTCTATGTAGCAGCTCACACAAATTTTAGGCCCACGAGTGCCAAAATTTCTGGATTAGTCCAAAAAAGTGGTGACCTACAGGGTAGCCTATACAAAAACTTAAATGGTTCCATACTAATGGTGGAATGTTAGATGTGGTTGTATCAATTCTCTACCAAGAGTAGGTGGTCCTCCCTACTCTGACCAAATTCTAACATGCAATCTCAGAGTATGTCATCCAAGACCTAAATGGTTTGCTCCATCTGGAAGTCATTTTGTGGGTGGAATGCTATGATCAAGTGTAACTGGGTCCCAAAGGATTCCTGTAATCCTCTCCATAACTAATATGTGAAGCGATAATCATGGTTAGAGATGATAATCAATGGAGATACATAGAGTCAAACTATATTTTATATGTAGAGACTTCCCAATATCTATACTGAACACTACTCTCTAGTTGTTAAGAAGTGGGCCAACTTTTTGAGTTGGTATATGATCACCTAGATGGAATCATTTCCCCTAGATATACGTGGTAATACCCTCACAAATTCTAGGGATATCCCATACCACTTACATTCTAGAACCTCAATGGGGTAGTTTAAACTCGCTTGAACTTAGTGCTCATCCTTTACTTGCTAACAAATAAGGCATCAAGAGACAAACTCTGCAACTCCTTTCTTTATTTCTGGCCACAAAAATTGACATCATCAGTCTTGGTACATATTAGCCGCACCCATATATGTCACTAAATAGGATGTATGAAAATCTTATATCCCCTACTCCCACAATGCCAAAGGTACCACTATCTGTCCTATGAAAAAGATAGTGTGCTCCCCCGCTTCAAAATATCCATCAAGTTCATGTTCAGTGAATATCTGAGTATGTAAGGTATCATAGTTGGTATCTCTATGTTAATAATCGCTGACATGATATAGAATTGGTGGGGTAAAAACCATCAACTTAAGATATAAAGCACTATCTCTATCCACAAAGGAAAATTGAAACAAGGCTAACTACTTTGACACGTTCGTCAACAATTGAGAATAAGTTATCCTACTGACAGTAGATTCCACCACACCCCCCTTCCTAGGAGTATAGAAAATCTCAAATTCATATTCTTGGAGGAAATTTATCCATCACCACAGTCTCAAGTTAATATCCTTCTGAGAGAAGATATACTTGATCCTCTTGTGGGTAGAGTATATGATAAACTTCTCACCCATAGGGTAGTGTTACCACATTATCAATTTGAAAACTACTGGTTCTATTTCAAGTTTATGGGTTACATAGTTATGCTCATTTGGTTTCAACTGACCTGAACCAAAGGCAATAAATGCTTGCCTCTGCATCAGAACACAACCAAGTGTAGTCCCCTACGCATCACAGAACACTACATAATGCACACCCTCCTCTAGTAACCTTAGGATGGGAGTGATTATCAACCTATGCCTTATCTCTTGAAAGAACTATAGGAACTTTTACATCCACATGAAAGGGTTACCTTTCCATGTCAAGGCTGTCAAGGTTGTTACCACTCTAGAGAAGTCAGTTACAACCCTCCGACAATACCCATACAATCCCAGGAAACTCCACACAATGGTAACACTCTTTGGTGGATCCCAAGAAAGTACTACCTCAACTTTCAATGGTTCCACTAAAACTCCAGCCTTTGAGATCACATGTCCTAGAATGTGGACATCTTGAATCTATAACTGACACTTTTAGAGCATCCCATAAAGCTGGTGCTCTCAGAGTGTCTATAGAACCATCCCCAAGTGTCTCACATGCTCCTCCTCGGACACCACATACACTAGGATTTCATCGATGAAAACTACCAAGATCCAATCTTAGAAAGGTTGAATGATCCAGTTCATGAGTCCCATGAACACTTCTAGGGAATTCATCACACCAAAAAAAATAACCATGTACTCATAGTGATAGTAACAACATATGAAGGTCATCTTTTATATATCCTGATTGTGTACTCATAGTTGGTGATAGCCTAATATGAGGTCAATCTTTGAGAACCACCATACCCCTCTCAACTGATCAAAGAGGCCATCGATTCTTATTAGTGGATATTGTTTTTTCATGTTCACCTAGTTCAATTGCTGGTAATCCATATATAACCTCTTCTTCCCATCCTCCTTCTTGGAAAAAAACACTCAGGCATCCCAAGGGGGAAATGTTAGGCCTCACGAAGCCCTTCCCCTTAAAGTCCTCCAACAGCATCCCCAGCTCTCGAAGATCTATTAGAGCCATCCGATATGATGGTGTAGATATTGGTGTCATACCGTGATGCATGTTGATGTAGAATTCTAATTCTTGGTTGGGAGTTAAACTTGGTATGACCTCAAGAAATATGTCCTCATGCTCTACCACCACTATAGGAAATTAATAGCCCAAAGCATCCACTTCTCCCAGAGTCATGCTGGATAACGGGCAAGTAATCAGATGTACTCTCCTATAACCAAGTTTGTACTACTATGCCAAGGTTTCCTTTTCATCCATAAAGGAAAACCCGATTCTGTCACTCCAAACCCACCAATTCATTGACCTAAAATAGTCTATCTGGGTACGACTGTAGATCACTAGTCCATACCTATGATAAAATCATAATGCCTCATAACTACAACAATGAGTTCCCATACAAAACTCTCGCCTCCAAGTGTCAGTTATCACTATCATAAAAAGTTTGAAATCACCGAGTCACCACCCGTCGGAGTCTCTAACCATAAGGGTTAAGTCAAGAGCTCAACCAAAATCTCTATGTTTTGAACCAGAGAAGTGGAAAGGAACGAATGATTATCACTTATATCTATCAACACTATATATAAAGTATAAAAGATAAAGATAATAACTATTATCATCTATGGAGTCTATGGTTCATAGGAATATTTAGCTTGAATATGGCCTCATCCTTTCCCACCAACTCCCTGAGCCTAGGTAGACCACTTAGGGGTGGTGGTGGTATGAGGTTGAACCTCCAACCACCTACTACTACCCTTCCAGCCCCTCTTCCATGTATACATCCCTGTATACCACCCTTAACCTACCTCTATATCTATCTCAGTGGTCCCTTGACAATCTCCCAATTATCTGTATAGGGGGTTAGGCAATCGTATGCCTAATGTCCCTAATTGTCATAAGAGAAACACCAACTATTCCTTGGATGAATGGATCCACCCTGAGAGCCCTGCATTACTAACCACAAGTCTTGTGATCACCTCTTGAAGCATCTAACCCAATTGGATCCCTATGACTGTCATCAGATACCTGCTATCGAGGTCTCAACTACCAGATTCCCACTACATGTGTCTACTCTAATAGAAACTTTCTACCAACAAGGATCACTCAAGCACTCCAACATAGATGGAAATGATAAGAGTTACCACTGACACCCTGATTTCCCAGCGTAAGATCATCTCAAAGGTCCGATCCTTGAAAAACTGGTCCCATACCACATCAAAGGAATAATTAAAGAGATAAGTAAACCTCGTTGAATACTCCACCATAGTCATACTTCCCAAAAAAAATCAAAATCATCTATATGCATACTAATCGCAACATGGCCAGATAGAACTCCTCTCTGAAGTTACACTCAATGTCTATCCAGGAGAGATTTATTTTATTTTGTGACTAAGTAACCAAGCTCCACCATCAGCCTGCATAGGTCTGAAGAATAATTTATTCAAGGACTTCCATATGATCACCTGACATCATCACAAGGCGGAGAATGCGAGTGACAACCTCTATCCAGTCCTCAGCCACCTGGGGGTGTGGATCTTCTCGAAAACTAGGAGGTCTCTAGCTCTAAAACTATTGTAATGCACTCATTCTATGTGTATACTCATCTGGTAGTGCTGGTGTTAGCTATTGATAAACTGGTGGTGATATAGTTGGTAATCCACCCATAGGTTCTATCTTTGATAAACCCCCCTGTACCAATGACTCATCACTAGGTAGATCTTCCTCAAGATCAGGCATTGTAATCCTAGATAGATGCCTATGTGGAGACATCCTGAGATAAAACAAGATATTCCACGATCAAAAGAGTATATCTGGGGAGTTGTCTGAAGAAGGAAATAGAAACCACAACCCATTCCTAAATGATGCATGTACCAAAAATTTTACCCCAAAAACAAATATTTAAAGGTAATGAGTTGAAATGTAGGTGGTCAGAGTCCGGGTGTATGGATACAACAACTGCCACACCAACATTGGAATACCTGGATTGAAATATGAACATGAAATAGTAAAAACTATTTCCTCAAACCAATATCACTAACTCCTGATCCAAAAGTAGAACTAATCTCTTTTGATACCACTAGTTCATGACCTGACCCACCAAGGTTCGACCCATGAATACCCCAAGACCACCTCCAATAGGCTAGGGGCTAGTGACCGGTGTCGAGTAGTCATATCCCACAAATAGGAGGAATTATCCAAAAGTACCTGTAAAAATGCATGCATCTCTAAGCCCACACAATGTTGATATGTAAACCAACTTTAATAATGCATGCATACATCAAATATCCCATTATAGCGTATGACAGTAAAGTAATGAAAGTAGAAAAGGGAAAAAAACAAGCCCAACCAAAACTGTAAAGATTCTAGCCTACACCAAGGGCAAGGACTAAATAAAAAGTACACTCCCAGTAATCACCTCAGTTTTTCACACTCCAAATACACTCCACCCGCTCCTTGTCTTATTCGCACACTATCAAAATGGTCTTCTTCTACACAAGACTTGACATGTGAAGACAAAGCCCGGGTAGAGCTGAGTATAACAAAAATCAGTAGGCACCTTGAAATCACTAAATATGAAACAAAAATTATAGTCATCTCAATATAATATATGAAAATCAATGTGTAACTGAAAAAAGCCAAATATACCCAGAAATGACACCACACAAGCATGAGGTCATAACCAATTATCATCCATAGGATTTTTCTCGAACCAATACTTGATCCCAGAGAACTCACTCCATGATCCACGCTATCATCAGAGACTATCTATGAATAATTATAGCTCATTAGAACCTACCCAAAGAGAAAAAACTAGTCTAAGAAGACTTTGATACATATATGAGGGTCATGCCAAAAACCATTGGGGGGACACCAAAAACCTAATTTAGATCAACCCTCTACATAGGGGATCATATGTCAACGATTACCCCAGCCCTACCGATGTAGACTACTAGTTAGATGATCAACACTCCACTCAGGGAGGTCACACTAATTCCAAAAACACCAACTAGGGAACTAATGATAATAGAGGATCGTACTCCAGTCTCATGGAGGGACACCAAAACTCTATCTGAGACTCGACCTCTTGATGGGATCATAAACTAATGATGTTTATGTAACGAAGTAATGTACTTTCGAGGGAAAGTAACAAGGGAAGAAACTCAACCTTTAATGGTTAAATTATAATAAAACAATTTTCCTCAAGAACTCTTGAAGGGAGTACGTAATTTTTCCCAAGGGGTACACTGTGTGTCTATCCATCCCATGTTCTGCATAGGTGGAAGAGACTCACACAGTATATAGTCTCCATATACATGGTTTTTAAAGACCCACAGTATTATGCCAGTGTCTCCTAGCCATGTCCATGTACCTAAGCTATATCATTGTACCGGTCTATGTACGCCAAGCTAGGTCTATGTGGGAGTACATGGCATGTCCATGCCTGTGTAATCCAATCCATGTCCGTGTACTCTCCAGAGTACATTCCAATTCAATTAGGGAGGTCCATACACCATGTGATAGGGGTCACACACTGTGTGATCCTTATCTTCCTCTTGAAACCCAAGCCACCACTAAAGGGGTCCCACACATCATGTAATCCCAGATTATACACCATGTTCTACAGGTTTTCGAGATATTCCTCTACATGCCTCGGCCGATCCTCCAACCTCTGATCTGTTGATCGCCATGCCACAAAATTCAGGATCCAGCCTTGTTTTACCATTCCATCATCAATTCAACACGTTTCATCATAATATATACTCACATAATGGATTGAATTGATGTTCTTCATTTCGTGTCGAAGAACGTTAAAGGACACGAAATAGAGAATCATCTGTCATTCGAATTTCTTTACCTCCGTCATCACACCTCCATCATTCCATGCCAATCCCTGATCATTGATATCAGATCATTTTTCTAAGAAACAATTTCATAACAATCTATTTATCTAGAATAGTCAAACTCTAGTATAAACAAAGAACACCCTTGGTGAATCATAGAAATGGGGGAGAGAAGAAAAATAAAAAATTAGAGGAAGAAACCTTGATTGATCTTTGTGTCGATCTTGGTTTGTTTCTATTAGAACGACAATAAAATACATCAACAATTAAATCATAATAATTTCTTCTGCTAAATCACTGCAAAATAATCCCATCCCACAAGGTGACCGATCGATAAATCAATTCGTTTTTTGATTGATTTGTGTTCATTGAAAAAACTAAGTACATGGAATAATTATAAATAAAACACATGATCTACCATGATTTAGTTGGATTTCTTATGAAGAATGAATACTTTTTCATCATCAATGGAACAATCCAACGATTCCAAGGTCCATCGATCATTGATTTCAAAATCCTTCATCGTCCACTAATGCGGTCTCCTCAAATGCTACAATGGCACTCGTCAAATTTGTTGGGTTATGTAGCTAACCCTACGAATTTTCCATAAGTGTGCACTTAAAGAGAAAACTAGGGTTCTTCATCAAAATAATTTTTATTAAATAATTTTTTATGCCCATAGAAACATTTTTACAAACAACACATGCCGACTTAAGTTAAGTCATGTATAGGGTAAAACCTCAATTTTGAACTCAACATCACCCTCAGATTAATGATTTTAGAACTTGTTTATAAGGTATTACAATTTTTCAAGAAAACACAGGTGTATGCTATTTAATATATTTCAAACATTTATTTCGAGAACATCAGGACACAGAATCACATTCTATTTTAGTTCCTGGTCTAAAAAACAATCCATATAATATTTAAAAACAATACATATAATATCCAAGGCATTACATAATGGTGCATCCTAATTTATGAGATATTGTGAGAAAAAGAGATTATGTTGCATAGTGCATGTTCGTAGGAAGATTATCATTTATATGAATATTCCTTATTATTTTAGGGTCCTTGATGGGTTGATAGAATCTAATTTTGTTTGTGAATAGTTATTCAATACCAACTTGATAGGGGCCTAGAGGGTTACACACAATAACATGTTTAAGAACCTTCCCTATTCTATTGAATAAGTGTATAGGACATGGTGGGTCCCACCATGTGGTTTGAGGTTTTTCGAAGTATTATCAATCATTGATGAATAAATAAATTCATTATTAATTGAGTATATAACAATTGGGTTGTATTTACTTATTAAATGTATTCAAAAAGTATTAAGTGAATACATAAAAAATATTATATAACTGAATATTATTTTAATATTCAAGATTCATTTAATACTTCTGGAATTATGAGTCAAGTTAATGACTTGATTTTATCAAGTAATATATTTATTATACATATCACAAGCATCTTATAAAATTGAAATTGTGTTAATGACATAGTTATTTCATCATATTGTGTCATTTATTGTTTATTTAGTAGACCATGGATATATGAGAGTTAGGGAACCCTTATTGGGTATTTTGGGCTTCGACTATATAAAAAGTAGAGAATCTAATTCAATGGATTATTCATGTCAATGGAACAAGATCTTATCACTCCTACCACATCCTAGAGAGATAAAATCTTTGTCCAAGTGATTGATCCAAGAATACCTTCAATGGATCAAAGTGAAGGGATCAAGGTACTCATCACGATGTCAAAGTAATCATAGAAACTTTTCTCTAACATCTAAAATATGATGATATACATTCAAATGAATTCATGGTTCATGTGTAGATGATATAGAGGGGTTTGAGCTCGACTCAACCAATGATCATTGGTGATGAGCCACAGTTGAATGAGTTTTCAAATTGAACAGGGTACTTGTTTATTAAATTTATGCATGGAAAATTTTTCATGAGATATTTAGACCTCTACCAGGGATTAGAATGTTAAAGAAAATGAATTTTCATTACTCCAATGATAATAAAATTAAATACATAGACCACTATCTTCCACTACGATCCCCTTTACCAGTAACTAGTATTAGAGAGATTGTGTGAATTTTTTTAGTTAAGAAAAATTAAAATTTCATTAAATTAAGTATAGCGTTTTAATTCGGTTCCAAAAAAACCACACGTCGATCTGATATCAGATGGCTAGGTTATGACCATATAAAGAATTTAATATGGATCATAATAATTTTTTGGGTATTAATTTTCTTTGAAGAAACTTTTTTAATACACTCAGTTTTCTCCCCGATGACTACTCAAGTCACTTCGATTTCTAGCCAGGATCTGGACTGAATCTATTGGTTGAAAATAATGACTATCATCATAAATAATTACATAGTGTTTATAATTTTTTTATTAAAAATAATATTAAATTTATTGTTTGGGGTGATTCACATATTAATAAAAAAATTAATATAAAAAAGGGTCACCGGTTGTGAAAATTACCCAAATAAAACAAATGGGATATTAGATGATTTGGGTTAAAAGAAATATAAAGAAATATACATTTTGACTTTTCAATCTACCTGTATAATTATAATAAAAAATTAAATAATATATAGGAATGATTCTATTGGAAGCTTCCTTACTCATCGTCTGCCTCCTGGTCGCTGCCTATCCCCAATACCGCTGCTCATTGGCCTCACCCCTTTCCCATTTTCTCCTAGTTCCAACACCATCAGATTGTAGTATGTAGTTACTATCGATCACCCTCCTCAACCACGCTTTCTGAAAACTGAGCGCCACCACCTAGTCTTTCCACTATCGTTCTATAGGCCACAATGGACCTATTGCTAGAATCTACTGGCCGAAACCCCACCATGCTACATCACCCACAACTTCCCACACCATATGAGCTCAACGTCTCCCATCATTCACCTGAAGTCGGCCCAACCAACATTCTATGGTAATACCTCTAGATACCAAAGATTTGTCATCCCTCCTTAAACCCTCAAACCTCTATTATCACCACTTTCCATGTGAGTCCACCGTCCTATTGGCTAGTAACCCCATCACCCTTCCAACTCCCATGTGTGACTACCCAGATCACGTTTGCATGGATTCCCATAGGTCATGTTGGACCTGACCCATCCTGTAATGATCTTGATTTAGTCTAACCAACTTCAAATGAGTTTGGGTGGGTCTGGAATGCCTAGAATAACCTTACATGGGGTATTCCCTACCTAGAATGGACTTATATGGTTCCCCCTAACTCGCATTGGTCCTGTGCAGGATTTCGAGGCCAAAAAAATTTAATATATAAAATATATTAGTTATTTAACTTTTGGATTAAAAGAATAATATTTTTATTATTCTAAAAAATTTAAGTTAACTTTACCATAAAATTTAATTATATGTTTAATTTAATTATAGAATAAAATTAAATTAATTGCAGGACCAACCAAATATTAATTTTTTTGAATTAAAATAATTCACATAAATTATTTAAATGCCATCACACATACATTTATTGAATTTTAATTTTTATTGTACTTTTTAATTTACCTTTTAGGCTCCTCTTGAGCATTGATTGTGTACATCTATTTTTATTTAAATATTTATAACAACTATTCATAATGTATTATAATTATTTATTTATCGATGATATATGCATTGTATTATTCATTTAAATATATATAAGGGGATGTGTCCATAAAATGTTCACTATATGTAAATTTCACTTCCCAAGACCCCCTCACCGGTATGAGAGTACATTTTCAATATCATGTAGATGAGGTAAGATATAGAACACACTAATATGAGGTGTTTTACTATATGATAAGTGATAAACACTAGGATGGGGCTGATCTGCATCACGAGTAAAAAACCAACTCAGGTTTGATACCCCTAGATCATATTTAATCCATTGAATTTAAATGGATCTACAGATATTAGATTCTCAATAATAGTCAGGTAATTTATTTTCTTTAAGCATTTTTTATTTTTTATGAATTTTCATGATAAAAGGTAACACAAAACATAATGAGAAAAAAAATCATAAATAAGAAATGAATAGATTATATTAATGAATGTTCTATTGTGAATGTGACTACATAGTATGGACATATTTAATAGAAAATTATTACATTTATAAATAAATATTAAAAACCCTCATACAAATATTATGTCACAAAATCAATCCATCATTAGAATTTGAACAAAATAGGGTGTATGTGGTGCTCATCAGCTAAAGTTGAGTATTCCTCCTACCACTAGAGAGTTCTTATGAGAGTGATGGGTTAACTAAACAGAAGTTGAAATCAATTAAGTATCTAAATATATCTTTTTGCAACATAAGTGGAAACCATTTATTAAATCATGTTTATGATTTTAGAAGTTGATACATCACTCAATAGATCAAGGAGATGTGAGTTAATGTGATTGTTCAGTCAAACACTTTCCATGAACTCTCCAAGTAGTTGCATACCCATAGATTATAGAATATGATGGATTGTTTTAAATATCCTTTCCACTAGAATAGTCATGAGGAAAAGTATTATGATTCTATTATAAAGGGTTTCTAGAGTTTGATAAAATAGTGGGAGATATTTATTGATTTAATTAATCGATAATTTCTAATCAGTAATCAAGATAAAAAAAATAATATGTTAGATTTTATTTTTTGTAGAAAAATAAAAATTAATACCAAAAGCACACTATGATATCTATTAGAGAATGAAATGTAAAAATTGGTATGAGTTTCCAAAGAGTAGTATAGATGCCTTCACAAAGTACCACTACATTTGATATTCAAGGTGTTGATGTACCCAATACCTGTTGAGCCACCTCAGGAAGTGAGAGTGAGAAAAATGATTATAGGTGGATCATGTATAATGAATATGATGGTTATGTCATAATTATATCATCAATGTTCGATGTGAGTCATGGATACAATATTGGTCCATGAATGACTTTACATGTTGTCTAATATCTAATAATCTTATGAGGAGAAAGTGAAGAGAGATATGAATGGTTGATAATTACACTAGATATATTTAAATTTAAATATAGATCACAATATTTCAATGGATCCCTTTATCATATCATCTTGCACCTATTTAATATAGTTTTGTTTAAGATTAAAAAATGAATAGTATGGAGAAAATCACTGTGTTAGCTTTTAGGTAATGGGTTTCCAAGTAATTAAGAATTTAAAGAAAGTATAATATTTAGTTCTTATGGTGATCAAGTTGAAAGACAAGGTAAAAAATTAAATGAAAAGTGTTTTGTTAGTGGAACCTTCACCCTAAACATCAAATAAAAGAGGTTATAAATTGTATGGGATGATATTTTCTTTTCATATCATGAAATAAATCTATGGACGTTTAAACACAATGATCTGAATTGAATGAGTAAGTTGTTGCTTCTTCTTCAGGTATATTCATCAATTGAATATAATGTTTCTATAATACGTTTGGGTATTGAATAAAATATGACTTTCACATATGTGTATTTGAATATAGTAACCAAATAAGTATAGAAACATTATAATAAGTAAGGTGTTCTCTCCAATATGATGATAAATGGTGGTTCCTAAGTCAACAGTGAGAATTACCCAACTTATATATTCCCAAGTTTATTGAATCTAGTTGAACATTTGTTAAGTGTCACAAAAAACTTATCTCACCTATCCATTGGACATAAAGAGACATTATTCCATTTTTATAATGAATACCAGTGGTTTTTAATACTCAACCAATAGTTTAGTGACACACAAATCATAGGCAATACATGATGAATATAAATTGTAAGACTTATATACCTAGTTTTGGAAAGATAATTCTTTACCAAGTAAAACTAAAATTAGATGAAAAGGATATAACCAATATGATATTTTGACTCAATGGATCTAAACACCATATGTATTATTAATGTATATACTTATTTAGTTTGAAAAAAAAGATTTAGAAATAAAGTTAAAATACAAAGATTTGGGAACTAGTTCAGTAAGTGAGCATTAAATATTCCAAGGGTAATCTAGTGGTAACTATACTTCATAAGATCCCTTTAATTATTTTAAGGAATGTAAAAGTGAAGTAAAAAATATTCATGGTCATAAAATATATGAGTTTATTTGGTCCCATTTTATGAAGAATATATTGACTAAGAATTCATAAACCATCATAATTTTGTGTGGAGTAATTCATAAATGCACATTACCTTATCCATATAAATACTATGATGCTAATAAGGTGGATCAAATATGAGTCTTACATGTTATAAGTGATCAATAGAATGCAGTTTGGTGTAATTCCTAAGCACACATTTTCTTATACACATCAAAGTCATGATGTAAGTAAAAGTAGTATCAATGTTGCAACATATATTCATAGTAGATACTTACATTACTTTTCATGACATGCACTAAAAATAATGGTGTTATCCAAAAACAATATTCCAACTATCATGAAAGATAGATATCATATGAATTATAGTATGATGGAAATATATTTTTTTATGAGAACATGTGTTTCCATAAAAAGTATTTTTTGATAATATAAAAATTCCTTCAAAACATACTATGCATATAATGTAATTATCCTAAATGTAATTTTAGGATATCATAGAAATCCCTAAAATAGAAAATAAATAGTCAAGTTATAGACTATATTTATGACTACCCTTCTCTTTATTACACATTAATTCATGATTTATTACATAAGAGTATACTTAATACAACCCGTAGTATTGAGAATTTTAGTGTATTTGGGAATTAGGTATATTAAAAAACAACTTAAAACAAGTAAAAAAAATCTCTACGGAAAACTTCTTTAGCATGCTCATATTATTCCTTCATAGTTAACACTACATGCGATAACCCTAGGACATACATAAGAATAGGGTGAGATATAAATCCTAGTAAGGGAATAAAAATGGAATTAAATGAATAATGTAAAACAAGTTAGACAAAGGGAATATAAATGGGGCATAAAAGGAGTGAGAATCATGAAGATGATAAAAAAGACATGATATAGCATGATAACATAATGGCAAAATGGGAAATGTGATAAAAACTTAAAACACTACATAATAAACATAGGTAGAGGGTAACTTCCATGAAATCATGATGGAAAAATTATCATAAAGGAATCATGTTTATTTCATATACCATCATGACGTATCATGATACTAAATATTACCCAATTCATTGGTACACTATATGATTCTTGGCGCAACCATCACTTTAATTTCATTATCATGCTTAAGTGTGCCACATAGATCATACAACATAGATTCATTCATTATCATATTTTATTCCACGATCAAGGATTATTGAAGAAATATATGTAAGTCCCTAATAAAATAAGTACAAGAGCATAAAGGTGAACAAACTTGATAGGAAATGAGTATGGTATTCACTACATAGTTGATTGGCATGAAAAATTACGGTGAAATTTTGACAGCATAAGAACCTCATTTAATGATTCATAAAATGGATTGATGAGAGAGAATGGGTATATAGTCATTTAGATATAAAATAGAAAGTAATAAGGACATGAAAAAACCTATCCCAAAAATAGGAATTGGAAATAGAAGGCCTAATATAATAAATAAACTTTAATAAAGAGGAGAATGAGAGGATCCCTTACCATGAGAGTGTGACACCAAATGATTGGGATGAGATTTATGAGAATTTAAGGGCACCTTGAGAAGACTATAAATAGGGTATGTATGAGTAGTGATGTAATAAAATTATTTTTAGTGAAGATAAATGGTATATTGGTTGTGTATATAAATGAAAAGAAAGGGAAATTATTTATTATTTCTCAAATTTAGGTTTTGGACCCTATATAATAAAATAACTAAAACCACAAACCTTACCATGGTTTTTGACCAAGGTTTCTATAAAAGGGGATTGGGTTTAATTATTTTATAATTAAAAGAGATTAAATTATTAAAATAATACCATTATTGATGTGGAGGTGAGTCATACTCTTAATGAAATGATTTTAGACCCATAAAAATATATTAATGGTTTTGGAGGATTCATAAGGGCTTTATAAAATTAATAAAATAAAAATAAAATCACATTATTTTAAATTTAAAAACATATATTTGGTATTTTATACCTTTTATAGTATTTATTAAATAATATTTGGGTCATTATGATGTCATAATATATATCCCATATTTATACGATATTTAACTTTTACCCGAAAATTTGATTATCTCAGAAAATAATGAAAAAATCACCATTGAATAATATTGATGTTATGAATAAAAAAATAATATTAATTTTACAAAAATAATTTTTCAAATATTTTATTTTAACTTTAATAATAACAATCAACATTTTTTGAGAAATTTTAGGTTTCTTTAACAATAACAGTTTTAAAACCCTTATAAAAATTTCATTTGACTTCATAAAAAATATATGATAATTTATATTAAAAAACTTATTTCATAATAATATATTATTCAAATATTTTTTATTTCAAAAATCCAATAATTCCTGAAAATAAATTCCTTAAATTAATTTGAACATTACCGGAAATTAAATTTTTTCTTTTATTAAATAAAAATAAAAATCTTCTATAAAGTAACAATAATAAAATTAAAATATATTGATTATTATGTATAATATACATATTGAATTTATTAGGTTATTGAGACATGTTTCTATAATACACTATATAACGCCCTAAGAGTAAGGTTCACGACATTGATACTTTCATGGCATGGTTCAACATACATGGTTTGGGCCATGATATCGATGAGCTTGAACTTATCCCATAAATGGTTTCGCTCATGATTAAGTTTTTGGATCTCATATAGGGCTTGTTCAAGGAAAAATAATATAGATTCTATCTACCTCAGAGTCTTCGATATATGGTTTCATAGTGTACAATTCTACAGGTTGATACAATGACTTCCTTTGTCTGCGTCAAATTGATTTTTGAATACCCTATATTTATACTAATCATGTGATCACTATTAAATATCTATATTATCAATGTAAATGATTCTTAATAGTATTTTAATTTTGATAATATAGAATAAAAGAAAATAATTTCATGTGTTTTCTATAACCAAAATAATTAATAATATATTCAATTAAATCATAAGAATAATTTTATTTATAATAGTTTGGTTCATTACAATCTTCCCCCATTCAGAAAAATTTCCCTCGATATTTCCATTTTACACTCTAAAATATATTATGGTAAATATTTTTCATCACCTCCTATAGTTCCCACATCACTTCAACAAACTGGTTGGTTCTCCACTACACTTTGACTATTTTCATTTTCTTATTTTGTATAACTTTGTCTCTATGATATATGATTTTCACTAGATTCCCCTCATAGGAAAAGTCATTATACAACAATAACACATATGGATTGAGTGCATGTGAGGGGTATGATATTTAATTACTCAAGATAGATACATGTAATACATGATGTACTTGATATAGGTTCGTTGAGAGTTCTAGTCGATAGGCCACTGCTATGATGCGATCAATGATCTCAAATTGTACTATGTATATGGGAATAAGCTTTCCTTTCTTCCCAAATCGCTTCAATTTCATCCATGAAGATATGAGGAGGAATAAAATGTATCCAACATCAAAATATAGGTATCTTTGACTATTGTCAACATAGTTCTTTTGTCCACTCTAAGTTGTCTTGATGTGTTGATGAACATTCTTAGCCTTTTCCACCATTTCCTAGATCATTTTAGGACCTAGCGGTTTTTGTTCCCCAACATCATCCCAACCTACAGTTTTTATTCACCTCTTCCCATAAAGGTATTCATAAGGATCCATTTGGATTCTGGATTGGAAACTATTATTGTATGAGAACTTAACCAGAGGAAGATGTTAGCCCCATCCTCCTTTTAAGTCAACTGAGAATGCTCTAAACATTTCCTCGAGTGTCTGAATAGTTTATTTAGAATTTCCATCAGCTTTAGCGGGATAAAACATACTTAAGTTTAACTCAGTAATTAGATCATGTTAGAATCTCTTACATAATATAAAGGTAAATCTTAGATCTCAATTAGAGAAAATCATTAGTGGTGTTTCCTATAGCCTCACCCCTTCTCTAATTTATATCCTCGAATGTTGATCGAGTGAGAAGTACTCTCAAATTTCAATGAAGTGTGGAGTCTTTATAACATGATCCACTAAATCCTAGATATAATTATTTTCTTTTTATTTCTTTATAAGATGAGTGAAAAAGTCCATGGGTATTTTCACATTTCCATATAGGTATTGTTAATGGTTGCACCATCCCTTGAATTTTTTCTTTTCCACCTTCACTTTCTGGCATACAAGACATCTTGATGTATATTCCATGATCACCTTCTTCATATTGTCCCACAAATTGTGCTCTAGGATATATTTATATATCTTTGTGATTCTTGTATGGATAGAGAAAGTCGAGCTATGTGTATTATCCAACATCTCTTTCTTTAACTCAGAATTTGATAGAATACATAGTTGTGAAACAAATATTACACAACCATATTCATTAACAATGAAATCTTAGGATTTCCCTTTTATTATACCTTCCACTTTCTTTTAAATCTAATAATCATCTCTTTGAGCAGCTTTTATCTTTTCTATATGGGATAATATATAAATAAATTGTTAAATTATTGATGATGTTCCTTCATTTATAATCCCCATATCCATTCTTTTCAAATCTAAGAAGATCATATCCCTCTAAATTATCATCAAAGATATAATTTTTGGATCCTTTCTATATAGTGCGTCTTCCATTTTATTCACTTTCTTATGATTGTAGTGGATTTATCAGTCATATTCCTTGTCCACTCTAACCATCATTATTGGTGCATATTCCACTCCTTCTATGTGAATATATACGTGAGGATTTTATGATCCATATATATTTCACACATCTCCCCAAAGAGATTATGCCGCCATATTTTCAAGGCGAAGTCACTATATCCAACCCTAGATCATGTAATGGGTATTTATTTTCATGAAATTTCAACTACCTTGAAGCATAGGTTATCAATTTTTCTTTTTCTTTAACACATGTCTCAAACCATTATTCAAAGAATATCTAAATACCATGAAAAGTTCCACACTTTTGGGTAGTGTGAGAACATGTGTAGTGATAAACCTCCTTTTTTAACTACTTTAAGCTCGCATTCCATTCATCATTCCAAGAAAATTTGACTCCCTTCCAAGTTAGCTTGGTTAAATGGTTTCACAATCGTGATAAATTTCTCACAAATCAATTATAGTACCCAGATATTCCGGGGAAACTATAGATATCTTTCATATATGTTAGCTTAATCCATAATTCAATTGACTTTATCTTTGAAGGGTCCAAAAATATCCCATTGCTTATAATAATATTCAAAAATAATGAGACATCCTTAAACCAAAACTCAAATTTTATATACTTAACATAAAGCTTCTCCTTTTGTATGTTCTTTAGAATAGTGCTCAGATGCTACTCACACTTCTACTTTCTTTTGGATTATATTAGACGATCAATTATAAATACTATCATTTTTTTTGAGGTAATATCAAAATACGATATTAATCAAGCCCATGAACATTCCTATAGCATTAGTGAGTCTGAAAGGCATTACTATGAACTCATAGTGCATGTACCTTGTACAAAAAGAAATATTGGGGATATCCTCATCCTTCACGCTAATTTGGTAACACCCCAACCATTGATCCACCTTTTAGAAGTATTTTTCTCTATATAGATGATCGAAAAAGTCAAAAATCCCTGGAAAAAGAAATTTTTTATTGTGATCTTATTGACCTCATGATAATCAATGAAAAAGAACATTTAACCATCCTTATTATTGATAAAGGGGACTAGTGGACCCTATGGTGAAGCCC
This sequence comes from Viscum album, assembly GCA_963277665.1. NCBI lineage: Eukaryota > Viridiplantae > Streptophyta > Magnoliopsida > Santalales > Viscaceae > Viscum > Viscum album. Next base: position 919,921,999 of record OY728131.1, read on the forward strand.
TTGGGCATATGAACCATTTTTACAGATTCTCTTATAGTTGTTTCTTCATCCCCTTATGTTTGAAAAAAAACCATTATATATAGACCCTTGGATAATTTTAATACCCTAGGTATAAGCTCGATTGAAAATTCAATCTCTCATCTAGGATAAATGCAAGAAAATTATTCGGGAAACATTTTAGCATATTCCCTCACAATGGAAATGTATCCAAGGAAGATCATTTCCTTAGACTCAATAATTTGAGCTAGATATCCTTGGTCAGAGTGAAATAATATCCACCCTTGAGATGTTGGTGCTAAATAATATTCACCCTCCTCCTTGTACTTGTTCAGAATCGGGGGACAATTCAAAATATGGTGGGTGATTTCCTTCTCATGACAATTTAGGCTGGATCTATATAGGTAAAGACAATCCATGAATGGAATTACATCAAATTCTACCAAAGGAAGTATGAAAAGGTTTTCTGGATAGTTTATCCAAGAAATTATGATAGGGGAGGAGTTATATACTCAGAATGAAATAATTTCCCTTTTTTCCATTTTCCATTTTCAACGACATCAATACTTCCATTATTTGTGGTGGTGTTTGAATAGTTATACTAAACCTTCATGGTTTGAAGGAATGCGTAAAACCAGAACCAGAGAGTATGTTTACTATTATTAAATGAATAAATCATATACTTTTCATCACATTGTTTTCAGGATCCAAATCATTGAATTTGATGGAAAAAGATCACCTTTTCTACCTTGGAGGTTGTTGGTTTTCTCGGAAAACCATTTTCTTAGGGAATTAGTTTAAAATGTTCCCTGGTTACTTGTAGTTAAATCAATGAACAACGAGCTAAGGGTTGACTAGAGAATTCCATTCCTACATCACATTAGTGGGTTTCTATTATCAATAATTGCTTTATTGGTTTCCTACCTTCTTACACCTAAATCATTTACTCGTCCCCCTTAAAAATTTCTCGGGTTGTTATTTCCAAAAATTTTTCAAGTGGGATGTTAAAATTTCTCTGCACCTTTATATTTCTCTATCAGACCACAAATATTAAAAACTACTTTCCACTTATATTCCCCATGATACCCATGATATTATTTAATCTCCATTTCAACTTTGAGGGAACATTAGAAAATTTTCTCATAGCTATCAATGTCTTGGATGACCAGGTATTTTCATATACTAGGATTTAGCCCACCAAATAAGTGATCAACCTTGCACTTGGGGGAACGAAAAAGTTCAAGGAGTATTGTGAAATTACTATAATGTTTTCCTTGTACCCCCTGATAGATTCGTTATTTTCTTAATTAAGGGAAAGGAAATATATTTCTATTTTATGTTGAAGAGAATGAGGAAAATATTTATCAAAAACCATTTTCCGGAATTCCTTTCACCCCATCACTTAGATCTATTCCACAGGCTTCGTATTTTTTATCCATGTCCACCACTGATCAGATTCACCCTCCATATGATAAATATCTAGTAGAACCTTCTCTTACTCATAACATTTATGGATATAGAAGATCTTATCTATGGATTTGATACATTTTTCCATGATTAAGGGATAATATAATCTACTATAAGTCACAGTACATTGTCATATATAGGTCTCAATTGAAGCTTGTTCTGTCTTAGGGGTATTTGGTGGCTTCTCTTAATCTAGGTTTCTATTCTAAAACTAAGTCAAATTCGATAGTGTCATCATAAATTTCACGATTTCAACCCCCATCAGGTTGGAAATCTCTTTGGGGGAAGTGGTCACATTGTTCTTCATATTGGTTGTTTTCCCAATTCCTCACATTTCCAGCAATTTTATAGGACAAAAAGAAAAGTAAGGATGGTTATTTTTAAATTATTAAGAAAATAGAAGGGAATACAATGAAAATAAAGATATAACTTATAAATTAGATTAATTTTCTTAACTAATGAATTTATAGGATTCAATATTTGTTAAACATGATTTATTTCCTAACATATATTCTTATTGGTATTTTTTCCTTAATATTGGTTCATAATAAACTTGTAAATTTACCAAATAATATCCCCCAAGAATGTCAAAACTGGTGTGAATTAAGGCCTATTGTCATGCACCAGTTCCATCTTGAGTCTAGCTCAATATAGGGTTTTTGGGTTTTACCCCTATGTACATCTATGCCAGAGTCACATCCACTTATATAATCCAAACATGGATTTATTTTCTTGATAAGCTAATTAATATATACTTACCAAAATTTAGGGATGTTATATTATACCTAGTATTATCCATGAGGCTTTCACTAGATGTTTATTAATCATAATCCCAAAAATAACTAAACCTTCCCTTTGATACCAAATATGAAAACCCTTCTATTTATTACACATTAATTAATAAATCATTTCAAAAGAGTAAAATTAATAAAATCATAAGATCGATAAGTCTAGTATCTTTGGGAATTAGGTACATTACATAACTGATTAAGACATGTAAAACAACATCTTTATTGAAAACTTATTTAACATGCTCATATTATTCCTTTATACTTAACATTGCATGAGATAACCAGGGGACATACATAAGAAATGGGTGAGATATATATACTAGTAAGAGAATAAACATTGAACAACATGAATAAAGTAATACATAGTAGACAACAAGCATATTAATGGGGCATAAAAGGAGGGAGAATCATAAACATGAACAATAATATAGGATACAACATGATAACATAAAGGAAACATGGGAAATGTGGGAACAACTTAAAAAAATGCATCGTAAATATAGGTTAGGGATAACTACCATGAAATCAGGATGGAAAAAGTCCCCTAAAGGAATTCGGTTTACTTCATGTCCCAAAATGATGTCTTATGAGACTAAACGTTACCCAATTCATTATAGTGCTCTATATATGTAATCCTGAATTTTTATTAAATAAATTTTCATTACATTCCAATTAATTAGAGTGATATATATATATATATGGAATACCTCCTTTTTTACGTAAACATTCCATACATTTTACAAAGAGACGATCTTTTAAAGTTTAGTGTCTTAATAAAAGGTACATAGTACATGAAAACGTAAAACATTCTTTTTTTACAATTGAAATAATTATTAAAAATTCATCATAAGTACATTTATTTCATCTCATAACCTGTGTACATACATAAAAAAGGATGAGCATAAGGTCTAGTAAGGGAAAACAAGGGAAAGAGTTTACTTGTGATCTTTAGGAATATCAATAAGAACATAACGAATTACATAAAGGCATGAGTAATGTAAAAAAGGAATATAAATATAAATAGAAGATGTTTCATAACATGGAAATGTGGATAAAAAATTTAATTGATTCACTCATAATCATATCACCAAGATTTATCAACGAGGTGTCATAGAAATTACCATGGTTATTCACCGAGGTATTATAAACTTGTTATCTTTAGAGATTTAATTATTTACCCAATGTATTAGACCACTATCCAGGTACAAAATTCATATATATTATATTGTGTGATCCACATATATCATAAAAAACATTTCATAAATAACCCATGGATAATAAAAGAAACATGTTTCGTATCAAAATCATATTGTTTTAGAAATGCTTAAAAATAAGATCCTTTTATCATTTTAAACCCTTGGATAAAGAAGGAAGGTTTCATGTATATCAATTATAAAATTAAATATATAATTTTGAAATATTTGTGAATATCTCTGGATAAGAAATATTTTTCGGCATTCACAAAATAAAATACATTAATTTTTAGAGAAAATAGAGATATTTTGAGACGTAAAAATGGCAGCATAACAGCTATAAAACATGGTTTTAGAAAACATTAAAAAGATAGGGGACAGGAGAATCCAAATAATAAAATAATCTTAATATAATAAATATATATAATATAATGTATAGAATAAAATATTATGTAAATTTTAAATACACACCGCATAAAAAGATAACTTGAAAGGAAAACAGAAGTGGTGATTTCCCTTACCTTGCAGAGTGACTCCTAAAACTCAAAAAACTAAAGTATTTTTAAAAATTATAAAAAATTCACAATAACATAATATAGATGTTATAATTTAAAAAATGAAATTTATTTTATCATAATAATTTTCTAAACAAGAGAAATTTAATATTTAACTGTCAAAATACTTATTTATTATAAATAATAATATGCAGAAAATGCATAGTAAAATGCATAGTAAATTTTTTTACACTTGAAACAAATAAAATTATTTTATAATTTTTAATTAAATAAGGGTGTTTTTTATAATACTATATCATTAAAATAAAAATTCATAAAACCATACTTTAATATAATAATTTACATCTCTTCGAAAAGTACAATTTTTATCCGAAAAATCAATTTACCAAATTCTATCTTAATTTTTAATCAAAAATATTCTTAAAAAATGATGAAATAGAAATTTTATTGAAAAAAATGGATTACGTTTTAGTTAACTAGGGCATCGACACATAACCCCTGATAACACCCACAAACGACCTAAGGGTGAGCTGTGCGATAGTGATAGACTCATGGGGTGGCTTGGCTAACATCACCCGAGTGGTTATCTCCATTAAATTGAACTTCTCCCATAGGAAATTATGTTAAATATTAACATGTTGAAGCTCTAATTGGTCTTGGTTAAGATAAAAGCCCAAAGATTCTACCTTCGTCTCAAATTCTGACAAATGGGCTTTTTACAACATGACTCTCTTGAATGAGGTCATCAACTCTTCTTTCTGCATTAATTAACCATTATCATTTCTATTTATAATACCAATTATAATGTTAAAATTATTATTAAGAGTATTTTTTTCAATGGTCATATTGAACAATAGTTATAATTGAATAATAGTTATATAATAGTGGAAACCCAAAGGTCACATTTCAATTATACTCACTTCATTTTTAAAGGGATATAGTTTTTTTGAGTACAAAATAATATAACACGCATTTTGAGAAAATAATTATCATGAAAAAGTTTGGATCGTTACATTATTCCACACTTAAGAAATTTTGTCTCTGAAATTTAATCTTATTGAGAAGATATGTGGGTATTTCTACCTCATTGTTATCTCTGGTTCCCATGTGGATTTTTTTATTTGTGGTTCCTCCTCTACACTTTAACGAGGTGGGTAGTCTTGTTTCATAGAAACTTGTATCTATGTTACAAAATCTCCATTATCTTCTCCTCATAAGAGAGGTCATGTTCCAATTATACCACCTCCAAATTTAGTACATGTGAAGGGTTAGGTACGTACTTCCTCAAGAGAGATACATGGAAAACATTATGAACATGAGCTATATTTAGAAAAAGTGCAAGGCGATAGTCCACTACTCCTATTAAATCATGGATTTCATAGGGGCTGATATACCCGTGGATGAGACTCATTTTCATCCTAAACCACATGAATCTCTTCCAAGGTGAAATTCAAAGGAATAATTTTTCACCAACATCAAACACCATATACCTTAAATGGTAGTTAGCATAACTCTTTTTCTGACTCTGAGAAGCATTTATGTGTTGTTTGATGGAATTAAAATTTTTTGTCATCTCTAGCACAAGATCAGACCCAAGAATATTTTTGTCACCATTTTAATAAAAAAAGTAGGATTTCTACATCAATTTACGTATAAATATTCATAGGGTACCATTTGAATAATCAAATGGAATATATTATTGTACAAGAACTCAACTAATGGGAAATGTTTATCTCATTCAGCTTTAAATTCCATAAATCACATTCTCAGCATGTTCTCGAGTGTCTGAATAGTCCTTTTAGATATATCATCAATTTGGAGATGATATGTTGTTTTGATATTCAATTGGTACTCAGGTCATGTTTAAGTCTTCTCTATAATTTTGATTTGAACCTTGGGTCATGATATGATATGATATAAAGTGGAACTCCATGCATCCTTACCACTTCCTTCACGTATATCTTGGAAGGTTGGTCAAGATAAAAATCTTCCCAAATAGAGATAGAATAAGAAATCTTGGTGATACTATCCACTATATTCTTAGTGAGACATCCCACTATAACCCATATCACATTGTTTCATTTTGATGTTTTTTGGGTGACCAGTGAAAAAGATAATATTGATATTTTTCCACTTTCATGCTAGTATGGGTAGTGGTTGTAATATCCTATTAGGAATTTATCACACTGAATTCACTTGTTGACACACTAAGAACCTTTTAGTGTAGTCCACAATCTTCCATTTAATGTTACCCAACTAATTATGACCACGAAAGTCCCTATACATTTTAGTGCTTCCATTATGTATAGAAAATTTAGATATATGAGATTCATCCATCAAATCCTTCTTTATTTATAGAATATATGGAACACATTTCCTTGTATTAAATTTACGAACACCTTCTTTATCAATATTGAATTTAAGAAACTTAGAGTTCATCACATCCTCTATCTTCTTCTGTAACAAAGGATCTTCCCTTATAGATTTCTTGATCTTCTCTAGTAATAATGGCTAAGAAAACAATTTGGATAGGGTTAATGATGTCCCTTACCTTATGATTAGCATGTCTAGTTTTACTATGTTTTTGATGAAAGGATCTCTTTTAATCCACATTATTTCTAGAACAATAGGGTCTTTCCTACTTAATGAATCACTGAATTTGGTTACTCTTACACGATAATAGTTAATTGAAGAATACTAGTTTTAATAAGTTCCAAACATCTCCTATATCTCATGTTCAATTCTCTTTGCAAGAACATATACATTATAATTTTATTGTCTTTTTATATACAACATTTCTCCCCACAGAGATAGTGCTTATATATCTTCAGAGAAATAAAACCATAGCCAGCTCCATGTCATGCATATGATAGTTTTTCTCATGAGACTACAACTGTCGAGATACATAAGAAATCACCTTGTCATTTTACATGAGGAAGCACCTAATCCATTTTAGAGATTCATTTCTAAAAATAAATAATCCTTCTCCAATAGAGGGTAGATTTAAGACATGTGTAGTAACCAATCTCAACTTCAGCTCCTGGAAACTTTCTTTACACTCCTTTTTTCTAGATGAACTTGACCCATTTTTTAGTTAAATTATATAGTAGATTAGATATTCTGATTTTTTTCACAAATATACTTTAATATCTCGATAAACCAACAAAAATATGAATATTAATAATTATTTTCGGTTGAGGCCACTCCTCCACAACCCTTTTCATGGCATAGTCAACTGAGGTAACTTTATTGGTTACAATGTGCCCCAAGAAAGAAAGTTGTCGTATCCAAAATTCAATTTTTATGAACTTTCCAAATAACCTATGCTTTCTTAGAGTTTCCAATATAACCCTTAGATGATCCTCATGCTTCTCATTTATTTTGGAATATATCAAAATATCATCAATAAAAACTACCAAAAATTATCAAGGTAGTTCTTAAAGAATATATTAATAAAATCCATAAAAATAGAATGAGCATTAGTAAAGCTTAAAAGAATAAAGAAAACTCATAATACATATATCTTGATTGGAAGGTGGTCTTTGGAAATCTTTTTTGTTCACCCTCAATTGATAATAAATAGATCGAAGATCAATCATAGAGATGAATTGATCCTCTAGAAGTGGGTCAAAAAAATCATCAATCCTTGGGAGAGGGTATTTATTTTTCATTGTGATCCCATTAAGTTATTTATAATGAATGTATAACTACATTGATCCATCATTCTTCTTCACAAAGAGAACAAGTTCTCCCCTAGGAGACACACTTGGTCGGATGATCCCATTCTCCAGAAGATATTGAATCTTCTTCTTTAATTCCTCCATCTCCACATTAGGCATTCTATATGGGGTCTTTGATATTGTTTTGGATCTAGGAATAAGTTCAATGGAGAACTCTACCTCTCTTTTGTAAAGAGACCCAGGTAACTGATCATGAAATATGTCAATGTATTAATGAACTATGGGGACATTCTATATTTGTATACATTCATTTCATTCATCATATTCACCTATAAATTCCAAAAAGAGGGCTATAGGTGGTGATTCTAGAAAAATATCAGGTCGTAATATTTCTCCTTTGAAAACAAAAATCATTTTTTCATTCAAGACTACCAATATTTCCATTCTTATATAGTTGATCTTAGTATTATACATTGAGATTCAGTACATCACTGGTGTAATGTCGAATTCCAGCATGAGAATGACTACTATAATTGCGATGATATCATGATATCCAAAGTAAATACTAAGGTTTCTATACAATGTTGATGCTTGGATAATACCTCTAGGAGTCTTGACTGATAGTTCTACTTATATTAGTTCAGGTATTGATTCTATATTCTTTACAAAAATTACAGTAAATAAATGAATTTTTTGAACAAGAATAAAAAAAGTAATTTCTAGTTTTGATAGAACAATTAGAGTACCCCCCACCAAATCATTTGGATCTTAAACCTCATCCACCATGATAGTAAAATCACGAACTTTCTCCCCAGGACTATACAGAGGTTGATAGTGATTTCACTCCATTTCCCTAAGATTCGGAATGTGATTGGAAAAGTGTCCAAGATGTCCACACTTGATGCGTTAGACTTTAGTTGGGCCTACACCATATTCCCTTTGTTATTACTATTAAGAATTTGAGGCTTCACCTGACTATGACTATTATGAGTAATATTTATATCTCTTCCACACCTGTAACACTTATCCCCCCTAAACAGGAAATTCCCTGAATGTTTCTAACCACATTTTTTTCATGTGGAAAGTTACACTTTCTTACCTCCTCTTCCTTGGTCAAATATCCTCCCCATGTTTGTCCCCAATGATCTATTCATTTCATTCTCTTTGTGAGACCAATACACCTCATCGAACCCCAGTTCAACTTTCATAGTACTTCGTACTATCTCATCATAGTTATCATAGTCACTATTAGAAATATTATTCCATAGATGGGGTCATAGTCCACTTATGAATCTACCAAACTTTTTCATTAGGATCCATGAAAATGATAGAGGTGTATTGAGAAAGTCTTGTGATGTTTATCTCATAGTTTCTTATATATTCATTCTCATTCTTCTTCATCTCTATGAATTTCTACTCCATTTTTGTTCACATAGAACATGGGAAATATTTTTTGTAAAAGGTTCCCTTGAACTCTTCCTACACCATAGCTACAATTTCCCCTCTTGGTTTTTTTATTTTTAACTAGTTTCCACCACTTATTATCTTCTCCCTCTTAGTGATACACAACCAGGTTAAATTTCTCTTATTCTAAATAATATAGTATAGAAAAGATCTTTTCTATTGAGCATATCCACTGTTCAATAATCAATGTATTGGTAGATCCACGGAAAAAAGGTGGTCATTGTTTCATAAAGGACTAAAAGTAAATTTGTTCCCTATGAGGTGAATCTGGTTTCTTAGATTGATTAAACTTCTTTCCCATAACTCAAGTCATTTATCATTCTCATGAAGGTTTCTATTCCAGCTTCCATCAAAAGACTGTCAGCGCCTGGTCAGTTTCAACCACAATTTATGTGGTTTATCCTTTTTCCTGACACACTTTAAAGGATGAAAAACTTAGTGAGAAACATGTTTCATTTAATAATCTTATAATTATAAAGGAATTTCATGTCTTAAAACATCATTCTTAAATATGTTATTCTTTAACAACAATTACATTTTCAATAAATCCTCCATATTGGTTCATAAAAATCTTTTGATTAGATAAAAATATCCTATGAGAGTGTCAAACCAAGACTAAAAAAGGCCCATTGTCATGCAATAGTTATGGTTTGATTCTATTGAAATGTTTTGTTTTTAGGTTTTACTACTAGACACATCTAATCCCACCACTGTTCAGCTTCTCCTTCTATGTGATACACCGCCAGGTTAAATTTATCTTATTCTAAATAATATAGTATAGAAAAGATCTTTTCTATTGAGTATATCCACTGTTCAACAATCAATGTATTGGTAGATACACTAAAAAAGGTGGTCATTATTTCATAAAAGACTAAAAGTAAATTTTTTCCTTATAAGGTGAATGTGGTCTCTTAGATTGATTCAACTTCTTTCCCATAACTTAAGTCAGTTATCATTCTTATAAATTTTTCTATATCGGCTTCCATCAGAAGACTGTCAGCGGCTGGTCGGTTTCAATCACCATTTATGTGGTTCACACTTTTCCCACAACTCTTTAAAGGATGAGAACCTTAGTGAGAAACATGTTTCATTTAATAATCTTATAATTGTAATGGAATTTCATGTCTTAAAACATCATTATTAAATATGTTGTTCTTTAACAACAATTAAAGTTTCTATAAATACTCCATACTGGTTCATAAAAATATTTTGAATAACCAAACATATCCTCCGAGAGTGTCAAACCAAGACTGAAAAAGGCCCATTGTCATGCACCAGTTCTGGTTCGAGTTTATTGAAAAGTATTGTTTTTAGGTTTTACAGCTAGACACATCAGTGTCTACCACTGATCAACCACTCCCTCTAAGTGATACACATCCAGGTTAAATTTCTCTTATTCTAATAATATTTTATAGAAGAGACCTTTTCTATTGAGCATATCTACTATTCAACAATCAATGTGTTGGTAGATCCACTGAAAAAAGGTGGTCATTGTTTCATAAAGGACTAAAAGTAAATTTGTTCCCTACGAGGTGAATCTGGTCTCTTAGATTGATTCAAGTTCTTTCTCATAACTCAAGTCAGTTATCATTCTCATGACGGTTTCTATTCCAGCTTCCATAGGAAGACCGTCAGTTCTTGGTCAGTTTCAGTCACCATTTATGTGGTTTATCCCTTTTCCCGCCACTCTTTAAAGGATGAAAACCATAGTGGGGAACATGTTTAATTTAATAATCTTATAATTGTAAAGGAATTTCATGTCTTAAAACATCATTCATAAAAATGTTATTCTTTAACAACAATTACATTTTCTATAAATCCTTCATATTGGTTCTTAAAAATCTTTTGATTAACCAAAAATATCCTCCGAGAGTGTCAAAACAAGACTGAAAAAGGTCCATTTTCATGCACTAGTTCCAGTTCTATTCTATTAAAATGTTTTGTTTGTAGGTTTTACTGCTAGATACATATGTTCCAGAGTCACATCCACTTGTTCGTATCCAGATAGGGATTTCGTTGATCATAAATCACTTAATATTTAACTAAAATAATGGAACGTTTTACTATATTTAAAATTTTCTCTAGGGTTATTCCTAATGTTTAAAATCTTAATTTACACAAATAGGCAAATACCCCTTTAATAAAAACTGTGGAATTCTATAGTTTTATTACATAATTGTTCATTATATTTAACAAACAGATGATCTTTTAAAGATTATTGTCTTGGAAAAAAGGTACATAATACGTGAAAAATTAAAAACTTATTCTATTGAAATTGAAATGATTCTTAGAGGTTCATCCTAAAAACATTTATTGCATCTCACCACCAAGGTACATACATCAAAGGAAAGGGTGAACATAAGGCATAGTAAGGGAAATCAAGGGAAATAATTTACTTTCGATCTTGAGGAATATCAATAAGAACATGAGGAATTACATAAAAGAGAGGGAAATGGAAAGGAATATAATAATAAAAATAAAAATACTCATAACATAGAAATGTGGATAAAATATTTAATTGTGTGCATCATAATCATATCACTATGTTTTACCACTACGGTGTCATAAACATTAACAAGGTTATTCACCAAGGTATCGTAAACTTATTATCTATAGAGATTAAATTATTTATCCAATGAATTGGGGAACTATCAGGGTGCTCCCTTAATATGTATTAATAAATGTGAGTTACATAGATCGTAATAAAATATTTCATAAATAACCCATGGGTAATAAAATAAACGAGTTTCATTCCAAAATCATGGTGTTTTTTTAATGTGCTTAAAAACATGATCGGTTTAGTCATTTTAAACCCAAGGAAAAGGAAGAGGGATTCATGTATGTCAATACCAGAATTAAATAGATAATTTTTACATCTATGTGAATAACCCTTGAGAAGAAATAGGTTTGGGTATTCCAAAAAAGAAAAAAATAATTTCTTAAGAAAAGAGAGAAATTTTGAGACATAAAATCGACAACATAATGACTATAAAACATTATTTCATAAAACATTAAAAAGAGAGTAGAAAAGGGCATCTGACTCATAAGAAATAGTAATACGGTAAAGAGACTGAATATAATGGATAGAATAACATATTATGAAAATTTGAAAGAGATACAATATGAAAACATAGCTTGAAATGAAAAGAGAAGTTGAGATTTCCGTTACCATGAAGAGTGACTCCTAAAACTCGAAGATCAGGACCATAGGGTATTAAGGACACCTTAGGAGGACTCCTTGGGGATATTAATTTTATATCCTAGTAGTGTAACGCCAAGGTTCCGGGTTCCACTCATCGAGTGCCCCGAACCCGGTTCACCACATGACCTCAAGCACATTTTCCCAAATGCCAGAGGCTGCCGACTAACAGCGAGGGCCCAGTTCTGATAGTGGGGAAACTATGCCCTCATTTGTCAAAGTGTAGCACAACGGAATATATTATAAACATACAACAACAGAGAAAGCAGCAACAATATATATAACATAAATGGATAACTGATAAAAAAATGGAAACCAACAGTCATATATATATGAAGAGGCAACATGTCACTATTCCACTAAAACAACCAGAACATGTTACCCAATCAATACAATACAACTGAAGTACAAGTACAGAAAAGTATAATAGAACATCCCAGAGAATCGTGAGCCAAAGCTCGGTCCCATGCTCTCATACACCCCAGTAGCAATCAAGTACCTGTATAGGGACCCTTGCCCTTATCTACACCTGTAGAAATGTAATCTGTTTGGGCTGAAAATAATGACCCAAACAGGGTGTGAGAAATAAATTCTAGTAGCCACCCACCAATGGCCCATGCCCAACTGTGTGAAAAATATGCAACAACCATGTGTAGTAGTAAAATTCTATAAAGTAAGCAGCACACAAAAGTAACTAACTTAACAGTTAAATTGCAATTTAATTGTTCATTTAATCCATTTAATATAAGAAAACACCACAGTGCATTTCTAAGTAAACATTCAGCATCCTCAGACAAACAAAATCTCACCCTCAGGGAATTAGAATCCAACCCGCAGGTAATTTCCCACATGCATAACAGATTTTTCCCTCAGGTGTACGTAGTGTCTCCCTTAGGCACATAGTCTATTGCCCATAGGCACGAAAGAAGTTTCCCTCAGGCTAGAATAACAACTGCCCTCGGGCTAAGCAAACAACGCCAATGGCTAAGCAAAACACTTCCCTCAGGCACAAGTAGCTAGGTCATGCCCAACATATAAAAATGTAATTTACATACAATTCCTCTCAAGGAAAAAGTAATGCATAATTTAAACATGGAATACCCCCGGGTATCCCGGACCAACAGCTAAACAGAGGAACGCACCCCCGGGGTGGTCCTGGATCCAAGAACTGATCCCAAACAACAATTTTACGATTTTATTTAATTATTTATATAGTTCTAGGTAGTAAAAATAGCCACGGCCTCAGCCACATGACACCCCAACATGGGTTCATGGCACTAAAATACACAAAACACGCAGTAGTTGGAAAAATAAACACCAAGACACCTACCTTAAACACCAACGAATGATATACGCGAACGACAACTTCTGAAACGTCCAAGAACGCCATAGATCTGAGGTAAACGAATTCTCTCTTAAGTGAAAATAAATCCCATTAGGGGAAGAACTGGCAAGAACTACTCAAGGAGAAGGGAGGGCTTACCCGTGCGGTTCCAACGAGATCGACAGAGGAAGAATCGGATTCCCGATTCGTGATTGACGGATCTTCTAAGCTCCGACCATCCCCCCCGAGCTCTCGTCTGGTTCTAAGCCTTCCCTGTGAACATGGGAGGCTACTTCATTTTTATGCAAAAAAAACAAAGTACACGGCGTGTACTTCCCTTTTTTAAACTATTCCTCTGACGGCTTCCCGCCAGCGTGACACTGTTCACCAGCCGACATGACTACACAACGTGTCTTCATGAGTACACGGTGTGTGATGCCCCACAGCTATCCACCACCTTACTATTCTCCTGCTGACTAACTACACGGCGTGTAAAGTACCACTACACGGTGTTTAGACAGTTCCTACACCCTTCATCGCCGACATGGCCACACGCCCTGTGTACTCATCCCACACGGCTAGGAGTACACGGAGTGTGGAAAAGTACGTGGCGTGTACTTCCAAAATTTGAAAATTTTCCCAATTTTCCTTATTTTCTCAAAAACACTAAAGGAAAGAAGAAAATAAGAAACTCGTACCTCAAAAATAAGAACTGGGTTCTTACAAACATTCTCCCTTAAAGAAATTCTTCCCTAAATTTTCCTTCCAAGGGTAGTGAAGATATAACTCAAAACAGATCTGGCCACTGAGCACGTACATCAGTCTCCCACTCCCAGGTTTCATCCTACACTAAGCCATGTTGCCATAGCACCCGTATGAGTGGGACTGACCGACCTCAGAGAACCTTCGTGCTTTTATCAACGACACGAATCAGATTCTCCTCAAAGGACGCATCTTCCTCAAGCTCAACCTCCTATGGCTGAAAGACGTGAGATGGGTCTAAATGATAGTTGCGCATCTGAGATACATGGAAGACGTCGTTCATGGCTTGGTACCTCTGTGGTAACTGCAGCCGATAGGCAACCGGCCCGACTCTCTCCAGAATCTCAAATGGCCCCACATATCTCAGTGAAAGTTTACCCTTTCTCTTGATTTTCTTGTGTCGCAGACTTGGCGAAACACTCAAGAAGACCTGATCCCCGACCACGAAGTCCAAAGGTCGTCTGCGGCGATCAACATAAGATTTCTGACGAGACTGCGCGGTAGCCATCCGCTTATGAATCAACTGGACCTGCTCAGAAGTCTCCTGCACGAGACGTGGTCACAGTAACGCTGCCTCACCTACCTCTAGCCAGCACAAGGGTGATCGGAATGGCCTACCATATAAATCCTCGTAAGGTGCCATCCCGACAGTTGCCTGAAAACAATTTTTGTAGGAAAACTCGACTAGGCGTATATGCTTCTCCCAAGAGCCCCAAAAGTTTAGGACGCATGCACGCAGCATGTCCTCAAGAACCTGTATCATACGCTCTGACTGGCCATCAGTCTGAGGGTGGTAAGCTGTGCTCAGAAGCACCTGTGTACCCAGTTCCCTCTAAAAACTCTTCCAAAAATGTGATGTAAAGAGGGCGTACCTATCTGAAATGATAAAACAAGGGACCCCATGAAGACGTACGATCTCTCGGATATACATCCTTCCGAGTTCGTCAACACCGAAGGTCTCCTTGATCGGAAAAAAGTGAGCTACCTTCGTGAGTCTGTCCTCGGTCAAGACTACACAGCGTGTCCCACAGGTACACGGCGTGTACTAGACGAGCTTAGCCGACCCGTGTTGTTTGATACATGGCCGGAAACACGGCTCACACTACACGGCGTGTTCTATAGACACATGACGTGTATCCGAAAGGATCACAACGACTAGTGTTGTTAGCTACATGGCCGGGTCCCCATGTCAGACTACACGGCGTGTTCCATAGTGTACACGGTGTGTATATCTTAATGTCTCGTCCTTTCTTGTTGTTAGTTACACGGGCGGACTCCGGGTCAACACCACACGGTGTGTACTCCTGGTATACGACACCTTTTCCCCAAACATTCCCTACCCCGTGTCGCCGCCCATACGATTTGTGACATGGGAAGAGACTACACGGTGTGTACTCTGGGTACACGGCATGTACTTAAAAAAGTTTATTTTTTTCCCGAACAGAAGGACATACACATCGTGTTTAAAGATACTACAAGGCGTGTATACTGGGTATCCAGACAGCATGCCTCAGAAACTTCCCCGGAACCCAGAAATACTGAAAAACAACACCTAAGTGTCAAATTCTGACCCATGAGGGCCCGTACTCCCCACGGATCAATGTTTGACATCTTATCTATGTTATAACTAATAAACAGCTAATGATCCACCAAATTTTGGTCAGTGGGGGCCCATACTCCCCAAAAACCAAAGTTTGGCTTCCATTCTATCAACCGGCTCACACAAGAAAATACCCTATCACACAACATGTATCTTATCAAAGCAGATATCACAACATCATGCTTTACTAGGACAACAACTATCAGAACAACATGCGAATTTCTAATGCACCTACATTGCATAGAACTATGCATGGCATGTGATTTCTAGCAAGTGCCTATATGATGCATGAGATGGAATACCCTCATCTCATTGGGTTGCAACTAAATAGAACCCATAGATAAAATATAACCAGCACAATCTGAAGTGCATCACCCAACGGTGAAATCAAATAAACTGTAAATTGAAAAATCAGTAAAATTGCAATAAAAAGGTAAATTGGCTTTTCCCTGTATGTGGGTTAGCTACGCCTGGGCACAACTTATTACCAACTACCATTCATTGTATCCCTGACTACGGCTCCAAATAGTAATTCAAAGAAAAGAACCACCTCTGATACCACTTTGTAACGTCCAGGTTCCGGGTGCCACTCATCGGTTGCCCCAAACCCGGTTCACCACATGACCTCAAGCGCATTTCCCCAAACGCCAGAGGCTACCGAATAGCACTGAGGGCCCAAGTCTGATAGTGGGGAAACTATGCCCTCATTTGTCAAAGTGTAGCACAGTGGAATATAATATAAAAATACAACAACAACAGAAGCAGCAACAGTATATATAACTGAAATGGATAACTGATATCAAAAAGGGAAACCAGCAGTCATATATATATGAAGATGCAACATGTCACTATTCCACTAAAACATCCAGAACATGTTACCCAATCAATACAATACAACTGAAATAAAAGTACAGAAAAGCATAATAGAATAGCCTGCGGCATCGCGAGCCAAAGCTCTGTCCCATGCTCTCCTACACCCCAGCAACAATCAAGTACCTTTATAGGGACCCTTTCTTTTATCTACATCGGCAGAAACGTAATCTGTTTGGGCTGAAAAGAATGACCCAAACAGGGTGTGAGAAATAAATCCCAGTAGGCACCCACCAAAGGCCCATTCCCAACTGTGTGAAAAATATGCAACAACCATATGCAGTAGTAAAATGATATAAACTAAGCAGTACTCAAAAGTAACTAACTTAACAGTTAAGTTTTCATTTAATTATTCATTTAATCCATTTAATATAAGAAAACACCACAGTTCATTTCTATGTAAATAGTCAGCGTCCTCATACAAAGAAAATCTCACCCTCAGGGAATCAGAATCCAACCCGAAGGTAATTGCCCATAGGCATAACAGATTTTTCCCTTAGGCGTACGTAGTGTCGCCCTCAGGCACAGAGTCTATTGCCCAATGGCACAGAAGAAGTTGCACTAAGGATAGGATAACAACTGCCCTCAGGATAAGAAAACAACGCCCACATCTAAGAAAAACATTTCCCTCAGGTGAAAGTAACCGGGCCATTCCCAACATAAACATGAAATTTACATACAATTCCTCTCGAGGAAAAAGTAATGCATAATTTAAACATGGAATACCCTCGGGTATCCTGGCCAAACGTCTAAACAGAGTGACGCACCCCCAGGGTGGTCTTGGATCCAAGAACTGATCTCAAGAAACAATTTTACAATTTTATTTAATTACCTATACAGTTCTTGGTAGTTAAAATAGCCATGACCTCAGCCACACGACACCCCAACATGGGTTCGTGGCACTGAAATACACAAAACACACAACAATTGGAAAAATAAACACCAAGCCACCTACCTTAAACACCAATGAATGATATACAAAAATGACACCTTCTGAAATTTCCTAGAATGCCATAGATCTGAGTTAAAATAATTCTCACTTAAGAGAAAATAACTCCCATTAGGGGAAGATCTGGCAAGAACTGCTCAAGGAGAAGGGAGGGCTTACCCGCGTGGTTCCAATGAGATTGATGGAGGTAGAATCAGATTCTTGGTACGCAATCGACGGATCTCCTAAGCTCCGACCATCCCCTCCCGAGCTACCGTCCAGTTTTAAGCCTTCCCTATGAACAGGGTAGACTACTGCCCATTTTAAGCAAAAAAAATGTACACGGATTGTATTTCCAAGTACACAACATGTAATTCCCTTTTTTAAACTATTTCTCTGACAGCGTTCCGCCAGTGCGACACTGTTCACCTGCCGACATGACTACACAACATGTCTTCATGAGTACACGGTGTGTGCTGCCCCACAGCTAGCCACCGCCTTACTATTCGCCTGCCGAATGACTACATGGCGTGTAAAATACCACTAGATGACGTGTAGTCGGTTCCTACACCCTTTATCGCCGACATGGCCACACGCCCCGTGTACTCATCCCACACGGCTAAGAGTACACGGCGTGTGGAAAAGTACACGGCGTGTACTTCCAAAATTTGGAATTTTTCCGCATTTTCCTTATTTTCTCAAAAACACTTAAGGCAAGGAGAAAAGAAGAAACACATACCTCAAAAATAAGAACCAGGTTCTTACAAGTAGATTATGAATTTTTAATGAATGTAAACAAATAAATGGGTGGGTATTTAGAGAAAAAATGAGGGAGTTTTTTTTATTAATTTCCTTGGACTCCTCAATAGTGGTATTTTCAAAACCATAGGCTTGACCATGGTATTTTCCGATGGTATTCGAAAATTAGGAAACCTATGAAATTATTTTAATCTAAAATATTTGACCAAAATTTTATAATATTTATTACATCATTATGAGATAGTTATGATGTCATTAAACATACCAGAAAACTCAAACTGTATTTTTACTATTTGTGATAAACTAATGTATTTTATAAAATTGTCATAAATTTACCCTAAACTAATATCATTGTTTTAATTTCTAAAATGAATGTTATTTTATCATAATAATTATATAAGTAAGATAAATTTAAATTTTAACTATAAAACACTTATTTTTTAAAAATAATGGCGGATAGAAAATGCATAGTAAAACTATTAACAATTGAAAAAAATAAAATTATTTTATCATTTGTAATTAAATAAGAGTATTTCCATAATAATATTCCATTATAATAAACATTAATAAAACCTTATATTAATAAAATAATTTATTTTTCATTGAGAAGTACAATTTTTACCTGAAAAATAAATTTATCAAATTCCATATCAATTTTTAAGAAAAACTATTCTTAAGACAGAAATGATGAAATAAATATTTTATTAAAACGAGATTACATTTTAATTAACTAGGGCCTCGAAACATAAACCCTTATAAAACCTGCATATGATCTAAGGGTGAGGTTTTTTATGGTGATAGACTCATGGGGCGGCTCCGCTAATATCATCCGAGTGGTACTCTCCACTATCTTGAAATTCTCCTATAGGTGATTTTGTTCAATATTAATATGTTGAAGCTCGGCTTGGGTTGATAAAGAGAGAATAACAAAGATGCTAACTCCCTCCCATTTTCTAAAAAATTGTATTAATAAGACATGAATATACTAGATGATTCCATCGACTCTTTATTTTGTATTAATTAACCATTATCATTTCTATTTATAATAAAAAATATAATGTTAAAATTATTTTTAATAGTATTATTTCCAATAGTCATATTAACCAATGATCATAATTTACTAAAGGTCATATAATGTTCAAAACGCAAAGGTCACATTTCAATTATAATCACTTCATTATTAAATGGATATAGTTTTGCTGAGTACTTAATAATATAACACAAATTTTGGGGAAATGATTATAATTAAAAATTGGAGTTTATTGGTACTCAACATCAAGTTACATATGTATTTACAAAGACATTAAACACACATGTTTTCAAGAGGCATTTATTGAGCCTCTGAGTTTAGGAAATTTTCTTTAAACTAAAGGTGTTGAAGAAATACCCCACTCTGATGCATATATATATTTTTATTTTTTCATGGGTATTTTTAGGTTATTATGTTAAAAGGATTATAAAAATACAAATGGAAAAATGATCTATGGGGTATTATAGGTTGAAAAATAACATATGAAGTTTCAGTAATATAACTCCACAAGTAATGTTATATAGGCTGAAGCAGAGTTAAACATAGAAAGACCTGACTAACTAATTAACAATTTATCATCATAATTAAGTATTTTATACATCAACCCAGAACATAGGGTGGTCAATAATGGTGTAGTCCAAGCACATCACCACAAACTACATACACAAAATAAATAATAATAGACCCATTATGATGATAAATAGTAAGACTCTCACTTGGAGTACCTTTACTAGAAGGATAATAAGCTGGAAAATTACCTTCACTCCAGGTGTGGGTTACTTTAGTGTCTTGTCCAATGAGATATTTTAACTTCCTAATATAATAAACCAGATCCCATATAATTTGGCCATTATCTATGGGGGACCCACAAAAATATTTCATTTTGATTCCAATACAACAAGGATAATTTTGTACAGTATTTACAAATAAAGCCTACAAAAAAGAGTCCTGACCTATGCCCTAAGAGAGTTCCCCAAACTGTAGAAGGTGATGGAACTTAAAAGTACAATGCCCCTAACAACATGAAACAAAGAAACCCCATGCATCTTCATCTATAAATCATATCCATCAATTTTTAATTTGAGACACCCACTGGGAGGTTTCCATAAAATCCATTGATCTGACATGCTCAATATTTGTTTCTCATGTAGACAAGCATTATCATAAAGTAAAACAATAAGGTTCTCTATGAATATTCCTCCCAAAAATGGTGTACAGAGATATTCCATAATCACCTTTCCATACAATAGAATTATAATATTAGAAAAGTGGTGACCCTCCATAGATTTGTTCATTTCCTCCTACAAAACTCCACAGAACACTACAAACACTATGTCATGAGCTTTAATAAAATAGGCTTTTCGACCAACCCCTTATAACCAAACACCAAGAATGGAATCCATGGAATCCCCTTGCACTGTTATCCATATACACTACCCAATAATATCCCATATTAAGATCAACTATTCTCTCCAAAAAAATAGATTCTAGGAAGATTCCTTGTTGGAGTTGTCACAAAAACTACATCTTGGCACCAAGACAATACCTCTTCTGTGAATATTATCATCGTTGGGGATGGAATGATACCTAACATTCCAAATCAAAAAAAAATATTTTTGATGAGATATATTTTCACCATAGCATTATAGCCTAAGAATCAAACACATTCTCTTCACGGTCTAAGGATAAAAATGCTTTTATGCTAAACAAAAATGATGACATCTCTGTAAAAACACACCTATAAGGATTCTCCACCGGTCAGATGTTATCAAAAAATGATTGGTGATCAATAAAGAGCATCGTACGGATCAATCCCATGCATCTTCTTGCGTCATTAAAGGTAATGTTGGGTGTCATACATCCCAGAAAGAAAAAAATGTCAACCCCCAATTATCTTTCCAGAACCTAACATCGTCACACCGCACTACCCATTGAACCATATCCTTAAGAGTATCTAGATGATCAATCATAATTATCATGAGACATAATAGATTATTGGAGTTCTACACCCATCATTTTCAGTCTACCCCATACTGATCTAACATGCACTTTTCCCAGAGAGGAGAACCTTGAATAATCTATAATGCCAACTGTTCCTATATGCCTTGCCTGATTACTATAAAACCACATAAATTAATACCTCCATCTTCAAATGGGTTTCAATCCTTACCTAGGATGCATAGTGATATTTATATTTCTACTTTTAATCCTATATAAATGATGCCATTAATTTTTTAAGGATTTTGATAGTTTCTTCATGTTCTCTAATAAAAGAATGAATATGCATTGGGATGGAAGCCGTAATACTTTTCTATAGAGTTTATCTCCCTAAAAAATATAAGAAACTATTTTTACAATTAAAAATGAGGCTTTATATCAAGCTTATAACAACCTAATTTAAAACATTCCTAATCTTACCACTCAATATGGGAGAACAAAGGCATTCCATGGGAAAGATTCTTCTCTTAATCCCCAACTTGTGTTGAATTCAGTTAGTTCGCCCGTAATCATAGAATTTGGATATGTAAAACTATTTTCAACAAATTTATATACTTCCCACTCAATC
Source organism: Viscum album (assembly GCA_963277665.1). NCBI lineage: Eukaryota > Viridiplantae > Streptophyta > Magnoliopsida > Santalales > Viscaceae > Viscum > Viscum album. The sequence continues at coordinate 919,944,144 of OY728131.1, forward strand.
CACCATAAACATTCATTAGTTTATTGAATCCTCCATATGATTTTTTCCTTCCTGTGATAAAGAACAATTTTTTATCGACAGATATGAGGGGTGAGATAATACATGATATAGATCTATTCTTATATGGAAGGATCATTGCACTAACTAAATCATATTTTATATTTATAGTTAGTACTTATTGGGCCAATATAAAGATTCAAGATGAAATTGAATCACCCTAACTTAAAATGTGCATTGTTTTAAAGATTCCAAAACTTCACCCCATGATTGAAATGAAAATATAGGGTGAAGAAAAACAACTTAAAAATAAGTCACACACCCAATCTTGAAAATGAAATGACCCACAAACATATAAATGAAGTTCCACTCCATCTATTCATAGTATTTATCCATATCCACCATAATCATAATTTTGGATCCAATATTATTCTTGTGGATTTCATCAATAATTACCTTAACAATGTCAATCTCTATTTGAGTGCTTCTCCCCCTCAAGAAACAATGTTTCTCATCATAAATGATTTTTTGGAAATAACTAACCATGTTTTATATTAAAAATACATGTAAGGATATTATAAGAAAAATTACATAATAATATGGGCATGTACTGGCTTATAGATATTGGATCCTAGAACTTCAGAATCAACACTAAAAAAAAGCACATATAGCTCTTGGAAGAGATCCACCTCTAAAGAAGTGTCAGATACCCTCAGTAACTATATCATTAATAATAATCCATACAGCCTTATAAAAACCACCAGGAGATACATCAGTACTTGGGGTGAAATCTAAATTCATTCTCAACATTACCTCTTTGATTTCACTTCCACATAGGAAAATCTATAAAAAATAACTATCTTTATCGATTAACATGACTTGATTATTTGATAGAAAATTTATATCTCTATCAACCCTCAAGAATCTTCTATCATACATGATGACCTCCCCAGCAAGAATAATATTAAAATTCTCTTTAGAAATACCCCCAATAAACACCACATATTCAGTAAACACACCATCATCAAGACAGAGGTTTAATCTCTTTATCGTATTATGTTCATTCAATTAAGTCTGAAAAAGGTAGTGTTCTTATCTCCCTCATGAATCAAAATATTCCTTGATCTTTACCTTGAAACCTTGTTAAATTCTAGCAGACATTCATTCAATAATATTTTTTTTAATAGGGTGAAGAGGTCATCATCAAATTTAGCTTGTAGACATGCCTCCATTCTCTCTATATCATTTTTATGCTCTTCCGGATTGTGCTCACAGCTCCTTCTCTCCAAAACCCACTCTAGAATATACTTCTTCAACCGATAAATATGATTTTTAAGAACAATACATGGACATCCTTATCTGGGATATCCCATGAGTTCTTCACCAGTGGACAAAAACTTTCACCCCTTGCCTATCCATAAGAGAAGAAAAAATACTACCCCTACCACCTTCATTTGTTATTGAGTGCATAGTTAGTGTAACAGTGTGGATAACATTGAAAGAGGTTTTTTGGGGAAAAATGAAGTTTTTCATAGTCTCCATAATTTTTTTTAAAACATGAAACTACCTTTAGAAAACTCTGCTATGTTTTTTTTGAGAAGTCAATGGATTCTATATAGTTGGTGCATGGTTTTTCTAACCATACAGAAAAATCGTGTGGATTATCTAACTCACTAAAAAGTTTTATTTTACCCTTATTACCTTGAGAAATTTAACTCCAAATTATCTCCTTTTCCTCCACATTTTTGTGAAACCCTCCCCCCTAGGATGGTATCTTATATCTATTTTATTTCATGGTGCATTTATCTTTAGGTTTGATGATTATTCTTGAGGAAAGATTGATTTATACTTTATTTCTCTATCCCCACCCTTAATCATCCCTATTTTTACATTTTATTTCCCTATTGGTACAATGAACCATAATTTTAATATATACATATTATATCTTTTAGACTAATAATCAATACATAACATTAAGATTCATTCTATAACCATAAAGGTTTTGTGTCTTTGGAAACATGGAAACATAAATAACCTGCTCATAAGAATTATAATTCATCTCCCATTAAGTTATTTATAACTATCACCATTATTATATATATCATACTTAAAACCTTTATTCCTAACACAAGGAAAGGAAACATAAGAAAGGGTTAGTTCAGATGCATTGTAAGGGTACAAAATGGGGATATCAAAGATAACTTAAGCATAACATGAGCAAAAGTTTATGGGAGAATGAACTTAGCATTTTAAAAACATCCCATGTATATCCGAGATAATAATATTGAGTCATGATATAAATAATTGTAGTTCATAAGACATGAATCATAAATGAATCAATGAACATGATCCATGAGATTATATCATTGGTATATGACATAAGTTTGTGGAATATAAATAGGCCTAAAAAATAATTTACTTAGTTGTCATGGATCACTACCAAGAGAATCATAGTGGATTGAGATCATTCCTCGTTATATCATATTAGTCAAGGTTCACTCCCAATACTATCATAGTGGATGAAGTATCTTATAGAAATGAGTTCACACCCTATTCTGGTCAAGCTTTTCTCATGAGATATCAATTTTACCCAATGCATTATAGGGATTCATAATTTGGGTCGCACCCATCACATAATGAAAATCATACATTTGATTTCCAAAATTTTAAAAAACATTCATCATATCATAACTCATGAAAATGAAATAATTTTCATAAACATTTCATCATATCTTAAACCGTGGAAAACAAATGATCATTGTAAACATTCCATCATATCTTAACCCATATAACAAAAATAGTTTTCATAATCATTACATCATTTCATCATAGAATAACTCATAGAAAATAAATGAGTCTCACAAATATCTTTTCATAATAATAATAAACCACCCACAAAAAGAATAATGATTATATCATTGTATCATATCTGTAGTAAAATTTACATGACATCAAAGGATGTTATCACCGATGAACAATTCCTTTAAAATATCACTTGAAACATTTCTATAGGAGAATACCCTTTTCAATAAATTTTTATCAAATATTGAAGAATAAATTTTCTTTGAAAACAAACATGGAAACTTGTAATATTGTATTTATAGTATTGAGTGGTCATGATGGTGGTAAATCACATTCATGCCTTATAAGGTAAAAGAAAATATTCTTTTTCACGCTATTGTAAAAAATTCAAAATGTACATCATTCAAATAATGAAAAGATGATTCATTTAATTTTTTTTGCGAAAAGTAAATCATGGTTAAAAATGAAACAATTATATGATAATATTAATAACATTATCAAAATCATTTTTATAAAGAATGGTTATAGAGTAAAAAAATTCATCCTAAAAAGAAATAAATTCATTTTTCCTTTAAAAAATTATTTTAGTATCTTGATAACATAATTTGGGTAAATTTAAATAAAAAAATTTATTTTCAAGAAATTACCAGTGGATAATATAATTCATGAGTTCTTGGAGAGTATGGTCATGAAATTTCATCATCCAAAACTAAATCATAAACAATCCTGATAAACAATGAGATTGTATCATAAAACCATTACCACTTCAATAACTTTTGAATCATAATCTCCATGAAATAAAAAGACTTATAAGGATATTTATAACCCATTATTTTCAAGAAAAGCATAATTAATTACAATCATGGGAATATTTACACCACATAAATTAAATAAGTGGTAAATATGGCATCTGTATCACCAAAGTAAAAGTGATAGATGGGTAGATAAGATGGTATGAAAGCCCCGAAAATGAACTTCTAGATTAAAAACATAAAAAATAAATTTATTTGTTTAAACGATACCTGAAAAATACATAGAGAATTTTACATTCCAGGTCCTTTTTTGTTATAGATTATGTAGAATTAGATATATACATTACAATATATCATGTTCTATAAAAATAAAATAAAATAACCAAAATGATTCATGTGATCTAACTTTATAAGAGAAGTCTCCCATATGAGAACTTTTAATTAACTTGTGGAAATAATTTTAAAATAATGGATGAACATTAAATTTCCCGCAAAGGGTTTTTAAAATGATTGGAAAACGTTTTTATAAAAACTATGTTAAATCTATTTGAAAATATTTTATATAAAATATAAATATTTGATATATAAATATATATATGAACCATTTAAAAATACTTATTTCAAAAATTAACTTAAAAATTCATTTTTGAAAACAATTGTATTTCTAATAAAAATAACTTAAAATATTAATATTTTTTTTGATTAAAATGATGCTTAATAGATACTATAAAACCCTTGTGTCTATAAGAAATATCACCAATAGGAAAATTTCCTTTGAGGCTATGGGTTCAATCTCTATTCCTTATTCTCCCATCTGATACCGAAGAGTTGAATTAAATTTAAAAGAAAAATATTTTCTTAAGATTCATCTTTCTCATAAATAACCCATTAAAAACATTCCAAAATATTACATATATTATTTTCATAGAATAAAATTATTACATAAAATTTTATCTTGGAAAAGTCACATTACAAAGGAAATGTTAAGAGAAGTCCATTTTTCCATAAAATAATTACTTATATTTAAAAGAATAATTTAAATTAAAATAATTTCTTATATTAAAATGCGTTGAATTTCATGAGAACTTATGAAATATGGCCATATTTATTAACATATATGACCTTAATTAACATAAAAAATAATTTTATACATAAAATTATAATTTTTAAAATATAAAAATTAGAAATAAAAACTTCCATTACCTTGAGTCCATATGTCCTTTATCTTCAACTAATCAAGACAATCCCCTTTCTTAACACCTTAAGACAACCAAAGATGGTATTATACCTAAAATAATACCTATAGAATGTGTATATGGATGATGATAAAATAATTTGGTAGAGTATGGTTGATCAAGAAGGCTCTAGGTAAAAGAGTTATGTGATTTAAGGAGTCCCATTTTATAATTGAGGTGACGGGAAATTTAGGAATTACATAAAATATTAAAATATAATAAATATATTATAAGGTTAAAGACTTCAAAAAAGGACAAAAATATAATGGGATTACATTTTTGACATGATATTTTCATATTTGGCCTTATTCAAATTTTTTGTGATTTTAAAATAATTTAATAAAATATTATATTCATGAAAAATATTTTTTGTCATATTAAACATTATTCATGACCATGTCTTAAAAAAATAAAATAAAAGATTAAAATACTACAAAAAATATTTTATTATATCTTCAGAAACTCATATCTATCTATATAAATAATTGATAAACTTAATAATCTTAAATTATATTTATTTTAATATTTTTAATATCATTTATTTAATTTTTCCATTAAATTAATAATTACTGCATCATCATTATGAAAGCATTAAAGATATTTATGTTGCCTAAAAATTAAAAATAAAGTATCATGATTAAGATAAATCTTTTTTATTTCTAAAAACAATTTATGGTTAAATAATCTTTTGGAAAATCTTATATTAAAAATATATACTAATTGAAAATCATAGTGTGAACAACTTGTCTTTATTTTAAATAAAATATTATAAAAGTCTTAATGTGATTCAAGTTAGTCCAAAAGGTCCCAAATTCCATTAAAAATAAAATATGGGTCGAAACATAAACATAAACATAAACACATATTTATTTAGATATTATAGGTCATTTATGGGTTCTTATAATTTTAATTAAGAACATTTTTATTATTTTTCTTTTGCTTTCACAAGTATTGCATCAGCATTGTATAAGCATTAAAGTTAATTATATCATATATAAAAATAAAAAATAAAATATTGTCATAAAAATCAATTAAATATATTAAATATAATCATTTATATTTTTTCATTATGTATAATTAATCATATATAAGTTAAGAATATTTCATTAATTTTTTAATTTCACTTTTATTTTTTTATACAAACATTGCACATTTATTTGGATAATATTCATGATATATAACTCTAAAATTTGAAACAATCAGCCAAAAAATCAATAAAACATAATAATTAATGAAAATTCATTAAAATAATTTTTTGAACTAAATTTTTATCTATAAGAAATCAAATTTTACTTTGTCAACACCACACAAGCACTACGTCGGCACTAACAATGATTTTTATACTTATCATGAAATAAATTTTAATTTACATGTTTTGAATTATTTATTTTGAAATATTTATATTATAATTTTATTATTTATTAATTTTATAAGTTTAATAAATTTTTCATCATAATTATGTCTTGACGATGTCACAAAAATACTGTATTTTAAAAACCTATATTTTTTTATTATTCACAAAAAAATTAACTTTTTTAGAAATTTCTAAAAATTTCACCATAGACTAATTTTGATATTATAATATCAAAAATAATGTTAACTTTATCAAATATATTTTATAAAACTTCTGAAAATTAATTATAACATTCATTCATAAAAAGAAATAAAAAATCATTTAAAAAAACAGATTTATTAAGATTAAAATAACTTTACCAAAAACCATGTTATTATTTTATAATCACTTAACAATAAAATAATATTAATTATAAACTATATAATTATTTCAGAAATAAGTTTATACCAAAAAAATTAACGACAAGGTCATAACAATCATATTAAAATAATAATATTTAATTGTTCGTTTATATTTGGTGTGACATATATTATGCGTTATTGTAACATCCCAGGTAAATAAAGAATAAAAAAATTTCATATTTATCAATATTTACGAACTAAATATTAATTTTACTTTAAAGGGGTTGCTATGTTTGATAGCATACCCGATGTGCAACAAAGAGTTTCTTTGAAATCTTACGTTGCACACTTGTAATAAAATAATATTATTTTAAATGGTAGTTAACACGTAGCCGTTGTATTGGTGGGAATGAATAGAAATAACTAAAATATGATTATATATGTTTTTAAATGTTTTTACATTTATCCAATAAAATATTAAGGCTTAAAATATGAAAAGAATTCAATTTTAGGCATATATACTCTAATTTTCACTAAAGGTGCACTTATCGCCTTTTGATGGTGAACCATCATTAAATATGGTTTTGGTCACTCTTATACATTATAGTGGAACAAATAAAATTCTTCTTTAGAATCGGGACATCAAAATTTACTTTGTGTAAATTTTTGGTATTTTTCCGATAAAATTCATTTTTAATGAATAGTGAAAATGGTGTATTTTAACTCAAAACCTCCTTTTATTCTAATTTATTTATATGATTATATTATCATTTGAATTTGTTTTAATGTGAAATTAGAATATATTTTTACCATTTAATCCAATAGTGGTCGTTGGAATTAATTTCACTTTGAAATTGGACTTAAACTAGTGTCAATCTTTTGATACATATTGTTTCATAAAATCACGCTATTTGTTCTGACAGCGGGAATTAATTATTAAATTAATTAATGTGACTTATATGTTTTGAATTTTGTATAATAGAAATCATTTTTTAATTCAGAATATCAAATATAGCTTACGGTGAAGTTTTGGTATTTTTCTAAGAAACTTCAATTTTTAATGAATAGTGAAACCACTAAGTGGCAGTTAAAAAAACTAATTTTTCGTTTAAATGAAAATTTACCACCTCTGTGTTTTGAATTTCAAAAATCCGACATACATGGTTGTAATTAAGAAGTAAAATGTGGTTCAGTGAGATTAAAATAATTTTTTGGTGAATAGTAATTTTTAAGTTTTTAATTGCGATTAGAGGTAATTAGTGTAGTTTAAGGTAAAAATAATGTTTTAATAATATTAAAGGAACTAGACACATGTCCTAACCTTATTGGATGTGTCATGGCCGACCAAGAAAACCCTTGGGTCTATTTTTGGGACCCCATGGATCCACTTGGATAAGATAATGACATTAATGCCTTTTATTTAAAGTAAGAGTAAAAATGACACAAACATGTATTGTTTTAATAAAACAATTTTTAAATGGGGTTATACAAGTCATAGTTTTGACTATAAATATTCATTGTAAATATAAAAATATTTCCTACATCATGATATTTTTTTATAATTTTTAGACTTTAAATAAATTAAATTATTTATGACACCATGATGATGCAGCGATTACCTCATTATTTAACAATTTAAATAAAATGAATAGATAATATAAAATCTAAGACCTAAACTTGTCAAAAACCTATTGTATGGGTGTATTTAGAACTCTTATGATCTTATCCTAGAAATATATAATTGTGGGACCTTTGAAGATCGAAACTTATTTTATAATAAAGTATCTTATCTTAACTTTCCAAGAGTGCCCCTCCTCTCCTCTTATAAAAGGCCCCCACCTCTACCAACTTACCCACACCTCTCAAGACTTTGGCTTGGACAACCCCTTCCCATTTTGTCTCTCCACATCCATCTATTACTCCTAGAAGCTTAACTTTGGGCAGAAGTCTTCCCAAGAAAGCCTTTGAGCTCAAATCAAAAAGAGTTACCCGTTTTAAAGGTAGTGTTTTCTCTTATGTTCTTATGTTTTATTTTGCTTCTCCAACCACCTAAACTATTTTTATTCCTTTCTTTTGCAACAAAACCAGTATATTAAATATAATAGGATGTTGTTATGTGAAATATTCGAGCTACACTTACACACACCTATATCTAATGGTTAAAGAACATACTGTTTCTGTGGATGGAAAATTTCTGCCTCACGAAACGATGATTGTTCAACACTAATATAACACCTTAAGAGGTGGCCATTAAGATGTCACTATATTTATATATGATATATAATATTTTTATGTTTTACTTAAGATTCTGTGTTTTTAATTTATGGCATACCTTTTTGGTTTCCATTATGGGTAAACACGATATCTTCATTTTAGGAAGAGCGGACTACTGCCCCCTCAAAGTGATTTGATTTGTTAATGCCATATGTGGGACGTATAAAGGATGAATTTAAAGTTATTATATATGATTTTATACTGGAATTATAATATACATTTATATAATTATTATTTCTTTCCATTAATGTATGAGATAGAAATGAAAGTAGCGTTCATGCGTACGTACGACTTACCGTCTCCATGAATTGTGCATTTCCTTTCTTATCCCCAAATGTAATGTACTATTATAAGTACATATATATAATGGATATATATGATTTATGTTACATATAAATGATATATATAATTCTGGAATTAAAATATACATATCTCTCATTTAGTTTTAATTCCATTAATATGACATATAAATGAAAGTAGCGTTCATGCGTACGTACGGCTTACCGTCTCCATGAACGGTGCATTTCATTTCTTACCTCTAAATGATTATGTAATATTATAAATGCATGTATATACTGGATATATATGATATATTTGATATCTACATCATGAATATAATTCTTCATATAATGGATATTTTACCACATGAACAACTTGTAATTATAAAGAGTTTATTTTTGACTCAAGTACCAAAGATAGAAAAAACAACCATTATTAACTTAAATAATTACATAGTGTTCATAACATGGTAATAAGTGATATAAAAGGAATAATGAACTTGAAAAATTTTCTTAAGCAAGTAGAAATTAACTCAAGTTTATTATTCAGGATGTTAAAGAACGATCGAGTCAAGTCGGACCCGAGGTATGAGACTTCATATCAATCTCCTTTCATTGAGGCATATTTTGTTCTAACACAAGGATTTCTTTTATACGATGTATAAAACCCTTTGAATTTTAATTTTATACAAAAGGAATCTTTTCCTACGAAGCGTTTTAAAAAATGACAAAAAGGAATGTTTCTTTTAACGTACGCGGTGACAACGACCTTTTCCGCCGCCGCGAGTATTATTTTGTCTTTGGCTTCCTCAACAATCCGTGATGTTTTTTTAAAATGAAATAAATACCATATACTATTTTATGTATTTTGGTATTGGAAAATGTTTTTATAATATATTTTTTATGTCAATATATTTAAGTGATATATTGTGATTGAAATGTGGAAATGTTTTATTTCTTTTATAATTGTTATGATTTTAAAATGGTACTTGGACATTTGACGGGTGGTTATGTGATAAACCATATGACGGGTGGTGCCGTGAATACCAGGATGGGTGGTTACGTTATAACCTCCAATGCATTGGGTATGAAATTCAGCCGTATATCTATTCCATTAAGTGATATGTGTGGAAGTAGACCGTATGGTTATTCCATTTAAGTATGTTTATGTCCCAAGTTACCTTTATATGTTATGTGTTATTTATATGGGTTTTATGGTAATCTTTTGGTCACAAAAGGGTAAGTATTGATCTTTTATTCAGTGAAGAGTTTTTACAACTTCATAAAGGTGAAAAGTGTTACTTTGATAAAGTATACATGGTTTACTTGTTGTTTTGAAAAAAGAAAAGTTTTCATTCTTTGTGTTTCCCTTACTGAGATTTTTATGCTCACCCCATGTTTTTTTTGAAATGTTTTTCACAGGACTTAATTTGGAATAGTGTCAAGGATGGGATCAAGGGAAAGTCATGCTATATAAAACATGGAACTAGAAATGTTTCTTTTTAATAGTTTTTATTTTATGGAAACTTAGTATAAGTGTCTACTTTGTAATCTTTTGAGATGTAATAGTTAAGATCTAATTGTCTAAAACTCTAAACCTGAAAAGATCCTCAATGGGAATTTTTCATTTAATTCAATGTTAAGTAATGTTTAAGGTTGGGGCCTTATAGTTATGGAAAATAGGGTTTCATTTTAAAATCTTAGGATGTTACATTATACCCCCTAAAATGAATTTTTCCCCCACAATTCATTCATCAGACATTAAAAAATTTTGAATTTCCATCTTAAGAATTTATAAAAACTAGAACTTTTATGAGAACTTAATTCTATAAAGAAAATTCCATCACATAAATTTTATTTTCCTCAGAAGACAACATATAATCTCCAAAGTTATTTATACCATTTATTTGATACCAATTGTAAATCCCCAAACATGCGCTTCTAGATTCAGAACATAAAAATGTTGTGTATTTTTTAAAAACAATTGAAAAATACATAGAACATTTTACATTAGAGGACCTTTTCTGGTCTAGGTTTTGGAGAATTAGATATATAAATTACAATATATCAAAATGTAAGAAATAAAAAATAAAATTACTAAAATTATTCATGTGTTCTAACTCCATAAGAAAACTTTTCTATCTTATAACTTCTAATTGACCTGAAGGGCATTAAATTTCCCAGTAAGGGGTTTTAAAACTAGTGGAAAATAATTTTTTTAAAAAACTCATTTATTTTTTTAAAAACATTATATAAAATTTAAATATTTGAAACATATATATAACTATTTAAAAATAATTATTTAGGAAATCTAGTTTAAATATACATCTTAGAAAACAATTGGATTTCTTCTAAAAATCAATTGAAAATATTAATATTCTTTTTGGTTTAAAATGAAACTTGAAAAATCCTATAAAAACTTTATGGACTCTAGAAATAAAAATGGTAGGTCAATTTAATTTGAGGTTGTGGGTTTACTCCGCATTTCTAATTCTCCCAAATACTACCCTTGTGCTGAATTAAATTCTTAAGAAATTATTTTCTTATGATTCGTCTTTCTCATAAATAATACATTAAAAAAAATCAAAAGTCTTACATATATTATTTTTATATAAGAAAATAATTCCATAACTTATAATCTTGTAAAATACACTTTAAAATGTAAAAGTTTATATAAATTCATTTTTGCAGAAAATAATTAATTACATTTAAAAGACACATATAAATTAAAAAAATATCTTGTATTAAAATGCATGTAATGTCATGATCAATTATGTAATATGGCCTTATTTGCTAACATGTATAACATTAATGAAAATAAAAAATCATTTTATGCATAATTTTTTTTATAAAAATGTAAACATTCCAAAAAAAAAACCCTTGCCCTGAGTCTACATGTCTTTTATCTTCCTCTTTGTCACACAATCCATTTTCTTAACACCTTAAGGCAACTAAAGATGATATTATTCCTAATATAATACAGATAAAATGTGTATATGGATTAGGAGAAAATATTTTTTAGAGTATGGTTGATCAAGAAGGCTCAAGGTGATGGAATTATGTTATGGAAGGAGTCACATTTTATAATTGAGGTGAGAGGTAATTTAGGAATTACATATAAAATAAAAATATAATAAAGTTATTATAGGATCAATGACTTCCAAAAGGCTTAAAAAGATAATGATATTAAATTATAGATGTAATATTATCATATTTTGACTTACTAAATGTTTTTTGGATTTTAAATAATTTAAAAAAAATATAATATTCATGAAAAATATTTTTTTTCAAATTAAACACTATTCACAACTATGAATTTAAAAACATCAAAAAAAAATTAAAATTAGAAAAAATATTTTATTATATCTTATAAATGTCATATTATCTATATAATTCAGGTATTATCTTAACAATATCAAATTATATTTACGTTAATAATTTTAATATCATTTATTCAATTTTTCCATTAAATTAATAATTACATCATTATCGTTGTGAAAGACTTAAAAGTAATAATTTGTTACCTGAAAATTAAAAATAAAATAGGATAATTATGATAAATATTTTTTATCTCAAAAAAATATTTGTGGTTGAAAAAATACTCTCAAAAATAGTATATTAAAAATAAATACTAATTGAAAATTCATAGTGTGATCAACTTGACTTTCTTTTAAATAATATATTATAGAGGGTTTAAAGTGATTAAATTGGGTCCAAAAAGGTTCAAAAAATAAATAAAAATAATTTATTGGATGAAAATTACACATCTAAATAGTTTTATCTAATTTTTTGAGTCATTTATAGATTTCTTTAATTTTAATTTAAGAAATTTTATTTATTTTTCATATTCTTGCACACGCATTTAATCAGCATTTCATAAGCATTGAAGTTAATTATTTCATATATATAAATTTAAAATATCTATCATAAAATTTAATTAATTAGGTTAAAAAAATCATTTTAATTCATTAATTAAGTATAATTACTCATATTCATGTCATGAAAACTTCTTTAATTTGTTAATTTTCCTTTTCTTCACTTGCGGAAGCATTGCACATGTATTTGTATTATATTAATGTTAGTCAAAAACATAAATTATACAATATAATTAACAAAAATGTTATTTAAAACAATTTTTATCTCTCAGGTTTTATCTATAAGAAATAAAATTCGACTTTGTTAACGTTGTCCAGACACTAGGTCGACACTAATAATGATTTTTATACTTATCATGAAATAATTTCAAATTTACTTGTTATGAATTATTTAATGTTCAATATTTATATTATAATTTAATATTTTATTTATTTCATAAGTTAAATTAATTTTATATCATTATTATGTCTTGATTATGTTATAAAGAAACTGTATTTTAAAAAAATTTTATTTTTTACTATTCACCAAAAATTTTACTTTTTAAAAAAATTATTAAAATTTCACTATAGACTAATTTTGATACTATAATTTCAAAAATTAATTTCATTTCGTTAATATATTTTCTAAAACTTAAATAAAATAATTATAATATTCATGTATAAAAATAATTAAAAAGTACTTTTTAAAGAAAACTTATTTATGAATATTAGAATGAATTTACCAAAAATTATATTATTATTTCCTAATAATTTACCAATTAATTAATATTTATTATTAGATATATATTTATTTAATAAATAATTTATTCTTAATTTTATCTTCTAAATTAATGAGAACTTTATAGTGATCATATTAAAATAATAATATATAGTTTTTGATTAAGCTTGATGTGAAATATCTTATGTGCTATTGAACGTACTATTTATTTATAAAATCTAGGGATGTTACATTACCCCTGGTAAATGAATTTCTCCCTCACAATTCATTCTTCAAAATTCATAAAATTTTAAATTTCCATCTTCAAAATTTAGAAAAACCATAACTTCTATGGGAACTTAATAATCTAAAGAAAATTCTATAACATAAATTTTGTTTTCCTAAAAAGAAAACCTCTAATATCCAATGTTTTCTAGAACATTACTCTGATACCAAGTGTAAAGCCCTGAATCCATGTATCTAAATTCAAAACATAAAAATGTTTTGCGTTTTTTTGATATGCAAGTGAAAAATATAAAGAGCATTTTACATTTTAGAACCTTTTACAGTCTAGGTTTTGATGAATTATATATATACATTACAAAATATCACGATTTAAAAATTTAAATAAAAAAATAAAATACTTTTCATGTGATAACTCCATATGAGAATTCGATCATCTTAGAGCTTCTAATTGACTTATGGAAATAATTTTAAAATAAGGGACAATCATTAAATTGCCTAGCTAAGATTTTTAAAACTAGTGGAAAATGTTTTTATAAAAAATAATTTAAAACTTTTATAAAATAAATTATATCAAATATAAATATTTGATATATATATTTATATAAACCGTTCAAAAATACTTATTTTTAAAATTTATTTAAAAAATACAGCTTTGAAAATAATTGGATTTCTAACGAAAATCACGTGAAAATATTAATATTTTTATGGATTAAAATGAAACTTGACAGATCCTATAAAAACCTTATGGAAACAAGAAATATCAATGGTCGTTAAATTTACTATAAGGCTTTGGGTTAACTCCCTATTACCAATTCTCTCCCCGGATACCCAAGTTCTGATTTAAATTTATAAGAAAACATTTTCATAAGATTTGTATTTTACATAAATAACCCATTAAAAACATTAAAGAATCATACATATATTATATTAAAAGAAGAAAGTAATTCTATAATATATAAGATTGGAAAATTCAATTTACAAAGGAAAATTTAGGAGAAACCCATTTTTCTATAAATTAATTATATACATTTAAGACACATTTACATTAATGTAATTACTTGTATTAAAATGCATGACATTCCATGATAAATTATATATTATGTCCATATTTAATTAAATGTATGATATTAATGAACATAAAAAATAATTTTATATATAAAATGAAAATTTTTAAAATATAAATTATAGAAATAAAAACATCCCTTACCTCAAGTATGCATGTCCTTTATCTTCCTCTTATTCGAACAATCCTTTTCTTGACACCTTAAGAAAAAAAAGATGGTATTATGCCCTAACTAAGACCTCTAGAAAGTTTATATGGTTGAGGAGGAAATAATTTAGTAGATTATGGTTGAGGAAGAATGCTCAAGGTGGTAGAATTATCTAAATGAAGGAGTACAATTTTATAATTGATGTGAGAGGAAATTTAGAAACTACTTGAAATATTTAAATATAATAAATATATCATAGGGATAAAGACTTCCAAAAGACCTAAAAATACAATGGTATTACATTTTTTACATATTATTATCATATCTGACCATATTATAGTTTATTTTGTATTTTTAAATAATTTAATAACATATTATAGTCATGATTTTTTTTTTCCAATTATACACTATTCACAACTATGAATTTAAAAACATTAAGACAAATATTAAAATTAGAACAAAATTTTATATTATATCATATATATATATCATAGTTGTATATATAATTCATGGATCAACTCAATAATCTCAAATTAAATTTATTTTAATATTTTTAATATTATTTATTTGATTTTTTCCATTAAATTAATAATTACTGTATCACTGTTGTACAAGAAGTTAAAGGAATAAATTTGTTGGATAAAAAAATATAATGAATAAGATAAATCTTTGAAATTTTAAAACAATATTCATGGTCAAAAAAATATTCCAGAAAACCTTATAGTAAAAATATATACTAATTGAAAGTCATAGTGTGAACAACTTTAATTTTTTAAATAAAATACTATAATGGGATTAATGTGATTCAAGTGGGTCCAAAAAGGTCCCAAATTTGAATAAAAATATAATATCGGCCGAAAAATACACATGAAAACATATTTCTTCATATTTTTTCTGTAATTTATGGGTTCTGTTAATTTTAATTAGAAATATTTTTATTTATTTTTCGTCTACTTGGACAAGCACTGCATCAACATTGCATAATCATTGATGTAAATTATTTCATATATAAAAATTAAAAATAAATTAATATCATAAAAATAAGTAAATTAGGTTCAATATAGTCCTCTATATTCTTTCATTAATTATAATTACTCGTATCCATATCAAGACACCTTCTTTAATTAATTAATTTGTCTTTTATTGCCTTTCACAAGAATTTCACTTGAATTTGGATAAGAATTGTGTTATATAACTCTAAAATTTAAAAATATCAGAAAAATAATAACAATAATATATTATAATTAATAAAATAATAATGAAAATAATTTTTATCACTCAATTATTATCTATAAGGAACCAAATTTGACTTTGTCAATGCCACGCATGCACTGCGTCGGCACTGACCATGATTTTCATACTTATCCTGAAATAAATTTTAATTTACATGTTATGAATTTTTTATTGTGAAATATTTATATTATAATTTCATAATTTAGTCAATAAATATGTTAAATAAATTTTATGTCATAGTTATGTCTTAACGATTCCACAAAAATAATGTACTTAAAAAACTATATTTTTTACTTTTCACCAGAATTTTACTTTTTCAAAAACATCTCAAAATTTATCCATTGACTAATTTTGATAATATAATTTCAAAAATAAAGTTATTTTTATAAAATAGTGTTTCTAAAACATCTAGAAATTAATTATAATATTCATTCATAAAAAAAATGAAAAATCATTTTTAAAGAAAACAAATTTATAAAGATTAAAATGAATTTACTGAAAATTATGTTATTATTTCATAATGATTAACAATAAATTGATATTTATTAGGAAATATATATATTTTTAATAAATATGTTATTCTTATTCATACCTACTAAATTAATGTCAATGTTATAATCATCACATTAAAATAATAATATTTAGTTGTTTGTTTAAACTTGATGTGATGTATCTTATGCGCGGGTGTTTCATTTTAAAATCTAAGGATGTTATAATTTAGATATGTTATTATCATACCATAAGAGTAATTATATCATAAATTTCATATATAAAAATTAAAACCATTATAATACCCATAAAAAATGGTAATGAAAAATTAATTATATCGCTACAGGGAAACAATAGACCGCATGCACGCATTAGTGATACTTTCACTTCACATTTATTTAGAAAGTATATGTATAATGGTGGTTTCATAATCATAATAAAATTTAATTATATTTAGTATAATGATTTTTTTATTTTAGGATAAATAATATATATTTAGAGGTGATAAAATATGAAGTAAAAATAAAGTTGTCGGTTAAGGTGAATACCTTTTCTCTGGAAAACTCCTTTTGATATACTATTAAGGATCCTAGGGTTGGTAATTTATTATACAAGAAACTAGATATTGAGAATATTATTTGGTAGGTTTTGGTCAATCTAGAAGGCTCAAATTGTTGTAAATAAGAAAAATGTGGAGTTCCCTTTTATAAGGTAGGGGAGGGGCACTCTTGGATTTCTTAAATGATTAAAATATAAAAAGAAATTTATCTAGAAAAATACTTATAAATGGATATATATTTGAATATTGTGAAGGATTTAGTTTAAGTTACATAAATAAATAAAATTTTTATAGGTTCAATTAGTGTTTTAAACCTTATCTATTAGTTTAACACCTTAGTTAACTAATTTTAACCTTAATCGTGGTAATGACTTTTTCACTGTCAATGGGTTATATTTTTACTTATATGGAGAAAATGGGATAATAAATGGACATGTTATAATATTTTAGACCATATTATACCTCTTAATCCCTTTCCATATTTTTATTATTTTAAAATAATTTAATATAATATTATTTTCATAAAATATCATTAATGTTATTTTTGAATCTATTTATATTACTTTAATTTTTAGACAAAAATACAAAGATTATGTTCATATATAATCATTTAACACATCAAAAATATTTTATATTAATCAATAAAATTCATGTAACACTATAAATCACTCAAATAATGATACTTTTAATATTTTTTAAAATCATTTATCCTATTTTTCAATTAATTGATGAAATATTATATCGACATTGCATAAGCAATTAAGGTAATTATATACTTATGAAAAATTAGAAATAAATTAAAATCATTAAAATAATATAATTATTCTCTAAATAACAATTAATATTTATTCATAAGTTTATTTTATCCCCATGTGAACACATAAGAGATAATTGAAATTAAGAGAGTGACATTTCGGTTTTTCTCAGCTCTAAATATTATATAAGTCATTTTGATGGACAAGTGTCCCTTAAAAAATTAAATTTATATCTTTAGGTTATAATGGTTAAATAAAATTTATCCAACAATAATTAATATGAAAAATGGGGACCTTAACTCTTATTTTTAACCTATGTTAATCTGGTTTACCCATTACAGAGATGATAGGTTTTACTACTGTTACTATTCATAACACCTAAAATAAAAGGGACCTATTTATCCAATTTGAACGTACTTATTAAAAATATGGAATATATTTTATAAAATTTAATCACAACTAATTGAATAAATTAACTTTATATAAAACATAAAACCCAATGAAAAACTATTTTTTTCTTCAGAAAAATGACTTTTTAAGTATAAAAATGTTATTATTCCAAATTCAACCATAAATTTGATTCTAATGAACTTAATTGGATTAATAATAATAAAATAGAATTAATTTTACTTTAAATTAATTTTAAATTTAAATAAACTTTTGTAAATTCTTGAAAAAATATAGTTTTCAATAAAAATCAGTATTTTCCACTATTCATCAAAAAATTAAACTTTTCAAAAAATTAATAAAAATTACGCTTATGATATTTTTTAGATTATGAATTAAAAAATTTATTTTATTTATTAAAATAATTTTTTACAATTGGGAAAAATTAAACATAATATTTTCTCACAAAAAACTATAAAAATCATTTTTGAAGGAAACATATTTTTGAAGCATAATATGAATTTACTAAAAAATTAATGTTTATTTATTAATAGTTAATTAATAAAATAGCACTGAGTTGTAAATTTATATATATTTCATGATTTGGTTATTCCTATTCATATATTTTTATTCAACAGTTAGTTTTTTACAATCATAATTAAATAATAATATTTAATGGGCATTTAAGTTTGGTGTTTCTTGCTGAATACGTTATAGAACCTGATTTTATTCTTTAAAAATATCAGGGTGTAACATTTTCCCCCTTTAATAAATTTCATCCTCATAATTTAAACTTTATCTTAGTAATCAAGGGTTTCACATTTGAAAATTCCTTTGTTGAAATATCACATCATAAAAAGTGTTAATAAAACATCCTATTAAGAAGAAGGAATGAAAAATATGAAAGTTTTATAAAATTATAACAGCCCAGGTAATTTTGATATAAAATAATTTCATATATTAATTATTTAGTTATAAAGTAATATATATTTCAACATTTAAAAGTAAATATCATTATTTCTAACCAAATTTGGTTTTTATGTACTATATGGTTTTATTAATAATATTAATTTGAAAATTATATAATTTTAAATCAACAAAAGAAAATTCATTTCTTAATTTATATTGTGAAAATTATTTTATAATTTTTTTAATAATTTTATGAAATGTTTAATTTTTCAATGAGTAGTAAAAAATAATGATTTTTATTAAAGATTATATTTTCATTTAAAGTATTTATAAATTAAAATTACATTTTATATTATTTTTAAAATTTAATTAGTTCCTTTTGATTTTAAATAATCCAATTAATTTTTTATATAATTTTTATCGTTTAATTTAGTATAAAAAAATTATGTACTTAAAAAAGGATTTTTTTTAAAAAAACTAGTTTTTTTTGTGTTTTACCAGTTCAATCAAAATTAAATTCAACCACTTCTGTGTGTTTAATTTTAAAAAATAAATTCAATATTTGGAATCAGTGGGTCTAAATTTTATAAATGTGACCCTTTTATTTATTTAAATATGAACAATAACCTTAGTAATTTTCGTTATGATAGTAAAGGGTAAATCAGGTAATTATGGTTAAAAATAAAATGATAAGGAAAAAATAATGACTCTAACGCTTGAATAAATTTTATTAGATGATTTTATCTCATTAATAATCATCCAATTTCTGAATATATGGACTTTAGTTTCCATTCAGATGTGATTATAACCATGATAATATTTTATATAATGAAAAGTAAAAAAATCTCACTCTTGTTTCTAATAACTATAATATTTTTAAAATGGAGATAACCAGAGGATATGTTCATTTTATAATATTAATTTTAATTCTATATAATTTATATTAATTATTTTAATTTATTTTTAATTTTTAGTGAAGAAATAATTATCTTAAATTCTTACACTGACCCCATAATTATTCAGTTAATAGAAAAATAAACTTAATGGTATTGAAAATATTAATAGTAGTAAAATTTGAAATAATTTATGTGATCCAAAAACCTTCTAGCTAAACAGGAAAAATAATATATGATTTTATTCACTATATTATAATTCCTTTATTGTCTTGATGTAATTAAAGTCAAAGTAAATGAATAGTTAAAAAATTGACATTATATGTTATAGTAAATAATATTTTATTAAGAGATTTAAAATTTATAAAAATATTATATTTGGAAACATGAATGGTTTATGGTTAATTAAATAAACCATGGTCTATTTATGGGACGTTTTTTCATTTTATAGTACCATTATTAACCCTTAAATGTTTGAAAATGTTAATATTATAGTAATTGTGAAAAGGGTTAACGAAGGGTTAAAATAAAAATATAAGGCTAAAAATGTGATCAAAACATAAAAAAATATTTTATGAGAGAATTCAGACTCAACATAATCTTATATTCAAATATTATAAATTTGGATCCATTTTGACATCAAAATTAATTTATATTTCATTAATGTTTTATTAAATTCGAACAATACCCCTCCCTTATATTATAAAAGGGAACCACTTCTTCTATTTCTTAAAACTTAAAAGACTTTTTGTTCACCCAATAACTACCCAAATAACATCCTAGAGCACCTCTTTTTGTTCTAAGAGTGTAATTTAGGAAAAATAACAATCTTAGAGGTCTTAAGGTATTAAGAAAAAGAGACTTTCTAAAGAAGTGGTATAGTTTTTAACCATATGTTTTAGTTTTATTTCTTCTTCCACTTACGTAAAATGTTACTAAACCATGATAAAATAATAATAAAATATACTATATATGAAATTATTTATTTATATTAAA
This sequence comes from Viscum album, assembly GCA_963277665.1. Lineage (NCBI taxonomy): Eukaryota > Viridiplantae > Streptophyta > Magnoliopsida > Santalales > Viscaceae > Viscum > Viscum album. Next base: position 919,965,427 of record OY728131.1, read on the forward strand.
TTAATGACTTATATTTATCTCCAATCTCCATTAAATGGAAAAGAAATTCATCATTCATCTATATGATAGACTACTTCCTCACGAACTAATGTAATTTGTTTTCCATAACTGTCTATCATGACTAGTTATAATGATGGATTTATTTTATATATGTGATATTCATGAAATTTTTATTATTTTTGAAATATAATATAGTACATTTTTTCTATCCTTTCCATACACTAGAAAATGATAACGATGTTTATGCGTACATGTGGACTACCACTTCCATGAAGTGATGTGATTTTTTCCATCCCTACATCACATGGATGATAGATATAAGTATAATTAAAGGAATAATATTATATTTATGATATTATTAACATAATTTAAATTTAAAATGATACTTTCTATCTTTCTATAATGATTGTTTAAAAATGGAAATGTTGATCATGTGTACGTATGACCTACCATATCCATGATTGTAATGTAGTTCATTATTCACAACCATATTAAATAATTGGAATTAAAAGTATAATTTATGTATAAAAATGACAATTTTTTTATGATTATTATTCTATATATGATGTAATAATTACCACTTTGACTATATTTGACTTAATGAAGTCATTTTGGATTTATGAATCGCATATCCTCAAAACATCTAATGTGACTTTAATTGAATAAGTAATTGTTATAACATGGTAATAAGTGAGATAAAAGGAATAATAAACATGATAATTGTTCTCAAGAAAGTATACAATTATCATATGTTTATTATTCAGTGTGATAAATTACGTAAATTACAAATCAGACTCATGGTAATAAACTTTCTTTCTAAAAACCCTCTTTTAATGTTTCCCATAAAACTATATTTTTCATAAATGTTCAAATTTTTGAAATTAGTTATTGGATGTATTTATAAAGAAGTTAGGTAATTTTAATTTAAATTGTATTTCACTTTTTAATTCATTTCAAAGGATTTAAAAGGGATTCTATTTACATAATGTTTTGACATTCTTTAAAAAAATGAATGTTCAATTCTAACATATAAAGAGACAATGAATTTTCCTACCACCCTAACCATTATTTTATGTTTGTATTCCATTATAATATTTCATATTTTATACAATGAAAAACCTTATTTCCTTTTGTTCTAAAAATTTTAATTTTAAAAAATGGGGTTTAATGGAAATGGATATATCAATTTATGATTTTATTCCTTATGGGCGCAAAGAACGTTTTATGAAAGAATATTTTAAGTATTTTGTTATGGTTCTTGGGAAATTTTTATAAGAATGTGTGGGTCCATTATAAGGAAAGGGAAGGTGATCACATTATAGATCTACAATTCATTTGGTAAAGGGACAAATATAACTAATAGGTTTCTCCAAATAGAATATGAGAATATACAGTGATGATTATTCTTGATATGGGATGGAGTTAATTGATTAGGTTTCTCCTACGCAATTATGGGAATATACTGTGATGATTATTTAATGTATAACCTTGATTTTTATTTCAAGTTTAAGTATGATGGTTACTTCAAGAATAACTATAATGGTTATTCCAAGTGTAACTATGAGGGTTACTCCATATATAAGAGTGATATGAAAATGATTCCCAAATTTCCTACATGTTTTATTTATCCTAGATATGGGTATTAAATTCATCCTTGGAGAGAAATATGTTCATGTTTCATGTGTAAATTATTAATTTCTTATGCTGAAATAATACTGTGATAACAATAATTATTTTATGTGTTTTTTATATTTTACATTGGAATAACAAATTATGTATTTTTATGTAACTTACCAAGATCTTTTCCATCATCACAAATTTTAAAATGATTTTCATAGGGTTTAAGGATGATTACGGGAAAAGAAGAAGTCATGTTGAAGGAAGTGCATATTTTTCATACAAATAAATATTGTTTATTTTAAAAGTTTTAAATTATAGGGAAATGGATACTAAATAGATGTATTCACTTTACAAAACATGTATAATGGTCCGGAATATTCACGTGCATGCCTTTTTAATTCTAAGGTGTTTCTTATTGATTCCAAGGTTCACACATTTTTTGAAAAATATTAAATGCAGTTTTAAATGGGTTTTTTAATTTATTAATAGTAATTTTGAAGTTTTGAAATTTATTTTGGATGTTTTTAAACTGATTTAATTTATAAATATTTATTTAATTATATGAAATTAAATATTATTGATTTTTTTCAAATTTTTTAATTAGTTGTGATATACTAAACAATTTACAACATATTTTTCACATGTGTAAATATGTATATTTACATGCGTCATGTGGTAATTAAAAATTGAAAAATAACTTATTACATCAAAAAAATGTCATATATATAAATATACATATATGTATATGTATATATACATGTATATATTCATATATGTTACATTGACACATACACATATATATATTATAATATTATATGAATAATAAGTGGTAATATATATGCATATAAATATAAATAAATATATATATATATATATTGGAATATATATACATATATTATAAATATATATGTATGTTTCTATTGTTATATATATATATATGTATATATTTTACATTATATATATATTATAGCATTTTTTTTATATATTGGAGTGTATAAATTTATTTGGTTATATATATGGGATGTTTAAATAAAAAATAAAGAAATGTTTTAAATTAAAAAAAATGTGTCATGTAAACCATTTGAAAAAAAGAGGTAAGAATGATGTGGTGTTAGAAAAAAAATAGAAGAGATAATGAATGAGTTTATAATGAAACGTATGAGATAAATACAAAGAAAAAAGAATGTGAGAGATTTAAGAATTAAATGAGAATAAAATAGATAAAATTAAAGATCAAAATATGTGGGATGATGATATTAGAGAGAGAAGAATAAAAGGGGATTTTTGGGGATATGAAATAAAAAGGATACAGTGTGGCATTGAATAAAAAAGAATTATATTAAATGTGAGGATAGTGGATAGAGTGATAGTATAAGGCCCCAGCCTTAAACCTTACTTAATCTTGAGTTATTACAAGATTACACGTTGAGGATCTTTTCGGGTTTAGAGTTTTAGAGAATTAGATCATAAAACTTGCATTACATTCCACATATAAACAAAGTGGTTACATAAAGATAGTATTCTTCATTCCCATCAATGGAAACACATTTAAAATAAAACATGGATTATTTCTTGACACATCCTTGACTCTATCATCTTATCATGTACCTTTGCCTTGACCTGTGAAAAACATTTCAAAAAACATGGGATGAGCATAAAAACTCAGTATGGGTTATAAAAAAAACATGGAAAGGAAACATGAGTTCATATATACATAAGAACGAAATCATACTTTACCCATAAAACATAGGCACTTTAACATACATCATAAAATCATGAATAAATAATAGAAATCATAAGACATAAAGGTAACTTGAGGCATTCATAACATTCTTACGTAGGGAGTAACCCTCTTGGTTACGTTTGGAATACCCATCACAGTATATTCCCTAAAATCCATTTGGAGAAACCTTAACGTTTCACTCCTTCGCGTTACCCAATGCATTGGAGAGCTATAACGGGCTCACCCGCCCTTAGTTTATCACGGAACCACCCGTCTTCATAATAATGCCCAAGAACCATAACATAATCATATCACATAAAACATGCATAAAGGAAACATAAAATTTACACATTTCAATCACGAGATATCAATACAACACATTGATATAAAAACATTATGAAAACCATTTTCAATACCAAAATAAAAGAAAAGTAAAACATGGTATTGATTTTTCTTTTAAAAAGAAGGTATGGCTTGTAGAGGAAGCCGAAACTCAAATAACGGTCACGACGGCGGAGAAGTTGTTGTCGCCGCATACGTACGACAAAAACATTCCCTTTTGTTGTTTAGTAAAGGCTTCGTATAAAAAAGATTCCTTTTGAATAAACGTAAAAGTCAAAGTGGTTTATACACCGTATAAAAGAAAGTTGTGTATAAAATAAAATATGCCTCAACGAAAGGAGATTGAGATGAAGTCCCATACCTCGTATCCGACTTGACCCGACCGTTCTCTAATATCCTGAATAATAAACTTGAGTTAATCTCTAATTTCTTATGAATCTTTTTCAAGTTAATTATTCCTTTTATACCATGTTATGAACATCATGTAATCAGTTAAGTTAATAATGTTCATTTTGTCGGTATTTGGTTCTTAAGTCAAAAATAGACTTCTTACACTTACATGTTGTTAATTTGGTCAAAGGTTCATTATATCCAGAATGGTATTCATGATGTAGATATCATATATTTCATATATATCCAGTAAATACATTCATTTATAATATTACATAATCATTTAGAGGTAAGAAATGAAATGCACCGTTCATGGAGACGGTAAGCCGTACGTACGCATGAACGCTACTTCCATTTCTATTTCATATTTTCTGGAATGGAATCATAATTATATAAGAGTATATTATAATTCCAGTATAATAACATATATAATATCATTAACTTTATCCTTTACACATCCCACATATGGTATTAACGAATCAAATCACTTTCAGGGGGCGGTAGTCCGCACTTCCTAAAATGAAGATATCGTGTTTACCCATAATGGAAACCATAAAAGTATGCCCAAAATGAAAAAAACAGAAGCTTAAGGAAAACATAAATATATTATATATCATATATAAAAATAGTGACAACATAATTTCCACCTTTGAAGGTGTTAAATGAGTATTGAACAATCATCGTTTCGGAAGGCAAAATTTCTCCATCCACAGAAACTGTATGTTCTTTAACCATTTGATGTAGTTGTGTGAGATTGTAGCTCAAATAAATCTTATAAAAACATCCTATTATATTGAAGATACTGGGTTTGTTACAAAAGAAGTAAATAAAAAGAGTTTAGGGGGTTGGAGAAGCAAAATAAAACAAATGAACATGAGAGAATGAATTACCTTAAAAAGTGTATCTCCTTTTGATTTGAGTCTAAAGGCTTCCTTTGAAAGGATTCTGCCCAAAGAGAATCCTCTAGGATGAGGAGAGGGATGTGGAGAGTGCAAATGGGCAGGGGTTGGCCGAGCCAAAGGCTTGAAGAGTGTGTGAAATGAGGTAGAGGTGGGGGCCTTTTATAAGAGGAGAGGAGGGGCACTTTTGGCATGTAAAGAAATATTACTTTATTTGAAAATGTGTTTCGGTTTCAAAAGGTCCCACATTGATAAAATTCGTGGATAATGTGATAAGGGTTCGAAATCCACTCATCCAATTGGTTTTGGACATGTTTAGTTCATATATTTTACATTATCTTTCCATTTTATTTAAATCGTCAAATAATGATGTCATCGCCGCATCATTATTATGTCATAAATAATTTAATTTATTTAATGTCTAAAAATCATAAAAAAAATACTATGATGTAGGAAATATTTTTAGCTTTCCAATGAATATTTATAATCAAAAATATGATCTTTATAACCCCATGTAAAAATTGTTTTCTTAAAACATATTATGTTTGTGTCATTTTTACTCTTACATTAAATAAAAAGTTATTTATGTCATTTCCCAACCAAAATGTCTCCATGGGGTCCCCAAGTTGACCCATGTCTTGTCTCGGTCGGCCATGACACAACCAATAAGGTTGGGACATGTGTCTAGGTCATTTCATATTATTAAAGCATTATTTATACCTTAAACTACACTAATTACAACTAATCGCGATTAAAAACTTAATAAGTTACTATTCACAAAAAAATTATTTTAATCTCATTGAACCACATTTTACTTCTTAATGACAACCATGTATGTCGGATTTTCAAAATTTAGTACACATTAGTGGTAAACTTTCATTTAACTGAAAAATCAGTTTGCTTGATTACCACTTAGTGGTTTCACTATTCATCAAAAATTGAAGTTTTTCAGAAAATTACCAAAAATTCACCCTAAGCTATATTTGATATTCCGAATTCAAAAATGAAGTCTATTTTACAAAATTCAAATCATATAAGTCACATTAATTAATTTAATAATTAATTCCCGCAGCCAGAGCAAATAGCGTGTTTTTACAAAACAATAAGTATCAAAAGATTGACACCAGTTTAAGTCTAATTTCAAAGTGAAATTGATTCCAATGACCACCATTGGATTAAATGGTAAAAATATATTCTAATTTCACTTCAAAAACAATTCAAAAGATAATCTAATCATATAAATAAATTAGATTAAAAAGGAGTTTTGATGTAAAATTCAGTATTTTTCACTATTCATTAAAAAATTAACATTGTCAGAAAAATACCAAAAATTCACACAAAGTAAATTTTGATGTCCCAATCATAAAGAATAAGTTTATTTTGACAAACATAGTTTATAAAATTTTCAAAATATAGATTCAAAAATGGTTTGCCATCAAAAGGCAGTAAAACAATCTTGTAAGAATATTAGTGTATTCCATGCATAAGATTGTATTTATTTTCATTTTAAGCCTATATAACATTATCTTAATCATTAATAGACATAGATAAAAATATCTATTATTCATTACTTACTTGGGATGTTACATCCTTCCCCCCTTTAGAAAATTGCGTCCCCGCAATTTATTTACTTATCGAATAAATGGGGGTACTTATCCCTCATTGCATTTTCAGATTCCCATATTGCCTCTTCAATCATGTGGTTTTTCCACAAAACCATTACCTGCTTAATCACCTTATTTCGTAACACTTGCTCCCTGAGGTCAAGAATCTAGACCGGTTGTTCCTCATAAGATAGGTTCTCTTCCAGATGAACTACCTCTGGACTCAAAACATGAGATGGATCTGGCATATACTTTCTCAACATCGAAATGTGAAAAACATTGTGCACCTGAAATAAACTCGGAGGTAAAGCCACTCGGTATGCAACTGATCCAACTCTCTCCAGAATTTCATATGGTCCAATGAACCTTGGACTCAACTTTCCTTTCTTACCAAATCTCATCACGCTTTTCCAAGGAGAAACCTTGAGAAAAACCTGATCACCTACCTCGAAAGATAGATCATTCTTCCGGTTATCCGCATAACTCTTCTGCCTGCTCTGAGCTGTTCTCATGTGTTTCTGAATCAGCTGAACTTTTTCTGCCATCTTTTCTACCAATTCTGGTCCCATCAACTTCCTTTCACCCACTTCATCCCAGAAAGCTGGAGTTCGACACCGCTTCCCATATAATTCCTGAAATGGTGCCATCTGTATACTGGAATGAAAAATGTTATTATATGAAAACTCAACCAAAGAAAGATGTTGGTCCCAACTACCCTGATAATACATAGAACAAGCTCGTAGCATATCCTCCAATGTCTGAATTGTTCGTTCTGAATGCCCATCTGATTGAGGATGAAAAGCTGTACTAAAATTTAATTCAGTACCCAACGACTTTTGAAGGCCTTTCCAAAAGTTAAAAGTAAACCTGGGATCACGATCCGATACAATGGAGAGATGAACTCCATGTAACATGACTATCTCTTTAAGATACAAACGGTAAAGTTGATCAAGAGAGAAAGTATCTCGTATAGAAAGGAAATGAGCAGATTTGGTCAAGCGATCAACAATAACCCAGATTGCATTATTACCTCGAGATGTCTTCGGTAATCCAACAACAAAGTCCATGGATATATTCTCCCATTTCCACTCTGGCACTGGTAAAGGCTGAAGCATCCCTTTCGGTAACTGCCGCTCTGCTTTAACCTGTTGACATGTCAAACACTTCACAGTAAAATCAGCAATATCTCTTTTCATTCCATCCCACTAGTAAAACTCCCGCAGATCTCTATACATCTTAGTACTTCCCGGATGAACTGAAAACGGAGAACTATGAGCTTCACATAACAGCTCCCTCTTCAACTGTGAATCACAAGGCACACACAATCTCTTCCCAAATCTCAAAACACAATCACTATCAATGTTGAATTCAGGCAACTTACCTTTCTGAACCAGCTCTACCTTTTTCTGCAACTCACTGTCTTGCTTCTATGCTTGCTTGATTCTATCTGATAGAGAAGATCTCACTGATACCTGAAACAAAACAGAAGGACTTCCTGCACCAACAACTTCTATGCCAAATTTCATCAAATCGTTAACCAAAGGATCACGTTCCAAATGAAAAATTGTTAATGAAGCTTTACTTTTTCGACTCAAAGCATCAGCCACTTTATTTGCTTTTCCCGGATGGTAATGAATTGTACAATCATAATCCTTGATTAATTCCAGCCATCTCCTTTATCTCATGTTTAATTCTTTCTGAGTGAATATATACTTTAAACTTTTGTGATCGGTATATATTTCACACTTTACTCCATACAAATGATGCCTCCAAATTTTTAAAGCAAAAACAACAGCAGCTAATTCCAAATCATGTGTAGGGTAATTTACCTCATGAGTTTTCAACTGTCGTGAAGCATAAGCAATTACCTGATCATTCTGCATTAGGACACAACCAAGTCCTTTCAATGAAGAATCACTGTATATAACAAACTCACCATTCTTGGAAGGTAGTGCCAAAACTGGAGCATTCACCAATCTTCTTTTCAATTCCTGAAAACAATCATCACATTCTTTTGTCCAGATAAACTTAACACCCTTCCGAGTTAGCTTAGTCATTGGACTAGATAACCGTGAAAAATTTCTAACAAACCTTTGGTAATAGCCCGCCAAACCAAGGAATCTACGAATCTCGGTTACATTTGTGGGTCTTGGCCATTCTTCCACAACTTTTGTTTTTGCAGGATCAACAGTTATTCCATCTTTAGAAACAATGTGACCAAGGAAAGAAATTTGTTGCAACCAAAACTCACACTTGCTGAATTTCCCATACAGTTTCTTTTCTTTTAAGGTTTGTAAGATAACCCTTAAATGTCTTTCATGCTCCTCTTTACTTTTAGAAAACACCAAAATATCATCAATTAAAACCACCACAAACTTATCCAAGAACTCATGGAAAATTCTATTCATTAAGTCCATGAATACAGCAGGTGCATTGGTTAGCCCAAAAGGCATTACTACAAATTCATAATGGCCATATCTCGTACGGAATGCGGTCTTCGGAATATCTGCCTCCTTTACCTTCAGCTGATGGTACCCTGATCTCAAGTCAATCTTTGAAAAAAAACTGAGCTCCCTGGAGCTGATCAAACAAATCATCGATATGAGGCAAATGATATTTGTTCTTAATAGTGATATTATTCAAGGCTCTATAATCAATGCAAAGTCTCATAGAACCATCTTTCTTTTTAACAAATAAAATAGGAGCACCCCATGGTGATGTGCTAGGTCTAATGAAACCTTTCTCTAATAAATCTTGCAATTGCTCCTTCAACTCTAAAAGTTCAATTTGTGCCATTTGATAAGGGGGTTTTGAAATTGGCTTAGCATCAGGAACCAAGTCAATAGTAAACTCAACTTCCCGATCTGGTATTATTCCAGGCAACTCATCAGGAAAAACATCAGGATACTCATTTACCACTAGCACATCATTAATTTGAATAGTTCCTTTATTTTCAACGATGTGTTCAAGGTAACATTCATTTCCATCTTTTACAAGTTTCTCGGCCTCTTGATATGTTATCAAAAGTAAGGGTTCATTCCTGTAAACAAACTGAAAGTCTTTCTGAAAAGAAACTTCTTTAGCTCTACAGTCAATCTTAGCATGGTAAATAGAGAGCCAATCCATACCCAGGATAACATCAAACTCTACTAGAGGTAGAACAATAAGGTTTGCAAGTAGGTTCTTTCCACAGATAAGGATAGGAAGATTCTTATAAATTCTTTTTGCCTCGACACTTCCCCCAGGTGTTTTTACCAAAAGTTCAGGAGTCATTTCTTGTGATGGTATTCCCATTTTACTAGAAAAGGTTTCAGAGATGAAAGAATGTGTAGACCCCGAATCAAACAACACACTGGAATAATCTGAAAAAACAAACAAAGTACCTGATACAACTTCATTTGATGGCCCGACATCTGCTGAAGTAGTTGCAAAGGATTTCACCACCCCTTTCTGCTTGTAGTCTAACTGCTTCCCATCACCCAAGATCCTTTTCGGACACTCGTTTTCATAGTGACCCATCTCATTGCACTTATAACATTTCACTAACTGCAAATCAAATTTGTTCTTACCTTCACCTTGATCCTTTTCAGTGCAATCATGAGCCTTATGTCCCATCTTACCACATCGGTAGCACTTTCCAGAATTCAGAAGACATTCCCCAGCATGCCTTTTGCCACATTTATCACAAACTGGAAACTTAGTTCTCTTACCATCAGACTTTTTTGAAGAATTTTTACCTTTCTCCTGCCACCTCGGTCTCTTCTTCTGCTGGTTGTTATAGAAAACTTGGTCATCTGCAAACTCCATTTCCACCTTCTCAGCACATCGAACAAGCTTTTCATAACTTTTAAACTCACGAGAAGCTAATGCCCTTCGATACTATGGCTTTAATCCTGAGTAGAAACGATTGATTTTACTATCAAGGTCCCGGATAAAATTTGGAGAATACCTTGCCAATCGAGTGAACCTTTCTTCATAGGCAGCCACTGAGTCTTCCTCTTGCCTCAATTCCAAGAATTGCTTTTCCATCATAAGTCGAACAACCTTAGGAAAATACTTCTCAAGAAACATACCTTTGAATTCATCCCAGTCAAGAGCATCAATCTCATCGGCATCCCGGATATTTTTAACCATAGACCACCACTGATCTGCTTCACCCTCCAAACGGTAAATAGCAAGACTAACCTTTTGATTGTCTGAACACCCCATGACATCAAAAATCTTCTCTAGTGCTTTAATCCACCCTTCAGCTAGCACATGGTCAGATGATCCTCTGAATGATGGTGGATGTTGCCTCATGAAATGTTCCACCACTGACATGTTCCTCTGCGGTTGTTCTGGCTGATCTCGTGCATGGATACCACCGCCATTTATCGCTTGAGTCAACTACGCCATTACTGCAACAAACTGTTCAGTTCCAATTCCGACCATTTCTGGATGCTGATTCGGAAGGTTATTTCCTTCTGTATGCCTTCCTAGCATTGCTTCCCTGTTTCCTCTGCGGAAAACCATTCTGAAAAAACATGTCTTAGATGAAGCAACATGGTAATCTTTAAATGCTATATCATTTCGAAAAAAAATATATTTTTGGATAATCGTTTAATAGAATTCTAACTCCTAATGTTATCTAAACCGACCTCTGATACCAACTATAAGGCCCCAGCCTTAAACCTTACTTAATCTTGAGTTATTACAAGATTACACGTTGAGGATCTTTTCGGGTTTAGAGTTTTAGAGAATTAGATCATAAAACTTGCATTACATTCCACATATAATCAAAGTGGTTACATAAAGATAGTATTCTTCATTCCCATCAATGGAAACACATTTAAAATAAAACATGGATTATTTCTTGACACATCCTTGAATCTATCATCTTATCATGTACCTTTCCCTTGACCTGTGAAAAACATTTCAAAAAACTTGGGATGAGCATAAAAACTCAGTATGGGTTATAAAAAAAACATGGAAAGGAAACATGAGTTCATATATACATAAGAACGAAATCATACTTTACCCATAAAACATAGGCACTTTAACATACATCATAAAATCATGAATAAATCATAGAAATCATAAGACATAAAGGTAACTTGAGGCATTCATAACATTCTTACGTAGGGAGTAACCCTCTTGGTTACGTTTGGAATACCCATCACAGTATATTCCCTAAAATCTCTTCAGAGAAACCTTAACGTTTCACTCCTTCGCGTTACCCAATGCATTGGAGAGCTATAACGGGCTCACCCGCCCTTAGTTTATCACGGAACCACCCGTCTTCATAATAATGCCCAAGAACCATAACATAATCATATCACATAAAACATGCATAAAGGAAACATAAAATTTCCACATTTCAATCACGAGATATCAATACAACACATTGATATAAAAACATTATGAAAACCATTTTCAATACCAAAATAAAAGAAAAGTAAAACATGGTATTGATTTTTCTTTTAAAAAGAAGGTATGGCTTGTAGAGGAAGCCGAAACTCAAATAACGGTCACGACGGCGGAGAAGTCGTTGTCGCTGCATACGTACGACAAAAACATTCCCTTTTTTTGTTTAGTGAAGGCTTCGTATAAAAAAGATTCCTTTTGAATAAACGTAAAAGTCAAAGTGGTTTATACACCGTATAAAAGAAAGTTGTGTATAAAATAAAATATGCCTCAACGAAAGGAGATTGAGACGAAGTCCCATACCTCGTATCCGACTTGACCCGACCGTTCTCTAATCTCCTGAATAATAAACTTGAGTTAATCTCTACTTTCTTATGAATATTTTTCAAGTTCATTATTCCTTTTATACCATGTTATGAACATCATGTAATCAGTTAAGTTAATAATGTTCATTTTGTCGGTATTTGGTTCTTAAGTCAAAAATAGACTTCTTACACTTACATGTTGTTAATTTGGTCAAAGTTTCATTATATCCAGAATGGTATTCATGATGGAGATATCATACATGTCATATATATCGAGTACATACATGCATTTATAATATTACATAATCATTTAGAGGTAAGATATGAAATGCACCGTTCATGGAGACGGTAAGCCGTACGTATGCATGAACGCTACTTCCATTTCTATTTCATATTTTCTGGAATGGAATCATAATTATATAAGAGTATATTATAATTCCAGTATAATAACATATATAATATCATTAACTTTATCCTTTACACATCCCACATATGGTATTAACGAATCAAATCACTTTCAGGGGGCGGTAGTCCGCACTTCCTAAAATGAAGATATCGTGTTTACCCATAATGGAAACCATAAAGGTATGCCCAAAATGAAAAAAACAGAAGCTTAAGGAAAACATAAACATATTATATATCATATATAAAAATAGTGACATCATAATGGCCACCTTTGAAAGTGTTAAATGAGTATTGAACAATCATCGTTTCGGGAGGCAAACTTTCGCCATCCACGGAAACTGTATGTTCTTTAACCATTTGATGTAGTTGTGTGAGAGTGTAGCTCAAATAAATCTTATAAAAACATCCTAGTATATTGAAGATACTGGTGTTGTTACAAAAGAAGTAAATAAAAAGAGTTTAGGGGGTTGGAGAAGCAAAATAAAACAAATGAACATGAGAGAATGAATTACCTTAAAAAGTGTATCTCCTGTTGATTTGAGTCTAAAGGCTTCCTTTGAAAGGATTCTACCCAAAGAGAATCCTCTAGGATGAGGAGAGGGATGTGGAGAGAGCAAATGGGCAGGGGTTGGCCAAGCCAAAGGCTTGAAGTGTGTGTGAAATGAGGTATAGGTGGGGGCCTTTTATAAGAGGAGAGGAGGGGCACTTTTGGCAAGTAAAGAAATATTACTTTATTTGAAAATGTGTTTCGGTTTCAAAAGGTCCCACATTGATACAATTCGTGGATAAGGTGATAAGGGTTCGAAATCCACTCATCCAATTGGTTTTGGACATGTGTAGTTCATATATTTTACATTATCTTTCCATTTTATTTAAATCATCAAATAATGATGTCATCGCTGCATCATTATTATGTCATAAATAATTTAATTTATTTAATGTCTAAAAATCATAAAAAAAATACTATGATGTAGGAAAGAATTTTAGATTTCCAATGAATATTTATAATAAAAAATATGATCTTTATTACCCCATGTAAAAAATTGTTTTCGTAAAACATATTATGTTTGTGTCATTTTTACTTGTACATTAAATAAAAAGTTATTTATGTCATTTCCCAACCAAAATGTCTCCATGGGGTCCCCAAGTTGACCCATGGCTTGTCTTGGTCGGCCATGACACAACCAATAAGGTTGGGACATGTGTATAGGTCATTTCATATTATTAAAGCATTATTTATACCTTAAACTACACTAATTACCACTAATCGCGATTAAAAACTTAATAAGTTACTATTCACCAAAAAATTATTTTAATCTCATTGAACCACATTTTACTTCTTAATGACAACCATGTATGTCGGATTTTCAAAATTCAGTACACATTAGTGGTAAACTTTCATTTAACTGAAAAATCAGTTTGCTTGATTACCACTTAGTGGTTTCACTATTCATTAAAAATTGAAGTTTTTCAGAAAATTACCAAAAATTCACCCTAAGCTATATTTGATATTCCGAATTCAAAAATGAAGTCTATTTTACAAAATTCAAATCATATAATTCACATTAATTAATTTAATAATTAATTCCCACTGCCAGAGCAAATAGCGTGTTTTTACAAAACAATAAGTATCAAAAGATTGACACCAGTTTAAGTCTAATTTCAAAGTGAAATTGATTCCAATGACCACCATTGGATTAAATGGTAAAAATATATTCTAATTTCACTTCAAAAACAATTCAAAAGATAATATAATCATATAAATAGATTAGATTAAAAAGCAGTTTTGATGTAAAATGCAGTATTTTTCACTATTCATTAAAAAATGAATATTGTCAGAAAAATACCAAAAATTCACACAAAGTAAATTTTGATGTCCCAATCATAAAGAAAAAGTTTATTTTGACAAACATAGTTTATAAAATTGTCAAAATATAGATTCAAAAATAGTTTGCCATCAAAAGGCAGTAAAACAATCTTGTAAGAATATTAGTGTATTCCATGCATAAGATTGTATTTATTTTAATTTTAAGCCTATATAACACTATCTTAATCATTAATATACATAGATAAAAATATCTATTATTCATTACTTACTTGGTATGTTACATATATAGTGAAATGAAATGAAATAATAATAATAATAATAACAACAACAACAACAATAATAATAAATTGGAAAAAAAATGAAACATAAAAAATAGAATAGTAATTATGTAATGGGTTTTGATGTAAATGAAAGAATTAAAAAAGGGAATTTAATAATGTAATTAAATGAAAAATGAGTTTTTAGAATTAAAAACCGTGTAAATAAATAACCTAGATTATTCAAATTCATTATTTCATATGTACCTCAATTAAAATCAAGACAACAAGTCATTAGTTCTATAGATTCTTCTTTAAGAGTAGAAGGTAAGACATTACTTTTTCTCATAGGGGTTGATTTACAATTTTTTGATTTAATTTAATATTATTATTTTTACTTTTAAATTGTTAAAAATGGATAATCGAGAGATTATGGATTAATGCTGGCCCTTATGAAAATTGTTTCTCATCCCTACTGGTTCTGCTAACTAAGGGAGGGAATCTATAGTTTCTCACCTAGTGTATCATGTAGTAGGGGTTATATGATTTCTTATTCTCTGAGAAGATGGTATGCATCAAATTAAAACAGATAATTAATTGATTAAATATAATTGATAGAGAATGAGGTAATTTATCCTCAAACATATATGATTTCTTCATGTCGTGGATAATTATTTCCATATAAAGTATTATTTTAGGCATATAGAATTATTATCCTTATTATCACATGTTGTGTTAATTTATAAAATTGAAAGATAATTCTAGAGAGAGATAGTGACAATCACATGTATTTAATTATTATTGTTTTCTATAAATTGGAATATCTATCAAGTTTTTACTTTTTTTTGTAATATTTTTTTAAAGGATTATATTGGCTTGATGCCTCATAGAAATTCATGGCTGTTGGGAGCCCTTTTTTGTGCTGATTTGATATGTGTTTTGGAACCATGATTGGTGTGATTATTTGACATAAATTTAAATATAATTGAATAATCACTTATATCTAGATAATAGAATATTTTCCTTCGAATATTATTAGATTGTGTGATAATTCCCTTAAATAAAGAAATGGAATTAAAAAAACCCACTTTGTAAAAATGATAAATTTCATGTTTGATGTGATGTGACTATGGCAAGGAGAATGAAATTTTTGTTTGTGTGTACATTGTGTTGTGTTAGTTTCACGGGTAGTATTGGAATCAAATGATAACCTTCAATTAATGAAATGAATGAGTTTGTTTCATTAATGATATAGAAAGGAATAAAAAATAAAAAATAATAGTATTATGGTTAAGTGTGGTTTGTGCTTGATTTGAAATAAAATGGACTCGAAATAATAGAATGAATCGGGTTTTTGTATGAAATTTGATTATAATGTAAAATATATAAAATGGATTAATCTGAAAGGGGTTTTGGATGGGGGAATGTGTATTTTAGATTGTTCTGTGGTTTTGTGAATTTAGAAGTGGTAGAAAACTTTTTAGAGGTTGTGAGGTGATGTGGTGACGCTGTGATATGGTTAGTTCCCCAGTTTTGAACCCATATGATCGGTATTTCATGTTTGATATCATATATATACCATTGTATATTTTATGTGATTTCTATATGTTCCCCACCTATATCTACAACATGTGGTGACACTTATATATTTATATATTGCGAGGGGGGGGGGTGTTTTTCTTAATACCCCAATGGGAGGATAGATAGCTGGATATCTCTTCTTCCATGACACCTCTTCTTGGTTTTGGTGAAATACATGTGTTGTGATGGCTTGAAGTCAAAAATACCAATATAGAGATGTGATTTGATTATATGTTATGACCCATGTGTCTTCGGGTGAGATGTGATGAGACAACTTATAGTGGGGGTTATGCATTATATAAGGGGGTAATGAGGTTGATGTCCTTTATGGTCACGATAATCTACTACACTAGTAATGAGATGGGATGTTCTAGGTGTCTGTGGGAAGGATTTGATGTCATGTGATGTCCTAGGAGTCTGTGGGTGGGATGTGGTGTGGTACAGAAGGGGTGAGAGTGCTGGGATGTATGTTGTTTGGGTGTGAGAGTAGAAAATCAATTGGAGAGTGATGTGGGGTATCATATCATTGATATAATTCATATTATATTATTATACTTGGGTGTGTTTTTTGGTTTGAGAGCCTTGGTGAGGTTGGGGTTTGGTTAGTTGACCTAATTAGGTGTTGTTGGTTCTGCTGTTTTCTGATTGGTGCATTAATATTCTATTTTCACATATGTATGAGAGACTTTGATTTTCCTACTAAGTATACGCGTATTCTCACCCTATCTAATTAAAACTATTTTCAGGTATTCCATGAGGACTTCATGAACCGTGTTGGACATTTTCATCTTAGACCTTTACAGCTATTTCTTTTTCACATCCTTAGATTTTATTTTTGTGACTTTTATTTAGATACTTTTATCCAAGTATATTTTATTTATTCATGCGTTATGGGATAGTTTTGGTTTCTTCATTATATTATTTCATGGAGAGTTTCTTGTAGTTGAATTATCCGATCTCCCAATTCTGTTTTATTGTAGTGTTCAATGCCTCCCATTTATGAGATTCTCATTCCCTCAGTGCTATTTTCCAACCCAGGGCCTACTGGAGGAGGTACTTAGGGGTTATTATCTATCTTTCTTCATTGTAGTATATTTAGAGGGAGGGGTTCATAACAGAGTGGTATCGAAGGCAATGATTGAGATATAGGATAAAGTTTATAGTTAGGTATTGTGAGGATTGTACGTGATAGTAGGCCAATGGTTTCTAAAGATAATGGTACGAGACATAGGTTAAAGAAGACTAACTAGGACATGATATTTTAGGGGGCCCTATGATCTGATTTAAGGACTCTAAGCCTACCAAATGACCAAGTGATGTGGAACCACATGTAAGGTAGAGACCCAAGAGAGGTACATGAATCATGATTGATTGCTCTTATGATTAAATAAGTGGTTTTAGGAAGTTAACAAAATTAATTAATGAAATAATGGAATCTTATGTGTGTTTCTTTGACTTTTCATTCATTATAGTTACTGATGAACTATTATTGTTAGATGAATTAATCATATAACAGGAAAGGGATGAGTAAAAAGATGATTAACTAGAATGAGTTTTTTTTAAACCATTTTGAGGCTCGAATGTGTTGTTTCCTTCCCTTTTATAGAATGGTTATTAATGAATTAAATTTGGTTTCCTTTTATAAAATATGTAACATTCCATATTGATATCCTAATGGTTGACATCATTAGAGAATCATACATAATGTATTTTTTAGATAGAAACTATTTAATTTTTAAAACCCATATGAAGAATTTTAACTCAAGTAGAATTCATACTAGCATGATGAAATGAATTATTTTTAAGCGATACATAGAGGTATTCTAGTTTCCATGCGAGTTAATATGTCATGCATTTCTTTCCATTCATAATTTATCATGAGTATGTGTTACATAATCACTGTAAAACATATTTTTGGACAGTTAAATTATGAAATTTCTAAAAAATTAACATCTTGAATATTGATAATTCCTTTGAATTTGGAGATCCTAAACCATAATAATTTTCTCATTATTTTTCGCATGATTGTGGTTCTTCAGTAATAATATAATCGTATTCTCAAAGCATTTTTAGGCTAAAAATTATTGTGAAGTTGTTTCTAAAATTTATGAAAATGATAACAATGGTTTTTGGAAACTTGTTGAGACTTGAAACTATTGAAATGATTAATCTTATTCCATCTGTAACTAATAAAATATTTAAAGTACTGAGATAACCTTTCCTAACATGTTAAGTCATGATTATTTCTTTTAAAATATTTCTAAAGGTTGTTAAATTTGTGTGGTAACTATAGAATTTCAATTATGTTAAACACGAGAATGTAGCATATTTAATATGTTGTATTTGAATATGGAATTAGAATTATGTTATTCATATTGCAGTATATAAGCATGTTTTCATCCATAATTAAATGATAAAATAATTCTTAGCACTAGAATGATAAAGCACGAACCATAGTAATGTAACATGTTCATTTTTAATTTTTTGATTAGGGAGAATGTTTTATTTTGAGAATTTTGAATTCATGTTGTGTTTTTGATGGG
Source organism: Viscum album (assembly GCA_963277665.1). Taxonomy (NCBI): domain Eukaryota; kingdom Viridiplantae; phylum Streptophyta; class Magnoliopsida; order Santalales; family Viscaceae; genus Viscum; species Viscum album. Next base: position 919,984,327 of record OY728131.1, read on the forward strand.
GTATTTGAATTACAGACAAGAACCTAGCATGCAAATTTTTTAAAATTAATTTGGCTCTGTTTTTCCTCAATAACTAGATGGACATATAATTTATTTCTTAAGAATATTAAAACATGATGTGTGGATTTGTTTTTAACCTCATATTTTACTTTTCTTTATGTTAAATCTATTTAAATTCATGGAATTATGTACCAATGGAAATAGTTTGAAAATGTGCAGTGTTATTTGTGGTTAAATGTTTACTGTTGTATTGAGATTCTATTATACCTTGCTGAAAATAATGGTTGTTAGGAACCTTGTTTGTATTGTGATTATCATATATTATGAGACCCTTGATGTTATGAATTAATTAATATCACCATGAATTAAAATAATAATTACTTATATATTGTTAATGAACTATTTTCCATGGAAAATTTGATGTTCTGTGAGAATACTCATGCTAAATAATGGGGCGAAGTAATATAAACCCCTGGATAATTATGGATGATGGAATGTGTTACTGCTATGTGTGGTTTTTCATGTTGTGTTTCATAGTGTGATGTGTGATTAAAAAATTCAAGAATATAAAGAGTAGGATAAATTATCCAAAATCAAGCCTCCATATACATTAAAGAGATTATACCTATGTAGGTGAATCATTTCAAACCAAATTGGATAATATGTTTATATGATAGAGGGATTTACTCGATTTGTGTGCTTGGGGATTTGATGGGTGATGATAGTGGTTATCGTTTGTTAGGAAAGTGTGGAAGATGAGATTAAAAATGTTGTTATGTGAAAAGGTTTGTTACTTGAAGATGGTAAATTATCGAGGTGATGTGGTCACGTGAAATTTATGGTTGACATTTTTTTGATTGGGAAGTTTAGCTAGTGGTTGTGTTGTGCAATGGTGGTGATGTGAAGTGGATGAGACATGTGGTTTTTGTGGTGAGATGATTTATGTTGTGTTTTGGTATTATTGTATTGATTAAATCACCCACCTCCCATAAAAAGGTTAATCAATTAAAGTTAGTAATAAAAGAAAAGTGTTGTTTGTAAAATCTTAAAATTCCTAGAGATAGGCTTTCCTCCCACACCAATTTTTTTATAATGTGAGGAGATTTTTTGACTACTTTTTTATTGGTTGGGTTTTTTTGTTTTTGCTCGTATATTGTGATCACATGTTAAGGAATAAAAAATATGAATAGAGGGAAACTCTTTCATACATCAAGACACCTTATATTATCACATGTTTCAAAATTATACGGGTGAGTGAAGGCTGCCTAAAGTAGACAATATCGAGGTATGGAGGATGAGTTCCTTTGATTTGTGTGATTGATGTAACACTATCTATATTGATATGTGTGCTTGTTTTTTTAGAAATTTTATGCAATTTTTTTCATGAGTGCGCTCTTAATAAATTAATCTTGTTAGGAAACATGGAAAATATTTTAAATCTTAATAAGATATATTGTTTTAACCTTAGGAATTTTTTCAGGTTGCATGTCACATGTAAAATACGAGATACTTGATAAATAATTTTTAATAGAATTGTGTGTGTGATGGAAACCATTGATACTGACATAAAAAAATAATGATTAAAAAATAAAATAAAATAAAATGTTCTCAAGTTAAAGTAGAATTTGTGATGAAAGTGGGGTGTGAGATGTTTTATGATTTGAATTGAGATTATTTAAAATGAGAGGGATGGGTTTTAAAAAACCATTTAATGTTGTTTTTGAAACAAAAGGAGTGGAATTGTGAAATAAAACATTTTTATGGCTTTGAAAATATTGGGTGGAAAAAATAATAACTAAAATGATAAGTGATTTAATGAAGTGTTTCTGATTGTAAAAAATGGATTTAAATGAATGATGATTTTGAAAATAATGTAATTATTTAAAAATGTGAATAGTTAATTGATTTGAAAAGAATATTTTTCTAATAATTGGTTAATATGTATTACAATATGTGTTTTTTTGACCATATATATGGAATTTTTCTGTTTATGAGGTATCTCCCATGGGTGATTGTTTTAAATTATTGTTTAGTTTTACGCTTATTTTCCCTAGTGGTTGTTGTGTACTAAATATTCTGTGAAAATTGATAGGTATATCATGGGTTGGTTGTTCAGACCAAAATTATCTTTTCCTTGAAGTTTTTTTTTTGATTCTCAAGGATGAGAATTATTTGAGATGTGCCTAATGTAAAGGTCTGGAATAGTCTCACGAATTTTTTGTCATTCTAGGTTGTTTCCAAGTGATTCTTAGGATGACCCATTTTTGGATAAATATTAAAATTGGTTTAAAATGAAGTGGATAATTTATTAATCGTAATGTTTATGTTTTTATATTTATTTTGGAATTTTTTAAAATAATTTAATTATAGAAGATTTGTTTATTTATAATTAAATCACTATTATAGAATTTAATTTTTTTCTAAATTTTTTAATTATATGTGATATATTAAACATTATACAACATATTATTTACGTGTTTAAATATGTAAATTTACCGATGTCATGTTGTAATTAATCATTGCAAAAAAATTATTATGTCACAAAATGTTATATATATACACATATGTATATATATATCTACATGTATGTATATATATATTAAATCGACATAAATATATATGGTGATATTTTATGAATAATAAGTGTTATTATATATTTATATAAATATATATATGTACATCGGAATATATATATATATATTGGAAAGTTATATGTATTTGTGTATTGTTATATATATATATATATATTTCATTGATATATATATATATATGCATATATTTTCCGTTATATATATATATTTGTTTATTGTAGCATTTATTTTATACATGGGTGTATATAAATTTATTTGGTTATAAAAATGTTTTGTTTGAATAAATAAGTAGAAGAAATGTTTTAATGTAAAAAAAACACTACATGTGGACCATTCCAAAAAATAGGAATAAATAATGTGGCATTAAAAAAAGATAATAGATAATGAATGAGTTTACAAAAAATGTATGAAATAAATAATTGGAATAAAGAAAAAGAGGGACTTATGAATTAGAAGAGACAAAATAGATAAAATAAAAGATAAAAACATATTTTGGTGAGGAGATTGGAGAGATAAGAATAAAAGGGGATTTGAAATAAAATATAGAGTGTGTGGTGTTGAATGAAAAAAAAAATTATATTAAAATAGAATTTAAAGGAGAGAGGCATAGAGTGAAATGAAATATAATAATAATAATAATAACAAATGGGGAAAAATTAAAACATCAAAAATTAAATAATAATTGTGTAATAGTATTTTAAGTAAATGAAATAATTAAATTATGTAATTAAATAATGGGATTAAATGAAAAACATGTTTTGAGGGTTAAAAAAGGGTAATAAATTCCACGATTATTCTGGTTATTTCTGTCATATCATCATAAATACTCATCAGAATAATACACCATCAGTTTAATTGGATTCAAATTGATGAGTAGAAGACAAGAGAGCAATTTGGTTTTATAGGAATTAAGTTATAATTTTTTGATCTAATTAAATCCTATTTTATACATTTAAATTGATAATGATGGAGAATCGAGAGATTATGGATTCATGCTGACCCTTGAAAATGTTGTTTATAATTATTTACAGGTCTATAAATTTAGGTAGGTAATCCTTCATTTCAAACCTAGTGTTTCATGTGGTGGGATATTGTTTTTTATTCATTGATAAGGTGGTTTGCATTAGCTTAATAAAGAGAGTTAATTAATTAATTTGAATTTATTGGTAATGATGGAATTTGGTTTATATTTTATATGATTTCTTCATGTTGTGGATAATTGTTTGTAGATAAAGTATTATCACATTCATAAAGAATTGTTGTCCTTGTTATCACATTTTGTGCTAATTTAGATAATTGAAAGATTAATTTGGAGATATAAATTTATAATAACAGGAATTTAATTAATTTTGTTCTCTATAAAAAGAAATATCTCATGTATTTTACTCAGGTTATAATATTATCTAAAGGATTATATGGGCTTGTTTCCTCATGTAAAATCATAGTTATTGGGAGCCCTTATTTTTGTTAATTTGATATGTGTTTTGGAACATTTATTAGTTTGATTCTTTGAGATCAATTTAAATAAAATTGACTAATAACTTATATCTAGGTAATAGAATGTTTTCCCAATGAGATTATTGGATTTTGGGAGAATTCCCTTAAATAATGAAATGGAATTGATAAAACACCTTTATAATACTAAATAATTTCATGTTTAATGTGATGTGGTTGTGGAAAGGAAGATGATATTTTCTTTATGTGTATGTTATGTTGTATTATTTGTTTTAGTAGTATTTCAATCAAATGATAATGTTGAAATACTGGAATGAATAAGTTGGTTTGATTAATGAGATCCAAATGACTAAAAAATTAAAAATAAAGGAATGTATGGTTAAGTGTGGTTTACAGTTAATGTGAAATTAAATGGATTGGAAAACGTGGAATGAATTGGGAGTTTGAATGAAATTGGATTATAATGTTAAATATGGAAAATTACTTAATTTGAAAGGGGTTTTTGATTGTGGAATGTTGAATGTGGATTGTTCTGTGATGTTGTGAATTTAGAAGTGGTAGTAGAAGTTTTAGAGGTTATGAGGTGATGTGGTTACATTGTGATATGGTTAGTGACTTGGTTGTGAACCCATGGTATTGGGCTTGGTGTTTGATATTATATATATATACCATTGTATATTCCATGTGATTTCTATGCATTCCCCCCCACGTCAAGAACCATGTGTTGACACCCATATATTTATATATTTGGGTGGGGGTTTTTCCAAACGTCCTGATGGGAGGATGGATGAATGGCTACCAACTCTTCCTCTCTCCCTCTTCCAAGCATTGGTGACATGTATGGAATATGAAGGAAATAAGTCAAAAGTGATACTGCTGAGATGTGATGAGATGGATTTTGGTGGTGGTCATACATGATAGGAGGTGGAATGAGGTTTATGTCCTTCATATTCATGATACCCTACTACACTAGTTATGAGATGTGATGGCTCAGGTGTCTATGGGAAGGATGTGATGTGATGTGATGGACCAGGTGTATTCGTGTAGGATGTGACGTGGTGTGATGTGAAAGAGGTGGGAGCACCTGGATGTATGTAGTTAGGGAGTGAGAGTGGAAAATGAGTGGGAATGTGGTGTGAGGTACCCTATCATTGATATGATTCATATTATATTATTATAATTTGATGTGTTATTTGGTGAGCAGACCTTGGTGAGGTTGGGGTTTTTTATTTAACCTAATTAGGTGTTGTTTGTTCTACTGTTTACTCACAGGTGCATTAGTATTCTCTTTTCACATGTGTACAAGAGACTTTGGTTTTCTTACTCAGTATACTTGTATGCTCACCATAGGTATATAAAAATATTTTTAGTTTTTCCAAGAGGACTTTGTAGACCATGCTATAAATTACTAGCTCGGACCTTTGGATTTGTTGTAGCGTCACTGCCTTAGCTTTTATTTTTTCGACTTTCATTTAGAGTATTTTAGCTGTATATATTTTATTTATACATTCATTATGTGATGGTTTTGGTTACATTTTTATATTATATAATAGATTATATTGTTTTTTATTTATCATATCTCCCCATCCTATTTTATTATAGATACTAATTCCTCTAAATTATGGTATTTTCATACCCTCCGTGCTAGTCGCCAACCTGAGGCGTGCTGGAGGGGGGAATTGAGGGACATTATCTATCTTTCTTCATTACTATATCTTTTTAGGTATGTGTTCATGATAATATGATTTTTATGTGTATGAGTTATTAAATTACTCTCTAAAATTATAAACCTAAATGATATTTGGGAATAAAAGAAACTGAATTGTAGTTTAAAGTCACCAGAATATGTATTGTTTATGGTTGGTTACTTATAGTTGGTATTAAAACACAGGTTTATATTAATTTAGGGTTTTGGATAATTTTAATAGAATACCCATAAATTATTTTAATTTATAATTAATTTTAAATTATATGTAATTTAATTATTATCATGTTTCTTAGACTAAACTATATCTATTCAGCATGGTTTTCAATAGAATAAACATGGATGCTGATGAAGGAAGACATCGATGAGACAATATCCTTCAGAATAAACAACCTAGAATGTTTGGAAAAATAATTGATTAGTCTGTTATATTTATGGATTAGTCGACAAAGTTTATAAATGGTGGTGGTATATATGATAGAGAGAATCTATATTTCCTAAAGAGGAACATGAAAATAGTGAATCATTTTATGAGACCACATCCTCTAACATTCAGTGGATCATCTGAACCATTGGTAGCTAAATTATGGATTAAATACCTATAAAAGATATTCAATATCATTATTGGTTTTAATATTCAAAAGTTAAGTATTTTTGTTTACTTTTTTGAAGGTGAAGCTAACCATTGGTGGTCAACAGTAAAAAATATCATAGAAAGAGATGAAACTAATTCTTTTGAATAGGGTGAATTTAAGAATATTTTCCTTGATAAATATTTTCCTACAATGGTTAGACCTATGATAGGAATCAATTATTTTAATTGAAATAAAAGTAATAAGATTCGGTTTCCAAGTATGAAGAAAAATTCACATGATTGACAAGGTACAAATCTTATTTTATCTCGAATCCTGGTAGAAATATTAATCATTTTTACTAAGGATTAAAGCCAATATATCAATGGGAATTGAATTATAATGAATTCAAATGTTATGAGAAAATTCTGTGATGTGATAAGAAGGTAGAAATAGAGTTCTACAATGATCATGCATACAATTAAAATTATAAAAAGTAGATATATGTTGAAGGAAAAGTGGAGAATGGATCAAATAAATATTATGGTAAGAAATATCTGTTTCCAATTTTTGAGAGTAATGGTCAAAAGAAAAATTTAGAGTGCCTTATGAAGTCTCGTAAGTTCTTATTATGTGGTAAGTGTTGTTATATGACATTTAACTATAATGAAAAACATCTTGGTAGTGGTAAGGAAAATTCTGATTGATAGGAAGTAGAGTTTCTTAAATGTAATGAGTTGTGTAATTATGCACATTCATATTGTAATAAGAATATGATTGATGGGAAGTAGCCATAATATAAGTAGATAGGTGTGGTGAAATCCTTTGAAACTAATTCATAAGATGTTGGGAAATCCATCGAGGTGGTATCAATCACATTGCTTATTTATTCATATTATTCTTATGTCTTGTTTGATTTAGGGTCCACAAATACATTAATTTTTATAAAATGTTCTGGTAAATTATCTATTCCATATTAATAAATGAATCTAAAACTTATGGTAAATACTCCTAGTGGAATTATTAAGGAGAAAATAAATTATAAAAATATTTCTAACATTGTTTTTGGAAAGATTTTACCTTCAAGATTTATTTGTTTCTTTAGGTAGAGTTTGATGTTATTTAAGGAATGGATTAGCTCTATGTTTACCATGCAGAGATATATTTTTGAGCTAACAAATTTGTTTTTTAAAAAGAGTTTCAATTTGTATAAAATAATGAACCCATAATGTTGATAAAATATCAAGAAGCTGAGAAACCATCAATGTATGTAAATAAAAATTGTATTGAACATATTGCTAAAAACAAGGGAATTATTAATATTAATGTTGTTTCAGTAGTAAAAGAATAAATTTATGTTTTACCTAATGAGTTTCCTAATGTTATACTTGACTGAGAAGTAAAATTTACTATTGAACTAGTTCTCGATGCTAATCCAATTTCAAAACTCCCTTATCAAATGGATCAAATAGAACATATCAAATTGAAAAAGTGTTTTAAAGAGTTTATTATTAAAGGTTTCATTTATCCCGACACTACACTATAGGGTACTCTAATTTTTTTTATAAAATGAAATATGGTTCCACAGGTATTTTAATAAATTATAGAGATTTTAATAACATTAGTAATAATAATAAGTATCAATTTCTTCATCTCAATGATTTGTTTTATCAGCTCTAGGGAGCTCATTATTTTTTGAAGGCTGACCTAAGGTCCAAGTACAATCAACATAAGGTGAAGTATGATGAAATTACAAAAACAATATTCTTGACTAGTATGGGAATTATGAGTTTCTGGTTACTACCTTTAGATGGAAAAATCCCCTAGTTGTGTTTATTAATCTTATGAATAGAGTCTTCCATGAATATTTGGATAGTGTTTTTAAATTTTTAATTAAAATATCATTATTTGTTAATAAATTTATGAGGACCATGAAAAAATAAGGATTTTTCTAAAAATTCTGACTAAAATGCAGTTATATGGAAAATTAAAAAAATGAGATTTTTGGTTATAGCTGACTTCATTACATGGAAACATCCTAAATAAAAATGGATTAAATGTTTACCCTACTAAAAGAAAAATGGTTGAATAATAATAATAACCAAAAAAATATATTAGGATTAATAGATTTATTCAGTTAAAAGGCTATTACAAGTGGTTTTTTTAATTATTATCATGGTTATATAGACCAATAACTAAGTTATGTCAAAATGGAGTTAGGTTCATCTAGAAAACAATAATGTAATGACTATTTTTAGGAACTAAAATGAAGATTGGTGAATGCTATAGCTATTGATTATCCCTAAAAAATAGTGAATTTTTAATATATAATGATGTTTAATTAAAAATACATGGTTTCACCCTAATGTAAAATGACCATGTAATCGATTATGCCTCACATAAATTAAAAACACATGAGTAAAATTGTCTTATACAAGTTCTTAAATAGGAAGAAGTAATGTTTTCTTTAAAAATTTTGGGAAATAATTTATTTGGATAAAATTTATAAATATATACTGATCATAAAATTATGAAGTATATATTTACTCAGAAATAGTTTAACATAAGACATAATATACAGCTATAATTGATATATGATTATGACTACACAATATATTATTATCCTAGAAAATCAAAAAAAATTAGATGATTCTTTGGGTCAGAAAAGTAACTCAATATCAACCATGTTATGTATAGAAGATGAACCTATAATTAATTATTTGATGATTTTTTTCCTAGAACTCATGGATGTAGGAAATTCCTCTTTTTTGTTTCAGGTTTCAATATAGTCAACTTCTTTATATAGAATTAAGCAAGCTTGGATGGATGACTATGAGTTACAGGAAAAGTTATAATTGGTTAAGAAGTGTAGATTTCCTGAATTTAACATTGAAAAAGATCATGTTATGAGATTTGGAAATAGATTATTTGTACCTTGAGATTCCCAATTGAAGATATAATTTTTGATTGAAGCTTATAGTTCCTTATTTTTCTTTCATCCTAACAGTACTAGGATGTACAAAGACCATCAAGAGTATTATTGGTGGGATGGAATGAAAAGAGATTTTTCTAATTTTACCATGAAATATTTGACTTTTCAATAGGTTACGGTAGAATGGAAATTTATTAAGAGGCGACTTTATCCTTTTCTAGAGTGGGAGTGGAAATGGGAAAAGTTATCCACAGATTTCCTAGTGGGATTGCCAACAAAATATTGAGGTAATAATGGGATTTAGGTTATTGTTGATCAATTAACTAAATATGCTAATTTCCTTCCAATTAGAGATACTATGTCTTTAGATCATCTTTCTCAACTATATCATAAAGAGATAATAATGTTACATGGAGTTCCACTCTCCAAAATATCATATAGGGATCCCAGGTTCACTTAAATTTTTTGGAAAGTACTTCAGATGTAATTGGGTACTAAATTAAATTTCTATACAACCATTCATCCTTAGTATGATGGATAGTAAAGAAGAACAAATCAGACCATGGAATAAATGAATTTCCATTTTTATATGTATTATCAGGGAATTTGGGATTATAATCTTTCTTTAGTTGAGTTTTCTTAAACTAATAGTTTTCATTCTAGTATACAGAGGACAAATTTTTAAGAAATATATAGAAATAGGTGTTGATATCTAGCTTTTTGGGATGAACTAGGTGAAGAAAATAGTTTGGTTTATAGTTGGTAGAATAAATAGTTGAGAAGGTAAAGATGATTCCACAACATATGAGGATGACTCAAATAAGGTAAAAAGTGACATGGATAACCAGAGAAAATATCTTTCTTTCAGTATAGGTGATCATGATTTTTTAAAGTAACTACATGGAAATGAGTAATGTGTTTTGGTAAAATGGGGAATTTAAGTTCATGGTTCATTGGATTATATTTAATCATGTATAAAGTTGGAACATTTTCCTACCGAGTGACCATACCTCTGAATTTATCCTATGGAGAGAATGTTTTTCTTGTTTCATTGTTAAGAAAGTATGTGACAAATTCATTTAAGGTTTTGAGCACTAAGGTATAGTTCAATTGTAAGATATCATTTACTATAACAAAAATCCAAGTCATATTCCTGACCATATAGAGAATTTAATGGGGGAATAAAGTAATTCACCATGTCATGGTTTTGTGGAAAATCTATACGGTTGAAGAAACAAAATGGGATTCTGAAAATGCTATGAGTGAAAGGTATCCTCACTTGTTAAATAAGTGAATAAAATTGTAGGGATGCATTTTTTAAAAGGGGGAATAATATAAAACCCTAATTTTTGTTTGTATAAATCATTATCATATATTAATTAGTTAATTATAAAATACAAGACAATTTTTCAATCAAAAGGAAAAGGTTATATTTTCAAAAAAATGGATTTTCATGTAGGATATGGTTTTATTTAAAATATTGATTTCAAAATTATAAAATTTTAATTTCTCTAAATGAAATTCATTTTTTAATTCATCATGTCAAGATTATATTAAGATGTTTTTTTGATAATTTTTTGAAAAGTCTGATTTATCAATGAATAGTGAAAATCATTGATTCTTATTGAAACCTGTATTTTTTTAAAGTATTTATAAATCTAAATTATATATTGGATTAGTTCTAAAATTTCATTAGTTTGTTTTGATTTAAAATATTCCAATTATTTTTTTAAATAAATTTTATACTTTAATTTTTTATAAAAACATTTTCTACTTAAAAGAGAATTTTTTTGAAAAATTCTCTTCATTGGGTTTTTCAGGTAAATTTTAAATTAAATTCTTAGACTTATATATTTTGAATTTCGAAAAAGTTATTATATATTTGAAATTATTTGGTCTAAATTTTTTAAATAGGTACCCTTTTATAGTCAATATGAACATTAACCTTTGTAATATTTGTTTCTATTGTAAAGGGTAAATCTGACAATTAAGGTTGAAAATAAAGTGATAAGGACAAAATAATGACCTAAAAAATTGAATTAGTTTAATTTTATGACTATATATCATCCAAAATCATCGATATTTTGAATATATATCCTTTTTCTATATTAATATGTGATTATAACCTTGAAAATATTTTATGTAATGAAATGTAAAAAATGTTACACTATTGTTTTTAATAACTATAACATTTTTAACACGGGGATAACCAAAGGATATGTCCAGTTATAAGTATTAAATTTAAAAATAAATGATTTATTTTTTTCTCAGTAACTTTTTTTTTAATTATTAGTGGAAAAATAATTGTCTTAAATTCTTTGAGGCGGTAATTATCCAATTAAGGGAAAAATAAAATAAATGATATTAAAAATATTTAATGTAGTATAATTTGAAATGATTGATTTTACCCATGAATTTATTAGACAAAAATGACTTATTATAGACATTTTTATGCATTGTATTCAAATTTCTTTATTTTATTAATGTTGTTAAATTCAAAGAAAATGAATAGTTCTAAAATTGATAATAAATATTTTTATAATAAATAATATTTTATTAAATGATATAAAAATTATAAAAGTTATATATTTAATAAAATGAATTGGATATGGTTTATTAAATCAACCATGGTCCATTTATAGTTTTTTTCATTTTATAGTACCATTATTATCCCTTAAAGGGTATAGAACGTTAATATTACGTTAATTATAAAAAGGGCCAATGAATGTTTAAAAAATGATAAGGGTAAAAATTGGATCTGAAAATTTCCATAAATTTTTTAATGATATTATTTAGACTAATACTAATGGTATATTATAATATTATATATTTGGATCCATTTGGACACCAAAATTAATTTATATTAAATTAATATTTTATTCAATTCCAGTAGTGCCCCTCCCCTCTCTTATAAAAGGGAACCACTTCATCTCATTAATTAACAATTTGAATCCTTTTTTTTTGTATAATTAATTCCAAAATACATTCCTATAATACCTACCCACATTCTAAATGAAATATTTTTGGTACAATATAAATTTTAGAGGTCACAAGGTCTTAGAAAATGAGACTTTCTGAAGAAGATGTATTTTTCTTAACTTCATGTTTTAGTTTTATTTCTTATTCCAATTTCATAAAATATTCCTCAAACATGAAAGAATAAAAATAAAAGTATCCATTATTTATTTATATGTTATTTTCTTAATTTATCTATCTATATCCGTCTCTAATCTCTGTCAAATGGGAAAGAAATTCATCATTTGAGTGTATGATGGACTACCGCCTCACGTATTGATATAATTCGTTTTCGAACATTTTCTTTCATGGATAGATATAATAATGTATTTAAGATATATAAATTATATTTATGAAATATTTATAGTTCTATAAATATAATATAACACACATTTTCTTACCTTTCTATACACTAGAAAATGATAACAACGTTCGTGTGTACATGTGGACTACCACCTCTATGAAGTGATGTGATTCATTTTTCATCACTGCATCACATAGAAACTAAAAATAATTAAAATTAAAAGAAAAAATATTATATTTATAATATATTTATAATTATTTAAATATAAAACTATACTTACCTTCTTTCCAAACCGATCGTTGGAAAATGGAAACGTTACTCAAGCAGACATATGACCTACCATCTCAATGATTGTAATATGCTTTATTTTTCATAACTACATTTTAATATTTGTTTTAAAAGTATATTTGATGTATAAACATGATAATTATGTCATGATTTTTTGTTCTATAAAAAATGGCATAATGAAAACTTTGACCATAGTCAACACATTTAAGTCATTTTGGACTAATAAACTGAATATCATCAAAAAAACCAACGTGAACATAAAATGATTAATTAATTTTTATAACATTATAATAAGTGAGATAAAAGGAATAATAAATTGTAAAATTTTCCCTAGTAATTAACTAATTAACTTAATTTTTTATTTTTAAATACAAAGAGCGTACATGTCTATTCAGACTCAATGTAAAGAAATTTCTCTTTAGAAATCCTCTTTTTAAGTTTCCCTTAAAAAAATAATTTTATTCTACATCCAAATGTTTAAAATTATTTTGTAGATATATTTTTATGGGAATAAAATATTTATAAATGAAATATTACTTCTCTTTTTTACTTTCTATCAAAATTTTTGAAAATCAATATTTTTAAGTAATGTTTTTACTTTCTTTATAAAGTATAAAAGAAATTTTCTATTTTAATGTACATGGTGATAAAGAAATTTTCAGTAACCATAACAATTATTTTATATTTGAATTTATTTATAATATATCATGTTTTTTAAAGAAAAACCCTTGTTATTTTTTTCTCTAAGTGTTTTTGTTTTTGTAAAATGGGTTTGAAAGGAAAGGGATATATCAATATCTAAAAATGTTTTCTTATAGATGAAAAGAACAATTTATGATTCAGGATTTTAAATATTATTTTATAGTACATGGTAATTTTTTATGGGTATGGGTTGTTCCTTTATTAACCAAGGGGGGTGAGCTTATTATTACACTCTAACGCATTGGGAAAAGGGATAGAGTTAACTGGTTTTGATTATCCTTAGAGAAAATGGTAATATACCGAAATAGTTATTCGAAATATGGGGCAGAGTTCACTAATTAGGTTTCTAATAAGAGATTATAGTAATATTTTGTGATGGTTATTCCAGGTATAACAATTATGGTTATTTCAGGTGTAACTATGATGATTAATCTAATTATAATGGTGATTGATATTCCACATATAACCATGAGGGTTACTCTCTATGTAAGAGTGACATGATAATGATTCCCAAGTATCCTAGATTTTTTATCTATGCTCTCTATGGGTTTTTAATGTATCCTTTTAGAGAAAAGTGTCTGTTTTTCATGAGAAAATTATTTATTTAATAAGATCAAGTAATAACATGGTAAACGTAATTATTTTATTTGTTTTCATATATTTCACTAGAATAATGGAGTTATTCTTTTTATGTCCCTTAATGATATTTTTATTCTAATCCCAAATTTTAAAATGTTTCTCAATAGATTTAAGGATGGGCAAGGGAAATAAAGACGTCAAGATGAAAGTTATGAAAATTTTTCATAAAAATAAATCATGTTTTATTTTAAAAGTTTTATATTGTGGGATAAATTATTACAGAATAAAAGTTTACACTTTATAAAATATGGTTTTTATGTGTATGAGTTATGAAATAACTATTTAAAAATTTAAATATAAAATATCTTTGTGAATTTAAGAAAGTGAATTCTAGTATAAATTCAATGGAATGTCTAATATTTAAGAAAGGGTCCTTATAGGAATAACAAAAAACTTGGTTTCCAAATATGAGAACATTAATGATAATTGAAAATTTAGACATAGGGGAGAAAACTATTTCCCTTGGATGAATTGGGAATGATAGAGAACACGTTCAGGAGGAGGGTAAAGAATACAAAACTATAATTACATGGTGGGTTAAAAGATAACTAATTCATTAGAAATTAAGGAAAGAATATAATATTTTATTTTGCGATCTATTTACTAAAGTTAAGGGATTATTTTACGATCAATATTGTGAACAACATAAAATATACTTTATTTCTTTCCATATCATTTTCACAATTTTATCCTTTGGTTATCCTTTGACCAATTTTCACATCTTCTCTAACATAAAGAAATTAATATTCAAGATTATTGTTTTGTTCATAAAGAACTAATATTAACTCTTAAAAGATCATAATATCTATAAAATAATAACAAGTCATTCCTCCTATTTTTAAACATTAAACAAAACAAAAAACATTTAAAATAAGGGAAGATAATTCCCAAAATAAATAATCCTTGCAATGATACATTTAACTCGAATATTTCTACAATAACAAAAAAATTATCACATAGATAATTTCATAAATAACTCTACATATTTAATAACCGCAACATTAAATGATATTTTAACTTTAAATTTGATCTCATAACCTTCGGATTACATCCCCAAAAATTTAATTACATTCTTCTCAATTAATCTTTCATGTCAAATCACATATTAACCAAAGGGTCACATATAAATAAACTTAATGAAACATGTTCAAAAATATCATTAATCACAAATATTATTCTTAAGATTTAGTGAACAACAGAAAAATTTCATTAATTCAATTTAGATAATAACCTGAAAGGTAATTCTTATCCTAGCCATAAATATCTTTTAAAATATTCCTTATCAATGATTCAATTTTCAACCATCAAAATTATATATTTCCCACTTCCCAATAGACTATAATTAACATATTATTAAATCATATACTAACCAAAATGTCTATTTAACCCTTAAGTGGGTATTCTTCCTAAAACCTAGTAAAAGTCTCAAATCACCAAAAAATACAATCACTTAATACCTTAAAAGGAATTTCCATGACCTTAAAACTGTAAAACCATGATGGTATCCATAAATCATAAGTTGACCTCACATTAAAACATATATGATTCCCCAATCCTTATTCTGCAAGTAAAACCATAGTAAAAAATTCAATAAACTCCATCAAAGATGACATGAATCACTTTTCCATCAAATCTCTAATCAATTTTATGGTCACTAATACTATCCCATTTAATTCATTAATTTCAATCATATATTTATCCAAATTAAACATTATCAATTCACCACAAAATCAAATTTCATGGTTTTTGGTACTATTCAACATATGTTTTCAAATCCTTAAAGAAAAAGTACTATAGAACAATCCTTAGATGTTTCCTAATTCAAATATCCACAATATCATTGATATTACACTTATACAAAATAATTCTCAATTAATGATGCATAAAAACTTAAATAATTACACTTTAATTATTTTCAAAACATTGGTATTTCTTTGGTCTAGGAGCTAATATTTGATTTTGGACACTGGCTTAGATAATTCTCATATTCCCCACACATAATACATTGATATATAAATGGTTCCCTATGATTAAATTTAATTACATACCTTGAAATTGTTCATATTTCCTTAGTAATTTATTGTTATATTCCCTTAATTTTCATATAGACAACATCTTCCCATTCCATTGAGATATTCCTTGTAGTGATTCTTCCCACATTCTTGGAATGTGGGAAAGTAGATATTCTTTCATTCAAGGTCTTCATGAAACTATATTTTTATCTTATTAGGTGTGTTAGGAATCAAAATGATGTTGATATTGTTAATCATATAATGAGATATGCGATTAGTAATAATCACAAGGTTTCAGCTTTTAGTTCCCATTTCATCTAGTTACTCATAACGAAAATCATTTTGTTTTCTATCACATTCCATGTTAACATGAATCCTCCTGGTTCCAACCCTCTATTAAAACCAAAAGGATTAGTGTGAATAATCATAGTAGGAAACCACATAACCGTGAGAAATCATTTATGGGATGTATAATTCATGACACCTTCTTTTCAATCTATGACACTATAGGTTCAACCTAGGTCATCCATTATCATCATTTATTCAAATCCTTCATGATGATTCATAAATAAAATGTAAATTTACTGAAGCCTATCCCTAAGAGTGTCAAACTAGGTGTATAGTAAGGACACACTCACTATAAACCAAAATGATGGACAAAATATTCTCGACCAAAATTTTTTAGGGTTATTGAAACTAGATGCATCTATACTAAAATGAAATACACTTGTAGTATCCAGGAAGATATGTATTACTAGGAAAACAACATATTATATCTCTTACAAAACATTAGGTTTTCATCCTATACTCAAGATTATCCCTAGGTATTTCAATAAAGTTCTCTAATACCAATCTCCAATGATTAACTAAACCCTATTCTAATACTAACTATAATGACCCATACTTTTCATACATAAATATCACATTTTAATATGAATATTCAAAACATAAAATTACAATCAATGCCAAAAATTTTAAAGTTTTAGTGTCTTTAGAAACTTGGACAGATAAATAACTTGTTCATGAGAGTTCTTCTTCATCTCCCATTATGTTCTTTATAACTAACACCCTTATTAGAAATATCACAATTAAAATCATTCTTCGCAACCTCAATAAAGGAAACATAATAAAGAGAGAGCTTAGATGCCACACATAAAAATACCCAATACAAATGGTTTAAAACTGTCGGTATAGACCATATAACCGTTGGTATAGCCTAAAATAACAGTTTTATGAAATGTGGGATACACTACAATCAGTATAGGGTTATACTAACGGGTTCCTTTAAACCCATTAGTATAGCCAATGAGAAGATTTTATTACACATGGTTTTCAGTAAACCGTTGGTATAGATGTACACCAATAGTTTATGAAACCATGGGTATAATATTAAGTCCAATAGGGATGTATAACAATGGTTTATAGAACCGTTAGTATAACTTTACCTCCACAAAACAAAAGAAGACCCATCGAACACCCCTACCAGAACATGTAAAAAAAAAATTGGTACCCATTTTATTTAGTACAAATATTATATATATATAATTTAACCATCTTATTATAAATAGTTTTCAAACCATTTACAATACTATAACATATACATAGAATCCAAATAATCAATCATTTTTTAGCCATCAAACTCCATCCATACATGTCTATTTACTATCAAATCAGAAATGGGGGGATCAATACCTCTATAATCACCATAATCCTTCTCATCATCATCGCTATTATCCCTATCATCCTCACCATTATCCTCCCAATCACAATCAACATCACCATTCCCAATTCCATTTCCATCACCATCGCTGAAAACATTTTTATCCTGACCACCATGAGGACCATCACTATCATCATCCATTGAATCATATAATAAACACATCATAAACATGCATTATCAAAAACAAAAGTGGTATCCAGTGAAAGTGATGCAAATAAGGATTCAATAACTTTCATATATTTTTTATTGTCCTTTGACTCAATTCACACTCCTTCATGGATATTTATTTATCCCTTTATACCTATGTATGAGATTATGATTCCTCTGTACTAGCTATTTCCAACTCAGTTCTACAAATAATGGAACTTTTAGTGGGATAATATCTGGTGGGTAAAACACTATTCCCTCGTCAAAAATGTACTATCCTATGCTGCTCATCTCCTAATACATGGTGAAAATGATCATTTGACCCAATTTGTTCAGCCTCATAGTCATCAAGGGCCTCCAAATCACACTGTTAGAGATATAAATTAATTATTTTGTTAAAAAATAGATATCAAAATTGGAAAGCAACAATGTGAAACTTGAAATATATTGTTGTGTCTGTTTGTTTACAACACTGCTATCCTTTTTCTTTCTTCTTGAGAAAAACAATTTTTATTATGGTACATGTCCTTAAATATTCAAAACCTCCCTTTATAATTACATTGAATCTAGAAAACCATTATATAACAATGCTATATTTTTGAACAAAATCATGCCATTGTTACCAATATTTAATTGAAAATTAATAACAAAAAGGAGTTTTTTGAGAATATAATAAATCAAACCGAAATTAATGGGAGTAAATATAAGAATATATTCCCCCTAAGAAATTCTATGTGAAAGGGGAATATAACTAAATGAAATATATGTAAAGAATAATAATTGATTTTATTTACAAAGGACAACTCTGTATAATTAAATATAAATACACATATTTATTTTAATAAATTAGGGATAAAGGAGGAATGTTAACTATAATAGTATTATAAAAAAATCAAAGTCCTTTAAGGATTTAAAATAAAAATATAAAGATCCTATTTTATTCTGATGATGTTTTAATTTTGTTATCAATAATTAATATTGTCAAAATATGTTGTGTGTTATTGAGGAAACCAATGATGTTTGGTTTAAAACATAGAGTTCCCATGATATATGCCATTATATATTAAAGACATAGTTAAATATTGAAAATTATGATAGAAAAGGTGATGAAGAAGTTTCTTAGAAATTTTGGATTTGAGAAGGAGATTAAATTTTTAATGATTTTTGAGTTGAGATACTGAGACAGTTTCAAAAATTTTATTGATTTAGTAATGCACCATTTTTTTGGAATTGAGATGAATTGTTTTGGGAGGGTTTGATAAATTTTATAAGCTACTTAATGTGTCATGTGACGATTTTAGGTGGATGGATAATTTTAAAGTTGAGTTAATATTCCTCAGGAAAAATTATTGAAATTTTATAGTTGAAAATATCAATAATATTGGAAAATTAATATTCATGTAGGATAATCCTTAAAATAATTATATATAAGTTACATTAACATCGAGTTTCCCGAGGATACATCATAGTAAGTAGTCCATGAATAAGATTAATCTTGAGTTTCCAGAAGAAATTGATGAATTAACATGTACTAAATACTAGTAAAACTATTCCTTCTTGCACCATTAACGAAAAATATTGATATATGGAAGAGTATAGTGTCCCTAAATTTGAATAACCAGAGCCTTCTAGTTATATGTTGTAATAAATTTGGTGATCTGTTAGAGAAAAGAAATTTTTTTAATGTATATTCTAGATTAAATAAAATAATTTCGATGACATAGAAGATTAGAAGATAAGCTACAAAATAACTTTTTGGTGCAGGTGTAAGAATAAATAGAATGATATAGAGGCTATGTAAGTGTAACTAGAATCAAATGTATGAGTAAACAATTTTAGAAAATAAATGATTCATAGTGAATTAAAAATTTAGATTTCAAGAGAATAATAAATTAGAATATGGTTAATATATTCTTAAATGGAATAATCATTATGTTTTTTTGAAGAGTAAATCATGGTTTAAGATGATATTGGAAGAATAATGTTGTGTCATGAGATGAAGGTCATTCAATAATTCATGGTGAAGTAAGAACTATAGGTAGATGTTTCAACAATGTATTAAAGTAATTTCATAATATATGATGAAGTGAGTGTTGTCAAAAAGAATCAAATTGTAATGGGATGTCTCAAGAAAATATTGTATTTCTATGATAATATGGTTGAATTAATTGTGAATCAATTAGAAGTTATATGCTATAATATTATCACTGCATGTAAGTAGATGGAAATAACGATAAAAATAATATAGTTTATTAGAAGACTCAAAGGAAATAAGAAATAAAATTATAGAGAGGTTTTTTATTTATGAGTTTAAAGTTTAATATTATAGAAAATTTTAGGATAAATAAATAATTATTTCAGTGGATAATGGAGAATTAATTACAATATTTCAAATTAAATTATTTACAAAAATTTATGAATATCAAATCTAGAGCATTTTACAATAGAAATATTTGACAATTTTTAATTAAAAAACAACATTAATGACTTCCATGTAATTTCAATATGAAAAATATAGAAACAATATAAACATGGTATTATTATATTTTAATAAAGAGAAGAATAATAAGAAAAATATACAGATGATTGAGAAGTAAAATGTTGAAAACATACTACAAAATAATATTCTAAGTATTGGGGAATAAAGAATAGTGAGGGGCTACGAACCATCTTATATTATATATTTCAAGTTTAGAAAGAGAAAAGGAAGTGAAAATTAAATATAGGAAGTATTAAGAAGATTAAATGAGACCAATATGCACCAATAATGTTGATTATCATTTCTGTTGAGCAAGAATGTTATCATATTGACAAATAGAGATATTTATGCAAAAGAGGAATATTTTTTTCTTACATGTTCCATGGAAACATTGATCATTTTCAAGATTATGAATAATAGGTCGACATGCATGTTATTTTTCTTATATATCATGGTAGTCGATGCCCTTGGATAACGAAGAAGATATATATTATTTTCGTTCTGAAATCATGGTTCTAAGAGAAGATAGGGTTTAAAAATATAACTATTAATTTTTTCACTTACGTATTTGAATTTACCAAGATTTTATAGGATGATAAAACACATTTTTGAATGGAAGATAATGTAATGGAAAAGTAATTGGCATGAAAGTCTCAAAAATAAATCATTCTAATCAAAAATGTTGAAGGCAAAGAAAATAAACTTTTACTATAGAAAAATAATCTTCCTTGATAATAAAGAATTACATAGGATATGTCATGAGAAATAAAATAATATTAAAGTATTTTATGGGAAGATACATGTATTAGAAGAAACCATTTTGTTAAGAATTCTCAATAAGAGAATAATGCTAAAATAGTCAAGGATCTTGATAATTTTTTATAAGAAATAAATAATCTTCCTGAAGATCACATTAAGAAGATGAAGAGATAATGAGAAGAAATAATGAGAACATTTGAGGATATAAATGATACCCTCAACTTGTAGCATCGTGAACTAAACAATGAAATAAAAAATATCAATGGGACACAAGTTGAGGATTCTGAAATAGTTTGGATAATATGTATATCTATGAAAGATTTTTATAAGTTCATTTCAATAAAAATTACTCATTCCATTGGAATTCAGAGATTTAAATCATATATATATTTTAATATGAAAGAAAAAGGTTACCCTTGTTCTATAAAAACTTGTTTTCTATAATGTTGTTTATATGAAAGCTGTAGGTTCAAACTTAAATTATAGAGATATATATGTAGAGAAAATTAATTAGTAACCCACCAATAACTCAAATGTGTATGTGAGAATTATAAAATAATTTGGGTCCCCAAATGGATAAAACAATATGTGTTTTTAGCTCAAAAACAACATAGAGATAAGGCTATACTTATTATTTCTCAAAGAAAGAAATCAACATTTTCTGTCCATTATTGGTTTTGTGGAAGGATTGGAAAGAAGAAAATTAATTTTTGGTATAATATTTCAATTATTGTAAGATAAAAAAATTCAATTTTCAAGGTGTAGTAAAGATAAATTGAAGATAAATTTTACTAAGTTCATACAATGCAACCATAAAAGAGTATTTTTTGTCAAACATATTTCAAATCTTGAGAAATCTAAATAGAAATTATAATACGATATTTTATTGTGATTATTAATGGTAGTTTATATATAAAAATCAATACTCACATTATTTTTATAAAATAAGGCTATAAAACCTAAGAATGAAACTATGAAGTGAAGGCCAGATTACCTTGAGGAAAATGAAAAAGAATAATATTAATCCAAGCACACCCAAAAAATAACTCAAAGACAGATGGAAACAAAAGAAGATATATTTATATTATAGAATAAAATGAAACATCCGAGATAATTTCATGTAATACATGAGTATTAATTTTCAATGATGCAATATGAAGAAACAAATAAAATCCATCATAAAATAAGATAAAAGGATATGTTTAGTGGAAGACATATGTGGAGAACTAATCAATCTTTATCTCATTATTCTTTTAATGAAACCATAAATAAAATCCTTTAAAATATCATCGGGGAAAATTAGTTTTTATATATGTTGGGTGTAACTAAATTAAAAAAACTACATCACCAACAACTGGATTATTTATACAATATAATAATAAATATAATCCAAATTGACATTTGTTCAATGAATTTTGAAGAAAAATACCATAAATTAATATCTATTGAATTTAACACTATTTCTAATGCATATCATCACCCATGGAATGTTTGTGATTCATATTGTAGGATTTTATTAATAATTTAATCATAATCTACAATAGGAAGAAGATACCTATATCATAGGATATGATATAGCTTTAGTTTGGGTCATATCTATTTGATCTGTTTAGTTTATGTGGATATTATTCTATTAAGAAATGGATCATAGATTTGTTTATATACAGTGTGGTTATTTTAAGCTTAAATTTATAAACATCTCTTTATTTTAGTTTAATATTTTTTTGGCCTATTTAGTCTGGTTTGGTCCAACCCATTTTAGGGTGGGTCTCATTAGACCTGATTAGTTCATTTTTTATTATTTAAAGTATATTTTGTTTCCTTAGGATTGATTATATTTGGTATTAGTGGGTATTATTTTATTTGTAACATGATTATTTAGTCTGTTATGTAATTTTTTATTCTAAACATTTACATAGATTAAATTCTATTTATTTAATTTTAATAAATATTTTGTTTTGTTCAGCTGTGTTAATGTCTAGTAAAACTAAGTTATAAATAAAAAGTACATGATGCCTCTCATTCTCCTTAATTTTAGTGCACCCAAAAGTGTGTAAATACTTAATATCACCCTTTTTTCTTTTCTTTTTCTAAAGCATCTAGAAATAAAAAACTCAATAAATTTTAAGAAAATTAAATTTTCAATACAAACCATTAAAGTTTAAGAATACCTTAAAATCATCACTCTTAAAATATACAGAAATTGGTTGGTGTGCTATTAGAATTTAATTGAATATAAGTCAACCCTATAACTCATATCCAAATATACTCTTCTAAAAAGCCTATAATTCATTATTCATTGATCACCACTGTTACCCAAGTTCCATCAATCACGTGACCTTAGCAGCTTGACCATTGGAAAAGTTAAATCGACAATGTGATGAAAATGTTAATTCATATAAATAAAACAATAATATAGATATCAATTTAACATATTTTCTTACTTATGTATCCTCCCTTTATTTCCCTATTTGATTACCCATATGCCTCTTTGATACTAGTTACACTAGAATGATAACACTGTACTTGGATAATATTTCTTTGAAATCTATACATTGTCTGTAATTTTTAAATATAATTTGATTATATTCATTTCAAAATACCATTATTCTTATTTTAGGATTATAGGATTCATGCATATAGGTGAAACCATGTATCTTATTATAATATCCCACTAACTAAGATAATAGAAAAAAGTAATATTAATTCACAGTACAACTGAAAGAAATGATGTGATATATTTTGAAAAAAATATAAAAAAACATTATCTTGGATGATCATTAGGATTTAATGGATACATGGGGTTTTCTAGATTTACATCATATGAAGGGTGTTTATTTTCCAATGCATGTATTGGGTTTTTAACATGTGGTGGAGTGGAAGCCGAAGGAGTACAATCATCGAATACTAGATATATTGAAGTAGGAAATTGTAACACCCTGAGTTGTTATGAACTTTTTTGAGCAAATAAAATCTATTTGATTTCTTGAGTTTCATGGTACATAAATTTAATCTTTCTTTGTATACCATAGAAATTTAAACTTTCCTTACATGCAACACCAGCTAGGCTTACGCTACATGCAACATTGAGTTTCTACGAAACCATATTTTATTATTATAATTATTTAAACAATATGGTTAAAACATAGTCATTAAAAAAGTAATATTAATAATAATAAATATAACATAAACATTTTTTTATAATGATTTAATATAAATAAAACATATTGATAATGAAATATATAGTTTTTAGTAAACTCTATATGTTTTTAAAATACTATTTTTTTAAACAACAGATTTTATGTCCCCTAGTACACAATAATAAAATTAATTTTATGAATTTTAGAAATTTAATTTAGTAAAATAAAATACATTTTTGAATAAATAATTTTGAAATTATATTAGGGTGAAATTTTTGGTTGTTTCTGAAAGACATCATTTTTGGATGAGTAGTAAAAAATACTGAATTTTAATTGAAAACATATTTTTCCTTTAATTTATTTTTTAGCTAAATTATATTACAATTTTATTAATAAGTATATTTGTATCAACTAAAAATCAATAAATATGAGTTAGTTTGTTGGAACCAATTTCATATTGAAATTTGATATAAAAACATTTCAATCTTTTGAACCTTACATTAAAAACCCGCATTCACGACACGTTTAGAGGTTAAATTTTAGATTAATTTCTGACACTTATGTGTTTAGATTTTAAAAAAATGGATTTCATATTTTAAATTATCCAAAATTATAATATCTAATAATTTCAACTTATTTTCTTACAAAACATATTAGTGATGTTAATTTAAATTAATTATTGCTATTACAATAAAAAACGATTACTTAGCGGTTAAACATAAAATGTAAGGTATAAAAATGACCCTACACTTGTCTTAAAACCATTTTATAGAAATATTTTGACCATTTAACAACTTTTATCTAATATTTAAAATTATTTGATGCACATTATTTAATGTATACCTCTCAATATTGATTACCTTTGTATATTTACACGAATGCCACTCCTCCATTATAAAAGGGAACTCACCCCCTCACTTCTACACACATATAAATCCTTTTTATGAGAAAAAACCTATAAATATATCCTCAAAAAAAACCTCCATTATTCCTCTATGCATTAATTTTGGAATAAATCCAACAAAGGAACCCCTTTGGTGAAAACCAGATGGAGTTATCCAAACAAGATGCAACATTCTTCAATAAACATTTTTGTTTTATTTATTTCTCCTCCCACCAATTATTATTATTATATTATTATATAATAACCAAAGTATCATAAATATAATTTTATTTTTTTTATATTAAGATAACTACCTAAACTCACATACACATCCATAAAATTAGATATGCAATCATCATTCATGCGTACAACAGATTACCGCCTCGTGAACTGATGTCGTTTTTTCTACCACTACCACCTATCATGGTTAAAAATAATTACGTAATTATTGTTTTTATATGTTATATATGATATATATGATTTATTTCTTATTTTTTAATTATTATATAACACATAACTTCATGATTCATATTTTGTAAGATTAGGAAAACATTGTTTTGGGATGTGAGGACTACAGCCTCCTAAAAGTGAGGTTATTCATTCACAATGTACCTAGAATTTATTAAAGATAGTTGAATAAATATATGTTTTATATATTTAATAATTATTATACTATAATTATTACATATGCACATATAATTTACTTTTCTTTCATTCAATATGGTAAGAAAGTAGAAACAATATTCATGCATACGTATGACCAACCGTCTCCATGAACGATGTATCACATTTTCAATTTCTATATTTTATATATTATTATAAATACATATATACTAAATATATATGATATATATATCATGGTTTTAATTATTTATATGATGAAATTAGTATCAATATAAGATGAAAAATATATATAAAATCAAAACACATGTGAAAAATGAAGTGGGCATTACAAAAAACATGACTTTAACATGAGATTGTTAATAAAATGGTAATAAAATGTCATAAGAAAATAATATATGGAATGATATAAATAAATATGGTTATTTAACATATGTATAATAAACTTATATTTATTATAAAGGAGGTTTTAAGGAGTACGAAGAGAGTCAAGACATAAGGTGAGGAGATTTCTAGTCTCACTTTTATTTCTATGAGACTTATGCCATATTCACCACTCGTTTCTTTTATGTGCTATATATACTACCAATGAATTTATTATATTATTATTATCCTTAAATTTATGGGTATTTACATATCCATTTTATGATATCTCTTTCATGGGGTTTACGGCTCAAAAGTTACCAAATTGGTTTGGTAATTTTGTCTAAATTTTCCTTCGTTGAGACACATGTTTTTCTATGCACCTATATTATTTTACAAGGTGTATATACTATCTCTTTAAAATTTTATATCATTAATCCTATTAGTTTCATGAAATTATAAGATTCATTTAATCTTGTTCTCTCAGGGGTATTATTATTCAATGTTACCAAATAGGTAAGAGTTTATTGCCACATTCACATCGTTTATCAGGATTGTTCACAATTTTGTTTCCATTGATGAAATATTATGATTCATATATTTATAACTCACATGAAATTTAGTCTCCTATTGTTATTCATGATATATTCATTCAATGTTACCACTTTTCAAGTCTTTGGTACTTAAGATAATTAACTAAATGTTTTTTATAACATCCAACTTCATTTCTTTCTTTGGTCAAAAATCTATTTTCTTCCAAAACCATGTTTTCTAGAAATGATTTAAAAAATGTTTTTGAAATGATATTTTAAGATTATTTAAAAAAAATGATTTCAATGACTTTAAATGATTCAATTATATGTTTTAAAATCTATTTTTAAAGAAAATGGATTTCATAAATGTTTTATGTTTTAAAAAGTATTTTTTCAAAGAAGAAATGATATTTTCCTCATGAATATTTTTAAAAGATATTTCAAAATTATATACCATATTAGATGATATCTTTTGGTTTTACTCATTCCTTAATGGGGATATTATCCAAGGGTACAATTAATATTCTTTCTTCTAATGGTTTATGTTTTTATGGCATGATATCTATGACACCCGTTTCTCTTACATGGGTTATATGTCTATAAAACCCACTTCATTTCATGGGTTATGATCTAATGAAAGGATTATGAAACCTATCCATTTTCCATAGGTTATGATATGTTGAAATTTTTATGATACCCATTTAATTTCATGGGTTATGATATGATTGATTCTTATTATTCCCTGAAAAACATGTGAATTATTTATTAATGAGGCTAGTAAGACCTATATATCCCTCCAATTCATTTGGTAAATATTTATATCTCGTGAGATAAAAATGGATGGAATAGGGAGTGAAAATGGTTAAGTAAAATACATGTCTACTGAGATGGTCTTGGTAGTGAACATTGACAACTAAGATTATTTGGGGAGTAAAATCATTCCCCTAGGATGGCCTTGGAAATAATCCTTGACTATGTGGAAATCATTTTATATGATTATGTGTCTGTCAAATTTCCATGTCTGATTCCTATGTTATGATTTTAGGGATTATGCACTTGAGTCCATTATGATTCATGTATTATGAACTTCCATTCTTTATTTCATGATTCATGTTTATGATCTTTGATATGTAGTGAATGATCTTGTGATGTTATAATAATGTTCTCTTACCCCTTTTCTCATGACTATGCTTATATATCTCTCTTGTTTACCCTTACTAATCATATGAACTTGTCATTTTGTATATTTCCATTCTCCGTGTTATAAAGGTATGTATTATGTATTATGTGTCTAATAAGGGTTCTATACACGAAGAACCTAGTTAGAGATAATGTAACTCAATTATGCACTGGTGTTTATGCTTCCATGTTTCCAAAGGAACTAAACTAATATAGTATTTGGGAATCCATTTGTGTAATTAATTATGTATTTTGAAAAATTAATGTAATTTCAATGTATGGAAATAAAGGTTTTCTATAGTTGGTATTAGAGAAAAAGATTAGTTAAATTTGGGAAATTTGGATGTGAAAATAATAGTGAGATCCCTAAGGACGTATATCTAAGGATAAGTATATGGATTAGTCAAAGTATGGGAAGATGTATTATAATTTTAGTAATGGATAGTGTGATTGGTATCTTATAAATAAATCAATGTTTGGATTATATTAGTGTGTGTGGATCTGGCACAGATGTACATAGGGGTAACAACCAGGAAAACACCATATTGATCTAGACTCTATCAGTGAATGGTGAACGATAATAGGTCTTGATACACACCTTGCTTGGCACTCCCACAAGATATGATTTATACATTTATAAGCTCTTTATAATCCATTATAAATGTTTTAAATAAAAATTGGCTAAGAATGAACTAAGATAAATCAATGGTGTCATATATTAAAGCTATCATAATTTAAAAATCATATAAGTGATTTTTCATGATAATGGGGTTCCCCACTATGATAATTTTTTCTTACTCCATATTTTTTAGTTTTGGTCATTGAATGGAACCCAAAAGAACTTTGAAAATTCTTAGTGTGACAAACAATGAAACAATTGTTCTCCTGAGAATATAAATTCTATTGGAGGTGAAATGAAAAATATCATTTCTATGCTCACCCAACTTTCTCAAGATATGAATTATGCTAGACTCTAAAATAATAAAAGCAGGGAACAAAAATCTGTTGAGTCCTTCATGAGGAAAATCCCACGTTCTTTCAGTGGGTATTATGATCCATTATTTACTTAATAATGGATTTGTACCACTAAAAAGGTATTTTCTGTTATCTAGTTTTAAGATCATTAGAAATCCATTATAACTATTTATCATTTAGAAGTCTAAGCGTACTAGTGGTGTGATACGATTAAGAATGCATGGTAACAAAATAAAATTGAATAAATGGATTGGGATGATTTCAAAAACATATTTTTCAAAAAATACATTCCTCTTTTTCATTGTATGAAAATGGATAGGGAATTTATCGAGTTAATGAAAAGCGATAATGAATTATTTGTTACCTACAAGGCTAATTTTACAAGGCTAGTGAGGTACACTTATGGAATTATCATCCAATGTAAAAGTAAGGTTGACTGATTCTTCAGTGGTATAAAGCCAGGTCTCAAAATCGAATTATTCATACGAGACATTATTAGCTATGAAGATATTGGTAATTGTTCAGTCAAGGTTGAAATTAAGGTTAGTGTTATGTATCAATCTCATGGTTTTTATAATAAAAGTAAGATAGAGTTTAAAGAAAAATATAAAAACCATAGATAGAAGAAGATGATATTTTCTTTATGTTTTAAGTGTGGGAAGAATCATGAAGTAAATTCTTTTAAGGGGTCGAATATATGTTTAAGTGTAGAATGGAAGATCATCAGACATTTTTTTTCTGAAGTGATGGGAAGAAGTTGGCTAACAATGTGAATGGAGAGAAAGCTACACAAAATGGGCCTACACCATTTCAGTGAAATAAGGGTAAGGAGAATGGAAATTATGCTAACTTATGCCTAAACCATTGGGATAGTGATGATAACCGAAGTTAGAAATGTATTAAGCCAAGGGACAAGGGGAAATCGCATGCAATCATTATTTTTGACAAGGGTTGCGATAATGATGTGGTGAAAGGTACACTTACCATTCACTTTAGAACTATTAATATCTTATTTTATTATGGGTATACCCACTCTTTCATATCTAAAGAAATTACTATGGGTATTAAGATTCCACCCGAATGATTATCTATGGAATTATAGTACAAACCCCTAATGGTATGATGAATACATATCATGTCTATGATTCCTCTCTGGTTGATGTTTGTGGGAATTTGCTTCATAAAAATCCTCTCATTATTCCAATTATAGAATTTGATGTCATCTAAGGAATTGATTTGATTTCTCTACATAAATACCACATAAATTTTCAAGTAAGGGAAGTCACATTTGATATTTCAAAATAGATTATGATATTTTATCAATGTGACGATAAATATGAAATTAATATGGAGATTACATCTAGTGTATGGGTCTTAATTCTCATTAAGAAGGTGTCTATCTCAAATGGATAGGGAGAAGCTTGACATCAATGATATGAATATTTTTTTGGGAATTTGTGGATGTATTTCTAAAAGAGTTTCCTAGCCTTCCATCAAAATGTGAAGTTGAGTTTTTAATAGAACTCATACATGGTTCCACACCAATTTCAATGACACCCTATAGAATGGAGCTGATTGAGTTATAGTAATTGAAGAAAAAACTATAAGAAAAACATGATAAGGGATTTATTGATCCAAGTGTGTTGCCTTGAGGTGAACTTATTATTAGTTTTTTGAAAATGAATGATGGATTGATGTGACTCTGTATTGATTATCATTTGTTGAACAAGATCACAATTTAGAAAAAGTATCCTCTTCCCTGTATTGATAAATTTTTTGATGAGCTAGGTAGATCTCAATACTTTCCCAAGATTGAACTTCATTTGGGATATCATTAATTGAGTGTTAAGAATGTATATATACCCCAGATGAAATTATATATAAGATATAGACACTATAAATATATAGTGATTTCTTTTGTTCATACTAATACCGCTGATATCTTCATGGATTTGAGGAACAGAGTCTTTAGAGATTACATTGTTCAGTTTGTTCTAGTCTCCATAGATGACATTCTCATCTATTCAAAGGGAAAGGAAGAGAATGAAGACCACTTGAGAATTTTACTAAAGACCCTATCAATGGATAAAATATATGACTAATTAAAATTTTGAATTTTGGATGTAAAAGGTTTAATTTTTGAGTCATATAACCTCAAGATATGGTATTTTAGTAGATCCATCAAAGATGGAAGTTATTGAATATTGGCCCAAACCAACCATAGTGACCAATATCTATAGCTTTATTTGTTTATATAGATATTATCAGTGGTTTTTGGAGAATATATCATGAATATATAGTCCTATGACGTAGTTAACTCAGAAGTGTGCCAAGTTCCTCTAGAGAGATAAATGTGAGGAAACTTTCAAGGATCGAAAGAGAATGTTTGTCAGTGCATCTGTTCTTTAATTACCATATAGTGGAGAAGGGTTTTTAATCTATAATGATGCATCCAAGAAGGGAATGAGATGTGTTATTATAAAAAATAACATATTTATAGCCCATGACTCATGATGATTAAATATTTGTAATAAAAATTACACAACTAATGATTTAGAGTTACTAGTTGTAATTTAAGCATGAAAGATATTAAGGCATTATATTTATGGAGAAAATTGTGATATATAGACTGATCATAAAAGTTTGAATTATATATTTACACAGGAGTATTTAAACATGCACCAGAGATGATGGTTATATATGATAATTGATTATGATTGATCAATACATTACCACCCAGATAAACTGAAAAAGGCGACCGATGATTTGAGTTGAAATGATCATGCTAGATTATCTATAATGAGGATAAGAAATAACCAATATTTATGGGTTTTTAAAGGATGGACCTAGAAATCCTAATGGAAGGGGAAAAATATTATCTTAATCAAGTGAATTTTCAAAACACTATACATGTAAAGATTTAAGAGTCACAAAAAGAATATGTAGAGTTGTAGAAGATAGTTAAAAGTATTCCGACGTTTAACCATGATCATGATGGAATGATATGGGTCAGGAAATGTGAATATGTTTCTTCCACACCATATTTAAAGAAGGATTTTTTAGAGTAAGATCATAGTTCTTAATTCTCTATTTATCATGGAAGTATGAAGATTTATATAGATTTAAAAGAATAATTTTTATTGGATGGAATGAAGAGGGATACCGTAGAGTTGGTATCTTGGTGCTTGGTATTCTAGCAAGTAATGTCTGAAATAAAAAATTATAAGAATATTTTACATCCATTACCCATACTAGAATAAAAATGGGAGAACATCACTATGTATTTTTATTGTTCGAATCCCAAAAACCTCTAAAGGACATAATTCTATATGGGTGGTAGTGTATCTCCTTACAAATTCAACAAACTTCATCGCTATCTGAGATGACTTATCTCTAGATCAAATTTCTTGGATATACATTGAGGAAGTTGTAATGTTGTGAGTAAAAAATTCTATTATATCTGATTAGGATTAAAGGTTTAGTTCAATGTTCTAGAAAAGTGTTCAGTAATAACTTTATATAGAATTGAGTATCATAATTTTTTATCGTCCTTGGATATATAGTTAGTTTGAAATTAAAATTCAAACCCTAGAGGATATATTGAGATCTTATTCTATAGATTTAAAAGGAGGATGTGATCAAAACCTTCCTCTAGTTGAATTTTATTATAAGAGTATATTTGACTCAAAAATTTATAAGGATCCTTATGAATCCTTTCATGGAAAGAAATTTAGAGCTCCCACATACTCAAATTAAGTTGGAGAAAGAAATCTATTGGAACTTGAGATCGCTAAAGAAATGGAAGGGAAGGTTAGAACCATTCAACAACATATCAAGCTAGCTCAAAGTAGGAAGAAAATTTATGTTGATAACCATTGGTGTGATCTAGAATTTGAATTTGGTGACAAGGTGTTTCTTAGAATTCCACCATGGAATAAGGTTATGAGATTCAATAGGAATCTAAAACTATGCCCTAGGTATATCGGTCCCTTTGGAATCATTGATTGTATATAAAAAATAGAACATCTATTGGCACTTCCAAAAAACATATCTCAATCCCATGATGTTTTCAATGTATCTATCATGTGGAAGTATATACCTGATACTTAATATTTTTTAAACTCATAGGTGATAACTCTAGAGCATGATCTTTCTTATGAGGAACAACGAGTTGAAATTTTGGATCATACATAGAAGGTTCTATGAAACAAGACCACTCACCTGGTCAATGTTTTGTGGAGAAATAATCAGTTATAATAAGCTACATGAGAACTTTTAGATTTTATGAGGTATATTTATCCTTATTTTTTATCATAATAATAAATTTCGAAGGAGATATTCATTTTAAGGGGGCTAGAATGTAGAACCTAGAGTTTTTATAGTCATTTTTCAATAAATTAAAATAATTTGATGTGAATAATTTAACACTACACAATTATAAAAATTTATTATACCCTACACCAAGTTAACCTTATGCCAAATGCAATATTGACTTGGCTTGTGTTACACACAACACTGAGTTTCAACGAAACAACATTTTATTATTATAATTATTTAAACGTGATAATTATAGCATATTTATTAAACATAGTAAAATTAATAGTAATAACTAATTTTTAAATATAATTTATAATGTTTTCATATAAATAAAACAAATTTATAATGAAATATATAATATTTAGTGAAGTCTATACGTTAAAAGAATAATGTTTTCTCAAAATAACTTATTTTATGTCCTTCTGTGAAGAAATAATAAAACTGATTTTAGAAAATTATAGAAATTTCATTTTAAGAAATAAAAATTATTTCTAAATTTATATTTTTAAAATTATCTTAGGGTTAATTTTGGTATTTTCCTGAAAAGACATCATTTTTTGGATGAATAGTGAAAAATACCCAATACTAATTGAAAACTGCTTTTTCACATAATAAATTTATATAGTTAAATTATATTTTAATTTGATTTTAAAGTATAACTAGATAAATTATAAATAAATTTATCCAATTTAGGTCATTTATACTAATTTCAATATAAAATTGAATATTAAAACATTTCA
Source organism: Viscum album (assembly GCA_963277665.1). Classification (NCBI taxonomy): domain Eukaryota; kingdom Viridiplantae; phylum Streptophyta; class Magnoliopsida; order Santalales; family Viscaceae; genus Viscum; species Viscum album. The sequence continues at coordinate 920,018,398 of OY728131.1, forward strand.
ATATTTTAAACATTTTCTCTTTAAAAACCTGCTTTCACAAAACATCACCATGATTAATTTTATTTTAATTTATACCACTTCTATTTTTAGAATTTGTAAAAATGGATTCAATATTTATAATCAATATAAATTTTAATTTATAATAAGTTCAAATTAATTTTTTACCAAAAATATTACTGAATGTAACTAAAATTAATTATAGTAATTAAGGTACAAACAACATTACTTAGCAGTTAAACATAAAACTTAAAGTGTAAAAATGACCATACACTTATCAAAAACCAATAGGATGGACATATTTTGACCATTTAATCCCTTTAATTAAAAATTTATAATTATTGGATGCACATGATTTAAGAGTGACCTCCCAATAGTGTTTACCTTTTTATATTTAAAAGAATGTCACTCCTCCATCTACTACAAAAGGGAACTCACCACCTCACTTATTCACACCTCTCAAGATCTTTGGATCAAAAAAAAACTTATATGAATATCCTAAAAACATAACTCCCTTAATTATAGAGGCCTAACTCTTGGATGAAATCAAACCAAGGAATCCCATGGGTGAGAACCAAAGGGATTTACCCAAAGAAGAGGTAATATCTGTCAACAAGATCTTTTTTTATTTCTTTATAGACCCCCAAAATTCTTATTATTTAATGAATATATAAGAAATTTAGTATCCTAAATATACTTATATGTTTTTATGTCAATGTTAATACCTTAACTCACACACAAATATATAAAATGGGATACACAATCACCATTCGTGTGTACAGAAGTCTACCGGCTCACGAACCAATGTCCTTTGTTCTTCCATTACCCCCTCTAAAGGTTGGTAATAATGATGTAATTTGTATTTTTAAATTATATATATGATATAAAATATTTATTTATTTTTATTAAATTATTATATAACCCATAACGTAATGATTTCAATTTTTTAGAATACGATAACATCATTTATGGATATGTAGACTACAACCTGCTCAAAGTGATGTGATTCATTCAAACATTACATGGAATGTATTAAGGATGAGTCTAATTAACATATTTATTATATATAAATAATTTATTCTACTATAATTATAATATATATATATGTATCATTTAATTTTGTTTCTTTTAATACGATAATAAAATAGAAACAGCGTTCATCCGTACATACGACATACCATCTCCATGAGTGGTGTATCTCATTTTCTATTTATATACTTTATAGATTATTATAATTACTTATATAAAGAATATATTTTATATTTATATCATGTTTATCATTCTGTATATGTTTAAATCATTATCTAATTAAGCGGACCTAAAATACTACAAATCAAAATACATGCGAAAAATAAAGAGGTTATTACCTGAATTGTACTGTAACATGGAATTGTTAATAAACAGGTAATAAAATGTCATAAGAAAATCATATATGATATGATATAAATAAAAATGGTTGTATAATAGTTGTATAATAAACTTATATTTATTATACTGGGGGTTTTAATGAGTATGATGAGAGCCAATACATAAGGTAAGGGGATTCTAATCCTCACTATTATTTCTACGAGAGTTATCCCATATTTACCGCTCATTTCATTTATGTGGTGTACATAATTACAATGAATGTATTATATTATTATTATACATAAATTTATGTGTATTTAAATATCCATTTTATGATCTCTATTTCATGGGGTTTATGGTCAAAAAGTTACCAAATTGGTACAGTGCTTTTGTCTTGATTTTTCTTCTTTGAGACACATGTTTTTATTTGCTTCTATATTATATTATGAGGTGTATATACTATCACTATGAAATTTTATATCAAGAAACATATTAATTTGATGATATTATAAGATTAAATTAATTTTATTCTATCATAGGGATTATGATTCAAAGTCACCAAAGTGGTAAGGGTTTATTACTGCAATCTCATCATTTATCAGGATTATTTATGATTATGTTTCCATTAATAAAACATTATGACCCATATATCAAGAAATCTCGTGATATTTTTTACCATAATGTTATTCATGATATCTTAATGTTGTGGTACCATTTTTTCACTTTTTGTTACTTAATATAACTAAGAAAATTCTTTTAAGAATATCTGACTTTATTTCTCTTTTCAGTCAGAAATTTGTTCTATTAAAAAACCATGTTTTGTAAAAATGCTTTCAAGATTATTTTTCAAATGAAATTTTAAGAATATTTTAAAATGAAAAACATTTAAATTATTTTTAAATATTTCATTATATGTCTACAAGTCTATTTTAATGAAAAAGGTTTTCAAAATTTTTGTTTTTGTTTTGAAAACTGTTTTGAAGAGTAGAAAGGATATTTTCCACAGGGAATTTTCTTAAAATATCTTTCAAAATTATTTTCCATCTAAGATGAAATCAGTTTGTGTTACTCATACCTATTTGGGGATATTATCCAAGGTTAACATTCATATTCTTCCTTTTTTACTGGTCTATTTTTTGAATGAATGATGTCTATGACACCCTTTTATCTTCCATGATTTATATGTTTATAAAAAGAACTTCTTTTCACAAGTTATGATTTGATGAAATGATTAGGAAACCGGTATCCTTAAAATAGGTTATGATATGATATAATATTTACGATACCCATTTCATTTCAAGGGTCATTATATGATAAATGTTTATGATTCCATGGAATATATATGTATGATTTAATTATGAGATAGGTGGGACCTATATCTCCCTCTAATACATTAGGTAATTATTTATATCTCATTAGATAGACATGGCTATAACGGTGAGAGAATTTAGTTCAGTAAAGGACTATGTCTACTAATATGGTCTTGAGAGTCAACCTTGACTACTAAAATGGTTTGGGGAGTGAACTAATTCTACAAAGATGGACTTAGAATTAAGCCTTGACTACTATGGAAATTATTTTATACTAATGTGTCTACCAAATTTCGATGTATTATTCATATGCTATTCGTTAATTTATTATACTCTTGATTATCTTATGATTCATGTCTTATTAACTGACAATATTTATTCTATGATTTGTGTTTATGATCTTTGATATTAAGGGTATGATATTATAATGTTATAAAAATGTTTTCATACCCTTATACTCATGATTATGTTTATATATCTCCCTTTTTTACCTATACTAAGAATCTATGATCACCCTTTCATATTTTTCCATCCCACATGATATGAAGACATGTATTATGAATGATGTGTCTAAGAATGGTGACACTAATTTATAATATAGTAGAAGAGAATATAACTTACTTATGTTCTAGTGTTTATTTTTTCATGTTTCAAAAGGTAATAAACTAATATGGTCTTTGGGAATCTGTTTGTGTATTGTATTATGTATTCTGTAAAAATGATTTAATGAAAATTTATGGAAATTTAAGGTCTCTATTGAAATTTAAGTGGAATAAACATTGAAGGATAAGGATAGAAGGGCTAGAGACACATCATAGGATATGGAAATGGTATATGAGAAGTAGAGCCTAAATAAGATGATGATAGAGGAATTGGTGTGAAAACCCTTGGGGGTGAAGTAAAGGAGGATAATGTGTGGTAGATGGGATGCCTACCGATGTATCTAGATGTGAAAGAGTATAAAGGGTTCTCTATAGAGATCTATTAGAACCCTGATCTATTATCTATGTTGCTGACCCCTACTAGTGGGTTGAGGAGAAGTCAACTCCAGTTCAGATGGATATCCCTAAAATAAATTTGATAAATAAAAAGAATATGAAATTAAAAGTTACACATAAGAAAAATATTATAATTATTATATTCTCTAAGGTCACTATAAGAGGTAGCCCTAGCTTGCACATTCATCAGTTATTATCAAATAGTATCTTCTTTCAAATTTCTCAACATATTTCATAATTTTTATAATTGATATAAATATAAATAATGATCCTATCAAGAAAACATTGAAAAACTGATTTATAAAATAAAAAATATTTATCAAAAAAGTGATAAAGAAGATGGAATCCCAATGTTGTATAATATAAGGAATGTAAAAAAAAGTTGTTAGAATAATTTACCCATATAAATGTGGAAAGAAAAAATATATCACTTTTATCCTACCATTAGCCTTAATAATATCTAATGATCATCCACTAACTCAAATAGGAACTTCTAACAACTAACAGCAAAAGAAATTGGGTCTATATACACATAGAGTGTGAATATATTGTGAAAATATAACTTCTACTAGGATTACACTAAATTCTCTATTCTTAACTGTTATAATATAATACATACTATGCTTGTTTGAAATAAAAATATTAAAGTAATATTTTTGTATCAATAAAAAATACAAGCATAAAATAAATAAATTTTCTAAATCTCTTTGAAGACACAAAAGTATCCAATTTTAAAATATATATTCCAATATATTTCCAAATATTTTATGAATGACCAATATATAAAGGAATTATATTTAATTTATGAGGAGGTAAAGTGTCTTTTAAAGAAAATGAAAATGAGGATTGAGGAATATTAAAAGACAAGGATAAAATTTTCATTCATATAGAATAAACAATGGGATAAATTGAAATAAAAATTTCAAATAAAAAATCACCTTATATTTAACGAATACGATTATAAAAAATTAAAATACATTTTAAATTCCATTTTATATTGATACATAGTGAATAAAATACCAATAGGAATTAATAATTAAGAGTACAGTTTTGATGAACATAAGTAACCAAAAATAATAATGATCAATAAGATTATATGAGATACATTATAGAAAATAAGGACATATTAAGAGAATACCTCATAAAAAAGTTTCACAATAAGGATTATTGGATAATTCAAAAGTGTTGTGGTTAAGAAACATTAGGTATCTTTTAGATCATCATGTCCCTTTGCTATATTTTCATGGGAGAACCATGTCTAAATTGTTCAGTTTATATTATTGTTAGATATCATTTGTGTGTATTTTCTTAGGAAAACTATGTCTATAGGGTTCAATTTCTATGGGAGAACCACATGCATAAATTATTTACTCCATAGGGGTGAAATATCCTTATAAAACTCAACATAATAACATAAATTAGGTCAAACCCAATTTCATATAGATGACCAATAAAGTTTCAATCCTATGTTCCCCCTAAAGTACCCAAGTTATCTCCCATAAATTATTTTATATAATTCCAGAACATATAATAACCCTAATAAATTCAGAAAACAAAGAAATTACTATGTTAATTAATTACATAATCAATTGAAATGTATTAAAAACGCTATATTGGATTTATGTAAAATTAGTAGATAACTAAATAAAAAAACCATATTTATATCTACTATAATCATATTGATTATGTAATACTATAAAAAAAATATAAATGAACCTTTTTTCAAATAATCAGAAAGAATCACGACCCAATAGGATCTTGGTTAGGTTTTGGAATATAGACAGAAATGAAAATGATGCTCAGAAAAAGAGATAAAGGATTTAGAACACACTATTATGATTTATAGAAAAGCATAATAAAAAAATCCCCAAATGGAGGGATATCACTAGAGGAGAAAAATAGAGAGTCTATTTGATGGGTGAGGAGATATAGAGGATCATGGTTGGGGTAGGGAGGAGAGGAGGCCAAGGGTGTTAAGTGAAGAACCTACACTAATGGATTTTAAAAAACCATTGGTATATGATGGCATATACTAAGGGTTTGTAGAAACTGTTGTTAAATAATTATATATTCCAACGATTTTAGAAACTGTTGGTATATAATATTTCTAGTAATACTATTCTAATAGTTATACTGAACAATTCGTATATATGTGTGGATATATACAATGCCCCGAACCCACACATTCGAATTCAGTGCATAAACATGATGTGTAATTTTTTTATAAAAAAACTGAACAATTAAACAACACTAAATACAATATAGGAATTTTTTCGGTCCATATCCTGGAGAATTAGACAAAATTTTACAAATTATTATTGTTTAAAATAATAAAAAAAGTATTCTCAAGCGCTAACTCCATACGCGACTATACCCATCTTATAAAATCTAAGATACTCGTAAAAATATTTTTAAAAGAATTGTATGAGCATTTAATTACATAGTAAGAGGTTTTAAAATTAGTGAACAACTTTTATGAAATATATTTTTAAAAATAAATTTTTAAAAATAATTTCAAACTACTTTTGAAAATACCTCTGAAAATAATTTTATAAATACATTTGAAAAAGAATTGAAAATTTTTATACTATGAAAATATAAAAATACTTTTAAAATACATACACTAAAAAATTTATTTTAAAAAATATAATCTAATTATTTTTCTGAAAACAAAATGGAGGATTTTGAAAACAAAACATTGAGGCCACTTAAAACAATTAAGGATGTCTTGGTCCTACTCACTTACCGAGGGATGGATTCATTCCCCAATTCCATAACATATTTACAACATTCAAGTACAAGATTTTATAAAAATAGTTCAAGATTTCTTTTCTTTTATATAATTTCACAGGAGTTTTTTACTTTAAAATCTTGACAACATATTTACCTATATATATTTATACTTTTATAATTTAATTGATTTGGAAAATCCAAACCGCATAACAATAGACATTCCATTTATTGAAAGAATAAATAATATCCATGTACTCTATTAAAAAACTCTTAAAAATAATTTTTTTATTTAATGCACTTATATATATATACAAAAATATTAAAACTAAAGCATATAAATTCCTGATATATCATGATTAATTATAGATGATGGCCTTATATTTTCTTAAAAATGAAATTCATGAATGTACATGGATACACACATTTAAATTATAGTTTTTATTATTTAAAACATACTATTTAAAATATTATAATTTTATAAGTGTTTGCGTAAATCATATTTTAAAATAATGACTCGCTATAATGTTATTTCAAAGAATAATTGACAGTTAATTATTTCATTTATCATTGTAAAATAATTAAATAAAAAATGTTTATTTTCACTTCCAATAATAAAACATTATCTAAATAAATTTTTAAAATTAAAATAGTCAATTATTTATTAATAAACATGAAAATTATATATTAATAAATAACCTCTTACACATAAATTTCACAAATGTAGATTTTTTATGAATTACACAGTTGGTAGAAAAATTTTAAAAATAAAATGTCACTTAGTAAATTATATATTCAAAGATATATAAGTATATATTTTGAAAATTAAATATTTAAGATATTATAATTTTGGAAATAATAATTGTTTCCCTTATGATTAAAATAGATCACAAAAACAAATAAATAAAGATCTATTACAATTAAATAATGGAAATATTTAATAATAAAAATAATCAAACCCTTAAAAATTTTTAAATTTGAATATTTAAAAATATTGATTTTAAAAATAGAGTCATTGCAATAATTTAATTTTGAAAACAATATGAATATTAAATCTTTTCCCTTACTGATTTAATTTTTAGAAAACTGCTTATTCTTCTTCTTATTCTTGCAATTCATACTATCTATTTGTATTCTATTTCTCATTCTCATAGAGAAAAATAAGGACTATTCGATACCATTACCTCACCAAGCATACCTATGGTACTTAAGACTCCACAAGAAAATGAAGGAAACACTGTCTATTTCCTTATATAAGATCTTCATAAAATTATAAAATTACATCCAATGTGTATTTTTATATCTAGAAGTATACATCTACTGAACAACTAGATCGAGGTTCATGGTCATTGGATAATGATTTCAGAACAAGATGAACTAATCCTAATACATGAGACCATTTCATTAAAAATGATGGAACCATATATTTATTTTTATGCATATTATCACTGTTCTGGGAACCAGATTGATCCATATAATTGACTCAAGGAGAAGAATCCTATCTTGATTCATTATATTTAAAACGAATGAGAAAAATAAAATTAGGGAAATAGATTGTGTTTGTTTTATATCTATTCAGTTTATATCAGCATAGAAATTCAAAACAACAACAGGGCTAGCAAACCTCGATGAAATAAGAAAGTGGATGCAATCAAAAAATCTAGCACTGTTAAACCGATTCCAAAAATATTCGGACATTAAAAAAATACCTAATTGAATATCGGAACAACATAAGTTAGGAGGATGACGAAAACCTCACACATCATCTATGATTGAAACCCAAAATGCTTTCATCATCAACAAATCAGTCCACGATTGCCTTCAACGTCTCAACACACACTTGAAACCCTCCCTAGAGATCAGATCTAGATCTAAACATCTCTACCAGGGTCAAATCCTCTTAATGACCAATACCTTTAACGAAAACCTTCCAGAAATCAAGACTTCCTTCTGTGTAGTCTCCCAAAGAAGAACCATCGCTATACCTTGAAGTAGCTTGACCTTCTCCCTGGATTTGGTTTTACCCAAAACCAAAACCTATATTTTATTACTTTTTATTAAAATGGTTTATGATTATTATTATTTATTATCATTTATTTAATTTATCATCTTTAATTAACAGAATTTTTATATATATACAACATAATACTTATAATTATTAATTTCTAATTTAACATATATGAATTATAAGTTATGATAATTTTTTTAAATATAAATATGCGATTAAATAAATTCAGACATATTATTACATAATGTGTTGAAACCATTATAATAATAATATGATTATATTTATAATTTCAATATTTCATAACAAAATATATTACATAAATATTATAATTCATAAATAATACTTATTTAAATATTTTTATAAATTAAGTTATCTTTATTTATTCTTATCATTAATATGTTTTAAAACATTATCAATGTTTTATAACACTATAAATGTTTTGAAATGTTATATAAGCATAATATATTAATTGAAAAGTTACTTTATATTTTTAAATTAATTTATTTAAAATGTGGAATAATATTTTTTATAATTAAATATTATTTCATGTCGATAATTTAATAATTAATAAAATTAATTTCATTTTATTAAAACATAATCTAATACATTTGTAACAAAAAAATCATTACACTAGACATTGAATTTATTGAAAAAATAAGTAACATCCATGTATTCCATTCCTAAAACTCATAAAAACAATTTTTTTTATTTAATACACTTACATATATACATACAAAAATAATAAAACTAATGCATATAAATACTTGATATGTCATTGAGAATTATAGAATATGGCTATATCTTATATTATAAATGACATTCATGAATGTACATGTATAAACACATATAAATTTCAGTTTTTATTATTTAAAAAAGACTATATAAAATATTCTTATTGTATAAGTGTTTTCAAAAATAATATTTTAAAATCACTAATATCTATAATATTATTTGAAATAATTATCGATAGATAATTATTTCATTCAAATTATGTAAATAATTAACTTAAATATAATAATTTTCACTTCTAACAATAAAATTGTATGGGAATAAATAATTAAAATTAAAGTAAACAATTCCTTATGAATGAACATGAAAAATAAATATTAATAAATAATCCATTACACATAAATTTCACAAATGTAGAATTCTTATAAAATATGAACTTGGTAAAAGAATTCAAAAAATTCACTTTCACTAACTAAATTATAAATTTAAGGATATATAAGTATAAATTTTAAAAATAATATCTTTATGATGTTATAATTTTTAAGACAGTAAAATTATTCCATACAAATAAAATAGATCATAAAAAATTAACAATCCATTACAATTAAATAATGGAAATAATTGAAAAAAAAATAAAACCCTTATAAATTTATAAATACAAATATTTTTAACTATTGATTTTGAAAATAGAGTCATTATTATAATATAATTTTGTAAACAATATGAAAATTAAATCGGTTCCCTTACTGATTTTATTTGAAGAAAAATGCGTCTTATTATTTGGCTTCATACACTTCAGACACTCTCTCTATCTTCTATTTCTCATACTCATAGTGAAAAACAAGGAAAATCTCATACCACTACGTCACCAAACATTCATCTTGAACATACTACTCCACAAGCACATGAAGAAAAAACTGGTAGAAGCCTTTTATACCTTCTCCATAAAATTATAAAATTATATCAAATTCATATATTTATCTACCTCCATATAAAACAAATGGATAACTAGATTATGATTTCTGGTTCTTGGATAATGCTTCTCAAAAAATATGAAATAACCCTAATTGATGAGATCGTTTCATTTTAAATCATAGAAACATATATTTATTTTTATACATATTTTAGTTATTCTGCGAACTAGATAGATCAACAAAATTGTCTCAAGGAGAAAAATCTTATATTGAATTGTTATCTTTTAAATGAAAGACTAAAATTAGAGTATGGAAATAAACTATGTTTGTTTCAGATATATTTGGTTTACATGAGAACATAAATTTAAAACAACAACAAGGCCAACAGTGGTTCATAAAAGAATAAAGTAGATGAAATAAAGAAATGTGTCAATGTTAAACTGAATTTAAAAGTATTCCAACATTAAACAAACACTTACGTGCTAGTCCGAACAACATGAGGCAAGAGGATGATAAACACATCACACCTCATCTGATATTGAAACCCAAAACACTTTCATCATCAACAAATCGGTACTTGGTCACCTTCGATGTGTCAACAAAAACTCAAAACCCTCCCTCAAACTCAAATCTGGATCCAGACTCCTCGCTTCAGTTTATAGCCTCTTTATTACCCATCCTTCTAAAGAGAACCTTCCTATAACCAAGACTTCTTTCGGTATAGTCTCCCGAAGTCAAACCCATGCATCACCTTGAAGCAGCTCAAAATTCTTCCTGGATTTCTGTTTACCCTAAATCAAAACCCCTTTTTATTACTTTTATTTTCAACATTTTATCATTATTTTTATTTATTATCATTTATCTAATTTAATATATTTTAAAAAACCTAATTTATATATATATACAATATAATACTTATAATTATTAATTTTTAATTTAATTTATATGAAATATAAGTAATTAATCTTATTAATTTTTAAAATATTAATATTTTAGTTAAATAAATTCATATATTTTATAATATTTTTTTTTAAAAAAAAATTATAATAATAATAGTATTATATTTATAATTTCAATATTTCATAATCAAATACATTATTTAAAGATTATAATTAAAAATAATAGTTATTTATATATTTTTATAAATTAAGTTATTCTTAATAACTCTTATCATTTATATGTTTTATAACATTATCAAAATTTTAAAATGTTGTATAAGAAGAATATTTTATTTACAAAGTTACATTATTTTTTTAAATTAATTTATTTAAAATGTAAAATTATAATTCCTATATTTAAATATTATTTTATGTTAATAATTTAATAACTAATAAAAAATGCTTCATTATATTGAAACATATTTTAACTGCTATTAACTTATCGATTAATTTGATATAATCTACTAAATATACTAATGTTAGGTTTTTATTCTTACCACATGTCCTCCCATCCACACCCCATGCTCCATTCCTACCTACCTTCCACGTCACCCAAAAAAAGTTTCCCCACTTCAAACTCTTGACTATCTCCCTCCACTTCTCGTGTTTTCTCTTTGCCAAATCTAAGGTTTAGACCACTCACATTCTCCATTTTCTGCTTCTGTTTTTTTATCAGTAGCTACTGGGGTTTCTACTACTTTTGTTCTCCCTCCTCCACTTGCATTCTCAAATTGGTTTCCCCCACTCCAAAATCACAATTGTATCTATCCACTACATTCATTTTTTCACTACACCATCTAGGGTTTCCACAACTTACGTTCTCCCTTCATCGCTCATGTTTTCCCTCTGCACCTACTGGGGTTTCCGCCGCTCGGGTTCTCCCTCCACTGCTTGCATTTGTGCCTCCATCCCAGCCTAAGGCATCCACTTGCATTGCAACCATCACCACCATCCTCCTTGCCTGCTCTGTCTGCTCCGCCTCCTTCAGCACCGCCTTCGCACCTACTATGGATTATGACTCTACCATTGACTGGTGATTTTAATTTCATCTATCTATGGTAAACTTTCATTTACTTTTTTGTAACCTCTATGCACTATTAAACCACCACATGCTCTAAATTACACTTTTACTTTGTTCAATGTTAATATGTTTTATTAACATTTAGTTTGTTCAATGTTAATATGTTGTATTCACTGTTTGTTTGTATTCACTGTTAGTTTGATCATTGTATTCAATGTTAGTTTTTTCGTGGTTTGGTATTTTCTGTGGAATAAAGACTCTTTAAGGTTTGATTATAAAACTATAATGGTATATCACTATTGAGATTTAGTTTTATTGATCTCCAATTATTTTTGCGGTTGATAGAGAATAATGGCAGTACTAAATGATTTCCATCGAACTACCATGACAAGAGCCGTTATTGTGGTAATTCCTACAACAATCAGAGCCCTGGATGATGAGGTAAACGATGCACTTATCACAACCCATAATAACTCGCCATAATGTTATTATGATGTTGTATATTCCACTGGTGGTCATAGGTGTCTCCATTATTAGGGAGGACATAGCACTCTTCCCTACTAAGTTGTAAAGGCCAGGATGTTGCTAACTGTAGAACATCTTATGAGGTATGTAGTGCTGGTAAAGAAGAATTTGTTCTTTCTGACTATATATTGCTTTCTACACAAGTTTATGATGACGACGGGGCCTCAAGGTTCTCCAAAGCTTTGGATCAGGCTTGGAGTTGATTTCACTTGACATGATTTATAAAATTTCTCAGTGAACTCAGGTTGGGAACCCAATTTTTGTCAGTTGTATATATGTTTCCATTCACTATTGTCATGTTGTGCACTTTTAGTATTTCCAATACACTATATACGTGAACTCTGGTTGGGAACCCAATTTTTGTCATTATATATATGTTTCTAGTCACTATTGTCATGTTGTGAACTATCAATATTTCCAATACACTATATAACTGTTTCCGATTAGTATGTTATGTTCACTGTTGGATCATAGTTGGAATGATGTGTCCATTATTAGTTTTTTGTTGTTGGAAAAAAATACTACAAGGTATCATTGCATTATTTATGGGATTATTGTGTTTGCTGACAAAGCAAGTTTCCATTGTGAATTTTCATGTTCCAGATATGTTTTTGAAAATCCATGTTGACAAAGAACCATGACAAAGAAATGGATGATCTGGAGGCGGTACAAAAAGAGCAGTACAAGGTGCGCCATTTTCCAGTGTTTGCCAAATTTTTGGGGTCTGAAAAATGGAGTTTGGTGAGCATCGCGGAAAGTGGATATCCTTTAATATATCACCAAAATATGGAAAAGTCGTGAATTTTATGAAGATAGGCTTCATGGATTGGATTTCTCGAAGAGAAAAAAAATTATGGTGGTGATTCTTCACGATTACATCAAGCCTTGCGAACAGAAGAGTTGAAGCGCATCGCGACAGTAAAGGGCTTTGCAAGGGAGCTTCAAGACGAAGGCATGAAGGTATTGACGATGATGCTCTGTGATTATGTCAAGCTCCGCGATCAGAAAATTTCTGTGGTGCTTCATGATTTTGAGATAATTTCGGCGGGAACTTCATAGCTTCACTATTTGAGATGACGTGGTGTTGACTTTGCGCAGAAAGTTCAAGGGTCGGATGAATCATCGATAAATAGGCCTCGACCCCTTCAAGAGAAGTAGAGAAAAAGAGAGAGTTTTCAGAGAAAATTACTTTCTCTCGGTTCGCGAAGGTGGTTCGCGAAGGAAGTGTGCTTCGAGAAAGAAGAGCATCGCGACAGCTATTCTAGCTCCATGAATGTTGCGAGATCTACATTGGCTCAGTGATATTCATGTGGTATGTCACTCTGCAATGACATGAGCATCGCGAGAGTGCTTCACGAAAAGGAAGGAGCTTCGCGAAGGCTTGTTTGAGCTTTGCGAAATTGGAGCCTTGCGAATTAGGGTGCTTTGTGAAGGAATTTCCAAAGGAATTGCCCAATGTTTAAGAAGAAAAGGGGTATTCCTCAGTGGATGAAAGTTTGACTTTAATAGAGCATCTATCAATATTTGAGGATGCGTGTATTCATGAAAATAAATACACCTACATGCCTATAAACTGTGAGTGGATCCCTTCCAAGTGCAGTGACCAAAGGAAGAGGAAGAAGGTAATCCTTTCTATCAGTAGTGAGCGAGTGAAAGAAAAATAGGGAGTGACCCTTGGGAAAGCAGTGAGCTGACCCTAAACTTTGTGAAGGCAGTGAGCCTTAGCATTGAAGTGATCTGGCATGAACATTATTTGCAGTGAGCCTTAGTGGATTTGGTATAGCGGCACATCGCCGTTGTATGCTCCTTGGACGTAACCTAGTGAGGGTGAACCAAGTAAAAATCTATGTGTCTGCCTGCTTGATTTCCTGTATTGCATTCAAAGCATCATCATCAAATAAAGAAGAAAATATGTGGTCATAATAAACACACAAGTTCAAATAAAGCGACCCTTGTAATAAAGAGATCAAGATCCAGTGGGGCCGAAAGAATTTAGAAAAGAATATCCATACCTGGATTCACCCCCCCTCTCAGGGTATATAGGCCCCTATTGGTCCTAACAGTTGTGTTCACTATTAATATATTACATTCATTGGAAATTTATTCCACTATATATGTGTTTTTATACCCCTTAAAAATATTGTATTCATTGTTAGTGTGTTTAATGTTAATGTGTTTTATTCACTATTAGTTTGTTCAATGTTGATATGTTGTATTTACTGTTATTTTTTATTCACTGTTAGTTTTTTCATTGTATTCATTCTAAGATTGTTCGTTGTTTTGTATTTTTTTGGGGAATGACAAGTCTTTAAAGTTTGATTAAAAAACTATAAAGCTATATGACTGTTGAGATTCAGTGTTATTTCTATCAAATAATTTGTGTGGTTAATGGAGAATGATGGAAGTACTGAATGATTTCCATTAAACTGTACTGATAAGAGCTGTGATTGAGGTAAATCCTAACCCAATCAGAGTCCTAATTGATGAGGTAAACCCTACACTGGTCAACGCTCTGAATGATTATCCATACTGTTATTATGATGCTCTATATACCACTACTGGCTGTAGGTGTCTCCATTATTACGGAGGACATAGTACGCTTGCCTACTAAGTTGCAGTAACCAGGCTGTTGTTGACTATAGAACATATGACGAGGTATGTAATATTGGTAAAGAGGAATTTTTTTTCTGACTACATGGTGTGTGCTACACAGATTTAAGATGATGGAGAGGGCTCAAGGTTCTCCAATACTTTGGATCAGGCTTGGAGTAGATTGCATTGGACATGCTTTATAAAATGTCTCAGTGAACTCAGGTTGTGAACCTATTTTTTATCATTGTATATATGTTTCCATTAACTATTGTCATGTTGTGCAATTTTAATTTTTCTAATACACTACGTACGTGTTTCTAGTTAGTATGTTATGTTCACTATTTGTTCATGGTTGGAATGTTGTGTTCACTATTAGTTTGTAGTGCACATTTTCATGTATTTTTTACCAGCTATAGAATAGAATTGTTTACTAAAAATTATTGTAAAAATTTAATTTCATACATATTATTATGTTCTACTTCCATAACATTAATATTCTGTTTTAATATGTCTGTTATAGTATGTAATAAGTAGCCTTTTTAGGTATCATTTCAATATATGTACATATACATAGAATACCTAACCATGCAATATCATGTGGTTTCCAATTTAACTCTAGGAGGTGATACCAGTTGGAATTATCCATGCAGATTTCATTTGATGGCTGCAAACTAAAGATTCAAAAAAAACCAAGAAATATTCCACGTCCGGCCTTCCAGATTGAGGAATTCATCTTTGTGGATAAAAGCCAATCAATTTCATCATTCTCTATTATTTTTCTGGGTTGTTTGTATGGTGCTTCCATCATTGATCTAAAGTTGAAAACTGGAATATACACATGAAATTATATTTCATCTCGAGGTAAACCTTTCATTATTTACCTGAATTTATGCAAGACAATTGCAAGATTCTCAATTTCTGTTTTGATTGAGAAGATTCTCCTCTGCTCATTCATCTTAAAATATTATCTAAGCAAACAGCTGGAGGTCAACAAAGCTTCATGCATCCTACCATCTGGTATGCCAATGCCAATTTTTTAAGCATTAAAGACCCATTTATTCTATACTTATGATTAATTTGAAAGTACATACTGTAGAAAAGTGGTGGAAAAACACATTATTTTGTTATCATAGTGATCATTCCAATGATGTTTGTTCCAGTTTGGTGACCATAAATTGGTCGTTTTATGTGTACAAGGATCCTATGTGAAGGGTTGTTTAGTTATGGTATATTAAATTTTATGAATGTTTTTACTCTGGTCTTCAGAATTTTTTTTTTGGGTTCAGTTTGGAATGGCTGAAATAGAGTTAAAAAAACTGATTAATTATCCTTATCATAGAACATTATTTGAAATTGATATCATTCAACCTTACAACTTACTGCAAGAACACATTCTAATTTATTGTAACTACAAGTTAAACTTACTAATTGATAGAATTACTATATATTAATCTTTTGAAATTGATATCATTCAAAATTTTAATTCATATCATTACTATATATTCATTATGGGGTAATCCTTTTCTGAATTTTTAAGGCATTAACTATATACTACTACAGTGACTGAAACATTATATTCTCAATTTTTCATTAATGGTTCAAAAGATCTTACTTTAATGTCACAAAGAACTTTAAAAAATTATGTTTTTTAAGGTAATATCACTAAATTTTTAATACTAATAGAATTTTTTTATTCCTGCCATTATTTTACCATTTTAATTTTATAAAATACATTTTACTATATTTTAAGGCTATAGCTGTATACTAATACAGTGACTGAATCATTGTATTCTCAATTTTTTTAATTAATGGTTTAGGAGATTGTACATTAATGTCACAAAGAAAAGTAAAATATTATGTTTTTGAAGTTAATATCACTAAATTATCAATACTTACAGTCAATTTTTTATTCCTTCCATTATTTTAACATTTTCATTTTATAATATATAGTTTTCTATATTTTCATTTATTTTTGGACCATTGGTGCTTGCCTCATATTTGGTAGGTTTTATATTTTCTTCTATAGTCATCATGAATTTAATGAATCTTTTATTTAGAGGGGATTCAAGTTAACAAAAAATGTTATTGTGTCCCAAGAAAAAGTTAATCTATTTATTGTTAGCTATGAGTTTCATACATAAAATTATCAATACTTCCTCAGAATGAGTTCCTTGCAGGTTAATTTTTTATATGTATTCATATATTTGTATTATATTCTACTATTTACATTTGGATTTCATTTAGTATACCTGATTCCCAATTACTAAAACCTCTGAAACATTAATTTGTCTAAATCTTTGTCTCTTAAACTTTAATCAAGAATTACTTAAGGGATCAAATAGTTTTTTATGAATATTTTTGATATAGGATTTGACTGAATGAATTGTTTTTAATTTACTTTCCTTGGTATTAATATCATGGGATTGAATTTCCCATCCACAACTCCTTTCTTGGTTTTATTACTATTTGGACATCATTGGAGTTATCTTCATGAGGGCACTCATAATTCTTGATCGAGAATATGTTTGGATCAAAAAAATGCACCATGAGGGAGAATAATTTTGTTCTATAGGTTATCATATGACTGTGAAAAACAAAAATCATTTGTCCATTCTGCTCTATTTTTGAAATTTTTTTTATGATGTTTCTATATGTTCCTTTATTGGTTGTATTGTGTCAAGAATAAAATATATGCAACTTAAATTGGAATTCATTTATTGTTTTTCATTTTTTTGGATAGGTGATGTTGTTCTTGAGAAATGTAATTTTTAAAGAGTGAAGACAATGGAAGAATCCGGTAGGTGAAAGGCTAAGTCCTATAGGCAGAAATCTGGAGAAGAAAAAAATGGGGACAATCAACCCTAAAATATTAAGCGTATATTTCACTTTGAAGATTCTATTTTTCTCCATACCGTGTTTTTGTTATTATGATCATTTTCTAATTATCCTTACGATATATCTGAATGCATTAGATTGAATGCATAATGTTTCAATTTATTCTATCTAGCACAAATTTCTTCATTGTGGACTTTAATACTACCTAAAACATGTTTTGTTTTCTCTCAGTGCTATATTTGTGTATTTTTCTTTAATGATCACAATAACTCTTTTCACCATTGTGTTAGGATGAATATAATATTAATCCAACTACCAAAGAGTGGCTCTCTAGGTGCAATGTTGATCACTATGAAGTCTGTTACTTCATATATAATATTTCTCACTGGTTCAAATAAATTTTTATTTCCTTTCATAAAAATTTGCGATTTATTACTATTTTGATGATGTCATAAGAAACTTTTACTACTATTCCAATATTCATTCTTGGGTGCATGCCCATGATTCCCTTCATCTCCTCCAATGGTTCATGCGCCTCTATTTTGCACTTTATCATTGACCCGATACTATTCTTTATACCCCCACTATCTATAGATCCAATTCCTAACTACCCCTCTCGAGTTCCATTGATTTCTCATTCGGTTTGTAGTTATTATCTTCTCCCTTCAAAATACCTTCATCTTATGAGTTTTGTAGCTTGTATCTATGGTAACCCTGCATTTACATTGGCTTAACCTCAACGCACCACAAAACCACCTCAGTCTCACGATTTCAGTTCCCTCTAGTTATGGTAACCCCTAAAAAATCATTTTCATGTATGATTTTGTTCCATTATAACAATTGAATGTCTTTGGATTTTATTCCATATAATTTTGGTAATATATTCAACATGTTCTTGATGAGGTTTCATCTACATGTGTTGTGGATTCTCCTACTTTGACAATTGATGTTTAAAGATAAGTTTTTTGATGACATGGTACTTGTATTCTAGTTGCTGTGATACTCTACATTAAAAAATGTGCACTTTATTAGTGTTATATAACTCAATTTTCAACTATTTTATCATTTTGCGAACGAATTTGATAGTTATATCTATATTAGGTTTTCCATCAACTGAAATACATTTTCAGTTTTTCCCACATTCTTCTTCCCTAAACAGGTTTCTCCATTTCCATTTTTGTGGAGCCTCTCAACATGCCTTGAGATACCATGTAAGCATGCAGAACATATGGCCATCATATGGGAAGATTTAGATTTGGTATTTAATATTAATTCTTTTTAAATTCACACATCTTATTCTTTAATGAAAATTTATACAATCTATTACATATGTATCACAAAATGCATTTACAAACAGGAATTTAATTTCTCTATAATGGAATTTTTTCGGGTTGGTATTCTTATGTGTCTTTATAACATGTAAGAGACCAGTTTTCTTCACGCCATATTGAAGACATATTTTAATTAATTTAGATGTTTAAATTTGAATGTCTATGTATTATAGTATGGTATAGCAGGCTTCCACTTCGTAGGTTGTGGGGTAAAACACATTCTTGGTCAATTCTATCATAAACCACTCCATCATGGATATATGTGGAAAAAATCACATCTTCTATTTTCAATGATTAGACCATAAAATTTCTATGATTATCATGGTGTATGTACTATTGAAATCATGTTATTATTTTTTGGTTTGTAATTATTTCTTTTATGTTAACATTTATTTTTTTGATTCTCAAAATTATGGTATTCTTATTGAAAATATTGTTTTATATACCGAATAGTATATTATAAGCTTTTGAAGATTGATATTTGTACAATGTGAAAAAATTTCTAGGTGTCATCCTAAAAAATAAACATACATTCAATGATTGATACAGTTATACAAATACAAACATTTATACTACTGCTATATATTTTGAATTTCAATTGTCCATTTGAATCTTCTTTTCAATCATGTATTTCAACTCTCCATGCTAAAAATAATTTTTTATTTATTATATATTGTCCTAGATGTTTTCAAATGTATTTATCCAAATTGTTTTCTAATATCGTAATGATGTCTCTATATTTTTTTCTAATTGTATTCCAATATTAATTATCACAAAACAATATGATTTTTTAGGGTCTACCAAAACTAGAGGGAACATGCGACCGAATTTCTAGGTGACATCCTACAAAATCAACTTACATTAAATTATTGATACAGTTCTACAAATACCACATTAATACTTATGCTATATATTTTGAATTTCAATTGTCCATTTGAATTTTTTTTCATTCATGTATTTCAACTCCCCATGCTGCAAATAATTTTTTATTTCTTATATATTCTCCTAGATGTTTTCAAATGTATTCATCCAAATTGTTTTCTACTATCATAATGATGTCTCTATATTTTTTCCAATTGTATTCCAATATTAAGTATCAGTATATTTTTATTTCAATATATTCAACATTCATGTTCTTTATAAACAATGAAATATATTTTTTTCCTCTTTAAAATATGCACTAAACCGTATTTTCGTGCGAACACACGGGTGAGTACTAGTTATTCAATAAAATTAACTATTAAATAAATTATAATTTCTTCATTTATTATTTATTATATCAATTGATAATTTAATATTCATTTAAAATTATGTTTTATTATTTTACTAACACTGAAATAATGTTTATATATAATTATAGTAATATAAAAAAAATTATTTCTTAAAGCTCCCAATAATATAAGATAACCTCGTTTTCTAGTTGTTTCAGTAAGGTTAAAAAGAGTGATATCAAAGATAACATAATCATAACCTGAGAAGAAGGGTATGAGAACCTAATATTATCATTTCAAAACAATACCCTATATATCATAGATCATAATCATGACTCTTGGAATAAATCTTAGTACTTTATAAGACATAAATAATAAAGGTATCAAAGAACATGAGCCATGAGAGTATAATATTGACATAAGAAATAATTTTTGTTGTTGTACACATAAGTATAGAAAATAATTCCCTTAGTAGTCAAGGCTCTCTACCAATATTATTATTTTTGGATTGGAATCACTCCCCATTACATCATATTATTCGATGTTCAATCCCAATACTATCATAGTGAACATAACCCCCTATTGAACTGGTTTCACTCCACATTCATGTCTAGTTTGTCTTATGAGATATCTATGTTTACCCAATTCATTGGAGTGATATATAATTTCAAGACCACCATTTATATAATGAAAATTATGAACATGTGTTCCATAATATCATGAAACATTCTTCATATGATAAACCATGAAAAGGAAATGGTTGTCAAAACCATCGCATCATTGATTATCCTATTTAGAAGAAATGAGTTTCATAAAAATTTCATCATATATTAATCCCTGAAAAAGAAACATGTTTCATAAATGTTTCACCATTTCATCAAATAATAAACCATAGAAAATAAATGAGTTTGATAAAAATCTTTTCAATATACTAATAAACTATATAGAGAGATAAATATTTTTTTCATGAGCCTGTATGGGGCGCTACATCGCGAGTGAACCCCTACAGTGGATTAAGGTTCCCCTACCACTTCTTATCCCTCCATCTTCCCTCATGGAAGTGATGGTTTTTAGTTCACTCCTCGACTTAATTATCCCTCTAAAACTCCTTCTTATGGTAGCTAAGAAGATTTAGAACCTTCTTGAGGAGTGTTCTGCAGATCTGGCCTCAGGTGTGCTCGATGGTTGGTTTTGGGATCTCGAATGGGTGGTTTTATTGGTTTCAGTTCTTGATAGCATAATATGCTTTTTCCCGGGCTAGTACGCGGTCATAGATGGTGATTTTAGAAATTATAAGTGTCGATGATGTCCCTTCATCCATTCCTCTCTCGATCCTTCACTTCTATTCTATGTTTGGTTGTAGGTTCTGTGCAATCCCCTCTTTTGGTATTGATTTCACATAGGTTCATTAGGTGTGGAGGACTTCAACTCACATCATTTGTTGGGTCACATATATTGTGGAGAGGGTTTTATTGATCTATAGTTCTAGTGTTGGAGGCGTGGTTTGTGCTGTTCTAGGTGGACGGTTCTTGGTTGTGTGGTGGGATGGCGTCGTCTGACAACTGTTTTTTGAGGTGTGGGGAGGTGTGTCAGGTGTGCAGTTCGATGGTGGTGGCCAAGTGGGCTCTATGTGGGGAATGATGTGCCTCGATGGTGATGGTTCATGGTGTCCCCTACATGGCTCCAACATGTTCTTGTCTGTCGAGGCATCGACGATCGATGGCACTATGTCTTGAGGCTCAGTGATTAACATGTCTCATGGGTGCAGTGCAATGTAGTGACGGGACATGTTGTAGGGCTTGTTGTTTTCCCCTAGTTTTTGGGTGGGTCGGGTCCGGTCCTCATCTGGGATCCTTGATTGGACCGTTCTTGCTTTTTTTGTTTTAGATTTGGCTTGGATGGTTCTCAATTATCCATAAAGTGAACTTTTAAAAAATAAAACAAAAATTTATTTAGTCATCTCGATAAATAATAAGGCTGATATCATTGGATCGTATCTCTATTGAAACTTATGTAACATCAAATGATGTCATCATATATGAAAAATTCTTTTAAAATATCACTTAGAACATTTCTTGAGGAAAATAACGTTCTAAATCTAAAATTTTCCCAATGTCAAAGAAGAAATTTTCTTTAAAAAAATAGAAAATTCTAAATTAATATTCAATTAATTTAGCACTCAATATAGTGGGAAATTTATTTCATGCTGTATAATTTAGAAGAAAACTTTCCAATCATTGTTTTTAAAAAACTATAAAATCACCTAAATCTAAAAATAGTAAGAGGACTCCTTTATAAACCTTTTTTAAATTTAATCATTGTTAAAAATGAATTTTAAAAATCATGGTAAAATATTAAAAAATCCTTTAAAACCTTTTTAGAGAACATATATATGTAAGAAAAAGGGTTTTCAATCAATGAAAGAAATAAAGTTGGTATTACTTAAAAATTCCCTTTCATTCACTTGAGTACATAAAGTGAAGAAAATTAAAGGAAAAAATGTATTATAAATAAATAGCCATAAGAGATAAAAATATATCTTCTTCATGTGTGGTATATCATGATATTTTATAATATGAAACTTAATTATAAAAAATCCTGATAAATAATGAGATTGTAACATAAAACCCTTACCACTTTTGTAACTTTTGAATTACAAGACCAATGAAATAAAGAATCTTATATGGGAATTTATATCCAACAAATTTCATTTCAATAATCATAAGATGAATTTACTTTCACAAGAGACAACATATAAATAAAATAAGTGTTTAATATGGAATGGGGTTTATAGAAGTAAATATAAGATGAAAATCCATTACCTCAACTTAGAATTGCTTCGATGCTTCTCTAACCTATCATACAATAAATTTAAAATTTTATAATTATATAAAAGAATGATTTACATACTTATAATAGTATATATTATCCTCTTATAATATTTCAATAATCATTTATTAATAAATCCTTATTAAAATCGTTGTTTCATGGTTTTAACTGTTTCATTTATTCATGAGAATGTTGGTTCCATAGTTTAAGGGATTATACATTGTTCTTATTTCCATAATATAGAAAATATTAATAATGATTTAAATATCATATATATTCATCATATACATATTTAGAGTCATCAAAATTATATCTTTATAGAGAAATGAATTACATAGTTCACAGAGACGGTAGGCCGTATGAACGCATGAACTGTGTTTTTACTTTTCAATGGATAGAATGAAAGAATGGTGAATAAAAACAAATATTTATAGAATAATTATTATATCTCATATATATATATATATATTATTCATTAAATATGATCGTATTACTTTCCATGTAAATTGGAAATAAAAAATGAATCACATCGCTTAGTGGAGGTGGTAGTCCACACGTACGCATGAGAGATGTTTTCATTTTACAATGGATTGAAAGGTAAGAAGGTAGATATGATATTATCATTATAGAGGTATAATTATAACATAAATATAATATATAAACATTTAAACCATCATAATACCCGACCATATAATATTTTAATGAAAAATGAATTGTATCGCTACGTGGAGACGGTAAGTCATACACACACATGAGTGATACTTTCACTTCGCATTTGATGGGAAAGAGGGAAAATAAATATGGTTACATAATAATAATAAAATTTAAGTATATTTTGGATGCAAAAGGATTTATTTTATGATAAATATCAAAAATTTATAGGAGTTAAAAATATAAGTAAAAAGAATGTGATCGGTAAATTCAATTACCTCTTACTTGAAAGAACTCCTTTTGTTCTCTTAGTGATCCTAGGGTTAGAATTTTGGGAAGAAAAGAACCTCAATAATGTGAAAAATGATTTTTATAATATAATTCCATATGGGTTGGTCTAGATATAAAGCTCAATGTGTTGTAGAGGAGAGAAATGAGGGGTTCCCTTTTATAAGTGAGGGGAGGGATACTCTTGCAATTTCTTAAAACATTTAAATATTAAAAGATCATTTTCCAGAAACATTCTTTCAAATGGATATATATTTAAATATAATTTAGTATTTGTTTAAAATCATATAAAAAAAATAAAATTTGTATAGGTTTACGTGGGGTTATAAACATTATCTTTTGGTTTAACGCCAGAGTTAAATATTTTAACCTTAACCATAGCAATGAATTATTTACTCTTAACTGGTTATAAGTTTACTTATAAGGTAAAAATTGGATCAGAAATGAAAAAAGAATGAAATTTTAGACCATATATTATCCACTATTTCTTATTTCAAACTTTTTAATATTTCTTAATAATGTAATAAAATTGAATTTTCATAAAATATCATTAATTTCATATTCAACATTATTAATGTAATTTGAATTTAAAGTCATCAAGAAAAATAGGGGATTAAAATATAATAATATAAGACATAAATAATTTTTAATATTATTATATAAATTTTAGGTAACACTATAACTTATTCAAATTATATATTTTTTTAATTTTTTAAAAATCATATATTTTATTTTTCTATTAATTGAAGAAATATTGTGTTAGCGTTGAGTAATAATTTAAGGTAATTATATAATTACTAAAAATTATAAATGAATTAAAATAATGAAAATAATTTCATTATGGTCAAAATTACTAATAATACCCATTCATAACTTTCTTTAATCACTGTGTGAACACATACGAGATATTTAAAAGTAAGATTATGGCATTTTCTATTATTCATTTCATTAAATATTATATAAGCCATTTTTAGGGAAAAGTGTCCCTTAAATAATATATTTGGATCCTAAGGTGATAAGGTTAAAATTATATTAATCCCATAAGTATTAAGAATTAAAATGGTGACTTAAGCCCTTTGTTTCTACCTAGGGTGACCAGTTTTACCCTTTATTGAGGTGATGCATTTGACTACGGTTACATTTTTATAATGCCTAAAATTAAAATGGTATGATTTTACAAATTTAGACATACTTATTTAAAATATAGAATCCAAATTATAATATTATATCATTATAAATGGGAAATATTAATATAAAATAAAACAAAAAAACTATGAAAAATAGTTTTTTTTAGAAAAATGTATTTTTAAATAAAAAATGTGGTTATACAAAATTCAATAATAAAATTGATTATAAAGAACATAATTGGATTGATAATTTTACAAGATAAATAATTTCACTTTTAAATAATTTTAAAAAAATTTGTAACTTTTTAAATGCCTGAAAAAACATTTTTTCCAATAAAAAAATTATTTTTCACTATTCATTGAAAATTGAATTTTGCAGAAAATTATAAAAACATAACTGTAATATAATGGTGATATGATGATTTTAGAAATGAAATTAGTTATTTCAAATAAATTTTCTACAAGTGAAAAAACATAAATCTAATATTTCCTAATTAAAATTAATAAAAAATATTTTTGAAGGAAATATATTTTTAAAGAATAATATGACTTTACTAAAAATTGAATGTTTATTTATTAAGTATTAGTAAATAAATTAGTATTGAGTTGGATATTTAAATATATTTCATAATTTTGTTATTTTTATTCATACCTACCAATTCGACGACTAGGTTTTAATAGTCATAATTAAATAATAATATTTCTTTGTTATTCAAGCTCATTATTGCGTGTTGTATATTTTATATAATATAATGTTTTTTAAAATCTCAAGGTGTTACTAATAGAACCCTATAATTCCATGGGGGATGAACATATGGTATAGGTTGGATTCTTGTTGTTATTTCATGGTGATCTAGGTTCTTGAGAGCCTTTATTAAACAATATTTTTTTGTTTTACATCAAATTTAAAGAGTTTCAATTATATTTCAAGGTTAGTGTCTCTAATTAAGTTTTATTTTCCATGTTTTACGTTTATTTATTTATTTACTTTGGGTTTTATTCATTAAATCAACTTTTAATTGTGTTTATGATGATGGATCATCTAGTTTTTATTTAATTATTTATGTGTGAAGTAAATTTAATAATATAAAATGAATTATATAGAGGAGTAGGTTTTAATGCATGAAATATGTTTGATAAAATCCCTCAATATGGTTTTATGGATTCAAATGGATTTATAAAGGGGTATTTTAAATGTTTTTTTCTTATAAATTATTATGGGAATGCCATTTTTTTGGAATTTGGAGTTTATAATTGTTATTTAGTTAATTATTAATGGAAAAATAGAGACATCTGGTGGTTTGGTGGCTTAGATCATTGAAGACCTAGCCTAGGTTGTGAACTAGCTATGTAATGTAGTCTAAGTGGACTAAGAGAGACTATGGGATGGATGTTAGTCCTATGAAAGACATAAAGAGATCCTAATATTTTGGTTATCACTTTTCCATCTATTGAAACATTTGTTATGTCAAATCATGCTATAATATGTTGTTTAAAGACTATGAAGCTTGTTTCTTGTGTGTTTTCTGATTTAGATGCCTTTGTACTTATAAAAAAAATTCCCTTTCTTAATATTTTTGATCCCAAAAAAATTGGGAAGATAAATAACAAGAGGGACCCCTCTTAGTGTGCCCCAAAGAGATTTTTTTTGGAGACCCATGGCCCCATGGACGGTGCAGAGGAAGGAGGTGGTAACGCTCCATGATCCATTTTGACGTTCACGACCTACCGTAGAGCAAGGAGGCAACGACCCTCCGAGACCGAATTTGACGTTCATGACCCGCCGTGCTGGATGGAGGTGATAACTCTCCGCGAATGTATTTCACATTCATGATCTGCAACGGAGCTAACTCTCTCTTCACGCCGAGCGAGCTCTACATTGCGGTGCCTCTTTCCTAAAAATACATGGCTCCCATCGAGCCTAGAAGATGGGGCATCTGACCTTTCACCTTATGAGCTCTCAAATCATGAAGCACCTCTTGCTCTACAAACCATGAGTTCTTCAAGGAACTTATGCTTTGTGAAGTGCCTCCTCCTTTTCCTTAATTGAGCCCCTCTTCCAAGAGGGATGCCTGTGAAGACCAAAGGCCTTTGCGAAGGAAGGAGATCCCCATGGGAACTCCGGTTGTCACGAATCATTTTTTCATCGCGAAACACCCACATGAACTATATGCTAAGGCAAGGTCACTATGCTTCATGAAGCACATTGCTTCACAACACCCTACTTTGTGAGGCACCCCTACTTCGCGAGGCATTGGTTAAGGAATACCTTTCCACTTCGCAAAGCTCCTACCATATGCACCTATTCCCTATGCCTCACCTAGGGAACATCACTTTGTGAATCACATCCCTTCCCCCCCACTTCATGGAGAACTAGAGCTTCACTAGGATTCTATTTATGTCCCCTTTTTCTCTACAACTCCTTTTACCATGCAGCCCTTCAGGTTCACACAAAGAAACTTCAATGTCCCTTGGACATTACCGCCATTTGCGTTGCTTCGCCTCATGATTCATCCCATAGTCACGCTAACAGATATTGCTTCTTCGCATATCAACAGTAATGTGGACCTCCCTATGGTTCGCTCTATAACACCCCCAACCACGGTGTGGCCGGTACCTTCACTTCACTAAGGTGTAGAGGGTGTCTGTTTTATAAGTCCTAGGGGTGCGGAGTAAACCCACCTCATCCGAGCTATAAGACGTTAAACATCCAAGAAACTTCATCCTCAGCATATGAAGTTAAACTATGGCCTCACCCCATGCATCATACGTAGGGTACCCCTCCTTGGACATTCTCTATGCCCACTGGTCTCCACAAGAGTTAAATCATTTTTCACATGGAATGAGATCATCTTTATGGGAGAGGCATCTGTCTGCGGGGAAAGGAAACCACCCTGGTGTAAGCCCCTATCTTTTCTTGCAGGAGGTAGCATCTCTACTCCTCCTATCTTCCTGGGTGCCAAATCCATCTCCTGCTGGGCTTTGTCACCACCTGGGCCTCCACCCCGGAGTAAGTCCCAATCTCCATCACCATGAGATACTAACCATGTGTAATACCCTGTTTCCAGTTTGGGTCTCTAACCATGCATGAGCCCCACTTCACTTCCCATGGACGCACCTTTCAAGATGTGATCGTTTAGACTTTGTTGTCTCTTTTTTCTCATACTAAGCATGACTCACTTGGGCTTAGAGTAAGCATCAACCATGGAATCCTCTTCGGGCATCCACACCCTCTTGAACTAAATGGTCTTTGATCCTTTCCAAGGTGAGGTATGTAGGAAGCCTTCCTCGGGTTTAAGCCCAACACCCGATCATTCTGACCATATTCACGTCGGATCACCAAAACCTTGGGCAGCCTAGAGTGTAAGCCTTAAACCCATACTTGAACTACGTTGTCTTTGATCCTTGCCAAGGAAAGGTACGTAGGAAGCCTCCCTGAGGTTCAAGCCCACCACCCATTGGTTCCGACCCCTTCACATCGGTTCTCTCACCACTTGAACTATGATGTCTTTGATCCTTACCATGGAAAGGTACATAGGAAGCCTCCGTGAGATTCAATACCACCATCTATTTGGGCCCCAGGTCCTCCTTCACATCGGTCCACCCCTGTTCTGCATGACGTTAAACTGTGAACCTCAATTAGCGGTAAGTTTTTATCTCCACCGATCAGCGGTAAACCGTTGTTTCCCCCAGTCAGTGGTAATCCATTACACCCACACTCAAAAAATATGGATTTTGATCCTTACTAAGGCAGGGTACGTAGGAAACCTCCCTGAGGCTCGATCCCAACAACTATTGGACCCCAGGTCATCCTCCACACCGGTCTACCGACCCCCATACCACAAGAACTACATGGGTTTGATCCTTGCCTCCTATATAAGGTATGTAGGAAGCCTCCCTGAGGTTAGACCCCATCCAGTGGTAATCCATTGCGATTCCATTCAATGGTATGCCATTGTCAACCCTGTCCAGCGGTAAGCTGTTGCGACTCCATCCAGTGGTAAGATGTTGTCAACCCTATCCAACTGTAAGCCCTTGCGACTCCATTCAGCGGTAATCCATTGTTAACTCCATACAACGTTAATCCATTGTGACACCATTCAGTGGTTATCCATCTAAATCCTCATCCAGTGGTAAGCATTTGAAATCCCCAATTGGTGGTAATCTATCATCAGATGAACTACAAGGACTTTGATTCCCTACCACGGGGATATGTATGAATCCTCTTTGATGCTCAAGCCCAAATTCATTATCATCATCACAACGGTTCCATCTCATATACCATCTACTTCATTCAAAAACTCCATCATCCATATTCATTCGTACCAAGGCCACCATGCCCCGATGAGGTCATGACAACTCACCCCCCAAAATTAGTGTTTCCTCTAGAGGTGGAACCCATCTGACCCACTTTAATTAGTGTTATAATTAATCTGATATGTCTCCACTAGACTTTAAACCTGCGGCATACCATGTGTTAAACATGAGAAGATGAGGAAAACCATAGATACATGCCTATGGAATATGATTACCCACATTCGATGTGGGATTCCTTGGGCTTATGTGCCCTCGAGAATCCATATAATAAGGGGAAGATACCCAGACGCGCTAGTGTTCTAGCGTCTAGATAGGTCAGTGATTTCCAACATGAATACTCCCCTGACCGATGGCTGATTCTCTAACTAGACCCTTTGGAATGTTCCGACCGAAGTAGTGTAATTATCTGGTGTCAAAAAATATATGGCACTAGGAAGAGTTTCATGAACAACGTCTTAAATCTATAAGGGAGACCTAGACTAGGTGACGAAGTCTGCGGGGGAATCCACCGAAAGAAGAACCGACATCCCATAATCCCATTTTGATCAAGGAGAAAACATCCCGGAACAAGGAATGGATGCTGCCCGACATTGGAAAGCGGGAATTCGGGGCAACTAAACCGCACCTTTCGTACTCAAGAAACCGATGTGAATCTATTCTCCTCAATATGGAGATTAGAACCATTCAAGACATAAGTGGATTAGCATGTCACCAGATCCAGATATCCGATGCTGGGTCCCACTAAGAAAATAGCAGGCCTGGCGTGAAACTCACCTGAAGTTGGGGCAGTAGAACGTTGGACGTCCAGGTCTACAATGTTGTCAGCGTGGATCCATCTTACAATCCATGGAAGCCGAAATGGTGTTAGGGAACTGGTCCTCGATTTCCTTTTTCTTTCAGCACTGATGAGTTAATCTCCCTGCTTTCAAAAACCAAGCTGTTGCACCTAGAACTCGGTCACCGCCTGCACACCGATGTAGGGGCAGGGGCAGTGCCAATGCAGAAATCCTGCATGACTCTACCTCTTCCGCAACTTCCTCTACACCCACGACCATTGGGGCACCCATGGCCCATACTCCCGTCCGAGGTCATCCAATGAAGGGTGATCAATGACCTCGTACGCCGGTACGAGGAGGAGGGTATTAGCCCAACTCGAGATATGATATGCTTGGATTTAGAGGCATCTGTTCCTTGTTGTCAACGCTGCCCTAAAGGGATGCACAGGGAGCCACTGCTCCCCACTCCTACATATAACAGTTTCGAGAGTCTCTCCCCAGAACGTTTTGACGACTCCCTGCCTTACAACAAGAATGTTGGGGATATCCAAGTTAGCCCAGCCATGATCCCATTCTACGGGATCCTAGTAAAGGATCATATCCAACCACGTCAGTTCCATCACCATGTCTTACTAGAAGAGGAGTAGGTAAGATACGTACCTACAACATCAGCTTCGGTCTGTCTAACCCGATGCCGGTGTCAGGCGGAAGCTGAAGAGAACGACCACCAAGGTGCGTCAACGACAACAGTTACTATGGCCTGATCCAGTGGTGATGCATAACACCAAATCCCTATGTATGATGAATAGGGAAATTCATATTCCTTACCTGAATTGAGGCCCCAACTGCCCCACGGGCAGGCTGTGTCGACTCTCTTGGTCGCCAGCACAGGCAATGGCTATCGCAGACTAACCTACAGCAATGCCACCCATCACAGAGGTCCTCCCCATACCACTACCATGGATAATGTGAGCCTTCTCCACTTCCAGGCTTGGCATGGAGGTATGTCCCATGCCACCTTCAGTCCAAATGAGGGTCCTCCCCGCAGCAGTGATGCTCACTACGGAAGTCTCTTCCCTGCCCACTACACCAGATATAGAGTCATTCCTCCCGCCATAGACTATTACTATGGTTACGTTGCACATATGGTAACTCTTGAATGTGGGGACCCTCCCTGTGTCTTCGTAGTAACTGGAGAAGGTCCTCCTCACCTCAGCAATCAAAGGAGTGAGGGCCGACTTCGTCTCACCAACACCCAGCACGGAGGTCCTTCTGGTGTTCAGATCGACCAGTACGAGGCCCTCCTCATACTGATGTCATCAGAGGGGGAAAGCATGTGGTTCCCACCCATACTCCTATAGGCTCAGCCAGATGTCCTACCTACTACAGAACTTCCCACAGAGGTCCTCTCCATATCCATTTTGATATCTGCCCTGGTGCTCCTCACACCCCGACTTTCTTGGGTGGAGGTCTTCCCCGCCCCAACACCAGTATGGTCGAAGGACCTCCTCATGTCAGAAATATGCCCTGTCCAGAAGAGCCATCCAGGGGCAAGAAGTTAGGTTGTCACTTCCATAAGAAGGATTCGGGGAAGGTCTAGATAGAGATTAAACCAGTCCACTTCTCAAACTCCGAAATAGAGTACAAATCAGCGCAAGAACCCTCCCCTCGCTCCTCCAAGCCAAGGGATGGGGCAAGAACAACGCGCATCAACCTAGTACTCCTGGAATGTGAGGTCCATAAAATTTATAGCTCCCTCTGTAGGTATATCCAGGAGGATGAAAATTTGGAAACCCCGTAGGTTACAGTCATGCAATCACCACCGTCATCACCAGAAGCACTCTCTACATTGACTAGAGATCACATAGAGCTATTCTGGGGGCTAATGGAGGGAAACCAGCAGTGCGACCTATTGTTAGTAGCCCTAGCCCATGCGTTAGGAGCTGCGGCCATCATCCCATCAAACCATGATGTGGTGGCTGGGTCGCTACACTCTTCGGAGGACAACCCGAGATCCGGCGGCCAGTCAGCCCGTTCGCCATATTCCCCACCGGCCAGCCTTCCCTCCCAGTAGTCTGGCTCAGTACCATTACTAGTTCCACAACTGGCTCTAGTTTATGAATGAGGAAATCATGATCCAAACCCAGAAACTGAGTCGATGAGCTTATATAATATCTTCACTGCATACCACTTCCTTGAGATGTTCTGGCCGGTTGTAGTGCCGAATTTCAGTGCGCCAGAATCCCTCACCCTAGAGGAAGTTGAGTGTTTTCATCGAACCCTCTGGGAAACGAACTTCCACCTTCATCATCAGTGAGTGGTTTATCCCAGGAGCCAAGTTCATTTTGAAGACATTGGAGAGAAATGCCATCTAGCTGATTTGGATTCACTCCCTGTGGCCCAACACCCCGAGTCACCAGGCCGCTATAAGGCCCTCCAATATGAATGAATTCAATGTTTCAAGGTATTCCTCAAGATTATCAAGGATGATTCCCCCCATGTGCAAATCCATGGATGGGGGAAGTATGATGCCCTCTTCTTCAGTCCTATCCGATAGCAGCCTGACTCATTAGGCAATATTGAGTACATGCCCTCAGGAAGGATCACAGTAAAAATGGTCGACATATTGGACGAGGAGAACATGATGGAGCTTCTTTATGGGGAATTACCCCCCGAGGGCGTCCCACCTCTACTGGATCCATCGAGAAGATTTACTCACCAGCAAAAGACTCTACTAGGTATCCCTGCACCCATCGAGGCATTGGTCCTTAGCCGAAATCACTGTAACGGTAAAGAGCACCTCAGAGCTGCCAAAAACTCCGACCCATCTGCCTTAGCGTAGAAGATGGAAGAGAACCCTGAAAGGCCGAATTGCACCAACATCTTGCTGAACAAAATAATTTGGTCGATGAACTCCTCACTGAACGCGTTGTAGAGCGATGGCTAGACTACAACTATCCTAGGCTATGGAAACAAGGGCATGAACAACTTCCCCTCGGCGAGCTGCCTCCGGGTGACCCCGAACATCCTGCCCTCGCAGACAGGTTTGAGACCAGAACATACGACAAGATGGAACATTATGTCTCGCTAAACCCTCTGGAACAACATGACAATCCATGGAACCTAGCTCGGGTTCCCCCAGCTTCCCCATAGGTTTCTCCACCAGCCGCTCCACGAGCCGTCGAGCCACCTTACCATGTTGAAGAACCCGCCAACAAACTTGTGGTTAGGGACCCCCATCAAGATATGGACCCTTGCCCAGATGATTAGATGGAAGCACTCATTTCCTTCCTTGAGGCATTGGAAACACGATAGGTGGCACTCCCACCTGATGGCAAGCCATATTCAGCATGGGGTGGATGATATGTGAGAACCTCCTGGTTTTTGGAACCCCACATTTTCCACCTTCAATGGGACAGGGGACCCGCCACATCATCTGGACCACTTCACCTCAAGGTGTGGGCCCATGTTAGGGACTCCAGCGCAGCAGGAGGCTTCGAATCTCTGAGGTTTTGTGCAGACATTGGAGGGGGCTGCATTTTTCTTATACAACCAGATCCCCATCGAATAAGTGACCAGCTGGGAGATCCTATGTAGGAAATTACACTACCATTTCATCTCCACCATGCAGAAAATGATCATCACAGACCTCTTCATTTGCAAACATAGGCCCGATGAGCGCATCACCGACTTTGTCACCTAGTGGAAAGGGATTACATACTCCCTTGACATGCCACTGACTCAGGAGAAATTACTGACGATGTGTGTGGGAAATGTTAAGACGGAACTAGTTCCTTCATTGATCAGCTAGAACTACCCTGGAGGATTCAGAGACTTCTATGATAAGGCCCAACGCCTGGAAGAAGCCCTACAATAGGCCATCCAGGCACGTCTATTTCCCTCTGTAATTCCCGCAAGGAGGGCTGCAAGAGCTGATCCCACCGCAGTGGCCCAAATAGAGTCCCCTAGACAGCTGGAATTATTACCATCGGAGCCGCCTCCACAACCTCGTAGAGGCCCTCCACCACAGGCGCATCCTCTAGGCTAGCAGTGTCCACCTCTGAATCACCTGGTGCCCCCACACAACGCACGACCACCACCCAGGCAAGATAACTAGGCTCTACCAGCTCTATAGGCTCCTCCAGTTACTCTTTAGGGCCAAGCTCTATGTCCCCCCTTTCCGGACAGAAGAAACTGAACCTACTAGTTTAATGAGAATCAGGTTCCTGACTATTTCCGAAGTGCCTCAGAATAGGGGATTGTGTGTTTGCCTAAGTGTAGAAGGCTAGAAGAGGCGAGCCTCACTGATCGTCCCAATTACTACCCTTATCACTGGATCTTGGGACACAATCTCAAGAATTGATACATGTTTAGAGACTGGAATCAAGACCAGGATGATAACAACATAGTTAGGTTGGGCCCGACCCTGGAATAAGCGGCATGTGCCATCATAAGGCCAGACTGTAGAAGCGACAACGAGGATGAGTGGTAGTAGGTTTCTAACCACAGGTCCCAGAAGTATGATGACTAGATGGCTCGAAAATCGGTCACCCATGCCCATGGTATCATCCAGGCACACCTGAATCAGAAATGGCCTTTAGAAGCTGCGGCCACCACTTCTGCATCGTCATCTCAGCCGACCTCTTCCTAGAAGAGGAAACACTGGTGATGAAATGGAATGAAACGTGCCCCACCAATGCCACCGTCGTCCCGTACTCTCTATGAATCCATGCCCCCTGAGATGGGGATTTATCCTAGAATCCACCCAGAAGTGGATGGATCTTCAAGTGATAGTTAAGGGTATGCTTCGTTTAATACCGTAGATTTGGTAAACCCCTACATGACTCCCGACAACGGGGAGCACTTGGCGGATCTCCCCACCGACCCCAGCCAACGCCAAAGTCGGTGGAGCGCGGCCATATGGGTCATCAAGGAACATTAGTTTGAACTTCTAGCTAGGCCGTGCATGCCACTGGGACTAGACAGCAGGCCCATCGTAGAGCTCAGCATGCGCAACCTCCTCATCCGATGTCATCACGCCCACCTTCACCGACGTTTGTGCTACTAGATCAGGAAGAGCCACCTAGACCATGCTACGACCACACATTCCCTACTACAGTCTGGTCTACGATGTTTGTCCATCATCCGGTAGCCACTCTGTAGGCTCCGACTAGTGAGTAGTGGGATATGCCCTGCACCAATTAGCCGTCGTCCCAGCCGGCATGGGCCACCATACCGCCTGTCATAGAGCGACCTCCTGCAAGCAGAATTTCACGCCTGGCGTGGAAGTATGATGTTATCAAGAACCCTTCTAGCATCCTTGAAAGTCTTTCCATCCTCTATGCCCGTATCCTATTAGCACATATGCGTGAGGCCCTCGTTGAAGCTTTAAGAAGCCCCCTCCAGTTTTAGTCGGACGTAGTAGCTGAAGAGGCCTTTCAGGCAGAAGGGATAGATAATAATGAATTCCATGACATTATATCATTCTCCGGTGAAGATGAAGGTTATCTCACACAGTGGTATATTCACCCACTATACATCAAAATCCAATTCAATAGAGTGGAGTTTTGCCACTGTCTTTTTGACATCGGCTCTAGGATTAACCTTATTTCGACACGGACACTGCGGAAGATGGGGTTATCCGAAGATGACTTGACTTCCTCTGACCTGAAAATCTAGGGATACTATAGGAAAACGTAGAACCCAGTCGGCAAGATCCCTTTGAAGACCAAGTTTGGTTGCCTAGTTGTCAGTACCGAGTTTATGGTTGTCTCCTAAGACACTGCGTACAATGCATTGATGGGAAGACCATGGCTCCACCTGCACGCAGGGGTTCCCTCATCGTATCACCAGTGCCTCATGTAATCCCTCAATGGTCGAGTGGGTGTGCTCTAAGGTGACGCATCTCCCTTTTACTATTGTGAAGCCCGCTACCTAGATGATTACTATTACAAGAGCAAGGAAAACCAGATTCAGGCTAGTGAGGTTAAAACCGTTGTGGTGGAAACCAACCCTGGGTAGGTCTGGATGACGCCCACATCTTTCTGATCCATCGATTGGAGGCCACGACCACTGATATAGGGAAATGTTTTGTTGAATCTAGTACAAGGGGGAAGCATATTCTCATGTCCAAGCAACATCAAGAGATCACTTCGTATTATTATATGAATCATGCCTTGGTGATCCCTGAGCCCCCTACTCCCATAAGGTATCGGGATGTCCTCCCCATGGAAATAGAAATATGCTATACTTTCTTGTTCCACCAGGCTGGAATTAACTGGCTTAAGCCGACGTGCCACTATTGCTTTGATATCATCAATCCTGGCCCCTTGGGCCAGAGAACAGATGGGATCGGGTTGATAGCCTTCATTGCTATGGTTTTAGTAGTACCAGAATCTCCTAATGTAGTGACCACTGCGGCTCAGGTTTGTACCAGCCTCCCATCAGAATCTGTCGACCCAGAGGAAGCTCCTCCCACTAGGGATCCCTCCTCTACAAGCAATGAAGATGATTTAGAGGATGCTACCCTATCTTTGAAAATGGTATTTCCGCCATGGTCGATGAGTTGGTATAGGTAAGCCTTGGTAGCGAGGCAGATCTGAGACCTACATTAATCAGTGCAGCCATGTCCCTC
This sequence comes from Viscum album, assembly GCA_963277665.1. NCBI lineage: Eukaryota > Viridiplantae > Streptophyta > Magnoliopsida > Santalales > Viscaceae > Viscum > Viscum album. Next base: position 920,055,506 of record OY728131.1, read on the forward strand.
GAGGAGAAGAAGAGGTACGTAGAATTCCTGAAACAACATCATGATGTATTCTCCTAAAGCTATGATGAGATTCCATGATAGATCCTCAGGTATCCATCCACCGCCTCAGTCTCCCAATAAATCGTCGTGGGTTCAAACAACCTCCCAGGAAGATCCACCCTTCTCTCGGTGCCATGGTAGAGGCGGATGTTGATAAGAATCAGAGCCAATTTCATCAAGGAGGTCTAGTACCCTAAATTTCTATCCAACATTGTACCATTCCAGAAGAATAACAGACAGATCAAAGTATGTATAGACTTTTGGGATCTCAACCATCACTATCCGATGGATTATTTTCCACTTCATGTCATGGAATTGTTGATCGATGCTTTGGTTGGGTTCCAAGCCCTCTCTTTCATGGATGGTTACTCTGGATACAATCAGATCCAGATGGGCCCCGTGGACGAGGAGTCCAGAGCTTTCAGGGCGCCAAAAGGTACATTTTGTTACCTGGTCATGCCCTTTAGCTTAAAAAATATAGGTTCCACATATCAGCAGGCCATGCATCACATATTCAAGCCAATCCTCAGGAAATTGGTGGAATTATATGTGGAAAATCTGGTGGTCAAATCTCTCTAGCACCAGGACCATCTCAAGGACCTTGAGAAAGTGTTCGTCTTCATTCGTTCTCACCACCTGAAGATGAACCCATTGAAATGTTCCTTTGGGGTCACCTATGGGAAGTTCCATGGCTTTGTTGTCCGATACCGGGGTATCAAGATCGATCCAGAGAAGATCAAGGCCATCAGCCAAATTCCCCCCGAGCAATATTTGGTAACTTCGAGGTTTTCAAAGCCACTTAGCCTACACATGCCGATTCATTGCGAACCTAGACGACATGTGAAATCCCTTTTCTAGGCTCATGAAGAAAGGCACCACCTATTAATCGGATGAAAATTGATAGATCGCATTCGAGGAAATCAAGTAGTATCTACTCCTTCCTCTGGTCTTAAGGACACCTATCTCTGGAAAGCCATTGGTCCTTTATTTGACTACCCTAGAACGATCTATTGGTACCCTTCTCACCCAGAAGAACAATTAGGGGAAAAAAATAGCCTCTACTACCTCAGTCATCTGTTCATTGATACTGAGACCAGGTACTCCCCCATCGAATAGAGCTGCCTTGCACTGGTATTCGCAGTATAGAAATTATGACATTACTTGCAGCACCACGAGGTACAGATGGTGTCTCGGGTAGACCCATTGAATTACATTTTGAATCACCCCATGTTGGAAGTCTATCTCGCTCGGTGGATAGTGATTCTCTAGATGTTCGATATCAAGTTTGTCCCTTATAAATCTTTTAAAGGGAAAGCATTGGAAGACTTACTTACTTCCCATACAGCTCCTACTCACCAGTACTTGGATCTGGATTTCCCCAATGAGGAAATCCTATTAGTAGATCATTCCATCCCGTGTTGGTAGATGCACTTCGATGGTGCTTCCCGAAGCCCCACCGATATGAGGCTTAATGACCCCAGGATCAATAGGGCAGGCTTGGGTATTGTCTTTATTACCCCGACACAAGCCATTATACTGTACTCATTCCTGTTGTCAGAAGGATTCACCAACAATGAGGTAGAGTATTAGGCTCTTATCATTAGCCTTGAGCTATCCCTCAAGATTGATGTGCATCATTTTCATGTGAAAGGGGATTCCAAACTAGTCATCAAGCAGATCAATGGTGACTACGTCTTTAGAATGTCGGAGCTCGTACCGTTGTTGGAGCGCACTTTCCAGCTAATGGACCAGTTCCCATCTCGGACGGAAGTTACTCAAGTCGCTCCATCTCAGAACGGCTGATCTGACGCCTGTGTCAGCCTGGCTACATCGCTTGGAGAGCCTAAGTAGAAGGACCTGATTATCCACATGCCACATCGGAGAGTCATTTCTCTCATCACCCCAGGTGATGATGACATCCTACATGTGAGCCATCTTACCGCCGGAGCCTCCACGTCAGAACCCATAGGTCCCTCAGATGTAGTGGTTGAAGTGAATCTTGACTGGAGAGCCCCCTTTGTTGAGTGTCTCCAAAATGGTTACCTCTTAGTTGATTGGGCCGAGCGTGAGTGAATCCGACATGGAGCGCTAGAGTTTACCCTCCAGAGTGGTTCCAGTCTTGAGTAGATCATCTAAAAGCGCGGGTTCTATGGTGTTGTCATCTGTTGCATCCAAGGAGTCGAGATTTCTCACATCATGCAAGAGGTTCACACCAGTTCCTATGGGGCTCATCAGACCAGGCTGAAGCTATGTCACCAGATCTAGAGACTGGGGTACTTTGGGCCCTCCATGATCCATGATTTCATTGAATTCACCAAGAGATGTCATGTGTGCCATGTGCATGCCAACTTTGTGCATCGGCCACCAGAGCATGTCTACACTACCAAGTATTCTTTCCCCTTCGCAGTCTGGGGACTGGATGTCATGGGTCCATATCCACTAGTGATAGCTCGCCAGTGTAGGTTCATCCTGATCACTACGGATTTCTTCTCCCAGTGGGCAGAGGTAGTCCAACTCAAGGAGGTCAAGGCCCGTTCCATCATTTACTTCATGAACTCCAATATCATCAACCAATTTGGATTCCCTCATGTCGTACTCACTGATAATGACACCAACTTCTGGGTATTTGAGTTAAAGAAGTTGTATGCCAAGTACAACATCCGCTCAAACCATACCTCTCACTATCATGCACAAGATAATGGGAAGATCGAGGTGTTCAACAAGACCCTCTCTAACATTTTTCAGAAAATGGTTGGTCAGAACAAGAAGTGTTGTCCAAAAAAGCTCCCCAATACCCTCTGGGCTTATCGGACAATGACTCGTAGTTCCACAAAGGTGACCCCATATTCCCTGCTATATGGAACATAATCCATCCTACCTATCGATATTCAGTTTCCTTCATTACGCACAGTGGTCTATGACCAGTAGGTTCTAGATAAGGTAGCTAAGATTCATCTGGCTGAATTGGAAGCACTTGACGAGAATAGGATTCAAGCCCTGCACAACCTGGAAAGTCACCAGAACAAGAAGATCAGAGCCTTCAACAAGAAGGTCCACCTATACTCTTTCCTACAAGGTAATCGAGTATTGTCCCTCCGAACACCAATGATACCTGGTAGGAAACCACCAAAGTTGGAGCCCAAATGGGAAGTACCTTTCATTGTTCACAAGGTTTACCCCAATGGTGTGTACTCACTGGTGACCATGGATGGTGAGCTTATAACTCCTCTAACCAATGGAAAATTCCTCAAGAAATAATTTTCCTGAGCTAGATGATCAGACATGACCCTAAACTATCTGGTTTGACATGACCCTAAACAGTTTGGTCCGTCCTGCACCTAAACTATTTGGTCTCACACGACCCTAAACTGTCCGGTCCTACATGACTTTAAACTATAAAACGTCCTACATGACGTTTAACTATATTTTTTCCTGCAAGATGTTAAACTATACCCTTAGAACTACATACGGCTTGATTCCCATATGCATGGGATATGTAGGAATGCTCAGACGCTCGGTCCTGAGTCCAGCCCCAAGACTCTTCTCTTTGACTATCCGCCCTGGGTATAGTTCTATTGGAGGGTCCTTGGATAGTATAGTGTTGGATTATTTATCCCCACTCATGTCAAGATTACGATAGTCACACCATGTGACCCCTCCCCGTTCTTATATCCTCCCACGTCCTCACCGCACGATGTTAAACTGCATGACCTTTAAGAACTACATATGGCTTGATTCCCATCCTCATGGGATACGTAGGAATTCCCTGACATTTTGTCTGTTGCCCCAACCCAAACTTTAGAATCTCCCCTCGGGTCAAGAATTATGGTATGGTATATGATTTTTCCCTAATTCACATCGATCTCATCTCGAACCCTCCATACATCACACTCCCTGGAGATATTCTTCACATTCACTACCTTGCTTGACATTTAAATGAATGGGCACAGCTATGCTTCACCCACTCCTCCGATTGGGAATCCATCATATTTCACATCCAAAAAGGACCCCCCGACTGGCATGGATTCTCAGCCTAAGGGCTCTCCTACCACTTAGGTCCAATGCCCTCGAGGATGTTGAGAAAAAAATTGATACACATCCCGCGTTGCGAATATTTTCAGCGATTGATGCTCATTTTTTGTTCCCATTTAATGTCACACTATAAGGATGCTGTGTTTCGAACATGGTCAGTGGCTATCCTTTTTCATTTTCACTAGCCCCATAGATCTCGAACATTGAGTGTGGTGGTCCATCATACCAGTTGAATCTTCAAGTTGCGACTCCCTTTGGGATATGCCAGCTATCAAACCCTTATATGGTAGGGAAAGATGAATCCGGCTCTTTGTTTCCCACATCAAGAACTCCTCAAGTGGGCTTAGGATCTGTGATGAGGCATTAACCACACAAGAGGTTATATGGCTACAGTTGGCTGGGACGCCCGACTTCAGGTCCTTCGACCCCTTCGGGCCCCTTGCCCAAATTCTCATTTATGATTGTGTGGTGCAGTGCAGACTCATGTCCTCATTTACGTCGGGCTATTTCACCACGCCACACATATCCCCTTGAGATATAATTTCCTTCATTTATCGACCATTTTGTGAGAACATTCCCTACCAAGCTCGACATGACCCATCATTTGGGTTTTCATCAACCTCTATATCCATAATGGCCCCCAAATGACATGGATGCTCGACCCAAGCTCATTCCTACCATTACTGGTTAGCATCCAGGAGGATTGTGAGTGACATGTTGATGAAAGTCCCATGTTGCGAATATGGTCAACGGTCGAAATTCAATTGTTCACCCTCCTTTGTGTCACATAAGGGTGGATACTGTGATGAGAACCTGATCAATAGTTGTCTTCAATCATCATTACTACTTTGTGGTCTTCCATAAGCATGATGATCCAACTTTTCTGTCCCACACATATGACATTAAACTAGGAATATACGGTTTGAGCTCTATGACCCTAAACCAAGATCACATTCATCCTCACTACAAGACGTTAAACTATAAGCTGGACATGATGCTCCTTCGATGGCCCAGCCTTAGGCCCCTTGGTCTTCTCAGACCCCTTTCCCAAGTTCTCACTTAAGGTTGCAGGGTGTGGTGCGGGATTATGTCCTCATTCACATGTTGCTCGTCATGTCGTACACATCCCTAAACAAGATATGTTACCCATTTTTTCATCCTCACTGCAAGACATTAAACTGGAAACTTTCCGGGACTTTCCGTCCGAGGCCTAGCCTCAAGCCCCATGGACTTTTTGGGCCCCTGACCCAAGTCTTAACTCATGATTGCAAGGTTTGGTATGGTATTATATCCTCATTCACTTTGGGTTAGTCGCTGCGCCAAAAACCTCCCTTGTTTGTGGTATCTTACCCATTTGTGTCCTTGTTTCATGATGGTAAACAACACATTACCCTCTTCTAGAACTACGTGTGGATTTATTCCCATCCTAATGGGATATGTAGGAATTCTTGGACACTTCATCTGTTGGCCCAGCCCCATCTCGTAGAGATCTCTCTTTTATCTAGGGCCATTGGACTACATTCTTCCATGAGAGGGATATGTGGTGTGGTATGGTCTTATGTCCTCATTCACGTCGGGTTTGTAACAACCATTCCATGTATGTATTTCTACTGATAGTTATTCTTCTCTATGTTCTATACTCATCTTTTCAAATTCGATGCTCTCAAGTTGATCCCCTCAACCCTCTAAGGTGGTTCACTGATGTGCCTAAGAGTACTCTGGCTCAGCGTCTAGAGTGTCAGATTTTACCTGGACATGCTTTCGCCCATTTTACAGGCTTCGTGTTCCCCTTCATTAGGGCTTCCATAATTTTTCACACCCGAAGGGAACCCCAAATGGCATGGATGCTAGGCCTAGGGGATCTCCTACCATTATGGGCCAACGTCCTCGAGGGATTCAGTAAAAAAATCAATAAAAGTCCCACGTTGTGAATACGGTCAGTAGTTGACACTCATTTTTTGTTCCCATTTCAGGCCACACGATATGGATACCATGTTTCAAACATTGTCAACAATTATCCTCCATCATCACACTAGCCCCTTTAAGCCTTGAATGTTTGTTACATGATTCAAATTATTTTTCCACCCCATCATGTCCAAATGGAATTTAGACACTCCTGGCACTATCCCTTAGTGCGCATTTGCACGTTAGGAGGACAAAATTCGTTGTAAAGGTGTCATTCGGGGCTCTTCACCGACTTACATTTGCGTGCGTTCCAGGAATTGAAAAAACCTCTTCCACCCATGTTTCCCACACTGAGTTTGACTCACATGGGCTTAGGAATCGAGTTGAGGTCCGCACTTACATGGAAGGATTTCTCTCCTCTATGGTCCGAGCTCTAAAACCATAAACAAAAATCTCTTTTAAAACTACATATATATTTATTCCCATTCCCATGGGATACGTAAGAACACCTAGAAATCTTGTCTTTGGGTCCAGCTTTAGTTCCACTAATTAATATATTCTGTTATGATTTCAGGGCTCTAACTCTTATGGGACTGCGTGGAATGGTATGGGATTATGTCCTCATTCACGTCGGGTTTGCATTAACCACACCATGTATGCCCGTTTCTAAGAGTTATCCCCCTACTTCTTGTCCCACATGACATTAAACTGTATGTTGTCCCGCACGACGTTAAAAGTCACATTCAAGAGCTACGTGTGGCTTGATTCCCATTCTCATGGGAAACGTAGGAACACCTAGACATCTCATCTTTAGGTACAAATCAACTGGGAGCTATTATCTCCTTCCCCTTATCCTCTAATATTTCTTGGCCCCTCGGCACGAGGTTTCCTCCTCAGAATCGTGCACGGTATGGTGTTGACCTCGTCATCATATGCTTTATCACGCCATGCGCATCCCCTCTAGAACCTTATATCTCTTGTATATGTCTGATCCATATGAATTTAAACTTTTATACTTAGTCCCACACGACATTAGATTATTTTATCTATCCTGGATGATGTTAAAAATGCATGGTTGGTCCCATCACATGACCCTAAACTGTGACATTATCGTGTAGGTTGCACGACGAAAAACAGCACTGCACCGTGATATCGTCACTCGAGGAGGCATCATGTTTTGTATCGATCATGCACCATACCATTTTTCAATGCATGCACAAGGATTTATTTTTGTGGTGATGCCTAGACATTCTATCCTTGGTCCATTGCTACACAAAAAAATAATCATTCATCGTAAAGGAAAAACAAGATCTACCAAATACCGCTTCTTTCGGTGCATGGTCCAGACCTGCACAACCTTTTAGAAATACATGTGGATTAATTCCCAACCATATGAGATATTTAGGAATGCCCGTTCACTTTATCTTGGGCCCATCCTAACTTATGTTTTCAGTCCCTCGACCTGAAACCTCCCCCAAGAAGCGCACGGTGATCCGGACCATGTCCTCATTCACATCAGGTCTTGTATTTACATCGTCGTGTGTATCTTATTTCCCACTATCCATAATCCATGATCTATGACCATAAACAAATAAAACTCCACGTCCTTTCCTCAAGAAGTTAAAATACACAACAATTTCCATAACTACGTGTGGCTTGATTTCCTTCCCCATGGGATACATAGGAACACCCATGAATTTTGGTCTCCGAGTCCAGCCCCAAGAATCTACAAATCCTATCCCTTCTATTTCAGCCCCTTGGCCTAAACTAATTTGGGAACATGTGGTGTGGTGAGTACCTCTTAGGTTCTTATTCACGTTGGGCTTTTAAATAGCCGCACTATGTGCTTCCCATATCTTTTCTCAGCGTGGTCTGAGTTCTATGATCCAAAACTAAGATCTCCCTATGGGAACTGCGTGTCACGTTTGGATATTTCTCCACCTAGCACACAACCCATTAAATCAATCCCCCCTTAATGGTCCACCCTAGGACCTTAAGTTGAAAGCGTGCAACCCCAGGATCCTTGTCCTTGGGAAGGGACCCGACTCCCTCTATCTGATGTGCCTTATTGTCGTACTTAGATGCGTTCTGACAAGGAACCTGAAGTGTTGAATTTTCACGGGGACATTGCCCTCATTCCATATTCAAGCTTCGTGAGCCCGTTATTTGGATCCTCATACTCCCCCACATCATAAAGGACCCCCTTCACAGCCTGGTCTCATGATGCCTCAACTCACCTACCGTTTCGGGCCAACATCCCTAAATATCTCAGACGACATTAGTGACAGGTCTCGTGTTTTGAACATGGTCAGTGGTCGACCCTCATTTTTTTGTCCCCATTTTAGGATAACGTGATATGGATACTGTGTTTCGACATGGTTAGTAGATATCCCCTATCGTCACGTCACCATCATTGCGGTCCAGATCTCGAGCATCCCGATTCACAAATTTCCACTTCCTTATGTTCAAGTGTAATTCCAACATACTCGGCTTTACTCTTTAGTTCATCTAGGTTCATTATATAGGTGGGTCAGAATCAATGGGACATCATACACCTAGTGTTCCATCAACCCTATTGTGTGCCTCCTAGTTCGAGGAATGTCCCACCACTACTTCTTGTTTCCCACATTGGGCACTACTCACACGGGCTTATTAGTTCTGGTAGGACGTGTATAGGCACAGCCATGCCACACGTACCATTCCTCATCCCACATGATGTTAAACCACTCTCTCAAAACTCCATATGGATTGATTACCATTCTCATGTGGTAAGTAGGAACACTTGACCACTTTGCTTTGGTCCCAACCTAATTTTCACTTTGGGTCTCTTGACCTGAAGTGTTTCCTCTGGGGATACATGGTGTGATCTGGACTCTAAGTCCTCATTAACATCTGTTTCATAGCTACCACACCACATACTCCCTTCCTGGGATCTTCACTTTCAATACATGTCCTATCGTATGACGATAAACTACACGAGTTCATATTTCCTCAATGTCTGACACTAAACTATGGTTCTGCCCTGAAAAAGTTCAGGATTACCTATGTTAATCACGAGATGCGTCAATTTACTCTCCGGAGAGGATTCTCCCTACCGGTGTTGGTCTCTGACCACAGCGTGCCCCAAGAACTACGTTTGGATTGTTTTCAATTCTCATGGGATACGTAGGAACCCCCGTATATCTGGTCTGTGGGTCCAACCCTAGGAATAAAAATTCTCATTCCCCCCCTCTTTTTCCAGTCCCTTAACTTGAGCACTTTTGGGGAACCATGAAATTGCAGCTTTACCCTGAACAAGTTCGGGATGCCCCACGATAATGTTGGGAGGTGACAGTATCCTTTTTATAGAATTATTTTTTGGAAGTATGATTGATCCCTAATCAGACCGATGTACCCACCTAATGCATTTCCACCACAGTGGTGTAATTTCATGAGTGTTGGACTCCAGTCGAACAAAGCCATCACTCCACTCTCCACACATTGTGTGCCCTTTATTCGGATCCTCTCCCTCTTTCACGTAATCAAGAACCCCCTAACAATATGGATGCACGGTCTATGGATCACATAATTTCCTGGGCTAGCATTCCAGAAGACTAATGGATAAAATTCTGAGTTAGGACCCATGTTTTGAACATGGTCAGCGGTCGACCCTCATTTGTTATCCCCATTTCAGGCTAACACAATAAGGATATTGTGTTTTGAACATGGTCTACAGTCATTCTTAATTCTCATGACATCGCTACTGTGTTCCAAATCTTGGGTATTGTGATTCACACCTTCCATTCCCCCCTATTTGGGTTTATTCCAGTGCCCCTCAGGTCACCCCATTCGTGCACAAGAGAACACCGAGATAACGATAATTTGACTGTTCTGAGAGATTCATTCTCCAGTCAAGTCTTTGCCTTCTCATCCCGGGAATCCGAATTGGTTGTTCAGACCCTAGATACCCGATGCTTGGTCAACACTCAGATGTTTAGGCAGAATAACATGGCAAACACCCCTTGTTTCTCACATTGGGATTAATCTAGTTGAGCTGAGGGATTGATCCCTGGGTGTTTTGTGAATATAACATATGCATGTAAAACCAGTACTAATAATGAGACTCATGCATTCTATTGAATCCAAATAATAAAATCATGAAAGTAATTAGAGGCTTAGAGATCTTTATAGAACCCGAGGGTCTACCCCTCCCATGGAAGGGTTAATCCCATCAAATGAAAGTTGTCGCCCTGCCACCCTCAAGCTTATAGAATCCAGGATTTGCAGCCGCCTATTTAGTTCTTGCTCCTCCTTCGCAGAGATGGGTCGCAATCTGGGCCCACTCTATATTAGTCCAGATGATGGTCATTTCCTCAAAGGCTCACCTCAGGCCCTCTTCGGCCTCTGCCAGCTGGGCCTTCAATCCCAATATCATCCCTGACTGCACGTTAAGGGTGTCTGAGTGCTCATCCACCTGGACTTGAAGCCGTTGAACTTTGTTATCATCCTCTTGGAGTTTCTTGATGTTCACCGATTTCCTCCACTACCAGCCCACATCAAGGCTATGGTTATACTCCAGAATCTTCTCCGCCATAATATCTTAGAAAAGAATGTGACGGTGTTGGGCATCCACTCCCCCATCACTTAGTTCACGTTGTCACAAACGAATTATTTCTATCTAATATAGCCATCATGCTTGGGGAGTGTCATCAATGAATCGCTTGATCAGATTCCATGATCGACAACAGACCATTTCGCTATCCTCTTTATCAGGGGTCGTCTCGTCCCAGTCAGCGCGGTTGGTAGGCTCATATGCGGGGAACACCCTCAGGAACTCATCAGCATGGTCCACATTTGGCGGTTGATCAGGCACCACGGTACCTGAGCTATTCGATCAATCCTCATCATCAGATCCCACCTCAATAATCTCAGGCATAACCCCACTGGTGGGCCCACTAGTGATCAATAGTGCCGCAGTTCGGTCTGTCGGGATATCCGCCTCCACAATCATGAGTATTCCTCTGGGAAGGACACCGCCAGAAGCCCCGACCAACCTCTCCAAGGATCCCCATGCCATTTTAAGAACTATGCACACCAAAGAGGGATTAGACGCCATTTGACATGGTCAATGGGTGGCGATAATGAATTTGGTAAAAGAGACTTGAAGAGATCGAATCTATGGTCTCATTCATTGGTTGACGTCGTGGGGACCCCAAGGTGTGGACCCCCATATATTTTTGGAAGGTCTGAAAGCTCCGGAGGGGTCTTCTAAGGTGTCCTGGCCTCACTGGACATAGCCATTGATGCGGCCATAGGTTTGGATCCCAAAGGCCCCACACCAGTATCCACTGATGGATGTGTAATGCCCCGAACCCAGTTATCCAGAGTTGGTGCATTATTTTAATACATTGGCGTGATTGCGAGGAATCACGTCCCGAAGGACCGATCAGTTTATCATTCTTGGAAAATAGATTACATACATGAATGTTAAATTACACTTTATAACATACATTACAACATATATAGATCTTTGATAATGTCATTGTTCCCTTATCTTAAACCTATATCTCAATCATAAAACACTTCTTGGGATCATGGGAAAATAAAACATAAGAAAGGGGTGAGCTCGGATGCTCAATAAGGGTAAATAATTTAGCGGAAGCTATAACAATTTAAGGAAAGATGTGTAATAAAGTCAATTGTCTTTTAAACATAAACTTGAACATAATATGGAAAAAAAATCAAACATTACCATTTAAACATGCACATGGATATTCTACTAGTCAAATAATCACATATAATAACTAATTTTATAATGAGGGAATGTATAGTACCAGACTTTAATTTCTGTGTCAAGGCCTCGTGCCAAGACCTTGGGGCTAACTCTAACCAGACCCGAACCTGGAGAGCCTCTATAACAGGACTCGAACCTGGAGAGCCTCTGTAACCGGACTCCAACCCAGAGAGCCTTTGTAACCAGACTCCAACCCGGAGAGCCTCAATAACCGGACTCCATCCTGGAGAGCCTCTCTAACCGGACTCCAACCTGGAGGGTATGCTGTAACCGGACCCCAACCTAGAGGGCTTACATTAACCGGTCCCCAACCTGGAACATACTAGTCCAACACATTCATCTTAAGAAGAGGTTGAAATATAACATAAACATTCGTATTAAAACTTTCATACAAAATGTCAATACTTTAACCATAAAAAATGAATGGCATAAAAATAAATCATCCATAGTCAAAAATATCACAAAACCTTAAATAAAATATGGAATATTTGTATCATAATAAATCAACTTCAAACAAGTGTAAAATTTATCAAAGGATGTTGACAGAGATGAAATAAAAACTATTTGAGAGAAATATCTCTTTCTATTTGGAAATCATTTAAGAGTCACATAATTATAAAAAAACATTTATTTTAAAAATATTCTTTTAAGATTATAAGGGAAGATTCAGCGATGTTATAATAGAGGAAAATAACTTCTCCCGCCGTATAAGTTAAAAAAATACATTTTTACCTTAATTTTGTCGAAAAGGTTATAAAGTACCTTGTTTGGAAAACGATGGAAATATTAATTTCAAACCCTTTTATAAAAATTAGAACATGGGTATAAATGAATTTAACCCATAGTCTAGTAAATAGTAAAAATGTTTTGGAATACATTTTTAGGAAACATAGATGTGGATAATAAAGAGGACCCAGTAGAAAATTACGTATAAACAACATTGGATAATGAAGAGATTGTAGAATTGACCCTTACCCGGTACTTTTCCTTGGTAAAGGGTGCATTAAACTCATGTATAATAGTTTAATCATTTTTATAAAATTATACAAGAACTATATACAAAATTATGATAACATATATGATCTTCTAATAATGCTTTGTTAATAATATTTTAGTATTATCATCGTTTTGGGTGTTAACTGATTCGTTTTCCATTATATTCTTTGTTACGTGAGTCATGTTTGTTTTGGATAGGATGTTTCTTATTCATATCCAGAATAAAATCAAGTCTTTAAAGATTATTTTTAATCATAAAATAAAAATTATTCTTGAATGGTTATGATTAGGAATGAATCTCATCACGTTCGTGGAGACGGTAATCAATACATACGCACAAGCGACAATATCATTATTTTGGTATTAAAATCATAAATAATTGGATAGTATATCATATATAAAGAATCATTATCATGTTATATTTATTATTTACATCAATTATACATCATTATTATACCCATCCAAATAATAATTTATTGAATAACAACTACACCATGACGTGGAGACGGTAAGCCGTACCTATGCACGTACGGTGACATGTCACTCAAAGGATGGATAGTGTAACATCCCAGGTAAATAAAGAATAATACATTTTAATATTTATTAATATTTTTGAATTAAATATTAATTTTACTTTAAAGGGTTTTCTATGTTCGATAGTGTACCCGATACGCAACAATGAGTTTCTTTGAAATCTTATGTTGCACACTAATAATATAATAATATTATTTTAAATGGCAGTTAACACGTAGGCGTTGTATTGGCGGGAATGAATAGAAATAAATGCAATAAAATTATATATGTTTGTTAAATGTTTTTACACATATCCAATAAAATATAAAGGCATAAAATAAGAAAATAATTCAATTTTAGGCATATATACTCTAATATTCACTAAAAGGTCGATTTATCACCTTTTGATGACGAAACCTATTTAAAAATAGTTTTGGTCACTCTTATACATTATATTGGACCAAATAAAATCCTTCTTTATAATCGGGACATCAAAAGTTACTTTGTGTATGTTTTTGTTATTTTTCCGATAAAGTTCATTTTTAAGGAATAAATGAAAAATGTTGTATTTTAATTCAAAACCACATTTTAATCTAATTTATTTATATGATTAGATTATCTTTTGAATTGGTTTTACAGTGTAATTATAATATATTTTTATCATTTAATCCAATGGTGGTCATTGTAATTAATTTCACTTTAAAATTGTACTTAATCAAGTGTCACTCTTTTCATAGATATTGTTTCTTAAAAACACACTATTTGTTTTCACAACGTGAATTAATTATTAAAATTAATTAATGAAACTTATATGTTTTTAATTTTTTAAAATAGAAATAATTTTTGAATTCAGAATATCAAATATATCTTAGGGTGAATTTTTGGAATTTTTCTGAAAAACTTCAATTTTGGATGAATAGTGAAACCACTAAGTGGTGGTTAAAAACTAAATTTTTCATTTAAAAGAAACTTTACCACATATGTGAATTGAATTTCAAAAATCCGACATACATGGTTTTCATTTTTAAGTAAAATGTGGTTCAATGGGATGAAAATAATTTATTGGTGAATACTAACTTTTAAGTTTTATTAATCGCGATTAATGGTAATTAGTGTAATTTAAGGTAAAAATAATGCTATAATAATATGAAATCACCTTGAAAAGTGTCATACACTTATTGGATGAGTCATGGCCGACCATGAAAATCTGTGGGTCAATTTATGGGACCCCCTGGAGCCACATGGGTAAGATAATGATATTAATACCTTTTATTTAAAATAAAAATAAAAAATGTCACAAACATGTATTATTTTACTAAAGTAATTTTTACATGGGGTTATATAATTGATATATTTAACTAAAAATATGAATTATAAATCTAAAAAGATTTCCTACAACATGGTAATTTTTTTATAAATTTTAGACAACAAATAAATAAAATTATTTATGACACAACGATGATGCAGTGTTTACGTCATTAATGAATGATTTAAATAAATAAAAAGATAATGTTTAAAATAATATCTAACACTTGTCCAATTCTTATTGGATGATTTTATTTCTAACATGGTCCACCTTATCTTATTCTTTAATAATTTTTTGACATTTATAAACTGAAAATAATAATATAATAAAATAATAGTTTCATACTTTCTAAAAGATCCCCTCCTCTCCATTATAAAAAGACCCCACTTCCTACCCATTTCTCACACTTCTCATGACCTTTGGATCTTCCAACCTCTACTCAAATAATCTCCCAATATCATTCTCTTTATCGTAAAAGCCTTACCTTAGGCATAAATATCTTCAAGAAACCCTTTTGGTTCAAACCAAAGGGAGTTACCCGATTTAAAGGTAATATCCTCTCTTATGTTATTTTGTTTCATTTTGCTTTTAAAACCCCCTAAACTATTTTTATTCCTTTATTATGTAACAAAAATAGTAACTTGAATATACTAGGATGTTGTTATGATAAGGATTCTGGCTACACTTACACACACCTCCATCTAATGGTTAAAGAACATATTGTTTCTCTGGATGGCGAATTACTGCCTCACGAAACGATGGTTGTTCAATATTCTCTTAACACCTTTCATGGTGGACATAAATATGTCACTGTAATTATATATGATATATATTATGTTTATGTTTTTCTTATGCCTCTGTATTTTTCATTTATGTCATACCTTTATGGTTTCTATAATGGATAAATGAGATAATTTCATTTTTGGAAGTGCGGACTACCGCCCCCTCAAAGTGATTTGAATCGTTAATGCCATATGTGGGAAGTATAAAGGATGGAGTTAATAATATTATATATGATATTATAATGGAATTATAATGTACCTTTATATCATTGTGATTTCATTTTATTAAATACGAAATAGAAATGAAAGTAGCGTTCATGCGTACGTACGGCTTACCGTCTCCATGAACGGTGCATTTCATTTCTTATCTCTAAATGTTATGTACTATTATAAATACATGTATATGATGGATACATATGATATATATGATATAAAAATCATGAATATCATTCTGGATATAATGAAATTTTGACCACATTAACAACATGTAATTGTACGAAGTCCATTTTGGACTCAAGTACCAAATATCGACAAAATGAACATTATTAACTTAAATGATTACTTGATGTTTATAACATGAAAATAAGTGATAAAAAACGAATAATAAAATTTAAAAAGGTTCTTAAGCAAGTAGAAATTATATTTAGTTTATTATTCAGGAGATTAAAGATCGATCAAGTCAAGTCGGACACGAGGTAAAGGACTTTATCTCAATCTCCTTTCATTGAGGCATATTTTGTTTTATACACAACTTTATTTTATACAGTGTATAAACCCCTTTGAATTTTAATTTTATTCAAAAGGAATATTTTATACATGTATAATTTTACTAAATGACAAAATGTATGTTTCTTTTTAACGTATGTAGTGACAACGACCTTTCCGCCGCCTTGAGTATTATTTGATCTTTGGATTCCTCAACAAGCCGAAATGTTTTCAAAAGAAAATAAATAACATATACTCTTTTCTATTTTTTGGTATTGAAAATGGTTTTGATAAAGGATTTGTTATCTCAATATATTTATTTGATATATTGTGATTGAAATGTGGAAATGATTTCTTTCCTTTATATTTGTTTTATGTCTTATGATTTTATAATGGTACTTAGACATTTGACGGGTGGTTACGTGATGAACAAAATGAAAGATGGTGCCATGAATACCAGGACTAGTGGTTACGTTATAACCTCCAATGCATTGGGTATGATAATCGGCCGTATGGCTATTCCATTTATTGATATGCGTGGAAGTAGACCGTATGGTTATTCCATTTATATATGTTTATGTCCCAAGTTAACTTTATATGTTATGTGTTCTTTATATGTGTTTTATAGTAATATTTTGTTTAAACAAGGGTAAGTAATGATCTCTTATTTATTGAAGAGTATTTACTACTTCATAAAGGTGAAAAGTATTACTTATGATAAAGTATTCATGGTTTACCTGTTGTTTTGAAGAAAACTAACCGTTTTCCTTCTTTGTGTATCCCTTACTGTGCTTTTTATGCTCACCCCATGTTTTTGAAATGTTTTTCACATGACATAATTGTGGAATTGGGACAAGGATGAGATCAAGGAAAAGTCATTATATCTTAAACATGGAACTAGACATGACTTTTTTTCCAAGAGTACATGTTTTGTAAAAAATCAAAACTGTGTAGAAGTGTCTACTTTGTAATATTTTGAGATGTAATAGCTATGTCATAATTCTCTAAAACTCAAAACCTGAAAATATCCTCAATGTGAATTATTCATTTAATTCAAGATTAAGTAATGTTTTAATAATGGGTTCTTATAGTTGGTATCAGAGTTCAGTTTAGGCAACTTTAAGAGTTAGGGTATTGTTAAATAAATTCCCATAAATTAATTTATGGTAATATTGAAATGATATAGCATTTAAAGATTACCATGTTTCATTGCCTAAGATATTTCTTTTTTAAGAATGATTTTTTAAAAGGAAACCGAGCAGCTTTTCTGGGAAGTCATACAGAGGGAAATGACCTTTCAAATCAGCATCCTGAGATGGTCAGAATCAGAATTGAATAGTTTACTGCAGTGATGGCTCAGTTGATTCAGGTGATAAATGTAGGTTTTGTTTATTGGTGATATTTTGGTTTATTCCAAAAGTAAAGAGGAGAATGAAATTCATGTATGGGTTGTCTTTCAATCCTTGAATGAAAAGAAACTATTTGGGAAATTCATAAAGTGTGAGTTTTGGTTACTAAAAATTTCTTTCCTTGGTCACATTGTTTCAAAAAATGGCATAACTGTTGATCCTGCTAAATCAAAAGTTGTTGAAAAATGGTCAAGACCCAGAAATATAACCGAGATCTGTAGTTTTCTTGGTTTGGTAGTTTATTACCAGAGTTTTGTTGAACATTTTTAATGGTTATCTTGACTAATGACTAAGTTAACTCGAAAAGGTGTTAAGTTCATTTGGACAAAAGAATGTGATGATTGTTTTCTGGAATATAAAAAAAGAATGGTGAATGCTCCAGTTTTGGCACTTCCTTCCAGAAATGGTGAGTGTGTTGTCTACAGTGATGCTTCATTGAAGGGACTTGGTTGTGTCTTTATACAGAATGATCAGTTAATTTCTTATGCTTCACGTTATTTGAAAACTCATGAGTTAAATTACCACACACATGATTTGGAATTAGCTGCTGTTGTTTTTGCTCTAAAAATATGGAGGCATCATTTGTATGGAGTAAAGTGAGAAATATATACCGATCAAAAAAGTTTGAAGTATATATTCACTCAGAAAGAATTGAACATGAGACAGAGGAGATGGTTGGAATTCATCAAGGATTACGATTGTACTATTCATTACCATCAGGGAAAAACAAAAAAAGTGGCTGATGCTTTGAGTCAAAAAAGTAATGCTTCCTTAACCATGCAGCATTTTTAATGAGATCCTTTGGTTTTTGATTTGATGAACATTGGCATAGAAGTTTTTGGTGTAGGAAGTTCTTCTATTTTGTTTCAGGTGTCAGTGAGATCATCACTATCAGACAGAATTAAGCATGCACAGAAGAAAGATAGTGGGTTGTAGAAAAAGGTAGAGCTGGTTCAGAAGTGTAATTTTCCTGAATTTAACATTGATAATGATTGTGTTTTGAGGTTTGGGAAGAGATTTTGTGTGCCTTGTGATTCACAGTTGAAGAAAGAGTTGTTATGCGAGGCTCATAGTTCCCCCGTTTTCAGTTCATCTTGGTAGTACTAAGATGTACAGAGATCTGCGGGAGTATTACTGGTGGGATGTAATGAAAAGAGATATTTCTAATTTTACTGTGAAGTTTTTGACTTGTTAGCAGGTTAAAGAAGAGCAGCAGTTATCGAAAGGGATACTTCAGTCATTACTGGTGCCAGAGAGGAAATGAGAAAAATATATCCATGGAGTTTATTGTGGGATTACTAAATATATCTCGAGGTAATAATTCAATCTGGGTTATTGTTGATCGATTGACTAAATCTGCTCATTTCCTTCCTATTTGAGATACATTCTCTCTAGATCAAATTTCTCGGTTTTATGTTAAAGTGATAGTCAAGTTACATGGAGTTCTCCTCTCCATTGTATGTGATCGTGATCCCAAGTTTACTTCTAACTTTTGGAAAGGCCCTCAGAAGTCATTGGGTACTGAATTAAATTTCAGTACATCTTTTCATCCGCAATCAGATGGGCAGTCAGAATGAAAAATTCTGACCATGGAGGATATGTTACGTTCTTTCATGATGGATTATCATGGATGTTGGGACCAACATCTTTCTTTGGTTGAATTTTCTTATAACAACAGTTTTCATTCCAGTATACAGATGGCTCTATTTGAGGCATTATATTGTAAACGATGTCGAACACTAGATTTTTGGGATGAAGTAGGGGAAATGAAGCTGATGGGACCAGAACTGGTAGAAGAGAAGGAATAAAAAGTTCAGTTGATTCAGAAGTACATGAGAACAGCTCAGAGCAGGCAGAAATGTTATGCGGATAACCGGAGGAAGGATCTATCTTTCAAGGTAGGTGATCATGTTTTTTCTCTAAGTTTCTCCATGGAAAAGTGTGATGCGTTTTATCAAGAAGGGATAGTTGAGTCTGAGGTTCATTGGACCTTATGAAATCCTTGAGAAAGTTGGATTAGTTGCTTACAGAGTGGCTTTACCTCCATGTTTATACCAGGTACACAATGTTTCTCATGTTTCAATGTTGAGAAAGTATATGCCAGTTCCATCTCATGTTTTGAGCCTAGAGGTAGTTCAGTTGGAAGAGAATCTCTTTTATGAAGAACAACCAGTCCAGATTATTGACCAAAGAGAGAAAGTGTTGCAAAATAAGCTAATTTATCAGGTGAAGGTTTTATGGAAAAACCATATGGTTGAAGAGGCAATATGGGAATCTAAAATGATATGAGGGATAAATACCCACACTTATTTTAATAATTGAATAAAATTGCGAGGACAAAATTCCCAAATGGGGGTAAGGATTTAACATCCCAGGTAAATAAAGAATAATACATTTTCATATTTATTAATATTTGTGAATTAAATATTTATTTTACTCTAAAGGGGTTTCTACGTTCGATAGCATACCTGATACGCAACAATGAGTTTCTTTGAAATCTTACGTTGCACACTAATAATATAATAATATTACTTTAAATGGTAGTTAACACGTAGTCGTTGTATTGGCGGGAATGAATAGAAATAACTAAAATATGATTATATATGTTTGTTAAATGTTTTTAGATTTGTCCAAAAAATATGAAGGCTTAATATAAGAAAATAATTCTATTTTAGGCATATATACTCTAATATTCACTAAAAGGTCGATTTATCACCTTTTGATGGTGAACCCTATTTAGAAATATTTTTGGCCACTCTTATACATTCTATTGAACCAAACAAAATCCTTATTTATATTCGGGACATCAAAATTTACTTTGTGTATGTTTGTATTATTTTTCCGATAAAGTTCATTTTTAAGGAATAAATGAAAATGTTGTATTTTAATTCAAAACCAAATTTTAGTTTAATTTATTTATATGAATAGATTATCTATTGAATTGGTTTTAATGTGTAATTAGAATATATTTTTACTATTTAATCCAATGGTGGTCATTGGAATTAATTTCAATTTGAAATTGGACTTAAACAAGTGTCAATCTTTTGATAGATATTGTTTCTTAAAATCACGCTATTTGTTTTGAAAACGGGAATTAATTATTAAAATTCATTAATGAAACATATATGTTTTGAATTTTGTAAAATAGACATCATTTTTTAATTCATAATATCAAATATAGCTTAGGGTGAATTTTTGGTATTTTTCTGAAAAACTTCAATTTTTGATGAATAGTGAAACCACTAAGTGGAAGTTAAAAAACTGAATTTATCATTTAAATGAAACATTTCCACATATGTGAATTTAATTTCAAAAATACAACATACATGGTTGTCATTAGTAGTTAAAATTCAGTTCAATTGGATTAAAATAAGTTTTTGGTGAACATTAACTTTTAAGTTTTATTAATCATGATTAAAGGTAATTAGTGTAATTTAAGGTAAAAATAATGTTATAATAATATGAAATCACCTTGCCACGTGTCCTACACTTATTGGATGAGTAATGTAAGACCAATACAATCCATGAGTCAATTTATGCGACCCCATGGATCCACTTGGTTAAGATAATGATATTAATACATTTTAATTAATGTAAAAATAAAAAATGTCACAAACATGTATTGTTTTACTAAAGAAATTTTTACATGGGGTTATATAATTGATATATTTGACTATAAATATTCATTATAAATCTAAAAATATTTTCTAATATTTTTTTATAATTTTTAGAAATCAAATAAATAAAATTATTTATGACACAATGATGATGTATTGTTTACATCATTATTGAATGATTTAAATAAATAAGAAGATAATGTATAAATAAAATATCCATCACTTGTCCAATTATTATTTAATGATTTTTTTTAACATGGGCCACCTTATCTTTGACATTAATAATTTTTTTACTTTTAGAAACCGAAAAGCATTATATAATAAAATAATAGTTTCATGCTTTCCAAAAGAGCCCCTCCTCTCCCTTATATAAAGACCCCACTTCCTACCCATTTCTCACCCTTCTAAAGCCCTTTGGATCATCCAACCTCTACTAAAATAAGCTACCAATATCCCTATCTACTTCTTAGAAGCCTTACCTAAGGCTGGAAGATCTTTAAGAAACCATTTTGGTTCAAACCAAAGGGAGTTACCCGATTTAAAGGCAATGTCTTCTCTTATGTTCTTTTGTTTTATTTTTCTTCTCCAAATCCCCAAATTATTTTTATTATTTTATTTTGTAACAAAACCAGTATCTTAAATATACTAGGATTTTTTTTATGATAATTATTTGAGCTAAACTTACACACACCTCCGTCTAATGGTTAAATAACATACTGTTTCTGTGGATGGGGAATTACTGCCTCACAAAATGATGATTGTTCAATATTCTCTTAACACCTTTCATGGTGTCCATTAAGATGTCAATATATTTTTATATGATATATATTATGTTTATGTTTTCCTTATGCCACTTTATTTTTCATTTATGTCATACCTTTATTGTTTCCATAATGGATAAACGTGATAATTTCATTTTTGGAAGTGCGGACTGCCGCCCCCTCAAAGTGATTTGAATCATTAATGCCGCATGTGGGACATGTAAATGATGGTGTTATTAATATTATATATTATATTTTACTGTAAGTATAATGTATCTTTATATCATTGGGATTTAATTCCATTAAATATGAAATAGAAATGAAAGCAGTGTTCATGCGTACGTACGGCTTACCGTCTCCATGAACGGTGCATTTCATTTCTTACCTATAAATGTTATGTACTATTATAAATACATGTATATGGTGGATATATATGATATATATGATATGAAAATCATTAATATCATTCCTTATATAATGAACTTTTTACCACATGAGCAACATGTTATTTTAAGAAGTCCATTTTTGTCTCAAGTACCAAATATCGACAAAACGAAAATTATTAACATAAATGATTAAATAATTTTTATAACATGGAAATAAGTGATATAAAAGGAATAATAATCTTGAAAAAGGTTATTAAGAAAGTAGAAATTAACTTTAGTTTATTCCTCAGGAGATTAATGAGCGATGTAGTCATGTCAAAAACGTGGTAAGGGACTTCGTCTCAATCTATTTCCATTGAGGCATATTTTGTTTTATACACAACTTTCTTTTATACGGTATATAAAACCCTTTGACTTTTACTTTTATTCAAAAGGAAACTTTTCTCTACGTAGAGTTTTACTAAACGAAAAAAAGTATGTTTCTTTTTGACGTACGCGGTGACAACGACCTTCCTGCCGCTGCGAGTATTATTTGATCTTTGGCTTCCTCAACAAGCCGAAATGTTTTTAAAAGAAAATAAATAACATATACTGTTATAAGTATTTTGGTAATGAAAATGGTTTTGATAAAGGATTTGTTATGTCAATATATTTAAATGATATATTGTGATTAAAATGTGGAAATTTTTTCTTTCCTTTATATTTGTTTTATGTCTTATGACTTTATAATGGAACTTGGACATTTGATGGGTGGTTACATGATAAACCAAATGACGGATGGTGCTGTGAATACCAGGACGGGTGGTTACGTTATAACCTCCAATGCATTGGGTATGGAATTCGGCCGTATGGCTATTCAATTTAGTGATATGTGTGGAAGTCGACTGTATGATTATTCCATTTATGTATATTTATGTCCCAAGTTACCTTTATATGTTATGTGTTCTTTATATGGGTTTTATGGTAATCTTTTGGTTACCAAAGGTTAAGTAATGATCTTTTATTTAGTGAAGAGTATTTACTACTTAAAAAAGGTGAAAATTATTACTTATGATAAAGTATTCATGGTTTACCTATTGTTTTGAAGAAAACTAACAGTTTTCATTCTTTGTGTATCCCTTACTGTGCTTTTAATGCTCACCCTAAGTTTTTGAAATGTTTTTCCCTGGACATAATTGTGGAATTGGGTCAAGGATGGGATCAAGGAAAAGTCATGTTGTCTTAAACATGGAACTAGAAATGAATCTTTTTTTCATGAGTTCATGTTTTTAAAAAAATGGAAACTGTTTAGAAGTGTCTACTTTGTAATCTTTTGAGATGTAATAGTTATGTCCTAATTCTCTAAAACTCTAAACCTAAAAAGATCCTCAATGTGAATTATTCATTTAATTCAAGATTAAGTAATGTTTTAAGTCTGGGTCCTTATAGATATAATAATGAATATGGTTGTTACATATTTATAATAACCTCATAGTATATAGAATCCACTGAAGTTATTATTTTATAATGGAAAAAACATGCAAAGAATAAGTGGAAGAAGAAAAGAACTTGAAAGAGGTGATGAAATATTTACCTCTTCTTTGGGTTCTTCCTTTTGATTTGATCAAAATGGCTCTTTATGTTGGCTTTATGACTAATGGAAGGCCTCTAGGATGAAGGGAGGACATTTGAGAGTGAATTTGGGTAGGAGTTGGCTGATCCAAATGGAATTGAAGGTGCGAATTAGAGAGAAGGGGGAGTGCCCTTTTATAAGAGGGGTGAGGTTCACTTTAGGAAAATCATGAAATATTATTTTATAATAAAGTCATTTTCGGTTTTTAATGGATCAAAAAATATTTATTCAGAGGATAAGGTGGGGATGGGTCGAAAAACACTCAACCAATATGTTTTAGATAGCTTTATGTCACCATATAAACTTTATCCTTTAGATTTAACTCTTAGTTAAATAGTTTGACATTTAACATGTCTCTTTGTATTAATATATTATATAGTTAATAAACTTACAATAAAATGCCAATCGAACCCCAATTGGTTCATTAATGTCATATATATTATTATATAAGTCTTTTGGCAGAACCATATATTTTTAGGACCATTATTTCAATTAATAATATAATATTTGTTTTAAAAACTATTTTATGTCATTTTTTACACTATTTGGTATTTTGTATTTTATAAATTCATAACAGCATTATTACTTCAAAAAGAATTCATCTAAACAACCCTAATATGTCATATTAACATATAAAATCAGTGGAATTCATAAAAAGTCTCTAATTATATTTATTTGGTTATTTATAATATCAATTATTTTAATATTTCATTTATACGGTAATTACTGCATCATCATTGTGTAATAAATAAATTTAATTATTTAATTTCTAAAAATTATAAATAAAATACCATTATGTAGTAAAGATTTTTATCTTTATAAGTAATATTTATAGTCTAATTTATCTTATGTATAACCCTATATTAATTTTTTTAGTTATTAAACTTTGATTATAAGTCTTTTAATTCTCCTTTAAATAAAATAATAATAAATGTCCTAATCTAATCTAAGTGGACCTAAAGGATCATATATTATTCTTAAAGTTGTTTTTGGGTCTAATTAAACTTATCCAATTGAATTAGGGTATGTGTTAGGGTAATAATAATATCATTTTTACCTTTAATTACCCTATTTACTTTTAACTATGGTAAATAAAAGTCAAAAGTTACTATTCACCAAAAATTATTTTTATCTTATTGAACCATATTTTATATAATGATACCAATCGTGTCTCTCATATTTTTGATATTCAATTCACAGAATCGGTAAAATTTATTTTTATGCAAATTTGCAAATGGTCCTAGGAGGTGGGTAAAAGAGGGTAAAAAGTTCAAAAAAATTTTTATATATCTAAAGTTTTTATAAAATTATTCCAATTAATTACATTGAACTTATATGGGTATTAAAATTATATTTTAACCTAAAATAAATTTAAATAAAATAAATAATTATTTAACCAAAAATTCGGTTTTAAACTGTCACTTAGTGTTTTTCACTATTCATCAAAAATTAAAAGTTTTCAGAAAAATACCAAATATTTACCCTAAGATAAATTTGATATTATGAATTCAAAAATGAAGTCTACTTTACCAAATTCAAAACATAGAATTTGTATTTATTAATTTAAAATTAATTCCCCCTCTCAAAACCAAGAGGCGTATTTTTTAAGAAACAATAACTATCAAAAGATTGACACTTGTTTATGTCCAATTTCAATGTGAAATTACATACAATGAAAAGAATTGGATTAAATGGTAAAAATATAATCTATTTATAATTCCAAACAATTAAAATATATAATATAACTCTATAAATTATTTTCATTTAAAAAGTTGTTTTCAGTTAAAATATAGTATTTTTCACTATTCACCCAAATATGAAAGTTATCAAAAACACCCCAAAAATTTATTGAAACTAAATTATTATGTCCTGATTCAAAATAAGATGTTTATTTTGTCAAATTGAATATATAAAAGTTTCAAATATTGGATTTAACAAGGGTTCACCATTATAATGCGGTAAAAGTGCATTTTTTTTAAAAAATTCTTCTTTTACCTGAAAAAATGAATTAGTTATTACATTATGTCTAAGAAACTCATAATATGGATTCTAAAATTATAAGTATTATATTAAGTGAAAAATTCAGTTAATACTATTCATAACCTCTTTTGAACGGCTAGTTTGGTATGTCGTGGTGTGCTTAAACTGAGTGTTGCGTGTAGTGCAGGTTATTGAATTACTTTGAAGAAATAATGTACAATGAAATATTGGGGTTGTTACATTCTTCCCTCCTTCAATAAATTTCATCCTCAAAATTTGGAAATTTTCTTCAAAAATAAAAGGTTTAAAATAGAAAATACATTTGTGGGAAAGCCCACATCGGAAATTGGGTTAATAAAATTTAGTGTTAATAAGAGGAAAAGGCAAATGAAAGGGTCACCACCAAATTATGATCTCAAATAGGAGAAAATTTGTGGAAATTACTGACACATAATTGGAGGGAAAACATAAATATTTATAGGGAGTTATTGACGTTATCAATCACAAAAAAAGTATAAAACTGAGGGACTCAAATCCTTCAATCTATGAAGATTTAAAATACCATCGGTTCAACAAAACATAAGGTATTAGGATAACACATTTTTGGTTTTAGGATCCCTTCCCTAAAGATTAAGAATTAATTTACTCATAGAATAAGTGGACAAATTTTATACAGATATATATATATATACTAGACAAGTATAGTTTCATCTTTCAACTAATTACTACCACAAAATCATCTTTCACTTCAAAATATTTCAAAAAATGTATTCTATTTATCCTAATTGTATAGGGTTCCAAAAATAATGAATTTATAATTCACCTATCAGACCCTTTAAAAAAACTAGATTTTACAATCCAGGGACTTCACGTAGTCCAGTAGTAGGTGATAAATCTCAATCGCACGATAGTTGTGGGTTTGATTCCCGCAACTTTGTCCGACATGACGGATTGCCACACAGTCTGTGTGTTGTCCTTTTTATAGTAATCCTAAAATAACCTTAACAATAGTATCTAATTCCAAACATAATCCATTCCAACCATTAGACTTATCCAAAATACTTCTATCAAAACACACAGTCCAAAATTTATAAGGAAGTTAAACACAATGAAGATCCTTTTTTCCACGTAATAACATTTGAAAACCTTCATCATGTATTTCTTTAAAACTTGGTAACACCCTGAATTACCATAAAACCTTAATGATTACATTCATTCTACCTTATCCTTTATATAATACTGGATATATTCCTTATTTCCAAAAATATTGAATATTTCAACAATGATGAAATAAAAAAACTATTAATCAGTTCCAAAGAAGTCAAGAATATCCAATTTATTTTATCCAAGTCAACCATCTCTTATTCGAAAATCACTACCTCAGTATCAGAACCATATCAAGGATTACCTTTCCTTCAACCATGTATTTTACAAAAAGCGTAGCTTACTATTATGTCACTTTTCTTAGAACCATATAATCTCAAATCCTCAATAAAATAGTACTGCAGTACAATCCTTACTTATCTATGTAATTCATATAACTAGTATATTGTCGATATAACACTAAAATGAAATAATTCTACCATAAAAATATAAGAACACTAGTCATTCCTCTTCATCTGAGGTAGTATCATAACTTGATTATTATCCAATAACATTATTTACGGTATACTCTGATGACTGAGACATTGATTAGTGTAGTGTCCCGACACCTTAGAGATGATGCATTTTACATTTGAAACCTTTTTCTTACCCTAATAATCACATACTTGGTGTCCTTTTTCTCCACACTTATAACAAACTCTCATTCCATTCAAGAATTTACCTAGGTGATTATTTTCACATTTATCACATATGGGAAAATCCTTCTTTCCCCTCTTCCCTTTATCCATCTTTATCTCTACCATCCTTTTCTTCTCTTGCTTCACTTCAAAGCCACAGGACTCAAGGAATTATTTACATATCTTATTAACACATGATATTATTTATTCATATGATGAGAATATGTGGGAGACTATTTCCCTTTTAATTGCTGGCTTAATACCATGAAAGATATGATCCTTCATAAATATTTCGATCATGCGTATTGTTGGAATTTTCATTTCTTCTACTAGGAGCCATTTCTTAACAATGGAATACACTAGGTTAGTTTATGAATTGCAATTCATAACCCCAAACTTGTAAAATACCAAACATAAATTGAATAGTTTATGGATATAATCCATAATCAAAAAAATGTTTTCTTTAAGGAAGTTTTTTCTCCTAAATCCTTCATAATGGCTTGTAATGGAAATGTGAATTATCATAAACATGTCCCCCTGGAGTGTCGCAACCAAGAGTGCAGCAAGGCCTGTTGTCATGCACCAGTTCTCGTCTGAGTCTAGCTCAAAGCGGTGTTTTCTGGTTTTACCCCTAGGTACATGTGTGCCAGAGCCACCTCTACCTACTTATATCCTGACATGGATGTATTTCTTGGAAAACTCATAGAATATCTACGGTACCAAAATTCATGGAAGTTATTCTATACTAATCCTCAAAGTCTATCTTAGGGTAATGTTCTATAATCAGAGTTTAACTAACTCTATTTCTAAGGTTGTTGCTAAACTTTCTATAATACCAATTGTAACTCCCTGAACCCAGTTATCCAGAGTCAGTGCATTATTTTAATACATTGACATGATTACGATAAATCAAGTCCCAAAAGACTTATCAGTTTCGTATTCTTGGAAAATAGATTACATACATGAATGTTACATTAAACTTTCTAACATACATTACAACATAGATATTTCTTTGATAATGTCATTTTTACATTATCTTAACCCTACATCTCAATCATAAAACACTTCTTGGGATCCTAGGAAAATAAAACATAAGAAATGGGTGAGATCAGATGCTTAGTAAGGGTAAATAATTTAGAAAAAGATAAAAACTTTTAAGACAAGATGTGTAACAAAAACAATATCCTTTAAAACATAAACTTGAACATAATATTGAAAAAATAAATCAAATATTACCATATAAATATGCACATGGATATTCTACTAGTCAAATAATCACTTGTAATAACTAATTTCATAATGAGGGGACGTACAATACTAGACTTTAATTTCTTTGTCAAGGCCTCATGCCAAGACCTTGGGGATAACTATAACCAGACCCCAACTCAGAGAGCCTCTATAACCAGACTCCAACCAAGAGAGCCTCTGTAACCATATTCCAACCCGGAGAACCTCTGTAACTGGTCTCCAACCCGAAGAGACTATGTAACTAGACTCCATCCCAGAGAGCCTCTATAACCGAACTCCATCTCTGAGGGTCTTCTGTAACCGAACCCCAACCTGGAGGGCTTAATTTTATCGGTCCCGAACCCAGAGCAAACTAGTCCAAACACACTCATCTTAAGAATAGGTTGAAATATGACACAAACATTCGTATTAAATCTAGCATAAAAAATGTCAATACTTTAACCATAAATTATGAATGGAATAAAAAGAAATAATCCATAGTCAAACATATCACAAAACCTTAAATACAGTATGTAATATTTGTTTCATAATAAATCAACTTCAAACAAGTGTAAAATTTATCAAAGGATGTTTACAGAGATGAAATAAAAACATCTGAGAGAAATATCTCTTTCTATTTTTAAATTATTTAAGAGTGACATAATTATTAAGAAATAATTTATTTTGAAAATATTATTATAAGCTTATAATAGAAGATTCGACGATGTTATAATGGAAGAAAATAGCTGCACCCGCCGTATAAGTAAAAAAAAGACATTCTTACCTCAATTTTGCCGAAAAGGTTATAAAGTACCTATTTTGGAAAATGACAGAAAGATTCCTATCACACCATTTTATAAAAAGTCAAACAAGGGTATAAATGACATTAACCCATAGTCTAGTAAATAGTAAAAATGTTTTGGAATACATTTTTACGAAACATGGATGTGGATGATAAAGAGGTCCCAATAGATAATTACGTATAAACAACCTCATATAATGAAGAGATTGTAGAATTACCCCTTACCATGTACTTTTACTTGGTCGAGGGAATTTTAACCTCTTGTATAATAGTTAAATCATTTTTATTAAATTATAAAATTACCATATAAATAATTATGATATCATATATGATCTTCTAATAATGTTTTGTTAATGATATTTTAGTATTATCGTCATTTTGGGTGTTAACTGATTCGTTTTCCATTATATTCATTGTTACATGAGTCATGTGTGTTTTGGATGGGATGTTTCTTATTCATATATAGAATGATATCAAGTCTTTAAACATTATTTTTAATCATAAAATGAAAATTAGTCTTGAATGGTTATGATGGGGAATGAATCTCATCGCGTTCGTAGAGACGGTAATCCGTACGTACGCACGAGCGACAATGCCATTCTTTGGATATTAAAATCATAAATAATTGGATGGTATATCATATATAAAGAATCATTATCATGTAATATTTTTTATTTACATCAATTATACATCATTATTATACACATCCAAAAAATAATTTATTGAACAACAACTACACCACGACGTGGAGACGGTAAGCCGTACGTACGCACGTATGGTGACATGTCACTCAAAGGATGGATAAAATAATGAATATGGTTGTAAAAAATTTACAATAACATCAAAATATATATAATATACTGGATTTATTATTTTATAATGTAAACAACAAGGAAAGAATAAGTGGATGAAGAAAAGAACATGAAAGAGGTGATTAAATATTTACCTCTTCTTCGGGTTCTTCATTTTGATTTGATCAAAAGGGCTCCTTAGGTTGGCTTCTTGACTAATGGAAGGCCTCTAGGATGAAGGCAGGATAGTTGAGAGGGTATTTGGGTAGGGTTTGGCTGAGCCAAATTCCTTTGAAGGTATGAATTAGAGAGAAGGGGGAGTGCCCTTTTATAAGACGGGTGGGGGTCACTTTATGAAAAATCTTGAAATATTATTTTATAATAAAGTCATTTTTAGTTTATAATGTCTCCAAAATGATTTATTTAGAGCCTAAGTTCAGGATGGGTCTAGAACCACTCAACCAATATGTTTTAGACAGGTTTAGGTCACCATATTAACCTTAACCTTTATATTTAACTATTAGTTAAATAGTTTGACAATTTCCATGTCTCTTTGTAGTTTTATATTATATGGTTAATAAACCTACTATAAAATACCAATAGAACCCCAATTGGTTCATTAATGTCATATATATTATTATATAAGTCTTTTGGCCAATCCGTATATTTTTAGTACAATTATATCAATTAATAAAATAATATATTTTTAAAAAACTATTTTATGTCAATTTTGACACAATTTGGTATTTTGTATTTTCTAAATTCATAATAGCATTATTACTTCAAAAAAAATTCATCTAACCAACCATAATATTTCATAGTATCTTATAAAATTAGTGTAATTCATAAAAAATCTCAAATTTCTTTTATTTGGATATTTTTAATATCAATTATTTTAATATTTCATTAATACGGTAATTACTGCATCATCATTGTTTCATAAATAAATTTAATTATTTAATGTCTAAAAATTATAAATAAAATACCATTATGTATTAAATATTTTTATCTTCCTAATGAATATTTATAGTCTAATTTATCTTATGTATAACCATATATTAAAAATGTTTTAGTTATTAAACATTGATTATAACTCTTTTAACTCTTCTTTAAATAAAATAATAATAAATGTCCTAATCTAATCCAGGTGGACCTAAAGGATCATATTTTATTCCTATGTTTGTTTTTGGTCTAATTACACTTAGGCAATAGAATTAGGACATGTATTTGGGTAATAATAATATCATTTTTACTTTTAATTACCCTATTTACTTTTAACCGTGGTAAATAGAAGTCAAAAGTTACTATTCACCAAAAATTATTTTTTTCTTATTGAACCATATTTTACGTACTGATATCAACCGTGTCTCTCAGATTTTTGAAATTCAATTCATAGAAGTGGTAAAATCAAGTTTTATGCAAATTTGCAAATGCTCCTAGGAGGTGGGTAAAAGACGGTAAAAAGTTCAATAAAATTTTTATATATATAAACTTATTATAAAATTACTCTAATGAATTACATTGAACATATAAAGGTATTACGTGTCTATATTTACCTAAAATAAATTTAAATAAAATAAATAATTATTTAAATAGATATTCAGTTTTAAACTATAACTTAGTGTTTTTCACTATTCATAAAAAATTGAATGTTTTCATAAAAATACCAAAAATTAACCCTAACCTAATTTTGATATTCCAAATTCAAAAAATAAGTCTATTTTACCAAATTCAAAACAGATAAGTCAAATTTATTAATTTAAAATTAATTCCCGTTGTCAAAACCAAAAGGCGTATTTTTTATGAAATAATAACTATCAAAAGATTGACAATTTTTTATGACCAATTTCAAAGTGAAATTAATTACAATGACCAGGATTGGATTAAATGGTAAAAATATAATCGATTTGTACTTCTAAACCATTAAAATGTATAATTTAACACTATAAATTATTTTGATTGAAAATGTTGTTTTCAATTAAAATATAGTATTTTTCACTATTCACCCAAATATAAAAGTTATCAGAAAAACACCAAAAATTTATTGAATTTAAATTCTTATGTACCGATTCAAAAAAAGATGTTTTTTTAAATTGAATATATAAAAGTTTCCAATATTGGAGTTAACAAGGGTTTACCATTACAAGGCGGTAAAAGTGCATTTTTTTGAAAAATACTTCATTTATGAATTAGTTATTACATTATCTCTAAGAAACACATAATATGGATTCTAAAATTATAAGGATTATATAAAGTTCAAAATTCAGTTAATACAATTCATAACCTCTTTTGAACGGCTAGTTTGGAAAGCCGTGGTGCTCTTGAACTCGGTATAGCGTGTAGTGAAACTTATTGAATAATTGTGAAGAAATAACATACTATGAAATATTTGGGTATTACAGGATGAGAATGGGTTCTGTGTATGAGACTCTCCTGTATAATTCAAGTATTAGCAAGGAGCCCAAAACGAACTGGGAGTAGACCCTGAGGAAGGGGCTTGGGATTTTACCTCAAGGGCCTCCGAAAATTCTTCGAGGTCTGAGTCCTGGTCGCCGACTTCAACCTCCTCCAATGGGCTCCCTCTACCAGCCTCGTCCTCCCAGGAGGACTCGTCAGATTATTATGGCAGAGGGAACCACTCTCTTAGTTCAGGGGAGGACAATTGCGGAGGGACTGTGCGATCCAGCAGCTTCTTGACACAATCTATCATTGGACATGTGGCACCCTGAGAATTCACAAAGTCCCCCAGCTCTTCCATGTATTGCTCCGCCTTTTCCCGGGACACTGCAAAGCCGGCCCTGATAGGGCCTATCATGGTTCAAGTGTTTCCACATCTCGGGCGGGCTGAGGAATTGCCGGTTGACATCCCAGATGTCCCAAGCCTCCAGGAAGACATCATTCTCTGACATGTCTATATGGCGCAACTGCATCCCCAGAGGCTGTGTGGGTATCCTGCAGAACCCTCTCGGTGGTCACCCCTTTGGATGACTCTGTTCTCCTGAATCCTCCAGGTCTGCTACCGCTGTAGGATCTATCACCGCTTCCTCACCCTCAACTGGTGCAGGTCTCGCCTCCATGGAAGCCCCGACACCGTGAGATGCCCTTTCCACCTTTTGGCCACGACCATGGGGTTGAGGAGTCTCACTATCACTGACCCAAATGGTTGGATGCTTTAACATCTCCCCCGGGTAGGGCGCCTCCCAGATTTGGGTAGACTCTTTTACCAACTAGAAGGTAGCATTAGGCGGAGGCAGCTCGTTTCACATTTTCTCATCCTCCCGTGTGAACATGAGCCACATCTGCCTCATAACACATAGGTGTTACTCGTGGTGCACCCCTAGATAGACCGTCGAGGTCAGTCGCTGCATGCACTGAAATTTCTGGTAAAATTGGTGCGGGGTGTACGGCTCACAGAGGGGCTCACGGTCCACCCTTTCCACCAGGACTCCACCTCAAAAGGCCAAGAGATAAGACCAGTGCTCTTCCTTTCCATGGTTGTCATTAGTAAAATAACCCATTGGCAATAGAAACGGGTGAAAGTTGAATTCCTCCCCCTCCACATCCGATTCAGTACCAACGTTGATGTTAGCTTGGCCAGAAAGCTTCCCGCAATGTTCAGAATAGAGGGATTGATGTTCAACCCCAGAGGCGATATGGGGTTCTGGTACTCATAAACCCCCCTAACATGGGCAGCTATCCACCCATACCAGAGGTGGAATGGACCACAAATTCATTGTGGCCTCTTTCCCTCACTGGCATGCAACAACATCTTGTATAGCTTGGAGGGCATCGGGATCCCGAGGTTGACTCGCCTTCCCATCTACAAAATGGAATCCATGATAAATGTGTTGGGTTGCACACCCATGTTTGTATCCCTCACCAGTAGGATCCAACTACAGATGAGAGCCACGATGAATTAGGACAACCTGACTATTGGCTGCTGCTTAGTGCTGACGATGAATCCCCAGGTTTTCCATAGGCTGTCCTCCATGAGGTACCAGTACGAGTGCTCCTTTCCTTGTTGATCCCCCTTTGGGAATGTCCAAGGCCTCACCAGAAGCTGCCTGCCTTCAAGGAAGTCCATAAACATCTTGAACCACTGCCTGAAATGGACATCCCTCACGACTTCTTTGTCCTCTCCCAGTACCAGCTCCATCAACTCCATCACCAGCCATGGCATTTTCTATGGATCCTCCCATGAAATCATTATGAGGATGAATTCATCATACATCACCCCCAATATTGGGACACCTAAGATCTGGTGCACACCCCACAAGCTGATACCTACATCCCCATGGTGTAGGTGGAAGGTGTTGGTCCTTGATGACCACCTACTCAGCAGCTCCAGCATCAGCTGCTTCGGATGATAAATGTGAATATGGGAAGCCCAAGACGCATCATATTGGCCCACTCTCATCATATCGGCCGCAAACTCTTCACATGAGGCACCTACCTAGAATGCCCAAACCCAATCATCTGTGAAGTTTCCGCCCTGGAGAAGGTCCCACTCCTCAGACCATCCCTTCCTCGGGTTCCTCAAGGCTGCCTTCAAGATTTTCTGGTACAGAGAGGGGATGTCTCTGGCTGCAATGCCTCCCCATCCATGTTGTTCAGGTGGTTATACATGCAATCAACATCGACGGGCAGATAGTCTTCTTGGACATGGCCGTCAGCCGCCCTAAACCATTGTCACTGACACGACGTACTCCTAAACCAGAATTCTAGCTCGTCCCTACTTACTTCATGAATAAAGACATCATCTCTCATCCTGAATAAATACAAAGGAAACCTCTTGTATAGTGTATAGTTACTCTGGCTCTCCGATAGAAGCTCCACCAATGACCTGGGGTTAGAATGGCTCCGTATTAACTCCCCTAGGCCCAAGTTGTTCACCATATCCTCCCTTCGGGAAGTGGTCGTAAGGACCCCCCATGGAATCCTCTTGATGAGCCATTCAATTATAATTTTGAGTGTTTCCTATGTTTGGTTCGTTAATCCCTTTCGTGGCGCAATGTCACAGAGCTCGTTCGAAAAGAGATTCATGGAGCCCTGCCCTAACCTTCCAAAAGAAAGTTTCTAGGCACTATCACAGAGTCGGAGACATGCTTTGTTCCTTGAAGAAAAAGCTCTGATTCGCAGAGAGCAAGTTTGGAGCACACAGAGCTTCAAGAATCAGAAGCGCTATGATCTAAATACGCATCCATGCCTCGTCGATCTTCGCAGTGTGCCCAACTAGCACGTCACCTATCCGCATAGCGAGACCTCTTCACGGAATAGATTCGTGGAAAGTGAGAGATTTTGGAAAATGACCCTCATACTTTGAACCTTTATTTCTTCTTGGCTCCAAGTCTGTGGGGGGGGGGGTGGAATTTGTTGAGTCCAAAAAAATTGGGAAGATGAATAATAAGAGGTACGCCTCCCAGTCTGCCCTGCAGAGCCATTTCGCGGAGCCCCATGGCCCCCCTCTCAGCACAGAGCATGGAGGCGGTCACAGTCCACAAGCCATTTTGATGTTCGTGACCCTCTGTGGAGTAATGATTCAGTTACCATCTGAAACCACATTTGATGTTCGCGACCTGCCGCGCAGCAAGGAGGCGGTAACGCTTCACGACCGCATTTGACGTTCGCGATCTTCTGTGAAGCTAACTCTCTCTTCGTACTGAGCGAGCTCTACTTTAAGGCTCCTCTTGCCTATAAATACAGGTCTCCCCTCGAGCCTAGAGGAGGGGGCATCCGACCTTTCACCTTATGAGCTCTCAAATTGCGAAGCACCTCTTTCTCTGCAAACCATGAGTTCTTCAAGGTAATTCTGCTTTGCGAAGTGCCTCCCCCCTTTCCTTAGTTGAGAACCTATTCCGAGAGGGATGCATTTTGTGAAGCCCATGGGCCTTCAAAAAGGAAGGAGATACCCATAGGGAATCGGGTTGTGGTGAAGAATTTATTCTTAGCAAAACACCCACTACACAAACATGACCTGTATGCAAAGGAAGGGTCACTGTGCTTCGTGAAGCACATTGCTTCACGAAACCCTACTTCGTGAAGCACATTTCTTCATGAAACCCTTTTTTGTGAGGCACCCCTACTTCACAAGTAATTGCTTCACAAATACCTTTCCACTTGGTGAAGATCCTCCCATATTCACCTATTCCCTATGCCTATCCTAGGCAACTTCACTTCGCAAAGCACATCCCTTCACGAAGCCCCTCCACTTCATGGAGCACCAGTGATTCACAAGGCTTCTACTTAAGGACCCTTTTTCTCTACAACTACTTTTCCCATGCGGCCCTTCTGGTTCGCATGAAGAAACTTCAAAGCCCCATGGACGATACCTCCTATTGCGTTTCTTCGCCTCATTCTTCTTTGCATAGGAACGCTAATAGCTATTGCTTCTTCGCATAGCCATGCTAACATGGACCCTCCAATGATTCGGTCCATAACACCCCCCAACCACAGCGTTGCCGGTCCCTTCACTTCACTAAGGTGTAGAGGGTGCCGGTTATGTAAGTCCTAGGGGTGCGGAGTAAACCCACCTCATCCGAGCTTCAAGACGTTAAACGACCAAGCACCTTCGTCCTCAACACATGATGTTAAACTATGGCCTCACCCCATGCATCATACATGGGGTACCCCACATTGTACATTCTCTACGCCCACTGGTCTCTAAGGGAGTGAAATAAATCCTCAAATGGAATTAGATCCTATTTATTGGAGCGGAATCTGTCCACAGGGGAAGGGAAACCTCCCTGGTGTATGCCCGTAGATTTTATTGCAGGAGGTAGCATCCCTGCTCCACCTCTCTTCCAGGGTGACAAATCCCTCTCCCACTGGGCTTTTTCACCACCTGGGCCTCCACCCTGGAGTAAGTCCCAATATCTATCACCATGGGCTACTAACCACGAGTAATCCCCTATTTCCACTTTGGGTCACAAACCATGCATGAGCCCCACTTCACTTCCCATGGACACACCATTCGTGACGCGATCGTTAGGTCGTTCCTGTCTCATTTTTCTCACACCGAGAATGACTCACGTGGGTTTAGAGCAAGCATCAACCATGACATCATCTCCGGGAAGCCTAGAGTGTAATCCCCAAACACCATCTTGACCTGTGTGGTCTTGGATCCTTGCCAAGGCGAGGTACGTAGGATGTTTTCTTGGGGTTCAAGCCTAACAACCAGTCATTCTGACCATTTTCACATTGGTTCACCAACACCATGTGAAGCCTAGAGTGTAATCCCAACACCCATACCTGAACTACATGGTCTTCGATCCTTACCATGGAAAGGTACGTAGGAAGCCTCCCCGAGGTTCAAGCCCACCACCCATTGGTTCCGAATCCCTTCACGCCGGTTCCCACACCACCTGAACTATGAGGTCTTTGATCCTTTCCATGGAAAGGTATGTAAGAAGAATCCATGTGGTTCAATCCCACCATCTATCTGGGCCCAGGTCCTCCTTCACATCGGTTCACCCTTTTCCTGCATGACGTTAAACTGTGAACCTCAATTAGCGGTAAGCCATTATATCCCCCGGTCAGTGGTAAGCCATTGTTTCCCCCAGTCAGCGGTAAGCCATTACACCCATACCCGAAATACGTGTACTTTGATCTGTGCCAAGGAAGGGTATGTAGGACACCTCCCTGAGGCTCGATCCCAACAAACATTGTACCCCAGGTCCTCCTCTACGTCGGTTTACCGACCCCCACCCCAAATGAACTTCGTGGGTTTGATCTTTTTCTCCTAGATAAGGTACGTAGGAAGCCTCCCTAAGGTTCGATCCCATCCAACGGTAAGCCATTGCGACTCCATTCAGTGGTAAGCCATTGTAAACCCCGTCTGGCAGTAATCCATTGAGACTCTATTCAGCGGTAAGCCCTTGTCAACCCCGTCCAGCGGTAAGCCGTTGTGACTCCATTCCGCGGTAAACCATTGTCAACTCCATCCAGCGATAATCCGTTGTGACCCCATTCAGTAGTAAGACGTCGACATCCCCATCAAGCGGTATGCCGTTGAAATCCCCAATCAATGGTAATCCTTCATTAGATCAACTACGAGGACTTTGATTCCCTATCGTGGGGGTACATAGGAAGCCTCTTTGAGGCTCCAACCCAAATTTATCATCATCCTCATGGAGGTTCTATCCCATCCACAATTCAATTCATTCAAACACTCCATAATCGATCTAGATTCTTACCTAGGCCGCCACACCCCAGTGAGTTCATGACAACTCACCCCCAACATCGGTTTTCCCTCCAGTGGTGGCACCCATATGATCCACTTTAATCAGTGTACTGATCAGTCCGATCTGTCTCCGCCGGATGTTAAACATGAAGCATACCCTATGTTAAACATGATAAGCTAAGGAAAACCTCAGATACATGCCTATGGAATATGATTCCCCATATTCGACGTGGGATTCCTCAGGATTACGCACCCTCGAGAATCCCTATAATAAGGGGAAGAAACCCAGATGCGCTAGTGTTCCAACGTCTAGACATGCCAGTGATATCCAACGTGATTACTCCCCTGACCGAAGGTTGCTTCCCTGACCAGACCCTTTGGAATGTCCCAACAGAAGTAGTGTAATTAACTGGTGTCCATGAAGATATGGCACTAGGAATAGTTTCATGAACAACGTCTTAAATATATATGGGGGACCTGGAATAGGTGACGAGTTCCGAGGAGGAATCCACGGAAGGGACAACCGACATCCCATCATCCCATTTCAATCAAGGAGAAACCATCCCTGAATAAGGAAAAAATACTACCCCCTTTGGAAATCTGGAATGTGGGGCAATGAATCCGTGCCTTTTGTACTCAAGCAGACGGATGCACGCGCCCCAACGAAAGCATCAGAAAAAAATATGGGATGAATATTATGATTATTATTGTGCCATTTAAGGGTTAATTGATATTCTTAATGCTTATTTCTATAATATGGTTAGATTTGAGAACAACTCAAGGTATTTCTAAAAAAATTCAATGTGAAACTATTTTAAATATCACTTTCATACTAGAGTTATTAGTTTTAATTGAGAAATACCTTGTGTTTATTCATGTTGGTGTCATTATAGGATTTTCCTCACACACTCTATGTGCCATTGGTCATATTAAGACTAGGTTTTTTCAGGATATATATAAATTTAAGGGAACCTTGTAGTTCAATGAATACTCTTGATTAACTTTTCTGTGGTTGGTTTTGGATTGGGGAGACTATGGTCTCCTAGAGTTCGGCTTATGAAAAGCATTTTGGATTTCTGGATTGTTGGGATTTTATACATCAGTCTTAATAGACGTGATACTATCAAAAGTTTTTTATGTTAAATTTGATATTTTTTACATATTTCTTTTAGCTAAATTATGAAGTGATTCTAGTTATTTTATACGTATTTAGTTATTACTTCATATATTATGTTTGGATATTTTTATTATTGAGACTACTTATTAAATGGAATGCACATCCAAGTTATAGATGAGTCATGTAAGATTTTAAAGAAGAACATGTGTTAAATTATTTGGATTTTGTTGGTAAAACCATCCTTAAAAGGTTTAAATAGATACCCTATATCTTTTCACCATCTTTGGTGATCACAAATGCACTTCTGGCCCCTTAGTGAGATAGGTAGGGTGATGTGTCGAGTATACCTAGTCCAATTTGTTATAATATCTTATCATATCACTCTTTTTATTTGGCGGTTTGTTGTAGTAAATACATATTCCCATTGACTCTTGAGAGGTGAGTGTTCAAGTGTCCCTTTAAAACTATCTATTATTAAAAAACATGTGTTACCATGGTTGTTCAAGACCTGTTTCATGTAATTGTGTTGGATTTGGTGCCTTAGAACAAAAGTTTGTGTACTTTATGATAATCAGTATTTAGTTTTATGAATACTAATAAAATCCTTATCACATCATAATTTTTCTTCTATATAACATAGTATGTGATAATTCCCAAATAGTGGCTATCTCATTAAAAGGTCATAACAGTTCCTCTCTATGATGAGAGCCTAGAAGTGCTGTGAAATTATTTTTCAATATAGATATGTTCTATTTCTAAATGAAATCATTTTAGGGACACAATTTATATAGGATATTAGTTTTGAATACTCATAAGGACTATGAGGCACCTTACCATGGTTTATGCCCTTGATAATATTTAGTGTAGAAAATTATGAGAACATGACATGCTAGTAGAAAATTCTATAATTATATAATTA
The DNA here is from genome assembly GCA_963277665.1 of Viscum album. Taxonomy (NCBI): domain Eukaryota; kingdom Viridiplantae; phylum Streptophyta; class Magnoliopsida; order Santalales; family Viscaceae; genus Viscum; species Viscum album. Next base: position 920,096,138 of record OY728131.1, read on the forward strand.
ATTTGATGTTTCTATCTTTGGATGGGTTTATTAGCCTTTATATTTTATAATTATCACTGATGTATGTTATGAGTCACATAATTTTATGTATTGATGAAAACCACGATGACATTGGTTCACAGATGTTAGATACGTTGGGTGCATCCCGACTAATATTTCATTAATGAATATTGTAAGAAAGGAATTGTCCATTCACTAATGGATTTTTATATCCCAAGAACTTTTATGGAAATAATATATCCAAAATAAAAACATATCCATGGTGTTCAATATGTGTAACAACCCTAGTAATGACAACATAATTCATTATAATATTTACTAGTATTGATGAAATTATGTAGTTATATTCTTATAAGATTTTATTTAAAAGTTTAATTTTCAATTTATAGAATTTAAATTTCAAAAACTGAATTTAATTTTTAAATTCATTGTGTCACAATTTTCTTAGGATGAATTTTTCATAATTTTCTAAAAATATTGACTTTTCAATGAATAGTGAAAAATACTGGTTCTTTTGATAACATTATTTTATTTACAAGGTAAAATTATATTTTTCATTAGTTTTGAATTTTATAAAGTTAATTTATATTTAAATAATAAAATTATATTTTTAAAATGGATTTTATAATTGAATTTAGTATAAAAAATTCAGTATTTTAAAATTAACAATTTTTTTAAAAACTGTTTTTCCTTGCATTTTGTCGGTATAATTTTAAATAAAATTATGAAACTTCTATTTTTTGAATTTTTAAAAATGGATTTCACATTTCAAATTAGTGGGTCCAAATTTATTAAATAGTTTCCTTTATTTTTGTTCAATTTTTATAGTAATCTTAGTAATTTTTGTTACTATGGTAAATGATAAGTCGAGTAATTAAAGGGTAAATGTAAAATGATCAGGATGGTTAAATTACCTTAATAGTTGATTAAATTATATTTTATGAATATATATCGAATATAATAATCCAAGGGTTTAATTTATTACCTTTTTTGGTTACTTGGATAAGATTATGACTTTTATAGTATTTTATTTAATGAAATGCCTAACATGTCGCACTCTTGGTTTTAGTAAGAAAAATATTCTTAATTTGGTGTCATCCAGAAAATATGATAAAAAATAAATAGTATTTTTAAGTATAAAATATTTATATTCATCATTGATATTTATTTTTAAATCTTAGGTATGAAATAATTACCTTAAATTCTTTCACAATGTTGATACAATAATTTTTCAATTATTGAAAAAACCATATAAATGGTATTAAAAAGATTAAAATAAAAAATATATGTGATAATTAATACAATAAAAGAATTTTATATATGATATTTAATTATTTGGTAATTACTAATTAGGTTTCTAATTATAATCATTAGGTTGATGGTATTAATTTCCAGGTAACATATACTTATAGAAATTGACATTATAGATATTTTATAATAAATAATATATTATTAAATGAAATAAAATTACTTAAAACTAGAAATTTATTCAATTTATTATAATAAGGTTAAAAATATCAACAATTTTCCAACTATGGGAATTTATTAATTATATATCATCAATACTAAGCCACAAAGAGTAAAAAACCATGATGTCACGGTAAGAGTTAAAAGGCTTAAATAAGGCTTAAAACCACAAGATAAGGGTAGAAATATAGTAATAAATTACATTTTAAATATTATATATTGTTATTTAGAAAAATTATCATATTATATTCGAAAAAACACTCACATTATTTCAAATTCAAATTGAAAATTAATTTATATTAATTTAATATTTTGAGAATTACCTAGAGTGCCCCTCCCCTCTCATAATAAAGGGAGCCTCTTCCTATCAATTATTCACACTTAAGAACCCCATTTTTTCAGACAATACCTACCCAAATACCATAATATAATACCTATCATCATTTTATATGCCGTTTTAGTCATAAAACCAATCTTATAAGACTTAATTAGTTAAGAAAAGGAGGTTTTCCAAAGAAGTGGTATAGATTTTATCTACATGTTTTAGATTTTTTCATTCTTCAAAATCCCTAAAAAATTATTAAACGCATATAAAATAATCAATATTGTATCCTAAAGATACTTTTATTTTAAATTGTTAGTTTAATGACCTAATTTCATCTTCTTTTCCATCTAATGGGAAACAAATTCATCGTTTGTGTGTACGAAAAACTACCGCTTCATGAACTGATATAATTCATTTTACATAATCATATCTTAAGCCTAGTTATAATTATATAATTAATGTTTATATTTTATATTCATGAAATATTTTTCACTCTTAAAATACAATTCATTTACATTTTTATATTTCCATTAACATAAAAATAATAACGTCGTCCGTACATAGGTGTAAACTATCAACTCAACGAAGGATGTTGTTCGTTTTCCATCACCAAATCCCATGGATGATAAATATAATATATTTAAGGAAAAAAAATATGATATATTTTATATAATTAAAATTATTTAAATGTTAAATAAAATTTTATTTGATTCCATAATTATTATTGAAAAATTGAAACGTTACTCAAGCGTACGTACAACCTACCATATCTATAATTGTAACATAGTTCATTTTTTATTACCATATTTAGTAGTTTGATTTAAAAGTATAATTAATGATAATTATTTAATAAATATTATTCGAGATATTATGGAATAATTTACCTTTTACCATAGTCAAATGGGAGAAGTCTTTTTGGACTTATGTACCAAATATCATTAAAACATGTGATGTGAACTTAAATGATTAAGTAACTATGTATAACTTGATAATAAGTAATATAAAATAATAATAAACATGAAATAGGGTTATGAAGAAATTATAAATTGATCTATGTTTATTATTAAGGAAGATAAATATTGTTTGTGATGATTTGGACTCAATTTAATATACTTTCTTTTGAAAATCATCTTCTAATGTTTCTATTTAAAAAATTTAAAAAGATAGTTTTTTAACATATATGCGTTAATAAAGGTTTCAAAACATCATGATGACTTAATTTTTAAGATTAATTTTTAATATTACATGTAATTTTTAAAATAAAATGTTTTCATTTGTATGTGTGAAGTATTGTTTTTAAAATAAGTTATTTTCCTCATGATATGTTTTTATGATGAAAGAATTCATGTTTTATGATTATGTTATAGTTCGTGGGAAATATTTATGATAATGGTTGGTTACATTATAAAGAAAATATGAGTGGGCACATAATATCCTCCCAATGAATTAGTTCTATTGGAAGCTGACCATGAAAGTCATTACATGTGTAAATGCGATTATTACTCCAAGTATAACTACAATAGTTATGTCAAGTATTATTATGAGGGTTATCAAATGGTAGAGGTGATAGTTACATAATATGTAAATATGATAATAAAACTATAACCCAATTTACCTAAATTATTTATTTATTCATTCTTTGTTTTTATAGAAATCTTATATTTTTATAAAGTTATAGGTTTTATCATCAAAAGAAATTATATGTCACCTTTTAATGGTGAAAAGTATAACTATGTGAAATAGTTTTCATGAGTTTTTCATGTTTTCAATTAAAAAAAATATGGGGTTTATTTATTCCTTTTCTATTTATTATGAGAAATTTTATGGAAATTTTTGGGTAAAAATGTGATTTATTAGGTAGGAATTTGTTTGTTTTGTCTACAATGTTTATTTTGAAAAGGAATGTTTTGAGAAGTATTTATGGATGAATGGTTAATTTCATTATATTATGTACCATACTGTGATTTATGTTCTCATCCCATGAATTAATTTTTTTTATAGGGATTAATTATGGGAAAGGGAAAATATGTGTTGGTCAGAGTGGACACTCAAGAGGGGGGTGAATTGAGTTCCAATTTAAAAATCTGTTAAAAATTATTACACTTAAAAAACGCAAATTAAAAAAAAAAGTTAAACTGTAGTGAATTTATATAGAGTGTAAATGTTAAATCAGTTTCTCAAAGATTGATTAGGTCTCAATTAAATTAATCTGAAGATTACATTAACTTTTGTAACTAACTTAATGGTTTAAAATAAGTATAAACACTTGCTAATTTAAATATAAAAGTAGCTTTAAAATGGTTTTGTATTTCAAAGTAATAGAATTGGAATATGAGATATTTATATTGTACTTAAGACTTAAAATAAAGAGACACAAAAGCGGTAACCAAGAGGTTCAGTCTCAAGCTGAGACTTAGTCCTCTCAACAATTTATAAAAATTGATCCACAACCTGGATCGAGGTTAACAATAGTACAATACTGTCCAGGTCTAAAGACCTCTACCATAGTTCTACGTGGGAAAACAAACAACAGCTCACAGCTGTCCAGGTCTTACTCGACCTCTACCACTATCCAAAGTGGGAAACAAGAGAGTTATGGAGTATGAGTGAGGATTTGAGAATCCTGTAGTTTATCGCAGGAGACAGTGTGTGTGTAAAATAAACAGGGTACACACACTGCTTGAAATGTAAAATGAAAGAATCACTAATTTAAGTGTGAATGAGTTTAGAAGAGCTTTAGTGATTGGCAGTGCATCTCTGGACTCGTTTGATTGGTCAGAAAAGCTTCTGAGTCCTTCTCTGGTTTCTGTTTAGAAAACAGAGTGTCATTTTCTTCCTTGGTTCTCAGTTCTGCTTGTCAGCCTGAGTGCATGAATTGTTTGTTTTAGTTCATCACTCAAGATGCATCTTGTGGTTTCCTTTAGAATGATTGACTTTAAGTATGTCCAATGTTCTTGGAGGATATATGTAGCCTTGCTTGAATGCTCCACGTTTTTAATGATTGTTGAGGCTTCCTGGTTTTACTGTACTCTCTCTATGCAACCACTTTTCTTTCTATCTTCCCCACACCTTTTCAGCTAGGTATTTATCTTACCTTTTATAGCTTTCAGCTTCGGCAAGAAGGAATGATTACTTTTTTGCATGGGTACTAGGTACGATTCCCTAACATAGAAACAAATATCATTAAATAACATTAACTGCATTAAAAACATCAAATGTAACTGTTAGCTTAATAAATAAATAATATTCGGAGTATAGAGTTTGACTGGTTGGTTAATCATTAGTAGCTCTTTTGTACGGTGGATAGTAGCAATCTCCCATAAGTAGCTCTTTTGAACTTTTATCGGTAGCTTCTTTCATGTGTAGCTCTTACTCTGTTGATAACTCCTTCTATCGGTAGACTTACTCTATCGGTAACTCTATGTATTTGTAACTTCATTTTATCGATAGCTCTTGTTCCATTAGTAGCTCTTTTTCTATCAGTAGCTCGATGTATCAGTGACTCTGAGTGTTCTCTATCGGTAGACTTGCTTACCGGTGGGTTTACAAACATTGGTAGCTCTGTACATATCGGTAGCTCTGGTTATCGGTAGATCCTTGGCTTATCGGTGACTCTGTCTATCAGTAGACTAAGTCTATTGGTAGACTAGGTACCGGTAGCTCTCTTATCAGTAGCTATACATGGATCAGTGACTAACACTTCTATTTTATGAAAAACATATCTGAATGGGTTAAAATCACTTTAGAACTCACATAAACAAGGATAAACATTTATTAACATATTTCAAGGATTATTTAAATAATATTATCATCTTGATAACAGAATTTACTATATTGAGAGAATTAGACTATAGATAAGCATTAATTGGGATTATCTAAGTATGTGAAGTCATAATTAGGATTATCAAAATAGGTGAGGTCAACAATAAGAATCCAAGTTTAAAGTCATAATTCTTTTTCATAAAAAGAAATCATGTTGGTTTTCAAAAGTTCAATATGGTGGAAAAAATTGATAGTGATCAAAATTATACACTTCATACTATATGGTTTTGTTATGTGTGAATTAAGAAGTAATTATATAAAAATATAAACCTAAAAGGACCCTCAAATGTAATAAAATTAATTCCTGACATAAATATCATGAATATGTAATGATATGGTGGGGTCTTTACAGTTGGTATGAGAGGATGGTTTAAATAACATTAGTGGTTAAGACAATGTTAGTAGAACATCATTAAAATATTTTAAATTACTTTTATGTTGAAATGAAATAGAATTTAAAGATTAATATGTTGTTTCATCTAAACTATTTCTATTCAGAATGGTTTTCCACAAAAGAAATAGGAAAGCTAAAGTTGGAAGGAACTGAGAGGATGATGTCCTTCCAAATCAACAACTCAAAATGGTTAAAATTCGGGATGGGTAGTTTTTCAAAGTAATAGATCAGGTTTTATAGGATATAAATGGTGGTTGAATCCATGGAAGTGATCAAACATATGTACCACATAGTAACATGAAAATAGTTTAAAATTTTATGAGGCAACACCCTATGGTATTTAGTTGATCTTATGACGTAGTGGTAGTTGATGGGTAGATTAAATACCTAGAAAAGATATGAGATATCATGGGCTATTCATATCATCAAAAGTTTAGTCTTTATATTTATCATTTTAAAGGTGAACATGATTAGTGGTGGTCAATGTTTAATAATATTTGGGAATGATACGATATTGATGCATTGGAATGAGAAGAATTTGAGAATATTTTACTCAAGAAATGTTTTCCTAAGGATATTTGACCAAATATGGAGAATAAATTCATGGAATGGAAATAAAATGAGGAAGATTTTATGGCCGTGTATTATTAAATCTTCACTCGATTGGTGATGTATTATCCAATGTTCATTTGGGATCTTGATAGTAAAATCAATCATTTTTACTCAAGATTAAAGCCAAGATATCAAAAGGCATTGGATTCCAATGAATTAGAAAGTTATGAGAGTTTTTTGGATGTGATGAGAGGTTAGAAATGAAGTTTTAGGATGATCATATATTATATAACTATAAGAATAAGAAAATTTCTATATGGAAGGTAATGGGTAAGCATCAATCAAATAAATCCGAAGGTAAGAAAATCTAGTTTTTAGTTTGTTAAAATTATGGTAAAAAACACTATGGGGATTTACTTATCAAATATAGGATGTGCATCCTATGTGGTAATTTTGGACCTATGGTCCATGATAGAAATGAAAAATATCTTAGTATTGGTATGTTCAATTTTGATAAGAAAACTATATAGTGTTTTAAATTTAGTGATATGGGGTGTTATACACATACTTTCCAAAATAAGGACACCAATAAAGGGATGAAACCATACTATAAGTAGAGATGTGTGGTGATGTCCTTTAAAATAACTACAATAGATGTTGGATCATCGAATGAACTGGTTTCAAGAATACTGTTTTCTTATTAATATTATACTAAGGTAATGTTTGATTCAGGGTCTACTCATTCATTCATATATGATAAATTTTCTCATAATTTATAAATTCAACCTCTTGAAATGAAAACATAACTTGTGGAAAAAATAAAGGAAAAAAAATTCTAATAATCTTTTTATCATTTTATATATAAGGACCTTACTTTCAGGCCTTATTTTCATTCCCCTAGTAAAGTTCAATGTTATTATGGGTATGGATTGGATTTCTATTTTATATGGTAAGATAAATTGAAGAGAAAACGGAGATGTTTTTTAGAAAGTTTTTAGTTTTTTATACTATAATGAACACATACTATTTATAACATATTGTGAAGATAAAAAATTATTAAAAAATTTAAATTAAAGTTATCTTGAAAATATTGAAAAAATAAGGTAATTGTTTAGATTAATGATGTGCCGATGGTAAATAAGTACTTGAATGTTTTTATTGATGATTTTTCTATTTTAATACCAGACTAGGAAGTTTAATTTACTATTGAATTAGTTCCTGGCGCTAATCCAATTCCAAAACCCCCTTATTTAATGGCTCAATCATAACTTCTATAAATGAAAAACCTATTGTAGGAGTTTCTAGATAAATGTTTCATTTATCAGAGTACTTATCCATGCGGTGATCCCATTTTATTTGTTAAAAAGAAAATGGTTCCATGGGTATTTTTATTGATTGTATAGAATTAAATAGAATTACTATTATTAATAAGTATTAATTGTCTCATATTGATGACTTTTTTGATCAAATTATTGGATATTATTATTTTTTTAATATTGACTTGAGATCCATGCACCATTATCTATAGGTGAAGGATAAATACATTCCAAAAACAACATTGCAAACTAGATATAGGCATTATGAGTTTTTATATATTCCCATTGGTTAGAAAAATTCCCTCGCTGTATTTATGGATATTATGAATAAAATATTTTTTGGAATATTAGCATATGTTTTTGGATATTTTTATTAATGATATTTTGGTTAATTAAAAAATCTTTGAGGATCATGAAAAAAATTTAAGGATTTTTTCAAAAAACCCCCAATGAAATGAAGTTATACATAATATTTAGAAAATGTGATTTTTAGTTATAATTGATTTTTTCTCTTATTCACATTATTAATAAAGTTGAAATAATAGTTGATCCCACCAATATAAAATTGGTTGATGAATGGCCATGAACTACAAATATTATTGAGATATATATATTTTTTGGATTAATTGGCTATTACTAGTGGGTTTTCGATAAATTTTCATGGGTATCAATCCTACTGAATATGTTAACATGATAATGAGTAAAATTTATCTATAAAATTAATGCGATGATTGTTATTAGTAATTAAAAATAATAATATTAAATGATAATGTTTTGGACCTATCCTTGGGTATTAGTGATTTTTATCAATATTGATGCTTCATTGTTGGGACCTAGTTGTGTTATAATGTATAATGATCAGGTAATAGAATATTATTCATAGAAAATAAAACCTCGTGATTTGAATTATCCAACACACAATTTAGATTTGGATTTTTTGTTTTTTAATTTTAAATATAGTGGAATAATTTAAATGGATTGAATTGTGAAATATATATTGATCATAGAATTTTGAATTATATATTTACATAGAAAGAGATGAACATGAGGTAGAGAATATGGATTAAACTGATTAAGGATTATGATTACATGATTCACTACCATACTGAAAAATAAAATTATGTTTCAAATACTTTAAGTCAAAAAAATAATGCTACTTTAACCATGTCACATTTGGAAGATGACCCTTTGGTTAAAGATTTGATGAATTTTGTCCTATAAGTTGTGGGTGTAGGAAATTACTTAGTTTTTTCTAGTGTTAGTGTAATCATCTCTTTTTGAAAGAATCATGAAATATCAGAATTAATACCATAATTTATAGAAAAATGTTGAATTCGTAAATAAAGGTGAGTTTCCTATGTTTAACATTTATAAGGACTATGTTTTGATATTTTTAAAGAGGTTATGTCTCCATTGTGACTCTTAATTGGAGAGGGAGTTATTAAATGAATCCCATATTTACCTATTTTCCATTCACCCTGGAATCAATAAGATATATAGAGACCTTCAGGAGTATTATTGGTGGGATGGAATGAAAATGGATATTGTAAACTTTACAATGAAATGTTTCACTTTTCATCAAGCTAAAGTAGGATGAAAATTATCAAATGGTATACTTCAACATTTTCCAGTGGAAGAGAGGAAATTGGAAAATATATCCATGGATTTCATGGTGGAACTACCAATGAATTATCAAGGTAATAATGAAATTTGGGTTATTTTTGATTAAATGACTAAATATATAAATTTTACTCCCCTTCAAGATACTCGATCTTTAGACCAACTTTAATGACTATATCTTATAGGTATTGTTAGGTTACTTGGTGTTACTCTATCCATTTTATCTTACCATGATCTCAGGTTCACTTATATATTCTAGAAATTCATTATGAAGTCACTGGAGAATGCAATAAATTTTAGAACAACCTTTCATCCATAGTATGATGGATAGTAATAACAAAACAATCATTCCTTGGAAGACATGCTTTCTGATTTTTCAATGAATTACTTTGAAATTTGGGATCAACATGTTTCTTTAGTTTAGTTTTTTATGATAATAATTTTAATTCCATTATATTGATGTCACCTTTTGAGTCATTATATGGAAAGAAGTGTCGAACTTCATCAATTAAATATGAAGTAGGTGAAGGAAAGTTTATGGGAATAAAATTGTGAGAGGAATTGGATGAGAAGGATAAAATGATTCAACAATATATGAGGGATTCTCAGAGAAAGAATAAATTTTCTGCAGATTACTGGGGGAATGATCTTTCACTCGAGGTAGGTGATCATGTTTTTCTTAAAATATCTCCTTAGTAAAGTGTTATCTGTTTTGGTAATAAAGAAAAGTTATGTCCATGGTTAATTAGAACATATGAAATATTAGATAAAGTTGGATCTGTTTCCTATTGAGTGGCCTTACCTACAAATTTATTTCACGTACACATCTTTTTTTATGTTTTGATGTTAAGAAATTATATTCCAGGTTCAGATCATGTGTTGATCCCAAATGTTTTTTAGATTTAAGATAAAATTTATTATGAGGAAAAGCCTGTTCATTTTCTTGACTAGACAGAGCAAGTATTGTGGAACATGATAATTTACCAGGTTAATGTTTTGTAGAGAAATTATATGGTTGAAGAAACAAAATGGAAATATAAAAATTATATGAGGTTAATATATCCCTACTTGTATAGTATGTGAATAAACTTAAGAGGATACAATTTAAAAAATGGGATGGGGGTGAATGTAACATCCTTACTAATGATATAACAAATTATTTTAATATTTGTTAGTATTCATGCAATTATGTTTTTATATTCTTATAATATTTTATTTAAAAGTGGACAATTTTAAAATTATCATCCTTTTATTTAAAAAAATTAATTTTATTTTTAAAATAATATTGTAAAAAAAATTAGGATGAATTACTGAGATGTTTTTAAAAATAATTATTTTTCAATGAATTGGGAAAATATTGGTTTTTATTGAAAACTATATTTTATTTACAAGTCAAAATTATGTTCTGGATTAGTTTCAAATTATCATTATTTCATTTTGATTTAAATTAATTTTATTATTGTTTTTTCAATGGATCATCTACTTTAATTTAGTTTAAAAATATTTTATATTTTAGAAAGGCGATTTTACCGAAAAACTGTTTTTCAATGAGTTTTGTCAGTATAATTTTAAATTAGGTTCTGAAAATTTTTTGTTTTGAATTTTGAAAAATTTATTTCATAATAGTAATTAGTTTTCCAAATTTATTAAATTGGTCCAATTTATTTTTGTTCAATATGAATATTAAATTTAGTAATTTTTGTTACCATAGTAAATGATAAGTTGTATAATTAAAGGATAAAAATAAAATGAAAAGGGCTATTAAATTACCTCAACAGTTGATTAATATTATTATATGACTATATCTCAAACATAATCATACATGGTTCAAATTTATGACCTTTTGGTGCCACTTGGATAGGATTATGACTTTTATAATATTTTATTTAAAGAAATGTCAAACTTGCCACACATTTACTTTTAATAAGTATAATACCATTAAGATGTTATTATCCTGCTGAAATGTTTGAGTAAAAATATTTTTTAATAGTTGAAATGTTTATTTTCATAATTGTAATTTACATTAAATTCTAATAGAATAAATAGTTACCATAAATTCTTTCTCAATGATGATACAATAATTGTTAACATATTGGAAAAATTAAATAAATGGTAATGCAAATCATAAAATAAATATAATTTGAGATAATTAATATGATAAAAAAATTTAATGATTTAATTTACATGTTATGGATATTATAAAATAATTGGTTAAAATTATAATATTTATCTTTATATTATTAAAGTCAAAATAATGAATAGTTCTGAATATTGACATTATAGATATTATAGAATAAATAATATTTTAATAAATGATATAAAATTCCTAAAAATTATAAATTCAGATAATTGATTATATTAAGGTTTATAATTTCAACCATGTTCCAATTATGTTTCTTTTGTGATTTTTTAGTTACTATATTACCCCTCAAAATGTAATAATCTATGCTTTCATGGTAGGAGTTAAAAGACATAAATAAGGATTAAAACCAAAATATGTGGGTATACAAATTTTTTTTACATTCTATTTTACGAGGTTATTGAAACCAATAATCATATTATATTAAAAAAAATAACTTTTTATACATTTTTAATTTAAAAATAATTTATATTAATATAATATTTTTTAAAATTCCAATAGTGCCCCTCCCCTCTCCTATAAAAGGGTGATTCTTCATCTCATTTCTTTACACATAAAAACCCATCAGGTTTAGAGAATAACTATCCAAATATCATCATATAATAAATCCTCTCTTTTTTATAGGGCTTATTTTAGGAATAAAACCAATCTTAGGGGCCTTAAGGTGTTAAGAATAATAGATTTTACAGAGAAGAGGTGTAGTTATTATAAGTATGTTTTAGTTTTGTTTCTTCTTACACATTCTTAAAACCTTCTTCTAACAAGATAATATAATAAATAAAGTATACTATATATAAATTAATTTTATTATATTAAATAAATATCCTATATCTATCTCTTATTCCATCAAATGGGGATAGAATTCGTCGTTCGTGTGTACGACAGACTACCGCCACAAGAACCGATGACATTTATTTTCCATCACCGTATATTAAGACTAGTTATAATTATGGAATTAATGTATATATATATATATAATTATATATGATATTAATGACATATTTTTCATTATTTAATGATAATATATAATATATGTTCTTATCTTTCCATGCACAAAAAATGATAACGTCGTTCTTGCGTACATTTGAACTATCACCTCCACGAAGCGATGTCATTCGTTTTTCATCACCACATCGCATGGAAGATAAATATTTATATAATAATATTTAAATAAATAATATAATTTATATTATATTATTATCATTTTGTAAAGTTACAATAATATTTCCTTTTCTTCCATAGTGATTGTAGAAAAGTGGAATCATTACTCAAGCATACGTATGACCTACTATTTCTATGATTGCAACATTGTTCATTTTTCATAAAAAACTTAATGGTTAGATTCTAATGTATAAATTATGATAATAATATAATGAATATTAATATGAATATTATGGAATAATGAACTCTTTATCTATAGTCAAATTAATGAATTAATTTTGGGCTTCGGAACCAAATATCATCAAAACATCGAATGTGAACTTAAATTATTATATAATTTCATATAAAATGATAATAATTGATGTTGAAAAAACATTTATTTAGAATTTATTAATTTAAATATGTTTATTATTTAGGAAGATAATGATTTTAAGTGATGCATTAGACTGAAGGTAAGAAACTTTCTTTTAAAAATAATTTTTTTATGTTTTTTTAACAAAAGTCTAAAGGAATATTTTAAAAATTATATATAATGAGTGGAATTTAACACCTTTATAACGCATTAATTTTTTTAATATTTATTTATAATATTACATGTTTATTTTCAATTATTTTTTTCCTTTTTTTGTGTGCATTTTTATTTTAAAATAAGTGAATTTCCTTAATGATTTTTTTGATGCAAGAATTCATGTTTTAGGATTATGTTATGGTTCTTGGGAATTATTTATGATATAGGATGGTTAAATTATAAACCAAAAATGGGGGGGTGGAGTCCTTCATATCCCACAAATTCATTGGGTGTGTTGTAAGTTGACGATGATGGTTATTCCTTGTATAAATCTGATAGTTACTCTAAGTATAACCACAAAGGCCATGTCAAGTATAACCGTGAGGATTATTTCATGGTTGCTATGAGGGATACATCACATGTAAGTAAGATAAGAAAATTACTACCCAAGTTAACTATATTTTTTTATTTATTATTTTTATATTTTCTTAGAAATATCATGTTTTACAAGGTATGTTATTGGGTTTATGTTCAAAAGAATGTATATGTTACTTTTTGAGGGTGCAAAGTATAATATTTTTAAAAATTATTCATGAGTTTGCCATTTTATTTTAAATTTACCTTTATGGATTTTATTTTTTATTTAATATTTATTATGACATGTTTTATGAGAATATTTATGTTGAAAAAGTGAATTATTACGTAATAAAATGTTTTTTTGTGCCCAATGATTATTTGGAAAAAGGAATACTTTTATCGGTATTTTTAAACTAATGATTTCTTTTCTTTTTTATGTACCTTAATGATATTTCTATGCTTATAACACATGCTAAAATGTTTTTATGGATATTATGGGTGGGTACAGGAAAATAATAAGTCATGTTTAATGTCTGGAATATTTATCATGAAATGAAATAATGTTTTTTAATACTTTTTTATGGTTGAAGAAATGGGTACTGATAGTAATTATACACTTTATAATATGTTATTTTTTATCTATGATTTGTGACATAATTATATAAAAATATAATCCTGAATATATCCTCAAATATAGAAATTGAATTCTTGACCTCAAGATCATGATTATGTAATGATATGGACGGTTCTTTCCAATAGGAATGTTTAATTTCCTAAATGTCAAAGAAAGAGACATCAAGAACATAAGTGTATGGCACTATCATGTAACAAAATTTATTAGAGATATCATGATAAATAGATTATATTAAATAGTAAGAATATTTATGTGGTTTTATGTCATTTCGACATTAACTTATTTCTATGTAGGTGCCTCCATAAGTATCTTGATTATAACCTTGGACTTTTGGCTACTTCGTTTAATGCCACTGAAAAAGATGTCTAGAGGTCCACACACTAATTATGTCCAAAATACCGGTTAAATAATACTATTATTTATCAGTTTGAATAAATTTTATTCTAAAATTGGGATTAATAATTATTTATGTTTTCTTGATCGCATAAATTATGTCACCAGTTATTTGAGAGAATATGTTGTGAACAGAGTATTTAATAAATAATCATTTTCTATTTAAAAAATATATTATTTATTGATTATTTGTATAATAATGCAATAATATTTATTTATTAAATAAATATTCATTATTCAAGGTCCAATAAATATTGGGGAGGAATGGAAAACTAAGTTTAATGGTCCATTGAGAAATAATATCTACTAAATATTATTTTAAAAAATAATATTTAATTGTATTCACTAGCTCTGAACATGTCAAGAAGTAATAATAATATTTTAATTATTATAAACACGAATTTATATAGGAATTAAGATAAATAATAAGGGTTCATGAAAAATTATATTTTTCTAACCGTAGAGGAATATAAACACGATTATATTAGTTATTTAGGGATGTGAATTCATTTTTATGTGTACATGGATATCTAGGGAAAATTCTCTCAAAGAACTAGAGAGATAACTATCCCAGTGCACTCTCAATAATGGAGAGTAATCCTCCTCCACCACCACTATCGAATATAGAGATATTAAAGAGAACCTTTATTTAAGAGAATCTTTGGGTGATCAAAGGTGAATGTCAAAAGTGTCAAGATCTACCATGTTAACACCTAGAGATTTCAATGGTGATGTTTAGAGGTTCATGGAACACATATGGATCACTATTGGAGAGAATATACACTTGATCAACATAATTCAAAGAAAATACGATGGAAAGATATTGTTGGATCCATCAGTAAAGAAATAAATTATCACAAGGTAATTATTTAATTATTTAAATTAATTATAAATAATTTTTTTATGATCCAACCTCTCAGTACTGGAATTCAATCATCAATTCATATTTGATTCAATTTACTTGATCAAAAGTTTTATTAGTGTGTAAATTTTATATTTATCTTTGAATGTAAAAACAACCATGTTAGTAAGCCCGATCTGTTGATTCTACTATTTCACAAACCCTCAAGCAGTATCAATGTGGTCACATAATTATTGAAAGATCATTGATTGATTTACCCACTTAAAATTAGTTTTAAATTATGATTTAATCAATATTTATTCCAAATTAAGAGATATTTTCTTCTTCTTCTTCATTATCACAAATATAAACAAATAGATTAATTTTATGAATAATATATATTCAATGAACTCATACAAAGGTGCATAAAATTCTAGCTAGTTAACATAAGAGTTTACACCCAGTACACCATAGGTACACGCCATGTACCCTTATTCAAATCACATATAATTAATTCATAATTAATTCAATATTTGTGAAAATATTATATGCGATGTGTTTTTAAATACACTAAATTTATATTGGGATAGAATGGTGTACAATCAATAGAACTAAACAGTATGTAACATCTGTACATGATGTGTACACTATTAGTCAAAGACATGCCATGTACTCTATTACATGGCATAGATGACTAGTGACCATGTAACTCAGAGACTAGATGCCATGTATTCCTTGTACACTTAGTGTACTCCAATATTTTTTGTGGCATGATAACATGATAAATCCCTAGGAATGTACCATAGATAGGTGGTGAGAAATGTATACGTTGTGTATCTGGAGAGTACACACTATGTATATTACCAAATCATGAAAAATTAAAATTAATTTACTATTCTTCTTAATCCTAATAAACATGTGTTTTATGTGATCATTAAATTTATATTAACTTCCATGTAACATGTTATATATATATATATATATATATATTAAATTTATAATTAAAATCTATGTAATGCTTAAAACTTCATATCATGTAGACGTCAAAATACTTTCATTACTCTATGCACATTGAAACATAACATTCTACATTAATACCATGCGGTTCGTGTGGTCACTATGTTGATAATACATTCCTTGAAATTAGGTGTTAAGAAATGTTTGCTATATGTCTCATTAGTAAAAAAATATATGAATATAATACACATTGGGTAGTTCAAATGGGTACTCATCGTGTTACCCCCAAAGTAAATTTTTATAAATAGTTAATTTTAAATAAATTTATTTGTTTTGTTTAAAATTATAATGGATTGTGATCTCAAAAAAAATCATATGAGAATTCAGATGAATTAATTGAATAATTAAAGAACATAATTAATTTATTCAAGCACAATTTATCTTAAATTAGAATTATTATAATTGAAAAATATTTTATATAATTTTCAATTCATTGAATTTATGTGGATGATAATGATCATAGACCAGAACTTCGTATTTTATTGGTTCCCATTAAATTTATTGTTAAATTAAATTGTTGTCCCACAAGTTATCCCTATCATTATGTAAGGGTTTGTGATCCCATTGTTTCTTTTATGTAAACCACATAACCAATATGTTGGTTCCCCATACCCATGTATGAGTAAAATCATATGTAATTTATGGATCTCCCAATACAGTGGAGGTAGTTCAGGTTTATAGAAAAGGTGAAAACAATCAAAGATAGATACATAGGTGGACATGTGGAAGGAGACAAAATGAACCATTTCATGGTTCAAGGAGGTTTCCCCTAGGTTAAGGTTTAGTTTATCAACCTCTAGATAAACTAACTATTAGTAAAATCTCATGATTATAACACTTTATTTTTTATATCTATCAATTTTTAGTGTTAATTCATTATGAATGTTTTTTCCCAATCACAAGAATTAATGAATCAATGGGAATGCAATATAGAACAAAAATATATTGTATAACATGTAAAATTTATATATGACATGGTTATTCACTTAATTAAATCCAATTAATATTAACAATCATGTAATAAAGATAAAATCGGGAAATTATGAATAAATAAAAAATACCTTAATATTATATATATATATATTAAGTTGGTATAGCATTCAACAACTTATATTAAAATCCAACAATAGTTCAATGTGATTGACTGGCCAAATATAGGGATATTTTAATTATTCGGGAATTATAACTTAATGTTTGGGGATTATTTAACTACTTCACATCAAGGGTTCACTTACAAAGAATAAATTAGTGTAACTAAGATTCCAAGGTTGTGGATATCCAATTTAATTATTTTAGGATTGGGGAGTCCACTCAACAGATCAAGGAGGTGTGAGTTATTGTAGTTGACATTTTTAATGCATACCTAAAACCATTCAAATTGATATATTAGAAAAATTACAGGTGTTGAGAAGGGGAATATGGATACTTTATCTTAGAATTTCCATGAAATAGGAATTTTGAATCCAATAGTGAGGGATATTTTGTTTTGATAAAATAGTAGGAGATTAATAAATATAATATCTATTTATTTATCTAATGTTATATGATAAAGTAAGAAAATTATTTATAATTATTTGTAGAAATGATAATAAATATGAATTTTAACATATTACAATGATCTATACATGAGAATCATAACCCTCTCACCAAAAAACGTTTTCAATATTGGAAAAGGTCCTCAGGTATTATATTTCAATCTGAAAGGAAATTGTATGTGTTTCAAGAACCTATTCCAGATGTTATTAGTAATGAGGTTAGTAAGGAAAAATTTTCTCTATATGTTTAACATTTGAATGATGTAACATATGTTCGTTGTTTCATGCTATCATCCATGACCACTGAGATTCTAAAGAAACATGAGTACATGGATACGTTGAGAACGATGTCTCACCGATGCGATCTCTATCATGAGAAGGGGAGAAAAGAGATATATGAAATATGTATTAATTTTTTTAAAAAATAATATTGGAGAGTCGGTGACTATTGGGAATCGTGTATCAAGCTTATTGGATATATTTATTGAATAAAAATATTAGGGATTAAATTCTTAGATTTGTTCTGTGCAGATCACATACTTTCCTAACTACCCAAGTCCTTATATAGTTTTATTGTTAATGAAAAAATTACAAATATTGGTAAGAGTATTTTATAAATTTATAATTTTATTTTCCAAATGGATAAGGATATGGTGTGTGAAAAACTTATGTTCCTTATGAAGAAAAAGAAAAGGATGTACAGGATAATAGGTCCTAAGAATAATAAAAAGTATAAATCTCCTTAGTACCATCCTTCCAAGAAGAGGAAGATCCAGAGGCGGGGAATATAAAATGAAGTTGTATTTTTTACACATAGTAGGTAGGGACACTGGAAGAGTAACCTCACCAAGATGCAATGGGAATCTAAAGATGAATTTTTTATTAAGTGTAATATTTCAATATCTACACATTGGGTGTTATATATTGCTTTTGGTGCTCACATTTGTATCCAAATACAAGATAAAAAGTAAATTATAAATGATTACCATAGGAGAGGTGGATTTTTAGGCAACCAATGGCGGGATTTGGCTACATTGTCTATTAGATATTATGACCTTTCATTTCTAATAGGAATGATACAAGCATGAACAGATTTTTATTATGTATTAACTTTTTCAAAAAAAATATTTTTATTTCCTTCCTAGATACTGTAATGACCAAAAATTTTATAAATGAAATTCTTTCTCTTCAAATGAATAAATACCTCAGCAAGTAATGATTTTTTAGAAATCAAATGATGTTCTTTGTTTATTTTGGAATATTATATCCTATTTTATTTAAAAGGTTGTTAAAAAATATAACCATTGATAATATATATTTTGGAATGTGATCATATGATTAGTAAATATATATATATAGGGTTATGATAAATACCATTCATACAGATGGAGGAAGTGATATCCACGACTAGTAGGATCGTACACTATGAAACTCATTTATCAAAGTTTCTAAATATATAAAATATCTCTGATTTTTCATTTACCAATTACAAGATTATATTCAACAACTATGTCATGATAAAAAACATTAATGGGATAATTTTAAGCTCCATGTGATCAGAACCCAAACCATGTTTTCCAAACCACCAAAAGAAAATCTCACTATTGCACACCATACCATTTGGGTGTTCACTAGTTTAACAAAGGGATATGTATATCAAAATTAATATCATGAATATGTATATTTGATATTCTATAAAATATTAGTTATATTTATTCCTTATTGACTATGATTTATACATTATTAAGTAATGAGTTAAATCAAATTTATATTTTAATACAACAAATATTAAATAGTATTTTGGGGTAATAATAAATTTAAATTAATATATTCCTTTTTAATAATTTAATAATTTTCAACAAAAATTATTTCTAATAAAATATTATTATTAAATAACATTTATTATTTATAGTTTATAATAAAATTTTATAAAGTCAAAAATGTTTTTTATAAAGGCCATAAAACTATTATTGTAAAAAACTAAGTAATAATTAGAAAATGGGGGTTTTAATTTCAAAATATTGATTATCATATTTATAAATTTATTTTTATAGAATAATTATTACTTCTGGAATCATCACATAAAAATTTTCCAATGATTAATTTTCCCTAATTTTACGAGATAATAAAATTTCTGTGTAAAAACCAAATACAGTATAAATATACAATATGTATTATGACATTATAAGGAACCAAAAGTGATGTAATATATTCCATAAAAGTTATAAATGAACAAATATGTATTTATCATTTAAAATTAAGTGTTTATGAGGTTATTTGGTTAATTTTTTAAAGCCTTAATGAATCCTCCAAAACCTATAATCTATATTATGATTTTAAAATATATTATTTACGAATATGACTCATTTACACATTACCAATGGTAATTTTTTAATGATCTAGGATATATGAATTATAAAATTATTAATAAAAAATTTCTTTTGGAGAAACTATGGGAAAACCAATGGGATGGTTTGAGGTTATGATTACTTTATCTTATAGAGTCAAAAAACATTATTTAGATATTATAAAGAACTCCCATCTCTTTTCCTATATAAACCCGCCCAAGATCCAATTTCTCTTCACTAAAATACTTTTAGAAAAACCTTAATCTTCCCATTACTCTATAGATACCTCCAAAGGTTCCCCAAACTCTCAAGATTATCCTCCCATGATTTTGGAAACACCATATCCAGGTAGGGATCCTTGACCTCTTCTCTTTATTTAAGCACCTTATTTATTTTTTGCCTTTTGATTTATAATTTATAATGTCTGGATATGTCTTTCCACATACCTACAACTATCATATTGACTTAAAAATTATTATAGAACCTTTAAATAACATTAAACCATTTTATGAATCATTAATTACTGTCATTATGTTGTTGAAATCTCCCTCTGAATTTCATACCAAATGGTTGTGTAGAGAATTCCCATTCCCATTTACAATCAAGTGTTTTAAACTATATAGAGCTATAATTATTTCATTTTTTACATTCATGTATTTAATACACACCCTTCAATCATGGAATTAATATATATGAAATATATTCTTATGTTATATGATTTATATGCCACACTTATGCATGTACATGATATAATTATAATGGGTGAGCCCAGATAACACTCAAATGCATTGAGTAATGTTTTAATCACATGATATGACATGAAATGTACATGTTAGGTCATCCTAAGAACACTATTTTATGATTTTATGGTAATTTACCTTTACTTATTCTTATGATTCCATGTTTTATGTTGTTTCCAAATTCTTATGTTTCCATTCTGCTGACATGTTATATCATGCCTAATTGGTCATGATTATGATTATCACCTATTATGTTACATTATTATGCCTCTTGGATTACACATAATTAGTTTCCCTAATCCATGATTTTTTCTCTTACTGGGATTTATATCTTACCCCTTTCTTATTTATATCCCCAAGTTATCTCATACCATTTTAAAAGAGAAAATTGAAATTCAGTGCATGATAAGGAATTTTTCAAAAATTATGTTATATCCATGTACCAAGTTGTTATGTTATGTATCTAATTCCAAAATAAACTAGAATTCATGATCATATGTGATTTTATCATGTGTACCTTTATGAAATAAATCAGGAAATAATTCATATTTAAAATACGGGTTGTCATAGTTGGTATTAGAGAAAGGTCTAGTTATTTTTAAGATTAACATTAGAAAACTATTGTGAAAGCCTTAAGGATAAGAATAAAAAAATAAAATAAAAAATAATTTTTAGTAATGTATATAGTAAGTGGTTACCATGCTAATAAATCCCTATCTAGATTCTAATAGTGTATATGACTCTGAAATAGATATACCTTGGGGTAACTACCCCGAAAACACCATATTGAGCTTGACTCGATTAGAAAATGGTGCATGAAAATAGGCGTTGATGTACAACTAGTCTATCAATCCTAGAGTACATGATTTGGTAAATTCACAAACTCATTATGAGACATTATTTAGGGATAAAAATATGCCAATAATATTTTTTTGAGAAAATATATCATGGTTAACTTAGATTGAAGTGTTGGAATTCATTGGTTAAAGAAAATATATTATTTATTATTTATCCCTTTAGAATTCATCGATTCTATTTTATGTGTTTAATTATTTAAAAGTTAACATGCATAATTTTAACTTTTTTTTAGTAAATATTTGGAAATAGGAGGAACCTATTTCAACAACTAATGTGAGGCTAAATTTGTTGGCTACCGAATTGATATGCTCAAACTGATGGGAGTAGGAATCAAAAGCATCTGGACTATACATTATTAGATAAATCTTGTTTGAATAAAAAATTGAATTATGTGTAATTACCTAAACCTATAATAAAGAGAAATGTCCAATTGAATGATT
Source organism: Viscum album (assembly GCA_963277665.1). Classification (NCBI taxonomy): domain Eukaryota; kingdom Viridiplantae; phylum Streptophyta; class Magnoliopsida; order Santalales; family Viscaceae; genus Viscum; species Viscum album. Next base: position 920,118,606 of record OY728131.1, read on the forward strand.
CATGTGACAAAGGCCTCAGACTTTCAATGGATCTTTTGATACCTTAATTACTGAAAAATAGACCAGCTCAATTGAAAAGATCTTCTACGTACTTCAATGCTATGAGAAAGTGATCTTCATACTAGATGTTTGTTTTATGGAAAGTGAAGATAATAAATGGTGGAATTTGGTCAATAATATAAATCAAAAGGAGGAGGTTATAATGATGGAGTGGAAGGAATTATGGAGAATATTTTTCGTTAAATATTTTCTCCATGCTCTCTAACTGAAAATGGAGAGGGATTACCATAGACACATGAAAATTCATGAATAATCTACTGGGGTGTATGAGGAAACGTCACAATAATTTCATGATAAACATTTGGCTTTCTCGTTACCCCTTAATTTCATGTTGACTACTTCATTGGTGGACTCAAGATGAGTCTATGAAAATCCTTTGAAATTGGGGACTTTGACAGTTATGAGGAAATTTTCATATGTGACCTCAATGTCGTAATGGAGATAAGTAAATCTTAAGGTTATCATAGGGTTAGGAAGTGGAAATTTGATTTTAATTATGGTGATGTGATATAGGAATATAACTATGAAAATAATTTCCTATATCCCACTCATCAAAAGTGTGGAAAGAAGAACCCCAAAAGTTTATTAAAGGGTATGAGGAAATGATTTAGGTGTGAAAAGGAAGGGAACCTTTTTAGAGATTTTTAATGGGATAAACCCATTGATGTGATAGAAAATATGAATTATCCATTCAACCCTCATCCTATTGTCGATTATTTCAACCTCAATGAATAAGGACACTCTGTGAACCACTTCCCTATGTTAAGGGTTTTTGGAGATAATCAATTCCAACAACATACAAGGTAGAATGATAGAGAATATTCCATAAAAACCAAAGAGGTGCATCTCAACAATGTAGTGGTGATATGTATTCTTGTTATTAATTCAATAATACAATACATACTCATTGATTCTAGATTTATGAATTCTTTCATATCTCGCACTTTTAGTAGAACTATTCAAACACCACCACAATGCATAAAAATAAAGCTATTAGTGAGAATTAAAAATGGGATAATTATTGAATCCCTTGAAAATAACTCCTATACTATCCACATATGCAGTATGAGAATCCCAACAAACCTTTCCATAAACCCTTTAGTAGAATTGGATGCTATTTTGGTAATGGATTGGCATTCCTTATATTGATCCAAACTAAATTTCTGAGAGAATTAAATCATCATCCATATCATGAATTGAATTCTGATTCTATATAAGTGTATGTAGGAGGATGGAAACTCTTTTATTACATCATCGCAAGAATGGATATTATTGTCCTATGAGTAAGAATATTTTTCCCAAATGGTTGAGGATATAGAAAATATCTTCCATAAATACATGTTCATTTTGAGGGAATACGATGATGTGTTTCTTATAGAATTATCTGGTCTTCCTCTTAGTAAAGAGAATGAATTTTCAATAGATCTTATACTTAGAAATTTTCCAATATCTAGGACTCTATATAGAATTTCTTTGTTTAAACTTGATGAACTGAAGAAAAAACTGTAGTAAAATATGTATATAGGGCTTATACACCTGAGTGATTTGTTGCGGGGTAAAATAGTTCTCTTCATTAATAAGAAGGATGGGACAATGTAACTCCGCATTTATTATCATATGCTCAACATGATTACAATAAATAATAATTATCCTTTGGTATAGATTTATCATTTTTTTGATTAGCTATGTGGATCTCAGTATTTCTCTAAGATAGATATTCATTTAGGATATTATCTTGTAAAGGTGAAGAAAGATGATATCTCCAAGACTACTTTTCATACGTGGTATGATCACTACAAGTTTATAGTGATTCCATTCAGACTCACAAATTTCCCAAAAATCCACACGAAGTTGATGAATAATATCGTTAGATATTTTCTTAAAAAAAATTTGGTAGTCTTTATAGAAGATATTTTTATCTAATCTAAAAGAAAGGAGGAACATGAAGAGAATTTGAATAATGTACTAAGGCCCATGAGGAATAAAAATATGTATGAAAATTAGATTAAATTTGAGTTATAGTTATAAAAAGTAACTTTCCTTCAGCATGTCGTCACCAGTAAAGGGATATATATGGGTTCTTAAAAAATGGAGATAATTGAAGGGTGGACAAGACCAACCTCTATAATGAAAATACCTAGTTTCCATGGTTTATTTGTCTAATATAATTTATTTTTAAGAAAGTAATCCCGATTTTTTATCACCCAAACCATGATAACTCAAAAAGAAGTTATGTTTTTATGAAATGATGAATGTAAGAAATGTTTTAAATAACTAATGAATTGGTTAATCTCTAGATCTGTGCTCACATTACCCACTAGTGGGTAAGGATTTTTGATATACATCAATGCATCTAAAAAGGTATTTGGTTTTCTACTCGCAAGAAAAGATAAATTGATAGCCGATGCCTCCCACCAACTAAATATCAATGAGAAAAACTACCTAAATTTTGATCGAGAATTGGATGTAGTGATCATTTAATTAAAAGTTTGTAGAATTATATCTATTTTAAGAAGTGTGATATATATATGGATAATAAAATCATCATGAATATATTAATAAAAATTATATTAATATGTAAAAACATATGTGGCTATATTTGACAAAATATTAAAATTATTTAGTCCATTACAATTATATAAAAGAATAAAAAGTGAAAGATTCATTGAATAAAAAGAATCCCAAAAATCTATCCATGATGAGGATTGTAAGGGATACAAAATTATTGATCATGAAAATGAAGAATATGTAAATAATAAAAGGATTTTTATCATACCTTTCTCAAGTAACTACTAAACCATACATCCTAAAGAGGATTAAGGAGGATCAGATATATGATAAGTTGCTACAGAAGAAGGTAACCGGTATTATAGAGTTTAACATTACTAAAGACAGATTTATAAGGTTTGGAAATTGGATATGTGTCTCATAAATTATATAAAAAAGAGGGGAACTTCTTGATTATGTACATTGATCATCCTTATCTATTCATCTATGAATAAATAATATGTATATGTATTTGAATAAAATTCTAGTGGGATAAAATAAATATATAGATTGTGGAGTTAGTATCTCAATGCTTGGTATGCAAGAAAAATATAAGGTGGAATTTAAAAAGTCTAAGGTTATGATGAAACCATTTACCATACCAATATAAAAATGGAAAAACATAACCATGGATTTTGTCATTAGACTCTCCATGACACCAAAAATAAATAATTATATATGGGTGGTAGTTATTTTTCTTACCAAATCAACACATTTCGTTGCCATCAAGGAATATTTCTCACTTAACCAAATAACAAATATATATATATGAGATGTGGTAAGACATTATTGAATGCCACCATCAGTTTTATCTGATTAATATTAATGGTTTACCTTGATTTTTTAGAGAATACTTCAACAAGTGTTGAATAAAGAATCAATATTCATGACCTGTTATCAAACATAGAAATATTTTCAACTTGAAAGGACCATAAAAACTCATGAAAATATGATTCTAATGAATTTACAATGATTTTTGGATGAAAACCTTACACTAGTGGAGTTATTGTATAATAATAGTTTGAATTCAGGACTTCAAGTTTCTCCTTATGAGGATCTATATGGGAAGAGGTTTTAGACTTCGACATGATAGGATAAATTTGGAGAGATAATGCTTATGTGAGATGATCTTATCCAAGAGATGAAAGAGAAGGTTCAAACTTGTCAAAATTATATGAAATATACACAAAGTCGATTGAAAATATATGTAGATAGTCATCAATGATATCGGGAGTTTGAGTCCAGAGATAAAATTTTCCTTCTTATACCACTATGGATGAAATTCATGATGTTTTCAAAAAAGGTAAAGCTTATTCCATGATAAATTGACCCCTTTTAGATCCTTGATCACATTATATTGATGGTCTATTGTTTATCACTTCAACCTAACCTATCTTAAAAAATTACCCATAACATGTACTAAATCCATAAGTGGTACCATTAGAGAATGATCATTCATACTAGGAGCATCCAGTAAAGATCTTCGATTGTAGAGAAAAGTTCCATGAAATAAAACAACTCACTTGGTCAAAGTGTTGATGAGAAAACTAATGTTTTAGGAAGCTTCTTGGGGACAGGAAGAGTGGATGAAATAGAAGTACCCACATCCATTTTAACATACGAAAGGGAAATTTTGAGGGTGAAAATTTTTAAGGGTATTATAATGTAATGACCCAAAAATTTATAAATTAAATTCTTTCTCTTCAAATGAATATTTTTATCATTAAGTAATGAAGTTATAGAAAGCATATGCACTAATTTTATTATTTCAGAATATTATACCCTATAACATTTAAAATAACATTAAGCTACCTAAAATTTGATAATATAGCTGTTGGATGTGATCATTTTATTTGTATATATATATATATGTGTTTATGATAAATCCATTTATACAGATGAAAGAAGTAATGACATCAACCGTTAGGATCATAACCTATAAAGCTAATATATCAGAGATTATATGGAAGATAAAATCTTTGGGATTTCACCTTGACCAATACCAAGTCTATATTCAATAAATAAATAATGAGTGAAACCATTTACGACATAAGTTTAAAATCCCTGAGGTCATGACCCAAATAATGTTCCCTGAATCATTTCATGAAAGTATCACCATAACACCCCATAACATTAGGGAATTCACTTGGGTAACAAATATATATTTTTATTGAACCATATAGAATGGATATGTCTATTTTATTTTCATCAAAATAATGATTTTATTTATTCCATATTGAATTTAATTTATAAATTATAAATTAACAAACTTGATAAATATTATATTTCAATACAAAAAAAACTTGAATTTTATTTTGGATAATATGTAATTCAAATTAAGAAATTTCTTTTGAATAATTCATGATTTTTTAAACTAAACTATATTTTAATAAAAATATTATTATTAAATAATAATTATTAAGTATAGTTGATAATATAATTTTATGAATTAAAAAATAATTTCTAAATGGTTTATAAAATTTTTATCATCACAAAATCAATATTTTCTAATAAACAGATATATACGTTTAAAAATAATAATTATCATATTTAATTATTTAATTAGATGAAATAAATTTTATTTTCATACTCAGAACATTGATATTATCGAAGGGTGAAATTTCTACAATTTTCATATTATGTGAAATCTTCTGGTAAAAATTAAATATAGTATAATTATATGGTATTTTTTATGACATTATAATGACCAATAAGTGATGTAATGTATGAAATAAAGAAGAACATATGGAAAAAAATATTTACCCTTTAAAATAAGGTTTTTAGGTTATTTTATTAATTTTATAATTCCTTTATGAATCCTCCAAAACGTACAATATTTATTAAGGTTTTAAAATCAATTATTTATGATCATGACTCACTTCAACATCACTAAGGGTAATATTTTAATGATTTTGGTTCTTGGACCTATAAAATAACTAAATTGAATTCAATTTGGTAGAAATCATGGTAAAAACTATGGTAAGGCTTGTGTTTTTGATTAATTTTTTATAGAGTCCAAAACCAATATTTAGGAAATAATACAGAACACCCCTCTATTTTTCTTTATAAACCCACCCAATATCCCACTTCCATTCACTCAAAAACCATAGATAAAGACCATAATATCCCAATTCCACTCTATATACCTCCAAATGTACCACAACAATAACATTAAGCTCCTCCTAAGATCTTGGAAAAACCATCTCAAGGTATGGGATATTCTCTTTCTCCTTTTTATTCAAGCTCCTTCTTTATTTTTTGTTATTTGATTTCCAATTACTAATTTTAGGATAATTTTTTATTAACCCATAATAATATCATTTTTATTTACATTTTTTGATATATAACTTCATATCTCATTAAACCATTTTATTAATCTGTATGTATTGTTGTCATTCAGCTGAAATCTCACTATTTTTTCATGCCAAAATATTATGAAGTGAATTCCCATACCCATTTTCACTAAAGGGTATTCACCTATATGTAACTATAATTATTTTATTGGTAACTTCCATATATATAAACCACACTCCTCAATGATATTCAATGTAAGGTGAGTTAAAGGTTTTAATAAGAACACTATGTTAACATTTCTTAGTGGTTTACCGTGGATTATTCTTATGATTCCATGTTTTATGTTTCTTCCACATTACCGTGTTGCCTTTATGCTAACATTTTATATCATGCCACATTGTATATGATTACGATTCACACCTATTATGTTACTTCTTTATTTATGTTAGATCACATTAATTTACATACACTATTAATTGAATTTTTTATTACTTTACTGGGCTTCATTTCTCACCCCTTTCTTATGTATTTCCCAAGGATATCCTGTAAATTTTTTAAATATAAAATTGAAATTTAGGGCATGTCAATGAAGTTTTCTATAATGTTTTTATATCCATGTTTCAAGTTGTTATGTTATGTACCTAATTCAAAAATACACAAGGATTCATGATATTTTGGGAATGTATCATGTCTACATTTATATATTAAATCATGAAATAACATCCATTAAAAATATGGGTTATCATAGATATAGATAATTTTATTTTTAAATTTAGAAATAAAAGCTATTTATTTTATAAATGAAACTTATTTTATGTTATGGAACTTTGAAATGATGTCTATTAGGTATTAAATTATTAAAACCATGTATTGGAAATTGATAATGAATCACATTCACATGAATCGTATAACATATACTCATAGAATCATCGTATTTGCCATGATCATGAGAAGAAATTGAGAAAGATATATTAATATGGTTATTCATAAAATTTTGAGGAAAAAAACTTAAAATATTTCATGCTAGTTTAAAATGAAAATTGACGAAACCACCTTTCAGTGGACTGGGTGAAAGGGAAACAAAGGTACTTGGATTGACACACAATAAGTTGTGTAGACTATTTCAAGTAGAAGCTAGTTGCAGGTATTATTACTTTATAAATTTTACAAATAACTTGAGTAGATATGGTCATTTCTACTTGATGAGGTATAAGTCTGATTACTTTTAGAATTTTATATAATTCAAGAATTAATTAAATAATCAACTTGGAATAAATATAAAGAATCTTTAATTAGATCATGGTGGTGAATATATTAACCAAAAGTTTATTAACATTCTTTGGGTGTTTTGGATTCTACCTCAACTCACTCCACATTACACACTACAATAGAATGATGTAAGTGAAATGAGGATTAGTAACTTGCTTGAAATGGTATGTTCGATAAAGATTCCTACAAATATTTGATTATCCTTTTGGGGTTATGTATTACAAACCACAAAATACGCACTAAAATGAGTACCAAATAAATTGGAAACTATAATTCCTCTCAAACTATGGAGTGGAAAGGAACCCATTTTTTCAAATAGATTTGTATGGGGTTATAATAAATTTGTTAAGGTCTTCTCATGAAATAAACTAGTTCGCCGAGAAACAAGGATTATATTTATAAGGTATTCTAAGGAATGAAATAGATACTACCTATAAAACCCATTAAACAATAAAGTGTCTATCACAAGACAATCTATATTTATTTAGAGGGAGAAAATCCTAAAGAAGGATCGTGGGAGAAAGGTTGACTTCAATGAAGTTGATGATTAGGATACACAAGAGTTGGCGCACAAATAGATTCGATAGGTCCATGTGGAAGAAGTTGTTCTTGAAACACATGTAATGTAAAGGGGCTCCAGAGAGGTAAGAGAAAAAAATAGATATAGTTTTATAGTAACTAAATATTCTGAATCATTATTGGTTGATAATAATGAATGACTCTTATACAAAGAGGAACTAGAGAGCTTAGAAGCTTCAATATGGTAAGATTACATGAATTCTGAAATAGATTCCTTTTATTAGAACCATGTTTTGGATCTCATCCATATTATGGTTAATGTAATGCCTACTGAATGAAAATGGTTATTCAGGATAAAAATATACACATTAGGTAAAGTAAGTACCTATAAAGCATGGTTAGTGGATAAAGGGTTTAAATAATGATAAGGAATTTACTATAAAGAAACATTTTTCCAAGTTTTCAGGTTTAAATACATATAAATTCTTTGTTCTATAGCATCTAACCATGACTATGAAATTTAGAAGATGGATATCAAAATATATTTCCTTAATGGGAACCTTCCATAAAATGTGTACATGAAATAACCAACAGTATTTGAGACGCCAGGTGATGCCAAAAAATATATTCAAGTTGCATAGATCGATTTATAACCTAAAGAAAATATCTAGGTCATCAAAACATTTGATTTGATGAAGCTAAAAAATATTTTTGATTCATCAAAAATGAATACGATCCATATATTTATAAGTGTTTTAGGGGGTACACAATCATTATCCGAGTAGTATATTTTGATGACATATTACTTATTGTAAATGACAAACCATTCTTACTATCCATTACAGACTAGTACAAAAAATGTTTCTCAATAGAGGAATTAGGTTAAGTAGCATACATTCTAGGGTCAATATCATTCTAGATAGATTCAATAGTTTTCCTAAACTAATAAAAGGTATATACATTTACCAGATATTAAAGAGTTTTAAAATAGAGCAATACAAAAGGGAATTGGTTCCTATGTCACACGGTACACATCTTTCTAAGAGAATGTGTCATCAAACCCAACATGATAAATAATAGAGTAAGATAAAATATAGTTGGTGATAGAAAAAATCAAGTATTCCATTTAATGTACTAGAATTTATGTTTCCTTTTTATTGGTAATGGAAGGGAGATATCAAGATGATCGAGGTGAATAACATTAGTCAGTTACTAAGGCTATATTTATGTAGCTGAGATGTACTAAGGTATTTTTTGATGTTTGGAGGATATGATGATCTAGTAATTAGAGGTTATACTAATGATAGTTATAAAAAAACCAGGATGATCTAAATTCATAGTTAGGATATCTTCCTTTTCTCAATGGAGGAGCTGTGAGCATGAGGAGTTCACAGATCCTATAATAGCTAAGGCCCCCACTTCCCTATCCACTATTAAAACATGTTGCATATTTTTTATAAAAACCAAATAAAAAATATATAGTCCTTTACAAACCAGATGATCTTTTTCAATGTAGAGTTTTTAGGATTAAGAATGATTCCTTACAATAGATCCAAGTTTACACAAATTATAAAACTAAAACAACTATTTTAATTCACCTATGTTAGCTCCTTAAACAAAACAATAAACAATTACAACTTATAATTTTCCTTTTAAAAACATTTCAAAAACATAGAATGAGCATAAAATATTCTCGATAAGGTGTTTCAAATTTTTTAAAATTTCTTATATAAATAATTCTTTAAAAAGACATTTATAATATTTAATATATATTATATGATATTTGATACAATAAATAGTTTTCAAAACACACTTTTTGGGTTTTGAAAACATATAAATACTACTTGAAAACTATACAAAAATACATATCATTTTTAAAAATTAACCTTTGAAAACCATTAAAAATATCTATCACTATAAAAAATCATTTTATTTCAACAATAAATATCCTTTTAATATACATGGATTTCTGATTGTAAAAACATAAAATATTTTGAAATTAATAATATTTGTAAGGAGTAAAAGGATACTTGGAAAAACTTAGGAAATCCATGAGTCCACTAATAGTATCACTAATATGACATACTCCCCTTAAGTCCATGTGATCACCCCATTCCTTATCAACTCATTTGATACCCATGTTCTGAAATTTATTTTTATGGAATTTTTTAGGACATCCTTTCACATTAATAATCCTTTAAAACCCTTTTAAAACTAACTAAATTATATTCAAATAATTTTTTTTTAATCTTTAAAAGTTTAGAAAAATATATTTATTTATGAAACACCATAAGTGTTTAGAGAAATAGATAATTTTATAATAATTTCATAAATTAAAAGGTAGTATTCAAAAATATATTAAAAATTGTACTTAAAAGAAATAATTTTATTAATATGCATGAAACGTTAATGATAAATATATTATATGTCAACATATACGATCATCGATGACATTCATATATTTTAGAGAATATTTTATACATAAAATTATGATTTAATAATTAATTTTTCATTTTCAGGGTTTTTGGATCATAAAACTCAAGTGTCCTAAAAAAATTAACTATCCCTTTTATAAGGGTTTTGAAGATAACAAAACCCTTATAAAGAAATAGAGTTTGAAAATAATAAAATAACCTTACAAATAAAGGGGTTTAATAGAATATATGATTTTCTAAACTAGAAAATTTCCCTAACTATAATTGATGTTTGAAAATATATATGTTTGAAAATAAGATACTCCCCTTACCTTAAGGCTTGTATAAGACCAAATTCATATAGTAGTATCCTTATTTTTTTAGACCCTCTTTCCATTTTTATTACTTTCTCTCATAATGGAAGCTTGCAGTACCTATATTGGTAAGACCTTTGAAGGAAGGCTTCATTATACAACCATCGTAATACTGTTTAGATATATATATAATATTGAAAAGAAAAATCTAGTATATCTATTTATTAAATAGATTCATATATATATATATATATGTTTTGAGGTTTGTATTCATAATATTTTTGTCTGGTTTTGAAAATCGTGGCGTGTATATCCACATCTGATTCAATGAATTTAGTGTGATAAGGATGTATAACTAAATTAACAATGGATTTTTATCCATTGTGTACATACAATGATGTAATATATATTTATATATCCATCTCATTACTTTTGGTGATAGAAAAGGAAGAATATTACATGATAAAGAGAATCTAACTAAATTTAGGGTTATAAAATTTTTAAATATTACTCCAATTAGTGTGATTATATTTATTTTTCTAACGTAATATAATTCAGCATGATTAAGATTCTTCATTAAAATTCTTTGAAATAATACAGGACCTTCCAAAAATTTCTGACATATTATGCACAAAATTGATTCATTTTTGATAGGGTGATATCATTATGATAAATCTGATTATTTTATTGATGTAAATCGAATGAAAAAAGGTGAAAAAGAAATTCTAAGGAGGGTATAAACTGAAAGTGAAGTGAAACCTCACTATTTTATTATTTAAAGACTCACATGCTTATCTATGGAGGAATATGACAACGAGGCTGATTTTTAGCTGGGTTTTCATGCTTGTAGGGTTCAAGAATGATGTTTGACATAAAGGGAAGAAGAGTTTGAGGGTTTGACTAGGTTGACTTCATCATAAAGAAGATGATGTAGGATGATTGAATGGTTTTCAATGATTTAATCGTACGATGATTTCTTAAATGGAGGGTTTTTAATTCAGGAACCTAATACCACATAAGCTCGTTTCACATTAAATTTTAGTTTATTTGGACACTTCTATATATTAAAAATGGTTATACAGAATGGTTGTTTCATGAAACCGGGGGATCAACACATGAAGCACTCACCATAAACACCCACAATGGCCATGCCAAATGGTCCACATGAAACCTCTGTATGCCTTTAGGTGCATCCAACAACTTGAAAGCACTATGAATCTACCTACTCACACATCAGCCACAAATTAGTTGGATCAATTATCTCATGTGCGTGGTTTTTCTTGCTCCCACGCATTTTTGAGCTATCTAACTAGTTTCTAATATTCCATTTATATTTATATATATTTAAGTAAAATTTAAATTACATATTACAACTAAATTACAAACTATTTAACATTTTAAGCACACACACACACACACACATATTTGATCATAATAAAAATTTTACAAAACTATTTATATATTTTCTATTAAAATTTGTATTAATTTTAACACATGTTAATGTTTATTAAAATTATAAAATATTTTAATATTTTAATACATAATAATGTAGAATTTTTTACTGCAAAATTAATTTATTTTAAATTAAAAATACAAATTTATTTTAAAGTAATAAAATATTATTTATAAAATATATTGAAAATTATGAATTTTCATATTAATAAAGATAGTATTTTAAATAATTAATATAAACTTGTATTTTGTTATAAAAATTATTTTTTAAAATTATTATTTTTAACATTTGACCACAAATTATTTCTAAATTGTTTTTAATTATATTACTACTGGAATAGTTACCAAAATAAATTCATTACATAAATAATATTTAATACTTATTAAAAATAATAAATATTAATACTAAAGTAATAATATGATTCTATATGTAAAATGTAAATTATAGTTAACTAAGACATATAATTACATTAAAAATAATAAGTTATGAAAACGTAATTACATAGTATTTTGAAAATTATTAATTTTACATATCAAAATAAATTAATTTTAATAATCCCATAAACTTTAATCAAAATGAAATATATTATGAAAACAATTTCGAGAGGGAATAATAAAACACATCTTCTTAAAATATTAAGTTAAAAAATAGTTTTTTGCTAAAATTATTACATTTTGAATATATTAATATTTTAACATGTCGACATTTATATGAAAATACCGTTTAATATTTGAAAATATAATTATTTAGATTAATTTATAACTAGAATTTATTTTTATTATAGAAAGACATCTAATTTATAATAAATAATCCATTTAAAAATCATTTATTAAAAAGGAAACCTGAACATATAATTTCCGAGATATTAAATTCTCCCCTATTGGTTGAATTAACTACCAAATTTCTTTTTTTATGCATAAGAAAATTCTAAATTTCCATCTTTAAAATTCGTAAAAGAAGGATCTTAAAATTATATACTCTTAAAAAATCCCTAGATTTTCATCTCTAGATGCTCATAATAGAAATTTTAAATATAAAATTATCCTTGAATGGAAATGGTTAATCTCCAAAGTACTCTAAACCATTACTCAAATACCCAATATAATGGCCCGGAACCCACACTTTCAGATCTGATGTTAAAACATGTTGTATATTTATTTTTATAAAAAGTAAAAGAAAAATATATAGTCTTTTATATACCGAATGATCTTTTCTGGTCTATGTTTATTTAGATTATGAAAAATTCCATGCAATGTATTAGAGGTTACACAAATTATAAAAATAAAACAATTATTTGGATTCACATGTTCTAGATCCTTAAAAAAACCGAACACCTTTAGAACTTTTAAATATCACATTAAATTTTCTTATAAACCTAAGGGGAATATAAATTTTCCTAGTATGGGGTTAAAAAAATGAAAAATAATTTTTATAAATATTTCTTCAAAAACACCTTTAAAACATTTTATATCAAATATATAATATTTGAAATAATAAATAATTTCGAAAATATAATTCAAGGGTTTTCAAAATATATAAATAATATTTAAAAACCATTTAAAATACATATCATTTTAAAAAATATAATTTTCGAAACCATTAAAAATACATATCTCTTTGAAAACCCATTTTATTTTAAAAATAAATAACCTCTGAAAATACTTGTATTTCTCATTAAAAAAATTAAAGATCTTTGGAGAATAATATTTTTTATATATAATATAATAATTCTTATAAAATCTTATGAAATACATGAGGCCAATATTAGTATCACTAATTGGACAGTGTCTCCTTGAGGTCGTGGGATCACTCCACTCTTCATCAACTCATTTAGAACCCAAGTGATGAGTTTTATTTTTATGAATTTTTTTATTATGAATTATTTTCTCATTGATAATCCATTAACCCAATTTCAAAACTAGATAAATTATTTTGAAAGATGATTTTTTCAAAATTATTTAAAACTAATTCAAAAGTTTTTTTAAGAAACATCGTAAGATTTAGGAGAAATCCATAATTTTAGAAGAATTTCATAAAATCAATGGCAGTATAAAAAAATACATTAGAAATTGAACTTAAAAACTCATTATATTAATATTCATGAAATTTCAATTATAATTATAGTATATGGACACATCTATGATCATTAATGACATTCATGTTTTTTAAAGAATATTTCATGCATAAAATCATACTTTTAAAATTTATTTCCGTTGTTTAGGGTTTTGTATATTGAGAAGCTAGATTTTTATAAAAACAAATAATTTCTATTATAGAAGGGTTTTGAACATAAAATATACTTGATAAAAAATATAATTTTAAAATAACAAAATTTCATTACATATAAGGAGTTTTAAAAGAATATAAACTTTGTATAAAATGTAAATTTCCCTTATCAGAATAGTATTTTGAAAATATAGACGTTTGAAAACAAAATACCCCCTTACCTTAAGTCCGGTATAAGACCTTATTCTTCTAAGAGTCTTCTTATTTTTTATTAATTTCTCTCATACTGGAAGCTTACTTACCCGTATTAGAAATCCCTTCGATTGATGTCTTCTTTATATATACATCCTAATACTATATATATATAATATTGAAAAGAATGATCTAGTACATTGATTTTTTATACTGAATCTCACACACACATATATATTTTTATATTAATATTCATAAGTTTTTTTTTGGTTTTGAAAAGCATGGATCATATATCAACACTATATGTGATAAATTCAGTGTGATGAGGATGTATAAGTAAATATTCCATGAATTTAAGTCCAATTTATACATAAAAAACTATAATATATATATATATATATTCATTTCACTACTTCTGGTGTAAGAAAAGGATGAAGACAACATGCCTAGGATAATCTAACTGAATTATGGGTGAACTCAGTTATCAATATAATTGGTAAAGGTGTTATTATATATATTTTTATTAATCAATTTAATTTAGCTTTATCAAGATTATATGGGAATATTATTTGAAATGAGATAAAACCAACCAAGTTGTTTGAAATTATATAAATAAAACCTATTCAGTTTTGATATGGTGATATCATCATGATAAATGTGAATATTTTATTGATATAAAGAGAAGTAAAAAAGGTGAAAAGGAAATTTTTATGACGTTATAGAATTATTGAATTGAAAATTCAAAATTTTGTTATTTGAATACTCATGGTATTATCATTTAAGGACGATGATAGTGATGAATATTTCGATATGGTATTGTGTTGTTTTAGGGTTCAGTAATTGTGTGTAACATCTGGGAAGAATAGGTTGAGGGTTTGACTTGTTCAAGTTTGTGAGGGAGAATATAAGCCAAGATGATCTAACTACTATCATTTATTTAATTATATGGTGAGGTCTTAAATGGTGTTTTTTAAATAATTGAAAATTATCCCACATAAGGGATTCCCATATTGAACACTAGTTTATTCAGAAACTTTTTTATATTACAAACAACCCCAATGAGTGGTTGTTAGTGCATCCTGCAATGTGTCATTGATTCAGTACCAGAGTAATCAAATATGAATTTTATAAATTCCCAAACTAAAATTTCTACAAAGGTGTATCTTAGTGGTAGTATAGGTCCAAACCCATAGGGATGAGCTATCAAAGTTGGTGACCTAACAATTGAAACGTGGCTAGTGGACACCTCAAGTGATTATCATAGCTTGGGTTTCTAAATATACATGTATTACTTTATTCCCAATATTAAATAATGTATCATTATCAATTTTAGGGATCTATATAAAATAGAATTACAAAATATATCTTGTAATGGTCCTCTATCTTAGGCAGTGAAGCCTTATAAAAGTCACCAATTGGTTTTGGTCAAACCAATTGGATCTACCTAGATTAAAAACTACTCTTTTCCCAATATGGGGTCAAAAACCTAGGAACATAAATATTTTCTAAAAATTAATAAAGTGTCCCATCCTATTGTTCTTAGTATTTTAAACTCAAATTAGGTTTAGGTACTTCTATTGAAATTCCTCTGATTGAGGTTGTGAAAAATAATGAGATTAACATCATCTCTTAAATAAATTACTACCCAAAATATTACCTAGGTTTTGATTTAACGATTAATTAGGTTTTAAATAACCCTAATATCTACCCCTATCCCTAATTATATTAGCCGCGTATGGTAAAATTAGTATTAAAAAAAGAGAAATCGATAAAATGATTCACATGTCTATTAAGAAATCCAAATTAAATAAGTTCAGGATTAAAACAGTTAAGAATCAATCAAACCAATTAATTTGATGAAGAGAGAGTAAAGATAAAAATCAATTGAGTATGAAATTAGTAATCTAAATTAAACCTTAATAATAATGTAGTATGAGAAATCCATAAATATTTTGAATGACACATAGTAGGAAAGCATCAGTATAGCCAGAAAAAAATGATTGAAACTTGGTCTAGAATGATATGAAGAAGAATTTATAAAATAAATAAGAAATACCTGACCATCTTGTATCCAGAATTAAGCACTAGAATACTTATATACCTGATCTCATGATGATGTGTGTAGGTTTTCACATAATTATATGACATTAAATAACTATTTTCATAAAAATATTTACAAAATGAAATGGAAATTCAATTTGTGTAATCATATCTTCAAATATCTTCATAAATTTTATATCTCCAAAATTTTATGTCTTTTATATTTCGACAGGTACATAAATTAAATCATTCCAATTGTGTAATAGATTTATGTCCTTTTTTTGGTCTTGGGGGATTCATGACTTTTCCTTGTTTCGGGAGTTGTAAACATTATGGATGGATAATTGGTATTGAGGTCGGCATTTTCATGTTGTGTATTGATTTCTCATTGTACACTTTTTAATCCATAAGATTAACCAACAATATTATATTCATGGCCTGATCTTTAGTCTATATGGGTGTTGTATCAAAGGAATACATTTTGTGAATAGGTTCCATGACACAAAATGACTGAAATTACTGAAATAACAAAAACACCACCATTGATAGTTGAATTCCTATTTCTAATAAAAACGAAACATAAAAAATGAATTCTATAATAAATAAATAATAAATCCCATGTAAATGTATATAAAATATATGTAAAAATTCATCTTATCAAATTCTACCACATGAAATAAATTATTATCTTCAAGAAAAAAATATCAACAAGTATTCCAAATGAGACAATTTGAAATAGGAAACATACATTACAACTAAGAAAATAAAACTAAGTGTTAGTGGAAAAAGCTAGCCTTTCAAAATATATCATCTATATAGAATCAATAATGCATTAAAATATATCACATTATTCAAATTCATTCATCTTATAATTACAATATTTCAATTATTCCTTAGAAGGTATACCAATATTGAAATTTACATCACAATAATTTTTCTCTCATCACTTAAGGTAAGATGAAAATGCAGTTATACTCAAACCTTGAATACATGTTCCTAACCTTAAGATTTCATTAGTTCCAACATATCTAATGCATAAATATAGACAAAAAATTAATCATAAGGTCTTTATAAATTAGGTTCAAATGAATCTAAGGCCGAGGTTTAGTGTCTAGATGATAAAAGATCAATCTCAAAAAGTAGGGTAAACTCTCAAATATAAGACATGATCATCAATAATAATGAAATGAAGTACTACTATAGAATAATATATCTCCACACTCCCCAAAGCATAGGGTAGGTCCATGGATGTGTCATAAAAATGCAATGAAATTGTGCAGTTTCTTATTTTTCTATTTTTTATAAGTGTTGTCTAGGAATTATCTTATATCCATAAACTACCGCATATGATCTATCCTCATATTCATCAGTTTGGTAATCGTGAATTTTTACCGTCCTAAAACACAACCCTATTTTTTATAGAATAATCATCAGTTGTATATCAGAAGAAACATGGAAAAATTCTCATAGATCATGTGTGAAATTCACAGTAAATATCATCAGTAACTTATTTAGGTACCATATGTAATGTCTATCTCTAATAGACATATTGAAGTTAAAATCATGTAGTTACACTAATAGTAGTGGAAGTATGGGTAAAATGGTATTATAACATGAATGAATCCTAAAAAAGTCATTAATGGCCTCTTCATGCTCAAGAAGGATAAATTAATAGGCCAGTCTCAAAAAAATTGGCTCAAAATAAATTACCTCAATCATTTCAATAGTATATTTGTTAGTTATAGCCTCAATAATATCTCAATGCATGTTCTCATTGGTTTATATTCCCTATGTTTCTATCAATAAATATGTATAATAAAGAATATCAAAATGTATGTCCACACTCCTCTTACGAATGAGAATACATATGATAGGGAATTCACTCACAACATAATTACTAGTAATAAACCAATCAAAAAAATTGTAAGAATCTAGAATCAAAATTCAATTACTAAACTTAAAAATAGTGATAAGATTATTAACAAGAATAAACCATATTTTTTTAACATTTTACATCCAAATTTCATTATTTTATTTACAATGGTGAAATGATATTTCTTTTTAATATTTTTTTGAATGAAAAATATCTCATAGACTAATGAGAATAAGAAAAAATCTTGGTGTATATAAAATTAAGACAAAGAATGTTTTCTAAACATAAAATAACATAGTGTTCAAATTGTTTTAGATGTTGATGTGGAAGAGATATCAATGGAACTAGAAAGAAGTTTGAAATGGAAAGTATGAAAATATTATAGGGATTCAACATATCCTAATAAAATAAGCCATCCCATGGGGGAAAATGGGTATTTTTTATGTGAAATAGGCCACCAATTGAAATTTTAGAATTAAAATATACTCACACTATACAAACCATAAATACACTAGATATAACTAATATATAAGTTGAAAAATGGGATGGTGCACCCAATAGATTGGAGTAGAAACATGATCAGTTATACACATAGACTAGGTTTTAGTAAAGGATTTCTATAATGATGAATATAATGTTCTATAAAAATGAAAATGAAAGGGTCCTATGAAAGTTAGCAAAAAATAAAAAATTTAAAATATTGGTTACCTCTCATAAAGTCTTAACAAAGACCTCATTATCTAGATGGATGTAAAAAAGATATAATCGTGGAATATATCATCTTAGTTATCCAATACCCCTTTTAGGTATTAGAATAAGTGTCATGAAGCTCTTATAGTAACTTTATGGGGTTTACCACATCAGTAATGGGTCAACCAAAAATCTAATGTGTTAGATAAAGAATTCATGTTGGTCATAGAGGGGGATCCTATATAGTTCATTGATGAAGATCATAGATATTTTATTCTATGTTAGCTACATGAGAAAATATTTCTTGTAGAAGGCTATATGGTAGCTTAGAAGACTCATAAATAACCATAACAGAGGTATAAGATCAAGATGTAGATAAATAAATGCACAAATAGTGATGATAATGAATGAAACCCATTCAATCAAAATTCATATCACTTTTCTTGTATGATAAAAATGAAATAATGGGTGATATAGAATATAGTAAGTATAGGAAAATTCACATATAAATTTATTATAATGGGGGAGGGTTATAATAGAAAAATAATAAAATGTTTGGCTATACTCTTCGCTGTTAGTATTAGAGGTACTCTTCCAAACCACATGTGTCCAAATGTACCCCTACCTATCCATGGATACAATGGGGGAGAAACTGATGAATTGACCTCTAAATCTGGTTTCATAGTGCTAGCATCACATTTGGTCAAAATTGGTGAGGTGTTGATCCATGCAATGGTCATGTGTTTGGAAGTTGGATAAAAAAAGGGCACCTCATACATAGAAGGTAAGGCATGGCCTTTAACCTTTCTATCAAATTATTATAAAAATATCTTATGAGTAGAGAGATTTGTAATATTTAGAAGGATATGGATGATGGGATCAGTAGGGGTCAACATGGAAGTTATGGGAACAAGGCCCAAGAGAGGTTTGGTTGCATAATTTAGAGGGTGGGAGGAATGGGTGGTAGTAGAATGAGATGGGGTAGTGATCAGAATTTGGGAAGTATCTATGATGATAATATTGAAGTGAAGTCAAATTCACCACTAGTTATTCATAAGGAAATAGAGAACACTTTCATTCATATGAATCAACTCCCACATGGTGGAATGAATACATTGGATAGTCTTATAATGGAAATACGGTGGTATTTTTAATGTTGGAACAATGGGGTGGTGATAGTGCAACATTGGTATCAATAAAAGATGGGTGGTCGGAAGGCGTGGTAGGTGGGGGGTACTAGAGAAGCCACCATGGGAAATAGGGACAAAGGATATTGACTATCATCAGCCTCCTCAACATAATCAAGACCCAAACATAGTGCTTCCCAATCTTCCACAGTATCCCCATCATATGAAGCATCAAGGATTAATTGATTATATTGGTCTGATATATGAAATTGCTTGAGTTGAATAAAAAATTCCCAAATGATGATCGAGATGTGTGATGAATCTTCCTTCATTAACGTACGACAATCACTGCTATCTTCTACCTCATAAAAGAGAAACAATTTTAATTCCATGTTAATAGCAGAGCCACCCATGGAAGAGGTAAGAATATGGAACTCAATCCGACAGATGGATCTGTGAGCATATCCTCTGGTCAGCCAATCATGTGAGAGATCCTAATGAACTATTCAAGCGCCTCAGCTGGGTTCTCATTTTTGTACATGGGTCTAGAATTATCTAAGGATATCGGGTGATCAATTATCTTCTATATGGGGTGTATGACTTGTTTATATCAATCCACAAGGTAGCATAAAATAGATAAGTAATCAAGTTAGAGGTGTAAATACCCATCCCAATACTGAAGTCTACCAACATGAGGTCGTAAGGCCTAGTTCCCATATAAAAGGTGACGTGCATGACATCAAGCTCTAGAGTGGTTTGGAACTCAAGGGAGATATCCCGATACATCTCCCCACGTGAATTAATGATGCTAGATAGGTGAATGCATATTAGGATCTCTATGATCTCAAAGGATACCAAAATTTTCTATAGTATGATAAGATTAGATGATTTTTGGGTTTATAGGCTTGGCCTAAAGATGGACCGAGAAGGACTAGGGCTTTGGATCAGTAAACTACTGGTGAATAAGAAACTATAGATGCTAGGAAGTTCATTGTGATTGGTTAGAGGAAGAATAAGAATGGCCATAGGATGTGATCATGATAAAGACCAATTCATATGGCGACGAGGAACGTGCTAGTGGTGGGGAAGGATGATCCTGATTCAAGAAACTGGGTGTGAGTAGATCATTGTGATGGGACCCAGGTTTAGAGGAAGAAAGATTAATAGTCTTCATCTAGGATATAAAATAATGGTGTAATGAAGTTACTGATGAAATGGGATAGCTGATCTATGGTTGGTGGTGTGATGTATAGAGGAGGAGTTGGAGCACGAGGGTCAGGATGCATAGGAGAGGAGGAAGATGAATAGTCAGGGTTTTGGTGAAATGATATGCGTAACCCAAGAACCCTATGTTAATATTTTAAAGTAAAACCTCATTTTTAATGTCATGTATTTCATTAATTTCTTGTAAAAGGAGTGAAATCCTTTTTCTCGACACTTTTAAACTCACATCATGTATGATATACCTGATGTGAATTATTTCTTTTTAGAGTATTATTTTGGTTTTTAACGTGACCATTCGTCTTACTACCGACATTACCTAACCATCCTAAATTTTATAAAACCTACCCCATTATATGTAACCTAGCTTGGGATGCCTTTTATTCACTGATTTGTTTACCATTGGGATCTAGATAGACTTTCATTCAACTGAATTTTAATAAAAGAGCACAACCCTTTTGAACTGGTTATTGATAGATTTTCATCCACTAATCATTGACCTTAAATGGGTTTTTATTACCTCTTTGGATTTATAATTTTCCTTAATGAAAAACATTAACAACTTCAAAAGTTCCGGATCATTGGTATTTTAGATTTCTAGGGAATTGTTTTAGGTTGGAATTAAAAAAATAGAACTTTATACCCCTAATGTGAAAATTTTTCATGCAATGCAGCATAAATTCCATGTCAAAGTTTTCTCTTTATAGATTTTTTCATTTACATATGCATCCCTTGATATCTCTTCTAGATTATTCATTTCCAACATTCTTTATTTATGAGATTTTTGAGTATCCATGTTTATTTTTTTAATTTCTTAGTACGATTGGTGTTCTAATTATACTGAAAAATGATAGATTTTCCTATGAACAAGTTATAATAGAGTAGAGTTGATGGGTGTTTTATATTTTATTCAATGCACCTAATGTGTTTCATCATGTTTGATTCTCTAATCCTTTTTTACTTGTATTAACTGTATTTTCTATGGTATTTTTGATCTCCTGATGGGATAATTCATCCTTCCCGCAAGTATTTTGGTGTTATGAAGTTCTAGTTTTATATTGAATCCTATATTTTTCAAGAATCTCTTTTACAATTATATTTTTAAATGAGTTTCCCAATTACTAATGAGTAATTGAGGAAATCCAAATCAATAAAATATGTTTTTCTCAAAAAGTGTATGACTACCTTGCTCCTGTCATGGGTGGTGTCTTCATCTTAGACCCACTTTGAATCATATTTGATGAAATCCCAGGATATGCACATTTCCATTATAATTGGTAAATGAGACTATAAAATCATTCCACAAAACATCAAATATTTCTACTTCCAAGTTGTGATTATGGGGAATCTCATTATGTTACCCAACAATACTTGTTAACTATCACCGATCATAGCTTTATAAGAAATTTATCACATCCTAATGGATTGTGGGACAGAATTGTCCTTGTTAAAGGATCATAGACACAATCTGTTCAGGCCCATGGAATAACTCAAGCATACTTTAAATTTAATCCTCTCGGATGTAACATTGCATCAATCCATCAGTATAACCCTTAAGTAATATCAGATCAACCCAGTTGTAGAACAAAACATCAAAAATAAGTTCCTTTTATATTGATAAGAGAAGCGTGGATGAAGGTATCCTATTGAAATATAATTTTCAATATCATTAATCCACGTAAGTGAGTATGTATCCATATTGAAATGTGTTTCATTAGGAAAATAATCTTCAATATTTAGATCATCATCATATATGATACCGTGTAGTAGGAGTCTAGATATCTGGTTAACAGTGACACTTTCAGTTCATTTTCTGTCTTGATAATTATATAAAATACTTATAGTAGAAGGATCCACCATTTTTTCCATGTTTTGGTATACTTTTTACTAATAAGTTACTTTAGATTCACATGATTGGTATAAACGATGACTTCATAGAGCATGAGGTATGATCTAAATTTATCAAAATAAAATACCACTACCAATAGATCAATATCTATGGTCATGTAATTTACCTGAGAATAATTTAGAGTATGTTTGGAAGAATAAATTTCTATAATATGTGTCCAAACCACTATTATAAAACAAAACCTCAGCGAAGTCACTGGAATCACACATAATTTCAAAATATTTATCTCAGTTGGGTGATACTTCAATAGGAGCATCCACCATGATATTCTTCAAAGTATTGAATGTCTACTGACACTTTTCACTAAAATCTAATGTTATGTCCTTATACTATAGGTGTGTCAATGGTTAGGATATTTTTTCAAAATTAGGGACAAAGTAGTGATAATGTTTTATAAGGCCCAAAAAACTCTTTATGACTCTCACAATTTTGGGTTCAGTATAGAATTATATCACATTAATTTTTCCCCATTCAACTTCCATAATATACTTTGAAATTTTATATCATAGTAATATTACTCCTTGAACCATGAAATGTAATTTTCCATAGTTTAGAAAAAGATAATTAACCTAACTGTGCTATAATTCTATTCCATATTTCTTTGGAAAACCTCGAATGACGGTCTAATATGAAAAAATAATCTATTAAAATATCTATAAATTCCTCCATTATTCATGAAATATATTTGTCACACACCATTGGAAGATTTCAAATGAATTGAGAATTTTAAATGGAATCCTTCAAAAAGAGAATTTTCAAAACAAACTTGTGAATGTGGTATTAGAATAATCAACTAGGTCGAAGACAATTTGATTGTATCAAGAATGTCCAACCAGAAAAAATAAAATTCATGCCTAGACAATATCTCTAATCATTGACCCATGAATGGAAGTAGAAAATGGTCTTTTCAAAATTCTATATTGATATTTATATAGTAAAAAAATACCTGTTATCCATTAATGGTTTGAGTTGAGATTAAATGATCTTAATTTTTTTTATAATAATCAAGAAACCTTTCATCAGGATGACATGTAGTGGGCTCCCCCATTCACTACCGAAAATAGAAAATATTATACTAGTGTTGAGAAGATTTAGAACATTCTTCTTTAATAGTTCATCCATTGGTGGGTGATTCACCTATGGGGTTCAAATTTGGGTTTATCACATTCTTATAGAAGAATTTAATGGGTGAAAATTGTGGGCTAGTTCCATTTAATATCATCCATAACCAAGAGTATTGATTATTTATACCATTTTAATACTTTGTTTAGATTGTCTTCTTGTGCTTTATCCAACTCTATAATGATGATAACTAGAAGTGATGTTTTAGTTTAAATGAATTAATACTTTAATTTGATCAATAAATGATTCAATTCTATCATTGTTGTTTTGATGACTAAGGGTATGAACAGTGGGTTTGTGTCTCTCATTAGAGATTAAATGTAATTCACCGCCTCGAATCCATTACACCCATTATCTTCAGGAGACATGGACCATCTATTATCCTCAATGGTCATCAAATCATATTTTAAATTAGTGAAAAAGATTGATTGAAATTAAAATTAATTACCACTTTACCTGGTGGTTTCCACTAAATAAAACAACACTTGTTCAACTGTACCTCTAAAAATAATACTTTCCTAATTAAAATCAATCAAAACATTAACAGTGGTGATAAATGGTCTACCAACAATGATGGGTACAACAACTTCTTCCTACATATTAAATATAAGTAAATCATTATGATAAAAGAATTTAACAACCATGAAAAAAACATCCTCGAGAATTCCTCAAGAATACCTGATTGATCGGTCAGCCAACTGAAGTTCATGTCTCATTGGTTTTAAAGATTTGAGCCACAAATTATGAAAGACACTCTTAGGAATGCAATTATTACTTTCACTAAGATCACATAAGTATCTTATGAAAATAAAGTTTCTGATAGTGTGGGGTATTTAGAAGATCCTGGGTTCTCATATATTTGGTGGAATTTCCACTGAACAACTACGAAACATTCATCATTCAAAGAGATTACTCCTAGGTGTTCAATTTTTCTTTTGTTGTAATAAAACCCCTAAGAATTTCAAATAAGTAGGAAACTGAGTTATGGCCTCTTTAAAGGGTATATTGATGTGTACTTGCTTAAATATATCTAATTTTTTTTGTATTGTCCCTCTATCAAACCTTGTATCATTATCTCTATAAAAAGAAAAATGTGGTTTGTTGGGTGGTAGTGCCATGAAAACATCTTCATTTTCAAACATCCCTTTAATGTGAGTTTTTTTGTACTTTTCTTATCTAATAATTTTTTCCTAAATAGATTTGTGTGTTCTATCATTTCTTTAATTTCTAATAATGTTCACACATATTTCAGATTCTTATTGCTTCTTTTCCTCACCTATTCATGACTATTAAAAATATAGCTTTTTCTCAGTCAAAATAAATAAAACCTTATCATTCTATCTTAGATAAAACTCAGTATTACTAGTTAGATTTCTTGAAAATTAGTTTGATAGAGCCTTAGATATTATCCATACTTGGCATTGAGTTTGTGGATGGAATCCATTTGATTTTATATTTCAGTTTCATAGGCATTCATTCAATGATCCTCCTTTTAAAAAATATGGTGAGTTGGTTTTCAATATTTAACTTTGGTGGTGGGGCTTATTGTTCCCACCTTGGTGAATCTTACAAAAATTTTTATTGCTGAGAAGGTGGAACTTACCAATATTTAAGGGTAAAGGGTTGTTTTAGAAATGGTATTTGAGTCCTAAGAGCTAGATTCAGAGGCGGGTTCCTATGTGGGCCCTAATTTCTAGGTGGATCTTGTCCAATCCTTTGATGGTAATATAAAATGTTGGCTGTCTACAGCTATATATCTGGTCATCGTTGATAATACTATTACTGGTATTCTTGGTGTTGTTGAAACCATTGTTTTTATTTATAGTAATTTATATAATTAAAATCCAAACATTGAGTTTATTTCATATCTACTCCATTGTCTTTTTATGGTTGTGGGCCTCCACACATCTCACAACCATGAACCTCTATAGTATGGTCTAGTGGTGGAAGTGGTTGAGAAGAAAGGAGAAAGGTTTCAAGATTTTTTGTGAGGGATTAAAGTTGGACTGTAAGGAAGGTATCATATTCGACTTGGTGAATTCTACATCAGGTCGGTCCTCAGTCACTGTATTATTGATTGGAATTGTGGGTGATTTTATCCAAAAGTTCTCAATACACTTATTATGTCATGAGAGTGAGTACTATATTAGTGGAGACATCCACAATAGTTTTAGAAAAGGATTAAAAGCCCTATAATCGTATTTAATGTTTTTCCACTCATCAAGTATGTGTTGTGTGAAATTTCGAGCCTGTTATTTTAAGAGGTCCCAGGACTCATAGGTTTATTATCCCTTTTCTTGAGAAAGGTTTTTAATTTCATTATATATCTTTACATGTCTGTATGGATGGAATGTATTTGTCTACGATTTTTTTTCTAAATCATTCCATGTCATGATATACTAGGGAGAATGGATTTTCAACCAATCCTTGGATTTATCACCCCAACAAAAGATAAATATTCCAAGTATTATTTCAATATGAAGTTATACATTGACTTCTAAAGGTGTCATAGACTTCTAAGAAACTTGAAATTTTCTCATGTGGATCTTCACTCTGAAGTCCCCTGAATTCTACCTAGTTCTGGATCATGTGAATGAGTCGAAGATTGAGTCCAAAAGTATGCAGATGTATATGAGGATAAATGTTGTTGGAAAAAACACCACTAATAGAAAGAAATCCATATTCCATAATGGTTCAATCATTCAGTAGTTGTTCTTCTAGTTTTTGTTTAAGTGTAACATTTTTAACATTTTAACGATAAGGTGGCCTGAGGTTGTTCCGATCAGAAATAATTATATGCCAATGTGTACAAATATATCTTTCAATTTTTTGTGACAAAATATAGTGGTTCTTCCATATCTAGGTCCTATGAGTGAGTCATAGGTCCCTAGATCATGAACCTAATGAAAAAGTGGATGCATGTTCAATTCCATTTGTAATGGTTGTAAAACAAAAAAAAAGAGGAAATAGAAAGGAGAAAGATGGCATGAGGCATTCACAGGTTCTCACTAAAGGTCACTATTCCCATGAAACAGTTATTACCCATCAATGAAACACGATGCTCCCCGTGTGACTTCATTGATTTTACATGGGATGATAAAATTATAAATTTATAAAGTCCCAAACTACACTATATATAATGGTTTAACATAGAAGAAGTACACAGTTGAACCCAGAGGGATGAGATGAAAAAGATGGTGAACTAGTGATTGGGAACTGTATAGTGAATTCCGCATCTGATTCTTGTAGGTTTGGTTTCTAAAACTAAACATATTGATTTATTTTAAATATTAAAGAATGAATAAGGATCAATTTAAGGTATATATATATATACGAGTATTCCAAAATCTATCTTGGGATGGTCTTATGGATTAGGATGTGAATCCATATGGAATTCACGAATTAGTTTTGGTCAAACCAATTGGATATACCTAGATTGACCACTAATCTTTGGTCTTGAGATATTAAAAAACATAAGTGCATAAATATTTGATCCAAAGGTAGAAATTATTATAGAATATTGGTCATAGTATTCTACACCCCAATTAGGTATGGGTCCTTTTATTACAATTCATCGGATCTGGGTTGTGCAAAAGAATAAGATTAACATGAGTTCATAACCTTATTACTAGAAAAAGGATTACCCATGTTCAGATTTAAGGTCTCATTAGGTTTTAAATACCCCTACTGTCGACGCCTAACCCTAATAAAATTATCCACACATGGTAATGACAATATTATATCAAAGTGAAATTGGAAGCATGATAGGAATGTTTATCAAGCAATTCAGATTAATGAATTTCACAATTAATGTAATTTAGAAACAATCAACACACTTACATGGATGAAATTAGTAGAATGATATGAAATAATTATTCATGAAAGTAGTAATTTTAATTTAATAGAAATAAAAATGTAGTACGCACAATCCAAAACTCTTGGAAAAAATGCACAACTAGAATGGATCAAAAAAGTTGGAAGTAAAAACAATTGAATCTAGGTTCGGAAAGGTATGATGAACAAATAATAACACAAAGAAGAAAGATCTATCTATAATTTTTCCAATGCCACATGATAGAATATTTATAATCTCGATAACCTAACAACATGTAATGGTTTCAAAATAAGAGTGGAATTTAAATGACTTTTTTTATTTACTACTTCATGACGTGTAATGGAAATTATTGCCGTGTAATCATATTTTAAAATATCTTAAAATTTTTATATCCATTAGATTTAAATGGTTTTATCTATTAGAATAAAGAAACATTATATATATCATATCATGTAATAGATTCAAGTCCCAAACTTCATTAGCTTGGAGGATTAATTATTGGTAATGGTTTCATGGGTTAGAAACATTATAGATGGATGACTGGTATAGAGGTCGTAATCTGGACATCACGTACTGATTTCACATTGTGTACTTCTTCATCGAGAAAATTCACGACTTTCATTAAATTCATATCCTATAATTTAATATACAGGGGTGCTGTATTTGAGGAATACATGTTGCAAACAGTTTTCATGAAGTAAAATGACTAAAAATGTTGTAATTACAACCTCAACTCCTTTGAGAACTGAATTCCAATTTCCTTTGAAAACCAAACAAAAAACCAAGGCGTAACCTAATAAAAAAAGAATAAATCCCAATTAATTGTATCTAAAAAATATTTTTAAATCCCGTTTATCAGTTTTTGCATGATACTGGGGATTAGAAAATGAAAAAATCACCACACACAACCACAGAAGCTGCGTCATGTGATACAGGGGCAACCAATATGCACCTTTAGGTAAACTGTATGCCATGCATGAACTATGCGTCCACCTAGTCACACCTATACCCCTAACCAGTTGGCTCATCTAGCACATGTACATGGTTGATCTTTCTACCATTCACGGTTGAGTGATTTAGGTAATTTCTATGTGTCCATATATATATATATAATTTAAATTACTTAATAAAACAAAAATAAAATATTTTTTATATTATTTATATAAATATATATACATATAAGTAATCCTCTTTATAATTTAATAAAACTGCTTGTATGTTTTCTATTAAAATATGTATTTCCCTTAACACATGTCATTTTTCATTATAATTAAAAATTAACTTAGTATTTTACTACTTCATAAAATAAAATATTTTTACTAGAAACATAACTAATAATTATAGTAATATTTACTTGGAAATAATAATTAATTTAAAAGTAATATAATATTATTTTGAATTTATATTGAATAATATTAGTATCCATATTAATAAAAAATGTTTTCTTAAATAATTTACAAACACTTGTATTTTTTTATAAAAAGTATGTTTTAAAAATAATAGTAAGTACCTATGACCAAAAATTACTAAATTTTTTTTACTCATATTACTACTAGATCACTTACCAAAATAATATTTTTATATAAATATTATTAAATAATTACTTATGAAAAATAATATATATTATTACGAAAGTAATAATATAACAATATATGAAAAATAAAAATTATTGCTAACTATGACTTATAATTATATTAAAAATAATAACTTAATTAAAAGTAATAACATTATATTTTGAAACTAGAAATATTACATATAAAAAAATGAAGTAATTTTACTAATCACTTATAATTTTATCAAAAATACCTATATTATGAAAAAGATTCAAGAGGGAATCATAAAACATATCTTCTCAAAATATCATGTTTAAAATATATTTTAGTTTGTTAAAATTATAACATCTATGAATATATTTATAATTTAGTATATCAACACTTATATAAAAATACATTTTAATTTTGAAAAATATGATTATTTTGATTAATTTATAATTAGAATATATTTTTATTATATAAAAACATTGATTTATATTAAACAATACATTTATTAATTATTTATTAAAAGAAAAAACTGGGCTTATAATTTCTAGGTTGTTACATGAACCCCCATTAAATGAATTTCAACCTCATAGTTCTTTAATAGTGCATAAAGAGAATTTTAATCTCCATATTTAGAATTATGAAAACACGGGTATTAAAAATTTATTCTCTTAAAAATTTCTTAGATTCTAATTTCAATATCCTTGAAAGAAAAATTTTAACTCTTAAATTATCCTAAAATTAAAATTTATAATCTCTAAATTTATCTAAACTATTCCTCTTATACCAACTATAATAGACAGGGACCCACATTTTTATATCTAGTGTTGAAACTTATTTTTTTTACTATTTTTATAAAATTTAACTCAATAGTATATAATCTTTCATATACTCGAGTATCTTTTTGGGTCTAGGTTTTGGAGGAATAGAAAAAAGTATTTACAATATATCAGAGTTTACAGAAATTATAAAAATATAACTAATACATGGATTCCCTGGTTCTATCTCTTTAAATAGAAATAAAACCATTATAAATACTATAAATCTTGTAATTTTTTTTTAAAAACATAGGGTGAGCATAAAATTTCCTAGTATGGGGTTTTAGAAATAGTGAACAGTCATTTTTCAAAGAATTATTCATAGAATTTTTAAAAAAAAATTATATCAAAAATATAATATTTTATTTAGTAAATAATTTTCAAAATATAATTACAGGGTATTTAAAACATTTAAATACTATTTAAAAAATATATATAATATTTGTAATTTTGAAAAATATACCTTTTCAAACTGTTAAAAATACCTATTACTTTGAAACCCAATTTTTTTTCTAAAATAAAAAACCTCAAGAAATACTTAAATTTCTCATAGAAATCATTATAATTTTTTTGAAAATAATAATTTTTATATGTGTATAATGATACATGGAAAATATTATGAAATTAATTAGGCCACTAGTAGTATCTATAATACGACAATGTCCCCTTACTGTCATGGGTTCTCCTTATTCCTCATCATCTCATTTGATACCGAAGTGATGAGTTTTATGTTTACGAATTTTTTTTGTCAGACCTTCCTTTCTCATTGACAATCCATTAAAACCCTTTCAAAAATCCATACATTATTTTAAAAAAGAAAAAAAAATCATATTCCTTAAAAATTTAGAAAAATCAATTTTTAAGAAACTTTTTAAGAGTTAGAAGAAATTCGTCAATTTAGAAGAATTTCATAAATTGAAATTCAGTACTTGAAAATAATTTAGAAATTGAACTTAAAACAAATTATTATATTAATATGCATCAGATGTAAATTATTACTATAGCATATAGCCACATATATGATCACAGTTGAAATCCATAATTTTTAATGAAGATTTTAGGAAAGAATTATACTTTAAAAATTAATTTTCCTTTTTAGTGCTTTATAGATCATAAAATTATAGTTTTCTAATAACAATAAATTTCCCATGTAGAAGGGTTTTAAATGATTATATAAGCTTGATAAAAAAATATAGTAAAAAAATAATTAATTCTCCTTATAAATAAAGGTTTCTAAAAGAATATAAACATTATTAAAAAATAAAATTTACCATACTATAATAGAATTTCGAAAATATAGAGGTTTTAAAATGAAATACACAACATACCTTATGTCTTGTAGAAGAAATTATTCTTATAGTAGTCTAATTTTTTTCGGACTCCCTTCCTCTTTTTCTCACTTTCTCTCATACTAAAAGCTTTAAGTACCTATATTGGTAAGCCATCTTTTGGAAGGCTTCTTTATATATCTATCCTAATACTGTTTTGATATATATATATATATATATAATATTGGAATGAAGAATCTAGTGTATCAATTTTTTATATCAATATATATATATTGATATTTGGATCTATATGTATTTTTTCTGGTTTTAAAAATCGTAGCTTATATATCTACACCATATTCAACAAATTCAGTATGGTAAGGATACATAACTTAATATTATCTGAATATAAATCTATCGGGAATATTCAATGATGGAATATATATATATATATCCATATCACAACCTTTTGTGTAATAAAGAGAGGAAGATGACATGCTAGGGAGAATCTACTGAACCTCAGGAAATCATAATCTTAAATATGATTTCCACAGGTGCGATTATATATATATATATGTGTGTGTGTGTATCTATATTTATAAAAAATTTAATTCATCTTGATATTGTTTATTTATGAATATTCTTTGAAACAAGGAAAAACCCACCAACAATTGATGACATTATATACACAAAACCGATTATGTTTTGATAAGGTGATATCATCCTGATAAATATGAATATTTTATCGCTATAAATCAATGGAAAAAATGAAAATTAAATTCCAACTAGGGAATAATCCATGAGTAAAGTGAAAAATAACTATTGTTTTATTCAATGACTCATATGATTTTCATTGAAGAAAAGGACAATGAGGATGATTTCCAGCTGGGATTGTATGTTTGAAGGGTTTGGGAATAATGTATAGCATCAAGATAAGAAGAGGTCAAGGGTTTAGGTAGGCCATGTTCATGAGGAAGAACAAAAATTAGGATGATCAAATGACTATAGATTATTTAATTCGGTGATAATGTTTTTAATAGAGGTTTTAAAATTTGTGAACAATATACCACATAATCTAATCACACATCAAAATTAAATTTGTTTGACTACTTCCATAAATTACAAATAGTCCTGAAAAATGGTTGTGTCATGACATTGAGGTTTCAGAACCTAGAACACTCACCACACACAACCACACAAGCCAAAAAACATGGTCCATGGGAAACACCTATGTGCCTTTGAGCACACCCTACGCCACAAAAGCACTATGCATCCACCTACTAACACCTATGCCACTAAGTGGATGGAATAACTAGATATTGTTAATGGTTGAGATTTCTCCAATTCATGGTTGATCAAGCTAGATAGTTTCTAGCTAGCCATTTATATATATATATATATTAGTAGTTGAAATTACTTAATCTAATTAATATTAAAAATATTTAATATTTTAAGGAGATATATACATATAAATATAATTCATCCTTTTAATAATTTGATAATATTTCTTATACGTTTTTGTATAATGAATTGTATTACTTTTATAAAATGTTATTTTTTATTACGAATTGAAATTAATTTAATATTTTTCTACTTCATAATAGAAAATTTTATTACTACAAACTTAACTAATGATTATATATATTTTAAATTTGAAATAATAATTAATATAAAAGTAATAATATATTATTTTGATGATATTTTGTAAACTATGAATTTCCATATTAATATAAATTCTCTTTAAAATAATTAATATATTCTTTTATTTTTATACAAAGTATGTTTTAAAAGGAATGTTAAGTACATCCAAAATAATTATTTGAAAATATTTTTACTTATATTACTAATAGATTACTCACAAAAATAATTTTTTTATATAAATATTATTAAATACTAACTTATGAAAAATAATAAATATATTTACTAATGAAATAATATAATATAATATCTAGAATTAAAAATACTCTTAAATAAGACTTATAATTACTATAAAAATAATATGTTAATCAAAAGTAATAACATAGTTTTTTGGAAACTATAAATTTTACAACTCATAATAAAGTGATTTTAATAATCAATTATACTTTTATCAAAAATAAATATATTATGAAAAAAATCAAGAGGGAATAACACCACATATCTTCTTAAAATTTTATTTTTAAAATATATTTCGGTTTTCTAAAATATAACATTTATGAAAATATTAATAAATTAATATGTCAGAATTAATATAAAAATGCATTTAGATTTTTGAAAATATGATTATTTTGATTAATTTATAAAGAAAAGTTATTTTGATTATATAGAAACATCCTATTTATATTAAAAAATCCATTTAATAATTATTTATTAAAAATGAAAACTGAGCTTATAATTTTTGGGATGTAACACATCTAGTTTTTTCCAATTCTACTGCAATGTCTGAGTACATAGAGGCTTATGATGTAGCCAAAGAATCTATTTGGATCCGAAACATTGTCTAGGATCATAATTTAGTACTATGCAGTAAATACCCTTCTCATTGTATTATGATAATATAGAGTGGTGGATCCTGAAAATATATAAGTCACACCCATAGACAAACCACAAACCCTAGATGGATGAAATCATGAGTGTTTTTTTAGAGAGGTGAATTTTAATTTAGAAGAGTTTCCATGGAATACACAATGGTGTGAGACTTGAATAAAGTCCAATATTATTATAAGAATGAGTTTCATTTGAGAGTTAGTGTACTGAAGTTTGTTAATAGTTAGATCTAGTGTATGTGGGAGTCTTTTGGAGTTAGTTCCCTAGAAAAAATGTTTTGGCTTATTTATAATAACATATAATCACTATTTTAAATAAAAATAAACTAATTATTAAAACATGATTATTCTTCTATGTAGCATAGTATGTGATAATTTCCTAAGAGTAGCTGTCACACTAAAAGATCATAGCATTTCCCTACACTGATAAGAACCCATAGGTTCCATGATAGTATTATAATATATATATATATATATATCTACAACTAGATGAAACAATTTTAGGGATAAAAATGATCTAGGATGTCAGTGATTGAAACTCATATGACATTGAGGCACTATCTTATAGTGTTCTCCCTTGGTAATTTATAATATAGAATGTTATGAGAACGGGGTCTGCCAGCAGGAAATCCACATTTATTTGTTTCATTAGATTTTCCTATATATGGAAATGTGTAATTGTCCTTATACATTAATATTATTATTAATGGATGTTATGAGTCATGTACATTGATATATTGATGAAACACATTATAACATATGTTTGCGGTGAAGTAGGATATATTGGATGATCATAAGTAATATTACCTTAATAAATAATGCTAGAAATTACTTGTTCCCTCTTTAATGAAAGTTTATATCCCATTTAATTTAATGAAAATGATAAATCATAAATAAATCCATCTCTAATTTACTCTATAGAAAATTTTGATTTTTTAGAAGTAAAACGAAGAGACATTAACCATATAGGTTGATGGCACTAAAATTCCACCTGATTTACTAGAGATATCTTGATAAATGTATTATATTACTTAGTATGAATCTGTATATGATTTTATATCATTGTGATATTATCTTATTTCTATGTGGGTTCCTTGGTGTGTTTCCCAAAGAATACCATGGACTTTGGGATGGTTCACATAATGACACGGAGAAATAGGCCCAAATGGTCACCCAATAAGTGTATCTACAACATCAGTTAAATAATAATATTATTTAATAGCTTTAATAAATATTATTCCCACAAATGATTTAATAATTATTCATGTTTGATTGTTCCCAAATATTCTGTGACCAGTTATTCGAGAGAATATCTTATGAGAGGGATATTAAATAAATATCTATTTTCTATTTCGTGAATAGGAAATTTATTTATTTTTTTGTGAATATTGTAGGGATATTTATTTATTAAATAAATAATTATTATTCAAGGTCTAATAAATGCTATGGATTAATGGAAGACTGAGTTAAATGGTCTAATGGGAAAGAATATATTTTAAATGATATTTTAATTAGTAATAATTAATTTTATTCACTCACTTTGTGAATTTAAAGAAATAATAATAATAATAATAATAATAATAATATGAATAAGAATAATAATATTATTATATAAAAGGGGTTCCACTGGAATTAAGAATAATAATATTGGAACATGTGAAATTATTATTTTATAACCCTAATGGTATATAAACCCAATTATATTATTTTTTTAGGGTTATGAATTCCCTTATCTTGTGCACAACGACATCTGGAAAAATTTCTCTCGAAGCCCTATAGAGACCCCTCTCCAAAAGAGCTCTCACGAATGAAGGGAAATCCTCTATCACTGCCACTTTTGATTCTATAGAGATTATAGAGAATCATTCTTATAGTTATTTTCAGGGCAATGAAAGGTGAATAATTCAAGTATTATGATCTACTGCACTAGCACTCGAAGATTCGTAGGGTGATGCTTAGATGTCCATGGAAGGCATGTGGATCACTACCATAGAGAATATACTCTTTATTAAAAAAAATAGTACAATGTAAATACATTATTAGTATCTTTAGTAAAAAATGAATTTATCATTATGTAATTATTTAATTATTTAAATTAATTATAAAAAATATATAATGATCCTATCTGTTGGTTTTTTTATTAATTATTCATTTAATATTTGATTCAATTTCATTGATGAAGATATATTTTATTGTGTAAATCATATATTAATAATCGATTAAAACAAAATAAATGTTTAAAATCCCCCATATAGAACTTATACAACACTTGGTACCTTCAAATTGAGTATAATTTTAATTCATTTTTTGGGATTTTATGTGTTTTCTAGTGAGTTATGAGTTTCAGGGTTATATCATGAGTTATTTGGAAGAATATTGAATTTTTGGGTGAATCAAGGAGGGAAACCCTAGGTTCATGGTTAGGGAGAATAGCCTAAATTTTTTTATAGAAAATATATAGCCATGTTGGTGGACCTTTCAGTGTAACTTTCCAAGGTTGCAACATTATTTTCAAGACTGTGCGGCCAGACTCTGTATAGTAAGAAAAAAAATCAATTTATATTCTTATTTTCATAACATTTTTTTCTTATTTATTTTAATGTTAATGATAGTTTTTTGAGTTTTATTATGAGTTTAATTATTTATTTAATTGATTTTATATTTTATTCAGTATTGTATAAAATGATTTTCATGTATTTTGATTTATAGATAATGCCTCCTAGAAGTATAGCTGATATTAGATGTGACCATCTCAATGACATGGCTTAAGAAATATATTATATTAAAATATATTCCCATAAACATTTAGGTTTTAGTTTTTTATAGAATTATGAAAAAAAATTAACAAATATAACCAATGTTATTTGATTTAGTTGGTCAATGTTCCCATTATTTATGAAACTTCTTTATCCATAGTGAGTCTTTATCATCTCCCACAAACTCTCCACATAAGAAAATATTCTATTCATTTCATACTTTTCTAATACTCATAACCTAGGGAAATGGAAACATATGAAAGGTTTAGGAAAAAAATATTATTGGGGGTAAACATAAGTGATTACAATCAAATATAATTAGTGATAATAAGAATAACACATGCGTATGATAAAGATATAAATTATTACCATACCCAAAAAATCATAGATCATAAAACATGGGTTATGGAGTATGTCATGGAATAATATAACAACTGAACCAAAAGAGTGTAATTAATTTAGTCAATAAATAGGATACATGGAATAAAACATAGTAATAATAATAAGTATTAGGATATGGAACAAACACAAGCATAAGAAAACATTGTTTACAAATCCATGTATTTCCACCCTTTCATGTTGTGAAAAAATCCATGTATATCCATGTATATCCATATATTATTTTTTCATGATATATACAACCATATCCAATATATTAGAGGTAAATATAGGACTGAAACCATCAAAATCCATACATTTGAGTTCCATAAGAGAAACATTAATTCATCATATCATAAAGAACCCATGGAAAGAAAATTGGTTTCATTCCTCACCTCAAAAATAACCCATGTAAAGAGAATGGGTTTGATATCATTCCCAAATGGAATCACTTACAAAAATACTTTACAATTTCATTAATAATCATAACATGATGAACCTATAGAAAGTAAATAGGTATGAAATGATATCATGTAACATTCAATGCAAATAAAATTCAATCAAGATAATAAAGCATATTGTATTGAAATGGTTTAGATAAAGGGTATAAAATTAATAAAATTATTTTCCATAATCAAATAATTTATGGAATATAGGTGAACTTTATTCAATTAAAATAATAAATAATAGAGTATTTATAGAGGAATTTTTTTAAAAAAATTATGGTTATACACAGAAATAATTATGCAAGACAAAGGCAATAATGAATCATTTCTCTAGATGTTAAGTTCATTACATAATCAATCCAAAGAAAGACGTTTCATGGTGAAATTTGTAATATATCCTCAATTGAGAATAATATATGTTAAAGAAACATTACTTAGATGAATGTTACTTTTAATGAATTTTGGAAAAATCAATTTTAAAAAATGAAATATCATTGATATTTGGAAATTATTTTAAAAGAGTTATTTTTTTTAAATCTTGTAAAAATATTTTCATTTTAGAAAACATTGAAATGTAAAGATAATGTTACAAATTAAATGAAAAAGGTGGTGAAAAATAGGTTCCCTTAGAAAACATTAAAAGATATAATTCTCAAAATATTCATAAAATGAAAATGTTATGGGAATATTTCAAAAGTTATTTTTAAAAATGTGAATTGAAAACATGGGAAAACATTTACCTATGAAAAATAAACTTCATTAAATGATTCCTTTTAAAAATAATAAAGTTTATCAAAATAAATTTGGGGGGGGGGGATATTCTGAAATAACACTTTTTGTGAACCCACATATTATAAAGAGTATTAGATTTACCTTTTTAAAAGTGGTAAATAGAATCACTAGAATCGTAGAAAATAATACATATTATATTTCACAAAAGAGAGGATAGAATTTGAGAGACAGAAAATATGGACATGAAAAAATGATACAATTAATAGGTGGAGGTTTATTATTGATAACATTATACTTTTTAGGTGTGAGAACAGTCAATTGGGAATATTTGAATCAAAAGATAAATTCTCCTTATATAGATGCAATATAAAATCATATAAAATGGGAAATTAATTTATAAGGATAATATTAAAGGTGAAAGTTCAAAAGAAACCATATAACTCAATGAATTATATTTGAGTTACCAAAGTCCCTTATAGACAACATAGTTCATAAAGTAGGAAAATTTAAAAAAGGGGTTTATTTGGTAAAAATTTAAATCACCATAATTCTAGAGAAAATACCACATTATAAAATTATAGAAATTTATTTACCCACTTTTATGAAATGTGTCCATTAAGAATAATTATAGCTTAATGAATGTTAATTGAGTTAAAAAAAACACTAATAAATTAAAAGGAATTTAAATAAAAAATACCTGAGAGAGAGAGGGATATTTAAATTAAACATAATTTTCAATGAATAATATAAATTTATTATATGATTAATCAATTATATAGTATATATATGACATAAAATAAACTATTTGTATAATAAAAAACATGTCTTAAAGATAGAATTTTGAGATGAAAACCCTTATAACTTATGTAAAATTTGAGTAAAAAATAAGAGAGAATGAAGAAGTAATAACACATTTAACATAATGAAATATAAGGTAATAATGATATAAAATTATAATGGGGATTCATTTTCACTATGAAAATAAAAACATGGTGTATAACATAAACATGTCTTAAGGATTTCAAGTTTGAGATAAAGAACCCATTACCTTGTTTCAGATCCATTTTACACAATATCACAACTTTATGAACTATAAAATTATGTTCATTAGATAACATATAAGTAATTTTATTTATCAATATTTTAGTAAATATATAAAATATATTGTAACATGATGTTTATTTTTTATATGTTCTTTTCTTTTGTTTTCATGAATGTTTAATATCTGTCAGCTTCTTTTTGTGATTTTGCGATGAAATATGATATATTAACAATATGATAAATGCTTATTATAAAAATTATATTAGATAATTCGAATAATTATTTCCTTATTAAAATATAAGAACATTATTTTTTATTTTTATATATTCATCCATGATATATTTTTATAACATTGTTCAAGTTGGTGGTTAAACCAACCCAAAACATTAACACACTATATCTCGATGGGTGAATGTAGTCAAGAAGATAATAATATCATTATAGTATAAAATTAATGATATTATTTGTATCTTTTATTTTTGTAATCATATTTTCAGTGTTTTGGATGAAGAAATAAAATCAAAATGAAAAAGTTACATTATGAATGTGGTAGTCTGCACAACACACATTTAATGTTTTTTTAATTTTTTTTATGGGGATGGAAATTAATAAATAAATAATATTTAATTAATATAATATCAATTCAGTATACAATTAATACATATGTCATTATATAAAAATTTTTATTACTGGTTTGTTATTGAAAAATTATGAAGAAATGGTAAGAAGTAAGTGATGCCCTCTCTTGTAACTTGAACATTATCTTTGAAATATCCTTTGAAATGAAAGGGAATAAGATTACTTATGGTGATCAGGGGATTATATAAATGATGTAGGATTATATGAGGATTAAAATTGTAGATTTTAAACAAAGAAATTTATGGAATTGGTGTGTTATGGAGGGATAGAAGTTTCCCCTTTTACAAGTTAAGAAAAGGGAACTTTTGTGAATACCCCTTTTCTTTTCAATGATATCATTACATTATTCAATGAAAAAAGTCTCCAAAATTTTGAAATATTTATGTGTGGGGTGTACTTGGGTTTATAAATCCTCAACCAGGTATTTATAATCATGTTTAAAACATCTTATAAGTCATTTATTCTTAGGTTTTTACTTTTACCATTTTTTTGTTTTTACCATGGTAACTAGTTTTTAAGTAAGTACAATATGTTTTAATAAGAATATAAAACTATCCCTCTTTCCATGAATGTATATTCTGAACCTGAATTTAATCTCAATTTAATATAAATAATTTTCCAAATAATATAAAATTATCCTTTGATTTAAAACATTTTATATATATGAAAATAGTTTTTTGTTTGAAAAAGGTGTTTTATCTATTATGTGTTCTAACACTTATTCAAAATTGGTTACCAATTAAATGTGTATACATATATTTTTATATGAGTATAAAACTAATATTAAAATTTTCATTTATAATAGAGTATCTTAATTTATTAGATTAAAATTACCCAATATTTTCTTTAAAATGTGGATGGATCATATTTTTTAATAAAATAATGTTGCTCCTTTTTTGGGTAGAGGAGACCCATTACATGGCCCATAGGCCAAAGATAATTATAGGACATCACAAATTCACCCATAATACTAGGGGATTTGAAGAACTAATTATTGGACAAAATAACCATTTTTTCCCAAAGTCCCCTCTGGTGAAAAATACAACTACAGTACTCGAGCTGCTACAATACCTACTATAGTACCACCACCACTACACTTCCTTCTATAGTACCTGACATTGATACATTATCATTAGTTCAAAGTTTCCACCACCACTACATTCCTTCTATAAAATGATCATAGTGATACTATTGTACACGATGTAGGGTCATTACTACTAATTAAACTCCCAACTACAAAAAGGTACACAATATTAATAATTAATTCATTAAAACCAACAATTTTACTGTTATCAAGGGTGGTAACAATAATCATATTAATTATACCATTATCCCCAAAAATTATTTTTTCCTTATTAAATAATATTATAATTTTTATCTAAAAATGAATTCCATTTTTCTGGATTTAATTTCTACAAGTGATGAAAACATATATTTTTTAATATAAGTCAATAAATTTGTTTTTAGAATAAAATATTATGTATGTTCCAAAAACAATATATGTGGGTTTTATATATAAAACATAGTAAATTTAAATCATTTATTGTAATTATAAATGTATATATATATATTATAAGAAGTTATCAAAAACATATATGTCATTATTATATTTTTATAATTCCATAAAAGTGATGATTTTCAAAATATCAGTATTTTGTCACTATTCATCTAAAAAGAAAGTATTTTAGAAAAATTCAAAAAGTAATTATGTTAATAAATTTTAATTCATATTTTTAAACATATATAATTTTTTTAATACCACAGAAGTGATATTTTAATTTCAATTGTCACTTTTTATTGTTTTAGAATCTTTTTGTGCTTAATTGAAAAAATATTCTAATTTTGGAATTTAACTATTTTTATTTATTTAAGTATTTAATCCATAACATTTTTAACAATAATTTAATTTCTTAAAATAATTATTTCTTATTAAATAAAATTTTATACTCATTTTATACTTCTATAACCAAATTTTAATCCATTATTTGATGTCCCCAAAGAAGCTCACTTGTCTGGCCCCAAAATCTGTTTACCGATATGGATATTTTTTAATATTCTACTATATCTCATAAATGAATGAAAAAATAGTGTTAAAATTAGACTATGATAATTATATTATATGTTGTACTCACATTAATAATTATGTATCCACTTTATTTATCCAATATCAAGGCCATAAATGCATAGGAAATTAGTTTGTTGAGAATTCAATGATTTTGCCTTTCCAAATTAAATTTTCAGAATTAATGAGTAATAATTTTTTATTGAAATGTTAAATGAAGCTTAAATTTTTAGGGAAAAATTGAAAATATTTCAAAATAACTTTTATGTAGAAATATTTCCCAAATTAGATTAATAAATGGTTTTACCATGATCAAAATTTCAGTGGACAAAATCTATAGGAGATCTTGAAGGGAAATTTAGAATATCTTGAATTTGAATACCAAAATATGGAACCACCTTTGAATATATATATATGAGTTAAACCATGATGAAGGAGAGTTCCACAACTCTGATGGAAAGGAGGCCAAGGGCCATGCGACAACTTTTGGATTTCTTTCTTATTTTCTTTTTATTTTCGATATCTTTTTCATATAACACATATGGATATTTTTAATTCAAGTGTTTCAATATTATTCCATCTTTCTTTCTATTCCAACCATAAGGTCTTTATAAATCTCTTACATCATTATGTCATGATCTCATTTTAATTTTTAATGGAAAGTGATTAACCCGAGGCTTGTCCTTGGGGTAGGATCCATAGTGTTCTTAATTATTGCGCTTCAACGCTACACGTTTTTATTCTATTTATGGTGGATATGAGAGTATAGCATGGGTGTTGTGTTCATTCACAATTTTGTTTCGAATTCCATGAATTTTCATCAATTCATAACTTTTCAGTCACATCTCTAAGGAAAACCCTTCATATGGTAGATATAGTATTTCCTTAAGGGAGGAAATAACATACACTAGATCCGAGTCTTTAAGGAATTACAATCCCAGTTGAGGTGTTATCATATTTTATTACTAGAGGAGGTGATGTTTGGAGTGGAGAAGGAATTGTAAAATCAAACACTAAATAAATATATGGAAATTAATTCATTAATGAGGTTTCATAAAAAGAATTATCAAATTGAAATTTAAATAATATTAGCGAAAGAACCCATCTAGCCCACACTAGAACCAAGAAATTTATTCCCTAATTTTTCATGTCTATATCTTCATTTACAATTCAATTATACATTTCATTATTTTAATTTCACAATTCCCAAATCTGAAAAAACTGTTATAATCATAAAAAATAAAAATAAAAAGAATTAGATTAGGTGAATAAAAAAATAGTGATTGAACTGAATGAAACACTCTTCAAGTGATACTACCTTGACCAACCTCTATACTACATTATGAAAATATTTTTTTCCACACCCTGCGATTGGAGTTCATCAAAACTAGCATCATTTCTGGGGATAAATATTTATTTCGATCATATTTTTTTAAAATAAAATTTCAGTATATATTTTTATTTATTTCTTTATTAAAAAAATATAAAAACACTCTTTTTAATGATGTTTTATTAGTGATCAAAATACTTATTATAATGATTATTATTTATTCTTGTTATCATATACTCCTATGAAAATCTTAATGTTTCTTCTTTTTGTGAAATTTCATGATAAACTCTTATAACCCCATGATTCTCGATGATATTTCATCATTTATTGAATTATTTGTTTCCAACTTATCCGAATAATAATTCATCCTATTTTTTTATATATACATCCACATATTCACT
Source organism: Viscum album (assembly GCA_963277665.1). Classification (NCBI taxonomy): domain Eukaryota; kingdom Viridiplantae; phylum Streptophyta; class Magnoliopsida; order Santalales; family Viscaceae; genus Viscum; species Viscum album. Next base: position 920,162,645 of record OY728131.1, read on the forward strand.
ATCATTGAAAATTTTATGACTACTTAATATGATGAATCTAATAAAATATTTAATGATTTTTATTTAGTTAGGTGGGAATTATTTTTATTATTTATTAAATATAAAAATTTCTAATCTTTTAGGTTTTCGGTTTTATGTTATATAAAGTTGATGAACCAGAATAAATATGTTAAAGGATATTTTTATTCTGTATAAATAATATTTGAGTGTAATTAGATATTTTGAAAATGTTTTTAGACATTTGAATATGTTAATAATATTTTTTGAAAGTTAAATTAGTTTTTTATTTGAGAAATGGGAGTTTCACTATCTACTTATGATATAATGGGATTTTTTAAATACTAATAAATTTTATTAATATTCTATGTAAGTGATGTTTGAATATTCAATTAGCTCTCTATGAGATAATATATATAAGTTTAGTCACATTTGTGTGGTCCAAATGTTCACCTATTTCAATTGGTGAGATTTGATGCTATATAAGAGTTAACCAATATTTTCAAAGCTTATGTAATTTATATCCTCATCTATATATAAGTAAAAAATATCTCACATGTGTTAACTATTACTATATAATTTTTTCTAGATTATACATCAATGATATTTGTGTTGAAATATTTGGTTTTCTTAATATTTGTAGAACTTAGTTTTATAATAAATTAAATAGGGAAAATTCATATAATATTTAGAGAGATATATAAATAATATCTTTACAGATTTAAATGATATGATTTGTTTCCATATATTGAATATCTATGATAGATTATTTTTGGGAGAAATGTTTATCAAAAATAATAAGAAATATTCTGATATATTGATGAAGAATTTCATGGGAATTTGAAATATTCCAATCACAAAACATTATATAACGGTGTAGATAATGTTAGAGGACATAGTCTAAGAATAATAATTTATGTCCAACTATTAATGAGGTGGAACTATTAAAGTTCATATTTATGAAATTTATTACTAAATAGATTTTTGCAACCATGAGTTTATGTGTTGGATATTTTTGAAATACAAATTGATATTCATTGATCGAATTATTATAGAGATTACATGAAGTTATTAAGAAGACACCGAATAGGTTTATGAGATGTATTTTTTTTGAATTATGAATTTTTTAATTGGAAGGAGGTGTTATGCCTATCTAATTTATTCAATGACTTGAAATATGTGTTGAACTAGAATAGAGGTTTATTTTTTTCGGAAATTTTTGGTGGTGCAAAAAGAAACACACTTAGCCAGAATAAGATAGAAAACTGGAAATCCAGTGACCTAGTGGGAAGCAGCCAAACATGATAGTGATTTACCATGGTAGATATTAAGTATGTGGTATAGAATCTTTTGTTGGTGAATATATGTCTGAGGAGTGTGTGACGATGTTAGGGTAAAGCCATCATGTGGCGCACCCAACAAAACATTCTTGTGGGGAGACTATAAGGATTTTAACAATCGAATACTAAGTGTTTGGGTTAAAAAACTATGTGTTTGTATAGTAGGATTTTTTATGTGTCATGGAAAAATAATTGGGAATTTTTTATTTTTTAAAAACATAGGCATGTAGTCATACAACATTGTATATATCATCTTCAACCTCAAGATCATGCATAGGGTTTACATTATGTGTTTGGGTCCTACCTAGTTTGATTATATTATAGTCTATGATATCATTTCATAACTTAAAATATGCAGACCATACTATGTCCAAAAGTAACATACTTTTCTGAAGAGATTAATTTCATTCAGTGGCTACAGAAAATAGATGAAAGATATGTCAAGGTTGTAGTAATTATTTCATGCATCTGAATGCATGAAACCCCACAAATTTATGGCTACACTAGTGAGAAATTATAATATTTTCACATTGAAGAGTGTCTTAAAGACAGAGTGTCCAATTATGTGACAATGATTTGGGGTTTATTTAATGTAATAAATATCATAGTGTTACTATGATCTAATCTATTCCATACCCTAGTTTGAGAAGAACCTATATAAGCTATGGGTTTTCTAGAAGATTGAGATAATAATTCATTAAATTATAGAAGTGAAATATTAGTTTTTTATTAAAGTGTATGAAAGAAGAGTATAGTTTGTATTTAAACCAAATACACCATAAATAATTTCCATAAAATCTTATTTATATGAACTCCTTGATTAGGGAAAGTTACAAGATTTAATTATCCTCAAAACACCGTTGAATATTTCATTTTTATGGTATCCATAAAATGAGGGTGATAGATACTAAGAGTGAAAATCATAGAAGAAGATGGTGTTTTAAGATAAGAGTGATATCTATTTTTAGATAAATCATTCAAGGGAGTGTTCCTCTATGAAATACATTCCATTATTTACTAAGTATTCAAGGAAATCATATACATGCCAAAAATGTGAATCATTGTTCATGTGAGAGTTTGGAATAATTTGTTTAAAGTTAATATGAATAATAGATGAGATCATGGTGAGTGGCTCCTTGATATTCTCATTTTAGTTCATGTTTTATAATTATTTTAACCCATCATTCTTTGTTTTCTAATAATTTTTTATGTATTTAAAATTTAGTATGTTACTATATTTATTTTATATTTGAAAAATATTTATTATGTTTTTATAGAGTTTTTTACATTATAAATATAAAAATTTTATCTTCGTTGAATCTATTTACGTCAAAATCTAATTCTTCTATTTTGATGGGTCAAAAATTAAACAATGCTATTATAAGTTGTTCAAGTGACATTTTAGTTTTCAGTGTAATGTTACCTATGAATTATGATGATATATAAATATTAAATGAAAAAAATACACATGTTTATTATACTTTTGATAGATGATAGATTTATATAAATTTAATGAGTTTCTAAAAATGTTTGAAAATGTTTTTTTCATTCTCTAAAAAGTAAATATTGTTACTATAGTTTTTTCATTACTGTACTATCTACATATTTGGGAAGATACAATATTTGATTTACTACAAGTGAAATAGATATTAGAATCACTCAAAACATGGTGAAGTATAAATACAATAAGTTTATCTTGATTTAATTAGTTACCAAAGAAGGATGAAAAGGTATTTAGGTTGGTAAATAAATTATCTGAAGTTCTATGATGATTTTATAGAAATGATGTATTTTAAGAATGCAATTGATTCTATTATTTAGATATATCTATCATTGTGGATGTTATATTGATTCTATTATTTGTCCAATGGAAATATTTTAATATTTAAAAATAATTATTATTTTAGGAAAAATTCTGAATATTATGTTAAAAGTCTCTAAAAATTCACTGAAGTCGGAAGTTAATATGTTTATATTTTTAGAGTGTTTTAGCCCTTATTTTTAACCCTATGTTAGAACCCTACTTTGTAACCTTCAATTTGATCCCTAATTTTGAACCCTACTTTTCAATTAAAAGTATAGTTAATGAACCATATTTTGGATCAATAGTATGGCTCATGTACTATATGTTTGAATGAAACGAACCCCACACTACTTTCATGAACCATACACTACAGTCATGAACCCTATGTTAGGGTGAGAGTTTACCCTATGTTGATGTTGTTCCCATGTGATATTTTTCTGAATATTATTTCTGAAATAGGATTTGTTTCAAAAATGAATCTTGAACATAGTTCATCACATTGTTGGATCAAACCAGAATCCTATATACTAACACTCTCTCTGAGACTCAACCTATTGTATATTACCACAGTTCTCTTCATGTAGATACAGTACGTGATGAAATGGTGATTCAGTATGTGCTAAAAAAATTGAGGTTTAGATCAAATATTTCACACTAGAAACTTATATTTTGGGTTTTCCATTCCAACATGGTGAATAGAGGAGTTTTTGTTGGCGGATGTAGTATACAAATGATGCTTGTGTAGCTGAAAAACATTTTTGGATTTCAAAATTAAATACAACATGTTCAAAGTTGTTCTACTGCATCAACCTACTTGAGGATCTTTTCTATTGGGATATTATAATATAACTGAATGGTGAAAGATATGAATAGTGCATTAACTCATGTATGGAAAATTCTATATCCCATATTATTCTTAAATGAGCTTTTGTACATAGGAACATGACATGGGTGTGTTATAAGAGCTCCCTCAAGGTTATAAAACCCATTCCATACTTGAACAGAATTTTATGACTTCTTATGGATATTTTTTTATAAAATAGATATGAACCATTCTATGTGTTTCATGTAAAAAGGCTATAAATTATGTCTTCATGAAGGAATTAAGAGATGTTCAAGAACTCAAGGGAGGATGAACATGATACGGTTACCAAATTCTCCTAAAACATAATACGCTACAAGGGAGAAGATATATATTTTTGAATGGTTTTGTGGATTATTGAAAATATAAAAATATTTAGATTTTGTGATATTTCACAGGTTTGTGATGATACTCTATTTTTTATGATTATTGGTAATTTATCTACTACATTTTTGTATGGATGGATTTCAGTGGTTTATTAGAAGAATAAATTTTTATAAAATCTAAGTATTATGATCGATTAATTTGAGAAGGTTTTATTATATTATATATAGGTAATCATAATTGGTTTATTATATTTTTTTAAGAGAATACAGATTAATATCAGTTAATTAAATAAAAATATTTGAATTATCATCTAGACGATTCTGCTAATTATCAAGAATATTTTGGAGTAAGTATAAATTGTTTTAAGTGGATTTAATAGAGAGTTTAAAATGGTTAAAACACTACTCTATTAAGGATATATTATTGGAGGAGTTATTCAAATTATTTTTAATTATTTTAGTATAGAACTATTCTAAAGGAAGAATCCAATGTTAGTACATTGTTCTTTGGAATATTTATGAAGGCTATTGAATTAATTTATTTTGAGCATCTGAATAAAGCAAAACACTACTACTAATAGATATTGATTCTATATATCTCTCTCTATGGAAGAAATAAAATATAAGAATAAATGTAGAGATATGAAAATATTTATGAAAATAAAGTGCTACAAATATTCATTCTGTTGTTCACCATTTTGAAGAGAGAATTGAAATACTTTGTATATCCATTATTTTCTCACAGTGAGATGAACAAGAGGAAGAAGGCAGTCTTCACCAAAAGAGAAATGTTATATTTACTTTTGATTAAAGAATAATAAGAAGTAGCCTTTGTGACATTAATGAATATTTCTATGTAGATGTTCATTATTAAACATCAAATGTAAATTTTGGATCTTTAAACAACCAAAATAAAAATATGTTTTATTCATAAAATAAATATCTATTGATTTGATGGAGTATTTTCAACTCAAACATAGTCATGGTGTACTGTCAGCTTCAAGGACTAAGCTGTGTATTTTTGATTCTTTATAAAAGAATCAGAAGGCCCTATAAAATATTTATAAGGTGATAAAAACCTATACTCAGTAATGGATGTATCCCTATAAGAGGACATACTAATGAGAATCCCCAAGCTTGGGGAGTATAGAATCAATGGAGTGAAATAGGGTATTTTTTCTCTAAGAACAAATATATATTACCATGTCCTATTCATTACATATTTCATCTTCTCACTAATCTTCAAGGGAGAAGGAAAAATAACTTCATTTCTAGGGGGATGTTTTTATGTTGTTTAGATTTTTCAAAGGACACAATTTACCCCCTCTTTGACTTTTTCACAGAAATGTGGACATAAGAAGTGGTATCAGATGTTAGGATATTTTGAAATATTGATGTTTTTTTGTATCTAACAAACATGAGTTTATGAGTTAGGAGAAGAAAAATATCAATGATTGATCTGAGATAAGGTATGTTGATAATCCCTACTGCTTATTTTAATTGAGATAATTATGGATACTATAATTCTCTCATGGATATTTATTTGAAGAATCTTGGTTTAAAAGTTTACAAGAATATTTTCAAACCTTATAAAATCTATATAGTACCAAAAACGTTGGATGATGGGAAAGAATATAAATATGATGTCAATTGAAAATCCTGGAATGTAATTATATGTAGTCTTGGGCCTGATGAATTTACTCATGTTTCCAATATTCTACTACCATTGTGGTGTGGTAGAAAATTGTTGTTTCTTATGATGGAACTGATAAATTGATAGAATCTAATAATGATGGTGCCAAATTGGGAAATCTAATTTCCTAAATAGATCAAGCATTACATGAGTTGATTGGGATGTGTGAAGTTAAGATGCATTAAGAAACTAGAAATCACATTTCTAAAAAAATAAAATTGATGCACTCACAATATTGACGGTTGAATCTTCTGATTATTTTTATTTTGATTCAACAAAAGAATCTACTAAAATTAAAATTTAGGGAGAGAAAATAATAACGTAAATCTAAGTCTTATGGATCATGCAGATAAGGTACAATCATCTTAATCTGAATATTTTGGTTCCAAAAATCGTTATCATGATGAAAATAAAAAATATTATTTTATGATTTAATAAAAGTTTGAATTCATAAATAAATGGAATATAAATCTTAGAAAATATAATGATGATATTTCAGTTGATAATGGGAGTTTGTCAAAGAAAAATAAAGATTTCAGATATAATTATTATAATGTTTTTGTGATCATCATGAAGATAATATTAAATAATTATTTAATAATTTTTACACTTTAAAATAAGATTATTGAATGATTATTAATGTAAATAATTATTTTTATCAAATTATTCATAAAATAATTCACAATGGAAAACATATTATTGGTAGTATTAGTGAAAATATGTAAAGACCCGAAAATTCTATGGTATTTTTTTCTTAAATACATGTGAATTTTACGAGTCCACGAAATTTTACGGTGCTGGATTCCGAAGCCCAGTGTGCCCAAAATCAATTTCTGAATTTTTGTTCGGGTCTGTTCAGTAAATGTATGAGCGGTATTTTATAACATTAGAAACGATGCTTAGAACTAAAATCTGAGGGCACTGTTGAACTCGTAGTGCCAGTATTCACTTTAGAAGACTTTCACCTCGACGGTAGTTGGTCGAGAATAAAAGTTAGTTTTTGGATTTTCATAAAAAAATAATAAAATAATGTGTGCAACACTTTATTTTATTTTGAGGCGCCATTTGGTGTATGGTGCTTAAAACCACCCCATGGAGGTTGGAGGTGGGGCCACCACACCTTAACATCTTCTAAGAGGTTATGGTGGTGGGGTCCACCCGAACTCAATCTCCCATGTGGGAATAAATGAGCTGAGGACCACATGGGGATTAACCCCCTATTAATGGGAGGATAGGAAAACCTCCCAACTCCCCTCATTAATGAGGGTGGAGCCTCTTAACCTCCCCATTAATCAATTGTGCCAACACGTGTGAATTAATTAAGGGGAGACTCTTGACCTCCCCATTAATCAATTCCACCAACACGTGTGAATTGATTAAGGGGAGCCTCTTAATTTACTTATTATTTTTGAAATTTTTTTGCCAAAAAAATAATAGACAAATGTATATTATTTTGGGCCTTGGAAATTCTCTTTGGGTTGGAGCTTTTGAGAGGAGATCTTGGGAGAAAAGGAGTTCTCCCAACAAAGAACGAAGAACGCCGACAACGATCTTCCACAGAATTTTTCCTCAGAATTTTTCCCTGGATACCTACTGACGTGGTGACACTTCCATAACCATCGTGAAAACTCGGAAGTGGAAGCGTGCGGCGGACGCGACGAATGACGACTATGTCTTCTTCCCGCGACTTCACCGTCGACGCCCGAGAATCCAGGTAGGGGGTTTATTACATGTTGAAGTTTTACCTTTTTCTTAAGGATAATAAGGGATTTATGAGGATGTATTATTGATCATATTTTTCTCATGATGATGAAAATGATATCTCCCTAAATGTGGAGGGTGCGTGCCAACCTAACATGGCCCGAAATCCTCCATTGTTTTCTCTTTTCTTGTATTGTTCTACGACATGGCGATGATGTGATGTTGATGAAGGTGGAAATGATGAAGGCCGCGCTACCCATGGCCTCCACGAACCGCGCCTCCTCCGTCGCGCACCGATGCTCACGGCTGAATCCCCCCACCCCCCGCTTGGTGCCCCCGCAGCCTACCCGGCCCCTGCCGCACCCTGCCCGGCGCCCCCCGCAGCCTGCCTGGCACCCTACCATAGCATGCCAGGCTCCTACCGCACCCAGCCCGGTGCCCTGCCCCCCCCCCCCCCCCTCGCGCCCTGCTACAGCCTACCAGACCCCTACCGCCCCCTGCCCGATGCCCCCGCGGCCTACCCAGCACCCTGCCAGCGCCACCGCGGCCTTCCAACGCCCTTCCGCGCCTTTCCCGGTGCCCTTGCGGCCTGCCCGGTGACCTGCCATGTCTTCCTCGACTGCCCCCCGAGTCATCCTCCGCACGTGCCACCCCGAACCGGACGCCCCCTGAGCCAGCCTCCGCTCGCGCCACCCCGAACCGGCCTCCCGCAAGTCCGCCTTCGCGTGATCTGCCCGCTTCCGGCCGAGCCGGCTTCTTGGCTCCCTCATTCCCTCTAGGTCGAGCCGCGCCAGGCCACACCCTCGGTACGCTCCAGGCCGAACTGGCCCCGAGCCCGGGCCGAACCACCATCGCAATCCGCTAGGTCGGGCCCAGCGGACAAGGCTGAACAAAACGGGATGACCCGCCCAATGGGATAGGTGAGACCCAGCGAGTATGACCGGGTTGACCCATACCAGGTCCGACTAGACAGGGTTGGGAAGAGTCGGTCCGACCGAGTCGGACCAGACCCGGGCACACTACTGACCCATTACTTACTTTGGCCATAAATTTGGCACCGGACGAATGTTTGATGAACCGTCAGTGGCGCTGGTATTATTTGAATGAAGCCATCGTTTTGAGAATATCCCACTAGATTTCGGGGTACATTTGAGTTATGGTCAGGTTGGATCATACACGAATCCAACAGGGGCCCCGAGACTAAAAGGCTAACAACTAACAGACCGGGCATCCGATTGACGCGCTGTCTGTTGCATTGAGAGCCCTATGATGTGGAAGAACCTTGTGATACTTCTTAATGGAATTTCAGGAAAATTTGAGTATCAACAAGTAGATAGTGGAGCGGATCCTTCCAAAGTCATGCAGACAGAGTACGGTGACCTAGTAGCTGGCTGAGACCTGATGACTGCTTGACAGATTCAACTCAAAGTGACTCGACTAGCCCAGTGGGGAGTGCCTCTGTGTGACACGATATACCAATGATGTGGAGCACCTGTGTGTGAGCACGTAAGACCTACGTTACTCGACAAGAGGAGTACCTCTACAGGCTACGAGTGGGAACACCTCTGTGTGAGCATGGAAGACCCGTGGAGGGGAACGCCTCTATGTGAGTGCAGCAGACCCATGAAACTCGACAGGAGGAGTACCTCAGAAGTCCTATGATAGTGGGAAGCACCTCTGTGTGACGCAGCAGGCCCACTATACATGATGGAGGAGTACGCCACCAGCCGTGATTTTGGTAATAAAAATCCTTGTTTGAGTTGAGTCAATGAATTTTGTGTTTATCTTATAATTGAGATGGGTTACTAGATAACTTATGTATATGTATGGGAATATACCTAAGTAATGGTTATCCGTTGATTTCATACTTTGTGGTTTATCCTTGTGGAATTTTGTGAGACCTTGAGGGTCTCGAGGTCCCTAGTGAGTATCATTATACACTCCCTTGCAAGGGCTATGCCTGCACCTCATTGTGTTGGTCGCAGACGACAGACAGTGCTGACTGGGGAAGAGAGTAGCAGGACTGGATGGTACCCGGAGGTGGACCACTCTGTGTGATGGTACATGGAGGAGACGGACGGACATGGAGTGCTGAGGAGTCCATATGTACCTACCTTTCATGTACGAACCCCAGAGAATGACCCAGTAGCTATTTTACTTTACATTAGTTGTACTTGATTTTAAGTTGTACTTGTATCTTTCTGTTGGGCTTGTATTTCAGGCCCCTTTTACATTACATAACTTCTTTTGTATACAATTTTACTTAGTGTTTTTCTTCTAGTTGTTTACTCTGTTGTGTTTGTTTATAGTTATAAAGCTAATGCCTTCTCCATTTAGGGATTTACTTCTTTGGGGATAGTCACTAGCCCCTGGCCGAAGGAAGGCGGGCATGGGGTAGTTACAACACGGACCCTGGGGGACAGGTCACAACAAAAGAGAAAATAATACAAGATTTGTTTTATTCTAGTTTCGAATAGAAAAATCATTTTTATTATTAAACATTTTTATTATGTAATTAGAAACCATTTTCTAATGAATTTTATTTTATAAAGCCTCATTTTTTTGTATAAAAAATATCAATTATTCAAAATCCATAACTATGTTTATGATTTCTAATTGAAATAAGCATATTTGGTTACCTAAAACATTAATTGATAATACTGGAGGACCCAGAACCATATGGGTACGAAAAGGAACTTTTATTTTATATATAGTAGGTTTTAACCACTAAACATCATTATTATATCACCAAGTTGTTTCCTGAAACATACACAGAGACTTGATTTAATTATTTTATAATGGAAGAAAAACTCTGATGCCATTCATTTTTTGAATTTTTTTTATAAAAATCGAACAATTGAATCCCTGAAGTATTTTAATTTTCATTTTAATATCATATTTAAATGGACTAACTATTTTTTATAGGGGTGAATGTTATAAATTTTATATCTTTTATTTCATAACATTTAATTATTCTTATGCTTAAACTATTAAAATATTTTATCTCTCATTTATTTTATAAATTAATTTTATGATTTATTTTATTAACTAATGAACATCATACATACTCTTATGATCTTATATAAATTGTTATCTTTCATGTAATAATATGTTTAGTGACTTATTATTTAAATCAATTTTATGTGCTAAATTAATTTATTACCATATGGGATAAATTATCCTATTGTTAGTCTAAAATGGATTGATAAATTATGACCTGTTCATAAGTTATTTTAAATTAATTTTTAATCCTATAATTATATTCTTTAAAAATACAATAATTAAATTATTTAAAAATATATTATTTTAAATTCTTTAAAAATACTCAATTTAATATTCTTTGAAGATATTCAACATAAAATTACATGTAAATATTTTATTTAATTCCTTGAATATCATTTAACATTATGTTATGTCTTAGGGAGAGTGATTTTAATTATTTAGCATGTGATTAAATATTTTGATTACTATGGACTGAATTAAATGGTTAAATACAATTTTTATATCATTTCAAACCATTATTATTCATTGAATAATATTTAATACTTTTTCATGGATCGTTGATTATATTTTTTTATCTTTTTAAAGTAAGCTTGAATTTAGGGTGAGTTTATATTTTTGTATGTATTAAAAACATCTTTTTTATATAATTCCCAACAACTCATAATTTTTATATTATATAAAGGGGAATTTTTTTTAAAATTTAAAATAATTTTTATACATATTATTAAGTATTAAATTTCCAATATTTATAAAAGGTGTAAATATATTGTGTTATTTAATACTCTCAAAAAATATTCTTTTCTATCCTTAAAAAGTGGGAAAATGGTTGGTAGAGATTTAGGATTTTGTAATTATCAAAAAGGGGGAGAATTTTGATTGTATCCATGAAATTCTAAACATATTTTGGTTTTGATAATTACATCAACCCATCATTCTTTGTTTGCTAAAAAATTTGTTTATGTATTCAAAATTTTGTATGTCACTATTTTTATTTTATATATTATTAAATAGTTATCATATTCTTATGTAAATATTTCAATTGGATGGGTAATAATATTATATTAATTTCTTATGTTTATGTTGAAATCTAATTTTGTTGTTTTTAGGGTTAAAAAAATCAATGAAGCTATCAAAACCTGTTCAAGTGACATTATAGTTTTCATCGTAAATTCACCCCCAAATTATGATGATATGTTAATATACATTTCACATATTTTCATGCATATTGTACCACTATATATATTATATATTTATCTAAACATAATTAGTTTATGAGGTAGTATAAAAATGTTTTTTTGGTGCTCTATAAATTCACCAAACTTGTTACAAATGTTTCCAAACTCTACAATTTTCAAATTTTAGAAAATACTATATTTGATTATCTGAAAGTTAAATAGACATAAAAATCACTATAAAACGTGTGAGATATAAATAGAATAAGTTTATATTAATTTCATTTGTTTACATCGAAGGCTAAAAAGGTAGTTTGTATAGAAAATAAATTATCTGAATTTCATCAATGATTTTATAGAACTATAGTTTTTCTAGAATATTATTGGTTCTGTTTTTTAAATATACATAGAGATGTGGATGTCAGATTGAATCGATTATTGATTAATAGGAATGATATTAAGATTTACTAAAAATAATTATCGTATTACCAATTTTTAATCTGATCTTAAGTGGATCTAAAGATTCAGTGAAGTCTATAGTTATGATGTTAAAATTTACATAGAGTATTGAACCCTACTATTGAACCCTATCTTTGAACCGTAATTTTAAACCATAAGTTTGAAACCTAATTTTAAACCTTAAATTTTAGTTAAAATTATTTATAATGAACTATAAGTTGGATCAAAATTATGGTTCATGTACCATATATTAGAATGAAATTAACCCTGCACTACTTTAATGAACCCCATGAAACTTTCCTGAACCCTATATTTTGTTGAGAATGTACCCTATGTTGATGGTTCCTCCATGAGATCTTTTGATAAAAATTGTTGGTACTATTGTGGTAGTTTTAAGCATGAATATTTCACATATTTCTACATGAAGTTGGATCACTCTATGAGCTTGTATAGTGAGACTCTCTCCACTACACAACATGACTTATAATATTGTCATTCTCATCATATGGATATATCTCATTTTCAAATGGTGATATGTTATGTGATGAACAAAATGATATTTAGATCTAACTTTTCAATCTAGAAACTGATGTTTTATGTCATCCATTCTTACCTGATGAATGTAGGATTTTTCAATAGTGGATGTGGCACATTCATATGGATTGAGTTAGAGATTTTTTTTGGATTCCAAAATGAAACAATGTTTATTGAATGTTTATTTTCTATATATACCTAGTTGAGAAGTGTTTCTTCTGATCTATTCGACTAGAAATATTTTTTGTAGGAGATGACCATTACATTAACTCAATTATATGAAATCATTTAACTGGGTTATTTTGAAATGATATGATGTATATAAGAACATGACATGGGTGTGTTACAACATATTTCTCAAGTTGGAAAAACAACACCATGATTTAGTCAAATTTTAGAGTTCTTGTTGATACTGTGTTCTAAAAAAAGATGAAACATTCTATGCATTTCATGTTAAGAATGTTAGAAATTAAGTTCTTTTAAAGGAATGTAGAGATGTTACAAAACTCAAGAAAGGAGGAACATGATATGGAAACCACATTATCATCAAATATAAAGTAATTCAAGGGAGATGATATATTTTGTGAATGGTCTGCTAAAGACATAAAAAACTTATGGATTATCAGAAATATGAATATATCCAATAATTTTATTATTTCATAATCCTGTGATGATACTATATTTTATATGTTTCTTGGTATAGTTATCTTCTAAATTTTTAGGTATAAATTTTAGTGGTTTATCATCAGGATAAATTATCTTAAAATCCTAGGAATATGACCAATCTATTTTTAAAGATTTTGGTCCCATATTTAGAGATAAAAATAATCTATTTATTTTAATGTCATTTTTATATGAACATTAAGGGAAGTGAGTTATTTAAATTGAAATATTTGTATTTACATCAAGAAGATGCTTCTAATTTTCAAGAACATTTTTTATAATATTTAAAGAGGGTTGAGTGGATTTAAATGAGATTTCTAAATTTTTAAATGGGTTTTATTATTGTTGTTATATTATTGGAGGAGGTATTCAATTTTTTTGAATGATTTTATTAGATATTTATTCTACATGAAGAATCCATCAATATTATGGTATTATTTGGGATATTTATGAAGGATATTGACTCAATTTATTTTGAGTATTTGAAGGAAGAAGATTAATGAAACTATTGTATATTTATTCTATATATCTCTATCTCTGAAAAGAAAATAAATATACACATAATAGAACATATGTGAAAAAAATAATTAAAATAAAGGGATAAAAATAATCATTCTGTTTATTGTCCTTTTGAAGAGATAATTCAAATAAATTTTATTTCCATTATATCCTAACTATGTAAAGAACAACAAGAAGAATGCAACCTACACCGAAGGATAAATATTTTACTTCCAACTATTTAGAGAATATGAATGATACTATGGGGAATTGAATATTATTTTTCTTCTCCTTTAAATTATTAAAGATCAAATACAACTTTTAGTTTCTGCTAAAATGATAATAAAAATATTTTTTCTTAGTTAAATTAGTCTATATTGCCTTATTGAAGTATCAGATTGTCAGAATCTATCATAGAGGAGTGTTAGCTTCTCATATTGAGTTGTGTATTTGTGGTTCCCTATAAAAGAAAAATAAGTCCTTATAAAATCCTTATAAGGTTTAAACTACCTATAATCAGTTTTATAGTTCACCAAATAAGTGGACATGCTATAGAAAATCACCAAGCTTGTTGATCGCATTGCCGAGCGCGTCAAATTAGTTGTTTAATTTTGACTACAATTTCTGCAGTATAGCAGCAACCCTAGGTCGTCTCTCGACGGAGCCTTAGATCATTAATTTAAAAAGAGGGTTTTGATTATGAAAGTAGAAGGTGAATGAGGTTTTATAAAACATGGGAGTTTGATTATTAATGATTAAAATATAAAATGAAAGTGATAAAACAATGTAGAGATTAACAAAATTAATTAAGCATGATCAACCTCGGGTACTCTCATGATGTTTATCCTTCATCGCTTCATGATATAGGGTTATGATCTTTTAATACCTGATTTGTAACACCTAGATCCAGAATTTTACTGAGTTTATACTAGGATAAATCCTAGGGTTCAGTTGAAAACACACAATGATCCACCGGACACCGCTGATGATTGGGTGAATTGTGTTTGACTTCATAAGCAAAACTCACCAAGGCAACACACAAAGAACTTGATGCGCTGTCCAGGATTGTATGTTATTTATTAGTGATACCATTACATAAATTTACATGGCCTTGACAGTGCTTATGTGAGTTCAATTTACTAATATGAACCACACAGACACTGCAACTGAAAGGGGGAAAAGAAAATGGTGAACAATGTGTGAAACATCACATGAATGGGTACCCCCAAACATGATAATATGAGTTGAGCATGACATACCAGTACATAAATCAATAAAATAATAATAGAGTATGATTAAAAACAACACAAAAACATGGAATTAAAAATATCATTCAAATATTACAAACATGAAGCTTGGGATTTACATCACGTTCCTCCCCGGGTGATCACAAGGGGTTTAGAAACCCATGGGAGAGGAAGAAGAAGAAGATGTTGAAGTATCACTTCCCATAGCCTCCAGAACTTATAGATATATTGAGAAGACTCCTTGGGGACTCCAAAAAGGCAAAACCTTTCCTCCTGGCCGAAATTGCAAATGGGGATCCCATAGTTCCAGTTTATAGGAAAATTGGAAGGTGGTTTTAGGCACACCGATTTCTTCAATCCAATTGTACCACGTGTTGCGGCCTTCAGACATTCTTATATAGCTTTGTAGAAAATATAAAGGTTGTAGCCACAACACTTTTCTATCTCCACCGAATGTTTAGCACCATTTCAACAACTACATCTCTAGATATTGATAAAATACAGAACATCGCATTTGACTTGGTCCATCTTTGAATCCATGGACATATCAATTATTATGGGAATCGTAGAGGTCGAATGGGGATCTGGTTCCTTCATATGAAATGTATCCCATCAACGTTTATAATGGCCCACAAAATTTCAGCCCATTTAGATGCACGGTTCAGAAGAAATATGTGGTTGAGTCCAATGGTGTTCTTGGATCATGTGCAGATTGGCCCATCTTTCTTGGACTTCATCATGGGTTCTCCAAATCACCTCCACCTTCAATATAATTATCAAAACATGTAACATTGTCCTTTTTAAAACTGTTAAACACAAAATTATTGAATCAAACATGGAGAGAAATTTTTTATTATACTTGTAATTTTCAATACAATATCAATTTAATACATTGGTATAAGGGTGAAATAAAACAGTGAATCGTGGTACGATCACAACCCCACACCTAAACATTTTCACTCCAGGGAAAAGTCACATATTCAAATAAAATGAGGAATATATATATATATATATTTCCAACATCATCAAGATTTAACATTTCAGGAAATTTTAATTCACCAAAGTAATGTGATCAATACATGAACCACACCAAGGAGTTCTTCCCAGTGAAAATGAAAAAAGATGTCTCATAAATCATATCACAATATGATTCAAAAATATTCATGACACTAACATGAGCATGGAATTAAAAAGTCCACCATTCCACTAACTCTCTATGTGTGTGTGTGAAAACCATTCCATGATATTCTTTCCACTTTCTATCAAATAAATATATGTTATTCTAAGATTATTCAGCTTTAAATGATTTTTCACCGAACCTGTCCTACATCCTTTGCAATCATATTTCAAGACCCGCTCACTTAAGCATTCCCAAAAGTCAAACCATAAGCTCCCAACCAAGATATCCTCATATGTTGCACATTTCATCACTCCCCTCATTTATTATAATTTTTTGAAGTTGAATTTGGAATAAATCTCACACTTATCTCTCAACCCTTGTTTGATCTCCTCACAAAACTAATTGAAATAGTTATAACAAGATCAAAGCTTGAGGAGGGGTGGTTTTTGACCTTCCCAAGACCCAATTGTTTTGTTTTTGTTTTTTTGAGGAAGTACAACAGTCAAACCTTAGGTACACACACATACGTCAATCTGGTACAGTAATGAAATAGATCGAATAAGGAACGATTGTATGGAAATATAATTTAAAGCATAAAAATATTAACCCACCATATATTTACCTTATAATAAGTAATAAATATCCACACTTTGTAGTTTGGTGCAAATATTTTTGGAGATATTAGTGACAGAGTTTTCCCAAAAACTACTCACACAAGGTGCATCAATCATCTACAAGGTTTCACATAGATACAACCATTTATATCACTGACAGAAAACAAATTCGCTAAAAAAAGAAAATCACTCCCTGATGTTAAATTCATACAAATATTCTTTTTAGCCTTTGGTAAGGTATTTTTACTTTCCCCCCTTTATGGCCACCAAATCATCGAACTTCGAAATTGTTGATGGGGAAAAATGAAAATACCATAAAAAAGGCTAAAAAGAGAATAAAATAGAAAATGATGAAAATTAATAACTAACCCATAATTGTATCCAAACCCCACACCTAGAATGTGCACTTTCCTCATTGAAATAATTGGGAATGTGAGAAGGAAGGATAAAAACTATTGTGTTTTGTTGGTATAATGCATCAAGAAGGTGGATTTCCTCCATCAGGTTCTTCGGAAAATCCTCATAGAAGTGTTTAAGTCACTGCCCATTGACGGTAAGACTTCGTCCACTCTGCTCATGCAAAACATGTATTGCACCAAAAGGGTAAACATTAGTAACAGTATAAGGATAGAGCCTTCGAGAACGAAGCTTACCTAGGTGGATCTTAAGCATGGAATTGTACATAAGGACCCTCTCACAAATATTGAAATTCCTCTAGTGAATCATGCTATCATTAATAGCATTTTTCTTCTCTTTATAGATCTGGGAGTTTTCATATGCATCACGTCAAATTTCTTCCAACTCTTGAATCTGCAGCTTTCTTTACTCACCTGCATCTGAAAGGTTCATATTACATTATTTAACAGCCAAATATGCATGGTGTTCTACCTCTATTGGGAGGTGATAAGCCTTTCAAAACACCATCATATATGGTGACATTCTGATCGGGGTTTTAAAAGCAGTATGGTATGCCCAATGTGCATCATCCAAGCGCAAACTCCAATCTTTCCTATTGGGTTGTACCATTTTCTCCAAGATTAGTTTAACTTCCCAATTTTAAATTTTCGCTTTTTCGTTAGTTTGGGGATGAAATGAAGTGGAGAATTAATGAACAACTACATACTTACGAAGCATGTTTTTCATGTTACGATTGAAAAAATGTGAACCCCGATCACTAATGATGAATCTTGGTAAACCAAACCTACTGAAAATTTGGGACCTCACAAAATCAAAAACCACTCGAGAGTCATCGGTCCTAGTAGCATTTTCTTCCACCCATTTAGAAACATTGTCAACAACTAGTAATATGTACACAACGCCAAATGAATTTGGAAGAGGCCCCATGAAGTCAATGCCCCATGCCTAGAAGATTTCACAGAATAACATGGGTTGTTGGGGCATTTCATTCCTCTTGGAGATATTCCCTATGAACTGACATCGAGTACATGATTTTCAAAACTTATGGGCATCTCTATACAATGTTGGCCAATATAATCCTGATTCAAGGATCTTTCGAGCAGAACGTTGAAAGCCAAAGTGGCCCCCACAAGCCAATGTGTGGAAGAAGCTCAAAACTGAGGTGAACTCATGGTCAGGGACACACCTACGAACAACCTGGTCACTACATATCCCCCACGAATATGGGTCATCCCAAATGTACCATTGATAATCATGTTTAAACCTCTGGGATTTTGAAGTTCTAAAATTAGTGGGGACACTAGATGTTGCTAGAAAATTCACAACGTCCGCAACTACGGGGTAAGGTCCACAACATCACAAAGGTTCTCATGGGGGAAGAATTCTCCAATGGGGAGAGGTGAGTCAACATGATGGTCCAGTGGTGGGGAAATCATACTAATGTGGTCAGATACCACATTTTTCACTCATCTATTATCTCTAATATCAAGTTCAAACTCCTGGAGGAGGAGCATCCACCGAATGAGGTCGGGTTTGGCTTCAGGTTTATATAAGAGGAAACGAAGGGCAGCATGATCAGAGAAGATTATGATTTTTGACCTGAGAAGATATGAACGAAATTTTTCCAAGTAAAACACAATATAAAGGAGTTATTTTTCAGTGGTTGTGTAGTTTACATGGTCATGGTCAAGGGTACATGAGGCATACACAATGACCTGAGGATCCTTCTCAACCCTTTGTGTTAAAACCGCCACAACATCAAAGTTAGAGGCATCACATATAATTTTGAAGGGGAGATACCACCTTGGTGGTTGGATGATGGGAGGTTATGCGAGACACTTGTTTTTTGAATTCAATGCATCCTCACAATATTTATAAAACACAAACTCAGAATCATTTTGCAATAACATGGACAATGGAAGTGCAATCTTACTAAAGTATTTAATTAATTAGCTGTAAAAACAAGCATGACCCAAGAAATATCACACCTCACGAAATATTTTTGGATATGGAAGGGTTGAAATTAATTCAATTTTCGATTTATCAACTTGAATTCCCTTATTTGAAATGACATTCCCAAGAACTATCCCCCGCTCAACCATAAAATGGCATTTCTCATAATTTAAAACAAGATCTTTTTCAATGTAGAGGCGGAGGAAAGAACCTAGGTGTTCCTAACAATCATCAAAAGAAGATCCATATACCGTGAAATCATCCATATAGACTTCCATACAGCTCTCAAGGTACTCAGAAAAAATACTCAACATACATCACTGAAAAGTACCAGGAGAATTACATAGACTGAATGACATCCTTCTGTATGAAAATGTGCCAAATGGATAGGTAAATTTGTATTCTCTTGATCCTCAGGGGATATATGGATTTGGAAATAACCCGGATAGCCATTAAGGAAACAATAATGGGAATACCAGCCAATTGTTCTAACATTTGGTCAATGAAAGGTAATGGAAAGTAGTCCTTCCGCGTGGCTTGATTCAGTTAACAATAGTCAATACAGACATTCCAACTGTTTTGTACACGTGTTGGAACCAATTCATTCCTTTCATTTGACACAACTTTTATTCCTGTTTTTTTAGGAACAATTTTCTCTAGGATAACCCATTTACATTCAGATATAGGATAAATGATCCCCGCAGTAAGTATTTTACAGACTTCCAATTTTACCACTTCAAGGAGAGTGGGATTCAATCGGCGTTGAGATTGTCTTACGGGTTTATCCTCATCATTCAAATGTATATGGTGCATACGAATAGATGGGATAATCCCGAGAATATCAGCCAATGTCCATCCTATTTCCTTTTTCCACTCTCTCAAAATTTTGAGCAGTTTTGATTCTTGTTGTGGAGAGATGTTATTGGCAATAATGACAAGAAATTGGTCAATACCCTAAATATAAGCATATTTTAAATTAGAATTAAGTGGTTTTAATTCCAACACCGTGGGTTTTTGGACTGAGGGAGGGGATTTAGGGGGAGTTAGGTCCATTAAACTATCTATCTGCTCATGTTTATTCCTTAAAGATAGAGAATCGATAGAAATGAGATTTGAAGAATCATTGACGGTCATGGGTACCTCTGAATGGACACACTCATCAATTAAAGCACAAAATTTACACTTTTCAGAACCCACACAACAGTCAAAACATGAATCAAAACTCAAATCATCCAAGGGTGAAGAAAACAAAAATGAATCAGATTTTGGGTTGAGGAGAGAATTGTGTGTTTGTTCATCGTTTGAGAGCACTTCCATTGAAAAGAAAAGAAGAGTGGAGTGCTCTTCAATGGGGTGTTTCATATCCTCAAGGATGTTAAAACTTACCTTTTCTCCTATGAATTCCATGTACATCATACCATTGTGAACGCTGATGATTGTCTTTGCTGTTTTTAGGAAGGGCCTCCCAAGTATGAGAGGAACATTTCCTTGGGTTCGGGTATCTTCCATCTCAATAATGTAGAAATTAGCAGGGAAGATGAGATTCTTCACTCGTACAAGTACATCCTCAATCACTCCTATTGGATGCATTGTAGTCCGATTGGAAAGTTGCATGAAAATTACGGTTGGTTGAAGCTCTCCAACCTGTAGAGAAGTATACAAAGAGTGGGGCATTACATTAATGCAAGCACCTAAATCTAGAATCGCATCAAAAAAGAAAGTCTCCCCTATGGTACACGGTATCGTGAATGTGCCCGGATCCTTGCATTTGGTTGGAATTGCTGTTTGAATCAAGGACGAGACATTCTAACCCAAGTTGACTCTCCCATTCCCCTTCAGCCTTCATCTATGGGTGCAAAGTTCTATAAGAAATTTGTCATAACATGGAATTTTCATGACTGCATCTAATAAAGAAATATTAACTTGATCTTTTTGAAATGTATCCATTATCTCATTATCAATATAATTATCAAAATATTTTTTGGATTTAGAGAGTATTTGTGGGAAAGGAAGAGTAATTGATTATTCATGGGAATCCTTAATTATAATTTTATTGTCATTTTTATTTTGTTTTTCCACATTGGAATCTTTTATGGGTGGTGAAATAGTGTTTTCAAGAGGGGGACATACCTGTTGAGTAGAATCAGTAGAAGGAGAAGCTTCTTTACCACTATAAAGTGTAATTTCACATACATTACCTTTATGCTTCGGATTGGAAATTGGATGAGACGGTAGTTGTCCAAACCCTTTCATCTTAAGCTCACCGATGGTGTTTTCCAATTGTCCCACTTGAGATCGCAAATCTTGAATTGCTGATTGTGTGGTCTGTTGGAACTGGAGGTTTTGGGTTTCCATATGCTTCACCATATCCTCGAGGCATGGTTCAGATTTTGGAGGAGGATGATTGTTTTGAGATGATGATGGATAATAAGGTTGCATACCTTGGCCTTTTTGATACCAATTCTTCTTGGGGTAGCTTGAGTTTCTCCTTGTTGGTATTGGGGTTGTGCTTTCCACCCTGTATTTGGATTTGGCCTGAATTTTTCTTTCTTGAAGGGAGGTGCTTGTTGGAATGGACGCCCTGGGAACACCGCTGTACAAGACTCAGATGAATCTTGAAGTTGTGGGCACTGGTCAAAAAAATGAGTGTTATCAGAAGAAATACCACAATGTAATGGAATAGAAGTAGAGTGCGAGTTACCTTTTTCTAGAGATAATTACCTTATAAGGGTATGCATCTCATCATGTTTAGTATCTACCATTTGTTCTAGGGCTGAATGACTTACCTCATGAACTCCTCGGGTTGGTGCAATTGCTCGTGTACCAAATTGTTTTGCATTTTGAGCCATGTTGGCTATTAAGTCACGAGCGGCGGATGGAGTTTTATCAACTAGGGAACCACCAGCTGCAATATCAATCATTCCACGATCCATGGGAATAAGTCCCTCATAGAAGTATTGGATTAGTATTTGTTCACTAATATGGTGGTGGGGGCATCTTGAGCAAAGTCTTTTGATTATCTCCCAATATTCATGAAGGGTCTCTCCTTGTGATTTCCAAATTCCATAGATTTCTTTCCTAATTGATGCAGTTTGGGAGGCAGGGAAGAACTTCTCTAGAAAGAGTGTTTTTAGGTCATTCCGACCCCCAATTTTGGTAGGAAAATAGTATATCCAATCTTTGGATACACCATCAAGGGAGAAAGGGAAGGCCCTAAACTTGATTAAATCCTCAGACCCATTTTGTGGTTTAATGGTGAAGCACACTATGTGAAACTCCTTAATGTGTTTATGAGGGTCCTCACCGGGAAGAACATGGAATTTAGGAATAAGGTCTATGAGACCTAATCTCAGCACAAAGTTGGCTGCTTCCTCAGGATATTGGATGTACGCAGGTTGGTACTCCACATTAGGGGTGGTAAGTTCTTTTAATGTTCGATTATTTGCAACCATGTTTTATTGGGTTTGATTGGGTTAAATTTTTGATTGATTTTGGACCAATTGAGGTTCCAACATGGGTTCCTCAATGTTATTTGATTGACCACCTCTAGATTCCTTGATTTGAGTGTGAAGTTACTTTTCAATTTCAGGGTCAAATTCAAGTAGTGTTTCTTTACCAGATCGGGTCATGCAAATAATTTGTGAAGTTTGTTTTTTTTTAATATGGATAAAATCACTTAAGAAGGGTGAAAATAGAATATAATGTTATAATATAGAATTATAGAGAGGGATATGGAGAAGAAGAAGAAGAATAAGAGAGAGAGAGAGAGACAGATCAGACCAAAACAACCAAAAATAAAGACAAAACCCAAAACTAAAACAATCAAATTGTGGTGGGTTATTTAAAAGAGAACTAATTAAAAAGTAAAATAAATAAATAAAAGGAAATAAAGAAACAAAAATGATTTTGGCTCCCCGGAAATGATGCCAAAATTTGATCGCGTTGTCGAGCGCGTCAAATTAGTTGTTTAATATTGACTAGAATTTCTGCAGTATAGCAGCAACCCTAGGTCATCTCTCGATGGTGCCTTCGATTATTAATTTAAAAAGAGGGTTTTTATTATGAAATTATGAGGTTAATGAGGTTTTATAAAACTTTGGAGTTTGATGATTAAAGATGAAAATAGAAAATTAAAGTGATAAAACAATGTTGAGATTTACAGAATTAATTAAGTGTGATCAGCCCGGGGTACTCTCATGATGTTTATCCTTCTTTGATTATTGATACAGTGTTATGATCTTCTAATACCTGGTTTGTAACACCTATATCAATAATTTTAATGAGTTTATACTGGTATACCTCCTAGGGTTCAGTCGAAAACACACAATGATTCACCAGACACCGCCGATGATTGGGTGAATTGTGTTTGACTTCATAACCAAAACTCACCAAGGCAACACACGAAGAAATCGATGCACTGTCTAGGTTTGAATGTTATTTCTTTTTTATACCATGACATAAATTTAAATGGCCTTGACAGTGCTTATGTGAGTTCAATTTACCAATATGAACCACACAAACACCGCAATTGAAAGGGGGAAAAGAAAGTGGTGAACGGTGTGTGAAACATCACATGAATGGGTTCCCCCAAACATGATCATATGAGTTGAGCATGACATACCAGTACATAACTCAATAAAATAAGAATAAAGGATGATGAAAAACAATACAACAACCTGGAATTCAATAGATCATTCAAATACTACAAACATGATGCTGGGGATTTACATCACGTTCCTCCCCGGGTGATCACAAGGGGTTTAGAAACCCATGAGAGATGAAGAAGAAGAAGATGTTGAATTAGCACTTCCAAAAGCCTCTAGAACTTCTAGGGATGTTGAGAAGACTCCTTGGGGACTCCAAAATGGAATCACCTTGCCTCCTGGACGAACATGCAAATGGAGAGCCCAAGGTGCCATTTTATAGAAAAATTGGAAGGTGGTTTTAAGCACACAGATTTCTTCAATCCACTCATACCATGCGTTTTGGCCTTCAGACAGTCTTATCTTGCTTTAGAAAAAATAGAACAGTTGTATCCACACATCTTGGATGTGTCAACTAAATTTTTGGCACCATTTGGACAACTACAACTCTAGATATTGAAAAAATACAGAAAACCGCATTTGACTTGGTCCAGCTTTGATTGCTTGGACAGATCAGTTAGTATGGGCATCGTAGAAGCAGAATGGGGATTCGGTTCTTTCTTATGAAATGTATCCAATAAAATTTTGGACAAGCCTAAAAAATTTCAGCCCATTTTGATGCACGGTTCAGTATAAATATGCGGTGGAGTCCAATGGTGTTCTTGGATCATGTGAAGATTGGCACATCTTTCTTGGACATCATCATGGGTTCTCCAAATCACATCCACCATCAATATAATTATCAAAACATGTAATATTGTTCTTTTTAATATTTTTAAACACAAAATAATTGAATCAAAAATGGAGTGAAATTTGTTATTATACTAGAAATTTTTAATACAATACTAGTTTAATACATTGGTATAAGGGTGAAATAAAACAGTGAATCGTGGTATAATCACTTGTGGAGTAGTGAGTTGGAGGAGTGGACTAGGGTATTTATTTTCCATGAACAACTACACATCACCATGTTATTTTCTTTTTTTATTTCTAATCCTTTATTATATTTAAGATAAAAGGAAAAGATATCTTCAATTTAAGAGGGATGTTTTAATTTTATGAATATTTTTTAAAGGACACAATTAAAAAATTCTTGTGTCTTCATTAAAACTATTATGGAATAGTATAATATGACTGGATTTAAATTTTCATGAATATTGTACCACATAGATTAATTGTATGAAAGAAATGTAGTGATTTACTTCTACTTTAGGGTAGTACAATGAACTAAGAGTTTCTCAAAGAAGTTGAATAATGATGTACTGAAAATATAGAAGAATTTAGTTTATATATTAACTTGGGAATAATAAATATAAGGTAGAGGATGTATAAAATATTGAAAATCCATGATTTGGAGAGGAAGGAAATAGAGACCCACAAATAAAAATTCAGTGATACATATGAAATAGTGTATGAGAATGATATAAAAAGAAGAAGAAGTAGTATCATCACAATAACTAGATATAAATGAATGAGTTAATGAATGGGTATTTCCAAAATATTAATTAAAATCATCTAAATTGGAAGTATCATTGTGATTCAAGGGAGTAGAGACATAACCCTTACCCTTTAGTAGTTGATTCCATTTGGATTATGAATAGAGATACCATTACACTTGGATGAAAAACCCTGAATCTACAGGGATTAAAAATGCACAATGTTATACACTTTTTATAGTCATGGAGATACCTATATATCTATAAAATTTTGATGATATTCTCAATGTAGTGAGTGATGATGAAGAGAATGAAATGTCCCTCGGGTGAGAAGTGACTGAACACAATACATTTTAAGGATGCATTTATTGATATAGAGTGATGATGACCAACATGTAACCAAATAACTAGTAAATAATAGTATATCATTACACATTGAAAAATTGTTGGTGTATGTTCCTTGGTCATAGACCTTTATGGCGAACCAAGTGAAATATTTGTGTATTTTTCATACATTACATTCTTAAATATTTATTTTGGTTTTTGCGATTTGAACACCATGTCTTATAGGTTGAACATAGAATCTACTAACATGAGAATAATATCTTCAATAAAAAATAATGAAAATAAATTTTTTGTTTTTGTTAAACCCCATTTCACAAACTCTCTCTGTTTATCACAGGTTACAAAAGGTTGTATAAAAGCTAATAGGTTTTTTATTTGTGTCTAACATACTTTATTTTTTGATGAAATACTCAAGACATGATATCTATTACTATAGATAATTCATCTAAAAATGTAAAGATAAAAGATAAATATAAGAAGGGAAATATAAAAGGTCCATATAATAATGAACCCAAGGGAGTTGTTGACCTTCAAGAAGAACATAAAGGGGCTATTGAAGAATTACATAATCAATAAAAGATAACCCGTAAGATTAGTGGACTATTGAAATAGCCTTATGATCATGGTGGGAAACATTAGGCTGAACATTAACCTTTTGTATAAGTAGTTAAAAATTATTTTTCAATATATAAAAAAGTATAATTAAATAAATAGTTGGAAGAACTGGACAAGGTAACACCCCGACCCTAGTTACCCAGAGCCGGTTCTTTATTACATAACATTGGAATAATCACAAGAAAATAATATCTCAAAAGACAGATCCATTTAGTATCATTGGAAACAAGATTCAAACATAAGTTCAACTTTACAACTCGAAAAGAAATACAACACGAATTTATTCCATTAGAAACAATCAAGCCTCCTAGATTATGCCTGAAATTCACTCATAACTAACTTCATTATATCTTGATAAAATGAAACATAATAAATGGGTGAGCTCAAACGCTCAGTAACGGTAAGCAATACAGTGGAAGATAACACAAATATTGAGCATGGTGAATAGTTGAAACCACATGCCTTTACCAATAATAAACATGAATACTTTTATGGAAGGATTATGAGATGAGTAAAAAATGCCATAATAAAACAAAATCATGGGTATTCTACTCGTCGAATGACCACATAAACCATCAATATTATTTTCCTAATGAATGAATGTATAATGTCGGACATTCTGAAACATTTTGTCAAGGCCTCATCCAAGGCGTCTAAAAATGATTAAGACCATGGCCAAAACCATATATAAAATTGTGAAAGGCCTCATCCAATTCCACGTCTAGTTGTCTCATGAGACCTACCGATGCATCGAGGAGCTATAGAGATCTCCACCCGTCACTTTCTAAGTCCTATACATTCCACATATGAAAAGGTTGAAATATAACATAAACATTCGTATTAAAACTAGCATACGAAATGTCAATACTTTAACCATAAACTGTGAATGGTATAAAAGTAGCATATCCACAGTCAATCATATCACACAACCTTCAATACAATATGGAAGTTTTGTATCCTAATAAATCAAATTTAAATAAACTTAAAATCCATCAATGGATGTTGACATGGATGAAATCAAAAACTTTTTTAGAGAAATATCACATTCTATTTTGAAATCATTTTGGATTCACATATTTATAAAAAAACATTTATTTTGAAAATATCCTTATAAGTTTTTAAGGGAAGCTTCGACGATGTTATAAAGGCGGAAAATAGCCGCACCCGCCGTATAAGTTAAAAAAACATTTTTACCTTAATTTTGTCGAAAAGGTCATAAAGTACCTTGTTTGGAAAATGATGGAATGATTCCTTTCAGAACATATAAGGTCAAATAAGGGTATAAATGACTTTATCCCATTGTCTAGTAAATAGTCAAAATATTTTGAAATACATTTTAATAAATTTGGATGTGGATGATAAAGAGGTCCCATTAGATAATTACATATAAACAACCTCGGATAATAAAGAGATTGTTGAATTAACCATTACATTGTACTTTTCCTTGGTCGAGGGTAGGTTAACCTCCTGTATAATGGTGAAATAATTGTTATTAAATTATTCAATAATCATATACATTAATATGATATCACATATGATCATTTAACATTGCATTGTCAATAATATCTTAGTATTATCGTTGTTTCGGGTGTTAACGGATTCATTTTCCTTTATATAATTTGTTATGTGAGTCATATTTGTTATGAATGAGATGTATCATATTCATATACAAATAAAATCAAGTCCTTAAAAATTATTTTTAATCATCAAATGAAAATTAGTCTTGAACGGATACGATGGGGATTGAATCTCATCACGTTCGTGGAGACGGTTATCCGTACGTACGCATGAGCGACAATATTATTCTTTTGATATTAAAATAATATATAATTGGATGGTATATCATATATAAAGAATCATTATCAGGTTATATTTATTATTTAAATCAATTAAACATCATTATTATACCCATCCAAATAGTAATGTATTGAATAACAATTACACCACGACGTGGAGACGGTAAGCCGTAAGTACGCACCTTTGGTGACATGTCATTCAAAGGATAAATAGAATAATGAATATGGTTGTACCATATTTATAATAACATCACAGTATATAGAATATACTGGAGTTATTATTTTATAATGGAAACAACAAATAATGAGGAAGTGGAAGATGAAAGAAACTTGAAAGAGGTGATGAAATATTTCCCTCTTCTTCAGGTTCATCAGTTTGATTTGATAAAAAGGGCTCCATAAGTTGGATTTATGACTAAAGTAAGGCCTCTCGGATGAAGTTATGATAGTTGAGAGGGTAGTTGGTCAGGGTCTGGCCAAACCAAATGGATTTTAAGGAGTGAATTAGAGAGAAGGGGGAGTGCCCTTTTATAATAGGGGTGAGGGGCACCTTAAGAAAAGCTTAAAATATTGTTTTATAATAAAATAATTTTCAGTTTATAATGTCTCTAAAATGGATTATTTAAAGTCTAAGGTAGGGAGGGGTTGAAAACCACTCAACGAATAGGTTTTAGACATGTTTGGGTCACTATATTAACCTTATCTTTTAGATTTAACTCTTAGTTAAATAGTTTTACATTTACCTTGTCTCTCTATAATTTTATATTATATGATTCATAAACATACTATATACTTCCAATAAAACCCCAAGTGGTTTAATAATGATACCCCAATCATTTTATAAGTCTTTTTTCTAAACCATAGATTTTTAGTAATCTAATATCTATTAATAATATAATTTTTTAAAACTCTTTTATGTCAATTTTGAGACTATTTGGTATTTTGTTTTTTCTATATTCATAACAGCATTATTACTTCTATCAAAATTCATATAACCAACCCTAATATATCATAATAATCTGGAAAATTAGTGAAATTTATAAAAAGTCTCAAATTAAATTTATTTGGATATTAATATTATCAATTATTTTAATATTTCATTAATTAGGTAATTACTCCATCATCATTGTGTCATAAATAAAATAAAATATTTAATGTCTAAAAATTATAAATAAAAAAACAATAAGTAAGAAATTTTTTATCTTTATAATGAATATTTATAGTCGAATTTATCTGATGTGTAACCCTATATTAAAATGTTTTAGTTATAAAACTTTGATTTTAACTCTTTTAACTCTTCCTTGGATTAAATAATAATAAATGTCAGAATCTAATACATGTGGACCAAATAGGTTCATATTTTACTCCTAAGGTTGTTTTTGGTTGAATTACACTTATCCAATAGAATGAGGACATGCGTTTGGATAATAATAATATCATTTTTACCATTAATTACCATATTTACTTTTAATAGTGGTAAATAAAAGAAAAAAGTTAGTATTCACAAAAAAAATTCATCTTATTAAACCACATTTTAATTACTGATATCAACTGTGTGTCTCAGATTTTTGAAATTCAACTCACAGAAGCGGTAAAAGTATGTTTTTTGTAAATTTTCAAATACTCCTAAGAGGTGGGTAAAAGATGGTAAAAAGTTCAATAAAATTTTTATATATCTAAAATTATTATAAACTAACTCCAAGGAATTGTATTGAAATTATATAGGTATTATGTATCTATTTGTACCTAAAATAAATTTAAATGAAATAAATAATTGTTTAAATAAAAAATTTGGGTTTAAACTATAACTCAGTGTTTTTAACTATTCATCATAAATTGAATGTTTCCAGAAAAATACCAGAAATTCACCCTAATATAATTTTGATACTTTGAATATAAAAACGAAGTCCATTTTGAAAGATAAAATTTATAAAATTTCAAAAAGTGGACATTACTATTCATAACAACTAGTTTGATTGGTTGTGGTGTGTTAGAACTCAATGCTGTGTACAACACACGCTATTGTACTATTCAAAGAGAAGCGTAACATAAAAGCGTGGGGTGTTACATTCTCCCCTACTTAAAATAATTTCATCCTCGAAATTTATAGAGTATTACTGCATAAAAAGACTTAGGTAGTTCTTCATCATAAGTTCCTCGGGTTTCCACGTTGCCTCTTCCATATTATGGTTTCTCCATAGAACTTTTACCAGACGAGTCATCCAGTTTCTCAACACTTGTTCTCTTGTATCAACAACCTTGAAAGGATCTTAGCAATAAGATAGACCAGGTTCCATTTCTAATTCCTCATAGGTGAGTACATGCGTTGGGTCAGACATGTATTTTCTCAACAGTGATACGTGGAACACATTGTGAACATTGGAGAGATTTGGCAGCATTTCCAATCGGTAAGCTACAAACCCAATTAGTTCTAGAATTTAAAAAGGTCCGATGTACTTGGGACATAATTTTCCCTTCTTACCAAAACATATAACACCCCTCTATGGAGATACCTTCATGGAAACATGGTCTCCTACCTAAAATTCCAAATCATTCCTTCGGTTATCGTCAAAGTTCTTCTGCCTACTTTGAGCTGCTTTGATGTGGGTTTGGATTACCTTCACCTTTTCCATCATCTCCCCCACAAGTTCTGGGCCTATGAGTTTTCTTTCACCATCATCATCCCAATAGGTTGGTGTGTGACATCTCTTTCCATATAATGCTTCATATGGTGCCATCTGAATACATGAATGGAAGATATTGTTATAGGAAAATTCAACCAAAGATAAACATTGATCCCACATACCATGAAAGTCAAGTGAGTAAGATCTCAACATGTCTTCTAAGGTTTGAATTGTCTGTTCTTATTGTCCATCAGTTTAAGGGTGGTAGGTAGTGCTCAAACGAAGTTCAGTATCTAGGGCTTTCTAATGACCTTTCAAGAATCTTGATGTAAAATGGGGATCACAATCAGAAACAATCGATAGGGGTACTCCATGAAGTATTACAACTTCATTAATATACAATCTTTCTAAATGTTCAATTGGTAAATCTTCATTTGTAACAATAAAATGTGCAGACTTTGTACGACGATCAACAATGACCCATATTGTATCGTTCCTTCTAGGAGTCTTTGGTAGTCCCACGACAAATTCCATCGTAATATTATCCCATTTCCACTCAGGTATGGGAAGAGGTTGCATAACTCCTCCAGTTTGTTTCCATCTAGGTTTCACTTTTTGAAAAACAATACATCTTGACACAAAATCACCAATATCTCTCTTCATGTTTTCCCACCAAAAATGTTCCTTCAAATCCCTATATATTTTGGTGATCCCAGGCCGTATAGGGAAATTGGAGCTATGAGCATCATACATAAATTCTCTTTTTAGATCAGTTATATAGGGATCACAAATCCTTTTCCCAGATTTCAAAATTCCATCTTCACATACAAAGTCACTCAATCTCTCATTATTCACATATTTAATCTTCTTTTGAAACTCCTCATCATCATCCTGAGAACTTTTTATCCTTTCTAGTAAAGATGGTTTGACATCCATTTGAAAAAACATTGATGTTTCACCTTCCATGGTTATTCCCACATGCATCATTACTAGATCCATGAAAATAGGATCCTATTTGTCTCTCATCTTTTTCAAAACTCCATGATCTTTTCTGCTCAAAGCATCTGCCACTTTATTTTCCTTCTCTGTGTGGTAGTGTATCGTGCAATCATAATCCTTGAGTAGTTCAAGCCATCATCTTTTCTTCATGTTGAGTTCTTTCTATGAGAAAATATAATTCAAAATCATGTTATCGGTATATATGTCACATTTTTCACCATAGAGATAATGTATCCATATATTAAAAGAAAAGATTACAGCTGCTAACTCCAGATCATGATTAGGATTTTTTTGCTCATGAATTTTTAGCTTTATGAAGCATAGGCAATAACTCTATCATTCTGCATAAGGACACAACCAATTCCTTTCTTTGATGCATCACTATAAATAACAGACCCATAATTCCCCGATGGTGGAGTCAGTATAAGAGCATTGACTAATCTTCACTTCAATTCTTCAAAAAATTCTCCACACTCTTTTTTCGAAACAAATTTAACCCCTTTACGTGTGAGCTTGGTTAATGGGTTAGTCAATCGGGGGAAATTCTGGACGAAACACCGATGATAACTTGCTAAACTAATAAAACTATGTTCCTCAGTTATAATCGTCGGTGCTGGATATTCTTGGATTGCTCCTATAATAGAAATATCAATGGAGGTTTTATCCTTAGAGACAATATGGCCAAGAAAAAAAATATCCTGAATCCATAATTCACACATTCTAGACTTCCTATATAAATCATGTCTTCTAAGTGTCTTTAGAATAATGCGCATGTGATTTTCATGATCTTCGTAGATTTTTGAGTATACCAAGATATCAGCAATAAATACCACTACAAAGTAATCAAGATATTCCTTGAAAACTCTATTCATTAGATCCATGAAGACAGAGGGTGCATTAGACAATCCAAAAGGCATTACCGTAAACTCGTAATTCTTGTACCTAGTTCGAAATACTGTTTTCAGATTGTCTTACTTCTTCACACACAACTGATGATATCCAGATCGAAGGTCAATCTTTTAAAATTCTTGAGATCCATGAATCTGGTCAAATAAATCATCAATGCGAGGTAGGGGATACTTGTTCTTTATTTTTATAGCATTGCTCTCCCTATAGTCAATGCACAACTTCGTAGATCCAAATTTCTTCTTATCAAAAAGGACATGGGCTCTCCATGGAGAACACTATAATGAACAAATACCTTATTACTCAATTCCTCAAGTCTTTTCTTTAGTTCCAATAATTCCACAGTGGCCATTCTATAAAGAGTCTTTGATATGGGCCTTGAACTAATAATTAAATCAATGGAAAACTCAATTTCTCGTTCTCAAGGATGTCCAGGTAAATCCTCTAGAAATATATCAACATACTCTTTCACAATAGGTACATCCTCTATTTGAAAATTCTTTTCCTCACCCACAGTTATTTCATTCTCTTCCTCCCCAATAATTGAATTTAGTTGAGCTACTGGGGGTGGATCTGGATAATAATTAGGCGGTGATGATTCTGCTCTAAAGATAAGGTATTCCTTATCGTTGTCATCAAAAATAGTAACCTCATTTTTCTTAAAATAAATTTTTCCATCATGGACAGAAAGCCAATCCATACCGAGGATTATATCAAATTCAATCATGGGTATTATGATGAGATCAGTAGATAAATAACATTTATATGCCCTAATGGGGACTGATTCACAAAACATTATTGCAATGATACTTCCCTTAGGATTTCTGACTAAAAATTACCTTGTTAAATAAAATTGGAAATATCTAATTTTCTTAGAAAAATGGGAAGATATGAAACAATGCAATGATCCAGAATCAAATAAAGCATTTTCTAAACCAGAGAAAACCATTAAATTACCTGCTACTATGTCTTTTGGAGCTTCAACTTCATCAGTAGTGATAGCATAAGCTTGGCCTTGATCCCTTGTCCTTTTCTGATGTATTTTTTTCTGATGCTTAGGACATTCATTTTCATAATGTCCCATCTCCCTACAATTGTAGCATTGAACATTGATAGCGTCTTTCTTTCCCTTACAATCACCAGTGAGATGGACTTTCTATCCACATTTGTAGCATACTCCTTTTCCTTTTAGACAGGCACCAGGGTTCTTCCTTCCACAATTATCACAGATTGGAAATTAAATTATTCCCTTCTTTCTTATTTCCTTATTTCCATTCCTAGAGTGTTTACCATATCTCTTCTTCTCTTGATTTTCTTTAAATCCATAAGAATTAGAGAATTCCTTTTCTGTCTTGATAGCACACGAGACAATATCTTCGTATGATGAGAAGGATTGTGATACTAATCCTCTACGGAGAAATGGTTTTAACCCATCAAAGAAACATTTAATCTTACTTCTTGGGTTACGTATATAATCTTCAGCATGCCTTGCTAACCATGTAAATTTAGCATCATACATTGTGACATTCTCATCATCCTTTTGCCTCAGACTCATAAATTGTCATTCCATATCCGCTCGATGGTCATGGGGAAAGTTTTTTTATAATAAAATATCTTTAAACTCCCTCCATTCCATATTTTATACTTCATCATCTTCCTTTGTGTTTTGAATCAATGACCACGATTGATTTGATTCTCGAGTGAGGCGGTAAACTGCCAGGACAACTTTTCCCTTTCCCTACTCCCCAAGGCATGGAATATTTTTTTTCTAAGGAATTTATCCATTTTCTCAGCTACTAATGGATTTGTACCCCCATTTAATATTGGTGGCTATTGCCTCATGAAGCGGTCTAACATTGATCCTCCACGTTGTGGATCAGGGTGCTCCATACGGGTAAGGTTATTATTCATAACCTATGTGAGTCATCCCGATATGGTGATAAGCTGATCAACACTAGTTGTATCACCTTCTCCATTATACTTATCTTGAGTAGGAGGTAAATCCCTACATGGAGTGCATGCATTGATACAATTTCCATTCCTTCCATTAGGCGCCATTTCTAAACAATGTCATACACTAGATTAGTTTATGAATGACAATATATAAATTCAAACCTTTAAAACACTCAACATAAATTGAACAGTTTATGGATATAATCCATATTCATAAAAATGTTTTTTTGAGGATGTTTATACTCAAAAACCCTTCATAATGGTTTGAAAAGAAAATGATAATTATCCTAATCATATCCCCCAGGAGTTTCATAACCAAGAGTGCAACAAGGCCCATTGTCGTGCACCAGTTCCCGTTTGAGTCTAGCTCAAAGTGGTGTTTTCGGGTTTTACCCCTAGGTACATTTGTGCCAGAGACGCCTCTACCTGATCGTATCTAGAAAGTGATGTATTGATTGGAAATCTCACAAAATCTCTATAATACCAAATTTCTAGGAAGTTATTCTATACTAATCCTCAAAGTCTATCTTATAGCTATGTGCTCTAATCAGAGTTTATCTAAATCTAGTTTCAAATATTTGTACTAAACTTTCTCTGATAACAATTGTAACACACCGAACCTAGCTACCCAGAGTTGGTGCATTATTACATAACATTGGCATGATCACAAGGAAATCATGTCTCTAAATACACGATCAGTTTAGTATTATTGGAAAAAAGATTCATACATATGTTCAACATTACAACAAGAAAAGAAATATAACATGAATTTTTTCCATTAGAAACATCCAAGCCTCCAAGATTATGCGTGAAAGAAACTCATAACTAACATCTTCATATCCTGGTAAAATGAAACATAAGAAAGGGGTGAGTAAAATGTTTAGTACCGGTATGCAATACAATAGAAGATAACATAAATATTAAGCATAATGAATAATTGAAACCACATGCCTTAACCAATAATAAAAATGAATACTTTTATGGTAGGAATGTGAGTTGAGTAAATAATTCCATAATTAACATAATCATGGGTATTCTACTAGTCGAATGACCACATGAACCATCAATATTATTTTCATAATTAGGGAATGTATAATGCCAGACATTATGAAACATTTCGTCAAGGCCTTAGCCAAGATGTCGAAAAATGATTAAGGCCTCGACCAAAAACAGATATCAAATTGGGAAAGGCATCGGCCAATTCCATGTCTAGCTTTCTCATGAGAGCTACCGATGCATCGATGAGCTATAGAAGCCTCCACCCGTCACTTACGAAGTCCAATACATTCCTCATATGAAAAGGGTGAAATTTAACATTATCATTCGTATTAAAACTAGCATATGAAATGTCAATACTTTAACCATAAAGCATGAATGGTATAAAAATTTCACATCCACAGTCAAACATATTACCAAACCTTCAATACAAAATGGATATTTTTTATTATAATAAATCAACTTCAAAAAAACATAAAATCCATCAAAAGATGTTGACATAGATGAAATCAAAAACATTTTTAGAGAAATATCTCTTTCTATTTTGAAATAATTTAAGAGTAAAATAATTATAAAGAAAACATTTATTTTCAAAATATTTGTATAATCCTGTAATGGAAGTTTCAACAATGTTATAATGGCGGAAAATTGCCGCACCCGCCGTATAAGTTAAAAAAACATTCTTACCACAAATTTTTCAAAATGTTCATAATGTATCTTGTTTGGAAAATGATGGAAAGATTCATTTAAGAACATATAAGGTTAAATAAGGGTATAAATGAATTTATACCATTTTCTAGTAAATATTATTTTTTTTGAAATGCAAGTTATGAAACGGGGATGTGGATGATTAAGAGGTTTCAGTAGATAATTACGTATAAACAACCTCAGATAATGAAGAGATTGTAGAATTAACCCTTACCTTGTACTTTTCCTTGGTCTAGGGTAGGTTAACCTCTTGTATCATGGTAAAAAAATTATTATTAAATTATAAAATAATCATATACATTAATATGATATCATATATGATCTCTTAACATTTCTCTGTCAATAATATCTTAGTATTATCATCGTTTTAGGTGTTAACAGATTCGTTTTCCTTTATATTCATTGTTATGAGAGTCATATTTTTTATAGATGGGATGCATCTTATTCATATCTATAATGATATCATGTCTTTAAACATTATTTTTAATCAGAAAATGAAAATTAGTCTTGAATTGATATGATGGGGAATAAATATCATCGTGTTCGTGGAGACGGTAATCCGTACGTATGCACATGTGAAAATATCATTTTTTTATATTAATATAATATATAATTGGATGGTATATCATATATACAGAATCATTATTATGTTATATTTATTATTTACATGAATTACACACCATTATTATACCCATCCAAATAATAATGTATTGAATAACAATTACACCACGCCGTGGAGACAGTAAGTCGTACGTATGCACGTATGAGGAGATGTCATTAAAAGGATGTATAGAATAATGAATATGGTTATACCATATTTATAATAACATAAATTTATGTAGAATATACTGGATTTATTATTTTATAGTGCAAAAAACAAAGAAAGAGGAAGTGGAAGAAGAAAGGAACATGAAAGAGGTGATGAAATATTTACCTATTCTTTGTGTTTTTCCTTTTGATTTGATAAAACGGGCTCCATAGGTTGGCTTTATGACTAAAAGAAGGCCTCTAGGATGCATAGAGGAAAGTTGATATGGTATTTGGGTAGTTTTTGGCCGAGAAAAATGGATTTGAAGGTGTGAATTAGAGAGAAGGGGGAGTGCCCTTTTATAAGAGGGGTTAAGGGCACCTTAGGAAAAGTTAGAAATATTATATATAATAAAATAATTTCCGGTTTCTAATTTCCCAAAAATATATTATTTTAATAATAAGGTGGGGATGGGTTTAAAACCACTCAACCAATAGGTTTTAGATAGGTTTGGGTCACTATATTAACATTATCCTTTAGATTTTACTCTTAGTTAAATAGTTTGACATTTACCTTGTCTCTTTGTATTTTTATATTATATGGATAATAAACGTACTATATACTTCCAAGAAAACCCCAAGTGGTTAATTAATGATAAACCTATCATTATATAAGTTTTTTTTGCTGAACCTTATATTTTTAGGAATAGAATATCAATTAATAATATAATATTTGTTTTAAAAACTATTTTATGTCAATTTTGACACTACTGGGTATTTTGTTTTTGCTAAATTCATAACAGCATTATTACATCAAATTTTTTTTATCTAACCAACTTTAATAAGTCATATTATCCTTTAAAATTAGTATAATTCATAAAAAGTCTCAAATTACATTTATTTGGATATTTATAATATCAATTATTTTAATATTTCATTAATTAGGTAATTACTGCATCATCATTGTGTCATAAATAAATTAAAATATTTAATGCCTAAAAAATATAAATAAAATAAAATTGTGTTTGAAATATTGTTATATTTATAATTAATATTTATATTCAAATTTATCTTATGAGTAACTCTATATTAAAATGTTTTAGTTATTAAACTTTGATTTTAACTGTTTTAACTCTTCTTTGAATTAAATAATAATAAATATCCTAATCTAATCCAAGTGAACCAAAGGGTTACATATTTTATTTAGAAGTTTTTTTTTCAAATTAAACTAATCCAATAGAATTATGACATGTGTTAGGCTAATAATAATATCATTTCTACCCTTAATTACCCTATTTACTTTTAACCCTGGTAAATAAAAGTAAAAAGTTACTATTCACCAAAATTTTTTTTCCTCTTATTGAACAACATTTTACTTACTGATATCAATTGTGTCTCTCTTATTTTTTAAATTTAACTCAAAGAAGCGATAAAAGTAAGTTTTATATAAATTTTCAAATACTCCTAGGAGGGGGGTAAAAGTTGACAAAAAGTTCAATAATGTTTTTATATATCTAAAATTATTGTATATTGACTCTAAAAAATTGTATTAAACTTAAAAATTTATTATGTATTTATTTTGTCCTAAAATAAATTTAAATGAAATAAATAATTGTTTAAATAAAAATTTGGTTTTAAATTATAATTCAGTGCTTTTCACTATTCATCCAAAATTAAAAGTTTTCAGAAAAATACCAAAAATTCACCCTAAGATAATTTCGATAATTCGAATCTAAAAATGAATTCCATTTTAAAAGATAAAATATATAAAATTTCAAAAGATTTGTATTACTATTCATAACGGCTAGTTTGATTGGTTATGGTGTGTTAGAACTAGAAGTTGCGTTCAACATATGCTATTCCATTATCCCGAGAGAAGCATACTGTGGATTCTTAGGGTGTTATAGTGACCAAGATTTCAGGTTCTCCTTTTAAAGAATTAAAAGATTATATTTCTTATCAAATAGGTCATCTATATTTTTAAAATTATTACTTTTGATGATCCCAAATAATTTTACTTATTCTAGAGATAAATCTTTGACGACTTCAGTGATAAAGATGAGTTACATGCATATGTCAAAGAGATTGATGTAGAATAACCAGTCATGGTTCAAATGAAGATAAATGATTAAGAGAAATAGAAAAGGATTGAATACCTAGAGACTCTATAGTAATAATTCTAAATGACTATAACAACTCATTCATGGGATATAGCTAATAAATATGTTCCATGGGTATTTCTACTTAAATAGAAAATAAATAATATGAATATAGGTGAAGGTTAATGAAAAATAAAAATTCTTGAATAAAAACTAATAGATAAGGAACTGGAAATAAAATTAGGCATGGTTGTCAAGAATGTTTATGTAGCTATCAAGGGGAAAATATTATCGATATATAATTTGTTATAGTATATTAACATGAAAAAATAGGTGAATCTTTTCAAAAGGGATAATGAGGAAAAATAAAACCACCACTAGGTGAAAGAGATCAACCAAAGTGTAAGAGTTTTGGTATATAGGTTATGATGAGAAATTATAAAGATATAATTAAAAGAAATTAGTGTGTAATTTCTAATCCACCAATAAATGTTAAAGAGATTAACGAATCCTAGAGAATGAAAGCTTTGGGAAATGTTAGATTGAGGTTTGATACATCATCATTGAAATAATCAAATAAGTATATAGTGAATTAAAATATGAATGATAATGAATTTGAATCAAATAATTGGATAAAAAGACTAAAATGTAAAAAATTGTTTTTATTGTGGAATTATTGGTCATAAAATAAGGATTTGTGAAGATTATAGTCAATTGATTTAAGGTTTTTTTAGAAGGCAATGTCTTGGTCAAAGACCAAGAAACAAATTACTATAAATAAAGGAAAGGAAGATTACAAAAGTCTGAAGGAGTAAATTTTATTACAATCATTTTCATAAAACGGAAGGAGCTCAACCGGAAAAGTATCACTCCACATAATGGCATGGTTGATTCCTTTATTATCCAGCCCATCATCCACCTTGTGAGATTCTCTATAGTTGTGGGTGGCAATGTACCTGATCTCTTGGAGAGAGCTTAGACAATTCTTCCATCGAGCGGTAAGAGACCAAGCATGGTGAACCACACCAACAACAATGCACTAGATCCTATTATAACTCTGTAGTTAAGCATGCTTGGGTGAGAGTAGTATAAGGATGGGTGACCTCCTGGGAAGTACTCGAGTCAATTGATTTTAGGTTGTGAAGGAAAAGGGTTACTAAAATATTCCAATCCTCAAGAAATGGGTTTCATGAAAATATGGAAGAAAATATTTATAGTGAACAGTAGCTATGCAGTGATAAATTTTTGGAGGAATAATAACACGATTAATGTATTTCTTAAAGTAAAAGGACTCAAAGGGAAAATAAAAACTATTAAATTAATATATCAACTTATAAACGAGTACATGAAGTATTCTTTAATTTAGAGATGTAATAGATGTGCTAACCATGAGTATATGGAAAGGATTTGGGTAAGGAAATTATTATAAAGTGTTATTGGGGACTCCTATATTCCTCTAGAAAAATATAAAATAGTTTATGGAGAATTTAAATAATTTAAGTTATAATATATATATATATATATATTAATTTTTATGATAAAATGGGGCTAAATGAATGTTTTATCATGTAATAGTGATAAAGAAAACTCAAAAACCCATATGGAGATAATGCAATAAAATATAGAATAAAAAGAGTGAAGTTATTCCATTCATGAATAAGACAAATGGACATGATTTGAATGGTCCTTGTGGGAAAAGTAGCATCAAAAGTGAAAATAAATACAATATAAGGATCAAACTCGAGGTGTGCATTAGTAGTTTCAAAAACAATACCACAAGGACATAGATAAATATCGGTGGATTAGTCCCCTTATCACAGAAGAAGTACGAGGGAGGATGAAAGAAAAATTCATCATTGGAGGAATAATGTACTACTGGATTTAATCAAATTACATATATGAATTATATGGTTGAGAAGATGGAGACCTATGAATCTCACATGTTTAGTGAAATGTTTACAAGTGGAATTACTGAAAAACCACAAATAAGTTTTTGAAGAAAGAGGGAATCACTGGGCTGGTTCATCACAACCAACCATGATCGTAAACCAATGAATGTCAGAGGTAATCCTCCCCCATGCATTAATTTTTTTCAAATATCTTTTTAAAACGGAGTAGGATTAATAGATAAATACAATACATGGGGTTATATGTGTTGAAAATAGAACTCATGTAATGTGATGAAAATTCAATACATATTTTGGAAGAAATAATTTATAAAAAACTATGAAATTACTGATATAAAGGTATAAATTCTAATTTTATAAATCTAATGGTATCAAACTACCATTGAAGGAAAAAAGAGGTCATTAAACCATTTCTCAAGTTGTATGTTTCCACTAGTAGAAGGAGAAAACCACTAGAGGAAATGATGTAACATTCATGCATTATATGTTTAATTTTTATTGTAATAATATTTTTTGGTATCATTTGATTTATTTTAGGATTTCTAGATTCTACTAGGAAAAAATATCTTAACAAAAAACGACTTCTCCTTATTGAAAAATTATCTCAAAATATGGGTTTAAGAGATGAATGAATTCATGGGATTTGGTGGCCAAAATTGTAAGGTTGTTTATCTAAATCTAAAAAGTAGTTTTCCAATAACGAAAATTGTATCATGATAAATCATGTTATATCAATTTTTCCCACATTTTATATTCCTAAATATTTTATTCCTTATTTATTATTCACTAATAATATAATGTAAGTGAAATTAAGACCATAGGATGTTTGTAGGATTGTAAAATATTTAACGTATCATGAATTTCTAAAAACAATTATGTCATATTGGAGGTATTGATATCTTCAAATTAGAATTTTGTTTCCCAAATTGTGTTTTGAATTTAAATTCTTAGAGGTTAAAAAAATAGTTCCAATTGGTAAATTTGATACATTGTAATTTTTAAGGGAGTATGCAATGATACATATTAAAGTGTGTTGAAGTTGAAATTTCAATAAAGGTTGGTGATGAGAAGTGAAAAGGTATTGATTCTATTTTCTATATATATCTAAATGGAATTTTTATGCAATTATTATGTGTATTATTGTTAATATTACTAATTTATTCTTGAGGGGTTTTTAATAAGAAGATTATTATTTATAAAAACAGGTAAAATAAGTGTGTCCAAAAAGGTTGAGTGAAGAACAGATAAAATTACACATTCATTTTATTGAAAATGGGAGTGGAAGAAAAGACATAAAATCTATGAATCATCACGAGATAGATTTTATAGGATACTTTTAACAAAATCTAAAATTTAAAATGTTGCAACCATGAGTGTATATATTGGACTTGTTTACAATCTATCTTGATCATTATTGAAGGGATTATTACCTTGATTATCTGGGGTTATTAAAGTGAAATAACATATATAAGGGATTTTTTTGTATAAAAAAATATTTCATGGAGGAATTATTCATGATTAATTTATTTTATGACATGTAATATGTGTTATACTAGCATGGATAATGATTTTTTGAAATGTATTTAATGTGGAAAAATAAAAAAATATGTCCAACCCATGATAGCACACTGAAGTAGAAAACCACCCTGAGTTTTATGTCCAATCTTGTTAGTTGATTGGATACTGCAGTATAGTTTATGGAGAATAAGAGCATATATAACTTGGAATAGGTAGGAGGACCATAAAACGATTTTAGGGAAGAGCCATTATACAAGGAAATTTTGAAGACCTATT
Organism: Viscum album; assembly: GCA_963277665.1. Lineage (NCBI taxonomy): Eukaryota > Viridiplantae > Streptophyta > Magnoliopsida > Santalales > Viscaceae > Viscum > Viscum album. The sequence continues at coordinate 920,205,616 of OY728131.1, forward strand.
ATGAGATTAAACTCTAAGAGATTTGAATGGTTGGTTACCATGGGATTCAATAAATAAACTGAGTATCCTTATAGTAGTAACATCATCGTGGGAGAGAAAAGTAATTGGGTGATTTTTATGCTTTAAAAATGTGGGCGTATTAAAATATGGTGTCATATCATCTCTTGCATAGATTGCACATGTATGGTTTTCACCATGTGGTCATTCTATTTCTAGTTTTACCTTTCTATGGATACTAACATCTTTCCACAACCTAAAATAAATTAACCATACTATGTGTTGAAGTAATTATATATACCAAGGGATGATGGTTATGTAGTCGAAACTGAAAATGTGATGACATTCATGTCAAGGTCGAAGTAAGAAGTTCAGTCACCCAAATACATAATTCCATAGATTTTGATGGCTATGAAAGTGTAATAACACCACCGATGATGATTGAATATTTATATGATTATGCTTTAGAGTTTTTTTATTACATTAATTATCACATTGATAATATGATTCAATGTGTTCCATGTGAATGTTTGAGTATAATCATAGAGAAGCTATGCATTTTCCTGAATATCATCATAAAATTGTGTATAAAATATATAAGTGATGTATGAGTGTTTTATATAATAAAATGAAAGGATAATCTAGTGTGTTTTTGAACTGGATACACCATAAAGAATTTCCACTAGGTCACATATAAATTAAAACATTGAGTCTACAAAGTTATGTGGTGTAATTTTCATATAAATATCATTGATCAAATCATTTTGAAGGTTTCTATAACATGATGTCAATGGATACTGAGATATAAAAGTAGTGAAGAAGATGGTGATTTTGAGATGTGGGAGAGATCTTTATTCACAAAAATATTACAAGGGTGTGTTTTTATAAAAAATTCATTCTAGTGTCTACTATGTATGTTAAGGGACTCAAATATGAACTTGTAGTGTGGGTCAATATTGAATATAAATCTTCGAGATGCAATTACATGAAGTATGTATGAAAAGAAAAGATAATAACATTTCATTATTAATGTTTCCATAAAGGTTATACCATGTAAATGAAATATGAGATATAAACAAAGTAATTTACACTTGCATGGGGATAATAAAATGAACCATTATTCTCACTTATTTATTTAAAAATATCAATGAAAAAAAATATTGATTTTGGTATAACTAATAAAATAAAGAGGAAGAAGATCATGATGAAAATATGATAGTTAGATAATATGAAAAATATACCCTTATTTAATGACTTAGTGATACACCTAGGACATTTTAAGAGAAATTTTTAGGAAACGAAATAGATTAAAAATCACCACTTCACTTGAATTTATAAAGAGTGCATAGAAGGATAAATTTTGTTTTCAAATTATTCTCATATGAAGATGAAATACTACTATGTTTCGAGGGATATAGAGACTCAAAACTCACCATTGAAGAGTTTATCCCATCATGTTTGTGAAGGTGGAAACAAAAAAACTTTGAATACTAACCACACATCTACCTAGAGTTAATGAAAAATAAATTTATGAACTTTTTGATTATCATAAAGGGACTCACATGATTATAAACTGTTGATGATCTTCCTAGTTTAATGTGTGAGGGTGAGGAGAAGGTAGTTCACCTTGGATTAAGAGAAAATGAACCCAAAACAAAGTATGTCAGTGTTCCATGGCATTGAATGACCACAATCAAACATATATCCTCATGATTAGTGAGTAATAGAAGATATAATTCTAACAAATTATTTGTTTGTGTTCCATATACATAGTCATTTGTGGTGAACTAACACAAATAATTATATTTTCTGTATTCTCTACTTTCCTATATATCTATATTCATTTCAATTATTTAAAAATCAAGAGATACATGTTGAACATTTTTCCTCCTAACACAAGAAGAAGTTACTAAATGAAAAAATTTGAGTTAAAGAAAATGTTCGATTTAGGATACACCCAGATTTACTTCCCCTCGTTGGGAGTCTTAGGTTACAACATAAATCATATAAATTATTTCTGAATTATAGAAGTCCTATAAGATAATTATGATCCTGATTCACTTTATGAGAATAAGTTTAAATCACTTTAATATTGATACAAAATTCTTGGTATGTGAAGAAGATATAACTTTGGGGGATGAGTAATTCTAAAAAGGAGTGAATTTATTTTTCATTTGAGTATTTAATAAATCCTTAAAAAATGGTGAACATGAATAAATATCCATAATACATTTTTATATAAAAAATGGGTCATGGATTATACATTTTGACATTTAATTAACATTATGATATTATTAGATCATCCAGGACTCAAATTCCACTTGCTATACTGTGATTTAGTCAACCTAATTTGGTTAAAACCTTGAAAAAAAAATCATATATACCATGTTTTCATGATTTATTTTCTATATATGGGTGGAAAAGTGTAAGATAATTTATAGGATACATAAATTAATAGGAAAAATAAGGTTATGTTGTAAGGAAATTGTAAATTTTAGTAACATTTATTCATCCACTTTTTCAGTGTTAGCATTCCTTTTTTTCCTTCTCACATAATTTGGAATTTGATCATTTTTGAAACCTATACAGGAACTATAAATGATTTATATTGATAATTAATATTTTTTATGTCATATATTTTTTATCATTTTTGGTTAAAATATCTATAAACACAATACTATCAAAATTATTAACATAATCAATTTTAATTGAAAATAATATATTGGATAGAAGAATAGGATGGTTCCTTATCTATTATATATTTTTCTAGTGGTTTCTAATGATTATATTATAGTCTTCAATCCTACTGATAATGGAGTGACCATGAAGCTTGTTCACATGAAAAATATTCATAATGATGGAAAATAATAGAATTATATTTTAATGTCTAAATAAAATTTTTTCACAAAGCAATTATGAGAATACACATTTACAATGAAATATAGGACAATATTAATAACATTTATGATATGGATTTCAATGTGAAATAAGGAAAATTATAAATATGGATGGTATGTTATGAATATATAAATATTTAGGATGAAGAAATGATTGATGACTTTTTTAGAAGAGTAAATAAAATAATGAGTAAGAGCATAGGATTTAGAGAAAACCAAGAGGCTTCTACTATGGCTAAGAAGATATTAAGGAATTTTCTTTAAATAGTTTATAATATTGTATCCTTATTATAATATAGATAATTAAATAAAATCTCACTTGATGAGATACCCAATAAAATTATATATAATGAAATGATAAAATCAATAAGGATAAGGAAATTGATTTTAAATCAACGAGGAAGCTAAATGTCAAAGAGAATAAGGAATCACAATCTAATGAATTTGAAGAATATGATGATTAACGAGACATATTTGTGTGAATAATATATGTTATTTAATAAAATTATATAAATTAAAGGGGAAAATACTAATGTAGAATAGAACTTAATTGTTTTAAAAATGGTTTTATTTGTAATTTCATAATGTAAAATCTAATTAAATTAAATTTAAATACTAATTATTATGAGAAATAATAAAAATTATTAATGAAGGTATGTAATAAAAATTTTAATTCCATAAAGAGTAATGTTGGTTTTATTAAGGAACACCATAAGGGGGAGTGGATTAATTGGGTTATTTCAAATTTTAAAAATGACACCAAAATGATATTTTTTAATAATTAGTATGAATATTCCACTCTTCTACACAAGATTTTATGAAAATAAAAAAACATGAAAAATGAAATGTTACATTATTCACCCATATAGAACTATATCCAAGGATAATACAATGAGGATTCGATGAGACACAGTCTACTAACTATAATACTAATATAATGTTTAGAGTGGGATTAATTTAACTATTGGTTTATAACCATACTATAACACCTCAAGATTTTTTGAAGTATTTTTTTGAAATAATTATATTTTTCATTTCACATAACACTGAATATAGCTTGTGTTATATGAAAGCACCTAATTATTCTTTATTTGTACACAACACCAAGTCTAGGTTGTGTTACACAAAACAATTATAATATTTTGGGGTATGCAAAACACTATGCTTGTATTGTGTTACACACAATGTCATGTTCTTTTGAAAGATTTCATTACACGTAAAACCAAGTTCTACCAACTACAATATTCTATTAATATTGTTATTAATATATTATTATTGTAAAATCCTAGCTATAGGAATAGAAAAAAATAACATTAGATAAATTATAAAAATATTATTTAAACTGATATATAAAATAAATTATCACTATTATCAATTATCTATAAATGAGAGTAAGAACTACATTAAAATAGAGAAATTCATTTTCTATGAAATTTATTTATTCTATATAAAAACACAATTTTATCTCAATAAATTAAAAAAACACTATTTGTGAATGTTTTTAATAAAATATTACATAATCAATTAATTTTTTTACAGTCATCCAAAATATTTTATTGGCATAAGATAAGAATAAATCTGAATTTATTATTAAAAAAGATGTATTTTTCAAAAGTGTAATTTTATAGCCTTTTAATTGAGTACCCATTTTAAATAAAATATTTGACACTTTCATAATTTTTGAATGGAAAAAAATCCTCTACTTCAAAAGAGATATATCAAAATTTACATTCGTTGAATTTTATTTATTTTTCTAACAACTTTAATATTATGATGAATAGTAAATAAATCGTGATTTTTAATTAAAAACAAAATTTTCATCAAAATAAATTTTAGAGTAAAATTATATAATTTATTGGTTATGAAGTATAATTATATAATAATATTATTATTTAATCATATTTAGATCACTTAAATCTAATTATTGTTGAATTTGGATATAAAAACTTTTAAATATTTTTGAATTTTTCACATTAAAAACTTGTATTCCCCATTCGATCAATGGGATTAATTTTAAATAACTTTTAGAAAATTATGTGTTTTGAATTATAAAAATGGATGCCATATTTGGAATAATAATTGATAAATTTAATAAATATTTTCCTTTAATGTTTCGATAATATGAATATAAAATTTTATAATTTTTATTACCCTAGGTAAGAGTAAATCTAGTAATTAAGTGTAACAAAATAGTATAAATATTATAATTCTACACAAAAATATGTTTAAAATGTTATTTATTGAAGTAAATTAGACCCCTGATACATAAGGTTTGAAATTGAATAATTTAATGAACAGATGTTCATGAAAATGGTTTAAATATTATTGAACTGAAAGGGAGTGACCAAATGCCACACTTTGACTTTTAATAAGTATTATATTTTTATTATGGGGTTAAATAAATGATATTTTAGAATATATATATATATTTTATGGAATATATTCTGTTTATCTAAATCATATAAATTTATTTTAAATTTTTATTGAAGAAATAATTATCATAAATAGTTACAAAATTTATCTAAATCATATAAATATATTTTAAATTTTTATTGAAGAAATAATTATCATAAATAGTTAAAAAATGTTGATGTAGTAATTACTTAATTTATGAAACAATCAATTAAAAGATATTAGAAATGTTAAAATAAATATAATCAAAATTAATTATTGCAATAAAAATTTTTCCAAGGTTATTATGATATATTATGGGTGTATTAAATGTTTTTTTTTAAAAAATATTTCTTGATATATTTTTTTAAAGTCAATATTATAAATTTTTTCATAATTGATACATATAATATTTTATGAAAATAATATTTTGTTAAATTATTTAAAAATCATAAAAATATGAAATAAATATAATGAGGTGATATATGGTCTATAATATCGTAAAGTTTGCATTTATAGTCCAATTGAAACTTTATATATAAAAATTACATCCTCTTAATGTTAAAAAATTTGTTACCATAATAAAAAATAAAATAGATTAACAAAGGATTAATCAAAAGGAAAATGTTTAACATAATACTAAAACTTGTAAAAAACATATTGAATTATGATATTACCAAAATTAATCATCTTATATTATAAAAAATTTACATTTTTGGTATTTTTATTGAGATTGAATTTATTATAAATTATGATTTTATGAAATTTTGAAAGTTACCCTCCCCTATATTATAAAAGGGAACCTATTATTCTCTTTTATTAAAACTTCAGAACCTATTTGGTTCATAAAAAATCTATCAAAATATCCTTCCAACTACCCTCCCTTAATCCTAGAATCCATACATTTGGATGAAATCTTTCCAAAGAAGTCCTTTTTTAAAAATCATAAGAAGATGCCCAAAATACATAACCTTCATTAAAGAATGTTTTTGATTTATTTCTTCCTTTACCTCCCTCAATTATTATTTACCATGATTGTATAATATCTCAAATATCCCCAATATACTAATATGTTTTAATCCATTGGTATTACATATTATTACAAATGATTCTACCTAATGGTTAATGAACATACTATTCCTGTGTACGATGAACTACCACCTCAGGAAACGATGTTGCTCATTTCCACATTACAACCTCACATGGTTTGTAATTATAATGGAAACTTGGTTTTAATATGATATATATATATATATATATTATTTATGATTTTTTATGATTTTTTAATTATTATATAAAATATACCTTCATGCTTTGTATTTTGTGTAAATACTATATATTTGTTTGTGGATGTGTGGACTAACGCCTCCTCAACGCGATGTGATTCATTCACAATTTACATGAAATTTATTAAGTATGGGTTTTGTGACAATATATAATATAAATGACATAATAATTAAATTATAATGGTGTTACATATATATATATATATATATCGTTCACTTTATTTCTTTTAATATGACTTAAAATGGAAGTAGTTTTCATGTATACGTACGACCTACCGTCTCCATGAATAGGGTATCTAATTTTCCATTTCAATATTTTATATAGATAACCATAAATATATTTAAAATAAAAATATATTATATTTATTTCATTTTTATGAATACAGAGATAATGAAATCATGATTTATGTCTGAGGCCCATGAATTAATAGTCAGAACATATACTAGAAACAAAGAAATTATTACCCAAACCATAACTAAAAATAGGATTTTTTAATAAGAGAGAAATATAAATTCATAAGTAAATAATATAGATAAAGGAGGTTTGAAGGTTTATAAAGAAATTCAATACTTATAGAAATGTATTTTTGTCTCTCATTTCTTTATGTTGGACAATTCCTTATAAACTACTAATTTTTTTGAATGATGTATATACTGACCATGAATGTAATATATTAGTAATATTTTGAAATTTTTTGGGTATTTTAATATCAATTAAATGATCTCTTATTCATGGGGTTTACAGTTCAAAATTTACCAAATCAGTAAGGTAATTTTGTCTCAATATTCATTCTTTTAGACACAAGTCATGTTGTAAATATATATTCTTTTATAAGGTGGATAAACCACCCCTTGAAATGTTTTATCGTGAATATTATTCTTTTAATGATATTACATGTTTGATGGAGCGATATTCTCTCTATGGTCGGAAATCTGGGTTCCTTCAATTTTTTCTGAAAATGTTTTAAAAATGTTTTCTTAAATGGTATTTTAAGAATTTTCATTGAAAATTATTTCAAATGTGTTTAAATTTGTATTCCAAGTTTAATTTATAATTTTTCGAGGTTATTTTTGATGAAAATGTATTGATAAATGTTTTTTATTTAAAACATGTTTTTTAATGATGAAAGAAAATTTTCCTTAAGAAATGTTTTAAAAAGATCTTTCAAAATAATTTTCTATATAAGATGAAATCCTTTGGTGTTTCTCATGACTTATTAGGGATATTAATCTTGGGTAAAATTAAGATTATTTATATAAATGTTTTATGTTTTTATAGAATTGTGTTTCTAAATCCCATTACTTTCCAATAAGAGATTCTAGGATAAAATGTTTATGAAATCCATTTCTTTTCATGATTTCAGATGTAATGAAGGATGTAGGCTCTTGTTGAACATATATATGTGATTTATTTATGTGAACTATGGAACCTATATCTTAATCCAATTCATTGATAAAATATGTATATATCTTGAAATATTCATGGATTTAATGGAGTTTGAACTTGATTCAGTAAAGGATATTGTCTGCTAAAATGGTTTTGGGAGTGAAACTTGACTATTAAGATGGTCATGGGAGTGAACCATAACTACTACTATGATATGGGGAGTGAAATAAAACTACTATGATATCCTTGGTAGTGATTCATTGACAAATATGAAAATAATTTTATATTCTTTTATTTATTCCATAATTTCATGTCTTATGTTATGACCTCACAAAATATGTTCCTTTATATTTATAAACTTCTTTAATTTATTAAATGAAATAATATTAGGATATTTTTTATAAATGATATTATTTTCAAATTTTTTGTTTATGTGTTAATTTTTTGTTATTATGTTATGATTGATCTCCCTTTTTTACCATTACTGGGAATATGATCTCACCCTTTATTACGTTTCTTTCCCAAAGATACCAAGAATGGTATTAATTCTGATATGTCAAAAAGGGTTCTTGTTGAATGAAATAAGAGGGAGAAGAAGAATATTTTTCATGAACGAGTTGTTTATATTTTTATATTTCCAAATTAACTAAACTAATATTGTCTCTGGGTGTGCATATATGTAATGTATGAAATGTTCTAAAAAATGATGTTATGTCAATATATATTAAGACATGGTCGTTATAGCAAGTATTAGAGAAAAGTTTTATTCAACCTTTGGAAAGTAGGATGAGAAAACAATAGTGATATCCCATGGGATATTTCCAAGGAAATTTCTTGGTATGTATTTAAGGATAATACTAAGGCGTGATTTGTCACACCCAGGTTTTCAATTTCACTTTTGGATTCAGTTCATTTTTGGGTCTCGATTTTTCTCTTGAGAACCAGGTGTGATGGGTCTGAGTTCTTGAATAATTCCTCTATTTATATTTTGTCTATGTTTTTTCATTAGTTTTTACTTTTTTTATTTTTAGAAAAATTTGGTCTTTGGGTAGACAGCAGGTGGCACACAATTGAAGCATGGTTAAGGGAAACCATGCACCTTACCTAAGAAACTGTGCACTAAGGTTTGTTTTTTAGATAGAGTCGAATCACATAGTTATCACACTACTTGTCAAGTGTGTGACTGACCATGAAATATTCCACTTGTGGAAAGTGGTGACCACCTGGTTGTCACATAGTTTTTCAAACTGTGTGGAAAAACTGTGCTTCTTTTCAGATCATCAAAAATTGGAATTTCCTAAACTACCCTCCTTTTGATTAAACCCTAATTCCAACTTCATCAAACCCTCTTGGGATTTTATGCCATGAAATCCTCTTCCATGATCCCCTAGGCTCCTTGGGACCCTTATCTTGGATGTATATTTCATAGAAACTACAAGGAATCGTCATGTAAGTTCCTCCGCCTTTGATTTCATACATCATTCTTGGGTTTCCTTCCCACATTCATGGGTTCTAAAATTACATTAGGGTTCTTGAGATAGAAAAGGGCCTATGTTTTGTTTTTTACAGATATCATGATGTTTATTGTTAAATATTTATTTTTTAGGGTCTTGTGGTGGTACGATTACAGTTTCATATGGTTTTCCAGAAGATTCTATGCATGAGGTAGGTGGTTCTATTATTTATCATTTTTAAATGATTTTAGCTTGATTTCTTCAGTTTATAAATATGTTATCTGAATGATCTATTTTGTGAGAAACATGTTTTGGAGGTGTTTTAACATGATTAAAAGATGAAAGTGGATTTTATAAGGGAAGGGTTATATTTTCATGTGTTCCTTGTTGTTACTTTTCTTAGGAATGTTTTTGAATTTTTGAGGGATGGAAAATGTGTTTTCCAAGGCACTTGAGGGGTGAATTTATTTTAAAGTGAGGGTTTTCAAAGAAAATGTTTTTTTTGGCAAGATCGATTCCTCATTAGGAACTTTTAATTTGAATTAATAATTTTTTTAGATATTGGGAAGCATGTATAAATTGGAATAAATTATTTCGTGTATTTGAAAGGGGATTGGCCCATGAAAATGGTTATATTTGTTATTTATTTTCATAAAATGTTTCCAAATGGGCTTCATTTATTGTACAAGTAGTGTGAATAGTTTTTCTAAATGTATTTTGTGTGTTTAAAATGTAAAGTGGTTAGTTTGTCAAAAATTGTGATTTCACATTATATTTATAATGATTTTCACGTGTGTGTAAAATGGTTGTTTTTTGTGATATGTGAAATATGATTTAGAATAAGGTAATCCTGGTATCTTGGTTGGATGATTAGTTCTAGTAATCTAGTGATTTAGAGGTGGCTTATCCTAGTTTCACATAGCTGGATTGACGATTACTACACTAACTAAACTATGATGATGATTGGAGACCACTAGGCCATTGGGGTTTCCCCTCTTAGTGGATCATGCATGATAAATCTGTTAGTCATGGTTACTATACCATATTTATCTAAGGTGTGGGGTTCTATTGTCTCACTCGAGAAATATTAGCCCTTGGGATTTAACTATGGTGATCACTTATGACATGTCACTTATATGATGTGTTGCCATCTGTGTAACGCCCCAACCCTAGTTACCCAAAGTCGGTGCATTATTACATAACATTGGCATGATCACAAGGAAATCATGTCTTTAAAGACCGATCAGTTTAGTATTATTGGAAATAAGATTCATACATAAGTTCAACTATAAAACTTGAAAAGAAATACGACATGAATTTACTCCATTAGAAACATCCAATCCACCTAGATTATACCAACAAGTCACTCATAACTAACTTCTTTATATCCTAGGAAAATGAAACATAATAAAGGGGTGAGATCAAACTTTCAGTAGGTGTAAACAAAACAGTGGAAGATAACATAAATATTAAGCATGGTGAATTATTGAATCCACATACCTGTACTAATAATAAACATTAATAATTATATGGAAAGAATATGAGATGAGTATATAATTCCATAATAAAACATAATCATGGGTATTCGACTAGTCGAATGACCATATTAACCATTAATATTATTTTCATAATGAGGGAATGTATAATGCCGGACATTCTGAAACATTTTTTCAAGGCCTCGACCAAGACGTCTAAAAATGATTAAGGCCTTAACTGAAACCACATATCAAATTTGGAAAGGGATCAACCAATTCCACATCAAGTTGTGTCATGAGAACTACCGATGCATCGAGGAGCTATATGGGGCTCCACCTATCACTTACTAATTCTAATACATTCCTCATATGAAAAGGTTGAAATATAACATAAACATTTATATTAAAACTAGCATAATAAATATAAATACTTTAACCATAAACCATGAATGGAATAAAAATAGAACATCCATAGTCAAACATATCACAAAACCTTCAATAAAATATGGAAGTTTTGTATCATAATAATTCTACATAAAATAATCTTAAAATCCATCAAAGGATGTTTACATAGATGAAATCAAAACCTTTTTCAGTGAAATGTCTATTTCTATTTTGAAATCATTTAAGAGTCACATAATTATAAATAAAATATTTATTTTTAAAATAATTTTATAAGCTTATAAGGGTAGCTTTGATGATGTCATAACGGTGGAAAATAGCCGCACCCGCAGTATAAGTTTAAAAAAAATTCTTACCTTAATTTTGTCGAAAAGTTTATAAAGTACCTTGTTTGGAAAACAACAAAATGATTCCTTTTAGAATAGATAAGGTCAAATAAGGGTATAAATGAATTTATCCCATTTTCTAGTAAATAGTAAAAATGTTTTGAAATATATTTTAAGAAACTTGGATGAGGATGATAAAGAGGTCCTAGTAGTTAATTACATATAAACAACCTCGGATAATGAAGAGATCGTAGAATTAACCCTTAACTTGTACATTTACTTGGTCAAGGGTAGGTTAAACTCTTATATAATGGTGAAATAATTGTTTAATAAATTATAAAAGAATCATATACATTAATATTATATCATATATGATCTTTTAACATTGATTTGTCAATAATATCTTTGTATTATCGTCATTTCGGGTGTTAACAGATTTGTTTTACTTTATATTATTTGTTTTGTGAGTCATATTTTTTATGTATGGGGTGTATCTTATTCATATCCAGAATTAAATCAAGTCTTTAAATTTTTTTTAATCATCAAATGAAAATTAGTCTTGAATGGATACGATGGGGAATGAATCTCATCACGTTCGTGGAGACGATAATCCGTACGTATGCACATACAAGAAATATCATTATTTTTATATTTAAATAATATATAATTGGATGTTATATCATATATAGAGAATCATAGTCATGTTATGTTTATTTTTTACATTAATTACACATCTTTATTATACCCATCCAAATAATAATGTATTGAATAACAATTACACCACGTCGTGGAGACGGTAAGCTGTACGTACGCACATATGGTGACATGTCAATCAAAGTATGGATAGAATAATTAATATGGTAGTACCATATTTATAATAACATCACAGTATGAAGAAGATACTGGAGTTATTATTTTAGAATAGAAACAATAAAGAAAAAGGAAGTGGAATAAGAAAGGAATTTGAAAGAGGTTATGAAATATTTACCTCTTCTTCGTGTTCTTCCTTTTAATTTGATCAAAAGGGATCCTTAGGATGGATTTATGACTAAAGGAAGGCCTCTAGTATGATATTAGGACATTTGAGAGGGTATTTGGGTAGGGTTTGGCCGATCCAAATGTATTTTATGGTGTGAATTAGAGAGAAGGTGGAGTGCCCTTTTATAATAGGGGTGAGGGGCACCTTAGGAAAATCTATAAATATTATTTTATAATAAAATCATTTTCGGTTTCTAATGGCTCAAAAATATATTATTTAATGGATAATGTTTTTATGGGTGGAAAACCACTCAACCAATAGGTTTTAGATAGTTTTGGGTCACTATATTAACCTTATCTTTTAAAATTAACTCTTAGTTAAATAGTTTGACATTTACCTTGTCTCTTTGTATTTTTATATTATATGGTTAATAAACTTACTATATACTTCCAACAGAACCCAATTCGTTAATTAATTATAAAAATATTATTATATAAGCCTTTTTAGCAAACCTTATATTTTTAGGAATATAATATCAATTAATAATATAATAATTGTTTTAAAAACTCTTTTATGTCAATTTTTACCCTATTTGGTATTTTGTTTTTTCTAAATTCATAACAACACTATTACTTAGAAAAAATTCATCTAACCAACCCTAATATGTCATATTAACCTATAAAATTATTGTAATTCATTAAAAGTCTCAAATTACATTTATCTGGATATTTATATATCAATTATTTTAATATTTCATTAATTAGATAATTACTGCATCATCATTGCGACATAAATAAATTAAATTATTTAATATATAAAAAATATAAATATAATACCATTATTTAGGAAATATTTTTAGATTTTTAATTAATATTTATAGTCGGATTTATCTTATTTTTAACTCTATATAAAAAAATTTTAGTTATTAAACATTGATTTTAACTCTTTTACCTCTTCTTTGAATTAAATAATAATAAATGTCCTAATCTAATCCATGTGCACCAAATAGGTTCATATTTTATTCCTAAGGTTTTTTTGGTGGAACTAAACTTATCTAATAGAATTAAGACATGTGTTATGGTAATAATAATATCATTTACCCTTAATTACCCTATTTACTTTTAACCGTGGTAAATAAAAGTAAAAAGTTACTATTCTCCAAAAATTATTTTAATCTTAATGAACAACATTTTATATACTAATATCAACTATGTCTCTTAGATTTTTGAAATTCAACTTACAGAGGCGGTAAAATTATGTTTTATGTAAATTTGAAAATACTTCTTGGAGGTGGGTAAAAGATGGTAAAAAGTTCAATAAAATTTTTATACATCTAAAATTATTAAAACCTAACTCAATGGAATTATATTGTACTTATATAGGTATTCTGAATCTATTTTTGCCTAAAATAAATTAAAATTAAATAAATAATTGTTTAAATAAAAATTCGGTTTTAAACTATAACTCTGTGTTTTTCACTATTTATCAAAAATTGAATGTTATCAGAAAAACACCAAAAATTCACCCAAAGCTAATTTCGATATTCTGAATCCAAAAATGAATTCAATTTTAAAAGATAAAATTTATAAAAATTTAAAAGGTGAGTATTACTATTCATAACGGCTAGTTTGATTGGTTGTGGTGTATTAGAACTCGAAGTTACATAAAACACACACTATTGTAATATTCAAAGGGAAGAATACCGTGGAATCTTGGGGTGTTAAAATCCATTGGCATACGGTAGACCTAGGGTGTGTTTTATTTCAAAAAAAAATTACCTTAACAAAATCCCCCGTTTTAAATTTTCCCTTTAACGGTATTGTTCTGAAATTTTTTCCTTGAAGAAATATTTTCCCATTAGAATGTTTTCTTGAAAATGTTCCAAAGGATTTTGTATAAACAATGCATTTTAATTTATCTTTTAATGTTATAACGTGAAACCTCCTATTTTTTGGGTGGCATCCTATTTGGATCTGAATAAACCATACATACACCTTTGGGTGTTTGTAGACTATGATTACATGACAAAGGTAAAGGAAATATTGGTCTTGGAGATGTTGGTGGTTTGGGTTTCTTATGTTCTTCATATTGTAGGTATTGGTGGTGGTATCTTGAGTGTAATGCCTCTCATGTTGAATGGATGTTTTTGGGATTTTTTTGTCCTCTATTCCTCTATAGAATTTTATTTTTTGGTTAAAATTCATAAAAATTTAATATGGAACTGTTTCCCCCTTATTTGGTTATAGTTACTCACGTATGTCTTGTTTAGTTTAATTGGTTATTTATGCTTATGAAAATGGGTGAAATCATTCCCAAAGCCTTTATTTGATACCCGTGCACATGTTTCTATCCTGTGGGGATCAGGATCTCCCTTTGATCCATGCAATGAATATGGTCAGGTGTCAGGATTGATGGAAATCTGGCTTGGTTCCTGAAAAAATTGTACCAGAGTAGGTCATGCTCATTTGGGTCATGTTATTTGGGGAAGCGTCATGGTAGACTGGATCAAGGATTTTCATAACCTAGTGTTTAAATTATGATAAGGGTTCCTAGCCATCATAACTCAGGATGAGACTCATGTTTCTTGGGAAAGTGAGGTTTCATTTGGTTTCATAGATCCTTTGATGGTTTTATATTTTTGAAATGAAACTGGAGTTGGGACAATGGTATTAGTGAGCTCACAGGGCATGAAAATCCATGTGGAGATGGGGACATGGTCCTAGAATACTCTGAGTGATGGTGGTTTGATTCAAATATGGCCTCCAATGACATGGTATACATTCCCATTGATACTAGATTCATCTTAAGAATTTATTTTCTTTATTTTGGGTTCGGAAAATTGTTTTGAAATCACCAATTTTTTAAGTTGACAAAATTATATTTTAATGTTGAAATGGGTTGATTTTGGGGCGATATAAAAATTAATTTTTATAATCATATTGATGGAATATTTGGGAAAGATAATTTTTATAAAATGGTTTTTGAATATATAGGGATGAGTTTAATGAGAATTTTATTTCCATAACTAATACTTCATGGTTTGTAGAAATTTATTTTTTAGAAAAAATGTACTATTTCAAGGAAGGTCTTGGAAATTATATTTCAAGTGTGATTTCTTGAGCTATTCAAAAAAAATTTAAAGGGATGAAATGTTTTTTATTGACATGTGGAGTTTGAAAATTGTTTTTTTCTTACTGGTAGTGGACTTTGGAAATGTTTTGTGAATTTTTGGAATGAGAATTAAATTGTGAAGTTGAAGGTGCAGGTTGAATGTTTTGTTTTGGAAAGTGAAAAAGTTTTTTTGTGATCTTTTGTATTTCCATGAGTGACCAAATTCATAGAAATATGTGGGAATTTGAGTGGATGATGGAATGAGGTGATGGGTTCTTGGTTTGGAATAATATTATGCATG
This sequence comes from Viscum album, assembly GCA_963277665.1. Taxonomy (NCBI): domain Eukaryota; kingdom Viridiplantae; phylum Streptophyta; class Magnoliopsida; order Santalales; family Viscaceae; genus Viscum; species Viscum album. Next base: position 920,221,622 of record OY728131.1, read on the forward strand.
TTTGAGGATCTATGGAATACCATTAGTGAGTGTGAAACCCACAGAAGCTGGTTTGTCTTTTCAAAAGTGAATATAGATGAAGGTGTAATGTTTTGATAACCAAAGTCCATGTGGTTTTGGTAGGACCCTAGGACACCCTGAGAGGGGATGTGTGAATCAGGGTGTCAAATTTTGATTCTAAACTAATGGATCTTGTTCCCATGTTGGTAGAAACTAGTTAAACCTGTATGATGGATATGATCAGCAATCAAACATTCACATGAAAAGAGATGACACAATACTTTTTACTTGGTTCATCACTAAGGGATACGTCCTAGGAGCATACGCCGACAAGTTGTCACTCATACCAAATTACACTATTCTTTACTAGTTGTGGATTATAATGGTTTGGGAACAGTCACTCTATCCTAGGCTCACTACCATTACAAGCGTTCAGAGACAGCTCACTGCATCCCTCGGGTCACTCCCGTTGACTCCCCTTGGACCACTGCCATTGGTGAAGTCTCAGTCTGTTTATAGACGTGAATGTCTCTTTAATAGATTTGAATTGAAGTCTTTTCATCTGCTTAGAATGAGACTCTTCTTGCATTGATGTCCTAAATTTATTCACTTGAACACAATGAACCACTTAACTGGATAATCAAAATGTTCAAACATGTAACACTAATGATTTCGTAAATCACCTACACTTTGCGCACAAGATATCACTTTTTCATGCAATGCATGATTTTCGCACAGAAACAATATTTCGCGCAGGACCCCCTTTAAATGAAACTTTCACTTTTTCATACAGCCTCTGCTTTTACGTACAACCTATCCTTTTTCTCAAAACTCGGTATTTTTTGCCCAACTCAGTCTTTTTAACGCAACTCAGTCTTTTTCGCGCAACTTAGACTTTTTCGTGCAACTCCTTTTATGCAAACTTTTTACGTGCATCATCCCTAAGATCATCTATAATTCTTCAGCCATACAGAATGAGGGGTTCAACTCATATTTATAGGTGTCGCCTACACCACGTGCAAAACCCATCTTGGCGCAAAAATCCTTTCCTTCAGCGGACAATACTTTTTGCGCAGGAATCATTTTTCACGCACATCTCCATGTTTTTCACTCAACCCATGCATTTTCCATTTTTCGTCATTCTGATTCTGAAGCACCTCTTGCGCAAAAAACCTCGATCCACTATTTCACGCACCATGTTGTTTTTTCATGCACCACAATGTTTTTTGTGCACAACTCACCTATTTCACGCACCCCTTATTCTTTGCGCACACCTCTTTTTTCCAATAACCCATGTCTTCGTTTTTTGATTATCAGGCCCAAAAATTTGGCAAACACTAGGAAATGACGCCACCTTAAATATTGATGTCCGCATGACCTATATGATCACTTTACTGGGAAACATTCAGAACTTCCAATGAGGATTGACAATAAACACAAACCATACTTCAATTCTCGCATAGGATGACCATGGTTCCAATAGTGTTTATTCGTATGAATTAGGAATGTCACCAGCATGGTGTTTAGAGTGTGATAACTCTTCATGTTTGAATAGTGTTTCTAGTTTGAGTTTTGTCAATGAGTTGGGTTGCTTAGTGTGTTCAGTGATTTTTATGGTATGTTTTGTCTGATGGACTAGTTTGATTGGGTGCTCAGTTTACTTGTTGGATAGTGTACACCCCCATGAATAATTGGTGAATATTTTAGGTGTGGCTATTGGTGATTCACCATTAGAAGACCCTCCATTTGATCAATTTAAGGACTCTCCTTATGAGTTTTGCAAGTGATTCCATATATCCATTTTGATTAATAGGATCCTATCAAAGTGTAAGATGTGAAATATGGAATTGAAATAAACCATAGTTTTTCTGAGCTACATGAGATTTAAATGGTGATGTATTCCACCTCAAATCCAGAAGTTCTGGCCTGGGAGTGGTGAAGGGAATTCCAGTGATGGGAGAGGAATCAATAATGAGGCTATTAGTACTGGATGCGCTGTTAAAATCTCCTTCGATCATTTTTTTCCTTCTTTTAAGTGTAGGATAAAGATGTTCCCTCAGTGTGTTAAGTCTTTTCATAAGAAGTAGATGTGTCTATTTGATGGAATACTGTGTTGTTTGACGGTGTTGTGGTGTTTTATTTTCTTGAAAATGGAAAAGTGGGTGTTATGACTCTTTTGAGAACCTCTATTTAAACCGAAGTGTATTTTCCCCTGATAGATCTATATTTCTAAGTTTTATATAGATTAGTATTTCATGTGTTTTTCTTCCATTGTTTCTCATTTGAGGTGATAAGAGGTTGACTAATGTGCATCTTGTAAGTCCTTGTCTCAGTGAAGTGATATGTTGAGACCAAGTGATCTCCATGAAATGTGGTGTTCTTTTGGTTCTTCCTGGAGTGTTGTTCGGACTCCCATAAGACCCATGAAGGAGGCATGTTTAGGGATTTGAAACCTCTGAATACGAGGTAGGACATACTTCAAACATCCAGGCTCCGACCATAGGCCCTCGAGTGAAGACCACACAATGTTAGGAAGCCCAGGTGTATAAGGGACCTTATTTTGGCTTGGTCTCTAGTATTGGATGGGTATAGTTCAAGATTATCTAGATAAATCCTCTATTTGTGAAAGGTTCTATTTTTTGGGTAGTGTAATGAATCCCTAATTTTTCATTGAGACCCATGTGGGGGAAGGGTTCATACTCAGTTATAAGGACATATAGTTTACTTGTTTTCTTGAACTCCAGTGGTTATGTATTTTTTGACTCAAATCTACATGTGGAAGTCTTTATGTGGTCAAACTTGTAAATTGGTTTTTGTTTTTGGATGTGAAAATTTGGAAGTGTTCACGAACCATGGAAATCGTGACTTGCATAATTTTTTCCATTTGGTTTGGAGTTTCTTTCATCGGGTACCTTGTGACGGGGATTAGGTCTCTACATGAAGTTCCTATGTTATCCTTGTTGGGATCCCATAACAGTATTCATTTTTAAGTTTGTTGTTTTGGTTTTTATGGTGGTGAGACCCACCATGGGTCTCATTGAAATTCCTTCAAGAATAAATCGGCGCTAGATTGTTTCAAATGTATGGGGGTCTATTCAGGCCTCCCCATGTTGATAATCCGGTTTTGTTTCTAGTGTTGTCTTAGTAGTTGGTAGTCTCATTTGGGCTATCTAATTTCAAGTTTCTTCCTTGAGTAAACATTGGGATTGGAGTGATCCCAATGGTGTTTTTTAAGAAATGTTGTCGAATCATTCATCGATAAGTGGCTTAAGTTCATTTGATCATTTCAGGTAAGAGGAATGAGTTTCATTTTTTAATGTTTCAAGTTCTTGTGGAGTAAGGGATTGGATTATGAATTGTGTGGATTCCTTTTCTTTTGATCGATCAAATGGAGGTTTTGCATCTTTTGAGGGGTAGAAGTCATAAGGTGTGAGTCTCTGTTTCCATTTGCGGTGTCCATGTTTTCTTCTCATTTGATGTTGTTGGGGATCTCCTTGAGATGTGAAGTAGTATCAATAATTATTTCTAGATCAGTCATTGTTGTGAATATATGGGGGTGGAAAGTATTATGGTGGGTATAATTGCCACACCCTAAGCTTTTTTTTGGATCTGGTCCATTTTGGGGTCTTCATTTTTTTCATGGGAACTAGGTGTGGTGAGTCTAATTTTTTGATGAAATATTTTATTTATTTTTTCTCTAGATTTCATCCATAGGTATTCCTTTGCATTTTTAGAGAAACTTTGGTTACTGGTTAGTCAAAATGTGGTACATTGTTGGATCACGGTTAGGGGAAACTATGCCCCTTTCCTTGGAAACCATGTTCCAAGGTGTCTTTTTTGGATAGAACTTAATAACACAGTTTTTCCATGGGTTGTCAAGCCATGTGAATAACCATGTGATATGTCCCTTGTGCACAGTGGTGACAACACAGTGGTGGTATGAGTGTCAAATGGTTTTTAGTAGTTTCTACACTTACGATAGGTGGTTCTATGTTTTATAATTTTTAGATGATTTTAGCTTTCTTCCTTGAGTTTATAAATTTGTTCTATGAATGATTTGGGTGATGCAAAAAATGTTTTAGAGATGTTTTGACAGGAACATATGATAAAAGTGTATTTTCTAAAGGGAAGGGTTACATGTTCATGTGTTTCTTATTTTGAAGCTTCTTTGGAATGTTTTATGAATTGTTTTAGGGATGAAAATTTTGTTTTCAAAGGAATTTTAGGTTAGAATGTATTTGAAAGTGAGTCTTTTTGAAAGGAAATTGATTTTTATAGAATGATGGCTTCCTCATTTTGTACATTTAATTTGAAATTTTAATTTTTTAGATTTTGGGAATCATGTTTAAAGTTTAATTACTTTATGTGTGGATTTGAAAGGGTATTGGCCCATGGAAATAGATATATTGATTTTTTTCTGGAATTCTTACAAATGGGGTTCATAGATTGTGTAAGTAGTGTTAAAAGTGTTTTTAAATGGTTTTTGGTGTATAAAATGGAATGCTGTTTATTTTTTAGAAAATGATGATTTCTTGGTGTATTTATAAATCTTTTAATGTGTCTATAAAAGGGTGTTTTGTGTGATATGTGAAATGGGATTGAGAACCAGGGAATCCCAGGTATCTAGGTGGGCTGAATAGTTATAGTATATTGGTGATTCAAAAGTTGATTGTCCATGTTCAACTTAGCTAGATTGACAATTACAATAAAAAAAATATGATGATGATTGGATACCACTAGGCCATTTGGGTATCCCCTCCTAGTCTCTCATGCACAAGAAAGCTATTTTTCATTCTTGTTATACCACCTTTAACTGAGGTAAGAGATTATTGTTTCTTAATAGATTTAGATTTACCCTATGGATTTTCCAATGGTGATCACTTGTGACATGTGGAATAAATGACGTGGTTTCATTTATCTGCATATTGTGGACATTGGGTGTGTTTTATTTCAATGAAAGTGTATCTTAATAAAATATACCTTATGAAACGTTACCTTTTTAAGGTGTTGTTCTGAAAATGTTTTCTTGAAGAAATTATTTTCCTTGAAAATATGTTCATGAAAATGTTATGGAGGATTTCGTATAAATCATGCATGTTAATTTATATTTTATTTTTATAGAATAGAATCTTCTCTTTTTGGGTGGAATCCGAATGGGATTTGGATGACACCCTATATACACCTTTGTGTGTATGAAATGTTTTTCTACATGACCAAGGTAATATAAATATGAGTCATGGATATGATGGTGGTCAGGGTATCTAGTGTTCTATAAATTATAGGTATTGGTGGTGGTAGATATAGGGTGATGAATTTCATGTTGCACAATGTTTTTTGGTAGGTTTTGTGTCTTATCTTACTCTATAGTATTTTATTTTTTTATTGAAATTGTAAAATAGGGAATCTAAAATTTTTTGTTCCTTGTTTCATTATAGTTATTCTTGTATGTCTTGTTTATTTTAGTTGGTTATTTATTCTGGTGGAAATGGGTGAAATCATTCCCAAATCTCTTTTTTGATACCCATGAACTAGTTTCTAGGCTTTGGGGATTGGGAACGCACTTTGGGCCATGCCATGTACTGGGTAGGGTGTAGGGTTGGATGGAACTCTTGCATGGGTTCTGACATGATAGCGTTAAAATTATGTGTCATGAATATGAATCATATAAGTAATTTTTCTTTATTACGTGTTTTTATTAAATGAAAAGTACTCCTCACACTATTCATTCTGGCTTAGTCAATTTTAATAAATAGAAGGAACATATTTATCATTTAATATTTCCAATGTGGAAAATATAGGAGATATGAAAATCAATGTCATAAGTGGAAATATTATTAAGAGAATTATAAATGTGGTAGATGTATTGGTTATACAACTGAGGATACATAGACATCAATTTACATGTGAAATGTATGAGATGTTCTAGAAGTAATTTTTATATTAAACATAAGAATCATGATTATATTGATGTTAAGAAACTATAATACATGATTTATATTTAATATTATAGGAATGAACAAGATGATGAATCCAAAGTAATGGTTTATGAATAAAGTGAGATGATTGAAGTGTATTTGTTTTGGAATTCGAAGCTCATGTTATACGAATAAGGAAATATATAAGTATTTTTAGTATAAATTTTTCATTAAGGATTGACAATGATATATTAAATTTTTATTTAATGGAAAGGTGATATTCATGGGAAACACAAGATTAATCAAAATATAACCCTTAATATGATTTTAATTTGGAGGTAATGATGTTTGGATAAATATATTTTGGATATTGATAAATATATTGGATGGTACTTATTACCTTTGAAATGATTAAAGATTCGTTGGAAAATTTGTTTATCCTCTCATAGATGGGGTTTATGACATTTATCAACTTAAGGAACATGTCCAATAATATTTGGATTAGGAATGAATTCATGTTATAAATATGTATTTATGGTAATTACCATGTATCAAGAGAATACATGATGATGGTATTTGGATGTTTGTTATGTGATAAAAAATCGATACGTTATTATATACATGGGATCAATTCTAATCAGTTCTTTTAAAAATTTAGTGACCTTATTTGTGAAATTTTGGAATTTCATGTTTCAAAAGGTTTATAAGGATAACCATTTATAGAACAGTTAATGTTAAAATTCAGATTATGTTTTATAGATTAAAGTATTAACTAAAAATATGAGGATTTATGCATATTGGATAACAAGTGTTAAAATTTTTGTTATGATGTTAAAATAGAATGAATAAAATATTATTTTATGGATCTCATGACATTCTAATGATAAAATTCCCTAAAATTTTTAGAATAAGAAATGAATTATAAACTGATCAAGGTATAACCAATAGATAATATATTATTTTTAAATGTAATAAAATACAGTATTTATTTCTTCTTATGAAAATTATTCAACTCTAGAGAAAGGATCTTGAAACCAAAAAAATTTATCCTAGTGTCGTTGTTTCTGATGGATCAAATGGTCCCTTAGATCATCATAGACTTATGTCCTTATGATTGATAAATTTATCATGACCATGTTTTCTATCACTATCCATAAAAACAGGATTGTTATATTTCCCTTCCATGTTCATGTATTAACTTTTAAGATTTGTTCTCCTATGTGGAAACCTAGCCATGGGTTACTTTCGGTAATAGTTATGTTTCCAACTTCCCCTTTTTAAAAGAAAGTTTTAGTATTAATTTTTATGATGTGGGTTGATATGAAAGTAACATTCATGTATTTAAAACTTGATAACCCATATTAATTTCAAGGTAAAATTTAAAATTAATGAGGGTAGAATGTAACACCCCAAGATTTTGTGAAATATTTTTTTTGAATAAATTTAATCTTTCCGTAATTTTTTATTTCATGCAACACTAAATATAGATTTTGTTTTATTAAATAAACAATTAATTCTTTCTTTGTACACAACATCAAGTCAAGTTTGAACTACATGAAACACTTAGATTAGCTGTTAGTACTCGAAACAAAATTTTGGCCTATATTACACACAATTACAAGTTCTTTTGATATATTCTGTTACACGCTATAATGATATTTACCAAATTACAATATAATATTTAAATTGTCATTAAAATTTTATTATATTTACTACATAGCTCTTGGAATGGTAATTAAAAATAATATTAACATAATTATGAAAATATTAATTGAAATAGTAAATAAAATGAATCCTTTGGTTTATAAATTAGATATAATTGAAAGTAAGAACTATTTTGAAATGGGGAAATTCCCTTTCTAAGTCAAATATTGTTCTATGTAAAGCACCATTTTATCTCAATAAATTTAAAAAAATATTTGTGAATAATTTCAATAAAATATTACATATTCAACATAATGTTTTTGACACTATCCTGATATATGTTATCGATCTATGATAAGAATAAATCTAATTTTATCAATAAAACAATGTATTTTTTTAAAAGGTAATTTTACCAACTTTTACTCAAGAACCCATTTTAAATTTATTTTATGAAAAATTTATGATTTTTATATGAACAAATAGACATATTTTTTGAAATCAGGATATCAAATTCAATTGGATGAATTTTTTCAATTTTTCTGTTATGTTTAATTTTAGGATGGATAGTGAAAAATACTGGATTTTAATTGAAAATATCCTTTTCATCCAAATAATTGGTAGTCTTAAAACATATAATTTATTGGTTATAAAGTATAATTATATAAAAATTTTATCATTTAATTCAATTTATTTCATTGGAATCAATTTCGCACTGAATTTGTATATAAAAACATTTCAATATTTTTGATGTTTTCACTTTAAAAACACGTCTTCTTGTTCTGTCAATGGGATTAATTTTAAATAAATTTTATAAAATTATTTTTTTAATAACTAAAAATAGATTCCATATTTTTAATAAAAATTTACAAATTTAGTAAATAGTTTTCTTTTATTTTTGGACAATATGAATAGTTAATTATTAATTTTAATTACCACATTTAAGGGTAAATAGGGTAATTAAAGATAAAAAAAATATTATAAATATTATATAACTGCCATAAAATTTTGCCCAATGTTATTTGAAATTTTTTATTATAATATTAACACATAAGAATCAAAATTGAATAATTTAGTAGAAACTTGTCAATGAAAATGACTAAAATATTATTAAACTCAAAAAGAGAACAAAATATCACACTCTTAATTTTAATATGTATAATATTTTTAATATGGGGTTAAATGAAAGATATTGCCCATTATATAAATTATTATGGAATATAATATGTTTATATACATCATATAAATCAATTTTTAATTTTTAGTGGAGATATAATTATTATAAATAATTACAAAATGATGATGTAGTAATTACTCAATTAATGAAAAATCAATAAAATGATATTATAAATAATAAAAGAAATATAATATGAGAAAATTAAAGTTATAAATAATGTTATAGTAAATTATTCCAAATTATTGGTTTATTAAATGATTTTTTGGAAGAAATATTGTTGTATTTATTTTTATAAAGTCAATGTTAGAAATAGTGTCAGAATTGACACTTATGATATTTTTTGAAAATAATATTTTATTCAATTATTTAATAATCATAAAAATATTAACTAAATACAATGGAATGATATATGGTCTATAATATATTAAATTTACTATTTATGGTCTAATTTATACTTTATATGTAAAAATTATATCCTCCTAATATTAAAAATATTGTTACCATAGTTAAAAATAAAAATAAATTACTAGGGGTTAATCAAAATGATAAAGTTTAACATAATACCAAAACTTATTTAAAATCTATTTTTTTTATTATATTAAAATATTATATCATATTATATTTGAAAAAATGTTTCTTTTTAGTTATTTTTATTGAGATTTAGTTTATTATAAACTAATGTTTTGAGAAATTCTATAAGTGCCCTTCCCCTCTCTTATAAAAGGGCACATCATCATCACTTTGCTTCTTAATTCAATACCTATTTGGTTCAGGAAAAAATATTTCCTAATATCCTAAAAAAATACTTTAATTCCTCATGGAATCCTTACATTGGTTATTAATTCAACCAAATAATTCATTTTGTGCAAATCAAAAGGAGATACCCATAGAAGATGTAACGTTCATCAATGAATGGTTTCATTTTATTTCTTCCTCAATGCCCATAAATTCTTCTTATTACATTCTAATTTAATATCCTTATTATCTTAAATATACACATATTATTTATTATAATGGTTCTACATACACTTATACACACTTCCATCTAATGGCTAACAAACTTACCGTTCTTGTGTTTGGTGAATTACTACCTCGCGAAACAATGTGGTTCATCATTCCTTTACGACCTCTCATGGTTGGGAATTATTATGGGTTTTATATTTTTATATGATATATATTATATTTTTGTGTATTTATGATTCTTTAATTATTATATAAAACAAACTTTCATGCCTTCTATTTTTTATAAATATGATAACTTTGTTTGTGGACATGCGGACTACTGCCTCCTAAAAGTGCTGAGATTCATTCACACTTTACATGGAATGTATTAAAGATGTATTTAGTGATAATATATTATATTTATAACATAATATTTATAATTTAATAACATTATGTATATATATATATGAAATTTAATTTCGTTCTTTTAATACGACATAATATGGAAGTACTACTCATGTGTTTTCACATCCTACAGTCTCCATGAACGGTGTATTCCATTTTATATATTCTATATTTTATATTGTTAACCATAAATAAATCTTTAATGAATATATATTTTATTTAATTCATTTTTATCATTCTGGATATAATTAAATCATGAACTATGTATGAGGATCACGAATAAAAACTAAAAACATGTATGAGAAAAAAATGTTTTTTACCTTAAAGATATATTAAATTTGGAATTTTTATTAAGAATATAATGTGACAAGTAAATCATATTTGGAATTATATATATGAATATGGTTATCTTGTATATATATAAAAAATTTATATTTATTATATAAGAGTTTTGAACGGGTATGAAGAAACTCAAGAATTAACGTAAAGGATTGTTGACTCACTTTTATTTCTATAGGACAATTGAATTATATACTACCCAATTATTTTGTGTGGTATACATACTAAACATGAATTTTTATTATTATTATTATTTGAAAAAATTATTTGTTTTTTAATATCTATTTTATGACCTCTCCTTCATGGGGTTTATTGTTTAAAAGTTACCAAATCGGTTAGGTAATTTTTTCTCAATTTTCTTTCTTTGAGACATGTGTTATGTTATGTACCTATTTTATCTTAAAATGTGCATATAATACCATTTTATATTTTTTATCATGATATTAATTATTTTAATTAGATTATATTTTTATTAATTTTTTTCTCTATTCAGTCAGAAATTTGTATTCCTTCAAATCAATGATTTTTGAAAATGATTACAAATAATTACTTAAATAATATTTTAATAATTTTCAACAAAAATGATATAAAAAAAATTAAAATGGTTTTAAAGTCATAATTTATAATTCTACAAGGTTATTTTCCTGGAAAAGTGTTTGCTAAATGTTTTATGATTTAAAAATTGTTTTTTAATGTTGATAGGATATTTTCCTTGGGAAATGTTTTTAAAATATCATTCAAAATTATTTTCAATCTATGATGACATTCATTATTGTTTCCCCTAACATACTAAGGATATGACCGAAGGGTAAAATTAATATTCTTACTTTGAATTATTTTTTTGATGTAATGGTGTTTATGATTCCCATTACATTTCAATGAGAAATATTATGATAAAATATTTTCAAAAATCATTTCCTTTCATGATTTATGATGTGATGAATGATTTTGGATCTTGTATCACATATATGTATGATTTTAATATGTGATGGGTTTGACCTATATCTTCCCCCAGTTAATTGGGTAAATATGTATTTTCATGAGATAGGCATAGCAGGAATGGGTATTAAAATCAGTTTAGTAAAGGACTTTGTTCGGTTAGATTGTCTTTGGAGTGAACCTTGACTACTAAGTTAGTCCCGGGAGTAAACCATACCTACCAAGATGTTATGAGTAGTGAACTCATACTAATAATATATCCTTAAAAGTGATACCTTTGTAACTATATAAATCTTTTTATATGTTTATGTGTATGCCGCAATTCCATGTCTTATGTTACTTTCTCATAGAATATATTTTTTGATTCTTTATGAACTCCTATGATTTATTCCACGACAAGATTTAAAGATATTTTTCATACATGATATGATTTACAAGTGTTTTATTTATTTACATATTCATTATTATTATTTTATGAGTGATATCGCCCTTGTTTACCCATACTGATCATCTGAGCTCACCCTCTCATATGTTTCCTTTATTAGGATACAAAGAGAGGTATTATATATGTTATGTTAAAATGGGTTCTAGTTATGAAGAAATAGAAATGAAAATAATTATATGTGTTATGTACTGGTTGTTTTTGTTTCTAATTTTCTAAAGGCACTAAACTAATATGGTCATTGTGCACGTGTTTTTATAATGTATGAAATGTATGAAATGTTCCATAAAAATGATATAATATAAATATATGTCAAGAAAGGGTTATCATACATACCCTCCTAGAAAATCAATACCCACTTACATAATAAAGAGTCAAAAGCAATAAAGATCCCATGTTTGACCTCACATATCAAAATTGAAACAAATATAGCTCGTTTAATTTAATAATATATCCCATTTTCATTGCATTTTTGTATCCATTTTCATTATTTCTATTCTTTTACTAAATACATAAATTTGAGAAAAATATCTTCTAATTGTATAGTCTACCTACCTCTATAATTTATTAACACTTTTTTCTTCATTAATTCCATATTTATAGTCAATTTATCTAATTCTTATTACATGGTCAATGAAAAAGATATCCATAAGTCATTCATAGCCCTCGTTCTCATGAAAATGATCCTTTACCCTTATTAAATTATTAGAAAATATAATAGGTTAAAAATATATCATTTTATATCATCTCAAGAATGTTACTTTTGACTGATTTTTAATTCTGTACAATCTTTATTTCTTGATTCTATTATATAATAAACATTTTCGTTATGGTGTAATATAAACTAATTCCAAATATCCCTATATATCATATCCAAATCCATATAATCATCTCAAATTTTATAGCACAATTGAATTAAAAAATATTATTATAAATTTATTAATGATTAATTCTAAGTATCCTAAAGAGGTACTTTCAAAAAAAAGTACCATAAAAATCATTACCTTTTAAAAACATCATAAACATTACTTATGGTGTGAATCTATAGTCATAATGAAAATTCATACACATCTTTAGGAAAATTATCTTAAATAGAATACATAGAGATATATTGTGATGTAACTATATTTCCCTAATACACCATGAAATAACCATTATTTATAATTAAACCCTATAGGAAAAACCGTAAAATAATTATTTCCCATTATGATAGTTTTTTTTTCAATTCCCTCAATTGAAATTCATCTATAATTTTTTCAATTAATACTCAAGATACAATTCATTAGAACTAATCCCCCTCCATATAAAAAATATATTATACTGTAATCTTTAGGAAAATTTATAGTGATTTTTGGGTTGCTCGGAAACAAGACCCGTAGATGGCCAACATGTTAAGATACTGGTGATCAGTCCATGGAGGTGACTGAAGTGAGTTTTTTGATGTTCCTATAAAAAATATAAAGGACCATTATTGGTGTTTTTGGTAACCTTGGGGGCTCTTATGTCATAGGTATATGGTTTCAAATGTGAAAAATGTAAGCAATGTTAGTCGTGGTGTTGGTAATTTTGAAGGTTCAATTCATAGATAATATATACACCAATCGATGGTTCTCAGGTCATAGGTGTTTCAAAGAGAGTTTTTACTTCAGATTAACTATGTTGTGGTTTTCAATATGCTATTCTGGGTGGGGATGTTCCTATTGAAAATGAAGAAAAAAATAATCAAGAATCAGTAAATCATGTTCCCCAATGTTTTGAATCATGACGAGATCTAGTTTTTTCTAGAACTAGATAAAAAGCATAGTGTAAGATCAAATGAAGTGAAAGTTGAAGAGTTTATCCAAACCTATTAGAGGAACATACACAATAACTACAATCGTAGTTCAATGTGTAATAATGGGAGTTATCTGTTTCTAAAATAGGAAGAAGGGAAATTTAGTATAAAATAAGAGGGTAATTCTAGTTTTCATAGGAAATTAAGAGTTAAGAGAATGAGATGAATGATATATCCAAAATATATGAATTGCAGTTTTCATGGAAATATCTTCTTGAGATAAGAGGAAGAATAATAAATATTTTTTTTAATGAAATATTTATGATAAAATCACTATATCATATAAATTACTAATAAAATGAGGCAATACAGATTTGATATAGAAGGACAACAAGAAAAATACATTTCTATTGTATAGTAAATGAGTTGAAATCCAGAGAAAGGGCTGTAAAATATAAGAGAATATGGATTTATTGGAATAATTTTAATATCATTCCTAATAATAGGAAGTATATTCCATTAAAAACCCAAAATTGATGAATCTAGTATTCATGAAGATATTTATAGCCCATATATAAATGATTGTAAAGTGGAGATCAATTACACCAATGTATATATAGAATAATAAAAAATATTGGTGATACATTTTTTTGGAAAGTGCATCCAAATAAGAATTTCATTATAGATCAATGAGAAAAGTAGAGGAGTAAAGGGATTGACCCTTTGGTGGAAGTGATCCAACCCTAAACCATTATAAGGGGATTGATCGTTATAAAGAGTGAAATTTCAAAAACAAACAATTAATTAGTAGAGTTATTAGATTCTGATGCATCAACACATTTCTCATTTCATTCTCCTTCTATTAGCCTAGTGTGGGTGACCCAATAAAAAATTACTATGTCCTATGTGATTATATTCCATTGTATTCATCATTGAATAAAATGGTAAAAATGGGTGAATAAATAAATTTACATACTATTAAAAAAAATTGTAAAAAGTCTAAAAATAGGATCAAAATCTAAACAAGAGAAAAATAGTAATCTAACTCATTAAGTAGAAAATATATATTATGTATTTGAGAGATTAAGTAAAAATATATTAATTTTATTAAGATATCATATACTGATTCACCCATTTCTCAGGGTATCTATCACAAAATTTCCTTAAGTGACATGAAAGTGGTATAATATCCTTGGTTATTTGTTTAGATTTTTTTTGCTCTGATTTCTTATAAATAATTTTCAGAGATTAATTTTTTACAATCATATATTCTATTATAAAACCTCTATGTTTAATGGTTCTATTTTTATGAATTAAAAAAAGGAGATGTTTTTTATCAAGGCTTTTGGGGAGTAAGTTTTTGAGTTTCCCTAATCTGATGCAGACTAGAAGAATCTCACTAAACAAGTTAATCATGAGTTCAAAAAATAATCATCAATAAAATAATTCATAGAGAGGTTTACGAGAAAAAAAATCATAGTGATTGTTCTTATGAAATTTCCAAATTATTAGAGAAAATATATGGTAAAACAGTGGATATAATGATGGTCATAACTCCCTTTTTAATAGAAGAGTCAAAAGAATTTCATGATGAGAATATTGTGATCAATATAGAGGAAAATTACTTATGTTTAAGAGAAATTTGTAGAGAAATAAGTGGATTTTTCTTCATAATATGAATTCTCTAATCAGGTACATCATTTTTGAACAGATATTTATACATGATTTTGACAATTCTTTAGAAGATGATTGTAAATCAAGAAATTAATATTAACCCTTAGAGGTTCACTAGATTATGGAATCAAATTCTGACATGGATACAACTTTATGTTATCCATCTATATGATGTTTTTATAAAAATTGATGATATATCCAATCAATTCAAGAAAAGGTTGACTAATAGGATTTTTTTCATGATGTTTACCTAATATTCATTGATGATCTATGTATGGACAATAAAAGTGTGATGAAAAATAATGTGGCATTGAAATTTGAAATCAGTGATATGGGTTTATAATTGAAGTAACAAAGTAATTATCTTGAAAGTAATACATAAGAAATAGTAAAAAAATGGCCATATAAATATAATCAAAGGAAACCATAATCCCTCTCAATATGTATTATGAAGAGAAAAATAATGATATGGGGGGTGAATCTAGCTTAAGGTTGAAGGATATTGGTGCCATTATTTAGGTGAAAAATAATTATATCATAGGGCCCTGAGACAATTCTCAGTTCCTTTATACTAAAGGTGGAGTTTGAGGTTCTGTCAATGCTAGCCTAATATTTAATTCTTGTAGAATCATAAATATTGAATATATAAATAATCCTAATACCCTTCCAAAATATGGAATAAAACATTCACTATTATAATTAGTGATGAAGTGAAACTATTCTAGAAGGCTATGAAACACTATGGATGTGTGTGTTTATTCTATTTTTCTTTTTTGTTGTAATAAGAAATATAATCCAACAACGTCTCATCCTAGGAGAAACTATAAGGGGTATTATTATTTTATAATAATTTTTTATGATACAAACCTTGTCATATATAATGGATTTAGAGTAGGAAAATGAAAAAATAAATCACAACAACCCCCCCCCCCCTTTCATATGAAATGCAAGGAGAGGTTCCACAATAGCCTAAAATCTATTGATCTCAAAAAAATATTTAATTTATTTGGGGAAAAATGAGAAAATTGAAATGTGTGATAAGGACCAATGATAATCCACTCTCAATAACCCTTTTATAATTAAAATAAGCAGATATAGATAATAACGAAAATAGTGGGTTTCAAAACTACTAAGAGATAAAAAATCACATGAAGAATTAATCACCTCATATAAAAATGGATTAAGTGTCCTTAGTGTAACTAGGAAGATAAAAAAATATAAAATTATTCATAAATGACATTAATACCACAATAAATTTAGCAAATAAGATTAGTGGATTTTTCCTTACATTGAGAAAGAGATATAACAAAGAAGAATAATAATATGGTGAATTAATGAAGGAATCCCGGATAGGTGATATTAATCTCATGAAAAAATTATCACATTCCATGAATTTTGAATAATCTTAGACAGAGCATCCAGATTTGATATTTCCCAGTCATGATCATTATATCACTGAATGAGGGAGAGGTGAATCAGTTATGTATTTTTCATTTAAGTTTCCTTTCTTTTGAAAAAAACTATCACTTACTGATATGAAGTAATTACATTTCTAAAAAACAAAACAATCACACATTCATAGAAACACAAGAATTTACAAGGTTCACTACTCCAAAAATGTACCTACGTCCTTGTTATGGTTTGGAAACAATCCAATACCACAAAATCCACTAGAAAACAATCCTTTTGTGTGGGTACAACAAGTGGATACTCCCATACACTTGTGTCGCACTATGTTCAATTCAACAGTGCATTTGATGAAAGTAGCATGAAATGACGGAATAAAATTTTTTACTTCTTGATAAAATTTCACAAAAATAAAATCTTTCAAAGAAATTATTTACATTATTACCTTATATTAGGTAATAAATTCCTAGACTTAATTATGATACTCAGTATGATACCCCAATATGATATTACCATTCTGATTTCTCGGTCTTATTATGATACTCTACCAGAATAAAATTAGAAAAACTCCAAACTACTTCTTCTTATGTCCATAAATCTATGTCTGATTACTTAGTCTGATCCAGGAATGTTGATTATGATCTTCAATATTCAATTTTTTTTCCAAATACCATTGTTAGTAATTCTTGATTTGTAAATTTCCTTTTCTCTCTAAAAACTTCTTCTGATCCACACTCTCTCTATATACTTGAAAAATAAATGTTTCTAGAAAATATACATTAATTCATTTTTATAGGTGATCCAAATATGGTTTTGGTGGGATTCTAAAAAATATTATCAGTTAAAAATTTTTCTCAATTTTTCAATTTCACCTAAATTTTGAGTGTATCTTTGACTTCTTCAGAGCTTCTCACCACTTCTGAATTCTTCTCATGCCTTATCATTTCCTCAGAAATCTTTAGACATTACTAAAAATATTCATCTTGATTCTAATTGTCATTTTTATTTCCTCATTATAATTGGAACATATTTTCAACACCAGTGACATCATTGCATTACTTCACACCAATTGTAATCCAAAATTAAACATATGAGAACCATATTTATACTTATTATGATTATTTCTTCCAAACTGATAAAACAACATCTCATTTTGATGATCTAAATAAAATAAAACATAAGACTTTGAAAAAATTATGCCAAAATATTATTATAACTTTTTAAGAATTTTATTACAATTATATTTTCAAAAACATAGTTGAATATAATATATAATCCTGAACTTCATCAGTATCACTTCAACATCAACTTCAACTAATCAAACAAGACCCACCCTTTTGAACTCATCTATAAATGCATTATACAATTCTTCTTTTATTCTTGTTCTCATCACGGCGATTTTGCATCCAATGATGTTCAACATCAGATAATGCTGATCAGTTTCAGCCTGTGCCTGAGGGATTAGTATCTACTTCAATCTAATTATTAGTTTCATGTCCAGTCCAATAGATCTTGACCAATTTGATAAAAAATCTTTAAAATTATTGAAAGTTATTTTTTTATTCTTGACCCAATTTATATGGAAAAAAGTATTAATTATTTTCCACTTGACCCAATAGAAGACACAAAACAATCATTTTATGAAAATTGTTAACTATATTATCGACCAGTCTCTAAATTTCGTACCCGCAATGGTTAAAAAATATCCTAGTGTTTTTCCTAATTATTTGTTCCCATAATCTCTACCAAAAAAATATACCTTTAATGATTGGTGGAACACTATGTTTTGTGGACCTGTATTATCATATTTTACTTCTATATATTTTCCTATTTTATAATTACGACACACATAAAATTATTTCTCAGAATAATTATTTCTTTTGGATTATTATTCAGGCATAAATCATCATCTTTATATTTTCACATTTCCAAAAAACCATATCATCCTTTTAAAAAATCAATGTTTAGTGACCTCACATAAATGGAATGAGACCAGAAATATTTGACTTCAATGACATTATTCTTCTATAAACATCATCTTGTATCATGAAATCCTCATAACTTTTGAGAAATTTTAATATCAGATTACCATTATATGACTTACAATGGAATGTATTGTGACTTTCCATCCTTTCTAAAACTTCTTTATTTCTAACCTAACCTCAATATGATTGGAAAAACCTGTTCTCCCACTTTCCTTCATAAGGTTTGCATCACAATTTTGGGGATTAGTTATGATTTATGGGAACTATAAGATCAGGAAAGCATTGTCATATTTTCATCAGATCCATTAATAATCTTATTTCCATCCTCATTATGATCAATCTTCATTCCAAACCCAATGTGAGTATTGTTGTACCTCTCGTATCCCCTCATGGTTTAATTTTCATGATCACAATCACTTTCATGTTTATCTAACATTGTTTGAAGTGTTTTTGATTGAAAGGCACAAGGTTGCCAAGAAGTTGGCCCAAGAATGGACATCAAATGGACTGAAATTCAGTCCACCGGCCAACCGGTGTGATAGCACCGGCCAGCCGGTGGAACTGGCAGAGGGATTGCCCACTGCCAGGTTCCACCGGTCGACCGGTGGCTCTGCCACCGGTCGACCTGTGGCACCCAGCTCAAATAGTATTTGCTACTGTCTTGCCACCGGCCAGCCGGTGGCTCTGCACCGGTCGACCGGTAGAGCCTCGATCAAGACTCTTCCTCTCTACCAAGGCACCGACCAGCCGGTGGAGATGTACCGGTCAACCGGTGGTGCCTGGAAAAGAAGACTTAGCCACTGTCAAGGCACCGGCCAGCCGGTGGCCCTGCACCGGCCAGCCGGTAGCACTGGTCAAACTAGCCGTTGGGCTGTTGACCAGCCTGTCCACTTGGCCTCCAACGGCTCCGAAGACCTCTCCAACGGCTCCGAAGCCTCCCCAAGGGTTCCTAGCCTATAAATAAAGGCCTAGGAAGCACCGGATCATATACGAAGCCAACGGACATATTTTGGATCAATTGGCCAACCTCCGGCGGACTTCCTCAAAGGAACCCACCTAGCTCCAACAACTTCCACATCCAAGGAGCTCCTCCAAAGAAGCTTGGAAGCGGCCTTCAACATCTCCAATCATCAAAAGGCGCCCAAGGCTTCTCCTCATATACGGTTTTTAATTGTTTTAATTATTTTGGGCTTTCAATTTGGGGTTGTGTCTACAAACCCCAACCCTTTTCTCTTCCCCCTTTCTTTTGGGTTCTCACACCACCACTAAGGTGTGAAGAGGTTTTCTCAAGCTTTTCCTTTAAAAGGCTTGTGTTTCGGTGAGCTAGTCTTCCCCCGTAAAAAGACTAGTGGGTTATTGCTTAACCATTAAAAGCATTGGGTTCTTGCTTAACCACTAAAAGCAAGCTGTAATAGGTCCTAGTGCTACCTCAAAGCCTAGTGGGTTTCTTGCTAAAACCATTGAAAAGCAAGCGGTAGGAATCTCTCAACGGTTGAGTTGGGAGCGGAGACGTAGGCCGGGTTTTGGCCGAACTCCGTTATCAATTTCTTGTGTGATTGCCTCTTTTATTTCCGCTGCATTCTTTACTCTGATTTTAATTTGTTAATCATTTTTTAAAAGGCAATTCACCCCCCTCTTGCCATCATTCCCTCCTTGGGGTGTTCTTCCGACCTAACAATTGGTATCAGAGGGACCTTTGAGTAATTCCTTAACCCGGTTTCAAAGTTAAGATCTTTTTTTGATGGCATCTACCTCTTTCGCCCCCGAGGGCTACTCTTTGGGTCGGGCTCCATTTTTTGATGGGACCGACTATAATTATTGGAAAACCCGCATGACCACCTTTTTGAGAAGCATAGGTTATCCCATATATAAAATTGTCATGCATGGTTACACTCTTTCTACTCCCGACGAATCTAAATGGACCCCTGCCGATATAAAGAATTTTGAGCTTGATGGCAAAGCCATGAACGCTCTTCATTGCGGGTTAGATAGAAATGAATTCAATCGAGTGTCTACTTGCACCTCCTCACATGAAATTTGGAAACTTTTAGAAGTAACTCATGAGGGCACTAACAAAGTCAAAGACACTAGATTGGATATGTATAGGCAAGATTTTGAGTCATTTTCAATGCATCCAAATGAATCAATTTCTGAAATGTTTACTCGTTTTACTGACGTGTGCAATGGTAGAAAATCTCTTGGAGATAAAATTTCTGCAGAAACCATGGTCAAGAAGATCTTATGGGTCCTTCCGAGCTCATGGGCACCAAAGGTGACGGCGATCCAAGAAGCTAAGGACGTCAAAAATATGCCGGTAGAGGAGCTCATCGGATCCCTAATGACTTATGAGATTACGATGGGGAGGCAAGCACAAAAGGAGGGCACACCAATCAAGACACCAAAGAACATCGCCCTCAAGGTACAAAAGGAAGTAAGCTCCTCCTCATCTTCTTCCTCATTTTCTTCCTCATCTTCCTCATCATCAAGCGGCGACTCGGAAATGGAGAATCTCGCCCACCAAATGCACAAATTTATGAAGAAGCACAAGAAGAAGAAGAAATCTCGCAAGGCGCGAAAGCAAGAACCCACCGCAAGATCCGAGCCCAAGGTAAAATGCTACGGGTGTGGCGAAAAGGGCCATTACAAGCCCGATTGCCCACTCAACAAGAAACGGGCCACGCAAAAGGAAAAAGGAAAGAAAAAGGTCCTCAAGGCGACATGGAGTGACACATCATCCTCCTCCTCCTCCTCCTCGAGCGACCAAGGTACAAAATGCCTAATGGCATTCCATGAGGTAACATCTTCCGATTCCTCTTCCTCATGTTCTTCAAATTCAAATTCTTTAAATCATCTTTCTTATGAAGAACTCTCACACGCTAGAGACCAACTAGAAAACGGTTTTCATGCTTTATCATCAAAATTTGTTGCTTTAAAAAAGTCTTTCAAAAAACTTTCCTCTGAAAAAGACCAACTTCTCAAAGAGAAGGAGGAACTCTCCCTCAAAATCCAAAATTTTCCAAATGTTGATTCCATGGAATCAACCATCAAAGACCTAAGGGAGACCCTAGCTAAGTTCACCCAAGAGGAACAAAATTTGAACAATCTCCTAGGTTCCCAACGTATATCTAGAACCACCCAAGGGCTAGGATATACCAATGTAGCATCCTCCTCCCATGCACCCACTATTTTTGTAAGGGGGAGCTCTAGTTTTAAATTTTGCAATTATTGTAAAAAACCCGGGCACCTTATTTATGAATGTAATTGTAAAAACGCCCGGTACGGTCAACCCAAATCTTTTTTCTATTCCGACGAATTTTATAGGAGAAGACCCGCTATGAGACAAGTTTGGATTGAAAAATCCCTTCTTGAGAGTCTCTCCGGGCCAAAAATTGTTTCCTTTCCTCGGTGATTTATTGTCTTTATTTAGGGGGAGTTAGAGTCGTTTAAGTCCTTTTCAATTTCAAAATTTTTCGATTCAAACCTTCAATTTCAACTCTTGGTTTCAAATTTCAAAATTCAACTGGTTTTTTATTCAAAACTTTCAATTCAAACTGTTATTCAAATTCTCATTTCATTTCAAAAATTTCAATTGATTTTCAAATCCCATCTCTTGTTTTTCAAAACTTCCCTCAATCAAGTTTTATGCCCCATTCTATTTTGATAATCACAAAGGGGGAGAAATTCCTTGATTGATTGGGGGAGAGTCTTCTCTATCATTCTTTGATTTATTTTCAAATTATCCTTTAAGAATGTCTTTAATTTCAGTATTTTACTTTGATTGTTTCGGTGATTGTGATCATCAAAATAGGGGGAGATTGTTGTACCTCTCGTATCCCCTCGTGGTTTAATTTTCATGATCACAATCACTTTCATGTTTATCTAACATTGTTTGAAGTGTTTTTGATTGAAAGGCACAAGGTTGCCAAGAAGTTGGCCCAAGAATGGACATCAAATGGACTGAAATTCAGTCCACCGGCCAACCGGTGTGATAGCACCGGCCAGCCGGTGGAACTGGCAGAGGGATTGCCCACTGCCAGGTTCCACCGGTCGACCGGTGGCTCTGCCACCGGTCGACCTGTGGCACCCAGCTCAAATAGTATTTGCTACTGTCTTGCCACCGGCCAGCCGGTGGCTCTGCACCGGTCGACCGGTAGAGCCTCGATCAAGACTCTTCCTCTCTACCAAGGCACCGACCAGCCGGTGGAGATGTACCGGTCAACCGGTGGTGCCTGGAAAAGAAGACTCAGCCACTGTCAAGGCACCGGCCAGCCGGTGGCCCTGCACCGGCCAGCCGGTAGCACTGGTCAAACTAGCCGTTGGGCTGTTGACCAGCCTGTCCACTTGGCCTCCAACGGCTCCGAAGACCTCTCCAACGGCTCCGAAGCCTCCCCAAGGGTTCCTAGCCTATAAATAAAGGCCTAGGAAGCACCGGATCATATACGAAGCCAACGGACATATTTTGGATCAATTGGCCAACCTCCGGCGGACTTCCTCAAAGGAACCCACCTAGCTCCAACAACTTCCACATCCAAGGAGCTCCTCCAAAGAAGCTTGGAAGCGGCCTTCAACATCTCCAATCATCAAAAGGCGCCCAAGGCTTCTCCTCATATACGGTTTTTAATTGTTTTAATTATTTTGGGCTTTCAATTTGGGTTTGTGTCTACAAACCCCAACCCTTTTCTCTTCCCCCTTTCTTTTGGGTTCTCACACCACCACTAAGGTGTGAAGAGGTTTTCTCAAGCTTTTCCTTTAAAAGGCTTGTGTTTCGGTGAGCTAGTCTTCCCCCGTAAAAAGACTAGTGGGTTATTGCATAACCATTAAAAGCATTGGGTTCTTGCTTAACCACTAAAAGCAAGTTGTAATAGGTCCTAGTGCTACCTCAAAGCCTAGTGGGTTTCTTGCTAAAACCATTGAAAAGCAAGCGGTAGGAATCTCTCAACGGTTGAGTTGGGAGCGGAGACGTAGGCCGGGTTTTGGCCGAACTCCGTTATCAATTTCTTGTGTGATTGCCTCTTTTATTTCCGCTGCATTCTTTACTCTGATTTTAATTTGTTAATCATTTTTTAAAAGGCAATTCACCCCCCTCTTGCCATCATTCCCTCCTTGGGGTGTTCTTCCGACCTAACAAGTATGATGAAACAAATCATCCAACTAACATCTCCATAATCTATGGAAATTATTAGGAATTCAGTGTTTGATAGTCAGATTATGATAGTGAGTTTTACTGTTAATTTTTACAAGGTTATGTGATTTATTTTCTACATGGATACAAATGAAAACCATTTAAATTAAAACTCCTTTTATCTTCCAAAACAACTTCCGACCAACTTGGTTTGAACAATACCCCTTTTGGATTTTTCTATTAACAAAGGTTCATAACTCATTGAAATTTTTATCCTCAACTAGTGGAATTATCTTCAACAATTTTAACCCTACATGATCTAAATAATTGTAGGAAATAAGAATTATTAACAGTAAAACCATGATGTACTAAAGTAGTGAATGACGAAATGTCTTGAAATTTTATTTACATCTTTATTCACTTCCTCTAATTTATTATCAACAAAAGATTCCCATCAGCACTCCGACAAAATGTTATAATAATTCACACTTTTACATGATGAATTCACAACTTACCCACAACTCCCCCTTTAAAGATGCTTCTTTAAATGGTTTAGAACATATTAATGGAAATATTTTTTTAACAATTCTCAAAATTTGAAAATATTATCCAAAAAAATTGAGAGAGGGGGAAAAGAGATACCTCAACCATGATGAGAAAGAGGTTCGACATCCATGGTGAAACTCTAACTGTAACAAGATTCTATCATTAATGGTTTTGTACAAATATCAGAAACTTTTTTCGATGTGGGAACATACTCTAACTTGAATTGATTCTTCACCAAATTATTTTTGATGAAATAATATTTGATAATAATTTGTTTCACATGAATATGTTCTAAAATTTGTATTGTGAGGTTGATCTCACTTTTATTATCATGACCCATGAGTAGGGGTAAATTTACATCAATAAGTAAGTCATCCAACTAAGTCTTCATCCACATAAGTTGGGAAGTAGCTTGAGTGAAAAAAAACCTACTCAGCTTTAACCATGTGAAGAGTTAATGAATTTTGTTCCATAGTATGCCAAATAATAAAAATAATCTCTAGAAAGAAAAAACCACCAGATGTGGATGTTCAATAATAAATATTTCCTACCCAATCAGCATCTGAATACCTAAACAAATCATTACTTTTTGAGTTATCATGCTTGATTCTTAAATCTTTTATGCCTCTGATAAACCTGAGAATTATTTTTATAGACAATATATGTTATTAATTTGGAGAACTCTAAAATATTTCACATAATGTAACAATATAAACAATTTTGGGTTTAAGGAAATCAAATATAATAAAATTTTAATCAGATTATGAAACTCTTTTGATTCAACCTACCTACCTTATCTATATATTTCTCAACATGGTTACCACTAAAATCACTTTGTAATCCTTTTTTAGTTTTATATACTGTACATATTAATATATTATTTAGCATAATTTTCTTAATAATGAAAAATATGTTTCTTCTTTTTTGATATTTTAACCCAAAAAAAGTATGTCATTTCACCCGGTATGGACATCTCAAAAAAAATGATCTCTTCAACAATTCATCAATAACTTTTTTCATCATTACCATCAAAAATAATTTTATAAACATAAACAATTTAAATGAGGTTAAAATCCCGACTTTCATAGATATATTGATTACTATCAACTCTTCCTTTTTTATTCACATATTCTTTAAGTGGGTATCTAATTTAGATTACCATTCCCTAATAAAATTTTTCATCCCATGCCGGTCTTTCTATAACTTTCACACAGAAACATCATATTTCCCAATAAAAAATCCATAAGGTTGTTCAATATATACTTCCTCATCAATATCACCATTCAAAATTGATGTTTCATATACATATGGGAATTTTTTTAATTTTTATGTAGGGAAATAAAAATAAAATTTCTTATTGTTTATAACCTTTCCACTGGAGAAAACCCATTTTGTACCCATAAAATTCTTTTACTTTGGATTGGGTATGAGTTCTCAAGTATAATTCCTCTCAATATGATCTAACTCTTCATTCATGTAATGAACCCATTCTAAATGATCAATACATTTATTCACTTTCTTTGGATAAAATTTTGAATATAAATAATTAAGTGTAATAAATTTATGTGTTCTCATAGTCTGAACCTTTTGATGTTGATCACCAATTACGTTTTGAGCATCCATTTCCTTTCTCAGCCTAGGATGAGATTTTTGAGAATATTCCTCATCACAAGAAATAATCGAGTTCAATTATACTTCTTATGCAGGATTACAATTTTCTATATCCTTATTATAATTTTTAACAAAAATTATTTCATCAAGATCATCTTCCTCATCATCATGAGTTTCATTAGAATCTTCCTCTATTTTTACAACATGTTTCACATCAACAAACAAAACTATTCTTCCTATTTCTTAATTGACATGTTTATATCCTCTTTTTTCTAAAGCATAGCTATGAATAATTCCATCTTCACCTATCGACTAAAACATTCCCTGGTTTCTACCCTTCTTCTTTATGATGCATGAACACCCAAAAAATCTCAATGAATAAAAATTGATGTTTGTCATAAAACATTTGATATAGAGTCATATCTGATCATGGCCAATAGAAACATCTATTTTGAATATAAACAATAGTGGTTATGGATTTACTCCAAAAGTAATGAGAGAGACCATATTTAAGTATCATTGTTCTACCCATTTTAACCTAAAATATGTTTTCCTTTTAGAAAAACCATTTTATCAAGGACTGTATGGTGTATTGAAATAATGTGAAATTCCGTGCTTCTTAAGATAACTCTCAAATTACTCATCATTATATTCTCCACCATTGTCTATTCTCAACTTCATTAGGAAATACTCAAATTCCATCTCTCCCTCTCTTCTCAATCTCATAATTTTTTCTAGCATCTGACTTATGAATCATAAAAATAACACAAGTAATTCATGTATAATCACCAATAAAAGTAATGAAGTTATTATATACATGAGTTTATTGTTTTATCATTGGCCCATAGATCTCAGAATCTTTTTGAAAAAATGTCAACATTCTTATGCATAGTGCATGTAATATTCCATTTCAAATAGATTTTATAACACCAATTTCTTATTCATAACTTTCCACTAATTATATAGAAACTATCTCATTTTTGTATCTTGATCATGTTTCTCTGGAACCTTCTACCTATCATCTTATTTCCCAACAAATTATCTTCTGCCATGCCTAAGTAATTGGAATTCTAAATCTCAGTAACATGGAACCAGTTCCCTTTTATACATTTTCTCCTTTTAATTGTCTCTCCATATTCATCAATATTCATAATAATTCCATAGTATTTTTAAAATAACTTTGTTACCTTCATCAAATATTTATGGAAACATATCAAGTTTCATTTCATTCCATCAGAAAATAAATATTTCATAGATTTTATCATTTATTTCCCCATAATGGTTAATCCAACACCATTGATTATAAGAGATTCACCATTCCCAAATATCACTAATCCTTATTTGAATTATTTAACATTATTAAAAAAAGTTAAGTATCCTATCATATGAGAAAAACAACCACTATCCCTGATCCAAGTTCATTCTCCACGTGTAGCTTTAAGAGTGGTTTCAACAACAAGATCTTTTTTTCTCCTCTTTTTCTTTCATCACATTCATCTTTTGAGTATTTTTAACAAAAAAAATTATGTTCCAGTAAAGAAAATAAATACTTTTTAAAGATGTATAGGTTGTCCGCATATTTCAAAAATATTTTCCAGAGGACGGAATCTATTTTCACCTTTCACCCAACCTTCTTTGGTTTCATTCAAACATCCTTCTTAGACATCTTCTTTTAAGAGAATTGACTCACCCTAAAACATTTCCTTCATTAATTTGTGGGATATTAGTAATATTTTTTTAGTAAACCAACACATGTTTTCCATATTACCTAATCCACCACAATACCAACTGTAACAATAGAAAGAATATTTACCTCTTTAACATCTATACTGACAAAACATGTGAACATGTTTCTCAGCAATTTTCTTATCTTTCTTATCAAAACTTGTTAACCACCAACATTTATTTTCTCAAACAGAGGCATCTTTTTCAGATTTATTTTCATTTCAGCCTTATAGAAACTATAATTTTTAAAGAAATTTAAATCTAAGAATTTATGGAAAATTCTGACTTCTCCACTTAGTTGGTCTTGGCTATATTCATATTTTTCCCAGCATTCTTATTCTAAAAAAAGATATATTTTATTTTCAACAATTTATGGTAACATTTTTTGATCATTATTTTGTTCATTCTTTCCAAAACATCAACATATTCATAAATATAATTCATGATACTTGTAACTCTATAATCATCTTGATAATGTTTTTTGGAAAAGTTAGAACACTTATTACTTAGCCATTAACTTGAATTTCAGGTGTCCATTCTGATTATTTTCTTTTTCAACATATTTCTTCAAGTAATCAATATTTTCCAGCAACCTTACCTTCTCACTAAAATAATATTCTTGATTATTTGGTAAGTAATTTTCAATAATAATTTTTAATCACTTTTTCAAGACTTCAAATCTTTCTCATACATTCTTTTAACTCTTCTTTTAAATGAAATTATAACCGAGCATCTTATTACTTATATACGATTTATCTGAAATCTCCAATGTTGACTATTAAAATGAAATTTATACACACCAACATTCCCTAAAATATTTTTCATATTCAGATTCAATATCATATTCTTCATAGTATTTTGAAAAAAACTTCTCCATCTGGGTCTGGAAAACTTTTTATCCTTCCCTTTGGAATAATATTGATTCTTATTACCATATTTATTTTACGATATTCTTGTCCATATTTAAACATCATCAGTATCCTGTTATTACATTATTTGAGGGAAATTATCTACAATGTTCCTAATAGGTCCATATTAGAAATTTTTTTAGAGATGTATTTTCTTATACTTTCCATTACCCCATCTCATATTTTTAGAAAAAAAGGAAACAAATTCATCAATATTTTTACATACCTCATTATTCAAATTAGGGTATGTATCATATTCTTCTATAATATTGATCCTTATTACCATATTTATTTTACAATATTCTTGTCCATATTTAAACATCATCAGTATCCTATTATTACACTATTTGAGGACAATTATCTATAATGTTCCTAATAGGTCCATATTAGAAATTTTTTTAGAGATGTATTTTCTTATACTTTCCATTACCCCATCTCATATTTTTAGAAAACAAGGAAACAAATTCATCAATATTTTTACATAACTCATTATTCAAATTAGGGTAAGTATCAAATTAATCAATATTTTTAAATACCTCATTATTTATTTAGTAATGAGAGTATCATGAAAATTTTCCAAAGAGAATGTTTTAGGATCTCTATCTTCCAATAAAGAAACTCTAGAGTCAATATTTTCCAGAAGAATTCATAATATCTTTTAAAAAATAGTAAAATATTCTGGCCTTTCACCAAGACATCTAATAGTTATAATAATGTCATTCACCCAGGTAAATAAGTCACCACCATATTGATGTACACACATCATGAGATATCCAAACATCAGTCTCTAAATTTTTAAATTTTACTTATTTGATTTTTTATTGCCTTCATAAATGTTTTTCAACTTATACCAGATACCTTTTGTAGTGGAAACACCATTAACTCTAGAAACTCACTTTTAGAAAGTGGTGAGAGAAAAGAATTTATATCCCTTCCATCATTCTCAATATTATCCTTTTCAATAGATGTAAGTGTAAATTTTTCTTCAATGGGAGAAAATACATCTATTGTAAATTCAATAATGTCATAACCAAGAGACATAATACAAAGAAACATTCTATCCTTTCAAATATGATAGTTTGTACCATGGAAGATTAAAATCCCTTTACTGTTCACCCAGGTTAGAGTCTCTATCAATACTTATCTTCAAAACCTAAACAAAGAGTAAACGAATGGGGCCTAGGATCTTATACCTCTTAAGATTTCCCAGTAATGATCAATGTATCATTGATAGGGGGAGGGGTGAATCAGGGATATCTTGTCATTTAGGTTTTCTTTTATTTTAAAACAACCTTCAACTCCTGTTAACCACTTATTAGTTTTTTAGAAACAAAAAATCACACATCCACAAGAAGATAATAATTTACATGGTTAAATACTAAAAAAGAGTAGATACATCATTTTTATGGTTTTGAAACAATCCAATACAATAAATTCCACTACAAAACAATCCTTTTATGTTGATATAACATGTATGAAATTCCGTTACACTTTTGTAACACTAGGATCAATAAAACATGACATTTGATTGAAGTATGATAAAACTATGGAATACAATTTTTGTGCTTCTTTATCAAATTTTACAAAAATATAATCTTTCAAAACAATTACTCACTTTCTTAACTAGGAGCAGGTAGAACATCCTTGATTTTATAATGATACTCAGCCTAATACCCCATTTCGATCTATCTAGTCCGATTTCTCATTCTGATAATGATATTGTGCAAGAAAAACATAGAAATAATTTTGAACTACTTCTACCTGAGTCAGTAAATACTAGTTGGATTGCTCATTCTAATTAAGAAACTATAATGACAATATTCCCTCTTATTAGTCAATTTGAAAAACATTCTCAAGAATGTTTGATCTGAAAATTTCTTCATCTCCCTAAAAACATTCAACACTCTGCATGCTCTCTAGAACCATGAATATGAATAGTGTTAGAAAAGAAAAAATTACATCCTCTCTTAATAGGTGATCTAAAGATGGTTTAGGTGGGATTATAAAAAACTTCCCACTTGACCAAACATATGGAATCTTTAATTCACCTTAAATTTTAGGTGCATATTTGAATTATTTAACACTTATTATATCTTATCAATTCTCTTCGAACATTATCCAATCCTTATAACTCTTCATAATTTCTTAAAAATATTCAGTCCAATTTCGATTTTCATTCCAATTTCATCATTACAATGGAAAAATATATCCAACAACAATTACTTAATTATGTTTCTCCTCACCAATTGTAAACCAAAAGAATACAAATTAGTACCACATATATTCTCATTACGATACTCAATTCCAAGTTGATAGAAAAAGTGTTCACCATGGTGATATGTACCAGTTGAATCATTAGACTTTGAAAAAAATCAGCCAAAAATCATTATTTTAACTTTGATAGACTTTTATTCACTACCACAAAACTATCTTTCCATTGCACCGCCCTTTAATAGCACTAAAAAAAGCACTGATAAAGGGTGTGCCATTGTCAGCGCCAAAAAAAGCATTGATAAAAGGCACTTTTAATAGAGCTCAAAATGTTTTGTTAAAAGTGACCTTTTATCAGTGCTTTTTTAGCCCTAATAAAGGCACTACCTTTATCAGCGCATTTTTTAGCACTGTTAAAGGGGACTCCTTTATCAGTGCTTTTTCAGTAGCGCTGATAAAGGGGGGGCTTTATCATTTCCTTTTTTTGCACTGATAAAAGTGTATATTTAAAAAAATCATAAAAAAATAATATATTGATATATAAATGTATTTATATTAATATAAATATAATATACATTTTTTAAAATATGCTTTAGATTAGAAAAATTTGCATTTACACTTAATATTTTTGATATTTAGTGAAATTGACTTATAAAATAATTTTAAAAAAAATTAATCCATAAATTTATTATTATTACTGAGGAGTAGTCATTTAATATCAATTTGAAGATAAAAAACCAAAATATTAATAAAATATTTAAAATAAGTTGAAAACTTAACTCAAATTTCAAATAGTCATAAATTTTGATCTGGGTGTCTATTTGAGTTCTACATAATATCAAATTGAAGCCCGCGACGAACTCTACGCATTTTGAATAATACATATTTTCTTCCATTTTTTACATTTTAATTTTTAAAAGTTATTTCCTTCTTGATTTCAATTTTTCAACATCTATTTGTCTTTAAAAAAGACGTTTTAAGGTAATTTTCTATTTAATTAAACTCATATTTCTTATTTCATTTCTGATATCTATTATTATTAAAAAAATGATTATAAATTCACCGATGTGGTGTGATATTTTTTAAAAGATATTGGAAACTATATTGTTTTAAATTTTTTATTTTTTTTATTTTTTTAAAATTATAATTTCAGGTGTTATTTGAAAATTTTAAGTACATACATCTTTTTTGAGGAGGATTTTTATTTAAATTTTTATTTTCTTAAATTTTTTGATGCTTTATCCATGAAACGTGTTATTTGAAATTTTGTGCATGAATTTTACATCACTTGAATGATTTAAAGTGTTGACATGATTTAATTGTCAATTGAATGTTTTAAATGCCGGATTTTTCTTGTTGTGTTGGGCGTTGTTGACTCTTGTAGCATGTGATGATCCTTTCGTGTTCACGTATGTCCGTGTGTGTGTGTGTGTGTATGTTTTATGTATGTATTTATTTATTTATAAACACTGATAAAATGAATATATTATAAATGCATTCAAAGCTGATCTTATAATTATATATTAATATACGAATAAATATATTAATATATAAATATAACTATATATATATATATATTAATATACGGATATATATATATATATATATATTAATATACAGATATATACATATATATATTAAGATAAATATATATACATATATATATATATAACTATATATATATTTTGATATACAGATATATATATATATATTAATATACGGATATATATATATATTAACACAACTATATATATATTAATATAACTAAATATATATTTATACAAATATAACTAAATATATGTTAATATATATATATATATTTTAATATACAGATATATATATATATATATATATATTAATATACAGGTATATATATTAATATAACTATATATATATATATTTATATACGAGTAAATATAACTATATATATAAAAAAATAAAAATATATATTAATAAATGAAGAGAAAAACAATATGGTGGAGTGGTAAAGGATTAGGCACGCATGCAACAATTCTTGAGTTCGAATCATCGGGGAGGCAGGTCGTGCACGCTGGTGGGGAATAATGCCTAACACTGTTAAAGGGGATGGGGGCGCTATTGAAGGATGATGCGATGGCTTGGGCATGCAGGCTGTAGTGGGGGTGGGGCACTGTTGTAGTCCCTCCATTTTTTTTATTTTTATTTTTCTTTTTTGAACTTTTATTAGTTCTTTTGAAAAAGTGCTGATAAAATGGGTCCTTTTAAGCACTAAAAAAGCACTGATAAAGGACCCATTTTATGAGTGCTTTTCTAAGCACTAATAAAAGGGACCCCCTTTTTCTTCACTTTAATTAAAAGTGATTTTTTAATCACTGTTAATGCCTTTTTCAAGAATTGATAAAGGCTATATTTCTAGTAGTGATTGCCTTTGTTTTTCTACAAACATTATTGTAAATTCATAATATTCTAGTAATTCCTTAGAAGAACGCCCGCATCAGCTTCAAATCATGAAACTTGATCCTCCCTTTTCAACACTTGTATAATTTCATCAAAAAATTATCCTTTTATTATTCTCCTCAAATCAATGATCTTATGAATGATGAAGTTCATATTTAGATAATTTTGATTAGTGTCAGCTTGTTCCCGAAGGATCAGTCTCTACTTAAATAAAAAATTTCAGTGTCATTTCATGTGTGATATCTCTTGACCCATTTGATAACAAATATTGAAAAAAATCAATGTTCTTCTTTCATTCATTACCCAATTAAGAAGAAAACAGATTATGATTTCTTTTACTCTTATCCCAATTGAAGAACACCAACATATATTGTACAAAAAATTGTTTAATACATTGTTGATCGGTCTATAAAATCATTACCCACAATGGTTCTATCATTTAAAAGTGTTTTACATATTTATCTATTGGAAATGTATCTATAAAAATAATTCTACTTCCAATGATTAGTGGCGCACCACGTATGATGAACTAGTATATGTATATTCAAATTCAACAACTACTTCTTTTTTCTGATTATGGTAAACATCATCTTCTTTCTTCTAAGACTTATTTCTCTTGGATTATTTGTTATACTAAAAACCATCAAATTCATATTTTCTCTTTTATAAAAAAACCTTCTTAACCTTCAAAAAAATCTATGTTCAGTTACCTCACACCGATGGAATGATATTGGAAAGATTTGACATTAGAAACATCATTCTTATACAAACACCAGCTTGTATCATGACTTCTTTTAGGACCTTTGTGAACATTTAATATCAGATTAAGTGTTGCCTTACTTACAGTGGAATTTATTATAACATCCCAACCGTCCAAAAACTTCTTTCTTTCTAACCAAACCTCCATATGATTGGTAGTAACCATTCACCCATTTCCTTCATTAATATTGCATTAAAAGATCATAGATAACTAATGATTTATGGGAACTCCAATATTAGTAATGAATCGTCATATTTTCATCGAATTAATTTAGACTTAGATTTACTTCCTCATTATTATCAATCTTAATTCTAGACCCACGTTTATTCCACTAATAATTTTCTTCAGGAAAACATTTTCCCAATCTGGTGTTATTTCATCAATATTCTATATCTGATATCTTGATTATTTTGGGGAGTCCGGTGGTCAATTTTTATAGAGTGATGTGATTTATTTTCTCCTAGATAAAAAACACAACCCATTCAATTAAAAGTCCTTTCATATTTTAGAAAAAAATAAAGACAACCTTGCCCAAAAAAAGTGATATTTATAAAATTGATTTCATACAAAAGAACATCACTATAGAGAATTGGATAAAATATTAAAAATAGAGGTTCGGTCCACCATGATCAACCATCTTACTCAACATGAGAATAATGAATCCTACATGGTTTTATTTAAGGATAAAAATGGAATTGAGGCTTTCTTTAGAGTTCTAACTAGTATTTTATGTATTACTGATGTTACCTAGTTTAATATGGATCTATAATGGATGAGAACAATAATAAGAATATGTGAAATAACTATTAATTTCATAATTGGTATCATAAAAATTATTTCACTATTGGTATAAATCTTTGAATATTAAACAGAATATCTGGATGAAGAAATAGTATAAAATATTTGTTCATGATGTGTTTATTCTAGTATAACATGTAGTTTGATATTTTATACTATCTAAATGTTTTTAGGATTTCAAAACAAATTGGGGAATGAATTCCATGATTAATACTGATTACATATTTCGTGATAAATCTAATGAATTTAGGGTGAGTTTGGAGAAGAAGATGCAAAGTTTGTATCCCCAATAACAATATAAAGACACTTAGTAGATACATTAAAGGAATCTATTAATAAAATGTGGAATAAACTCCTTAATTATTTAACTATTGTTATTAGGTTTGGTGTGGGGATATGATTTGGAAAGTAAAATCTTTTATGAATCACACACAATATAAATCATGTTTATTTGCTAATAGTTTTTTGAAATTTTTTTAGGTTCATTGAAGAAGTTCCTCGATAAAATTTTAAAATTATACCAATATGAAATTGAAAAAGGTAGGTGAGTTCAATATAAGATGATAATTTTTCAGATTAATCTATTGTTTCTTACATTGAGTACAATCTCATTAGTCTTGTTGGTTTTCTTGATTGATCATTTCTTAGTGGGAAGGCCACTCACTCAATTTATTTTATTATCCAATCATTTTTTGAGCAGTATCTTGAGCTTTAAAGACAAATTTAATGTTATATTTCACAAGAAATGTATATTTTTTACAAGAAATTTATGTGTTAATAATGAATCCATAAATTATTAGAGACCTAAATTGTGTTTAAAAAGGGAGAACTTAGCCTCCAATAATATAATGTAATGACTACATTGACATAATGAGATACATTAGATTAATAATAAGTCCAGTGTGGTATCTTAATAAGTGGTATCCTTACAAGTGGTATCCAATAGTACCCCAAAATAATCTTTAAGTGAAACCAATTTCAAGGTTTTTTATTTATTATCATGAAGTTTCAGAAATCATGATGATAATTTGTAATTTCTAAAAAAATGGAGTGATTTGGATTTGATATCAATAGAGAGTTGGAAGCATCATGAATCCTTGATCCAACCTAACCTTCAAAGGGAGATTATGATTCCATGCAAAAATTATGAATTATGGTGAATTAGTAATCATCATGATGGTATGATATGAAGGATTGATTCATATTTATGATAGTGTCTCCAAATAATCCAAAAGTGGGGATTATTGAGATCCCAATAGTGAAGTTGAATTTTTGGATTTATTGGAATCCCATTTTTGGTTCATTTGGATACTAGAGTAATGTTGTAGAGTTTTATTTTATGTTAACATGGTCTCCTATAAATAATTTTGAAGATGAAGTGAATAAGTTCCAGATGTTATATTCAAAAGTGTCTTCCTGGAAGTCTGGAAGTGAATTTGATGTTTTGGAAGTTATTAAAAGGCTCCAAAGGTTCTTACCTTATCCTGATCACGCTCATAAGTGTTTTGGAGACAATTTTGTAAGATAGAGGAAGTTATACCCAAAGGATATTTACCACAATATGGAAAATGTTAGTCCATACATGGTGGATGTTTTTTGTGAGGAAGAAACAAAAAAGGCATATGTGTCATGAGGTTACCGATCAAAAGTAAATTGGACCATGTCATAGTTCTTGAAAAATAGAGAGTGGTGATTTTCACCATGTTATTGATCATGGTGTTTTTCATCGGAATAATCTCTATGAGAAACAATGTGCCCCAGATTGGGTGTAGTGGAGGATATGTTTTGGTCAGAGTAGGACACTCAAGAGAGGGGGGGTGGGTGAATTTAATTCCTATAATAAAATATTAGTTAAAAGGAATTATTTGAAATGCCCCCATATTTAAAATTCTATTAAGCAATTTTCTATTAGTGAATTCATAAGATTTTTATTGTTTGATTAATTTATCATAATAGTTATTAGTTCTCAATTAAATCAAATTGGTTATTAATATAACCTTTGAAACTAACCTAATGGGTCAGTACTATTGTAAACACTTCCTAAGACTAACTATCAGAGTTCAATTTAGTTGTATGAAATATGTTATAAACCAAGTTAAAACTAAATGAAAAAATACAGTGGAAATGAATGAAGATGTTTAGTGTCAAGAAGAAACCAAATCCTCTCCATTTTGGGATAACATTCCACCAAGAAATTTATATTAATAAACAGTTTGATCCACACCCTGGATCAAGGTTCACAACAACACACAGGCTGTCCAAGTCACAAGTCATCTTCCGCAGTTTCTTGTGGGTACAAACTACTAGGTCACATAAGGACCTCTTCCACACTAATATGTGGGAGTAGAATGGTGTATGAATATATCAGTAGAAGAAGATCTTGTGTCCTTCAATTTAATATAGGAAACGATGTGTTCTTTATAGATAGATACAAACACATCTCAAAAGTTTTTAAAAATGTACACAATAGAGAAAATAAATATTATAAAGGATTTAGAAGGATTAGTGTGTCTTGAGATACAACTCTGGACGCTTCCTATGTAACTGAAATGAGTTTTGAGTCCGCATTTTCATGTTGACACTAAAACAAAGTGTTATATTCTGGAATCCAGGTACAATTATGGTTCTGTAGATATATTATTTATTTAATTGATATGTTGAAGTTTTTTTCAATTCGATGTACAGTTAGGTATGGATTTCCCAATGTGTTCTTCCTTTTGTTCTTGAGTTCACAGTGGGTGCAATAGAGTCCTAGGTGTTATTCTGTATGCCTCTCATGCAGAAACGCCTCACTTATTACTACATCTCTTTTTAAATTTATTTTATTCTTGATAGATGACAAAGAGCATGATCTTTCCACGTGCATAGGTTCATCGTACCTCATACTATCAATTAAAATTCCTACAAGAGATTATTAAATTTATCAGTATCATTAAATAACTCAAATATGACGGTTAAGAATAATTATAATAAATTAAAATTTAAACAATCTGTCAGTGGCTCCTCTATCAGTGAGTCAGTCTATCAGTGAGTAATCATGTTAGTGAGAACTTTGTCGGTGAGTCATACATCGGTGAGACATTAGTCGGGGACTCGTCTGTTGGTGAGACATTTGTCTGTCGGTGTCAGTGACCCATACTAATATAATTTCAGATGTTCTATAATACTATTTTTACAACAATGTTAGAATGTATTAATACCCATAGTTGCACATATATAATTAGATATAATCTCATTTAGACATAAAAAATAAAATTACTTATATGATTTAAACGATCTGATATACTAGATAAGAATTGACCTGATTTATGATCTATCCTGAGATAAGAGATATATGAAAGAGAAGAGTTATCTGAGGGGTGATTAAGATAAGATTTGTGATAATGAGGTAGGAAATATGTTATAATATATGACATGATTTGTGATAATTAAAACCATTATTGTCAGAGATAGTGACCAACAATCTTCTATGGTCCAACAATCACCCCCTTCTCAATGATCACAAATCATGGAATTATTAATCACTTCTAGAGCAAGATTAAAAAAATAATGATAAAAATTAATAGGCTCAAAAATGTATCAGAGTAAAATATAAAATATCAATAATTTATCCCCATTTTAAGTAAAGAAGTAGTCATTAATAATTATGAATAATGTTCTCCCCATTTTGGGATTAGGAAAAAGTGGTTGAATAAAAATTAAAGCATAAAAGTAGAAAAAATGAATTGTTAGTCATAATCAAATTACACTAAAATACAAAGAGTACAAGAATGAAAAGCTATCAAAAAGAATAACTCCACACTACTCTTTAGGGTTAAGTCATTAATAATGATAAATAATGTTCTCCCAATTATTGGAATGGAAAAGAACGAATGATTAAAAACTAAAGCAAAAAAGTATCTACAATGAATTCTCAGTCATAATCAAATTACACTAAAATAAAAAGAGTTCAAACACACAGACCAATAAAAGAGAATAACTACAAAATACTCTTTAGGGTAAAGGGGTTTCTTCCCCTTATCAGTCGGATCAATGGTATGTCCAATAGGTGGTGGATGAGAAACTGGAGCATCTGAATGAATCTTCAATAGAGTTAATGAAATTCCTACTGGAATAGATGGTTCCAAGATTGGTTTGTGTTGGAATAATAGCCGAGGGTGATTTTTTTCTGTGATAACTGGTTGGATCTAGGGAAAGGCTCGAGAAACAGACATTGGAGAGGAAGGAATTGGCAGAGTAGAGTTAATCGAAGCAGCATCTGGAACAACTATGGAATCACTATGAACATAGAGGTATCATTTCAGTAGCCTGATAAAGTACTCAATAATTTCTCCTCTATACTTCATTTCTATTTCTAATTAATATTTTTTCTCCCTAAATTCATCCTAGAGAGAATTGAAATCATTCATTTTCTGAACTTGTTCCTAAAAGGAAACAGTCACAGGAGGTGATCTGATATTTTCCACTAAGTATTTAATGTTACTGGTGATATGATGCATGCTATAGATCTTATTAAAATACGTATTGACTTTCTCGGAAAGCTCTTCTTGAGTCTCAAAATCTAACATGGTATTAATCCTTACCATTTGTTTCATATGGTCCGCAAAATTTTCATGCTTTTCAAGGGTGTCTGAGTTGGTGCCACTTGGAATTACATTCAGTTCTTCCCTAACGGTAGGTTTGACAGCTTCCAAATCGGTGGAGTGTGCAGAAGCAGTTGAGGTTGAAGTATATTGCACAATTTCATTCACTTCCTTTATTATTTTTAGAAAATCAAGAACTTTAATACGTGTAAGATGATCTAAAGGTCCTTTCATGGAACTTGCCATTATAGTCCTATACTCAGTGGTTAGATAATTAATGCTAGTAATTAACTTCTTCATCGCATTTCCAATATTGGTATTGTTTTCTAAAATGGTTTTAGGAGTTGAAATAAAATTTAGATGCATTTCCTTTATCACCATTAGTGAGACTGAAACAATATCTTCTTGAGATGTACTTACTGATGGAAGAATATAACTAAGTCCCAGTTTTCCTTCCACCTTCAAAAATAGACCAGATAGCTTTCGTGTTATCATTCATCTCCGTGTTTACTCTCCTCTCTTCATCAATATCATATCTCATCTAATATTGTACTAAATGTATTAATGATGAACATATGCATTCCTTGAATTTTTCCAAATCTTCCTTAGTGACATAGTAACTAGGAGGGGTATCATCCACTAATTCCCTCACAACAGGTATAAAAACATTATCATCTGAGTTTTCATAATCTTATCCCAGTTCCACATAACCAGGATTCCTCGCCTATTAATCCATTACATCATCATCCAGAGGAGTGAGAGTATCAAGCCTTACTCTTCCAAGTTTATTTTCATCACCTACTTGACCTTATCTGTCTTGAGGCTCCCCTCAGTGTCATTCTTATTTGCAGCTTTCTCTCCCATAGTTTTTTGTCTCTTCCTTACATAAAGATCTTAAGGAGAATGCCAAAACTCTTGATTATATTGATGTTCCACAAGAGAATATACCTCAATTATTTCATCTTGTCCATCTAAACAACCTTCATCACCACCGTTGTTATCATTATCATGACCATCATCACCTCCATCACCATTTGATTCATCTCATTCATCTTAGACCTATTCTTACTCTTCTTCATCTTCTTCCTCTTCTTTATCATTTCTAGAACCACATGTCTTTCCTTCTTCTCTATGATCCCATTATTCTTCTTAATCTGAGTCATTTTATTTATAATCCACACTTCGACTGACATATGTTTCCTCTGTATCTTCATCTACCTTTAAAATTTATTCTTTTGACAGTAAGGATAGTGGTGGACTAGGTTGTTTATAGGTTATATTAGGAGAAATTACAACAACATTTGGATCAATCATGTCATCAACAAGAGATTTTTCCCTTTTAGCTCGAGCTTCCTCACCTCCTTTCTCATATGAGTAAGTTTATTCTTCATCAGGGACCAAACCATGATCCCTCATATCTCTTGGTCTGGTAAGGTGATCCACATGATTGATTTTTTCTTAAAATATATCTTCATAACTAACCCATGTTCTCTTCCCTGGATTCTAATGAATATTAATTCTTCCACAAATAGCATTATTAAAACAAAATGCACTACATTATGATACATTTTCTTTACTGTCATCCACACAACCCTATTCTTTAAACATAGAAGATATCATCCTTAGAAAAAACAAATAATTTTTTTTACATTAGGGTTTGATCATCTCACTCATGTGGACCATTGAATACTTTCTATGATTCACTATAAATACATTATTCAGTAGATAAACAAGGTAGACATCATGGTGCTTCTAAAAAGAAAATTCCCCTTTCTATTGACAAACACGGTGTTAGATGTACTTAAACAAGATTCTTCAATCTCCAAGAAGTTCAGTAGAAACCATAATCTGGGGATCTTCATTGTTAATAAGTTCTTTCAAAGCAGTCCCAAGGGTGAAAATATCACTATCAGATGGAGGAGTACCTTGATAGTCCTGAAAAATTTCTTCATGAGTAAATTTGAGACATTCAGCCAACTACTTTGAAATGAAAGAAATCATCATTCCATTTGCCATTAATATTATCAAATAGGCATCATGTCCTTCTAGAAGATATTTAGAATTAATATACAATCCATGCACCATCTTCGGATAATATTCTATTCGATTCTCAGAAAACTACAAAATCCAAACCTAATCCTATAGAAATTATAGTAGGAGTGACTTTCTCTACATCAACCATTCTAGAAAGACCTCTTTTTCTAGTATTACAATTCGATTGGCCAGTGCTTGATTAACTAGACCAGAAGATCTGCTGGACTCTCTCTTATCGGGTGATGACTTATCAGAGTATCCTTCAGCAGGGCGCTTCACCATTAACATTTAGAGAGCTTGGATAAAGGCTAAAATGTGAATGTTTGAGTGTAGAGTAAGAAAAGATAGTCTCACGGTACATAGTAGTGTGGAATGATTCGTGTTTATATCATTTAGGGCTTAAATCGAGGGAAAATCTTGAAATCACGAACCAAGTTTCAAAAATAATTGAAACAATGTTGTTTTGGTTAAAGAAATAAAACAATTCATAGAGTTACTCATCATTTTCAGTGTGACAAACATGTTAGAATGACAACAATGTCAGCATGATCACGTTGGCATGAAAGAGTCGGCATGACAGATTTATATTGTTTTGAAAAAGGAGAGAGACTATAAGACACTTTTAGATTAATCATTCCAAAATCATGTCTGATGTAATTCATTCTTTCATAGGTCAATGGATTAGTGAATATGTTAGAAAGATGATATTTAGATCCAATAAATTTTAAAGTGATATCACCCTTCTGAAAATGATCCCTCAAAAGGTGATGTATTACATCAATATGTTTTGTTTTATAATGAGAAACCGGGTTCATAGAAATTTTAATTGCTCCTTTATTTTCACAATTTATAGTTATATCTCTAAACTGATATCCATATTATAGCATAGTGTGTTTCATCCACAAAATCTGATCACAAAAACTACCATCAGCTATGTATTCATCTTTGGTAGTAGA
Source organism: Viscum album (assembly GCA_963277665.1). NCBI lineage: Eukaryota > Viridiplantae > Streptophyta > Magnoliopsida > Santalales > Viscaceae > Viscum > Viscum album. The sequence continues at coordinate 920,263,952 of OY728131.1, forward strand.
TAATGAAACAAAATTTTATTTCTTACAACTCCTTGAAACCAAAATCATTCCAAAAAAGTGACATGTTCCAAAGGTTTTCATTCTATCTAACTTGAATCAACCAAATTTAGCATCAAAATTACTCACTATATCGAATGATTGTTCTTTAGGGTAAAACTAACCTAAAATGACAGTATGTTTGAGGTATTTGAATATTATTTTAACAGCATTTTGGTGAGATTATTTGGGGTTATCTTGAAAACGGGCACACATACACACACTAAACATTTTATCCAGCCTGCTATCAGTCAATTAGAGCAAACTTTTAATCATTCCTATGTAAGTGTTTTGATCAACATATTTACCATATTCATCAAGATCTAACTTACATGTAGTACCCGTTGGAGTGTCACTACTTATAATGATATCAAATCCTAATCTTTTTTAAAATTTATTTTTTTATTTACTTTGATTTTAAATTATACCTTCTTATTTTGAAAAATCAGAAATCCCAGAAAGATTTTGATTTCACCCATCAAACTCTTTTCAAACTCACATTTCATCATTTAAAAAAAATTAATACAGAATGAATTTCTTGAATATCCGAAAATAATATCATCTACATAAATTTTAACTACTAAAACATATTTAGAAATTCATTTAATAAAAATAGTTGGATCATCAATTCATTTTTTAAAACCTTTTTTAAAGAGAAAAGTACTTGGTCTATCATAGAAATCTCTTGGATTTTTTAAGCTATATAAAGTTTTTGTTAATTTGAAAACATGATTTTGAACCTGAGGGTTTGTAAAACAAGGTGGTTGTTCCACATAACCATCCTCAACTATATACCCATTTTGGAATGAACTTTTAACATCCATTCGATAAATCATAAAATTAATATGGGTAGCATAGGAAATCAGGATTCGTATTTCTTCATGTCTTGAAAAAGGTGAAAATGTTTCTTCATAGTCAATGAATTCTTCTTGACTATAACCTTGTGAAACCAATTTTTCATTATTTTTAACAAAAATACCAGATTCATCTACTTTGTTCCCAAACACCCACATAGTTCCCATTGTCATGGTGTCTTCGGGTCTATCCATAAGTTTCCATTGTTTATTTATTTAAAATTGATTATGTTATTCTTGCATAACCATCATGCAGAAATTAATCTTTAATTGTATCATTTATGTTTTTAGGTTCAATATATTGCAAAAAGGTTTCAGGTTCAACCAGTTTTCTAAGACAAGATCTAGTTTGTGTCACTTTATCTATGTATCTAGAAACCACATCCAAAGGATGATTCTTGAAGGTTATAGTTAGTCAAGAAAACTAGGGGCTAGTAATTTTAGTTTCATATACATTTTTGGGTTCAACATGTCCAGAGTTTGAAGAATTTTGAGAACTATTTTATTGTATATATTTCTTTATAATAGGATTATATGACTTTGCATTTATGTCTATATTTGACACATTATCTTCAAGGTTGTCTCGGGAGGTAATAGGTTCATGTGGATTATTTCATCAAATTTGATATACGCAGATTCTTCCACACACTTGGTAATTTTATTAATGATTTATAGGATTAAATAGATGATGAGTAACCTAGAAAGATTCACTCATTACACATGGAATTTTTTTTTCAAGAATGTCATTTGTATTAAGGATATAGTCTTTTCAACAAAAAACTTTTTGGTAACTAACATTGTGTTTTCTATTATCCTACAGCTCATAAAGAGTCTTCAGGAGGATATGTCTAATTAGAAATCTATTAAATATGCAGAATGATTTATTCATATCCTCATCCCAAAACTAGAGGTGTAGATCATATTCATTGAAATGTTTTTTTGGATATGTCTTGTAAAGTTACATTTCATCATTCCAAAACTCCATTTTGTTTGGGTGTCCTAGGGGAAGAGAAGTTATGACTATAGCCTTTTTGTGTGAAAAACAATTCAATGTCTTGATTTTCAAATTCATGACCAGGATCACATATTAATGATTTTATTCTAAGTCCTCATAAATTTCCCACTATTTTAGCATACTTTGTGAAGTAGGTATATACTTCATTTTTTTGAGCGAAGAATTAACTCCAAGTATATCTAGAAAAGTCATCTACACGAACATAAACATAGTTATACACATTTATACTAGAAACTCAAGAGGTTCCAAACAATTCCATTTGAACTAACTCTAATGGTTGAGAAGTTGAATCTTATATCTTTGATTTTAAAAATATCTTGTGATGTTTACCCTTTTGACAATGATTACAAATTTTTCATTTCAAAAATCATGTTTGGGTAGATCCTTGACAAGTCCTTTTCTAGTAATATTTCTAAGAGAGAGTACATTATAGTGCCCTAATCTCTTGTGCCCAGGCTAAGACTCCTTATAAAAGTAAATTAAACAAGAAACATTTTGGGAAACTAAATAATCTAAGTTAACAACATAAAAATTTTCATTTCTATAAGAATAAAATACCAATTTATTTTTAGAGTGAAAAAAATTGAAAGCATCATTTTTATATTTATCATAAAATACATCATCACATAATTGTGAAATACTAAGAAAATTATATTTCAATCCATCAACAAAAAGTACTTTAGAAATTAAAACTGAGTTAGAGTTAACAATCTAGCATAAGGAAATTATTTTTTCTTTAGAATTATCACAAAAAGTGACATAACCACCATAAATATTGATTAGGTTCTTAAAGCATGAATAGTAACATGCCATATGTCTTGAACATCCATTATCCATGTTCCACTTAGTATTGAAGGATCTCTTGAGAGAACTTTACTATAAAATAATCGGACAAAAATAGATTTTTGTACCCAGATATATTTGGGTCCTATAACATAAGTAAATAGTTCTTTAGGTTCCCAAATCTTCTTCATGGGTTTCCTATATGAATTATGTAACATATTAAAAAAATATAGTCTATTTGGTCTAGAAAAACTAGAGGTATTAAAATATTTTCTATAATTGGAACTAGCAATAGATTTTTTTTAAGGTAGAAAAACAGATTTTCCATATTTGGTTACAAAATGTGTTTTGGATAGGTTTCTATGTCTAGGCATGATATCTAATCACAAAAGTTTAATTGGTAGCTATCTATTTACTAATCATTTGAGTAAGAGTATTTTTCCCTTATTAATATTTTCTTGATCATTCATCAGTTTCTCATTAGAAATTTTTAGTGAATTATTTTCTTTGAGAATTTGAGGATTAGTTTCCTTTTCAATAGTAATTTCAGACATAATATTAATTTATAGAGCATGTCATTTCTTTAATGATTTATATTTATCTTTTAATTTTTCATGTATCTTACAACATGTTATAATATTCAAATAGTTCATCACTTGTCATATTTTCATAATTAATTTCATTTCTAGATAATAATAAGAAATATGTACAGGATAATATAAGGTTAAATCATATGTTTTTGTTATAGAACACATATTTTCCATGTCATCTCTCTCATCCTGAGATGATACTGATTCACTAGATCCATCATCAGAGGTACTCCAGGTGGCCTTCATAGCTTTCTTATACTTATTGTATTTGTTTTCATAAATCATTTTGCATTTTAATTTTGGATAGTTAGATTTAACATGTCCTCTCCTATTACATTCATAACAGAAAATCTAATATGATTTGTCATTTATTTTCCAGTCCTTTTTCCAGTTTCCCTTATTATCGTATCATCCTCTATAATTTGGAATCCTGAAGAACTTATTCTTTATATATAATTTCAGTAATCTTTTGTCCAACTAAGCCATATATTCATCAGTATCTGATGTTGATTCATCATTACTGGAGCTTTCAATAGAGGCTAGCACCTTTTATTTGTCCTTGTTATTTGAGGTAGTAGTCTTGAAGGCTACATATTTTCTATTAGGTTCATCCTCTTCTTACTGGATGACTTTCAGCTCTTCTTCATACGTCATTAGTTTTCCAAGGAGTTCTTTGACAAGTAGTTTGTTGATGTCACATCATTATCTTATAGAGAAATAAGTTCTTCTCCATATGTCTGATAAACATATGAGAATCCTCATAATTTTTTCTTTGGCTGTAATCACTTTTCACAGAGAAATCACGATGTTAACTATATCAAGGAACCTGAGATGCATGTCATAAATAGGTTTATTAGGCTTCATCTTAATGTTGTCCTATTTAATAGTATATGTATTTAGCCTTATTTCCTTAACATTAGTTGTTCCATCATGTGAAATAGCTAAGGTGTCCCAAATTTCAAAGGTAGTTTTAGAAGAATAAATTATGTTGAATTCCTCAACTCATAGTTCACAATATAAATCATTCATATGTTTATAGTTATTACTATAGGAAGCTATAGTAGAATCATCCCAAGTATTTATAGAAGTATCAAATATCTCTTACTCAGTCTCTATAGCAGATAAAATCTTAAATCCTCTAATCTCGAAATGCATTTTCATCTTAATTTTTCATTGATCATAATTGGTTCCATTGAAAAATGGAGGTTTGTTTTTAGCAGCACCTTCTAGCCTATTTTTCCTAATAAAATGTTAGAAAAATATTTTAATGAGTTAAATGTTTAGTATTAAATTTTTTTATGATATTTAGGATACAACTAAAATCACAGTTGAATTTTTTTGAAACAGATTTGAAAATTGAAAATACCAAAACCACTAATACCAAATGTTGGTTGGAGTAGGACACTCAAGATATGGGGGGGGGGGAATTGAGTTCCTATAAAAAAATCTGTTAAAAGGTATTATTTTATGTTCCCCCTTATAAAAAATTCAATTGAACAGTTAGTGAGTAGTGAATTTATAAAATATTGACTATTCGATTAATTTCTCAGAAGTCTGATTAGTTCTCAGTTATATCAATTTGATAATTAATACAACCTTTAAATCCAACCTAATGAGTCAATAATGTTGTAAAAAATTTCATAGAATAACTAACATAGTTAAATACAGTTTTCTGAAATATTTTACAAAAAGAGTTAAACTAAAATAAAAAATATAGCAGAAATGAAACCGAAGGGTCAGTCTCAATCTGAGACCTAATCCTCTCCACTTTGTGATCACCTGCCACCCAGCAGTTTAAATTAATAAATAGTTTTATCCACACCCTTGGTTGGGGTTCACAACAGCACACATGTTGTCCAGGTCACAAGACCTGTACTACAGGTCTTCGTGGGTACAAACTTTTAGGTCACACAAAGACCTCTTCCACACATATCCATGGGAATATAAAGGTGTAAGAAGGTATTAGTGGAATAATATCTTGTATTCTTCAGTTTAATATAGGATACAATGTGTGCTTTACTATAGGTACAAAAACTGCCATGAATTATTTAAAAATACACACAACAGAGAAAAAAAATATTAATATGAATTTACAAGGCTATATCTGTCTTGAGATGCAGCTCTGGACTCTTCAAATGTATCTTAGATGAGATTTGAGTCATCTTATATAAGTTGACACTAAAATAGAGTTTCGTATTATGTATTCCATGAACAAGTATAGTTCTGTAGGTATATTCACCCCTTCTTTGATATGAAAATGTAGTTTATCAATTCGATGTGTAGGTTGGTTTAGATTTCCCTGTGTGTCCATCCATTTGTTCAGGAGTTCACAATGGGTGCATGAGAGTCATAGATGTGCTTCTGTATGTCTCTCACGTGGGCACGACACACTTCTTAATTATTCTCTTTTCAAAATGGTTTTATTCTTGAGGGATGTTAGAGAGAAAGATCTTTACTCATGTATAGGTTCATCTTACCTCATACAGTTTACTAAAAGTCTCACAAGAGATTATTAAATATGTAAGTATCATTAAATAAATTAAATATGAAAGTTATGAATAATTTTAAGAAATTCAAATTTAAACAGTCTCTTAGTGACACCACTTTCGGTGAGTCATTCTATTGGTGAGTCTTCATGTCGGTGAGACATCATTCAGTGAGTTGTCTGTCAGTGAGACATCAGTCAGTGACTCTTCTATCAGTGAGAAATTTTTCTGTCGGTGTTTCAATCCATCTATCAGTGTCAGTGACCCATACATAGATAATTTCAGATGTTTTTCTGTCTTAAAGTAAAACAATGTCATAATGTGTTAATTCTGATAGTTACACAGAAATAATTAGTTACATGCTGACTTAGAATTAAACAAATAAAATTAGTAATATGATTGAAATGATATGATATTCTAATTAATCAGTGACATTATTTAGGATCTGTCATGAGATAAGAGATATGTAAAATATAAGAGATATTTGAAGTGTGATTAAGAAAAGATTTTTGATAATGAGTTAGGATATATTCTATAATATATGACATGATTTGTGATAATTAAAACCATTATAGTTAGATATTGTGGCAAACAATCTCTTATGGGTCAACAATATGGTTGTGACCAATAGAATTTCAAGGAATAGGAACTAGAGTTGGTAAAAATGGCCATGTGATCATGGTCACACCAAGGACGTGAACAAGGTGAATTTATATATTTTATTTGAAAAACATGGAGGCCTTTTATAAGAATTTTGACATCTATAGGGGATTGGAATTGGTTTGTATTGGGTTTCTAATATAGAAGATTAATTTATGTGAAGTCTATTGTTCTTGTTGATTTGAAGGGTGTTTTTATTAGATAATCACTATACACCTTGTAACATCACCCCCCATTCAGGAAAACTAAGTCGTTTCTAGACTAGAGAGGTTTTGTCTAGGACATGAGGCATCCCCCCTCATATGTTAGAGGTTGTTGATAAGTAGTGTGGTCAAGAGTGTAATCAAGGAGAGAATATACCCCTGCATCAGAGATCACAATATCAACAAAAAAAAACTTCTTTAATGACACATCAGGGTATGTGGAAGCAATACCACACACCATGCTATATAAATTGTAAGTACATAAGAATACATTCATATAGACTCATGGTCATTCAAACACACAATAACTAATATAACACTGGAGAAATCATAATTACAAATAAATGAAATAAAAGATCAATTCTCTACTGTTATTCTCGAACCATACCTCTTTCATCTCCCCATTCCATCTATGTTATTTAACTGGATGACCATTCTGGGTCCTCTACCCATCCTGAACCTTCTATCATTTAATATCTTACTAGTAACCCATATTCTAAGTTCACCTAAGTAGTGTGTGAGTAAAACATAGTAGGGAACCACCAATATGGACAAATATATGATCAGTAATTCAGGGTGTACACATGTGATATTCATAGAATAATAAAATTCATAATAATAGAAGGGTAAATAAATAGGCATTTTATGTCCATGGGTTCTAACTGACCCCCATGATTGACTATACCTACTTAGGATAGTGCTGGATTGTTTTTTCACACAAGATGTCTTGACACATAATCATTGGATCCTAGGTATTATTATATGAATCCAATATTCATCAAGATTTATCAATGATTTCTAGGGGGAATCCTTGGAAATCAATAGTTAATATGCATCATTACCAATTCTTAATTTGTAATCCTAGCTAAAAAATAGTTATAAAACATTTTCATTGATACCTAGAAGAAAATACTAGGAAATCTAGAGGTCATTAGTTGTAATCTCATATTCATAGGAAATCCATATAATCATTAATGGTAAAATCCAAGGTGATATCCTATGAATCCATTCATAAAGACTCGATGGTGGTACATCCCTCCTGTATAATCTCGTACAACATATCTCATAAAGGGTTGATCATATAAAGAATTCCTTATCACTTAATCATTGTAAAACTCTCAATTTTATGATATATCCTCATCATTATAAAAAAACTATTCTCACAATATCAATCCACTTTCTGAGCTGACACCTAGAATTATCACTACCAAATCCTTTATTCACCCTTTTGTTATATCACTGGGGAACCCTTAAAGGTTCCATAATTCACATCATATCATAGAAACCCACCAGAGGTTGTATTATCCCATTATTATATTTCAGGTCAATACCCATCGATTGAAGGGAATATCATCTTTCATTGCTATCACTATCATAACACATCCTCACATGCCTCATAATATAAGTGTCATTAACATTGGTCTTAAGAGATGCCAAATTTCCCAGCTCTCTACGTGAGATATCATAGGTTAGTTTTGTCACCAAACCTATCACAAATTCTCCACAAGGTTGACCCACCTAGGTAATTACAACTCAATGGGAGAAGAATACTCTACCTATTTTTTTCTCAACTAACCTGAAGGATCTAAGTTAACACAGGGTTCTCGCATGGCCTAAATGGGATATGGTCCTCAATTAATAACATTCATCTACTTATGTCACTAAGGAACCCATATAAAGTAATGTAATTCTCAATTAGTTAATTTGGTTTCCATATATCATGGGATTCATGTACATCAAGGCATAAGATATTAAGAACGGACTCAACCATCAAAAACCAGGGTATCAACTAGGTCCATAGTGGCCCTTTCTAATAACATTTGATTCATTAGGGTCCACCATGTCATGGTCCCCATGGTGGCATGCTTGAAATAAAATTTAGCCACAGGTCCACCTGTCATCACTCTTCTATGAAATCAAGAAAGCAAATAATATTTTGATCTTCAATACACATCCAAGTACATCTCCTAAAGATGTATAATCACTCAAAAACATGACCCTAATTTTTGTTCCCAAAATGAACCTCTCATCAAATCGAAAAAATGAAATTCCCCTAGAATTTCACTACATGAAAAGGGATACAGTTTTATAACATATCTACCATAACACTTATTATCCTTGATTAGTCTTGATGGCCTTTCAATATTTTTCTTTAACCCATCCATGTCACTATATTTATATCTAAATCACCACAATCCACTTTGGAATGAACCAATATTCCACTGCGCAACTCCCAACATGAGGTACACTATACATGATAACCCAAGATAATCCTCATCATCATTTCTAAAACACTCATATAGTTATACCTTCATACATCTATCTTGGTACACCAAGGTGTCTTTATTGAAATCATCACTAAACCTATGGTTCTTTCCACCATATGTCTCCACTCAAAAAGAATGATTTTAATACATGGTTCTACCTCGCATCAAAATGACCTACTAAAACATTATTAGTGGTCTAATGATATGATCAATGTGTCTGGAATCACACTCCACCATATTATTTGTAAAATAATAGGTCATAACTCCAATGGGTGATCCTTCTCAAAAAATGATGGATGAACCTAAAAATATGCTATCTCATCACCCAATTGCTACATCTAAACTCTCGAAGGAACTTGAGATAATTCAAACACCAAAAATGATGTCCAAAACCGAATCTCCGTGTAATTACTTGGTGGGACCAAAAACCAATTTCACTATACATCATACTCTCACCCTAAGAATCCACACATCATTGATCTAACTAATCCTTAGATCACATCAAAACCATCATGAGACTAATTCCAATTCATAAATTCTGTCAAATAACTCATCAATATCTAAAAGATGATATTTGATATAGCACCTGATAGTTTAGATTCACCAGGTTAAGAGTTTCCCATATTCACCATAACCGTCCAATTCACAGTTTAACTCATCCAAAATAATTACTATGTGAGTTAATTCCTTCATATCTTACATTCTATCCATTACCACATGTGATAATTAAACATGGATGTCCAATTTATACCCATGCACCAATATATATTAACAATAAAAATACACTAAATTTCACTTGTAATGACATACACACCATCCAATAACCAATGGTGAACTACCCACAAATTTGATTTTCTTAGAACTCTCCTCAATCACAACCTCAATAGTATCCACTATCAAGACTCTCGCAAAATAAATTTTGAGGCACACACTTAGGTTGACCGTATCATGACACCCCAATAAATCACCACTCTCACCTCTCACAAGAGAATAATATATTTTTCCTATTTCATTAAAAAATTGGACAACCTTTCCCGCAATAATTTCATTGAATCCATGAATCCTCGTCCCTTAGATAGCCACTCACTACTTCAAAACTCAATAGAGAACATATATATATAACCTCTACTACATTCATTTCATCAAAACCCAATGGGTGTACACTACTGTACTACTCGATCAGATAACTCAATAAATAATCCCATGAGTCACATCTCATTTAATCAAGGAAAAATTGACTAATCACTTACCATGATCCCCTTAAATATCAATAACATCTATCCAAAAGCGCCCTCTACCCTCCTCCTCAATATTTGGGATTTGACAAATACCGGTTCGATCACTTGACTACTAATCATCTAGAATAGATATTCCATAATTGAAAGCCTCTTTTAGTGCTCTAAATATCCTAGATACAACCATAAAAAATCATAATTTTCATTGTCCTTAGGTTCCACATGAAAAAACACCAAGTTCAGGCATCCTACTGATCTCTCTCTCCAAAACAAGCCTTTGATAGTAATGAACTAACACTTTATGTACTCATTAACTAAGATCCCAAAAGATTACCCATACCTAAACCATATAACTAGTAGAAAATTTATTTCAGTAAATTCATATATTTATTTTTATTTCCATGCTTCACATATCTAAATCACTCACAAGACTAGGCTATCCCCTCTCTTAGATTACCACTACACATAACATCTCACCTGAATCATAATACTCGTCATGTAGATATACTTTGTTGCATCTCAAATCACTAGGATATGTCACCTAATATATAAACCATGTCTAATTAGGTCACAAATCATTGGACACAAATCTTAATACTCATCTCAATATCACATGAATACTCATGTTCAATGAAAAAACTAAAGATTTCTATATATATATATATATATATATTAATATATATCATAAATCTATTTCCAATTCCTCAGAATAGTAGGGCACTGATTCTCACCAAGCATCCAAATATGAGGATTCCACTCAAGATTCATGATCTCATCTCTGTATATTTATATTTGTAAGGATATATTCCTACAATAACTTCTATGAAGTTTTACATAGAAACACAACTTAGTTAAATATAATGAAACCAAAAATATATAAAAAAAATAATTTATAGGTTTTTATAGAAACATTAAATAACTTGACCTATTTTCTCCCAAAATATGAACCATAACAACCCATTAGTTTTATATTACTATGGTATCCAATGATAGTAGTAGCAAAAAATGTATAACTATACATCCCTTATAAGGGGGAATGCATTGTTTCCATCAAAGAGTATCCCTCCATAGAATCCACATGACCTTTCATCAGAAAAAATATACCATGGTAATGATTTTTTGAATTATACCAACAAGTTATATGAAAAAACACCATACAATTTGTTTTTGAAATGTTAAATCACTAAACCCACATCATTATTAATATAAATCAATCACAATTAGGCATATTTCACATGAAACCTGTGCACCAAATTGTGTATGTACATTGGACCTTTTATAGTAATACATGATCCAGAAACCATAAATAATACATCTATAAAATCAAATACATCATACTAGATGGAATTATTCAATTTTAAATTTAGAAACTAAGAATATTATTTCAATATCTCTTGTAATGTAGATTTTATATCAATAAAATCTGTTTGGGAATCACCAATACAAGGTCTATGAAATGATTTTAATCCATTGAAATTACTATATTATATATCCTAAAATATTATGAAAAAATATGAACATTGGTGCAGACTACGATACCAGTCACATAAAATATCTAATAATATTTTTAGTGTCATACCCTACTACTGGCCACTCAGCAATGATCATACTAAAAAGTCACTACTGGGACCTCATGTACACCTACCCAAATTCCATAGCATTGTAACTAGTAATGGTGATCAAGTTTATTTCCAAGGAGATGTTATAACCCATATTATAGATCATAATTATAAATAAATGTCCAAAAAAATCCATAATGAATCATTTTATTATGTATAAGTAATAAAACACAACATGGTATATCAAATCTAAATTCAGAAGAATACAGTCAAAAAAATCATGATCATGAAAATACATAATGATTGATCACCCAATAGTTTAATTTAAAGTATAAACAAATGAAATAAAATTAAATTTATTTACTAATGTCCCTAGGGTATACCAATCCATCCACTTAATTTTTACAAGATACCCAATAAAACAAATAGATCATGGGAATATACCCAACCTAAACCATTGATTAATAATAATCTTCTAATATTCTCAAGTTCCCTAGCCTCCTGAGTAAGGTGTGAGTATTAGTTGGGAGCCTCTAATAATATCCCATATATAAATAGTAAATGTTGGGTGTACACATTTGATATGCTTAGAATCATAATATAAATAAATAACAAGCCAAACAATAACCTTTTTCAACCCTTGGGTTCTAAAATGACTATGATGATTGACTATACTAGCTTCAATATATTCTAGAGTTTATCTAACCATAAATTGTTATTAGTTGTAATAATTTGATCATAAGAATTATCCAAGGAATCCTATAGTAATCTAGAATAATAACTTATTCATAGGTGGTATTTCTAGGTAATCCATGATCATCAAGTATCACCGCTGATTCCCAAGATTTAATCTCAATTAATCAATAGTTATTAGGCATCAGAACTAATATCTAGAATGTAATCCTAGAAAATATAGTTGTCATAAAGCATCATCCTTGATTCTTACAAAAAAATTCTAGGAAATAAAGACCTAACTCAAAGAAAAAATACCCAGTGGTATACGAAGTATTCATTCATAAATACTCATGGGTGTTATGTACCTCTCGTAATAACTCATGAGACATATCTCAAAATGGTTTGACATCATCCTAAACCTATATTGAAAATATGAGGATGAAAACTCTAGTGAATAGACTATACCTATCACTATATCCATATTTGATCCATAATATAAATTCTATCACTACGGTGACACCGAAAATCATCAATTGACATTCCAACATGAACCCCATCAAGGGTTATTATAAAACTGAGAAATCCTATAAGGTATCGAAGGACACATCACAGCATAAATATCCACAGAGATTCTCATATCCCATTCTTATCTTCTAGGAAAACATCCTTCAGTCTGAGGGACTAATATCCCGATGAACCATCACAATCAAAACAAAACCTCACTGGAATCATAAAATATTCCTCACTAGCAGTATTCTCAAAAGATTTCATAATTCTCATATCACTTTCTAGACCATCTCCAGTCGGTCCTCTCTGAAAACCTATCCCTTAATCTCCACTAGATATTCCCACATAGGTTATCAACACTCAGGGAGGGAAGAATGTTCAACACATGATTTTCTCAAATAGCCAGAAGGATCAAAATAATCCCAAGGTTCTCACATGATATACTCAAGAAAATAATCATCAATTCATCACATTACTCCAATCATAGGTCTATAAGGAACCTATAACAATGGGAACATTATTACATTAGTTTATTTACTTCACACCCTTAATAGATTCTTATATATTGGGGCATACTGTATTTAATCATGTCCTTGACCGTTAGAGGCTGATGGATCAACTAGATCTATAATGGCCATTACCACTAGTATTTCATTCATAGTTATATTATTTAATAAAAACAATTCATATAAATAAATGGTTCAATCAAACATAGAAGAGAAACTAAAAATCACCTATCACATATCAAATGAACAAGATCATATGGGAAATTAATAGGGACTTACAGCATCAAGAACAATGTTTTCCCATTCTATTAAAGCCTGAATAATATTGTACAATATCATCTAATTCCAATGACCATCATATATCCACATGAGGCCCTAAATTATTTTGAAGAGTCCGAGTTAACTAATTATATATAAATAATAATTAATTATGAAAAAAATAATTTTCCAACTTAATTTATGTTGGTAAAAATGTATAATAACTAACCAGAATTACTTTTAACACTCATGAAAACACAAATTGAAGGTCCATGGAACACTCATTCCATCGTCCCTAAAATTTTCCAAAACACATGACGTTTATTCAATCACCAAATATATTTAATTGTTTTATCTAAAAAAATAATGAATAAATATATATAGAAATTCACCTTTATGTGAATGGAATAAAACTTCATACAATTTTTATATTAGTAAATCCTTTATTAATCACATGAAGGCACCCATCTTATTCGAAAATTTATAGTATTATCTGATGGAAATATTCACTAAACCATATGCAAGGTCACCCAATGTTAGTGGTATAAATAAAATAATAAGAATATAGAATAAGAGAGGATAGGATCATCGGGAATCACTCGATATAACACACAAAATACACCCCTTATAATTGGTATATGAAAGAGAGGTCTCGGAGGAACCCTACTTGTATTTCCAGGCATATGGGATAAGAGGAGGGCGTAATATCTTAAGATTTAATGAGGGGGGAAAGGGATACTATTATTATTTTTAACACATAGGGGGAAAATGGATTGTGTAATGAATTTTCTTACACCATGGTTCACCTCCTAGTAGTAATCGAGAATAAACATACCAAGGGTTGTGTTGTAGGTGCCTCATCATTTCACATAGGCAACACACCATAGCTAGTATGACTTATTCCAGAAAAAATTACAAAAGCCATTCAATATGACCTATCTCTCAATATTTTTCACTGTTACATGCATAATCTAGGACCAACTCTCCCAATATAGGAATTTGGGCTTGTATATTTCCCATATCGAGCACCCTTCTAGTACCATTCCCTCACCGAGGTACTATGTTATCCATGTGTGGAATTTATCTCTCAACCATGGGGTCCACCACACCGTGGTGGCACGGTTATAGAAAAAATCAATAATATGTCCACCTGATTTGAATTATGTATCTACTCAATATCCCATAAAAATATCCAAGACATTATAGACATCAAAAAACATACACTCATGATTTCTAAACACATAATAAAATATTCTGAATTATGATTATCAAAAGGAACCCATATCCATGATCAAAATATACAATTCCAAAAAAAATTCCTCATAAAAACTGACATGGTTTTATACCATACCATTGTGTGTAGGTTGATGGAATTATGAAGGGTGTTTCTCCTAGAGATAAACTATATAGAATTTTTGGTTCTCATATTTGTATTGTAATGAATAATATAGAGTAACTTGAATCAATACATCATGCACATTAAAGGATTTAATTTGGATACCATATGGGTATTTTAATATCTAGTTGAAATGTATAAATTAAAAAGAAATAGAGTGGAAGTTGATAAGTTGACCTATCCATTTTTTGGAACCATACCGTATAACTAAAATTTCATGTTTGAGTGTATAAATTATAGTGAGTTCTTCCTAAAATAAGAAAAAAAATATTTAGGAACATAAATGTGTGGAATTCAAGGTAGTACTAGAAATTAGTGGAGGAGATTAATATCAAGATTAAATCTTTGAAATATTTATAGAAATTAAGTGCATAAAAATTTCCTAATGAGTAAATAAGAATAAGAATAAAGAGTTTACTACTGTGAAAAAAAGTGAAGAGCATCACTATGTCCAAATAAGTAAGGATAAAAAGTTTTATTCCAAATTAGAGTTAGAAGGAAGATAATAAGAATCCATTACTTCTATATTGAAACCAAGATGAAATTCTAAGAAAGGGTTAGAAAATAAATGTCAATGGGGAGTTATTGGATCTTTTTTAGGATATTTCAAAAGTAGAGGAAGGATTTTCCATGCCTAATCCTGAAATAATTATGGTACTATATATGGTAAATATCAAAACCCATATATAAACAATAATAAAGTAGAGATCAACAAAACCCAAATATATATGAGGAAATAATTATTGTGATAATATTTTCTTGGAATGTGTTTTCTATGTTGTAATGATTTCTTTATCAATGATCAAAGAAGATAATTTAAGGGAGTGAACCTTGTGTGGTAGTGAGCTAAAACAAAACCATTATAAGGGTATTAGCCATAGGTTGGGGTGACCAAGCCTAAAACTGCTCTAGATTAGTGTAGTTAGTGGACTCCATTGAATTAATACATTTATGATTTTAGGATCCTTAGACTATCCTAGTCTATGTGAAACATTTAAAAATTCCTATCTTCCAAATGATTTTAATCCTATATATTCTGTATGAAATCAATTGGTAATAGTGGGTATATATATAATTGAAAATACTACTAAAAGATAAATTAAATATGGATAAACATAAAATCATCAAATAAACTAGAGAAAAAGAGATACCCTACACATTATGTGGTCACGATTGGTTAAGGATGTGAGAGTTTAAAGATAGTTCTTAATTGGATTATGTTTTCGTACAATAATTCTCCCCCTCTTAGGGAATCTCCCTCTGAAGTACCTTATGAGTATAATGTGTTAGTATATCAATAAAATATACATTGTATAACATATAGTATATATTTTGATTATAAAAGCATACATATATACATGATAACTAAATGGATGATCAAATATAGTACAAGAACACAAACTGATGTAATATAAATGAAGATCCAACCAAAATCCTTGACCTTACCATAGACTCATCTTTATATCCTCATTGAAATTTCTAGCCTCACCTTCTGATACTCATTTTATTTCTCATCTTATATGAAAACCATGAGATCATCATACATACTCATGTTCGCATACAAGCCATGACAATAAAACTCATTTGGGAACCACAAATGACCTCCCTCCTAAAAACTATCATATATTTCGTGGATTGTACTAAATGAAAAGTAATACGTAACATCACATAAACAAAAAATTAATCTAATTGGGTTCTCATCAAGGAATCATAATGTATGATATATTCCTATTATAGCTAGTATTAAAATAAGACTATGATCCCATTGTATAAATACAACTAGAGGAAAAATGATTTATCTCTACTCATATCATCCATCAGAGAGAACGGTCTACCTCAATATCATCCCACATGGGTGAATTATTCATCACACATATTCAAGTCAACGTGATTGATACATCATAGAATAATATATTTGGGGAATAATACATGACCAACAATAACTATGTGTGGAAGAGGAACCAAAAATAAATACGTTGAATGAGGTATCTATAGGTGAATGAGATATCACCTCAAAATAGTTGTAGAAATGTAACATTTATAGTTGAATGATATATATACTTAGCAAAAAAAATTATGTACAGAAAACATATCACCAGATGACTGATCTATCACCAACACAACCTTTAATAATTGAGAACTATTTATCATTAAATATGACTATATGTGGGAAATATACAAGTTCAAAAAATACATAAAATTATACATCGTTATTGAATGAGGCAAAACCCATCAGATTTGATGAATAAAGGGTCATTGTCGAGTGAATGATGCATCACCCATTAACAATGGTGGTAAATGGGGGACTAATAGAAAAATAACTTATATCTAATATATAATTTCTTAGGTGAATTATCTATCTACAATTCATATATCTTGAACTAGATTATCTTTCATTGACCACATAAAAGGAGAATATTCCATCACTACAAGAAGCACAATTTTAGTGACTGACTAATCACTATGAACTTGAACATATATAGACTAATAATTTCTATATTAAATGTGTAATAACCCTTGTAATTGGTCCTAAGAACACAAATTCTTGGAAGTATATCATTCCATTACATAGTACACTTAGTGACCCTATATGAAGATAGACCTACCTTGATCAAACCTAAGATCTCATTTTACTACCCATCACACATTAAAAATTACATAGAGGTAGAATTCAAACATATGTATCATCATATTGACTAACTTACCACTTATCATAATGAACACATGGGTTTCCATTACCAAGGAACACCCATGAAGGTAGTATAAGGATATAAACATAAGTACAGAACTAGAAAAATTATCATAGTTCTATTCCCAATGTATTTTTCCATTTTCCAAAGGTTTATAGGAATACATGTCTTTATAATCAACACATAATGTTTAATGGACCTACCAAGATATTGGAATCCCAAATACTCATTCCAAAGACAAGAAAACAAAATTTACCTCAATACTAGGTCATTCTCTCATGCCTTATCAAGCCCATATCTATTACATACAATTTTGTAAAAAATAAATAGAATAAAACCTAGCCTCTACTATAGGTGAGAATAACATAATATTACATGACACTCCTAGGTCACATGATCCATAACTCAATTATGGAAACACCTAATAGATCCATATCATTATAACCAATCCGCTCAAATAGGTTGAGTATCCATCACCAACTAAATAATGAACCGATAACTTCCATCTTCTTAATGGTAGTCCCTCTGAACACCCTAGCCAACCTCACATAGGGTAAACCAATGAATGGAATATCGAGTGCCAATTTCACCTACTTATTGACACATAAAATATATATAGTATTTAGACAACTCTATAAAATATAATTTTAGGGACCACTAACCTTTACCATGTAGTTATCCCCTAAAAAATTATCCTCTACCAATTCCCTACCTATTCCATTACCATACTAGTGATCGATCACCTGAATGAGGTCCCATCTCTACCAATAATCCTATTAATTCATTATAAATTCATCATAAATAATTAACACCATCAATTCAATTATTAATTCCTCATGTATAATTTTGGAATATATCATGAGCTGATAAAACGATTCCAATATCCTATCCAATAGAGTGCATTCCAAACCAAACACATTACTGAGGACACTATTGAGAAATTCCCTAACATGTAGAGACATTTAATTAACTTAATTAAATTAAATTTTATAAATTTAGGAAATTTTATACCACAAGTGAAACCACATATTACATAACACGATCATCCTCTTGTATCATACTTTATCCAAGCACTACTTAATAACCATCTTTTTATCCCTATCCCAAAAAACTCTATTGGAATTGAAATTAAATCCCTATCTCCATATCACTAAAATCAGAGTTCTAATAATAATAGGAAAATAAGATTTAAAATTGAAATCCCAAAAATGAAAAAAAAACAACTCTCTATTGGTTCTGGAATCTACTAAGCACTGGGTGCACCTACACCAAGCACTCAGTAAACTCAACTAGTGGTCCTTCTCCCCTAGTACCCCAGCAGTTACCTAGTACCACATGACTGGATACCCAATTTCTCATTTCATCCACCAAACTATTCTATTAGGTATCCTAAATCCCTAAAACACTTTTAGGGTCCATTACACCCAATATACCAGTAGAAAACATCCATTCCAAAATTAAAAATATTCCTACCAATGCATATTCAAGATTAAAACAACGAAATATCAAATCAAAACCAGTAATAAATCCATTGTAACCTTTCATTTCTCTAGATCCATAGGTATGAATAAGCCTGGGTTATTAAAACCATCCCACCATAACACATTCTATCCTTGAGAGTACACCATGTGCATCTCTAAAAAACTTCATCAATCACTAATATAATACTCACATTCCAATACTAATCTCCCATTAGTAAAGAACATGGGGATAATACAACTGAACTAGAAAGATGCCTAAATCTTTTACTCGTCCTACTATAACCCATCATAAATAGTTATCATCACCTAAATGATGTGAATAGTTCTATGTCGAAGTAATCATTCTCAAAATAATGTGAAACATGCTAAATGATACACCAATGCATCAATTACATATACAAATCCAATGGTGCTCCCATCATGTAACCAACTTCTTAAACCAAACCCATAGTACAACTCTTAGATAAATTCATAGATTTCCAACTCACTGATGCCATACAATAATGGATGACATTTCTGGTCTATACAAGACCATCACCCATTCAGTTCCATACCCAAGCATTTCTTAACAATTACCATTAAACCTAACAGTCCTACACTTGAGACTATACATATAACAGAAATCCATAATTCATTTTAATAGTTATAACACATCCTTAAAAGAACCAACATACCATAAACCTAATAACTATCCTAGTTTTCTTCTTGAGATAGATACTTAATCATCCCACATAGTCATTTCCTGTAATGACCACCCATTAGCTACCTAACATACAAAATTTAAAGGATTATCTTCAAACAATACCCATATATATATGTATTTTCTATTTACTAAACTAACCCAACAACTTTGATCTAGGAACTTATGTAAAATAGAAAACACCCTTGGGATGGGTCTATGAACATGTCACCTTTGACATTTACCTCGATTCTTCCTAGATGAGTGTCACACTCTCCGAAAATCTAAGAAGTGAACCCCAATATAAAATATATCTTGTTCCCACTCAATGGGAACAATACTACAGAAAATACAATATTAGTTGGGTGTTGAAAGTCATGATCTCCACTCATTTAATCTTGGTAGACCAATCCCATGAGTCACATTCAATGGTTTGTAAAATCATAGTTATCAATGCCAACACCACATAATTTATTCTATGAACTGAAATCACCACACCAAATCTCAACTGACTCACAGTCACATAACTCTTATATTCCATTTATCCACTAAACACACAATATTCATTCTATAGATTCCCCATATCATCAGTACCCAACCTATTAGGGTTAAGGAAATTTCACAACTCATATGAAATCACACCCATCCACCTATACACTCTATATATAACAGAACCTAATATTCCCCAAAACACAATCTATATTCCAAAAATGGACACAACAGATCACTTAAATGACCTAGAAATATCAATGTGATCATAATTTTCTTAAACCCTCTGTTATTTCACAATCACTCTATAGATACTACATCTAACACACTAGTCTTATAACAAAGATATGGTTTTCACTATTTAATCATACCCAACTATCCTTAGATAAAATATTTTCATAAAAACATAATATAGAACATGAAGGAATATCACCTTTACCCATTCCTAATATAATATAATTTTTCTCACACCTTTCTACCAACACATCACATTTTATTAATTTACAAGTATAATCATTCACAAAATTCCATTAGATCCCCATGACACAACTCCAAGATAAAAGAGAGAAATTAGGTTCCCTAGGCCCCATGATGACATATAGACACCTCTCATGGTCATATTTCCATTCAGGTCATAAGGGACTAAGCCCACATCCCCTATTATCCTAACCAATATACTAAGTATGTTTCACGTTCTATCATGATGCATTGATAACATCATTGTGAATAAACCAATAAGTGTTATGTGATATTCACCACTAAATTTCCTAATCTCATATATTTTAAAAAAACATACTATTTTTCATATCACATAGTCCATCATGGATGATCAAACCAATTCCCCACTTACTCATCATTCCCTAACCAAGATTTGCTTACATCATCCCACATAACTTATATATTGAGAAAAATATCGCTATAAATTTTCACTGAAAAGAGTTGTTTTAATGGGCCCTCTAAATGGAGCATAACTTCCCCCATTTCCCAACCATTTCATATCCATGTAGGCATATATATCTATGCTACCCAACAATTCCATTTGAATCCTTCCATCATGAGTCATATTCCATCAACCGATGGTCTGTATTTCTAA
This sequence comes from Viscum album, assembly GCA_963277665.1. Lineage (NCBI taxonomy): Eukaryota > Viridiplantae > Streptophyta > Magnoliopsida > Santalales > Viscaceae > Viscum > Viscum album. The sequence continues at coordinate 920,285,414 of OY728131.1, forward strand.
TCAAATAGTTATCCAATATTCTCATAAATTTTATATGTATTACATCTCACAAACCACCTTTTGTGCCTTCATTTAAAATAACTAAGGTATCCTTCAAATTCACATACCATATATTCGATCACACCACCCATGAATTAATCCCATCACGTGATGAATATACTCATGAATCTCACTTCTAATGAATGGATGTGCCTGTTAAAAACCCTCAATCTTGGGATACTCTCAAAATTCACAATTTATCTGACTAAATTAAATGAAATACACCCAATTATTATACTTAAACACTCGAGTCACCATAAAACTGAGTAAAAATAATTAACACTATAATCACCCAACAAATTTGTGGATCATACCTATATAGGGTATATCTCAAAAATAACCTATGATTATATATTCTTTAAACATTAAGGAAAATCATATTCCACCACCAGTCCAAGGGATATCATTAATATCAGGTACTCTCAAACCCATAATACCAACCTTAAGGTTATCATTGAATTCATATTATCACATAATAATGTGAAGGAAGTAGTAACAAACATGCATCACTACTCCATATACACTCTATGATACAAGGGTCACATATCACTTTATCGTGACTCATAGACAACTTACCCACTTCCAGTTCAAGTACAAAATATATATTTCTCTATAGAAATGATTATTATGAATAATGAAAAACCAACTACCATGATCCAGTTGAGTATGGGAGAACACCATATACGTGTTTTTGACACTTTAATAATCTATTCTCTCCTCACGGTTAGATTGAAAATAACAAAAAGGAATATGAATACTATGAAATTTTTATTATCTAATTATGATTCATGAAATCATGTCTTATTCCACCTTGTTCCAAGTTGATATATATAAATAAAAAACCAAAAACATCACCCATGGAAAAAATTAGTTCGACAATAAATGTGAAAACCAAGAACAATAATCCTGACTCTTGGGAAATGTGGACATTATCTCATGGAAGTTCTTGATAGGCACAATCTTCCCTAAAAATCTACCAATATTATCTCTACCTACTATATCCAAAATAGTAAAAAAAATAATTAAAATAATTTCTCGAATACCACTTGGTAATGCCCTATCATATACTAACTGAACTATCATAGACTAGTTACGCTATATGACCTCCGGAATTCAATCCCCATAAACAAGAGGATACTAACTAGTATTGAATATTAGATACATCACACAAGGAGTTTCTAACCTCATGTATCCTCATAAACAACAAATACTAATATTATAAATATCGATAATACAAAACACATCATAGTAGAAAATATGCAATTATATCAAAATGAAAACTATATCAAAAACATAACCATGAAATAAAAAAATGTACATATATGGGTCATATAATCATACTTTATGATAGGAACTTAATTCACTGAATCATATATGGTAGAATAATTTAAACTAAATAGATATAAATAATGACCCAACTGAAATACTCAAACTCATCCTCAAACTCATCCTCATACTCACTTCAAACTCAGATCCACATCCCTGTAAAGCTACCCAGCCTCACAAACCTATACCTAGTCAATTTCCTAGATGTATACAAACCATGATATCTAAACACAGACACACACACAACCATGTTTATAGGCTGTGATCATAAAAATATTTAATCCACCACTAAAATATCCCAAAAAATGGATATGTGTGTGCATATATATATTGAATGAAAAGTAATTACAAACATTATATGAGTACATAAGTTACCTCATTGGGTAATCATGAATCCACCCTAAAAGTAAAAAATACCTACTTTGAATAATACAACAATGGAATGGTGGTCCCATAGTTTTAACACAACCAGAGTGTGAATGATCTATCATCACTCATATCATCAATCTAGGATCATAATTCATGGGTGAATGATGCATCATCAAAATTCTAGCTATGGTGAATGATACATCTCCAACATACATATTAGATGAAATATATATCATCATCCATCATTATATCTGGAAAATGGACCACAAATAAATATGGTGAATGAGGAATTACATGGTAAATGATGCATCCCCATAAAAAATGTGGGAAAATTATGCATCCCCAAATGAAGGATATAAAACCATACTTAATTAATAATGGGTGAATGACGTATTACTAGGTTAATGGTCTATCATTAAACCACTAATTAATAATGTTGAATTATGTATTATTGAGAATAAACCTAGGTGGAATATCTATCACCACATGATAAACATGGTGATCGATATGTCATCGATGAACGATGCATAACCCATCAACAATTATGGTGAATATGAAATGGTTAAGGGAATGTAGAATCACCCATTAAAAAAAAGTAGAAAATGAGTCCTCCCTAGGTGCATGAGGTGTCAAAAATTAAAAATATATAAGGTGAATGATATATCATAGAATATATAAAATGAGAATGACATTTCAAAAACTTATATATCTCAAGGTGGATTATTTACCGAAGACCACATGCTTGGAGAACGATCCATCACCACAATCATTACAATTATAGTGATTAATTAATCACATTGAAAGTAGAAATATCAATATATATGATATCATTTGTAAATGTATAATCACCCTAGGAATCGATACCACTAACCCAAATTCTCACTAGACTACTCACACAATAATATAGTGAAATTAGTTATACTACATCAAGATTGACCTCCCATGATCTGGTTTAAGATCTATTGTAACTACCTATCTCACATTGGTCATATCCAAGTGACACTTCTCTAACCAACATAGGGTCAGTAACCACAAGGTCTTTGAAAATTGTTAGTTTAAATCACCAATAAACATAAAGAAATGTCACAAAATGATCATATCATAATCCAGGGACTAGTACACCCCTCATGGTTCCATTCCATAGGTATTTTCCACTTCCCAATGCTTCATATCCATCAGTTGTCATGTTATCAAGAGATAAGGTTTGAGGGCCACACAATAATCATGGAATCCCGAATCCTCCCCCAAGAGATAAGGAAAGCATATTTAGATTGATCCTAGGTCACTCTATTATACCCTCTCAAGATTTTATCATATATATACAATTCTATAGTAGTAAAATAGATATACCCTAAGTATTAAATCTAGTTGATCAGAATTTATTGCTACACCACACTCGGAGGTCATGATATCAATAGATCTAGATTAAATTCCTCTAGCAGATCCATCAATTTATGACCAAGACTAAAACAAAGGCCATGTATCCATTTATGGATAAATCACAAATCCATAAATTCAAAGAGATTACGAAGAGTCTCACCAACCACCCAAGCCAAACTTCACATAGGATAACCCACTTAAAGTTTCCTCCTAGGTCACTCTCACCAACTTATAAATTCTTACATTTCACAAAATTATATGAACAACCATATAAAAGGTAATATTAGGAACCACATACCTCAATTATGGATCTTTAAACTGATTCCATTCATGACCACAAAATCCCATGTCCATACTAGCCATAAATCTCCTCCATGAGGTCCTCACCTTATTAATAGTTTTTTTAATTTATTATAAATCCATCATAATTATGTAACACCATTAATCATATAATTAATTCCTTAAATATAAATATGTAATATCTCATCGGATTGTGAAATGTTTTCAAAACATCATCCAATTGAGTGAGGTCCATTTCCAACACATCATTTAAAGTATTTCCAACTATTTATATAACATGTGAAATCAATTCATCAAGTGAACTCATTCTGCATTGGTAAAACATCTAAATAAATTAGGAAAATTATGTACATAAAGTGAAATTATTAATAAAAATGTGAGTTTATTCTCCCCAGGACACCTCTATAAAATCCATATGAAATCCATATCATCTCAACCGAAAGTCAGCATAAAATCTCGAAATTATAATATAATACATAGCTCTACCCCATTATAATCAGAGGGGTCTGAACAGAAATGTAAGAGAACAAAAATATGGAATAAAACCAATAAAAATAAAGAAGAAACATTCTCTAATCCACCATGGGATAGGAATCATCAAAGAGGATAGTTAGGGATCAAAAGGTTAATCATATCTATTCTCCACCCCCATATAGATGGAACCATTAAAGGGGATTTAAAATTTAATATAATAAAATTAAAAATATTACCTTCATTAAAAAAAGTGTTTTGGGTTTTATTAGCTAACCAGTGCACATACATTAGCCACATAGTGTCTCACCGAGTACCCGATTCCATGTATCGACCAGCCAATTTCCTGAGACAATTTTTCTTCTCGCCTATCACCCAACCAGGTACCTGATGCATCCCAATTGGGTTTGTGATTTCTCACTACATCTAACGACCTACAATGTTTAATCTCCCAAAATTTCAAAACTTTCACCTAGTCCTTTCCAAGAAAGGTATGACCTCATAATTGTACATTAATACATTCTTAAATTCACTTGTCCATGTTAATTCTAGAATTGGATTGAAAAATTAATATTGTTCTTGGTTTTAAATTACTTGAAAACCAAAATTTCTCTAAATCCACTAGCTTAAACCAATGTTGATCATTAAATGAGGGTTGAATGCATCAATTGGATTGATATGGTTTCACTCTAAGACCTAATCAATTAATATGAACACATTATTTATAAATGAGATTTATAATGAAATTTGTATCCTGGGCTTATGTTAAAATGTACTCTAATTTCACCATACATTACTCAGTAGTATATATGATCAAGTGATACTTGATTTTTATAAAAGTGTTTTCAATGATGTAATAGATTCATTTTATATATTATATCACTCGAGTTATCACATTTAATTAAAATACGAGAACATCTTCAACACCATTCTCCTCAACCTATCTACTCTTTTGTAAAAGTTGTGTATAAGATTATATAGAGGAAACATGTTTAGATTCTGTTATACTAAATGATATATAATCATGTTTCTATATTTATCATTAAATAAACAAACATATAATATTTAATTTATCAATTTAATTATAATTCTTATCATCTATCAAACTATCCCAATCAAAATATGTGAATTCCAAAATTCTAGTTATATTATTCCAGGACATAACAATCCTAAATCTATTATGACTCTAATATAACTAATTACTATTTACACTAATCTCATGTAGATTTATTTATAAAAACTTTAATAATTTTTTTATTAACATGTAACAAACAGAGTGTTGTTGGTCTGAGTAGATGGGAAGAGGGGGGGGGGGGTGGATTTCCATTTTCTAAACTAAATGAAAAAGATAACAACAAACTTGAACATGATAAATTAGACAAGGAGATAAATGATAAATATTTTATTTATTATATATTTGATATAAAACATGATTACTCATTGAAATGAACATATCTAATTTATGTAATTATGCATATCAATGATTGAATGATGCAATGCATTAAAGTAAATGGGATATAAAACAAAATAGATAAAGTGTTTAACAATAGCTCATTGTGAGACCCTATATATCTATTCCTCAACATGAGATCTCAATATTATTAATCCCCTGATCTTTTAATTGAAAAAGAAACATATAACTCACAATTGTGTTTTGAGACCAACCTCTTGAACTTCATTAGTATCCAAGGAACCCATACCTCACTTTTGTGTAGTGAGAACACAATGAATAAAAATATTAAAATAGAAAGTTTTTTTTTGGAAAAACTTTAAAAATCTACTTAAAAAATATTATATTGATGATTAAAATTTATGATTAGAGACACGAGTGAATGATAGAAAAAAACCTAGTAGAATGAAGGATAAAGAGAGAAAGTATCTAGAAAATATCATCTAGAGCTTCACTTTGAATAATGAAGTAGGGAAATTTTTTAAAAAATCAGTGTAATACTAAATGGTCACAATGAAATTATTTTATATACACTAAATGGATTGGGAATATTCTATAATTTCTTGGGTGAACTAAAGATGAGGGAGACCACCACAAAGGGAATGTTTACCATAATAAATGCACCATAGAAGCTACTACCACAACCTCACCAAATACCTTGTAGACACAACCATGTTTCCAACGGACTACCTAGAGGAAACATTATGCTATTTCCTCAAAAAACTCTCTTATTATACTCTATCAAGTCATTGGTGGAACTCTCTTAATTTGTGGCGCTTCTACCTTCCCCATCAATTGGCCGGTGGGTCCTCGACAAAAAAGGTTCTACTTCTATTTACCTAGTGTATCCTATACAAGAACAACATGAAGAAGTAAATCCCTATATTCATTCTTAGGAATTCTAATGATATTCTAACCTAATCCCAAGGTATTTAAATATGAAGAGTAATAGTCAAATACATCAATAAAATTTTAAAATATATTTAATTTTTTATTTATTCCGTCAATTAGTATTCCAAATAAACACTTAAACTCTCCTAAATGAAATATTTAGAAACATATGTGAGTGTTTAGGGTTATGAATAAACCATAATAGAGATAGAAATGAAATATAGAGAATATTTATGATAGTAAGTATAACAATATTCCAATGATTTACCAATACTTCATTATTTTATCAATATTCCTTCATCATCCTTTGAAAACTACATCAAGATAGTAAATAATTTTGTCACTTATTTTCCTTACATAAATATAGAATGTTTTTAAAACATACTTTTAATATTTAGATAATGACATAAAAGATCCATGAATTACTTGTTTAACAACTAATCAAAGGAAAATGTTCCATTCAACAATCATCGAGACATCTAATATCATCTTCATGAATTCAGTAAATTACATACCTTAATCAATATTAAAACCTCTAAAAAGATATCATTCATATAAAATGGAACCCTCATTCATTGATCACAAACCTCCATGAAATTTAAATCATGATAAACTCATCAAATTTGGAATGACTAATTTTTTAGATATTGGTCATTCATAGAATACCAAGCTCTTAGTGCATACTTTATACCATTGTGCAACACCTGGTGTTTTTAATAGAGAAAACTACATTAATATCGTCTGTAACACGCAACTCTAAACCAAAACAAACCATGTTTATTTTAATATGAACGTTATAAACTATCCATTAAATTATTAATTAATAATAAGATTAAATAATTTTGGAAATAGATATAAATATTATAATAAATTTATAAATTTATATAAAATAATAACTCAATTTTTAAGTGAGACATATATTTTTTTAAAAATATATTTTCTTTAAAAAAAAATTATTTTTTATGTATGAAAATATTTTATTAATTTTTTATATATTTTAGAAATTTTATTTTAGAAATTTATAATATTTTTTGGAAATATAATTTTGATATTAAAAAAGGGTCATATTTTGGGATTTTTGAAGAAAATATTGATTTTTAGTGAATAGTGAAAATAACAATTTTTGGTAAAATTATAATTTATTTTTAATGAAATAAGAAATTTAAAGTGATGTTCTTATTATAATAATATTTAAATGTAACACACATAAAATTTAGTTATATTTCATTAAATTAATTACATTTAAATCATCTTTATACAATATTTTAATATAAGTTTTTTATAGCTTTGAAACACTATTTTCTGAAAACTGGTTTAAATTTGATAAAGTCTGAACATTTTAACAAGTTAACAAAAAATAAAATGAGGAATGATTTAAGTGAAATATATATAATAATAATCTATAAATTTAAATTTAAATACTATTAATTGTGATTATATTTAATATTTTTATTATAAGTTCATCTTATGCTTAAAAAATGCATTTCATGAAAAAATGATTTCACGACATGTCTCCAGATTTAATTATAAATTAAAATATTCCAATTATGTCAATTAAGTTTCATAAAAATAATTCTATATTTATAATAAGAATAATAAATATTATATAATAATTCAAACTTTTGTTTTGGTCATAATGAATAGTAAAAGTAGTAGAAAAATGTTACCACATTTAATGTTAAAACCAGTTTATAAGGGGTTAAACTAAAGAGGTAAAGGGAATAACATGTTTAAAACAATATAAATTTAAATTTTTGAGATATATATAATCCTTTTATCTCTTAAAATACTTTATTTTTCAATTTTTAAGGCACTTTCATTAAGTGTGACTTCCCATTATTGAATTGTTTTGGGTATTTACTAGAATTCAACTCCTCCCACCTTATAAAATTGCACCCCACACCTATCCTTTATATACTTACAAAACATGTTTTTTGGAGACTACCAACCAAAATACATTCCTTAATTCACTAATAAAGGCATGTAATCATTTTTTATCACAGATCCAATTTAGGGTGGTTTTAGGTGTAAGCCTAAAGAGGTGGTAAGAAGAAGAGGTTTCATTCTTATCCATGCATCTTTGTTTTATTATTTATTACAACAAAATAAAAATAATTATTAATAATGATGATATGAAAAAAATAAGTATCTTCCATAAAATATGTTATTATTTTAATGTAATAACCAAACTCAATATCTGCTTAAAACAAATGGAAAACAAAACCATCATTTTCATGTATGATGGACTATCTTCTCATAGACTCAAGTAATTTTTTCCCCATAATCACCTCACACTAGTTTTTGGAAGACATATTTATCCTTTATATATTTTATTCTTTAAAATTTAATAATTATAGTAAATTAAAATATCATATACATTCTTACCTTACCATCAATTAAAATAATGATTACTTCATTTGTGGGTTTGATAGACTACAACCTCGTGAAGCCATGTGATTTTTTTTAATACAGAATCTCATAGATGGTATATGTATGTGTATTTAAAAAATTAAGGAGATATTTATGACACTATGATAATTATAGAAATATAAAATAACACATACTTTGTTTCCATCATGATAATTTAAAAATAGAATCATTCCTTATGCATGCGTTGAAATTACCGTCTCCAAGATTGTAACCTTGTTTATATTTCAAAACTATCATTAATGAATAGTTTGATTGTATAATTGATGTATAAAAATGATAATTATATCATTATTATTATTATATATATTATTAATTAATATCCCTTGTTACCTTATTCACATTTTCAATGTTGTTTTTGGCAAATGATCCGAACATCATCAAAACAATTAACTTCAACCAAAATTAATATGCAATTTAAATTAGAATGATAATAAATAAAATAAAAGGAATAATAAAAATGAAAAATTTATTATCCATGTAAATAATTTAAATATTTTTATTATTCCATAACATAATGAACATGTATGAAAAATAAGGCTCGAGGAATGTAATCTCTATTATCCACCCTTTTCTTCAGGTTATGACCAATAAATCTCTAACTCACTTTATCGCTCTCTTTAAATTTATGTAATGAATATAAATTATTTATATATGCATCTAAAATATATTACAACATTATTCAACCAACCTTTTATTTTCTAATACATTCCATATTTTCATTTCTCAAATGTACTCATCATGAAATATAAATTGATTGTGATATGAGACAAGATTGTACCCCTCGTTTTCTCTCCATGGGTAATGTTATGTCTTATGATTTAATTTAATTATGTGGAACACATTTATCTTGAACATGTTATTAACGGTGTACCCATATGGTGGTCCAATTTATTTTTTAGTGTTTTAGTATCATGAGACATCATACATGGGATTAATGAGAAAACCTAATCTATTTTTAGAATATTTGCACCATGTTAAATTATGTAGACAGTTATCCTTGAATCATGTTTATGTGAAGTTTTGAATTGCTTCTATATTTGATATGATAACATGATATTATGATACCATGTTCATTTTTGTTATTTTTCCTTGTGTTTTCCCAAGAACATTCAATTTTATGACATCAAGTTATAACTTGGACTCACATTTTATGTTTCATCATCATTTTTATTCCCATATTTTTATTTTTAGCTCACCAATGTTGTTTATGTGTTCCCAAGGGTATCATATGTAGTTTAGGAGGACAAATGGATATAGTATCTCATTATGGATTATGAAATTAGTACGCATTGTTTTATTTTATCTTGATGTATTATGAACCCGGTCTTCAAAAGAGACCATGCCTTATGTTCATTTGGTCGTAATTAATGGATGTTTTTGTTATAAATCCTATAATAATATCTGTGAATGACTTGGGTAACTATATTTGTTATAAAATAAATGTTCTAGTTATCCTATAAAAACTAATATGATAAAACATTAGCGAGAACCCTAGGGTTATGTATAAGGTTTAAAGTAAGGATAAGAGTGTGTATAAGAAAATACCCAGAGATTTTTTTGTGAAGTATAGAGTGAGTGAGTTCCATGAGAATACATCATTTTATATATAAAAAATTGGACGTAGCTCTGAAAAAAGTGTACCTAGGGGTAATAATAATGAAAATTTAACATTCATTAGGGAACAATCGTCAATTAGGGCATGAAAATGGGCATTACTTCACACCTAGTTTGACACTTATAGGGGATAATTTTTAGTAATCTGATAACCCATTATGAATAATTATGAATTATAAGAATAAATTATTATGTTAGAAAACATAATAGTAAAATTACTATGGATGAACAATAATTAAACCTAAAGACTCATTGGTTAGGATGTACTTATAATATATATGTTATTCCATGAAATTTTAAATTTTTTTCTTATGTATATTTATTAGTTAATGCATTGTCGTCTTTTATTCTTCTAGTTAATAGAGGGAAATTATAGAAATAATACCATAAAACAACATGATATTGAATGTAAATATTTTCCAAATTATTTTCCTAATATATGTTACTTGGATATGATAACATCATAGAGGTACTAGATCAACTAGATTAGGTTATGAATAATAACCTCTATCAGGAAAAACTCCTTACTCCTCATAAATATCATGTTGTTGTAGAATATTTTATGTGGAAAAGTAAACCTAATTTTAGTTGACCTTTATATCCACTCATTGAGGAATAATGTATTAACCCTATTGATAATATATTGCATATCCTACAATGATCAGAGAAAGATAATGTTGTGTTGGCTATTTATTGCATTGAGGGGGAAGACGATCAGTGGTGGAAAATGATCAAGAACAGAAACTCCAAAAATGATATTGATTCTATAGAATGTGAAGACTTCAAGAAAATATTTTTCAATATATAGTTTCCCGAAATATTTGACTTAAAATGAACTAGGAGTTCCTCAATTTTAATCAAATGGAATATGAGTATATCACGATGTATAAAGTGAACTTCTTAAGGATTTATGCCATGAGACTGATTTTATCATCAATACTATATGTATGGTCGACCATTTATTTAATTGTATTAAGAAAAGTCTATGGGAAAAAATTTTACTCGGGAATTTTAATATTATAAATGGATTTTCCATTGTTTCCTCAATGTTTTTATAGACATAGGTGACTTTCAGTGATATCATGAGACTAGAGAAAAAAAAAATGAAAAATGGAGTTTTCTTTGGGAGAATCAATAAATAACCCCAATTTAGGAATAAAAACCAAACATCCCCCCTCAAAAAAGTGAGTGAAGAATAATCATTGAAACTATTTGTTGGGAATCATGAGATGTATAAAATGTGAAAAGAGTGGGATGAGGATAATTAGCGATGAAGGGAAATGAAGAAACCCACTAACGTGGAATAAGAAAAGAGTGTTCAGATACACAATCAGCATGTAGTATAGTATATCGAAACTAAGGAACATGAGAATTATGTAATCCAATTCCCTAATTCAAGGGTGTATAGAAACAATGTAACACCCCATATTTTATAAATATAAAACAATGTTTGATAACATGATTTATATGCAACACTTATCCCAAACAAACAATAAATATTTAATTATAACCATCCTAACCTTTTTATTAAATTTTTCGATATTATTAGTTCTAAATAATTTATTATTATATATATATATATATATATTTCCTGATAAACATAAACTTAATTATAAATTATTAATAAATAATCACTCAAAATTTTCAATGAATTTTTGTTCTTCAAAATATGTGTTCTTCAATAAATATTTTTATTCCATTATATAAAAAAATATTATAATTAATTTATAGAAAATTTATTTATTTTTTGATAAAATTAAAATTTATTTTTTCTATCAACATATCAATATTTACTTTGGGTAAATTGTTTTATTTTTTCAAAAAATATTGATTTTTCAGTGAATGGTGAAAAATATCATTTTTTGAAAAATTATCATTTCTTTTGATAAATTATGTAATATTAAAGTCCTAATATTCTATTAATTTTATTTAAAGGTTAAATAAATATTATTTATTTATATTTTATGCAGTTAATTACATTTAAAACATATTTATACCAGATTTTAGAATAAGACTATTTTTAGGCTTAAAAGCACATTTTTTCAGGAAACTATTTAAAAAGAATAACATTTCTCCATTATAAATAATTAAAATAACACCTAATGAAAAATTAATTATATGAATTATTTATATTTTGTATCTTTATTTATTAATTTAAATTTATATAATGAATATTACTAATTATTGATTAAATGTAACATAATATTTTCCTTAAAAATAAATTTGTTTGGAAAACTATTTTCTATTCTGCTTGTGAGATTTATTTGAAGTTAAATTCATAAAAATATATGAATAAATTTCAATAAAATCGTTTCCATATTTTTAATATTAATAAATAATATTAATTAATAAGGTAAACATAATTTCCTCATGAAATGAATAGTAAATATAGTTAATATTTATAACAATGGTAAAAAGAAAAAAATAGGTTAATTTAGGAAAATTAATTTAATAATATATATGAAAAAAATTAACACCAATTGTATAAATATATATACCCATTTTAATATAATAACGAATATTTTTTTGGTACTTTATAAATGATTAAATAATGTTTCTGATAAAAATTAGATTTTTGATTTGTTAAAGCATAAATTGTATTTGGGGTAAAATATTGTTTTCATGAAGAAATAATTATTTTATGAATAATAAATGAATTTATTAAACAAATAATATTTAAATAAAATAAATTAGTTAAATAGTATATATTAAATAAAAAATATAATATAATTTTATGAAGTGAAAATTTAATTTTTACAAGGGTCAGAAAATTATAATTGTATAAAACCCACTATTTATCAATAAATAGAGATTTAAATTTACAAGTAAATTTATAATAATTAAATATTTATTCTAATAAAGTAATTGTATTTTTTAGAATCATTACATTAAAATTATCCAATGGTTATTTTTTCATAATTTTATGAGACACCTGATTTTTTTGGTAAAAATTGAATATAGTATAAGTATACGATTTGTATTATGATATCATAATGACCCCAAAGTTGTGTAATATATACTATATAAGGTATAGATAAAAAAAATATATGTTTAACACTTAAATTTTTTTGATTTTATTTGATTAATTTTATAAAGACTTCAGGAATCCTCCAAAACCAGTATTATATTTTATAATTTTAAAATCATTTCATTGTAATCATGACTCACTTCCCTATCAAAATGGGTAATATTTTAATGCAATAAGACCATGGGATTATAAAATAATTCAAACCACTTCTCTTTGGTATAATCCATTATTAAAACGTGGTAATGTTTTTGGTTTTATTTTTTTTTGTAGAGAGTCCAAAACCTATGTTTGGGAAATAATAAAGAATTGTCTGCTCAGTTCTATTATAAACCCACCCAATATCCCATTCCACTTAACTAGAAAACCATAGATCACATAATTAATTTTTACTCACCTCTATATCATCCTCCCAAGGATCCCCAAAACTCTTGAGAAGCTCCTCAAAATATTTTGGAATCACACTCTCAACGGTTGGGATCTACCTCTATTCTTTTTGTTCAATCACATCTTTTATGTTGTGCCTCTAAATTTCTAAATTTTATTTTTTGGATATTTTTTATAAAAAAATATTACTACCCTTTTGATTTACCTGTTTTGAAATACCCCTTAAACTCCTAATAATCCTCCACCATGAACCATTATGTACACCAGTTATGCTGATGAAATATACTTGTGATTTTCCATACCAAAAGTGAGGGATTTCTCCCTCCACTTTTCAATTCATGAAACATCATTATATTTAACCCTTTTAATGTAAATTGGTTTTTTTCATGAAACTACAATGATCTCCATACTGTAAAATTTATTTAGTAATAATTTTACAACACTTTCCCCCTCTCATTATATCATTTACCGAAGACATAACTATTGTGAAATTTAGTAAGAGATCCTCTCATTATCCTCTTTATTAAAAAATATTAATTATATTTTAAGTATTATGTATGATTATTAATTTTGGTATATGTTTTTTCATATTCCCATTACTTCCCTTATGTTTTCTAAATTATGCGATACCCCTTTCACTCTCATAAATCCCTTCGATTAACATTCATATGCCCTCGTTATGTTGTCAAAATTTCACTATGATCTTCCATGCCAAAATTTTTTATAATGAATACCCATACCCATTTCGTATCATGTGTGTTAACCTTCATAAACATATAATTACTTTATTAGGGAATTATATTTTTTAATCTATAATTCACTATCATGTAATTTAATATGATGAAATATTATCCTAAGTTGAATGATCTATGTGCCACATTTATTCATGTACATGATATGAAAGAAACATGTTGTCCAAAAAATATAAAGTGCTCGAATACATTAGGAAATGTTTTATTCTCATGATATTTTATTAAATGGATTTGGTAGTGAACCTAATCCGTCATAGGAAATTTCCACCTTGTTATAATGTCTTGGAAATTGGAATTCACCTATGTTTATGATGGCATATTTAATGTTATTTCGACATTTCCCATGTCGCCTTTATGTGACAATTCAATACCATGCCTCATTATTCATAATTATTTTCTCGTCCCATTTATATTACATTTGAATTCGCATTGCCTAACATAAAATATTTGCATTATATTATTCATGTTTTATATTCCCTTACAGGGCCATATAGATCCCCTTATCGATTTGTACATAACAAAGTTATCCAATATAGTTTTAGTGGACCTATGATTTCTAAGATCATGTTAAAGTCATTTTCAATAATGATATGTATCCTATGTTAAAGAGGTAATTCTATGTACCTACTCCCAAATACACTATACATATAAATCATATGGGTTTTATTATGTATATTCCTGTATAATAAATCATGAATTTATGTGTAATAAAGACATGAGTTATCATATTTGGTATAAAATGAATGTTTAGTTATTTTGGGATTTGGATTATAAAACTATATTGAAATATATAGGGACAAGTCTAATCATAAGAATGAATCCATAAATATTTGGTAAAGTATAGATTAATTGGTTTCCATGAAAATAAATCATTTTCTAGATACTACAAGTGTATGTGTCTATGATATAGATGTACCTTCGTTTAGCACCTAAAAACACTGTATTGAGCTAGATTTGATCAGGAATTGGTGCATGAAATGGGTCTTTCTACACACCAAGTTTGACACTCCCATGGGATATGATTTAGTTAACAAACCATTATTTAAGGAAGAATAATTCCCTTGAGAGTATATCTTAGGAAATAGATAATGGATAAGTTATATTAAATAATAGAAAATAATATGTTATCTAAATGAATGTAATTTATAAGTTATTCATTTAATGTTATTGGTTTATTGTTTATCTTATTAATAGTTTAAATTACTCATCCCTAATTTTCCATTTATTCTATTAAATGGATAGAAATAGGAGGAACTGATACAAAAACCAATGTGATGGAAAATGTGATTAATTCCTAAATGAGATATTGAACATGATGGTAGATAAAGTAAATATCTTGTGATTATACCAAACCAGCTATTAAAAATCAAAATTTACAACTTTCACACAGTTTAATGTCTATATTCATCAAAAGGAGGAATAAGTATCAATAAATTTAAACTAATAAAGATGAAAATAAAATAATAACCAATTACTCATCTATCAAAAATGTAGAATGGGTCACTTATAGAAATTCCATAAAATAACTCTAAGGTTTTCTAAGTGTAGAGAAATAGGGAATAAAGTATCTAGTTTCCATAAAAAAAATACGATATAAGGGAATAGATTACATCATACTACACCCCTTTGTTTTTTAATGTCTTAAGTATGAAGAATATGGGAATTATATGATTAAATACCCAAATCCATGGGTCAAATCCTAGACCAAGGAAGGATATATTCTATTGAAATAATTATAGTGTAAGGATTAAAGAGTTGATTTATTTGTATTTGAGAGGTATGTTGTAGAAGTATTATATCAATGAAATTATAGATATAATAATCATAAAAAATCTTCGGATTGGTCCATAGTAGTTTTTATTTTAATGATTTGAAATATATGTATAATGGTACTGATAACCTATAAAAGTGATTTACTGATAAGGTTATTATTAACCCCTAATATTTTTCTAATGTGGGAATAAATGTAAAGAGTCTTCGAATGATATGTATAAGGATAATATGGTGTTTAAAAGAATTTATACCAATATTTATGTTCTATGTGATGGAAGCATAACATGATTAAGGTTATTTTTGGGAAATATATTAGATGATCACATATATTTTGATTTTGTAGTGATTTATGATATTTTATTAGATTTTTTATTAGGATGAGTATATATATCCATTAAGTATAATATATGGGAATATTTTAGAATAATGATAATATGTTTTTGGATGTGTAATATTAAGTGTATGAGACATCCTTTTAGTTTAAATCATTATTTAATGTTGAGGTTAATAGTGTTATTTGGAATATATGGGTATTTATTTAATGAAGGATCTTTGTTAAACAATTGAATTTTCTTTGAATTTCAAGAGTTAATATATTAATGTTTACTATTTTTATCAATTATCTTTACGTATTCTAAATTTTTTTTATATATTAAAGACAAGTGGAATAGTTTTTTATTCTTTAGTGGATTATGTGATTAGTTATAAGCTTATTCTAGAGCTTCAATCATTAAAAAATTCATCTTTAGTACTCATTGTTTGGGGAAAAGATGTTATTTAAGTGGAAATTAATGAAAAGAGGAAATTATAAATGTCATAAAAATACATTTCCTTATATTAAGAGACTATATGTAAAGTAATTAATCAACTTTGGGAAAATAATCAGGAAAAAAATTATCACATTATGAATTGATGGTCCTTTCCCCTGTCTTAGATTTATAGTTTTGTGGTCATTGAATTTCTACTGAACATATCCTCTATCACATACTATTAGTTCTTGGGTGTTAGTTTTCTCCTCCAAAACAACTTTTTCACTTCTTACTAATATTATCCCACTTGGAAACCTAGTTATTTGATGACCTTCAAACATTCATTTCTATCATTTCAATCAGATGTTTTTAACCCCATTTATGAAGTAAGTTTTCAGTAAAAATATTTTCAAGGGTCAAATTTTTTTTATCAATATCAAGTTTAAATTGGGAATATTTAATCTATTAAAGGATATGAAAATGTAAGAACCTGAGTTTTTAAAATAGAAAACTATGTTCTATAGTGTATGTGACACACAACACCAAACCTAAACAAATAATGACTTTTTAACATGTATATTTTAATCTGTACATTAAATTTTCATATATTAGTTAGAATAACTACTTTATGAAATATGTATATATGAAAAAATAAACAAATATTTATTGATAAATTTCTAGTAAATAGTTGATCGGTTTTCTGTAATGTCTTTTTGTTCTAAAAAATAATTTTTCATCAAAAATGAATTGTATTTATTTTTGTGAAAAATATTATATTTATTTTTTTGGACATTTATAAAATTTATTTTAAAAAATTAAAAGACATTTTTATATCATTATATCAATATTAACTTTTCATTATATTTTTGGATTTTCCCTAAAATACTACCTTTTCAATGAATGGTGAAAATTACAATTTATATATAAAATTATCATTTCTCTCAATAAATTAAGTTAAATAAAATTCCCAATATTATTTTAATATTTTTAAAGGAAACATAAATATTCATTGGTTATATTTAATTAAATTAATTACATTTAATTAATATTTTAATGGATTTTATTATAATTTTATTTTTTTCTTAAAAACTCAATTTTCTTAAAAACTGTTTTAAATTGCATAATGTTTCTCCATTATAATTAATAAACATAACCTATAATGAGTGATTATTTAAATTTATTTTTTTAATTATTTATCTATATTTATGAATTGAAATTCATATAACTAATATTATTATTTATAGAGTTGATGTAATTTAATCAATTCCTTGAAAAAAATGAATTTTTCAGAAAAATCACTTTTTATCATGTATGTATGTTTTATTTTAAATTAAATTCTTCCAACTATTTGAATTACTATTTATAAAATGAATTACTTGTTTTTAATTATTATAATTAATATTATTTATCAATTTCAACATTTTCTTCACAATATGGAAACCAACTATAGTAAATATTTATTACAACGGTAACAAAAAATAAGTTAGTTGAGGGAAAAAAATCTAGCCTGGTATAAGAAAAAATTAACCCCAATAGTAATAATATATATATTTAAATTTAAATATAATAATTACTATATTTGTGTTTTAACTTTTTTAATATTTATATATTGACTTTGATAAAAATTGGTTTTCGATACGCAAAAGAATAAATTGTTTTTATGAAAAATTATAGTTTTAATGATGAAACATGTATTTTTATAATTGAAGAATTTTTTAAATATACTAAATTTTAATAAAATATTATTATAAAATATTATATAATAAATATAAATGATAATATATTTTTACCAAGTGAAAATGTAATTTTTATAAGGGTTAGAAAGCTGTTATTATCAAAAGACCAATATTTTCAATAAATTGGGTTTTTAATTTAAAAATTCAATTTCCTATATTTATCGAATTATTTTGATAAAATAAATATTTCTTTTGTAATAGGAACAATTATATTATCCAATGTTGAATTTTTCATAATTTTCTGAGATAATCATATTTTGAGGTAAAAATTAAATATGGTATAAGTATATGGTGTTTATCATGACATCATAATAACAAAAAAGTGAGGTAATATATATCATATATGGTATCCATGACTAAATATACGTTTCAAATTTAAATATTTAGTTTCCATGGTTATTTAATTAATTTTTAAAATCCTTTATGAATCCCCCAAAACCTATATTATACTGTAGGGTTTTGAAATCATTTTTTTGGAAAAATGACTTACTTACACATCACTAAGGGAAATATTTTAATATTTTTTGACCATAAACTTGTAAAATAAGGAAAAAAATTTCTCTTTAGGAAAATATATGTGAAATACTAAGGTACAGTTTGTGGTTTTGATTATTTTATTGTACAGATTCCCAAACATATGATCGGGAAATAATAAATAACTCCTTTTTCTTTTCCTAAATAAACCCACAATATCCCATTCCACTTCACTCAAAAACAATTGATCACATCCTTAATCTGACCTGACCCCTCAATATCCCTTCAAATGCGCCCCAAAAATGTAAATAATCTCCTCCCATGATTTTTGAACCACTCTTTCAAGGTAATTGATCCCCTCTCTTCTTTTTGGTCAATCACTTATTTTACGATATGCCTCTTAATTTCCAATTTTTCTTTAATGGATATTTTTTTCTGCACCCCTCTTACAACCCTTTTTAATACCATATGATGATATACCCCATTAAAACTTATTAATCCCTCTTATAAACTTTAATGTACACCCGTTATACTACTGAATTTGTTTTGCAATTTTCCATACCAAAAGTGAGGGAACTATCCCTCTACTTTTCAATTAAAGAACCTATAATATTTTTATCCATTTCGAATATCAATTGGTATTATTTTCATGATATTTTGAAGATACTTATAATTTAACATTTTTATCCTAATAATGATATATCATTAATCACCTCTCATTATTACATGTAACTAATCTCTTACTATACCTAAATTTTGTAAGTGATCCTCTACACCTCCACATTATTCAAGCATATTAATTATCCTATGCATATTATTTTCAATTCCTAATTTTTTGATTTGTTATTTCATACCCCCTTACTCCTCTTATGATTTTTAAATGAATATATATCCCTTTCACTATCATTAATCCCTCCCATGAACACTTATGTTCTCTCATTATGTTGTCAAAATTTCACTATTAGTTTACAAGACAAACTAATGTGTAGTTAACTCCCATACAAAATTATTTTCAAGGGTGTTCACCTTTATTAACTTATAATTCATTTATTGGTGAATTAAATGTACATAATCCTCACTTAATTATCTTGAAATTAAATTTATTGAAATATGACCTTATGTTGAACGATATTTTTGGAACACTTATGCATGTACACGATATGGAAGATATGGGTTCACCAAAAATTAGAAAGAGCTCCAAAAAATTGGGTAATGTTTTAGTCTCATGATACATTATTCAAGGTAGTAGGGAGTGAACCTAATAAAAAATAGTACTTTTTACACCATGTTATGATGTCTTGGAGGTTAAACATTACCCATATATTTGATTATAGTTTTAAAGTTTTTTCCACATTTCCCATGTTGTCTTTATGTTTCCATGCTATATTATTTCTCATTATTCAAAAATATGCCTCTAAAACTTTTTATGTTACCTCTAAATTCCCAATTTCTAAAATTTAATAATTTCTTCATTTTATTCAGGTTTCATATTTTATTACATGGAATTATAATAATGTGATTATTATGTATGGCAGAATGTAATCCCATGCAGTTTCGGTCTGAAGAGATTGTTAAGGTTGTTTTCAATAATGCTATTGTATACCATATTGAATATGTTATGCTATATACCTAATTACCAATGGAATTGGACTTCTTGGTATTCTAGGTTCTATTTTGTGTATTCTTATGTAATAAGTCATGAATTAATGTGTAATAAACACATGTGATGTCATAGATAATCAACAATAATAATCTTTAAGGCATAGAGAGTAAGTAAGATCACACACTATCACTACTGTTGAGGTGGATCAAAATAAATATGGAGTGATAGGTATGCATGTTATTCATTCAAAAATAGTGAATGTACTATTACATTTTGGTTATATGAATTATTTAATAACATAAATGATTAGTAGAAAAATTAAAACACAACCTCAAAACACGGGGGTTAAGCTATCTATGAGAACATAAAAACATAGCGATGGTTTCATAACATGTATCTAAATCCTCTATAGTCAATTTTTGTGGAATCAATATTTAAATAAATATTTTTTACTTATTTATTGGTGTTTGATGTTATATTTATAATGGGTTGGCTATACTTATATAAATCCAACATCTACTGTCAATATAGGGAAATCACCCTTCACATCCCATGTCATCCTACAATTCTATACAAGTTTAAGGAGAATGTTGAATCTACCCTAGAATCATCAATTCAAGAATTGATATTATTTCCTTTTGAGAAATCATATCTATCCCAAATTATTGAGAAAAATGAGAGAATCATGCCTAGGTACTTTCCCATTGCGATATATTATACTGATGTATTCCCCAAAGTGTATCTTGGATTTCCTCCCAATAAATAGGTTGAGTTCACAATCAATCTTATACTTGGATCTCTACTCATATAAAACAATACTTATTGAATATCAACTGTTGTGTTAGAATTTCTAAAGAATCTGTTATACAAGAATATGGAAAAGGGTTTTACATTCCCAACTGATTCACCATGGGGATCGCCAGTGATCATCATAAAGATGAAGGTTGGGTAAATTAGGATTTTCATTGATTTTAATGAACTCAAAAAAACATGATAAATAAAAATTATCTGCTTCCACATATAGATTTATTTTTCAAAAAACATTTTGGAGCACATTATTTCTAGAACTAGGACCATCGAATAAGATATCACCTATTAAAGGTAATAAAGGAACATATTCCCAAAACTACCATTCGAACAAGAAATAGACACTATGAGCCCATTGTGATGCCTTTCATACTCGATAATTCTCTAGAAATAATTATTGATGTAATAAATAGAGTCATTAGTGGTTATATGAAAAAAATGGTAGCCTTTATATATGATATTCTAATATACTCTAAAAGTAATATGCTGCAAGGGTAGAATTTGAATATTGTTCTAATGGATTTGTGAAGGGATAATCTATGTAAAATGTAATACAAATGTGAGTTAAGATTGATGTAGTGTCATTATTAGGGAATACTACCACCAAAAAATGGATATCTATAAGCCTATCAAAGAAAAAGGTAGTCAATGACTGGCCCAGATCAATATCTGTAATGTAGATCCATATTCTCATTAAATTATCTTGGTATTACTAAGGACTGGTGAGAAATTTTACCCAATTTTCAAAAATAGTATGAATGAAAATACATATGAATATAATGTTTGACTATACCAATAAATTTGAAGAAGTCTTGAAGTTGTTGAAAAAATTATTATCACCACACCATTCATCATGATTCTCTCAAGTGTGGGACTTTTTATGGTATACAATGGTGATTCAGAGAAGGTCTTGGTTTATTTTATAATTTATAATGATAAAGTGATTAACTTTTCGTTGATGAAATAGAAATTTCATGAGAAGAAATTCCCCACACATGATCTAGAGTTGGATATAGGTATATTTTCATTAAAGTTATAAAGACTATATATGTATTGGGAGAAGTATGAAATATATATAGGCCATAATTTCCATAAATATATATTCACATAGAAGAGGTTTAATACACTCTAGTAAAGATGGTTTGATCTGATCAAAGAATATCAATGGTCAATCAAATACCATCATTGAAAAGAAAAAAGGTGGTAGATGCACTAAGTAAAAATTATCTGGAAAAATTGTCACTGATGAGAATTGAGATGGATTTAATTTTCTTATACTTACAATATATGTTCACATGAATCATGAATGAAGGAATATTATTATTACTTTGTTAAAATATTTATCAACCATTCCTACTATAGAAGATAAATGATTCTCAAAGAGAGATGGTGAAATTAAAAAATTGTGGGAATGTTTTAGAAAATGTAAATCCATGGAATTCAATGTTGATGGAGAATGAATTATAATATTTGGGTCCTGACTATGTGTACCATAAAATCATAAGATAAAAATGAGCAATTGAACGATTCACATAGTTCAACAATCTCCATCCACCTATGAAGCATAAATATGTATCCAGATCTTTGAGGGAACTATTGGTAGGAAAAGATGAAAAGAGATACCATAGAATATACATTAATGTGTATGGTATGTTAATAATTGAAGGAAGAAAGGAAATATTTTTAAGGGGATAATGAAACCCTTACCCCTATCTACATGGAAGTGGGAAATCATCCCCATGGAATTTTTCACAAGTATTCTAAAGAAATCAAGTGGAAACATTTTGACACGGATTTTGGTGGATAATATTATAAATAACTATCCCTTTATTATAATTAAAGAGTAATTATAACTTGGTCATCTTCTATAGATATACATCCGAGAAGAGGTTCAATTACATGGAAAACTGTTATCAACTCTATTTAACTAAGATATGAGATTTACCTCCTGGTTTTGGAATAACCTAAAATAAGATTTAAATACTGAGATTATGTCTGGACAATCACCCCCAAACTGATGGATAATCTAATTAGACTATTCAGAAACTAAACAACTTATTGAGGTAATGTATAACAGATTTCAAAGAGGTATGGGATCAACATATTCCTTTGTTTGAGCTGTCATAAAATAATAGCTTATACTCAAGAATCAAAATGGCTCCATACGAATCCCTTTATGAAAAGTGATGTATAAAACATTCGTTTTAGGATGAAGTCAGTGAATAGAAGCTATTTAGAACTATAATGATTTAGAAAATGATAGAAAAGGCCAATACTACTCAACATCACATCCAAATTTCATAGAGTGGAAAAAAGGGCTATATATAAAATAATCAATTAGAACTTGAGTTTGAGTTTAGGGAAAAAGTACTTCTCTAGATATCTTTATGTATGTGATTCATGATATTTATGAAGAAGGTTAAAATAATAACTAGGTACATAGACTCCAATTACATTCTCTATCGCATCAGAGGTCTGGCTTATCGACTAGTACTCTGACCAAACCTTTCTCAAGTACACAATGCATTACATGTATGCATCTTAAATAAGTACAAATATATTCATAAATATTTAATAAATTTATAGGTGATATAGTTTAAAAATTATCTCTCTTATGAGAAGTAGCTGATAGAGGTCTTGGATAGTAGAGACAAATTTCTACACAACAAGACAACTCACCTAATCAATGTGCTATGGAAGAAACATAAATATGAAGAGGAAACCTGGGAACTGTAGAAAGTAATGAAGAAAAAGTAAAATCACATGAATCCACCTTAGTAGTTAATATAAAAATATTTAGGGTTAAATTACTTAAGGGGGGGTGAATATAACACCCTGAGTTTTTAAAAAGGAAAACTATGTTCGACAGTGTATGCTACACAAAACTATGAAAACAAACAAACCACGATCATTTAAATAATAACATAATACCCTGTAAAATAAATTAATGGGTATGAATATTATTAACTTATTTATTAAATATATATAAATTTTTTGGTAAAGTTTTAAGAAATAATTCCTCAATTTTTTTGACATTTATTCTTCCAAAAAATATGTTTTCTTCAAAAACGTTTTTATTTATTTTTGTGAGTAAATATTATAATTAATTATTAGTAGTTTTTGTAATTTTATTTAATAAAATGTAATTTTTTTTGGAAACATCATATAAATATTTACATAGGGTTAAATTTTGTGATTTTCTATAAAATATTAATTTTTCAATGAATAGTGAAATAATTTGATTTTTGGTAAGACTGTTTTTAATTTTAGAAAAATTAACTAATTTAAAAGTACCATTATTTGTTTACCATAATTTAAAATTAAAATAATAATTATTTATTTATATTTCATCCATTTATTAAAATTTAAATCGTCTTTATAATAGTTTTTAATATATGTTAATTTTTAGGCTTTCAAACACTTTTGTTCTAAAAATGATTGTACAATATATAATGTTTCTCTATTTTAACTAATTAAAATTATCCACATGAGGAATTATTTAAATTAAATTAATAGATTATATATCATTAAATAGGAATTTAAATCGATTATATTATGATTTATTTTCATATAGTTATTATAATATCATCTTATGCTTAAGAAATTCATTTCTTAAAAATCCATTTTTAGACACATCTATGGGTTTAATTTTAAATAAATTATTCCACTTATATTAATTTATTTTGATAAAAATGAATAAATATTTTTAATAATAAAAGTAAATATTATATACTAAGCTCATCTTAATTATTGTTCTGAATGAATAGTAAAAACTATAAAAATCAATTACCACTATTAATGTTATAAATACTTTAATGGGAGGGGGTTCAAATATAGTAGTAAATGGAATAAAATATTTAAAAAATATTTCATTTGAATATTAGAGGTTTTTATCAACCATATATCTCAATGGCTTGAGAGTGACTTCATATTATTGAAGTCTTTTGGGTATTAAAAGAATTACACTCTTCCCCTCTTATAAATGGGCACCAAATATTGTATCCTTCACAAACCTCAAAAAATCTAGTTCAAAAAATCCATACACAAATCATTTCCCAATATCCTTTCCAATTTCCTGGAAGATTTTTTTATCTAAAATCCAATCTAGGGGATGCTTTATGTATAATCCTAAAGTGGTGGTCCATATAAGAGGTATCATTCATAACAAAGAATATTTGTTTTATTAATTCTCCCACCTAATTCAAAACAATTATTAATCATAATTATACAATAACATCAGTATATATCATATACTAATATGTAATTATTTTAATGAAATAACCTTAATCCATCTACCCTTCCATCAAATAGGAAACAAAACCATCATTCATGTGTGCGGAGGACTACGCCTTGTGCACCGTTGTAATTCATTTCCCATTATCACCTCAACCATATATTTTTGATGATGGATTTCATGCTCATATATTATATTCATGAAATATTACTCATCATGGAAAATTAATATATCATATACCTTCTTACCTAACCATCCATTAAAATAATGATAACATCATTTTTTTGTATGGTTGACTACCACCCTGTGAAGCGATATTGTTCATTTTTTATTACCACATCCCATGAATAGTATATGTAAGTTTATTTAAATATATAATATGATATTTATGATATAATTATCTTTCTGAAATAATAAAATAACACTTAACTTCTGTTTATCATGATCATTCAAAAATGGAAATTTTTCTCACGTGTACACATGACATACCTTCTCCATAATTGTAACATCATTTATTTTCTTAACAACCCATCATGATTGGTTTTGAAATTATAATTGATCTATAAAAATAATTAGTATTTCATGATTATTATTCATTTGATTATGGATTGATAATGTCTTCTACATTATTTAACTTTATAATTTTTTTTTGGATATACGAACCAAATGTTATTAAAATATATGACTTGAACCATTATGAATAGGTAATTTAATATAAGAGGATAATAAATTTGATTAAAGGAAAAATAAAAATGAAAAAGTTCTTAAGAAATTAAATAATTTAGAATTCATTTATTATTTAAGATAATAATGAATCCATTGGATGAATCAAACTCAAAGTAAGGGATCTATCTAAACAATCCTTTTTCTTCAGGTTATAGCCAATCTCCCCCTAACTAAATTTCTATCTATCTCACTAAATTTGTAGAATTATTATAAAATATGTACCTATACCTTTTACATATATACATAGCTTATTCACCCTTACTTTGATGGGGTAATACAAAAGTCACGTAAATTTCTCAAATGCCTTCATTTTTAAATTTACTTTGATTATTATATGAGACAAGAACATGAAACCCATTTTATTTGCATGGATAATGTTATTAAATGTGATTTAATTCAATTATTTGCCTCACAAAGATCATGAAAATGTTATGATGAGTTCACACAGATAACACTGTAATTTAATAGGTAAGGTTTTAGTCTCATGAGACGTCATTCATGGGATTAAGGAACAAACCAAAATAATTATTGTACTTTTTACACCATGTTATATTGTCTAGTGTATCATCTTAAAATTATGTTTGTCTCATATTTTTTTTTCATCCAAATTTATTATGTTACCATGTACTATAGAAACCATGTTCTGTAGGCTATTCTTCCATATGATTACTTAGAAACTGTCTCTTTTTAAGATACCATATATTACCTTCTACTCACATGTTATGTTTCCTTATCATATTTATTCCCTTACTGGGAATTTTATCTCACCCATTTCGTTATTGTATTTCCTAAGTTGTCCTATGATATTTTAGGAGTTCTAATAGATTTAGGAGATCATTATGGAGAATTAAATAAGTCTTTTGTGTTTTAATTTCTTTTGATGTATTATTTACCAAGTATTTCAAAGTCACTATTTCCAATAGTATCTAAGTTGTAATTAATAGTTTTTTTATATTAAAAATAATGTAATAATATGTTTAAATGTCACACCAAGGTTTTGATTTAGCCAGGGTCCCGATCTAGGTTGGGTATCGGTTACATTT
Source organism: Viscum album (assembly GCA_963277665.1). Lineage (NCBI taxonomy): Eukaryota > Viridiplantae > Streptophyta > Magnoliopsida > Santalales > Viscaceae > Viscum > Viscum album. Next base: position 920,312,993 of record OY728131.1, read on the forward strand.
CTCAGGAACCAGGTGTGATGGGTCTGATGTTTTTGGATGACTTTATCAAGGTTAATGTTGAGACCTAGTCGGAATATTCTGTTTTTGCTGAAAAATGAGTTCATTGGGCATTATATAATCTAGTGCAGGGGCAGAGCATCATCGATACCATGTGGCTTCACCCAGGTCACCGTGAGCCCTTCCCGATATTTAAGAAAAAATAATAATTAATTAATATGATGAATAATACAAATAGAATAAAATAATAGTGAAATTAAGAATTATTTTAATAATAATAATGGTAATATTATTAAATAATAATAATAATGATATTATCATTATCATTTTATTTTTATTTATATATTTTAACCATTTTATTCTATTTTAATTTTTTTTTCATTTCGTCAATTTATCACTTTATCTCTCTCTCCCTTCATCTCCCATAAAACCCTCAAACTTGTACATTAAACGCCCTTCTGATTGATCTAATAGACCTCCTTCTCGTCTTACCATCTTTCCTCCATTCTGGTGAAGCTCCAACGTGAAGCCCCACCAACTCAACCCCTTGTGGCGTGACCAGAACCCCCTAGAAGAGACCCTTCAGTGTGAAACACCATCTCCTGGGGTCACTCTTTCTAGCTTTAGCTCAAATAGTTATTGGATATTCTTATCCAAATAATCAATTTATGTATTTATCCTCCCTCTCCTCTCTTTTTTCCAGTGACTTTGAGGTCTCCCGGTGCAATATTTTTCCTCAACAAAAACCATATCTTAGGTTTTGATCCAATTTTTTGTTCTATTCTATTTTAGGGTAAGAAAGGGAATTCTTGGGACCCGTTGTTCTACGTTCCAAAAAACCAATGTTGATGGAGAAGCATTTCTCTTCAATTCAGTCTGTCCACCAATGATTTCAGGTAAGGTTTTCCTTTGTTCCCCTTGTTTCTTAGTTTATATTTGGGGGTTTTGTAATTTATTAGTCTCTAGTTGTAAATTTAATTTGATTTGGTATGTTCCATGTTTTTTAGACTATTTCAATTCATCGGTCACACTTTGAGGTGGTGTTTTTACTACTACCATGTTTAATTTAGTTTTATTTGAATCCTTTGGTGATTATTAGACTCATTTTATTTTTTTAGTGTGTTTTGGTCATCGTGGTGTGGACTCGTGTCATCGGCAGCAAAGACCTATATGTATATACATAGGGAAGAATTTATATATATGTATCCTCCATGTAAATATTCCCAAATACTATAGGGAATATGTACTTTGGGTCAAAGGACATATATATGTGAAAAATTATATGCATGTAAGGTGAAGTAGTCTTGGGTTTCCTTTGTGAAAAGTTTTGTGTATTGAGGTATGTCCCCTATGAAAACCCCTTTAATTTGAATTTCATAACTTCTTTAAGGTTTTAAAAATTTATATTATATTAATGCAGTAAATGTATATGGTTTTCAATCTAGTTGTAATTGTTTGAAATAGTTCTATATTGTTTTACATAATTTATCTATGTTCCCAAAGTGCATTTTTCCTATTGATATATGTTCTCAAACTTTTTTGGAAAATGTAATACATTTATAATGCTCAATAGGTTTTAAAAAGTTAAATCATTAAAAGTGGTTTCCCTAAATGGATAGTGTTTGTGTTTGTTGCTAAAGTTCATTTTTAATAAAGATGAGTTGGTATGTGGTTTTCTTTAAAAAGGGGAAGTTCCATGATTTTTTTATGTAGGGGGAGATGCATTGACATTGACGTGAATTCAAATCTAAATAGTTTCTTTCCATTAATAAATGAGTTTCTTTGATTTAATCATGTTTTTCATGTTTTTTTAAAATGTGTGATGCCTTTTTTTCTAATTATAATTTCAAATGGTTTTAGAATATAAAAGTGTGGGGAGAGCATGTTTTCTAAATAAATTTTATTCTATGTAAAATAATGAGGAATATTTGGAAAATTGAGAATGGTTTGTGAAAGTGGAAAATCCATCTTAAATAATTCCCCCTTTATTAGAAAATGAAGTGTATTGAATGTGGGAATAATGATATGTTCCTAGTAAAGAGTCTTATTCATTATTATGTGACATAAAAAGGGAGAATTCCCTCGTGGTGGAGATCAATGGTGAGAGTTGAATGTGTTTTTGAATGAAGAAACAGATGTGTTCATGTATGTCAGTTTGATGAAAACTCACCAACACTGGAAATAGATTACATGGGAAGCCTGAGGATCTAGGTGGGCGGACTAGGGCTAGTGTTCTAGTGATTCAAGGTGGCTACAGCCCAGCACCAATTAGCATAAATGATAACTACACCACTAAATAAATATTTGTATGATGATTGGAGACCACTAGGATTATAGGGATTTCCTCTATTAGTGGTCTGGGTACATAAACACATGTTTTTATGGTTCCTATACCCCTTTTCACAAAGACATGAGAACTAGTGTCCCACTTGTGCTAGTTACCTGTAGGGATTTCACATGGCTCTCTTTTGCGACATGATTCTTGTTACGTGGTCTTCATTTCGGTTGTTTCATGATTATTCCCTCTTTTGTGAAACCCATATTTTAATCTTAATTGTTTCCCTTTCACTTTTAAATATTAAGGAATACTTGGAATCTATTTTAAAAATGTAGTGGAAGATAAATGATTTCCATTAAAATTTAAACTTCTTAATTGATTTTGAAAATAATAAAAAACATTATTTTAATATACATTATTTTTAAACTAGCTTGATTGGTTTTATTTTTAAAGGAAAGTGAATAGGGATTTGATTATCTTTAGCATTCCTACTAATAATCTTGCTTCTCATGCCTACTATATTTCTCAGTTGTAGGTCTCTCTAGTTTGGATCTATCTTGGAGTGAGTGTGGTTTATGATCCATAGTGACCCAAGAGATCACATGTGGCATGTTTCATTGGTTAGTTCATTTTTTTATGATGATTGTTTTGATTACACATCTGTATTTTATGAGATAAATCATTCCCAACTACATTATTTTGATGCTCGACACTAGTTTCCTACCTTTTGGGATTTGGAATACTCTTCGAGCCTTTCCAAAGACTGGTTCAGGCACCAGTGCTGATGACGACCTCACATGGTTGATGAAAAAAATTTAAGAGGGAAGGTCTATCCCATGTCTATTGGGGATGACATATAGTTTGAAGTTAGGATTATTAGAATGAAAGTGGTCAACTGTAGTTAGTTTCTTGATCACCACCTATTGGGAATGACACATGAATTTATAGGGTGCTCCGGGATGGTCTTTCTTTGACGTGTGTGATTGGAGATTGGTTATTTTTTAGGTCCTCAATCCTGTTTGGGGGTTTCTGGTTGGTCTTAAAATTATGTGGTCATTTTGGAGGGGTGCAAGGTTGTTATGCATGACCTGGAAAGCCATGTGTCGACCATGCTATTTTCTCTGATGACATCCTATAAGCTAAACCAGTTGACACATGGTCTTCCAAACCGTGTGACCAAGCCATGTATAACAATTGTTTATTTGAGAACATGGAATCTTGATTTTTTGAAAGAATTGGTTGATTTAGGGTGTTCATGGTGTGTGTTTTAGTAGGTTTTGGGTGTTTTATTGAGATTCAAAATTGATGATTGGTCTATTTAATGTGAATTTCCCAAATGAAAATCTTGATTTGTTAATAAAAAATGATTTAATTTGAAACTAGATGTTATTTTGGAAACTATTTTGATATATTTTAAATCTTTTATAAAGTGTAAATCAGAAATGAGTTTGGAGAATGTTTTTGGGTTTTGATATTTTTTTGAAGTTTGAAATTGATATTTCTTGGAAATGAGCAATTGGAACTGAATTTTTTGACATCTGGTATTCTTATAGAAGCTTGCGTATATAGATGGTGGATGTGGAGTTTGTATTTTTCGATGGGTGTATGAGTTGGAACTAGAATGAATATTCATGTGAGTATTCATAGAATAAAAATGGTGGGTTCTTGGTTCCAGGTGCTCGATTTTCTCTAAAAGTACATTTTGATAAGAGGGTGTGTTGGAATGATTTATGTGCAAAAAAGGGATTGAAATGAATATGAATTTTTAATTGGGTTCTATTATTGAGATTATTTATAAAGTGGAAAATGGGATGAGTTTGAAATGAATTTATGGGTTTTATAAGGGGATTTTTTGTTTTATTATGTTGTGATTAGTTTTTTAATTAGTATTCCTGGGTTGAGATGATGTTTGAGTAGTGATTTGATTTATTGTTGGATGTGATGGATTTTTTAGAAATTCCCTTAGATTTGGATTCACGATTCTCATTTATAGTATTCCATACAAAATTTCCAATTTCCAATGAAAAATCATTTACGATTGATGATTTTTTCTGAATATGGAAAGAACTGTTGGGGTAAAGACCTAATTTCTGCCATTTATTTTCCCAATGGTGACCGAGGTTTGACATTGGTTGTGGTGAAACACGAGGGAGTAGCTTGTATCTTTAGGTATTTAGGATCTCTAGATGTTGTGGGGCCATTTCTAGCTCTAGTTCTACTAAAAAGACCCTGTTAGGATTGGTTAGGGGTACATTCCCCTTTCATTTAGAACGTTGAGTCACAACGGGTGGACTATGACAAAAAGTGTTTTGGTTTCTTGGGGTTCACGTGAAAGGTTCCCCATCTAGTGCGAATTGTGAAATGAAGGAACCTATTCCTGGAGTGTATTAGTTTTCACTCCTTGTTTCGTGATCTAAGGATCATAGGTTTTTTTCTTCTAATGTTGTCGGTTTGAAACTCTATGTCTCTTTTTGCAATAGTCCTTCAAAGCTCTATTGATGTTGGGACTGTGGAAAAGTTCTATGAGCTATGTTTTCAGAGGATGAAACATTGTTTTGAAGGTTATCAGTTCTCAATTGTGATGTAGTAGATGGTTCAAGACATCATGACTCTAGCCATAGGTCCTGGAGTGAAGCATTTCACGCAGTGGAGAAGTCACTAGGTGCAGCGGAATGAGAATCCAACCTTTTTTCACTAGCATAAGAGAGGACACCAATTTACCTTTTTTTCCATGGATTTTTGTTCTGGGAAATTTTTCTTTTAAAGGTTTTGGTGGCCTCCTTCTCAAATTTTTAATGGATGTGTCTCATGGAATATAAAGTCTTGAGTGGTTATTTTTCCTTTTTATGGGTTTTAGGTTTTGGGTGTTACCCGTTGGAGGTGCTCGTGTCCTGAGGGAGTGACGATTTAGAAATCAGCATTCATTTCAGGTTCCTTCTATTGGGTACCGCCTTCTATTGAATTGCGAATTAGTTTATGTTTGTGGGTTTGGGATGGAAGGTCTAAATTTTGTGTGTTAGCTTGTTTTTAAAAAGGAGGGGAGACCCTCCACTGATCTCATTGGTGTCAAAAACTTGGTTTGGCATGGTTTTGTGTGTGGTCTCAGTTCAAATGGGTCAGTGTTGGCTCAAATCCTATTATGGTAGGGAGTCCCACTATAGGTATCCCTGGAATTCATATGGGGTAAATTGATGTTATTCTATCCCTTATGGTGTGGAGTCATTTCTGTCCCCCTATTGGTGACCCAGTTCTGTCCCAGGGAGTATGGTTTCTCTTGTGGTGAGGAGTCTTCTTGGGCCTCCCTACACCGATAATTCAATTTCTTTCATGATGATTGTCTTGGTAGTGGGTGGTCTCGTTCAAAGGTATCTAACCCCAAATCCCCTTTTTGAGTAAAACATTGGGGGTATAATCATGCCCAATTGTATTATGAAGCAAAGATATAGTAGCCTTGATTGAGTTCTTTGGGAAAATACGTGAGCCTAATTTGGAATTTCTAATGTGTTTTGTATTGGGATTTTGGATTATGAGTTGTGAGAATTCATTACCTTTTTATCAGACAACTAGATGTGTTTAATCTGTTGGGGTGGGTGGTACACAATGATGAGTCCATTTTGAGTCACATAAGTTTGATTTGTAAGTCTCTTTCTTTGTTGATAGTGTTCTGGCCTTTTCATGATTGTTGTTCATTAAGAATCCCCTTGGACTGTGAAGGGGTATTGATTTATATGTCAGGGTTAATCCTTCTTGTAACTTTTGTGGGTGGAAAGCTTTATGGTTGGGATAATTCTCACACCTAAGTTTTGATTTATCCTTGGTCCTCATCTGGGTCAGGTCTTAGTTGATTCGCTTGGGAACCAGGAGTGATGGGTTTGAATTTTCAGGATGACTTTGTCGAGGTTCATTCTAAGTCCTTATTTGAATATTGTGTATTTGCTGATAAATTTTTTTTGGGCTTTACATTGTCTGACACACAGTTTGAGCATGGTCAAAACCATGCGGCTTTACCCAAGTCACAATGTGCCTAGCCCAATATTCTAAAAAATAAAAATAATTAATAATATGATTAATACAATGAGAATAAAATAAAAATGAAATTATGAATTTTAATAATATTAATAATAATTGTAACATTATTAATGATGATTATGATTATTATTATTGAAATCATTATTATTAATATCATTGTATTTATATTTAGGTTTTTTAGATTTTTTTTCTTTTACTCCCTTTTTTCATTATCTCCCCACCCTCCCTTATATTCCAATGGAACCCACTACCTTGTCTGTCGTACCCAATTGTCTATTTTTCACTAGAATGCCTCTTCCTCTTGCCTGCCGAAATCCCTTCTAGCAATGCTCGGCGTGAAGCCCCGCTGGTGAAACCCCCTACCACATGACCAAACCCCCCTACCTAAGCCCCTTCCATTCAGGATTCCATCTCCCAGGATCCCTCCTTCCAATTCAATTTAACTTGATTCATGGTGATTCTTGTCCAAATCTTCAAGGTAATTATTTCTCATCTCTCCCTCCTCTTCTTCTTACAATGATTTTGAGGTCTCCTACTTCCAGAGTTTTACTCACACAAAAATCCAATCTTAGGGTTTGATCCAATTTTCGATTCTCTTGAATTTTAGGATAAGAAAAGGACCTCTTGGGACCCGTTTGTCTATGTTCTAGAAACCCTCACTGAAGTCAAAGCACTTATCGTCAATTTTTTCTTCAAAATAATGATTTATAGTAAGGAATTTCACCGTTCTTCTTGTATCTTAGTTTATATTTGGGATTTTTTTTTATTTATGCATCTCGGGTTTTTAATTTAAGGTTCATTTGTTTATTCCATGTTATTTTCATCTGTTTCAATTAGTCGGTCACTATTTGAGGTGGGGTTCTTCTTGTTTCTCTGTTTAATATAGTTTTATTTGTAGCCTTTTGTAATTTTTAGACTCATATTATTAGTTGTAGTGTGTTTTGGTCATCGTGCTGTGGACCCGAGTAGTTAGTAACAAAATCCTACATGTATATTCATAGGTAAGCATGTATACATATCTATCCTCCTTGGACATATTCCCTCATTGTGTGGGGAATATGTACTTTGGGTCAAAAGAGAGATATATATATATGTGTGTGTGTGTGTGTGTGTGAAAATTTATATACCTGTAAGGTGAAACCGTCTCTGTCTACATTTTTCAAAAGTTTCATGTTTTTAGGTAGGTCCCCAATGACTAACTCTTTTATTTAAATTTTATATTTTTTTATGGTTTTAAAAATATATTTTATATTTATATAGTAAATGCATAATTTGTTCAATATTGTTGTAATTGTTATAAATTGTTCTGCATTATTTTACATAATTTATCTCAGTTCCCCATGTGATTTTTTCAACTTGATATATTCTCTAAACTTTATTTTGAAAATTTAATACCTTTCTCATGCACAATTTCTTTTAAAATGTTAAATTTTTAAAAGTTGTTTCCCTAAAATGTTGATGTGTATTTTTTTTTTGAATGTTGATTTTGAATGAACATGGGTTGGAATGTGAATTTATTTAAAAAGAGGAAATTCCTTGATTTGGTAAGTTGGGAGAGATGTATGGACTTTGATGTGAATGGAAGTAAAAATAGCGTATTTCCTTTATTAAATGAGATGCTTTGATTTTTTCATGGTTTTCAAGATGTTTGAATTTTTTTGATTTCATTGTTGTTTAATTTTAATTTCAAATGGTTTTTGAACTTAAATGTGTTAGGTGAGCTTGTTTTCTAAAGAAACGTTATTCCATGTATAATAATGGGGGATGATATGCACTTTGATTATGGTTTCTGAAAGTGGAAAACCCCAATTGAGTAATTCCCCCATGTTTTAAAAATCATGTGAGTTGAATGTGGGAATTGTGATATGTGCCTAGTAAAGTTTCAGGTGCATTATTGTGTTATGGAAAAAGGGGGAATGCACTAGAGGTGGAGATCTGTGGTGAGATGGTGAATGTTTTTTTGAATAAATAAAATGATGTGTTCATGTATATTATTTTGTTGAAAACTCACCACCACTTGAAATGGAGCATATGAGAAGAAGAAGGTATCAAGATGGGCGGACTAGGACTAGTGTGCTAGTAATTCTATGTGGATTTGAGCAGTTATCACTTAGCAAAACTGACAACTACAACAATAACTAAATATATGGAAGATCATTAATGACAACTAGGTTTATAGAGATGTTCCCTACTAGTGGATGAAGCATGAGAATGTAGGTTGGCATGGTTTCTATACCACTTTTCACTGAGATGTGAGGTTCTAAGGTCCCACCTGTGCTGGTTTCCTATAGGGGTTTCCCATGGTTATTTTTTTCAACATGATTCTTATGATGTGATTTTCATTTCAGTTGTTTCTTTCCTGTTCTCTCTTTTGTGAAAACCATATTTTAATTGAAATTACTTCCCTTTATTTTTGAAATGATAATGCATACTTGGAAACTATTTAAAAAATTTATTGGAAGAGAAACACATTCCTTAAAATTGTTAACTTATTACTTGTTTTTGTAAAGAATGAAAAAAAATATTTCAATATTCCTTATTTTCAAACTAGCATGATCAAGTTTCCTTTCAATGGAAAGGGAATAGTGTTTTTCTTATCCTTGGAATTTATAATGAGCATCTTAGTGTTCACACCAACTCTATTTCTCTGTTTCAGGTTCCTCTAATTTGAATCACTATTGTAGCGAGTGTGGTTTATATTCTGTAATGACCCACGAGATCACTTGAGGTAAGTTTTGTTGCTTATTATTTTTCCACTAACATTTCTTTAGTTTTTAATTACATATCTGCCTTTTCATAGCAAAATCATTCCCAAATACATTTTTCTTTTGACCGAAAATAGTTTCTAGCCCGTGGGGATTGGGAATGCCCTTCAGGCCTTTCCATATACTGGTTTGGGTGCCATTTCAGATGATGACCCAACATGATTCATGATAGTTAAAGAATTGGGTCACTATATATTGAGTTTATCCCTTAATCTAAACACTATTTTGACATCATCATGTATGAACAATCCATAAGAAAATTCAATATAGGCTTCTTCTTTAAGAACAAGATTAATAACATATTATTTTATATCCATTTGAAAAACCATAAACATAATTTTCACCATTACAGACAAGAATAATTTAAAAAATTATAGTATTTTCATGAAAAATGTCTTACTAATACTAATAACATAAATTTTGGAGTATCCCCTGAATATAAATCACGAGTTATTTTGAATCACCAAACCTTCTTAATTCAACTTTTAATGTAATATCCAACTGGTCATGATGTTTTCCATATCTTTTAACATCTAAATAATATCCCATGATTTATTCTTTTTGGTATGACCATTATATTAGTTAATTTAATTTATCCAAATTTCATCATGAGAACTCTCATAATACATAATATTATTTTCTTATGTTAAAAGAAATGTTGGTTTTATAGAATTTGTCCTTCAGGTTTACACCAGAGTTATCATGTCACTGAAAATATAATGTTCCTTAATCTAAGACCTAATTATTGATTCTATTTATATTTATAAACATAATATTCCTTATTATTATTTCATTCATCAGTATCATCACTAATCTCATGTGGTCATACTTTGTTTGTCTTATATAATACACCTTGATTTAAAATGTATCCATTACTTTGATATAAATTTTATGAATTATTTAAAATAGAAACACCTCATCTTTCAAAATATTTTATAACAATTTTATTAAAACACTTATAAAACTTTTTTTTATTATTCAAATATTTTAATTCTTCTAATAAATTTTCATAATTTATATATATCTTTTACTTATTGAGAATTATATATTTACTTCCAAAAATTAAAAAGTATATCAATATAACCTTCTTCCCATTCTATATATGATATGGGATTTTCTATTAACCCATATATATATATATTACATATTGGTAATGTAAATAATTTTCAATAACACTTACTTCTAAAACATATTTGGTAGGTTTTTTCATTCTGAATAATCCCTACTATGTTATTTATTATTTGACTTCACTACAAAATAAATATATTTTTTACTTTATTTTACTAATAAAATATGATACCTTATCCTATATATTTTGGGATAAAAATACACCTATATTTTGGTGAATTCCATATATCTTTAGTTGTAAATTTAATGATCTTTTTCACATGAATATTGTTATCAAGTATCTAATATTGTGCTATAAAACTGAAAACTATATTTTTTTAGTGATCAATATCATTTATTCCATAATACTATATTCATTAATGAATAAAACTTATTACCTTTTCCAATCAGTGTCTCATGGTGACATCTGGAAAAAAACTTCAATATACACCATTATTTTAACATTGATAAATTATTTTCTGTCGAACTATACGAAATAAAAATAGTCTTTCCATTTTGATAAATATAATACATATGATTATGATAATCTGTATCTTTGTGTATGTACCTTCCACCTTCACATTTTACCGTGTAATCCAAAGATCTTTGGCTCATGTGACCATGCTATTTTTTTACATCTTATTACCATCCTCCTTAGTTAGAAAACAAATCTATTTTTCTCCATCAACTATGTAAATATTTCCATTTATTTTCTTTCCCATGTCTAATAATTTCACTAACATTTATTTATTTAGTATATTTATTCTTAAAAATGTGTATTTCATTCTCCGAGCCACACAATTGGATTGCACTTTGAATATAAAAAATAAGACCTTCAATAACATAGACATCAATCTTTCTCATATCAATACCTCCAATTTTGTCACTCATTGAGCTAAATACCATTAATAATTTATAATTTCCTATTATTAAAACATTATTTTTTTAATATTTTTTATTCTTTTATGGATTCTTATTTCTCATCATGTGATATATGCATGTGCTATCAAGAATCCATACGTCGGATTGATAAGTTACTTAAATGTAATCTGTGAAGTTTTCTCAATTTCATGCCTCTTCTTATTTATCTATGCATTTTACATTCCATTATTCTGTTTTTTAAAAGCATTTAATTATAAAAAAATATAATAGAGAATAATTATTTTGTATAACTACAAAAATGTTGTTAGTTTTTGACTTCCTTAATGATGCCATTAATTACTATATATTACCAACTCTTGTTTCCTATGGGACACCACTTTTTATCCCAAATGAGTAATTTATGGATTCTATTCTATAAAATTCATAGTACAAGTGGTTTCCATAAGAAATATAACATGGATATTTAGTTATTTCAACCATTTCTACTTTTATCTTGTACATCTCTTTATAATAGAGAATAATTTTTTAGGACACATATTTCCAAAAAAATAACACCAATTTTTTTTATGTATTATTGTGTATATTCATTGGTGATCTAGTGGCGTTTTGATTCTAACACATTTCACACTTTTTCCTAAAATAGGTTCATTATTTTAATGAATCCACCATGATAAATATTTATTTACAATCAATACCGACACATATATTTACATCATTATGAAAACATTATTTCTGTTGAAAATAACCAATATTATTTATGAAATATCTATATCTCATCTTGATTTTTTGAAATTTATACGTGATCCAACATATCTCGTTCATTTTAGGTGTTATAAATCATTGTTTTTCAAAAATATTTTACATAATTTTCAGGACCTTTAGTTTGAGCTCATTGATAACCTTAACCCTTTATTTCACCATACCATTCAAAATAATAATTATTTAGACCTATGCATACTATTATTACTTGAACATAACCAAATTTTATAGGTTCAATAGATTACCCTATTTTATATTTTTGATCATACAATTCTACCAATATATTTTCACTTACTATCAAAGTATATTTTTATTGAAATAATGTGACACTTCATTTTATTTATTTTTATTATCCATCTAAAAACATATATCTTCATGTCCAGCCTTGATTTAATATTTACGAACAATAACACCATAAAATTTAGCTTCACCAACTTTACATTGTTCTTAACATTATAGTTTTTAGATTATTTACCCAAGTAAATTCTCATTCATGTTATTTTTTTAACAATCTTATATACATTAGATTAATTTAATACATCTTCTTACTATGAATTAAAATTATCATTTTTAATTTTTTTTCTTTTTTTCATTCATACCAATATATAACTTCATATTAGGTAGATAACATTTTTTCATAATTTTGAATTTTATTATGATACTTTTGAACAATATTCCTAATGATTACATATAAAAAAATTGGGTTTGAGGCTTCCTTTAAATATTCCTTTACCCTTTTCAGACTTCTGAAAATGAATGAAATCACTTCCTAACTTCCTTATATTTATAATTTTATTCCATAATAGTCTTCTTTATTTCATTAAATGAAACTTCTCAAGATCCCACATTTTTTATCGGTTTCTTTTTGTGGGCTACCATATCGTATACAAAAATCATTCTTTTAAAGTCATTGAAATAAACAATCTTTGGATGCTTTTCCTCAAAAATAAAATCCATTAACATTATGTGAGTTAAAAACCATATCAATATATATTTCATTAATCTGAAATATTCATGTTTTCCACAATTACTTGAATTTACCATATAATCACCATCACCTAATCAAATAAAATATTAAAAATTTATTTGGAAACATGTAATATTCCTCTTATGTTTTATAAAACACTTCTAATTTGAATTCTCTTTCCTTTGTGTCACATTTAAAAATTCTTTTAATCTTTTCCAATATATATTTTTAGGTTTTACCTAAAATAAAATTCACATATATTGTGTTAATAAAATATCCCCTTGTATATATATTATTTCTTCATAAAACTACAATTATTTTTAACCTCTTTCCATGAGCACCATAATTTCTATGTTTATTATAATTCCATAAATGATATTCATATACATATCATAGGTAGAGTAAGAGAATATAGTTTTATTTAATACTCCCCTATAGTTTTATGTTGTATCTATTATATCATAGAATCCCTCAGTGATTAAAAATCACTCTCACATCACTAGATGAGAGAAACCTTAAAGGAATATGTACCATTATATTATATATCACTACAAATCCTAAGAATTATAGTTTAATGATAGTTTTTTTCTTGAAAAGGGATGATACCATTATGGGGTGAACTATGGTGTTCTTAAGTAATAAAATCGCTTGAATGATTTTGTTCCATGATTCATAAGAATAAACTTATTTTTTAAACTGAATATAATTAAAATAAAACCTAATTTCATATGTAATTTTATGTAGATCACCCACACATCTATACTTTGAAGTAGCATGGCTATATGGCACAAAGATGCACCGCAATAAACTAAGAGAAATGATTATATAATTTTTCGAGTGAAATCACTATCTAACATGGTTTATAACTAAATAATGGTAAATAATCACCACTATCATCCATAAGAAGACTCAATTTTAACCAAGTTCAAAAAACATTCTCACAAACCAAAACAAAAATAAATATACCTTTATGAGTATATAAATATTAATATTATCAATCTAAAAGATAAAATATCTCACCTTATTTCTACTCTATAATATATTTTATTATTAATAAAATCAATTTGAAGGGAATAGTGGGAAACCATTAAAGTACACAATCAGACAATCAACCAACATTGTAATTAATATCAGAATCATTAAATTGTAGTTTAATAATTTTAGAAACCTTAACTCTGTGGAGAATCCATTGTAGTGCAGTATCCTTTTCATCTGAATCATCTTTGAGGATTTTTTCAATATTATATTCTATTTTGTCCCATGTTTGGAAGAGACCTTCCACAATAATCTTATTTTGGATGTATCCATTTTCCAATATTCCAATTTTTTTTGGATCTAGTATCCTTGATCGTTTTAAAATAAAAGCTGAATACAACTCCCAACAATCATGTCAAACTCTTATTTTATAGTATTTACATGCAGATATTTCTCTAAGAGTTCCCCATTTCAATTGATTATGGGTTCCCAATCATCACACTCTGTCATTTCCTTTCAACTCAATGGGGATATCATATTAAAAAACCTTATTTTCTACATTATCCATATCCTTGAAAAGTGATTACCCTGTAGGTGTTCTAGCCCTATTGTTGTATCTTACACAACATGCATGTTGGGGCCTTAATACTTTCTCCGGGAGTTGTTTTTTGCAATATTGGAATCCTTTTGAGGGACTTTACCTTTACTTGAGTATCTAGTAATAGGTGGTCTAGGTAAGTTAGAATTGTATTTTTTTTCTTAAAAAATTTCATTGGAAAGATCTATCAATGGATTATAAGTAACCTTTTAGTTTAAAGTACATATCCTTCTTGAATATCATGTAGCTATATTTCTTTATTAATTATTTCTATATATATGACAAAATTTCCCACTTAATGAGATTTGACCAATACTTGGATCTCAACATGTATTTCATATTCCTCATGATCTGAAACCTTTCCTTTCCCCTCATAAAAAAGTCAAAGTAATTTAATAGGAGAAAAATATATCTCCCTGTATCATATTAAGAATTTTAATTTTAAATAATTATGGAAATAAAACATTCTCAATATCTCGATAGTATTGGATATCAACTATATTAATAAAGGTGTAATGTACATAAATTCCACATATTTAAAAAATCATGTACATACCCATATATTTATCTCAAATTTTATAGTATTAACGAATTTTAAAATATATCTTTCAATTACATTATGTTTTACTACTAATTAATATGAAATTTTCCACACCAATTATGTTTCAACAATAAAAAATTTCATTAATTAATCATGTAGTTTTGTTTTCGAAATAATATTTCTAAACAATTCATAGAGTTGTAACAATTATTCACAACTCAACCATATAAAAATACCATTACTCAATTATTTCGTATTATTGAAATAAATTTTTAATGCATTCTAGTAAAATAATTCTATACTAAACCAAATATTCATTTTATAATCATCTCATAATTTTGGTTCCATAATATCAATCTCTATAAAAAATATATAATTGAATAATATAATGTGAATTATAATATTATTTTTTCCTATATGTCAAAAAAATCTTTAACCATGTTGACCCAAGCCATTTATATATATTACTACATGATTTATAAATATAAATATCCATTAATATAACAGAAGGACCATAATGTTCTAGTGTCTTTGGAAGACTATGTTTATATTCTAAAAGGAAACTAAAACATTGAAACTATAGTTTATTCTCTATAGAAAGCTCCTATGATCCATTTGAGCTCATAAATCTGTATGGGAAAATGTAGGGAATGCATAAACAAAGTGTATAAATGAAAATTCCAGTAAGGTAAAAAAGAATTATAAGGATATATAACATTGTGAGTCAAAGGTATAACACAATATCATGAAATATAAGGTACATGAGTAATGAAATGAAATTTGTGTAAATAAAATGGTATCATAAGACATATAATCCTAGAAAGAATTGTAGAAACAAATTGATGACCTAAGAATAAATTAGGGATAACATGAAAAACAACACAACATTGTGGAAGGATTACCATAATTTATTTGGTTTACTCCCTAATCCTATACATGAAGACTCATGAGACTAAAAAATAACCAAATCAATTAGAGGCTTATATAATTCTAGGCCCACTTGTCACATTAATTTCATGTATGAACATATTCATGTAACATAATAATATCAATAATAAGGCATAAACATATGAATTACACAACGAATGAAATGGGTTTTATAATATTTCCTCAAATAATAATCAAAAGACATTTTTTTGAGATGGGATTTGAGAAATGGTCATGAAGAATTTATTACTCCATGAAGTAAGGGGGGCTGAACTATGTATATATGTGAGATAAAAATATATATAATTATTAAGAAATCCACAAAATCAAATTTTTTTGTTGATGATGAAGAGATTGAAAACATTCTTGAGGAAAATAATCTTTTAACATTGTGTAAATTCAACAAATATCATCTTAGATGGAAAATGATTTTAAAATATCACTTTAAGAATTTCTTGAAGAAAACATAATTTCTTTTTTTAAAGGTTATTTTAAATTAATATTTGAAATTAAAAAAGGATTATTTAAAACACTGATTTGTCATTATGATAGAATAGTTATGTTGATGCCAAATATGTTAAAAAATAATTTTCCTTTCACATTTTTGTTTAAAAATTAAAAATAACCTTGTTTGGGAAATGATAGGAAGATTAATTTTATTTTTTTATAAAAATATAATTAAGGGTAAGAATGACTTTAAAAATTCATAGTAAAAAATATTAGGAAATTGTTTTTGGAAACATATATTTTTATGAAGAATGATTTTTGAATGGAGAGAGAAATGAAGTAATATTTTCTTAAAAATATTCTCACTCATTATAAGGACCAAAGAGAGGAAAATAGAAATGTTTCCTAAAAACATTATAAATAAATATTGGATAAAGAAATTAATGCGTTCTATTAAACAATAATTATATAATTTCATCCATTAGAAATTTAATAACAATTTAACTAGATTAAAATGAGATTGAAACATAAACCCATAATTCTTTGGTAAATATTGAATCATAACTTATGGTGAATGAAGTATAAGAATTGTAACATAAAAACCTATGATGTGTGAATAGATAATTATATAGAATATATGGTGGAGTCATATACGCCATTCAAAATAAATTGTGTTTATAAAAGAACATGTGTCTCAAAGAAGGATGTTTGAGACAAAACACATACAAAGGTCATATAATTGAGGTAAGAGTAAATCAATGTGGTGATTATGTGTAAAAATGTATATCCACAAAAATTCAAGTGGAAATAAAATAGTAATCAATCTAATTTCATTACATAAATAATTTTTCATAATATAATCAATGAAGTAGTTATGTAACCCAATTAAATGAAATTGAGTTAAGATACCCCTTACCTTACCATACCTTTATTTGAGTGCTCTTCAACCACCAATATTGTGGTTTTAAACATGATATTTGATTATACCCAAACCATAATAATATTTTTAATATCATATATGTTCATTTTATAACATTTCTTTACCCATTCATTAATAATTTTACATTATCACTATTATTCCAAGTGTTTATTGTCTAGTCTTCTAATGCATGTTTTATCATGAATGTTCTAGATCCAAACCATAGGATATAGTTTTATATTCTATAAAATTATATTAATTTTATAAATGTAAATATTTTAATTAGATAAAATTTTATAATCATTATTGGCTTTTGAAAATGGAGAATGAATCACATCGCTTTATGGAGATGGTGGGTCATATATATACACGAGTGACATTATAACTTACTTAATTAGGGAATGTGTAAGGAAGTAAATTTTAAATTATTTTTCTATAATTAATATCATTTCATATATATCAAATATATTCATTAAATCTATCTTTTATTATCTTCCATGTAATGGGTTACTGAAAATTGAATCACGTTGCTTTGTGAAGTGGTATTCCCCCGTTGAAACGGCCGAAATTATCATTTATTAAATGGTTGGATATGTAATTAATTATATGATATATATATTTTACATAATTATTATTATTTCATTAACATCATATATCGACATAAAATTAATCCTTGATACCTTACATGTAAAGCGTAAGTGAAAAACGAATCACATAGCTTCGTGAAGAGGTAGTCCTCCATACACATGAGAAACGTTATCGTATTCTCTGTGGAATGAAAAGGAAGAATGTACGTATGATATTATAATTCCAAAGTAAAATTGTATATTTAATATAATATATAAATATTAAGAACATCATTACATATATTTTTGAGAAAACAAAAATGCAAGTTTTAATATAATAAAAATTAAATATATTTCCTTATATTTAATTGTTAGGAAAAATATATAAAACATTAGAATTGTTATTTTCATTCCCAAATAAAATTATTTTGATGAAAAATAAATAAATCCATATTCCTACTTTATGAATCAAAAAATTTAAAACAGAATAAATTCATATTTAGAGGGGGAATACTTCAAAATAATTATACCAAAATAACCTTTCTTTAAAAACAATTAGAATTTAAAAATAATCATTCCTTACCCAATGTATCTAGAAAAACAAATAAAAATTTTTAATTTATTTTTAATTTCCAAATAACCTTACTTTTAGGAATGAATCAAATAACCTTCTTTTACTAATAGAAAACCAGCCATTGGAAATAATACAATTTATAGAGAAATCTATTTTTTCAATAAGAACATTTTCAAAACTAAAATTACTTGATCCTAAAGAATAATAATTTATAAAAATTCATTCAGTGTTACTTTACCATTTATAAATTCTATAATTTCTCTTAAAAATTCAACCATATAATGAAAAATAATGTGTTAAAAAAGCATATAATTTCAGAAAAAATGAATCAAATTGAAAAAAATATATTCATAACTTTATGAAAACTATTACAGCTAGCCAGAAAAATAAAGTACATAATAATGATAAATATACCAAATAAAAAAGAGTCTAAAATATTGATATAAAAAATATACATTATAAGAATCACTGGAAAATTTATTATTCAGTAATGATATAATTATATACATTCCTAAGTTGAACCAACTTCCAACCTATGTTGAGTTTCATAAAAATAATTTACAACATACTATCACTAGCTTCACCAGGTGTCACTCCTAATAGCCAAAGAATAATTTGAAATCCGGGATACAAAATATTTTATAATATCAACAAGAATAATACTCATCAATCAATATATCAATTATTCACCCAAATATTTTCCTAGACCATATGAAATTGAGGTGAGTTAATAACTAAAATATCATAGTGTAACATCAAAAAACTAAATTAAATTATCCCAAATCTCACCTCTAATCATAATTTATTAAAAAACTAATTTTCAATAAAGATAATTACTGATAGTATACTCACTTCTATTGGAAGAGAAACCTATACCCACAGGTTAAAACTGTGATTATATCCCCTAAAATCATGGGTATAGCCTATACACATTGATTTGAGAACAATAGCCAGTTAAGGCGTCGATATAAAACAATACCCATGGTTTATATAGAAACCATGCATACTTATGAGATGGATTTTTTATACCCACAATTTTAGAACCATGGGAATATGTATTACATCAGATAACATATACCTATGGTTATATAAACCATGGGTATAGGTTGATGCATGTATTTGGAAACAACCCCACTGCCTTGTTCCCAAAATTCTTAAACCTGTAAATCCATTAAACCAAACAATATACATTCAATGTAGTACCGATTGTCAATATTTAGATTCCAACCAATATGTTTTAATAATTTTCGAACCATATAAAATACTAAAAGTTACATTTTCATCCATAAAACAAATCTCCTTAAGTTATTAAAAATTTCACAAGTATCCTTCCTGCAAAGTCAAAAATAAAGGTGATTAACATCGTCCCCATTTCCAAAATTCTAATGCTCACCATCAACGACAATATCATCATCATTATCAGAAACATCCTCACCGAAAACATCATTAAGATCAACAACATCATTAACAACATCATCTCCACCACCTTCATCTTGATCACCAATAGGATCATCATTGTAATCACTCGAGGATTCATTTAAAGAAGGAAGAGAAACAAAATATCAATCAGTAGTACTATCATCCATTTAAGGAAGTGATTTACTAATAGCTGACATATCTTTTAGGAATTTCTCGATTATCATCATACTCCTTTCACACTGTTGATTAATTTTTTCCACTCCTCTAAATGTATTTTTTTCCTTAGCTGCTTCTGCATAAGCTCTTTTAATCTTGATGATCTGAGATACATGAGATGATCCACATGAAGACCAATACCTAGAGGGGTGATATTTTTTTTCTGGTTGACATGAGACTCTTCACTAGTGCTTCTCACCCAAAACCTGTCTCAAATGACCATTTGGACCAAAGTTTTCATATTATTTATCATCATGTCTCTAGGACAATCTTTCGAAAATATAAATAAGATATTTAATTAGTAAATTTGTATAAATATTTGAAATATAAAAAAACATACAATCTTTTCTTGTGTTTTAGTATTTACTACACTTCCATCTTTTTTGTAACACCCTGACCCTAGATACCCAGAGTCGGTCCGTTATTACATAACATTGTCATGATCAAAAGAAAGATCAATTTTTGAAAGACTGATTATTTTAGTAGCCTTAGAAACAGTAGATATATTCATAAAGTTTACATTACATCAATAAGTGAAAAACTAAAACAACATATTTTCTTCATATCCCCTCATACTATCCCTACTATTCATTCATAAAATACTTCTTCACATCCTGGGAAAAATAAAACATTGAAAGGGGTGATCTCAGATGCTCAGTAAGGATAACAATATAGCGGAAACATTCATAAATAAACATAAAAATTTAAGGCAATGTATAACTAAAACAAAAGACTTTTAAACTTGAACTTCAGCATAATATGTCAAGGATAAAATGAAATAATGTCATTTACTTATTCACATGGATATTCTACAAGTCTAATAATAAAATGAAAATATTAATAACCACTTTCATAATGACCAAATGCATAATGCCAGACTATCATAACCACGTATCCAAGGCCTCGTGCCCAGACTACAAATAAGATTTTGTCGAGGCCTCATGCCAAGACACTAGTTTGTCTCATGAGACCTACCAATCCATCGAGGAGCTATAGAAGGCTCCACCCGTCACTTACTAAGTCCAATGCATTCCTCATATGAAAAGTTTGAAATATGACATAAACATTCTTATTAAACTAGCAAATGAAATGTCAATACTTAGTCGACAAACCATGAATGGTATAAAAATAGAACATCCACAGTCAAACATAACTCATTCGATACAATATAGAAGATTGTATTGTATTAGATTAATCTCAATCAAGAATAATGAAGGATATTGATATAGATGAAAATAATCGTCAAAACTATTAGAGAGAAATATCCCCCTTTCTCTTGAAATCATTTAAAAGTCACACTATTTGTCAAGAAGCCATTTAAAAATAGATTTTTGAATCAAAGTGTCCCATGACACTTTGAAACATTTAAAAGTAATTTTAATTTTAAAACTTTAATTCCCATATAAATATATTATTAAAACCATTTTTAAAACATGGACATTAATGAGAAATATTTAGAAGAATAAATCTTTAAAACACTTAAAAATGTATTTTAGTTAGAGTTTCTAACCAAAAGAGAGACACTTGAATAAAAATAATTGAGGTAATAAAAACTTTATAATATCATGGGAATAAAGGGATTAATGATATACTATGTCAAAGTACATTATATACACCATGAAAAAGTGATTTGGTGTATAACAACAAAGAATTCTCAATGGAATGTAAATTTAGATGAATTCTCTTATAAAGACCACATCCTTAGGTTAAGGATAAATCAATGACATAATTATGTGTGAAAAATATAAATACACTCAATATTATTGGATATTTAATGTAAATCAATCATATGACATTCACACATATTCTTGTAAAAACAACACCAATGAATTGGATATTTAACTCAACAAATGGAGATTGAGTTTAAATTACTCTTATCAAGTTCATATCGAAGACTTGAGAATTTATCAATGGAGTGATTATGTGTATAAAATTTTATCCATAGAAAGGGGAGTGGAAATTATGACATAATCAAATTAATAGTGATTCCACACATAATCTTGGAGTAAAATAATCAATGAAGTATGCCTAAAGCCGAAAGAGTGCAAATTGAAATTTCAAATTCCCTTATTGATTAGGTAACTTAAGAAACAGAAAACCATGAAAGAAGGATCATACAACGATGATGTAAATACCCATAAATTAAATTATATTACACAATGAATACAATCATGGGAAATACACAACACCACATGCAATAAATAAGTGGCGAACAATGGAATTCTCACGAAATTAAGCGTGAGATAAGAAACCCCTTACTTTGTACTTTTTCCTTGGTTGACGGTAGGTTAAGCTTCTCTATAATGGTGAAATAATTTTTATTGAATTATAAAAGAATCATTTACATTAATATGATATCATATATGATCTTTTAACATTGATTTGTTAATAATATCTTAGTATTATCGTCATTTAGGGTGTTAACTTACTCGTTTTCCTTTATATTCTTTGTTACGTAAGCTGTGTATGTTATGGATAGGTTTTATCTTATTCATATCCAGAATTATATCAAGTGCTTAAACATTATTTTTAATCATAAAATGAGAACTATACTTGAATGGATACGATGGAGAGTGAATCTCATTGTGTTCGTGGAGACGGTAGTCCGTATGTACGCACGAGCGACAATATCATTATTTTGATGTTAAAATAATATATAATTGGATGTTATATCATA
The DNA here is from genome assembly GCA_963277665.1 of Viscum album. Classification (NCBI taxonomy): domain Eukaryota; kingdom Viridiplantae; phylum Streptophyta; class Magnoliopsida; order Santalales; family Viscaceae; genus Viscum; species Viscum album. Next base: position 920,335,636 of record OY728131.1, read on the forward strand.
TATACAAAATAATTATCATTTTATATTTATTATTTACATGAATTGAACAACATTATTATATCCATCCAAATAATAATTTATTGAATGACAATTACACCAGGACGTGGAGATGGTAAGCCGTACGTACGCACGTATGGTGACATGCCATTCAAAGGATGGATAGAATACTGAATATGGTTGTACCATATTTATAATAACATCATAGTATATATAAGATACTGGAGTTATTATTTTAGAATATAAATAACAATGAAATAAGATGTTGAAGAAGAAAGGAACTTGAAAGAGGGTGGTGAAAACATTACCACTTCTTCGTGTTCTTCCTTTTGATTTGATCAAAAGGGCTCCTTAGGTTGGCTTTATGATCAAACTAAGGCCTCTAGGTTGTAGTGATGGAAGTTTAGAGAGTATTTGGGCAGGTTTTGGGAAAGCAAAAATGCATTGAATGTGTGAATTATTGAGAAGGGGGAGTGCCTATTTATAAGAGGGGTGAGGGGCACCTTTGGAAAAGCAAAAAATATTATTTTATAATAAATTCATATTCGGTTTCTAATGGATCCAAAGTGGATTATTTAAAGTTTAAGGTGGGGAGGGGTCGATAACCACTCAACCAATTGAATTTAGATAGGTTTGGGTCATTATATTAACCTTGTCTTTAAGTATTAACTCTTAGTTAATTAGTTTCACTTTTACAATGTCTCTTTGTATTTTTATATTATATGGTAAATAAACTTACTATATAAAGCCAAGAGACCCCCCAAGTGGTCCATTAATAATACAACTATCCTGATATAAGTATCTTGGACCAACCTTAGATTTTTAAAAATTGAATATAAATTAATAATATAATATTTGTTTTAAAAACTCTTTTATGTCAATTTTGACACTATTGGGTATTTTGTTTTTGATAAATTCATAAGAACATTATTACTCCGAATATAATTTATATAATCAATCCTAAAATGCCGTATTAACCTAGAAAATTATTGTAATTCATAAAATGTCTCAAATTACATTTATTTTGATATTTATAATATCAATTATTTTAATATTTCATTAATTAGGTAATTAATGCATCACCATTGTGTCCTAAATAAATTAAATTATTTAATGTCTAAAAATTATAAATAAACTACCATTATGTATGAAGTCTTACTAGCTTTTTAATGAATATTTACAATCGAATTTAACTCATGTATAACCCTATATTAAAAATGTTTTAGTAAATAAACATTGATTTTAACTTTTTTAACTCTTTTTTGAATTAGATAATAATAAATGTCCTAATCTAATACAAGTGGACCTAAATGATAATATTTTACTCCTAATTTTGTTTTTTTTTTCAGATAAACTTGTCTGATAGAATTAGGACATGTGTTAGGGTAATATTAATATCATTTTTACACTTAATTACCCTATTTACTTTTAACCGTGGTAAATAAAAGTAAAAAGTTACTATTCAGCCAAAATTATTTTCATCTCATTGATCCAAATTTTACTCCTTGATATTAACCATGTATCTTGGATTTTCTAAATTCCACTCATAGAAGCGGTAAAATTATGTTTTATGAAAAATTTAGTTTTTTAACTACCACTTAGTGTTTTCACAATTCATCAAAAAATGAATGTTTCCAGAAAAATACCAAAAATTAGGGATAATATATATTTTATATTATGAATTCAAAAATGATGTCTATTTTACCAAATTCAAAACATATCAGTTGCATTAATTAATTTAAAAATTAATTCTTGTTGTCAAAACAAATAGCATGTTTTTAAGAGATAATAACTATCAAAAGATTGACACTTGTTTATGTCCGGATTAAATGTGAAATTACATCAAATGACCAAAATTATATTAAATAGTAAAAATATATTCTAAATATACTTTAAAACCACTCAAATTAAAAATTTATCACTATTAATTATTTCTATTAAAGAAGTTGTTTTTAATTAAAATTTAGTAATTTTCACTATTCATCAAAATATGAAAGTTATCTGAAAAGTACCAAAATTTCACACTAAGATAATTTTGATATTACGAATCCAAAAATGAAGTCCATTTCGAAAGATAAAATTTATAAAATTTCAAAAAGTAGGTATTACTATTCAAAACGGCTAGTTTGATTGGTTGCAGTGTGTTAGAATCTCAAAGTCGCATACAATGCACGCCATTGCATTATTCATAGGGAAACGTACCATGAAAGCTTGGGTTGTTGCATTCTCCCCTCCTTAAATAAATTGAGTCCTTGAAATTTTTTTAAAATTGGGCTTGAGAATATAATGGAAAGTCCCACATCGGAAATAGAGTCAATAAAACTATCACTTTAAAAGAAAGGAAGAGAGGTATAAAGGTCACCCAAGATAACCCATACTAGGATTCCATGTAGGAAAACATGGATATGGACTATAAACTAAGTGTTAAGTTCTGATGGAGAGGGATATAAAACATTATCAAGAGAAAGTTAACAATAAGAAAATCACAAACTTGTGTTGGGACAAACGGTCATTAGTCTCCCAGTAGGAAAAGTAAATGGACAACATTTTTTGTTTTAAGTTACATTACATAATGATGAGGAATTAAATTATGATATTGACTAAAAAAATAAAGAGATATACTTACTTTTTATGTATATTTTCATTCTTTAATAAATTTTTACCACTAACTCATTTTTTTGAACAATGAGTATTCAAGAAGACTTGGTCACAATGGAAGAGCTAGAATAAACTTCTATAGAAATACATGATCCACGTAGGATAAACTATATATTTACCTTGTATTTATAGATTAATCAATAACAAAATGGTTAGTATAATATCTGATGATCCCCCAAATGGATATTCCATTAGAGAAAAAAAACACTAATCTTAATTTCTAAAATTAATCCATCAATACCCCAAAGTTAAATAAGTACCATTCAATAATCAATTGTCCTTAAAATCCTTCAATATAATCCAAACTAATATTGAAACCCAAAACTTATAAGAATGCAGTCTTCCACGTTTAATTTTATCTCCAAATGACATTAATTACTCTTAATGTCACATACATAAAAGTAATTAACCTAATCATGTCCATAAATAACCCAAATCACTATAAATCCACAATAAAAACATAGATAAAAATCCACCGTTACTCCAAAAATGAAATCCCACACTATTCTATTTTCATTGGGCATATAGTGTTCACAACAAAGCAAACAACTTCCAAAATAACATTTATCAATTAATCACCAAATCATTTTCCTATATTAAGGGTATTCATTTTACACGACATAAGATCCCAAATCAAATTATTATTGATCAATAAAATCATTTAACTAAAAATAATAGTCACACTAACCAGGGACTTCACGTAGTCCAGTGGTAGGTGATAAATCCCAATCGTACTTTGGTTGTGGGTTCGATTCCCATAGCTTTGTCCGACGCGACAGGTTGTCACACGGTCTGTGTGCTGTCCTATTTCAAAAACTATATTTTATAACATTACCAAAATGAGATAAATTCCTCCAAATAACCATAAAATAATTTAACCACAAATCTTATCTCATACCTTTCATTTTCATCCCAAATTATAATAACTTATAATTGCCTCAAACCCAATGATCATATAAAACCAAATGGTTATTTATAACTATATCCACCAGATAAAAGATAATTATTCCTCAAATATCATTCTCACATGGAAAACTGCAGGGTTAAAAATAAAAGAGAAAATTATTCCAAAGTAAACCCATCAACAAGGAGCACTAATACTTTTTAAACATTTCTCCAACCATTTATTACCACATAGCTTCTTCTTTGACCAAGAAAATATCTTATAGAATAGGGCATTCACTCTGGTAATGGGAAGGTCCCCTACATTTACGTCAAATGACTCTAAATGGATTCTTGGGACCATTTTTATCTTCTTCCATAGTACTCTTCATTTTTCTTCGGCAATTATTCAATTTATGTCCTTACTTCCTACACATAAAGCATATCTTTCCCCCATTAAGACACTTTCCTGGGTGTCTCCTTCCAAATTTCCTACATGATGGAAATTGAGGATTTCTTTCTCCATGGTCTCCACTGCTAAAGCTCTTATTATTTATCACCTTTCTCTTCTTTGTTGAGTCTGGGAATTGGTTAATATATATATTGTTGATCATATTTTTGGAAAATTGATTTGGAATAAAGATGATATCTTTTACGCCTATTAACATTATATTTTGTTGCTCATTTCCACCACCGTTACCACCTTGTATATCATTCAAAAAGTCACTATGACTTCCTTGGAATCCAGCCATTGACTAAAACCAGAAAGCATTGTGTGAGTAACAGTTGTCATAAAATCATTTAGAGATTAACATGTCACCATATTCTAAATTTCAAACACATTAGGATTAACCAAGGTCATTTAATCTCATCTTATATATATAATACTTAAAATAGGTTTGTAAATAAAATGTAAATTATCCAAAGCATATCCCCCAGGAGTGTCGTAACCAAGAGTGCAGCAAGGCCCGTTGTCGTGCACCAGTTCCCGTTCGAGTCCAGCTCAAATCGGTGTTTTCGGGTTTTAACCCTAGGTACATCTGTTCCAGAGCCGCCTCTACCTGCTCATATCCAGATAGGGATTTATTTCTCGGAAAACTCACAAAATCTCTACAATACCAAAATTTTAGGAAGTTCTTCTATATTAATCCTCAATGTTCATCTTAGGTCTACGTGCTCTAATCAGAGTTTATCTAAATCTTGCTTCCAATGTTTGTACTAAACTTCCTCTAATACCAACTGTAACGTGTCGACCCTAGATACACAGAGTCGGTGCATTATTACATAACATTGGCATGATCACAAGAAAGATCAAGTCTCAAATGGCCGATTAGTTTAGTAGCCTTGGAAACACTAGAAATATTCATAAAGTTTACATTAAATCAATAAGTGAAAAACAAAAACAACAAATTGTCTTCATATCCCCTCATACTATCCCTGAAGGTCATTCATAAAATACTTCTTCACATCCTGAAAAAAATAAAACATTGAAAGGGGTGATCTCAGATGCTCAGTAAGGATAACAATATAGCAGAAACTTTCATAAATAAACATAAAACTGTAAGGCAATGTATAACTAAAACAAAAGACTTATAAACTTGAACTTCAGCATAATATGGAAAGGATAAAATGAAATAATTCCATTTACTTATTCACATGGATATTATACTTGTCAAATAATCACATGAAAATATTAATAACCACTTTCATAATGACGGAACGCATAATTCCATACTATCATAACCACGTAGCAAAGGCCTCGTGCTAAGACTACAAATAAAATTTTTTCAAGGCCATGTGCGAAGACACTAGTTTGTCTCATGAGACCTACCGATGCATCGAGGAACTATAGCGAGCTCCACCCATCACTTACTAAGTCCAATGCATTCCTCATATGAAAATTTGGAAATATGACATAAACATTCGTATTAAACTAGCATACGAAATGTCAATACTTAATCGACAAACCAAGAATGGTATAAAAATAGCACATCCATAGTCAAACATAACTCATTCGATACAATATGGAAGATTTTATTGTATCAGATTAATATCAATCAAGAATAATGAATGATATTGACATAGATGAAAATAATCGTCACAACTATTAGAGAGTAATATCCCCCATTTTCTTAAAATCATTTAAAAGTCACACTATTTGTCAAGAAGCCATATAAAAATAGATTTTTGAATCAAAGTGTCCCATGCCAAATTGATAATTTTATAAGTAATTTTAATTTTAAAACTTTATTGTCCATATAAATAAATTATTAAAACCATTTTTAAAACATGGACATTAATGAGAAATATTTAGAATAATGAATATTAAAAACAATTAAAAATGTATTTTAGTTGGAGTTTATAACCAAAATAGAGACACTTGAATACAAATAATTGAGGTAATTAATACCTTATAATATCATGAGAATAAATGGATTCTTGGTATACTATGTCAAAGTACATTATATACACCATATAAAAGAGATTTGGTGTATAACAACAAAGAAGTCTCAATGGAATGTAAATTGAGATGAATTCCCATATAAAGACCATATCGTTTGGTTAAGGATAAATCAACGACATAATTATGTGTGAAAAATATAAATACACTCAATATGATTGGATATTTAGTGTAAATCAATCAGATGACATTCACACATATTCTTGTAAAAACAACACCAATGAATTGGATATTTAACTCAACAAATGGAGATTGAGTAAAAATTACACTTATCAAGTTCATATCGATGAATTGAGAATTTATCAATGGATTTATTACATGTTTAAAAATTATATCCACAGAAAGGGGAGTGGAAATTATGACATAATCAAATGAATAGTTATTCCACACATAATCATGGAGTAAAATAATCAGTGAAGTATGCCTAAAGCTGAATGAGTGCAAATTGAAATTTCAAATTCCCTTATCGATTAGGTAATTTAAGAAACATACAAACATGAAATAAGGATAATACAATGATGATGTAAATACCCATAAATTAAAATATATTACAAAATGAATACAATCATGTTCAATACACATACACCACATGCAATAAATTAGTGGTGAACAATGGAATTCTCACGAAATTAAGAGTGAGATAAGAAACCCCTTATTTTGTACTTTTTCCTTGGTCGATGGTAGGTTTACCTCCTGTATAATGGTAAAATAATTGTTATTGAATTATACAAGAATCATTTACATTAATATGATATCATATATGATCTTTTAACATTGATTTGTTAATAATATCTTAGTATTATCGTCATTTCGGGTGTTAACTTACTCGTTTTCCTTTATATTTTTCGTTACATAAGCCGTGTTTGTCATGGATAGGTTGTATCTTATTCATATCCAGAATTATATAAATCCTTAAACATTATTTTTAATCATAAAATTATAATTATACTTGAATGGATACGATGGAGAATGAATATCATCGTGTTCATGGAGACAGTAGTCCGTACGTACGCACGAGCGACAATATCATTCTTTTGATGTTAAAATAATATATAATTGGATGGTATATCATATAGAAATAATAATTATCATGTTATATTTATTATTTACATGAATTACACATCATTATTATACCCATCCAAATAATAATTTATTGAATGACAATTACACCACAACGTGGAGACGGTAAGCCGTACATACGCACGTATGGTGACATGCCATTCAAAGGATGGATAGAATACTGAATATGGTTGTACCATATTTATAAAAACATCACAATATATATAATATACTGGAGTTATTATTTTAGAAAATAAATAACAAAGAAAGTAGAAGTTGAAGAAGAAACAAACTTGAAAGAGGGTGGTGAAAACATTACCTCTTCTTCAGGTTCTTCCTTTTTATTTTATCAAAAGGGCTCCATAGGATGGATTTCTGATCAAAATAAGGCCTCTAGGATGTAGTTAGGTAAGTTTAGAGAGTATTTGGGTATGGTTTGGCCGAGCGAAAAGGCCTTGAATGTGTGAATTATTGAGAAGGGGGAGTTCCCATTTATAAGAGGGGTGATGGGAACCTTTGGAAAAGCTAAAAATATTATTTTATTATAAATTCATATTCGGTTTCTAAGGGCTAGAAAGTAGATTATTTAAAGATTAAGGTGGGTATGGGTTGAAAACCACTCAACCAATAGAATTTATACTGGTTTGGGTCATTATATTAAAATTATCTTTAAGTATTAACTCTTAGTTAAATAGTTTCACTTTTACAATGTCTCTTTGTATTTTTATATTATATGGTTAATAAACTTACTATATACAGCCAAGAGACCCCCAAGTTGTCCATTAATGATACAACTATCCTGATATAAGTTTCTTGGCAGAACCTTATATTTTTAGGAATTGAATATAAATTAATAATATAATATTTGTTTTAAAAACTCTTTTATGTCAATTTTGACACTATTGGGTATTTTGTTTTTGATAAATTTATAACAGCAATGTTACTTCAAAAAAAATTTATATAATCAATTATAATATTTTATATTAACCTATAAAATTAGTGGAATTCATAAAAAGTCTCAAATTACATTTATTTTGATATTTATAATATCAATTATTTTAATATTTCATTAATTAGGTAATTACTGCATCACCGTTGTGTCATAAATAAATTAAATTATTTAATGTATAAAATTTATAAATAAAATAACATTATGTAGTAAATATTTTTATATTTCTAATTAATATTTAGAATCGAATTTATCTTTTGTATAACCCTATATTAAAAATGTTTTAGTAAATAAACTTTGATTTTAACTCTTTTAACTCTTCTTTTAATTAAATAAAAATAAATGTCCTAATCTAATACAAGTGGACCTAAATGATAATATTTTACTCCTAAGGTTGTTTTTGGTCGAGATACATTTGTTCAATAGAATTATGACATGTTTTAGGGTAATATTAATATCATTTTTACCCTTAATTACCCTATTTACTTTTAACCATGGTAAATAAAAGTAAACAGTTACTATTCACCAAAAATTATTTTCATTTCACTGAACCAAATTTTACTCCTTGATATTAACCGTGTCTCTCGGATTTTCGTAATTCTACTCACAGAAGCGGTAAAATTATGTTTTATGAAAAATTCAGTTTTTTAACTACCACATAGTGGTTTCACTATTCATCAAAAAATGAAAGTTTCCCGAAAAATACCAAATATTATGCCTAAGATAGATTTGATATTATGAATTCAAAAATGATGTCTATTTTACCAAATTAAGAACATATGATTTGTATTAATTAATTTAAAAAATTAATTCCCGTCGTCAAAACAAATAGTGTGTTTTTAAGAGATAATAACTATCAAAAGATTGACACTTGTTAATGTTTGGTTTAAATGTGCAATTACATCCAATGACCAACATTGTATTAAATCGTAAAAATATATTCTAAATATACATTAAAACCACTCAAATTAATAATTTATCAATATTAATTATTTCTATTAAAAAAGTTGTTTTTAATTTAAATTTAGTAATTTTCACTATTCATCAAATTATGAAAGTTATCCGAAAAGTACAAAAATTTCACCCTAAGCTAATTTTGATATTACGAATCCAAAAATGAAGTCCATTTAGAAAGATAAAATTTATAATATTTCAAAGAGTAGGTATTACTATTCATAATAGCTAGTTTGATTGGTTGTGGTGTGTTAGAATCGCGATATTGCGTACAATGCACGCCATTTCATTATTAAAATGGAAACATACCATGGAAGCTTGAGGTGTTACATTTTTTCTTCATACTTTTGCAAAATAATTTAGTACAGGGTAGATGACCTTCGATGCCTAATATAGATTGCTCCAAATGAAATTGACTATTATACACATATTAACAATGAAAAAATTTTTATAATCCCGAATAATAATAAAAGTTAATAACTTTTAAATAAAAGAAAAATTAATAATTAATGTGATAAACATTCATGAAAAATTGGTAATTTTTTCTATAAGCCAATTGGCCGTTAGGCATATAAGAAAATTGGATGTTAGTCCTATAGAAAATTTAGACATTATTCCATTATGCATAAAAGTCCATTTGGCCATTAGGCATATAGGACATTTGGACATTATGCCTTTATTCCAATTGGAAATTAGGAATAATGACATAATGTTCAATTAGACTGTATGTCTAATTTTCAATTAGCCTATAGGCCTAATTTTTAGTTGTCTTATAGGCTTAATGGGAAATTTTTATGTTAGGCCTAATGTCCAACTAGCTTATTTGGCCCAGAGGCCGATTGGTTACTAATCCTATATGCTAATTATCCATTAGGGATAATAGGCCAATTTCCTAGTATGCCTATAGGCCAATTGGTCGTTAGTAATATTGGCTAATTGGCCATTAGTATTATAATCCAATTGGCCATTATTCCTATAGGGAAATTAGACATTATGCCATTAGGCCTAATAGGCCAATTGGAAATTATCTTTATATGATAATTTGACATTATTCCGTTAATCCTCATAGGAAAATTTAGTTTTTCTGCCTATAGAGCAATCGGCCCTTATGCCTATAAAAAAATTTACCCTTAGGCCTATAGGATAATTGGACCTTAGGCTTGATAACCCAAATTTCCCTAAGGCCTATAGGCCCATTAAACATTATCCCCTTAGGCATAATGCCCAATAGGTCAATAGGTCTAACTGCTAATTAATAATTAGGCATATGGGCCAATTGTCCTTTAGGCCTAATATGCCAATTTTCCCATAAGCCTATAGTGAAATTAGCCCTTAGTTATATAGGGAAATTTTCCTTTAGTCCTATAGGACAATTGGATATTTGGCCTATAGACCTGTTCGCCATTAGGCCCATAATCCAATTGGCCATTAGGAATATAGGTTTATTAGACATTATGCCATTAGGCCTAATAGTTCAATTTGACATTAGAACTATAGGCCAATTGGTCATTTGGATTGTAGGCCTGTCGGCCTATTATGATTATAGGATAATTGGACATTAATCATAATAGGCCAATTTTCCATTAGGCATATAGACCAATTGACTGTTAGGCCTACATTCCAATTTCCCATTAGGCCTAATGGAATAATTTCCAACTGGTGTAGGCCTAATGGAATAATTTATAATTGAACATTGGGAATAATAGACCAATTTCTTAGTAAGTCAATAGGCTAATTGGCCATTATCCCTATAGGGAAATTTTCCTTTAGTCCTATAGGCCAATTGGAAATTATGACATTAGGCTTATCGTCCAATTGGCCATTAGGACATTAGGCTAATTGGACATTAGTCCTATAGTCCAATTGAACATTATTCCATTAGGACAATAATAAAACTATCCATTAGGCATATACTCCAATTAGACATTATGCCATTAGTCCTAAAGGCTAATTTCCCATTATTCCTAATGAACAATTGGCCTATATTCCTAAGGGCCAATTTACCTTAGGCCTAAAGGCCAATTTCTCTTAGGACTGTTGGAAAATTGGACTGTAGACTTAGAGGCCAATTTCCCTTTAGGAAAATTATCCAATTGGATGTTAGGCCTATAGTCTAATAGGCCATTAGTTTTATAGGCCAATTTTCCATTAGAACTATAGGCCAATGTTCTATTAGTCTTAATGTCCAATTGGCCTATAGGCCTAATAGGCCATTTGAAATAGGTATTTTCAACCATTTATTAAATTTATTAATGATAATTAAACATAAAATTTTGCATGAAAATCTTTGTAACAACATAAATAAGAATATTATTTTAATTCATATTAAAATACACGGTGCTTCTCATGATTGGGAATTGAAGTTCCCCAATGTGCGTACATATTTCATAGAATCTTTATTCTTTTTTCCAAGATTCTACCTAAAAAATTCCAATACAAGTAATAAGAATTAAATTTTATATGAAAACCATTAACGATATGGAATACCTTATACTAATTAGACATCCAATGTGAAATCACTTTGTTATATTGAGTTTTTGGATAGTGTGGGAATGTGGGTACACCTAGTAAATTAGAAGCTAATCTTCTACTATAACCAACATAAATGTCATGCTTGTATGATCATAATAACTCACCAACATCTTACAACCTTGCAGTCATATCAGCTTCTACTTTAAGAATTTCAAACTGAATCAACGATGAACATGTTATTTCAAATAAACACAACAATAATATAAATAGGATTTTATGAAGTTTTATTACCAATATCAGCTCGTATTATTTTTCATTGATGTCTTTATGGGGTTTTCTCTATGTGACAGGTTCCAACTGAAGGATATCATGGAATTTGGAAAATGTGTCCATAAAAATTCTACACTATCTTAAATTGTCACCTACCATCTATTTGTTTTCATTTTACTCCACTATTATCTGTGTCGAGTGATTCTAGTATTGGTACAAATGAGTGTACCCATGTCACCTAGAAAAAGATCCCAGTGAATAAGAAAATATAGGAAATATAAAAAGAATTAATCCATGGTATAACATGTCAGAATAAAGTTGATATAATTTGACATAGTTATAATAAAAATAACCTGTTGAAGGCTACTCAATAAACTGTGATGGATTGGTGGGTTGTCCTGGATCAGTAGCCTTTGAACGAAGTGTCTATTCCAATACGTGATCTGGGTGGTATTCATGAACTGAACTAGAAGTGGGAGGAACATAGTCGTCATATGTTTGATAGATGGTAGGAATTATAGGTGGCATAGTTGTGGGTCAGATTGGTAGTAGGATGGGGGGATACATCATTGGATATGGGTATCGTAAAGGTGGGAATATCTGTGGAGTCGGTTTCAACATGGTATTAGAAGAAGATCCTAAACGATATGATGGAGGAATCTGGGGGATTATCCCTGGATGCAACATAAACCTGGTATGTGTATAAGAGGGTAGATTAGATAATGAATAAGTCATCGATAAGAACATCCATAGAGACTCAAACAGAGGATGGAAAGGTATGGTAGATGGGTTGTTAGTATGAGGGTCAGTTTGGGAATGGTTATGACAGGTGCTCTATCTAGGTCTAGAAGCATCCCCACATAGACCATTCTATAAGGATGAGGATTCAACTCTGGTGGAACAGAATTCCCCTAAAATATTTTCATAATGAATATTAACGAGACATAAAATGTAATGTCGAAGAAATACATTACGATTATTATACTCACTGAGGGAACTACTGATCGAGATCAAAAAGCTTCTATCTTCAACGTTTTTATGTATTTGGAATAATCTTTATAATAATGAAGTGTAAATTTTTTAGAAGCAATTTTTATATTTTATGGATACAACATAGAAGTTAAATAAATAATAAAAAATGTCCTAACATATTTTAGTAACAGTTATTTAAAACCCTGTTATATATTTTTTTTAAAACACAAGAGAAACCAAGTATTTTAAATTTAAATAAATATAATTAAATAAAACAACACAAGACAATAATTAAAAAAAGTTATCATTCCAAATAAAACTAAATTTAATTAATCACAATAATACTAACCTAAGAAACTCTTGTGTAAGTAATCTGAATGAACAAGAAACACATATGATTTTTTAAATATATTAAATACCACCACTTTAAGGTAAATATCAACTCCCACAACAAGAAAATATGAATAAAAAAAGAAATATTTGGGGGGAAACCAATGGAAACTTCATCACTAGTATCATGAAAAATATGTCATGGGATTACATCATTAATGATGTCATAATAATGTCTCAGAATATATTTCACATATAAAACTTGTTTCACCATTTATGAAAAAATGTATGTTTCATAGGTATATAGTAATCGACTTATTTCAATTAATATAAACCCATAGTAATCTATAAATATACCCTAACACATCATCGAATCAAACCATTTACATTTCATCAAAGTGGGTCGACCCTGAGAGTAGTAATCTAATTACAATGTTTTCCCAACAAGTACATAATAACACACATATTAATATCGAGGAAGACTATCTGATGCACTGGCAGAAAGATCCATTGTAGCAATTAACATAACAATATTATGTTGTGTTATCATTTTCCCCACTCGATCAGTTGTAACAAATTAATACCCATTGATTATTGAATATTTTCATTCAAGAACCAAAGAATTGTAACCAAAATCAAACACCATTAATTCAGGAGAAACAAACTCAACAGGTAAACACAAGACCTGAAATACTTATGAATAATAAAATTAAATGGAGTTATATATTTTACGATAATTAAAGTACTTGTCATACCATTGAGTTCATCCAAAAAAGAAAATCTCGCACTACTAAAAACACAGACTTTATCAGTGCTAAAAATGTCCTTTATCAGCGCTATAAAAAGCGCTGATAAAGCCAGCGTAGATAAAGGGGGGTCCCCTTTATCAGCGCTCCGAAAATCCCTGATATAGGACCCCTTTATCAGCGCTAAAAAAGCGCTGATAAAAGTACCCCTTTATCAGCGCTTTTTTTAGCGCTGATAAAGGTGTCCTATATCAACGCTTCCTTTATCAGCGCTTTCGTTTTAGCACTGATAAAGGACCATTTTAACAGCGCTTTTAAAAAAGTGCTGATAAAAGTTAAAAAATTTAAAAAATTTAAAAATATTTACAAATATTTTTAAAAAAAATTAAAAAATACTGCGAATCGGAGGGGCTTTTATAGCGCTTGAGCCCCCCCTTTTACAGTGCTTTTCTGCCCTTGTACATCGCCCCACGCACCCCCTCAACCATTTAACAGCGCTTGCTGCTATATTCCCCCATGCGCGCACGCCCCTGCCTCCACCAGGATTTGAACTCGAGACCTCCCCCCTGCGCGCCTAAGCCTTTACCACTACTCTATTTTGATTTGTCTTCCAATTCATGATATCTATATATATATATATATTTAGTTATATTTATTCGTATACTAATATATATTTATATTAATATATATATAGTTATATTATAATATATATATAGTTATATTATAATATATATATAGTTATATTATAATATATATATAGTTATATTAATATATATATATATGGAAATATTAATATATATATATATATAGTGATATTAATATATATCTATATCTATATATATATACATATTTAGTTATATTTATTCGTATAGTAATATATATTTATATTAATGTATATATATATAGTTATATTAACATATATATAGTTATATGAATATATATATATAGTTATATTAATATATATATAGTGATATTAATATATATATTTATAGTAATACTAATATATATATGTAGTTATATTAATATATATATAGTTATTAGATTAATATATATATATAGTTAGAATAATATATATATATATAGTTAGATTAATATATAGGTATATAAATATTCATATATTGGTATTTTAAATAAAATGGATCTTAGTTATTATTTAGATAAAGCTAATATATTTTATATGTAAATATGTTTAATTATTTATTTAAAAAATTTATTTTTTAGGTGCGAATATATAAAAAATATGTACATATAGTTATATATTTGATTATAAATAGGAGTGCATTATAAAAAAGGGTGAAATTTCAAAGAAATAATTTCAATATGAATGTAATACCTTGGAATAAATTCAGTCCCTGCCAAAGAAATCCAACAATACCCCCTTAAACGAGTTTGAAAATCCACAAAAATGTTAAAAAATCTAGGTACCCCGACAAAAAACTCAGTTTTGGAGGCCTTCTGGGCCTCTTTTGGCCTCGAAAAATGCTTGACCAGGGTTTCCCTAGTTAGTGTGACGTAGAGCTCATCGCAGGATTAGATTTGATATGTGGTAGAGCTCAAACGGACACCCGGATCAAAAGTTATGGCCGTTTGAAGTTTGAGTTGCGTTTTCAACATATTTTGGATCTTTTTTTAATTTTTTTAGTCCTCCAATTGTTATTAAATAACTATTTCTCCATAATGATTATCAAATAATTAATTAAAAATATTTTTTTAATTTTTTAAGATGCCATTTTCACTAAATATCTTATATATTAAGTATAACAAGTGTAAATGTACAATTATACTTATCTAAAATATATTTTAAAATTAAATATTATATTTATATAACAATATAACTATATTTATATATTAATATATTAATATATTTTTTAATTTTTTTTGAAGCCGACCCTTTATCAGCGCTACTAAACAAGCACTGATGAAGGGGTTCCCTTTATTAGTGCTTTTTCGTTAGCGCTGATAAAGGGGGGGCGCTGCGAAAAACTATTTTTGTGTTAGTGTCGGCTTTGCGAAGCCTCTCCCCTTCTTAATGGAAAATATCAATGA
Organism: Viscum album; assembly: GCA_963277665.1. Taxonomy (NCBI): domain Eukaryota; kingdom Viridiplantae; phylum Streptophyta; class Magnoliopsida; order Santalales; family Viscaceae; genus Viscum; species Viscum album. The sequence continues at coordinate 920,351,432 of OY728131.1, forward strand.
ACTTTATTTATAATTTTCTAATGTTTCGTAAAAAATGATAATAAATGTATATGGTTTTTTTAAAATTTCATAATATGAGATAGAATGTAGTTATCCAAATTACATACTCGATATAGTCATCAATCAAGACACAGTTAAACTAGAACGTGCAATGTGCCATATTTCGCTATTCATGTCTCAATGTAGCCAATGTTTAAGACCCAAAAATTCATCCTATTTAGTTAAGAGATGGAAATGAGGGATCAAGTTCACTATAAAGGACATCATTATATCTAATTGGATTCTTATGTCTGCTTCTCACATCATACAAATACATTGAACCCAAATCCATACATTCATGATCCTGATAATCTCTCATAATAAAACATCATGATAATCATTGTTTAAGACATATGATTTCACTGTAAAAATATTTACCTCTATAGTATACACACACTGAAAAGAAACTGGTCCACTAAGAAGTATTTCTATTAGAAGATTGTTTGTTAAATACAGCATGCAGGTGAAAAGGGAAGGAGGATATTTTTCCCAACTCACACAAAATTAATGGTGAATCCTAGTGCATTTTTGTCAACAATGACTTGGATAACCTTTTATTACAGTGACCTATAAATAATTTCACAAGTGACTCACTATGATACATATATAATTGGATTGAAAATGTCGAATTTATATTGGAATAAATTCATGAATAAGAATTTGATAATAATGAGTTTTTAGGGATTATAGTTTCAAACTCCTTATATTGACTCATTTAGATATGTTACTATAATATTAATTAGGACACATTTTATTCTAAAATACATCTGGAAATGTATCGTTCTCTAATGGTGTCCTCACATAATAAGCACATGGAGATTTCCATTTATTTTCACTGATATACAAAGGATGTAGTTATGATCGAATACCACAATCGAACCAGTCCTGATGAGATCAAAAGTCATCTTTGGTATTCCCCTTGATATTTATAAGAATTTCAAGAAACATTTCATTTATATTTTCCTCGATGTTCATTAGATATAAACAATGATGTAACAAATTGGTATAATAATATAGAAACTCAATAATGATACTTCTCTTTTTTCAATTATAAGTGACTTTAGTGTCAACATTATTCATCTTTTTAGATTTCTGCTGAACTTTAACTAATTAAAAGATAAAATATTTCAATTCATTAAACACATAAATACCCAACAGAAATTGAGGTGGTTGTAAGGTTTCAACAATATTATCAAATAACCTCTGATTCTTCCTCAAATTATGATCAATTGACAAGAATCGTCAATTCCTTATAAAACTAGAACTACAAAGATATTTAAGCTTTCTCAATCGGGTATTCTTCATATATAATAGACTTGCTAATTTTCCATTTTTTCTATGACCAGATGTCATTTCATAAGAATGGAAATTATTTATAGTCCATAAAATGTCACCACTCATGTGAAATATTTTTTTTGAAGAAACATTGAATGTCCACACACCCGTATATGAAAGCTTCTTAAAATCTATTATAAAAGGTTGCATGCAGATGTCTATATAATTTCCATGATTATAAGGACCAAGTATCAATATACTCAAGAAATTGAAATGATTTTTCATACACATCCATGGAGGAAGATTATAATAATGAATAAAAACTGGCCACATCTTGTGAGTTGTATTCATATGACCCAACAGATAAAAATAATCACAGGATAGACCCAATCTGACATTACACACCTTACCTAAAAAATTAGGATATTGTGAATAAAATGACCACTATGATAATCCATTTAAAGGATGAACCAACTCATCATTACCTTCAAATATCTTAGCATCATTCCATTAAATAGTGGATGAGATTTATATAGACAATAATAGAATTTGAATTCTAAGAATCAATGTAATGAGACACATGAATTTTTTGGAATACTAAATGGTGTTATATCTACATTTGGCTTCCATCGAGACATACCACATTATTTATAGTCATTTTGGTCAGTTATTTCCTCACAAAAATAAATTCCAGTATTTCAAATAATCAGGAACTTTATGACTTGAAAATTCAAGCTTCTTAATTTACTTCCACGACATTTAATGAATTTAAGGAATATCTACAACATCAGGAAGAAATTACTTCCAAAATGTAATAATATTATCAATGGAGATATTAGAAAATCCATAAATGGTTTTCCAGGATATAAATGCATTAAAAATTCCAAATTGGTCATTTTAGGGAATTCATGATATACTGAAGTTCAATCATCATCCATTAATATTTTCACTCTCTCAACATTGCCATCTCCTTTTTTCTCATGTATATTGAAATCATTTTTTTCTTGCACTAGAATAATATCTCCCTCATGATGATGCGCAAATGGGATCCATTCAAATATCAAATTATCCACCCCAGTTCATTGTTTTATTTAATGAATAATAGAATATTTTCTAAGCTCTCCATAGTGATACCAAACATAATAGTTTGTTTGAAATACAAATTACGGTATATAATAGATAACTTATTCGTGTCTTAATGATGGTCTTCCAACATAATTATAGCATGGACACTGTATACAACCTCTACCAGAAGTTTTGTGAAATGAAATATCTAATTTTTTTCCAAATTATTTGGAAACTTAGTTAAAATTTGATCGGTTGATACATCCACATTATATAAATTCTATTACAAGGAAAAAAGTTATCTTAAAGTGTACAATATAAACCATAATTAAAAAATTCTTTACAACCTATTTTAATATTAAAGTCATCAAAGAATGATAGTAGGATGAAAACAAAGAATAAGAAAAATAACATATGTTATAAGTGATGATTATAAATAACAAACCAAGGTGGGTATCCCTAAAATTTAAGAATTCAATATCATGGTCACAATACAAACATCTCTTTATTATGAAAATGAGTTCCAAAAAATATGACTGAAATGAAAAAACAACCATTTTTTCCTAATGTTTTGTGAAATCAAATGAAAATAGATCAAAAGTGTGTTAGAACATGGAAATTTTTTCTAAAAAATTGTTTTTAAATCCAACAAACACTAATAGTTTCATTAAAAAAAGAAAAAATTCTTTCATATGAACGTTATTCCAAAACAATTCTGAAAAAAATTACACTTTTAGAAAAACAAAGTAAAATTAATTAAAAATAATAGATTTAAATAACTATTTGATTACACTATATCTTTATTTATTTTAAATCATTTTAAATCCTCACTTCATAACATAGATATGTAAGAAACACACAAATAATGAGCACATAGTTAAGAACAACTATGTAAACTCAGAAAAAAGGGTAAGTAACAATAAAATAGTTTCCAAATAACAATATAAGAACATTGGGATACAATAGATATACAAAAGGTCCCACTAAATTGTTGGGTATGAACCAAAGATAGTAGGATACCACTATGAGTCTCATTAAGTCATTTTATTTTAGAAACAAATTTAAAGATAAGGTGTGGAAAAATTTGTTTGCATTTTCACTTTAAATGAATGGGAGAAAAGAGTTTAAGATATGCACTTCATTAATTATCCATTAGTCATAATATCTAATTGGCCTATAGGAATAATGTCAAATTTGCCTCTTATGCCTAATGACCAATTGGCCTATTAGGCCCAATGACAAATTGACATATAGGCATAATGTAAGATTGTCCTATAAGCCTAATAGTCTAGTTTCTAATTATCCTATCATCCTAATATGCCTAATTTCTAATGGATTTAATAGTAATAATGTGTAATTGACATATAGTCCTAATGTAAAATCATCCTATAGGCCCAATTGGCCCATTATCCAATAGACCAATAGGCTGACATGAAATTATTACCTTAGGCCTAATAGTCAATTAAGATTAATGTCCAATTTTCTTATATGCCTAACGACCAATTGGAATATAGGATCAATTTCCAATTGTCCTATAGGAATATTTTCCATTAGAACTATAGGCCAATTGGCCATTAGACCTATAGGAAAACTAGACATTAGGCCTAATAGGAAAATTATCCATTAGGCCAAATGGGCCAATTGGGTACTAGGCCTAATGAAATAATGTCTAATTAGCCCCTAGTCCAAATAACCATTTTCCCATTAGGCATATAGGCTAATTGATGTATTTATGTTATGAATCATTCATTTATACTTTTGGAAATTAGGTATATAAGTGATGTAATGATGAATAAAAAAAGACATGAAAACATGGACCTAGTTGTCTATAGGGTAGAATCATACATCTATACACTAAATCACTCCATGCAGTCTCCTCTATGAAAACCCAAAAATCAAGGTTTTACATAGAACTAAGGTGGAAATTTGGAATGAAAACCCATCCCTAGCCTAGTAATGTCCCACTACTACCCACATAGAAGCATAATTCTCCTCATAGAATAATAATTTAGGTAGACCATGTACAATAACATCATCACGAGAAAAAAAAACATACTACTGGGGATAACAACATTATCAAAACCTTCCCAACTCTTGAACTAACATCAATGTGACCCCCAAAAAACAATGAAAACATGCATCATATACCCAATATTCCATCACATGGGTAATAAAAACAACAATTAAATGAAAGGGGAGCAAAAATATCACCACCAACAATCAAATAATATGAAGGTGCCAACTGGGCCTTCACTTTTATACACACAACAAACAGAATTGGATTTTTTTATACAAAACTATATTCCATGAAATCACAATTAAAAAATAAAATATATTCATTAGAAATTATAACCGAAAAATTCATGGGATACATTCATTCATATTTTGAATCCAAAAATACCATCAAAATAGGAAATCCCTCTTTTTAAAATAAAAGTAAACCACTTTGGATGACTTATTTTTATTATAATACCAAAAACATGTCTGTTTCATTATGAAAACAAAAAATATAGTTTATCAACCACATCGAGTTTATAAAAAACCATTTCCCATCTATATTACATTTTAATCAGGAAATTATACCCATTTTATGTATGAGAAAAAATCAATATAAATGAATGCAATAGAAAATTTACCAAAAAATATCCAAAATCTTTTGACTTCAATAAAACACTTGAAAATATTTGAACCTATATATATGAAATAATATGAGATAAGAAAAGTTTACCTCTCAAAAATATAAACACAAAATCACAAAACAAAGAGTGTGGTAGGTGAAATCACATGAAGAGGGAAGTGGGGAAGTCAAAATTAGATAAAGATAACAGTGGTAGCTGAAGTCGTCAGAGGAGGGATGTGAGGTGGTAGAAATCCCCGGAGGGGATGGAGGAGGCTGACCAAGGTCACTTAAGGGGATGGGGGGGACATAGACAGATGAGAGGGCATTAGGGTTTAACTAAGGAGGGGGAGAGGAGGAGCATGAGCGGGCTTCAAATATTTTGATGCCTATACCAACATTTTAAAAAACCCATTTGTATATACAATCTTATACTAACAGTTTTTAAAAAACCATTGGTTCAGGGTTGGAATATCATATCTATACCCACATTTCATCTAAACCATGGTTATCGATCCATAGGGAAGGTCCCTTTTCTTGTATCACTCTGACACATTGTGATATATTTCTATTTAAATAAATTTTATCTCTTTGATAACATGTAGAACATGAAACCCCGAGCCTAATTGAACCATAATGTAGTATACCATTATAACCACGACATAAAATTTTAAATAATAAATATTAATAAAAAAATTATTAAAAAAATGGAAAACTATTAATGAGATATAAAATATTAATCACTCAAAAAAATAATTAAGGTTTTTCGGAAAACTATATTTTCTTAAATAAAGGTTTATTCATGGTTTGCGCACAGAATATAAAATAAATTTTTAACACTTTTATAAAATTTATTTCATGAAATGAAGTCAGTTTTTGAAATAATCACATAAAAATTATCATTGGTTCAATTATTTTTATTTCCCATAAATGATTCTTTTTTGGATGAATAATGGAATGTAGTGATTTTTTTGGAAATTTATTTATCATTGTAAAAATTTATAGGTATAAAAACTAATTTAAATAAGTTTGATAGTAAATTGAGATCAATTATATTGAAATTTTACAAATTTAGTTAATGTGATTAAATTTAATATGAATTTGGATAAGAAAACCTTCTATACCTATGAGAATTTTTTATTTGGAAACCCACTTTTTTATCATGTTTATGGGTATAATGTTAAATTGGAGTCTAAAAATTTTGTGAATTAAATTTAAAAAAATTTATTATATATTTTTAATAATAGTAATTTATATTATCTAATATTTTAAACTATATTTTTTATCATTATAAATATTTAAGTAGTAAAAATTATTTAACATAGTTATGGTAAATACTGATTTTACTAGGGTTAATATAAAATTATAAGGGTTAAAATGGCCTAATTGTTTTTCCAAAACCCATTTTATAGACATATATCAAACTTATCTCCTCTAAGGGTCTATAATTACCCATTTTAGAGGTATGTTTCATGGTAAAATACAACTTTAATTGAATCATTTTAAAAATCTAATGTGTGTCCTCTCCCTCATATATAAAAGTCCACCCACTCTCCTCCACACATAACACTTAAAAATCCATTTGTTTTTTCCATGTAATATCCAAGTAACTTACTAAATTTAATAAAAATAATATTTATCCCTAGTTTTGATCATAAATGCATTCTACATATGCTTCTGGGGAAAAACAAAATATGTTTTTCAAAGAAGAGGTAACATACTTAAATGAGTGGATTTCTTTTGATTGTTCTTCAATTTACTCAAAATAGAATTAAACCATGAATATATGATAATAATATTATGTTAAATATGTATTTATTTTATTAAATTAGGTTAATTAACTATATCTATCTAATTTTCTATCAAATGGTAAAAGAAATCATCCATCGTGTGTATGATGCACAACCACAACATGAACCGATGTAATTCGTTTTCCATCAACACATTTCAAGGATAGATATAATTATGGATTTAACACATGTATATGATATTATAATAATTATTGAATTTAAATATCATACATACCTTCTTATGTTCCATTCCTTTTAAAATATTATAATGTCTCTCTTTGTATGGAGGATTACCGCCTCACGAAGCATTGTGATTCTCTTTTTCCATTTATATTTAAATGAAAGGTAATAAAGATACATTTATTGAATATATTTGATATATATAACATTATAATAAGTAAATAAAATCATTATATCACTTACTTTCTTACCTTTTCACCCATTATGGAAATGAGAATAATGCTCATGCCTATGTATAGCCTACCATCTCTACAAAGAGATGTGCTCAATTATCCTTGTTTAAATTTAAATAATTATTATAAAAATATATCTAATGAAAAATATGAATTTTATAACATTCATATAAATCTTGAGATTATGAAACTATATAATATTCACAATAACCCAAACACACATGACAAAATTTTCCTTGAAAACAAGGTAATCAATACCCAAAATAATTAAAATAATGAAATATAATTAAAAAATGGGTCTTAGAATATAATAATTGAATCATATATTATATTATAAATATTAATATAGTTCTGTTATAAATTAATATCATGCATAAAACCATTATACATGATTTCAAATCATGTTTAATCAATTGAAAGTGTAATGTAAGGTACTTCACCTCAATTTCTCTTCATTAAGGAATATTGAAACGTTATTCACCAAATTTATTTGATATGGTGTATTTAACGAATAATTTAAATATATAATCATGGTTAATGAATAATTCCTTACAAATTATGTTTTAATTTAAATCATTTTATACAATTTAATTTGACTTAATAGTTACTAAGTTGTAAGGAATTTCATAAAACAATTTCATTTCATTAGGTGATATTAAATCTTCATTAATTTTGAAGTTATATGATTATGTGTGTAATGAATTTTTTAATTTTTTTAGAATTTTTTATGAGGATTTACATTTGATACACATAATAGATTCATTAGTAAATATCACTTTTACATTATGATATTTTAAATAGTTTATTTCATAATCCCATTTTAATCGATATTCTTTAGGCATGAATTTCCATTGCATGAAATTATTTGATAATTGGATGATTAAACCCATTAATTTTCATATAATATGGTAATTAAGTATTTATTATATAATTTTTCCAATTTCCAACTCTGGGTATTTAGAGGTCAGAGAAATGTTTTATAATAAAACTCGAATTCATTTCTCTCTTCGGTCAAAATTTCATTTTCTACCAAAACAAAGTATTCTAAAAAAATGAAAAATTGTTTTTCAAACTCTTGAAATTATTTATTACATAGAGTATTACCCATTAATGAATTTTTAATAAAAAAACAGAAATTTATGTCATTTTCCAAACAAGTCTTGTTTGGCTAGTATCGAAAATATTAATGTAATTGTCACTTTAATGTGTATGGTATATATGGAATCACTTATCATCCTGACCACTAAATGTTTAAAATAATCCTTTACATGATTAAAATTAATTTTTTAATGGAATCTAATTTTAATATGTTTTTTGAAATACTAGTTTTAAAAATATTTCTATTGTAAAAAAGATATTTTCTTCAAGAGTGTTTTTAATGTCATCTATATGGTAAAACTATTAGTCAATGACAAAAACCCTATATGTTACATATACTCTACTAGGAGAATTTTTTACTGATACGATCTATATTAATTATATGGATTATTTATGAAATTCTAACCAATGAAAATTTGGAAATTCACATTACTTATTCATTGTTGTAGTCATTTACTTTCCCTTGAAATATTCTCTTTCCTGTGGGCACTGGTCATTAAATTTCACCTGATTATCCATATTATTTATCATAAATATTTTTTTTCCTAAAACATATATAATTAACACGTATTGGGTTCTAAATTTTCAATTATTTTTTATTTAGATAAATATAGATAATTTAATATTCTTTACCCGCTATAGATATTTGATGATAAGGAACATTTTTCATGAATTAAATCAATTATTTGATATATGAGGAAATATTTGGACATGAAGTGATGGGTGGGCCCAGAATTATATTTCCCCTTGATACATTGATATTCTAAATGATAAAAATCAATAAAAATTATGAAATTTATTTTTACTCATAGTTTTAAACTATTTTGTAAATGGTTTTGACAGTAAGGGTACCATTAGTCATGAGATCGATAAATCTAATAATTAAGAATTTTATTCATTAATAATTTATTTATTATTATCCATGATATTTTTGAAATGTTATTATCTTTGGACACATTTAATTCACATTTATGTATTAAATGGAATTTTCTATTTACCATTGCATATTGATTATTCCTTATCTAATGAGGATAATAATGTTATAAGTTAAATGGAGTTTTTAGACATTTACCTTCAATTAATGATTATTCCTTATTGATTATTATTTATTTATTCATGATTTCATCTGTTGTACATAACCCTTGTTGATCATTTGAAATTATCCTTATATTTTTTCCCTTCCTATAAATCAAGGAAGTGTACAATGAATGATATTAAAGGATATTCTATAGGGAATAATAATATTCTTGAAAAACACATTATTTTGTAATTTTTTTCTTCGAATGTATTATGGGTATCATATATGAATCTAGTTGACCAATACAAATAAACTATATAGTCCAAAAATATTTTATTCCTTTTATCATTTTCCAATATAATAAAGAGACATGTAATCAGTGTTACTATGGGTAGTTTCATTAGAATAGTAATAAACAATATTTTATCCCATAAAATGTTTCAAGTAGAGAATGTTATTATCAATCAAGACACAAACCAAGGGGTGTGGATAATGAATTATTTGGAATATCTTAGGGTATATGTGATATTTATCCTGGTTTTTGGAAGTGATAATTCAAATTTTGTACACATTTCACGAAATTTATTTGAAAATCCATAATTAAAAACATTTATGAAACATTTAGTAGGAAGATATCATGGTTGAAGTGATATTTATCCTGGTTTTTGGAAGTGAAAATTTAAATTCTGTACACATTTCAAGAAATATATTTTAAAGTCAATTATTGAAAACATTTATGGAAAATATTAATTCATAAATTAGAATATGAAAAATAATATGTCAATGAATTAATTTGTTATTATAAAGGATAAAGTGGATTATATTTTCCCTTAATCCATTACCATTGGTAACCATTCATGATTTAATTATAATAATGGGAGATCGTACACATTTATCCCATGAATATGTTTTGATAATTTATTCAATAGGTGTGTCTTTATAAAAAAATTAAATTGTTTTATTATACATAAATATAATAATCTATTTTATAATTTCCAAAAAATGATTTTTTAATAATGGAAAGATATGTTGAGTTGATATTCTAAGAATTTGTTATTGTCTCTTTATTTATGATGATATTTAATGTTTCATTAAAGGGTAATAGATATTTATTATATTTAAATTAGTATTAGGATAATAATGGTCTATTATGTGTTTATTGTAATAAAATATTTGATGATAATATGATATTATTGTTCACAGTTCATGGATCTGAGATCATGTTCTCTCATGTAGGCTTGTAATTACAGAATGATGATTCATTTATTTATTATAGGAGTTTAGTATTTATTTATATACCATTTTACATGAAATTTTAAATTTTCTAGCATTTTTTTCCCTAGAAATTTTGTAGATGATGTTGAGTTCTAAGAAAAAATTGAGGTATAAAATTGAAATTTCATTGATTTTAGAATTAATAGAATCCCATAGAAGATGTAGTTTATTGAGAGAAGATGTATATGAAATTTTGGAAGTGGAGGTGGTTATTATTTTGAATTTTTTAATAATTTTTATTGTTAATTGGTGTTTATTGAAAATTATATAAGATGGTTTGGAGTTACTCTGGTTAAAATTGAATGAAATCAGGTATTTTGGTTGACTTAAAATCATATTCTATCATTGTTAACATATGAATAACTCTCAAAAAACTTATGATTCATACTCATGTGATGAGTATTGTTAATTAACTAATTTGAAGATCTAGTTTATTGAAATTATAAAAAATATAGACTATATATGAGCCACTAGTATAAACATATATTTTAATTAGACTAAATGTATGTGTAATTAATGAATTTAATATGAGTCATTAGAGAACCACTTATGTCTCATATATAAGTTAATGCATCTATATATGTGTGTTTAAACACTTCATACAAGTCATTTAATCATAATATTATTCATTAGGCTCCACATTAAATTATTTGGATCTAACATACAAATCCTTCACTCCACATTTAAGTCACTCATCATTGTTTATGATTCATTTATTCCATCCTACTATGTATACGTTAGAGGATATATATTAGTTTAATAACATATATATATTATGGGAATATTGATAATGAAAAAATTTATAAATTAAATATTTAGATGAAATTATATATTCAAAATGATTAACTAATTTTTTCTTCAAGTATCAAGCAACATAAAATGGGACATTTGATTCATTAAATATTATAGGATGTTTTAATATATGAAGAAGAGAGTTAATTGAAAGTAGATTGATATAGTTACTATGTAACAGTATTCTAATAGTACAATCGGTGATACATAATGTATGTAACATGGAATATAATATGAAATAGTTAAAGTGTATCTGTGAAGAAGAAGTTGGTAAATAGTTAAGAAAATGTAATTTGTTTGTATTTGAATTTTAACATCTAAATCAAACATGAAATAGATGTTGTTAGAGTGTGAGATAAAAAAGTGATTCTTGTATACATGAACATGGGTGGAGATCCAAGTATGTATACTTTTCAAGAAAAGAAAAGAGTATTTTTAATTAACCATAAAGGATATTGGAATATTTGACTTGATATAGTGTAATATAATAATTAAAATCATCATCATCATCATGTGACAATGTGAAGGTGATCTCATCAGTCCAAAGACAATTTTTATGGTTAAATTAAAATTTTATATTATTTACAATCTGTGACATGTACTCTATTCGATTAGAGATGTTATGGAAAAATATAACTTAGATATTTTCTATACATTATATGATACTTAAGAAAACCATTGGGTCTTATAGTCTTGGTGAAATTCGGATCATGCTAAATATTAGCAATCTCATTTGTTCCCACTATATTAGTTTATGGATGTGTTTAAAATTATATTTTTAACCTATTAATTGGTGGAGCTTTTAATTTATTTAATAAATATTAGAATGAATTTATAATCCCAGATTCACCACCCCCTGGTGAGTTCACTAATTTGGAGGGTTTAATAACCAGAAAATCCCAATAAGTGAAAAATTACTTTAAATAATGATGATGAAGCATTAAATTTGAATTAAATGATGAAACATTATATCCTAAAATATTAGTTAAAATATATACCTTAATATGGGATTTTTATTTTGGGATAAATTTCATATTTGATCTTGGGAGCATGGATCATTTTTTGGGATTGGAGATTAGAATTACAATTTAAAGGATTATGTATCCTCTAAATGATGGTTTTTATCTATGAGGGTTTTTAATGACTTCTAAAGCCTATGATATGGGTTGGGGTGGACCCCACATGTTTCTTACCTAGGATCTACAATGTAGATAGTGAATCGATACCTAGAACTAGTATGTAATCCAAGGGCCTAGATAGGCCACTGACTGGTATGTAGGACTAGGTCTAGTGGTTTGTGGGTACCTAGTACCTAATACAGGATAATTGATTACCTGGTAAGATATTAGTGAATTAATTAAGTGTAAAATTGTAACACCACATTATTTTAACATCCCTTTATATTCTTCTTCAAAAATCTGACCAATATAGAAGCAAGGTGTCCTCTCCTTCACTCATCTTCTTCCCTTTAGACTCAAGGATCCCTGGGGACAAAAGAGGGTGTACTATATTATTATAAGTTTTTTTATTCACTTTCTTTATCAGATATTTCATATAACTGAATTATACATTGATTTATGTTAATCTTGGATTTTGATAGTGATTCTATCATATAATTGTTTAATCATCAAAACATGTTGGGGATTTGCTGCATGATGTCTTAAGGATACCTAAAAACAATAAATTCCATATGTTTATTTTTTCAATAGTGGTATTTTTATCTAGATATTTTCCTTGGTTTTACAAAAAATATATTATATATATTGGAATTTATTGAGTTTCAATTCACATTAAATTTTTAATAGAGTTTCTGAATGCATGAAATAGACTGTTTCCCTAATGTTTCTCAAGGTTCTTGCAAATGAGAGGACACCAGGTGATATTGTAGGTCATGTAATTTACAGTGTAATTAATTATAATTTTTTATAATCAATTATATATTTAATTTACTATGAGATAATAGCCCAGATTCATGGATACTATTGGTGTGGGATTGACAGAGTCTTGTTCAATCATTTAAGAGGGTTTTTAATTACATAATCAATTTAGGTGTCTATTTTATACATATCATTACACAAGAATTTATATGCTTCCAAGAATAAACATTTATTTTAATTTTTAATTTTCATAAGGGATTGGGTGAGTCAGCAATTGTGGGATAGGCTTAGATTAAGAATTTCATTAGTTAATATAGTATTTTATGAAAGGGTTAGATATTCAAGACATAACCAATGAAATTTTCTCTAAGAGGTGTAATGTTTAAAATTGTTTAATTGAACAAAAATTTGTCTTAGTTCATAGATTGAATAGTGAAAGGCATATTTTACGTTCTAATGATTTTTTCAAGGGAATCCGTGAGAATTTCCTTTGTATAAACGGTTTACTTACTATCTATCATAGGTAATTGTGATGAAATTGATAATTTAATAGCCAAAGAACCTTGAGGCTATATGAGTGAGAGTTTCTGGGAATATTATTGGATTTAGTGGAGGGTAATAGTTATAATTAATTATTCTTGATAGAAAAAAATGGTAGTAAATGGTATGTATGATTACTCTTGATAAATCCAAACCCATTTGTGAATCATTTTTCATTGGTTTTCAAAAAATACTTTCATACTCAAAAATCCATGTATATGAATAGTAAAATGGATAAAACATGGAATCATATATCTACACCATATGAAATGAATGTAATCATGTATCCATGGAATACCATCATATGAATCCATGTGAGAAAACATTGTATAGAAACATCAGTGAAAAAATCCCTGAAATATTCCATCATGTGATAAGTTAATCCTAAATGAAAAAGAACTCCATATTTGACCCTATGATATGGGAAATCATACAAAACGTAAAATAAATCTAAAAAATGGATTATTATGTTACCAAAAGACAGAAAGGCCTTCTGTAGTCCATCAATATCAAAAAATTAGACACTAGAGGTTCTGTACAGCCTAGGATCACCTATTTCTCATTCCCGAATCACCCATATTTACCATTGTTACATGTTTTCCAAAATACATTTTCATAACCATACTCACAATTTCATAAAACGTTTTCAAAACCGTGGAAATCCGCATTAATGATTGAAACTCTCTTTCCAAATATAAACTACTTTTGATGACTATAATCAGATACTTGGTGAGAAATCCCCATTTTTAACGAATACCCATTTAAAATCCCTTATCGTTCCATGAAATCCATTTACACCAAAAAATAGTTCAATTCAATGGAAAACCTGAAGGAATTTATCAATAAAGATAATATATTTATAGAATTATTATATTCTATAGAAAAAATATCTCAATAATGATATAAAACTGTCATCCATTAACATAAGATATTGGAAATAAATAGATATTCTTTCTAAAATGAAGGAATGAAATTAATCCCAAGAGATAAAACATATCATATACAATGATCAATCACTAAATGAAGGATCTAAAAGAATTTGATATCTCTAAAATCACCCAAAATTACCAAGGATAGCTCTAGATATTGATATGGGAGGTTTCATGGTTGATGAAAATTTTAATCAACCACATCATGCCCTAAAACTAATAATTCGGAACAATACACACTATGAACCAGTTTCATGACATGTATTTCGTTATTAGCGAGTAACGACTTAAAATGAATATCCTTAAAAAAATACAAAATTCAACAGTGACATGATTTGAAACCAATTCACATCATGTAATGCTTTCATGCCCTTCATGAGACTAGCGACATATACACAGTGACCAATACATGGTGTCTAACTATTACATGAAGTGTAAATTCCCATAAAATATTTCATCACCCTGATTCTTTAGAAAACCCCAAACAAAAAAATATTCCTAGAAAACAGTGGAATAGTTATTCCTTATGGAAATAAATGGGATGTTGAAATATCCCTACAATGAAAGCATATTGTCCATAATTCCCTCAAGATCCTAGATCCATAAAAAGTGAAGGCCATTGTAGCCTCATAAATGATACCCACTCCCACGTCTCATGGTTATCCCATCTCCACTGTCCATGTTCCAAAAGTATAGGGATTATTTACCATGCAGTACCATATCATGGTTATCCATATTATGTATTGGTTTTTAAACAATGGTTGAATCCATATCAAGATCTACATCCTCCCATTCAATCACATGGGAAGGGTCCGTTCGATACCTCCTCATCTGGAAAACAAGAAAGATGTCATGGATAGTAGTCAAGTGAGGTTGTAAGTAAAACTGATTGGCCACATGCCCCTTCCATATAATAATATCAATGGGGCCAACAAAATTGGATGCCAACATACCCTTCCTACAAAACTGATAATATTACAAGAAATTTGAAACTCTATGAAAGACTGTATCACCCACCTGAAACTATAACCATTGAAAATGACATTCTGATTAATATTTCTGATGACGATGTTCCAGGATCAATCTCCTCTAGATCATCTTCACAATCTCCATATTCCAATGAGAAATAATCCTCTCAACTATGTATGGCTCTCCCATATCTTCCTTGAATAAGGGATATCTACATGGATTCCCATTTAAATCCTTAAAGGGATCCTTATTAATTGAGGTATAATAACTTTTTTTTGAAAAATCGACAAGAGGAAAATTAATTTCCTAATATCTATAGAAATCTAACATGAAATCATTGTTCATATCCCTAAGTACTTGTACAGCTATATCTATCTATGCATCATTCTATTGATGATATGTTGGGCTAAATTAAAACTCGGAACTCATCACCGATAGTACTCATTTCCAAAATATATATGTGAACCTAGGTTCCTTATCAAATTAACTCATAGAGAGAAAACTATGAATAGTCAAAATCTCCCAAACAATCAAGTATCCAAGCTATTCCACCTTCTTATTGTCATTGTTAGGAAAGAATTATTCTGATTTCATAAGTCTATCAATGATCACTCAGATCGAATCCTTCTCATTAAGAGTACGTGCTAATCCAACTATAAAATCTATGTAAATATCATCTATTTTCAATAATGTAATGACTAAAGTTTGAAAAAAACATAGTAGGTCTACGGTGTTATTCCTTAATTATCTAAAAATAAATACTCCAAATTAAAAAATATACAATTGACCACCTCATCAATGGCCATCAATACTGATGTCTCAAATTAGGACACATCTTGGTAGCCCCATGGTGTACTGTGTTAAGCTAACCCAAATTTGGGATCAAGGAACAACTGCACTAGGCTTTCCTCTATAAGTTAGGGGTGGTGACAAGAACCAAAAGAAATATCCTAAATGAGAGGACCTTTACTAATGTACCTACATGCACACACCTGACTATCTCAATCAAGAAGTGTAGAGGAAAAATAATAAAAAGATTCAATTGCTTGAATATAAACTAAACATGAGAATCCAATATGTTATACAAGTGTATGATAGGCTTAACTAAAAAGTAAATATAAAAGTACTTGACCAAGAAAAAATTTATCCCAAACTGAAAACACTATAAAGTAAAAGTAATGATAGATCCCAACTCTTAATCTCCAAACTCTAACCACATTATGCATTATAATGCACCAAGTATCCCTACATGTACTCTATAGTCCCCACTAACCTATATGTCATCTCCATAAGACACGAAACATGTGGTAAAATCCCATACATGGGTGAGTATATACATACCCAGTAGGATGCATAAAAAATAAAAGGGGATATGTAAGGGACATAATAGGAATAGATAATTAATAGATAAACATAAAGAATGAGAGTAAATAGAATCCAAAAATGGAAATAAATAGATTTATATATTCTTAAGAAAATGACATCGAAATGAGAGATAAGGGGATATCAATATCATAGAACATCGTCAAAAAATTGTTTCCAAAATATCCAAATAACTATCAAATATTCCCAATATCTCATGCATCTAACAAGCAGAATTCAGGAATAGTCACACACCTCAAAACTGTCCCTCAAAGTAGAGGGGAACAATATCCATGCAGAGGACCTATTCCCAAGTGTTTCATGGGGTTACACAAATTAATTTTTTATAGAGGACCCTCTACCTAATGTTTTAGGGGGATTACACTCTATAGGTTGAGCACCCATGTCGTGGTGCGTCAGGAGGGTTCCACTCTGGTGTTACTAGGACCCACACTCTATTCGATAAGGGGGTTCCAATTTGTCGATTGAAGACCTAGATCCTGATCCATCATGGGGTTACATTGTATCATTTAATTACCCACACCTCTAGTGAGTCATGTTTTTCCACTCTAGTGTCATATGGACCCCCAAATTATCAAACAGGGATTCCAATTGGTAGGTAATGGAACCATGCCCGGATCCGTTGGGGGGGGGGGGGTCCACTCTATAGTTCGAGGAACCAAACCCTGGTGCATCATGGTGGTTCCAATATGGATTATATGGTGATACCCTACCTAATCACTTCAATCATTGGGTATCACCTAAATAAAAGCCACACTAGGAACATATCACATTGTATCTCAAATTCCACTATAGAGGCACCATCACATTCTACATAAAAAACTCAAAATAGGCTACTCACAGGCCAAAATGTGAAGCCAAATGAAGAAGATATGAGAGTTTGAATTTTCCTCAAAATGAAATTAGGGTGGTACATTGAATGTGTGGGGAAATACATGGTGTGTGGTCCTCCTTCATCACACAACTCTTTCCTTGATGTAACATGGCATATTTCCCATATTTGGGATACACTGTGTGTTGGGGGTACACATGGTATTTCCAACCACTATGGGTCCTTCCCATGATTCGTGGTCATGTCTGTGTACCCATACTATGTCTATGTACTTTAGTACATGGTGTTTCTATCCACACGGAGTTCCACCCATGTATATGGTTGTGTTTGTGTACTCTAGCACATCGCATGTTCTTGGTCGTTCCCATTCTTGTGCACTCCCAGAGTGCACATCGGGTTTCCAACACAAGTTCAAACAGCCTGTGGGGATCCCACATTGAATATGATACTTCTAATTCCCTGAAACCCTACCAACTGTAGATGGGGACCGACACACCTTGTCTTATTCTAGTTACAGACCAAGTACTCTTGATTTTTCAAAAAAATTATGAACAATGCTAGGTATAAAGATTAGTCTACACCACATTAAATCATGCCTCATTTCATCCATAAAAAGGAAGAACTTTATTTCTTTCATAATTTCTGGCCATCTAGTGAAGGGAAATAAAATCATTGTTCATTTTTTTCTTCTCCCACACACCATGCACCTCGCATGTATTGGGTTCTTATGCCCTTGATGATTTGGATATCAATAATAAAAATCATAACCTACAACCCATAATTTAACTAAAAACATCACTAATTTCCCAATTCATACATCACACAATAATATCTCATGAATACAGGTGTTTGATTGGGTTTGGTCCTGCTCAGCAATGTCAAACCAATACCTGTAGGTCGATCAGCGATGAACACAATGTATTTTTCGGGTAAAGACACATAAAAAAGGATCAAAAATAATTATTGAATCCTTCTTACACAATAAACACAACTGGGAGATCCACTATAAGAAATAAATTGAATAAACAATTTAATTTCAGTATGTGGGAGAACAAAATAGTTCACAATTGGAGAAGATCAAAGAAAGGGATTGATCATGCCCAACAATTTAATAAAATGAGGTGGAAACAAAAAATGAAAATTACTACATGGTTATTTGATTGTTTTTCATGGAATAACATCTTCACTAATGATTGAGAGGATTACTTGTATGTTTGGGGGTTTGATTAGTATTGATACTGTGTTTTCTCATTGTAGGATGGAATTATCCAACATAATGAGTGAATGAACACTCTCGATACTCCCATGGATTATATAGAAAACCCTAGAGGATTAACTATAGTAGTGTATTTATAGAAAATATGTTTAGGTCATTTTACATTAAATAATAAAATTAATTAATTAATATAATTTTAAATTCACCCACTAATGGTCATTTTCTACATACTCCCTGAGCCAACCTATTTTAGGTCATTCCAAGAGTAAAAGTCATGTCCCATACACCTTATTGATCTTAAATTTTTATTCTATGATTCTATTTAAAATTTTCCCATTTTTCCTTAAGAAATAGGGCATCTGTAATGAAAAATAAATTTAATATTTTAATAAAAAATAATTTAAGGAACACTGAGCCTTTGAATCTCAATGTATATAAGAACATGTCTCTCAGGATATATATATATTCCAAAGTTTTACAATGAAAAAACAGAGACTCTATATCATTCCATCTTTTAATATTTTCATCTGAAATAAAAGTAAGAAAATACACAAGATACCGATCCCACATTTGGAATTCCCACTCCTAGGAGCACTCATCCATGATCCATTGGTTATACAACATGAAAACAAAGGGGATGGTCCATCCAATCAGGTTCCTCACATTCTGATCTATGATATCCATCCTCTACACCAAAAAGTGGCTCCATATTTGATTTCTATCTCTCCCCAGTCAATAATTTTTGCAGGGTCATGCATGTATCCTCTCAGCCATGACATTTAGAAGATGTTGTGGAACCACTTCAACTGTGGGTTTAGGGATAGGTGTTAAGAATCCTTTCCAACCATATGAATGATATAAAAATGAACAATGAACAACATAGTTAACATTCCTTTTTATCCAACTCTCTGTAATCCTCATCATGGGTCGACTCTCAAGAAAACATTGTATCTCTATTCGAACACCTATGATATTCAATGACTATCAATGTAATATTTATTCCTACTATAGGTCACCATAATCCACTCACAGATGGCTTTGACCTTCTCTATTACCTCTAGAAATCGATTTGGACCCAATCTCTCTCCATCATAAGGGTTACATGCAAGGTCTATCATAAAGGATATCAAAAGGTTTCATGCCGATAGTAGACTAGTAGCTATTGTTTTATAGAATGTCTACCAAGGGAAAGTGATACGCCAAGCTTCATCCAAATCTTATCACATAAGACCTCAGCATATCCTCCAACACCTAGATAATGTGCTCAGTATGCCCATCTGTGTAGGGGTTAAAGGATATAATCATACTCATCTGGGTTTCTAATGCCTCCTACAGTCCTCTCGTCATCAATGATGAAAACTGCACATCATTGTTAGAGAAATTAGTTGATGTAACAATATAAAGGTGAAATATATTAAATATGTTCATCTTGTCCAAACACACCACTGAACTCTATACCCTAATATCTAAGAAGAGTTCAACCTTTGTGAGGTGGAAAACTATCACCTAGATGGTATCATGGCCCATTTATATCTATAGTATTCGTGGTACAAATTCTATGGATATTCCATCCCATTTCCACTTTGGGATCTCAAGAGGTTTAAACAAACTTTTTTGAACCTGGTCCTGATCCTTCCCCTCCTGATAGGTGAGGCATCAAGAGATGAACTCAACCACACATCATCTGATACTTAATCAGGAAAACAACCTCTAACGATCTCTGTAAATATTCCCCACATTGGGATTTACAACTAATTGAGAAGTGTGAAACTCCCTTATCACCTCCTCCAACATCATGGTTGGGACCACCATCTATCCCTATACAACGTTGTTGTGATTTCCTCTAGAATACATATATGATGAATGAACTATGGATATATTATCATGAAATACCTCATAGCTAATGTCTACCATATAGGATTACCTAACATGTTTATGAAGAAGAGGATTCAACATCCTTGACTAAAGATAAATTACACCATCCTACATTCTATGGGTCAGCTACAAGGAAGACAACTACATAGAAGCTTCTTACATTAAAAAGACCAAGGAATTCCTACTATGTTAATTTGATACCACATTCCCCTCCCTGAAATATAGACTATCAAGAATCCCTAGTCTTATAGTAACACAAATGAGATCCATTGTCTTGGGATTAAGTTTCACTTTGTGAGATGTATAGAAGAATATGATGGTCTGAGTAGACCACAATTTATTATAGTATAAGATAGTTCCTCCACATCCTTAGGGTGAAGAATATCATTGTTAGATCTAGTTCGTGATCCATGTAGTTCTTTTCTTGGTGTATCAAATTCCTCAACCTATATGAGATAACATATTGTCTCTACATTAAAACACAATCGATCCTAGCTCTAGATTAATCAAAATACACTATGTACTCGATGCCCCCCTCTAGTAGTCTAAATAATAGAGCACTCATCATCCTCAGCCTCAACTCCTTGAAGGCCCTCTAGAAATGCTGAGTCTAGTTAAATAGTCACCGTTTCCATTTCATAGTCACTGAAGGAGATGAAGTCCCAAATAATTCTTCCACAAACCTCATGTAGTACCAGTCCAAGCCAAAAAAACTCTACACCTCCCATACACTCTTGGGTGGTTCCCAAAGAAGAACTACATCGATCATTGCTATGTCCATGGATAAACCTGGATCATAAATGATATTCCCCTGGAAGTAAACCTCATGAATCCAAAACTGGAACATTGATGGATTACCATAAAGATGGTTCACTCAAAGAATATGTAATACAATCCTCAAGTTCACTGATTTATCTAACTATAATATAGAGTAGAAGAGTATGTCATCAAAAATATAATCACAAAATGGTCTATGTATGGATAGAAAACCAAGTTCATCAAAGAGATAAACATGGTGGGGAATTCACCGCACCAAAGGGAATCACCATGAACTCGTAGTGCCTATAGTAATATTGGATTGATTGATTCTGAATACTAACCACATGAACCCTCATTTGGATGTATTAATATTGGAGATTCATCTTTGAGAACCATCCTGCACCTCACAACATGTGAAAGTGGTCATCAATCTTTGAAAATGGGTACTTTTTCTTTATCTTGACCACGTTTAGACTATGAAAATCTATGAAAATCCACAATTTCCTATCAATATTTTTCACAAAAAACATTTTAGGATCCCAGGGGGATCATTCTTGGCTTGATGAAGAATTTATCTCAAAGGTCCTCCAACAGTAACTGTGTCCCCTAGATCTCGGTAGGGGACATCTATTATTCTGAAAAATATATCAGATTGGTCCTAAGATGCAAGTTGATATAGTGTTCCATATCTTATCAAATAGGTTTTAATAAAACATACTTTGTAAATATTTCCATATAATCCTCCATGAACAAGGGAATTTAGATGCCTAAACATCCTACTATAGAAAGGGATACACTCACCAAAAAATGGATGGTGGGTTTTAGCATCCTTCTTCGAGCACCCACTCACCCCTCCACGAGATCTCTCTCTCTCTCTCTCTCTCTCTCGTAAAAGAGATTCTCATCCCATCAATGTAATGGAATCTGATTCATCTACAGTGAAATTCTATATTGGCTCTGACCATGGATAACCAATCCCTACACATGATGATGTTGTAGTTTTCCATCGTGATGAAAAAAGGCCCCACATGAACCTCTCTCCACAAAGTGATAACACAGACTACCGGAAGATATAAAATAAAGAAGATGCATTCCATATAGAAACCTCAATACAATTTCGTTGGGATAATTCATCAATTGGGAGATCCATCTCTGAAACATGGAGTATATAGAAGAAGTAATAACATAAAATTATATATAATAATGATAAATGAAGAGTATAATAAACACAGATTAGACCTCGGATCATATCATTATATATGTGGTCATAACCATCCATAGCCTGTAGTTTTCCATGACCTCGACTACCAACACCCTAATCCTGACATGTGTAGAAAAGTGGTGGTGGTAGAAGGATATCATAGCACCGCACGCTACCAATTGATCCTACTAAAGGAGCCCAACTTACTCCTCTACCAATTCCACCTCCCTTGGTGACTCCCTACCATATCTAGGGAGATCCATGATCATGACACTACCTCTGATGTGGCAGTCTATCTACTATCATCATGTGCTTCTCAACATGTATGGTTGGGAAATCATGCACAATGTGACCTCACTTATCGTGATCATAGCATCACCACTCTTTCGAATTCACTGGTTCAATGTGATTTCTTTATTTTCCATGACCACATGTCTATGTATTGTCATGGGGAGGTCTCCTGCATCGATATCTTGTCAACTAGAACCTACAAGAAATTGTAAATGCTAATAGGTAAGAATGCACAATCTCACCATGCTGGCACAGATCTCTCTAAGGAGTCCATGCTCATACTTCTTCTCTAGGATGTATCTATACCATATCTTGTTAGGAGAGTAACGTGTAAGGTTAGTGATCCTTGTAGGGTAATCATCAACTATCATCCCTCTCTATTGAATCTCTAGAATCTCTTGAATCCAAAACGAACAGAAACCAGAAGGCTAGTACTCTTCATGAAATTGTTGCTAGAATCTAGGTAATAATAGTTTCAAATAATCAGGAATCTTGGAAACAAGACTCCACTAGTTCCCAAATACTCAATAGAAATGGCTATATTACAATTGAACAACCTAATATTTTAGTGTCATGATAATACTGAAGATACATACCACTTACCCTAGATAATCCTCCAGTACCTAGGGATCTGGTTCATCGTAAAACCTCCTCAACTTATAGCACTAAAACTCACAGAGTACACTAAGCCTGCAGACATCCTAAGCCTACTATACTAGTATTCCTTTCTACTCAACAGGTTGGTCTACTGATTTTTATCCACCTAGAGGAAGGGTATTATGATATAGACCCTGAACTGAGGCCTCATCACTCATCAGATTGACGTCGTGGTCTGGTACTAGTATCCTAGATGGCTGTAGTCATAGAATCATCCTTAATGTATAATCAATACATACCATATTTAGATGAGCCTATAAATATACAATAACAGTATGACTTAAGAAATACAATCAAAGATTGAATACTATATTATTCGTGTACCTTTTATCCCAAAAAATTGTCTCGATATGCCTAGTTAATAATCAGGTAATGAATGTCCTAGTGAATTGATATCTCAGCCAAAAATATTATAAATGGTTTCCTTGGAATGTGAGCTATAATAAAGAAACTTTGGTAATGTTTCCCTAATTCAAAACCAAATCCTCATAAGTGGACAACCCCAAACACATCCCCATGGAAATAACTGATCTTATACCAATCTCTCTTTACATGACCCTAATCAGGGCTCAAGTTGTTACTACAACCAAACCACCTCCATAGGATAGGGGAGGAGACATGAGATGAAAGGAAATCCTAGATGGGTGGAATTTTCCTAATGTACCTTTATTCACACACCGTACCATATAAATTCATAGGTGTAGAGGAAAAATAAAAAAATATGTAGCATCTAGAATAAAAACCAAACATGAAATTACTCTAGGGTGTATAAGTGTTTGATAATGAAAACTAAAAATTAAATGGAAAAAATGTATGCCTAAATAGATAGTTGTCCCAAACAGATGAAACTATAAGGTAAGAGTGTTGAGAGAGTTTGGCTCCTGATCACCAAGATCTGGCCACCTTATATAATAGGAACATATAATAAATAGTTAAACCTAAATAAAAATATTAAATAGAATTGAACACGTGGATATATATATATATATATATATATATATATATTTATATATTCTAAAGAAAATGAAATTCAAATGAGAGAGAAGTGGATCTCAATATAATAGCCCAACCTAGGAAAAGAGTCTCTAATAGGTACAAAAGTCCATCAACAATGTCCAGAATCTTGCATGTCTGACTAGAATAGACCTATTAGAAGAACACACCTCTCCACTATTCCATGTACTAAATGGGAAACATTATCTAGGTAACAGACCTTCACACTAGTGTGTTTTGGGGTTCCAATGAATTAGTATTCATAGAGGACCCATGGCCTTGAGCATCTGGGTGTTCCAAAGTACAGGTAGATGGACCACATCCTAGTACATTAGGGAGGTTCAACTATGGTATCAGGAGGACTTGTTCCCTATCCGATTGGGGGTTACGCTCAGTAGATAGAGGATACATTCCTAGATATATCAGGGGGTTACAATCTATAGGTCAAGGAATCACACCATAGTACATCAGGGGGTTTCACTTTAGTGTCATGATAACCCAAGATCGATTTTATATGGGTCCCACTCAAAAGATAGAGGGACCATTCCCATATTCATTTGGGGTGGGGGGGGGGGGAGGGGTTCTACTCTATAGGTCGAGGACCCACACACTTTTGCATCAGGGGGTTCCACTCTAGTGTCTCTGGTGATCTTCTTACTGATCACTATAATCAATGATTGTTTCTTAAATAATCTCCATGTATGGAACACCAAACATCGTTTCTCCAAAACCAGTGTGAGGGGAACGATATCATTAAACATGAAAATATACTCAGGATAGGATAGTCATGGGCCAATATTCGATTCCAAACAAATAACATATGAGATATTGATGTTTCCTTAGATGGAAGGATGGTGGTACATGGTGCGTGTAGGGACCAACATAATATTTAGTCTCACTACATCACCTGACCATGTTGCCGACGGTACACTAATAACTACCCATGTATAGCTACACATCTTATAGGCTGTATAAATAGAATATCTGAGAAAATCAAGATCCTGCCCAAGCTCTATTTATGTGTATTTTCACTCATCTTATGTCTGTGTACATCTATACCTGGCATGTTTATCCACACAAGGGTCATTTCATATTTGTGGTTGTGTCTATGTACTCCATCACATAATACATGTTAAGAAATTCCCATTTCTTGGTACTCACATAGTAGACATGGGATCTCTAACACTTGGTCACATGATATGTGAGGTTCCCACAACCCATGCAAATGTTATAATTTTCCGATACTAAATCATCCATAGCCAGGGCCAGACACAATGTGTGTTCCAAAAACAACAAAACATGTAGTTATAATTTTTCAAGAAATTTCTGATCTTCACCATGTCCTAGGATCCCTCTCCACCAATATTAATCTAGACTCGTATCCTTATGGAAAAAGTGGATTGTGAAATTTTTCATCCTTTCTGGCTATCTGGTTGCTGAAAATAAAATCCCCATTGATTTTTCTATTACTTCATGCACCTCACTGCTCACATATATTGGGTACTTCTTCACTTGATTATTTCAATTTCAATTATCAAAATTATCAACCATAACCCATAATCTAACCAAAACCATCCCTGAGTTGTGGATCCATCCCATTCCTATGAAACTGTCATGAATCTGAGGGGTTTGATCTATTTAAGTCCCACCCGACAATGTCAAACCAATATACATAGGTTGATTAGTGAATAATGTGAAGAATTTATGGGAGAAAGGGAAAATTGATAAAAAATAATTTCCCAATCATTCCTAAAAAATAAAAAAAATTGGGAGAACTAGGTTTATAGAACAAATGAATTTTTTCTTAATTTCGTTACATTATTTTATTCAATTGTCCTAAATTGGAAAAAAATAACGAAATTTATTGATCAAACTAAAAAATTTAATAAAATGAGGTTAAAACAAAAAATAATGTTACTACATGGATACTTGATCATCAGTTAGTGAAGCATGGGATTGAAAATGATTGAGATGAGTTATTATGAGTTCTACACATTGATTAGATTTAATCTATAGCTTCATCATCACCAGATGGGATTCACCAATTAATGGAGATTAAGAATACTCTCAGTCCTCTTGGGGTTTATGTGGATGACGAAGGAGTATTGACCATAGCGGTGGATTTATATAAAATCCATTTAGGTCCGTTTAAATTAAACTATTAATTAAATACTTAATTAATTTAATTTAAAACTCACCCACCATCTATCGTTTTATCTGAACGTCCACACCAACATATTTTTGGTCACACTTAGGGTAAATATCTAATTTTGGACTCATCGCTAGTCTTGGATTTCTGATATGATATTTTTTTAAGAGATTCCTCTTTTTCATTAATTAATAGTACACACATACTATTAAATATATTTACTAATTTTATAAAAATTAATTCCGAGCACACTAGGGATCGAAATCGCACATCATCCAATCTTCGGGCACTGAATATATATATATATATATATATATATTCCAATGATTTATATGGAAATAATAGGGTCTCTATATGTACGGACCAACAAAACTAATCTCTAAAATTTAGCATCTTATACCTTTGGGAAAAAGAAACAACCAACCTTCTACGGAAGAACAAATCTCAATTGGGACACCAAGACCACTCACTCGAGGCCTCGCAACTATAAAGGCTTTTGACTAAGTGTGTGATTTTTGTGAATGTCACCGTATTGAGCCTACATATATATTATAAATACAAGTATGATTTATTCAATGCTAATAAAACCTATTCACCACCCTCATAGACTCCCATGGTCATCTTAGCAAGAAAACGCATCAAAGACCGTGCTTAATCAATTCCTTCATAGCTTGTGTCAGTTATTTTCTAATCAATACATTAGAAACATAATTACCATTTACATGAGTGTATGAAATGTCAAAATAAAAATTCTAATGATACTTCACCCAACATCTCATTGAAAAGTTCAGATCCCTATTTGTGAAAATATACCTCGAGCTGATGTTTTTAGAATTTACATTAAACTTCTTCCTAAAGAGATAGTGACACACATTTTGAGTTCATGAATAACCACTGCCAACTCAAGAAAATGGTTAAGGTATGTATTCTCATAAGGATATAACTAGAAAGAGACATAGTCCACCAACTATTTATACTACATGAAGACACTTTCCAAACCTATACGAGAAGAATTTCCGGAAAACTAATAACTTGAACAATTTTATAGATGAATCAACACTTGTTCTAAATTTATCCACCACATCAACTCCTCAAATGATATCTGGAATTTTTCATCCCATTAATACTTTACACCCTTTTTTTAATATTTCATCAAAGATACATGATTGGAGAAATAATTAACAATCCACTTGTAATAAGTAGTCAACCCCAAAAGATTCTACTATCAAAAATGATTCTGGGCTACTTCTAGGACATATTTTTTGTGCCTATTTATGATCCAATATGGAATCCCTCCTATATATATCATATCCCAGAAACGTCACATTATGAATACAAAAGATACATTTTGAAGGCTTACCATGGATAAGATGTTCCCTCAATGTTCAAAAGATAATACCCAAGTAGTCTATATTATCCCACTTTTACTAGAATTAAAACAAAATATAACCCTTAAAAACTATAAAAAATTATTCCAATAACCAATGAATGGATTATTTCATCCAATATAGGAATATTCCTAGAGTGTTGGTGTGGTCGAATGGAAAAACAATAAACATGAAATTTCCATACTGGATTCTAAATATTGTCTTATGTATATCATCCTCTTGGACCCTCAAATTGTGGTACCCAGAGCACATTTCAATCATTGAACACCAACATAACCCTCACATTTGGTAATAAAGATCACCAATCCATGGAAAACAATATTGCCTCCTAGTAGTCACTTAATTCAAATTTCGATAATCCATGAAATGTATGAGACACTAATCAACCATATTAGCAAAGTGGACAGGTGAAAACTATGATGACACAATAGGATAAATAAATTTTTTATCCTCCATATCCTCTAGCTAGAACATATCTTCTATACTAATAGTAGGATCTCTTCGATAAGTTGGAATAGAAATTGGAATTGTAAAGTGAGAAGGTTAGAAGTAAACACGAACTCTCTCTACAGTAATAAACTATAAAAAACCTTAGGAAAGACCTCGAGGTACAAACACATCACTACAATTTGCAGACTTTCAAATACAAATTGAAATGTATCAAGAACATTATCAACTATTTGGATGGATATTACCCCAGAAAAATGAACAAAATTCCCTTCCCATTCTAATATGGAGTCCCACTCACCCTGAATTGCATGTTTGATCGGATTGGTAGATAATAACAAAACCTGAAGAAGATACCACTATATTTATTCCTAAACACTTATCATCCCATTCATTCTAATAATCAAGTCAACAATGTTATTATCAATCACTATGAAGTCCCACACCACATCAAAGTCAACTATCGTTAATCAACATACAAGACACTTGAGACCATGTTCACACCATTTTCCAAATGTCATGAAAAGATCCATAAGTACGTTATAAAAACTGAACATAATATAATCATTTTAACTAAAATTAATGATATAAAATAATGAGTATCACCTTTATTAATCAATGCTATCACCATATAATATGATATAAACATTGTACATATAATTGCTGATAACCCAAAATTAGATTCCACTAAAACATACTCAGACACATAAATTCTTCTAGTCTTTTCCACATAAACATATCACATGGCCTAAGGATTAGAACCACCACCCTTGGAATCATTGTTAATAATATTCTAACACTTGGTGGAAGTAGATCTTCTATTACATACTTTGGTTATCCATTAAAAAAATTATTTACATGACTAGAATGTTCATATTTATGAAATGTACTAGGAACCATGATAGAATTAGACTTAGTATGACCATGACTTCTACATTGATAGTCGAAAAACAACCAATAAGGATGATCATATTCAAATGTTTTCATTTTTTTGTGAAAAATTTAATTACAAGGAATATAATTTTAAGAGAAAAATAAACCACCTTAGTTGGTTTTTGGGGAAATTAGAATATGAACAATGAATTTAGAGAATCATATTCAAAATGCTTGAAAAGTTTTATCATATTCAGAAGAATATCGAAAGAAGAAAAGGCTCATCAAATTCAAAATTAATTTGCATTGAAATGTTTAATCATATTTGGTAATAATTGGAGTATGTATGACTATGATAAATGCGACGATACTTTTCTAATCGTGGAGTTCTCAATAATCATAAGAATTTTATCAAACATATGGTTCAAGATTGATGAAAAATGGGGGTGAAGAAGTCCTGGAAATCATATAGATAATATATTTAAAAGAAATCAGATGGTGAAAAACACATCCAGCTTGATCATTATCATGCCTATCATATTTAGGCTAAGTTAGACAGAATGATGGTTTCTAAAAAAATATAAGTTACAATACATTCCTTATAAGGATAGATGATTTTAAATATGATCTTCAATGTAATCAATGTCATGAAGGATGTTAGGATACAATATGACTATTTAAAAGAATTGTGTTGGTGAAGATGAATTTTTTTGACCTTAAATTTATCATAATGAGTTTTTCAAATGAAAATTTTATTAAAGGATAAAAAGAGTGATCGTAATGAATAAATGAAAGAAGTTTCTACATCGGAATCAGTATGCCATTATAGTCATCATTGGAATAAGTGCATGTGATTGATGATTAAAATGAATAAGAAAAATCCTTCTTAGAGATTATTTTATGTGTTTTCAAAGGAGGAGTTTGAAATTTAAATGTTGGAAGGATTTTTGTAAAATGTAACAAAACAACGGTACATGTTTTCAGTCAGAACAAAATCCATATGATATAAATCCTTATAGAATGAATTTGATGGGTATTATATTCAGAAGAGAAATAAAAACCCAGATTTTTTATCGAAGTGCTACATGAGAGGAAGAGAATATCCTACTCATTTTATTCCTCATGAGAGGTTTTTTTCCAGTGGATTGTGAGGTATTTGGTTGTTTCCAAACCATACTATAGAAGTATATATTCTTATTGAACAGTGAACCTTTTAAATACTTTTGTTCATGTGGATGTGCGTTTGATTTTATTTTAACTGGGAATGAAAATTTTAATATGAGGCAAATGTAGTATCATTTTATAAGGAATTTTAAAAGAAACTATATCACTACATAACCCTATCCCCCACTCAGTTATATAATTATCTTGAGCTGACACTTACGATTGGTATTAGATGGTAGGTTCTGTTTGATATATGTTTGCTAAATTTTTTGAAGAGAAGTCGATTGAGGGTATGAATTGTGTGAACAAAAAAGTAATTATAGTTTTCAATATAAAGAATTATCATATATGGAAATATAGAATTCTTCCTTATCTCAAGTCTATTGGAGATGATGTTCTTGAAGCTGAAAAATATGGGCTCCCTCTTATGGATGAAAATGATCTTCTTACATTTGTTGATAAGATGAATTTTGAGTGTAATGGAAGGACCAAGAACTCTTTTTTATCATCACATATGAAAGTGAATTCTTAAGGGTGAATGGTTTTTCCATAGACCAAGGTTTATTGGATAAATTTAAAAACATATACAAAGGAAATAAAAAATTAATGAAGGAAAAATTAAAAATCTATAGATTGAAGTATGACTATTTGAAAATGGGTGAGTATGAATATGTTGGGGACTTCTTTACCTAGGTTAATGAATTTATAATCATTATTATAGGCCTTGGTGAATTGTTATAGGATTCTATAGTTCTGGAAAATATCTTAAGAATCCTTCCTGACAAGTTTTATTCAATTGTTTCTTCATTGGAAGATTGATATTGTGAAACAAAATCTCTAGACAATTTTCCTAACACTATAATAACTTATTAAATAAGAAGGGAGAGGTCATTGAAATGAAAAAAAGTTTATGTAGAAATGGTTTCAAGGATTTTAAGAAAGAGAAGTCGAATAAGATCTTTATTGAATATAAAGCTGATGAAGCTGATTCTGGAAATGAGGTATGTAAAAATCTTGATGATATTTTATCCTAGTTTTCTAAAAATGTGAAAATATTTGAAGAAAAATACAAAGTGAAACATACCTTGAAATGTTCTAAATGTGGATCTGTTAAGAATTTTTTTTCTAATTTTCTTTTAAGAAAGAAATAAGAATACATTAATGAAGATTAAAGAAGCCAAATATAGTCATGGAAAAAACAAGAAGATAATAGAAAATCGTATTTTATTGGAAAAGAAAAAAAATTCTCTAAATCTAGAATAATATGTTTTTAATATATAGATGAATAAGAAGAAGGTAGTAATGGTAAAAATGAAAATTATAATAAGTATGGTGTTGAGAATACTTTTACTATAATAGAGAATGATGAGATGTTCTGAAGTATTAGTTAACATAAAGAAAAAACTCAACTTGAATTTCATTTTAATGGAGAGTTGAAATAATTTATGAGAAAGATTATAAGGTTTGAAAAGAAAAAAAGAATTTTGATGATGAATGTTCATCAACAAGAAATCAAGAATGTTTTCCTGATGAAAATTTTGTGCTGATAAATGAAATTTATGATATGAAAAAATATATTGAGGAAGAAAAGAATCGTAATTAGAATCTAGAAGTTAAGATGAATGTTAAAGAAGAAGTGTGGAAAAGTTTTCAACAATAACTTTCTAAAGCTTAACAAATAAATACAAGTTTCAAAAAATATATCTCTAAAATTGGTGATATCCCTCATAATAAGAAACTTGAGAAGGACCACAAAAAGATACATTCAAAATATGAGAACGAATATGGAATAGTTTCTAAAAATTTTAAAGTTGGAATAATTATGTTTGTGGTTGAGACCAACAATGTTAGAAATAATGAAGTTTCAAAATTTTATAAGTCTAAATTTCTTTCTAAAAATTCTCAATTTGAAACGATTTCTAATACTTTTGACTCTGATATGGCTGAAAAGAGAATGAAGAATATGATTTATAACCAAAAGGTTAGTGGCTCAAATAATAATTGAAATATGGTTACTAAGAAACACATTTAAAATTACGATCAGTATGGGAGTTTCAGAGTCAAATTCTCATTCTATGGATACTAATCCAATTGTGGTGGATTCAGACACATGAAAAATATGTTTTGGTTCAACCAAAAACATTACTATTATTCCACAAGCTATGAATGAAAATTTTTTAGAGGGAGTCAATATCGTAAATGAAATAAGTCAT
Source organism: Viscum album (assembly GCA_963277665.1). Taxonomy (NCBI): domain Eukaryota; kingdom Viridiplantae; phylum Streptophyta; class Magnoliopsida; order Santalales; family Viscaceae; genus Viscum; species Viscum album. The sequence continues at coordinate 920,384,570 of OY728131.1, forward strand.
ATAATGTCATTTTGAAGAAACTTGATAATTCTAGAGTAAATATTGAAAATAGTTTTCAAAACCTAGAAACTATTTTTAAAATATTTGAACAACCTGGACATCTTTCCAAGGGCTTTCTTGTTTTGTTATAGGCAGAAAAAAAGATTCTAAAAAATTCTCAAAAGATAGAGATAATGAAATAAAAGGAAGAAGAAATTCTCTTATTGTTGAAGTTACTTTTAAATCCATAAAAGGAGAACAAAATTGGATTCATGATAGTGGGTGTTCTCCACATATGATAAGATAGTTGATATTGTTAAATAATGTGAATTAATTCAAATAGGTAACAGTAGAATGTGAAAATGATGAATCATTAATAATAAATGGTGTTGTTTCATCCATTATTGGGAAAGAAAATATTTAATATAAGAATGATTTATATGTTGATGGGATGAAACATAACATACTGAGGGTTTAAAAATTGTGTGATTAAGGTAAACAAGTTACATTTAGGAAAAATAGATTTTCTAATAAAAGTGAAAAGGATATAAAAATAGTATTAAGAGGCAAACTTATAAATAGAAACTTATTTAAATTTTGTGAGGAAAAAAACCCCTATTACTTGGGCATAGTTGAATAAAAAAAATTATTGAATAAAAGGATAGGAAACATGTGTCATAGAAAAATGAGCATGTTATCTAAATGAAATAGTGTCGACAAAGTTTATAATTTTCCATGAGAAATATATTGGGGTTGTTATATTTTACGGAAATGGAAAGATTGTAAATTCAGTATATAAGAAAGTTGATATTTGTTCAAAACAACCCATATAAGATATCCATTCTGATATATGTGTGATGATGAGAAAAAAATTATATAATAGAGATAAGTATTTCATCACCTTCATTAATGATTTTACTCACATTACTTATGCAATGTATATGAAACCTAAATTAGATGCTCTGAAAATTTTTATATGTTTTCGAAGGAAATATTAGAAATAATTTGAGTATTCAGTGATGAAGTTAAGAACTGACAATGGATGTGAATACCCAAAAGAATAATTTTAATCTTATCATAATAAGTATGTAATTTGACATTATAATTGTTCCCCATACACTCCTTAGAAAAATGGGCATTTGGAAATAGAGAATATAAGTTTGGTGTAAATGGGGGAACAAAGTTACTTGAACATGGTATTAACCATTACTATTGGAGACGAGCCATGAGCACAACTATATATAATAAATAAAGGTTTCTATAGTATGATCTCTAATACGAATCAATATGAAATGTTTTATGGAAAAAATCAATGATTGAAACACTTTAGAGATCTTGAGATTCCATGTATCATAAAGAAGAAAGATGGAAACATTGGAAAATTTTAGAAGAATGGTGAAGATGGAATTTTTCATGGAAATGATCTTAAAGGAAGTAATTGTAGATGTTTCAATAAAGAAGAAGAATAATTTTTTATTCTTATGGTTTGAAATTTATTAAAAAAGCTAAAGAAGACATACAAACTCATGTAGAAAGAAAAGTTAGCATGATAAGGAATGAAATTATGATAAGGATGTAGATAATTGTAATCCTACTCATGAAAAATCATATTGATATATTTTTAGTTATGAGGAAGATACTCTAAAATCTCATCATAGGGTAAGAAAAAAAAGGATGATCAAAATATCATTGGTGATCGACACGAAAACGTTCAAACAAGAAGAACAAAAAATGCTATTATACATACTAATTTATATTTAAAAGTCTAGACAAATGATATGAATGAATATTTTGAGTATCCAGAATGGGTTTGTGAAAGGAAAGAAGAGCCAGATCAGATTGAAAAGAATGATACATGGTATCTTGTTCCAAAAGAAGAACCAATTCCATTGGTACAATGCGGGTTTTCCAATACAAGATGAATGATGAAGGTGATGTGATAAGAAAAAAGTCAATATTAGTGTGACATGGTTACTCATAAATTGAATGTGTTTATTTTGATGAAACATATTATCAAAAGTAATGTTTAGAATCAATTCAATTTTTTTTCTATTTTTTCACTAAAAATTTACAAAATCATTGAATTGGATGTTAAATCTTCATTCTTGTATGCTAATTTTAATGAGGAAGTTTACATTGAAAAACCTTATAGATTTATTGTTCTAAATGATAGAAGTCTTGTATGCATATTGAATAAATATTTTTTTGGGAAAACAAACCATCGAGGGCATGGTATTCCAAATTGGAAACTTTATTAAGGAAGATTAATTTCATGAAAGTAAGATTTGATAACAATATTTAAATAAAATAAATTCAAGTGTATTCACTTATTGTAACTATTTATATCGATGGAATTATCTTCACTGGGAATTATAAAAGATATTTTGGAGGATTTGAGTACAAAATGAAAAATAGGGTATAGATGTCCATGTTGTGGGAAATTAAATACATTCTTGGGTTAAAAATTTTACAAAATAAGAAACACATATTTATTTATCAAGAAAATTATTCTAAGGAACATCTTATTAATTTCAACTTGGAGAAATCAAAACCTTTTAACACACTGATTTAAGTTCTAACAATGTGGTCTAATGAATGGGAAGGGAATGAAGTTGATCATAAAGAATTTTGAATGATGGTTGGATGTTATTTTGTATTTGACTACCTCAAAACCCAAAATTGTTTATGGTGTCACATTATGTGAAATATTTTAGAGTGCTCCTAAAGAATCATATTTATTCTCTAGAAACAAATTCTCAGATATATAAAATGCATAATAAATTATAGAACTAGGTTTGATAACTCAAAAATTATTAATTTTTTTGGGTATTTAGATATTGATTGGGTAGAAAATGGTGATGATAAAAGATCTACATCAGGCAGAGTATTATTTATAGGAATGAATTGTTTTAGTTAGAAAACAAATAAATAGAATTTAGTAATGCTCAGTAGGGATAAAGATGAGTACTTGCTTCCACTCAATCAGCTACTCAACTTATGTGGATGAAAACCCAATTAGTAGACATACTTAAGTATGTGAAGATACCATTGCTCATGGGTTGTGATAGTCAATGTGAAATCAATATCACCATGAATCCGGTTCAACATTCATGTTTAAATCATGTTGGTATCAAATATCTTTTCATGAATGAGAATATAGAGAAGAATTAATTGAAGCTAGAGTATGTTTCTAAATCAGAACAAGTTGAAGATATTTTCACAAAACCATTAACGAAGGAATACTTTTTTAATTTGAGGATGAACATGGGTGTCCAACCTATTTCTCATCAAGGTTGAGGCATGTGTTTTGACCCCTCTCTCATCATATCTTTGGATAGTGTTGTCAAGGGTGGAATTTTTTCATAAATATATCCTCAGGGAAGCATGTAAATAGGGGTAGTCGTGGGAAAGGTATGAATCTATCTTTGTATGTGTGTGAAATATTCTAACATCTTGTTGGTTTGGTTGTAGGAATTTTTCTCTGTTTTCCATGAAAGTTTAAAATATGAATAATGAATCTGATGAATAAAAGTTAAAGAGGTTTTATGCTCTCTACATTTGGACAACATGGTTTTGTAATCAATGATTCTTATTTCCTAAAATTATTTACATCACATTGTATTACAATTGTTGTAAGTAATCCGTAGATTTAGGATAACAAGTTTAGTGATTTACGAATCATAATTTCAAAAATCCAACAAGGGGATTTTTAGGAACAATCTTATAATGATGATCATAATCAGGTGTTTCCTTTTGTTGAAAAATATGATTTAGAAGAAAATGAAGTTTAATAAGAAAATAAATCACATCACATTATTTTTGGTAAAATTTGAATGAACTGTTATATTCATATAATCATATTAATTTTTTTTGAAAAGGTCTATCATATTTAGAATAAGTTAGAAAGAAGAAAAGGCTCATTCTATTCACACTAAATCCAAAATTAAAGGTTTGACCATATTTGGAAAGAATCAAAGTCTGTATGACTATGAAAAATATGATGATGCTTTTCTAATCATGGAGTTCTCATTAATCACAAGTATTCTGTAAAACATGTAATGTTATCTTGATGAATGAAAAGGGGATAAGAAGTTCTAAAAATCATTTTGGGAATCTATTTAAAAGATTAATTATGCTTACAATCATATCCAATTTGGTCGTCATCATGCCAATCATTTTTAGGCTGAGTTTGATAAAATGTTGGTTGTAGAAAAATGGGAAGTTACAATACTTTCTTACTTAAGTAAGATGATTATAAATATGATATTTAATGTAATCAATGTCATGAAAGAATTTAATATTCATGTTGATGTTTTTTAAGGAATAAATTTTCTGAATCAGAATTTTTTTGCATCAAGGTAATCATAATGGGTTTTCGAAATGCATATTTTCTTAATGCTGAGAAGGGTGATCATAATGTCAAAATTAAAGAAGATTATTTATTAGACTCATTATTCCATTATAACCATCATAGGAATAAGTGTGTGAGATCAATGAATGAATTGAAAAATAAAATCCTTCATAGATATTTTTGGACATGTTTTTAAAGGAGGATATTTAAATTTGATGGTTGGGCTGATTTGGGGAAAATGTGAGAAACTGAAGGTACTAGTTTTTAGTCTGAACAAAAGAAAAAATATATAAATCTTAAGATAGTAAAGCTAATGGGTATAATATTCAGAAGATAAATAAAAACCTATATTTTTTTTAGAGTTCTACATGAGTGAATTGGCATATCCTACTCATTTTATTCCACACAAGAGGATTTTTTTCTAGTGGATTATGTGGTATTGGATTATTTCCAAACCATAAAAAGGATGTAGATATTCATATTTAATAGTGAACCTTGAAAATACATTTTTTCATGTTGATGTGTGTTAGATTTTTTCTTCATTATCGAAGGAAATATTTAACAGGATGTTAAGGTTGTATCATTTCCCAAGGGAACATAAATGAAAAAATATCATTGATTACCCCCATCACCCTATCAGTGATACAATTACCATGACTTGGTATTTATAACTCTCAATTAGATCATTCCACTCCTTGAATTAATGGGGTCACCATTCACTAAAAATGAAGGGTGGATCCAACATAGTGATTCCAAAGCCATGAGCTAACACACATCTTAGTTTATCAACACCCACTTGAATGACAGTCTAAATTGATTATATAAAATCTTCTACTAGAGAAGGTTCCACTGGGGGATTCACATGGGATCCTATCACAAATAATCCTCTCTCTGAAATGAAATATCTCTTCTAGAATGATCTTTCTAACAATATCATGAAAAAACAATCATCCCCTAGAAATTTCCAAAATCATAGGATAAAAATCCAGTATCGATGTAATTTTTTTTAAAATAGTAAAAATTCAAATAATTTATAAATTCTACCATTCGATAGAGAACCCCTTAAAAAACTAGTCTATGAAAATAAATTCCCAATATAGTTCATTTAAATAACCTCAAATACCATTTTTCAAACATAGTAAACATTTCCCAACAACCTATAGTAACTCTACATCAGACATGTAGTTAAGCTGGGTAGGCACTCTCTCACACTTACTACCTGAATTCCAATGTTTCTAAATCATTCCCAACCAAAACAAAAAAACCAAACATAATATGTTTTAACACAATTCAGGATAATCATCCCTACAATACTAAATTTTAAACAACGAACTCGTATCTACTATTCATCCCATATAAGACATCACACCACATGGTGAGGTATAAAAATATAAATGAAACACATCTCATATAATGAAAAATAAGGAAAACAATGAGAGTACAATGAGAAAGAAAATTTTATAACTATATCCATACAGCCCAGTTCAATCTGGAAAAACTAAAAATGAATTAATTAAAAAATGCCAAAATGTATTCATGTGACTAACCATCACCTATAAACCATCCTAATATAAATTTTTTAAAATATTAAATTCAACAATACTATAATATTTCCTTTAATTTATTTGAATTATACAATAAAATATCAGTAACCTCACAAAAGAATAAGTAGGGTTGGAGAGAAAATAATAATGAGATACCACCAAAGTGTCTATTGAAGGTATAATATCAATAATGAATCGGTTCTATCTTTTAAACCAAACTAGTATTTAATGAATTTTAAAAAACACAACCCAATTTTGAAATCATTTTCTTTTGGTTTTCATAAATTCCTTTCATATTCAAAAATTCAATAATATGAAAATTAAAATTCATAAAACTAGGAATCATATCAATACACCATAAGGTAAGAAAGTAAACATATATCTATAAAATACCATCATGTGAATCCATATGATACAGCCTCATATAAAAACATTTCAACATCATCTAATGGTATATTCCATCATGTGATAGATAAACTATAAATGAAATGGCACTTTATTTTTGTGCCTAGACTATGAGAATAGATAATAAACGTAAAATAAATTATAATTTAGGCCAATGTTTATAAAAAAATTGAGTCTTTTCATGGTCCATCAATATCCCCAAATTAACCCCAAGTTGTGTAGCACACGCTAGGGTTACCTATGTCTATTTCCTGACACACCCAAGTTTCCCAATGTGCCATGTTTTTCAAAAAAAAATTTCAAAACCATTCTCACAATTTCAAAAAATATTTTCAAATCTAATAAGATATCCTTTATTGTTTGAAAATCCATTTTCAAATAAAAACCACCATTCAATCATTTAATTGATCAATAAGAGTGAAAAATCCATTTTTAAGAAAACCCCTTTAGAAACATTGATCTTTCTATGAAATCCTTTGAAACATAAAATTGCTAAAATTCATTTTACAAACCAATTGTATTTTATAATAATGATAATAAATTTATATAATTATGTCATTGTATATAAATGCCTACCTCATGAATAATATGAACCTAACTACATTCAATAATGGAGAATGGAAATAGATATATCTACCATCTAATGACAAGGAATGAGAAGTAACTTGAGATAATAAATTCATCAACTTTGATGATTGATCTCTAAAACAATGTTCTAAAATGAGCATAAATCTCCAAAATCACCCAAAATCACCTAAGAGATCTATTTTTCACGAGAGGGGAGGCTTCTTGGTAGAATAAATTGTAAAAAAGTTGTATGGTGACCTGAAAATCACTTTCCTTAACCAATAATGGTCATGAAGTAGTATTATAATGTGCATTTCCCAATTAGTGATTTAAGTTAGAAAATATGTCACCATAGATAAAAAAAATCTAAACATCGATCATTACATGTTGTGAACTAAATTGACATCATGTAATGATTTCCTTCCTTAAATGAGACTCACAAAATATTCTATGTAATAAATACACAACTTGTAACCATTACATAATGTGTGAATTCCCATAAGATAGTGATTTTCTAAGATTATCTACAAAAATCCAAAAAAACCAAAAAGGACAATGATTACCTTATAAAAGTTAAAATGTTATTATAATTTTCCTACTTGACCTATCTCAATTTATTTATTAAAAAAACTCCTTAAAATCAATAATTTTTTTCCATAAAATATTGAATTTATCATCCTAGATATTCTTAAATCATATTATGATTATAGAACCACCATTATCCAACCTATATTCAATGATACAAGAAAGAAAAGTAGCACTTATGCATGTGTGTTAACAACGACATCCACATAAAAATAAAATTAATTTTCAATCACCATTATTCATGGATAGATATTATAATTAATTTAATATATATATATGATATTAATTTAATAATTAATCTTTTGGATCTATAATATAATTTCAACCATTTTACCTTCCAATTCATTTGAATATGATAACAACACTCATATGTATGTGTGGATCTCAACTTCCATAAAGTGATGTTATTCATTTTCCCTTTATAAATTACATAGGTATTAATAAAGATACATTTAATAAATATATATTATATATATGATATAAACATTATTCTATAATGGAGAATTATTTTTTTACATATCTTTCATTATTTCCTTAAATAAGTGAGAAAACATTTAGAAATATTATGGGCTACAGTCTCTATGAACTATTCAATTCATTTTTCATATCTCTATAATTTATGGATTTCACTAAATATTTAATAAATGAATATATATTATATTTATATCATTAGTATAATTTTGAAGATTATTTAACCATGATCAATTTACAAGTACCACTTCTACCGAACCATAATTCTTTTTAAATAAAAAATTGTTTATAGCTTCACACAATGAATTTCACAAGAAATTAAAAATAAATATGTGTTGAGATGTTATAAGTGGACCATAAATGATATTATATGTATTTAAATCCATATGTTTTATAATTTTATAAATTAATATTAATATATTGGATTTTTATACACATTTTATGAATGACTTACTTGTTGTAAGGGATTGATGCTACAACCAATTTGTTTATTCAGATTGTTTATGATTATATTTTTGGGGAATAAGTTTTATGAAATATCTCTCAAAAATTGAATGAACATTATTATACTACAGTTATTTTTATACATTAAATTATTTCTTTTAATATTCCTCTATTTGTGTACTTATGATATCCAAAAGAATATTGGTATGAAAAAATGACTTTATTTCTCTCATAACTCAAACATACTTTTACTCCAATATCTATGTTTTTTAAAAAAATTCCATGAGTGATTTATATTTTATCTTATGTTTTTTAAATTTATTTTCAACTATAATTGATCTTTTATAAAAAATTATCATAACCCTTAATTTTTTATAAAATGATATACTTTTAAATTTTTAGTAAAAATTTGAAAGGAATCATTTTTAAATATACATGAAACGAATCGAATCATTTCCACTCGTGGCTTCTCAATAGTTTGGAGAATCAATTATAAGTATCCAAGATACATTTACAATAAAAAAATTCATTAGTAATTTTAAAATATATGGATTATAAATAATCCTTTTCAAAAAGAAATTTGTATTTTTCAAATAAATTTTATAGGTGATATTTTAAAGGAATTTTTATATTTGAAAACATCTATTGATATTACTTATGTATTACTAGGGATATGATCCAATTAGACCAATATAATTTATTATTTTGATGGCTAATGATGATTATTATTTAAGGATAATTATATGAAATCCATTTCCTTCTCACCTTTTATTTATCTTGTGATGAAACTATTATAAAACTAATTTTTTTCCCCTGTAATCCGACGATGAAATAATGATTTATTTATGAAGCACATTTTTATTCCATGTGTTATGATATTATGAATGTTTTTAAGGTTGTGGAAAACATGTGTTTTATTTTCATTATGTGATCAATATGAATGAAATTATTTAACACCCAATGCTTTGACTAGCGATAGATATCTAATGATATAATAATTACTTTAATGGGGAGTGAACCTAGATGGTATGGGAATTTTTTGACTACAATAGTCTTCATAGTAAACCTTTACTAAGGATATGATGAAATAATAAGTAAACCCTATCCACCATGATTTTATTGGTTATGATCCATGACTATGGGATGAATTTTTAATGCTTATTTCCGTGACACACACATATGTATTATACTTGATTTATAATCTAATTTCACATGTTCGTTGATCACATTGTGATTTATGTATAAAAAAGTGTAATATTTTTATTCATAAGATAGTATTAAGATGTTTTATATGTTCAAAATGATTTAAAAAGAAGATAAGATCATGTTCTCGTACTTTTATTCTCATTTTATTCTAATGTGATTATTGTTAAATCAATTTCTTACCCTTAATAAGACAAGAATCTCACCAATTTTCGTGTTTCCTTTACATATGTCTTGAAGAATGGTTTATGTATGGTTTGTTTAAGAAGGGTTCTAGTTATGAAGATCATAGTGGGAGATGATAAACATCTTTTACAAAGAAGTAATGCATGTATCAATGTTTCTAAATACTTTAAACGTATATAAATTTATTGTGGATTCTAAGGTTATGTATTTAATATACATCCAAAAAGATGTAATATACTTATATAAAATTTTTTGGTCGCTATAGTCTGTATCATATAGAGGTTTTGATACCATTGGAAAATAGGATGAGAATAATTTATTGATAACCCTTTGGATAATTTATGTATATAATCTTTCCATATGTTATGTAATGTAATATAGTGTGATTTTCATAGAAAAATATCCCCACAGGGATACTACATGTGGATATGGCTTTGGAAAAGATGCATCTAGGGTTAATAACCCGAAAAAGATATTGGTATGTATAACTCAACCAATATTCTACGTAAGGGGAGTGTTTCCTTAGAATTCACCTTTTATGACACTCCCATACGATATTATAGGGTTAATTCATTATCTCATTATGAAAAATAATGAATTAATTAAATAGATCATGACCACTGGATACCAAGGTTTAACATAATTTGTCATAGACTTAAAATAAGGTAGCATGATTTGACATTCTAAAAATGATTTTTTTTTTATCATTATGGGGTTTCCCACTATTATTATTGTTTCTCACACAATTTTTTTGGATTTATTCATGGGATGGAACCAAGAGGAACCATGTTAATACTGAATGTGATTGATGATTCAAGGATTGAAACCCTTATTAAAAAAGGCTGTTAGAGATGGAATTCAAAATATTTTCAATATGCTTAGGAAACATTGACAAGAAAATATTCATATCGAGACTCCAAAAGATAAAATGATGGAACAACATTATAAAGAGTTTATTATTAGAAAATTTCCATCTTCATTTAGTGGATCTTCTAACATACTAGTAGATAATAAATAGATTTTATGGAATGGATTTTTTTTTTCTGTTCTATATTTTTTGGAACATGATAATTTTATTTTGTAGTTTTTAATATTAATGGTGAAAAATATAAATAGTGGATATTATCAAGAACAATTGGGAATTTGAATAAATTGGATCCATGTAGTTGGATGAGTTTAAGATATTTTTTTACAATAATTATGTTTCCAGTATTATTGAATCCATAATTATGATAGAATTACTAGAGATAAATATTAATTATGATGCACCCAATAGAAAATATAAAGAAAATTTTATAATACATGTGAGGTAAGGTTACAGTATTATCATCAAACCAGAAATTATGATTGAACAATTCTTCGAGTCTTAAAACAAAGTATCATAATATAATTATCCATAAGAGACAACAATATCTTTGAATAATTAGTTTTATGTGATATAATTATAGATATGAAATTATATTTTACATATCTATCACATTATTTTTCTATGAAAATAAATATATAATTCAAAGAAAATTATAATAGTAATAATCATTGTTACATGAATTTTAAATTTTCTTTATGCTCAATGTGTGGAAGGAAACATAAATGAACATATCTTAATGAGAAAAGTATATGCGTTTAGAATGAAAATTAATGTCATGAGTTAATTTAATGTCAAAGTGATGGGAAGAAGAATTTAACAAATAATGGGGAAAATCACGATAAAAACTATCAAAGACAATAAATTGTTTCAAATAAAATGAAAAAGGACATTATGTTAACCAATTATAAAATAATAAATGTTTAATGATGATGATCAACTTCAGCAACCACTTTAGCCAATTCAAAAATAGAAATATCAAGAAAACACTATTTCCAATGCGGTGTATGTTAATGAAGTGTTGAAAAGTAAACTTATTATCCACACTATAAATGCTAATTTCTTGTATTATTCTCGATATAACTACTACTTAATATCTAAATAATTTTCTAATTTCATCATAATACCACATAAAAATTAATATGTTGAATTAAAAATGAATGATACTAATTGTAATATGACAACATCTCAAGTCGACAATACATATACAGTTAATGGTTAGGGGAATATTCCTCATATAAGTCTTTTAGTTATCCCTCTTATTGAATTTTATATTATAATAGGAATGTATTGGATTTATTTACATAATTACCACTAAAATTTATGAGAGAGGAATTCCATATTTGATATTCCAGTCTAACCTATGATCATATAGTACTAAGAAAATGAAAATGACCTTGTATCTGAGTTATAAAGGATCATTATTGGAATGCAGGAGGACCTAAAATAAAACCATGTTGGGATTATGTACTATCAATATACTATGTGGGCAGTGATGTGGACAACAACATAGGCATGCAATGGAATTGGCATAATTCAGGATCGTTGACATGAGAGGGATAATTCAAGGATGATGTTGCACAGATCTTCTAGACAATGTAATGTGATTTATTAACACTGGGCCTAAATTTCATGTACCAAAAAAATAACTCTTGACGAGTGGGTTATCCCCTTCAGAGATATGGAATACCTTTCTAGCCTATGTGTGTTTAAATTTAATTGTTCCCCCAAGAACCTTATATATATATATATAAGTGAGGAAACAAATATGAGTTTCAAATAGAAATTATTTCCATTATTGGGTCATGATCTTATTTCAAATGGGTTTTTATCTCAGATGGTTCTAGTAAGATCAATATCACTGATATTTCTATTATATGGGAATTTAATGAAATTTTTCAATAATATTTTCATTTTCATCATAAAAATCATGAATTTGAGTATTTAATAGAAACCATACCTTTTCGTTACATATTTCAATGACTCCAAATATAATATCCCATATTGAGTTCTAGGAATTGAAGAAGAAACTCCAAAAGAATATTGATAAGGGATTAAGTTGAAAAATCCATCAACATTGGGTGAAAATTATCATTTTTATATGTATAAATATAGATCAATGAAAATCTATGTTAATTATTGCAAACTATACAAAATCAAAATCCTAAATAGGTATCATCTTCCTTGTATTAATTAATTTTTCAAAAAATTAGTAGGACCTCCATAATATTCTATGGTTTATATTTGATCTAGACATTATTAATTCTCGGCCAAAAGTGAAGACATATCTAAGAAATATTTATATATGAGGTATTGGAACTGTGAATTAATAATGAAGAATGTTTTTCTTACTAATTTCCCATTTATATTCTAGGATTTAATTAATGTATTCTTTAGTGATTTACCTGATATATTTTTTGTAGTCTTATAGATGATATAATTATATATTAAAATAGAAAATTACAACATGAAGATCCCATGTGTATTTTACAGTAGACCCTAATAAATGATAATATATATATAAAAATTTCTATGAGTAAATTTTGGCTATAAGAAGTTTAATTTTTGGGTCACACGATCTCAAGAGATGGTTTATATGTGGCACGTCAAAGAAAAAAGTCATTAAATGTTTTCCTAAACCAAAATCTTTTATTTAGATCCCTACATTCCTTGGTTTTTTTGGATATTATTTACACGATATAGATAATTTTTCAGGGATATATAATCTAATAAACTTGTAAACATATAAGGTATCCTGTTAAATTTATGAAACTGAATGTGAAGGAAAAAAATGAAGGAACTAAAAAAAGGTTATTATGTTCAAAAATTCATGCAGTACCCCTTGTAGAAGAATATTTTTTGATATATAGTTATTCATTAAAGAATAGAATGGGATTCATCCTCCTTTTGAATGATATTTTTATAGTTTATTCCTAAAATAAATTCATGTCTTATGAAATAAAATACATTACTATTTATTTGGAGTTATATGGACGTAATTTTATACATTAATGATATAAAAAAATTGTCCTTATAAATAAAGGGGTGACATATGTACTGATAATAATTATTTAAAGTCTATATTCACTCATAAAGTGTTGAATATGTGGCAATGAAGATGGTGGTAGTTTATTAATGATTATGACTTCTAAATACATTACCATGTTGGGAATGAAAAGAAGCTGGAAAACTATACGACACTAAAGTATCATGCTAGTTTATCTATTATGATGATCATAATATATCCAAAATTTATAGATTATCAAAAGATAGATCAGGAAATATTTAGGGATGGGGAGAAATAATGACCTTGTCAAATTATTTTCAATAATCTATTCATGTAAAGATTAATGAGGTGATGAATGAAGATGTATAGATGGAAAAGAAGGTGAGATTTTTTCATGAGTTCAACCATCATTATAAATGAATGATAGGGTTCGAGAACCATGTAAATTTATCATTGATACCAAATTTGAAGAAAGAGATATAGTATGGATCTTATTGTTTATCATTTTTCTATGTATCTTGGATGTATAAAGATGTATAGATATATGAAAGAGTATTTATAGAGGCACAAAATAAGGATATATTTCTGAGTTTTTATTTAGGTTCTCAGTATATCCAAATTTTACATTAGAGGAACATGTGTCTTTCAAGATGGTAACACCATTATAAATACTAAAATATAAATAGGCAAACATCCCAATTTATTTTGTCACCAGACTCCATTTAATGTCAAAATACTAAAAAGTTGTTTGGTTTTTTATTGAACTCCTTTTGAATTCCACAATGTTACTTTCTATTTTAGAATATATATGTGTTGGTAAAATTTTGAGAATAAAAAAATAAATAAGTGGAAAGGTTGAATGGAGTACTAAATTCTAAATTCTCTTTTTGGGATCTAATGTTTACTACAATGTTATTGTGAAGTATTCTGTATGCTTTGGATTTAGAGTTTTGGTTTATTATTTCTTATCATTCACAAATAGAAGGTTAGTTTTAGAGAACCATTATTACCATTTATGGTATTTATTGATATTATTCAAATAATTTAAAGGATTTTGGGATGAAAATCATCATCTGGTATATTTTTCATACAAAAACTGTTCTCACATGATAATTCATATGGGTCCTTAAAAAGACCTCTATTGAATGAATTATAGAAATCCAATGTATTGGGATAAGGTTGGATAAATAAATCTTTTGGGATATATTCTAGATAGGTGGATTGAAGATATAATTATACCCATTCATCTATGAATCACGAAAGCCCAAGGATGAATGAAAGGTTATGTTGAGAATCATCAATGAAATATATACTTCAATGATATTGAGAAGTTATTCCTACAAATTTCTCCATAAATAATGGATATGAGATTCGGAAAGAATATAATTTTTATCCCTATGTATATTTTACCCTCATGAATTTTTATCATGTAAATAAGGTATATTATTTCATTTTTATTCCTCTAAAACTCTCTCAAGATTGGGATGTGTTCCATTTATCTCTCTAGATAAAGTATATACTTGATCCTACACATATAGTAAGAACATAAGTATTAATTCTAGAGAAATATCTATCTTACGAAGAACATTTCGAATAAATATTGGATCATCAAGATGATGTGATTTGGAACAAGACTACTCAACCAGTTAAAGCTCTCTTGAGAAATTAGAAATTTGAAGAAGTCACATCAGAACATGAGGATGTGATGAAATAGAGATATAATCATTTGATTAAATCACAATGATATAACATCAAGGGGAAAATTCATTTTAAGGTTTGTATAATGTAACACTTTGAGATATAATGACATATTCCTCTTCAAATATGTATATTTTCTTTGATAGTTTTCAATACACATAATAATCCTAAGCCTAAATGAACATTATTATAGAATAAAATTAAAAAAAGTAGTTTAATTGGAATTATGAATTGGAATAATTTTATCTCTCTATATATAAAAATATAATGGTCTAAGATAAATCAAATATATTTATAAATAAGTACTAAATTTTATGAAAAGTCATTATATTCTTAAAAAAATAATTTTTCCAAAAAAATTATTATAATTTTTTAAAACATTTAATATAATTATTTGTTTATTGTTTATGAAAATTATTTTGAGTGAATGAACTTAATTTTTGAAATAATCATTTCCAAATTGTCTCTGAGCAATTTTTAGTAAATTTTTTCAAATGAATGCTTTCTTAATGAGTTGTTAAAAATAACGATTTTTATTTAATATTATATTTTAGTTTAAATATTTTGAAAATATCAATTTTGAATTTAAATATTTATAAAATTAGTATTAATTAATTTATATTATTAATGATCCAATTATGGTCTTTATAATTAATTTTACATTGGATTTTGTTATGAAACAATTATACTTATGAAATCATTTATTCGGGAGAACTTTTTATCATCATATTTTGTTAATTTAATTTAAAAAATAAATTCAAAATTTTTTTATTTTAATTTCATAATATTGATTCCATATTTTAATTCTTATTTCAATATTGGATATGATTTCGCTTTCATTTTTTTGTATAATGAGTTTTAAAGGAATTAAAAAAAATTCACCAAAATTTGGTTAAAACTAGTTTACCAGGTGGACAACAGATAGAGAAGGGTGTTTTTTAAATTAATCTTTTAAAGTCCTATTTTCATGAAATACTTTTACATCATCATATCAAAAATTAAATTATCTATCCATTGGTAAGAAATTTTCTAGATTATGACTTTATAATATATTAATCACTTTAGTAATTCCCTGTGTTTCCCCTTCCCCATATATAAAAGGTTTCCCCTATTTTCTCTTTAAAATACTTTGAGACATATATGAAAAACAATGAGATACTATGGATTTTTTGATTAAATTTTTATTATTTCATATATTGTGCTAGACAGAACACCGAGTTTAAAAAAAATTTGACATACGATTAAAATATTTATATTTATCATGATAGTTTTCACTTAGCCATTTGAATAGTGGGTATAATATAATTAATTAAAATTTGAAAATATATGGTTTATCATTTATATAAAATGAAATATTTTTTTAATTAATTAAAATTGAAAATAAGAACTGTTTGAAAATAAAATAAATCCTTTTTAAAAAAACTATTTTTCTAGGGAAAAAATGTTTTTATTTTTTTAAAAGGAAAAAAATGTTTTACCTCAATGAATTGTATAAAAAAATTTTACTGAGCTATATTAATTAAATTTATAATTTATTTATTGAATTAGATATTTTAAATTCATTTTATGTTTTTTCTATACATAAGATAAGAATAAGTACAATTTTACACTGAATACATTATTTTTCTAAAAAAGGGATTCTGTCACATTTTTACGCACTTATTTAAAAATTATTGTTTGAAAAGTTTATAAAATATATTAGAAATAATATTAAAAAAATTTAGTTAATTATTTCAATTTTATCTCGGAGTTATATATATATAATTTTTTGAAAATATATTTTTTTCTGGGACTAGTGAAAATCATTAGTTTTTATAAAAAACGATCATTTCATTCAATGAATTTTCCACAAAAATATATTTTTATATGGAATTAAAAGTAAAATTAGTTTAGTTATATATTTTTTATTTCAATTTAGGTCATTTGAAAAAATTTCACGTTTAATTTTGATATAAAAATTATTCAAAATTTTTGAAAATATTATTTTCTAAAAATTGTAATTTATTACTTTTAAATTAAATATTTCAAATATATTAATATAATTAGGGAAATGGATTATATATTTGGAATTATAATAATTTATATTATATAATATTTTCAACTTAATTTTTTTTCAAACTGAGAAGTAAAAATAGTATAAATTTACTATTATAGTTGACATTAAAATGGGTATATAGGGCTGGGTTAAAAATGATAAGCAATAAAATGACCAATAAACTTGTTCAAAACACATTTAATGTCTATATATTATCCTAATATCATTTATGTTTTAATAATTACCCATTTTTGATCCCTGTGGAAGATAACAATCATGGGTAAACTTTATTCATTTCAAAACTTCCTTGTGTGTCCTATGCCCCACATATAAAAAGAATCCCTATCTACTCAATTATTTACACATAAAAACCATTTGGTTCACCCATTACCTTCCCACTATTCTTACATACTTCTTTACCAACATCTTATATTCTTTAGTAATGTTAATAACCCATCCTACGAAGACATTTGATCAAAACCTAAATAGGTTCTTCGAAGAAGAAGAATATTCCATAAACTTGTGTTTTCATTTTATATGTTCACCCAAATTCATCAGTGATTTATAAAATATTATTATATAATAAAAATTTTACCTCTCACGTAATTATATGTTATTATTTTAATGAATTAATCTATATACCCCTTCACTTCCATCGAATGGAGCACAAAACTATTGATCATGTTTACAGTGGACTATTGACATGCGAACTGATGTTTTTTATTTTCCCCCATCACCTATCATGGATTGATATAATTATGTATTTAATATTTATATAAAACATTAATTATATTATTATATTATTTTCATTATAATTTCAAAACTATATTCTTACCTCCTAACAAGTTTGCAGACAATAACATCGCTCATCTGTACGGTGGACTACTACCCCATGAACCGATGTGATCTGTTTTCTTATTTTTTTCTTGAATGTTCCTAAGGATAGAGTTAATGAATATATATGATACTTAAAACATAATTATACCTATATATTTATCATATCACATATACCTTCTTAATTTCCATTCCATTGGAGATACGATAACATCACTCGTGTGTAAGGAAAACAGTCGCCTCACAAAGTGATGTGATTCGTTTTTCACTAATAATTTTTATGAGGGGTAATACAGATATTGTTAACAAGTATATATGATATATATTACACAATAATCTTTTTTTAAAAATTTTAATTATCAATTTATTTTTTTCCATCTGTTAAAATAATTGAACGACATTCATGCATACGTACGGCCTACCGTATCCATGAACGTTGTATTTCATTTTATATCTATAACTTTCACGGATTACTCTATATAAATATATTGTAAATATCTATTACATATTTATTATTTTAAAAATTAAATATATTATGGTACCATGATAATATTAAAATTATTTAAAATAAAAAATCAAAACATATATAAAAAACCAAGCAGTTATTACCCGAAACATGATTTTAACGAGGAATTGTTACTAAACTGCTAATAAAAGTTCAAAAAATCATATATGGTAATATATATAATTTATTTTATATAATAGAATTATAATAATAATATATTAATTATATAGAATTTTCAAACATATAAAAATTAATTCCAAACTTATGGTAGGTGATTTCTGTCTTAATTTACCTTTGGTGAGATACTTATTATGTTATACATATATCATATTTAATGTTGTGTATATATATATCATTTTATTTGTAATGTCATAGATTTATATACTATCATTATATTTCTTATTTCATATATTTTTTTCTTTCATGGGGCTTACGATTTGATGTTACCAAAATGGTAACGGTTTTACGACACAATCGCATCCTTTATCAAGATTGTCAATGTTTAGGCTTCTAGTGATGAAATAATATGATCCTTATTAAAGAAAAATTTCATATTTATTCTCCTATGATTATTTTTTTATAATATGAGTTTCCAATATTTTTTCTCTCTTTATGCATTTAATATTTCAAAATTATGTTTTTAAGAAAAAAATATCATTATTTATCTCTTTGATCAATTTTTTTCTTCTATATGAACCATTTCTAAATTTGACTTCAAAAATATGATTTAAATTTCAAATGTTAATTACTAAATAAATTTTTAAACTTTTTTTATTTTCACAATGTTTTCTAATACAAATATTCATGTTTTTGTTTCTAAAAAAGGCCTATTTGGATTTTTAAAAAAATGGGAAAGGATTATTTATTTTAAAAAGTATGACATGAATGAAATTCCCACCCCCCATCATCATAATTATTTACAATCAATATTCCATTAAAATTTTTAGATGTTATTTTCTATGAAATTTATTTCCAAAATATTTTAGAAAATTTTAATTTATATAATGTGTTTTTATAATATATGTTCTTTTTCTCCAGAAATGTCCCATGTGATATGTACATAAAAATAATTTTTCATCTAATAAGACCTGAATTGATGATAGTTAATAATTACTATGGATATGGTATAATGTTTAAATATTAACACTTTTTTGTATGTTTTATTTTGATGATTAAAATATTTTTATAAACCCCATTTCTTTTCTTTGGGTAATTCTATAATGATATGTTTTATGAAACCAACTCTATTTCAAGGGTTTTGATATGATGACAGTTTTAGAAAGCCCATTTATTTTCATGTATTATGATATGATGAATTTTTTATGATAATGTGAAACACATATGTATTACGTTAATTATGTGCTTTCTGGGACCTATATATTCTTCTAATGTATTGGGTAAAGATTAATATCACAAGGGATAAATAGGATAGGAATGGGGATAAACCCAATTTAGTAAGGTAATTTTTCCATTACAATAGTATTTAGAGGTAAAAAAGAAAACTATGGTGTTTTGGGTCGTAAAAGCAATTCACTGTGATATTGTTGGTATACAATCTTGAAAACTGTGTCAATGATTTTCAATGCTTGTTTTTATACAAAAATTCCATTTATTATTTTAATTCTATACTCTCATTATCATATTATTTGATTTAATTATTATTTATATCTTATAAACTTCCATAATTTTAACCATGATTAAATATTTTAATCCTTTATATATAATATATGGGATTCATATGTTTTAATAATGTTATCATAATCATATTCTCACATAATATAAATGTATTTGTCATGTTTACCCTAACTTATCATCTAATATCACTATTTGTTTTTTCCTTTACACAAATTATGATGATAGGTATTATATTTGATAGGTTTAATAAGAGTTCTAGTTACGTGGAACAAAGTGGAAGATAATGTAGAACTCTTATGAACCAATTGTGTAGATTCTCTAAGTCTCCAAATTAACTATACCTTTAAGATCCTTAGGCATGTGTTTATTTAATTTAATGAATATTCACAATAAAATATGTAATATATATGTATGAAAATCATGGATTTCTATATTTTGTGTAATAGGATATTTTTTATTAACACAAAGAAAATGCGAT
The DNA here is from genome assembly GCA_963277665.1 of Viscum album. NCBI lineage: Eukaryota > Viridiplantae > Streptophyta > Magnoliopsida > Santalales > Viscaceae > Viscum > Viscum album. The sequence continues at coordinate 920,405,362 of OY728131.1, forward strand.
GAAAAAACCTTAATCAGACCCCTAAGAATATATATAATGTTAATTCAACCAAAATTAATATTTCCTAGAATATTTTTGATGTAAGGAGGGAGTGGTATACTAGAAATACATTCCTAGATAGATAAAAAAATTGGATGTGGTTCTAAAATAGATGTACTTAGGTGTATTTACTCTGAATAAGGCATGTCATGCTTAACTCAAGAATCACTCAGTACATGACAATGGGCATTAATGAGCACCTGGTTTAATAGTCATAGTGGATATACATTGGAAATTAAAAAACTATTTAAAAACCATATTGGTGAATTAAAATAATATCTACAAATGAATTAAGTTAATCCTACAATTCCATATATTGTTATGAAGGTGTCATTATTTAGATATACTATAATTAATTCTTCATTATTATATGGATTCCCAATATGCGTATTATTAATAACACTATTATTTTTGTTTCATTCAATTGATCAAACCTGGAGGAATCTTTTTAGCGTTGATTTCAAGAGAAAATTAAATTATTTTCATATTGAGAAACCAAATGTTATGGGAGATATAATGAAATATATATTGTCTATGCTCCCAAAAAATTATCAAAATATCAATAAATCAAAAATTCAAAACGATAAAATGTTGAAAAACATTATGTTAAGTCATTCATGATGAAAAACTCACCCTTTTTAGTTATTTCACTAATCCACCAATTTCTAATCAATAGATCTATACAATTGAGTAGGTATTTTCCATTCTAAAATTTTTATAATAAGAAAAATCATTTTTTCTTTCTATAAATTGTATTTTTAAGTGAATCATTTGTGGACTCTCAAAAATAATAAGAGGAAACCTGATAAAATTGAATCCATTGAGTGGGATGAGTTTAATATCATATTTTTTCCTATGTAATTCGCTCATATTATGAGTATGAAAATAGAGAAGGAATTACTTGAGATAAATAAGAAGGATCCAAAATATATTTTCAGCTATGAGGAAAGCATAAAAAGAATATTGAGGTTTGATTTTGGTATAATCATGAAACCTGAATGTATGGTTGATCGATATATTAGGGGCTTAATGCTTTGTTTTAAAAGGGAGTTATCCATAAGGGACTTCAATAGAAACTCAATAATCATTTTTTTGTGATTTTATGTTGTAAATGGAGAGTAAATTTACACATCAGTAAAATTATATTGATAAGGAAAGAAAAATGGATTTGAATGAAAATTCTAAATACAATGGAGAGAATAAGATGATATTTTTTCTATGATTCAATTGTGGAGAGAAACATGGATGAATTTTTATTTAGGTTACTATTAAATGTTTGAGGTGTGGTAATGAAGTTCATTATGATATTTATTGTAAATGTGAAGGTAATAAGTTATCTAATGATTAAAATAGAGAGAAATCTCTACAAAATGAACCACATAGAATCTAATTCTCAAGTATTAGGAGTTTTTGAATTAAATGAATCAATTCACCAAACCAATGGATATTGAGGATGAAAGGCCACAAAAACCTCTTAAGAAAAATTAAAATGTTAAATTATATGTAATTTTAATAGATAAAGTGAAAAACGATAATTATAGAACACATATCTTCTATTCCATACTTTGGAATTTTATGAATGATTTTTTAAAAAGGATCCGTAAGAAACTATTATTTTTATTACTTTATTGGAATGTGATGTGATTCTTAGCATTTATTATATCATTATATATGGATTTTTTAATAATGAAATCACATAATGAATTATATCATTTCGAGGAAAAAACAAATATTCTAATAAATTTGGTTATTTAATATAAGTGCTTATTTATGGAATAAAGGGTGAATTATCTTTCGAAAGCGTATACATCCCCTTGTATGATCATTATAAGATTTATGTATAACATCATGTATTTATGAGTTTAATATAGATCATAAGTTAAAATTTAGAGGCAAATCAAATATGGTTTTTGGTTGTGGGAGTTTTTCATGATTTTTGATATTTTGGGAGACATTTATGGAAATATAACGCTTGGGTTTCTATTTGTTTTACTAGAAAAAATAATATGTTAGGAAATAATTAATGTTTTCTGGGAATATGATTAAAGATATTGGTAAAATTTAACGATATTATTATCTGGGATATTCATGTAATTATGGGTTATAATATTTTTGAATGTTTTGGAATTATATTACAATAGCTTTGGAAAGAGGATAACCGGAATACTGAGAGATAGCCTATTGTATATAGTAAGTATGAAGGGCTTCAATCCACAATATATGGATGAAAATGGTATGACACAAACAACTAAACTATGTGAAAGAGTATATATTCTAGGACAACATGATGATATATATTTCTGAGTATGTATCTCAGCGTATGGTATGTGCAAAATTAAATAATGAGGGTCAAATGTTCATTGGTATTATCCAAAAATTATCCATACTAGAATGGAAATAAGAAATAAATTTAGTGACCTAAGATTTTCATAAATTGATATTAAATATTTTAGAGTAATATTCCTTACATTATACACACACACATGAGGAACGTAATGGTTTTTTGCCTTTGGAGACTAGGTACACACTCTTTTTATTTAGTGAATGATCATCAATGTTTCCTACAAAAATATTCCCAGTTATTAATCTCTAGAGAAATGACTGAATTAAATCATTTCATTATATATAATGGAATTGAAACATAATAACGGGTGATATCAGATGCCCAGTAATGGAAAAATAGTACAAATATGTAATCAAAAGGAGATCATGTGGCTATAAGAAACATTATAACAACATTGGAAAAACATACCCTTCATATCAAAGATCAAAATATTGAGTCACGGAATAAATATTGGTAGTTCATATTACATTAATGATAAGTAAATCAATGAAAATTAGAAATTAGTTCAAAAAAAAGACATAAGAAATTAAATATTTTCATACAAATAAGTATAAAATATCATTCCATAGTAGTTAAAGCTCATTTCTATGGCTATCATAATGGAATACGTTTATTGCCCGAACTATCATAGTAGTCATGTATCACTCTTAATACCATCCTAGAATAAAATTTCCATAATTAATTGGGTTCAATTTCTATAAAAGTCCCATGAATCTCTTGAGATATAGATCATTACCCTGTTAATTGGAGGGAGATATATTTATCAGCCATCAATTAATGAAAATCATGTATATGTCTGTTATATTATAATAAATCATTGATCATATCATAACCCAAGAAATGAAATGGGTATAATAAATATCTAATCATATCACAACCTATGTAAAAGTGAGTGGTTTCATAATGATTTTTTCATTCCATCCTATCATAAACTATGAAGAGATGTATGTTTCATATGTCTTTTCTCATGGAATAACCAGTGTAATAGAAAAATGAATTATAAGAATCATCCCATCATAAACATAATTCATTCAAATAGATAATAACAATTATATCCTTGTATAATATCCCCAGTAAGACAAAGTTAACATAAACAGATTTTATATTAAAAGGAAGATGATTTTGAAATAATTTCTGAAATATTTGTGAGGAAAATAAACTTTCAATTAAAAAAAATTTTTTATATTAAATTTTTTTAAATAATTATGGAAATAATATTTTTTAGAAATAAAATTGAAAACATATATAGGAATATTTAAAAATTATTAAAAAAATGTTATGAAATATAATTTTTCATTGAAAACACTTTTTTTAAAAGATTAAAATTCATATAATTTTTTTTTAAATTCTTTTCATTGAATATAACCATGAAAAAATATAAATTATTATTAAAAAATAATTTAAAACTTTTCTTTAGAAAATATCCTTTCCGCATCGAAAAACACACATTTTTAAAAAAGATCACACTTTAAAAATAATTTTCTTTTAAAATGAAGTTGAGAAATTATAATTTAATCCTTAAAGAAATAATGGTCATGATGGTGTGAAATTATATTCATTCTATACACATTAAAACAAATATAACTTAATAATTTTTTATAAAATACAAATGATATTTTTTGGAAAAATATAGAAAGATTACTTTCAATTCATTATTTCAAAATTAAAACATTAGTAAAAAATTTCATTAATAATAAATTTAATGAATGTTAATGAAATGAATTTTTTTAGAAAACATGGTTTTGATGATAAGATGTTTTCAACCTAATATAGAAATGAAAATTATTTTCCATACAACCATTATTTTAAACTCATGAGAATATAAGGAGAGGAAAATTAATGAAACAAAATTATCATTAAAAACTAGTGGATATGAATATACATGAGTTCCTTGAGATATATATCATATTATTTCATCAATTGAGGCATAATCATTAACAGTACCAATAAACGATGAGATTGTAACATTAAACCCTCAACATTTTGGTAATATTGAATTGTATTATCCATGAAATAATAACATTAAATGAAACTAATATTATATTTTGAATAAAAAATTTCATAATATTACATGTCAATGGGGATGTATACATTCCTCATAAAATAAGATTAATTCATTACATAACTTATATCTCAAAAAAGGGACATTGTGACAAAAATATCTTACTGTTTTGGTACCTTTTGAACCATAAAATCAATGAAATAAAGATATTAAAATTTATATCTAAATACTAATAAATTTTAGGAGAATAATTATAAAATAAATTAATGGGAATTATAAAAATTACAATAATGAAATACGTGATGAAGATTTCACGCGTCTCACATATGTAAAAAAGTGATATAGAAATCCCTTACCTTAAGTCTCATATTCCTCTTTACACATTCAACCCTCTTAAATAATAAATATATGATTTTTATACATATATTATAGATCCATATTTATATATATTATTCAATATATTATTTACTTATAACATTTTATTACCCATTTATTAATAGTTCAATGTAAAAATCACATTCCTAGTTAGAACAACTTTGTTTTTCTTATATGTTTTGATTCATTATTATCAGTCCTATTACATTGATCATGGTTCTATAATATCCAAAATTATAACCATGATAATAAAAAAAAATATTTTAAGTATATATTTATTTTTAGGAATCCATAAAATCAAGATATGGAAAATGAAATACATTGTTCATTGATATAGGAGGTCATACCTATGCATGAACATTGTTTCTATACACACAACAGATGGATAAAAAAGAACGTAAATCATATATCATCCATCCATAATAAGTATTATTAAATATATATAACAAATATTAATTATAGTTATCCTTAATACCTTCCATTTTAGTGTGAATGAATCACATTGTTACACATGAAGGTAGTCCACATTACACACGAGCGACATTATCATATTCTCAAAGAATAGAAAGTAAGAAGTTATATTTGATTTTCAAATTAAAAAAGTATAATAATTTGAAGTATATAATTTTGAAACATTTAATCCATAATAATATCCATATGTTGGAGGTAGTAATGGGAAAAATAACAACACTGGTTCGCATGGCGGTAGTCGGCCATACACATGAATGATGATTTCATAACCCATTTAATGGAAGAGGATCTGAATATAGGATATTAAATTAACATAATAACATATATGGTTATATTATATTATACTGTTTCCATATTGGATGTGTTAAGATGAAATTTAATTTTTAATAATAAGAATGAAAAATTAGGATCATATTGAAGAGAATTATATTCCCTTAGAAGAACTTCCATTGGATATATAATTAAAGATGATAGTGTTGGTCTTCTGGGAGGGCCATCAGCTCTAAAACAAGAATAAGGTTTATGGGGAGGTATTTTGTTTGGGTATGGATGAACTATATTGAATTATTGGTATAAATAAGTGAAAGTTGTTGGAGGCCTTTTATAAGTTGGGGATGACAACACATTAGGAAGTTACATGGAATGTTCCCAAAGAAATCTAACATAATAAAGTAATTCCAAATAAAAAAAATTAAAAATGGCCATATATTTTCATTATTTAAGGTAAATATTGAATTATTTCCCTAAAAATGGAATTCTATAATTTTTATCATTATTTTAACCTATATTTTCTTAGTTTAACCCTTAGTAAACCCTTTTTTATCATAACCACAACAATTAATTTTTATTATTTTGACAATTAATTATGGTAAAAAATATTTCTTACCATATGATATTATAATAATTATTCTTATAAAAATATGGAATCCATTTTACAAATTTACTTTAATATGAGGGGAAATTTTTCATTTTAAATCAATCTCGTAGACACGATGAAAAAACAGTTTTCCAAAGAGAAACCCTTCAAAAGTTTAAAAATGATTTGGATCATAAATTAATATCATTTTTTTTAAATGAAATAAATTTAATGAATATGTATATATATATTAATTGATTTTATATTTTAAATAATATTTAAAAAATATTCTTTTTTTATATTTTTTAAAAGAAAGAAAAATTCTAATAAAAAACAAGAATTTTTTACAATTCATTGAAAATTTATATTTTCCAACAAACATCTCAAAAAATTACTTCAAGAAAATTTTTAAATAAATATTTTAAAAATAAGGATTATTTTTTTATTTAAATTTATAATTTTTTCTCAAATTGTTTTTAATATAAGTACACCAAAGGTGACACAACTTCTTTTTAAAAAATACACCTTTTAACTATAAAATTAGATTTATCCTTACCTCATGAATATAAAACACATAAGATTAATATTAAAATATTAATATAATTAATAATATATAAGTGTCATCAAATTAATTCACCAAAAGTTATAAGGTTAATTTATTGATGTGAAGAACCTTTGTGCGCAAAAGAATAGTTTTTTAGAAAATGATTTACTTTATTTTCAAGATATTTTTATATTAATTTCTAAATAATTAGTCACCAAGGAAATAATTTTATATAAATTTATGAAAAATATATTTTCTTATTTTATTTATTCCTATTTATACCCACCATTCCAATTTATAGGCGATAACTATCATATTAAATAATAATATTTTAATAGTATGTCACATTGCATTTAAACTGAATGTGGTGTGAACTGAAAGATATACACAGTGTTTCATGTAACACATGATAAAAATAGTGTTCGGTGTAATGGGTTGTAAACATTTTATTTCGTTTAAGGAAAAATATCAAAAACATTAAATTCATTTGAAAAAATATATTTCAAAAAATCTCGGGGTGTTACAAAAATCACCATATATTTTGTCATAAGACTCCCCAAAAATTTTAAAGAGAATAAGGCTGTATTTTTTTGATGTAGATAACATTAAAAAGGTTGGAAACATAATTGATATCATAGAATATTTCACTTTGGATCATATTTCCCAGATATACATTAATATAGTCCAAAGGATTCATAGATTACCACAATCCAATATGTCTAATAAAGATATGGGGATTACATAAATGTTCTAGTGAAGTATTCAGAACACTCTTGATAAAAAGATGATATTAATAATTGTCTGACATACATAGAAATATGAGAAATATGAGATAATAATAAAAACCTTGGAATATATGATATGAGATTTTTTTTATATATTTCAATGGTTTTTTTGATTGATAACGACATATAGTGTAGTTTTCATACAAGAATAGTTTTCAAAAAAATAAATAATGTGGATCCTTATGAAGACTTATATGGAAGGAAGTGTAGATATACAACATAAATGAATAAGTTTGAAAAAATAAAAATATTGGGACATATGATAACTGGACAAATGAAAGATAATGATAGATCCGTTCAACAACACATAAGGACAACACATAGATTGTAGCAAAGTTATATCGATAATCATCAACGTGATCAAGAATATCATTTTGTTTATGCGGTATTTCAAATATTATCTCTAGGAAAAAAGGTAATTATATTGGGAAATAAGTATATAAGATTCCATAACTATATCATTCCCTTTGAAATTATTTATCATATCAAGATGGTATATTATTGACTGAGGCTTTGACCAAGCATGCATGTCATGACCCGTTCCCCGGGGCCCGTGTCGTGACAACCCCATGCCTGACTTCCATAGGCTAGGGGATGGAGACTACCACCAAAGGTGTATTCCCTAAAACCGGGAAGACATTGATTTTATAACCTATAAGCACATGCAACCAAGCACACAACAAGATACGAAATCAAGTAAACTGAATAGAAAAAAGAGTGATTGAAGTAAGTAAAAAGGGGCCAAAATAGAAGCCCAAATGGAAAGTACAAGGAAAACCGGAAAGTAAAAGACAAATGAAAGTACAAGTAAATAGGATCAGCTCCTCTGATCACCCACCAAAGATTCTACCTGAAGGGTAGGCGCAGCTCTCGATCGGTCATCTCTGCAGTACGCCTTGTCTAGGTCCACCTCCGAGATTCCTCCAATCCTGGTACCCTCATCCTCAGTCAGTGTTGTCCGTCATCTGCATCCAACACAACAAGTTTTAGGCATAGCCTATGCATGGCTGAGTATAACAACACTCATTAGGGACCCATAGACCCTAAAGGTCTCACAAATCCACCAAGGATAAACCACAAAGTATGAAAAAAATAGATAACCCTACATAGTTATATGCCCATACATGTACCTAAGTTATCATGTAATCCATCTCAAACATGTGGAAACATAGAGGTACTAACTCGTCTTACACTAGGTATAACATAGGTATGGTAGTAGAGATGATTAGTTATATCTACTGAATCATCTTACTCCATTAATAGGATCTACTGCTGAACTGCACAGAATTTCTATGAGCTGACCCACACAGGATCATTAGAAGTTGACCCACAGAGGTTCGCTAGGCAGTAACCCACACAGGATCGCTCGGAGCTGACCCACACATGATCGCTAGGAGCTAACCGACACAGGAACACTAGGATCTGACCCACACATGATCGCTTGGAGATGACCCACATAGGATCCCTAGGAGCTGACCCAAACAGGATCTCTAGGAGCAGACCCGCACAAGATCCTTAGGAGCTGACCTGAATTGGATCACTAAGAGGACTCTTCTTGTCACATCCAGCTACTGGGTTTCTGCACTAGGCTTGGTTGTCTCTGGGATAGTATGATCTCTAAGACACTGGTCGATTCTACAACAACCATTATTTCCCACTAATAAGTATTACAAAGGTTCACCACATCATAGGGGTATCAACGCAACAGACGATGCGTCAATCGGGCACCCGGTCTGTGAGTTATTATCCTTTTAGTTCAGAGGGCTCTGTTGGAATTGTGCTCGATCCAACCTTCTTATTCCCCAACATTATCAAATAATTTAGTAGTATCTACCAAAGGGACCATCTCGCTTCATGGTTTCTAGCCTCATTGATGGTTCGTCAAACGGACGTCAGGTGCCAATGTTATTCCCAAAATAGTGTAAATGGGTCCCAGTAGGTCCGGGTCTAGGTCCGACCTAGTCAGACCGACCTGGCCTGGGCCGACTCGGTTTGGGTCATCTCGGCTTGAACCTCTAGGTCCTGCCCAAATGGGCCACGAGCGGAGAGGATCAGCCGGCTTCGGGGCGCCACGGCGAGGCTGTTGGGCGGCGCGACAGGCCGCTGGGCGGTGCGGTGAGGCCGCTGGGTGGCGCGGAGGCCCACAATTGAGTGACTCGACTGCGGGGTTGGACTACGGATGGTGGCGCGGCCACATGGTAGTGGCCCAACCGCGGGGTGACGGTGGCCACATGGAAATTTTTCCATGGAGTTGTGGCCCAGCCGTGGGGTGCAGAGGCCGCACAACGGTGGAGGCCACATGACAGTTGAGGCCACGGGGCGACGCCATCGCCTTTGTCGTGGCCGACAATGGTGTCGGCCGCCATTCTTGTGTTTCTCATCGGTGCCAAAAACCCGCTCCGGATGCCATCTTCCTTCGTCGCAAAGAACACCACAAATCACCATAATAATTTATGAGAGGATGATCCATGTTTGTTTGGCCCATACTCTCCGAATTAGAGAGGTAGCTATCGGCTCAACATAATGATGAATCAAGAACTATTATGGAAGATGTTTAATAAAATCAATCCCCACAACCCTCTCCAATCTCTATTCCCAATCCCAAAAATGAATTACAAGGGGAGAACATGGGAGGTGAAAATCATATAGAAATTAACCCCTACCTTGGAATGATTGTTGACATTGGTGCGAAAAGGAAGTACAGACGTAGATTCGTTGTTTATGAAGACATCCCACATTGGAGGAAGTCAAAGATATCATCATTCTTTATGCCCTCCACATGCCTCCATTCTCAGGATCATTCGTTGGTTCTTCATAGTCGAAGGTGTTCTTCGTCGGTGAGAGCGTTCTTCATTGGAGGATGGGATTCTCCATGATTCTCCAAAGAGTTATCTCCTTCTTCTATTCCCACCAAAAAATAGGTTCCAATATAAATTAACATAAAAAGAAATTATGTTGGAACACACATAAACATGTTGGAAAAATAAATGTATGGCGTGGTAACAATTAATGTGGAGGAAGCTTAAGAGGATCCTCCACATTAAAGAAGGATTTGGGAGGTTTCTCCCTCATTAAGAGGGGAGTTCAAGAGGTTTAATCCTCGGGTGGTCCCCACCACCATAACCTCTCATAGGAGGTTAGTTCGAGTGGTCTCCACCATCATAACCTCCCATGGGAGGTTTAGGACTGGTGGTCCCCACTTCTCAACATTCACATGGAATAAAAAAAATCTACAAAATTTTATATTTATTTTTTTCTTTCACAAATATGTGAAAATCTAACTTCTACCATCGACCTACTTCGGTTGAGGTGAAGGTCTCCTCAAACAAATACTGGCACTATGAGTTCAACAGTTCCATCAGATTTCAATTTCTTATACCGGTTCAAAAGTTATAAAAAACCCACTCGCACGTTTACTAAACGTATAAGAAATAAAGTTTTGAAATCAATTTCGGGAACCCCAGGAATCGAAATTATGCGCCATCAATTTTTACGAACTCGTAAAATTCCCATTTATAAAAACAATTACATATAAATTTCATGTTTAACATTCTACCCACCTTAGGGCTTTACATCCCCATAGGACACAACTCCTAACTTGGGAAAAAGTGGGGGGTACTAAGCATGTATCTAAGACTCATGCTCCCATGTGCTCTCCTGGAGGTTCTCGTGCTGCCAGCGAACGCGCACCAGAGGTATCGACCGTCCACGAAGGACCCACTCCTGTCAATCCTCAATCTGAACTGAAACCTCGGTAAAAGTCACCCCATCCTCGACGTCCATCTCACCATGGACGATGATGTGGGAAGGGTCGTGCACGTATCTCATCAGATGAGATATGTGGAAGACGTCATGCACCAGGTCCAACTGACGTGGAAGGGAAAAGCCGTGTGCCACCTCACCAACTCTGTTGTGGACCTGAAAAGGACCAATGAACCTCGGAGATAACTTGCCTCCTCCGCCAAATCCCAGAAAACCTCATCGAGGTGGGACCCATAGAAAGACATGGTCACCATCCTCAAACTCCAGAGGTCTCCGTATCCTAACGGCATAAGAATTCTTCCTACTCTATATAGTCTTCATCCACTGCTGGATGATCTGCACATTCTTTGTGGAATGCCATTCCATCTCTAGTTCCACTAGTACTAACTCCCCTGGGTCAGTCCAGCACAAGGGTGATTTTCAAGGTCGCTCGTACAACACCTCAAATGGTGTCATCCCAATGGTGGAGTGATAACTGTTGTTGTATGAAAACTCAACCAAAGGCAGGTGATCCTTCCAGTTGTGACCGAAGTCGAGGACACCAGCACGCAGCATGTCCTCGGGGGTCTGAATGGTCCGATCAGTCTGGCTATCCGTCTGAGGATGGAAGGTGGTCCTGAAATGAATTTTCATCCCGAAAGCCTCCTACAACCCCTTCCATAGCCGATATGTTAAATGTGTATCATGACCGGAGACAATCGTTGAGGGAACTCCATGTATTCGCACAATCTATTGCACATAGAGGCGTCTCAATATCTCTACTGAACCATGCTCTCTGATCAGTAGGAAGTGGGCCGACATGGTGATTCTATTGATGATCACCCAGATATATTCATGACCTATGGATATACATGGAAATACTATCATGAATTCCATGGATATCACATCCCACTTCCACTCTGGATCTTCTAAATGCAGAACCAAGCTTGATGGAACCTGATGCTCCGCCTTCACTTACTAATAAGTGAGGCAACCAGAAACAAACTCTTCTACTACTTTCTTCATTCCCAGCCACTAGTGTTATTGTCGGGGATCCTGGTATAACTTTTCCACTCCTAGATGTACCTCTATAGGGGATGTGTGGAAATCCCTCAACAATTCCTCCTGAAGGGACACTTGAACCATGGTACGTCATCTAAAGAGGATGACATGCTCCCCACCTTCAGAAAATCCATCGGATGCCTATCCTATGGATATCTGAGCACGCCGTGCCTCACAGTCAGTGTCCCCACACCGTGCCTTCCTGAGTTGTAGAAGAAGTGGGGGAGTGACTGTTAGAGACTGAAGAAAAAATTCTCCACCTCTATCCACAAAGTATATCTGCAAAGCATCCACCTACTTCATCACCTCGCCTAGAAACTATATACTGGACCTCTTGCTGAGTGCATCTACGGCAATGTTCCCCTTTGTAGTAGTATATAATATCTTGATGTCATAGTCTTGGAGGAACTCAATCAAACGTTGCTGTCTTAGGTTTAGGTCTTTCTGAGAGAAGATATTCTTGAGACTCTTGTGATTAGTGTGCACTGTAAAACATTCTCCCATCAGATAGTGTCACCACATCTTCAAGGCGAAGACCACTACTGCTTAGAGCAGGTCATGGGTAGAATAGTTCTGGTAATGTCGTCTCAACTGTCGAGAACCATATGCGATCATTGCTCGCTCCTGCATTAGGACACATCCGAGTCCAGTCCCTGATGCGTCACATTAGACTATGTAGCCTAATCCCTCCTCTGAATGCCTCAAGATGGGGCACTTTTCATCCTCTGACTCAGCTCCTGAAAACTCCACTATCATTTCTCCGACCAAACAAAGGGTTCCCCCTTCTTTGTCAATGTTGATAGTGGTGCTGCAACTTTGGAAAAATCTGGTACAAATCTCCAGTGTTATTCGGAAAACTTTAGGAAACTCCGTACCTCCATCACACTTCTGGGAGGCTACCAAGAAAGTACCACCTCAATCTTTGATGGATCCACTGTAACTCCAGCCTCCGATATAACATGTACCCAAAATTGAATATCTCAGATCCAGAACTGGAACTTTGAGAGCTTACCATAAAGTTGGTGCTCTTGGAATGTGTCCAGTACTACCAGTTAATGATAGGCATACTCCTCCTGAGTAGCTGAGTGGATCAGAATGTCATTGATGAATACTACTACAAAGCAATCAGGGTACGGTTGAAATATCCTGTTCACGAGTCCCATGAACACTATTGGAGAATTGGTTACACCAAATGGCATAACCAAGTAATCATAACGGTCATACCGACACCTAAAGGCCATCTTCTAAACATCCTCATCTCGTACTCTGAGCTGGTGATATCCGGATCTAAGGTCTATCTTTGAGAACCACTATGATCTCGTTAGCTGATCAAATAGGTCGTCAATCATTGGAAGTGTGTACATATTCATCACGGTCACCTGGTTCAGGTGCCGATAGTCAACTCCAAGCCTTAAGCTCTCACCCACCTTCTTGGAGAACAGAATTGGGGCTGACTAAGGAGAAACACTGGGATGAATGAATCCCTTCCCCTACAAGTCCTCTAGCTACACCCACAGCTCATGAAGATCCGTGGGAGCCATCCGATATATTTTTTTAGATATCGGTGTCATCCCCTGTTATAATTCAATGTAAAATCCCACCTCTCTGTGAGGAGGTAGACCTGAAACATCATTAGAGAAGACATCCATGTACTGTTCCACTACTACATGATAATTTGGACTCGCCACATCAACCGCAATGAGGGTATAGCTATCCAACTGAAGTGTAATCAGCTGCACCCTCCTCCGGGTAAGTCAATGCTACGCTGCAAAGGCTCCCTTCTCTTCAGAGAAGGTAAACCTGGTCCCATCTGTGCGGACACACCGCACTTTGTGCCTAATATAGTCTATCTGAGCATTGACTATAGATAACCATTCCATACCCAAGATGAAATTGTAATCCTTGACGCTGCTACTAGGAAATCCCACCCGATGCTCTCGCCTCCTAGAGTAAGATCACATTAACATCACCAGTGAGTAATCATCGAATATGATCTTATAAGAGTCTCTAGTCGTAAGGATCGAGCCAATGACACTATCGAAATCTCCGAGCTCCGAATGAGGGTAGTGGAAATAAAATAATGACTAGATCATCTGTCTATAAGTACTACAGCTAAGGTGTATTAGACACAAATCGTACCTCGTATCATCTCCAAAGTGCCTCGATCATAAGCCTCAGCTGCTTGGAGCTGAGCTCTCCCATGTCCACCTGATCCATGCGGACATCCTTGGTCGAACATCTCTCTCTACCTAGGCGGTCCTTCGACTGTCTGATGATCATCCATTCGAGGGGTCAGACAATCACGAGCCATGTGACCCTGCCCACTGTATGTGTAACACTACCCTCTCTTGGTATGACTGGCCCAGCGTCGGATGCCCCGCACAACTGATCCTGAGTCATGCAGTCTTGAAGCGGTAGGTATGGTCCTCTTGGACCTCCACGAAAATTGTTTGCTGCTAGCTGCAGAATACTTCTCTACATGAAAACTAGTGGTGGATCTCGCTGCTGGTGACTGCTCATCAAGGAAACTCTCCACTAAGAGGTTTCTCTCTAACACGCCAACCTGCGTCGGGATGTTGAGTGAGATCATTGAACCCTTGATCTCCTGCCTGAGTCCCTGCTCAAAGGTTTGGGCCCTGAATAAAGGGTACCACACTATATCAGTGGAGTTGCATGAGAGGTCAGTGAACCTTGGTGAGTACTGAGATACAACCATGCTACACTGCTTCATTGAAGGAACTCATGTATGCGCACTGTGCAAAAACTCACTGGGACAAACTCTGCCCAAAACAGGCTCTCGAAGTCTTCCCAAAGAAGTTTCACCTCATCGTGAACCTATAGCATCAAGATCAACCATCTTTCTAGTTTTTCTTGTAGAAGGCTGGTGGCATGGATCACCATGAGATCGACTGGTGTCCCAACCAGTCAGATGACTCTCGCTATAGCCTCCAACAAATCCTCAGCTGCCTGTGGGTCTATCTTTTCCCTGAACCTGGGTGGCCTCTGGCACTTGAACTCATGCAATGCCCCCAAGAGGCGTGCAGCATCTATTGACAGGGTTGATGGCAACAGTGGCCCAATGGTGAATGGTACTGCTGGTGCCTCCGCTGGAAAAGGGCCCTGCACCGAGGCCTCGTCTTTCGGTGGGTATCAGTGCGTAAAACTCTCGGAACCCAAGATGGATGTCTGCGTGGAGGCATCCTAAAAAGTAACAGGTGATCCACGATCAATAAGTTATACATGGTAAGTTGACTCAAAAGATTACAAAGAAAACTTTTGAAAACACACATGCAATCATTGTTTTCGTGCACTGAGACTAAAATCAGAACTCAGGGTCCTAGTGTATAGATATGTCGGCCACCGCACCAACACTGGATTTCGTTAATCAATAACCAAACTCTTTAAACTTAACACTATTTCTGTTAAAAATAAAGATCAGAGTCCTATGTTCTGTGGTAGAACTGACTCCTCTAATACCAATTTGTCACGACCCGTTCCCCATGGCCCGTGCCTTGACAACCCCAATCCCGTCTTCCATTGGCTAGGGGCTGGCGACTAGCACCAAAGATGTATTCCCTAAAATTGGGAAGTCATTCCCTTTATAACCTGTAAGCACAAGAAACAAAGAACATAGCAAGATATGAACTTAAGTAAACTGAATAGAGAACAGAGTGAGTGCAGTAAGTAAAAAGGGGCAAGAATACAAGCCCAACTGGAAAGTACACAGAAAAATGGAAAGTACAGGATAACTGAAAGTACAAGTAAACTGGAATAGCTCCTATGATCACCCACCCAGGATCCTACCTGTAGGGTAGGTAAAACTCTTGATCGGTCATCTCTGTGGTATGCCACGTCTAGGTCCACCTCCGAGCTACCTCCAGTCCTGGTACCCTCGTCCTGAGTCAGCATTGTCTATTGTCTGCATCCAACACAACAAGGTGCGGGCATAGCTCTTGTAGGGGTGAGTAGAATGATACTCAGTAGGGACAAAAAGACCCTCATGGTCCCATAAATCCACCATGGATAAACCACAAAGTATGAAAACAATAGATAAACCTACTTAGGTATAATCCTATACATATACCTAAGTTTTCAAGTAATCCATCTCAAACACGAGTAAACAAAAAGTTACTGACTCAGATCACACCAGGTATAACTTAGGTATGGTATTAGAGATTATTAGTTATATCCACTAAATCATCTTACTCTGTTAAGAGACTCTGGTGCTGACCTGCACAGAATCTCTAGGAGCTGACCCACACAGGATCGCAAGGAGCCGACCCACATAGGATTGCTAGGAGAGGACCCACACTAGATCGCTAGGAACTAACCCACACAGGATTGATAGGATCTGACCCACACAAGATCACTAGGATTTGACCCCCCACAGGATTGATAGGAGTAGACCCACACATGATCTCTAGGAGCTGACCCACACATGATCGCTAGGAGCTGCCCACACAGGATCTATAGGAGCTGACCCACACAGGATCGCTAGGTGATGACCCACAGAGGATCGCTTGGAGCTGACCCACATAGGATCGCTCAGAGCTGACCTGCATAGGAATGCTAGGAACTAAACCGCACATGGTCACTAGGAGCTGACCCACACAAGATCACTAGGAGCACTCTTCTCGTCATATCCACCTACAGGGTTTCCGCACTATGCTCAATCCTCTATGGGAGAGTCCACTCCCCAAGACACAAGTCGATTCTACAACTACCATGATATCCCTCGAATAAATACCTTAATTGTTATATACTTCATAGGGGTCTCAACGCAACAGACGGTGCATCAATCGGATATCCGATCTGTTAGTTATTATCCTTTTCGTCCCAAGGTCCCGTTTGGATTCATGCTCGATCCAACCCGAATGTTCCATGACATTATCCAAAACTTTTGTAGGGTATACCAAAGGGACCATCTTGATCAGGGATTTCTAGCTTCATTTACAGTTTGTTAAACAGACATCTGGTGCCAAAGTTATGGCCAAAAGATCACAAATGGGTCGTAGTGGGTCCGGGTCCGGTCCTACTTGGTCGGACCGACCCAGCCCAGCCCGTGAGGGACGTGTGGGGGTCGTATGTAGTGCGGCATGGCTATGGGGCAGCGCGAATAGCCACGGGGGCGGTGTGGCGAGGACGTAGGGCGGCGCGGCAGGACACTGGGCAGCGCGGAGGGCCACGACGCGGCTCGGCTGTGAACGGTGGCTCGCCCCCGAGGCGGCAGTTCAGCCGCGGGGTGGTTCGGCCATGGAGCGGGGGTCCCATCCGTGGGGTGGCGGTGGCCACAGGGCGGTTCAACCATGGAACGGTGGCACGAACCTAGGGTGAAGAGGCCACGTGGCAGTGGTGGCCACGTGGCGACGCCATTGCGTCGTCACCTTCATCGCAGTCGGTGATGGTGCCAACCCCCATTCTCGTGCTCCTCATCATTTCCAAACACCCGCTCTAGTTGCTGTCTTCCTCCATCACAATGAACACCAAAAATCATCACAAGAATTTTAGAGAGGATAAGCCATGTTTTTTGGCCCGCTCTCTCTACATTAGAGCAGTAGCAAGAAACTCGACGTAATCATGAATCAAGAATGAGTATGGAAGATATTTAAGAACATAAATCCCCAGATCCCTCGTTAATATCTATTCCCAATACCGCAATTGAATTAGAAGGGGAGAACATGGGAAGTGATGATCATATGGAAATAAACCCCTACCATGGATTTTTCATTGACGTTGGTGCGAGAAGGAAGTACAGATGTAGATTCATCATAGAGGAAGAAATTCCACATCAGAGTAAATCAAAGATATCAGTGTTCATTGTGCCCTCCACATGCCTCCATTGCTGGGCTTATTCGTTGGTTCTTTGTAGTAGAAGGCGTTCATTATCAATGAGAGAATTCTTCATTGGAGGATGGGATTCTCCATGATTCTCCAAAGTGTTCTCTCCTTCTCCTTTGCACACCAAAAGAAAGTGGTGCAAATATAATTTAACATAAGAAGAAATTATGTTGGTACACACACACACGCATGTTGGAAAAATAAATGTATGGACTTGGCATAATTAATGTGGAGGAAGCTCAAGAGTCTCCTCCACATTAAAGAGGGAGTTGAGAGGTTTCTCCCTTATTAGGAGGGGAGTTCAAGCGGTTTAAGCCTTGGGTGGTCCCCACCACCATATCCTCTCATGAGAGGTTAGTTCAGTTGGTCCCCACCATCATAACCTCTCATGGGAGTTTTAGGTATGGTGGTCCCCACTTCTCAACATCCACATAGAATAAAAAAATAAAAGCTACACAATTTTATCTTTATTTTATTCTTTCTTGAATATTTGAAAAGTTAACTTCCACCCTCAACCTACTGCAGTCGAGGTGAAGGTATCCTTAGGCAAATTCCGGCACTGCGAGTTCAACAGTGCCCTAAGATTTCAATTCTGAGCAGCGGTTCAAAAGTTAGAGAATACCTGCTCACACGTGTATTAAACGTACCCGAAATAAAGTACATGAATTCATTTCTGTAACTCCGGGCCTCAGAATTACGCACCGTAAATTTTGGTGTACACCTAAAATTCACATTTATAAAAGAAATTTGCATAGAAATTCCGCATCTTTACACTACCTCATGACAATGATTTGTTCCATGTATCACTCATAAAAATTCTCTACCTGATATATCACATTCCCAAAACATAGAGGTTGTATTGATGGAGAAATATATTTCATAATATAAATAGATGGTGTAAATACTAGATCATATAGTAATTTCTTTCAAAAAAAATCCTCTCAACTCTTTAGAGTTATGCGGTGAAACAAATTTCTTGAGGAAGCTATGAGAGAACTAGATGATATAATAAGAAACAAGAATCCTATGTTTATTTTATCGATGTGGGAGAATTTTTTGGGATAAATTAATTTTATAGGGGGTTTAATGTAACCCCGTGATAATGCCAGAATTATTTTTCAATGAATTTAAATATCTTCAATAGTATTTTCAAAATAAAACAATGAGTTTTAATGATAAATAGCAAACAAATAAAATATTATTATTTAATATCATAGCTTTCCCCTAGTAAATGGAATGGAGTTTATGTATATGATTAAATAAATTATAAAAATATGTGGTTTACTCATGTATATAAAATAAATTTTACAGTGTCCAATTAATTATAATTGAAAATATAAAAGGATTGAAAATAAAAAAAATATTTTCCTAAAAAAAATCAATATAAAAAGGGTTTACCTCAACAAACTAAACAAGTAAATGTTATTGAATGATTTTAATTAAATTTCCTGATTACATATTCAATTGATTATTTAACAATCTTATTACGTGTTTTCAATAAATAAGATAAGAATAAATCCAATTTTATGCATAAAACAGAATTTTTCTAAAAAAATAGTTTTGTCTCAATTTTCAAATATATATTAAAATTAATTTTTATAAGATTTATTAATTTTATTTGAAAAAATAATTTTAATTTTTTAAATAATGGTTTCAAAATTATCTTTGAGTGAATTTTATAAATTTTTTTGAAAAAGTAATATTCTTAGTGAATAGTGAAAAATACATGATTTGATTAAAAACTGTGTTTTCTTTCAAAGAATTTAAAAAATAAATTTTAATTTAATTGAAATTTAAAAGAAAAATTTGTTCGATTGTATATTTACTAATATATTTCATTTCATTTGAGTCAATTTCATGTTGAATTTGGAAATAATTTGTTTAATCTATTGAAAAAAATCATTTTGGGAAAATATTTTTTTGTTGTGTGTTTGGGTCTTATTTTACATTAAATTCATCCTCTTTTATGAATGGAATTTTTCCATATTTATTCCACATTGGGAATAATTAAAATATATATTGTATACTAATTTCATTATTAATCTCTGTTAAAATTTATAGTGAAAATAATAAATAATAATTACCACAGTTAAGGTTAAAATAGGTTTATCGGGGGTTAAACAAAAAATATAATGTGTAAAATGACCTATAAACGTGTAAATAACCCATTTATTGGAATATTTATACTATCACCTTTATAGTTTTATTATTAACCATTGTTTATCCTATTTATTTATGTGAATACAGTTAGTGAACATTATTCTTTTCATAAATTTAATGTGTTCCCTCTCCCCCACTTTTAAAAAACCACTTCTCTACTTTACTATTCACACATAAAAAAGACTTTGGATTGACCAATAAAAACAAACATTTCATCCTTAATTCTATTATAATATCATAGAGGTTGTATTTTTATTATGAGTCCCTCCTATTAATTAATTAGGTGTAAACCAAAAGACATTCTATAAAGAATATGTGACATCCAAACATTTTAATTTTCATTCAATTTATTACACTATCTATTTGAAATCATATTAAAATAAATATTATATAATATCAAAAATATATCCCATATTAGAATATGTTATTGTTTTAATGTGATAAATAATATATTATTATTCTCTTCCATCACATGGAAATATAAATTGTTGATCAAGAGTGGAGTAAACTACCATTTCCCAAACCATTATTATTTGTTTTCAATCACAAACTCTCTAGGTTGGATATAATGTCAGATTTAATATTTATAAAATATATTTATGATAATATTATACTTATTAATATATAATATCATGCCTATCGTCTTATCTCCCAACCCATTTCGTAAAATAATGTCGATGTTGTGTATATCGGACTAATGCCTCACGAACCGATGTGATTTGTCATTAAATTTTTTTCTTTAATTGTAATAAATATTTATTAAATGAAAATATATTAAATATTTAATATAATTATAATTATTTAATTATCATATCACACATCACTTCATACATTTCATTCCTTGTGTGATACAACAATTTCTCTTGTGAGTACAGTGAACTACCACCTCACAAAGCGATGTGATTCATTTTCCATAAATGAATTTGATTAAAGGAAATAATTATAATGATAATTATTATATGGGATATATGTGACATAATAATGGGTTTTTTAAGGTGAATTATCATTTACCTTTCATTTTCACTATCCTTTAAAAAGTTGAATCGACGTTCAGGTGTACATATGGCCAACCGTCTATGTTTATAGTGTATTTCATTTTATGACACTATAAAATTTATGGACTAATACTAATAAATACATAAAAAAAATATATTATATTTCTATCTTATTTAAAATTATGAAGATCATGGTACTATGATCAAAGTAAAAGGGCCAAAATACTACATCAAAATATACATGAAAAACAACGTAGTTATTACTTAAAAAGTGATTCAAATAAAGAATTGTTAATAAACATGTAATAAAAGATCATAAGTAAATAATTATGATATGGGATATATAATTATTCATCTGTAATAGATATTTAATAAACTTATACATATTATACATAAGGTTCAATCATGTTTGGTAGATATCGAGAATTATGGTAAGGGATTTTAGTCCCAATTTTCCTTCTTTGAGACATATGTTATCTTATGAACCTATTTTCTTTTATATAGATTATATAAATACCATTTAAAATTTAATATAATTAACTTATTTATTTACATTATGTTTTTTGTTTCATTTAATTTTATACTTTCATGGTTCTTATAATTCCATGTTAATAAATCTGTAAGGGTTTTTGGATACAATATCATCGTTTATCGGGATCGTTTTTGATTTTTCTACAAATTAAATAATATTATAATTCATATCTAAAGAACTCATGAATTTTCATAAATTGTGGTTATGTTTTTATAATAAATATTTTTCCTTGATTTTTTACTCTCTATAAAATCAATATTTAAAAATAATATTTTTATTAACAAAAAGTTTATTTATTTTTCTCTTCGGTCGAAGACTATTTATTTTCTATATCCATGGTTTCTAATAAAGTATTAAAGAATGTGTTTATAATTAAAATATATATTTATAAAATATAATTTTACCAATTTTTGACATTTTACAATGTCTATTAAATGTAATATTCATGTCCTTTTCCCATAAAGGCATGTTTGTATTATACCGAAAATGTGAAAGGTATATTTGTTTTAACATATATGGTGTGAATAAAATTTCCATCCATTCTGAAAATTATTTTCTTTGTATTATAAATTATATGTTTTATAGGTTTTTTTAAATGAATATTCTTCAAAAAATATTTCATTATATTATAATTTTATAAAATAAAATTTTCTATGAATGGTTATCTTTCTAATGAAATGTTCCAAAAGATTTTTCTTTCAAAATCTGTTTTCATCTAAGATGATATGATTTGATGTTACTAAATCTTCACCAGTTATATGATCCAATGATACCGTATCATTCTTTATCTGAGTGTTTTATGTTTATGATGCATAATATTTTATAAAACATATTTCATTTCTATGAACTATAGTATGACGTGATGTTTTATGAAACCTATTTTTTTTAATTTTCTATGATACGATGAATGTTTTAATAAACCATTTTCTTTTAATGGGTGCTAATTTGATGAATGTTCTATGATATTGTGTAAAAATAATTTACTAATTTAATTATTTGATTTTTTACCTATATCTTCCTCTATTTGATTGGGTAAATATGGATATCTTGTGAGATAATTATGACGTGAATGAGAGTGAACCCGGTAAATTGAAGGATTTTTTCCACTATAGTACTCTTGGCTGTGAACCCATGCTTATAAGATAGTTTGTAGAGGGAACCAATTCCACTATAATAGTTTTGTCAATATTCCCTTACTACTATGTAAATGATTGTTTGTGCTTAGGTGGATGAAAAAATTCCATGTCTTATGTCAATGTTATGAAATCATGTCTCATTTTCATTGATTTAATTATGATTCATGTCTAATTAAATAAAAATATTTATTCCATGACCCATGTTTTGGATCCTTAATATGTATGATATGGTTTTAATACGTTATTATCATGTCCTTATGACATTATTATCTTGTTATATGTACGTATTTTCCTTCTATCCCCTTATTAAGCATATGATCTCACCCGTTCTTATGTTTCTTTTTACAATGTTATGATTTTTGATATAACATATGATATGTATATGAAGGGTGATATTTATGGGGAACTATGTTGGATATGATGCATAACTATTCTGAGCCAGCTTTTTATGTTTCCATGTTTCGAAAGTGACCATACCATTCTGATCCCCAGATGTGAGTTTTTTTAATGTGATGAATATTAATACCAAATGTCTTAATATATATGTATGAAATGATTGGGTCACTATAATATAGAATGAAAAAAAACGTCTCCATTATACTCTCAAATTCCATATTCATGATTTATAAGTTTTTTTTATTCTTAAAGTTCAATTCAATGGGAAGTTTAGAAAAGACCTAATGAAGGCCTACCATAGAGTATATATTTATTCTTCCTAACCAATTTAATTTAACTTATTCTAATACCTCCACCAAAACATTTTTATTAGTAATAAAATAATATATTAAATATTATAAATATAATAAAATGTTATTAGGATTATGGACGCCGAATTATACATCTTATATTACATCAACTGGGAAGTGAAAGTATCGCTCGTGTGTGTGTGTGGACTACCACAACCTGGTGTTGATATAATTAATTTTCCATAAAAATTTTTCTTGGATGATTATTATGAAGGATTTAACTTTTGTATATAATAATTTTTAAATGAGTGATTTTAAATAATTATAATATCATATCAAAATTTTTACCTTCCAAACTATTGGAAATTTAGAATTTTTCTCAGGCATACATGAGGACTACCACCTCCATGAAGCGATGTGATTCGATTTTCATTTCCAATATAAATGTATGGTAACATGGATTGATTTAATACATATATATAGTATATATTTTATAATAATTTATCCTTAAATATGTATTATTATATATATTTCTTTTGATCAATCCCATGAAAAGTGAGAACATCGTTCATTCATACATTCCGCATACCTTCTCCTTGAACAGTGCATTTCCATTTTTATATATCAAACTTTTATTATTTGAATTAAATATAAATTCAATGAATATTTATTATATTTATATGGTTTATTATAATTATTATGATTATGGAACCATAATCAACATACAATAACTTGAACAACTGAACTGAAATTCCAATGAATAATAAAATAGTTAACACGCTAAAATGATGATTTTAATAAGGATTTATTAAAAAAGGATGATAGAATGTTAAAATTGTATAAAAGATGATATTATATGCATGTACATGAATATTTTATATTATTATAATAATTTTAAATTTATTATTCAATTGGTTAGAATAAATTCCTGGAAAATATAACTTGAGAAATGGGAATTATGTTACAATCTCATTATTATCGAGATTATTTTTATTAATTTTATTAATTATGAAATTTCATGATATATCACTCAATAATCAAATAAATTATATTATACAATATTTATTAAAAGATATTAAATTTTTCCATTCATTTTCCTCACTTTAGGTACTAATTAGACTGATATAATATTAATATGGGAAAATTTTATATCTCCCTTTGTTCAAAAATAATTTTTCATAAATAACATTATTTTTTAAAAACAATTCCAGAATATTTTTATATTATTTTTTTATTTATTGAAATAAGTTCATTTTTATAAAATGGTTTAAATGGAATCATATTTTTATTTTTCAAATGAGTTACTTCTGAATTTTTACCAAAAACATGAAAGGAATCATTGTTTTAAGGTACAATGCATGAATATAAATTCCCACTGTCATGAAAACTCAATACATAAAATAATCCATTACATGTTTCCAAGGATAATTTCATTGACAATGTTTTACTTAATTCTTTCGAAATTTTTTGATTTTAAATATGATTATTCAAATATTAAAAAGGTATTTTCCTAAAGAAAACTTCCAGGTGATATTTTAATAGATTATTCATTTATAATGAAATACATTGAATGGATGTTGTCCAATGAAACCATACCATATCTTTTTTAGATGGTTTATGATGATTATTATTTAATTACTATTCAATGAATCTCATTTGTTTCCCATGATAAAATTATGTTTTGGTGAAACCTTTATAAAGCTAATTTCTTTTCCATGGGATATGCTATGATGAATGATGAATTGTTTATAAAACCAATTTCATTATCCTGGGTTATTCTATGATGAATGTTTTATGAAATTTTTGAACACATATTTATGATTTCCATTATGTAAAATATCGGACAATAATTATATATCCTTCACATGCATTTGGTAATTATGGATAAATCATGAGATAATAAGGATTGGAATGTAGAGTAATCCCATTTCATAAAAAGACTTTGTCTACTACAATAATGTTAAAACTAAACCATGTCTAAGGATATGATGTAATTGGGAGTGAACCCAACCCACCATTATAATCTTGACAGTGATCCTTGACAAAGATAGTATTATCTATTCTTATATATAACACACAAAACATATGTCTTATCCCAATGTTACTCTCTCATGAATCATGTTCATTATTCCTTTATGATTCATGTCTTATAAACTAGTAAAATATTTTCTATGACTCAAGATTATTATATATGATATGTAGTGTATGTTTTTCAAATGTTATGCTCATGTTATCGTACCGCAATTCTAATTTTATGCATTACTGATAATTGATATCTCCCCTTTTTAAACATAATGAGAATATGAGATCACAGTTTTCTATGTTTCCTTTCCCACAGGGTATGAATAATGGATTTATATATTATATGTCTAATTAGGGTTCTAGTTATGAATAACATAGTGGTATATGATATAGATCTCTTTTCAATAATTTTTTTATTTATCCTCTATTTGAAAGACACTAAACCCATATGATTCTATAATGTATTGTAATGTAATGTATTGTGTATTAATCTAATAAAATGAAATATCCTTCTGTGAAATGTTTTAGCATATATAGGTGGTTTTGTTTTGTTGGATGATAAGGTATATCGTGGTAGTTTTTACACAGATGTATAATAATGCATATGATGAGGATCTATGTGTGTAATAATTTCTCAATAATGGATTTTTTGGGTTTATGATTCCATTATTTTTGTTTTATTTTGACTGTGTGTATACTATTGAATATGAGAAATATAAGGGAACTAACTTTAATTTATAGGGTGTCATTATGATACTAGTATGATACCTCACCCTTAGTGGGATTGTAAATTAATATGAGTTGTATAAGTCTTCATCCAATTTCGGAGGGTATAGTTTTGAGGATTATATGAGACCTAACCAAGGGTAAGACGGTGTGGGTGGGTAGCATAGATTTGAAAACAGACCTTATGTGAGAGGATAGTGTATGAATATACAGTATGACATACACCTAGAAACATAACCATGAATGGGAGGGCAGTAGCAAGAGACTATACATGAGATCAAAAAAAGGAAAAATAGACTACCCTATGTGAGATTATTTTTTCCATGTCCCAATTATAGTTTCTAACCATAAGAGATAATTTAAGGGTGTAGGTTACACTATGAGAGGACATATTACATGGAATAATTGTCCCAGTTGGGTAAATTGTCTTGGTGTCCTGGTTTGAAGATGATAAATTGATGTAATTGATATCATTTTTTATAATGTTTCATTATTTACATTATATATATAATATATAATTAAATATATAAGAGATATCTTGGTGGTGGAAAACTATTTTTTATGCACACTCTCTATATGGGTATTGTGATGTGTTTATAAAAAATATGTATGTACTTTAGGTGAACAGTTGTATGTTGAATCTAGATAAGGTAGCTCGATAGGGATTACTAACCAGTCCAATAAAGGATGAAGATATTATAGTTTGGTAAACTACTATTTCTTCAGTAATGTTATTTGATTTTCAATCATCCTATTGTTTGAACCTTATAGAACATATATGGGTAATGAAAAATGAATCCAAGAAGGGCTTGTATATTGAGTAGAATGAACTAAGATCATAGTTTGTTATGAAGGATTTGACTTGATTTACCATCAATAATAAATATACATACTGAACTAATGTTATGGCCATTTCAAATTTCACGTCCAATAATAGATGGCAAGGAGGTTCTGAAAAAATGTAAAAAAAATTGATCTACTTTAATAGGTGACTAGATCATTCATTTTGAAAAATTCCAATTCATGAAATTTTGGTTTTTGGAATTCTTGTTCACAGATGATTGGTTCAAGGATGTATGGTTTTCTGAAGTACCCTTCATGAAAGTCCCCATTGTGGAATTCCTAGGACATGTTGAGGCTTGACAATAAACTCGAAACAACATAAGTTCAATTTCATGGAGTTACATTATTGAATGCGTTAAGTATTTCCAGTACTCTATGTGCTTCATAACTCTGGTTTGTGGTAGTCCCCAACCAAACAAATGACTATGGGCCACAAAAGTCTCATCCATGTATAGGTTTGAACATAAAATTTTTGTAGCGAATTTCTGGACTCATGCATCACCCAACATGACCATGTGAAGGTTTTATGGTAACCTTTAAAAAAATTATCTTGGGTTCATCGAACCCTATTCATTTTTATGGTCATAAAGTTTCATGGATGTCTTTATCATTCATGAAACCCCATCCCTCTACTCTAGTGAGCTAATAAATACCCCACACATGTCATCATATAAAGGTGGATATGGTGACTAGTGATTTCATATTCTCAGTTAGAAAAAAATACATTTATGAACTCTGGTAACTCATTACCCCATTGATAAACTATCAATAATACCCCAATGTGATCCCTTCTGTATATGAGTTATATATGAGGATGTTTCACAAAATTTCTATCCAGGAAGAATATTATTCATGTAACATGTTCAGGCCTTATGAAACTCAAAATTACATGAAATTAAAATATTTCATGAAATAGTGTTTTCCATGCCCATTTGGATCCCTCCTTTCATTGAGAATACATTAAAAAAATTTATGCATGTATTAGAAACCCACTATTTTCATGAAAACCCAAACTCTGTGGCCGGAAGTATATACCATGGGGGAGGCTCACCTGCACCCCCACTCGGGATCACTACAAAGATATGGTTTGAAGCCTATAAATCTGTCCCATTTCTACAATCACATACCCCATGAAAATTTAATATTCACATCACAAAATTTTTGGGATAGGTTAAGGACATTTTTTATTACAACTTATATGGGACCAAATTTCACCCCAGTAAATTACATCAGTCGAGATGCTTCTATAGACTACCTAAACTAATTTGATTTTCTCTACTCTTCTTGATCCATTTCAATTGTCATGAGTTGATGTTCTTATTTTCTATTCTCTAAGTACATTCAGTTGATACACTCCTCATGTAGCTCATAAAACACAGTCACCTAACTCTAATGCAATGATGAAATAGAAAGATATTCTATTTCATAAGTCCCACACTTTTCATTACTATACATTTACCACCTAGTAATAATCACCACGTGACATTAATCAATATCATGAATATAATGATAAAAACATGATTCCTTATGCATCATTTATAATCTACCTCATGTAATGATCTTGAGATGACAACCAAGAAGAAAAAATGGGCCTCCTCCTTTGGTGTATGCCCCAATCATATACTGTGGACCACTAGAAAGTTGAGATGAACTCAATACCTAATGTGATGAAGTGGAATAGGAAAATCTATAGTGAAAATATCACGTGTATCCTTATTTATCCCATGAATCTTCCGTGGGCCTCCTCCTTAGGTGTTAGCCCCAATCATATACCTCGGGCCTTAAGCGAGTTGACAATCCCTCATCACCTAACATGAAGAAGATGGATGGTAATCCCAAGAGTAAAATCCTCACATTTAACTATACTACACCTAAGTATCCCCCATGGGTAATCACAAAATGAGTAATCCCCAATCATAATCCTCAACCCACTAGTGGTTTGGGATACCCTCATAACCAAGCATGAGGAAGAATAGATGGGAATTATAATGCATAGGACCCACACACAACCTCTTTTCACATGATGTTAAAATATAACCTTACCCTATTCGATTAACAAGGTATTCCCTATGGAAACAACATGAGGCATATAGAATGGTATCCTCAATGCACAATCCCCTCACACCACATACTTTCAAAGGGCATTAAATTATAACCATACCTTATGAAAAGAACATAGGATTCCCTATCTGATAAGTCTTAGATACCTCATGGGAGAAGAATGAGAAGCATCATGTGATACACTTGATAAGATATTCCATTCACATGGTGGATTACATACATATTACCCAACCACATCATTAATTATAGTTGATTCTTCTATGTAACTTCCACACATAAGCTCAAATCACACAAGAGCTACTCCAAGTGGTACCCAGGCTCCTTCCACACATAAGCCCCAATAATAGAATAATTTCTCTTAGAAACACCCTAGAAACCTCTACACATAATTCCCACACCACCCTTACCCTC
Organism: Viscum album; assembly: GCA_963277665.1. Lineage (NCBI taxonomy): Eukaryota > Viridiplantae > Streptophyta > Magnoliopsida > Santalales > Viscaceae > Viscum > Viscum album. Next base: position 920,434,991 of record OY728131.1, read on the forward strand.
ATGGGATTAGAAACACCCAATTTACAGATTCCACATATAGGAACCTTGTTATTTCTCTCAAGGTGTGATGAAAAATTGCAATGGGAATGTTACACATGTAATCCCTACACCATCCCCCGTAGAGTGATACTCTAGCCGTAGGAAGATTCCACATGTAAGATCCACACTATCACTCATTGACGCTTCTTCACTAACATGTGCATTCATTCCAAGTGACCTTAAACTGGATGGACCAATCATGTCATAAGACCTTAAATTATTGCATCAAACTATTTGGGTTTTTATCCCACTGCATTAAACAAGGTACATTTTATGACTCCATAGGGTTCAATCCTAATAATCATCATTTCGGTGTTAAATTATCCTATTTGGAAAGATACAAAACAACAACAAGGTTTGAAAAAATCTTTCTTAGGGACACAACCCCCAGATATATATTAATAGTATGTTCAGATCCATATCCATAAGGTGTTAATCATGTGACTCAATCTATATTAATATAACATTCTGATCTATATCCAAAACTTGTTGATCTTGTTACTTGATCTTTCTCAACATGATTTTCTAATTTATTTCCACTACACGTTAATCTTGTTACATGACCTATCTCAACTAGATGTTCTAATTCATCCACATAATACATTAATATAGTGACTCAATCTATCTCAATTGTATATTATGGTCAATCTCAATAAGATTTTAATACTATGACTCGATTTATCTAAATTTAATGATCTGATCTATCTTTGGAAGACGTTAAACCTACACCCAACCTATCCCCACAAGACGTAGAGACTATTATCATCACCATAATATTTCATACCAATGACCAGGCCCTTATACCTACCCCACGAAATAAACATGGGATACCAAAGGTAGAAATCCCCATAATACTTACACATTTATCACTAATTACCTAATAGTAAACACACGACTCCTTTGATTTTGTGCCTAGTATGCCTCCTATAAGATGGATATAAAAAGGATAAGGCTCAACAGGTACCCAACACACCCTACTTATAGATTTTCCTAGAAATTCCTAATGTTACCATATACTCTAATTGATGGTTTTTTCCTGGTTAAGATAGATGTGGTGTAGTTAATCGGCATACACCTTGAGATGGTACTAAGAATGGTCATAACAAACATGACTCAAATATATGATGAAGACATAAACTATGAGATGAGCTCCATGGAGGAATCCATGGAAGGATGAACTGACATCACATAATCTCATTTTGATTAAAGTCCAAAATCACAAAATACGGTGGTGAAGGCAACCCATCTTTGGAAGGCCGTAATGTGGGGAAATAAATATGTGTCACAATGATTATGTGTGACCCAAATATGAAAACAGCATAAACAAGATTTTTTGAAACCAACATGAATCTCTTATTATATATCTATGAGATGAAAAAATAGTAATTCCCAAATTATGCAATCACGCATGTGAATAATATCTCCTTCAGGTATGAGAGGATGAGTAACACGGAGTGCGTAAAGGTTAGGAGGAATCAAAACCTCATTGACAATGCCACCCCTGAGGGTTTTTGAATGGGAAAATTCCCCCATTATAATGGTGGAACACTTCGAGAACCTCTCCCAGAGGTTCTTGGATTTCTCACTCCCCTACAGAGAAGAGGTAGTTGATGCACGAGCCATGCCTGCAGTGGCCACTAATCAGAAGTTACATTAGAGGGATCACACTGGGCTACATTAACTTCAAAAATAATATGCTCCATAGATCAAAAAAAAAAGATTTACATATACCAGTAATGATATCCCCACAATAGAACACCTTTCTATAATGTTGGGGGTAGACAAAGAACATTGCATGACAAGAGGCATATTCTACAAAACTAGTGGCCCCTGGTACTGCAGGTGGATCCCACCAGATCACTACAACATGCGAAGGTGATCTATCTTCACCCACCTTGGATTGAGACCCCAATGGCCTCTTATGATGGATGGGTTGACTATATTAATCATTGTAACCACTAAATCATTTTCATATCATCCTGTGATTATTAGAATTAGAGAAGAGTTACTCCCTTCAATAACATCAAATAGCATGGATGACCTATTTTTCCATAATATATCAATGTGGATGTCCTCCCTACACTAACATCAACCACAAAAAGGTCCTCTCCATACAACCAACAATCAGTGCATAGGGTATCCTCACACTACTACTGTCACGAACCAGCCCGAGTCGACCCTGAACCGGTCACCCAGGCCAGCCCAAAACAAGTCCCGAGAGGAGTTCTCGATCCTCCTAGGATGGTGATAAGCACCAAGGTAATCAATAAAGTACAAAAGGGAACTATTTATATCATATATAAAAAATCAAACAAACAATGGAAATAAATGTACATCACAAGATGAATTTATATAAAAATTGAAATAAATATTATTTATTCATGAAACTAAAAGTAGAACAAAAACAACAACTCAACTGAACAATCCTGATGACCAAATAACTCCATGTGAAACTTTTTTTCACTCTCCAACACAATGATCAAACATCGCCCAAGGTGATCGAACGCAATATGAAACCTGTACAAGGGCTAAAAAAAGAATAAGACTATAGGCGTGAGTATTAAAACTCAGTATGTTAGCCCGATATTCTATTCCCAATGCACATACCTTTAAAATAAAAGAGACATCAATTTATATATTAAATTTAAAGATATGAAAGTATGGTTTTCAAATGAGGTTCCATGCTATAATAATTATCAGACAAAAACATGCATGTTTAATAAACAAAAAATGCAAGTAACAATTTTTTCCAAAGAGGTGCAACTTCAAAATGAAAATAGTTTTCAAGAGGGCTGATTTAAAGAATTTTAACTATTAAATAAATAACACATACTACTGAATTTACCAACCAAACACACCATATGCCGACGGTGAGTAACAAATAGCCAATGATCACTTGTTACGGGAACACCCCTAGGTACTAGTTAGTTGTGAGCCCCAGGTACCTCGTATCTTTGTGAAATTAACCATAATAAATATATGTTCTCGTACACATGATCCAATAGTAGGGATCATAACCATAAACTAGTGGTCCCCCACAAAACATCATCATCATAGTTTATTTAGTGTTGTCATCATCAAACATTCTACGTGAAATAGGGGCCAAACCCCACAGAATCACTAGCATACTAGTACACGTCCGCCCAACTAGATTCCCTGGATTCCCTTCAGTGCTCAATAAAGTTACACACATTATAAAATACACATTTCACATCCAAATTCCATTCCCAAACCACAAAAACACAAACATCCCACAAACTTTCTTCACATTTCTTTCATGAATCAATAAACCACTAAAAAGTTTCGTAAAACAATCTCAAGGAGTATAATGAGGACTTGCACATAAAATCCATTCAAAAATGGGTTTTAAGGACACAAACCCATCAATAACATATAAAAACTTATTTGGAAGCCCCAAAAACAATTAATAAATCAACTTCATGGACCATAAAATGGCCCCAAAAGATAGAACATAAAATACACATGGAGACCATTTTTTTTAAAAACATTCCAAACGGGCCTTTAAATCTTTCTCAAAACTAAAATTTGACAAAGGTATGAATTTTAATTTCATTAAGGATGTGTATAAACACAATTTCCAGTAGCAAGACACATTCATAAATTTCTTATAATAATCAGGTTATATATTCAAAACACAACCATTTTTATAAAGATGTGAAACGGTCCATTTTTGGGCAACTCGGGCCAAAATACGTTGTAAACCAAAACCCACTTGTTTGTAAAACCAAATACAAATTGGAAATCCATATAAGGACCCAAAAATATCATTTATAATTCTTCCAATTCATTTATAAATACATACAAATAACTTTTAAATCACACATCACACATAAAAGCCAATCGGGAAATTTACCGAACACATGACATGACCTTTTTAAACAAAACAATTTATTTTAAGTACGTGAAAAGGAATAAAATACCAATTGAATGCCATATTTTCATTCAAGATACTGTAACATGTTAAAAATTCCATAAAACATATTATAAACCTCCCAAAATAGTTGCAAAAGATAATGGAACATTTAAACAAACACTTGTTGAGCACTTTCATGACAAAACAACACTACCTTTCACAAAACAATGATTAAACAACAAATTTGCACACCAAGAAAATTATCCAAAGGCTTAAAAACAATAATAAACATTTATATCAGTTGAAGAAAATATTAAAATTATAAAACATGAATGATAACTGCATGTTCAAGGGATATCCTACCTCAAATCCTTGGCATAATTGTAACGCACACCCGAAATCACCCTCCGTGGGTTTATAAACCCTAAAACTATAAATAACAGACCTAAACAAATAGAAAACCCATAAAAAAACAATGTATAAAAAAACCCTAGGTCTATCAATACTAGGGGACAATATAAATCCAATAAATAATGAAAGGAGGGGGAAGAGGAAGGAGAAAGGAGAAGGAATCTCACCTTTCACCCTAGAAAACTCTTCATCTTCCATTAGATCTGCAACCATATGGAAAATGGAATGGATTGAAACTTCTTGTAGAGACTCATAATGTCACGAAGAACCAGGTAAAGAATATTTCTGGCCAAAATAGTACGAATTGATTGATTTATGAATGATACAATTTACCTTGTCAATTCTGGATGATTTGAGATATCTTGAGCATTTTCTCTCCAATCCGCGACCCATATGAGCTCCAAAAAGGGTAAATAGATTATGAGGGTGAGGATTAGGTTATTGGATTCAAGGGGGAGGTTTCATCACCCAAAAATATTAAAAAATTAAAATTATATAAAAGAAACGATTTTTGTTTTTAAAACAGGAAATGAGACCATGGGCTGGCCCAATACCTAAATAAGTAACCCAAATTCACCATGCTTATGAATTTTTATGGTGTCAAAAAGGATAAATAAGTTTTAATATATCAGTATAGGAAAAGTGGGAAGTTTAATCGGTAAAAAATGATGAAAAAAATAGTTATAAAAGAAACAAATTCGGTTTTTAAAACTGGAAATGGGCTCACGGTTGGCCCAAATCATGAAGTAACCACCCTTTCTTCAAAAAATCATAAACAAGCAATGGGGATCCCAAATTAGGGTGGTTATACATATATGAAACTTAAAAACTCAAGATTCATCTCACCAAATACCCATAAAAAGGATCAGGATTTCCAATAGACCGGATCAATGCAAAGACAAAAATACCGGCTGTGACAGCAATCCTGATAGATAGAGGTCCTCCCTATGGCATTATTAATCAGTGCAGATGTTCTCCATACACAACCATCAACCAGCACAGACATTGTAACATCCTAGGTATTTATAGAATAATACATTTTCATATCTATTAATATTTTTCTAATTTATTTTTAACATTAATTTAAATGTGAAACTTGTATGAAACCATACCTGACACAGAATAAGGGGATTATCTATAATATTACCTTGCACACAATGCTGATTAATACTGAAAAATAATAAAAGAATAATATTATTATTTAAAATGTTAGTTATCAACTAACCGTTTTATTGAAAGGAATGAACTTAATTAACTATATTATGATTTTACATATTTTTTAAATGTTTTTACATTTATTCAATAAATTTTAGAGGCTTAAAATGAGAAGGAATCCAATTTTAATCATAAAATACTCTAATTATTTAAAAAGATTGATTTTCCACCTTTTGATAGAGAACCATTTTTAAAAATAGTTTTATTCACTTTTATTTTTTCAATTTTATAAAATAAAATTCTTATTCAGAATCGTGAAATCATATTTTACTTCAGTTAAAATTTTGGTATTTTTCTGATAAAATCCATAATTTTATGAATAGTAAAAAATACTTTATTTTAATTCAAAAAATCATTTTCATCTAATTTATTTATATAGTTATAATATACATTTATTTTTTTTAATGTGTAATCGGATTAATTTTTTATCATTTAATCCAATTATGGTCATTGGAAGTAATTTCACATTTAAATTGGACATAAACACATGTCTATCTTCCAATGTTTTTACTTCTTACAAACCAGCTTTTTTGTATTGACAACGAGAATTAATTTAAAATTAATTACTTCATCTTCTAAGTTTTAAATTTTGAAAAATGGATTATATATTTGGAATCATAAGGTTCGAACAATGTAAAGTGGTACCTTTTATTTTGGGACATTATGAATTGTGACTTTAGTAATTATTATTTTTTACCACGGTTAAAGGGTAAATCCGATATATAATATTATAATAATATAAAACTACCCTAAACATGTCCTAAAACTATTTTATGATAGATTTATAACCATGGTCATCCATGGGTAGATTTTAGGACCCCATGGAGCCACTTGGGTTTGATAATGACATTTTATAATATTTATTTTAATTGAAAGGGAAATATAACAAAAATATGTATCTTCTAATTAAATTTTTATTTAATTTTGTTACATAAATGATCACTTTGACTATAAATAGTAATTATAAATATAAAAATATTTCCTACATCATTGTATTTTATTTATAATTTGTAGACATTGAATAAAAAAATTTATTTATGACACAATAATGATTCAGTGATTAACTTTCTATTAAAAGATTCAAATAAATGATACTATAAATATTAAAATAAATGTAATTTCAAAACTTTCATGAGATAAACAATTTTTTATCAAATTGAAATGTTAGGGATGAGTTAATTTTTTTTATCAAAGTAATCAATTTGTTATAACTTTAACAAAAATCAATTAATAAATAATGTCAAAATTGATATAAATGAGTTTTTAATACAAATACTATTTTATTAAATGATATAATAGTCCTAAAAAATTATGATTTGGATAACTGAATTATATTATGTTAAAAATGTCATTAATGATCCCATTTTGGTTTTGTTGACATTTTATAGTTACTATAGTAGCTATACATTTTGAAAATACAAGAAGACATGGTAAGAGTTAATGTTTTTAACTAAGTGTCTAAGTTAAAAGATAAGGTCAATTTTGTGACCTAAACTTGTATAAAAATTATTTTTTTGAGATTATTTAGACACATAATCATTCTATACTATAAATATATCACTTTTTTACAGTTATAATTCGAAAATAAATTCGAAATGAAATAATATTTCAAGACTTTCCTAAAGAGCCCCTCCACCATCTTATAAAAGGACACCACTTCTACCCACTTACTCACACATTTAAAGCCTGTTGGATCATCCAAAATATGGTAAAATAATATCACAACATCCCTTAATAACATCTAGATTACATACCTTGGGAATAAGTAAATTGATGAAATCTTTTTGGCTCAAATCAAAAGGAGTAACAAGATTTAGATGTAGCATCTCCTACCAAGCTCTTTTCCATTATTTTCTTTCTACAACCCCTAGCCTAACTATTTAAAATTATTTAATAACAAAAATATTTTCCTTAATATACTAGTATGTTTTTATTCTAAGTGTTATACATACACTTATACAGAACTCCATCCAATTGATATAGAACATATTGTTTCTCTCTACGGTGAACTACTACCTCACGAAACGATGATGGTTCAATTTTCTCCTTCCTCCTCTCATGGTGGACATTATGATGGAACTGTATTCCAATATATATATATATATATATATATTATTTATATTTTCTCTATTATTTAGTATGTTTTACTTACAACATACCTTTATGCTTTCCATAATGTGTAAATATGATAATTTCATTTCAGGAAGTGTGGACTACCGCCCCTTCAAAGTGATACGAATCATTCATGCCATACATGAAACATTTAAATGACGGAGTTAATGAAAATATGTCACATTTATAACATATTTATTATACTGTAATTATAATATACCTATGCATCATTTAGTTTTCATTCAATTAAAATGACAAATAAATAAAAGTAGCATTCCTGCATACTTATGACCTACCATCTCCATGAATGGTGCATTTCTTTTGTTATCTCCAAATTTAATTTACTATTATAAATAAATATATAATGGATATATAAGATATTTAAATTATTAATATCATTCCATAGATGATGGGCTTATGACTATATAGACAATTTGTAATCATAAGATGTTCATTTTTTACTCAAGTACAGAATATCGATAAAACGTCCGATATGAACATAAATCATTAAATAATTGTTATAACATGGTAATAAGTGATATAAAAGAATAAAATCATGAAAATGTTCTAAAAAATGTATAAATTAACTTATGTTTATTATTCAGGAAGATAAAGAACAAACAAGTCAAGTCCAACTCAAGGTAAGGGACTTCATCTCAATATCCATTATTTGGGGCATATCATGATGTTATGAACCATTATTTTCCAATAAAGTGTATATAAAACCCTTTGAATAATTATATCTTGAATTATTATATTATCAATTAAATTTTTGTATAATTTAATTCTTTAAGGATTTGTATTCAAGTGTTTCTTATGGTGTAAGGAAATTCTCAACTTCTCTTTTTTCCATTCAAGTTTTGTTTTATGTTGTATGTCTTTAAAGATTCCATAAATTATTCTTATTTCCATTTAATTATTTCCTTATACAGTAGTATGATTATTTTATGAACTATTAATCCTTTTACCCTCTCTTTGTAATGATTTTTAAAATCATGTTTCATAGCCATTATTCTGCTGAATTTTCGTCTCAAAATTTCTCTTTTTGTCAAGATATTCTCTTATTTTATTTATGTGAATAAAAACCTATTTAATTTATTGGGGTATTCATAAAAGAATTAAAATTCTATATTTGATTCTGGATTTTATATAAATAACCCTCATTACCATTATATGGGTTATAAATTACATAATGATCATAAATTTAAGCACTTTTTAAAAAGTCATGATTTTGGTATGAAACCCATTTCTTTTATTATCTTTGGGCTATTTATGAGATTTTTTATTATGATCTAGTTGGATCTCATGAATATAAATAAATATTAAGGCTATTTCCATAATATCACTTCAATTCATTGGTTATAGAAGTTAATCTATAGAGATGGTATGTTTTATGATTCCATGGTTAATAACCTTGGTAATTTTTACGATCCATTGGTGAATATCCTTGGTAATTTTTATGATAACTTGCTGAATAAACATGGTAATTTTTATGAAACCTTGGGTATGGACCATGGTGATATGACACCTTGGTAATGGACCATGTTAATATGATTATGAATGTATAAATTATGTGTTTTAACCAAATTTTCATGTTCTGATCCATGTTTTTATTCTTATGATATTACTCTTTCTCATGCCTTTATAAAAGTACTCATATTATTTTTATATCACTAAAGGTAACATGTAAAAATTTTACCTTCATTTTCCTAACAGACCTTTTTTGTGATCATCCCATGTTTTTAATTTTTTTACTGTTCTTATGATTGGTAAGGACAAATAAGATGCAATGATGAAAGTATTTGAGGATTTGTCATGAAAATAAAACATGTTTCATTTTAAGAAAAAATTATATGGATGGTGTGTAGACATATCTAATTTGTAATATTGAATGTTTATGAGAAGGTACTTATTGAGGTCCTCCTTAAACCCCCATGAACCAATGAGGAGTTCCTCCCCACTATAATATCAACTAACATAGAGGTCATCCCTGTACTACTATTAACAAACACGATGGTCCTCCTCGTGCCATTATCAATCATTGTGAAGGTCATCACCAAACCATGATCAATAAACCTAGTGTTCCTCCACATGCCACCATTGATCAGTGTTACAGTCCTCCCCACACCACTATCATACAATGAAGAGGTAATACCCATGAAACCCTTAACCAGTATGGAGGTCATACCCATGAAAAATACATGCCTTTCTTTGAAAAAACATCATGGGAAAGTAGTGATCACATCCGCCCACACTGATAATGATGAAAAAGACAATGTTGATCTAATCCCTGATCTATTAACTCTAGTCTAGGTTCCCTAGCACTAACACCAGTGGTAGGTTAATCATATCCCTACCCTATTTCACCAGTCATCAGTTCCTCATTACCAACACTGGGTAGAAATTGATCATGTCTCTTCTCTAGTTGGTCTTCATTGTGAAACTCCACTCAGTTCGAAATCCACACCTCATGGGATCCTACCCAGAAATTCTAGAAATATTATAATCCATAGCTCCAAGGATACCTCACTTGGACATTCAAGTGAGATAGAAATATGTAACTCCTGGGCACCCTCTCCTCAGCATTTCAGCTAGATAGGATTCCACACCTCTCGTGCACTATCACCTTGTCCAACCGATAATCCATTCTTACATGACTCCGAGGAACAATTCTCCCATCAAACTAATGATCCTGGTTTCCATGACTCCCAGGTCCCATAACCCCATAAAAACAATGTTACAAGCTTCCATTCCTCTATTACTATATCGCCCCTTCAAATTGATGATCCAGTCATATAAAAATCCTAAGCACCACCCCCCGTTCAATTTGATGATTCAAGTGTCCATGCATCCTAGGTGAAATTGTCCCATCGAACCGATAATCTAGGATTCCATGCCTCTTGGGAACCATCACCTCATTGAATTAATCATCTTGGATTCCAAAATTCATGGTTTCTATCACACAATCGAATAGATGGTCCTAGTATCCATGCCAACTAATCGACATCTCCTAGTTGATCAAAAAATATAGTCTTCCACACCTCTATGGTACCAAATCACTATCAAATAGATGGTACATGACTCCAATCCTTTTCAAAAATATCACCCCATTGAACCAATGATCCAAGCTTCATTGACTATTAGATTCCATCCCCTCATTGAATGGATGATCTTGGATTACTTTCCTCCCAAGTGAAATTTCCCCATCAAGCTGATGATCTCATGAAAATACTGTTTTCTTAGGTACATCCATTAGCAGTTTAATTTTTTTTAATAAAATAAGATAATTTGGTAAATGGATCAATCACCACCCCAATGGAATTCAAAATACTAGGATTATGAGGTAAAGTAATTATGAAATCAATAAAATATCATTACAGTTTTTTGTTGACCAGGTAAAATGATGAATTACAAAGAAATTATTGTGGTTAATAGACTTAACCCATGTTCATGTGTTACACTGAGACATAATGATGACTATGTATCATTTCATTCCAATCTATCATAAATTATGTTTAATTTTATATAAAATAATTGCGTGTTTAGGATGGAATACCCATACAGATCTATTAGAATCCCCCACCATGTACTTTCTTATAGATGATGGTATAACATAATGGATACAAAATCAATAGATACCCACTCTAGAAATAGACTGCTCACTTTTGGTGTACCAACCTTATAAATAATCATTGATACTCTAGAATGCATCATGATGTTGTTTCACCTAAAGAATCATCCCAAGGATAGTGTATATGAAATGAACTCCCACCATAAAATTATGAAACTCCTCTTCCGTAAATCCCAAGAGTATCAGATAAAAGTATATGATCATGTTCCCCTATCATTTACCTCCGTTACATACTAATAAGGTAACCACTTTCTAATATTATCAACAAAAACATAACCATTTCCTGGTCTGTAGGAAATCATAAAGATAAAAAACTACAAGTATTCAATGAAACATATCTTTTAATGTTTAAAATTATTTTGAAAAAATTTTCCCAAAAAATTTAAAAGTAGAGGGGATGGTTTTATTTTTGAAGAAAATATTATGATGTTCAAAACAACAAAAATATTATAAATGAAATTCCTTCTCTTAGAATGGATAAATTCCACATTAAGTAAATACGATTACAAAACACATGAACTACTTTGTTTATATTGGAATATTATATATTTATAAATTAAAAAAAATATAAAAATATCAACCATTGATAATAAAGGAATTGAATAGTTATCATTTGATAAGTATAAATTTTGGGATATAATAATTTCCATTGACAAATTTAAAATAAGTAATGGAATTGACCATTTAGATCATACCCTATGAATCCCATTTATCCGAGCATTCGAGGGAGATAATATCTCCTAGGTTTACCATTGGCCATGACCATGCCATGATTCATCAACTAAATCAAGAGTGAAATAATTTATGGATTAATTCCAAGATCATCGATATCACAACCCATAACATGTTTTCTGGACCACCATAAATAAATATCATCATCGCACACCATACACTTTGGTAATTATCTATTGTAATAAAAGGATATGTATCTGGACCCTAACAACATGAATATGTGTATATTATTTTCTATAAAATAATGACTAAATTCATTCCTTATTGATATTACATTATTAATGAATAATTAATGTGTTTGATTAAAATTTCATTTCAATATAATAAAACTCATATTGTATTTTTGGGTAATGGGAATTTCTAATTAAGACATTTTTTTTGATGAATTCAAGAATTTTAAAAATAAATTATATTTTAATGAAATATTTTTATTATATAATATTTATTAATTCTATTTTATATTATAATTTTATTAAATCAAAATTAATTAATATAAGGTTCATAAAACTATTATTTTTAAAAAAATAGTAATTTTAAACCAAAGATTATTTTTATTCAAAAAAACAAAATCTCATTTTAGATATCTATTTGGATAAAATAAATATTATTTTTGGATTTATCATGTCAAAATTATCTAATGATGCCTTTTTCATAATTTCCCAAGACAATAAAATTTTCAGCTAAATATTAAATATTTTATAAAACATTTTTATATATTATGACATCATAATGGCCCCAATGTGATGTAATATATTCCATAAATGGAATCCCTGACCAAATATATATTTAAACTCTAAACTAATGTGGTTTGGATGTTATTTGAGAAATTTCATGAATCCTACAAGAACAATACTATATATTAAGGTTTTAAAATCAATTCTTTATGAACATGACTCACTTCCTCATCACCAAGATAAATATATTTTTTATTTAAGTTGATGTACATATGAAAAAATTAAATTCACTAATATATTTCATAAACTGTGGGAAAAATAATGGTATTATTTTTTGTTTTTATTATTAAATTTTATGGAGTACAAAAACTTTTGTTTTGGGCATAAAAAAGAAGTCCCTTATCTTTTCCTATACAATCCCACACATTCTCTAATTTATCATCATTAAACAACCATGGTGTATAAAATTACTCTAACTATTAATCTCTATATCCATCACAAAAATACTCTATGCTGATAAGAATCTTCTCTCAATATTTTTGAAACACCCTCTCGATGTATTGGATCATCTCATTCTCCTCCTTTTTCAAGAGCCTACATTATTTTAAGGATTTTTATTTCCATTTCATAATGTTGGGACATGTTTTTTTATCATCCATCATACTGTAATTTTGATTTCCAAAATATTAGATACCCCATTATCTCTCTTTAAAACATTTTATGAATCATTAATTACTAAATTTGTGCTACTAAAATTCCATTTTTTTCGTAAAGGAAGATTGTGAACTGAATTCCCATAACCATTTCCACTCAGGGCTATTCACCTATGTGGACTTATACAACATCTGTTGGGGAATTCATTATATTAAAACTACATTCATCAAGCTTGTTGTTAATATTTATGAATGAAATTAGAATTTTTTATGATCTACATGGAACAGTAATGTATCTACATGATATGATTATGATGGGTGAACTTATATAGCATTCCAATGAATTCAGTAATGTTTTTAATTTAATTATATGGAATTAATGATAAATGAGTGGTAATAATAATCACCCTATGTTATTATTATGTTTTTACCTTGAATTATTCTTATGATTCTATGTTTTATGTTGTTTCTACATTCCCACGTTGCATTTATTATAAAATGTTAAATCAAGACTTATTGTTCTGGACTATGATTCTCCCATATTATGGTACATTGTTATTTATCCTATAACATATTTATTGTTTATACTATGTTATTATTTGTTTACTCACTTACACATCTTAATATATCACCTATTTCTTATCAATGTCTCCATGATATCCAACAATATTTTAAAAAACGAAAATTATGTCATGTAAAAGAAGTTTTAAATTATGTTGGTATATCCTTGTATCAATTTGGTATGTTATATACTTAAATACCTCTGAAAATAAAATTTAGGATATTTTATTATTTCATCATCGGTGTATTTTTTTACAAATCATGAAATAATGTGTATTAAAAATAATAGTTTTCATAGTTGGTTTTGGAGTAATGCCTTGTTATTTTTGGGATTAGGATTATAAAACTCTAGTGAAATACATAAAGATATGAATAAACCTAAAATAACATGTCTAAATTTTTATAATTTTTAGTGAAAAATATTTCTAAGCTTATATGTCTCGGTATGGATAATACATGTGGATGGGCCTCTAGAATAGATGTACCTGGGGTTAACAATCCTAAAAACACAATATTGAGATAGCCTCAATCATGAACTGGTACACCACAAAACCCTAGTGGCACACCTTGTTTGAAACTCCGGAAGATTTGATTTGGGAAATTCACAAGTTCATTATGAACCATTATTGAAGGACAAATATATTACTATAATATTTTATGTTAGGAAAAAGTTCATGGATAACTTATATTGAGTCCTAGAATTTCATGGGTTAAGGAACATGTGTCATTTATGATTTATCTCTTCAACACTCATAGTTTCTCTTTTATGTGTTTAATAATTTAAAAAGTTAGCATCTTTAATTTTCCCTTTATTCTAATCAATCAATGGAAATATGTTGAACTAGGTCAAAGTACATTGTGAGGGGAAATGTGATGAATTCCCAAATGGGGTTCCCAACCAGATGTGAGTAGGAATCATAAACATAGTGACCATGAATTATCAAGTGGATCATGATTTAAATTAAAACCCTAGTTTGGAGGAGTGATTAAATCCCCCAAAGAAATATTAGGTCTAAATTAATTCCATCAGCGGACTCTAATTTTTAGGGGATCATTCACTCCATTAATTGGGGAATAATGGATCAGCTCTAATGAAATTATCTTCTCCATCCTTCAATGCTCTAAGTTGTATAAGATCATACTTGAAGCTTATCATATTGAAGGAAAATCTGATCAATGGTGGATATCAGCTATAAATGTGAAGCTTGTGGAGTTTATCAGTGCTATGGAGTGGAATGAATTTCAGAAAATGTGTTTCAAAAAATATTTTCCTCACACTCTCCTACTGAAAATGTAGTTGGTCTTACAAAGAATCAAGAAAAATAACGAAGAATCTATCAAGATATGTGATGGGAATTTCACAAGACATTCATGGTATGCATCTGGAATTATAATTACCCCCAAAATGTAATGTTGGCCACTTATTTTCTTGAATGAATATGATATTAAAAGAACCCTTTTAAATTAAGGACTTTGATTGTTATGATGAAATAGTCTGATGTGACCTCAATCTGGACATAGAGATCAATGAATCTCAAGGGTCTCATGAGGGTAAGAATCATAATGTGGGGTTAACTTTTGATAGTGAATTGGATGAATATTATGGTGGAATGAAATTACAACATCCAACTTGTCAAAAGTGTGGGAATAAACACCCCAGAAATTATTTTAATGGAGTTATGAAATACTTTACGCGTGGTAAGAAAGGGTTGATAGGTAGTGATTTTTTATGGGAGAAACCCATCAATGTGATGTAAGAGAGGAATTCTATAGTAAACTCGCATAATATTTTATAATGTTTCAACTTCAAAGAATAAAGAAAATATGTGATTTACTTACCTATGAAAAATGTTTTCAGATACTATCAATGTTAACAACCAGGAAGAGCATACACCATCACAACTATAGAGGTTGTTCATGAAACTTATGTGGTGAGAAGTATGTTAGTTTTTCATTCTATAATAGTAGGAATAATTTGTTATTATGGTTCTACATATACATTACTATTTCTAAAATTTTATTATAAAAACAAAAATCTTGGAAGTATATCTATCAGTGAAAACAATAATTCGTGGAATTATTGCATCCTAATTAAATAAATCCTCTCTTATTCGCATTATGGGAAGAACTTCAGAATAAAAAATTTCATAATCCGTTTAGAAGAATTTTATGTTATTCAAATCATGGATTTTAATTCTTTATATAGATCCTATATAAACTATTGACTGATGGAAATCACCAAAAATATCATGAATTAACCTCTAATTCTATATAATTTCATCAAAGATGATGAATCTTTTTTAGTACCGTCATTAAAAGCATGGATACTATTGTCCTATGAGAAATGGTATCATTATTAAATTATTAAGTCTTTTGAAAATATTATACTTGAATAAATTCCCATTGAGAGGGTATATAATTATGTTTTTACCAATTAATTTTATGGTCATTCCCCTAGAATAGAAATAGAAATTTCAATAGATCTTATACTTGGTTCATTTCCAATATACATGAATCCAAATAAAATATAAATTGTTAAACCTGAAGATCTAAAGTTAAATCTATATGAAAATATAGATAATGGGTTTATAATATAGATACCCATTCTTAACATTCATTGATATTAAAAAAATAGATGAATATTCATTACATTATTCAAACAAACACTTGAGGACCATAATTGTTTTCTGCCATTGGAAAATTAGAAAATAATCATCCAATTTGGTGAATGATCGTAAAAATATCCCATAAATATCTTCCCCTTTAATAACCCTATTTAAAAAACTATTCTTTATAACATGTGAAAAAGAAACATAATAAAAAAAATCCGATATTAGATGGTTAGAAAGGGTAGAAAACAAAGATAAGTTAGAATAACATGTGTATAAGGGTAGGAGAACCTAAGAATAACATTTGAAAATAATAAAATACATATCAAAGAACATAATACTCAATAATGGAACAAATATTATAATTGAAAAATATAACAATCATAAGATAATTAATGAACATGAGTGATGAGAGTATAATAATGGAATAAGACATGGAATTTGTGGAATACACATACACTAAGAAAATATTATTTCTATGATACCTACCAAGTCATTCATGACATGTTATTATTGGGACATTCCCTAGTGTATTGGCTTTGGGATTGGTATGACCTCCCATGTAACCCCTTATTCTAAGCATATGATGACATATCATGTACCCTCTTCTTGTGGGCTTGGGATAACCTCCTGTATAACAACTTTGTTGAAGGATTGGGATAACCTCCTGTGTAACATCTTGTATTAGAATAGGGATAACCTCAAAAGTAATATATTTTTCTGACCATGGTAAAACCACCCCTATACCCTTTCATATCATATAAAATTTATCTTTACTCAATACATTTGTGGGAGATATAGGTCACACCATTCACATAATGATATCATACATATGTGTTCCCAAAACTATAAATAATAATCATTTCATAACCCATTAAATAAAATGGGATCATAAATATTTCATTATATAATAACTTTTGGAAAATATATAAGTTTCATAATAATAGAAAAACCCTTAAAAGGTAAGGGGTTTCCAAAATGTTTTATCATGATATCATATTTGGAAAGGAAGAAGTTTCGGAATGAAATATCCCTATTAAATGTAAACCATTAAAATATGAATATGAATGGATTACTTGTATAATATCCCCAATAAAGATTAATATATATATAAGGATGACATATTTGATGGAAAACTATTCTTAAATATCATTTACTTTTTTTTGAGGAAATTATATTTCATCCTTGAAATCAGTTTTTAAAATATAAAAAAAACTGAATACCTTTTTATTTGAAAGCCACTATAAATTAAGTAAATTTTCAGAATAATAGGAAATAAAATTTTTTAAAAAAAGCACCATGTAATCTGAAAAAGTAGGCCTTTATGAAATTATGGCCATTACAATGGGTAAATCTATACATGAGGTACATGTTAAACATTAATTCATTTTTCATAGTAATCAAGATTAGAAAAGTGCGTTGACTAAAAATTGAAAATAATATTCCGTTGAATACATTTTTTAAAAAAATAGTCAAAATTCTTTTAATTTTCATTAACAAATCATTATTATATTCTTAAATACAATTTTGAAAATATTTTTAGAATATATGGTTTTGAAATAAAAATGATTTCTGACCAAAGAGAGAAATAATGTATGGTCTTCTTAAAAACATTTTATTTATTATATTAAGTACCAAAGAGTAGAAATAATGGTACCATTACATGAATATATCATGAATAATCCTAAAAAATTAATAAAATTGATAATTCTTGAGATATTTCATCCATGAAATCATAATCATAAACAATACCAACAAATAATGAAATTGTAGCGATAAACTCTTACCACATGGGTAACATTGAATCATAATACCCATAAAATAATAACATAACCTAAAGCATAAAATATCATGAAAATAAGTATATTCATGATATAACATGTCAAAGAGTAATTTTATACACCTTATAAACGAGTATAGGTGGATAACATAACATGTGTCTCAAAGAAGAAAATTCAAGACAATATTCCCTCACAACTATGGTAAAGATTTAACTGTAAACACCATGAAATATAGATACTAAAATGGATATTTAGGTACCAATAATTCTCAGTATTTTAGTCATAAAATACATCCCTAGGTATAATTAACACCACATATAATAAATAAGTTGTGGTCCAGGCTTGTGTCACGTGAAAAATAAATGAGTGCTAAAATTAAATTACTACTTGAGTTAGTTTTGAATCATGAGTGACATGAAATAATAACATCACTTTTATATTTCAATATCTTGAAATAAATATAATTCATTATATAAATTTTAAAAGGCAAGTATATACACCACACAAAAGAAATGAGTGGTGGGTAAGGCATAAGTCTCGTAAAAATAAAAGTAAAACTATATATCCTATAACTTAAGTATGGAATTCCATCGTACTCATTAAAACCTCCAATATAAAAATTATAATTTTCTCATAAAATTATAAAATAAATATAATCACATCTATAATGTCATATATGATTTAATTTTGACTTTATATTACATGTTTACTAACAATTCCATGTTAAATTTTCATTTTGGGTAATAACCAAATTATTTTTCATTTATGTTTAAATTTGTTATGTTTTAATTCCACTTAATTTGATCATGATTTAATAAAATATATAATTAAAACCATGAAATAAGTATCATATATATATTCATTATATATGTTTATAGTGATTCATAAAAGTTATTGTTAGAAAATAAAATACACCGTTGATAGAGACGCTATGCCATACGTACGCATGAACACCATTTGTATTTTCCTGTCAATTTGAAAGATATAAAAGTATATCAGATGTTATTAATCTATAATAATTTTAATTTCATTTATATCACATAATTTTATTAATTTAATCATTAATATATTACATGTTATGTTTGAACGAATCACATTACTCTGAAAGATACGTAGCCTTCCAATCTCACGAACGATGTTATCATACTCTCAAAAGGTAAATGACCTGAAGGTATGTGTTATATAATAGTTAAATAATCATAATAACATTGTAAATTTCATAAATAAAATATATTAATTATAAATTCATCATTATTACCAACCATGAAAGATTGTAATGAAATAACAAATGACATCGGCTCGTGAGGTGGTAGTCCTATGTAGAGATGAATGATGATTGTGTATCCCATTTGATGGAAGTGTGCGATGTTTTAGGTTTTAACATTTAAATAATAACATATTATAATATTTAATTTTTTTTATTATTATATAATCATGATATAATGTTAATTCAAGGTGTTTGTGTAAGAAATCAATCAAAAATGTCCATTGATGACAGTTACCTCTTCTTCTAGAATCATCTTTTTGTTTGCATTAAAGGACATCCTTGATTAGATTTCATCCCAATGTATGGCATATATGATGAAGGGAGGGAATCATAGAAGTTATATAGGTTGTTTACATTTAAACCAATTTAATTTTTTATGTGTGAGGATAGGGGAAAAGGTGGTTTCCTTTTATAAGTGGGGGAGTGGACACACTTGGAATTTTTTATAATAAGTTAGGCATACCCCCATTTTTACCTAACAATAGGCTTACATAACACAAAGAACATTATACATGATTTTTTAAGGTATAAATATGTCCATAAAATATGTTTTATATAGTTTATCTAGGTAATTTACCCTGATAAAAATAATGTTTAGTTCCTTAGTAAACACATTTTTTTCTTAATCATTATGATTAATTTTAGGTATTTCCACTAATCATTATAGGAAAAAATTATAATATACTTACTCAATGTTAATTTTATTTAATCAAAATATGGAATCTATTTTTAAAAATTCCAATAATTAATATGGTATAAATTAATTTTAAATTAATCGCACATGCAGGATGAGAAAACATGTTTCTAATGTTAAAAAAATTAAAATATTGAAATGTTTTTAGATCCAATTTCAATGTAAAATTTATTCAAATGACATAAATTTGATTAATTTATGTCTTATTGATCTAATAAAAATTTATATTAAGATTAAAATATATTTATTATTATAATTTACATAGATAAAAAGTTAGTTATTAACTAAAATTTTGTATTTTTTACTATTCATAAAAATGAAACTTCTCATAAAAATAACAAAAATTCACCGTAATCAAATTTTTATGGTACTATTTATAAAAAAAATGTTTATTTGTTATTATATAATTTATAAAACTATCAATATTTAGATTTTAAATAAGTGCACCATTAAACGGTGGTAAAACTTCCTTTAAGAAAAAAATACATGTTTTTGTTTATAGAATGGGATTAATTATTATTGCATTCTTATGAAATCTATTGGATGGATGGAAAAACATTTAACTGAATTTGTGATATATTAATTTCATTTAAATACTAAACAAGATTTTTTGGCTAATTTATATAGATAAAACGTTTTTGTACTTAGAAAATTAATTTTTCTAGAAAAAAATTTCATTATTTTCAAAAAATTCTTACTCTCATTTATAATTAATTCATACCCAAATAATTAATTTTAAATAAATGTGTAAAAAATATTTTCATAAAATATATATTCTTATTCATAACTACCATTCCAATGGCTTGATGAATACTATTATATCATTTTAATAATAATGTTAATAGTATATTGTAGTTAAGTGATACTTGGCCTGGTGTGTAATTTAAGCTATCAAAGTGAATTGGTATTGTGTGTAACAAAATATAAGATTAATTTTGTGTGAAACACAATGTGAACAATTAATTGTGTGTATCAAAATCCAAACTCATTATTGTGTGTTCTGAAATCTAAACTCAATGTTCTGTTTAGCGCAAGAAAAACATGGATTAGCATGAAATGAAATCCATTAAATAATTTTAATTTATTTGAAAAATAAAAAATCATAAAAACATTGGGAATTAAATTATACCCCCCTTAAAATCGGGTTTTCCATTGAAATTCATTTGGGTCATTAAAGGTTTAATAAATTAAATTTCTATTTTTAGAGACCAACATCGTAAAAAAGAATTCTAAATCATACTCTAGAAAAGAAAGATGGGAATGTAATTGTAACAAAAAGTAACTCATAAGTATATTTACACATAGTATAACATAGGTGGGATGATAAATCATTAACAAGGAAAATTGAGGTAAACTCCTATACTGATGGAAAATAATAGAGAACCTGGTTTGGAGAAAGTTAAAGCTCAAAAATACCTATGCCGAAGAGGCTTAAAATAGAAATTGATATTATAAATATAATGATAACATGATAACATATTATTTTGACACTATTTTTCTGAAGTTGAATAAAAATTACCAGAAGATAAACTTACTTAATTTCATTCCATTTTATATAAACAATCTCGCCCTTTGTTTGTGGCTTGGTCAATTTCCACATCATCTCTTACTCCCTGAAATGAAGGTTAATATTTCATTCATAAATCATAATATGATAATTAGATCCATAAATATAATTATAGGTCATTCGGTTTGTCTTTAGAAAATTTCAAAAAAAAAATATTAACATTGGTTATCCAATATGCATAAATACACATGTGGTGAGATAATACTTTAATATCTAACACCAGATCAGAATTATAAATTAAACCATTCCATAAATGTTTAAAATTATAACCCTTATGAATTATTAAAATAGAAAACATTATAAAAAATTCTACTAAATTTATCAAAATTAGCTTAACATTGATCCCCTATGTGTTAAAATTCTCTCTTTGTTGTCACATACCAAACATGTGAATACCTTCATCATGTATTCAACTGAAGCATTGTAATAACATAAAGTACTATAAAACCATATTTAAAGAATAAACAATTCTAAATTCATTATATAGATCACATATTTTTGGATATATTCATTAAATAATAAAATGTTTTAATCTTATTCAACGATTACATAAAAAACCTTTTCAAAAAATACTTCATCACTTCTATGGTCATCAATACTATCCAATTTACTTTATCCATAACATTAAACTCTTTATTAAATCTAAGCACAATTTACACAACATCAGGAATACAGTAAGGTTTATATTCCCTTGAAAAAATATCACATTTCCCTTAAATTTCTTTTCTAGG
Source organism: Viscum album (assembly GCA_963277665.1). Classification (NCBI taxonomy): domain Eukaryota; kingdom Viridiplantae; phylum Streptophyta; class Magnoliopsida; order Santalales; family Viscaceae; genus Viscum; species Viscum album. The sequence continues at coordinate 920,457,542 of OY728131.1, forward strand.
GTATCATCACAATTAATATATTTTTTCAAAAAATTAATGAAAAAAATATAGTTCATTATTCAAATAAATTAATTTTAGAATTCCTTTATATATACACTTTAAGCATAACATTTATTTCCCAAACCATTAACATGACTTCATAATCTTATTCCATAATACTATATTCATAAGATATGGAATAAGAATCATTTCATTACAATCGTCAAACTAAATTTAACCATTTTGGTAAATAATACCATTATAAGAACATATACCTTTTAGATGTCATTTGTGGTCTCTTAATCATCAATAGAAATACCATTAGTCATATAACCTTATTGATTTCCTTCATTATATTTCAACATATGACATTTATTTTCAAAATTCCCATACATTCCCCATGTGAGACATTAAATCCTAAATAAGACCTTTGTGAAACTAAAATTCTCATTGATTGCATTTACTTAACTCTTCATTTTTTCACGTAAATTACATTTTCAATGATCTTCTAAACCTTATATAATATAACTTCTTATTCCTTTGAAAAATTTCTTTGGGTTCTCCCCACACTATGAAAACATAAGAAACTGAATATTCATTCCTCTAAGTTTACCATCTCCCTATCTCTCAGAGAACTCTTTCCTTTTTTTCTTTAGTGAGCCTAAGAGTTGGACAAGGTACACATTGATAATTATATTTTACGAATAAATAAAAGGCATAATCACAAAATAATTTACTCTAGTCATCATCCCATTTGGATTCTTATCATATAATTTTCTGTAACATAAAATGTTAAATAAATTCCTTTTGGTTCCCACCATGGAATAAAACTAGAAAGAATTGTGTGAGAAAAACTTTTTATAGTGGAAAACCTCATGACAATGAAAAATAATTTATGGGATAACTAAATCATGAAAAATTCTTTAAAACGTGACACCTTAGGCTAATCCTTGGTTATTCATATTTATCTTATATTAAAATCCTTCACGAATTTTTGAAAAGATATTTTTAATTTAAAAATAATATCCCCTAGGGGTGTCTAACTAGGGGTGCATCAAAATTCATTATCGTCCACCAGTTCCCGATTCAGTCAAGTTCAATATAGTTGTATCTTCACTATTATCCCCATACACGACTATTTTGGATTCACATACACAAATAGTATCAATAATGGGATGTATTTTGAGGAAACCATGCACTATATGCTTTACTATGATTCCAAGACAATTCCATATATTTGACTCATCTTTATACTTATCCATAGAGACATCACAAGAAAAATCGATAGAAATATCCCTAAGGATTAAACTAAACTTTTATCATCCTAGATTATAATGATTTAATAAACATTTCCTTTGATACAAAATATAGATACTCAGGTTAAACATAAATTCATATTAAATATTTTTAGATGAATATTCATTACATTATATAAACACACACCTATAGACTGTAATATATTAGTTCCTTTAGTAACATGGAATATTTTTTTTCTAATTTGGTGAAATATATTTAACATCTCCTGTAAAGATATTCCACATTAGTACTCCTACTTAAAAACCATTCTTCATAACCTAGGTAGATAAAACATAAGAAAGGGTGAGATCAGAAGCTCAGTAAGGGTAATCAAGGGAGATACACAAGTATAACCTGAGCATAAGGGTAATAGAATATGATAATAATATTTGAAAATAATAACCTGCATATCAAATATCATACTCATGAATCATGAAATAATGATTTGTGGTTCATAATATAGAAACCAGAATATAATCAAAGAACATGAGACATGAGAGTATAAAAATGGAATAAGACATGGAATTCGTGCCATACACATAAGCATAAAAAATTATGGTCAATTATACCTACTTCAACATTCATAACATGTTTGGAATGGGATAATTGACAATATAACTATATCATTACTGGGATTAACTTCTATATATCCTCTTGTTTTGGGCATTGTATGACCTCCCACATATGATATTGTTGTTGGATTGGGATGACCTCTCGTGTACCCTCTTGTTGCGGTATTGGGATGACCTCCTATATACCCTATTGTTGCATGGTTGGGATGAACTCCCATGTAACCTCTTTATTTGGGATTGGAATGACCACCCACACACCCATTGAGCTCATAGAACATTTATCATTAGACAATGCATTAGTGGAGATATAGGCTCCACCCACCACATAATTAAATTCTACATATGTGTGCAAATTATCATAATCATTCATCATATCATTACCCATGATTTTAAATGGGTATCATAAATATTTCATTATATCAAAACATGTGGAAAATATATAGGTTTCATTATCCTAGCATAACTCAAGAAAATAAGAAGATTTCAAAAGTATTTTATCATTGAATAACCCATAGACAGAAAAATTATTTCTTAAACAACATTAATATTAAACTTAAAACATTCAAATAAGAATACTAATGGTGTATTTGGATAATATGAACAATAAATCATAAAAAATATCGAGGTATTTCATCGTATCTGAAAAAAAAATTGAATGATCATTTAAATTATTTATTGATGAAAATATTTATTTCACCATAAATATACTTTTTAAAGAGGAACAAATTTTTGAAAACCTTTTTCTTTGAAAATTTTTTTTTTAAAAAAGTTTCTAGAATATTAATAAAAATATTATTTGAAATTATTGTCTTTTATACTTTAAATGTATGCTTTAAAGAGATTACAGTCATGATGACCGGGAAATCCATACATATAATACATGATGAATCAATATTCAATTGACATAGTATAAACATTTAGAAATGTTATTCATTAGAAAATGACATAAATATTCCGTTGAAATCAATATTTTAACATAAATATTTTATAAATATATTTAATAAATCATTTCAAAATTGTTAAAAATAGTTTTGAAAATAATTTTAGAAAATGTGGTTTTGAAATAAAACATAATTTTGGCTGGAGAGAAAAATAAAGTAGGATCTTCTTAAAAAAAATTCTAAATTATCTTAAGTACAAAATAGAGGTAAAATTGGTACCATTAAATTAATATATCATGAATAACAAGATGATAAAAAAATTCATTATAACTTTGGAGATATTTGATCTATGAAATCATTATCATAAATAATCCCCCAAAATGATAAAATTGTAGCATAAACTCTTACTACGATAGTAACTTTAAATAATAATAACCAAGTAAATATTACATAACAATAAGATTAAAATATAATTAACATAATGAAATTTAGGATATAACATGTCAATGGATAAGTATGTACACCTCATAAAATAGTTTAGGTTCATAACATTACATTTGTCACAAAGAATGTAAATTGGGACAAATTTCTGTTATTTTTTCGTAAGGTTGTAACCATTAACACCATGAAATGGGTACTCTAACATGAATTTTTTAATAGAAATAATTATTATTATAGTAATCATAAAATAAATCAATGGTCAGCATCCACACCACATACCAAAAATAAGTGGTGAGTATCGATTTTTCCTAGGGGAAATAAAATTGAGACGGAAATGCCTTAAAACTCGTGTAACATTTCAATAATGAGACCCATGGAATAATAACATCAATTAAAACACTTAAAATCATTAAATAATGTAAATAAATGTTATAAAATTTCATAGGTAAGTATATACACCACACAAAAGAAATGTGCGGTGGATAAGGCCAAAGTATCACATAAATGAAAATGAGACTAGATATCCCCATTCCTTAAGTCTTGACTTCCACTCTACTCATTAAAACCTCATGTATAATAAATATAAGTATTTATAAAACTATCATAGAACCAAATTAATATATATATATAATCACATATGATATACTTATGACATTATGTTATTTTTTTTATTAATAAATCAATGTTAATGTTACATTTCAGATAATAATTTCATTGTTTTTTATATAAGTTTTAATTTGTTATAATTTTTCCCTTATATTGACTATGATTTAATCATATATAGGATGATAAAAAATATTTAAATATGAAATATATATATTATATATTTATTTATAGTGATTGGAAAAATATACATGTAGAAAATAAAATACATTGTTTATGGAGATATTAGGTAATATGTGCACATGAAAAATGATTATATTTTATAGTCCGATTAAAAGTCAGAAGGTTATATTTGAAATTATAATTCTAGAATAATATTAATTTCATATATTTCACATATTTTTATTAAAATAATCCTTATTACATAACATTTAAAACTGGAACAAATCACATTACTTCGCGAGGTGATAGTCCTAGTCCGTTGTACACACTAACATTTTTATCATACGCACAAAAAATAGAAAACATGAAGTCATGTGTCATATAATAATTCTAGAATCATAATAAAATCATGAAAATAATAAATATCATATTCAAAAAATTTAATCTGTCATTATTCCCAACCATGAAAGGTGGAAATAGAAGATTTAACGACAATAATTCGCAAGGCGGTAGTCCTCCATGCACACGAACAATGACTATATATCCCATTTAATGTACATGTGTGAGGTTTTAAGTCATATAAATAACATAAATAAATGAAATTATATTTAATTTTCTTATTTTATGAGGTAATCTTGATATAAAATTATTCAAATAGGTTTGAGGAAGAATTAAAACAAAACGGTCCATTGATGAATGTTACCTCTTCATCAGGTACCCCTTTTCAGTTTTCCCAAAAGTACATCCTTAGATGGATTTTTTTGAAAAGGAACGATTATAGGATAAGGTGACGGAAATGGGGATATGATTTGGACTGGGATGTTCTATGCCAATTGGTTTTGAAGATGCAAAGAGAGTGGAATAGGTGGCAGCCTTTATAAGTGGGAAAAGAGGACACACATGGAATTTTTTTAAATAAGTCAACTTTACACATGTTTTACTAAATAATAGGATTAAATAACACCCAAATTAGATCAATGATGGTTTAAGGTTAGGATATTCCCATCCAATGGGTGTTGGAAAAGTTTCATGAACATTGTTCCTAGAAGTTTAATGTTTAGTCCCCTAGTAAATTGGTTTTTCTTTCAATCGCTAATAATAATTTTAACTCTCTTCACTAATCATTATGGTAAAAAATTTATTTTTCAATATTATTGATTACAATTTATTCAGAATCCAACTATAGAATTATTATTTTTTCAAATATTAATCATTGGAGTGATAGAAATTTATTTAAAATTAATCTCTCTTATGGGATGTGAAGATGGGTTTTTAAAATGACAAAAGTAAAATGTTTGAATTGTTTTATATAAAATATAAATGTGAAATTGATTCAAATTAACCAAATTGTATTTATTTATATATATTTTTTACAATTTTTCTTTAAAATAGATTTTAAATATAATTAAACATTATATATTACTTATAAAAAAATCGGTTTTCAATTATTGTTCAGTATATTTCACTACTAATAAAAATGGATCTTCTGAGAAAAATACCTAAAATTTAATCTATGATAATTGTTATGTTATTCTTTGAAAATGTAATTTTATTTTTTCAAATAACATTTATAAAATATTCAGAATTTATTTTTAAAATAAGTACACTGTTAAAAGTTGATCAAACTATCCTTTTTGAAATATCCACATTTTTATTCATAAAATTTGATTTATTAATATCATATGGTTATAAAATATATTGGAAAATGTAAAAAAATGTATTTAATATTTAATACATATATTTCATTTAAAACATTAATCAATTTTTTTTGTTTAATTTATTGATATAAAATAGGTTTTATGTAGAAAAATAGTTTTTCAGAAATGGAATTATTTATTTTCAAATTTTACCTACTCTAATTTATAATAAATTTGAAACCAAAAAATAAATTTTATATAAATTTCTAAACCATATTTTCAAAACATAGTCATTATTATTCAAAAATTCCATTCCAACGACTTGGTGATTACTATAATATAATTTTAATAATATTATCAATAGTATATTATAGTTTGGTAAAACTCGGTCTTGTGTGTAACAAAAGCAATCAGAGAGACTTGATATTTTTTGTAACACAATCTAATCTTGGTGTTTCATGTATTTCAATATAAACATGGTAACTATGACAACCCTTCTTTTAATACAAACATAAACATGATTTATTACATAAAACATCACTTGATACAATAAAGAAGATTGAGAGTTCTAGTGTCTTTGGGGCTTAGGATCATTAAATAAAAACATAAAACATGAAATACAACATCTTTATTGAAAACATCCTTTCAATGACCACTATATTCCCTCGTACTTAGCATTGAATAGGATAACCTGAGGACATGCATAAGAAAAGGGTGAGGTATAAAGCCCAGTAAGGGAGTACACATTGAATAACATGAGGATTACAATACATGTTACACAATAGGCATATCAATAGAGCACAAAAGAAACATGAACATAAAGGCATGATAATGCATGATAATTATAACATCGAAATGTGGCAACAACACATAACATGGAATTAGCATGAGCTAAGGCTCATTACACATGGAGCATGAGTAAATCCTCATTGCACATAAAGAACGTGTAAACCCTCCTTACACATGAATTAGCATGAGTCAACACTCATTTCACATGACGTATCATGATACTATACTTCACCCAATGCATTGGAGAACTATAAGGGCGCACCCTTCTTAAACATTTCATTTCATGCATAAGTGTGCCACATGGATCATAAAACATGGATTCATAAAACATAATCATTTATTCCACTATAAAGGAATGTGGAATTAATACATGAAACTTGATAATCAATAATTAAATGTGCATAAAGGTGAATACCCATGATGGAGAAATGGGAATGGTATTCACTACACAAAGACATTGGCTTAGAAAATCGGTGTGATTTCGGCAGCGTAACGACGTGACATAAGAATTCATAAAAAACGGTTGATGAGAGAGAAAGGGGTTCCTCATCATATTTACATTTTATGGAATGTAAGGAGGTCATATAGATACATGTCCCAATAATTGAAATGTAATTTAGATTCATGATACAAAAGTATTGCTTGAATGTAAAAGAAGAGAGAGAAGTTGCTTTCAGAATTTCAGCATAGTAACGGGTGTGCATGGGAGGCATTTAATGAGAGAAAAGGGGTCTCCCACCACTCAAACAATAAGAGGGAAGTATGGTGGAGGTGTGAAACCATAACCCAACCTTCATAACAGAAATAAAAAGGGCAATACAACTTAACGAAAATTGACAAAAATGAGAAAGGAAGAAAAAACCCTTACTTGGAAATGTGCTTTCAAAGGATAGAGAGAGGCTTGTGAGAGGCTTCTTGGGAGCTTGAGGCACCATGGGATTATTATATAAAGATTAGGGAAGAGGTTGGAAGAACTCCAAGGTCTTTGATTGAGGAGGAAGTGGGAGTTTGGGTGGGTTTATATATGAAAGGTGAGAGAATTCTTTATTATTTAGGTTTGGGTCCCCTTACATTAAATTAATCCAAACCACAAACCATTCCATGGTTTTTTTCCCATGGTTTTTGGAAAAGGAAATAGGAAAACAATATTTTATAAGGCCCCAGTCCGAAATTCTTAAAATAGTAGGGTTTCTTATGTGTAGGTGAGTCACACTCCAATTAAAATTAATTTATAAAGGCAAGGTGTTGAATAAGTCTTGAGGGGTCCATTAATGTTTTTAAAAGTAAGTAAAACAAACCCAAAATCACAGTATTTTAATGTTAAAACATATATTGGCCGAACATATAGATTATAGTATTTTGTTACATCACTATTGGGCCATTATGATGTCATAAAACACATTATATATTTAAACGGTATTTAATTTTTTACCCAAAAAATTGACTATCTCAGAAAATTATGAAAAATTCACTGTTGGATAATTTCAACGTCCTGATTCTAGAAATAATATTTATTTTACCTAATAAATTTTCTAAATATGTTAATTTTCAATTTTAAAATAAAAACTGACATTTATTGAAAATTCATCAGCTTCGACAGAAATGGCTTTCAAACCTTAATAAAAAATTTAATTGCATTCACAAAATTATGAGATAATTTATATTTAATAAAAAAAATATTTAATAATAATATTAATATTTTATTAAAATATTATTTATTTGAAAAATCCCTTAATTTAATAAAATAGATTTCTTAATTAAATATTAACTAAAAACACCATTTGTACTTTAAAAATGATTTATAATGTATCAAAAATGAATAGAAATTATATTCATTATTATATACAAAAATAATGTACATGAACATAGTACTACTTATTTGTTACATAACCCCTAAAAATAGCTGCATAAGACCTAATGGTAAGGTGTGCGATGGTGACAGACTCTTCGGGTGGCTCGGATAACATCGCTCGAGTGGTAATTTCAATCAACTTCCACTTTTCCCATAGACGGTCACGTTCAAGCTTAACATGATAAAGCTCGGCTCGGTCTTGGTCAAGGGAGAAACCCAAAGATTCCACCTCTTTTCCGAGCTCCAACAACCGGGCTTCGTACGGAGCAATTCTACTGGACGAGGCCATCGCTTCTTTTTTTTGAGTAAATTGGATTTTTTAAACCTCTATATTTATACTGATCATGTGATCATTGTTCAACGGCTATATTAGCAACTGTCATAAAACCAAAGAAGTTGACATTTTATATAAACATAAAGAGACATTAAATTAGATCAAGAGGGATTTCCACTAATGAAACTTTGGGTCGTTACAATATTCCCCCCTTAAGAAATTTCTCCCTTGAAATTTTCCTTTTCCCACACTAAAACAAATGTGCGTAACTCAGCTTCATCATATCCTCCGATTCCCAAGTCTCTTTTTAAATCTTTTGGTTTCTCCACAACACCTTGATGAGGGGAATTTTCTTATTTCGTAGAACTTTTTCTCTACGATCTAAGATCTTCACTGGTTGCTCCTCACAAGAAAGATCATCTTCCAATTGTACCACCTCAGAAGAGAGTACATGTGAAGGGTCTAGTATGTACTTCCTTAAGAGGGATACATGAAAGAAATCATGTACTTTGTCTATGGATGGTGGAAGTTCTAGTCGATAGGCCATAGCCCCGACATGATCACGACTCTTTAAGGGGCCAATGTACCTTGGTCTTAACTTCCCTTTCCTTCCAAACCTCATGACCTTCTTCCACGGAGATATGCGTAGAAACACCATGTCTCCAACTTTAAACTCAAGGTCTCGTCACCGATTATCTTCATAACTCTTCTGTCGACTCTAGGCTGCCTTGATTTTCTGTTGAATGGTTTTCACCTTCTCCACTATTTCTTCGACCATTTCTGGTCCATGCAACTTACGTTCACCGACCTCATCCCAACATGATGATGTTCTGCACCTTTTCCCATATAGGGCTTCATATGGTTCCATTTGGATGCTCGAGTGGAAACTGTTATTATAAGAGAACTCAACCAGAGGAAGTTGTTGATCCCATCCACCTTTAAAGTTCATTGAGCATGCTCTCAACATCTCCTCATGTGTTTGGATAGTCCGCTCGGATTGGCCATCAGTTTGAGGATGATAGGCCGTACTAAAGTTCAGTTCTGTATTCAGTGCATGTTGAAGACTCTTCCAAAACATAGTGGTGAATCATGGATCTCGGTCAGACACAATAGATAGTGGTACTCCATGCAACCTTACCACTTCCCTAATGTATATCTGTGCCAGTTGATCCAATGAGAAATCCTCCCGAATAGCAATGAAGTGTGCAGTCTTTGTAAGATGATCCACAACAACCCAGATTTCATTGTTTCCTTTGGATGTCCTTGGAAGTCCAGTGAAAAATTCCATGGTGATGTTCTCCCATTTCCATTCTGGTATGGGAAATGGTTGCATAATCCCCTTAGACTTCTGCCTCTCTGCCATCACTTCCTGACACACCAGGCACTTTGATGTATATTCAGCGATCTCCTTCTTCATATTATCCCACCAAAAGTTTTCTCGGATATCTTGATACATATTTGTGCTCCCTGGGTGAATAGAGAAATTTGAACTATGTGCATCATCCAAAATTTCCTTCTTCAGCTCCAGACTTGATGGAACACATAGTCTTTTCCCAAACCACACAATTCCTTCTTCATTAACATTAAACTTTGAGGATTTCCCCTGTTTGATAGCTTCCACTTTTTCCTGAATTCCCACATCATCCTTTTGAGCATCCCTTAACCTTTCCAAAAGAGATGGTTGAGCAATCATTTTTGAAAGGATTGATGATGTTCCTTTCTTTATGATTCCCACGTCCATCTTCATCAAGTCTAAGAAGATTGGATCCTTCTCAATTCTCATCATTGATAGAATTGCTGGGTCCTTTCTACTTAGGGCATCTGCCACCTTGTTCGCTTTCCTAGGGTCATAATGTATTGAACAATCATAATCCATGATGAGCTCTATCCATCTTCTCTGGTGGATATTAAGCTCTTTCTATGTGAATATATATTTAAGACTCGTATGGGCAGTATATATCTCACATTTCTCTCTATAAAGATAATGCCGCCAGATTTTCAAGACAAAGATCACAGACACCAACTCCAGATCGTGCGTTGGATAGTTTCTCTCATGGAATTTCAACTGCCTTGAGGCATAGGATATAACTTTATCATTCTGCATCAGCACACAGCCTAATCCCTTCTTTGAAGCATCACTGAATACCACAAAAAGTTCCCCACTTGTGGGTAAAGCTAGCACGGGCGTAGTGATAAGCCTCCTTTTCAACTCCTTGAAGCTTTAATCGTATTCATCACTCCAGGAAAACATTACTCCCTTTCGAGTTAGCTTGGTAATAGGGTTAGAAAACCGTGAGAAATTTCTCACAAATCATCGATAATATCAAGCTAACACACAGAAGATATGGATATCCATTACCGATGTTGGCCTCGACCATCCCTCAATTGCATCTATTTTGGAGGGGTCCACAGATATCCCATTGTTTGTGATGATATGGCCCAAGAATGAGACCACCTTCAACCAGAACTCACACTTGATGTACTTTGCATAGAGCTTCTCCTTGTGCAATGTCTCTAGTATAGTTTTTAAATTCTCCTCATGATCCTTGTTGGTTTTGGAGTATATTAGAATATCATCTATAAAGACTACCACAAATTTTTCAAGGTAATCTCTAAAGACTCTATTCATCAAGTCCATGAAGATTTCTGGAGCATTAGTGAGTCCGAAAGGCATTAATATGAATTCATAGTGCCCATATCTTGTAGGAAAAGTAGTCTTGGGTATATCTTCCTTCTTCACCCTTACATGATAATATACCGACCAAAAATCCACCGTGGAGAAGTATTGTGCTCCATAAAGCTGATCAAACAAGTCATTGATTCTTGGGAGTGGATAATTGTTCTTTATTGTGATTTTCGTAAGTTCACGATAGTCGATGAAAAGCCGCATTGACCCATCCTTCTTCTTGATGAAGAGGACCGATGCACCCAATGGTGAAGCACTTGGGCGTATAAACCCTTTATCCAGATTCTCCTGTAGTTGTTTCTTCAGCTCTTCAAGCTCAAGAACAACCATTCTATATGGAGTCTTGGATATTGGTGGCGCCCTAGGTATAAGTTCAATTGAGAACTCAACATCTCTTCTAGGAGGAAGACCAGGCAGTTCCTCGGGAAACACTTCAGCGAATTCCCTCACAATAGGCATTTCTTCAAGGATGGTTTATTCCTTGGACTCAATCATATGAGCCAGATACGTGTGCTCATAAGGCAGTAATATCCATGCTTGAGATGATATAACTAAGGGAGATTCATCTTCCTCCTTACACTTGTAAAGAATCGGGGGTCTATTCCCCATAGGGAGTGTGATTTCTCTCTCCCAACAATTTATGTTGGCTCTATATAAGGAAAGCCATTCCATGCCATAAATTACATCAAATTCCACCAGAGGGAGTATGACGAGGTTCGCCGGGAAATTCAATCCACAGACTATAACATGGGAGTACTTATATTCATGGGATGCAATGATTGCCCCATTTTCCATACTCACCGACATCTTTACTTCCATGATATGTGGTGGTGATGGGATTGTTCTACTAAACTTTCAAGATATAAAAAAATGCGTAGAACCTAAATCAAAAAGTACGTTCGCTATTCTTGAATGAATAAATAGCGTACCTGTCACCACTTCGTTTTCAGGGTTCACTTCGGTAGAAGTGATGGAAAAATCTCTTCCTTTCTGCCTTGGAGGTTGTTGGTTGTCTCCGAAAACCCTTGGATTAGGGAACTAATTTGAAAAATGTCCCAATTATTTTCATTTGTAGCATTTATCAATGCGTTGAGGTTCGAACAGAGTGTTCCTCTCCTCTGCCACAGCAATGGGTCTTTCTTGCCAATAGTTAACAGCTAGGTGCCCTTCTCTTCCACAACTGAAGCATTTTCTCGTCTCCTTTAGGCAATTTCCAGGGTGCTTCTTTCTGCACTTTTGGCAAGTGGGGTTCTGGATCTTCTTAGCACCGTTGGATTTATCCATCGGACCACCAGCATTGAATTCTACATTACGCTTCATGTCCCCATGATACCCATGTGATTCCCTGATCTCCATTTCAACCTTGAAGGCACATCAGACAATTTCCACATAGCTGTCGAAGTCACAGATTTCTAATGCTTTCCGCAGGCTAGGCTTCATCCCACCAAAGAAGCGGTCAACCTTGCATTCGGGGGTAACGACAAAGCCGGAAGCGCATCGTTCAAGCCTTCTGAAGTTTTCCTCGTACGCTCCAACAGATTCTTCATCTCTTTTCATGAGGGAAAGGAAGTCCCTTTCCATCTTAAGCCGGAGGGTGCACGGAAAATATTTATCGAAAAACATCTTCCGGAAATCCTTCCATTCCAACGCCTCGATCTCCAACTCAGGATTCGTATTTTTGATCAACGTCCACCATTGATCAGCTTCACCCACCATATGATAAGAGGCCAGGAGAACCTTCTCTTGTTCAGAACATTGGTGGATGGATAATATCTTTTCAATGGAGTTGATCCATTGTTCATCCAGCATGGTATCAGATGATCCACTAAAAGTAAGAGGCCTTTGTCTCATTAAGCTCTCGATAACGACTTGTTACTTCTTAAAGGGTTTTGGGCATTCCTCTTGACCCGTGTTTCTATTCAAAACTTGAGTTAGCTGAGAGAGAATCGTGACAAAGTTCGTGATCCCCGCTCCCATTGGATTGGGCATCTCATTAGTACAGTCATCACACTGATCTTCACAACGGTTGTTAGCCTGAGTCCTCCTATTACCAGCCATTGGCTGGAATAAAAGGAAAGTTAGGGGTAACACATAATGGGTAATCCAATGAAAAAATTTGATGACTTATAAATAAATGTTTATTTCCATAACTCATGAGTCTATAGGCTTCAATCTATGCTTTTCAGGATCTACTTTCTAACATATATTCTTAGGGGAATTTTTTTAATTCCCTTAATAAGGTTTCAAACTAATCTTTTGAATTTATCAAAACATATCCCCCGAGAGATTCATAACCTAGAGTGCAGCAAGGCCCGTTGTCGTGCACCAATTCCCGTTCGAGTCTAGCTCAAAGCGGTGTTTTCGGGTTTTACCCCTAGGATACATCTTCTCCAGAGCTGCCTCTACCTGCTCGTATCCAGACAGGGATGTATTTGTTTTATAAACCACTTACTCAGTACTTACCAAAACTTAGGGATGTTTTTATTATACGTATTCTTGTATCTAAGGCTTTACTAGGGTTTCCTAATCAAAAAAATAACTAATCCTATGCTCTGATACCAACTATGACAACCTTGCTTTTAATACAAACTTAAACATGATTTATTACATAAAACATCACTTGATACAACAAATAAGATTGAGAGGTTTAGTTTTTTGGGGCTTAGGATCATTAAATAAAAACATAAAACATGAAATACAACATCTTTATTGAAAACTTCCTTTACATGACCACTCCATTCCCTCGTACTTAGCATTGCATGGGATAACCTGAGGACATGCATAAGAAAAGGGTGATCTATAAAGCCCAGTAAGGGAGTACACATGGAGGAACATATGGAGTAAAATACATGTTAGAAAATAGGTATATCAGTAGATCATAAACGAAACATGAACATAAAGGCATGATAAATCATGATAATCATAACATTGAAATGTGGCAACAACACTTAACATGGAATTAGCATGAGCCAAGGCTCATTGCACATGGAGCATGAGTAAATCCTCATTGCACATAAAGCACGAGTAAACCCTATTTTAACATGAATTATAATGAGTCAAAACTCATTGCACATGACTTATCATGATACTATACTTTACCCAATGCATTGGAGCGCTATAAGTGCGCACCCTTCTTAAACATTTCATTTCATGCATAAGTGTGCCACATGGATCATAAAACATGGATTCATAAAACAAAATCATTTATTCCACGATAATGTAATGTGGAATTCATACATTAAACTTTATAATCAATAAGTAAATGGGCATAAAGGCGAATACCCTTGATGGAGAAATGGGCACGGTATTCACTACACAAAGACAATGGCTTAGAATATCGGTGCGATTTCGGCAGCATAACAGCGTGACATAAGAATTCATAAAAAATTATTGATGAGAGAGAAAGGGGTTCCTCATCATATTTACTTGTCATGTACAGTAAGGATATCATATAGATACATTTCCCAACAATTGAAATGGAATTTAGATTCATGATACAAAAGTATTGCTTAAATGTAAAAGAAGAGAGAGAAGTTCCTTTCGGAATTTCATCATAGTAACGGGTGTACATGGGAGGCATTTAATGAGAGAGAAAGGGGTCTCCCATCATTCAAACAATAAGAGGGCAGTATGGGTGAGGTGAAAAACCATACCCCAACATTCATAATAGAAATTAAAAGGGCAATACAACTTAAAGAAAATTGATAAAAATGAGAAAGGAAGAAAAAACCCTTACTTGGAAATGTGCTTCCAAAGGCTAGAGAGAGGATTGTGAGAGGCATATTGGGAGCTTGGGGAACCTTGGGAGGATTATAGAGAGAGTAGGGCAGAGGTTGGACCAACTCCAAGGGCTTCTAGTGAGGATGAAGTGGGATCTTGGGTGGGTTTATATAGGAAAGGTGTGGGAATTATTTATTATTTAGGTTTGGGTCCCCTTACATTAAATTAATCAAAACCACAATCCATACCCTGGTTTTTTGCCATGGTTTTTGGAAAATGAAAGAGGAAAACAATATTTTATAAGGCCCAAGTCCGAAATTCTTAAAATATTAGGGTTTCTTATGTGGAGGTGAGTCACACTCCCATGGAAGTTAATTTAAAAATGCAAGGTGTTGAATAAGTCTTGAGGGGTCCATTAATTCTTTGAAAAGTAATTCAAACAAACCCAAAATCACATTATTTTATTGGTAAAACATATATTTTTCGAACATAAAGATTATAGTTTTTTATTACATCACTATTGGGTCATTATGATGTCATAAAACACATTATATATTTAAACGGTATTTAAATTTTACCCAAAATTTAACTGTCTCAGAAAATTATGAAAAATTCAACATTGGATAATTTCAAAGTATGATTTCAGAAATAACATTGATTTTATCTAAATAATTTTATAAATATGTTAATTTTCAGTTTTAAAATAAAAATCGACATTTATTTAAAATTCACAGGTTTTGACAGCAATGGCTTTCAATCCTTAATAAAAATTTTAATTGCATTTATAAAATTATAAGATCATTTATATTTATTAAAAAACAATATTTAATAATAATATTATTATTTTATTAAATTATTATTTAATTCAAAAATCCCTTAATTTAATAAAATAGATTTCTTAATTAAATAATAAATAAAAACACCATTTGTACTTTAATAACTATTTACAATGTATCAAAAATGACTAGAAATTATATTCATTATTATCTAAAAAAATAATTTACATGAACATAGTACTACTTATTTGTTACATATCCCTTAAAACAGCCGCATAAAACCTAAGGTTAAGGTGTGCGATGGTGACAGACTCTTGGGGTGGCTCGGATAACATCACTCGAGTGATAATTTCAATCAACTTCCACTTTTCTCATAGAAGGTCACGTTCAAGATTGACATGATGAAGCTCAGATTGGGATTAGTCAAGGGATAATCCCAAAGACGCCACCTCTTTTCCGAGCTCTGACAAATGGGCTTTGTACGGAACAATTCTACTGGACGAGGACATCGCTTCTTTTGTTTGAGTAATTTGGATTTGTTAAACCCCTATATTTATACTAATCATGTGATCACTGTTTAACGGCTATATTAGAAACGGTCATAAAACCAAAGAAGTTGACATTTTATATAAACATAAAGAGACATTTAATTATATCAAGAGGGATTTCCATTAATGAAACTTTGGGTCGTTACAGTAACACATTTTAAAAAAATCAAAAATAAATGTTGCATGTACCAAAATATCAACACAGTGTTGTGTGTAATGCAAACATAACTTGGTGTAGCATGAAATGAAATACATCAAAGAATTTTAATTTATTCAAAAAATAACATATCATAAAAACTCAGGATGATACATATACACCCAATTTTGTCAATATGATATGTATATATGATCTTTTTCAAGAACATATATGTATCAATTCAGCATTTCATTGATTATTATGAGCTCTATAAGATCCCAAAAAAGAACAAGTATTCTCTACCATATATTGATTATTTATTCAACTAGCAATGTAAAATCCAGTATTTATCCAAGATATATCTTCAGTATTGATATTATATTGTAATTGTGAAGATGTAGGATATCCCCAAAACTGTATTTTATAAGATATATGTTCTTCATTAGTTCAGAGTGATTCTATCCATACCCATGAATGCTCCCTAAATTTTCTTTATATTTGAAAAATTGAGTCTTTGGTGATTACCTCGACAAATTTGTGGAATTCATTACAGATGATATTATTGTCTAATCCAAAAGAAAGTAGGTACCTTTGGAGAATATAAATACTATACTAAGGACCATATGGAAAGAAAAGATGTATGAAATTTATAGTAAATATAACATCTGGTTAGAGAAATTAACTCTCCTATGGAATTCCATCACGAGTAAAGGGATATTCATGGATCCATGAAGATCATTGATAATTTAATACTGTCCAAGACCTACCACTATGAATGAAATCCATAGTTTCCTTCGATTATTTGGTTATTATATTTCATTTTCAAGAAACATCTCATGATTTTTGATCCCCCTAATAAAGATAACAAATAAATGAATAAATATTGTCTAAATGATGAATGTGAGGAATATTTTCAATAAATGATTAAAAGGATAATCATGACACCAATTCACACATTACCCACAAGTGGAATAGGATTTTTGGTCTATAGAATTTTAAATAAAAATTAATTGGATTGTGTATTAATTAAAAATGAAAAATTGATAGCTTATGCCTCAAAAATATTTAAGATCCATAAGCAAAAACAACTAAAAATAGGTTCTATAATTCTCTATAGTTATATTTACATTATTTATTTAGTGTCATTATCTCTATGGGGAGAGGTGTGATATATATAATGAATAGAAAATCATAAACTGTATATTCACATAAAATGTGATTAATATGATCCAAAATTTGTGGTTAGATCTAATAATGGATTATGATTATTCAATCCATTACCATCCTAGGTATGAAAACAAAGTGGACAATTCTCTGAGTGAAAAGGATTCCAAGAATCTATCCATAATGAGGATTACAAGGGACCCAATCTTCTTGGATGTAAAAATGATAGATATGTGGTTATAATAAGATATTAACCATACCTATCTCAAGTAACCACTAAACCATACATTATGAATATGATCAAATATGATTAAAAAGAAGATAAATTTTCACAGAAAATTTTAGAGAATATTTTGGAGTTCAAATTCACTGAAGATGGAGTTATAAGGTTCTTATCCTAGATATGTGTCCCATAAAATCCAGAACTGAAGAGGGAACTTCTAGATGATTCATATTGTCTATCCTTATTTATTCATTATAAATTACTATGATATAGAGAGAATGGAAGCATAATATTTAGTGGGATAACATAAAAGGAGTGATTGTAGATTTTGTATCTCGATTCTTGGTATGCCAAAAAGTAATTTTGGAAAGAAAATTTTTTAAAGGTACGATGAAATCATTTCCCAAAAAAGTATGGAAATGAGAAAACATAGCCTCATATTTTTTCATAGGACTCCCTAGGAAACCAATAGAAGTTAACACCATCTCATAAGTGGTCGAACACCTTACCAAATAAACATATTTCGTTTCCATCAAGGAAGATTAAATACATGACCTCCTCTCCATGATATACATAATAGAAGTGGTAAGACATAATGTAGTTCCACTCTCTATTCTATCAGATTGATATCAGAGGTCTAAATCAATGTTTAAGAGAATCATTCATTAAGTGTTGAATATACAACTAAGTTATAAAACTACATATCCCCCTTATATTGATTGTATATTAAAACTCACCATTCAAAATCAAATGGATATGCTAATATCATGATAAATATATTTCCAAGGATATTGGGATCAATACCATCCCCTAGTGGAGTTCTCATACAATAACAGTTTCCATTCAAGCATTCAAATGGAACCTTATGGGGCTATGTAATGGAAGAGTTGTAATAATTACAAATGATGGGATTACATTAGATAGTGGAAGATAATGAAACCTAATCTTATACAAGAGATGATAAATAAGGATCATACCATTCCTTATCATATGAAATCCACACAATATCAATTTAAAATATATCTATAAAATCATCGATGAGACTTAGATTTTGATTTTGGTGGAAAATTATTCATTTGTTTAATTCTATAGAATATAGTGAGGAGGTTTAGGAAGAAGGTATTATTTAGTCCACAATACGTTTCCCCATTTGATATCCATGATCATATCAGAGAAGTTCCCTATAAACTAGAACTGAAACCAAACCTTTCTCAACTTCATGATGTGTTACATTTATCCCTCTTGAGACTGTACATATAAAACATATAACATGCTCTAAATCATTAGGTGGTACTATTTGAGAATGATCTTTCATATTAGTAGAATCTGATTAAGATATTAGATCATAGATACCATGTTCTACAAAATTATAAATCTAAGCTAGTAAATGTTTTTTCGTAGGAACTAGAAGTTGGAGAAAGGAACTTGTGATCTAAAAGAATTGATAAAACAGAATTTCAATCATATTTTTTTGTGCATGACATGATGAATTTAAGGAAAATGTTTCAGAAGGGTTGAAAATTTTAATGACCTAAAATTTTATAAATAAATTTTCTTCACTTCGAGTGAATAAATTCATCATTATGTAATAAGTTTATATAAAAACATACAATACTTGGTTACATTTGGAATATTATATCCTCTCAGAATTAAAATATAGTTAAACATCATAACCATGGAAAATATTTTCATTGAACAATGATCATATGATTATTATAAATTATGGGTTAAGATAAAATTCATTGATACATATGAAATAATTTGTGTCCTCAACAATTAGGATCACACCCT
The DNA here is from genome assembly GCA_963277665.1 of Viscum album. Classification (NCBI taxonomy): domain Eukaryota; kingdom Viridiplantae; phylum Streptophyta; class Magnoliopsida; order Santalales; family Viscaceae; genus Viscum; species Viscum album. The sequence goes on from OY728131.1 coordinate 920,477,072, forward strand.
ATAAAGAACATTTATGTTCTAATATGAGGTAGAAAACATATTTGGGTGTTTCTGTTGATGAATAATGTGCTAAGTGAAAACAAAAAAAGTATGAGATAAACCTTTTATAGGACAAATTCAATCTCATTGATATCATGACACAAATCGTGTTTCCCAAACCACCATAAGAAAGTATTTCCATCACAATGCTTGCCGTTAGAGAGTTCACTAGTGTAATAAAGGGTTATGAATCTCAACCCTAACAACATGAATATGTAAATATTATTTTCTATGAAATAATTATTATATTTATTCCATATTTATTTTAATTTTAAAATGATTAAATCATGAATATCAAGATAAATAGATTTCAATACGATAAAAGTCGAATTTTATTTTTAGGTAATTAAAATTTTCAATTAAGATATTTATTTTAATTAATTATTGTGTTTTAAATATGAACTATTTGAAATAAATTATTTTTTAATAAATAATATTTATTATACATAGTTGATAATTTAAATTTACAAAGTCAACAATAGTTTTTATAAGGGGCATAATGCTGTTATTATCAAGAAAGGCTTGTATATTAAAATAAACATAGATTTTGAATTTAAAATATAAATTCTCATATTGATAGATTTATCTAGATAAAATAAATATTATTTTTTGATCCATCTTATATATGTTATCCAATGGTGAATTCTTAATTATTTTCTTACATAGTCTAATTTTCAAATAAAAATTAAAATCGTATAAATATATGGTACACATAATTACATTTTAATGACCCAAAAGAGATATAATATATTCCATAAAATGTATCCATGACCAAATATATGTTTACCTATTAAAAAATATATGTTTTACAAGCTAAAATTAATTTTATATAGCCTTTGTGAATCCTCCATATCATATACTATATAATATGGTTTTAAAATCAATCCTTTATGATCCTGACTCAGCTGCTGATAACCAAGGGTAATATTTTAATGAGTTTTGTTATTGAAATTATAAAATAATTAAAACCAATCCTATTTTTCTGAAACCATAGTAAAACCCATTGGAATATTTTTTGTTTTTATTACATTATTTTATAGAGTCTAAAACATATGTTTCGGAAATAATAAATAAACCCCCTCTCTTTTCATATATAAACCAACAAAATCTACCATTTATAGTAACTCAATAACCATGGAACATGACCTTACTCTTCCAATTCCTCTCTAGATCCCCCTAGATTCCCTCAATCTCTCTGGAATATTCACCCAAGATTTTGGAAACACCCTCTCAAGTTAAGGGTTCTTGTCCATATTTTCATTATTCAAGAACCATCTTTATTTTATTCCTTCGGATTTAAAATAAATAATATGGGGATATGTTTTTAAACTTCCAAAATACATTAATTTTTATTTTCAAATGATGATATACTCCATTCACTCCCAATAAAACTTTTATAATTCTTTAGGTACTTACGTTAGGATGTCGAAATTCCTCTATTATTTTTCTAGAAAAATTAATGTAAATTGAATTATCATACCCAATTCTACTCTAGGGTATTCACCTATATGTACAAATAAATATTTAATTAAGTATTTACATATAATTAACCCACAATATTTAACCATATGGTATATTCAAATGAAACACATTGTTATCATTCTCACAACTTATATTATATTGTTTTTCACATTCTCTCACATAAATTTATTTCACCATTTAAATGATTTTATTATTACCTTACAGGGATGTTTAGCTCACTCAATTCTTATATATGTCTCAAATTTATCTAGTATAGTTTTAAAAGAGAAATGTAAATTAAAGGCATGTTAAGTATTATTTTAGTAATGTTGTCATATCCATGTATTATGTTGTAATGTTATGTACATAAATACCAACATCACTAAACTTCATGATATTTTGGGATTGTATCATGTGTAAATTTACATAATAAATCATAAAATAATGGGTATTCAAATAGTTGTCATAGATAAAAACATTTCTTGGCATGGAAAACAACTAAAATTTACATTTAACGAATAAGATACTAAATTTCATGTGGTATAGTTTTACATGATCTGTAAGACAAGACATCATTTTACAATATAAATAAAAATCCAAATCCTAACCCTAATTCATCAAAAAAATCCACATAATCCTCAATAGTCTCTTTAATGTTCTGATGGAAGTTAAGAAAAAATGTTGTTTTAACTCATAAATTGATTACTGAAACATAAAATTACATAATATATTCACCCCATTCCAAATGGCAGTGTTCATGTGTGACATAATATTTGAGAAACATTTTATGACCCCTTAATAATATCCTTCCAAATATTTAATGACTGAAATCTCAATGATGCCTTATTGTTCTTCTAAAAAGATTAAAAATATATCATTTTCATGATCAATTAAGAATTTTTTGAGCTATCATGTATGATGGGAATAATATCATTGAAGACTAATTGGGACTTTGATAATTTAGTATATTTATGGTGATATGTGAAAATTCCCAAAACAAACATCAATTGATGAACATGGTCTTCTTCATCCTGATAGTACACAAAAATAACATCTAATAACACCATACAAATAGTTGATCTACTGGTGGATGATATATTTCATCAATTCTATAAAGATAATACCAGAACTTCATAGGATGAATGACATAAAAACATACTCAAAATATCCATACCTTCCTTGAAGGTGTTTTTTTGGAATATCCTACTCCTTGATTCTTATTCGACGATAACCAATCCAATGCCTAGTTTTATAAATACCCTATATCACATTCAAAAAGATGAAAAAAATCATAAATACAAGTAAATGGATATTTTATATTACAAATTACACTATTATGCTTCCAATAATTTCTTTATTAGAAAATAGTTCATTTGGCATTCATAGAAAAAAAATTAACGGGGATCCCCAAGGCAAAATACATGGATGTATAAATCTATTGGCCCTTAAATCATAAAAACTAATTTCCGGCTACATTGGATTATCTAGATCCATATTTTTAAATGGGTTCATTACTAATTTAGTTTTAAGAAATAAATATACTAATAATTTATCTCTCACTCTAATAAGAAAATCGCGAAGCCATTCTGAAAATATTTCATAAATGTATTGACTATGAAATAGAGGAAAAAATTATTTGATTTATATTCCTACATGGTAGGAGAGAAAAAAAATTTATATAATCTTGATAGGATAAACCCACTCAACTATTCCATATTTCCCATTCTACCCAAAAACATAGGAATTTTCATCGGTAGAAGTGAAGAACACCTACGGTTGATAACATTTGATTCAATAAAATAGAGTGAAAACATATCAATCCAAATAATCATATAAAAAAATTCCAGGTAAAGAACCATGAATTTACACAACATATCTGAATTTCACTAAAATATTGTAGATAAGTGATATTGAAACCTACCTCATTTTTCATCCTAAGAGGCATCACCAATTCTATAATAAGTGTAATGGGTTTTTACTATGTTTTAAATGAGGATATATATGATTTAATACATAGGGGAGAGCAGAAAATTATAAAATAAATCATCCTCTGTGGTATTAACAATATACGTGGAATCTCTCACAGTCATAAAACCCATGTTCACCTCCATAAGAATCCCCAAATACATATAACTTCTTCTATCCAAAGTCCTATGGCTAGAGCCTTATAGTCCATGAAGAGTATGTATACACCACAGATATTCTGGTAAACAATTATTTTGTCCCACAAAAATGTGAATATATGTCAAGGAAAAATAATCTCTAGGTGACCATAGTTCCCACATGTGTTTCAAAGTAGTTAATGCATAAGTGAAAAAGAAATTTTTGTGTCCATTCAGGGCACACTGGTAACATTTCAAGCCACTAGCCACTGATGATGGGGTATGATGTGACCTATGATAAAAACCACAAATGCATCCCATAATAAACTCTATTTAATTACTCTTACACATATTTTGACTGCTATATCCACCACTAGAAGAAAAAATTAACTCCAATCAGTCCCATCTTACCTAAAAGTTCAATCTCTAGTACAAACTATTTATCTACCACTTCAGTGTAGTTGATCAGACTCAACTTGAATCGCTATGACCAACTACATGGTAGAAGTCTTTTCCAAAACTTATGATCATTTTTATTCTCATTATGTATAACCTCAAAAGAAAAAAGTTAAATGTCTGTAAAACATAATAACATGCCAAACCATTGTATTCTTCATTTTATTATGTTTGAGAAACTCTATAGATTTTTTTAGGGTTGTAGAATTTAGGTTTGAATACTCGGTAAATATAATATAGATGTCTTTCAAATCTAATCCCAAATATTGCAAATCCATGACAACAGAGTGCTGCTATATTCTACTAGATCCTTAAATCTTGAAGACTGGTCACTCTATTTTGAAGGAACCCGGAGACTCTAGGAATTTAAAAAACCTCTAGGGATTACCCATCTAAATCTCAACCTCATGAAGGTCATTATTCCGTTGAATATAAGATTTTTTTGTTGGGGAAAATCCAATGAATGATTCATATTCTCATCCATCCATTATTTCACCACTTTAACAAAAATAAGGGTTGGTTCTACCACATGGTCTAAATATTAAACTATGAACACCAATGTTTCAATATGATTTTAATCAAATAGAGTGTTTCTCTACCTTGTTTATTCGGTTATACCCTCCTCTAGAATTGTTTTATCTCATTTTTGGGGCATGGTACTACACATAAATAGTTAAAGAGTCACTAAAACTAGTAATACAAGAAATAATTGGATTTTAAAATAATATAATTCAATTGGGATTATCAAGGGACATAGAAAAAATACTAGTATTAAAACGTTCCAAATCCAAAAGTCATTTTTCCCAATATTCCATGGTATGTTATGACTTGTTATAATGGGATATTTCTAGGAAATCACCTGAAAAATACTCCTTATCTACCAACATTCCTATTACATTTCTACCAGGACTTACCAGAAATCATACCTATAATGGAAATAAGAAAATCATCCTTCTAAAAAAATCATGAACCATGGTAGATTAGTCAAACCATCCCTGACATAGATTAGTCCAAACATGGACAAAATTGTGTTCTTAATCCCCAAAGGCCGGTGATATGTGTATGAACATCAGAAACTACCTTTTGAGATATTTTTTCCAATCATAACAGGAAAAAGCTAAAACATATATAGAATATATCATTATCCCAAGAAAAATATCACAATATATATATAAAAACTACTGAAATAACAAGTTACATGATTCAAATATCAATCAATGTTCTTAAAACTATAAGACCAAACTCTATGTCACATGTTGTCACATTCTTACTTTGACACCCAACTAACAAAAAATTTGACTACCTGTCTATAGTGACTTTTCCTTACATAATCCAGATAAAAAAAGTTCAGCATACACCCAATGATGTATTCAGGGAGTGAAAAATCATATCCTAGTAGGATACCACCATGTCTTTTATAAAAAAACATTATACAATAATCCAATTATGATTAGGTCAATTGAAACAAGGTATGAGATAAATATCTACATGGAATGATACAGAAATATTTTGTGGTGGAGACGTGGTAATTCATTACCCCCCACAGAATAATTTTATTTTTTTAAAATATGGGGAATCATTTTTTTCACCCCATAATGAATAAAATCAATTGAGGAATAAAATTTTATTACTCAACCACCTGGAACAAGGTATATTGTATACCCAACTATCCATGCTATAAATTTTTTTGTTTAGAATGACTATAAATACATGGTCTTTGAGAGAAATTTTGATAGATAAAGATGGGTATATAAACATCAAGGAATACTAGATAAGTCTTCTACATGCAATTCACCTACCACATATCCTGAGGGATACTCAAAAAATATATCCTTGATGAGAGGGCATCCCTGGACACCTATAAAGGGAGACCAAACACACACAATGGAAGATCATCTTGAGGTTGTCCACTTTGATGAACCCTTCACTTTCCCCCACCTCACACAGTAAATAACAGTATGTAGAATGGGGTATCTAAATGGTGTTTTTCTCTTCTAGACTTGCATCCCTATTTTTGAATATCATTGGGCCCCATTTTGGCCCCTTCACAAACATTCCTACTATCCTCATATGCCTCATACAAAAACCCCAGTATTTATTTATTAAGACCTCTACCACGACCTCAAGATTCCTTCATTCTAGAGACAAAACACACCAACATGTCCCCTTTATAGTATTTTATTCTAATGTTAATCTAAGTCCCTAATTTAACCTCCTTGGTAGGTAATATCTTCAAAATTTTCACCATCCCAAATTTTTAAAGGAATGTGAATGTCATCTATAAGGATATTGGAGGATGACTTATCAATGTAAGAAGCGACACCCCTTTCCTAAAATGTGAAATTTATCATATAACAATATCTTCATGTCATCTATCACATCACCCTTAGCCACTCCTCCACCCATCGAATGGGAAACCACTAGGGAATCCCTAATGGAGTAAGGCTATAGACTTTCTTATGGGACATCCCCAATCTTCTATACCTTTACCCTTATCAACCAATGAATAAAGAGGATCACACAAATTTTAATATCTTCTGATTCCTCATATTTCTCACACTATGCATGTCTCACATGGTCTTAGAAGATAGTAAAAAATATTTTCATCCACAAGATTTAATCTTCTTTTGTCATACTACCAGGTATAATCCCCATACATGTTATCACCCCATAAAATTTCAAGATTCTCAGTATGAAAAATCATCAAATTTCTATATTCTTGATGAAAAAACCACATGGTTATCCTCAATAGGTGTACACCCAAAGAAAATTGAACAACGTGGGTTGTGATTTCAATAAAAATGGGATAGATAGGAAACCTCTTCGAGGTTCAAACTCAACACCCCAAACTTATCCTCATAATCTCTTATCTATATTACCAGTCCGTTCATATCCAATCAAGAGGTACATATTCCTTCTAAGTCTCTCCATCGATATATTTATTAGGCTATATACCTAGTAATATCATTCCCCACCTAGGATGTAATATATATTCCATGCCATTTTCATCCTCATCACTATCAACCAAAATCTGTAGTGGTGTTCACCTCATTAAAGTGTCATATTCACTACATGATCATTTAAAAATGGTCTTTTCGATGTAAGTCTACAATGGAATTTTCTATGCACCTTTCACAAAGACATCTTTACTGTGTATTTATAAAACATTATGGTCTGGTCCTTTTTACATGATCCTAAATGCAATGAATTCTCTGTTTAAGTGGAACTGAACTACATGGGTTCTCAATAATTTCTTGAGGATATGTTTGAAGACTATATCACTGGACCGATCCCAACACCAAAACTACTGTAATCTCCCTTGATTATAATAACTTCTAGGGTTTCAAACTACATGGCTTAAAATAATAATAGTAAAAAATTCAACCAAGATAAATAACCTCTTATATATACATATGGTTCCAATAAAGGGGATCCTCAAATACATTGAGATGGTCTCATTGAGGGAGATAATCAAATACATACATATGGTTTCCGATCAACACATGTCTATAATTTCTTATTAATACAATGGGTTGACCAATTAAATAATTTTAATTTAAAAATGGATTCAATAATTTGTATTAATTATATAAAAGAGTCTTTGAATAATAAATAATTCCATCCAAAATAGTGTTAAGGTCACAACCTTCCATCATCTTGAAAAATGTGAGTATTTATGTGTTATTGTTTATGTTCATAAACGACCACATAACTTTAAAAATAGGTCCATGATCCATCATGGATATGAGATCCATTGGGTTTATTCCTTTCTAAGGATAATCCCCATTTGAAACTTCCTAAAAAAGATACTAAAAAAGTTGTTTAACCCAATGTGAATGATTGTGCAACCATAATCAACCGCACAATCAATCATCAGGCCCCAATTATTTATTCAAACAAAATTTTAATCCCACATCATTCTTTTTTTTATAAATATATATTTTTCACCACCATATCAAGACCTTTTCTAATTTAGAATAATTGGAGTGGGTTAAAAAGGATCCTCTATGAAAATAAATTGTGTAAGTGATCATCTTTTAAGATTCTACTTTGACTGGTTTTCTTTAGTGTGTTTATATATATACATCGTCATTCTTGTTCTATAGAAGTATCTTGAATTCAAATGTATTATTACCAAATAAATAAAAAAATTCCTTGGATGTATCAAAATTTGCATCCCCATTTTGTTAGGGGATCCCATCAATAATTCAGTATCTTCAATGACAGGTTTTGAATGCACTAGTTAAGAGGTATCACCTTTATGATACTGTCCTGAACCTCAAGGATTCATTAAAATCACTCCATTATGAAATGTCTCATAAACCATCCACATAGTGAAGGATGGTTTCCAGAAAGAATCAGAAACCATCATCATCTAAAATCATTTCGGGTGACCTTGCCTTGAACATAATAATATGTTCCTCCCTCACCTTAGAGAGGTGGATTAGGAGGTCTCTTGAGGCCTTGCCTCAATACCATAAGATAAAATTCCAAGGGATCCATCAATATAATTCCACTAATAATGATGCTATATTTTATGTATCTAGTATAATGGTTATGTTGACCTATAGGGTTGGGCACAAGTTACATAGAACTAGGCACCAAGCAATAACCATCGAAGGAAATGATAAAAAAACTATGAATATTCCAATATCCTCATTTATACTAGATAAGTCACTAACAATACATAGAGAAAACCTATGAATAGGCCCATATACATACTCTTGAACCAAAATCCTTCAAATATAGCTTTGTAGTAACCATAGAATCCAGCTAGAACATCTGGATAGAAAATATGCGGTGGATGTATATCCATAACCACACACTTAATGATTATCAGTATGACCCAAAATTAAATAGAGTATTAGAGAATGTTTTCATCTCTTCACCAACCATAGAATGGGAATATATTCCCATTCTACCTAAATAAGTAACCCCTTATATCTTTGAAATGATGGAAGGATATGAATATATTATTCTCTACATTATAAAAGTATTATAGGAAATAATTATTGCAACATCAATGAATGATATTCTTTTAAAAAAACCCCATCCATATTTGAAGTGGTCCATCGAAAAAATACAATTATCACTCCGGAGAAGATTATTATTCATTATCTCATCAATGGGGTTCATCGAAAAAATATTTAGAAAAATGGACAATATGATTGGGAATAAAACCCATTCCAACAAAGGACTAACAGTATACTTCAATGGAAACTCTATGGTAGGCATACACCCTTACCAAAACACTTGAATACAATCAGTATATTCTAATAAAAAGTAATGTTTTACCAGGAAATCATTCATCTGTGAAAGCCATTGTCCACAATATACGACCTTGAATTCCCCATGTAAGATGTATAAAAAAAAGTATCATCAAGATAAATAATAAATTCAATATATGTACCATAATATATTACACTTCAAGGTTGGTTTTATTGATACAATCAAACATCTACCAATAATGGGCTATGATCCAACTAATTCAATACCAAATTTGGAAATTATAAGTTGTTTTTGTGAATGCCATCTATTCAACATTGCTACCAACATCTCTAGATTCCCTCCCCAAAATATTTAACTTAAAGTATTACTTTGGTATTTTAAAATGATCATTCTTGATAGACTATCCCATTATGAGCACCACATAATGCCTCCTTATTATTAGACTATCATACAACTAGAATATCCTCCAATATCCATCATCTTCTCAAATGGACCTCCCCAGAGTATATGACACAATAACTCATTAAGTAGTCAGACGTTAATCCATGATGGAAGTCCTCCCCATAATTTCATTCTCTAATGTCCTCCTCACAATAATTTTTTATTTGGATAAAATGTTTCTCCCATTTCTGAATCAATTATGAGAAAGAACTCATATAGTTATCTTCTTGGGAATATGGGGAAGTTTAGGACTAATTTATAATCATTGACATGTGATAAAAATTTTCAATTGGAAGATTTCCCAATAAATATTTATTCTCTAAACCACCCATATATTTTACACCTTCAAATATTTCAAAATAGATTCCCCCAAATCCTATCTCATAAAACAAAGAACATCAAAAATATCCACTTTGTCTATATTAGGTGGTGGAATTATCTATAAAAGGGGAATAATATGAATTTCTGATGGGGAAGTAGTTGGATAAAGATAATGTACTTGTAATGTTTTTTTCAATATCCACCCCTCAATATAGAATTCAATGGGTATTGATAGAAGAGTGTGAAAATGAAATTTGACTAAACCTATTGATAACTCTTCACCAAAAGAATGATAAATATATTCCTTATTATGTATATTTAAATCATAATAATGAAATTTAATAACATCATCACCACATTGACATTACTATCCTTCTTGATGCAGAAAAATCAATATTAAGAAGATATTAGTAGGCTCTCTAAAGTGTATGTATTGATTTATTTAAAATGTCATTTTCTAAGATCACTAATTACCCACCAATTTTTTTTATTAGTGGATGGGGAGAGTATGTAGAACAACACATCACCATGAACCTTGATAAAAAAATACCACCAATGATGACATAATATTATGTCGTCACTCCATGCTAGCTCTCAGGAGTGTGTTCAATTTAAGAAATATGGTATCATTATTTGGAATTGTCCGTGAACAAATCGCATAATTATTGGTCTCGATGACATATTTTAATTGAGAGAATCTTGTAAAAATAATATGAGATGGTTGAGAATGTTTCTCTCTTAGTGAAGGCTAATCATCAATCCACATCCATGCCTTCTCAATCAAGTATCTCATGTGAAGATTTTACAATACGCCATGATCGTGTTAGAATGACTCTTCATAATATAAAAATGGTTTATTCATTTTTCACGGCTATAGAAATATGGAAGCTTCCTAATACCAAAGGGATGCGGTAATTTTTATAACTATATATATCTTTATAAACACTAAACACAATTCCATATGACCTCAAAATATATCAAGGTGTTCCACAGCCTGCATGGATAGTATAATTGTTACATCAACATCCTCCCTAGCGGATATCAATGTTCTCCCATTTTGGAGGACCACCTTAAGGTGGACCCTATCTATTCATCCCACATAATGACACATTTCCTTCATTGGTCAATCCTACCACATAACATTTTGGCAATTCCCTCTAAATCAACCTTCATCAAATTGATTTGCATAAATCCCTGAAGGGAAGGATAAAACCCCTTAGTGGATATAAGAAAATGTGATCAATTTGGTCTACAACTTCCCATGAAGATCAAAACTCTACCAACATATATCTATTGATAAGTTGGTCCTCCTAATGTAATAATGCTATCAGGTCACCTGGAATGCATTATAAATTGGTAAGAATCATTTGTACCATCCCTGTAGGATCTACAGAACTAGAAGAAAATACTGTGGATCATGAGGAGGATATTTTGATCCAAAATATACTCCACATAGAATAACTGGTGAATTTATACAGATTAAAAAATATAGGCTTATTAAAAATACATGGACTCAGGAAAATGTTCATCTATAATCTCCTCAGTGACCCTAATATATGAAATAGCTTAATTAATAGTAAAATATCACCTACCACCCGGTGAGGTTGAACCTCTTATGCTTGAGGGAAGATTTACACAATATGTGGAAGAGATGATCGATATGATGAAACATAATGTGACACTGAAAAGAGGAAGCACCGCTTCTTGGTATATTCTTTAAGAAGAGCCTATTCTTGCACTCACCGACAACGAACCTTTCAAATGAGAGTTTCATATAAAAAAAATTTGAGACATAACTGTTGATTGATGTATAGTATCAGAATAAAGAAATTTAGACCACATGGTTGAAAGATATAGATATTTTCATGCATTATGGATAAAAGAAAGAGATATTCTATACACATCCAGACAGGCCAGCCTATGTCGGTCATTAGCCGTAGGTACATGAAGGGATACAACCACTAGCCCAACTTTTTATTCCACCTAATCCGTATCTCTCTCATCCATCCATTTCCCCTAATCTCATTGATAACATTGGCTCATTTGAATTATAATTTGAAGATATGGAATTTTTATTTACACTAATACAACAAGTGGGGATTCAATAGCCTAAATGTGTGGTTAGAACTCTTCCCGCTTAAAATTTTGGGAATCCTAAACTTCCAATATTCAATGGTTTGGAGATCCAAAAAATATCTGATGAATACTGTGTCTCGATGTGGTCTCACGATGGAAAATATTGAGAAGAAAAAGGAAGGTAGACTGATGTGACTTGTGTAGAACAAAGAGGGAATAACAATTGTTAAGTATATCCATATACCATGAAAATCTTTGATAGGGTGGGAATTTATTCATCGATATCTCCTTTATCAATTCAACTATATAATATATAATATAGTAGTCCTAGACCTATCAAGTTGAAAATAGTGGTTAAAGTAGAGGGTAATATATTCTATCACTGGGTGGAAGTGATTGTACTACTCTCTAAAACTAAAACTTCCTCAAGGGTATATTTTGGGTCTTTACATTGAGAACCTTCGTAATGAGATACAAATTACATTATCTTAATAATGTATCTAGAGGGTCTTATCATCTTTACATAGTTTTATATAGGTTGTAGGATTATGTTTTTTAATATATATATATAATTTTAGAATAGCACCACTGTTTCAAAGAATGTTAATGGGAACTAAAATCTATAGACATCAAATTAAAATCGGACACTACACCAGTTCTATATCCAAATCCTACCTCTCCTCCAAAAATACACCACTTGAATATAAATATCACCAATAATACCCCCATTTGGACAGGGGAATGGAGCATAAATGTTCCCTATTTGAAAAAAAATTAATCCTTTAGTGATAAAAACTTTCTTGGGTATAATATAGTGTCCATGGAAAACTATATATTGAAACCTCAAGAGCTTAAGTATGTAAATAAATTTTTTTTCGACGATCAAACCAATTATTTTACCATTCAAACAAAATTATGTAATGCCATATGAAATTGTTTTTTCAATAAAGAAATATAAATAAATATTGATGATTCTATAAATGTGATTCCTTGAAAAACACTACTGTTAGTGGAATGTGTTTCTTAAACCATTAATAAAAATTAGAAGATGGGAAAGAAAATATGTGAATGGGGGAATAATGGATTAATGATTGTATAAACATGAGAACACAAAATATGACTCGTGTTATCCTATGAAAATATTTATACCAAACAAATTTTCACTAAGACTCTTCATCAACGGTACAATCATCTTTCCTGACACTAAATTATTCTAAGAACATATTTTCTAGAAAGTTCTAGTCCTAAATGTGTAAAAATAAATTATAAGAATATGAACCTGTACATTTTTCAAATCTATTCAAAAAACAATCATATTCTATGCATCCAATACTAGGAGAATAGGTAACTATCATCTAAATGGTTCTATGAGAAATTCCTCTCCAAGAGGAATTATAATTAATTAATTAATTAATCTTCGGTTTTGTTAATACCATTCACATAATGGTTCGCATTTATTATGATGAGAATGATTACGTATCTAAGTTCGCAATTCTGAATTGGTGAACCATAGGAAATGACAGTTCGAGCTTCAATGGTAAGGGAAGATGTAGTTGTGGCTGAACCCAGTATTCTAGCCACACTCCCACCAGATATATTTACACTATTGAGACTCATTTAAAATCCCTTCAATGAGAAAATAATGAATAGGAAAATTCACCTAAACTTACTAATAGATGCATAGAACTAATTATTTTTGATGATCCACAAGAATCATTGTAAAAATATTCACAACATGTGCATTTAGGCGGGATAAATTGACCTAACCCAATAGTTGAAAACATTCCCTAAATATCTACTTAACCAGTTGACTCGCTTATCCAAAGAATATAAACCTCAATTTTTCGTGCAAGGGAACAACTCCGTGGAGGAAGGAACAAGAAATTGACTTACAATATTGAAAACTAAATGCAGTTGGATGTAATTCTATCCGAGCTATAAATTATAGATTTTCTCAACATATCAATGGATCTATGGGATTCACGTATAAGGGATTTGGTAGGCACTAATGTGTTTTAATCTTAGGTCACATACACTTTGGTATAATGGGATATGATCGACCCTATGGAATTTCATGAGGTAATATGTTTTATAGAGTAGGACAAGTATTCTATTATATAAGGACACATCAGGCTCATTTATATTACTCGAATACTATAATACAATTGCATAAAATGAGAATTCATTGATTATGGATCATGGGTCAGTCTAATTTTGATATGAACACTGCATCAATTAAGTTACAGTGAAGCTGGCCTATCTCCCTCCCCCATCAACAATATTTAGATACAATAAGAGTGAACAAAATCCCCGTTTTTGGATGAAGGTATGAACTCCATTTGTGAACCTAGTGACTAATTATGATTTCTGGGTCATCTAAAAATATATATGTTTTAATTTTTATTCAAGGAAATACTTGGTGGCCAGAACATTCAGTAATCCCTTATTCATTTAACCCATGTATAAAATATTATGTCAATGGGAAATGTGGGAAATTAAAAGGTGAAAATTCTGCATTTTAATCTTATTATGCTCAATAAAATGTTGAATAGTTTTATCAGAGAGAAGGGACGAAACCCATGATAGATGATATTTAATGGGTCACCTCCCAAATGGTCTTGAAAGGATGTCATCCATTCCATTCAATGATATCAGTGGGGAATATATGGTACCCATCAACCGGATCCAAGATGGTAGTTTAGAATTCGTCTTGTACATGCTATCCCTCATGATATTGGTCACGTCAGTTGAACTCTGCATAATGAAATAGGTCTTTCATCCTCCCATCATTTGTTTCAAATCACGTTGAAATGTCAACACTTTATCACTAAGGATTCACCAGAATTTGATGAAATTGATGTAATACAACTGGATAATATATATATATATATATATATATCATTGAATATAAATTTTTCTATCCTCTTGTTGTCCCTAAATATTCCCCCAAATCACTCATCCACCCTTATGTGGGCCCAAAAAAATAGAAGGGGGTAGAGGAACCGGAGGAGGATCTCAATGATTATCCTCCAGAATTCAAGGATGTTGTATCTAACACTATTGAAGAACTCCAATAAATAAATATAGGCACATTAGAGGATCCATGACCTACATTGATCGGTGTCGCTATGAACATAAAATATCAATAGGAATATAAATCCTTTTTAATGAATAATCAAAAAATATTCTATGGTAATTAAATAGAAATTCCATGCATCAATCCCAATATGGCCACCCACCACCCATGTCTTCAAGAATACCATTGTAGCTATAAGAAATTATCTAGAAGGAAAAATCTGACCCTTCATCCAAATTTGATGTTAATAGTGATAAGATAATTAAATATAACTTGATTTTGGATGTTAATTATCCAATATTTCTCACCAATATAGTCACAATATATAATAAAAATGTGTAAATTAGAGTTTTCATTGATTTTAAATATTTTTATAGTATTCATCCAAAAGTTGACATCTTATTTCCAATTACAGCACACCCGATTGATTTAACAGATGACTATCTGGGAATCTCCTTCTTGGATGGATATTAAAAGTGTTACCAAACGAGAATGGACTATTAAGATAAATAATTCACCGCCTTTTTGGGAACACAAAGGATTATATCACTAATAGGTGATTCCTTTCAACATGATAAATGTTGGCACTGGATACCTGCACTCCCTGAAACACATATTTAATAATCTTCAAAGAATTTCAATTCTGTTCCATGTAAATTATTTGGTATGAAAATATCTACAATGTTCTTATAATATTTTTGAACATGATACCATTATCGATAAGATTTGACAACATATCTTCAAAATGAACCCCTAGAATTGTTCTTTTGTAGTTACCTCAGGAATGTTACTATGCTTTGTAATATGACATCAAGCATCAATGTCTATCATAAGAAGAAAAAATATATCATTGTTAAGATACATCATAATAACATTAACGAGTTGAGAGGAAAACAAGGATTAGTTTCTTACATTTTATGCTTAATTGAAAACCTTTTTGGAAAGTCATTTCCCTACACTAAGTTGATAGAAAATGTGGCCACATATTAGTGGACTGAAGAATTATAATAATCATTTGATAGTTTCAAGAAGTATTTTATGAGTCCACCCATTTAAGTGATTCTATTTGATGGAAATACTCTCATAATATCTGTGAAAGACATAGGGTGGTCACTAGGTGCTTTCCTCATACAAAATAATGACACCAAAAATGGAAACAATCACTATTTTCTTAGAAAAACAATTCTTGATACACTAATTTTTTATTTAGATATTTAGAATAGATATATTTTTTAATCAATTTGGTTTTTTAATTGAGGCACCGCATGAAGAATCATGAGGTCCATTTAGTCTCTTGAACAAAACTTCTTAGTTATATCTATAATATACCGATGTTGACATCAAGTTCATTCAATATTAGGAAATAATGGGAAAATCATTGGGATATTTCCACATTGAGAACCATCCTTTTGGAGAAATTCCTGTAAATATTAAACTACTATAAGAATAAATATTATCTATCCACGAATCCATCAAAATGAGGGAGATTTATTATTATTTTGTGCCAAGAAGATGAATATTAAAGAAGATAGAAGACCCCTGGCTCATCAATGACATCTTAGGAGTCCTTCTTGTTTCACATGAAAATTATATACTACCTTAGTAATTAATATTTTTAGAGGGCTTCACTAATAAAGATGTAGAATACCATCACTCATTTTGTGTTTTGAACTCACATTGTAAATACCAGTGACCTATCTATAGTAAAATGTGTCTCAAGGATGGTAATAAATAAGTTCAATAATAATTTCACTATAAAAAAGAAATAAAAAAATCCCTAAATAAATTATGTAAAATTTTTAATATAAGAATTAACCTTGGATCTAATGTTTTCTCTCAAAACCCATTAATATAATGATTAAGTATATGCAACAGAAAATACAACTACAAATTTTGTGCATCTGAATAGCGAGGAAATAATCATCATTATTTCACATCATAGAATTGTATTTTTATTTTTTCATAGTGATATGAATGTGATCAATGAGGTAAATTCCACCCCATAACTGGATTATCCTATGAAATGCTTGATGAACCCCCTCTTGGACTACCTCCAGATTGTGATTGTTCTACTGAACAGTTCTAGGAATGAAAAATATTATGATGGGTGGTTAAATTCATCATCCCGAACAACTCTGGTCATCATAAGGCCCTCTATAGAAAAGGATTTGATTAATTTATCCTTATATTCATTTATAGAGAAGATAATATTTACATTATATGATATTTCCATGCTGGTGAATGTTGTTCCAACTTATTAGGTACCAATATTACTCACAAAATAAGGAGGCTATTATATTTATGGCCTTCAATGACACATGATTGCACCCAATTCACCAAATAGTTTCTTCACAGTCCAATGCCTGCAAATTTCATCCTTAAATGATCATATTTTTAATATACTTCTAAATAATCAATGTCAATCATTTTATAGTGAATGGATGGTGTGGAACCATTCCCTACTTCCATAGAAAAGTACTTTAAAAATATCTTCACTTCTGTAGACTTCATCTATAAATGAGTTGAATAAATACTCATCAATGAATTAGTGGCAAAAAGAATTATAAATTTCATGATGTACAACATCATTAATAGGATTAGTGTCCCTCGTATAGTACTTATAGAAAATAAATTTTTTTGTTTTTTCTTTAAATTTTAAGAGATTGTACTGTGATTATAACATTGGGAGAAACAATTTAACCCCTTCCATATATTAGAAAATGGATAGATTGATGATTTAATAAAAACATATCAACCAGACTCTGTAAAATGTTTGATTAATGAAATAAATCATGGACTTAAATGCTTCTACATGCCTTGTGGGCCTACTATTTCATAACTCATATTGCTACACCAGAGACCCCATATTCAATTGTATAAAGGATATAATCATTTTTTTCATATAGAAGTCACGTTTCCTTTTACCCATATTCACATCTGCGATCAATTGTCTATAGAAAAGTAGTCCCAAATGAATTTTGATGGATTGGAATGGCTATATGAGAAAATACTATATACCTGGAATCATTTAGAGGTACACCAAAATAGAATATATTGAGAGTTCAGTAAAAAAGATTTCTTTTTCCCATTCCTATAACGGGGACTTGTTTTGGTATATAGGACACTAATAATACCTAGGTGGAATCCTCCAAATCTTGAACCAATATTGGAAGGGCCTCTTATCATCTATAAGGTCTATTCTAATAGATCATATTCATTGATCACCACAAAACACCCATTATACTACACCATATTCCCATGCAATATTTGTCAATAAAAATTTCATTTGATTGACTAATGATGGCCCTAATCATTTTCCCAAAACTACAAGAGACCAATCATACTTACCGTAAGATGTCAAAATGAAAAGAACAATCCTTATCATATGACCCTAAAAGGAAAGACCCATATCATCATAGTCACGGGACATTAAAATCTTCAGAAAAAACCATCAGTATATGATCTAAAAATATAATCTTAACCTATGCACTAAAATTATTATGCCATAGTTGAAAATCCTCAGAAGTCCAATGTGACAAGGATGGGATAACTCTCCTTATAATATGATTTCCTATACTTATGTATAACTATTCTCATGAGATGATTTCCAAAAATCCTAGGAATAATTTATTTTTTAATCTAGAAATCCCTTCTTCTCACTCCTTCTATTGAACTTACATCCATTCCAAATTAAGTTAAACTACATGGAATGTTGATAATACTATGTGGCTTGATTCTCTCTATGATAGGAGATATAGTGATTCCCAGATATTAAATCCCTGTATTTCTACAATATGATGAATGTTTCCATATTCTCTTCATATTAATTTTATAATTATAGGGGATCCTAACATGAAACTTCATATGTCTTCATTCCAATTTCTATAGGATATATAGCGACACCTATACCTTATGTCCTATTACCAAACATAAATTCCAATATCGTGTATTATTTTATTTTCTTGTTTTTGACATTATTTCATTACTTAATGTAAGGTTCATCCACAACAACTATCGAAAAAACTATATACCCACTTGTGTTAATCATTCACTTCAATAGCAATCATTCAATTCCCACATGAGAAAATGGAAACCGTCATCATTCTTAGTTTTTCACATTTATCATAACTCATGTGGGATTAAGAATATTTTTAAGGGCCTCCTCATATGGTTAGGTAACATCACAGTCTATGCAAGATGATATTAATGGTTTGGTACTTTATTCATACCGTGTTTGTGAAATGAAATAATTCATCCCTACAATTCACAATGATTAACCAATGCCCTTTTCATATGTAGTTAAACCACCACGTTTACGTAACATTCATATGATGTTAAATTGTATATTTTTGTTGTCCTCACCTAAGAGAACAAACAATACTATTTTTTTCCATTATAGTATTTATATTTATAAAATATATTTTACATGATTATCATCCTAATGAGGTGCATAGTGATTCCAAGATTCTATATATCTTAGTGCAATAAGAATATGATAAATTTCCCCCTCCCATCCTACAAACTCAATCTTGATAGGTAATATTTAATAGATATACGTGTGGAATGATTTTCATAATTTTGATATTCATAGTGATGATTAGATTCCTTATCCTTTTCTTATATGAGAAATAAGAAAAGGGGGATTCTCTCACTCTTCAATGCAGGAGAAACATATGATCAGGAGAGTTAAGTTTGGATAATCATTTTATTTTCAAACATTTATTTGAAAAAATTTACCCTCCTTGCATACAGATTAGAAATATGTGAGATCATGTTATTGAACTATGTGTGGAAAAATTCCTATTACCATATCATAAATATTTACTCCTATATCTCAAATACATAGTCCAGATGTAATATAAAATGCATCCACCCAATTTATGGGTCAGACCTGCATGGGGAATTTTCTATACAAGAACTACGTGTGGCTTGATTCTAATCCTAATGATATATATAATGACCCCAAAATCCTAAATCCTATATCCAGATAAAAATTAAATGGATATCTCCTCCATGTTTGAGATACATAAAATCACAATATTTTTAAAATCGTATTAGTTGAATGACCCACAAATGCACAGTAGATGTCCTTTATTAAAGACATTAAATTTCATTGCTACATCGTCATCCTATGATGTTAAAATAAACATATTTGTCGTCCTCTCTTGAGAATACCTTCACTCATGGTGGTGATATCCTATCACCGCTTTTTTAAACTATGTGTGGGTTGATTCATATCCTAAAAAGGTAAGTATTGATACCTAGACTCTTTATTATAGGCCCCTCCCTAAATTACTACCCCTTTATCCTGAATACGATCTTACTCTAGGTGTGACATCCTCCACATGGTAATGAAAAGAATTATTACAAATACAATCAATATAACTAATATGTTTTACCTTATCAAATCACCCTTCATGTCTTGGGAAACATCGATCCCAATAAGATTACTTTGGATATAAGTTATAAAATCACTTGACATTGAATGATAACTTTGGTTTCAATATTCATAATATTCTATGATGTGGCTCAGTAAAATGTGTGTCTTAAATGAGGCCCACCAACTAGAGGAATATTCTACCATAGGTAAGAACATATTTTATCTCTGTATATTAGGATGATATCTTATGCGTAAGTCAAAATTAAAATTTGGTCCATGATCACCCCATTAATGATATTTCTGTGCCGCCCATTTTGATCCAAGTATCCCAAATGTCATGATTTATGCCTTTCATCACTTCCTTTCCCTCATATATCGGCTATATAGAATACATTTGGATAATTCACTAAAAATTCATAGTTTGGGGGATGTAGTCTTCACCATATGATATCAAAGAATAAAATTCATGTTGAAGAAATACTGAAACCATACATTATTATCACAATATGTATAGTGCTCAGATCTCATCCTGTTTCTCACAATAAGAATAAATCAAATGTTTTGTGTGAATATCCTGATTTACCGGATCACACCATGGTATGACAAAATTATGTGAATCAGTGGTTAATCATGTATGATCTAAAACTATTCATAGTGGCTTATTATGTGTAGTCCTTACTTACATGTGGTTCAGATATGTGTGGGGGCCTCTATCAAAAAACTACATATAAAATTATTATCATCCAAATGAGATACATATTGACACATGAATTCTTTATTCTAGGATTATCCACCAATAAAAAAAGTTATTCTCAATTCATGAAAAGAAACCCACCAGGGTTTACCCTCAATAGAAAACTCCTGACTATAAAAAAGTACCTCCCTTCATTCAAATCGAATTTGTGTTGGAATCCTCCCACACATGGCCATTGCTAACTGAAATACTTATCACCATACTCCTTGAATGCATACCATATTTAAAAAATGAGTCTTATTTATTTTTAAATAACTAAAATTTCCAAAAACCCTCATTGCCTATTGGTTATATAAACATCTGGCTCTAATGGAAACTATTGTTTTAATAGTGCATAATATGAACAGATGTGTATGCACATTTTTTGGTCCCTAAATGTCTCTCGTTAACTAGTTCTATCTTCATTATTTTTAGAGAATTATTTTTTTATGCCTCATTAGTATTTTGATGAATTCTACCTTTCAAATATTGTATGTAAACATTATATGAGTACCTAACCCATTTTATTCACCACATATTAGATATACAAGATATTTTGGTTTATGACTCTCTCCACATATCTAAAAGGAATTGGATTATTATTTACTAGAAATATTTTTCTGGACAATTAATTGTCAAAGCTATTCGACCTAAATAATCAGCTTCATTTTTCTAGATTGTAAGAGCTTAATTTTTTATCATGAGTAGACATAAATCACTTTATATTGAAAACCCACAAAGGAAAACATAAACAATATATGAGTCAGTATTTCGAAGTCTTCATCACATAAAATTTATGAAAAAATTATGTTTGTGATAGAAAATTCATAAATTATGTTGGGGATAACATTCGGCGATATAAATATTCCTAATACACTATTAAGGACCCATGACCTAAGAAAAAATTAAAGCCTTCCAAATATTAGTTCATATAATTTTATTCTATATATTAAAAAATATGATACAAGATTATTCTTCCTTTAAAAAGGGTTGTCTCTAGTGTTGTAGTGTTTAAAATTATACATATACATATTAATTAACCATGATAAATGTAAAAATGGAGAATATTACATTAACTAAGTATTCATAATTATCACTAATGTTGTTACTCAATAATCAAATGATCTAAAGTATCTTGAAATTACCCTTTTCAAGCACATCATGCAGATATGAAGCAACATTATGAAAATAAAAAAACTGAGAACAACAAATTTTTCATTCACTGGTATATTTTTTGAAGGAGGAACATCCAAATCCTAGAGTCTCTTCATAATATTATAGATAAATGATAAACCAATGAGATAACTACAATGAACATTTACTAGATTCATTATAATTATAAACTAAATCCTGATGAAAGCAATTATGGGGCTACTCAATTTTTTCTGCCTTTCTAGATTTCTCTTCGACTAAAGGAAACATTATCATAACAACGAAATCTAGATCTCATCATTTTTTAGGGATTCCATCCCCTTATTTGTATATATAATATATTATTTGACACTAAAAATATTAGATTCATATTATCGAAGCTTTTTAGTCTATATAATTATCTAATCGTGAATTTTTTTACCCCCAGTATATAAATGATGCAATTTAGTAGCAACAACATTCAAATAATTCAGAAAATGTTTTAGAGGAATAAACTACATAACACATCATTTGGGAGAATCCAACTCCTTCCATGAAATTATTACGTGATGTATATTGATTTTATAACAGCATAAATTAAACCCACATACATATAGTCCAAGGAAGAGGTGATGATTGATTTTCACATTAACAATAGTTTTATTAAAATTATTCTCTGTGATGATAGTAGAAACATGATATGAATACTGTCATTTTGATCTAGAATATATTCACCCACTATTAAAAGTATATAATTAATGATCTAATTCATTGTGGATGGGGATGACCAAAATTGTGACACAATTGTAAGAATGTTCATTATCACCACTCCCCATTTAATTTTAGGGATTGATATGATAACATTGGATGATATCAGCGAAGTTATTGATGCCATTTTTGTGGTACTAATGTCATCCAGTTGGACAAAAGTCCCAATAAATAATGATGGGTCTTCATCACACCCATATTTACGGGAAGATGAACATGAAACTCTTTGAAAAATCCTATAATATTTGGACGTATGATTTTCTTCCATAGAAGCTAGCATTGAAGGAATTAATAGAATGGGACCTGAAGATTTCAATGTTTTATTCACCCACTAGACTTGATTCTACAACCTAACATCGGTTTTATTTTCATACATTGTTTTAGAATAATCCCATGATATATTGGTTGGGAGATTATTTGGGGGAAAATTAACATCCATGTCATCATCCTAATGATTTAGAATTAACCAATGTTGGTGGAGGATTAATAATATTGATTACTACTAAATCCCACTGACTTGTAAGGATTAAACCGGTTGAAGACAACTAAATTTTCATGAGAAACTTTAGGGAGAGTATAGTTTGAAAATGGTCACACTCTCTATCCTATTATCTAGAATCCCATAAGGAAATGAGATGATGTATGTGAGTTATTAAAAAGATCCTCCACTATTGTCTATCCCACTTGATATTTTTTTGAATAAAGAATTAAATAAAAGTAACAGGGATCCATTTGATGCTCAATAATACTACTGACACCTAGAAATGTCAGGTAAACAACAAAAAATTTGTGTAGTGTGGGGTTGAAAATAGAATGTGGAATCCTCTTGATATAATAATACCAATAACATTGAATATAATTAAGTACCCATCTATATAAAAATTTAATGTTCCCTTAAGGAAACTATGTGGGGATCGTACCTCCTGTATATGACCCAACAACTCGTAAATATGAAAAAATGTTGATATAATTAGGTTTATGAGTTGTCCATATTCTAACTTGATTTCTATTATAATGGTGAAAACCCAAGTAACAGTAAAATAATTCAGATATGAAAAGGACAATCCACTAAAAAACATGGAGAAAAATACTTCATTCCCAAAGTCAAGAGATATATTTCGATAGATCATGTAGCCTTGCATAGTATGTTTATCTTCCTCAAGAGTGGCCGGATATAATCTCGGAACATCTAATTATTATCGAGTTAGATAATCCATGTTTTCAAAAACCTTCATCCTCAACACACTAAATTTCAAGAATATATTTATCAAATCACCAAATAGAATAAGTGAATTGGTAGGAGGGGGATGGCCTAGTGACTTCTTTTCCATAATCACTAAATCTCACATTAAAGGAGAAACTTTCTTTGTGCCTAAGAATTTCATGTATTCATAATGGAACTCATATTAAATATTATAAATAATCAGAATCCCCGTTAATTTATAGATATCCCAAAAAATTATCTTCACTTTTCCATGTAGAAGGGAATGGTTTTGATGCCCGAACACCAATAACAGATTAATTCATAAAATACCCGTATTTGGGAATATGGTAAAAATTCAGAAATCAATAACTCTTGGTATATTATGAAAACCTCCATCCATTTATGAAAATACATTAAATTTTGATGGATCCATAATTCCTAGTCCCAGTTATCATAGAAACTCCCTCAAGAACATAAATCCCACTATGAGCTCCACCGTCTTGGGGAATCACCTCATGAGAGATTAGAAATTGGCATGTAATGTTGAATAGGAGATTGAAAGGATATGGTGTGACTATAAAATTTCCAATGAATATAAAATTAACCATTAATAACAAATATATCCCCTTGCCTTTATTTAGAAGTGATGTAACCCCTGTCAAAAATGTTCACATGATCACAACCTGAGTAGAATTAAAACCAATTAGATGGTTGGTTTTGGTCAACTAGTAAGATTATAGTATCTTCCTGTAGCCTGAATATGTGTAGAAGTATTTTTATTGATAGTAGATAATCCAAAAGGTCTAAAAAAATATTACATTTCAATATTACTTCTTGATGAATGACATGGTATTGGGGATTGATCTCAATATTTCCACCAATAATAAATATTCTCTCGGTCAAGTTCATTAATCTAGATAATGACTTTTGGTCAAGAATCATGTTCCTATGAAAAAAATGATCAAAATAAGTATATTATATATGAATTATATATCATATCATGTTACATAAACAGTGTAATAGATTCAATTCCAATGGAAATTTTAAAATCATAGTGAAAATATTACGCAACTTGGAAGAGAACTAATTATTTCACGTGGATACCAGTATATGTATGACAATTATTTTGTGTATAAAAAAATAAATTCCCAAAGGGAATTAACTATATGGGGAAGGATTGAAAGACAGGATCTCATGACACTTCTCAATGCACTAGTAGTTCTCTAGGTGAAAAGTGTGTTTTCATAGTATTTTTTAAAGGTTAAGGTCATCCTCCTGGACTTCATGAACACCGAAAAAAATTGAACCATCCGAAATTATTCTTATGAATTGACTCCATGTAGTGATGATCCAACCCCAATCTTATGTGGGGGGTTTTTTTGGACCAATAATGTATATAAATAATCTAATAAATATATTATGAATTAGGGGAATGCCGAAATCAAATTTTATAATCCACTGATGGATTTAAAATCAATAATGTACCAAGAACCATAATTTGGAATTTTGCTTCCTCATAGAACACATTCTATTAGGGAACACCACTTTGTATGGATTTTCTGTTAAATAAAAAATCATTTATGGGTAGAGGAGGTATTAATACACCCCCATAAATGTATTTCTATTTTTTAGTGGCTGGTGGTGAGATTACTCCCCTTAAAAATAAATTTTCATCTTACGAGAGTATGTTCATACCTAACCCCCCCAGAATGACATAATTGTTCTTTTCTGTCTAAGGAACCATTTCATAGATCCATAAACAAAAATCATTTGCGGGTAAACTAGTAATTTAACTCTAACTAAAAATGGTTTTATTTGTATATAGTTAAAGGAATCATTTTAACTATCGAAAAAATAATGAAATCTATTATGGGAAATAGTTTTATGGATATACCACATGGAAATGGGTATACATAGAAAACAATAATCTATATCAGGAAGATTTTATTTACCAAGTAAACAAATACATGGACCTCTAAAGGAAATTCAAAAAAGGGTGATTGATGCACGAATAGTGAAGAATACTAGAGAGAACTTTTATCGATGATTCACCCACCACATACTTTGAGGGAGAACCACAAAAGGGATCGTTCATGAGAGGGCCTACCTAGAAACCTGAAAGGTGTCTTATATTCCCTCAATGTAATCTCACCATAGGGTATTCCCCTTTTCAGAACCATTCACGTTCCCCCACCCCACATAGAAAAGGTCAGTATGTCTAATGAGATTTCCTTGAGGTATTATTCACTTCTACCATTGCTTCCCACTTTTCAAATAACATTCCTCCCCATATTGTCCCATTAATACACTATCTTACTATCTTCATATCCATCAAACAAAAACCAAGGACGACCTTCTTTAATCCATCAACCATGGCTTCAAGATTCATTCAACTTATGGACATGATAGAAAAGTGTGTCCCCCATCTAATTTTACATCCCTATAGTAATCGATGTCTTGCATTTATCCTCCCTAGGTGGTGGGATCCCTAGAATGTTCAAAATATCACATCATGAGGATAACTATGATCTCATCCTTAGGGAATGTGGTGGATGAATTCTTAGGCCAAGAAGTAGTATATGTTGCCTTAAATTTGAATAAAATTATATTAAAAGATCCTCTAATTGTCTATAAATTCCCCATCTTACCCTTTTAAATCTATTAGAAGGAAAAGTACCATAGAATACCCCTAGGGTAATCCCCTAGTGTTTCTTGTGGTATTTCCCTAACCTTCTATACCCTCACCCTCATCCACCTGCAGACCAAGAAGATAATGTGAATTTCTAGATATTCCACTTCTTATTTTTTTCTCACACCGAGCAGAACTCACATGGGCTAAGAGGTTAGTGGAAATCATATCATCAGCATGAATGAATATTTTTTGGTCCTCCTACTCAGTATAAGACCCAAAAATGTAATTAGTCCATTGATGTTCTATATTACTTACATGAAAATACTTCAATGAGCTATATTCTTGATGAAGCAACCAGTTGGGCCTCCCATGTAGCTGTAATCCCCAACCACTTAAAACTACATAGGATTGAATCATATCCAAAATATACATGAAGATGCCTCTATAAGGTTCAAAACCCACACCTCAAACACTCATTAATATTTATTGGGCCATTTTACCAATACTTTCATATCGAACTCAAAGGTTTATACTCTTTAGAGGTCACTACATCATTATATTTATTAGGTTATATTCTGAGTAATATCATTCCCCCGCTAGGGAGGATGTATCTCTTACAATTCCATTTCATCCTCATACTATTTGACACTAATTAACAATGTGGTTCATCTCATCACAGGGTCATATTTCCATCCAAATCAATTGTAAAGGGGAATTTTGATATAAGTCCTATAGTAGCCTCAACTCAACACCTTTCACCTAGACACCCCTATCATATGATTTTAAAAAGCATGGTGTGGTCCTTATCACATGCACCTGAAAGGTGGGATGATTCCCATTAAAGGGAACACAAATACATGGGTTTATATTAAATTGATAAGGATGTGTAGAAATCCCCTATCACGGGCTTGGTCCTAACACTGAAACAAATCTCATCTCCCAAGACAATGAATACTTCCAAACTGACTACCTATGAAGCTTAAAACCATCATAACAAAAACAAATGTAACCAATATAGAGATCCTCTTATACATATAGTTTTTTCAATAAATGGAGAACCTAAAATACATATATATTGTTCTATTAATGAAGCAACTTATATAAAAATAGACAGCTTCCTGTCAACAAATGACCATAATTGACTATAAATACATAAGGGTGACCAATTACATATTTTTAATTTAAAATGGTATTCAAGAATATGTGTTAAATTGGTAATTAGTTTTTATAGTATGAAATAATCACTCCCCAAATGGGTTGATGAGATTGACCTCCCATCCTATCAACCAATATGAGTTCTTAATAACCATTTTTTACTTTCCCTAATGACCACCTAAATGTTTCAAGTATGTCCATGAGCAAGTAAGGATATTAGAGTAATCGGGTGTATCTTAATCCAATAATAAACTCCATTGGGGAACTTATAAAAATGGACATGAAAAAAATAATGGTGAACCTAATGTGAAGAATTGTGAGACCATACTCAACCCCAATAATGAATCATCTGTTCCCAAATCTTTCATTGGAAAAACTGTGGTATCATAAACTCATAGCATAGTTGTAATGTATAAGAAATAGATAACCTAACATAAACATGAGTAAATTTTAACTTCCTAGACAATGTAACTTGGTTGAAAAATCATATTAATGGAATTAGATTACTCTATAATCCCACACATGTTGCCTCATTAGAATAAAAACATTTACAAACAAATTGGACCACTATATAGTTCAATAATTAAATGATGTTGATTATTTTTTTATTCTAGTTAAATTGAATCAATAAAAAGTCATAAAAATAATAATTAACCATATAAATAAATTGGGTTATATAATCTTTTCAAATATCATAATAAAAATAAATTTCACGATGATTCTATTTGAGATATGAACAAAATGCATATATTACACAATAAAAGTATTAGAGAATAATGTATTTTTCTTTTTGAGAGAAATATATATATAATATAGATGTAATATATTACATTAATGGTTTTTGTTGTTGATGAATAAAAAAAGGATTTAAAACATTCATTAAAAAAATATCCTTTCAGCCTTGAAATTAATTTTAAAAAGTAGAAAATGTCCATTTTTTTTAAAATATGTTATTTAAAAGGTAACATGTAAACATTTAAAGGAATAATCTATTATTTGACTTTTCATGATCATGGGTAATTCTTTACATTCTGATTACATTAAAACACATATTCATTTCAAATTACTGAGAGAAGAGTAAAAAGTACCATGTTTGGAAAATGATAGGAATATTACTTAATTTTTTTTTCAAAAAACCTATCATTGGTAAAAATTAAATTATTCATTAAAATGAGAGTATTAAAAGAGAATAAATTTGTTTAGAAAAATATTTATTTGTACGAATTATAATTTTGATTGAAGAGAGAAATTAGGGTAGCTTTCCAAAAACGATTATCTGTCACTTTATGTACCAATATGAAGGAAATGGTACTATTACCAAAAAAACTTATTAAATAACAACAGGAAAAATAAAATTATATGGTTTTATTAGAAAATTATAAATTAATTTCCTATAAAGTAAATTCAATATAAAAAAATTGCGATACAAATTAGATTGAATCATAAACTTTTACATATTTAATTTTTTATGTCTTAACATCCCATGAATGAAGTAGTTGAATTTCATATTATTGTTCCATTATATAAGATAGATTCATGATATAAAAGTAAAATGGTAATTATATAATTTCTATAAAATATAAATGGTTCATAAAATAAGATGAGGCTCAAAGATGTATATTTTGAGATAAAATTGTTACCTCAATCCCAAATCATCATGTGTGTTCTTTATCATCCTAAATATTAAAAATATGATAAATATTAAATTTATTAAGAACCTATTCCAAGTTAATTAGATATTTTATTTTATTTCATACATTTTAATATTCAATTACTTAACTAATTGAATGCATGTGGGATGTTTTATTGATAAACATATCATATGTCCACATTACTTTTGTAAATTAACTATGGTCAAAGATATTGTTACATGATCATCTTCATAATGCTAATAATTACATAACTATAAATTCTATACATCTATTAAACTATTTAAACAAAACTTGATGTATGGTTATGAAAAATGAACTATGTTATAATCATAGAGATGGTAGGTCATGCAAATAAATGAGCAACATTTCCATTTTTCAACGATCATGATGGAAAGTAGGTAAGTGATATTTTATCCTTATGAAATTAAAATTATATAATATTTATGATATTTTATATTTAAATAAAATTAAATATACCATCAATGTGACGTGTTAATAAAAACAAATCACATATCTTCATGAGGCGGTAGTGTTCCATACACACGAATGAAATTATCATTTATTCAACAGATAATAATATTATAAATTATATGATATATTAATTTTCCTAAATGGTTAATGTTTGATTATTTTTTAACATGAAAATTAAATAAATCCCTCTTAACTGACATGTTATGTGTATGTTAAAAATGAATCTCATCACTTCGTGAGGAGGTAGTCCACCATACACATAAGCGACGTTATCATACTTCTAGCAGAATGGAAATTCACAAGGTGTATATGATACTAAAATTATAAAATTATAATTATTTCATAAATATTATATATATATATATGCATTATATAAATCATTTTATCAATAGGAAAGAAGTGGTGATGGAATACAAATTATATCAGTTCGCGATACAGTAGTCTAGTATACACATGATCCTCGGTTTTGATTCCTATTTGAGGGGGAAGTATATTCTTGATGGTCAATCCCTAAACGTAAAATCATATTATTTTATTAAATATAATTTTTTAAAATCGTCATGTTTTAATAAAATTTTCTTGAGTTTTAAGAAAAAATAAAATAAAATTCTTGATTAAGGATATTAAATCTTTTTCAGACAACATATTTACATATAAGAAAAATAGATTTATTATGTTGTATTTATGATAAAAACAAGTATTATAGGATTATTTGAGGTAATTAAGTATGCTATTTGGTTAGGAATTTTCTGAAACAATGGTTTTTGTATGTTTTAAGAAGAGACGAGACTAGGTGGCCTTTAATAATTAGAGGAGAGATAATATTTTGAATTTTTAAAATGAATCAATTACACACACTTTTTACCCAATGAAATAGTGAAAAGGTATATTTTTAAAAAATATAATATATAATGTATAAATATAAAAAAATAATAATTACAAATTATTGGGTTCATTTAAACCATTATATTTTTTTTAACCCACATTAAACTCGTATATCCCTTAATTGTTTGGAATAATATTTATAGTTTTCTCTATTCATTTTTATAAAAAATCAAGATAAACTAATTACATAATATAAAATATGATAGTCCCAAATATGGATTCATTTTTTTCAAATTAAACTCACCAAACTGAAAGAATTTGTTTTAATATTAAACTCGTAGACATTTAGAAAAAACAGTTTTTCATAAAATATAATTTTTTAGTCATTAGACATTCATATAATGAGTATATAAAAAGTAGTAGTAATTATCATTATTTTAATTAATATTTATAAATATTTAATTGATACATTTATTTTACTTCATTCTTAATTATTAAATATCTAAATTAATAATAAAAATCTAAATATTATGAACATTAAATTAGTTTTTAGAAAAAAAATATATATTTAAGAAGAATAATAAAATTATAATATAATATAGTATAAATTTGATTTATCTATAATTAAATTTATTTCATATAACTAAATAATAATTATTTCAATTTTAATTCAAATATAAATTTTTTTGGGTTTTCAAATTAATTATTGTATTAAAAAGAAATGAAAATATTATAAGAATCATTATTTTTCAATATTCCTAGAGAAGTTAATATTTTATGAAGAATCCAAAAGTTTCAACCTAATTTAATATTAATATTATTATTTATTTTTTTTCTATTTTATCAAATAAAATTTCAAATATTAAAAAAAATTATTATTTTCTCAGAGAAAGCATTAAAAATTATTTTCTAAATAAAAAATTGTTTCGATGAATAAAATTAATTTTATTTAAATTGATTCAATAGTAAAGTAGATAATATAAATAAATTAACATTTATTAGGACCAATATATATATAATTAATTAATTAATCCTATTTATACCATCTAATTTAACTACTAGGTAAAAATAATTATATTTAATTAAAAATATTTTAACAATATATCATGGTTTTATTATACTTATTGTTGCATGTTGAATATATTATGGAACATAGTGTTATTTTAGAATCTATTGGTGTTACATTATAACCCCCTTAAAAAAAATTTTCCCCCATAATCTGAAGTTTTTCTATAATCAATGGTTTGACATTTGAACGTTTCTTTTAAAAAAACACATAATGAAAAGTTTTAATAAACATTCTCTTAAATAAAGTAAATGGAATGAAAAAGGTAATAAAATGAAATGGTTTTGACATTAGATAAAATTGTGGGAAATTTAAGATATTGAAATGGTATGAATGAGTAAATAATTTTGAAGTGTGGTAGAGATCATTGATCATAACAAATAGATTCATCAACAGAATGTAAAAATCTACAAATCCATAAATGTGTGACGAATTAAAAGGCTATTGATTCATAAGATATAAGGGTAATATGATAACATTTTGGATTCAATATCCATATCCTATATTTATGGGATTCATTTAATATTAAGATATATATCACCATAAAATTTTCATACCTGATACATTAAAATTTTTAAAAATAATTTCACCCCTTAGTTATTCTTCGATAATATAAACTTTACTATTACTCTATGGAATGAATACCCAATATGAGTTTTTATACCTGAATAACTAACATTATCATTCAATATATCAATAAAAGAAAAAATGTTTGTTCATACAATATTTAATAAAACCAAAATTTTTATCATAGAGTAAGATAATACACAAAATGAATATAAATATATCAATATCCAAAATTCATTTATGAGACTAATTTTTTTACATAGATCACCCCTTAAATAAAAACCCATATATCTTGAATGATTTAGATAACATTAATAAGAAATAAGTTTTCAACCTCAAAGGTTAGATCATAAAATTTCTACATACACTTCCAAATACATGACATAATCCATCCCAAATAATCATTTATGCTTTACCTCGAGGATATATATATATATATATATATCTTAAACCAATAAAAAATTTCCCAAAAAAATATAAATCAACTAAAAATACTAGATAATCAAAAATATTGTTCCTATAATATGTCTTCTAAAATAAAATGAATATTTACCCAAAATATCATTTAACTAAAACCATTATACTAACTTGTACATCACATAGTCTAGTTGTAGGTGTTTCACCCTTATCACCGTTCACTTGTGGCCTCAAGCCCTGTAACCTTATTGGATGGGGTGTGTTGTCACCCGAATTGTGGGTTTTCCTTTTTATGAAACATTAGAAAATAATATGTGATAAGCATATAAATATTTCACCTTGATCATATAAAATTCTCAATAATACGATAAATATCATCAAAATATAGTATTCATCTAATAAAATTTTTTTAACGACTATGGTTTTCTATACAACACCTCCCTTTTAACAAAATCTTCAAATTTTAATAAACTATAATTACCTCCTCAACATGAACATCTATAAGACTATATTTTCCTCAATTAAATTTTTTTACATTTAGTATCAACGTAAGATTAAATCACTTTTCTATATCATTAGTATTATATCTCTTATTCTTGAAAATCCTTAATGAAAATCTATTATAGAATAATCCTTAGAATTTCGATTATTTTTTATAAAAAAATATATTTTCTTTAATAATTCAATGTATTATTTTTTAAATCCCCATTCATAAATTATTCTCTTAAATAGTTTGAATAACATAATCCCATTCTTTTTAATGGGGGTAACTATTATTTTATATCATAGACATGGATTGTTTCCATCTTCCCCATAAATAATACATCAAATTCCAGGGAAATTAATTTATCCATGTCCTTTACTACCACATTGAAAACAATTATCCATATATTTTAGAAATTATTCTAGGTTATTATTCCTATAATCATGAAATGTATATGTACAAATCATCTTCTATTTTTTATATTTAAAACATTCTCTTACTTGAAATGACATCCTTCTCTTCTTTGAGGTGATTGGAAGATAAATTATGTTACGATTGGTGATCGTAAATCAAAATCGATCATTCGTAATGATATCAATATGTATAACTATTATCCCATAAGGTTAGAAATCTCATTAGGGAAATCATTACATTACCCATCACATTTTTTTTGAAATACATTCGCCTATTTTCCCACCGTTATCCAAAAATATTAGAAGAGATAATATGAGAATTAATTAACTTACCAATGGCAATACAATAAACCTAAAAGAAATAAATTATTAAAAAAATTTATGTCTTGAATTATAGGCCACTAGGTATTAAAATTCATTATCAATGAATATGATTCCTATTAGGTTTTTTTGAATAATTTTTTTTTCATGACCTTCTTAATAGTTCATAAAAATATTTTTAATTTCCAAATAATTTCCCTTATGAGTGACAAACTAGGTGTACATTATGGATCATTTTCATATACTAGGTAACACAAGAGTACAGACTAGTGAGACATTTTTAGAGTTATTACCCACAAGTAAATATATGCAAGAACCACATCCACTCATATTATCCATATAAGGATGTAATTGCTAAGAAACCACTCTCTCTATACTTCACCAAGATTATAGGATATTATTTAATTCTTATTCTTATCCTTTGAAAAATTTCTTGGGTTATCAATAAAATATTCTCATATTAGTTTAAATTTATATGTAGCCCTTTCCTATAATAAAATCTATAGCATACCATTATCTTTACACATATTATTACATCATTTTTAATATAATTACACATTAATAAAAAGATTGTGATTATAAAGGCCTGGTGTATTTGTATGAGTAGGTATCAAAATAACTAAAATAAATCATCTTTAGTTTAATATCCGTCATGAGCTCCTAAATCCATTAAATCATCTAAATATGAATAGGATAACTCATTTATTACTTGAAACAAACGGTTGAGTTAAAAATCCCATTATTGAAATAATCCTCATATGTGATAATCTATTTTGGTTCATATATATATATCATGATTTGATAAAATAGAATGAATGTGAGTGATCAAAAGGAATATTAACATAAGAAATGTTTTATCATAAGATCACAGAGGCATAATAAATGGTAAAAAATAGATAAAAAGTCATAAACATGATTCAAATCTAACTATATATGCAATAAAACATGGTGGACATATTCCTATATGGGGTTAGGTTTACTCCCTAATCCAATACATGGAACCACATGAGACTAAAGACATTACCGAATGTATTTAAGCATTATATGGTAACACCAAACATATCATTTTCACGATCTATGAGTTTTACTTAATGTAAATCAATAATAATGAATAAACATAAGAAATACCCTTATAATGATAATGTGTTTTATAATAATGTCCCATATCATAATAAAAAGAAATTTTATAATTATTCCATTTGAGAGATGGATGTATGGAATTCATAAAACCATTAGAGGATGATAGAATAATCTTGGTACATTTGTGATAGATATATGTAATAAATTTAGAATAAATCCATAACATCAATGGTTATTGTCGTTGATTAATAGAAAAAATGTTAATGAATTCTTGAGGAAAATAAAAATTTCCACACTGATAATAAATTTTCAAAAAAATTTTACCTAAATATTAAAGAAATATATTTTAATAAAATTTACCATGATAATTTATAATGAATTTTTCAAATAGTTGACTAGACATAATGACATGTAATTTTTGACATGTCATGTATGCTAAAACAAATATTCCTTTAACATCTTTGTAAGAAGAGTCAAATGTACCATGTTCAGAAAGAAACCAGAATATTAAATTTAACATTGTTTTTATAAATCCATTATTGTGTAATAATAAGTTTAAACAATCATAAGATAATATAGAAACATTTTTGAAAATATATTTAGTAAACATGGATTCAGAAGAAATGGATTTTCAATTGAAAAGATATATGAAGTAAAAATTTCAAAAAAAATATTGTCAATCACATTAAGTTCCAAAGAGGTAAAAAAATATAATATTATATGAAAATTTCATGAATAACCATAGGAGAATAATATTAATGTCTTTTATTTGAAAATGACTAAATAATTTCCCATAATAGAAATTCACGAAGAACAATCCCGATTAAAATTACATTGAATGATAAAACCTTACATCGTTGGTAAGATTTGAATTATAACTTCCCATGAATAAAGTAGATGAATTGTAACTAAAAAATTAATTATTTATTAAGGATTCATGATATTAAATTTAAATGAAAATTTTAGTCACCATATAAAAACAATTTCTCATGTAAAAGAGCATGTGTCTCAATGATGGATGTTATGAGACGCGACTCTTACCTCGAGCCAACATTGTAACATGTGTTCCTTATATTCCTAAATAATAAATATATATTAATTATTTTATTCCTTAAGAAATATTTTCTTCTTTATTATTTGTTTTTTGGTTTTCCACTGTGAAATATTCAATTACATAACCAATTCATCTCACTTCAGATGATTT
Source organism: Viscum album (assembly GCA_963277665.1). Lineage (NCBI taxonomy): Eukaryota > Viridiplantae > Streptophyta > Magnoliopsida > Santalales > Viscaceae > Viscum > Viscum album. The sequence goes on from OY728131.1 coordinate 920,513,776, forward strand.
AACGATAAACCGTTATAATGTACAAAAATCACTTTCTTAAATTAACTAAGGTCAATGAGATTTTTATTTTATGATACCTATATTTTTAGTCATGATATAATTTTAATTTTTATATATAAATTACACTTTTAAAACCAACCATGATATATGGTTATGAAAAATCAACTACGTTACAATCACAGAGACGGTATGTCACAAGTATGCAAGAGTAACATTTCCATTTTTCTAGGCTAAAAATATTAATAAGGAAATAGTTATTTTATAATGGAATAATAATAATGATATCATAAATATCATATAATTTCTTTAAATTAACATAAATATTCAATCCATGTGATTTGGTAAAAAAACAAATCACAAACCATTCAGAGGTTGTAGTTTCTCGTACAACGAAACGACAATATCATTTATTAAATGGATTTTAAGGTAAAAAATTATATTATATATTACATTTCCATAAATCTTAAATATGAAATTACTATAATATATAAACATTAAATTAATCCATATCACTCCCATGTAAATCATCAATGAAAAATGCATCACATCACTTCACAATGCGGTGGTCTGTCTTACACAAGAGCAAAGTTATCGTATTCCCAATAGAATGGAATATAAGAAGGTGTATGTGATATTAAAATTATATAAATGTAATTATATCTTAAATAATATATATATATTAAATCCATAAATATATCTATATCTGAGATGTAGTGACAGAAAACGAATGACATCAGTTCGCGAGGTAGTAGTCCTCTATACACACGATCAACAGTTTCATTTCCCTTTTGAGGGAGGAGGATATAGTTGTAGGTATTGACCATAAAATAAGAAAATATCAATAAATTTATTATAATTTTGTTGTTATATCATAATTTTTTTAAAAAAATTATGTTTTTTAAGATGAACAAAAAAATGACCGGTTAAGGATGTTACATCATCTTTAGAAAATTTCCTTAGTTTTGATCCAAAATCCATCTTAGGATGCATTTATGATAAAACCAAGAATTATTGGATGGTATGGATTTTATGAATTAATTTGGTCATATATTTTCTAATCCAATGGGTTTTAGATGTGTGAATAATAGTAGAGAGGGGATAGAATTTTAAAAGTGGGTGAGAGGATAAATTTGTAATTTATCGAAAAAAAGAATTACACCCATGCTTCCACAAAACATGAGGATCCAAAATGACATATTTTATAAATTTATAATATTTATGGTCTTTATATTACCATTAAATAGGATTTTTAACATTTTTAGCTAATTTTTTATACTTATCTTTTTAATTTTAACACATTGTAAACCCTTTTCTACTTTATCTACAGTAAATAAATTTTACTATATTCACTATTAATTATGGTTAAAAATTATGCTGGAGTTAGAAAAAAAAATATAAATTTTTCTTATTAAAAATATATAATACATTATTCTAAATTCAACTCATAATTTAGTTTAAAATTAAACTTACAAATGTGTCAAAAAATATTTTTTCATTAAATGCGTTGTTCACAAGTGTATGATGATCTTATAATAACAATATTGAAAATAATAATAATTAAATTAAATTAAATATATATATATATTATAATTATTTAACCATATAAGTGATAATTCTTTAGATTAATAGTTTTTAGTGATGTTATGCGTTAAAAAGTTCTGAGTTATTTTGAAACTATTTATTATGGATGAATTCCATGACTAGAAGACCCAAATCTCATGGAAATAAAATTCAATATCCATGATGAAATGATTATTGTTTGACATGTGGTTGAAAGAATCAAGATATTCATTTTCTCCACGAGTTCAGAGTATAGTGTTTTTAATACAGTGTGTTGAAATTGAAGATTGATATTTTCCTCTATGTTTTATATTATATTTTACATACATAATAGTTTTTGGTAAGATTTTTTTTATCTTACTATAATATACATCTATGATACAGAATATATTTAATTCATTAAAGTAAACAGACAACTATAGAGTTATTGAATTGATGATTGAAGATGTTTTTCCAACTTTACTAGTATCTTGGAGTTTAATTAATTTTTTTAAAATTTATATATGTTCTCGTAAATTGATAAGATTACGTCATTTTAGATGATGGTCAAGAATAAAATTAAAGTTAATCTATACTGATATTTTTTAGAATCTATAGTAATGTTGATTTGAAAATAAATTGAGATTCCATTTTATTTTCATTAAATAGATCATAGAGAGATTTCTGGATGAATCTAGAAATGTAGTCGATAGATTTTATAAATTCTATTTTAATTTCTTTCATAAGAATATAAGTCTAAATGTGGAATTGTAAATTATGAATGATGAAAGTTACATGATGTGAATGAAAAATTCAATTCTAATTACGTGAGTTGATTTAAATGCAATGGTATAGGGAAATAAAAGTACAAAATACTGCTCTTGATAATGTTTGATACAAAAAAATTATTTGAGACTAATATGGATTAACTTAAAGTTACATGGAGACTGAAGGTATTACTGATGTTTTTTGAGTTTCGACTCCAAAATAATTCATGTTGTAAATTTTCTTATATCAATTAGACCATGATATAAATAATTAAGAATATTATAACAATTAGAGGCTATTTAAGTGGATTATTAGGATTTTAAAAATTTTCCAATATAATGATATAATGTTTAGTTAATTAGATTCCAATGTTTAGAAATTATCATCACTCAAAGGATTAAACTATCAAAAGTATGAAGAAAAAAATTGATGTTGAAATTTTGTATGTATAAGGAAAGCAATATTTCATAGTAAAAAACTCTAGAAGATCAGTATGAGATTTATATTTTTTTCAACAATCCCAACACAATAGTTGTTTATAGTATTTCTTTGATGGAGGTTGAACTAGAAGAGAATGTTGTTTGAATCTCATAAAAAATGAATATGAATATTCCCAGTAATTTCCCATAACATTTATGTGAATTAAAACTAATCATGATTATGATAATAGGAATGTCCAATATATAAATATCACTATGTTTGAGTCATTAATCAAGATCAAATTTTTGGACTCCTTTCAGAGATTTAGTGATAGATGTTTTAGAGGTTTGAGCAATGATATTATCTCAAATCATCATAGGAATTGACATAGTATGACTATTATTTTAATGATATTGAAGATATAGTTCATGAATATAAGAATTATTATTTTAATTATTCTTATATAAATATTGACTTTCTTTATATCTCAATTTTGATAAATTTGTATAGGATATGTAGAGAGTCGATAATGTTTGTTTTATAAGATTCACATCATATCTGAAGAAGTGGGGCGATTATAGAGAATATAATGTTAGTGGAGGCAACATCTAAATTTATACAGATCACTAATTTAAAAATCTAGATACTAATGTTATAATTTTTTATGTACAAGATAGTAAAATCATATAAATTTATGTTTTCATAATAAACTAATTTTATATATTTAGAATTCTCAGAAGAAGTTAAAATTTATTACCATAGTAATCAAGGGTAAAAGTGATCTAATTCATTTTTTGGTGATAGCAATTCAAGCTGAGTATAATTAGTATAAATATATTTTTATGAGATTTTTGTGGGGAAACACTATTTGGTAAAAAATTATACAATCTCATACAACACGTAATCATGTAATTGTATTATTTGAAATCAATGCAGTTGGTGAAATGAAAACCCAACAAGATGTAAGAACCCATATTAAGATCAGAATATCTTAGAACATGTATTCCTTGAAATTATATTACCTTATCATAAATGTCTGTATAGGTCATATAAATTCTTTGGGTGATTTAGTCTCTAAGAAGTCATCAAGGTAAATTTTAACATTAATGATAATTAAAATATTATAAAACTAATTCAACCCCCCTAACATTAGTGGTACACAATATATCTAGGAACATAATTACCCAAAATCAAACAAAATACCCCAATAAATTCCCCCATACACATTCCAATGACACATGTATATCAAAAATATCCACCATTTAAGTATTTAGACTCAATTTAATGGATAAAACACTAAAATTTGGGTAATTATTTCAAAATATATCATTAAACCTCTCATATAAGATTCATTTATCATAAATTTATTTAAAAAACTAATTTATTTTCTTAAATTATTATATTCAAATTGTATTTACATTCCCTTGATAAAAAACCTATGATAGATTACTCTTTCCCTACTATTGATCAATTTTCAGAAGTTATTACAATATTATTATGTATTTTAAGACACATGTCCTTGTGATTTCAACAATATTTAGTTCAAAATTGTTAAAAATAAATATTTAATATATCTATAAAAGAGTAGTACAATTCCTCTCTTTGTTATCTATGAATGTAAAATATTTATTATTTATCTTTTTGAAAACACTAAAAAACAAGTGTCACTTATATTAGATTTAAGTTACCTAAGTGAATTATATTATATTATTTTGGAGAATTCCATTATTTTTATTTTAAAATTATTTAAATATATATGTATAATACAAATAATAAAATGATGATATTTTTAAGATTATATAAGTGATGTAAATTAATTATAATAAGAAAATTAATGATATTTCATCATGATTTGTTATAGATTCAAAAACATGCTTATGATGGACGATTCATTGAATTTAAATGAACAACTAAAATATTATACATTCTCACATGTGGAATGAAATTAGAACAGTATAATGAAACATAATTAGCTTATTGAATTAGTAGACAATGTCTATATACTATTTTCTCAACATCAATTTAGTATTTTAATTATGAACCAATCTACCAAAAAACAACTCATTAATGTATAAGTAATCATTTTAATTAATAATATATTATAATAAATTAATTAAAATAAGTATTATTAATTATATAACTGTAAGAGGGTTTTAAAAAGAAATTAATAAGTATAATCATTTTGTTCAAAAAGTATGAGGACACACTAAGAGATTCTGGATTCAAGTAAGGGGTATTATGCATATCCTCTTTCAAACCATATATTGTTACTCTATTATATATTATCCATTCAATGTCTCATCTAAAGTGATTATCATTTATATAATAATGTTTTAATTTTATCTTTTTAATATTAATTTCAACCATTCCTTCTTAATTTATATATAGTTTTCATTTCATATTTTTGATATGGTGTTTATCCATGAACTTTTTCCTCTTGTGGTTACTTTTTCTGTCACCCTCTACCTATACCTATATTTTTTAAATCATATAATATAATCTATTTATGTTATTTATAATTCATTTTATTTAATTTTTCACTATATATTAATTCCTTTATGATTACCCTTGTTTTAATTTTCTAGGTAAAAACATATGATATTTAAACAAGAATATTTTCTATATTCTTATCATATATGAAATTTTTATTCTAGTTTATATGTATTTCAATTAAATATTAAATTATTACTTAATTTTAATTATAACATAATTATATAAATTTTTATTTTTCCATCTTCTTGACTAATTGTTTAGAATTAAACAATTACTATATTTCTTTTACAATATCAGTAAATATTTTCGAAACTATTTTATTAGTTTCTCATCCATTTTCCACTCTACTCTTATAAATATTTGTTTTTTAGGGAATAATTTAACTTTATTTTTAAATTATTATTCTTTTTTAAAAAATAAATAATATTTTTAAAACCAATATTTATATTCTTGAGCTTTCTAGAAAATTTCATTTTTCATGTTTATATAAACATTGTGTGAAGACAAAATAAATTTTTTCTAAAATATTTTTTAATTACATAAATTTATCTGAAATATTTTTATATATGGAAATGAATAGTGATATTATTATATTATATAATTTAATATGTGGAATTTCATATAATGACGTCTTTTTTATAACCATTAACAATGTCAAAATATTACTTGATTCATTTTCTAAAATCTTATTTATATACAGAGTATAGGAAATGAATCTCAATGAGAATAATAATCCATAATTTTCTTTTTATTTCAATATGATATATTTTTAATATACAATAATTTTCTTCTAATAAATTTCCACTATGAATCCATATAATTCCCTCATTTAATTTAATGGTGTTTACCTAGATATCTAAAACATTAAATTTAATTTGAAAAAATTATTAACATAACCTTATATCCCATAATTCAAAATTACAAATAACATATGATTCATTATTCTTATTAAATAGTATTTAATAAAATTAATAATTATTTTATTTTTACAATTTTATTTCCTTGGTTTTTCATGATATTTTTTCGATAGATATATGATTTTTTGATATTCTTGTGGAAGACAAATGTATAGATGTATTATTTGGTTATGATTTGGGCTAATATTGATATACTTATAAATTATTGGTCAAAATTTTATGTCATAAGAGTTTGTTATGATACGGTACATGATTGTTTAGTAAGATCCACTATGTTTTATAACCATGTTGGTTATCCCAATCCACTATGATATGAAGGATATGTGTTTAATCATACATATGTTTTATAGAAATAAGTGGTTATAATAGTCATATGAAATAAATACCTTGGAAGTAAAACATTACATATTAATATTATAACTAATACAGATTTATATTTCATTTTCTAATGTCACTCTGCAATTTTAATAAATATCACCATGTGTCATTATTAGTGTACTATAATTTCACATGATTATGTCGTGGTATGTGTTATACATTCACGGTTCTATATGTATATTCCATGTTTTTTTATTATGATATTTTTATTAATATTACTTCATAGGTTTATATATTTGTAGAGGTTATAATGTTTAATATTTGATTTTAAAGTAAATTATTTCATGTTTCATCACATTACCTTTTCAAAATTGAGTTTTTAATGAAACTGTAAAATCGTTTTTATACAAAAAAATAAAATTGTTTTCTAAAAACCCCATTATAGTTTTTCATGAATTTTCTATTATAAAATAAAGGATTTATTTTTTGGATGTGATTATTCATGAATAACCATATAAATTCTATTATAAAATACTATTTTTGGGTAATTTATCTTTTTCATTTTTCATTTTTCATTTTTTATGTCCATAATGGGGATTCCATCTATATAAGTTAAGAAACCTATTTTTATTTCCCTAAGATATTAATGATGTGATAAATGATTTCTTTCAAATAGAATCATATTCAGATATAACTGAGGTATGAGGACATATATTGGTCATTAATGAATTGTTAAATTATTATATATATTGAGATAAAAATGGTATATGAGATAATTATGATAATAATAATGTTACATAGGATGGTTTTCCAAAGCTGAATGGTATACAGGGGGTTAATCCAAAGACTATTGGTAAACATGATTATCATCCAAAGATTGAGAAGGTTATATGATTCCATAAATCATTTCACTTGGAGGATATATTATTTGATTACTCCAATACCATTTAGGGTAAACATTTGGTATATCCAAGCATAAGGGTAAAATGGTGGTAAGTCTAATCCCATGATTTCATATAGGTCTTTATCCCAGACATAATTTTGGACGAAATTTCTTGGATTGTATTCTTAAAATATGATTTTTCTTTTTATTTTTAATGGCACACTAATATTTTATAATATTATTCTTAAATTATGTGTAAGATCACTTATTTTACCAAGTGTGTTACACTACACATTTTTAAATGATCCCTTTAAATTTAATCAACTAATTTGTTCGTAGATGGGTTAAATTGATGCAGTTATTGAGAAGGGAAATAGAACAGAAAAGTGAATATGCCTAAAAGAACTAATTTATTTTTTGAATGTGTATTCATGACATGAAATGTTAGAGGAACACTGTAGGAAATTATTTCAAGGAGTAAAAAGATTTACTAGGAAAAATTAGTAATTAATGTGGGATTTCATTGATGACATGAACTTTTTTGGGGATTTTTAGTTGAGACAACATGTTTTTTTGTATATGATAACTTTAATATTCACGGAAAGAAAGTAAAATTCATATTGTGAATGAGGTTGTGTCTAACAAATTTATTAACACGTTTTCCTTGTATTTATCCTAATTCTCACTATCATTTAACATGATATTTATCTCTTCTAAATGAAACTTTGGTAGTTCTCGTCTATAAAAAGGTAGATTCAACTAGATCATATTGTTACAGACCTATAGATTGAGGGTAAGACTCTCAGTTATTCTTCCCATTATTATTTTCCTAGTTCTCCCCTTGGGAAAATAGTAGTCTAGGACTTTGAAACCAGGATCTTAGATTAAATATTTGTATTGATAGATTTTACTGGTCTTCATTGAGTCAAAAGATGGAGAAACTTAGGTTTACCTTGGTTATTGAATAATTTATCCTTCTTCTTTTATTTTGAGGTGGGTGGCCTATAATAACTCCCTAAAAATTATTTTTGATTTCTATATTATCCACAATATATCAAATCACATCAATGCATCATGAACAATATGAAAACCAATTATAAATCCACAACATCATGGAAAGTATAGAAATAAACATCCGATAAACACCATTGGGTCTGTGGGCATTAAGACATGGACATATAGCCACCTGAGGTGTGTTTGAACCATTTAATCTAGGATGTAACTAGAATACATTAAACCTATATCCCCATGATTAATTAGAAATATTTTATTCTATGTATTAATAAAGTTAATTTTTTTTAATGTGAATTGAGAAAATATCTTAACATGTATTTAAGCTAACATGGTAATCATGGTTGATTGTTTGAGTATAAATTAAATGGCATAAAACATTTATATTTACATGTAATTGGTATTAGTATAATATAATTTCCAAAGAGGAATATGATGATATTTGAAGTGGATCATTTTTATAAATGATAAGTAAAATCGAAATAGTTATATTTAATGTGATAATTTTTATCTTGGTTTAAATTAATTTTTATTAAATTTGGATTTTGGCATGAAATTGGTAAATGAATGAAATGCAATTATGTTTGGTTAATAGATGATTTGACCAATATGGATTTCATGAACATGTTTGTCTTGTTGTTTTTTGGGAGTTATAAATATATTTCTTGGTTTTTTGTCTTTTTTTTACTCATGGGATATATAATGCCTATGGATACGATATTAGAATGTAAATCATATTCATTCACTGATGATATTTTTTTGGTTAATATGGTGTTCATTCCTAGATAAAATTACAAGTTGGGAATGTCATTCCTTGATATATTAAATAATATTTTAAATAAATAATTCCTTCCCTGATGTAATTATAGGTGGGACATGGAATTACCTCTTGGATTAAACTATAGGTATGTCATGGTGTTCATTCCTTAATGAAATTATAGGTTGTGTATGACATTAATTCATGGAATAAATTATTGATTTGAAATTCAATTTCTTCTAGGATGAGATTACGAGTCATTCATGGAATTGCATATAGTTACTTCACTATGATAAAAAGATATTGACATTCAACATTATATCAAAGAAGGATTGGTTCTCCCAAATTCTCAACCTAGAACTTGAGGGTCAAATTTCATTCCATGTTATGTATTAATTTCTAAAATAATGCTCCAATTTGTTATAATGTTTCATACACTATATATTCAGACATAACTATTTAGATCTTATGTGTGTCATCCTACTGAGTTTTTCTCACACCTTGTTCATGCAATATTTAGTACGTGGGATGATTTCTTGGATAAAGTTATGGAAAAGGGAAAGGGACCATATACTTGATAGTTTTTTTTATGAATGACATTCGAGTATGGAGATAATATAATGAAAGGGGTTCCGGACTATAATTTATAGTCTTTTAAGATTACTTATGTGACTTTATGTACATCATTTAGTTCATCATACATTATGAAATTCCATGATTTATTATTTCTTTTTTGATTTTTTTATTTATAGCTATCTTGTATGTGTTTCTTGTGACTAGGTGTATGTTATATTGATTTAATAATTTATATCTAATTAAAATATAATAATGAAACACTATTCTAGAGATAATAGTCTCCCCACAATCTTTCTTCTATCCCTACTTCTAGTCAACAACCAATGCAATCTAGGGAGTCCCGCCTTAGGTTTATTAGTGACCCGACTTAATCATCTAAGGATGCACCATGCTGGGGATGTAAAAATTTTGTTTTAGTGTTTGGATTTTATATTTCAGTACTATTTAAAAACGGTACCCTGAATTCTAGGATGTTTCAAAGATTGGTAATGTTATTGGGGATGGGATTATTTGATCCATGTGAGGGGGGAATTGTAGTACCCCAGGATGGGGTTATTGTACTTGTTGTTCACTTATTATATTTTTGATATAATTTCACCATTCAAAATTATCAAATTATGTGATGTTAATTTTCATTGAGATTTTACTCATTTTTTGTTTGGAATTAGATGAGTATCCATGCATCATGGTAGGGAAATAAGGATATATGATGACATGAACTAACCATGCTACAAATATATTAATTGAATGTGCGATATTTTCTTACCAAATATATGAAATGTGATTCCATTTTTTTATTTAATAAAATATAATTAATGGAATTGTTATGGTATTACAATTAACACATTTATCTTATTATAGAGTAACCTTGATCTTGTGAATCTATGTTGTTTTTTCACCTTTTGATGTAGAACATCTTGTGTATCCTAATATATATGGATTGTGTGGGAGTTTTTTAGAGAAAATACATCTGAACAATATTATACATGAGTTTAAAGATGGTGTTAATGAGCATTATGATAACACAATAAAGAAGGAACATCCTGTATTTTTAGGGAACCAGATTGGGGATCATATTCTTAATAGTTTCCTAATTTTGATGCGATCCATGGAGAGGAAAAATTATTTCAATGGACCATTAATTTTTGACTTAGAAAGAGGGTTTTATCTTCCACAACCTCTTATGTTCACTAGGGAGAGAGGCCTGTGGGAAGCTTAGTTCTAGATCAAGGTAGTCTAGATAGTCATTACGAACCTTGAGACACACATGGACATGAGGTTGAATCATTCTACTTGTATATAATGAGGACCATACAAGAACTAGTATGATGTCCTAAATCAATCATGGTTGGAATATAACCAAATATAGAAGTAAATAAAGGTAAACTTCTTAAGAAACTTATATATAGAATTGCTATGTGGTGTGGGGGATTTTGAGTTAATGAAACTGATATAAGAGAGTATGGTAATTGTGAGATTTATTGAATTCATAACTGAATTGTACCATTTTTCTCCATCCTTGGTTTCTAATGAGACAACCATGGTAAATTTTTAATAGAATGGGATTTATTAGGAGAAAATATCAAAGCTGAATGTATTTCACCAATGAAACTTCATAGATTTGATGCATCAGTCTCTCATCATGGAAGAAAACCTAATGTAGGCCTTGATACACTACCATAATGTATCAATAGAAAAATAAAAGGGCATATATTTACCTAGAAATAGGAATTGATTCAATAGTTTATTTAGGTGTAGTTGAGGGTACTACAACATAGGGAGTGGGAATCCATCTTAGGACCATGGCCCGGTTTAGTGTTATTAGGGTAGAATAGATACACACATGCTAAAAATGTATCCTTACCCCATATTAGATTGTCATTATTTCAGTAGGTTGGTCCATCTAAAAATGATGAATTGGATCCATATGAGGTAGAGTGGTGACAAAGGACTGGGGAAGGCACCAAATTCTAGGAAGGGATCAACCATTCTTCAACAGAAGGGTAGATGGAGTTTCACTAGAATTGTAATATAAGTTTGGAGACATGATACATAAACCTAGGATCATTACAACTATCCCGATGGATCGTCATGGGGATTTCATACTACATCCCATAGAATATAGATTATTTAGCATCATGTTATACGTTCTACTCTAACCTTGTTAAATATATAACCTTATGCATTCAGAGGATTCACTCTTTTGTCATATACAATTTCCTTTGTATTGTTTGATAAAGAAACATCACATTTTTTTGTCTTCTCAATTTGAAAATACTTTGAGTTTTGTTATATAGATCTTTTATGGTGTTAGGATCATCAACACATGGTTCTGCATACAATAAGTAGGTATTAGATGATGTATGACGTGTTCTCATAAAATTAGAGTCTTTTGTTTATTTTTGGAGATTTTCTTGTTATATATGTCCTGATTATATCAGATACAAAGTATGGATATGATATTTATGTGACAGGAACATATCAATTGTTATTGGGGGATAGTTAATTTTTCAACTTCATTGATGTTAGTTATACCAATTAGCAAGAATGGGGTCTATATGCATGTTATAAAAGAAAAATGTTGTGATGATTGGATATTATGATTACTCTGATAGTTTGAATTTTTACAGATGATGGTGGGATGAAGGAGGGTACTTTTCTTCCAGTAATGGGTTGTTTTCAGGATGAATTTTCTATAGAGTTATATATCTTACCACCTAAGATAGATATCGAGTTCATAATCAAGTTTGTGAAAAGATACAAACTAGTTTAAATACAACCATTTAGGATGGAACTAAAAAAATCATTGAGATATAAATGTTTTGTTCGATGATTTAAAATTTTAGGGTTTCATACTCCCTAGAACTTAAAAATGGGGTTCTCCTATACTACTTAGCATGATTAAGGATCATACATTATAATACATATTTATGTGTTATCAGAGAATAAAATAATTGATGTTCAATAACCAATATGCCCTTTCATACATCAATGATCTCTTGAATTTGTTTATAAATTCATTGATTTTCACCATGATCAACTTTAGTTCAAGGTATAATCAGTTATCGATGAGACTATTAGACAAATAATAGATATAATTTAAGATTAGATATATCTTATAATTTTTTTGGTGGTTATATTTTTTCAAATTAAAACACTTACAATAATCATGGCCATGATGGATTATATTTTAAATCTATTCATGGATCATTTTTTCTATTTTCCATTGAATAAATATTGATGTAGTCCCAATATATAGACAATCAAACCCAAAATCATGATATCGTCCTGACTACACTAAGAGAGCATTAGCACTATATGAAGCAATAAAAATGTCATTTATTAATTGACATAGTATACTTCATATTTCATGTTATCTTATATTTTTCAGTGTTATTAGACCCAGAAAAGGTTACATCCATGGTATCATAGGTGTGGCAAAGAAATGCCTTCTTGATTTAGAGGATTATGGGACTAGTAGAATATAATGACTGTTTCACTTAGAAATTCTCACATCACTAAGCAATGATGTTCTGTAAATAGGGTGATTTTTTTACACAAATTAGTATAAGAGGGGATTTTAGAGTTAAAGAGACGATTGGACTCAGTATCAATCCCCATATAACCTAATTCGGGTGAAGAATATACTGTGTACTTTGATATATACAGAGCTTGACTCTGAGTAGTAAAATGGTGGAGGATCATTTTTATTCTTTTGTATTTAAGAAGTTGAGAATAATTCAAATGAATTATCATACACTTTATCTAGAGTTGGATGGGATTGTATACGTCCCGATATACTAGCATCATTATCTTTAGTGTGAGAATTTGGTGGTGTACAAGGGTCATAACATCATTAATAACATATTTTTTAATCTGAAACTAAACCATGGATAAAGTATGTCGGTCTTGTATACTTATTCTATTCACTTAATTTTGGATTACACTCTATGAAAAGGAATTTTTTTTCTTATTAGATTAGCCAAAAGATACAAACATGGGATGTGTGGGATAATTTTGATGAGTGGTAGCTGACAGAACTCTATAAAAACCTGAAACTAGATGTTCAAGATTCACAAACATGGGAAATTTAAACACAAACAGCTTTTATACCCATTATCCTTCTGTGGGTTTTGAGTGATATATTATATGATATGGAGGATCTAGTGTTGTGTGATAGCTTATATTGTGGTGAGAAACTATCAGGATGGTCTCTTAACTATGGTGATGTTATTTTTATCCACAAATGAGTATGAGTTTATATGATCTTGTGAGAGGAGATAATGATGAAGTCATATTCGTATAAATCGGTGGAATATTCTAGTTTCCCAAAGAAATATCCTGATATCTATTGGATGTAGATATAGTATTCGATGAAGAAGGGGGTAGCAGGCTACATGGATAGATGTTTCACCTATCATCATGTGAATATGAAGCATATTATTCATGTTGGGTTATCACAACCTTTTCTAAATTATGAATGGAATTGGGATGATTTCACCATTGGAATCATGTAAGGATTATCTAGGAAATCTCAGAAGAAAGATGAAATTAAGCTAATTATGATTCAATCTAAAAAGGTAGAAAACATCAAGCCTATCTAAGAGATCCTCATCACAGATGATGTGGTTAGTATAAAAAATAGTATATTGTTCTATTTCAAGGGATTTTGGGGACTATCATTTCTGATATAGATAGTCATTTTTTCATGATTCCATCAAGGACATTCTAACATTTTTTATTAAACAATATTCCTTGTACAACCCAAAATCCTTAGATTGATGTCCAATATGAGAAGATGATTCAAATAATATGGGATATGTGGAATAATTTTGTTTTGGATATAAATAATTCTTGGGTGACGAATCTAGAACTCATAGAGCTTTGGTAAAATAACAGAATCCATGAATCAATAAAAATTACTCCTTTTGAGGTACTAAATGGATGGCAATGATGTTATCAATTTTTCTAGTTAGAAAAAGTTGTGAAAAATCTTGTTAGACTAAGAATTATGCATGAGATGTTTAAAAAGGTTCAGATGATCATAAAGTTGAGGGAGACCACACATAGTAGTTAGAAATAATATGATGACCAATAGATACAACCACTAGTTTTTTTAGGTCAAGCATTTATAATTTCATAAAATGTTTCATAGGTTTGTTTAACGTCGTATCTGGAAATAGGGGAAGCTATCACTTTGGTTTTTTTGTACGTTTGATATAGTAGATAGGGTGAGTATAGTGGCATAACTTTTGGCCATTCTATAATGATACAGTTCTATGTAATACGTGTTTTACGTTTCACAAAAATAAAGATATCACCTTGAATATTACCATGTGATAGATGTTGATGATGATTAACTAGATTTCAATGCATCCTTTGAGGAGCATTTAATCAATATTGTGGACCACAGTGAGAAGAATCTTCATAGAAAGACCATGCCACTAATGAATGTGTGGTGGTAGAATGATCAACTATAAAAGGATCCTAGGATATGCATTATAATATGGGGGAGTAGTGTGTAACAACCCAGGTACCCATAAAATAATTTTTTCATATTCATTAGTCATCTTTAATTAAAAAGTAAAAGTCATTTAAAATATGTTGGGTACAAAATAGTTGTATTTAATATATGGTTATATTTAAAAAAATAATTTTAAAATTATGTATTTTTAATTAAAAAAACTAATTCAATTTTTGGATTCATCAAGTCAAAACAATCTTAGTTTAAATTTTAAATTTTCTTTGAAAGGATAAATTTTTCAGTGAATAGTGTAAAATTCCGATTTTTTGTAGAAATATATTTTATTTTCCATAAATTAAGAAATATAAAAGACCCCATTAAAAAATGGTTTCAAGTTACATATATATTTTTTAGTTATATTTCACCCACTTTTAGATTATTTTATTTTTTAGTTTAAAAAAGGGATTTATTTAATAACAGTTCTAAAATATACAAGGTTTATACTTTTTAATTAGTTAAAATAATCCCTAATGGAAAAAATTTTAAATGGAATATATAGATTATATATCATTAAAATTTAATTTAGTTTCAGATAATTGAATTTTTATTCATAGAGTTAATATTAAATCATTTTTTTTGAAAGTACACTTCTTGATAACCTAATTTTTCATTGCCTTTATAGGTTTTGTATTAAATCTAAAATTTTTAATTATGTGAAATGAATTTTGTGGAATGGATTTTTTCAGAAGGTATAAATAATTTTTTAAGGTATATTTTATTTCTTATGAATAAAAAACATGACATGTTAAAAAAATATTAACCACATTATACCGTAAATAATGCAATGGTTGAAAGATAAAATGTAAAATCCTAAATTAAAAAAAACATAAACATGAATGGGTGTTTGAGGTATTTTTCGAACATATACGGCCTGTAAAATATTAATTATCCATTAATTATTTTGGATTAACTCCACCCATTTTTTCGTTTTAAATATAAAATAATAGTTATTTAATAATTTAAAACCTCTCCTAACTTTTAAAAACCACTTTTCTCCACCCATTTTCTAATCACAATCCTTAAAGGTATTAAAATATATTCCAAAACATTTTCTCCCAACTCTCCCCACGTCAAAGTTTCGATGGAATCACCAAAACACAACTTCTAGTATCCTTTAGGGGTTAGTCAAGATAAAAATATTTAAGAGGTAACTTTCTCAAAAAAAACCTCTGTTAATTTCATTTATTTATCTACCTTCCCCTCACCTAATTTATGCATCAAGGAATAATGACTCCATTATCATGTATATACTATAATTTTAAATTTCTAATGGTATATCTTATATCCACCTCTTTTATTATCTTTCTTCTTCAATGAAGTAATACCATTGTCGAAATTATTAAGGTTAATCATATCCGTGGATAATGAGTTCTTATTTTCTATTATAGACTTAAAGTCTAGTCATACAAAATTATTCTAGCCCAATAAGATTTTAATAAGTATAATATAACTTTTTTAATTTTTTTAAATAATATATATACAAAATATTAAATAAAATGAAACTACTTTGTGATGGATAAAAAAATGCCAAATTAAACTAAACATTTATCATTAACATTTTATCAAATAAATTGTCCTCATGTAAGAAAGAAAAATAATATATATTAACATTTAAACATATATAATTGGATGAAAAAATTTAATTTCTATTCTGGTGTTATATTTTTATTAGAAAAAAATCCATAATTATAGACAAATGAACTGGTTATGAAACCATGAACTGAACACAAATGAAATAATGAAAATAATGAAGTATTATTGATAAAAAATGTGGTAATATGTTATTTATAGATCATTTAATTTATTATAAATATTAATATAGTTCTATAATAAATTTATAACATCATTTAAACCGTTATATAGGATGTTTGATCATGATTTAAGGAATTATAATCTGAGGTAATGGTTTATTTGACCCAGTTTTTATTATTTGGGTTAACCACCTACTTAACTGATTATGTGTGAAAAGATATTTTATTATATTATGTTTTATTTAGATTTTTTTATTTTTATTTTTATAGAATGAAAATTATCAATACAATGATTAATTTCCACTTCAATGATATAACATTTATAAAGTATTTTCCTTTAAAAATTTCATTTAATTTTTTTTAAAAAAAACTAAAAAGGAATGTTTTTCCATATATAGAATGAATGGGATTTCCAGCCTTCATGTCAAATTAAAAATTATAATCATACTATTCAAGTAAATATGGTTACATTAATTGAAATTTTTTTCCCTTATACATACACAACTTTTCAAAAGATCTATTTTAATTTAGAAAGATTGTTTTCATCAAAGAGTACTTTATGTTGCAACCATTCATGATATATTATTAGGATATGGTTCATCTGCATTGTCTATGATGAAGGGTTGGTCCATTATAAATTAATTATGGGTGGTTATATGATAAACCAAGGATGGTTGGGTATATTATTAACCAATGATGGGTGGTTCTATGATAAACCAAGGTTTGGTGGAGACATTATAACCTTTAATGCATGGGGTAATCCAAAGTTGGTGGTTGTGGATATTGGTTACTACTTTTGTTAAAGTGATATGTAAAATGATGTCCAAATTCACCTACTTATATTTTTTATGCATTATTATGAGAATTCATGACACTAATTGATTTTTAATAGGTAAGATAATGATGTTATTGAAATGTTGATTCCCTTTTTTTGAGTGAAATGTTTTTTAGAAAAATGTATTTGTGGGTTTTCAATAGATATATAGTTTCCATTTATTTTATTTCCTTTACTATTATTTTGTGTTCAGGCCATGTTTCAATTTTTTTTCCAAATGATTTATTGGATAATTGAGGCAAGGATGAGGTCAAGGAGAAAATTTTAAAGATTGATCATGAAAAAATTCATGTTTTATATTTTAGACTTTTTTATGCTAAAAAATTAATACTAGGTATAAGTGTTCACTTGTAATGTCTGTGTTCAATATGTAATAGTTTTTCACAATTATCTAAAACTCTAAACTGTAAATATTCTTCGGAATTTAATAATGTGAGTTCTAGTTTGAAATAACTCGAATGTGTAACTTTTATGGTTGGTTCTTTACAGTTGGTATCTGAGAGACGATTTAGATAACCATATAGGTTAGTATATTATTAATAAAATAAACTTAAATTATTTTTACATTATGGTTCGGTAGAAATGATATAGAATTTAATGGTTAACATGTCAGTTTTTCTAATATATTTTTGTTCAGAATGTTTTTCCATAGAGGAAATAAGGTAGTTATAATGGGAAGGCATTGAGAGGAACAAAACCATCCAAATTAGCTTCCTAACATGGTGGGAATTGGGATAGGGAAGTTTCCTATATTGATGGATCAATTGAAAAAATCTATTAATTGTGGTGGCATCTACGCAATGGAGCACACAAATAAAAAACATAGGAATATTTAATAAGTGGTTCATTTTATAAGGAAACAACCTCCAGGTTTTAGAGGAACCTTAGATATACTGGTTTCTAAAGGATGGATAAGATCTGTATAAAATATATTCAATGTCCTGGTAAGATTTTAATTTCAAAAGCTAACGCTATATATTTACCATTTTGAAGATGAAGTCGACCAATGGTGGTCTGTAGTTAATAATATCATAACAAAGATTATCTTGATGTTATGGAATGAGGTTATTTTTAGAGTCTTCTAATAGATATGTATTTTCCTAAGAAAAAATTTAATAATAATGAAGGATTAATTCATGTAACTAAGGTATAGAGATGAGTATTTTGTAGTTTTTTATGAATCCAAATTTTCTAGACTATCCAGTAATGTTCTGTATTTTTTTAGGACACTGATAGTGAAATTAATAGATTTTACTCTGGTTAGAAACAAAATAAATTAAGATCATTAGACTAAAAACAATTTAAAATCTATGATTTTTTTTTCATTATGTTGTAAAAGATGATATGGTTTTTTATGAAATTTATGTCTCTTGTGATGTTAAGAATAAGAAGTGGTCAAGTTGGCAGAACATGTGGAATAATTCATCAATGAAATTTAGAGGTAAGAAAATCAAATTTCCTTCTTGTGAAAAGTGTAGTAAGAAGCATCATAGGTAATATCTCTAAAAAACTAGGAAATGATTTAAATGTTAAATTATTGGTCACATGGATCATGACTAAATGGGAAATGACTAGAAAAATAATGAAAATGTAATAGTAAGATGAATTAATCTCAATGAGTTTGGATATTATGATAGCATGTGTCTAATGTTAGTCACTCATAGGTAAATCTGCAATATCAAAAATATAAGGGTGTGTAAAAATTATTTTATATTATTATAAATTATGTTTTTATGTTAGATGAATTTATTACAGGTATGTTTCTTATTTATTCATATTATTCCAACAAACTTTTTTATTTTGGGTCTTCAGATTCAGTCATTTATAATAAAATTGAAAGAATATTGGTAATAACACATAAAAAAACATTGATAGAAATTTTGGGGAAAAATTTTGGTGTAAGTATTAAAGAAACCAATATTTATAATAATATTAAAATTATTATCTTTAAAAGTTCTTTCGTACAAAATTTTTGGCCTTCTAATTTTTTATTTTGATATTTTATTATGTATGGATTGGATTTTAGTATATCAAGATAAGATATATTATTGAGATAAGAAGTTCTTTTTCAAGGAATTAATACCTTTAATAACCTACATAGAAGTAGATAAATTTATTATAAATTTCATTTTATTTTACTTACCACATGTCGTTAAAAAAATATTCATTTTTATTTGTGATGTGTTAATAGTGAATGAATTCATGGATGTTTTCTAGATTGATTTCCTTGTGTTATTTATGATCAGGGGGTTGTGTTTACTTTTGATTTAGTCCTAATTGATAAACCTATTTCAAAACCCTTACTAAATGGCACAAGTAGAACATTTTTAACTAAACACTAAATTACAATAGTTTCTAGATTATGGCTTTATTTGACATAGCAATTCACCATGGGTTTCTCTTGTTATTTTGTTAAAAATAAATATGGTTACATGAGACTTTTTTTATTATAGATATTTTAGTAACATCACTATTAATAAAAAGAACCATTTTCTCATATTTATGATTTCATTGGTCATTTCTAGGGAGTGTAGTACTTCTCCAAGATTGATCTCATACCGAGATACGATTAGTTAAAAATAAAGGAGGCTGATATTCCAATGACTATATTTTGGACTAGATATGGGAATTATAATTTTTTAGTTATTCCCTTTGGTTGAAAAATTCCCCTATCATATTTAAGGATCATAGTAATAGAGTCATAATTGAATAATTTTATATGATTATGGTTTTTTAAATGATGGTGTTTTGATTTATTCAAAATTTTGTGAGGATCTTGGAAAACATCTATGTATTGTTTTTTAACCCATAAAAGAAACTAAGTTTAATGACAAAATTATAAAATGAGATTTTTGGTTGAAATATATTTCTTTTAATGGGAACATTATAACAGTATATGGAATTAAATTTTATCCTTTCAAGAAAAGTGATAGATAAATGGACAAGACCCATAAATGATACTAAGATTATACATTTTCTTGTATTTTTATGCTATTACTGGTGGTTTGTTGATTGATTTTCATGGTTATTTGTCCCAATAACTATGTTAACATAATGAAGGAGTTAAATCTATCTTGAAAAAAATAATTAGATGATTTTTTTCAAGATATAAAAATAAGATTTGTAAATGATCTATTTTTTCGTACACTCAAGAAATGGTGTTTTTTTATTTATAAGAATGATTCATTGAAGGAACATTATTTATTTTTGATGCATAATGATTTGGTAATTTCTTGTGATTCATGATAATTTAAAATTATTTAAAAAAATTATCCTACATGTGATTGTGAATTATATACTACGATTTTTATTTAAAAATTTGAAGCCAATATTTATATCGAGTAAATCTCAAAATATATAATAATCATAAAAGTTTAAAGTATATAATTACATAGAATGAATTGATTATAATGCGGAGAATATGGTTGAAGAAATTATGCATTATATTGCATGATCAATTACTATTCTAGATGAGAAAGCAATGTGGATAATATCATGAGTCCAAGACATCATGCATCATTAACCATGTTCTATTTGGAACATGGTAATTTGGTTAATGACATGATGAATTTTGGTTTAGAAGTTCTGGATGCATGGAAATCCACTATCTTGTTTCAAATATCAGTTCAATCATCTTTGTCATACAGAATTAATAAATCATAGAAGGAATACTATGAGTTACTAAAAATAATATAGTTGGTTTAAAAGTGTATGGTTCCAAAATTATATGTTGATAAATAATGTGTTTTGAGATTTGGGAAGAGATTATGTGTTCCTTTTGATTTTTAGTTGAATATGGGGTTGCTAAATTATGCTTATAGTTCCTTAATTTATGTTCATCTTAGAAGCATTGGGATGTACAGAGACACTCAAGGGTATTACTGGTGGGATGAAATGAAAAGATATATTTCTAAATCTATCATGAAATATTTGCATTTTCAATAGGTTATAGTAGAAAAAAATTACCAAATGGGATTCTTTATCATTTTTCAGTGCTAGAGTGGAAACATGAAAATATATCCATGGATTTCATAGTGAGATTGATAATCAAATCTCAAGGTAACACCATGATTTGGGTTATTATTGATTAACATACTAAATCTGCACACTTACTTACCATTCAAGATACTCTATCATTAGATCATCTTTATCAACATTATATAAATTAAATAGCTAGGTTACATGGATTTCCTCTCTCTATTATATTTGACTGTGATCCCAAGTTCACATATAATTTTTGTAAAGTCCTTTAAAAATCAATGGGAAATGAATTAAATTTTAGCACAACCATTAATTTTCAATCTGATCTAGAGTTTTAATGAACAATTTAGAACATGGAAGACATGATATTTTCATATTCCATGGACTTCCAGGGATGTTGGGATCAACATATTTCATTGGTTGAGTATTATTATAATAACAATTTTCAATCGAGCATACAAATGGAAATTTTTGAGACATTATAAGGAATGTGGTGTTGAACACCACCTATTTGGGATAAAGTAAGAGAAATAAATTTTGAGAGCATAGTTGGTAGATGAAACAATTCATAAGATGAAGATAACCTAACAACAAATGAATTCAACTCAGACAAGGAAGAAACGCTTTGCGGATAACTGGAGGAAAGATCGTTTATTTGATGTAGGTGATCATTTTTTTCTTAAAATACCTCCATGGAAAAGTGTTACTCATTTAGGAAAGGATGGAATGTTATGTACATAATTTATTAGACCATAGGAAATTATTGATTACTTTGGATGACTGACCAACCTTTTGGATTTTTCTATGATCTTACCCTAGGTACACATTATTTATCATGTTTTGATGTTAAGAAAATATATGTTGGATTCATTACATATTTTGATCCAATAAGTAGTTCAATTGAAATAAAAACATTCTAATGAGGGTTGTCCTATTAATATTCATTTAAGGAGATATCAATTATTTCGAATCCAGGTAATTCACTATGTTATGGTTTTGTGGAGAAAGAATATGGTTGAAGAAGAAACATGGGAATCTGAAAATAATATCAGGGAAATATATCCTCACTTTTTTAGTGTAACAAACCGACTAGTATACAATCAGACCTGACACTCGTCCTGCTCAAAGACATGGCCCAATGGTCATTCCTAATTCCTATAAGATGGAAAATATTGTCGGGGTATCAATATAGTAACCAAGGGAATGATTTCTCCCAATAAAACAAAAAAAAGTGTGAATTAAAAGAACAACCTAGTATAAATACAGTTACCAAACTAAAAATATTTATATATAAACTCACAATAAAAATACTAAATAATAAAACTATACTTAAAATTCCCAACTAAACCTGAAAACCAAAACATCTACACATGAACACGAGGGTCACTATCCAATCCATAACCAATCATCACCCACAATGATCAAAACCAAGTTGTAATCTGTAGAAGAAGCTAAGAAAATATGGAACTATAGGTGTGGGTATTAAAACCTAGTATGTGTGCCTGGAATAATCAATTCCCAAAAATAATTATTTAAATAAAAGAAACATCAACTTCAGGTTTGAAATACAATATACAATTCTAGCTTTTTAATTAAAATTTTTTAAATTTAAAACCAATAACATTCAATTTCCATTTTCCATTTACATAAAAATCTTTTCCATGAAAGAATGATCTTCACTTTAGAAAAAGAAGGATGTTGTTTTCTATTAAAACAGGGGATATGGAATATAAAAAAAATAAAAAAATTTACATAAACCATTAAAGACAAATTCACCACTTTTCCAATGAATCACACCACATAAGAGAGGAATAATGATGATCAAATAATAAAGGAAATTGAAATAAGAACACAAGAGTAACCAACCAAAAATAATACTAATCATCCACCACAGAAAAATAAGTTCTGAATAACCTAGGAGAACCTAGGAGCTTGTGCATAATCCAAAACATATGATACATCTGACTCATCACGAATTCATTCCATACCCGATGACATCATAATGCCCAAATACACTATCGCACCCTACTGAGAATGACCGAGGGGAATAATCCCAAAGCAGATATTCAATAATAAGGTCCACTAGCCAGTGCATAATCTAAACTAGGGAAGTAATTGTTCACTAAACATTTTCTAATTATGAAAGGTTACCATGTCCTGAATAAAAAGGGGGCAGTCCAACCAATGCCAACCGAGCATCTAATCCTAATCACACAAACACACACACAAACACAGATATATATATATAAAACACATAATTATCTTACATAATAATTTACCATTGAGTCACTCCAAGAAACAACCTCATTATTTTGAACCATTCAGTCACAAGGGAGAATCTCGGCATGGATCTCCAAAAAACATACAATCATAACCAAGGAAATATAATTATGAAAGCGTAGTTTTCACCACAACAATTTTCACAAAAACACCAACTAGGCCTCAAACTCCCTTTGAGAAATCACCATTATTCATAAAAAAACAAAAACATTTCCATCACATGCCAAATAATTTTCAATGAACCAAAAACACAGCACTTTCATGTATAAAACCATTTTTAAATATATTTGAGAAACACCAACCACCATTTTAGATGTCAAAAATACATTTACATAACCAAACAATGACTTTAAATAACACTAAACACCTGAAAAAGACAACATGGAAATTTATCATACACTTGGTGGGCACAAATCAACAAATCCACTCTATATATTACCAAAAAAATAAGAAAATCACCTTATTTAACATAAAACAATTATTTTTAAGATAATCCTTCACTATTTTACATCCAAGGATTTTGATAAAATAAACAAACCGATGAATCAAAAATTTAGTGGAAAAGTGCAAGGGAAACATACCTCAAATCACATGTGCTTCAATAACACTGAACTAAAATAACTTCATTAAAGTTACATGAAGCCCAAACATCAACAAAGAAACCTAAGAGGAAAACCTTCAAATTTTACACAACTATTTTTAACCAAATCATCCAAACATTTCCAAAATAGTTAGAGAATAATGGGAAAATATAATAAAACCAATGTAGAGAGAGAGAGGATCCCTAACCATTCAATCTGGGTGAAGAATCTATAAAAACCCACATTGAATATCACTTAGGGGGGCTTGGAGGAGAAAAAAGCCACCATGTTAGGAGTTTTGGTCATACGGATTAAATGGGTGGGGGATAAGGGAAGAAGCCCCACTTAAAAAGATAGAGAAAATCCCAAAATACCATTTTCCTAAGTGGGTTGCACAATTAGCTCACACAGTTTAAAAAACCCGGTAATTTCCCATTGTGTAGTGCTGCATGGGCCATGTAGTTTGGAAACATGGTTAGTTAAACAATTCCATCTAACTATGAGACCCCTCCACAATTAGGCTTCATGGTTAAACTAATCAAGAGCCTAAACCATGAGACCTAGAGAAAAAAACCCACACATCACCATTTTCTTGCCAAAGCGCTTCTTACTCAAGAGGATAAACTATCCGTCAAACTCACCACATAGAGAAGTGACACTGGGAATTTCAATAACTCTCTATAAATTCATTCCCCCCCACCCCATAACTTAACAATAACAATGAACAAGGCCTAATTACTCCCAAACATCCATGAACAAAAATTTAAATCAAGAACTCCTTAAACACAAAATTTTAATTTGGAACACACAAAACATGATAGAAAAACCAAGAACAAAAATGTTATTTTAAAAAAGATGGAAAATAAAATCTAGATGGGGGAATTATCCATACCATTACACATTCTACCCCTAAAAATACAAAACATTTATAGTTGATCGATCAAAGACAATGGTTCATGAACATTCAAAATTTGATTCAAAAAACTAAAAATATATTTAACTATCACAAAGAAGAAATACACACTTTTACCCAAAATAAAACAATAAATGAGGCCATTATATAAACAACATAAAATTTGATCCTGAACCTATCGAAAAACATCCAAAATGAAATAGTATTATCAACACGGGAGGCCAAAATGGGATCCCCCATTTGAAAATGGGTAGCACTCATCAATTATTCAAGAAATTTAAATGAGACTCATAGGGTATCCACATCATTAATCATGAACTCACTTGAACTGAGGACACATGACAACATAGAATCATAATACAATCCAACAAAAGAAATTTACACATAGAACAACCACCCCCACCACAAGGGGACAAGTCAAAAGAAACTCCAGAAAAATGGTACCCAATACACAATAAATAAAAAAATAAAAAAATATATTAGACTTCCCACTCCCCAATGGGAGAGAGTAGAACAGATCAATCTCTCCCCACACCCCCAGCGGTTTCCTGAATATGTGAAAAGATTCACTCTGAGACCTTTGGATAGATCTAGAATGTCTTGAAGTGTGTGTTTCCCTACAGTTAAGAGATTTTGATCCCTAATTGGAACTCCTTCTTTATGTTAGACAAGTTGTCACACATCCCCATAGAATGAACCAAACAAGAACAGAACACCATGGAACTCACATTCCTCCAAAAAAGAACATTCACCTTGTCTGGGATTTAGGCGATGCACATGAATCCTCCACATTCACCCTAATAATAAATAAAAGAAACACGTGACACAAAGAATATAACTCCAATTAGAATTGATTTTTTTTAAATTTCCAAAATACAATCATTCATTAAAATATAAATTCACCAAAGACACGCAACATCTTTTTCTATTACAATGAGAAGTAAAAACACAACAAAAACACTATAATGGAAGGAACACTCATACAGTAGGGGTTGTCAAACTGAACCAAATTTGTTACCTTTATCCTTTAAGTGTGAAGGGGTTCTATTAGGAAAGGTGGACCTGGTTCTATGTTTCTTCTTGGAAACCCACCCAAAAATCTTTTTCTAGTGACCTAGGAATCCACAGGTATGGAAGATCCTGGTATTTCATAGACATGATGACTTCTTATGACCATTCTCACCACACTAATTACACAATAGGATATTGTTCCCAAAAGAGGCAGGGGAAAGATCTGAAGGAATCTTAATTCCCAAACCATCACAACCATCTTCAGGCCACTTCCCACACTTCTTATTATAATTCCATTCATCACTTCCAGAAACCAGAGGAAGGTTTCACATCTCAACCACTCCTCCTTGAAAAACTTCTACATGAATAACTTGTCTCACTACATCATAGAACGTGGGAAATCATAACAACGACACCTTTGACTATAAATCAAGACGAATCCCATACATGAAATAATGAGACCTCAAGGGATCATTTGAACCATACTTAGGATCGTATAGAAAAATAGGTACAATGTTATGTTTGAACTCCAATACCAACCCATCATCATGTTGTAAATTCCACATCTCCATCCCCTTCCCCTACTCCCTGACATCAGATAAATACAACCGGATGAACAAATACTGTATGAAATCCCCAATAGGATTTTTCCAAGACATGGTTTGAGAGACTGACTTCCACCACTTCCATGGAGGACCTTCAATCAAAAAGGTAGAAAACTTTACCTTTAACGACATAGGAAAATCATGGAAACTGATGTTTCTTTGAATATTCTACATCCACTCTTCTACGTTTAGAGGATCCTTTTGACAATAAAAGAAAGGAGGATTCATCTTTGGAAATTCATGAAGTTGTTCTATGGGTTGAACGATAGTAATGTCTAATAATGGTGAACCACTTGTAGCCTCATATCGAATATCCATAGAATCATTATGGTGGTAGACAGTTTGAAATAGGGGAACCAAGAACTCAATCAAGAACAATACATAAAAATAATTCTCTATATCAAAACACCATCTAATTAACATTAATACCAAAATAATAAGAAAACAAACTATACCACAACGGATCACCAAAAAATTGCATTTTTTTCTTTAAAATGCTTTTGAAAAAAAAGAAAATTTTGAAAGGTTTCCCAATTTACAATGGTATTCCATAGAGCCTCGCCCATTTTTTTCATGAACCATACAATAATTCCATCTGACACGACACCTGACCTGGTTCACATCCAGGATCAATGGGCTTTATCGATCCTCACAGGCTGGTAACTAGTTCTAGTGTATCAACAGAGTAATTGAGGGAAAAATTTCTCTGTATAAAATAAACTAAAATAACCATAGTAAATAGACAATTATAGTATAAATTCAATGACCAAAATTAAAATCATTTATACATAAACTAAAAATACAACAAATAAAAATTGTACTGAGAAACCCAAACAAAACCTGAAAACTACAACATCTCTGTGTGACCCAAAGGGTCACACTCCAATCCATAACCAAACACCCACCCATTCACACAAATCCTCACATGTTGGTGATCATAAGAATTAAAATGGCCAAACACAACTTCTTTTACACTTTCAAAACAGAAAATTAAATCCAAGATTTATCATTTTAAAGACACCTAGGTACTCGTGTAGTTTGGATTCTTGGTTTGAAAACCGTGAGACAATAATGCATAATGGTTATGTCCTAAGATAGCAGATACCCGCAAGGTTTAACTAACTATTCATGGGTTATGAACCCTCAACCAGAAGCACCCCAAATCTTTCACAGTTTCATGGAGCATGTCTCATAGTTTTTTCAAACCATTAACTAAACTTACACCAAGGGAAAAACTCCGCGGAACTAAAAAATTAAATCTGAATCCTGCAAAAAACGAATTACAAACTGATAAGAATAGAATAAATCCCAATAAAACCTATTCATATAATGGAAAACAATTCAAAAAAGTCCTAAATTTTCCTTTCGTTAAGAATTTTAGGATTCAAAATCAATTTATCAAAAGAATTCTTCTTAATTAATGAAATTCTCTAAAACCCATTCTAAAATGAATCTGAAAATCCATTCTCCATCTTCCAAAAATATAAACCATGACCACCAAAAATTTGTTTTGTACTATTTGAAATAAGACTGTCTTTCAAATAGTTTTAGAATCAAGTGGTACCCAAAAATAACCATAAGGGGAAAATAGTGATGATGTGTTCCTTGACCATCTATTTTGAAGTCATATACCAAGAAAGACACTTCCACATGGATTTCTATAAGACCATGTCCCCAAATCCACATGGCTTTCTAGGCCATATGAGATCACTGAGACCTTTATCCCTACTCCATATTCATTTCCCAAATAACCAATAAACCTCAAGAACCAAAGAAACCAAAAATAACCTAACTTTCCATTGTAACCCCAAGGTGTGGTATAGAATGTCTTGGCCATAAATTCCATCATACATACACCATAAGTTTTTAAAGTCTTAACACATCTACTATGACATCCCAAATTAAAAACGATTCTTGAAAAAATGGTATTCTTAGAAATTGGCCTCCTCTGATACCACATTGTCTTGAACCAATCAGAGATTCCATCTGACCCAACACCCGACCTAGTTCAAGACATGTCCCAAAAGGGGTTCCCAATCCCCATGGGCTGGAAACTAGTCTTAGGGTACCCAATATGTAACCAATGGAAATATTTCACCCAATAAAATTAACTAATACAACATAATTAAATAAAGAATCGTTTTATAAACACAATTACCAAACTAAACAACATTTATAAATAAATTAAATATACAACAATTGAATAAAAAAAATTTACTGGAGAACCCACGCTAAACATGAAAACCACAAAATCTCCATATGATCTCAATGATTACTCTCCAATCTATAACCAACCATCACCCACGGTGATCAAACTCTAGCAAGAATGTCAATCAAAAGATAAACAAATAATTTAAGGTGTGAGTAGTAGGCATGCCCGAACAAATGTATTCCCAATTAACGTTATTTAAATAAAAGAAAAACTAACTTTAGTTTTGACATAGAATATAAAAATCAAATTTTTTTCACACAAAAAAAATCATTTCAAAACCAATCATCTCGATCAAACATTTTCCATTTTAAATTAAATCTCTTCTAAGAAAGAACCATTTACAAATTATAAAAATAACGGTATGGTTTTCTATTTAAATAGTGGAAAGTAAATATAAAAAGAATTAAAACATTATCCATAATCCTTTGAAAACCAATTCATCCCTTTTCCAAAGAAGCACAATACAATAGAGATGAACAATATCAAACACAAAATAAGGGAATAGAAAATAATCCCAAAAGGTCAACCAACCAACAAGCATCTCAATCATCCTCCATGGAAAAATAACTACTAAAGAGCATATGAGAACTTATGAGATCATGAATAATCTAGAACATACTATTCAAGTTACTCTTCCCAAAGAAAATCTTTACCTGATGATATCTTATCACCAAAATTATTGATCGCACCCAACCTATCTTGACTGAGGGGAATAATCCCAAAGAAGATAATCCATACTAAGGACCACTAGCCAGTGTGTAATATAAATTAATGTAGTAATCGTTCATAGAAAATTTACTCATTATCAAAGGTTCACATATCACCAATAAATGGGGTGATATAAACAATTCAAACCAACAATCCATTAAAAATCACACAGATACAGACATAGACACATTTATATATATCAGTCATATGTCGCTCACCCAACAAGACACCCCAAGTTACACAAAGGAAAAACCTCTTACCTTTAAACTATTTGATCACAAGGGAGAATCTCAGTGTGGGCCTCCCAAAACATTCAATCATAACCAAGAAAAGATAATTTTTCAAGTAGTTTTTTTAGAACTAACATTTTTAAAAAGTTACAACCATGACTCAAAACCCCTTTGATAAATCACCCTTTTTGAAAAAGAAACCAACACATTTCCATCACATGCTGAACCATTTTTAAAGAAACAAATACACACCACTTTAATGTCGAAAATAATTTATAAATACTCTGAGATGCACCAAACACACTTTTATATGTCAAAAATACTTTTAAAAAACCTAACCATGATTTAAAAAATCACAAACCACTTGAAAAATCCAACTGGATAATTTATCCACCACCTAGTGTGAACAAATCCACAAAGCCACAATATATATTCAAATAAAATTAAGAATACCTCATCATTTCACATCAAAAAATTATTCTAGAAACAATACATCACTATATAACATACACAGAATATGAGAAAAGTAAGAAACTAATGAATGTAAAATTTAAGGGACATGTTCAAGGGAAACCTATATCAAATCACTTGCACTTCAACGATGTCCAACCTAAAAGACTCCTTGAATGTTCTATGAAGAAAATACATTCATAATGAAGCCTAATGTGGAAATATCCCCATTTTTTTATATCCCTAGTTACTGAAATAGGAAAAACATGGCCACCAAGGTCACATGAATGAGGGAAAATGGGTGAAAACAAAAGGAGAAAGAGAGATGATCTATATCCTTTCGATTTGGATAAATAACCACAAGGAAACCAACATGAATCTGACTTACTATGGCTTGGAGGATCCAAAACCCACTGTGGGAGGCGTTTTGGTCATAGGGGTCGAAAGGGGGAATCTATGGTAAGAAAACCCACACAAAAAGGATGTTAACATTAAAAAATACATATCCATGTGGGTTTCATTGTTAGCACTCATAGTTTAACAAATTTTGTGCAAACCGTGGGATTCTCTATTATCTAGTGTTGCACATGCTACACAGTTAATTTTCATAGTTAGTAAAACCATTTGACATAACCGTGCATGTCCTAAAAACATAGACTTTATGGTTAAACTATACATGAACCTTAACTATGTGACTAGATGAAAATCCCTCAAAATCACCCTTTTCATACAAAAACACTTTTAACTCAAGGAGGTAAACCATCCATCAAACACACCCCATAGATATGTGACACTAAGAGATTCAAAAACTCTAAACCAATACATTGCTTCTCTATACCTTCACACTAACAATGGGGAAATCCAAATACCACCCAAAACTTCCAATAGCATAAAATTTAAATCAGAAACACCTGAAACACTAAATTTAAATTCGAAACACCTAAAACATGAGAGAAAACCCAATAAAAAAGATAGTTTGAAAAAGTGGATGACAATGAATATCTGGGTGTGACATTTAGTTGTATATAAACATTTTGGGATTAAATTTCTAGAATAGGGGATAATTTAACATCCTAAGTACTGATAGAATAATTTGGGTTCATATTTATTAGTATTCATGAATTAAATAGTTAAATTCATTATATATATGTTATATAGGAAATAGTTTTATTTCATATAATATTATAATTAAAAGATTAATTTTAAAATTAAATAAATTTAATTTCAAGAAATAAATTCATATTAGGATTTATTAAGTCACAATTAACATATTATGAACTTTATAGAATATTCCAAAATGTTCAATTTTTTAGTGAATAATTAAAAATACCAATTTCCTATATATGTCATTTATTTTTAATAAATTACAAAATTAAAAATTAACATTAGTATTTAGATATACTTTTATCTTAAATAATCATTATTTATTTATATTTCATGCACATAAATTATTTTCAATCAAAATTATATTTTATTTTAGAATAATCTGTTTTTTGGATTAAAATCAGAATTTTTTTGAAAACTATTTTCAAATAAATATTGTTTCTAATTTTTAATTAATTCAAATAACCCCTAATAGGGAATTATTTAAATGAATTTTATAGATTATATAAAATTAAATATTAATTTATTACCGTAAAATGATAATTTTTTTGTTATAGTTAATGTAAAATTATATTTTTCTTGAAAAATATACTTCTTAAAAACTTGTTTTCCCATCAATCATGTTGGTTTTGTTTTAAATATAATTTCAAATAATTTGGTAATTTAATTTTGTAAAACGGATTCCATATTTTTAATCATAAGTTCCCAATTATGTTTTAAGGTCATTTTCATTTTTAGGCCTAAAAAGTAATTATTGTAAAAAAATATATTTAACGTGGTATATGTAAAATAATGAAACAGGTTGAAGTTAAAAGGAAAAAAAATATAACGAATAAAAACTAAAAATATAAATGGTTTATTTTTGTGTTTCATGACCATATCCATCCTTTTAAACATTAATTAACAATCTAATTCGTTTTAATTAATTCCACCAAATTGTTGTTGGCTTTAAATATAAAATAATCTTGATTTAATCACTTAAAACCACCCCTCAAGTATAAATACCTCTCCCCAACACCCAATTTCTCTTAAATAGAAAATAATGTCCTAAAATATACAAAAACCATATCCTATAAACTCTCGATAAGTCCATGTTCTTATGGTCTCCCCAAATGACCAATTCTAGGATTCTTAAGAAATCCTTTAAGGAGGTAATATTCAAGTGGTAACAGCTCAATTAATTTCTTTTATTCTACTACCATATCCTCACCTCCTTCATCCAAAAATTCATAAAAACTCTAGTTTCATGTATATAATATAATTATATATTTATAATTTAAAATATGATAACCAATTGTTTATCTCATCCTATTCAAAGAAACAATAACATGGTCGAAATTATGGTAGTTAACCATCTTCCTAGATAATAAGTTTTCAGTTTCCATTACTACCTTAAAGAATATTCAATAAATTATTATTATTAGAAAATAATATTTTAATAAGTATTATATATCTTATTTAATTATATTGGAATAATATATAGTCTTAATATAAAATAAAACGAAACTAGTTTATGATGGTCAGAAAACCCGCCGAAATAAACTAAATATTTTCCATTTTATTTCAAAGGAATCATATTCATTTAAGAAGTAAAAATAATAGATGTTATCATTTAACCTCATAGATGTTCATGAATAAAATTTCATTTCACTTCTCGAGTTCTATTTCAATTTTAAAATAAAATCCATAATTATACACAAATTAACCATCCATGAAACCATGAAATTAACACACCCAAAACAATGAAAACAATGAAATATTATCAATAATAATGTTGTAATAGGATATTAATAGATCATATATGGTATTATAAATATGAATATATTTCTATGATATATTAATAACATTAATTAAATAATTATACTAGAATTTTGAACATGTTTTTTTGAATTCAAACCTAAGTTAAGGGATTTTTAAAACCAATTTACATTCTTTGGGATAACCTTATAATTCATTGATAATTTTGAGCTATGATTATTTGTAAAATTACTTTTTATTAACTTATGTTTTATTTACACTTTTTTATATGGATTTCCAATAGATACACATAATCAATTAATTAAATAATGATCACTTTAATGATATGATAATTATATGGGACTATCTATTTTTTTAAAAATCTTTTAAAGTTTCTTTGTATAGAAGTTAAAGATTAATTATTTTCTACATATATCGATGGAATGGAATTTCCTACCATCATATCACCTTAATATTTTGAAGCTTACTTTATAAGTTTATAAGGATACTTTCAGTTAATTTTTTCCCATTGTACATGCATAGATTTTTGAAATGAGTGATTTAAAACTGGAATGTTTATTCATCAGGTAGTGTTTTGTGATGAATTCCTCCAAGATTTATTTTTTTGATATGGTTCTTGGGAATTTTAGATGATGATGGTTGATTCCATTATAAACTAATAATAGGTGTTTCCTTGATAAACCAAGGAAAATTGGTTATATTATTAACCAGTGATTGTTGGTTCTATGATAAACTATGGGTGAGTGGTTATTTTATAACCTCAAATGCATTTGGTTCTCCGGAGATGGAGGATAGCCATATTGGGTTCACCATTTGTAAGAGTGATTTGGAAGATGATTTACCGAGATAAATAAATATATAATATATTCTTACATATGAGTTTTCATGAAAATATCATGTCTTTTGAAAGGTAAGATAATGATATTTTTGAAAAATATGATTCCATTTTCAGGATGAAAATGTATGTTTTTGTGAAAATGTGTTTATGGGTTTCAACTGGTATAACAATTTCCAATCATTTATTTACCTTAATGATATATTTTTTCTAATCCTTTAATTTAAAATTTATTTACATAATTTTATGAAGAATATAAATAAGGATGAGATCAAGGTGAATGATTGTGAATATTGATCAAGAAAATAATTCTTTGTTTTTTGTTTTTATGAGTTTTGTTTTGTGAAAAAATTGATACAGGGTATAAGTGTTCACTTATAATGTATGGATTTACTAAATAAGATTTATTTCTAATTATATAAAACTATAAACCCAAAGTATTATTGAGAATGTAATAATGTAAATTTTACTATATAATCATAAGAATATGTAATGTTTAAGTAAAGGTTTTTACATAGTTTCATGAGTTTTCCACTGGTACCACACAATAATGCTTGGGTGTAAATGTTGGGGGAAAGGTTCTTTATAGTGGGGAGGTTTAATAATTAAATATTATCATAGGTAAATTTAAATTAATGTTTTTTGGCCTTTTAAATTCATTCATACATTATATATAATAGAAGCGTTAAATTGCATTAGGACTTTAGAGGGGACTAGAGAAGACAGAAGGGAATATTGATAAAAAAACTAATTCACACTGTCAACATTTATTGTGGACAAGAAATTTTCTTGGAATGTGCCATGAAATTATTTTAAGGTGTGAATGATCTATTTCATAAGAATCACATCATGATGTTGTATATCATCAATGACTAGAATTGGTTTTCAATATTTCACATGATATGACCTTCTTTTCAGTGTATATGAAAAATATAATATTCATTGCTTGAAGCCCCAAATCCCATAACAAATGAGGATGTGTCTAGAACTTTTAATATTTATTTTCTCCTACATTTATCATTATCCCTATTATTTTATATTTATAATCCTAGCACTATCTAAGTTGATTTTATGAGATCTCTCCTATATAATGGCACATTTCATTGGATCTTGGTGTTCCGTACCTAAAGATTAATAGTAAGCCTCTCAAATTTTCTTCTCCTTATAGTTTTTTAGTATTATCTAGGGGATAACAATATTTCCAAACATAAAAACTCATACCTAGGATTGATTCCTTATACTGATAGTGATTATTATTCTCTATTTATGGTAAGGAAGGAGGAACCCATTTGAACTTTGGTCATTTTTGAAATTTCAGGTCTTCTATCCTTATGATGTTGTTGGTCTAAAACAACTACCTATCCACTTTTTTATTTATCTAGTATGTGAAATAAGTTTGATCATGTCGATAAAGCATTCACGTGACCTAAAATTGTTTTTAACACGATGGTTTGATGAAACCAAATGCATATACCTCTTTGGTAACCATCGACCACAGTTGTAATTTAAACTAGGAATTGCGGACAACTAAGGGGTGTGTCAATCATTGAGTATATATTAGAACTTGAATGGATTTATCCTAGTTCCCCTTAATTAATAGGAAACTAGAAATGTTTTTAATTAACAATGTGAGTTAGTTTGGCATGGGGATTAATATCTTAGATTAACATGGGAATGGATTAACATTTTAATCATAGTGATTGGATTCAGAATAAATTACAAGGATTTAAATGGGTAATTTAGAGTTTAATTTGTATTTTTATCAAAGTATGTTCGAATAGGGATATAGTGTGTTGTGAAATAATAATTATTCATAATCAATGTGTTAAATGGGAATAGTAACAAATAATGTGATAAACTGGAATATAGTTTATATTGATAATTCCATGAATTTGATTATTGGTATATATATGGTAATCTGTGTAAATGGTGTGATATTTGGATAATTGGAAAAATTCAATAATATAGATTACATGAAAATGATTTGAATATGGTATTTAAATTTTATAAACAGCTTTCTTGGGTTTTCTCTTATTATGACTTTTATGTTATAGAATAACTATGGATGATATCTTGTGTTACACTTGGTGTTCCATAATAGATGGTATTATCTATAGGGAATGGAGATCTTTAATAGTTTAAATTATATTTTGGGAATGTAACTCCCCACTTGATAAATTTTTTGCTGCACATGGTGTCCCATCATGGATGAAATTATAGGATGGAAATGGAATTATTTCTTGAATTAAATTATATATTATACATGGTGTTCCTTCAAAGATAAATGTATTGGATGGACTTGGAATTCTTTCAAGGATCAAATTATGTCTTCGACAAGGAATTCCTTATATGATGAGATTTTGAGTTATGCATGGTATTCCTTCCTATTATTACATATTGTTTACTTTCATAGATACATCTGACATGATGCCAATGTAGGTTTGGATATCCTTGGATATCATCCCAGAACTCGAGGGTTAGCATGTTTATTATGCTCTGATTAATTTATAAATTAATGATCATTTTTATCATATTATTTCATTAGCTACATATTTTGACTGGATTGTTTTACAATTTTGGGTTTAAAACTACTAAATTTCATTCAACCATATTTTGGATCCATTTGGATCCATGTGATATTTCAGTGTTTTAGGTATAGAAAATGGTAAGGGCCCATTTACTGGATTGTGTGATTTATATGATCGGATTATGGAATGAAGATGGGACTAGGCATGAGTTTCAAGACTCCCAGTTTTAGGGAATTTATTAATGTTCATTTTTAGTTTAATTTTATTAATTTAAACATATCATTTAATTTGAGATAAATTTTGGTATGACATGATTTATTATTATTGATTCAATCACTGTTATTTTAGATTTCTAGATCGAGATGGTTTATTTATATGTATCCATGATTGATTTTATTATTTTCATATTATGTCAAGTGATATTTAAAAACTTTTCTATGGAGTATTGTCTTCCCAATATATTCCTTACAACCTCAACACTTGTCAGTATCCTATGGTATAGGGGGAGACTTTCATAAGGTTTAGTAGTGACCCAAATCAATCATGTGAGGATGTACAAATATGGGGATGTTAATTTATTCTCCCTGGATCATATTTTTACCTCATGATACCAAATTATTTTTACATGGTTGAGGATAATTCATTTTAGATTAAATTACCTTATTTTATAACTTATGGACAATTTCTATTGTTCCTTGTTCTATTCAGTAATATATTTCCACCTAGTAATTCTGTAAAATATTCTTACAATCTAAGCCTTTATGGCGTGTTTATAACGTATCCCTTTCTGAGTTCATGATTCCATTCCTTATTATTTCATTCCCTAGGTTATGAAGAAGATTATAAATTATAATAAGCCTATAAGTGAGTCCAATGTGTCTTAATTATATAAAAATGATCACATTTTTTTAAATTATTTTGACAATGTAGATTTTCCTTAGAGAACATAAAACATCCTTTCTTAGGATTGTGTAATTATTTTATGATGTAATGTTTATCTTATAGAAATGATTAAAACATTAAAATATTATTATCATGGGTTATTATAGTTAAGATTAGAAAAGTGTTTAGTTATTTTTATTGATAATTATTATAGAACATTTATGATGAAACTATTAATACGTTAATGTATATTTTAACATACAGAAATTTGGTAAAGTAGATATATTGTGGTTTTCTAATTTATTCCATTCCTTTATAGATAATATAATTGGTATTTTGGTGTTTTTAATTTATTCCAAGGTAAAATCACCCTAAAAATCTGGTTGAGTATCCACTCATCCATGACATTGTGTATAATGATATGGAATCTGACTACATTATAAACTAGACACCCCAATGAAATATGTCTTGGAAAATAAAATACTCATTATGAAATAATATAACAGATTTTAACACATATTTATTGTATGTTTAAAAAACCTAGTAGAAGATAGAAAATTAAAACCAATATTGAAGCCTAGAAATTTATATGTTCAGGTATATAGGAAATCCATGATTTATTCTTTCTAGGTTAATAGTTTATGGTTTTACTTTCAATACGTTTATTAAATAATTTAATATTATAATAAAATTATTTATTCATGTTACTTATGTAGAAAGGATAATCCATCATAATAATATACAATATGGATAATGTAGTGTTGGTCCTACAGAGAATCCAAATGGGATTGATCTTGTTGATGAAAATCTTATAGAAATTCTAAAACAATCATATTGGTTTATAAATTATTTTAAGATTATTTTTAGAATCCCAAAGAACCAAAAATTATAATATGTGAGTCTCATGGTTGTTTAGTAGATTATGATGAAGGCTGAACGAAGATTAAATTTCCATCATGTACAAGATGTTGGAAGAAGAACCCAAGGGACTATCTCAGAGGAATAAGAAATTGATTCAGATATAGAAGGATATCCATTGATTTCATAACTGTTGAATAGAGATGAAATGATCTATACTGAACCATTATTTTCAAAAATTAATACTAAATAATATATATGGAAATATCCAATTCATTTCAATACAATAAATGACAGAATAGAATATATTTACTGTTATTAGGAACATGGATAAATAAACATCTAGTATGGAAATGACATACATCATTTACCATTTTTTGATTCACAAGTAGGTCTCTTTATATACATTTCCTACTTAAAACCTTTCTCCACAACCTAAGGAAGGGAAACAAAAGAAATTTTTATCTAAAATTCCGAATAAGGG
This sequence comes from Viscum album, assembly GCA_963277665.1. Taxonomy (NCBI): domain Eukaryota; kingdom Viridiplantae; phylum Streptophyta; class Magnoliopsida; order Santalales; family Viscaceae; genus Viscum; species Viscum album. The sequence continues at coordinate 920,552,988 of OY728131.1, forward strand.
TAAACAAAAGAGATTTAATACAATTATTATAAGTAACTATAAGATAAGTATTAAATGTATGAATATATGAGCATTACATTAGAAAATCATAAACATCAATTCAAATATAATAATAACCATACGTGTCACAAATTTCAAAATACATAATATATAAGTGTTTAGAATCATAAACCATTATTCATGGTCCAATAAAACATTTCAAAAGCATAATACATAATAATATTTCATGAACATAATAATATAAAATCATTTCCTCAATAATGTATCACTTCCAATATTAACCTAGTTGATTGGGTTCACTCTTTATTCTACAATTTCCATATCTAATGTTCACTCCCAAGTCTATCTTATTGAACAACGATCCTTATTGAACTAGGTTCATCCAACATTATTGTACCTATTACTACATCTGATATATATCATTAAATAATGTATTGGATTTCTATAATGGAACCACACATCCTTGGTTGAATGAATAACCACATATTCTTGGTTTATAATAGCAAAAACACAACACATAATGTAAAAATACATATATCTTCCACAAGATCATAAAACATTCATAATATCATCATTTCATACCCCATTAAAAAGATATGGGTTTCATATATATATATGTATATATCATAAACCTTCTATAGAAAAGAATAAAATGGTCTCATTGGATCATATACCCAATAATGCATACAAAACATCAATATGTGTAGTTATAGATGAAAATAAATTTTAATGATAACTAAAATATTTCTTGTCTAAAATACCCATTTAATTTTAAAATATTTTTTTACAATATATAAATATAAAAAATACTATAGAAAAAAAAATTATTTGAAAATATACTGCAATATATATATATATAAATATTCATTGGAAAGAGTAATCGTGATTATACGGAAATCCATTCAAGTGGTGTATAGTAAAACAAAAATTTCATTCACTTATTTATTAAAATTCAGAAATACCATGTTATTAAATAGATATGAAAAATAATCTTCATCAATCATAATTGTAAAAACTGGGTCATTTCTGAATAAAAACCCATTTCTTTTAGTCACTTATGGATATATAAAACACATGAACTCTTTTTTTTAATTTTGGGATTAAAATACAATTATGTATCATTATTGTTGATAATATAGCTACTGAATAGTGATCACTTGACTAATATAAATATTGAGTTTAAAAAAATATTTTGAAACAGTCAAAGGAGAGGGTGGATTCATATATTAGACTCGGGTTATATGAATCTCATTTTCGGAGCTCATAAAGAAGGTAGCATCACTGGACTTTTCTCTTGAACAAGCCCAATCTGAGCATCAATATGTTAAGCATGAATGGAATCGCCTACAAAATAAGATCAAGTTAATAGAGATTACCACATGGGTGATGTTATCTGAGCCACCCCAAGAGTCTATTATCATCACACACCATAAAATTAGGTATTATGTGGGTGATATAATGAGTTATGTAAAAAGGTATTATTTTTTATAAATAAAATTTGTATTCTATCAATTCCTTAATGAGAATAGCCTTTCTTAAAATGAAGATAATATTGATAAATTGATTATTCAGGTAAAAATGGTACTTTTGATAAATATATACAATTTTATATTCAAAAATGTTTTTATTAACAATATCAAAAAACCAATTCTTATAAATTATGATTATATCAATTCCTTATCTAAAAATTGTTACGAAATTTGATTAATAAGAGTTATACCTTTATATGATAAAATATAAAGTGTATTTTTTTTAGTTAATAAATTTATTTTAATGAATTGATTAATATTAGAAAGAATTAATATTTTTATAAAATATTATTATAAAATTAATTTTTTTAATTATAAATGAGTATATAATTTTTATGAAATCAAGTGAATTTTTTAATAATGTTTGAAAACTGTTCTTGTCAAAACCTTGGAATTTTCAATAAATGTATGTTTTCATTTTTGAAGTGAACATTCACATATTTGGAAAATTATTTAGATAAAATTAATATTATTTTTGGAATTGGGATGTATAATTTATTCAACAGTGAATTTGTAATGATTTTCTGTGCCATTCGAAACTATGGGTAAAAATTTAATACTGTATAAATAAAATATGTGTTTTATGACATCATAATGACCCGAAAATGATGTAATAAATACTATAATGTGTTTTATAGGACCAATATATGTTTTTCATTAATATAATATGATTTTATTTATTTTTTTATTTTATAAAGCCTTAGTGAATCCTCCAAGACATATACAATATTTTAAGATTTTAAAATCATTTCCTTGAATGTGTGACTCACCTCCATATAATAAAGGGAAGTATTCTAATATATTTCGCCCTTTTCCTTGAGAAATAATGTTTTCCACTGCCCTTTGGAAAAAACCATGTGCAAAAACTATGGGAATTGTGGTTTTTTTAATATTTAATAATATGGATTTAAAAAAACTATTTTTGAGAAATATTAAAATATTCCACTCTCATTTCCTATATAAAACCACCCAAGCTCACACTTCTCTTCACTCAAAATCTTAGGATCACGTCCCTACTCTTCCCTACCCTCTCCAGAATCCTCCCAAGGTTCCCCATGCTCTCAAGAGGCCCCTCTTCAAGCTTTGGATTTCACACACTCAAGTAAGGGATTCCTTCCTTTCTCATTTTCATCCATGTTTCTTTATATTGTTACACAATTTTATTTACAATTAAATAACATGGCTTATGTTTTCAAAACTCCCCCATACTTCCATTATTATTTTTTAATGATGGGATACCTCTTTCTCTCTTATTAATTCTTCCCATGTACACCTGTTACCATGTCTAAATTTCACAAGAGTTATTCTATTTCTCCTCTTTCTTCAAGTTTCTCTATTATGTTATGCCTTATACTTCCAAATACCATGTTTTGGGACACGTATTTATATTACCCCTTACTAAACATTTAATTCATATATGATGTGATAACTCATTATATCTCATCAACAAATTTTATAAATTTTTTTGTCACGTCGTTAAGCAGCCAAAATTGCACCGCGATTTTCCATGCCAAAAGCATTGTGTAATGAATACCATGCTCATTTATATATCAAGGGTACTGACCATTATGATCATATAATTATTTATTATATAAATTCATGTATTTATTACACATTACATTATATTTTAATAAATTATAATGTTGAATGAGTAATTGTTATGTGATCTATGTGGCACACGTAAGCATGAGATTGAAATGTTTATAAAGAGTGCACCCGGATAGTGGTATAATGCATTGGATAATGTTTAGTATCATGATACACTATTTGAGATGATGGTTCACTCATTATAATTCATTTCTAATTAGGGTTTACTCATTCTAATTCATGTTCAATAAGGTATTACTCATGAAAATGTACGTGTAATGATCCTTGGATAATGCTAGTATCAGATTTGATGTTGTTTCCACATTACCATATTATTATAATCATGCTAAAGCATTCATTTATGTTCAGATTTCTCTAATGATCCATTTATATGCCTATTTCCTTACATGTTTTATATTATTCATGTTATTCCTTATTTATTCCCTTACGGGGCTTTATAGATCACCATGTTATTTTGTATATCCTCAGGTTATCCCATGCAGTGTTATGTATAATGTAATGAGTTGGTTAGGTCCAAGATGATTAAAATGAAGATGTTTCATTTCATTTTTTATCTAATTTCCATAATTTCCCAATACACTAGACCAATCGATCCTTAGAGTTGTCTAAAGTAAATCTTTATGTAATAAATTTGGTTTAAATTAGTAATAATTAGCTTGGTTGTTATAGTTTGCATCGGAGGATTGGTTTTGTTATTTTTGCGATTTGGGTTATAAAACTCTAGTGAAATCAATTGGGATAAGACTATGTATATGAAAATAATCCCTAAATTTTGGTGTGTATTTATTAAATGGTTTACCAGGAAAATGAATCCCTGTTAGGATAAAAACAAGTAGAGGTAGCTCTATCACAAATGTTTGTAGGGGTAAAACCCAAAAAAAAGACTTTGAGCTAGACTCGAATGGGAATTGTTGCACGAAAATGGGCCTTTCTGCACTCTTGGTTCGAATGTACCAGGGGATATTATTTGGTAAATTCATAATATAAGGAGCCGAACTTAAATATTACATAATATTAAACTAAATGAATAATTCACATTGTGGATCTTTTCAGGTTTAGAGTTTTAGAAAATTAGGCCATAATGATTACATTACATCTCAAAAGTTACAAAGTAGACACTTCTACTCAGTTCCCATTTTTTCACAAAAAAAATCTTAAAAAAGAGACATGTATAGTCCCATTTTTTAGACATCATGAACTTTCCTTGATCCCATACTTGACCCTAATCATCTTTAAGTCATGTTAAAAACATTTCAAAACATGGGATGATCATAAAAAGCTCAGTAAGGGTTATAAAACTAAGAATGAAAACATTAGATCTTCAATACATACATAACATAAACTCATTAACATACCTCAAGAAATCATTATATTTTTGAATGACACATAAAAAACATAAATCATAAAGGTAACTTGTGTCATCCATATCGTACTTACATTATAGCTATCACAGCTACGTAGGGAGTTACAATTGGAATACCCATCACAGTATATTCCCTAAATCTGTAAGGAGATACTTACATGTTTACCTCTATAAAATTAACTAATTAATTGAAGATCTATCTCGGGGTCACACGCCCTAGGTTCATCACAAAACCACCCATATACGTAAACAATTCCCAAGAACCACAACACATAAAACAAGAATAATGGGAAGATAACATTTCCATATTTCAATCAAAATATGTCATTTCAAGATATTGAAATAATGGATTATTTCTCAGATTCATTCTCAATAAAAAAATACTTAAAAGGGTATATAGTATTTATTTTCCTTTAAAAAACACTAAGACTTGTTAAGGAAGCCAATGATCAAATAATACTTGTGGCGGTGGAAAGGTCATTGTCACCACTTACATTAAAAAGAAACATTCTTTTTTTTCATTTTTTAAAACACTTAATTGAAAAAGATTAACTTTGAATGAAATTAAAATTCAAAGGAGTTTATATACCTTATAAAAGAAAGTCGTGTATAAAACAAAATATGACTCAATGAAAGGATATTGAGACGAAGTCCCTTAGCGCGTGTCAGACATGACACGTTCATTTTTTAATCTCTTGAATTATAAACTAAAGTTGATTTATACTTTCTTAAGAAACTTTTTCATGTTTATCATTTATTTTAAATAACTTATTACCATGTTATAAACATTATGTAATCATTTATGTTAATAATGGATGTTTTGTCGATATTTGGTACTTGAGTCAAAAATGGGCTTCTTATAATTACGATTAGTTCATGTGGTCAAACTTTTATTATATAAAAAATGATATTAATGATTTAGATATCATATATATATTATATATCTATTATATATATGTATTTATAACAATTCATAACATTTGGAGGTATGAAATGAAATGCACTATTCATGGAGACGCTAAGCTGTACGTACGCATGAATGATACTTTAATTTCTATTTCATATTTTAATGGGATTAAAACATAATGATACAAAGTTATATTATAAATCCATTATAATATCATATATAATACCATTAACTCCATCCTTTATACATCCCAAATATGTCATTAACGAGAAATATCACTTTGAGGGGGCGGTAGTTAGCACTTCCTTAAATGAAATTATCACATTTACCCATAAAAGAAATCATAAAGGTATTCTATAAATGAAAATTCAGAAGAATAAGGAAAACATAAACATAATATATATCATATATAAATACATTCCCATCACAATGGCCACCATGAGAGGTGTTAGGAGATAATTGAACAATCATTGTTTCGTGCAGCGTTAATTTTCCATCCACAGAAACATTATGTTCTTTACCAATTAGATGGAGGTGTGTGTAAGTGTAGTTAAAATCCTTATTTTAACAACATAATATTATATTTCATATACTAGTGTTATTATGAAAGGAAATAATAAAAAGAGTTTAGGGGGCTGGATATGTAAAATAAATCAAAAGAACTTAAGAGAATATATTACCTTGAAATCGAGTAACTCCCTTTGGTTTGAACCAAAAGGGTTTAATGGAGTTCCTTATGCCTAATTTAAGGATTATAAGTGTAATAGAGGGATATTGAGACCTTATTTGGGAAGAGTTTGGATGAGCCAAGGGGCTTGAGATGTGTGAGTAATGAGTTAGAGGTGAGGTCTTTTTATAAGGGGAGGAGGGGATCTTTAAGAAAGTGTAAAAATATTATTTTATTATATAATGATTTTAAGATTATAAAGGACCAAAACATGTTATAGTTTAAGATAAGATGAATCATGGTCGAAATAAAATCATCAAATAATAACTGGACAGGTTTTGGAATTTGTTTTAATCTTTATAATCTTATTGATTTAAACCATTTATTAATGAGGTAAACACTGCAACATTATTATGTCATAAATAATTTAATTTATTTTATGTAAAAAAATAATAAAAATTAATACCATGATTTATTAAATCTATTTAACATTCAAAATAATATTTATAGTCTAAGAGATAACATATATAACCCTATGTAAAAATTAATATATTAAAACAAACTTGTTTATTTCATTTTTGCATTTACTTTAAGTTAATTAAAATAAATTGTCATTATCACTCTTAAGTGGCTCAATGGGGTCCCAAAATAGACCCATGGATTCCCATGTTCGGACATGACTCATCCAATAAGGTTAAGACAAGTGTTAAGGTAATTTTGTTTCATTATGATATTCTTTTTACCTTGAATTACCATATTCACCTTTAACTGTGGTAAATAAAAGTGAAAAGTTACTTTTGACAAAAAAATTATTTTCATTTTATTGAACCACATTTTACATACTAATAATAACCATGTGTGTATGATTTTTGAAATTAAATTCATAGAAGTTGTGAAATTTCATTTAATTGAAAAAGTCAGTTTTTAACTACTATATAGTGGTTTCACTAATCATCAAAAGTTGATGTTTTTCTGAAAAAAAACCAAAAATTCAGCCTAAGATATATTTGATATTATGAATTCAAAAATGATTTATATTTTACCAAATTCAAAAAATAGGAGTTGGATTAAATAATTTATAATTAATTCTCATTGTCAAAACAAAAGGTGTTTTTTTATAAATATTAACTATCAAAAGATTGACACTTTTTTATGTCCAATTTCAAAGTGAAATTAATTACAAAGGAAAAATTGGATTAAATGGTAAAAATATAATCAAATTACACTTTAAAACCAATTAAAAAATAATCTAAATATATAAATAAATTATATTAAAACGCAGTTCGAATTAAAATACTGTATTTTCCACTATTCATCAAAAATTAAATTTTATCAGAAAAATACCAAAATTTTACCCAAAGTGAATTTTGATATCCCTATTCTAAAGAAGAATATTATTTGGTCAAATAAAACATATAAAAGTGACCAAAACTAGATTTAATGAGGGTTCTCCATCAAAAGGCGTTAAATCAACCTTTTGAAGAAAATTATGCTTAAAGTTAGATTAATTCACATTTTAAGCCTCTAAATTTTATTGGATAAATGTAATAACCTTTAACAAACATGTATAATAATATTTTAATTAGTTATGTTCATTCCCTTTTATACAATGACTAGGTGTTAACTACCATTTAAAATAATAATATTATATTAATATTATGCAATGTAAGATTTCAAATTAACTCGTAGTTGCGTATTGGGTACTCCATCCAACATAGCAACCCCTTTAAAGTAAAATTAATATTTAATTCACAAAATATTAATTAAAATGAAAATGTATTATTTCTTTATTTATCTGGGATGTTAAATCCTTTCCCCCTTTTGGAAATTGTGTCCTTAAAATTTTATTCACTTATAAAATAAATGAGGGTATTTATCCCTCATAGAATTTTCAGATTCCCACGTTGCCTCTTCAACCATATGGTTTTTCCAAAAAACCTTTACTAGCTGAATTACCTTATTCCGCAACACTTGCTCTCTATGGTCAAAAATATGGAGTGGTTGTTCCTCATAAGATAGATTATCTTCCAACTGAACTACCTATGGACTTAAAAGAATGGATGGATCAGGCGCATACTTTATCAACATTGAAACATGAAAAGCATTGAGTACCTAGGACAACATTGGAGGCACAACCACTCTGTACGCAACTGATCCAACTTTCTCAAATATTTCATAAGGTCCAATGAACCTCGGAATCAACTTTACCTTATTATCCAAATACATCACACTTTTCCATGGAGAAACATTGAGAAAGACATGATTAATTACCTCAAAAAAAGATCCTTTCTCCAATTATCCGTATAACATTTCTTCCTACTCTGAGTCGTTCTCATATTTTTCTGAATCAACTAAACTTTTTCTGCCATCTTTTCTACCAATTCTCGTCCCATCAGCTTCCTTTCACCTACTTCAACCCAAAAAGCTAGAATTTGACACCACTTCGCATATAATTCCTCAAATGGAGCCATCTGTATACTGGAATGAAAAATTTTATTATAAGAAAATTCATCCAAAGAAATATGGTGGTCCTAACATCCCTTGTAATCTAGAGAAAAATCATGTAACATATCCTCCAAGGTATGAATTGTTCGTTCTAACTGCCTATCTGATTGTATATGAAAATATGTACTAAAATTTAATTTAGTACCTAACGACTTCTGAAGGCCTTTCCAAAAGTTAGATGTAATAATGTGATTATGGTCAGACACAATGGAGAGGGGAACACCATGAAACTTGACTATCTCTTTAACATACAACCGATAAAGTTGACGTGGAGGAAAAGTATCTCAAATAGGAACGAAATGAGATGATTTAGTCAATTGATCAAAAATAACCCAGATTGTATTATTACCTCGAGATGTCGTCGGTAATACCACAACGAAGTCCATGGATATATTTTTCCATTTCCACTCTAGCACTGGTAAAGGCTAAATCATCTCTTTTGGTAACTGCCACTCTGCTTTAACCTGATGAATTGATAAACACTTCATAGTAGAATCAACAATATTTCTTTTCATTCCATCCCACCAGTAATACACCTGAAGATCTTAGTACATCTTAGTATTACTAAGATGAAATGAAAAAAGGGAACTATAAGCATCACATGAAAACTCATTCTTCAGCTCTGAATCAGAAGGCATGCATAATATCATCCCAAATCACCAAACACAATGATTATCAATGTTAAAATTAAGAAACATACCCTTCTAAACCAACTCTACATTTTTCTATAGCTCACTGTCTTCCTTGTGTGCTTTCTTAATTCAGTCTGATAGAGATGATCTCACTGACACCTGAAATAAAACAGAATAATTTCCTACACAAAAACCTTCTATGCCAATGTTCATAAAATTAAAAACTGAATGACTTCATTCCAAATGTAGCATGGTAAATAGAACATTACTTTTTCGGCTCAAAGCATCAGCCACATTATTTTATTTTCTTGGATGGTAATGGATCGCACAATCATAATCTTTGAATAATTCCAACCATCTCCTCTGTCTCATGTTCAATTTTTTCTAAGTGAATATATACTTCAAAATTTTTTGGTCTGTATATATTACAAATTTTACTCCATAAAAATTATGCCTCCAAATTTTTAAAGCAAAAACAATAGGAGCATATCCAAATCATTTGTGGGGTAATTTAAATCATGAGGATTCAACTGACGTGAAGCATAAGAAATTACCTGATCAATTTGCATAAGGACACAACCAAGTCCTTTTAACGAAGCATTACTATTTATATAGAAATCACCATTTCTGGAAGGTATTTCCAAAACAAGATCATTCCCCACTCTTCTTTTCAATTCCTGAAAAATATCATCACATTCTTTTATCCAGATGAACTTACCACCTGTTCAGGTTAACTTCATCATTATAATATATAACCATGAAAAAATTTCAACAAACCTCTGGTAATAACCTACCAAACCTCGAAAACTATGGATCTCAGTTATATTTGTGGGTCATGGGAAATCTTTAACAACATTTGTTTTAGAAGGATCAATAGTTATAGCATTTTTTGAAACAATATGACCAAGAAAAGAAATTTTCTGTAACCAAAACTAACAATTGTTGAATTTACCAAATAGTTTCTTTTCATTTAATATTTGTAAGAAAACCCTTAAATCACATTCATTCTCCATTTTACATTTTTAATAAACCAAAATATCTTCAATGAACACAAACCCAAACATATCCAAATACATAAAGAAAATTTTATTCATAGGATCCAGGAATACTGCTGGTGCTTTGGTTAAACCAAAAGGTATAACTACAAATTTATAATGGCCATATCTTGTATGAAACACGGTCTTTAGATTGTATACATCCTTTAATTTCAACTGATGGTACCCCAACCTCAAGTCAATCTTTGAAAAATGTTGAGTTCCCTAGAGCTGATCAAACAAATCATCTATATGATGAAAATGATATATGTTCTTAACAGTGATGTTATTAAATGCTCTATAATCAGTGAAAAGTCTCATTGAACCATATTTCTTTTTAACAAACAAGGTAGGATCACCCCATGGGGATGTGCTAGGTTGAATGAAACCATTATCTAATAACTCATGTAATTTATTCTTTAACACTAAAAGATAAATTTGACCCATTTGATAAGGGGTTTTTGAAATGGGCTTAGCATCAGGAATTAAGTCGATAATAAATTCATCTTCCTGAATTGGTATAATAAAAGCAAACTAATCATGAAAAGCATCAATGTACACATTTACCACTGGAACATCAATAATCTAAACAGTTCCTTTTTTTCAAAAATATGTGAAAGGTAACATTCATTTTCATCTTTTACTAGTTTCTCAGCTTCTTAATATGTTATGAAAAGTAAGGGTTCATTCATGTATACCAACTAAAAATCTTACTGAAAAGAAACCTCTTTAGCTCTATAGTCAATCTTAGCTTGATAAACAAACATCCAATCCATACCCAAAATAACATCAAACTCTAATAGAGGAAAAACAATAACGTTTGAAGGTAGATTCTTTCTTCACACAAGGATAGGAAGGTTCTTATAATTTTCTTTTTTCTCAACATTTCCACCGGTGTTTTTACCATTATTTCATGATTCATATCCTAAGATGTAATTTCCAATTTACTAGATAACTTATTAGAAATTAATGAATGTATAGACCCCGAATCAAACAACACATTGTCATAATCTGAACAAACAAATAGTGTACCTGATAGAAGGTCATTTGATGGACCAACATCTACTAAAGTAGTTGAAAAGGATTTCACAACCCCTTTTTTCTTGTAGTCTGGATGCATTCACTTAGTTGAGTTCTTCGTTGGACTCTCATTTTCTCAATAACCCATTTATTTCCACTTAAAACATTTTAATGACAGTAAATCAGATTTTGTCTTACCATTACCCTAATCATTTTGGTGCAATTATGAGCCTTATGTCCTATTTTACTACATTGGTAGTGCTTACCATAATTCAAAAGACATTCCCCAGCATGCCTTTTACCACATTTTTCAAAAACTGTAAACTTATGTTTCTTACTATCCGAATTTTTTGAAGAGTTCTTCTCTTTCGCCAGCCACCACGACCTCTTATTCTATTATTTTTCAAAGAAGGTATAATCTTCATAAAACTTTACTTCTACATTCTCCACACATCAAACATGTTTTTCATAAATTTTGAACAGAAGATAAGCTAAAGACCTTCAATAATTTTCCTTTAATCTTGAGTAAAATAGTTGATTTTACTATCAAGATATCATATGAAATTTCGATCATACCTTGCCAGTCGGGTGAATTTTTATTCATAAGTACCAACTGAGTCATCTTCCTACCTAAATTCCAGGAATTGTTTTTCCATCCTAAGATGAACCACCTAAGGAAAATATATATCATGAAAAATAACATTGAATTCATCGAAATCAAGATAATCAATCTCCTCACTATTCCTAATATTTTTCACCATCAACCACCAGTAATCAGGTTCACCTTCAAAATGGTAAATAGAGAGACTATCATTTTGTTGTTCTGAATTGACTAAAACATCAAAAATCTTTTCCAGTGCTTTAATCCACCCATCATCAATCACATGGTCAAATGATACTATGAAAGATACGGTATGTTGCCTCATGAAAAGCCCCAATACTAACATGTTTCTTCGCAGTTGATCTGGATGATCTTGTGCATTGATACCACCACCATTTATAGCCTGATTCAACTATGCCATCACTGCAACAAATTGTTTACCTCCGATTCTGGCCATCTCAGGTTGCTGATTTGGATGTTTGTCTTCCCCCATATGTCATCCCATCATAGATGCCATGCTTCCTCTATAGAAACCCATTCCAAACACAAGGATGTCTTAGGTGAAGCAACATGGTAATATGTAAATGATGCAATTCAATATTAACATAAATTAATTTAAGGATTTTAATTGAACCTTACCGTTACTCCTAAAGTAATCTAAACCAACCTCTTATAGCACTATATGGTCCTAGACATAAACATTAAATAATCTTGAATTAAATCAATAATTCACATTGAGGATCTTTTTAGGATTATATTTTTATAGAATTAGTTCAAAACAATTACAATACATCACAAATGTTACAAACTAGACAATTATACTCAGTTCATATTTTATCACAAAATAAAAACTCTTAAAAAAGTGTCATGTCTAGTCCCATGTTTCTGACAAAATGACTTTTCCTTGATCCCATCCATGACCGTATTTATCTTTAAGTCCTATGAAAAACATTTCAAAACATTGGATGAGCATAAAATGCTTCGTAAGGGTTATAAAAGAAAGAAATAAAACATCATTTCATCTATACATACATAACATAATCTCATTAACATACCTCAGGAAATCATTAGATTTATGAATAACACATAGAAAACATAAATCATAAAGGTAACTTGTGGAATCCATATCAAACTTACATTGTAGCTATACCAACTACGTAGGGAGTTACATTTGGAATACCCACCACAATATATTCCCTAAATCTATTTAGAGAAACATTCAAATTTACCTCTTTCACATTACCCATTGCATTAGAGAGATATCTTCGGCCCAACATCCCTAGTACTATCATCGAACCACCAATATACATAAAATATTTCCAGGAACCATATCACACAAAACAAGCATATTAGAAAGATAAAATTTTTACATTTCAATCAAAATATATCATTTCAAGATATTAAAATAATAAATTCTTTCTCAAAACAATTTTCAAAACCAAAACAATTAAAAAGGGTATATAGTATTTATTTTCCTTTAAAAAACACTATGGCTTGTTATGGAATCCAAAGATCAAATAACACTCACAACGGCGGAAAGGTCGTTGTCACCACTTACGTTAAAAAGAAACATAATTTTTTTTATTTAGTAAATTGCTTCGTCGAAAAAGATTCCCTTTGAAGGAAATGAAATTTCAAAGGTGTTTACATACCATAAAAAATAATGTTGTGTATAAAAAAAATATTCCTCAATGAAAAGTGATTGAGATGAAGTCCCTTACCTCGTGTCAGACTTGACTCATTCGTTCTTTAATCTCCTGAATAGTAAAGTAAAGTTAATTTCTACTTGCATAAGAACCTTTTTTAAGTTTATCATTCCTTTTAAATCACTTATTACCATGTTATAAACATTATTTAATCATTTATGTTAATAATGGTTGTTTAGTCGATATTTGGTACTTGAGTCAAAAATATACTTCTTATAATTACAATATGTTCATGTGGTCAAAAGATCATTATATCCAGAATGATATTAATGATTTAGATATCATATATATCTTATACATCCAGTATATATATGTATTTATAATAGTACATATCATTTGAAGGTATTAAATTTAATGCATCGTTCCTGGAGATGATAAGCCATACGTACCCATGAACGTTAATTTAATTTATATGTTTTATTTTAATGGAATTAAAACATAATGATACAATGGTGTATTATAATTCCAGTATAATATAAAATATAATATCACTAAATACCTCCTTTATACGTCCCACATATGGAATTAATGAGTCATATCGCTTTGAGGTGGTGGTATTCTGCACTTCCTAAAATGAAATTATCATGTTTACACATAATGGATACCATAATGGTATGATATAAATGAAAAATACATAATAATAAAGAAAAAATAAATATAATATATATCATATATAAATACAGATCCATCATAATGGCCACAATGCGATGCAGTTGGAGATAATTAAACAATCATCGTTTCGTGAGGCGTTAATTTTCCATCCATAGAAACAGTAAGTTCATTACCCATTAAATGGAGGTGTGTGTTAGTGTAGTTCAAATACATTTCATAAAAACATCCTAGTATATTGAGGATACTAGTTTTGTTATAAAATAAAATAGTAAAAATAATTTAGGGGGTCGGAGGAGTTAAATAAAATAAAAGAACTTAAGAAAAGATGTTACATTTAAATCGGGTAACTCCTTTTTGTTTGATCCAAAAGGGTTTCTTGATGTTCCTTCTGCCCAAGGTAAGGCTTCTAGGAGGAAGAAAGGAATATTGAGAGATTATTTGGGTAGATTTTGGATGATCCAAGGTGATTTAGAGGTGTGAGTAATTGGTTAGAGGTGAGGGCTTTTATAAGGTGGAGGAGGGGCTCTTTATTAAAGTGTGAAAATATTATTTTAGTATATAATAATTTTCAGCTTTTAAAGGTCAAAAACTTATTAAGTGTAATATAATATGACTTGTGGACGAAATAAAACCATCCAATAATAATTGTATAGGTTTTGGATATTTTTTTAATCTTTATAATCTTATTTATTTAAATCATTTATTAATGAGGTAAACATTGCATCATTATTGTGTCATAAATAATTAAATTTATTTGATGTCTAAAAAATATAAAAAAATAAGATGATGTAGAAAATCATTTTATCTTTTAAAATAAAATTTATATTATAAGAGATAACTTATATAACCTTATGTAAAAATTAATTTACTAAAAGATATTTGTTTATGTCATTTTTGCCTTTACTTTATGTTAATTAAGATAAAGTGTCAATATCACTATTATGTGGCTCCATGGGGTCCCAAAATAGGCCCAAATATCCCCAAGGTCGGCCATGACTCATAAAATGAGGTTATAACAAGTGTTAATGTAATTTTATATTATTATGATGTTCTTTTTACCTTGAATTACCCTATTTACCTTTAACCGCGTTAAATAAAAGTCAAAAGTTACTATTCATAATAAATTATTTTAATCTTATTGACCCAAATTTTACTTAATGATAACAACGATGTATGTTGGATTTTCAAAATTAAATTCAATGAAGCGGTAATATTTCATTTAAATGAAAAAGTCTGTTTTTATCAACTACTTAGTGGTTTCATTATTCATCAAAATTTGAAGTTTTTCTGTAAAATACCAAAAAGTCATCCTAATATATATTTGATATTATGAATTCAAAAAAGATGTATATTTTACCAAATTCAAAAAATATAAGTTTGATTAATTAATTTGAAATTAATTCATGTTGTCAAAATAAAATGCGGGTTTTTTAAGAAATATTAACTTTCGAAAGATTGACACTTATTTATGTCCAATTTCAAAGTGAAATTAATTCCAATGACCAAAATTGGATTTAATGATAAAAATATAATCTAAATAAACTTTAAAATAAATTAAAAATATAATATAACGATATAAATAAATTATATTAAAATGTAGTTTTGAATTAAAATACAGTATTTTCCACTATTCATCAAAAAATGATTTTTATCAGAAAAATGAAATTTTTTTACCCAAAGTGAATTTTGATGTCCTGATTCTAAAGTAAATTATTATTTTATCAAATAGAACATAAAAAGTGACAAAAATTAGACTTAAAGATGGTTCTCCATCAAAACGTGGTAAATCAACCTTTTAAAGTAAAGTATGCATAAAATTAGATTCTTTCACAATTTAAGCCTCTAACTTTTATTGGATAAATGTTAAAACATTTTACAAACATGTATAATTTTATTGTTGTTAGTTCTCTTAATTCCCACCAATAAAATGGTTAGGAGTTAACTACCATTTAAAATAATAATATTATATTATTATTGTGCAACAAAAGATTTCAAAGAAACCCGTTGTTGCGTATCGGGTATGCCCTCAAACATAGCAACCCCTTTAGAGTAAAATTATTATTTAATTCACAAAGTATTAATGAAAATGAAAATTTATTATTTCTTTGTTGACCAGGGATGTTACACATAAGCTTAGTATGGACCAATATCAAGGGAATAAAAAATCACCTAAGAATATATATTGGTAAGTAGATCATGGATAACATAGATTGAAGCCTATAAATTCATAAATTAAGGAAATAAATGAAATTTATATTTTTTCCCTTTTTTATTGTATTCCACATATGTTTTTAATAGTTTAAAATACTTACCCATAATTTTCATTTTATTCTATCCAATGGCTGGTAATATGAGGACTCAGGCTAACAACTGATATGAAGATCAATGTGATGACGGTTCTAATGAGATGCTCAATTTGATTTGAGAATGAAGAGAAAATTGTTTCATGATACACTCTCTATTAATATTTGCTTTTAATAGAATCATTTATCAAGATGAACGTCCAACCCCCCACCCCCATGAAAGAACAATCCAAAATTGAGAGCTTCCTCAGACAAAGGCCTCCTACATTAAATGGATCATATGATCCCTCAATCATCATATTATGGATCAACTCCATTGTTAAGATCGTCTATATCCTTAAATTTTTTAAACAAGAGATGGTTCTTCTGGATGCATATAATATGAAGGGTGAACCTAATCAATGATGTACATTGATCAAAAATATGAAGCTTGAGGAAAGGATTGAGTCTTTGGAATGGAAGGATTTCCAAAAAATGTTTTTTGATAAATATTTTCCTCACACCCTCTGACTAAAGATGGAATGTGACTTCATTTACCTCGTGAAAAATGATGACAAATAGATCAAATAATATGAGGAAAACTTCACAAGGCTTTCATGATATGCCCCCGGCTCTTTCATTACCCGTAAATGCATGGTTAACCACCTCTTTAGTAGGCTAAATCCTGGCCTACAGAAGGCCCTAGTAATCCGTGACTTTTATTACTATGAGGAAAATGTCTGATGTGCCCTCAATGTTGAAATAGAGAATGAAGAATCTCAGCGGTATTATAGGGATAAGAAGTGTTAAGTTGACTTTATTCTTCCAGTTTGATTGATAAATCCAATGGTGCTAAAAAATCCCAGCACTCCACTTTCAAAAATTTGTGGAAAAAAGAACCTCGTAAATTCATAGAAGAGGATGAGGAAATGATTTAGGTTTGGAAAAAGGGAACCTGGACAATAAATTTTGACAAAAAAACCCTCTTCTGCGATAGAGGAAAGAAATACTATGTTTGATTCTCAACACATTGTTCATTGCTACACCTAGAAAGAACTAGGGAAATTTGTGAACCAATGCCCTAAGCCAAAGGATTTTGGAGGCAACCAAAAACCTATAAGAATGAAAGGGAGAGCTTTTTCCATCACCACCACTTAAGTGAACCCCGACAACAAAGTTGTGCCAGGTACACCGATTATTCATTCAAATATAGAAAATGTAAATTTTGATTTAGGTTCTACTTATTCTTTTATATCTCTAATGTTTAGTAGAACAATCCATGAACCACCACAAATCATGGATTTAGAGATTACTGTGAGAATGGAAAATGGGGAAATTATTGCATCCAATTAATATTACTCCTCCCCTTTCACAATTTGTGGATTTAACTTCCAATAAAACCTCTTTATAGTCCCTCTGGTGGAATTTGATTCAATTTGTGGCATGGATTGGATTTCCCTATATAGATACAACATAAATTGATGTGAGAACGAAATCACTCACCATATGGAGAATCAATCCCCAATTATATACAAGTGCAAAGAAGAAGAAGAATCTTCTTTAGAACCATCACATCATGCATGGATATTACTATCCTATGATTATGCATATCTTGCTCATATGACTGAGTCTATGGATGGAACCATCCTCAAAGACATGCCTATTGTAAGGGAATTTGTAGATGTGTTTCCTAGGTAATTGCATGGTCTTCCTTAGGAAAGAGATGTTGAATTCTCGATTGATTGACCAAACCTGGGGAATTTACAGTATCCAAGACTCAAAATAGAATGTCCATTGTAGAACATGAGGAGAAAAAGAAACAACTACAGGAGAATCATGATAGAGTTTCTATACGCCAAAGTGCATCATCATGGGTCACCCTAGTCCTCTTTATCAAGAATAAGGATGGTTCAATGTTCCTTTTTATTGCTTATCATGAGATTAAAAAAATAAAGATAATGAACAAGTATTATTTACCATGAATTGATGCCTTTTTTGATCAACTATGTGGAGCTCAATACTTCTCTGAGGTCGATCTAAGGTCATGATATTACTATGTAAAGGTGAAGAAGGAGGATATACCCAAGGCTGATTTTTGTACATGGTAAGTGCACTATGAATTCATAGTAATTCCTTTAGGACTCACTAATCCTCTAAAATTATTCATGGAATTGATGAATAGAGTATATAGAGATTACCTAAAAAAATTTGGTAGTCTTTATAGATGATATTTTAATACACTCCAAAACTAAATAGGATAATGAGGAGTATCTAAGAACTATACTAGATACCATGGGAAAAGAGAAGATATATGAAAAGTATAGAAAGTCAGAGTTCTTGATGAAGGAAGTCTAATTTTGGGTCATATCATCACAAGAAATAGGATATTTGTGGATCCTTCCAAGACAAATGTAATTGAGGGATGGCCTAGGCCAACCTCTGTGATAGATATCTGTAGCTTCCTTGGGTTAGCTAGAAAATATCTCTATTTTTTGAGATATTTCTCATGATTTTGAAACCCTCTTACAAATATAACTCAAAAGGGTGTCATGTTTTCATATAGTGATGAATGTGAAGAATGATTGAAGGAGTTGAAAAGGATGATTATCACTATGCCCATGCTCACACTACCCCTAATTGGAGAACATTTTTCATATTCAGTAATACTTTGAAGAAGGGCATGTGGTGTGTGTTGATGCAAAATTAAAAAATTCATTTCCTATGATTCATGACAATTGAATGTTCCCGATCAGAACTAACCAACACATGATCTAGAATAGGCTATAGTATTCATCGCTTTGAAAATTAGGTGACATTACTTCTTTGGGGAGAAGTGTAACATATATATAGATAACAAATTCCTCAATCATATATTCACACAGTAATAGTTAAATATAATCCAAAAAAGAAGGAATGAACTAATAAAAGACTATGACTACTCAATATATTACCACCATAAAAAATAGAACAAGATTCAGAATGATGTAAGTAGAAAGGACCTGGTGACTCTATCATTGATGAGAATTGAAAAGGATCAAATATTCTCATATTTGAAAATGATGGACAAGTGAATCATAATTAATGGAACATAATCAATCCATTCACAAAATATTTCTCAAATGTATCTTTTAGAAAGGTTAAAGGTTGTTCAAAGAGATTATGTGTGAAATTAGATTAAAGTAGAAATTATCAGAAAAGGAAAATCCTCAATGTTCAAGGTTATTTATAAGGACACGACCGTAAAACATTACACAATCTTGAATTAAATGAAAAATTCACATTGAGGATATTTTCAGGTTTATAGACTTAGAAAATTAGGTCATATCATATACATAACAACTTTAATAGTACATGTATACACATCTACTTAGTATCTATTTTTTCATAAAATAAAAACTATTTGAAAAAAATACTGTCATTTCTAGTTCCATGTTTTAGACAGAAAGTCTTTTCCTTGATCCCATCTTTGACCCTATTCTACTTTATTTCCTGTGATAAAAATTTCAAAAAACATGGGATGAGCATAAAAATCTCATTAAGGGATACAAAATGAAGGAAAATTGTTAGTTTTTTAAAACAAAAATTAAACCATGCATACTTCAGCATAAATAATACTTTTCACCTTTATGAAGTAGTAAATACTCTTCACTAAATAAATGATAATTGTAAACCCTTTTGTAAACAAAAAAATTACCATAAAACCCATATAAAGAACACATAACATAGAAAGGTAACTTGGGACATAAACATACTTAAATGGAATAACCATACGATCGATTTACACACACATATCACAAAATGGAATAGCCATACGAATGACTTCCATACAAAATGCATTAGAGGTTATAACGTTACCACTCATCCTGGATTTCACGGCACCACCCATCATTTATTTTATCACGTAACCACCCGTCAAATGTCCAAGTACCATTATAAAATCATAACACATAAAACAAATATAAATGAAACAAAACATTTCCACATTCCAATCACAATATATCACTTAAATATATTGACATAACAAATCCATTATCAAAACCATTTTCAGTACCAAAATACATAATAGAGTATATGGAATTTATTTTTCCTTTTAAAAACATCACAACTCATTAAGGAAGCCAAAGATCAATTAATACTCGCTGCTGCGGAAAGGTCGTTGTTATCGCGTAGGTTAAAAAACCCCTTTTTGTCGTTTAGTAAAACGCTTCGTAGAAAATGATTCCCTTGGAATGAAATGAAAATTCAACGGTTTTTATAAAGCAAATAAAATAATGTCTTGTATTAAATCAAAATATGCCTCAATGAAATGAGATTGAGACGATGTCCCTTACCTCGTGTCCGACTTGACTCGATTGTTCTTTAATCTCTTGAATAATAAACTAGAGTTAATTTCAACTTTCTCAAGAACCTTTTTCAATTAAATTATTCCTTTATATCACATATTACAATGTTATTAACATTATGTAATAATTTGTGTTAATAACGGTCGTTTTGTTGATATTTGGTACTTGCGTCCAAAATTAAATTCTTATAATTACAAGTTGTTCATGTTGTAAAATATCCATTATCTCCAAAATTTTATTCTTGATTTAGATATCTATCTTGACCCGCCTTCACCAAAAGGAGGGAAGGGTCAGCAGATTTCCAAGCCCTTCCTTCTTCAAGTTGAAGGAGAGATAATGACCCCCGAAACCCACCTTCAATGGGTCCCGGAGTGGTGACCAGTGCCAAGGGTATAGAATCACTCCCTAAATGGAAGGCATTACCGTTTTTCATTTAATAAGATCGGGAGATAAGATAGTAAATCTCACAACACCAAAACTAGAAGTGCATGAAAAACCAAAACAACTATTCCCAAATTCATGTTCCAAAAGTAAATACCACAGAGTACAAGTGACTACAAAGGTAAAGTACCAAGAAAGGAAAACAGCAACTGCAACTGCCCCAATGGTCCGAGCTAGTATGGTCTCGCGCGATCCATGAAGTCCTCCTGGAAACCTGAAAGTAGTTTTATATATGTAGGGTGAGCATACAAGTATACTCAGTAGGGTAAAACAAAGACTCTCGTGCACAAGTGGGGGAATGTGCTAAAGTCCTGTGAGAAGTAGACAACCGACATTATCAAGGAGTTCATCCATCCCACTCACCTTCCACACTCACCAAATAATGCAAGAAAGTAATATATATAATAAGAGCACATCGATGTTTGGGTACCCCGTGCCACTTTCCCACTGGTTATTGAAGACATCCTACACATCGAACCAATCCCACCATTCTCATTGCAGTCCCACTGCCACACCCCGCCCGCACTCACCGGTGCCACAACCTCACGCAGTCCCACTGCAAAACCCTGCCCGCACACACTTGGTCCACAACTATCACACGAAACCATGCCTGAAAACACCTTGGACAGAACAACCACTACCATGCCCGAGGACACCTAGGTTAGAAGATCTACTGCCAGGCCCGAAGACACCTGGGCCTCATCCCGAAGATACTTAGGAAACTACCTGCCCGCACACACCTGGGCCATAACCACCACACTACCATGCCCGAAGGTTCTTGGGCTAATAATGGACCTCAGGCCATCACATCCTGCCCGAAGATACTTGGGCTATCCATGAAAGAGAGTAGAAAAGAGATAATAACCATCCAATAATTGAAGTGTTGTAAAAAACATCCTCCTCCATGATATGGGGGTGTTCGGAACTAAGTGCTCAACTTGGGTGGGGCAAGAATAAGAAACACAAAACTACATGTATATATATATAGAGGTAACAAGAACTCTCCCAAGTTCAGGTTTTTCAGCCGTCCTGAGGAACACAAATAGCACTCAAGTCGGAGTCACCACTCTTTCCAACAAAACCCATTTGTCTCATTATTTTTCATGTTCAGTAGTGATGTTTAATTAAGTCTTGCACCAACTTGGGAAACTATCAAGCATAAGAACAAGCCAAGGAAAGCAAACAGTCAACCATTAAATACAAAATCCACACCTGGATATCTCGTAAAACCATGACAACCAATGAAAACCCCAAGATACAGCCCCATGTCCAACATCCATAAGCCAAAAGGTTTCTCAACAACAGTGGATTTCACCCCAATTCGTGATATAAACAAGGTAACCACCCGGTCTTAAAATTCACAACCACTGAATCCAAAACAACAGGGGATCCCATCCCCACCCACATCACCTAGAAAACGACCCATGAAGTAAAAACAACCAAGCCACAACCACTAAGCAGGCCGATGCCCATATTTTCATATTTATAAGATTTAACACACTTCATGATTTTCAGATTCACTGTACATTAACCGGGGTTATCACAGAAAGGATTGATCCTGGTGCTTCCAATTTCTTTTGCTAAATATATGTAATTAACCAAATTCCTGTACACAATAAGGTTTATCCACCCCAATACAATCCATTTAAACATCACCAGAAGCAAGGGTTCGTTAGTTCACAGATAAAGACCACCAACGACCATAATTTTCAGAAGGCGTAAGCCTGCACAATTCAGGAATCATAAATCGTGGAAGATCATAGATCAAATCATCATTGATCACACCCCTCCCCCTCCATTATTTAGAATTGGTTATTATATTCATTATGGTTCGGTCCATCCAATTCTACAGAATCAAAAGCATGCCCACCCCGCAAGATGCACAAAAGGGAGAGTCGAAGGTAAAACCCTACCTGTTGATCAACGATCGATGCTAAGGCCGGGCCCAGAACTTCACGGATAGCGATGCGGCTCGTCTGAATGAAAAGCGGCACGTCTGAACGAAGGGTACTCCTAGAATAGGGTGATCAAGAAAAGAAACCTAGGGAGAACCCTTAGGTTATAAACCGGGCTGTTAGGATATGGAGAAAAAGGACTCAAAACCGTGTAAGGCGCGGGGTCGTAGGTTACCACGCGGTTGAGACACCCCACACATCATTAGTGGGTTCCTGCAGTTTAAATCGATTCACTCCAGGTTAAATTCATTAAATATTTAAATCAAACCGTTATGGGAATTACTGGGCTTTAAAACACGCTTAAAGGGTTCAAAATAGGGTTTAAAACCCAATTTGTGCAAAAGGGAGCACTACTGGAAAAACAAACCCCATGAGGGTAGGTGAGAGCCACCGATAGCTGAGCTGCCGGTAGGCTGCAGCCACCGGTAGCCGAGCTACCGCTAAGCGGCAGCTACCGGTAGACAGAGCTACCGGTAGACAGAGCTACCGGTAGACCGAGCTACCGGTAGGCCTTCTCCCGATAGGCTAAGGCTACCAGTAGGCCTACTGTTAGGCCAAACATCACCGAGATTCCCAGACCAGAAAACCGAACTTGATTTTCACAAACTAATGAACCCCAAAAACCCATGCCATTACATCAGATACCTCTTAAAGGATTCTCTTCCACGAGAATCAAAACAACCTAGAAGGAAAGAAAGAGTCCAAACAACCACCTCGAACTATACCTCTTAGGAGTGAAGCTCATTGTTAACTAAGAACGCCTTTCTGTCAAGAACCAAGCAACATACCATGTCAAACTTCCCAACCATATGGGTTGGGGATTCTCCTTCCCCATGTCAAGATATTATCCACTTTGGGCGGCACTGACTCGCCCGCACGGGTTTAATCGCTTCCACATTAATGCGTCTTCATTAGGGGTCGGGTCCTCCCCTCCCCGCAGCCAGGACTTTTCGCACACATTCATAGGAAAGAAAAACCACATATTTCATAGCCAAAGGTAAAACGATCCACCAAACCAAGTATAAATAGAATTAGCACAAAACTCAAAACAACTTTGGGTACTGGGCACACATCTATGCTTCCCTCTCCCACGTACTCCCCTCAAGCCCACCATGTCTCCATAACACACGATCCAAGGGGATGGTTCGCCCATGGAGCACCTTCTCCTCACAATCCTCGATCATCACTGGTCTTTCCACAAAAGTCACGTCATCCTCGATGTCTAGCTCATCCCAATAAAGGACGTGTGAATCGTCGTGCAGGTAACGACGAAGCTGGGACACATGAAATACATCATGTATCCTCATTAGCGGTGGTGGTAGCGCTAGCTGATAAGCCACTTTTCACCGACCCACCGCAACACTTCGAATGGTCCGATGAACATCGGAGAAAGCTTACCCCCCTTGTCGAACCTCTGTTGTCCACGCCGAGGGGAGACCTTTAAGAACATGTGGTCTCTAACCTCAAACTC
Organism: Viscum album; assembly: GCA_963277665.1. NCBI lineage: Eukaryota > Viridiplantae > Streptophyta > Magnoliopsida > Santalales > Viscaceae > Viscum > Viscum album. The sequence continues at coordinate 920,577,664 of OY728131.1, forward strand.
CAAGGGCCTCCTCCTAGAATCAGCATACGACTTCTGTCGGTCCTGGGCCGCCTTCATCCTTTCCCGTATAAGTTGAACTTTTTCCGTCGTTCTCTGCACCACCTCCGGGCGAAGGATGTCTACCTCTCCTACTTCGGTCCAACACACAGGTGAATGGTATGACCTCCCGTACAAGGCTTCAAACGAGGCCATACCATTGGTAGAGTGATATCTATTGTTGTAGGTAAACTCTACCAGAGGCAAGTATCGTACCCATGATCCTCCTGAGTCCAGAACACATGTCTGTAGCATATCCTCCAAGGCCTGGATGATGCGCTCTGTCTGTCCATCTGTCTGGGGATGGAAAGCAGTGCTAAGACTTAGTTGGGTGCCAAAAACACGATGCAATCCTCTCCAGACTCATGAGGTAAACCATGCATCTCTATCTGATACTATAGACCTCATAACTCCATGCAACCGCACCACCTCATCCACATACTTTCGTGCCAAAGCATCCACTGTACTCGACTCCTTGATCGCCAAAAATTGAGCCGATTTTGTCAACCGGTCCACTACCACCCAGATGGAATCGTATCCCCCTTGGACCTTGGGTAGTCCCATGAATAAATCCATCGAGAGGTTGTCCCACTTACACTCGGGGACATCTAGAGACTGCAGTAGGCCGCCTGGAACTCGGTGTTTATCCTTCACATGCTGACACACTAAGCACTTGGCCACAAACTCTGCCACTGCTCGCTTCACTCCGGGCCACTAAATCTATCTCTTCAGTCCCTGGTTCATCTTGGACACTCTAGGGTGTACTGCTAGGGGTGAGTTGTGGAACCCAGTGAGAACCATTACGCGCATTTCCTCTGGAAAAAACAACCTTCCTTGGAAAAGCATCCGGTTTTGTCCATCCTCCGTCCATCCTTCCAGAGCATTGCCCTGGTCAACTCGGTCGCGCATAACCTCACACTCTTGGTCTCCCCACTGAGATTCCTCTACTTTCTAAAATAGAGATTACTATACTGCCCTCTGATACAGGAAACCTCTACCACTATCCATCCTCACATCCAGGTGTAAGGCATCCAACTCCTCCATTGCCTTCCAGGTGTCTGCCGACTCTCGGAATGCATCCTTCCATGATCTCCTGCTCAAGGCATCAGCCACTAAATTCCCTTTCCCTGAAGTGTAGGAGATCTCGAATTCGTAATCCTAGAGGAACTCCATCCACCTCCACTGCCGCAAGTTTAGGTCTCGCTGGGAGAAGATTTACCTCAAGAATTTGTGATCTATGAAGACGAAAAAGCGTTCTCCGGTGAGGTAGTGCCGCCATAACTTTAGCGCAAAAACGATGGCTGCATGCTCCAGGTCGTGGGTGGCATAATTACGCTCATGAGGTCATAACTTCCTAGACCCATAAGATATTACTCCTTGTTGATGCATCAACACACATCTGAGGCCTTTCCCCGAAGCATCACAGAACACCTCATACGCTTCCCCTTCTTCTTGTAGTCTTAGCACTGGGGAACTAACCAAATTCTCCTTCAGATAGCTGATGGCTATCCCGCACTGCTCACTCCACACGAAAACCTGGTCCTTCTTGGTCAAGGCCGTCAAAGGGGCTACAACTCGGGAGAAGTTGGGTAAAAACCTCCAATAGTAACCCGCCAGCCCGAGGAAACTACGAACCTCTGCCTCATTCTTGGGTGTTTCCAGAGAAAAAACTCCCTCAAACTTTGATGGGTCCACCGCTACCCCCCTGCTCGAACACTAAGTGCCCAAGGAAGTGCACTTCTCACGTCCAGAACATGCATTTTGACAACTTCCCATAGAGCTGGTGCTGTCGGAGGACCTACAAATCCGTCCTCAGGTGTTCCGCGTGGTCCTCCTCTGATCTCGAATGGACTAGGATATCGTCGATGAACACAACTACGAACCGATCCCGGTACTCCCAGAAGATGGAGTTCACAAGCCCCATGATCACAGTCGGGGTGTTCGTAACACCGAAAGGCATGACTACGAACTCAATGTGTCCATATCTGCACCTGAAGGTCATCTTCGAGATGTTTCCCTCTTTCACTCTCAACTGGTGATACCCAGACCATAGGTCGATCTTTAAGAACCACCCTGTCCCTTTAAGCTGGTCAAAAAGATCGTATATCCTCAGAATAAGATAGAAATACTTGATCGTCACCTGATTCAGCCTCCTGTAGTCTATGCACATCCTGATACCACCATCTGCCTTCTTTGTGAACAAGACTGGAGAACCCCATGGTGACACACTTGGTCGAACATAACCTCTCTTCATCAGACAATCAATCTGAATCTGCAACTCCTGTAGCTCCGAAGGTGCCATCCGGTGTGGATCCATTGAGATCGGACGAGCACCAGGCTGTAGGTCTATCCCAAACTCGATATCCGTCAAGGGGGTAGAGTCATCACCTCCTCAAGAAAGACGTCCATAAAATCATAGACGATCTCTGGCACCTATGCCATTTCAGCATCTACTGACTCTACAGACATCTCAGCTAACAAAGAGTGGAGGGGTTCCTCTCGCCTGCTTTCCTTCTAACTCCTCCGCTCGCTAGTGAAGGTAACACATCGGCCGCCCAAGTCTGAGAACACAACCCTTCCTCGGAAGTAGTCAATGAAGGTACACACAATGAATTTCTGGCCAATGCCTAGGATGACATCGTATGGTTGTATCTGTAGAAGAAAAATATCTATAACCGACTGATGTGGCCCTATCATCAGTCTGCATCCTCGACAAAAAAATAACAAGTCGGTCTGACCTCCAACTGGTGTGCTCAGCACCAGGGGAACTGGAAGTATCTCGGCATCTAGACCCAAGGCACTTGCTAGGCTGGGTGAAACAAAAAAGTGTGATTCTCTAGTATCAAACAAGGCATAAGAAAGGGTACTGAACAAACTGATCGTACCTTGAACAACCTTCGACCCTGCTAGAACTGCTGCCTCCGCGGCATGTAACTATCCACACCCAGCTCCTCTGCCCCTCAACTGTCGGCCACCTCCTTGACCATTCCCCGGTCGAGGTCCCTGAGGATCACCCTGAGGTTGGCCTCCTCCTCCTATGTCTGCCCTCGGAGGATCGAGAGATCGCTATCCCTGCTGCTGTTGCTGGAAGGGCCTAGCTGGAAGCTGCTGCTGGGGTGGGTGCTAGAGTTTTCCACCACCGCTGTATTGTACACAGTCCGTTCAATGATTCCGGAGATGCCCATGTCTCCCACAGACGAAGCACCATGGTCCCTGGCCCGAAGGAAAAGGGTGAGGACCAGGGGACCGGAACTGGAACTGCTGTGGCCTGCTTCTACTGGTCCAAACCTGGAGGGTCCTGACGCAGGAGGCCTGGTGCTAACGGCCTTCCCCTTCGATGGTCCCAGCTGGATCCCCTCTCGTGACACACCTCCTATATCATGTATCCTTTCCACCACTTTGGCCTTCTTCTGGACCTCCAAGTACATCGGCAGGGTAAAGGGGTAACAACATACTAGAGGGAGGGTCGGAGCGCCTCCTCTAAATGTCTTGCCCGAGACTCCTGATCGAGAAAGAGATCCGGAGCAAACGTAAGAGGTCCTTGAACTTGATTCCTAGCCCCTCACTAAAATACTCCCCTGCTGGAGGGAGAGTAGATCCTGTCTCTTTTCCGCCTTCATCGTCGAAGAGAGGAATTCTGCCCATAACTCCCTCTCGAAATCAGCCCATGCCACCTCAGCCTCTCTCCTCTCCCCCAGGTAAAGCGTCCACCACTGACGCGCCTCTCCCCACATCTGGATAACGGCCAGAGGATCCCAGTACTCAGTCAGATCCCAGATCAAGCCGAAGGCTATCACTAGCTCCTCTAGCTAGCCCTTCGTCTTCATATCAGAGGTGTTTCCCTCATACTTCTCGAGGTTCTATCACTGGAAGGCCTAAAGTGTCTTCTTCCATTGGTCGTCCTCCTCCTCTCAATAATCTCTCTACCAATCGGCCAATGTTGTCTCTGGGGCCTCGATCGCCCACACCAAATGTGGTCGCCTTCCATGTTCCATAGCTCCAAGGTAAACAAGGAATGCCTAAGCCCAAGTAGTGTAGAATATTGTTCTTAAAACATAAACCTTTTATTTATTCTTAATTCCCTTCACACCCCAAGAACATGAGAACACAATTAGTTATGATGCATGTACCTTTCCTAGGTTCCGTACCCTGCAATCAGCGTGGCCTCACTTGGTCGTTTGGTAGGTCGAGAGTCCTTGTATCGGATCACGGGGCCCCTAAAATCCAGTGTCATGGCCGGTCTTCCCTGGCCTAATTCACGCACCAAAGTCAACCGACACTGTTTCCCTACCATCCCATGCAATCCTCACCGTGCCTAACTCTAGAATCCATCTTATCTATCAACCTAACCTTTCCTACCATTCTGTCATGACCTGCCTTCACCAAAAGGAGGGAAGGGTTAGCAGAATGCCAGGCCGTTCCTTCTTAAAGTTGAAGGAGAGCTAATGACCCCCGAAACCCGCCTTCGATAGGTCCCGGAGTGGCGACCAGTGCCAAGGGTATAGAATCACTCACTAAATGGAAGGCATTACCCATTTTCTTTTAATATGATCAGGAGATAAGATAGTAAATCTCACAACACCAAAACTAGAAGTGCAAGAAAAACCAAAACAACCATTCCCATATACATGTTCCAAAAGTAAATACCAAAGAATACAATTGATTACAAAGGTAAAGTACCATGAAAGGAAAACAAAAAACTGCAGCTTCCCCAAAGGTCTGAGATAGTATGGTCCCACGTGATCCCCGAAATCCTCCTGGAAACCTGAAAGAAGTTTTATATATGTACGGTGAGCATACAAGTACACTTAGTAGGGAAAAACCAAGGACTCTCGTGCACAAGTGGGGGAACGTCCTAAAGTCCCGTGAGAAGCAGACAACCGACACTATCAAGGAGTTCATCCATCCCACTCACCGGCCACACTCACCAAATAACACAAGAAAGTAATATATTTAATAAGTGCACATAAATGTTTGGGTACCCCATGCTTCTTTCCCATAGGTTATTAAAGACATCCTACGCATCGAACCAATCTCGACATTCTCACCGCAGTCCCACTGCCACACCCCACCCGCACACACCTGGGCCACAACCTCACGTAGTCCCACTGCCAAACCCTGCCCGCACACACCTAGGCCACAACTATCACACATAACCACGCCTATAAACACTTAGGCCAGAACAACCACTACCACACCCGAAGACACCTAGGCTATAAGATCTACTGCCACACCCGAAGACACATGGGTCTCATCCCAAATATAATTGGGAAACTACCTGCCCGCACACAGCTGGGCATAACCACCCCACTACCCCACCCGAAGGTTCTTGGGCTAATAATGGACCTCAGGCCATCATAGCCTGCCCGATGATACATGGGCTATTAGGGAAAGGGAGCAGAAAGGAGCTAATAACCATCCACTAATAGAAGTGTTGGGAAAAAAACTCTCCCCCGTGAAATGGGGGTGTTAAGCACTAAGTGCTCAACTTGGGTGGGCGCGAATAAGAAACAAAAAACTAAAAGTATATATATATAGGTAACAAGAACTCTCCCAAGTTTAGGTTTTTCAGCCAGCCTAAGGAACACAAACTGCACTCAAGTCGGAGTCACAACTCTTGCCAACAAAACCCATTTGTCCCATTCGTTGTCATGTTCAGTAGTGATGTTTAATTAATTCATGAACTCAGTTGGGAAACTAGAAAGCATAATCACATGCCATGGAAAGAAAACAGTCAATCATTAACTACAACATCCACACCTTCATCTCTCCTGAAACCACGAAAACCAAAGAAAACCCCAAGATACAGCCCCATGTCCAACATCCAGGAGCCAAAAGGTTTCTCAACAACAAGGGATTCCACCCCAATTCATGATATAAAGAAGGTAACCACCCGGTCTTAAAATTCACAACCACTGAATCCATAACAATAGGGGATCCCATCCCTACTCACATCACCCAGAAAATGGCCCGTGAAGTAAAAACAACCAAACCCCCACCACTAAGTAGGCCCATGCCGGCATTTTTAGATTTATAAGATTTAACACACTCCATGATTTTCAGATTCTCTATACTTTAACCGGGGTTATCAAAGAAAGGATTGATCCTGGTGCTTCCAATTTCTTTAGCCTAATATACGTAATTAACCAAATTCCTTTACACAGTAAGGGTTATCCACCCCAATTAAATCCATTTAAATGTCAACAGAAGCAAGGGTTCGTTAGTGCATAGAGAAAGACCACCAACGACCATTATTTCCAAAAGGCGTAAGCCCGCAAAATTCAAGATTCATAAATCATGGAAGATCATAGATCAAAGATTCATCGATCACACCCCTCCCCCTTCATTCTTTAGAATCAGTTATTATCTTCATTATGGTTCGGTCCATCCAATTCTACAGAATCAAAAGCACGCCCACCCCGAAAGATGCACATAATGGAGAGTCGAAGGTAAAACCTTACATATTGATCAATGATCGACGCTAAGGCAGGGAACAGAACTTCATGGATAGTGATGCAGCTCGTTTGAACGAAAAGCAGCACGTCTGAACGAAGGGTACTCCAAGCGCAGGGTGATCGAGAAAAGAAACCTAGGGAGAACCCTTAGGTTATAAATTGTGCCATTAAGATATGGAGAAAAAGGACTTGAAACCACGTAAGGCGCAGGTTCGTGGGTTACCACACGGTTGAGACACCCCAGAAGTCATTAGTAGGTCCCCCGCAGTTTAAACCAATGCACTCCAGGTTAAATTCCTTAAATATTTTAATAAAACCTTTATGGGAATTACCGAGATTTAAAACATGCTTAAAGGGGTCAAATATGGTTTAAAACCCAATTTACGCAAAAGGGAGCGCTACGGGAAAAACGAACCCCGTGGGGTAGGTGAGAGCCACCAGTAGCTGAGATCTACTGGTAGATAGAGCTACCAGTAGGTTGCGTCTACCGGTAGACCGAGCTACCGGTAGTCCTACTACCGGTAGTCTAAGGCTACCGGTAGGCCTTCTACCGATAGGATAAGGCTACCGGTAGGCCTACCGTTAGGCTATACTTCACCGAGATTCCCAGACCAGAAAACCCAACATGATTTTAACAAAGTAATGGAACCCAAAAACCCGGGCCATTACAATATCATACATATCATATATATCCAGTATATACATGCATTTATAATATTACATAACATTTAGAGGTAAGAAATGAAATGCATCGTTCATCGAGACGGTAAGCCGTACGTACGCATGAACACTACTTTAATTTCTATTTCTTATTTAATGGAATGAAATCATAATTATATAATGGTATATTATAATTCTAGTGTTATATCATATATAATATCATTAACACCATCCTATATATGTCCCACATATGGCATTAACAATTCAAATCACTTTGAGGGGGCGGTAGTCCGCACTTCCTAAAAAGAAATTATCACGTTTATCCATTATGGAAACCATAAAGGTGTACAATAAATGAAAAATACAGAAGCATAAGGAAAACATAAAAATAATATATATCATATATAAATACAGTGACATCTTAATGGCCACCATGAATGGTGTTAAAAGAATTTTGAACAATCATCGTTTTGTGAGGCAGTAATTCGCCATCCACGGAAACAGTTTGTTCTTTAACCATTAGACGGAGGTGTGTGTAAGTGTAAATAAAACCCTAAACATACCAACATCCCAGGATACTAATGATTTTTTTATGGAATAAAATAATACAAATGTTATGGGGAGTGAAGAAACAAAATAAAACAAAAGGACATAAGAGAAGACATTACCTTTAAATCGGGTAGCTCCACTTGGTTTGAACCAAAAGGGTTTTTTGAAGAGATTTCTGCCTAAGGTAAGGATTCTAGGATGAATATTGGTATCTGGAGAGATAATATGAGTAGGGGTTGGATGATCAAATGGCTTGAGAGGTGTTGGTAAGGGGTAGAGGTGGGGGCCTTTTATAAGAGGGAGGAGGGATACTTTTGGAAAGTCTTGAAATGTTACTTTATTATAAAATGATTTTTGTAATTTGAAAGGCCCCAAAATGATATATTTCAAGGATAAGGTGATAATAGTTATATATCCACCCATTCAATTGGTTTTAGACAAGTTTAATCCTTATATTTTACCTTATCTTTTCATTTTATTTAAATCGTTCATTAATGAGGTAATCACTACATCATCATGGTGTCATAAATAAATTTATTTATTTAATGTCTCAAAATTATTAAAAAAATACCATCATTTAGGAAATATATTTATCTTTCCAATTACTATTTATAGTCTAATATATCGTGTATATAAACATAACTAAATTTTTTTTACTTAAGTGATACAAACTTTGGTTATATTTTCTTTTCTTTAAAAATAATATAATAAAAGGTCACTATCACACTAAAGTGATTACATGGGGTCCCAAAGTTGTCACAATGAATAAAATGGTCTTCCATGACACAACAAAAGGATTCGGACACAATTTGGGGTCATTTTATATTATTATGATATTATTTTATTACCCATAACTACCTGATTACTAATTAATCACGATAATTAAAGATAATTGTCGTTGTTACTATTCATAATGTCTGAAAATCAAAAGATTATAAATTACATAAATTTGGATCTTCTGATTCCAAATATCGAATCCATTTTACCAAATTCCAAACATAGAAATTGTAGTAATTAATTTAAAAATAATTCCAGTTGTCAAAACAAATAGCGTGTTTTTAAGAAACAATATCTATCCAAAGATTGACAATTTTTTATGTCCAATTTCAATGCTAAATTAATTATAATGAACATAATTGGATAAAATGGTAAATATATATTCTAATTACACTTTCAAACAAATTAAAATGATAATATAAGCATGTAATTAAATTAGATGAAAAGGCAGTTTTGAAGTAAAATGCAGTATTTTTCACTATTCATTAAAAAATGAACATTGTCAGAATAATACCAAAAATTTATCTCAAGTAAATTTCAATGCCCCAATTCTAAATAATAAGTTTATTTTGACAAATAGATCATATAAAATTGTCAAAAGTTAGATTAAAAAATGGATTACCATCAAAAGGCGGTAAAACAATCTTTTAAAAATATTATATTATTTTATGCCTACGATTGAGTTTTATTCTCATTTTAAGCCTCTAAAACACTATCTAATTCATAAATAGACATTGATATGAAAAAATATTATTCTTTACTTACTTTGGATGTTACATCCTTTCCCCCTTTATAAAATTGGGTCCCCGTAATTTATTTACTTATCGAATAAGTGGGGGAATTTATCCCTCATTGCATTTTCAGATTCCCATGTTGCCTCTTCAACTATATGGTGTTTTCATAGAACCTTTATTTGATGAATCACCTTATTCTACAACACTTTCTCCATATGGTCAGGAATATGGACTGGTTGTTCCTCATAAAATAGATTCTCTTCCAACTGAACAACCTCTAAACTCAAAACATGAGATGGATCTGGCATGTACTTCCTTAACACTGAAACATAAAAAACATTGTGTACCTAGGATAAACTCGGAGGTAAAGCCACTCGGTATGAAACTTACCCAACTCTCTCTAGAATTTCATATGTTTCAATGAACCTTGGACTCAGCTTTCCTTTCTTACCAAATTGCATCACACTTTTCCACGGTGAAACTTTGATGAAGAAATGATCAACTACCTCAAAAGAGAGATCCTTCCACCTGTTGTCCGCATAACTTTTCTGCCTGCTCTCAGCTGTTCTCATGTGTTTCTGTATCAGCTGAACTTTTTCTACCAACTCTTCTACCAATTCTGGTAACATCAACTTCCTTTCACCCACTTCATCCCAAAAATCTGGAGTTCGACACCGCTTCCCATATAAAGCCTCAAATGGTGCCATCTGTATACTAGAATGAAAACTATTATTATTAGAAAACTCAACCAATGAAAGATGTTTGCCCCAACTTCCCTAATAATCCATCGAAAAATCATATATCATATCCTCCAAGGTCTGAATTGTTCATTCTGACTACCCATCAGATTGAGGATCAAAAGTTGTACTAAAATTTAATTCAGTTCTCAACGACTTCTGAAGACCTTTCTTAAAGTTAGAAGTGAACCTGAGATCACGATCAGATACAATGTAGAGGGGATCTCCATGTAACTTGAATATCTCTTTAACATACAGCCGAGATAGTTTATCTATAGAGAATGTATCTTGAATAGGAAGGAAATGAGCAGATTTAGTCAATCGATCAACAATAACCCAGATTGCATTATTACCAAGAGATGTCTTTGGTAATCCCACAAAGAAGTCCATGGATATATTTTCCCATTTCCACTTTGTCACAAGTAAAGACTGAAGCATCCCTTTCTTAAACTTCTACTCTACTTTAACCTACTGAAAAGTCACACACTTCAAAGTAAAATCAACAATAACTATTTTCATTCCATCCCACCAGTAATACTCCCGAAGATCTCTATACATCTTAGTACTGCCAGGATGAACCGAAAACGTGGAACTATGTGCCTCACATAACAAATCATTCTTCAATTTTGAATCACAAGGCACACATAATCTCTTCCATAACCTCAAAACACAATCATTATCAATGTTAAATTCAGGAAACTTACCCTATTGAACTAGCTCTACCTTTTTCTGCATCCCACTGCCTTTAATCTCCGCTTGCTTAATTCTATCTGATAGAGATTATCTCATTGACACCTGAAACAAAACAGAAGAACTTCCTTCACCAGCTACTTCTATTCCAAAGTTAGTCACTCAAATACCAAATGATCTTATTCCAAACATATCATGGTTAATAAATCATTACTTTTTCAACTCAAAGCATCAACCACTTTATTTTCTTTTCCCGGATGGTAATGAATTGTACAATCATAATCCTTGATTAATTCCAACCATATCCTCTGTCTCATGTTCAATTCTTTCTGAGTGAATATATATTTTAAACTTTTGTGATCAGTATATATTTCACACCTTACTCCATACAAATGATGCCTCTAAATTTTTAAATAAAAAACAACAGCATTTAATATCAAATCATGTGTAGGGTAATTTAACTCACAAGTTTTCAACTAACGTGAAGTATAAGCAATTACCTGATCATTCTTCATAAGGATACAACCATGTCTTTTCAACGAAGCATCATTGTAGATAAGAAACTCACCATTTCTGTAAGGATGTGACAAAACTGAAGCATTCACCAATCTTCTTTTCAATTCCTAAAAACAATCATCACATTCTTTTTTCAAGATGAACTAAACACCTTTTCGAGTTAACTTAGTCATTGGACTAGATAAACGTGTAAAATTCTCACCAAACCTCCGGTAATAACCTTCCAAACCAAGAATCTATAGATCTCAGTTATATTTGTTGGTCTTGTCCATTCTTCAACAACTTTTTTTTAGATGGATCAATAGTTATGCCATTTTTGGAAACAATGTGGCCAAGGAACGAAATTTGTTGTAACCAAAACTCACACTTGATGAATTTTCCATATAGTTTATTTTTTTTAAGGTTTTCAAGATAACCCTTAAATGACTTTAATGCTCCTCTTTAATTTTAGAAAACACCAAAATATCATCAATTTTAATAACCACAAACTTATCCAATAACTCGTGGAAAATTATATTCATAAGGTCCATGTATACAGCAGGCGCATTGGTTAACCCAAAAGGCATAACTAGAAATTCATAATGGCCATATCTAGTACAAAACACAGTCTTCGAACATCTGCTTTTTTTAATTTCAACTGATGGTACCCCGACCTCATGTCAATCTTCGAAAAATACTGAGATACCTAGAGCTGATAAAAAAAATCATCGATATGAGGCAAAGCATACTTATTCTTAACAGTGATGTTATTCAATGCTCTATAATCAATGAAAAGTCTCATTGAAACATCTTTCTTTTTAAAAAAAATACAGGAGCACCCCATGGTGATGTGCTAGGTTGAATGAAACCTTTATCTTATAACTCATTCAATTTATTCTTTAACTCTAAAAGTTCAACAAGAGCCATTCAATAAGGGGGTTTTGAAATTGGTTTAGAATTAGGAACTAAGTCAATAGTAAATTCAACATCCTGATCAGGTATAATACCAGGAAACTCATCAGGAAAAACATCAAGATACTCATTTACCACTGACAAATCATTAATCTGTATAGTTCCTTTATTTTCAACAATATGTGCAAGGTAAAATTCATTTCAATCATTTACTAGTTTCTCAGGTTCCTTATATGTTATCAAAATCAAGGGTTCATTTTTGTTCACAAATTGAAAATATTTCTGAAAAGAAACCTCTTTAGCTCTGCAATCAATCTTAGCATGATAAACAAAAAGAAAATCCATGCCCAAAATAACATCAAACTCTACTAGAGGAAAAACAATAAGGTTTGTAGGTAGATTCTTTCCACACACAGGTAAAGGAAGGTTCTTATGATTTATTTTTGACTCAACATTTCATCTGGGTGCTTTTACCGTAATTTTAGGATTCATATCTTGAGATGGAACTCCCAATTTACTAGAAAACTTCTTAGAAATGAAAGAATGTGTAGACCCTGAATCAATCAACACATTAGCATAATCTGAACAAACAAATAGTGTACCTGATACTACTTTATTCGATGTCCCAACATCTGCTGAAGTATTTGCAAAGGATTTCACCACCCCTTTATGCTTGTAGTCTGGCTACTTTCCCTCAGTTGAGTTATTCATTAGACACTCATTTGTATAATGTCCCATTTCATTACACTTAAAACATTTTACTAATGATTTTTAATTTCCTTCTTGATCATTTTCCTTTCAGTTAAGAGAAATACAACCAGACATACCACACCGGAAGTACTTTCCAGACATGGATAAACATTCTTCAGGATGCATTTTACTATACTTCTCATAGGATGGATATTTTGTTTTCTTACCACGAGGCTTCTTTGATGAATTCTTTCCCTTTTCCTACCAACTGGACCTCTTATTATGTTGTGTGGAAAAGAACACCCGATCATCGGCAAACACCATTTCCACCATCTCCGCACATCGAACATGTTTTTCATAACTTTTGAACTCATGAGAAGCTAAAGACCTTCGATACTTTGGCTTTAAACCTGAGTAAAAATGGTTGATTTTACTATCAAGATCTCATATGAAATTTGGAGCATACATTGACAGTCATGTGAACATTGCTTCCTATGCAGCCACTGATTCATCCTCCTTCCTCAATTCTAGGAATTGATTTTCCAACCTAATAGAAACCACCTTCGGAAAATATTTCTCAAGAAACATACCTTTGAATTCATCCCAGTCAAGATCATCAATCTCCTCACTATCCCTGATATTTTTTACCAACAACCACCATTGATCAGCTTAACCTTCAAAAAGGTAAATAACAAGACTAACCTTTTGATGTTCTGAACACCCCATGACATCAAAAACCTTCTCCAGTGCTTTCATCCACCCTTCTACTTGCACATGGTCTGATAATCCTCTGAATTATGGGGGATGTTGCCTCATGAAATGCTCCACTACTGACATGTTCCTCTTTGGTTGATTTGGCTATTCTCGTGTATTTATACCACCACCATTTATAGCCTGTGTTAGTTGTGCCATCACTATAACAAACTATTCAGTTCTGATTCCGACCGTCTCAGGTTGCTGATTTGGAAGGTTGTTTTCCTCCTGATGTCGTCCCAACATAGCTGCCATGTTTCCTCTGCAGAAAACCATTCTGAACACTAAAATATCTTAGTAGAAGCAACATGGTAATCTTTAAATGCTCTATCATTTCAATCATACAATAAATTAATTTATGGTCATGAATTTAACAATATCCTAATTCCTAAAGGATTCTAAACCGACCTCTAATAGCAATTGTAAGGACTCTGCCTTACAAAATTACATAATCTTGAATTAAATGAATAATTCAAATGGAGGATCTTTTCATGTTTAAATATTTAGATAATTAGGTCATAACATATACATAACAACTCTAATATTACATGTAGACACATCTACTCAGTATCAATTTTTTCATTAAAAAAACTCTTAGAAAAAAATAGTGTCATGTCTCGTTCCATGTTTTAGATAGCAAGACTTTTCCTTGATCCCATCTTTGACCATATTCTACTTTATGTCATGTGAAAAACAATTCAAAAAACTTGGGATGAGCATAAAAATCTCATTAAGGGATACACAAAGAAGGAAAACTGTTCTTTTTTCAAAACAACAAGTAAACCATGAATACTTTATCATAAGTAATACTTTTCACCTTTATGAAGTAGTATATACTCTTCACTGAATAAAATAAAATTTCTTACCCTTTTGTAACCAAAATATTACCATAAAACCCATATAAGGAACACATAACATATAAAGCTAACTTGGTACATAAACATACTTAAATGGAATAACCATATGGTCAATATCCACACTTATCACTAAATGGAATAGCCATACGACTGAAGAAGGAGGATATACCCAAGACTGATTTTTGTACAAGGTAAGTGCACTATGAATTCATAGTAATTCCTTTAGGACTCACTAATCCTATAAAAGTCTTCATAGAATTTAGGAATAGAGTATCTAGAGATTACCTCAAAAAAATTGGTAGTCTATATAGATGATAGTTTAATACACTCCAAAACCAAATTGGAGAATGATGAGTATCTAAGAACTATACTAGATACCATGGGAAAAGATAAGCTCTATGAAAAGTATAGAAATTAAGAGTTCTTGATGAAGGAAGTCTAATTGTTGGGTCATATCATCACAAGCAATATGATATTTGTGGATCCTTCCAAGAAAAATGTAATTGAGGGATGGCTGAGGCCAACCTCTGTGACAGATATTTGTAGCTTCCTTGGGTTATCTAGATATTATCTCCGTTTTTTTGAGAATTTTCTCATGATTTTGAAACCCTCATACAATTATAACTCAGAAGGGTGTCAGGTTTTCGTAGAGTGATGAATGTGAATAAAGATTGAAGGAGTTGAAAAGGATGATTATCACTATGCCCATGCTCACAGTACCCCTAAGTGGAGAAAATTTGTCATATTCAGTGATACTTTGAAGAAGGGCATGGGGTGTGTGTTGATGCAAAATGAAAAATTAATTTCCTATGAATCACGGCAATTGAATGTTCACGATCAGAACTATCAAACACATAATCTAGAGTAGTCTATAGTAATCATCGCTTTGAAAATTAGGTGACATTACTTCTTTGGGGATAAGTGTAACATATATATAGATAACAAATTCCTCAATTATATATTCACAGAGTAATAGTTGAATATAATCCAAAAAAGAAGGTATGATCTAATAAAATATTATGACTACTCAATATATTACCACCATAAAAAAGAGAACAAGATAGAGAATGATGTAAGTAGAAAGGTCCCGGTGACTCTATCATGGATGAGAATTAAAAAGAATCAAATATTCTCATATTTGATAAAGATGGACATGGGAATCATAATGAAGGGAACATCATCAATCCATTCACAAAATATTGATAAAATGTATCTTTTGGAAAGGTTAAAGTCTGTTCAAAAAGATTATTTGTGAATTTATATTAAAGTGAAAATTATCAGAAAAGAAAAATCCTCAATGTTCAAGGTTAATTATAAGGACACGACCTTAAATCATTACATAATCTTGAATTAAATGAAAAATTATCATTGAGGATATATTCAGGCGTAATGATTTAGATAATTAGGTCATATAATATACATAAGAACTTTAATATTACATGTAGACACATCTACTCAGTGTCTATTTTTTCATAAAATAAAAACACCTTGAAAAAAATAGTGTCATTTCTAGTTCCATGTTTTAGACAGAAATACTTTTCCTTGATCCCATCTTTGACCCTATTTTACTTTATGTCATGTGAAAAAAATTTCAAAAAACTTGGGATGAGAATAAAAAGCTCAGTAAGGGATACACAATGAAGAAAAACTGTTAGTTTTCAAAAATAACAAGTAAACCATCCATACTTTAGCATAAATAATACTTTTCACATTTATGAAGTAGTAAATACACTTCACTAAATAAAAGATAATTGTATACCCTTTTGTAACACAAAATTACCATAAAACCCATATAAAGAACACATAACATATAAAGGTAACTTGGGACATAAACATACTTAAATGGAATAACTATACGATCGATTTACACACATATCACAAAATGGAATAGCCATACGACTAACTTCCATACCAAATGCATTGGAGGTTATAATGTAACCACTCGTCCTGGTTTTCACAGCACCACCCGTCATTTGGTTTATCACGTAACCACCCGTCAAATTTCCAAGTACCATTATAAAATCATAACACATACAACAAATATAAAGGAAAGAAAAACATTTCCACATTTCAATCACAACATATCACTTAAATATATTGACATAAAAACTCCATTATCAAAAACATCTTCAATACCAAAATGCATAATAGAGTATATGGTATTTATTTTTCCTTTTAAAAACATTACGGCTTGCTAAGGAAGCCTAAGCTCAAGTAATACTCATGGTGGCGGAAAGGTCATTGTCATTGCATACGTTAAAATAAATACTCTGTTTTTTCGTTTTGTAAAACGCTTCCTAGAAAAATATTCCCTTTGAATGAAATGAAAAGTCAAAGGTGTTTATACAAATTATAAAATAAATTATTGTATTAAAACCTAATATGCCTCAGTGAAAGAAGATTGAGACGATGTCCCTTACCTTATGTCGGACTTGGCTTGATCGTTAATTAATCTCTTGAATAATAAGCTAGAGATAATTTATGCTTTCTTAAAAACCTTTTTCATGTTCATTATTCCTTTCATATCACTTATTACCATGTTATGAACATTATGTAATCATTTAAGTTAATAATGGTCATTTTGTCGATCTTTGGTACTTGAGTCAAAAATTAACTTCTTATAATTACATGTTTTCCATGTCGTAAAATATCCACTATCTCCATAATTATATACATGATGTAGATATAATCCATATCAGATATATCCAGTATATATATGAATTTATAATATTACATGAAATTTATAGGTAAGAAATGAAATGCACCGATCATGGAGACGGTAAGCCGTACGTACGCATTAACGCTACATTCATTTATATTTCGTATTTAATGGAATGAAATCATAATTATATAAAGATATATTATAATTCCATTATAATATAATTTATAATATCATTAACTCCATCCTTTATAAGTCCCACATATGACATTAACGATTCAAATCACTTTGAGGGGGCGGTAGTCCGCACTTCCTAAAATGAAATTATTGCCTTTATCCATTATGGAATCCATAAAGGTATGCCATAAATGAAAAATACAGAAGCATAAGGAAAACATAAACATAATATATATCATAAATAAATATAGTGACATCTTAATGGTGACCATGAAAGGAGTTAAAATAATATTGAACAATCATTGTTTTGTGAGGCAGTAATTCACCATCTAGAGAAACAGTATGTTCTAGAACCATTAGACGGAGGTGTGTGTAAGTGTAAATAAAATTCTTCCCATAACAACATAATAGTATATTGAGTACTCTGGTGTTGTTATGGAATCAATGATTAAAAATGTTAGGGGGAGTGAAGAAGAAAAATAAAACAAAAGGACATTAGAGAAGATATTACCATTAAATCAGGTAACTCCCCTTGGTTTGACCCAAAATGGTTTCTTGAAGAGCTTTCTTCGTAAGGTAAGGCTTCTAGGATGAAGAGAGGGATGTGGAGAGATAATATGAGCAGGTTTTGGACAAGCCAATTGATTGAGAGGTGTGGGTAAGGGGTAGTGGTGGGTGCCTTTTATAAGAGAGAGGAGGGTTGCTTTTGGAATGTCTTGAAATGTTACTTTCTTTTAAAATGATTTTCGGAATTTGAAAGGTCCCAAAATGATATATTTCATGTATAAGGTGATAAGGGTTTTAAATCCACCCATCCAATAGGTTTCAAAAAAGTGTATGTCATATATTTTACCTTATCTTTTCATTTTATTTAAATCGTTCATTAATGAGGTAATCACTACATCATAATGATGTCATAAATAAAATTATTTATTTAATGTCTAAAAATTATAAAAAATACCAAGATGTAGGAAATATTTTTATATTTCAAATTACTATTTATAGTCTAAGAGATCATTTATATAAGGAAAACTAAAATTGTTTTACATAGGTGATACATACTTTGGTTATATTTTCCTTTCTTTAAATATAATATAATAAAAGGTCACTATCACACTAAGTGATTCCATGGGGTCCCAAAGTTGGCACAAGGCATAACATGGTGGGCCACGACTCAAAAAGAGGATTTTTACAGATTTTGGGGTCATTTAATATTATTATGATATTATTTTGTTACCCTTAACTACCCGATTACTAATTAAAAACAATAATTAAAGATAATTGTCGTTGTTACTATTCATAATTTTCAAAAATAAAAGAGTCTTAATTACATAATTTGGAAATTATGATTCAAAATATGGAATCCATTTTACCAAATTCCAAATACATAAATTTCAGTAATTAATTTAAAAATAATTCCCGTTGTCAAAACAAATAGCGTGTTTTTAAGAAACAATATCTATCAAAATATAGACAATTGTTTATGTCCAATTTAAAAGAGAAATTAATTATAATGACCACCATTGGATTAAATGTAAAAAATATATTCTAATTACACCTTAAAACCAATTTAAAAGATAATATAATAATATAATTAAATTAGATGAAAATGCAATTTTGAATTAATGTGCCGTATTTTTCACTATTCATTAAAAATGAACATTGTGATAAAAATACTAAAAATTGATCCAAATTAAATTTCAATTTACCAATTATAAATAATAATTTTATTTTAAAAAATAGAGCTTATAAAATTGTCAAAAATTATATTTAGAAATGGTCTTCCATCGAAAGGCGGTAAAATAATCTTTTAAAAATATTAGAGTATTCTATGTCTAAGATTGGATTTATTCATAAATAGACATAGATATGAAAATATATATTTTTTTACTTACTTGGGATGTTACATTAATGAATAAGGAATTCTGTGATTTGGGTCATGAATATGTGTTCCATCAAATCTGGAGTAAAATAAATAATTTCTGGATGATTCACATAGTTATAATTTCTCCATTCGCCCATGAAACAAAATTATATAATGAGATATCTGAGAGAGTTATTAGTGGGATAAAATGAATAAGGAGATCGCTGAGTATACATCAATGTGCCTATTATTTCATCAAGTGAAGTATGAGAGGTATAAGTCTAAGGGGATGATGTAATCATTACCCATACCAACATAGAAATGGGAAAACATCACCATGGACTTTATCTCCAAAATTCTGAAGACATCCAAAGGAAAAAATGCTATTTGGGTTATTATGGATCATCTTACCAAGACTACAAATTTCCTTGAAATTTGAGTGGATTTCCTATTAGATCAACTGGCACGGATATACATCATATAAGTGGTAAGTCTACATATTGTAAAAATACCGATTGTATCTGATCGAGATCCAAGATTCACCTCTATGTTGTTCGAAGAGTCTCCAAAAGGCTCAGAATACTGAATTTGACATCAATATGGATTATTTTCCTTAAACTTATGTCCAATATGAATAAACTATCAATGAACTTTAGGACATGCTATGATTTTTCTCAATGGACTTCAAAGGCTGATGGGACCGGCATATTTGTTTGGGAAGAGTTCTCTTACAATAATGGTTTCTACTCAAGCATCCAAATGGATTATTATGAATCCATTATAAGGGAAGAGGTGTAAAACACAGACATGTTGGGATGAAGTTGGGGAGAAAAACACTTTTAGGTCTAGAAATGGATAAGTAAATGGTGGAGAATGTTAAGACCATCCAGCAGCACATCAAAGATACTTAGAGTCCACAAATGATCTATTCTTAAAACCATCAATGAGATCTAGACTTTTATGTTTGAGACATTATATTCCTCCTCCAATCACCATGGAATCGAGTTATGAGATTTGGGAAGAATACCAAGCTTAGTCCAAGGTACATCGACACATTTGAGATCCTTGATCACATCATAGCAGTGGCCTATCAACTAGAACTCCCACCAAACCAATATCATGTACATTATGTATTCCATGTATCACTTTTGAGGAAGTACATACCTAACTCATCGCATATACTCAATCCAGAGGTTGTGCCATTGAAAAATGAACTCTTCTATGAAGACAATCCATTGAAGAAATTAAATCATAGAGAAAAAGTTCTACAAAATAAGATGATACCCCACATCAAGTTGTTGTGGAGAAACCAAATGTTTGAATAAGTAATGTGGGAACCATAGGAAGCGATGAGGCAGAGTTACCCTCATCTATTTTAGTGTGGGAAAAGGAAATTTTAAGGGTGAAATTTCATAAGGTGGAATTTTGTAACGACCCAATCATTTTTGAATAAAATTCCATTTCTTTTAATGACTTTAGGATATAAGAAACACATTCACTCTTTTTATTTTTATTGGGTTTAAATGACCATTAAGTATAATTACCATTGATAATATATCCATTCAATAGTTTTCACAAGAATGATATAAATATAAGGGTTTTAAAATAATCCTTTAGACATACACAAAGGAGAGGATGGCCTCATGTTGGAGCTCGGAATGGAGGTATCATCATAGGGCTTCACTCATGACTAAGCCTAAGTTGAGCATCAATACGTTAATCATGAATGGAATTTTCTACAGGTGAAGTTCAACTTAACAGACATTACCTCCCAACCGATGTTATCCAAGCCAGCAGAAGAGTCTGCCACCATCATACACCTTACCCTTAGGACATTTTCAGGTGTTATAAGGGGTTATATAACAAGGTATTAGTTACTTATTGTGTAATACCTTATTATATATAAAATCCTTACTCTATCAATTCCATTTTGAGAATATTCTTTCTCAAAAAAATTATGAATTTGATAAATTGAGTTTTTAGGTAAAAATGGTACTTTTGAGAAATATATATATATATTATTATATTAAACTATGTTTTTTAATAATAATACTACAAAAACAATTCATATAAATGATGATTATATCAATTCCTTATCTATAAATTACTATGAAATCTATTTGATATGATTTATATCATTATACGATAAAATAGAAAGTTTTTTATTTAAAGAATTTATTTTAATGAATTAATTAATTTTTTAATTAATGAATTTTTTAATAAAATATATTTATCAAATTAGTTTTATTAATAATAATTTACTATATAATTTTTATGATATTAAATGAAATTTTTAATAATGTTTGAAAACTATTTTTTTTCAGAACAATGAATTTTCAATAAATGACGATATTCATTTTAAAAGATATAATTCATATATATAGAAAACTATTTAGATAAAATGAATATTATTTTTTTAATATGGATTTCAAAAAAAAAATGGTGAATTTTTCATAATTTTCTAGGAGAGTCAAAATTTTGGGTAAACATTAAATACTGTATATAGAAAATATGTGTTTTATGACATCATATTGACCACAAAATGATTTAATAAATACTATAATGGGTATTGTCGGCCCAATATAAGTTTTACCATTAAAATAATTAAATTTTATAATTGTTTTATTTATTTTATAAAGATTTATTGAATCTTCCAAGAAATATACAATATTTTATGATTTTAAATTCATTTCCTTGAAAATGTGACTCCCCTCCACATAAGCAAGGTAAATATTTTAATATCCCCATACCTATTAATTATAAAATAATTTTTCCCACTCTTCATTTGAAAATACCATGGGAAAAATCATGGTTTGTTTTGTGGTTTTGAATATTTAATTATATAGATTCTGAAAACCTATGTTTGTGAAATATTAAAGAATTCCCCTCACATTTCCAATATAAAACCACCCAATATACCAATTATCATCACTAAATAGACTTTGAGAATGTATATTCCCTTTGATCCCCTCTCTAGAATCCTACCAAGTCTTCCCAATCTCTCAATAATCCACTCTTCATGCTATTAATTCGCACACTCAAGTAAGGGTTTCCTTCCTTTCTCATTTTTATCCAAGATTCATTATAATGTTACACCCTTTTATTTTCAATTAAAAAAGATGGGATATGTTTTCAAACCACCTCGATACTATCCATATAATATTTTTTTGATGGGATAACACTTTATCTCCCATTAATCCCTCCCTTTTACACTCGTTACCATGGAAAAACATTGTAAGAGTTATTCTATTTCACCCCTTTATTCAACATTCTCTATTATGTTATGCCTTGTATTTAAAAATAACATTATGGGGACATGTATTTAAATGGACTCATTACAATCCATTTTTTTATATTATGGGAGAACCCTTTCTCCATAATCAACCATTTTTATGAATTTTTATGTCACACCGTTAGGCTGTTGAAATTGCACCGCGATTTTCCTTGATAAAATCATCATGTAGTGATTACCATGAACATTTCTCTATCAAGGGTATCCACCTTTATAAACATATACTTATTGATTATATACTTTAATTTATGTCTTCCACATTTCTTTATCATGAAATATATGATGAATTTGAATGAATACATGTTATAAGATCTATGTGGCACACTTAAGTAAGAGATTAAAATGGTTATCATGGGTCTTCCTTGATAGCACTCCAATGAATTGGGTAATTTTTAGTATCATGTTACACCATTTAAAGTGAGTTTTATTAATTCTAATTCCAATTAAATTAGGGTTTACTCATTCTAATTCATGTGCAATAATGGTTTACTTATGCTAATTCATGTTCACGGAGCCTTGGCTCATACTAGTATCATGTTGTATGTTGTTTCCACATTTTCATGTTATGATAATCATTAAATATAATGCCTTTATGTTCATGTATCTTTTATTATCCATTTATATGACTATTTTATAACATGTTTTGTATTTTTCATGTTATTCCTTTTTTACTCCCTTACTAGGCTTTATAGCTCACCCCTTTCTTTTGTATGTCCTCAGGTATGCAAGGTTAAATATGTTGGAATGAGTTGGTAATGTCAAATAAGTATGAAATAAATATGTTTTATTTCATTTTTTATGTTTTTATGTAATGTTTTTAATTTCCCAAAACAATATACCTCGTGATCCTCGGAGTTGTCTTAAGAGTATGTTTATTTAATAAATCATGTTTATGTATGTAATAATGAGATGGGTTGTTATAATATTTAATTTTAAATATTTTTAAAAATTTGAGAAAAATTAATATATGGAGAATTGTAAATATATTTTTAATTTTTTTTAAATAAAATATAGACATGTATTAAAATATTCCTAACTAAATAAATAAGTGGAGTCAGTATTCCATGAAAGAAAATATTTTGACGTTTTAGTATTTAAAGAGAGGAACATGAATGGAAAACCTGTTTTCAATATAAATAACCCTTGGATATGAATATAAAAATTATTTATTATTGATAGATTATATAATATCATCATATAAAATTTAATCATAAGAAATTTGGGTAATAATGAGATTGTAACAAATAACCCTTACCGCTTGGGTAACTTTTGAATCATAAACCCCATAAATTTATAACCTGAAATTAAACATTAAATATAATGAAATTTACGTTATTAACGATAAAACGTATCAATAGGGAAGTATATACACCACTTGAAATACACAAGTGGTGAATCTGGCATATGTCTCTTGGAAATAAAAGAGAGACGAGAAACCCAAACCTGTTGTTCTTCTTTCATCATAAGCAATCTAAACTTCAATATAATTAATATAAAATAATTATATTTGTGAAATAGATACATAATAATACCTATAATATGATATATGGTTTACTTATTACATGTTATCACTTGTTCTTTAATAATACTTCATTTTCATCTTAATATCATGTGTTGGGTACTTCATTTTTCATGTATTTTTTGGGATCAATATTTATGGACAATTCACTATGATCATGGTACATTTATCATAATAAGGATAAAAATGAAAAAATTTCAAATATAATCTGAATATAAATATTTATAATAATTCATAAAAATAAGTGATGAAAGACGAATTACATTACTATGGAAATATGGTAGTCTATACACAAGATTGAGTGATGATTCAAGATTCTTATGGTTGTAAAATCATCTAATTAAGAAATATCCTTTCAAAAAAATGTTATATTATAAATATAATAAAAATATATTAATTCAGAAATAGTTAACAACCCTAAATTATTGTTGATGAAAATTAATTGTATCGATATGTGGAGGTGGAAGTCCACACATACGAATGTGTGATACTTCTAGCACTCATTTCATATAGAAGATGTAGAAAATGGTAGGGAAATCAACATAACATCATCATATTATATTGATGTAAATATATAAATCGTTTTTTACTAATACACCAAATTTAGAGTATTTACAGAAAAAAATATAATGATCTTTGTTATGATCTGTATATATTCATTGAGAGACTTCATATGGATTACTCCTTAGACATTGAAGGATAGGTTGTAAGAGAATAATAAATGATATGGGAATAAGAGAAGGATTATAGGAAGTTTTTGGTGTAAATATTTTCTAATCTAGAAATCCCAAATAGAAATAATAAATGATGATTAGAGGTTCCATTTTATATGTGAGGATATGGACGCACATGGAATTTCATAAAAGATATCATGATATATGGTGACATTCATTAGAAAGTGTCTCAAAAAAAATTTATATAATGATAAGATAATATAAGGTTTAAATATCATTTAATAATAATAATTATATAGGTGCGCATTGAAATATTAAGCATATATCAGGGTTGAACATCCTGGTAAACATCTTTTAACCATAATCATGTAAAATTAATTATATTATATTACTATTAAATATGACCAAAAAATAATTTCACCCTAATAGATTATAAAAATTATGTTGATTAAAATAATGAAATAAACTCTAATTGTCTATATTACTATATCTAGATGAATTTATTTCTAAATAAGTATGTAATGTACAATGAAAACCCATTTTTGGAAAAAAATGATTTTTTTCATGAATCATAATTTACATTTATTCCTTCCCATATTACAAAAAATAGTACATTAGAAGGTGTTATTTAGAGAGGGTATTGTAAAACCCCCTATAAATTCAATTTCTATATAATTAGAGAGGGTTCTGCACAACCCCCTCTAATAAAAGAATTTAGAAGGGGTTATAAACCCCCTCTAAATTCATTTTCAATAAAAATTAATGAGGGATTATATATAACCATCTCTAATCATTGTATTTAGAGGGGGTTATGGAGCCCTTAAGTTCCTTAAATTAGAGGCGGTTTTGAACCCCTCTAAATTTATAAAATTATTTTCTTAATATCTATTTTGATTTTATAGGGGGTTGAGAACCCACTATAATTTCTTAAATTTGAGGGGGTTCACAATCCTCTGTTATTTCTTAAGTTAGAGGGGGTTCAAAACCCCCTCTAATGTCTTTAAATTATAGGGGGTTCAAAACCCCCTATAATTTCATTAAATTGGATGGGGTTTAGAACCCCCTTTAATGTCTTTAATTTAGAGGGGTTTCAACAACCCCATTTAATTTCTTTAATTTAGAGCGAGTTCAAATCCTGCACTAATTTATGATATTAAGGGGGTTACGGAATGACACTATTTTTTGAAAAAGAATCTTCCATAATATATATACAAATACACACATATATATAATTAAACCACAAAATATAAATGTATTTAAATACATTATATGAACATATTATATAAAATATTTTTAGGATTTTATTTAATTGTATTTATATATATACATAAAAATCATTGTATAATATTATATACATTAATATATATATATATATATATATATATTATTTCATATAGTATTTATTATTTATAATATTTTATTGATTATAAAAAAATAAATATTAATGTAAATAATAATAAATATATGTATTGTAATAAATTTTATAAATATACTTTTAAAGACATTTTATATAAATATTTTATGTAAATACGTGTGTATATATATTAAATAAACATGTATTTAATATATGAATATGTGTTTAACTATATAAATAATCAATATAAATATTTAATATAAATTTATTTAATATAATACTTGTATGATATGAATCAAAAAATAAATGTATAGTATTTATAAAACCGAAATATAATTTTTATAGTCTAACAAAAGGGTGTAATAACAATAATAATAATTAATCATATTATTTTATCACACACACAAACACACATATAAGTATAACAAAATAATAAAATAAATATCTATTATAATTTTATTTTCTATAAAAATCATATAAATACATAAAGAGACACACACAAATATAAATATTTATAATTTACTTATAGTTTTATAAATACTATAAATTTATTAAATGCATTTATGTTATGATTTATATTATACATATAATATATTAAAAAGATTTTTAATGTTTTTTTATAAATACATTTATATTTTATTTCAAATACAAATATATATAATATATAAAAAATTAAATTTAAATATAAACATAAACATAAATATAAATATAAATATAAATATAAAAATAAATTTAAATATATATCATAATTATATATCTAAAATATAAAAAAATCAGTATATGTATAAATAAATTTATATATAAATGTACAAAAAATTTCAACAATATTGAAATCTTATATTATATATATAATAATTTTATTAAACATATATTATATTAATTTTATGTATATTAAATATAATATAATATAAATATATTAAAGTGTATACATATATAAGTATTTAATAAATATATACATATAAATGTGCTAATAAAATACATAACACATTTTTGTAAGCATATAATAAATATGTAATATATATATATATATTGTATAAACACATAAATATACTAATTATATAATATATAAAAAAAAATTATAAAGATATATAATATACATATAAATATAGTAAATGGTATATATATTATTATATAAATATATTTAAATATATTATGCAAATAATATTTATTAGAATAAACATTAGTATATTTATAAATATTACCATGTGTATAGTAATTATGATACCTATAATGGAGTTGTGGTCATTAGATGTGGTGCTGAATGTTGGGGATTAAACCAGTTTCGTGTTGGATGCCCACTGTGATAGTATTTTATAAGTGAAGTCAAGGTGGTCAACGGTGGAGGTACATGTGGTGGAGTACAAGCCAGGGCGGAGGCGGGGTAGGGGACTAGAGGGGAGACTGGGGCAGAAATGGAGCAGGGTGGGAACTGGAGGGGGTTGAGCAGATCGGCGGGATCAACTCTAGATGAGGACGGAAACATGGATGCATGATCAGGTTGGGGTGGGAACTCAGGACTGTAGGGGGAATCTCGGGATCGAGGCGGAACTACGACGAGATAAGGGCCAAAACTGGATGGGGTTGAGGGGATCCTGACAAGAATTGGAGGGCGAGGTGTAGAGCTGGGTGAGTCAAGGAAAGGCCTGAAGGGGTGACGTTAACTGTGACACGAGATCATGGTTGGGGGTGGGAACTGGGACGAAATAGGGGTGGGGCAAAAAAATGATATTTTTTTAAACACAACATTAGGGGAGGTTCAAACCGCCCATAGAGTAGTGTTAAATTAGGGGCGATTATTAAGAACTGCCCCTAATGTTTCTTCATGTCCTAAATTAGGTGCGGTTTTAACCACCCTTAATGTTAATATATTAAATATAGGGGGTTTAAATCCCCTCTAAAGGATCTCTTTCTCATTAATAAAGTCAATATTAGAGGGGGTTTAAACGCCCTCTAATGTAACTACCTCTATATGTCACCATGTTATACCAATGCTTTCAGAAAACATCCCCTAATAACATTGGGTGACCACTTTGCCAGTGGTTACCTGTAACCACTGCTAACGTCTTTAGAGGGGGTTATAACCCCTTCCTAATGCATAAATAACCCCCTCTAATCACCCTGTTATTTTTTAGTGCTGTAAAAAAACAACTAAATAAATAATAAAATATATTATTGATCATATAATCTATTAATTGAATTAAATACCTTAATAAATATAAATTGCATTAATTTATTAAGATATCACCATATTTCATATATATAACATTATTTATAAAAATGTTATCTAAATCCCAAAATTAACACAAATAAAAATCAATTATATTGATGATTATTATTAAATTAATTATGCTAGTACTAAATTTAGATGAATTATGTTACCTTATGATCAAACTCCAAAAACATAATGGGACTTTTGAAAAAAAATTACAGTTTTTATAACAATCGGTAATTTTCACTAGTAATAAAAAAATAAAACATCTTCAAAAATATTAAAATGTAACCATAACATTATATACACATGCAGGATAAAATGATAATGTTCATATACTATAATAAAATGTAAAAAATAGTATAAGATAAATATAATGATCATGTGAAAAAAAATCTTAGGAAAGCATATCTGTTTAACCAAATAATAAATTTACTATAAAATTGGTATTTATTAATGATAAAGTAATCAATAAGTTTAAATTATTTATGAAATTAAAAAATATTATTCATAAATTTATTATTACTGTTAATACTTGTAAATTCAATTAGTATGAAATATTAATTTACTATGTCCTGGTTCCTAACAACTTATTATTTAATATAAGGATCTCTATCAATTACTTTATGTTTTATTTCAAAGGAAAATATATATAAAATATTATGGTGTAAAATTCCACCCACCATAAAATAATTTTTTTCTTCCAAATTAAGACACCATAATAAAAAAATAGTATAGATCGACTTCGTCACATCCCCATGTTCCAATGTATCTTCATAAATTTTTTAAATTCCTCAATAGAATATTATCAATTTGGGTAGTCATTTCATATAGATCATTATATATATGATAAATATTTTCACAATCTGTTCTTCAAAGGAAATATCATTCCACAATAGTACAACATATAAGTTTAGTATATTAGAATGATCTGTATTATAATTCCTTATGATTGATACATCGATAAAATTGTGAACAAGAGAGGGTTTATTTTGGATTTTCCACTAAAAAACCATCCATATCTGATCAAGAAAAGATGAAAGGGCCAATATACATGGGGATTTACTTTACCTTATTTATAAATCCCCTTACAATGTTCCATTACAAAAATCAATAGAATGACTTCTCACGTTCATCTAATTCTATATCTCACTAATGATTGTTAGTGCGAATATTATGTCAAATCTGAGATTCCATTATATGTTCTTGAATGGTTCTAACCCCATCTACCTTTTTTTATATTTACTAGGTCCCATTAGATTTCATTATCCAAATTCAGCACATGATATCAGAGTTCTATACTTCTTTCCATAGAGGGATTTATGAGGAATCATCTACATGCTCATATAAAAGCTATTGATGTAAAAAAAATCAACTAGAAGAAGGTATTGATCCCAATCATCGATGTTATAATTATATATGGATATTAATATATCCTCATATGCCTAAAGGGTCTTCTTAGACTGACTATATGTGTGAGGATGATTATTTTTACTGAAAAACAACACTATATATAGAGCATGCTGAATACTTCTATTGATCTTTGAAGATAACATTTGATCCCAATCAGATATAATATAATGTGATACCCAATATATCTCTTCCACTTAGTTAATGTATATATTTCAAATCTATAAAGGATAAAAATATTATCTTATAAAAATAAAATGAATAGAAATCATAATGTGATAAATTATAACCGAAGTTGAATTATAACCATTATATGAATTGGGGAGTTCAATCATGAAATCCATGGTGATGTTTTCCCAATTTTTCTTATACTGGGTAATTGTTGTAACATCCCTATAAAATTATATATAGTGTCCCTAACATTTTTACATTCTAATGATTGTTGTACACACCCTACAATATCTCTCTTCATAATTCCACTCCGTAAAATCTATTTCAAATCTCTATACATATTTGTAAATTTAAGGTAATAGATAATGAAGGTCTATGATATTCATCCAATTTTCCCATTTTATGTTCTATTATTTATGGGAAAAATAATTGATTCATAATTCTTATCATTTCATCGAAATCATAGTAGAACGCAATAATATTTCTCACTAACTTTTATAGATCGACAACCTATATCGACATCGCTTTAATATTCACAAGGATAGATGGATGAACAATTATTTGAGAAAAATTTGATCTCTCCCTTTTCATAAATATTTCATGTTATATAAATTGAGAATATATCAATATTAGAAATTTTTTATCCTCATCGTAGATAATCTTTCATGATTATTTTAACTTAAATAACCAGCCACCTTGTTGGCATTCCAAAAATGGTAATATACTGAGAAGTCATAATCATAAATCAAATTTAACCATATTATATAGTGGTTGTTAAACTCTTTATATATTAATATATAATTTAATCATTTTTCATTAATATAAATATACCCGAACTGATTCTCTATGTGGCCTCAAGCACACCACTCTCGATACCATTGGTTTTAAAATAGCATTGAGGGTATAATAAGGGTATATTTGGGATACCATATCCTATGGATTAGTAATAAATACCATAAAATAAATAATGAATGATAATGAAGAATATTATATACATATATACATATATATAATAGATTGATTATTTTTTGAAAGATAACTTTGAAATTACAATATAATGAAACGATTCATGGACTTATTATATCCAAAAATACAAAGAAATAATCATAATCTATGTAAAACCTAAATCATGATAAGAAAAATAATTAAATAAATAAATAAATACCCATACTATTATAGGTAACCCGAGTACGGTCTCTACAACCAGCTCCATGTTGTGTCGATGTCCAAAAGGGTTACCTAAAGGAAGCAGACACTAGGTCATATCTTATAGCCATGAGATCAGTGTGGGTAACAAATAAAATCACAAATACCGTGTAACATAATCTCATTTGGACACATCCAATGATATTCAGAACAAATCAAGTATTTCCATATATGTTGTAATAGTATATAGGTAAACAATAGTATGGATATAAATGAAAATGTAACAGTATCCTAGAAAACTTTTGAAACCTGTGTTGAAAGCATTATATAGATGAAAAGTAATTGTATTCTAAAGAAAATTATTATCCATAGTATATGACATATGTTTCATATATCAGAGCTATGTGGTTCATGACCCAATTCTGATGACCAACCTGTCCTTTTTGAGTCAACTGAGCTCATCCATTGAAAACATGGTATAATAGTGTCCTACATGGGCCAAGAATCCAAGGCCCTTAGCTGATACATCCTATTCGATTAAAAGGTGCATCTCTGATGGTACATGATAATTTCGTGTTTTGTTCCCAATGAGAATGTTTGAAGTAATCTAATAATGTTGGATCCATTGTAAAAGCAAAATAAATCCAATGTAAGTAAATTTTTGGTTTCATATGAAAATTTCAATGTCATAATAATTTATCCATCGCAAAATTGTTTTTTATTAGGTACTATGTTGAGATGTCAGTGTCCATTCCATTTTTTAAAATTTAATTCATCACATTCATTTCATTTATTAGTTCACATCATGGTGATAGAAAGAGGCCCATGTAAATTTTTATGCCACTTCTCCAACCATTACATTAAATACATTATCCATAAGATTATCCATCTCATTTTATAATTCATATATAATCCATTTTATCATTCATTAAATTTAAAAATAAAGAGGTTTCATAAGAGGTATTTAACCTTTACTATTATGATTTATTTTATACATGGATTCTATTCATGGTAAATAATTTCAATACACCCAAGGGGTGGCTTAGTCATAGAAATTGAAATGAACCCACGTGAAGGGGAGGTTATAGTTAGTATCAATGAAAACCAACCTTTTTATATGTTCAATATGACATCAAAACATGTTTAAAAAATTAATTTATGATATTACACGTTTTTGAAGAAATGTATTTAATGTTATGTAGTGGAAGTATGACATGATAAAAAAACATAAATACATTGACGGAAGAGGTATATAAATTCTACCTTATTCTTATGATTCTTCAATAATACATTATTGAAAATTGATTTAATAAATAACATGCTAAATATGAAGGATATTCAAATGACCTAAAATAGGAAATTTTAGAATTCATGTAAATAGCCTTCCAAACATTTTCATAAGTAGATAATGTAATCATGAGGAATGAGATAATAACCATGGGTGATCAAATGAAAATAGTAGAATTTGATTCTGATGTACGATACATGAGATACATCTATTATTATTAAAGAGTGAAAGGGAGAGATTCTATAGCCAGAGTGGGTGTGTCCATGGATATAGAAGGATTATGGTATAGGAAGGATTTAAAAAGTGAGAGGAGAAAAAATATTTTCTATTATCTTTAGATATATTCAGGTTTTGTGATATGGGTTAAAAAACACTCTGCAAACCCTGCAATGCCACTATAACAAGTGAATCCCACTCACATGGCTAGATACACATCTTAACCAACCATTCACAACCTGTACAGTATACCTATGTTATTTCTTCTAACACCCTACACAGTTGGCCAACCTTCGTTGCACGGTTTCTCAAATAGTGTGACACACTCTATGTACCACATGGTTGTTTAGGACATGTTACATGGTTTGTAAAAACTGCAACCCATTAAAAAAAATGTATGAATGGTTTATCATCAATATTTTTACTAACTATACACCCAATGATATCTTTATATCAAATGAGTTTTCAAATCCCAACACATAATAAAATAATTCTATCTTTTGAGACACATATATGGTATCGAACTCAAGATAAATAAAAAAATTTATCATTTAAACATTCATAATTACATTCCAAAATTATTTTTATGATTTTTCCAATCTACTAAAATATTATTGATTTCAATTGAAAATTTCAATAGGTACTAAAATTTTGTTCTTTTAAACTCCCTACTATAGAACATATTATCACTTAGATCCCCCAACATTACTCATGCCACTTGGGTCATGTGTTCTAGATAAAATGGCCACATTTTGATTATAAATATTAGACATTCCTTAATGAATCCAATGATAATACGACATCCAAACATCCAAAACTAGAATCAACACTTGTAACCACAACAGAAACAACATGATTATAATTACAAGGTCCCTTATAAATTGAGACATAATCCTTTCATCTTATCTTTCATCTATTGGCCTATAGTGCTTCCCAAAAATGGTTTTAGATTTACAATGATCATTTCCAAGTCATGGTACTATCACTATCATAATTTCCAAAATAAGTAAACACTTAGCATCTTAATGATTACCCCGAAGCATTTATCATATTACACATGAGGATATTACCTTGGTTCATTAATTTGTTCAAAAAAGAAATCCTCCAATTTACCAATATCATAATGGTTTCATAGTTATTTCCATGAAAGGAAAGGGATAATTTTTTAACAACATCCATCCTATACCAATGGTGTGCCGATGTGGTTCATCATATGTTATATAATAATATAAGGAGAACTCAATTATAACCAATTCTGGATTAATTTTTATTAAATGGTTGGATTCAACAGCTGATGATTCACCAAATCCATATCTGTAACTTTCACACCAATGCATACACCTAATTTCTAGTGATGTATCCTATCCAAAACATCTCCTTTCTAAAACTATCATCGTGCTATAGTAGTAGCACTGAAAGATTCCTAATCTAATCCTTGGGCCATCAAAATCCATCTCTGTATTGATACTTTTACATGGTAATTAATAAAGTATATATTCAAACATGCACATGCAATTTAATGGGAAATACAACCATAAATTATTCCATCTATCCAATGGTATATGATTAAAAATATTACCCTCATATAATCATTCAGAGGGTTCCATGACCCTTCACAAATGATATTATCTTACTAGTGACTAATGTCGTCCTCCCAACCTTAGGAGAATCAACTTCATCAGACTACTAAAATGATTTCCTGATTACCAGTTCCCATTCCACTGATATTATGACTATACTAGCTAATAATATTATCATCTAGAGAGCTAAATCAAAGTCACCCATACCTTATCCTCAATTCCAAACAAAGGTTCCCACATTATTCATTGATTTTTAATCCATAATGAGGGTGATCACCCATAAAGTTTCATGGTGTCTTACACACCTTATGGGTTACAATTAAGTTACTCCTCGAGCATAACTGCCCAAGAGTATCTCCAATGAAAAATAGAATATATTTAATAAAAATTTGTAGATAGATGTTGATCTATTATTGTATAAAGGATTATGAATATACAATGGGCATGTTTTACACAAAACTATAAGCACATAAAGATTCCATCGATATGTGCGTATATCCCTCTCAGAGTCATGTATAGATTACAAAATTCCATATTTTCGCTTTTCAACTTCTTATGGAATGTCTACCAAAAATATGTTTCCAAGTCCAACTGTGATAAAACATTTCACAAAACCTAAAACATAATTCAAATTAACCCTCATCATGTATGATAATATAAAAGCTACCAAAATAACCCAGTCGCCTTCCAATCAATCTCTAAATTTTACACTGTTTATTCTCTTCTCAGTCTGAGACACTCATCTATGTTATGCATCCTTATCTCTCATATTTTTTCAGAAAAAACTAAATTTACCATACACAATGTGTGTATATCAAATGTTACATGATTCAATACCCAAATCACATATCTAAGAGTCATCCATCAAAATTTTGAACTGACCTTCCAACATTTAACATTAATATTAACACACCATGATCCCCTTTAGAAATCCTCTTGAAAATTAGGCAACCCATAGGTTTTATGATTTATCACATGACCACCCATCCTATGGAATAATTTAAGAAAATTATGTATTTTCCTCAACCAATGGTTAATAGGAAAGGAACAAGAATAGTCATTGCCATAGAATCCATCTTTGATTTGTAGAAACCAAGGTTCTTCTATGAAAACATTCATCCTAAATGATCATATATTTCAAAACTAGAGAACCATTCTTGAATTGACTTCCTAATGATTGTTAAATCAATCTTATTGACCTCAAGAGAAACATAATCCTCAAGAAAATCTATCATGAACCTTTTCTTCTATCAATCAAAAATCAACTAACCACCTAGGGAATAATTCAATCTAAGGGAATTTAGGTCTCCCACATTACCATATTAGTGATATCCCAAAATTGGGATAGTATGTATTTCCTTATCACCCTGTAGTCTCCCACACAAGAACCATATCACATATAAGGGTATCTGTTACATAGAATCCTATAGGCATATAAAATCTCTATAAATAGTTTAAACTAATGTCTAGTAATTATTTCATAAACTTACTGGGGTCAAAATATTCCAACAAAATTGCAACAATATCACCTTCTATGCATTAGGCTTTCATTACCTAATCCTCTATGAGCATCCTCCTATGGGAAGGATCCATGGATGGTTACTATCAATGTAATGAGATAATATAATTATACTCATGAGTTATTCCAATAATGGAATACATCCTTAATGTTCAATATACTGGAAAACAACCAACAAAAATGGGGTATTGTTTCTATTAATTTAGAGTCTGACAAGAATTTAAGAACCATGGAATGACACTTAGTGTTCCTACGATCACATAACTATGTGGATCTTTATTCTCAATTGTGGTATGACATTGTATAACCCATTATTTAACCATGGAATTGATAATCTAGCTAGATTCATGCCTTTTAAGATCACTAGACCCTACATCCTAACCATTATATCCATGAAATAACAACATGTAGCAAATTGAGACTCTGGATTAGCATCCATGTTCCCATTTAGGATAACCTAACGAAAATTATAAATCTAACCCTTACATGTGGGTTGAAGAAATTAAAACCTCAAAATGGTTTCATTTATTTCATTTAATTTGTCCCCAATTAATGATATTTTCAATGAATCTCATATTTATTGGATATTATTTATTTGTTATAATTGATACTATAATTATAAATTTATTTTTATGATGTAATGTTGTAGTATGAAAATTATCTCATAATTTTATTCTTAAATCCTTTCACTTATATATAATTTCCTATAACAATATCGGTCCTGTAAAATATCAATTTAATGATATAGGAAGAACAAACCTTTAGAATGAAATTGGATTTTTAACAAACTAACACCTCATTATAAAAAACCTATAAAGTATAAAATGTGACTTTTATCATTTTAATGGGTCTGGTCATGTATGATGCCACAATACATATATAAATAAAAATATAAGCTGCTACTAACACATTAAATAACCATCACATATAAAAAATCTTATTACCATGGGGTTATGTACCCTCCTATATAAGAATAATGGGGGACTACGAGGTTCCCATCATCCCATTCTAGGTTAAATTATATTTTCAGTCATTCCCAATTCAGGGATTAAAATATATATAAATTAAAATTTGAATACATTTATGAGTTACCCAAAATTGTTAATCTGTCATGTTTTTAAAACATCCCTAGCAGGTTTATCTAATAAGCATACAGTGTTAAAACTTACCTAAAATTTCCAAGCCATGAATACATGTTACTAATGATATTTTTATCATTCACATTCTTAAGGTTCATAATCCTTTATATTATTAAACCTTGTTTAAATTAAACACAATACCTTTTACAAATTTTAGAGGCACTAGCCTTTATATATTACTATTGGAATTCATATAAATGAAACAAGATAATTAAACCTTGCATCAAAATATAACTATTTCATATATGATGGTTCAATTTTATGGGACACCAATCCCTATTTTATAATGGTCCATAAAAATTTGGAATTTCATAATTGTAACCCAATTAATTACAACCACTACTATTGTTCCCATGCATCTAATGGTATATGGGTAAAACATGTCACAATCAATTTATTAAAGATCCGCCATCAAGAAATTTGGAAAAAACATTTATTTTTATGTATACTCATTAATAAACAAATATTTTTGTCTTATTTCCCTTTCATGAATGAATCGAATAGTTGAAATATAACATTCTAGGCTCATAAAATGTGCAACAGGAAATGCATGAAATGATATAAACATCACAAGACATGTTCATGACATTTTAATATCTACATGCCTATAATTATCCTTGAAAAATACTTCCATTCCATACCATGGTAACTCTAAAATACATTAAATCCAATAAATCGGTAACTATAGGAATAATACACCAATCTCTCAAGGTGATATAATAATCATCTACAATACTGAACTATCTTGATCTTCAATCCCATCCTTAGAAACTTGATATTTCCATTGTGCAAGGGTTGGATAGACCCAGAAATAAGTGACCTACCGTGCTTTGATATATTCCAAGTACCTTTTCTACCATCCAAAAATATTAAGGAAAATGAAATAAAGAAATATTTGATACCACTTTGTGTTGTCCTGACCCGAGAGCCACTAAAATGTTCCCTCAATATGGTTCATTGAATTGCCTCAATCTTGTCTCTTAGTATACCAGAGGATCCTGGCTACTTGTGAGGGTATAATTATGGGATATTGTGGGGAATACACCCTTTTTAACTATAATAACTATAGCATAATCACTAATTAATAAGATAGTAATTGAATATATAAGTGAAAGAGCATTAGTAATCAGAAATATATAACCTAGAAATTCCATTATAATCTAACCATGAATAAAAATGCAATTAAAAAAATTAAAAGGAAATAGTAATGTAGTTGGTAACACATATAAAGGGACCAAACTAATAAAATAATTAATAAATATTGACCCCTACACTTTTAGGCAACCCTAGTACATGATAGAACCCCAACATCATGTCATGTCCCAGTCCAAAAGAATAATAAATTTGAATTAGAATGAAGATCTAATCATGTATCCATGATACATATTTTGAATCTAAAGGGTAACTGTAATAGGGTGTGATATAAACTTAGTAGGTCAACACTAACGATGTCTATAACAAATTTAGAATGTGTATATAAGTAGTAAAAGCGTTCAAGTAAACCAAAATTAGTTTATAAATGTCAATATTAAAAATCACATGAAACCTATGATATCATTTTTAAAAGTATAATATTAATAAAAAGAACATTATAATAATGTAATGCTTCAGTAATGACATAATCTAGATATATCATGTATTATACCTATATGGGAAAAGACTCATGGACATTGACCACGGCATTCTATTTGATTCTTCATAGCTCATCTATAGTAAACTCATTATAATGTTGACCAATATGGGCCAAGAACTCACATACCATGGTTGGGGAATTCTCATAGATTCCAAGGATAATTTTTAAATACAATCAGTAAAGGCTCATTTATAGAAAAATTGGAATGACTGAGGCTATCCAATCATGTTGGGTTGAAGGAAATAATCCATGGAATACATTATAAGTAAATCATTAGTACTATACTACGATATCAGGTCCTTAATTTAGTATACATCATTGAAACATTTTGTTTAAGGGATTAAGGGTCTTGGTTAGTTTTCATTTCTTATTTATAAACATAATTCATTACATTCTTTTTCAATAATCAATTCAATTCTTGGTGATAAAAGGAGGGTCACATTAATGTTTATGACACATCACTAACCATTAAATTAAATTCATAATCCAAGAGATTATCTCTATAATTTCATAATTTATAATTACTCCATTTAATCATCCATTTATTTTATATGTTAAAGTGTTTCATAAGCGGTATTTAAAATTTAACATTCCACTTTAATTCTTACATGGATTCCATTCTTGAGTGGAAATGTCCTCACAAGAAAAGGGTTGTCATAGTCATAGTAATTCAAATGAACCCATATCAAGAGCTGGTTTTGGGTCATATCAGACACCACGAATCATTTCAAAGGTTAAATTGAACAGGAAAACAAGTTTTAAAACATTTATTTTACAGAAGTACTCCTTTCAGAAGAAACTCTCATAAGGTCCAATTTGAGGCACTACGATATGTGATATAAATATCATGAAATATAGGGAAAGGGATAAAACACCTAACACAATATTAAAATGCCTCACTAATCTATTAATTTCTATTTATTTAATTATACATGTTAGAAATCAGAATAATTTGAAAAAAAACCCAAAACAGAGCATGTGAGCTCATATGGAAATATGATTCCAATAGGGAATAAAAATAAGAGAGGAATCAATAAGCAGTAAAAAATAACTAAGGGAAATAAACTAATACTGATTAAATTATATTCTAATTTAAGGTTAAGGAGATACATCCTTTCTTACATAAGAGGGAAAATGAGATTTCCCATGGCTTAAGGGGAGTGTTATGTGTGAATGTGGAAGAAGAAATGATGAGTAATGCTTAAAGTATGAAAGAGAAACACATTATTTTCTAGAACCATATAAGATCCACATAGTTTTTCGAATTGTTTATAAAACCATGCTCCATCCATGTGGTTTCACTAATTGGAGGCACACCCACTAAAAAATCTAGGAACATGGTTTGAAAAACTATGTGTAGCCTGTGCGGTACTACACTCTAGTTTTCTACAAACAAAACACATGGTCGGGAGGGCTCATGTGAAAAGTGTGACAAACCATGTCATTCCCTCTAAGGCCGACACAGTTACTATTTAATGTAACTTGTTTCGAAAATACCAAGTCCCATAACAATAGGGATGAACAATTTACCCATACAGTTAGTGAAAACATTGCGCCAACTGATCACCTAAGGTTTTCTCTCCCAAAAATGTGTTTTAGACGCCAAAATCTTATGTAAATCTTCTTTGAAATACGAGACATATCTTTAGCCTTAAAACCTATCTAAAAACAACTCCTTTTTTGTTTCAAACTCTCATAATTACATTCTAATTACCTTTTTAATATTTAGACTATCCACCAAATAAAATTATTGAATTCCTTGGAAAATTTCAACCCATCCCAAAACAGTACATCTTAACACCCCAACCATTTTTTTGCATCACGTTAAACAAA
This sequence comes from Viscum album, assembly GCA_963277665.1. Lineage (NCBI taxonomy): Eukaryota > Viridiplantae > Streptophyta > Magnoliopsida > Santalales > Viscaceae > Viscum > Viscum album. The sequence continues at coordinate 920,617,692 of OY728131.1, forward strand.
AAATCTTCCCTAGTGTAGGTTAGTTTGATAATATATTCATTGACCAAAATTCTATTTATTTTTTGGAAATTTTCTTCATATTCATTATTCTAATGGAATTTAACTCCTTTCAATGCAAACATCATGAGTAGATTATATAGCAGCCACAAATCCCTCAAAAAGTGAAGATAATATGAAACTGATAAAATAAAAATTTAGATATCAATAATAGAAATGTTTCTATTAAAACTATTAATTAAATACATAATTCATGGTAAAACTGATAAACCCTCACATGGGATTATATGTTCGAAAAAAGAATCCATATGTAGCAAAAATACACACATGTAAATTCTTCATATAGAATATTATTCCTTAGGGTCTTCAAATAAATATTCTAGAGATAATTATATTCTTCCATTATCATGGAATATATATGAATATCTATAACACCCTTAGATTTTATAATATATTTCTATTTAAATAAATTTATTTTTTCAATAACATGAAATACATGCAACCTTAAGTCTAACTGAATTGTATTTAAGTACACATTTATTTTCTTAGCCATAAGATTAGAGGGATTTAATATGAATAGTTGAACTATTATAAATTTATGGTTTATACCTATATATAAATAATTAATTAGTTATAAACTAATTATAAATTAAATTAGTTTACATTTTAAAATAAAAAAATTGTTTTTATGAAAAACAATTTTTAGGGGTGTAGTGAATTTTATCAAAAAAAGTAAATTTATCACTAATGTTGAATTATTTAAAAGAAATTTATATATTTTATATTTATTCAGAAAAATTAACCTCATAAATTTTTATTTATAGTAATGATATATGAATTTATCCATTTTGATGAAAAAAAAATTATTCTTCTAAGAAATCTTTTTTCGTCATGTTTTGAAGACTTAATTCAAAATAGAATTTATACCACTTATATAAATTGAATTAGGAAAAATGGATACTGTATTTTGAATTCAGAAACAAAAATTTGGACAATATCCCAATATTATTTTTAGTAATTATGAGTTGTAACTGTGTAAAATTTATCAAATCGGTAAAGTTTAAATTGGTATTACATTTGTTGAAACTCAGTGTTAAGGTCAACATATTTCTTATTAATTTGTTATGTATAATTATAAGACAATTATTCTATATTTTTTATTAATTTTTAACTGTTTAAGATATATTTGCTCATTAAAATGATTATATATAATCTTTAAAGGAATGAAAAATAAAAAATCTCACAGTATTACTTTTAAATGTTATATATGTTTTCACGTTGCAGAAAATGAAATATTTAAATGAATATAAGTGGTTATTTGATATTAATTTAATCGTTATTATGAGGTAAGTTTATTTTTATTTTTTTTGTGATTATGTGACTGTATTAATTTATTATAAAATAATGGAACATTATGTATTCAATTAATATATAATTTAAATCATCTATTTAATAATACTAAAATTAATAAAATTTGATTTATATATATTTTTCAATAATTTTTTTAGATAAAGAATATTAATTATGTGTTAAAGGATAATATTTAGTTTAAATTTTTTTGATATAGATGTTGAATTAAAATTTAATGAAAAGTGTACGAAATGAAATTAATGATATTTTCTGAAAAATTATATTATATTAAATTATTTAAAAATAATAAAAATAATTCCAAAGTACAAGGGGTTAAAATATTATCTACATTTTATTTAATAATCCATTTATAAATCAATGTTTTCATTATAATTAAAACTATAACCATTTAAGAGTAAAAAATATTTTATAGTAGTTTTTCTAAAAATAAGTTAACTGAGGTGTTAAAAAATAGTATTGTTTAAAATACAGGATTAACTTATCCATGTATTGTTGGTTGATTTTATTTCAATAACATCCTAAAATATAGTTGAATCACTAGATATTTGGAATTAGTTATAAATAGATATAACTTATAATATTATAATCTTTTATAGAATTCCAAGAGTTCCCCTACACTCACCCATAAAAGGGAACCTCTCCTTTATCATCTATACAAAACGTTGAGCCTTATAGCTTGAAAAATCCCTAAAAAATATCATATAAACATCCAAATAATATTTTTAGAGGTTATGGTATTCTTATGAGAACATTCCAATGATCCTTAATAAGGACTCTATTGGAGGCCAACCAAAGAAGAGGAGCTTCAAACGAGTATACTGAATGATGAGACATGAGTTTAGGGATTTTTAAATACATATTAAATTAGAATCATTTATTATTAAATTTAAATTGAGTAAATTAAATGATAATTATATTATAAATATATTTCCTTTTCATATCTTTTTGTTATATATGAACAACACATATTTTCCTTTCATTTTATTCACATTAAGAACTCAAGTGATCGAATGAATGATTTTAATAAAATCCTAATTTATTTCTCCCATTAGTAAAAATATTTTTTCATCCATATCCATGTTGTATAAAATGTTTTTCAAGAAATATTTAAATATAATACTATGACTGTTTAATGTAATTTTTTCCCCATGGTTTACGTTTAATTTTTTTAAAGGACTGTCATTTTTTTCTTTTGAATGATGAAATTTTTTAATTTTATAAAAGTGTGGATGGATTAATTTATTTTAAATTACACGGGGTGAACAAAATTTATAGATTTCATTATTGTTAGACGATTTTAAGGTTTTATTAAATGTTTTCAAGGTTATTTTACAAGAAAATTATTTCTTCTATATTTGATAAATTTTTATATATTTAATATGTTATTTTATAGTGTATATGGAGTTTCCCTTAGTACATATTAATATAATTATATTAATGAAATTTATATCTTTCATTACATAATATGTTGTTGATTTTTTACTGGGGATATGATCCAATTAAAAGATCATTATTATTTTTCTAGATGTTTTACTATTATGACTATTATATTTTTATGAAATGTATTTATTTTCATGGGTTATGATATGATGAATTTATGAAATTTTTGTGAAACTCATTTTGTTTTCCTGGGTTACTAAATTATGATTTGATGAATGTTTTATGATATTGTGTCACACATTTTGATTATTTTCACTATATTATCGGTGGGACCAGAATTAGGTTCCCTCTAATATATAGGGAATTGCTTTATAACTGTTGAGATAACTATGAGAAAAAAACTATATGTTCTTTATCCACTAAGGGAAACAAGTTGATATTATTTATCCACAATTTCAATCAAGTGATTATGCCTAATCCATTATGATATGGGAAAGTATTATTGATTCATATCACATTATTTCTTATGGTATTTATTTTTAATCATGACATATTAAATGTTATTGATACTTATGATGGTGCCATAATTTTATGTAATGAACTTATGGATCATGATTTATTCAGGATGATTTATTACTCATATGATTAATATATACTGTATTAATAAATTTTTACACCATGGATCATTTTTATGATTCATGATATATTAGGTATTAACATTTTAAGTTATGTTCATGATATCATACCAATGTAAATATCTTATGTTTTTAATGATCACTAATTGATATCTTCTATGTTTACACAAAATGAGTATTTGAGCTTACCCTAACTTATGATTCAATCCCCCTAGTTATGAGAATGGTTTATGTAATTTTTTTCTATGAAGCATAAAATGTGAGAAGATCATTATTGGTAATATTGAATATCATTCATGAAATAAGAACATTTTGTATCTAGTCACCAAAGATACTAAACCTTTATAATCCTTAATTATGTATTTACTAAATTAAATTATTATTCATCTATAAAGTTATAATGTTTAGGTATGTAATTTATGGTTCACTGTAGATGGTATCAAATGATAGGGGTAGTCAATAATAATGGATTACGATTAGAAAAGAGTTGGTGAAAAACCTGGGGATAAGTCATTGTATATGATATAATATGATATTTATAGTAATTTACATGGATTACTGATGTTAAACCTAATTTCATAATAGTTGAAATGAAATATCTTGATTAAGAAATCATATGAATGATATTTCATGATTAAATTATTATTCACAGGGAATATAATATCTTGATTTTTACACTTGTCATTTTGTTTTAGTAAATGTATTGAACCAGAAGGCATCATACTTGCAACAAATGTGATTGAAAATGAAATTATTGTAAACATGATCAACCAATAACTATGGGATTTGGAATGAATGATCATGATTTTATGCTCACACAATATTATTTGTCCATGAATATTTTTATGATTCTAATAAATCATAGTAGGAACATGTATTGTAATGTCGTTCAGGAGTAAACATTCACCTTTTTGTAAATATTTTTTTCCACTAGTTGATGACTGATGAATATAAATTATTGATAAAATATTTTCTACTCACTAATGCTTAGATAATGAATATGATGTTTTGGCCATTTATAATTTTTAATGTGTATTTGATCTATGGTGTCACATGATCAAGAATATGATACAACTAGGAGAAATTAACTATTTGGAATGAGATGAGTTTTTAAGGATATTTTGGAGTAATTAATTCCTCAAATTCTATGAAAAAATATAGAGAATAAATATTGTGAGATTAAGAAAATAGAGGATAAATCCATTGGTACATATAGTGAAATTTTAATTTAATTTCATAGTATTATTCTAGTTCAATCAATAAACTAAAATCAAATAGATTTCTCCTTTGTGGCTTAAAAAAGTCTCTGAAAAAAGTTAACTATTTGATACATTACTATATTAAAAGAAAAAATTCTATATTCACTAAGTATTGATATCAAATTTTGATACTCCCACCATTCACATGGTTTTGATAAAAAAAATGGTGAAATATTCTCATGAAAACTATAATAAATCACATGGTGGAAAGAAATTCCAAAAATTTACATTATAGAGGTGTGTGAAGTAACATCAAGAGGATTTATTTAGTGTAACACTGAGGTTATTTAAATGTTTAAAGGTGGTAAAAATGATCATGAATTTATAATTTTTAAAAATGGACTAATTAAGTGAATAGTGGAAATAAAGATTCCAACTAAGGAACAACCCATTCTATAATTCTGGAAATTCAAGGAGTATGTTAATTATACCAACTAGTGAAACAATTTGAAGGGTTATGACCATGATTAGTATTTTTAACTATTTTGATCAATGAAAAATATAAATATCATGCAACCATGACTGTTAAAGTGAGTTATAGAAATGGCACTGTGAAATGTACACTAATCTTCCACTCTATAACAGCTAATGTATCATTTTATTCTGGATCTAAAATCTCTTAAAAATATGTGTTGAATTTGAAAACAATGTCAAGTTATCAGGATAAAAATTTTATATTGATTTAATGTTAAATATGATGAAATGTATGATGGTTTCATATCATGTCAATAGATACATTTAGAATTATATTTGTGGGAGAGTTCTGCATGAAAATATTTTGATTCCCACATTTGTAAAATTTGATGAGATTCAATTCATGTATTGGATTTATTTATATGGATCAAATATAATTATCTGAAGATGGGAAGCCAAATTTAATTTTCCAACTAAATATATGGTTCTTTTATTGGTGTGAGAATTAATATAGAATTACAATTGAAATTACTTCTATATTGTGGGTATTAATGTATACATATAAAGGTTATTTATCTTATATTGTTATGGAGAAACTCAAAATCAAGTCACACTAATTATATAGGATTTTGTTGGTGTCTTTCTAGATGTTTTTCCTATATTTTCAATAAATCATGTTGTTGAGTTTTCAACGTAACTCATACATAGAGATACTCGTATTATAGACTCCTTATATATTTTAAGCAATTTAGTTGGAGGAAATTAAGTAGCCACTCCAGGAGAGTCTTGATAAGGTATTTATTCAGCAAAGTGTATGAAATTTGGGTGATCCATTTCATTTTATTATGATGAAATATATATCAATGTGACTCTATATTTGTTATTAATAACAAAACAAGATAACTATCAATAACTAGTATCATATTCTCCATATCAATGAATTGGTTGATCAATTATGAAGAGAAAATTACTTTTCCAAAATTTAATGTTGTTCTATATATCATAAATTACAGGATAAGAAGTGGAATATACCCAAGATAGCCTTTTGTATGAGGTATGGGCATCTGGAATTTATTTTGAATTCATTTATATGTACTAGTAACCTTGATATCATTATGGATTTAATGAATATAAAAAATAGAAATTATATTGAGTAGTTTGTGAAAATATTTTTAGATGATATTCATATATATATATATATAATCTGAAAGTAATTGCATGAAGATCATTTGATGATTGTGATGAAACCACTGAAGAAGGATAAATTGTATTCCAAATTTACTAACTATGAATTTTAGCTTTAAAAATATTCATCTATTGGTCATAAAATCTCCACTGAGTGTATATCAGTGGAACCATCAATGACAAAAGTTATTAATCAATGAACTAGAGTGAAGAGGGTACCTAAAATGCATTTTTTTTGGTTGGCTCAATTTTAAATAGGATTTGTGAGATATTTCTTAGGACTGTCCAATCCTCTCATCAAGTTGACTCATAAAGGTGTTATGTTTCTATAGGTGAAAAAATTTGAAGATAATTCTTATGAACAAATTAGATGGTTGGTCATATCACATGTGTTCTTTCTACCAAGTATTATAGAAGTGATCTCAACCTATAGTTATTCAATAAAGAAGGTACTTGGTTTTTTTCAAATTTATAATGATTTAGGGATCACATATACATCATTACAATTTAACAAAGATGGGAAAAATTACCCGAGTCATGATTTTGAGTTTGATAAAGTCTTTTTTTCATTAATGATATATATGAATTATCTTTATAGTGAATGTTGTGACATATTATGAACCAAAGTTTTTTGAATTATATCTTTATACAGAAAAAGTTAAATATAAAAAGGATAATATGGTTGGAATTGATTAACGATTATGATAACTAAATATGTTACTCCAATAAGGAAAAAAAGGATGATGCTTTGATTGAGAAGGATGGTGCAAGTTTAGCCACTTTTAGGATTAAAATATATTCAATACTAATGGATTTCTAGAATATGTAACTTGAAATCTTGAGGAATTGGATATATCCTATCTATTTCAAATCAAAGTTCTATAATCTATCCATGTTAGGATTATAGAGGAATAGAAGTAAGATATAGATTTATGAAATATAATGAGGATTATTATTCAGTTAAGACTTCATTATAATGTAATTATAATGTTCAAAAATTGTTTCAGTTTTCTATCCATACCAGACCGAAAGAAAGAACTATTTAATGATGCTCGTAGATCATCATATTCAATTCATATAATAATTATGAAAATATATAGAGATCTCAAATATTATATATGGTTGTAAAAAATTTAAAGGGATATTTTATAGTACGTAATTCTGTTTTTTCTATGTCAGAAAATTATTGTTGAGAGATAGAAGTCTATTGTGATTTTAAAACCATTTACAATACAGTAGTGAAAATGGGATAACATTACCAGGGATTACATCTCTGTACTACCTAAAACTTTTAAAATTAACTATATTATTTGGGTAAGAGCGGGTCACCTTGTGAATTCATCATACACAATTTCCATAATAAAATATGTATCACTTCATCATAATTCTAGGTTATACATTAAATAAGTGGTTTGATTTCAAGTAGTGAAATATTATATTTTATCTATTCTAGATCTGAGGTTTATGTCACTGTTTAGGTGATTCCTTCAACAGGATATGGATAAATATTTATGTTTTAGAACGAATTGTCAAAATAATATAAAATGATAGTCTAAAAGAAAAAATAATAATTTGGATTGTATGTTGACCTATAGTTTTCTTGTATTCATTGGAATTTATGATCCACACCTTCTTCTAGTTTTTTATTCAACAATAGAATACACTCGAGTACTCTAATGAATTTTTTTAGTCTGTCAATGGTATGAGGTGAATAACTCCCACATGATAGGAAGAATTTGATTAAATAAAGTTGTTAGTAGTTAAGATAAATTATGAGATGGTAGAGAATGATTGAACAATTCAATGCCATATAAGAGTATCTCAAAATCGAAATAATAGCCATTCAATAAACAATTAAAATCTAGAGTTCAATGTTGGTGAAAATATATTTTTTATGAATTACATAATGGAATAAGTTTATGATATTTGGAATGAGATTTAATCTATTCCCAAGGTATATTTCCCCATTTGACATTCTTGTTCGAGTTAGTAAATTAGATAATCATATTATACAACCATAAATCCTCTCTCAAGTTCACGCTGTGTTCCGCGTATCACATAATAAAAATTACTTATATGGACCATCACACGTAATAAACATAGATTTACTTCCGCTGGAGAATGATATTTCTTATAAAGTAAGACTAGTAAAAATCATGGATTTTAGAAAAAATGTTCTATGAAGTAGGACAATGCACGTGGTTAATTCTCTCAGGAGGAATCAGAAGTTAGGATAATATACTTGGGAGCCCAAAGATGTGATGAAATAGAGATATAATTCATTATTTATATTCTATAATAGAAATTTATGGTGATAAAATTATTTTATGTGGAGAAAATGTGACACCATGATATTTTAAGATATATTTATTTTTAAAAAAAATTTACTGTCTTCAATAGCTTATGATTCATGATACCACAAGTCTAAATAAACCTTAAGGAAATACAGAATTATTTACAAAACATTTTATTGGAGAATACCAGTTGAAATAAAAAAAAATTAGGAATTTTTTTTGTTCAGATGTGTCAAAAATTATTTCTTCAGTTATAAATTAATCATATATTAAAATAAAAATAATTTGAAAATGAGGAAGATGTTGTTCTGGAGCACTTTTTTTATGCATGTAATATGTTTTATAATAATAATGTAAATAAATCAATATTAGTGAGTTATATTAATTAATTTAATATATTATATTTAAAATAAAATATTTTAATATTCGTAAAATGTTTTTTGTTAGAATAGGATAGGAATAAATCCAATTTGTTATTAAAAACATATTTTTATAAGAAAATATTTTGTCGCATTTTCTACACGTAACTTAAAATTAACATCAACCAAAAATAAAAATTGAACTGTGAAACATGGATTTTATATTTGGAATCATGAGTTCCATATTTAGTATATAGATACATTTTTAGTTATTATGAATAGTAATTGAGGTAAAATTTATCCCCTTGGCAAAGGTTAAATTAGCTTAATCATGGTTAAAAGTCAGTTTTATGGTCTACATTTTTCATCTAAATTCTTATTTGATGAAGGGAATTTGACCCCAATAAATTTTGGCATAAAATTATATTATATAATGGACACATCTCCATGAAAGTTTTCTATATAATATTTGATTCTAAGAACTATGAAAAATGTCCCTCTGTTACTTTGAAATATCAACTAAACATTAACACAATGACAAAAAAACTTGTGAACAAATCATAATGGTTATTATGATAATATTCAATTAATTTTCATGATGGTATTTAATTTATATGTTTTTGTGATTATATAATTACAAAAAATCCTTATATGACACTGAAACAATATTTATTCATTTAAATTGAAAATAAAATAAATTTTTCTGAAATACATTAAGTATAAATATATTATTTCTGAGTTATAGTTTTTCATGAAGCTTATATATTGTTATAAAATATTATTTATGTGTTAATGTGTTATATTATAATTATATATTTGGTTTTATGTCTATAAAAAATTATACAAATTCTATAAAAACTTGACATTAATGATATTTTCTGAAAATAATATTTTGTACATTTATTTTTAAATCATGAGTGTTTTGAAATATGATAAAGGGATAATATATGGTTTAAAAAATCATCTGTTTCCATTTATGAACTAATTTTTACCTTATATGTAAAATTATAACCCTTTAACAGAGAAAAATATGTTATCTCAGTTAAGGATAAAACATGTTGAATAAGGAGTTGAAAAATAAGGTTTAAAACACCACTTAAACCTATCCAAATATTACTGGTTAATTTTATATCAAAAAAATAATACCATATATTTTTATATTTTTCCATTTGTAAAATTTATTCTAGAGAATGATTCTTTTATATTTTAACAATTAATGGAATTCCATGAGTGTCACTCTCCTCACTTATAAATGGGATCCTCTTCTTGTTCTTTATTACATCACATTGTGACTTCAAGATTGTCCAAACCTAGCCCAATTCTATTATAAAATTATATATCCATGAATTAAATGTGGTTTTATTTTTATTATAAGATTACAGTGGTCCTTTATAAGGAACCTAAAGTAGGCCTATTGAATAATAGTAGTGTTGAACAAGTACATTTTAAAAATTTATATGAGGTAAGGGATTTTTGTATCAATATTATTTTAAGAAGGATTGTTTAGGTTTTAATTTATATTATGGAAATTATATGATCCTTATTTGATAAATACTTTTCATTTATGTCTCTAGAGGTTACATTGGTGGAATATAGAATTTAATTTCATTTTCATTACATTATCTCCTCATGGAATTGAAATAATTTTTTTAAGGAAAACCTACTTTATTTATCTCATCGACCTAAAATATTTTTTCAAAACAAATATTTGTTTTTTAAAAAATTGAAAATGTTTTTAATATTATAGTATTCTTATAAATGTCTTGTTTACCCATTACTATATTTTTAGAAATTTGATTAAAAGATATCTTCTTATCATTTTTCAAATAAGATATTTTTTGAATTTTATAATGGTCAGAGATAAATATTTTATTTTAACTGATACAACATAGAAATAATTTACCTCCATCATGGAAAATAAATTATTTTAATCATTGTTTTATTTTTTTGAAGGTTATTTTTAATAAATTACTACATATTTAGGAAAGTTATATATTTTAACAAATGAATTTCAACGTAAAAGGTGTATTTCCCTAACGAAACATTCTGTGATTATTTTAAAAGAATTTTCATCTATAATAAAATCCATTGATGATAGTTATGTTTTATTACTTCTATGATCTAATTATACTAACTTTATTATTTCTTTAAATGGTTTATTTATATGATTATGATAAGATTATGAGACACATTTACATTCAATGGGTCATTATAAGATGGATTTATGAGATTTTTATGAATCATGTCTCATTATGTGGGTTATTATATGATGATATAATGATATGATGATTTTTTATGATTTTATTCATGAATATGCATGGATATTTTTTTTACATCCTTGAATTATATATAGATCCAATTCATTGTGGATTGTTTTTTACCTCATGAGATAACTGTGGGAAAAAAGATCATGTTCTAGATCTAACCTATGAATAAAGTTAAAGTCCACGATCCATCACATGAAACAATTTGATGTGATTTATACAATATGGGATACAAGTTTATGAGATTGATACACTATGAGAAATTTGTGATTATTCCTGATCAGTTATGATTTGAGAAACATGTGTTCATTCCTAAAAAATTATGATTTTGTTTTCCATATAAGTAACTTGGATATACGACACAGTTTCTATACTTATAATAGTTCCACTTTTTACGATATAGACTTATGTTTCCTGATTTTTTTGCAATGTATTTTATATCATAATATATATGACTTTTAAAATGATAATGTTTTATTAAATTACTAATGTTTACATCCCATTAATGATTGGGTATATACATTTGAATATGTATTCAATATATATTACCATTATTAGTATATTAGATTTTCATATGATAATAGATATATATTTCCATTATTAAAATTACTAAGTGTCAATCCTCACTATTTATTATGTTTCGTTTCCCTAGGTAGTGATGAAATTTTTATGTATGGTTTGATTATGAAGTTTACTATGTGGGAAGATAATTATTTTATATTTTTAAGATCATTAAAAAAAATTTGACTATGTATTATGAATTTAATGAACCTAAATAATTACAATCATTTGGATTTTATTTTTGAATTATATTGATTATTCACAGAAACTTTTTTAATTTTTATTTATGAAAATTATGTGTCGTATTAAGAAAATCTATAAATACTGTCATAAATAGATCATGTTATTCTCCAAACACTCAATTCATTAATTCCATGAAGATAGTGTGGGAGTTAGTAAGAACAAATGGAATAACTATAATTTTAAAATGCGCATACCTAAAATAAAAAGTTGTCTTGGGTATGTCTTCATTTTTTACTATCAACTAATTGTATCCAGATCAATGATAAATCATAAAACATTATGTACCACCTTATAATTGGTAAAAAATCATTATTACGTGAAATTATTTACTTATTATTTATCATGATCTTGTTAAGTTACAAATATTCATTATAGAGCCACATTTATCCTTCATTATTTATAAAAAATAGATAGGTTCACGCCATGGTGAAAACCCCGGTCAAATTCATCCTATATAAAGATTCTCCTGGTGTTTCTTCTTTAATTACTACAACTTAATCAGTGCCATTATATATAGAGTATTTGAAATTAGTGAACCCTTGAATGAGAGTTCTTTTAGAAACATAAATTTATTATTTAGATAAACTATAAGAAACTCTTCTAGAAATAAATAAAAAAATATCATACAATAGGATTATCATTCATGATTAATTTTTCCCCATACACCTATTAGAAAAGTAACCAATTTAAATAAGAATTATTACCCATGAAAGTTGTTGAAATTTCTATTAGAATTTCATATTTATCTTCACACTGATAGAAAATAATCATTTTGTTCATCATATCAATTTTTTTTTCATATTTTATCAATTTATATGGGGGATATGTTGATAGATATATCATTTCACAAAACCAAATAAAATTAAACTAAATAATTAATAATAATACTTTTATAGGGAAAATTCATACACAATATACCATGGAAACCCTATCTCAGGAGTGAATTATTAGTGTTACATAAACATCTTGAACCACTTTAGTAATTGACATAGTGTGGTCCATTCCTTGGTCTAAGTGTTAGCCATTGGAACATGGAATATACTCAGATAACTACGAAGTTACTCTATGCAATTAATTTATACAATAAAACATATTACCCTTCCATTGAGAAATTATCTTGAGTGATTATTCACATACTCATGAAATGAAATAAATTGATCCATTATTTCTCGATGATCATTTCCACATGAACTTTAATAAAAATCAATTTTACTCCCCATTGAAATATTATGAAACTAACATATCTTTATATTGATAATATTTTTTTGGTTTTTATTACACATGATAATATGTTCTTTCATTCCAGATCCTATCTTAATTTGATTCTCAAGAGTAAAGTAATTGTGTTTTACTCCGCATTCTATGATAACATGGTTTTTTTGGGTTTCAAGCATTGACTAAATGAAAGAATCTAACTTCAGAAAAAATATTCACAGTGGGTAGTAATATAATAATTGAAATAATTTATATAATGTATAAATAAATATATAATAATGTCAATATATAACACCTTAGGATTAAGCAATTTTATCCATGATCAATGTGTATTCAAATCCATCATAATTGATCCTAAGGAAAATTTGAATTAACCAAAAAGTATCACCTGAGAGTGTCAAACCTATGTTATAGTGAAGATCGATTAACTGTGAAGTAGAATTATGTCCATGATATAATAGACGGACTCTTTTGGGGTTATCATTCCCAGATGATTCTATACATAATCACATCTATATGTAGTATATAGACACAATTGCATTTACATAGGAAAAAATCACTAAATTTTTTACCATAACATAAGATGTTCTCATATACATAAGAATATACTATGGTTTCCGGTGAATTATTCCTCATCCATGTTTCTAAAAGTTAATAAAAATTGATTTAATACCAAATATAAAAACCAATAATTTTCATACATAAATACTACATCCTTTTAATAGAAATATTAATTAAATACTTATATGATCCACACGAGGAAAATATTATTATATTTAAAAAAATTATATATAAAAATGTAAAATAAATTATCTATATCCTTTGGAATTATGTTCATCCCCACACATACCATTCATAGACATAACATACATACAACCATTCAACATAACCCAGTGAAGGGAAACATAATAAATATTGAGTTTAGATTCCCAGAATGGGTAATAATAATAGATATCAATTAGTGATCATACGTGAGCGTAAGATAAGTATCATGGTAAGAGAACATGAGATAAAAAATAGAAAGTAATACAAAAAAATTCATAGATCATAATAATGAAATAGATTAATTTTTTTTAAATAAAATGTCACAATACATAAGAGTAAAGAATCATCAATTACCAATCATGATCGAGGAAAACATATCCTAAACATAATAGAATTTTTTTATTATACAAAAAATCATTAAAAATATTTTTTGTAGACACAAATCACTGCCAATACTATCATTGTGGATTAGGTTTACTTCATATTCAATCATTTATATGGTTTAGGTATATACTAAGTAAAATCTTATTTTAAAAAGTCCCTTACAGAACTGTGTACACTCACCATTCTAGTAATTATTTTCTCAGGGGATATCCACATCTACCCAATTCATTGGAGATATATTACAAAACCACCTTAGTTTAGATTATAATTTATCCACCCTTCTTCAGTATATAGTGTAACAACCAATCACATAATGAAAACCACACATAATTATTCCACAATATCATAAAACCTTTTTCATAACATCATGTCATCGACCATGGAAGGAATGTCGGTTTCGTAAAAAATTCATAATCATAATAATAAATAATATATATAAATAATAAATATGTTAATATTCATTCGAATCCCTATAAAATCATAAGAAATATTTTTTTATAGATGAAGATACTATTAAATGATCATTAGAATATTTATTGATGGAAATTCAATTTAAATTCTTAAATAACTAAAAGTAAATAAAAATAACTCTAGAATACTAACAAAGATACATAATTTTAAATTTACCAAATGAATATTATAAAATACAATTTATGTAAAAGATAATTCATTATGGTTTTAAAATTTATTCACGTAGTTTAACTCAAAAGAAAATTTCATTTTATATTTTTTTAAAAATGTTAAAAGTACCATGAATGAGAAATATTTTAAATTTAATTTAAAAAATTTGTAAATAAATTATATATGTAGATATAATTGAAATTTAATGAACTATGTGGAATATTAAAAATACTATTCAAAACATTTTATGTAAAATATGGATAAGGGAAAATGAATACTGTTTGAAGAGAGAAATTGAATCATTTTTCCATAAAAAATTCATTTCGGTCATTTGAGTATATATAAAGATGAATATGAAAAGAAAAAAAAATTAATATCTATGAAAAATTAGTGAAAAAAGTACATATTTTTTTGGTTTAGATAAATTATATAAGTTCAATATCTACAATTTATGAATAACCAATCCCTATATGAAATTGTAACATAAAACCTTACCACTTCGGTAACATTTGAATTGTAAAACCCTTGAATAAATATATGAAATTAAATATTAAATACCAAGAAAAAAATTGTTTTTAGGATATTAAATATAAAATATGATATATATAAATCAAATGAAATACATCGGCAGTGACTATGGAATATGTCACACTTAAATTAAAGTGATGCTAGAAACACTTACTTCCAGTTCATCGTACATTTTATGAACTATAATGTCCAGTATAATAATTTTTAATTTATTATAACTCTATTATAGAACATTAATATTACCTATAATACCATAAATTGTTTTATTATAACTTATTTTAATTTTCTTTGTTAAAAATATTCAATTTTTTATCATCATTTCAAGTGTTAAACGCCCTGTTTTCAGGTATGTTTTTTATCAGTGCATATGATCCTTGAACATTGATCGAGGATTATTATTCTGTATAATATTAATCATGATATGAATATAATATATATTTATAATATAAATATTTCTAAAATATTATATAAACAGGTGATGAAAATATAGTCTCACCACTACATTGAAATGGTACACTGTACATGTGCATGAGTTATGTTTTTATATTTGATAGATAGAACAAAAGAAAGAAAATAATTATTTTAATTTATTAAAAAATTATTATATAATAAGTAATATATATATATATATATGTTTGTGTGTGTGTATAATTAATTTATCATAATAACCATCTATTAGTGATGGTTCTGGAAAATTAATTGTATCACAACTTGAATGTGGTTCACCACATATACGCAAGAGCAATAATTTAATCTAATATTATGTCGATATGTGTTAGAAAATGGTTTTTCCATTATCATAATAACATATCTTTATATTTAAGAAATTTTATTAATAATTTTTCATGGAGAAAACATATTTATAGTAAGTATTGGAAGAATTGAAATTTCATGATCTAGGTTGAGATCTATACATCCTCTTTGGGTGACCTCCTTTGGCTTACTCCATAATGCGTGAAGGATTGGTATGAAGAGAAAAAAAGAAGGAATATGATGAATGAAAGGATTAATTGAATATTTTAGAATATTTATTTTCAAAATAATTAAGGAAAAACTTGTCTGATCAATTTTTGAGGATAAGTAACCTTTTACTAGTGAGGGGAAAGATAAGCATGGGATTTCTTAACTAAAGTCAGTGATATAAGGTCACATTTTGGAAAATGTGGCTTCAAATGAAAAGAGATTAAATTTTCATTTAAAATTATTTTCAAATAACATCAAATAAATATGATTTTTATATTTCTGGGCATAAATAATACTATTATATCTTGAATTAACCCCCTTCCCCCATATAAACCCTTTTTATCCTCAGATGTGGCAACACAATTTTACTTTCTTTATCATTAATTATGATCAGAGGTAAAGTTAATACTATAAGAATATATTTATTATAATAATTAAAAACATTTTTTATGATTAAATTTCTGAATGCGGAATAATTTAATTATAAATATACACACAAACAAATTCATAAACATATTCTTTAAAATTAATTTTTAAGCACAAATGAAAAATTTCTTCCATTCCAATCAATGAAAAAAACCATAAAATGGATGAGAATATTTATTATTTAATATAAAATCTAAAAATATAATTACACCTTTTTATCAATATTAAATACTATAATTTTGATTGAGAAGAACATATTGTGTGTAATAAAGTTGTTTTTAGAAATATGTGTTTTTAATACAAAAAATGTACATAATCCAAAATCATGCATAGTAATGAATATTATGTAATTTCATATATTATTTCTTTTGTAAGTAAACTTATGTAAAGTAATGATCATATTAAAAAAATATTACTTTTAATAGAGAATAAATTATTGTTTCTATAAAACATTATATTTTTAGTATTCACTTAAAAATAAATTTTTTTAGAAAATCTTGAAATTCACTCTAATGTAATATTTAGATGATTATTTAAATAATTATATTCATTTATTTAAATTATATTTATAAAATTATATAAATTATCTATAATAATTAGATGTAAATAATTATATAAATACCATTATTGAAGAAAACGTATTTTATTAATAATAAAATATCTTCACCAAAAGATTAGTACATATTTATTATGAAATAAAAAATAAATATGAAACATATAAATAATATATGAATAATTTTAAAAAATTATTTATTTCAATTCATTCCTTTTAATTTAATTTCTATATTATAACGGTTTACTATATCATTTTTCTTATATATTTGATGTTGTGTGTTATGGAAGCTAGAAAATACATCATGTTTTATTTCATGTAAAAGGTCTTATAGAATCCTACAGTGTCACAAGGTATTCAAATAGCATATAATGTATTATATTCCAAACTAATAAAGAATCCATATGAAAATTCTTAATGTAAATGTTGTCTGGACATTATGTAAATCAATGTCTGAATCCAAGGCCTAATAATAACTATGTGTATAAAAAACCTCTTAAACCAAGTGAAAAAAGTAATAAATATACAATATAATTTTCTAAGTTTTACCATGTAATTAAGGAATACATATCCCACCCCTTAATTCTGTTGGATGTTTTCTTATTCTTGTCTACTGTATCTAGGATGTTTTCTATGGATATTAAATTACCATCATGATGGTTTGATTATCAAAGAAAATTTCTTATTGAATTTTATCCCATGCCAATTTTTATTGGAATAAGCCTAATGAAAATCCTAATATCCTTCTTTAGGATCAAATCAATGTTATTCTGCAAATTTATTTTTCCAATCATCATTGAGGGAAAACTATTTTGAATAAGGAAATATCATTTCATATAATCCTATAGTAGTCTATCAATGAATTCATGATTATGAAAACAAATTAGAAAAAATTATATAATGCTTGTATTGACACAAGTAAACTATTGGATCTTGTCTTAAATATTTAGTGAAACAATCGATGTTTTTATAAACCTATTACAAGGAAGTGAGAAGTTTACTAACATTTCAAGGTTGATATCTCACAAAAATTTTGTCTAGAGTCTCGCATATATATTTTATACATTTAGATATTTAATTAGAGATTATTAATTTATATTTTGATGATTATATTTATTAGGGGGATAAAAATCCCTAATATTTGTAAATATATATATATTTTTCTTTGAGTTAATAGTACATTCTTTATCTTGTTTAATAAGAAACACTAATATAAAATGAGTCACGACATATTAGCACAATATTATTAAGAAACATTATGAAGAATAAAACATAAATAATATAAAAATATTTTAATCAATTATAAATTCATTCAAAATATTAATAAGGAAACTTAAATATTTAAACATACATTATTCAATAAAATAAATTTTCAATAAATTTTTTATTTAAAATGTATATTTATAATATTTATAATTTTAATTTTAGATAACATAATTAATTTATTGTTTATGAAATTAATATTATCTTGGGAATAATTTTTATGTATTTTTCTAAAATAATATATTCTCAATTGAATAGTGAAAAATACTAGTTTTGGGAATATTATTACTTTTATGTCATTATCATTATAAAAGAATGAGTTATAATTATTTTAAAAAATACATATAAATATATATCTATTATGTAAAATTATTTATTTAAAAAACTATTTTGAATTTAGAAAACCATTGTTTGACATTTTGGACACATGAGTATCGTTTTAATCAAAATGATTTTTATTCCTTTAAAGTAATTTTTTTGAATCAAATAAATAAATTAAATCCACCAAAATTTATTTAATATTTTACATCAATTTTATATATTGTTTTTGTGGTAAATATAATTTAACCACTGTATTATAAATGCTAATAACATATTTTATTACTATTATAATTGTGAAATGGTTATTTCCATATAATTGGTATGTTAATTTCTTTTAATTTTATGTAGTAAGATAAAATTATCTATTTAATAAAATGAAATTTATAATATTATTAAATATATATTAAAATATATAATCATTTATTTAGTTTTAAAATAATGTCACATAATATTAAGGAGGATAAATGATGAAGAAAAATAATTATCTATGAAATAAATTTTCTATATATTAAATGATTTAATTTAAAAGTTAATTATATATTTTTTAAATTGAGTTATATTATATGGATTATATATTTATGTACCAAATATATAATTTTTTAATAGGTTTTATCATATATTTTGTAAAATATATAAATTACTATTTTTAATAATATTTACCAATGTAAAAACCAAAAAACTCTATATGAAAATATACTGGTAAAAGGATTGTAACATAACAAAAACAAATCTAAAATGAGTTTTGAAGGATTTCATGACCGTATATAATCCCATATTCTATTATGTTAATTTTTTGTATCCTTTTTCTTTTCAAATGTTCTATACCATTATTTATATTTTATGGGATCTTCAAAGAATTACCCTTCCCATCCAAAATAAAAGGGGTACAATCCCACTAATTCATGATACACTTATTTCATAGAAACTAATCATTGTAATATTCCATTTATAACATTATATACCCCCCAATGTTTATAAGACTACATTCTCAAATATTTGTCTTAAAAACACTATTTATAGGGTAATTTGCAAGAGAATATCATGATCACAATGAGATCATTTTATACATCATAGTCATTTTTTACTAGTGTTCCTCTAACCCGTAAAATATTTTATATAATTTGATTCATAATTACATAAGTATTATTAATATATTGAAATTAAATTTTATTCATGTAATATAACTTTACTTCTTTCATACAAAATCATTAGAAAATAAAAGATGTCACTAGGATTATATGCAGACTATTGCCTCCATGGAACACGTGATTTTATTTTCCCATAACCACCTAACATGGATGACTATAATATTTTTTAGTTTTTAATATAAAATTTTATAAATATATTATGTTTCTAGATAGATAAAAATAGAAATTATAGAAGAAAAATCAATAATAATTTTTCATAATAAAAATGACTACTAAAAGTGAACATATCGAGTAAGCTTTATTAATTTGTGTCAATTTTGGAAAAATATAAATAAAATGAGTAAATATATTTCTCAGTAAATAATAAATGAAATAAACCTATAAA
The DNA here is from genome assembly GCA_963277665.1 of Viscum album. Taxonomy (NCBI): domain Eukaryota; kingdom Viridiplantae; phylum Streptophyta; class Magnoliopsida; order Santalales; family Viscaceae; genus Viscum; species Viscum album. Next base: position 920,638,226 of record OY728131.1, read on the forward strand.
ATTTTAGATATTTTGTATTTATTTGACCACATATTTTACCACTGTCAATAAACCGAAGATGGTTTAGAAATATTTTCTCAGCCACCTCATGTAATATATATAATCAAAAATTCAATAAACAAATTAAAAATAATAATAAATTAAACACAGGAAATAAAATATAGATATATAATATTGTAAATAAATATTTAATGAATTTATTTTATTTTTAGATGATAAGAACATGTATATAGTTAACCATATCTAATGGAAAGTTTTGTTATTTTGTATTTCCAATTCTATTATACATTCATGAAATTGTGAATGATAATTCCATTTATATTGTTTATAGATAACACTATTTACATCAACTATAATTAATCTCATTCATTTCATTATAATTTAATATCCATTTTATTTTACCCCAATTGGGTTCTTCATATATTTATGTAAACATTTATATAAGGGTTATTCTATCTAAATTATAATTCATTTAGATGTGTTTTTTATTACCAATGTGTTTCTTCTTGTTGTGTATATATTAGATATGGATTTATTTGTTAAAAAATATCCCTGAAATTTATGTTATTTAAAAATAAATCCTAGTATCTACCATTAATGAATTCTTAATTTGAAAGTGTTTTATGTGGTTTTCAAAATTCAATTTCTCATCCATTAAGTTATCAATATTCTTATTAAATATTTTTTTTTATGTTAGGAACATTATACTCATTGATATTAATTTTAGTTTTTTAATATTTTTTTGTGAATTTCTATTTCTATGGAAAAAAATTCAATTTTATGTGTGTTAATTCAATAATTAGTATATTTATAAGGGATCTGGTACACTCGAATTTTATTTAATTGAGGTAAAAATTAATTATATATGAATTGTTCTACTAATTCAGAATAATTATTCTAATTCCACATTTATAAGAGACACCCTCTTTTTTCTCTGAGTAAAATAATTTTTCCATCTAAATTGTACTTTTTAAATTAATTTTAATTTCATAACAGCTGAACATAATCATGAAAAAATATAATCTCTTATAAATTCAGTTTTTCAAAAATTCATATATTAAATATTAAAAAATCTATTTCCCATTATTATTTTGAGATTCAAGAATTTTTTCACCCATGTTACCTTACTATTTTCTATTAAGTTTAATTAATTTAAATATTTACTACCTATTTTACTAATGTGGGAATTCAAAAAAATAGTATAATCTTTTAAGAAGGATTTATATCCTTTCAAAATAAATTTGTTTTATCTTATAGTCCAATTTTTTTAACCTTTATATGTTTTTCAACTCTCCATTATAGAATTTATTCCTTAAAATTAAATTTTTTCTTAAAATTTTACTCATACATGTTAAAAATTACTTTAAATTGTGACTGTAAATTCTCATTTTAATCCAAAGATAAAAGTGTTTTTTACAAATCAATTTTGGGATTTCACTTCAATTTTCTATTATTCTCTAAAGGCTATATTTCAGTGAATTTTTTTCATGAATCACCAAATAAATATTATTAAAAAATACTATTTTATTTTGAATTAATTTATTGTGTAAAATATTTATATGTTTACGTTCAATTTTGGTGATATAGTTATAAAATTTTATGAAACTCATTTCAATTTTGGTGTGTTTTTAATGATGTGATAGATGAATTTTTTCCAGTGAAACATAAATGTATAGATAATAGAAAGGTGGGGTGGTATATCTTCATTAAATTAATTTGTAGTAGTTTATATCTAATGATATCAATTGGGTACCTGGGAGGATTATATCATGTCAATTGTTTCGTATAACAATTAAATAAATCCAAAATAATAAACAAGAGGATGGTCCCAAGATTAGTGATGCGTGATATGACTATCTAAATCCCATGAATTGTATTAAAAATGATTATCCCAAGCCCAAGAAGGTACATGGGTGGTTATCCCAAGCCTAGTATGAAATTAATGTTGGATGGGAATCATTGATATATCATTTCCAGGTTTACCATTATGATAAAATATTATTTCATAATTAAATACTTATGTTATTATCAATGGGTCATGTTTTTTTCTCAAGGAACTATAACCTTTTTCTATGGTTTATGATTGTTTATATGAGAATACATTTTATTATTTCTTGTCTTAGGAAAAAAAAAATTTATTCTATGTTATCATTTGTAAGATATTTACCCCTGGCTATCTTTTCTCCCATTCTTATGATCTAACTATTGAATACATGTTGATATGACTTCCCTTACTAATCATTTGATCTCACACATTTAATATAATTATTTTCCCTCTATTATGATGATTATTATAACTTATGATAAGTTAATAAAAGGGACTTCTATGTCTCTATTATGAGAAACTGATCAAATAATTTTTAAAATAATTTCTCTATATTAATGATAGTCAAAAAATTGAAACATTAGTTCTAGTAATTGGGTGAATATTGTGGTTTGTAATTTTTAAACAATAGAAATGATGTAAAATTAATTTATTTATAGTGTTGGTTGTCATTGAAATATTAGGAATTTTTATGATCTACATATGCATCTTAGTGAAGTGAAATGTAATTCCACCTGCATCTATATAATTATTTGTTTTGATTTTTTTCTTTTTTATCCCATTTTGGGGTTCTTTCTTTTCATTTTGTTTATAAAATTTGGTTGGTAAATTTTTTTTCCTTATGTATGGGTGTTCAATTAATTTAATTCTATTCATCTATAGTAGATTTTTTTAATTCAATCCAATATTTATTTAATTCTCTTCACTTATTATTGATGTTAATTTTCATGTTGAATAGTTTATTTTATAAGAGGATTCATAGTGAATGTATTTTATATTATATAAATTGTTTTTACATTGCATAATTTAAACTTAATGGTTTTTATGATATTTATTAATTTATTTTTCCAATGACTCTCTGTGATGATTCTATAGAGTTTTATATTTTCCAATGTGTACCATGCTTTACACATGGGACATTTCAAGTATGGAGGTTGTTTGAGGATGTATGGTTAATGTTTCAATTATAATATGTAAATTTAAGTTATAATTTTTATGTTCAAGGTTAAAGAATTGATGGATTTATATATTTTTTCTTTATTGAATCCTTATTGTAGTGAGGAAAATGTTTTAGATATATATTTTTTTAATCATAATTCACAACCAAATTTTCTGATCTCTTTCTTATCATTGCTAAATATTATTGGGATTTCTAGATTATATAGTTCTAAATCATAAGTTTTATTTTTCACTCCCATTTCACCTATATATTATTTATCTTCAATTTTTTTCTTTAATTATTCTTAAATTGTGGTTTTAATACCTATCTATGGGTCTCTTATAATTATAAGTGGTTTAAATATTGATCTCGATATTATTCTGCTTTTATTTTGAATATTTTTTTCATTTATTAGGATGCAATTTACATCATACATGACACTTATTATAATAGTTTGAATTCAAATATGTTCAATACCATGGTAAAAAGAGATTATATGAATGTGGTGGATCATTTTATATCATTTATGGATATTGTATTTTTATTTTTCATTGGATTGTTTACTTTAGTGATAGTTTTAAAAATTTGTTTAATGCTAGTAAGTTAATTTTTCTGTATTAACTGTATCTCAGGATCATGGGTGTATCATTTTCATGGATCATTATTAGAAATACCATTTATTGTTTTGAGTACGGTTGGTGGGTTTCATTTTCATTTATTATGGAAGAAATATTTAAATAATATCTATGTTTCATGTCTAGTTAATTTTAGTTCAGTTTCATACCCTCATGTAGTGGTGGCTTTGTGGGATGTTGATTATTTGATTAAAAAAGTGTGGTTGTGAATAATATATCGTTGCACACTGAAATATGTATTTTCAAATAGAGTAATATTTTATTATTGTTTCATTTTTTATTAATTTATTGTTTATCGCTAAAGGTTTAATTTTTTGGGTTGAGGGGTATATTTTTATAGATGACCTGGGTTTTTTTCTTTCTGTTGGGGCTATTGAATGTTTTCATCATTTATTACTAGTTCCATAGAGTAATTAATTTCACATAAACTATTCTATAGGGTATGATGTCATACTAATATGGGAATATTCATTTATATTAATTAATATAGAAATCATGTTAAATGCCATACTTTTTGGTTTTTTGTTTTTGTTTAATTATTGTATTTTCTTTTTGATTTCTATATAAAATAAATTCATTCAATTTTTTATAATAAAATATTCTGGAGGATATGTAGTTGGATATAGACCATGATTGGAAAAAAATATATTCTCACAAATTTTATATAAATTGATTTTCAGGATACTAATTATATTATTATAATTTTTCCCAATATAGAGACCCACACGTTTAATACATTAATATTAAATATTAATTGACAAATATTAATTACATAACATAATGATCTATTCCATTATCATATAGGTATATTTCCTTTGGAAATGTGGACACATAAACAAACTGATTCATAAATGATTTACATCGTCACTCTTTATGTTATTCCTAAATGGAACTCTTCTTAGGCATATCATATGTAGTACCATTCTTCATAACTAGGGTAAAGGAATTCTAATAAAGTGTGAGTGATTATTAATTTTAATTTAAATAATGGATAACACAACGATTATATGACCATAACATGAACATAAGAATATGAGAACATGATCATGAAATTTAAAAATCACACCATGTATATCATTGATATAATAATTAGTCATGGAATAAAACAAAGCATTTAAAAACAAAGTAATCATAATAGAATCAAATAACATTATCCAAGAGATCCAAACATTGAAATATTTTATATGTTTTTCTAATACACATAAATATAGAGAATCATTTCTATAATCTCCATGATCATTTCCAATATTATCACAATGGAATGGGTTCACTCCTTAAACTATCTTTTTAGTAATTGTTTACTCCCAAGACTATCAAAGTGGACAAATTCCCTAGCTAAAGAGGGTTTACTCCACATTATAATCATGTTTCATGAGATATAAATCATTAAAAAATATATTTTATGTATATATAGGTCCCACCATCCCTTGGTTTTAACATGACCACTTCCCTTGGTTATAACATCCCCACTGTACATACTAAAATATTCACCACAATTCTTGGTTATAACATAACCTCCATATTTAAATATTACATAACCACTATCACATAATGATAACTATATATATTTGTGTTATAAGTTAATAAAACATTAAAAATATCAACCCAATATATCACAAGCAATAAAAATGGGTTTGATAAACATTTCATCAATTCACCATAAAATAACCCATGTAAAGTAAATTAGATTCATAAAAATACTTTCAAAATAAACATTAGACATAAAAATAAAGAGTAATAATGTAATAAATTTACCATATCCATATTAAATCAAAATTATCATAAATATATGTTATCATATATGTAAATTTCATTAAATAATCACTGAAATATTTCAGTATAAAAATAACCTTTCAATTTTGAAAATATTTTTTAAATTACAATTATTTCAAAAAATATTACGGAAAAATATTCATTAATAAAAAAATCAAAAAAATATAAATGAACCATTAAAATAATGATTGGAGATGATGGTATGAAAATAAATTATTGCTTTATCTGTTAAATTATAACATTACTTTATTTTTTTTGTAAAAAGTTCAAAAGTACAGTGTTTGAAAAATAACAAGAAGATTACATTTAATTTATTAAAGTAAAAAATTACTAAAAAAACCAAAAAAACATAGGATAATAATAAAAAAAATTATTCATTTTTATAAAATTTTTAAATGCAACAAAAGAGTGTTTTATTCATGAAATTAATGAAGTCAATTTTTCCTTAAAAACATATTATCGATCACTTGAGTACTTAATGTGACTTAAAGGAATAGTAAATTGGTAAATTCTTCATAAACATAGAGTTGAAAATGTGATTATATTTTTGAAAAGTAAATCATAATATTTCATCATCAAAAACCAAATCATAAAAATTCCCGATAAATAATGACATTTGAGCAATAAACCCTTACCACTGTTGAAAAATTAATTCATTATTTAAATAAAAGAAAGAAACATAGATCAATATAAAAATCCCTAAAAAAATTAATATTCAAAACCATAATACTCATTAATTTTAATTATATACAAAACATAAAATTAACAAGTGGTGAATATGGCATGTGTCCTACGAATATAAAAATAGATCGAAAATCCCTTTCCCTAAGTCTGACATTATTCATATTCATTGGAAATACCTGTATAATAAGTATATATTTATTATAATTATATTATATAACCATACTATTATATATAACACAATATATTAATCACTTATAACCTATATACACCATTTTTTAATACATCTTTATTAAAATAACTGTTCTAGGTAATATTACTATCGTCTTTCATGTATATTCATATTTGGTAGTTTTTTTCCTTATATTCTGATAGTGGTTCTATCATATATATAATATTAATCATGAAGTGAATATAATATATATACATTATATAAATTTTTAGAGTCATTCATGAAATGTAGATATGTACAAATTAATTACATTTTTCAGGGAGAGGGTATGTCGTACAAATATATGAACTATGTTTTCATTTTTTAATGGATGGAATGAAATAAATGTATATAATATATGAAATATATAATGTAATTATTATATCATATATATTCATTAAACCAATCCCTATTAAAATCCATGTATAATTGAAATGAAAAATGAATCAGATTTCTTTATGGAGGTGGTAATCCAGATGAACGCATGATCAACATTATCAGTTTCCAATGGATTGGATGGTAATAATGTAGATAAGATATTATCAATATAGTAGTATAATTTTATCACAATTATAATATATAAATATTTAAACCATCATAATACTCTTTCAAAAATTATAGTGATGATAAATAAATTATTTTTCTATGTTGAGACGGTAAGCCATACGTACGCACGAGTGATAAATTCAAATCCCATGTCATAGAAAGATGGGGAATAAATTTTTTTATCATCATAATAAAATATATCTACATTTAGGATAAAAATTTAATTAATTTATAAAAAATATAATAGATTTATAAGATGTAAAATAATAATAATAAATAGAGTGATTGGTTAAGGTGATTAGCACTTCTTTGGAATAACTCGTTTAGATATCCTATTCTAGGCTCTAGGGTTAAAATTTTAGGAAGAATAGATCCTCTATAATGTGAATACAGAATTTTATTTTAGATTTTATTATTGGATGGTGGATCTATAAGGATAAAGGTCGTGTGAAGAAGAGGAAGGAGTGATACACATTTATAATCGAGGGGAGGTGCACTATTGGAATTTAAAAAAATATATTAAATTAATAAAAATTAATTGTGTGGTCCAGATATATCCAAAGTTATCAGATTGTAATATAAAACATTTAAGAGTTCAATTGCAATACTCCAATAAAATTTTGTTAAAATTTTGGACAAATATTTACACATGACTTTTTTTAACCCTTCGTTTACCCTTTTGACAATTACTATCATATTAAAGTATTCTTCTTATTAATGGTTCATAACGTCACTATAAAATAAAAAAGGAACCGTATATAGACCATGTATGATTTTTAAAACCACAGTGAATTAGTCTCCCAAAATCTTTGTTTTTTATGGATTTTATATCATTAAATTAAAATATTATTTATTATAAAATATTATTAATGTAATTTTTAGTAATTTTTATTTAATTTGAATTTAAATACCTAAATACAAATGGAGATTTACAATAAAATTTTATAAAACATCCCTAATATACCATATATAACATTATAATTCAGGGGGCATATTAACCTGTTCAAATTATATAACTTTAATGTTTTTCTTAAAAAATTATTATATTTTTATTATAAATTTAATAAATATTGTATTGGTGTTGTGAAAGAACTTATGGTAATTGTATAATTTATGAAAATTATAAGTAAATTTATATGATGAAAATAATTTCTTTAGAATTAAAATATACAGTAATTGTCATTCATAAAATTATTTTTTCCCTATGCAAACATTCAAGATATATTTAAAACTATGAGAGTGAAATTTTGTAACTATATTTAATTTAAATATTATATAAGAAATTTTCATTTAAATGTGTTCATTAAAAAACTCAATATAGATTTTAATATGATAAGAGTCAAACTTCCTTTATCTATTAAGAATTATGATGAAAAATTATAACCTTACCTCTTAGATTTAAACATGATTTTCTTGATTTCCCCATTAACAATGTGATAAATTTTACCACTATTATTATCTATTTTGAACAAAAATAAAAGTAGAACGTTTACCAAATTTTAAAATCCCAATTTCATATATAGAATCCATTTTACAAAATTGAACACCTATATGTTTTGGATATTAATTTTGAAATAAAATTCAAAAAATGACGCTAACCACTTTTAAGGAAATATATTTTTTATGGGTAAAACAATTTTTGTTTTTATCACATTCCTAGATAAAATGAATGTTAAAAAATTTATTATGTAAAATATTATATTTATTTCATTAAAATAATTCACTGACACTGATAAATATAATTTTTTAATATAAAAACACATTATGTGCATAAAAATAGTTTTTTTAGAAAAATTCCTTTTTATGTATATCAATGTCTTAATCATAAATTCAATCAAAAAAATAATTCCAAATAACATAATTGGATTATTTAAAATATATTATAAATATTTGACATTGAATCTATTTTAATACAAAATATACCTTTTTACATTCATGAAACAAAAATATAGATCTCAAAGAAAATTATTATTGTAACACCCCAGGTAAATAAAGAATATGACATTTTTATATTTATCCATATTTTTGAATAAAATATTAATATTACTTTAAAGGGGATTCTATGCTCGATGGCGTACCCAATATGAAACAATGAGTTTCATGGGAATCTTACGTTGCACTCTAATAATAAAATAATATTATTTTAAATGGTAGTTAACGCCTAGCCGTTGTAATGGAGGGAATGAACAAAAATAACTACAAAATGATTATATATGTTTGTCAAATATTTTTACTCTTTACAATAAATGTTAGAGGATTAAAAATGCAAATGAATCCAGTTTTTAAGCGTAAACATTATAATATTTTTTTAAAGGTCGATTAGCCGCCTTTTGATGGCGAACTCCTTTTAAATCCACTTTTTGAAAATTTTATAAGATCTATTTTTCAAAATAAACATATTATTTATGATTGGGACATTTAAATTTACCTTGGGTTATTTTTTGGTATTTTTCTGACAATGTTCATTTTTCAATGAATAGTGAAAAATACTGCATTTTACATCAAAACTAATTTTTCATATAATTTAATTATATGGTTATATTATCTTTTTAATTTGTTTTAAAGTTTAATTAGAATATTTTTTTACCACGTAATTCAATGATGGTCATTGAGATTAATTCCACTTTGGAATTTGGCACAAACAAGTGCCAAACTTTTCATAAATATTGTTTCTAAAAAACCCACTTTTTGTTTTGACAACGGGAATTATTTTTAAATTAATTATTGCAATTTATGTGCTTGGAATTTGGTAAAATTAATCACATATTTGGAATCATAAGGTCCAAATTATGTAATTAAGACTCTTTTGTTTTTGGACATTATGAATAGTGACAACGGTAATTATCTTTAATTATCTTGATTAATGAGTAATCGGGTAGTTAAAGATAATAAAATAATATCATAATAATAAAAAATGAACACAACATGTGTCCTAAGGCTACTTTTTGTCTCATGTCCGACCATGGGATTCATTGTACAAAACATTGGGGGACCATGGAATCACTTTTGTGAGAAAGTGACTTTTTATCTTTTAATTTTTTAAAGATTGTTAAATGTAACAAAGAATGTATCACCTAAGTAAAATATTTTTTATTTTGTCTAAATAAATGGGATTTTGGACTAAAAATATTCATTGAAAAGATAATTCGATTTCCTACATCATAGTATTTTTTTATAATTTTTAGACATTAAATAAATTAAATTATTTATGACATCATGATGATGCATCGATGACCTCATTATTTAACGATTTAAATAAAATGGAATGATAATGTAAAATCTAAGACCTACACATGTCCAAAACCTATTGGTTGGGTGTATTTCGAACCCTTATCACCTTATCCTTGAAACACATCAATGTGGGACCATTAAAATCCGAAAATCATTTGAAAATAAAGTTACATTTTATACCTTTCCAAGAGTGCCCCTCCTCTCCTCTTATAAAAGGCCCCCACCACTACCTCCTTACCCACACTTCAAAAGCCTTTGGCTCAGCCAGACCCTGCCCATTTTGGCTCTCCACATCCCTCTCTTACTCCTTGAAGCCTCACTTTGGGTAGAAGTATTCCCAAGGAAGCATTTGAGATCAAATCTAAGAGAGTTACCCGATTTTAAGGTGATGTCTTCACTTGTCTTATTTTGTTTTATTTTGCTTCTCCAACCCCCTAAACTCTTTTTATTAATTTAATTTGTAAAAAATGCAGTATCTTAAATATAATGTGATGTTTTTATAATATGATTTCGAGATAAACATACACACATCTACATCTAATGGTTAAAGAACATACTGTTTCTGTGGATGGCGAATTTCTGCCTCCCGAAACGATAATTGTTCAACATTCTTTTAACACCATCAAAGGTGGCCATTAAGATGACACTATATTTATATATGATATATAATATTTTTATGTTTTTCTTAAGCTTCCGTATTTTTCATTTTGAGCATACCATTATGGTTTCCATTATGGGTAAACGCGATATATTCATTTAAGGAAGTGCGGACTACCGCCCCCTCAAAGTGATGTGATTCGTTAATGCCATATGTGGGATGTGTAAAGGAAGGATTTAAAGTTATTATATATGATACTATTCTAGAATTATAATATACCTCTATATAATTATTATTTCATTCCATTAAAGTGTGAGATAGAAATGAAAGTAGCGTTCATGCGTACGTACGGCTTACCGTCTCCATGAACAGTGCATTTCATTTCTTATCCCCAAATGTAATGTACTATTATAAGTACATGTATATAACGGATATATATGATGAATGATAAATCTAAATTATGAATATAATTCTGTAATTAAAATATACATACCCCTCATTTAGTTTTAATTCCATTAATATGACATAGAAATGAAAGTAGCATTCATGCGTACGTACGACTTACCGTCTCCATGAACGGTGCATTTCATTTCTTACCCCTAAAGGATTATGTAATATTATAAATACATGTATATTCTGGATATATATGATATATATGATATCCAAATCAGGAATTTCATTCTGCATATAATGAACCTTTTACCACACGAACAACATGTAATTGTAAAAAGTCCACTTTCGACTTAAGAACCAAATATCGACAAAAAAACATTATTAACATAAATGATTACATATTGTTTATGAAATGGTAATAAGTGATATAAAATTAATAATGAACTTTAAAAAGGATCTTAATGAAGTAGAAATTAACTCATGTTTATTATTCATGAGATTAAAGAACGATCGAGTCAAGTCGGACCCGAGGTAAAGGATCCTACCCATCTCTTTCATTTTAAGTACACTCTTTTATGTCATTCCTTTTAAGCTCATCTTTATTATGATTGGGATGTTATTTTATATTAATCTTAATGTAATTTTTATTTTCATATTATGAGAGACCCTATTTGATCTCATAAATCCATTTTTGGAAGCTTTATGTGGCACCGTTAGGCTACCCAGTTTTCGTAAGGGATTTTTCATCTCACTTGTATTCCCGTGAGATTTATGATACATTGGCCACAATTTCCTTTGAGTGGTGTATGTACTGCCCAATATTTTACTCATTGTGTAATATACTTTCATTTATGAGTATTTACATCAATGTTTTATTGTCCTTCTTTCATGGGGCACATGTTTCGAAAGATACCCATGTCGGTAAGGAAACCTTTCACCCTCCTCTTTAGAAGACTTATTTTGTTATGTCCTTTAATTTACATCTTATTATGTTGGGATATATTCTCCTATATCCTTATTGATGTAAAGTTTATTTACATGTGATGAGATACCATTCACTCTCTCATCGCCTAATTTTATGAATTTTGAATTGATGTCATTAGGCTGTCGAATTTTTACAAATGAATGTCTTAACCCAATTTCGATTTCTTTGGGTTCAACTTGTACTTCTTGAGCATGTCATCCTATGAATATGTGTGAATGACCTCTGATTGTTTCACACTTAATATCCACTTATATAGGGTGTATTTATATTTCTCACACATAATTATTTGATAGATTTATCCTTAATTTAAGGATACCATCTTTATAATGGATTTCATCTCAATTTACATTTCCATTGAGACTTAATTGTTGTTATGCACCAATTCACTCTTATATGGTGTGTATACTATCCTTTGAAATATTATATCATGAATCCATTTATTCTCATGATATTATAAAGTTCGGATTAAATGTTATTACGCTATTATTTGTATTCAAGAGTCTCTCATTTTGTTAAAAACTATTTAACAAAAATATCATTTTAAATGTTTTAAAGATTTATTAATCTAAATCATTATCTTTAATGTCCATGTTTTCAAAATGGTTTTCAGTATTTATTTATATGGACATTATTGTTTTAAAATTATAATTCCATTAAAAGCTTCAATGTTGTATGGAACACTTTGATTCAAAAATCTCTTTTAAATGGTTTTTGAAAATGGATTGATTAATTCAATATCTGGGAATTACTTATTGTGATTGCAAATGAAATGTTGTTATCGAAATGTTTATATTTTCAATATTTAATGTGTAATGATGGTACTTGGACATTTTACAGGTGGTTACGTGATAAACCATATGACGAGTGGTGCCATGAATACCAGGACGGGTGGTTACGTTATAACATCCAATGCATTGGGTATGGAAGTCAGCCATATGGCTATTCCATTAAGTATGTATGGAAGTTGGCCGTATGGCTATTCCATTAAGTGATATGTGTGGAAGTCGACCGTATGGTTATTCCACTTAAGTATGTTTATGTCCTATATTACCTTTATATGTTATGTGTTATTTATATGGGTTTTATGGTAATCCTTTGGTTACAAAAGGGTAAGTAATGATATTTTATTCAGTGAAGAGTTTTTACTACTTCATAAAGGTGAAGGTATTACTTTGATAAAGTATACATGGTTTACTTGATGTTTGAAAAACTAACAGTTTTCATTATTTGTGTATCCCTTACTGATGTTTTTATGCTCTTCCCAAGTTTTTGAAATGTTTTTCACAGGACTTAACGTGGAATAGGGTCAAGGATGGGATCAAGGGAAAGTCATGCTACCTAAAACATGGAACTAGACATGTTTCTCTTTATGATTTTTTATTTTATGGAAACATAGTATAAGTTTCTACTTTGTAATCTTTTGAGATGTAATATTTATGTCCTAATGCTCTAAAACTCTAAACCTGAAAAGATCCTCAATGTGAATTATTTATTTAATTCAATATTAAGTAAGGTTTAAGGATGGGGCATTATAGTTGGTATCAAAGGTCGGTTTAGATAACTTTAGAGGTTAGGGTATCCTCTAAGCATAAGTGACATTAACATAATGGTTAGGATTTCAGAAAGAGTCCTAGTTTTAGATAAAGTGAATGAGTAAGTATATATTATTGTTTATCTTCCTCATTAGTACATGATGGTTTTGTTGATATACTCACACTAACATTTCTGTTTTTAGTGAATGGATGGATCTAGCAGGAACCAAAGAGACAACAGGTTTGAAGGAAACTGTGGTGGTTCTCTGTTTAAGATACTAGATAAAATGGGGGATTCAATGAGGAATCTCGTGGTTGTTCTAAACCAACTATAAAGGAGTCATGATCAACCACTTGAACCTTAGTATGTTCTGTAATGCATCATGTACGATATTACCAATCGATGTGGATGTTAAGGTAATAATTATAAAGGCAACCATTAGAGTTTATATGATCCTTACTTTTGAGGTAATTATGGGTTATTATATGATATGCTGGAAAATGAAAGGCATGAGATAAACATAAGGAAAAAATATGTTATGATCATTTTTGATGATTTTATCTCTTTATGGGGAATGATTTGAGAATTATATAGTTTTGGAAAAAGGACAACACGCAGACCGTGTGACAACCCGTCGTGTCGGACAAAGCTACGGGAATCAAACCCACAACCAAAGTGCAACTGGTATTTATCGCCTACCACTGGACTACGTGAAGTCCCTGGTTAGTTTGAATGATTATTTTTAGTTATATGATTTTATGAATTAAGAGTAAGTTGATTTTGGGTTATCTATGGATATTTATTAACCTATCATGTAGGATATGTGATTAGGTTAATTACTTTTCAATACGAGACATTAAGAGCAACTGATGTTGTTTGGAGATAAATATTACGATTTAACTTGGAAGAATATGTGACTAAATCCTTCAAATATTTGGGTTTCAATCTTAGTTTGGTTTGATTTGAAGAATTTTATGGAAAAATTGATTATCGAATGGTCCCCATTGAACTTTTGGTTTTGTTGGAAAAATTTTGGAGATTAAGAATAGATTTTCTTTTTATAAAGGGTTATCCTTTTCTGGATTATCTGATCTTGTACTAACCTCTTTGGTTTTGGTTTTGGTTAAAGTCTAAAGACATGGGAATTATATAGTTCTCTTTTTTGTCTTAGGTGATTCTCTAGAAGTTGATTATAGTACTCTTAATGTGAACAAGTCTTCCTAAATACCCGTCTATTGGAGAAAATATGAGTTTGTGTAAGGAATCTAATAAAAGTTGAAAGTCAACATGATAAGTGATTATGTTTCCTTATGAATAAATTCCTCAATAAAAAGTAACATAAGACAAAAATGTTGTCTACTAAATTTTCCTACTGTGGAATCGAATACCGTATAACCCATCACAAGTTTGTGATTTTCTTATGGTTAACTTTCTCCTAGACGTGTTTACTATCACTCTTTATCAGAACATGACCCTTTGTTTTTTCTTCCATATCCATATTTTCCTACATGGAATCATAGGATGGGATAACTCGGGTGACCTATGTACTTCTCTCCATTTATTTTAAAGTGATTGATTTACAGACTCCTGTTCCGATGTGGGACTTTCAAGGATGTTTCTGAGCCTAATTTTAAAATTGAGAGGACGAAATTCCCAAAAGGGGGGTATGATGTAACACCCCAGGTAAATAAAAAATATAACATTATTATGATTATACATATTTTTGAATAAAATATTAATATTACTTTAAAGGGGATTCTATGCTCGATGGAGTACCCAATACACAACAACGTGTTTCTTGGGAATCTTACGTTGCACTCTAATAATAAAATAATATTATTTTAAATGGTAGTTAATGTCTAGCTGTTGTAATGGAGGGAATGAACATACATAAATAAAAAATGATTATATGTGTTTGTCAAATATTTTTACTCTTTACAATAAATGTTAGAGGATTAAAAATGCAAATAAATCCAGTTTTTCAGCGTAAACATTCTAAAATTAATTAAATGGTCGATTAACCGCCTTTTGATGGAGAACGCCTTTTAAATCCACTTTTTGAAAATTTTATAAGATATATTTTTCAAAATAAACATATTATTTATGATTGGGACATTTAAATTTGCCTTGGGTTAATTTTTTGTATTTTTCTGACAATGTTCATTTTTCAATGAATAGTGAAAAATACTGCATTTTACCTCAAAACTGATTTTTCATATAATTTAATTATATTGTTATATTATCTTTTTAATTTATTTTAAAGTTTAATTAGAATATATTTTTACCATTTAATTCAATGATTGTCATTGGGATTAATTTCACTTTGTAATTAGGCACAAACAAGTGAAAAACTTTTCATAAATATTGTTTCTAAAAAACCCGTGTGTTTTGACAACGGGAATTATTTTTAAATTAATTATTGCAATTTATGTGTTTGTAATTTGGTAAAATGAATAACATATTTGGAATCAGAAGGTCTAAATTATGTAATTAATACTCTTTTGTTTTTGGACATTATGAATAGTAACGACGATAATTATCTTTAATTATCTTGATTAATGAGTAATCGGGTAGTTAAAGATAATAAAATAATATCATAATAATAAAAAATGACCAAAACATGTGTCATAAGGCTACTGGTTGTCTCATGGCAGACCATGGTATTCCATGTGCCAAACTTGGGGGGCCCATGGAATCACTTTTGTGAGAAAGTGACTTTTTATCTTTTTATTTTTTAAAGATTGTTAAATGTAACAAAGAATGTATCACCTAAGTAAAATATTTTTAATTTTGTATACATAAATGATATTTTGGACTATAAATATTCATTGGAAATATAAAGATATTTCCGATATCATAGTATTTTTTTTATAATTTTTAGACATTAAATAAATTAAATTATTTATGACATTATGATGAGGCAGCGATGACCTCATTATTTAACGATTTAAATAAAATGGAAAGATAATGTACAATATAAGACGTACACATATCCAAAAACAATTAGATCGGTGGATTTCGAACCCTTATCACCTTATCCTTGAAACACATCAATGTGGGACCATTAAAATCCGAATATCATTAGAAAATAAAGTTACATTTTATACCTTTCCAAGAGTGCCCCTCCTCTCCTCTTATAAAAGGCCCCCACCTCTACCTCCTTACCCACACTTCCAAAGCCTTTGGCTCAGAAACCCCCTGCCCATTTTGGCTCTCCAAATCCATCTCTTACTCCTTGAAGCCTCACTTTGGGAAGAAGTCTTCCCAAGGAATCCTTTGAGCTCAAATCTAAGAGAGTTACCCGATTTTAAGGTGATGTCTTCACTTGTGTTATTTTGTTTTATTTTGCTTCTCCAACCCCCTAAACTCTTTTTATTCATTTCTTTTGTAACAAATCCAGTATCTTAAATATACTAGGATATTTGTATAAGAATATTTCGAGCTAAAATTACACACATATACATATAATGGTTAAAGAACATACTGTTTCCGTGGATGGCGAATTTCTGCCTCCCGAAACGATGATTGTTCAACATTATTTTAACACCTTCAAAGGTGGCCATTAAGATGGAAATATATGTATATATGATATATAATATTTTTATGTTTTACTTAAGCTTCTGTATTTTTCATTTTGAGCATACCTTTATGGTTTCCATTATGGGTAAACACGATATCTTCATTTAAGGAAGTGAGTACTACCGCCCCCTCAAAGTGATGTGATTCATTAATGCCATATGTGGGACGTGTAAAGGATGGATTAAAAGTTATTATATATGATGTTATACTATAATTATAGTATTCCTCTATATCATTATTATTTCTTTCCATTAATGTGTGAGATAGAAATGAAAGTAGCGTTCATGCGTACGTACGGCTTACCGTCTCCATGAACGGTGCATTTCATTTCTTATCCCCAAATGTAATGTACTATTATAAGTACATGTATATAACGGATATATATGATGAATGATACATCTAAATGATGAATAAAATTCTGGAATTGAAATACACACACCTCCCATTTAGTTTTAATTCCATTAATATGACAAAGAAATGAAAGTAGCGTTAATGCGTACGTACGGTTTACCGTCTCCATGAACGGTGCATTTCAATTCTTAATTCTAAAGGATTATGTAATATTATAAATACATGTATATGATGGATATATATGATATATATGATATCCAAATCAGGAATGTCATTCTGGATATAATGAACCTTTGACCACACGAACAACATGTAAATGTAAGAAGTCCACTTTCGACTTAAGAACCAAATATCGACAAAACAAACTTTATTAACTTAAATGATTACATAATGTTTATGAAATGGTAATAAGTGATATAAAAGGAAAAATGAACTTAAAAAATGTTCTTAAGGAAGTAGAAATTAACTCAAGTTTATTATTCAGGAGATTAAAGAACGATCGAGTCAAGTCGGACCCGAGGTAAGGGATCCTACCCCTCTCTATCTTTTTAAGTACACTCTTTTATGTCATTCCTTTTAAGCTCATATTTATTATGATTGGGATGTTCTTTTATATTACTCCTACTGTAATTTTTATGTTCATATGATGAGAGACCATATTTGATCTCATAAATCCATTTTTGGAAGCTTTAAGTGGCGCCGTTAGGCTGCCGAGTTTTCGTAAGGGATTTTTCATCTCACTTTTATTCCCGTGATATTTATGCTACATTTGCCACAATTTACTTTGAGTGGTGTATTTACTACCCAATATTTTACTCATTGTGTAATATAATTTCATTTATTAGTATTTACATCAATGTTGTATTGTCTTCTTTCACGGGGCGTATGTTTCGAAAGACACCCATGTCGGTAAGGGAACCTTTCACCCTCTTCTTTATAAGACTTCTTTGGTTATGTCTTTTAATTTACATCTTATTATTTTGGGATATGTTCATCTATATCCTTATTGATGTAAATTTTATGTCCATGTGATGAGATTACATTCACTCTCTCATCACCTAATTTTATGAATTTTGAAGTGACGCCATTAGGCTATCTAATTTTTACAAATGAACGTCTTAACCCAATTTCGATTTCTTTGGGTTCAACTTGTACTTCTTGGACATGTCATCATATGAATATGTCTGAATGACCTCTGATTGTTTCACACTTAATATCCACTTGTATTGGGTTTATTTATATTTCTCACACATAATTATTTGATATATTTATCCTTAATTTAAGGATACCATCTTTATAATGGATTTCATCTCAATTTACATTTCCATTGAGACTTCATTGTTTTTATGCACCAATTCACTCTTATATGGTGTGAATATTGTCCTTTGACATATTATATCATGAATCATTTTTTTTCTCATGATATTATAAAGTTCGTATTAAATGTTATTCCGCTATTATTTGTATTCAAGAGTCTCTCATTTTGTTAAAAACTATTTAACAAAAATATCATTTTAATTGTTTTAAAGATTTATTATTCTAAATCATTATCTTTAATGTCCATGTTTTCGAAATGGTTTTCAGTATTTATTTATATGGAAATTAATGTTTTAAAATTTTAATTCCATTAAAAGCTTCAAAGTGGGGACACTTTGATTCAAAAAGCTCTTTTAAATGGTTTTTGAAAATGGATTGATTAATTCAATATCTGGGAATTTCTTATTGTGATTGAAAATAAAATGTTGTTATCTAAATGTTTATATTTTCAATATTTTATGTGGAATGGTGGTACTTGGACATTTTACGGGTTGTTACATGATAAACCATAAGACGGGTGGTGCCGTGAATACCAGGACGGGTGGTTACATTATAACCTCCAATGCATTCGGTATGGAAGTCGGACGTATGGCTATTCCATTAAGTATGTATGGAAGTTGTCCATATGGCTATTCCATTATGTGATATGTGTGGAAGTCGACCGTATGGTTATTCCACTTAAGTATGTTTATGTCCCAAGGTACCTTTATATGATATGTGTTCTTTATATGGGTTTTATGGAAATCCTTTGGTTACAAAAGTGTAAGTAATGATATTTTATTCAGTGAAGAGTTTTTACTACTTCATAAAGGTGATGGTATTACTTTGATAAAGTATACATGGTTTACTTGATGTTTGAAAAACTAACAGTTTTCATTATTTGTGTATCCCTTACTGAGCTTTTTATGCTCATCCCAAGTTTTTGAAATGTTTTTCACAGGACTTAACGTGGAATAGGGTCAAGGATGGGATCAAGGGAAAGTCATGCTACCTAAAACATGGAACTAGACATGTTTCTTTTTAAGAGTTTTTATTTTATGGAAACTTAGTAGAAGTTTCTACTTTGTAATCTTTTGAGATGTAATAGTTATGTCCTAATTCTCTAAAACTCTAAACCTGAAAATATCCTCAATGTGAATTATTCATTTAATTCAATATTAAGTAAGGTTTAAGGCTAGGGCCTTATTATTATTTTTTCATATTACTTTTTAAAACAATTCTTTTTATAATAGTTTAAAATGTTCATCCTATGTTAATTTTAATATGTGGATAAAAATGATGTTCATTTAAAATATTCTAAAATTAATATATATCAATGATAATAATCTGATATAAAATCAATAAATCCCTTTTTTGAAGTAAATGTATTTTTGAATAATAAAATGATATTACTAAAAATTGATTGATTATTTAAAATAAATTTATAAATATAAATATATATTTCATAAATTAGTTAGTCGTATTCATACCCAACAATTTATTTTAAAATATATGACTATCACATTAAAAAATATTTTAATAGTATATTGTGGTGCATTTATACTATGAATTTCTTATAACACAAGATATCTATGAAACTAAATACAATTGAAAGAATTATTTCATACAATCAAATGGTTCTACATTCTCCCCTCCCCATAATAAATTATGTCCTCACATTTTGAACATCTCTTATGTTGTAATGGGCATGATATTTTAAAATTAATTTTTTGATAACCCTTATCATAAAAGGGATTCGTAAACCATTATTTTTATATTAAAGAATGATAAATATGAAGGTCACTTAGAATAACATAGATTTAGGTCTTTGAATATGAAAAAAAATTGTGGGACATGAAAACAAGTAAATGAAATAGAAAACTAATGCCCAAGGACAATTATGGAGTGATTGATATCATTTCAATTATAATGTAAACTATCAGAAAACCATAAAACTGTGATGGGTGAGAGTATGATTAACTCATTAACTACTTGAAATGGAAAATTTCCCAACGGTTCTGAACCGTTGGGAAATCCTATAGAACCGTTGGCATATCTTATACCAACGGCTCTGCAAAACATTGGTATGTAAGCTGTTGGGAAAGCTTTTCTCAGTGGTTTACACAAAACCGTTGGGATAGGTTAGAGAAATGAACATATCCCAACAGTTTGGCACAACTGTTGGGATAGTTTTTCCCAATGGTTCTTCATGAACTATTGGGACAACCAACCCTATGATTTCTTTCCCTACTATTTCTAAACCGTTGGGAAAGGTTTTTTACCAACGGTTCATAGAGAACCGCTTGTAAAAAAATACTGATAATCCTATGCCAATGGCTTGAAACTGTTGGCATAGCATATGATGTGCAAATTACACAGCAGCCTGCACTTTTCACAGCAGGCACAGAGCAGGGTGTACATTCCCTCTCATTTCAAATTCCCTCTCATTTCAAATTATTGTACCTAAAATAATCAACTAAAACATACATATACAATTACTGTACCTCCAATAACCAACTAACACATACATATACAGAAAAAATTCATACACATTTAACATATAATGCATCCTGGAACTATACACATCTAGAATTAAATCATAATTCATAACGTAATTATAAAAATACATAATTCATTTAGATTTCAATTTAATATTTTGATGTCAATTATATGTGGAATCCGGAATTCAATTCATAATTTGATCTGTTTTTCGTATACCAGATGTTTTTACTAGAAATGATGTCCATTTTAAACAAATTACTTACACCTGGAGTGATACCAGCCACACCGTGCCTCATATTGAGTTGAGGTTAACTTTTACACGTCACAAAGGACCCATGGATCATTGTCCTAAAGTATCAACATATTTCGAAAGTGTTTGGTCGGTTTTCCATATGTCAGTTGTTGTTTTAACATAAAATGAAGTGCTTTTTAAATAAAAGAGATCCACTACGAGTGGTGCCGGCCACACCGCACCTTGGATTGAGGCAGGGTTGACTCATACACGTCACAAATGACCTACGGATCGTAGTCCTAATGTATCAACACAATCATAATCCGTTTGGTCGGTTTTCCATATTTACATAAAATGTTGTCCATTTTAAACATAAGAGAGACACTTTGGGTGGTTCCAGCCACACCATGACTCCTATTGAGGCACGGTGGACTCATACACGTCACATATGACCCATGGATCATTTTCCTAAAGTTTCAATAGATTCCGAAGGCATTTGGTTGGTTTTTCGTATGCCAGTTGTTCTTTTCACTTATAATCCTATGCATTTTAAACAAAAGAGATAGTGTTAGAGTTGTACCGGCCACACCACACCTCAGATTTAGACAGGATTTACTCATACCCATCTCAAATGACCCATGGATCATTTTCCTAAAGTATCAACACAATCCGATTGCGTTTGGTCAGTTTTCCGTATGCCAGTTGATGTTTTCACTTAAAATGATGTCCTTTTGAAACAAAAGAGAGACACTTTGAGTGGTGGCGGCCACACCATGCCTCCGATTGAGGTAGGGTTGATTCATGCACGTCACATATTACCCATGTATTGTTGTTCTAAAGTATCAACAGAATCAGAATCTATTTGGTCAGTTTTCTGTATGTACTTAAAATGTTGTACATTTTAAAGAAAAGAGAGACTCTTAGAGTGATTCAGGACACACCGTGGCTTGGATTGAGGCAGATTTCACTTGTACACATCTCATATGACCCATGGATAGTTTTTTTAAACCATTAACTCATTCCGAATGTGTTTGGTCAGTTTTTCGTATGTCAGTTGTTCTTTACACTTAAAATGCTGTCCATTTTAAACAAAAGAGAGACACTATGAATGGTGACGACCACACAACGCCTTGTATTGAGGTAGGGTTGACTTTTGCACGCCACATATGACCCATGGATTGTTGTTCTAAAGTATTAACACAATCAGAATCTATTGGGTCAGTTTTTCTGTATGATAGTTGTGGTTTTCACTTAAAATGAAGTCCATTTTAATGAAAATAGATACACTTTGAGTGGTGTCGGCCACACCGCGCCTTGGATTGAGGCGAGGTTGACTCGTACAAATCACATATGACTGATGGCTCATTCTCCTAATGTTTCGATGGAAACTGAATGCATTTGGTTGGATTCCCGTATGTACTTAAAATGTTGTCCATTTTAAGCAAAAGAGAGACACTTAGAGTGATCCCGGACACACTGCAACTCGAATTGAGCCCGGGTTGGCTCTTACATGTCAAATATGACCCATGGATCATTTGTTAATGTTTCAACAGAATCCAAATGTGTTCGGTCAGTTTTCTGTATGCTAGTGGTTCTTTTCACTTATAATACTGTCCGTTTTAAAAAAAGAGACACATTTAGAGTGGTACAGGCGACACCGCGCCTCAGATTTATATGGGGTCGACTCGTACATGTATCAAATGACCCATGGATCATTTTCCTAAAGTATAAACATAATCCGAATGTTTTTGGTCCATTTTCCTTATTCCAGTTGATGCTTTCACTTAAAATGATGTCTTTTTGAAACAAAAGTGAGACACTTTGAGTGGTTCTGGCCACACCATGCCTCGGATTGATGTGGGGTTGACTCGTACACATCACATATGAACCATTGAACATTGTTATAAAGTATCAACACAATCAGAATCCGTTTGGTTAGTTTTACATATATACTTAAAATGTTATCCATTATAAATAAAAGAGAGACACTTAGAGTGATGCTGGCCACACCGTGCCTCGGATTGGGATGCAGTTGACTCTTACATGTCACATATGACCCATGGATCGTTTTACTAAATCATCAACACATTCCGAATGCGTTTGGTTAGTTTTTCGTAGGACAATTGTTGTTTTAACTTAAAATGATGTCCATTTTAAACAAAAGAGAGACACTATGAATGGTTTCAGCCACACTGTGCCTCATATTGAGGTGGGGTTGACTCTTACACGTTACATATGACCCATGTATTGTGGTGATAAAGTGTCTACACAGTCAAAAAAAATTGGTCAGCTTTCCGTACTCTAGTTGTTGTTTTCACTTAAAAAGAAGTCCATTTTAAACCGAAAAGAGACACTTTGGCTAGTGTCGGCCACACCGCTCCCTAGATTGAGGAGAGGTTGATTCTTACACGTCACATATGACCCATGTATCATTCTCCTAAATTTTCAATAGAAACCAAATGTGTTTGCTCAGTTTTCCATATGTACTTAAAATGTTGTCCATTTTTTATAAAAGAGAGACACATAGAGTGACCTCGGCCACACAGTGACTCGTATTGTTCCCAGTTTGGCTCTTACACGTCACATATGACCCATGGATTGTTGTGATAAAGTATCAATATAATCATAAAGTTTTTGGTCAGTTTTCCGTATGCCAGTTGTTCTTTTCACTTTTAATCCTATCCATTTTAAGCAAAAGAGACACAGTTAGAGTGGTACCGGCCACACCAAGACTCGTATTTAGATAGTGTAGACCCGGACACATCTAAAATGACCCATGGATCATTTTCCAAATGTATCAACATGATGCAAATGCGTTTGGTTGGTTTTTCGTATGCCAGTTGATGTTCTCACTTAAAATGATGTCCTTTTGAAACAAAAGAGAGATACTTTGAGTGGTTCAAGACACACCGCACCTAGTATTGAGGTGGGGTTGACTCATACAAGTCACATTTGACCTATGGATCGTTGTTCTAAAGTATCAACACAATCAGAATACGTTTCGTCAGTTTTCCGTATGTACATAAAATGTTGTCCAATTTAAAAAAAAGAGAGACGCTTAGAGTGATCCTGGCCACACCATGCCTCGGATTGAGGTGGGGTGGACTCATACACATCACATGTGACCCATGGATCGTTTTCCTAAAGCATCAACACATTCCGAATGAGTTTGGTCATTTTTTCGTATGCCAGTTGTTGTTTTCACTTAAATTGATGTCAATTTTAAACAAAAGAGAGACACTATGAATGGTGTCGGCCACACCGCGCCTCAGATTGAGGCGGGGTTGACTCGGACATGTCACATAAGACCCATGGATCGTTTTACTAATGTATCAACACAATCAGAATCCGTTTGGTCAGCTTTCCGTATGCTAGTTGTTTTTTTCACTTAAAATGAAGTCCATTAAAAAAAGAGACACATTTAGTGGTGTCTGCCACACCGCTTCTCGGATTTTGGCAAGGTTGACTCATACCTATCACATATGGCCATGGATCGTTCTCCTAATGTTTCAATGGAAAGAGAATGCGTTTGGTTACTTTTCTGTATGTACTTTAAATGTTTTCCATTTTAAACAAAAGAGAGACACTTAGAGTGATCCTGTCCACACCGTGACTCGGATTGAGCCTAGGTTGGCTCGTACATGTCACATATGACCCATGGAACTTTTTGATAAAGTATCAACAGAATCCGAATGCGTTTGGTCGGTTTTCCATATGCCAGTATTTCTTTTCACTTATAATCCTGCCCATTTTAAACAAAAGAGACACAATTAGAGTGGTACCGGCCACACCGCGCCCCAGATTTAAATAGGTTTGACTCGTACACGTCTCAAATGACCCATGGATCATTGTCCTAATGTATCAACACAATCTGAATGCGATTGGTTGGTTTTCTGTATGCCAATTGTTTTTTCACTTAAAATGATGTCCTTTTGAAACAAAAGAGAGAAACATTGAGTGGTTCCATCCACACCGCACCTCGGCATGAGGCAAGGTTGACTCGTAAATGTGGAATATGACCCATGGATTGTTGTGCTAAAGTATCAACACAATCATAATCTGTTTGGTCAGTTTTCTATTTGTACTCAAAATGTTGACCATTTTAAACAAAATAGAGACACTTAGAGTGATCCCGACCACACTGTGACTCGGATTGATCCAGGGTTGACTCGTACATGTAACATATGACCCATGGATCATTGTGATAAAGTATAAACAGAATCTGAATGCATTTGGTTAGTTTTTCGTTTGCCAGTTGTTCTTTTCAATTAAAATCTCGGCCACACCGCGCTTCAGATTTAGACGGGGTTGACTCGTGAACATCACTTTGAGTGGTGTCGGCCAGACCGCGCCTCATATTTAGTTGACCTTTCTTGCCAAGTATCTCACATAGGGGACCGGGTATCACCTGAGGCATGGTATTACCATCTTGAAAAATAGACATGTCCTCGGTTTATCTTCAAGGAACCAATATCACTCATGAGTAATAGAAACCATCCTGGTAGCCATCACCTAGAAACGAAAGCATTCATCCTGGAATTTCATGTCTTAATTCCCTGATCATGATGAGTCCATCCATGAGTCCTTAACATGTAACCCATGTCTTATCCTAACAATTGACAGGTAAACCAAATCAAACAAGGCATAATTCACATTATATGTAGAATGTACTACAAGGCTTTGTATTCAATTTAATGCAAATCATCACATGCATTTGATGAGAATGAGGTAATAACCATACCAAGACATTCATATAATTCAACACATACAAAAATGGAATAATACTTAATAACATTTCATGATCATATAAATAAAAAAGGCATTTGAAATCAAGGAGGAGGGTGGGGGATGTCTGGGGGTCCAGGGAGGAGGGTGGGGGGTGGGGGCTGTCCGAGGTCCAGGGAGGAGAGTGGGGGGCTGCCCGGGGGGGCTGTCCGGTGGGCTGTCCGGGGGGCTGTCCGGGGGGTGTCCGAGGGGCTGTCTGGGGACCAAGGAGGAGGGTGGGGGGCTGTCTGGGGTCCAAGGAGGAGGGTGTGGGGATGTCTGAGGGGTTGTTCGGTGTCCAAGGAGGAGGGTGGGGGGGGGGGATGTCTGGGGGCCTGTCTAGAGTCCAAGGAAGAGGGTGGGGGGGGGGCTATCTAGGAGGTTGTCTAGGGGGCTGTCCGGGGTCGAGGGAGGAGGGTGGGGGAGCTATCTGGGGGGCTGTCCATGGGGCTGTCCCGGGGGCTGTTCGGGGGATGTCTGAGGGCTGTCCGGGCGGCTGTCTGGGGGGTGTCTGGGGGCTGTCCGAGGACCAACGTGGAGTGTGTGGGGCTGCTCGTGGGCTGTCTGGGGGGGGGGGGGACTATCCGGGGAGTTCCCAGACACAAACAACAAAAAAACATGCCCAAGATACACCACAACTACTAAATGAAATCAACATCAATAAAAAAGATAATATATAAAAAATAACTCAACTCCAATACTATAATAAAGGTCTAGATAAACCATCAACTAGAATAAATTAAACATCAAATCTCAGTAATATTAGTAAAAAAATTAATGGGTCAATTTGTCCCACATCACCATCACAATCATCTCCATCATCATCACCCTCATCCTCATGGTCATCATTGTCCTCATCATCGTCCATGCCCTCCTCAATGACATCCTCCTCGCCCTCGCCCTCTGCCTCACCTTCCCCCTCTGCCTCCACCTCGGTCTCCTCCTCTCCCTCCTCTTATGCATAAAACTCCTCACCATCATCATCGTCCGGCTAGACATCGTCTTTACCACCACTAGAACAGCCACCTGGTGCACCATATATAGAATGTATCGACGAAATATATTCATCAAAAGCTAGGATGGACTCTGGTGGAAGTGTTGGACATAGAACTTTAATAAATTTCATAAATGCACTGTTTTCCCTAGAAGATTATTTTGCCATCTCTATAGCCCTTTTGTCAGCCTGTTTTGCATGTTCCCTAACTTTGTGCAGCTCGGTGACACTACAACTCATACCTGAGGAGGTCCAATACTTTGAAGGGTTCATCCTAGGTCGGCAGCGTACTCTTCCAGAATGCTCCTCTCCAAACACCTGATTTAAGTGATCAGTTGGCCCAAAATTGCCTGGTTCTTGGGCATTGAGGGCCTCTAAAGCAGCCTTTACAAATATAAATATATTATTATGTTACAAAATAGATATTAAAATATAAAATCAACAGATTAAAACTTATAACATGTTGTTGAGTCGGTTTGTTGACGGCACTTCCATCCTTTTTCCGTCTACTCGAGCAAAACAGTTTTTCTCAAGGCACACATCCTTTAAAATTCAGTTTTTTCATCCAAAATGACAATGAAAACTAATGTTATATGTAAAAATTATCAAGCCATTAAATAATTGAGGAAACAAAAGAAACTATACGTCATAATGAAAACTTATAAACAATTTCCATACTAGCTTCCTCTCAAGATCTGGCATCCTTGTACGTCCCAGTGTGTGGAGGTATTTTTTTGCATCAATTTTTTTTCTAGATGATTCCTAAATAAAATTAGATAATTTAAAGTATAATATTAATGTAAAACATGGAAGTTATTATTTAAATACCTCAAATGTAATTAATACCTTAAACTGAGTAGTCATCCAATGAGTAATCATCTGTCGATACTACTCTATATGACAATCATCCACGACTGATACCACCTCTAACTCAGTGCCAACTCTAGAATTCCATCCAATATACAAATAATGCTTTTAGGCTCTCTAAATCTCACCTAAATCTTTTATACGTGCCGGTCGTGCACCCTCACCATTGGGAAAATTAAATCGAAGCTGACACCAAAATATTAATTCATATAAATACAAAAATAATTCATGGCATTAAATACAACCGATTTTTTTACCCATATCTCTGCCCAACCTCTATCCTTGACCTCATGTAGCAACTATCTCCATGATATATTGCTGACAGGAATGATGTTGGAGTATTTGGCAAGTGTCACCAAAAAACTCCGACTTTGCTGCCCTGTTTTCTCAACCATTTGGTTGTCTTCATTGTAGTCCATCATTACCTGTGTGCGGTGGTTCCGCACCGCACACATGCGTGTACACCCCCTCCCTCACCTACATTTAGTAGATGTATCTGTCATGAAGTAAAAATAAATATTTTATCAAAACATTTTATGATGAAAATAAATATTGGTATAATAATTTGTTAGGGTTCTATAAATATACTTGCGCCAGTCTGATCGATGAGCGCCGCTGGATCCACAGAAACTGATGCAACACCCTGTGGTGGAACAGGAGTCGAAGATAATGGAATATAGAATATGTGAGAGACAGAAGTAGATGGAAACAAAGATGGGACAACTGTATAACCGAATTCTAGCTGGGGATTGGGAATCATCATGGGATATGAAAAAGATGGGTCAAAAGATGCAAAAGGTTGAAAAAAATGGGAGGAATAAATATCTCGCGTGTCCCTAACGACACACCGGGATCACAATGTGGGAAGGATGACATGTCAGTGGGAGGGGCAGGGTCTAGTCGAGTACGTGGAGCTGCTCTTTTACCTCTGGTACAAACCCCCCTTGTTCCATAGACCTGAGTACTAGGACCAGTACTAGGATCCTCATCGAATATGTGTCAATGTATAGGTGTATCCTACAAAAATGTTTACAAAAATAATAATCACATGACATTATATATTATTTAAATATATATTTGAGATAAATTACTCCCTGCAGGCACTAATGGTGGAATGCCCATCTCCATCATTCGACGATTGTTCTCCATCATTTTTTCCTTCGTCTCTCTTCAATTGGATGCATTTCTAGCTTTTAAAAACAAATATGTAATTAATTAAAAAATGGAAACTAATGTGTAACCCAAAAAACTAAATATATGAGGGAATATGGGGATTCATTGGTAATTTATCTATCAATTTTTTTAGAAGATCTTGAATGTATTTAATAAATCAGACAAGTTGTAATGTTCACCAAGTTAGAAATATTGTTTGATGAGGTTTCAATACAGTTCTATTCCAAATTAGAAAATGAGATTCAAATAAAACTACAACCAATAAACATTGAAAATTCACAAAACGATCAAGTCAGATTAAACATATTTTTGATAAATACTAAATAAATTTGAATAGTACCAACCGTAACAACCCAACTCAAGGTAAAACAAAATAATTGAGAACATGGATGAATGATTCTATATATTTTCAACCACAACTTTTGGTTCACAATCAACTCTGGAAATTGAGATATTAGAGTCATCAAAAGAAATAAATGTATTACATCCAATGGAAGTAGGGAAAGTGTCAATTCCATCATCACCATCATCAAAAATATGACTTAGAATTACTTCAACTATGACACCAAATTCAGATCGAAGTTGTTCTTTGACATAAAAAACATGTTTATTCATTTATTCCAACACATATGGTTCCTCGGTAGCAAGAGTGTGAGTCGTATTAATTACTTCAAATCCACAATCATCAATAAATGTGCCTTGTCTCGTCATCGAATCCAACCAATGGAATTTCATAATTGTGACTTGTCCATGTGAGTAATAATCCAATATTATTATTTTTCTCAAATACTCTATAATAACCCACATTTTCAAATCACGGTCAACTATCTAATGCACTGGCATAACAATCTATTGTGGCAGTAACCATAACACCATCATGTTCTGTTCTCATGTCACTAGTGCAGAAATCGTTTTTTACCTCACCATTTTTTACGTCGGTTATATATAACCGACGAAAAAATGCGGCGAGTAGATTTTTCACGTCGGTTATTTTAATAACCGACGTTACAAATCGCTCCTGTTGGGTTTTTATGTCGGTTTTCTTATAACGGCCGTAAAAAACAAATGCGTGGGGGTTTTTTTACATCGGTTATTTGGTAACCGACGTAAAAAATGCGTAGATATCGGGTTTGTTTACGTCGGTTATTTGGAAACCGACGTAAAAAAGCTAAAAAATAGTTTATAACGTCGGTTATATAATAACCGACGTTAAAAAAAAATTAAAAAAAATTAAATCCCGTGTTCTGTCATTTATGATTTTTCGATTGACAGTCGCCGGCTCGTCTCTCTCTCGCGTGGTAAACCCTAATCGGCTCGTCGATCACCTGCATTAAACTCATTTTGGCTTTATTGTTTATCTTCTTCACACCTCTCAGATCTATCATCTCAACTCGCGAAATTCAAGTAAGCCTTCCACGAATTTATTTTGTTCATTTTTGTTTCGATTCTTGATGTTCTTTTCATTCATTTTTGAATCTCGTGGAATTTTTTGTTATTACGAATGGTTATTATGTCCATTCAACTCGAAACATTCAACTCGCAACATTCAACTCGCAACATTCAAGGAGGTGTATTTTGGATAAGACTATTTTTAACTGTTATTCTAGATTTTCATTCTGATATACGCTTTACGATTCTATAGTACAATGAAAAAGTAGATTCATTAAAGCTTCTTAAACCACTTATACTTCATCTTTTCTTCTGAAATACGAATCAGTAACAACTCCAATATGATCGCTATATTGATATATCTGAATACCAGCAACTTCATTACGAGCAACCTCTTAAGTATCTAAATAAATCAATATCTGATAAAGATATTACTATGACCATGAGAACATATATATTTGACTTCACAACCAATCAAATTATTCGATCATTTAGATAGAATAATTAATTTTAAAACATTGAGGATTATCTTCAGCAAAATCTGAAAAATAATGGGTGGTACTGTAACGTTTCATTCTTCCAGCAACATTATTATTTCCTACTTAGCTGGAATGTGTCTTTCTGGATGAAGATTGGTTGTACTTATTTTATTAAAATCATATTTTCAATATGATTGTCCATAAAATGATTTTCATGAATGAAATTGGACCAGGTACAATCGGTAATACCTATCCTTAAAATTTCATTCAACATTCTTACATCATAATATTTTTTCAAAAAATTATGATTTTTAGAAATCCTAGATCAGAAAACCATCATCTGTTTTCATCTACATTCATAAAAATATCAATTCATACCTATTACAATCAAATATTTCATTCTGGACTCATGGTGAGTCTGATAATACATTTCTTCTTTCAGTCATCTCCTAAAAATGATGGACCTTTTCATGCAAAGTGTATCTGATTTCTTGAATATGATGGTATGTCCGATTTTCAACAAAACCAAGTGAGGTGATTTCTTTTTTTATTAATAATTCATAAAAAAATTATAATACCTAAATATTATTATCATCCTTTTCAGATTTTTCATTATAAAAAAGGTAAAGGTTACTTTATTTTCATTCTCAAGTTAAATTTTATTTTTTATAAAGGTCTTTTCTATCTAGGTAGAAATAATGTAACGATAATTAGATTGAATTAGTTATATTATCTTATCTTACCATCCAAACACATTTTTATGTATTAATAATTATTATGTTTTGTAAAAACAATTATGACCCCCATTTCATTTTTGTTAGTTAATTGATCTACAAAAGTGTTATAAATGATTTGATGATCACTATTCACCCATATATATGGTTCGTCATTATGTGACATTTGGGTCCATAATAACCTTCTAATGCATTCAACAATGCATTATATATCATAGATCAATATGGGATATATATGGTTATACCATGTCCAATGTGTTATGTGATGTGTCTCGTATGAAATATTATAATAAATTATAGGAAAGGTGATTAACATATCCCAATATGAGGTGAATGAAACTATGTTTTCCCTTGACATATGTTATGACTTATATGATTATGTTTGTGCCACACTCTTATGTTATTCCACATACCAATGTTGTGATCTTGTGAATAAGGTTTTTTAAATCATGTTCCCACTATCATATAAATCATGTCTTATGTTATGCTAAAATTGTTATACTTGGACTCAGGTTTTATGATCTATGATTATATAGAACTGTTTCACTTATCTTTTTGATCATGTGCTTTGTGTATGCTCTTATACCGCCATGGATATCTTTTTATGAGATTAGATATTATATTTATATATAGAATGTTTACCCATAACGAGTATCGTAAATCAAAACTTTTATTATTTTCATTCCCTAAGTTATAAAAATAAGTATTATGTAGGATGATTCAAAAATTTAATCTGTGAGATGAGTTGTTTTATGTGTGAAACCCAGGCCAAACACATATGTATTTATTTATTGGTATTACAAATATATAGTTCGACATATACTTTTTTTTACATTACCATGATATTAACATTACTTTTTCAAAAGAAATATTAGTGTCCTTAGATTATATATCGGATCAAAAGGATATAGTAATTATAATATATAATCAGAATGATCAGATAATATGACAATATTATTAAACATAGAACAAATGGTCTATATTCATATTTCTAACATGACACTTATTATGTATAGCTATTTGGTGTTGGGTACTTATGAAAACTACTACTACTTTCAAGATTTTGGCACTTGAAAGTGTTGAGTACTTTAGATCATAATGATTGAACAACAAGCATGAATAACACATGTTATATGCTCCATTAGGTATTCCTATATTTAAACATGTTTATTAGTATATTGGCATGAGATTATTATAAATGTGTATCATCTGATCATATTCACTTATTCGAGATAAAAATCAGTTTGTTTATGTTTTATTGATGTATATTTTATTTGGAGAATCATTAGGCGTCAAGGTTTTCTTTGATTCAATGAAATTTAAAACTGTTACATCTAACTATATTTTGTTTTTAAAATAATATTCAGGCATATTTTTTTAAATACCTATAGATTTGTTTTATATTTTAAATTTTTTTACATTCAAATTATGATTTTTTTCATATAAACATGTATTTGTATTATCTTAAAAATATATATTTTTTGTTGATATTTGTTATAGGTAATAATGAGTCGAAGTTGGATTATGGCACATCGAATGAGCAATGAATTTGAGGAAGGTGTTGATGCCTTTTTGGAATTTGCAAAACGAAATGTTCCAAGTAGTGACATTTTTTCTGTCCATGCCTGAAATGTTTGAATATGAAGAAGTTGAAAAGTAAAGAGATAAAAGATCATCTGATATGTCATGGTTTTAATCCGAGTTACAGCACTTGGTTTTTGCATGGTGAGACTGGACGGAATGTCACTGATGATGATGATTCGCAAGATGGTAACTTCAATGGAATTGAAGAAATGATTCGCAATATTGTAGCAGAACAAATCGATATAGAACAGACAGTTTCACGTCTATATGGTGACGCTGAAAAACCATTATATCCCGGTTGTACAGATTTTACGGTTCTATCGGTGGTGTTAAGATTGATTAACCTGAAGGAGAAGTATGGATGGAGTGACAGAAGTTTTACAGAGCTGCTACAATTGATGAAAGACATTCTTCCAAAAGATAACGATCTTCCAGATTCACATTACAAAGCCAAGAAAATATTATGCCCGATGGGATTGGGATACAAGAAAATACATGCCTGTCCGAATGACTACATTATATATATGAAGGAATATGAATTTCAGTCAGAGTGTCCAAAATGTGGGACATCACGGTATAAGGTGAAAGAAAAATCACAGGGTGATGTAGAGATTACAAAGCTCCCTTCAAAGGTATTTTGGTATCTTCCTATAATTAATCGTTTCAAACGTTTATTTTCAAATTCACATGATGAAAAAAGGTTAAGATGGCATGATGAAGAGCGGGTATGTGATGGAAAAATACGTCATCCAGCTGATTGTCCACAATGGAAGAAAATTGATGCGCAATATTCTACATTTGGAAATGAAATAAGAAATCTTAGACTAGGGTTGTGCACAGATGGAATGAATCCATACCGAACACTCAGTATCACACATAGTTCATGGCCTGTTTTATTGGTAATTTACAACCTCTCTCCTGAAGTTTGTATGAAGCGCAAATATGTCATGTTGAGTACAATGATCTCTGGTCCAAAGCAACCCGGTAATGATATTGATGTTTACTTGTCATCGTTGATTGATGATTTGAAACTGTTATGGGCTGATGGTATTAGGGTGTATGATTCTTATAAAATGGAATATTTTCAACTGCATGCAGTGCTTCTGTTCACTATAAATGACTTCCCATCGTATGGAAATTTGTCTGGATACAGTGTTAAAGTGCATAAAGCATGTCCAATTTGCAAACAACAGACATCCTATTGTCAATTGCATCATGGGAGGAAAACAGTGTACATGGGTCATCGAAAGTTTTTGCCTATGGAACACCCTTATAGAAGACTAAAAAAGGCATTTAATGGCTCACAAGAATTTGATACTGCTTCAAAACCTTTATCCCCTGATCTGTATTTTGAGAGGGTGAAAACCCTTGACATGACATTGGGAAAGAAACAGAAATCTGGTAATGATAGACATATTTGGAAGAAAAGGTCAATTTTTTTGAGCTACCATATTGGAGGTATCATGAAGTTAAACATAATATTGATGTCATGCACGTGGAGAAGAATATCTGTGATTCTTTGATTGGAACATTGTTAGATATTAAAGGAAAGACTAAAGATGGGTTTAATGCAAGATTAGACTTACTATCAATGGGAATACGTTTGGAGTTAGCTCCCACTCCTAAAGGAAGACAAACATTTCTTCCCCCGTCTTGTCATACATTATCTAAGAGGGAGAAATTTAGCTTCTGTCAGTGTCTTCATGATACCGAAGTGCCTCAAGGTTATTCTTCTAATGTAAATTTTTTTGTCTCATTGAAGGACTTGAAGTTGATAGGTATGAAATCACATGATTGTCACGTCATGATGCAACAAATTCTACCAGTTTCATTGCGTGGAATATTGCCCATTCGTGTAAGAAAGACTATAATGAAGTTGTGTTATTTTTTCAATTCAATTTGTAACAAGGAGATTGATGTGAATGCTTTGAACATTTTGGAAAAGGATGCAATTTTTATACTTTGTCAATTGGAAATTTATTTTCCTCTAACTTTTTTTGATATAATGGTGCATTTAATGATTCATCTGGTTCGAGAAATAAAGCTTTGTGGACCTGTATATCTTCGTTGGATGTATCCTTTTTTAAGGTATATGAAAATATTAAAGGGGTATGTTAAAAATCTATATCGACCTGAAGCCTCCATTATTGAAAAGTATATTTCTGAGGAGGTAGCAGAGTTTTGTACGAGCTACTTGGCGGCGGCGCAACACATAGGTTTGCCTCCATCTCGCCATGAACGAGTTAATAATGAGGGAAAGGGGATTCACGGCTTCAAAGTCAAATCATTTTTAGCTGAACAGATGAAGAAGTTAGAATCATACATCTTGAATAACATAGCTGATGCTCAACCATATATCACATTTCATATTAATGAGTTGAAACAATGTCATCCAAAGAAGAAAGAAATGTGGATTTTGAATGAGCACAAAAAAACTTTTTTGTCATGGATTAAAAAGACTTTGCTTGGTAGATCAGATGTATCAGAGACATTAAAATGGATAGTGGGTGGTCCATGTTTAAATGTGATAACATGGCCTAGATATGACATTAATGGTTATACATTTCATATAAAAGCTCAGGACAACAGAAGTGCAGTTCAGAATAGTGGTGTATTGGTGTTTGCAGAAGCAATGCATTTTTCGAGTGCTAAGGACAAAAACCCAATTTCTGCATCAAATGCATATTATGGAGTGATTGAAGACATATGGGAGGTTGATTACTTTAAAATTAAAGTTCCAATTTTTAACTGTAAATGGTTTAACGGTAACAACAGTGTCAGACACGATGAATTTGGAATGACACTTGTTAATCTGAATAGATTGGAAGACACAACTAATTCTTTTATAATGGCAACACATGAAAAACAAATTTTTTATGTAGTAGATCAATCAGATATGCAGTGGGATGTTGTTTTACAAGGGAAAAAACAATATGTTGGTGAGGATTAACTTGATGAATATGCTGATTTATGTGAGATCCCTACTTTAATGGAAATATTAACAGAATATAATGACAATCATGTTGAAGACATAGTTTGTGCCATAAAGAACAATCACGACGAAGGAATTTGGGAAAAAAATACATCTGTACATTCCTAAAATTACAGGTAACATATGTTTATTTCTTGTTTACATTTATTTTTTCCATAAATGTTAGATATTGTAAGTTTTTTATTTATTAAAACATGTTTTAAAATAAAATAAGTATATGTTTTTGTTTGTTTTAAGTTTTTTTAGTTTACATTATCATGTTTATAACCATTACATAAATTTTAAAATGCTTATTTTTGTTCACTGACAATTACTTTACCATGTTTACAATGTTTACAAGGTTTACCATTTTTACCATTTTTACCATATTGACCATCTTTACCATCTTTACCATTGTTTAAAATGCTTACCATATTACCAATGTTTACTATTATGTAACTTAGTACACTTTTCAATTTTCTGATTGCAGTAGTATTATAATATTTGAATTTGTATATTTGTTCACTGACAATTACTTTACCATGTTTACAATGTTTACCAGGTTTACCATTTTTTCCATTTTTTACCATCTTGACCATCTTGACCATCTTGACCATCTTTTCCATCTTTACCATTGTCTAACATGCTTACCATATTACCAATGTTTACTATTATGTAACCTAGTACACTTTTCTATTTTCTGATTACAGTAGTATTAAAATATTTGAATTTCTATATATGTTAACTGACGTTTTTTTTATTTGAAGGATAATGACAGATCATTCAGATGATCAACCACATGATTCTGGAGAGGAGCATATTGCTGGTCATACCTCTGGGGATGAACATTCACATGCTCCTATTACGACAAAGAGTTCAAAGGTTGGTAAACGTGGTTGCACACGTTTACCAAAATTATCACTTGCCCATATGCAGGATCAGAGGATAGTAGTTGAGTTTGATGATGATGATATTCCTAGAGGTCCGAATGCCAAAGATTTTAAGAGTTTTGTTGCAACTCAGGCTAAGACCAAAGTAAGCATTCTGTATGATTATTGGAGAGGTGTGGATAAAACGATTATCTCTCAGTTGTGGGAGATGATTTTGGTAAGATCTTTTGTCATTGTTTGACCATTCTTTTAATGTTTCTAGTATATAAAATATGTTTATCCTCTTCTTTATCAGATGACATTTGATATTCCTGACACCGGAGGAGTCAGTAAGAAATGCTTATCGTTGGCTGCCAGGAGATGGAGGGATTTCAAATCAACCCCCTCATCTGATTTAATTAATGGTCATAGGAGTCATGACAATCCATGTCGTATATATCCTTTAATAGATGAAGACACATGGAGACAGTTTTTTGAAAGTAGAAAAAAGGAGTCATTTCTGGTAAGGGAAATGTAAACTTTTATAAACCTTCTTATATAAATGATTTTATTAATGTTTTGTTAATGATTTCTTATTCTTAAATTATAGCAAACAAGGAAAGCTCATCAGGAGATCGAATCTAAAAATTTATACACTCATAGTTTATCTCGGGGAGGGTATACATTATTGGAAGAAAAAATGATAGCGGAAAAATTTCAACAACTAAGAGCTGAGTCTTCAAGATCTGGAGAGGTGGCCCCTCCACCCCCTCCATCTAGACATGAAAAATGGAAGAGAGCTCGTAAGGGAAAAAAGGGAAATATCTTTCGGAAGAATCGAGAATTGTAGTTGAGAGGATTGTAAGATATCTATTTAATTTATTTAAGTTAACTTTTTTCTTCATATAAGTGTCAATCATTACAGAAATGTTCAATTAATTAATACATGACTATCTTGAGGAGCAGAGTTCAGAGGGGACATTTACAACTACTGGGAGGGAAGATATTTTATTTGCAGCATTGGAAAGGCCCGAACATCCTGGTCGTGTAAGAGGATATCCGGCAGTGGTATCGGTAAGAAAAGTGTTTCCACGTTCTTCAACTTCTAACATTGAGGGGGTTTATAAAAAAAATAGAATCCTTGGAGGCTGAAGTTCAAAATATTAATGCGACGATGGAAGACAAGATTAGAGATTCGGTGCAGTCAATGTTTGCAGAAATGCAAAGACAATTTCAGACTGCAGCTCCCACTCCTCCACCTCCCCCTGCAGACCCCATTATTTATCCTCCACCTCTGCCAGTAGCTCCCACTCCCCCACCTCAGCCTGTGGACCCCATTTTTTATCCTACGCCTCCACCGCAGCTTCCTACATATTGCGAGTTGTATATTGATGATTCTCAACATCGTATAGTAGCATACGGGTTGGTATATTGTATAGGAGATACAGTTCATCATCAACAATTAGAGGTAGAGAATCAGAGGGTCACTGTACAGGATATTATAGATAGATCAGCTAGGGTACCAATACCTACAGATGAGGTGGCGACAGTTGGACAGAGTATCGGCCATTTTTTAGTTTGGCCATCCAGACTTCTTCGACTCATTACCATAGAGGTATTAATGTTATATCTTTTATTTTATTTTTTTATTAATGTTGTTTTATCATTTGAAAACTACCATAATTCTAAATTTTTTTCACAGGAATACTTTAAAGGTAAAGAAATACTGTATAGACAACAACAAAGACAACATGCTATGACATCAGATACAGATTCCAGTGGTCTTGACAGATTGTCAAGATATTCACATTTGTTGTTGGGTTTTTATGAGTTTCCAATGGAATCTCATGTTTGTGGACGTGAAATATGTGTAGGGATTACAAAATCTGATATCATGGAGATTGTTACTAGAGATAAGTTGGGCATCAACATGGTGCAAATTGTTTCCATGTAAGTCTTAACACCTTTTCCCTACGTTATATTTATTAAAAATGTATACTTATATATGTTTTGTATTTGGTATCTTTATAAAATTTGTGAGAGGAATGAACTGACAGAAGTATATGGATTCATGGACCCGCAATTTATTTCCCCTAAAGCATGTGCATTGACTGAGGAACAAAGAATGGATTATATTGCTGAAAGATTTGAAAAGAATATAATCCAACAATGTTGGATGATGCCTTTTTGTGAGAGGTATGAAACACATTTCTCTCAAAGAGTTAATTTTATTTTAACATAAAAAACCACTAACATTAAATTTCCTTTTATCAGTAATCATTTTATGTTAGGGATTTTTTTCCCAAGGGAGAAATCTCTTTATTGGATATGCTGTGTTCATGGTGATGTGCGGGAAAGTTTTAAGAATATATTGGAAAAGTAAGTTTCAATTTCTCAATAGTTTTATATATTATAATGAATTTTAAATTTACCCCATTCGTATTATTTTCTAACAGTGCATGGGTCTACTTTCAAAAAAACACAAAGAAAAGAAATGCAAAGATCAAATATGTAAAGGAGAAGGTAAATTTCCATTTATAATTTGTACTTTTTGATTTATTACATAAAAATAATATATTGAATTTACACTCATTCAAAACAGAATTCTCCTGAACAACAAGGCCTCATCGAATGTGGATATTATATGTTAAAATTTATGTATGAAATAATAACAACTGGGACAGTTGTGAATTTTGACCTGGTACGATTTCCTCTTAAACTTTGCCATCATATTTCAATTTGATTTATTCATTATACACGTTAACTATATTCTTTTTCATTTGTAGCTTTTTGATGACCCTCAACCCTATACTATTGAAGACATCAAACACGTACAAGTGGAGTGGTAAAATTATATTACAGGTTTGATTGAATTTTAGTTGTTTGTAATGTAAAATGAAATTTTGAATATTGTTGTTTTAATTGTGTAGTTTGTAGTTGTTTAGGTTTGATTTAGTTTTTTTTGAAGTTGACAGTGTAAGTTTTGTATGTTACATAAGTGAATGTCTAATTTTGCTCTACTTCTTGTTTTGGTCTACTTTTGATGGTTCTTATGGTATAGATTTGGGTCTGTGGGGGAGGGGTTCCAAGGGTGTGTGGGTGTGTTCAGTGGGGTTGGGGGTGTCTAGCGGTCTGGGAGGGCTGTCCGGTGGGGTGGGGGGACAGTCTTGGGGGGTGGTAGGGATGTCCAGGGGTGTGGGAATCCGGTCCAGGGGTGTGGGAGTGCTGTCCAGGGGTGGGGGGGTTGTCCAGGGGTGTGGTGGGGGCTGTCAAGTGGGGTGAGGGGGTGAGGAGGTGCTGTTCAGGCGGGTGGGGGGTTGTTGAGTGGTGTTTGGGGGTGTCCGGGGGTCGGAGGGCAGTCCAGGAGTGTGGTGGGGGCTCCAATGGGGTGGGGGAGGGTTGTCCAAGGGGTATAAATGAGGGTGGGAGCTCCAATGGGGTGGGGGAGGGTTGTCCAGGGGGTATACATGAGGGTGAGGGCTCTAACAGGGTGGGGGAGGGCTGT
The DNA here is from genome assembly GCA_963277665.1 of Viscum album. NCBI lineage: Eukaryota > Viridiplantae > Streptophyta > Magnoliopsida > Santalales > Viscaceae > Viscum > Viscum album. The sequence continues at coordinate 920,679,085 of OY728131.1, forward strand.
CCATGGGGTATAAATGAGAATGGATGCTGTCTAGTGGGTAAGTTTTATATGTTATCTATGTACATGATTAATTTTGATGTACTTCTGTTTTTGTGGTACGATTTCTTGATTTATTTTCTGGTTGATTCTGGTGGAGAGAAGATCACTGCATTCTGTTTAAAAAAAATTGGGTTTATCACGTCGGTTATTTAATAACCGACGTGATAAAATGCCTGGAAAATAGTTTATCACGTCGGTTATTTAATAACCGACGTGATAAAAGTCCTGGAAAATGGTTTATCACGTCGGTTATTTAATAACCGACGTGATAAAAGGCTTGGAAAATGGTTTATCACGTCGGTTATTTAATAAACGGCGTGATAAAAGGCCTGGAGAATGGTTTATCAAGTCGGTTATTTAATAACCGACGTGATAAAGGGCCTAGAGAATGGTTTAGCACGTCGGTTATTGAATAACCGACTTGCTAAACGGCCTGGACAATGGTTTATCACGTCGGTTATTGACTAACAGACGTGATAAACCCCCTCCCACTGGTTTATCACGGTGGTTATACAATAACCGATGTGATAAACCCCCCTCCCCCTGGTTTTTTCACGTCAGTTTTATATGAACCGACGTGATAAACCACGCTCAGCCCAGTTTATCACGTCGGTTCTTATAGAACGGACGTGATAAACCACCCTCACCCCAGTTTATCACGTCGGTTCTATATGAACCGACGTGATAAACCCCCTCACCCCTGTTTATCACGTCGGTTGTTTAAGAACAGACGTGATAAACCATTGTCCAGGCCGTTTATCACGTCGGTTCTTCGACAACCGACGTGATAAACCATTCTCCAGGCCCTTTATCACGTCAGTTCTAAAATAACCGACGTGATAAACATCGCGATTTTATGTTTTTGACGTCAGTTTTTAAATAACCGACGTCAAAAACCTTATTTATAACGTCGCACGTATTAACGTCGGCTAGAAACCAACGTAAAAAATTAAAAATAACTAACGTAAAAAACGTTTTCTGCACTAGTGTGTTCTTTGCTTGTTTAGTGACAATAAATTTGAACCCATTGATAACAATTGATTTACAGTCACGAACCATGGTATTAGGACCAAAAGCCGGAGCTCTTATTTCCTCAGAGACATAGTCAATAGACAAAATCAATACCTAAAATATAAATGATTATTAAACTTAATTAAATATTGATTTAATTATTTTAAACAGTAATATTTTTACCTTTAATTTTAACCAAGAAGAAAACTATTATCTATCCAAAGCCTCCCTCCCTCTCAAAGATAAAGAACAATGATTTCTATTATTATTGTGTTATGTTCCCTGAAGATAAAAATATGAATAGTTTAATAGATATATATATATATATATAAGATGTACATATTGAATTTAGTTACCTGATATAGTCATCGAACAAATCACAGTTGAACAAAACTATGCGATGTGACATCTCCCTCTCTTCATGGCTTAATGTCTTTAATGTATATTTTCCAGGAATTCCTCTTATTTGAGGAAGTGATGGAAAAATGGGTTCAATTTTATCATACTATTATTCTTAATTTTTCATTGGTCTGGTCATTCTTGTTGTAAGATCGGACAAATATATTGAGCAGAAATCCATTAATTCTTGAGCCAAGTAACCGTTCACAATAGAACCTTCAGGATGATTCATGTTTTGGACATAAGACTTTAATGTGAACATATTTCATCAATTGAATACATCCAACAAAAATAAAAAGGTCCTCCGAGAAGTATTTCAGCAGGAATATGGACAGTCAGATGAAGCATGCATGTGAAAAATGATGGAGGAAATATTTTCTCCAACACACACAAAATTAATGGGGAATCTTTCATCATTTTTTTCAAGAATGACTTGGACAACTTCTTATCATAGAGATATCTAAACAAATGTCACAACCGAATAACAGTCACCATTACATTATTGGAAAAAAGATGACAGACTGCTATTGGAAGCAACTCATGCAGAAGAACCTGAAAATCACGAGTCATCAAAGATGTTAACTTCAACTCTCTTCTGTTGACCCGTTTATATATGTTTCTTGAATATCCATGAGGAACTATAATAGTCTCTAATACTTCTAGAAACTGTTTTCCCTTAGGTGTCATAACATAAGAAGAACATGGAAGTTGTCATTTATTTTCACTGATATGCACATGATGTAATTCTGGTCTGACTCCCCAATCCACCAAGTTACACAAATATCGTAAATCATCTTCTGTCTTCCCCTTTTAATTAAGAAGAATCGAAAACAAAATTTTTCAAATATTTTTTTAAATATTCATTACGTCTAATAAATGACGTAACAAATTGGTTGACCAATTAGGAAAATCAAAAAAAGATACTCCTCTTCCTCCAATTGTAACATGTTTCAGTGGAATCATTCTTTCTCTTTCCAAATTTCATTTGAACCTTCCCGAATGAAAAACTGAAATCTTTCAATTCATTAAGCACACCAGTTCCAGACATACGCTGAGGTGGATCATCGGTCTCTATAGTATTATCAAATCATTGATGATTATTTCTATATGGATGGTCTATTGGCAAGAATCGTCGATGTCCCATAAAACTAAAACTATAGCGATGTTTCAGTCTTCTAGATCTTGTATTCTTCATACAAATAGGACATGACCGTTTTCCCTTCGTGCTCCATCTAGAAATCATTGCCTAGGCCAGAAAGTCATTGATCATCCACATAAGTGCAACATGCATATGAAATATGTATTTCAAACATGCATCGTATGTGTGAACACCCACATCCCAAAGATGTTTCAACTCTTTTATTAAAGGTTGAATGTATTCCTAAATATCAATGTCGTAATTAGAAGGGCCATATATGAGTATACTCGTTAAATTGAAAGGTTTTTTCATACACAACCATGGTAGAAGATTATAAATGTGTATAAAAACTGGCCATGTGTTGTTCGAAGTAAGCTTCTGCCCAAATGATTCATCTGGTTCGAGAAATAAAGCTTTGTGGATCTGTATATCTTCGTTGGATGTATCCTTTTTAAAGGTATATGAAAATATTAAAGGGGTATGTTAAAAATCTATATCGACCTGAAGCCTCCATTATTGAAAAGTATATTTCTGAGGAGGTAGCAGAGTTTTGTACGAGCTACTTGGCGGCGGCGCAACACATAGGTTTGCCCCCATCTCGCCATGAACGAGTTAATAATGAGGGAAAGGGGATTCACGGCTTCAAAGTCAAATCATTGTTAGCTGAACAGATGAAGAAGTTAGAATCATACATCTTGAATAACATAGCTGATGCTCAACCATATATCACATTTCATATTAATGAGTTGAAACAATGTCATCCAAAGAAGAAAGAAATGTGGATTTTGAATGAGCACAAAAAAACTTTTTTGTCATGGATTAAAAAGACTTTGCTTGGTAGATCAGATGTATCAGAGACATTAAAATGGATAGTGGGTGGTCCATGTTTAAATGTGATAACATGGCCTGGATATGACATTAATGGTTATACATTTCATATAAAAGCTCAGGACAACAGAAGTGCAGTTCAGAATAGTGGTGTATTGGTGTTTGCAGAAGCAATGCATTTTTCGAGTGCTAAGGACAAAAACCCAATTTCTGCATCAAATGCATATTATGGAGTGATTGAAGACATATGGGAGGTTGATTACTTTAAAATTAAAGTTCCCATTTTTAACTGTAAATGGTTTAACGGTAACAATAGTGTCAGACACGATGAATTTGGAATGACACTTGTTAATCTGAATAGATTGGAAGACACATCTGATTCTTTTATAATGGCAACACATGCAAAACAAATTTTTTATGTAGTAGATCAATCAGATATGCAGTGGGATGTTGTTTTACAAGGAAAAAAACAATATGTTGGTGAGGATGAACTTGATGAATATGCTGATTTATGTGAGATCCCTACTTCAATGGGAATATTAACAAAATATAATGACAATCATGTTGAAGACATAGTTTGTGCCATAAAGAACGATCACGACGAATTAATTTGGGAAAAAAATACATCTGTACATTCCTAAAATTACAGGTAACATATTTTTATTTCTTGTTTACATTTATTTTTTCCATAAATGTTAGATATTGTAAGTTTTTTATTTATTAAAACATGTTTTAAAATAAAATAAGTATATGTTTTTGTTTGTTTTAAGTTTGTTTAGTTTACTTTATCATGTTTATAACCATTACATAAATTTTAAAATGCTTATTTTTGTTCACTGACAATTACTTTACCATGTTTACAATGTTTACCAGGTTTACCATTTTTACCATTTTTACCATCTTGACCATCATTTCCCTATTTACCATTGTTTAAAATGCTTACCATATTACCAATGTTTACTATTATGTAACTTAGTACACTTTTCTATTTTCTGATTGCAGTAGTATTATAATATTTGAATTTGTATATTTGTTCACTGAAAATTACTTTACCATGTTTACAATGTTTACCAGGTTTACCATTTTTTCCATTTTTTACCATCTTGACCATCTTGACCATCTTGACCATCTTTGCCATCTTTACCATTGTCTAACATGCTTACCATATTACCAATGTTTACTATTATGTAACCTAGTACACTTTTCTATTTTCTGATTACAGTAGTATTAAAATATTTGAATTTCTATATATGTTAACTGACGTTTTTCTTTGATTTGAAGGATAATGACAGATCATTCAGATGATCAACCACATGATTCTGGAGAGGAGCATATTGCTGGTCATACCTCTGGGGATGAACATTCACATGCTCCTATTACGACAAAGAGTTCAAAGGTTGGTAAACGTGGTTGCACACGTTTACCAAAATTATCACTTGCCCGTACGCAGGATCAGAGGATAGTAGTTGAGTTTGATGATGATGATATTCCTAGAGGTCCGAATGCCAAAGATTTTAAGAGTTTTGTTGCAACTCAGGCTAAGACCAAAGTAAGCATTCTGTATGATTATTGGAGAGGTGTGGATAAAACGATTATCTCTCAGTTGTGGGAGATGATTTTGGTAAGATCTTTTGTCCTTGTTTGACCATTCTTTTAATGTTTCTAGTATATATAATATTTTATCCTCTTCTTTATCAGATGACATTTGATATTCCTGACACTGGAGGAGTCAGGAAGAAATGCTTATCGTTGGCTGCCAGGAGATGGAGGGATTTCAAATCAACCCCCTCATCTGATTTCATTAATGGTCATAGGAGTCATGACAATCCATGTCGTATATATCCTTTAATAGATGAAGAAACATGGAGACAGTTTTTTGAAAGTAGAAAAAAAGAGTCATTTCTGTTAAGGGAAATGTAATATTTTATAAACTTTCTTATATAAATGATTTTATTAATGTTTTGTTAATTATTTCTTATTCTTAAATTATAGAAAACAAGGAAATCTCATCAGGAGATCGAATCTAAAAATTTATACACTCATAGTTTATCTCGGGGAGGGTATACATTATTGGAAGAAAAAATGATAGCGGAAAAATTTCAACAACTAAGAGCAGATTCTTCAAGATCTGGAGAGGTGGCCCCTCCACCCCCTCCATCTAGACATGAAAAATGGAAGAGAGCTCGTAAGGGAAATAAAGGGCAATATCTTTCGGAAGAATCGAGAATTGTAGTTGAGAGTATTGTAAGATATCTATTTAATTTATTTAAGTTAACTTTTTTCTTCATATAAGTGTCAATCATTACAGAAATGTTCAATTAATTAATACATGACTCTCTTGAGGAGCAGAGTTTAGAGGGGACATTTACAGCTACTGGGAGGGAAGATATTTTATTTGCTGCATTGGAAAGGCCCGAACATCCTGGTCGTGTAAGAGGATATCCGGCAGGTGTATCGGTAAGAAAAGTGTTTCCACGTTCTTCAACTTCTAACATTGAGGGGGTTTATAAAAAAAAATAGAATCCTTGGAGGCTGAAGTTCAAAATATTAATGCGACGATGGAAGACAAGATTAGAGATTCGGTGTAGTCTATGTTTGCATAAATGAAAAGACAATTTCAGGCTGCAGCTCCCACTCCTCCACCTCCCCCTGCAGACCCCATTATTTATCCTCCACCTCCGCCAGTAGCTCCCACTCCCCCACCTCAGCCTGTGGACCCCATTTTTTATCCTACGCCTCCGCCGCAGCTTCCTACATATTGCGAGTTGTATGTTGATGATTCTCAACATCGTATAGTAGCATACGGGTTGGTATATTGTATAGGAGATACAGTTCATCATCAACAATTAGAGGTAGAGAATCAGAGGGTCACTGTACATGATATTATAGATAGATCAGCTAGGGTACCAATACCTACAAATGAGGTGGCGACAGTTGGACAGAGTATCGGCCATTTTTTAGTTTGGCCATCTAGACTTCTTCGACTCATTGCCATAGAGGTATGAATGTTATATCTTTTATTTTATTTTATTATTAAAGTTGTTTTATCATTTGAAAACTACTATAATTCTCAATTTTTTTTCACAGGAATACTTCAAAGGTAAAGAAATACTGTATAGACAACAACAAAGACAACATGCTATGACATCAGATACAGATTCCAGTGGTCTTGATAGATTGTCAAGATATTCACATTTGTTGTTGGGTTTTTATGAGTTTCCAATGGAATATCATGTTTGTGGATGTGAAATAAGTGTGGGGATTACAAAATATGATATCATGGAGATTGTTACTAGAGATAAGTTGGGCATCAACATGGTGAAAATTTTTTCCATGAAAGTCTTAACACCTTTTCCCTACGTTATATTTATTAAAAATGTATACTTATATATGTTTTGTATTAGGTATCTTTATAAAATTTGTGAGAGGAATGAACTGACAGAAGTATATGGATTCATGGACCTGCAATTTATTTCCCCTGAAGCATGTGCATTGACTGAGGAACAAAGAATGGTTTATATTGCTGAAAGATTTGAAAAGAATATAATCCAACAATGTTGGATGATGCCTTTTTGTGAGAGGTATGAAACACATTTCTCTCAAAGAGTTAATTGTCTTTTAACATAAAAAACCACTAACATTAAATTTCCTTTTATCAGTAATCATGGGATGTTAGGGATTTTTTGCCCAAGGGAGAAATCTCTTTATTGGATATGCTCTGTTCATGGTGATGTGCGGGAAAGTTTTAAGAATATATTGGAAAAGTAAGTTTCAATTTCTCAATAGTTTTATATATTATAATGCATTTTAAATTTACCCCATTCGTATTATTTTCTAACAGTGCATGGGTCTACTTTCGAAAAAACACAAAGAAAAGAAATGCAAAGATCAAATATGTAAAGGAGAAGGTAAATTTCCATTTATAATTTGTACTTTTTGATTTATTACATAAAAATAATATATTGAATTTACACTCATTCAAAACAGAATTCTCATGAACAACAAGGCCTCATCGAATGTGGATATTATATGTTAAAATTTATGTACGAAATAATAACAACTGGGACAGTTGTGAATTTTGACCTGGTACGATTTCCTCTTAAACATTGCCATCATATTTCAATTTGATTTATTCATTATACACGTTAACTATATTATTTTTCATTTGTAGCTTTTTGATGACCCTCAACCCTATACTGCTGAAGACATCAAACACGTACAAGTAGAGTGGTCAAATTATTTTACAGGTTTGATTGAATTTTAGTTGTTTGTAATGTAAAATGTAATTTTGAATATTGTTGTTTTAATTGTGTAGTTTGTAGTTGTTTAGGTTTGATTTAGTTTTTTTTGAAGTTGGCAGTGTAAGTTTTGAATGTTACATAAGTGAATGTTTAATTTTTCTCTACTTCTTGTTTTGGTCTACTTTTGATGGTTCTTATGGTATGGATTTGGGTCTGTGGGGGAGGGGTTCCAAGGGTGTGGGGGTGTGTTCAGTGGGATTGGGGGTGTCCAGCGGTCTGGGAGGGCTGTCCGGTGGGGTGGGGGGACAGTCTTGGGGGGTGGTAGGGATGTCCAGGGGTGTGGGAATCCGGTCCAGGGGTGTGGGAGTGCTGTCCAGGGGTGGGGGGGTTGTCCAGGGGTGTGGTGGGGGATGTCAAGTGGGGTGAGGGGGGTGAGGAGGTGCTGTTCAGGTGGGTGGGGGGTTGTCGAGTGGTGTTTGGGGGTGTCCGGGGGTCGGAGGGTAGTCCAGGAGTGTGGTGGGGGCTCCAATGGGGTGGGGGAGGGTTGTCCAAGGGGTATAAATGAGGGTGGGAGCTCCAATGGGGTGGGGGAGGGCTGTCCAGGGGGTATACATGAGGGTGAGGGCTCCAACAGGGTGGGGGAGGGCTGTCCATGGGGTATAAATGAGGGTGGATGCTGTCTAGTGGGTAAGTTTTATATGTTATCTATGAACATGCTTAATTTTGATGTACTTCTATTTTTGTGGTACGATTTCTTGATTTATTTTCTGGTTGATTCTAGTGGAGAGAAGATCAATACATTCTGTTTAAAAAAAATTGGGTTTATCACGTCGGTTATTTAATAACCGACGTGATAAAATGCCTGGAAAATAGTTTATCACGTCGGTTATTTAATAACCGACGTGATAAAAGTCCTGGAAAATGGTTTATCACGTCGGTTATTTAATAACCGACGTGATAAAAGGCTTGGAAAATGGTTTATCACGTCGGTTATTTAATAAACGGCTTGATAAAAGGCCTGGAGAATGGTTTATCATGTCGGTTATTTAATAACCGACGTGATAAAGGGCCTGGAGAATGGTTTAGCACGTCGTTTATTGAATAACCGACATGCTAAACGGCCTGGACAATGGTTTATCACGTCGGTTATTGACTAACAGACGTGATAAACCCCCTCCCACTGGTTTATCACAGTGGTTATACAATAACTGACGTGATAAACCCCCCTCCCCCCGGTTTTTCACGTCAGTTTTATATGAACCGACGTGATAAACCACGCTCAGCCCAGTTTATCACGTCGGTTCTTATAGAACGGACGTGATAAACCACCCTCACCCCAGTTTATCACGTCGGTTCTATATGAACCGACGTGATAAACCCCCTCACCCCTGTTTATCACGTCGGTTGTTTAAGAACAGACGTGATAAACCATTGTCCAGGCCGTTTATCACGTCGGTTCTTCGATAATCGACGTGATAAACCATTCTCCGGGCCCTTTATCACGTCGGTTCTAAAATAATCGACGTGATAAACATCGCGATTTTATGTCTTTGACGTCAGTTTTTAAATAACCGACGTCAAAAACCTTATTTATAACGTCGCACGTATTAACGTCGGCTAGAAACCGACGTAAAAAATTAAAAATAACTAACGTAAAAAACGTTTTCTGCACTAGTGTGTTCTTTGCTTGTTTAGTGAAAATAAATTTGAACCCATTGATAACAATTGATTTACAGTCACAAACCATGGTATTAGGACCAAAAGCCGGAGCTCTTATTTCCTCAGAGACATAGTCAATAGACAAACTCAATACCTGAAATATAAATGATTATTAAACTTAATTAAATATTGATTTAATTATTTTAAACAGAAATATTTTTACCTTTAATTTTAACCAAGAAGAAAACTATTTTCTATGCAAAGCCTCCCTCCCTCTCAAAGATAAAGATCAATGATTTCTATTATTATTGTGTTATGTTCCCTGAAGATAAAAATATGAATAGTTTAATAGATATATATATATAAAAGATGTACATATTGAATTTAGTTACCTGATATAGTCATCGAACAAATCACAGTTGAACAAAACTATGCGATGTGACATCTCCCTCTCTTCATGGCTTAATGTCTTTAATGTATATTTTCCAGGAATTCCTCTTATTTGAGGAAGTGATGGAAAAATGGGTTCAATTTTATCATACTATTATTCTTCATTTTTCATTGGTGTGTTCATTCTTGTTGTAAGATCGGAAAAATATATTGAGCAGAAATCCATTCATTCTTGAGCCACGTAACCGTTCACAATAGACCCTTCAGGATGATTCTTGTTTTGGACATAAGACTTTAATGTGAACATATTTCATCAATTGAATACATCCAACAAAAATAAAAAGGTCCTATGAGAAGTATTTCAGCAGGAATATGGACAGTCAGATGCAACATGCATGTGAAAAATGATGGAGGAAATATTTTCTCCAACTCACACAAAATTAATGGGGAATCTTTCATCATTTTTTTCAAGAAATACTTGGACAGCTTCTTATCCTAGAGATATCTAAACAAATGTCACAACCGAATAACAGTCACCATTACATTATTGGAAAAAAATGACAGACTGCTATTGGAAGCAACTCATGCAGAAGAACCTGAAAATCACGAGTCATCAAAGATGTTAACTTCAACTCTCTTCTGTTGACCCGTTTATATATGTTTCTTGAATATCCATGAGGAACTATAATAGTCTATAATACTTCTAGAAACTGTTTTCCCTTAGGTTTCATAACATAAGAAGAACATGGAAGTTGTCATTTATTTTCACTGATATGCACATGATGTAATTCTGGTCTGACGCCCCAATCCACCAAGTTACACAAATATCGTAAATCATCTTCTGTCTTCCCCTTTTAATTAAGAAGAATCGAAAAAAAAAATTCATATATTTTTTTTAAATATTCATTACGTCTAATAAATGACGTAACAAATTGGTTGACCAATTAGGCAAATCAAAAAAGATACTCATCTTCCTTCAATTGTAACATGTTTCAGTGGAATCATTCTTTCTCTTTCCAAATTTCATTTGAACCTTCCCGAATGAAAAACTGAAATCTTTCAATTCATTAAGCACATCAGTTCCAGACATACGCTGAGGTGGATCATCGGTCTCTATAGTATTATCAAATCTTTGATGATTATTTCTATATGGATGGTCTATTGGCAAGAATCGTCAATGTCCCATAAAACTAACACTATAGTGATGTTTCAGTCTTCTAGATCTTGTATTCTTCATACAAATAGGACATGACCGTTTTCCCTTCATGCTCCATCCAGAAATCATTGCCTAGGCCAGAAAGTCATTGATCATCCACATAAGCGCAACATGCATATGAAATATGTATTTCAAACATGCATCGTATGTGTGAACACCCACATCCCAAAGATGTTTCAACTCTTTTATTAAAGGTTGAATGTATTCCTAAATATCAATGTCGGAATTAGAAGGGCCATATATGAGTATACTCGTTAAATTGAAAGGTTTTTTCATACACAACCATGGCAGAAGATTATAAATGTTTATAAAAACTGGCCATGTGTTGTTCGAAGTAAGCTTCTGCCCAAATGGATTAAAACTGTCACATGAAAGACTCGTTAAATTGAAAGGTTTGAGGAAATATTTTCATCATTTGGATGTAAATCCTTCAAGAGGGTAAGAATTTAATCGATTGCTGTATTAGAAATCCCATACATTGTTTTCCCCTAAAATAATAGGATTAAAAATTCCAGCTTTTTCATTTTAGCGCATTGTCGATATACTTGAGTCGAGGAATCATCATTCCATTTTTTCACCCTATCAATATCATCATTTTATCTAGCTTCATTATCTGTCCTCATATCGATGTCCTCTTGAGTTGAAATCATTTATTTTTCATGATCACAAATAAACGGAAACTGATCATCTAACAAATTCTCCATTCCAGTCATTCCATTTCGATCATCACCAATTTGAGATTTAAGTTTCTCCCCATTTTGAAACCATAAAAAGTAGTTTTCTTGAAAACCGTATTTGGTTATGTGGTAGCTGAATTCTTAACAGATCAACAAAGGTCTACCAACATAATTGGAACATGGGCAGTGTATGCGACCACTATTTGAATCATTGTGAAATTCAAAATCTATAAATCTCTCCAGATTTTTTTTGAAAATCGATTGAGATCCGATCTATTTCATACATCCAACTCTTGTCCATTCTGTAAAAAGAATTTATATAGGTCATTTTCTCATAAACAATTCAATAGGATTGATCTTTAATAGAAAATACATTTAAGTAAAAGATAAAGTAAGAAGTTTCTTGTCTAGGTAGTGAACTATTAAAACAATGTAAAGAACAAGTACTCAACAATTAAATTAATATTTAGTTATATTCATTTTCAATAGGTCTATAAGAGGCACATGCATCAGGTCCCATTCTATGTTATAGGCATCCCAAATCATTCACTCATGTTCAATAACTCATTATTGGCACCTCTATGGCCATACCTTTCATTACCCAATTACTTCCCCAAGTCAAGCGCACCCCATGTGTAAATAAATTTAAGTCTTCTACACTAATAGGTTGTTCATGGATTATAAAAAGATTTAATTTCATATAGTATAGACAATAACATTTATTATTAAATTTGAGATTAATAATAAAGTATTTCAATGATAAAAACATTACTAAATTAAACTTGTGACTTATCTAACATTTTTATGGATGTCTACACATGCCAGCATGGCTAGTGAAAAGAACCCCACCCTTATAAAAGTGAGTATTGGCCATGAAGGACATCTAATATACAACGTACAATGAGAACCATATTTAATTGATCGAAAATTTATATTAGTATAGTAATCTTGGGGGAAATGGAATATATGATCCTTGTTAACTTATGAAATCAAAATCTTGTATCCCATATGTTGGACACTATCTAAGGTAAGAAATCATGTTAGGATGGGTATACATCATTCAATTTCATACATGATAGTGAGAATTAAGGCTTTAATTAATGACTTGAGTTCACTGATTAAACGATGGTAGAGGTTGCATAGGCTGTGTAAACAGAATGATTAAATAAGGGTAGAGGTTGCATACACTATGCATGGTGGGGGAGTCTCATCCGATTTAGAAACTAAAAAAAATTTCATCATAGGTATCAATAAGAAACATCAGCATCAAAATAAACTCCAAATAAAAAATGACTAAAAACATCAAACATTTCAAGAATTAACTACTATGCATGGTTTATCCACATGTTTAGCAGTAATTACATGTCTTAATCATGAACCACCTCTACAGCTCCCAATTTTCACCAATAAACATAAGGTAAATATCTCAAAATATATTTAAAACAACTCATTAATAGGCTCAAAACGTAAATATAATCTTAAACCAACCATGGAATCTCTTTCACAACACATTCTCAAACACCAGTTATCTCATGTGTTACTAAATACCAAACATAGTCACATAACAAGTGTACTATAAAAAATAACATTACACAATCCTTATTAAAAAAAATTCTCCTTTTAATAAAACAATTTACTCAAGATTAAATCATTTATAAAATATATTTCAAAATCCATTTGAAATAATAAAATCCCTTTGATCATTTTTAAAAAATATTTGGAGTATTATCAAGGCACCCCCATTTGGAAAATTCACATTAAATGTCCAATTTCCACGCCAAACCATTGAAAACAACTAACATTGGAAAATCATCAACCAAAAATAACTCAACTGGAAATTAAATAAAAATATACCAAATCTGATATATAATTTAATGTTAAATCAGGGAAAATGAGTTTAAATAGAGACCAAAACATCATAAATGGTTCCAACATCATTACTTTTGATTAAAACGACCCATAATAGGAGGGGGAATTCCTCATACACCTAATCCCTAAAAAAACAGGCCAAATCCCCAATTAAAAACGATATGTTTTTTACACCAAATTTAGGATTTCCACCTTCATAAATGGATAAATAATCAAGATACGTGGAAAATGAGCAAGAATATAAGAAGATTTGGGCATCTAACCTAGTTGGGGAGAAGATGATTTGATATAGTAGTGCACGCATGGGGCTTCTACAAATTGGGGGAGAGGGGATTACGAAATCGCGGGATAACTGCCAAATGCAGGCAGTACTGCCTGATTTGGTCTAAATCTGGGTATCTTTTCCCGAAAGTTTTTAAAAACCGTTTGGAAAAAATTATCTTTACCAACGGTTTTTCTGAACCATTTGTAAAGGGAAACATTTCCCAACCTTTTCCAACAGTTTGTGTAAAACCTTTGGTAAAGGAAATTATTTCCAAACGGTTTTCATAAAATCGTTGGGAAATCATCACCTATGTCTTCCTTTACCAATGGTTTTATGAAACCTTTGGTAAAGGCCTCATATACCAACAGTTTTGATGCATTGTTGGAATAGGAGCATTGGGAAAACCCAGCTTTCCAGTAGTCATTTTAATTGAATTTTATAAGAAAATTTTACTATTTCAATATAATTTTCCTTTAGTTGATAAATATTTTTACCATATATTTTTTCCAAAAAAGGAATATACTTACATGATATGTGTAATTTCATCCAATAATCAATTTTAAGAATAATGTACTTTATTTCTCCAATGTGATGAGTATTCGAGAGGAAATTATTGTCCCTGAATAACAAAAATCAACATTTAATAGATCACAAGAAATAAAGTTATTTTCCTGAATTGAGGCATTAATTATATCTAAGATTGGTTACGACATGGTGTGATAATTCCATAATGTATGAATTATTGTGTTTAAAGTCTATCTTTTTTACTTTAACATTCCATTAGTTTTGGAAATCACAAACACACTATTAAAACACTATATCACAAAATTTATATTTCCCATGTTTTTTAGTTTGTTTTTGTAGAAAATATTATTTTATAACAAATGAAGAAATTTGTTCTAATATATAACCAATATTGAAATATATTATTATATCTGGTCCATCAGAATGCATTTGAGTATGATTAATCGAATCAAATTTTTTTTAGGCCAGTGGGTATACTTATGACTAGTCAATCGGAGTGAAAAAATTCATGATCATCAGAATGAAATTTGTACTGATACATCAGACTGACTGTTTTGTAGTTTTTTAGATTAAAAAAAAATAAGGAAGTCTATCGCAATATCCAAAGTTTATAATTTGAGTACATATATTTGTTTCTATTGGATGGAATATAGAAGAACATTTAATTAGTGTTAAACTAAATGACATCGTACATTAACAAATTTATTAGCTTTCAAGTTGAATATTTATATCATTATGAGATGACAAGTGCAAGTTGTTCGAGGACATTGAAACTAACCCTCAAATGTGAGAGTTTGAGGTTTTCTATAAATATTAGGTCATTCAAAGAGTTGGGATCTCATGAAATTAGCTACTGAAGTCATATATTGATTGATCTGGATGAACATATCATTCCATATTATTTTTAATTCATTAGAGAGTTGATGTTATATTGAATCCTTGTCAGGATTTTAAATTTGTTATGAACAATTTGTTTTGAATTTGTTGTCTAATCATGCTACTAGATTTTAATTGGGTATAAAATATTTTAAATCAGTTTTTTCTCTGATAAATTAAAATTTCATTACATCTATGTGAGTCAAATTTTGATTCAAAAATATTTTTATAACATTGTTTAATTTTTTGTTATAGATATTTTGTTATTTTTTCTATACACATTTATTTTTTTTATGTGATACAAAAATTAAGGATGTCTATGCAGGAAACAAAGATAAAAATCAACTAATTTTAAGGGGACCCAGAGGTCTACCCTCATTGAAGGTATATCCATTGAAGATCACACATAGACTCATTCAAGTGATCATAGTGAACACTTTGAGCATGTGGTCCAGTGTATAAGTATTGAGTAGTGCATGTGTATGGGGTGGGATTTAGTCACCCACATATCATGAAGGTAGAGTGTCCATGATCTTTGATTTTTTGTGGTCATTCTGCACTGCATCTTATATTGTATACCAATGTCACCAATGGTTTCAATTGAATACAAAAGACAATTTTCAACTAATATTGATTCTCAATACTCATTTCTCATCTGAATTTTTATCAGCCATTTCATCTCCCCTCCTATACCGTGGGATCTTTTTGAACTTCCATTTTCTATTTCATCTCCCTCATGACTTATTATTCCTCCTCTCATATCCATCAATAGAATATTGGATGATGATAACTTGTCTCGCACCTCCCTCTTTGCAGCAACATTTCTTCTTATTGTGTCTTTCGTATTCTGTTTTATCACCTTAATCTAAATTCATTTTATTTTTATTATATTTTGAGTAAATATTGGTTAAAATTATTATTATTTGGGATCCCTTGATTTAAAATAATACAGGTGTTCTTCATCATGATTATTCTTTCATTCAATTTTTGTTTCTTCATTTATTATTCTTCAATATTTTTTTCTGATCATTTTGTGATGGGTTTGTTTTTTTAGTTTGAAGGTTCATTTTTTATAAACTCTCCATTTTATATGATATTATATATTTTTCATGTTTCATAAATAGGGGGTTTTATTTTCATCTTGTCTGAGTTTTTTAACCTCTGTTTTTGTTGCTCTTGGAATCCCTGTTGGAAGTACCTAATAGTGAGTGATTAACTTGTCACCATTAGAATAAACCAATAGGTAGTAACTTTTAACCATCCGTAAAAAAAATGATGACTAACTTGTCACCATTTTTAAATAAAATGGTATGTAACTTTTCACCAATGGGAATTTACCAATAGTGAGTAAATTTACTCACTGATGCACCTTAACATTACGTAACTTTTCCCACCATTGAACAACAATGGTGTGTTATTTTTTTCAGGCATATTTTTTGTTTTCTTTTTATACAATAGACTTCATCATGATATTGTTTGAGATCCTATTTTTTTCAAATTATGCTTCTTCTTTTTATTGATTTATTTCTATTTTATAATTTTTATCCTAAGATTTTAATTCTATTTTTTTACGACATTTATTTGATTTTTTTTTCATCGGGACTATAGATGTATATTTTATTTAATTTATTTATGTTTTATCTTATTATTTTATGATTAATTTAGCAACATTTTTTTTTCTTTTATTCATCTGTAACTTCAATCTTATTTTTGAAAATATTTATAACAAGCCACTATTGGAGCCCAATGGTATGTAATTTACTCACTTTTGGACATCCAGCAGTATCTAATTTTTATTGTTATCATAGAGACATTTGGTTTAAAGATTCATGGGACTTATTTTATTTTTTAATTCATTTTTTTGTGTTAAAATGGAATGGTAGGTAATAATTTGTTTACCACTTTTGGCTATTTCTAATGGCGAGTAATATCTCACCACTCTATGTTTTCAAGGTGATTCATAACCCACTGTTAGTTAAATATTTGATTATAAAATTTTTAATTTGTTAATTTTATTTAACATTGTAAAATTGTATTACATTGTTAAATGTTCATTATTTTATGTTAAAACACAATTCAAACATTTTTTAAATATTTATTTAAGTACCCTTTTAGTGACATTTTCTTATGAAAAATGATTGGCACATGATGCTACGTTTTTCACAATATTCATCTAGAAGATCAATATATAGAAATATTTTATTATTTCAATATTTTTCAATTATAATTAGCATAAGAATTATTATTCTTAATATATTATATATTCCTTTTAATATTTCATGAATAAATGTTAGTCTAATTATTTCTTCATTATGGCATCAAATAAAATAAGGTAATGGTTATTTTATTATTAACCACTAAAAGTGTTATGAAGACATTAGACAAAACAAAACTCATATAGATCACTACTTTTATGTTTTTAGAGATTGGTTCATAGATAAAACGTATATAACAATATGGATGATTATTTCAATGGGGATGTGAAAATCTATTTCATACTTCTCACAAATTGATAAATAAACTTCTGCGTCTTTTGTTATTCTTATGTGATCACTGAAGATCTTCAATGACTCCATCTTCTTCTTCATATGTGATAAAAAACATGAGATGAAATGCATTTATACATCATCTTATTAAGCTATTATTTTATTTTATTATATTATTTCTTAATTTTAATACACCCATGTACAATTTTCTCTTATAGATTTTTGGTTTACACTTCTCCCACCCAAAAGAATTCATTCAGTTATTCCTCCCATCCAAAAGGTAGTTCGGTTTGTTCCTCCCAAAAAAAGGATTCCAGGTTTTGAATCATTTAAAAGATAGGGGATTCTGTTCATACAAGTATTCATGAGGAGTAGAGGGGATTGAAGTGAGGATTGGGATATTTCCTATCTAAACCTATTTAAAAAAATATTGTGTTAACTTTTTTATATCCACATAAAATTTTAACAGTGTTGTAGATCTGATAAATTGTAATTTTTAATAATAAATCAAGAAGGACTATTCACCCCAGTCTCTACTTCCATACAAAGGGACATAAAATTTTGTACTTAAGTGTGGTCCCTTTTTAAGGATTTGGTTTTAATAGTATTATTTTCTATTTTTAACTAAAAATTATCCTAGACATAAACTTATAAGGAAAAGATCAACAATCTTGTTATTTATAATCTAGATTTAAAGATTTTGAATCCTATCAGATAACCTCACTTAAATGTAAGTGACTATGTCTACATGAAATATATAATAAATAAATTTCTTAAAAATATAGGTCTCATTTATTGGGATATAATTTCAACGCCATATAATTTTACTAAAGTTGATTTAGAAGCTTTTACATGTTATGATTCATGAAAATGTGTTTTAAATTACAATGTTACAAATTACTTATATTTATCTCAACGTAGAAATTTTTATAGTCACATATTATCCTACAAAACTACTTCTGAAATTTGGGTGACTTTAAAATTATCTTATCAAGGAACTAAATATTTTTAGAGAACAGTGTTAGGTATATACCTAGTTGAGTTTCAAAATTTTTGGATAACTAATCTAGAAAGAATAAATGATATGTACAATAGATTCTCCAAAAAATACAACTGCATGGTTGCTCTCAGAGAGACCATGATGAATGAAGCTCTCATTTAAATATAACTTTGAGCTATACCCGATAGTTAGAATTCATAGAATTGTTTATATAAATTAAATTAATGGTTTTTATTAATATTATATGAATGATTTGATATGATCACTTCTTCAATATGAGTTGTAAATGAAGAATGAAAATGTTGTTGATCGTGATAAAATGAAAATTGATTCATTTAAATCAAATATAAATTTTATTACTATGATTTTAAATTCTGAGTAATATCAAATTGAGAAGGGTAAAATTGAAAATTTCACTAAAGCTATTTAGAAGTACCTGAAGGGAAAGAGAGGCTTTAAGAAGCCTCCTGGAAGATATTATAAAAAGGATAATAGAAAGGGTAGTAAAAGAGGTAAAACTAGTAAATATGATATTTTTTAATTAATATGTTATGATTATAGGGAAAAGTGGAATATAAAATCAGACACTCCAAAATTAAAAAAAAAATTAAGGAAAATAAAATAAATACAACAAGGAACAATGAATGGTATATCATGTTGGATGGATTTTACCAAAGAGTCATACTCAATTGATGTTGGTTTTGAAAATGAAAAGGAATATGAAAATCTATGATTGATGGATACAATTTTAAATGAAGTACACTCTAACTATAATTATAGTTTTTGATATAAATATAATATTGAAAATTAAGTTGAATAAATAATTACTCAAAGTGAAAAGTTTTGAAGTGACATATTAAGAATGGTTGAAATATATAGGGAACTGTAATGATGAATCAAGAATATTAAAAAGAAAATAAAAAATTGAATGATTCTGTTTTATGTAATATTGAAAAAGAAAAGGTTTTAGATTCTGAAAAGATCAAAGTTAAATACTAGAATATGAAAATAATATATTTATGGTAAAAAAATAATGAATATCAACACATAATATTTAAATTAGACTATGTTGATTTTTATTTTATTTAAAAGGAATATAAGATTCCTGAACAAGAAAATAAGAATCTTAAAAATTTTGGATCATGTTCAAATGTGAAAAAATATGATGAACTAGAAGTTATCCAGAAAGAGAATGAAAACCATAAAAAGTAAATTACTCGGATAAAGGAAACTATACCGGTATTTATTCTACGTCAAGAGAAATTATATAAAATAATGGCTATAAAAAAACCCAAATATGATAAAAAAATGGATGGTGATATATTACATAGGTTTCTAAGAAGTACAAAACAATTTTTTAATTGAATAACTGAGAATATTTCAAAATTTACCTACTTTAATTCTAATGTGAAATGAAATTATGAAAATGAATATTCTTTAAAGTATACTCGATCTTTTGGAATACATTGTCGATAATTTTATAATGACAACATATTCTAAAAAAATCTATGTTCTTGATCAATCCAATTTACATTGGTCAATTGTTTTACAAGGAAAAAAATAGTATGTTGGTGATGATAAACTTGAAAAATATTTCGATTTATGTGAGATCCCCACATCCATGTAAATATTAATAGATAATATCTTTGAGTATGTTATAGACATGGTTTGTACCATACAGAATGATTGTGATGAAGGAATTTGGGGAAACAATCTTTTAGTACATTCGTAATATCATTGGTAACATATTTTTATTTCTCGTTTACTTTTTCAAATTTCATAAAATTTTGGATTTTGGATTTTTATTTTTTTAGAAAAACATATAATATAATTAATAAGATGCATTTTTTGTTTATATTAGTTTAGTTTTGCATAGTTTACCATTTTACACTTACGGAACATAACTATTAATTTATTTTGTTGAAAAAAATTGATATAATATAATATGTCAAATAATAAAATAATATAAAAAATTTAAAAAAAATGTTGTTTTGGTGTAATAATTATTTATTAGGTTGGAGAATTTTAACTATTCACACCCAATTTTTTTTTATTTTTTTCATTGATTTATATTTCATTTAATATCTATTTATTTTTGTAATTATTTTAGATAACTATAAGAAATGTGTATTAAAATGTGTTAAGTTTATTTTAGTTACCTTTTTTGTTTGATAATTTTTCATTTTTTATTGACATTAGTATGTAACAATTGAATTTGTATATTTGTTACTAATTTTTTGTTCCTTTGATTTTTAGGATAATGAATTATTAATCAATTAATACACCACATAGTTCTAGAGATGATCATACTCATACCTCTATAGAGGAATGTACATATTCTCCTATTGATGAGCCATATCATTTTTTACAAGAGATTTATACTTACATGAGGCCACCGTATATTTTTTCGGTTGGTAAACATGGAAGTACACATTTATGAAAATTATCATTTGACCATAGGAAATACCAATAGATATTGATAGAATTTGACAATGATTATATTCCAAGAGGTCCAAATAAAAAGAAATACATTTATTGTAGTACATGCCAAAATATAATTTTGTATTTCGATTGATGATTTGAGAAGTGTTAAAAAATTGAAAATATCCCACTTCTTGGAGACCGTTTTTGTACGTTCATTTATTATTATATAAATTATCTTAATGTTTATAATAATATATGTTTTTCCCCCTATGTATCATATGATACATGATATACCTAATACTGGAGGTATCAGGAAGAAATGTTTATAAATGGTTTCTATGAGATATAGATATTTTATATCAACCCTCATATTAGATTTCATTTTGGGAATAGGTAATATCATAATCTATGTGATATATATCCATTTATAGATGAAGATACCTGGATGCAATTTTTGGAATTTAGATGATGAGAATCATTTTTACTAAGTGAGATGTTACCTTATAGAAGTATTTTGTATTAATGTGTTAGTAATGATATCTTTATTATTAATTTACAACAATCGATGATATCACATCAAGAGAACCAATATAGAAATGTAGAACCCCATAGGTTATATTGGTGAGGGTATATATTATTGGAAGAACAAATGATGGCTGAAAATTATCAAAAACTGAGAGTTGAGTCTTCAGTCTCTATAGAGGTAGACCCTCCTTCCCCCTACAGGACCAGAAAAATGGAAGAGGGCATAGATGAGAAAAAAAAAAGAAAATATCTTACGGAAGAGCCAAGTGTTTTATCTAAGAGGATTGTAAGATGTTTATTTTATTTATTTATCTGAGTTTATTAAATTATTTATATATAGTGATTCATTGGATATTTTTTCAAATAAGTCATACAATATTCTATTAGGGAGTCGAGTATGCTTGGGGTTTTTATAGTTAATGTAATGAAGGATATTTTCTCTAAAACATTGGTAAATCCTGAATACCTAGATCATGTAAGAGGATAACGAGACGGTGTATTGTTGAAGAAAATATTTCCACATTATGAATATTCATCAATGAAAGATGTTTATAAAAAAATTGAATCTTTGGATGTTAAAGTTCAGGATATTCTGGTGATGACGGGGGATAGGATCCAAGCATCGGTACAGTCAACATTTTTAGACCTGTAATCAATGATTCATACTATTATTCCTACTCCAACTCTTCTAGCAGCCCCCAATACTCTTCCACCACATATAGACCCCACTCCTTCTAATCCTACTCTGACACCCCCTCCTCCACAGCTTCTCAACTATTGTGAATTATATTTTGATGATCCCCAACATTATATTGTTTCATATGGGATGATATTTTATATTGAAGATAAAATTCATCATAAACATATAGAGATTGAGAATCATAGGTTCATTATTCATGATGATATATATATCATCATGAGAAATATTACCTACATATGAGGTGAGTATAGTTGGAAAACATATTAGCCACTTTTTGGTTTTCCCACCAAGAATTGTTTGACATATTACCATAGATATATGTGAATATTTTATTTTTTATTTAATTTTGATATAATTTTTTTTAACATTTTAATATTTTAATAATTATATATTTTTTACAAGACATATTTAAAGGTAAATTAATATTGTAAAAAAATTAAAAAAATACAAGGTTTTATGACTTCAGTTACAAATTTTAGTTGTTTTGATATATTGTCAAAATATTCAATTTTGTTGTTAAAAGATTAGGATATTTCATTTGAAGATGCAATTTGTGGGTTTGAAATGATTGTTTGACTTTCAAAAAATGATATCATGGAGCTTATAACTGGGTATTATTTCGGAATCAGCTCGAGGAATGTTTTTCCCATGTAATTATTAACATAAATATTTTTATATGTTTAATTTATGGAAGATATATAATTATGTTTGTTTTGTATTAGGTATCGTTATAAAATTTTTAAGGATAATGAAAATACATATGTATACTGGTTTATAGACCCATAGTTTATTTCACATATAGATGTGACAATTACTGAAGTGTAAATAATAGTTTATATTACTGAAATATTTAAAAATAATTCAATTATAACATTCTAGAGGGTTCCTTATCATTGAGAGTATGAAACATATATATAAAAAAGTGTTTTATATCTCTTAAAATAATACCCACTGAAATTAAATTTCCTTCTATATAAGTGGCCATTAAATTTTATGTAATTTCTAACAGATAATGTACTTTACTGGCTATGTTATATCCATGGTGAAGGGAAATAATTTTTTTTGAATTTATAGGACACTTATGATTGAATTTTTCTAACACTTTTTTATATTATAATGAATTTTATATTTATCTCATTCATATTATTTTTAGTCAAGTGTGGAATTTATTTTGAGAGACCACAAGAAATAAAAGAACCAATACTAAATATGTTAAGGAAAAGGTGAATTTTCATTTACAAATATAAACTTTTGATATATTAACTAATAATGTTATTTTGATAAGAAAAAATATTTTAAATAGTATTTTCATATACAAGAAGGAATAATGTAATATAGATATATTGTTTGGAGGAATTTATATTAAATAATTTCAACTAGGAAAGTTATGAAGTTCAAGTTGGTTGGGATTATTTATAAACTTTTCCTTAATATTTCATTCATTTTAATCAAAAAACATGTTAAATGATTTGTTTTTAATTTGAAGAGTTTTTATAACCCTTATCTTTATATTTCACAAGATTTAAGACACTTACAAATTGAATGGAAATATAATATTATAAGTGTGATCTTATTTTAGCTTATTCGTACTATATATTTTAATCATTAAAGTCATAATTATATGTTTGTTTTGCTAGTTGTTCTTCTAAAATTTGTACTTTATTTCTATAACTACCCAAAGTTTTATCAATGGAATTCCCTTCTTATAATAATTCCTTATAGTATAATCCAATTAGGTGAACAATGACATATTATGATACTAAATACTATGTGACCATTAAACATAATTTCTCCACTTTTATGTTTTTAATTTTGAAAATCTGACATACACGGTTGTGATTGGTAAGATTCATGGAGTCTGATAGGAAAAACATAATTTTTTGTGAATAGTTTCATAGGTTTAGGAATAGTAACCTACCCTTATGAATAGTAATATGACCTTTATGAATAGTAAATATTCTAAAATAATATTAACATTAACCATGAATAATTAAATAAAATTTAGGTATCTTATAAGTGAAAATTTGACCATAGTAAAAGTATTGGTATTTTTGTAACTCCTAAATAATTAATTATGGTAAATAATAAATTTCAAATAAAATTTGTTTTTAAAAAATTTGTTTTTAAAATTAATATTCTTATGTCTTCATGTTTTACGATAATTTTATAAGACGTCACGTAATTTTTGAAAGCATTATAAAATCAGTTTTAATTTTAAAAACTGCATTTTCCATGTAAATTACATTTTAAATAAAAATTAAATTAATCTTATTTTGAAAATTATTTTGGAAAATATAATTAATGATTGGATTCTACACATCAAAAAAATTTGGGGTGAATTTTTGTGAATTTTTTCTTAAATACTGCAATTTTTGTTGAATAGTGAAATAACATAATTTACAAAATAAGCTAAATAAGCTAATTATATAGCCATGCATGATGTTATGATGATGTAAGACCATATTGTTTTGGGTTAATATGATAAAACTAATATTATTTGTCATAGAAGACTCACTATTCCTTGCCTTTTGGGAAATAATAAACTAATCAATTTTATATTTAGAAATCTCATCTCCCATCCACTATAAATACCACCCTTCGTAGACTCATTTCCTCACACCTATCAATCTTTGAGAAATGTCTAAAATCTGCCCAAGAATATTCCCTAGACCCTCCCCTACATCCAAGAGCTTATAGTCTCATTAAAAGATAAAGCCTAGGTCCCTTAATAAGGATCTCATGGGGAGGATTCAAGAGGTAATTTTTCTCCCTCTTTCCTTTAATTTCCATTCAATTTATTATTCGTTTCTTACACTCTCCCCACATATCTTCGTCCAAATGGAATGGTAACTCCATTATAATATATATAATGTAATGTTATCATACTAATGGAATATTATATCATCAAAATCCCTTCACTTATTTCTTTTATTTTATAAAAGAAAACGTTGTTTGTGGGGTGT
Organism: Viscum album; assembly: GCA_963277665.1. NCBI lineage: Eukaryota > Viridiplantae > Streptophyta > Magnoliopsida > Santalales > Viscaceae > Viscum > Viscum album. The sequence goes on from OY728131.1 coordinate 920,704,316, forward strand.
TAAAATATCACCTTCAAGGAAGGCATATTTCCTTTTTCTATTTCTACCATCACATCTGGTCATGAAACTATTTTTATGGTTGAAACATAATATTTTATATTTTTTAAGTACTATTTAATGTTCTATAACTAAATTATTTACATATTACTAAATTATTAAACAAAACAAGTTTGTTGTGGTCAAAAAACAGCCTAAATTAACCCAAACAATCATAATTTAATTGTTATCTAATGATTCATCAACCTGACATATTATATAATTAATTAAAAGATAATTTATCTTTTTTAATATCATTAATAACATATAAGATATGTTCTGGGTGTTTATCCCTATTCTACATTAACTTCTATTTATAAATACACGTAAACCGCTCAAGTAAACCATAAAAACAAACTTTTCCAATCAATGTTTTTAAAATCTATAACTCATCCAAAGGACCATAAAATAACTTAATGAAAAAATAATGAACTATATTCATGTACACAAGGTTCTATATTTGTTAATTAATGAATCTAATGTGAATATATAGGACATGAAAATGAAGAAAGTGTTTGGATACAAGGTAAGGGGAAAATCTCGAACCCAACATTGTTTCTTTGGATTCTCCCTATTTCACTCTATTTTTTGTGTGATCACTCCATAAAAAAGATTTTTTCATAATTATCTTACCTATTTTGGAATAGTAATGTTTTCAACTAAATTTTATGTCAATTGTTTTTTAAAAGAACTCTTCTTCCGAAGACACACCTTTTACTTCTCACTCAAGGTTGATGGTTATGGTATTAAATATGTTATTTCCATTTAATTTTGGGAATAAAATGTTTGTTATAGTGTTATAATGAGATGATAACCATTACATTACATGGTTTAGTTATGTTCATTTTTTATATATGTTCATTTTGGCATGCATGATAAATGATAATGTTATGATGTGATGGGTGCGCCCAGAATTATATAGCACAATATGAATGTTTCAATGTGACTGGTGCACCTAGAATTATACAGTTCTCTAATGAATTAGGTAAAGTTTTGAATCTCATAAGTTAATTTAAAATTATGTGTGAACATGATTCTAGCTTTTTTAACAAGTATGTGTGGTAGTTAACCACAAAGACATGCTGTTTCATTTATATGCATTTCCACATTTCAAGTCTCTTATTAATGCTTCGTATCATGTTCATAATCCTTTGCCTATGTTATGGTTATCTTAACCCATTGCTATATTATTATTATCTATCCTCTTAATGGAATTTTATCTCAAACCTTTTGATGTATATCCTCCAGAGATTACATGTACTAAGCAGAGGTCAAGTGAAAATAAGAAGCCAAAAAAGAAGGAATTAAATAAATGTTTATTCTTGATGTTGTAATTTTTATGTATGGTCCTAGTTTTACCAAGATATCAAACCATTTTATCCTCTAAGTGTAATACTATTATTTTTTTATCTTTAAAATGATGTAATAGTAATGTATGAAAAGGCTGGGTCGCTATAATTTCTATTTGGTTTTTGTTGTTTTTTTCTTGTTTCCCCTTATTTTATATTGTAAAGTGGATTAATGAAAACGAAATTGTTACAAATATATTTTGTTTCACCTATATTATATGATAATCAACATGAAAACCCAATCTTAATGGGTTTTCTCATTAGTTATCTATTAACCGACATGAAAAATCAATCGTAATGGGTTTTTCACATCGGCTATAAGATAACCAATGTGAAAACTCAATACAATAATCCCTTTATAATGTTGGTTTTTTAATAGATGTTGAAAAAATATTTGAAACATTCCCTCAATAAATCCATATACTAACCATCTTTAAAAATAATATCAAAAACAATTTTCTGCAGTAGTAACATTTTCCAAACACGGTATCACTAACTTTATCTTTCCCCAGAGTTTATATATTTTTTTTTAAAAATTATTTTATATAAAATTAAGAAATAATTATTATATATAAAAAATATAGAATTCTATTATTCATTCTGATCCATCGGACTAAAGGTGTGACCGATTCGTCGGAAAAACTTTTTTCTGACTAGTGGTTATACTTATGTCTTGTCTATCATACTGATATAAGTAAAGATCATCAGAATGAAATTGTTACTGATACATTAGACCGATCCTTATTGAATTTATAAGATTGATAATCAATATATAAGTCTATCAGAATATCAAAATTTTATAAGCAGAGTATATATATTTGTTTCTACCTAATTGAATACAGAAGATCCTCATAATGGTGCTAAACTAAATGTCTTCAGACATTCAGTTATTTCGTAGATATCATGTTGAATATCTAGATCATTATGTGATTTGAAGTGCCAGATTTATGAGTCCATTGTATCTAACTCCACAATATATGCGTTGGAGGTTCTATGATAAATCCTAGGACATTTGGAGAGATAGAAGCTGAGGAAATTCGGAACTCAACTTATCTAAATATTTCCTTGTGTGAAAATCTTATTTCATATTATTTTTAATTATATAGATATTTGAAGTTATAAGTAATTTTTTTCATGATTTTAAATTCATTAAGCACAATTTATTTTTTATCCATTGTCCAATCATGGAATATATCGGTGGATTTTGGTTATAGGAAGAAATAAAATATGATCCATCATATCAAGGGCTTCTTGAGCTAAGAAGATAGAGACTGATCATCATATCAATGGATTTCTTGGTTAAGAAAGAAAATGTTTAAACTGATCATCATATCATGGGATTCTAGGGGATTGGAAGATATAGTCATACCAATCATCGTATTAATGGATTTTCTTTTAAGGAATGATATACCTTACATAAGTTATAAAACCATGGAAACTTTTAGTTGGGGTTTCTGACTACCTTACCTCTTAAGTTCAAGGATTGAAATATTTTATTTATCTTGTTAGACATTATTACTATTATATTATTTTTATTTTAATTATTTTTATATGTAAACACTTTCTAATGTACATATACATTAGAAAAAATGTCTTTACTTGTCTTTTTAATATTTTCTATTAGGCTTATTGTGATACAAATAAACTATAATATAATTACATAGTTACTAGATCCAATTATGACACTATGACAATTGGATGATACTTCTATCCAATATATTTACATAAATATGTTTTGTGTTTGGTTTTCATTTATGTTTTCAAACTAAAATTCCCCCCTCTTATAGCCATCATAAAATCTTAGGATCCAATATAAACCTTCATATGAAGTAATACAATATTAATATCCAAATCCATAATAAAAAACTCTATGTTTCAACTAAATAAATAATCATATATTTTGAATTACATCAATAACCTCCATATTAATGAATGTTTTATCCTTAAATGTTATCTCATACCCTTTAACTTATATATTCAAAACTTGGCTTCATTCTGCCCAAATAATCTTTCATGTTAAATTACTTATTAATATTAAGGGTTACATGTTCCTCAAACAAATGAAAAATATCCCATATCTCATTCATTAACATGATAAATTATTTTATTATCATGTTACAAAGTGATATTCAATAAAATAGCTTGAAAAAACTTTAAATACTGACTTGCAAGGTAATCCTTAGCATGCCCATAAATATGTTCATGAATATTTTATTCTTAATTAATCATTTTTCAACCATCATAAGTATTTATAACCCACCCATAGATGACCATAATTTATTATCATCAAATCATATACTATCCCAAAGTGTTTTAAAAACCTTAAAAATTATTCGTACTAAAACATTTGAAATCATATTCAAACCCCATCACCTAAATCATTAAAAATAGGGTGTTCTTTCCTTCAAACATACAATCAAATTTAAATATGTAACCCATTTATGGAATAATAAAATATATGTTAACCTCACATGAAAAAATTTATGCTTTAAAAATAATCAAAATCCTTTTTAAATAAATATACCCACAACTGTTGAATATTTTCCATAAATACAAAAACACGATAAACATCATCAAAGGCACCCTAAATAATCAAATAACAAACCAATTTTATAGTTACCCATTATATTTTTTTCCATCATTTATTTACCCAAAAAAAACTTTATTATATAAATATTATAAACCAGTAATGGTTTATCTTTTCCATTAATCACGTGTTCTCCAAAAAATAACACCTTACCACTATATCACTTTTCCTGGTTATTAGTAAAATTAAAAATATGTTTTCAAATCCTAAAATAAAAACTAAATATATGTTTAATTAATTTTATAATAATAATAATAATATTAGACAACATATAAAATATAATTCTTGAATAGAAATATACAAACACTTAAATCTTAAAACATAATTTATAAATCATCAACTATGCTTCATTATTTAATTCACCAATACTTATTTCTTAGAATATGAAACATTAATCCAATCTTATGATTCATGAACCTAAATTTAATCATTCATCATATATTTAACATAAGTAATGCTATTCAAAAACACATTGCATTCCCAAATCATTCATAGTAACTTTATCATCATTGGTAAAAACAATTATGCATACAACCTTCCCTATTCAACTCACAAGCATCCACCCAAAGACATTGATTTTCATAATTCCCATACATTCTATTTTTAAAAATTTAGAGTGTTGAAGTTAATTAAGGGAGACCATTTATCTCATAAATCACATTTTCTAGTCTATTCTACATTATTAATTATGTGGTAATAATTTTGTAAATATCACCCTTTTATTTTTTGGCATTATGTATAGAAATAGTGGAAAATTTATCACATCTGTAAAAGGTTAGTATATAATTAATTTTAAAAATATTATGATAAAGAATTAAAAATAAACACAACACATGGCTTTATTTATTTTTATTCGAGAAATTGGTCTATATCCATCTAAATTTTAAATTTATGAAATTTTGGTAGAATTTGACCTTGGTAATGACATATATATTATTTTAAGTAAACAAAATTACAAAATATCACTCTCTTGATATTAATTTCTTTTATAATTTAACATTTGGTTATGAATATATTTTAAATTAATACTAAATTTTATGTTTAAAATGATTTTTTTATTTTTAATTTAGTAATTTATTTTTAATTATTAGTAATAAGGTAATTATTATAAATTCTTACACAACACCGACACAACATTAGTTCACATAATAGAAATGTAAAATAAATAATTTTAAAAATATGAAAATAACTTAAATATTGATGAATTATAGTATTACAAGAATTTTAAATAAAAATATAACATATTATTGATGTGTTAACGGATTGTATTCATATTAAATCATTTCCATGATGTCTTTAAATTCAAATTAAATGAATAGTTTGAAAAATTAAAATAATGATATTTTATGAAAATAATATTTAATTAATATATTTAAAAACAATAAAAATATTTAACTAGGACATAGTGGATAATATATTGTATACAATTTCATCCATTGGCCATTAATTATCCTATTTTCAACTTATATGTTAAATTGTAAACCTTTAATATTGAAAAATCCATTACTGTGGTTATTCTGAAAATTGGTTTTATAAGTGGTTAGGAGAATTGATAAGGTTTAGAATACCACATATACCATTAAAAATTTTATTGGTTGAGTGAATTTAATCCATATACAATATTATTTTATCAATTAATCCCACATGGTTACAACATCACCTGATAATGAATTAAATATATTTAAACCATTTTATTAACACTAGATGTGTCCTTTCCCTCACTTATAATAGGACACCCCATATTTATTTATTCTAATTCACCTTGAGAATTCTATCTCCATCAGCCCTTACCAAATTTTCTTATAAAATTAGCAATCCCTGAATTATATGTGTTGGTATTTATAAATGTAAAATTAAATTTTTCTTAAGATATCTATTGGAGGTATTCGAAAGATGATTTAAAATTCTTACCCAGCCTCTTTCAATATATACATTATTCCACCACATATAAGTCCATGGTATTAATCATAAAATAAAAATGTGAGTATCATACATAAAATTGGTTGTTTTATGATTATGGAACCATAATTATCTACCCTCTATTCCATCAAATGGGAAGTGAATGTATTGATCGTGTGTGCATATGGACTACCACCTCCACATAGTGGTAAAATACATTTTCCATTAACATAAATCAAAGATGGATTATAGGATAGTTTTAGTTTTTCAATAATATATTTAATTAATATTTATAATTCAATAATTATAATTTCAAATATACCTTCTTACCTACCAATCTATTTGTAAATGATAATGTCTTTCATGCATACGAGTAGACTATGCCCACCATGAAGCAATGTGATTAATTTTTCATTTAAGCATTAAAAAATGATAATAAGGATTGAATATTAGATATAATTAGTATAGTAATTATTCTTTAAATTTGAAATTATTATTTACCATTATTTAATTCCATATTTCAAAAAGTAAAAACATTGTTTATCCACACTAAAGACATCTCATCTCCATGAACTATTCAATTTATTTTTCTAAATCTACAATTAAATTATAATTTTATATATTAATTTAAATAATTTATATTAAATTCATATCATTAATAATGTTCTAATGATGATTTAAAAATTATTAATAGACATGTATGAAAACTATTGAAGTCAAAATTCCTTGCCAAACAAAACAATTTATTCTCTGAAACAAAAATTTCAATAAGTAAATATTAAATAATTGTTATTAAAATGACTTAATTGGAACATATATAATAAAATAATATTTAAATATTTAGTTACATGTGTATAATAAATTTAATTTTTTTGGTACTAGAGATTAGTGAACTCTTAAATCCTATCAAACATGAGGTCAAGGATTTTCACTTTAATCATTATTCAATTAGAATTCCTTATTAATAAGTTTCAACTGATTGGAAATGTACGAAAATTGTTTAGTAATACCATTTTTTCCCTATAATCTGTTCATTCATAATGTTTTCATGTAATATAAACATTATCATCAATTTCATACTTAAAATGATTGAGAAAATGTATTTATGAAAAGAAAATTTTATTTCTCTCTTCTATTGAAGATAAATTTTCTCCCAAATCAATATTAAAAAAATAATTATTTTTATATTTTGCAATTATTTTTAGAAATTATTTTTCCCTTTATTAATTCTTTTAAAATGGTTTAAAATGAATCCGCTTGTCATTTTCTAAATGAGGTAAACTTTACTTTTTAGTGATAATGTGAATGAAATATTTATTTTTCTATATGTATCATGAATATAATTTACCACCATCAAATGCACTCAATTATTTCATTCATACATTACATGAGTCAAATGTTACTTTTATAAGAAAAATCCTAATATTATATGAATATTTGGTCTTAAAAAGTATTTTCTAAAGGGGTAATTGTATGTTTCTCAATATTGTTTTAATAATATTTTTATGATATTTCTATTCATACAAGAAAATAATACTTTATGTTAAATATGATACACATAATATATTTTGTAATAATACAATCTGTATTCTCTATCTAAAATATTATTAATAAATTTTACAAGGGACTGTATAGACATTATGTATGTTAGTTCATCCAATATGTTCAGTGATTTATTTTTAAGGTATGTTGATTCTGTTGTATTTATTAATTATATTAATAATGAAATGGTCTAATTAATTTATTAGTAGGGAATATAATTAAGTATCCCCTTTATGCATCGGTATGTCTCATAATAAAGAATAAGTTGGTTATTTGGACAATTCCTTAATAAAATATGTAATATTTATTCAGGTGATGCACAGATGATAAGTTTCTGATGTCCCGTATTATTTATTCCATTACTATGAAAATATTTATTGATATATATATATATATGTGTGTGATTATTTGAATATAAAATTCCTCCATGTATATGTTTCATGCTTATGGGAATATTTATAAGTAATTTTTGTATCATCATTTAATCCTTATTTATTATTAATACATTATTATATGACATCTTCCACTATGTGTATTCCATTACTGAGCATATTTTCTCACCATATTCTTATGTTTAGAGTCACCAAGATTCCTAGAAGTGTAATTTTATTTATATATATTTTTTTCAAATGGAACATTGATGTTCAAAATTTAAATAATTTTTTTATTTTGTGATTTAAAATATAATGTTATATTCATTCAGGTATCTAGTTTACCAATACTATTATACTACATGGTCCTTTGGGATGTGATTTCATATAAAAAATTCCAATTTAATTATGTAACCACATGCGTTGGGTTTCTAGGGATTGGTTTAATATCTGTATTACCAGACAACGTTTATTAAAAACCTTGGGAACTATATTTATGAAAAGATATATTTGGAAAGATCACCCTTTGTCAGACATTGAAGATATGACTAATTATAGGATAATATGATAAAATATTTTGGTAAGGTAGATATTACGATGTTTTCCAAGATAAATAAACTTGTTTGGAAATAATAATTGGATGTGGTTTTGGAACAATTGAATTTATTTTTAATACTTATAGGTTCAGGGCACAACGGAAGCAAATGATGGGTTGTGCCCAACATTTATATTTTGTCATGATCAATGATCAATTCGAGGTCTACAAGATGATTAATGTTCTGATAAATAGAATTTCATAAAATAAAATATAAAATGGAAATTATGTTTGAACTAGAGGTAGAATCGTCACATATTATATAAAATTAATTTAATTAATTAAATAATTGCCTTGTAGGAATTCTTTTATTGATGGATATGACAGTAGATCTATGTTTCACCATCATTTTGTAGTTAGAATCTAGATAAGATTCATTCTAGCGGCGATTTACATGTTTTCCAAAAATCTCCAAATGTCGCCATAGGTATGTTCTAGCGCTATCATATAAGATCCTATCGCTTACACCGCCCTCCTTTGGTCACAATGAGAACCAATTTTAAATCATTCTCCTTAATCTCTCTTGACTTGTGTTTGGATGGTGTAGGAATATCTCTCTCCATTCTTGGGAGATTTCCTAGATAAGGGATCTCTACAGGGCTTGAGAGGTTTCTCTAAATTCATTATGCACAACAAAATAAATGAATTGAATCTATTATAAAATAATAAAATTGGGTTTATATATCACTAGGTTTAGAAATAGATAAATTTCACAAGTTCCCCTTACTATTTATTTAAACCCTTATGGAACCCAATATCTATAATAATAATAATATTATTATCCTCATCAAATTTTCTTAACTTTTGAATTAGATTAAATTTTATTTAATAAAATATTAGTTAATATATATTAATTCTCACATGAATACTAAACTCAGTTTATCCTTCCTCTATAATATTTTACATTCCTTGAATAATGAAAATTTATTTATTAAATAAAGATTACATAATTATTCTCCAATGAATAAATAATTATTATATTAACTAAATATAAAATAAATATTTATTAAATATTTCACTCACATTCTCTATCATGGTTATTCTTCTTATTACAACTTCTCTCATCTGATAAAAATACCTCAAGTGGTTATACTTCTGGAGTATATAATTTCTCAGTTGCTGTGACCTTTTAACTTTTTCTATATCCACCACTAAATTATTATTACAATACATTGTGATAGGGTATTGATTATTAGGTTGCGCATCAAGGACCTATTTTTTTCATCGAAATGGCTTCCATGGCTGCATCAAAATCTACTATATACTCAAAATCAGTTATAGAATATGTAAAAACTAGAGGATTTGAACTCTTATATATCAAAATTCCTTCTCTGAGACAAAAAAACAAATCATGAATGTTACTTTAGAACATATTGATCTGTCTAAAAACTAGCATTTCAACAACCCCTGATGACCAGATCCCAGTCTCCTCTGTATATCAAGAACATATCCTCATTTAATCTTAGTTACTTAAGGATATCCTTAATAGAAGACCAATATTATTCTCCCAGATCTTCTTGATATCTACCTACCATGCTTAATTCATTAACACTATAAAGTATATTATATAACATGGAATACATGATTGATCCTATCACTGAAGTGTATGGGTTATTAATCATTCTATCTATCTCTTATTTTTTTAAGGAAACATTTTCTTATAAATATGTAAAGCAAGTGACACTGGAACCAATACCCTATTGGATTATTCCATAAAAAAGCTCTTTAGTATTTGTTCAATAAATGTACTTCTACTTAGTCAAATATTCCTCTTGGATCTATCATGAATGATCATTATCACTATAATATATGCTACTTATACTAAAAATTTCATGGAGAAAAACTTGTTTAACCTGTCCTTAACTGACTGTAGGACTAATATGATATTTATAATTAGTATTATGTCATCAACATATAATTCTTGGAGAATGAATTCATTTCCACCAATCCTCTTGTAAACACATTGATTACTTTAATTTCTAATGAAACCTAATTATTTAATGGATTTATAAAATCGAATGTTCCAAGACCCGTATGCTTGCGTTAATCCATAAATGGATCTCTACAATTTGAAAATCTTCTTCGTATTCCCTAGAGTCACAAAACCATTGTGATGTTTCATATATACACCTTCTGAAAGGTTCCAATTATGTAATAAAGTTTTAACATCCAACTGTCAAATCTCATAGTCATGATATGTTACAATAGAAATTGTAATTCTAATGGATTTAAATAAGGAAACTATTCAAAATGTTTCATTATAGAAAATTACATAATATTGTTTAATACCTTTACCCACTATACTTTCTTTGTTGGTATTTACTTTACTGTCCACCTCCAATTTTCTCTTAAATACCCATATTAACCCAATAGGATTTACATCAACTAGCACATCGACCAGAACCAAAACTCAGTTTTGATGCATGGAATCCATTTCAGAATTCATTATTTCTTTCCAACTTATACATTTTTAGCTTTTTACTACCTATTTTATTGGGAGAGGTTCATCATTTTCACCCCATAATGAATCCACATATTTGGTAACAAGAAAATCATATCATTCTTGTTCTTTTACCTATCTTGTTATCCTACGCAGTACTTATATTTATGTAAATACTTCTTCCATGGGGGACATTATATCTTGTACCTATAAAAAACTATTTCATATCATGAGAATAAACTTCATTTATGTCAATCTTCCTCCCACTATCCTTATTGGGGATTTGATCCCTCTCAAGAAATACAGAATATCTGGAGATGGACTTTTTCTGAGTGGTTGTGCAGTTATTATCCCTTTGTTTCTTTTGGATACCCTATAATGATACACCTTTTTCCCTGAGGTGTGAGTTTTTTATGATAATTCCTTAAAAATGACTCGCAAACCCATACACAAGTATGTTACAAAACTAGTTTCTTTACACTCTATAACTCGAAGGGATTTTTATTTTCCACCTTAGTTGGTACACGGTTTAATTTATATGCCACCATTTTTTATTCATATAGCTAAAAGGATAATTGAAGATCTGTATAACACATCATCAACCATAACATGTATAATAAGGTATAATTAAACCATTCACTAACACCATTTCGCTATGGTGGGTAAAGTGTATTCAGTTGAATAAGAGTCTCGATCTCCCATATAATGTTTATAAACTCTTATTTTAAGATATTCACCACTTCATTCTAATCGAAGCTTAATTGTATTATTTCTATTTTGGTTCTCTACTTCATTCATAAATTCCATGAATTTCTCAAAGGGCTCGGAGTTATACCTCAATAAGCAGACATATCCATATCTACTCGAGTCATTAGTAAAAGTTAGGGTGTAAGAATATCTACCTATATATTAAACTAGAAATTGTCCACATGCAACATTATGTTACAATCCTATATGTTGTATGTTCGTTTCACCCTATCCACCAAATTGTGGTTTGGTAATTTTTTATTATAAAAAATCAAGACATCTTTCAACTTGTTTTATCTTAGAGGATTCTAAATTACCATCTTGATAGCGGTTTTTCAAATGATTCTTATTTACATGAATAATATAGTTATACCAAAGTGGGATATTATATAAGTTGTGTGAACTTGATTTGATATCCATTTAAAATACATGGTTTTCATAATATAATATATAAATTCCATTATTTAAATGTTCCATACCATAACATACATTGTAATTATAGAATAATCAACTTTTATTTCCAAACATGAAAATAAACTCATCGGCATCTAGGCATGATACATAAATTATGTTCTTTGTAATAGTGGTTACATAATCACAATCCTTTAATACCAAAATTGGTCTGATTGACAATGAAAGGTTGTAGCCACCAATTTCTAAAGCATCCATTCATTCACTATTATCGTCTCTCATATCCACCTCTCCCCTCACAACATTTTAGGATTTACATGGTTCCTGTATTTGGATATAAATTCAAGCACCATAAGTTGTATCTAATACCAAATGTGTAGATATTGAATGATTAAACATGATAACAAGTTCACCTTTAGCTTCCCCTTGCTTATGGGTGCAGTTCCTCTTCCAATATCCTGGATTTCCACATGATAAACATACTACAAATTTTCATTTTCCCTCCCTCTTTATCTTGTTCTTCTTGGAAGGATGGTGCTTGGGAGATTTAGGCTTTTATGAATCTTGGGAACCATTTCATTATTCTTCCTTTCCATATTAACCATAAGGATTGTGGTCTTATCATTCCCCATGCCCTTATCCACTAGGTGAATCAATGTAATATGTTCTAAAAAAATCCTATCATTATTTCTCATATTGTAATTTACAATAAAATGAGTGAGGTTTTTGGGTAGTGAGGAAATTATGAGTTCTGTACATAACTCAATTGGGAATTTACTCCCTAAGATATATAACCAATCACAATTTCCAATAATATTGACTACACGAGGCCTAGATAACACAGCCTCTCCAAGAATAGTTGTAAACAAATCATTAATGATATCATACCTCTCTTATCTCGCCTTCTTTTGGAAGATATCCCGAAAGTGAGACATCATTATATATGCATCCAGGTCCTTACGTTTCTTCAAAATCTCATTGTTCATGGATGATAGCATGAATCCTTTAGCATATCTGGAATCATCCAAATGATTCTTATAAATTTTTAACTCTTCATCACTATACTCATTTCCAGGCACATTATGAATAGTTTCCTCCAACACATATAATTTATTTTCATGGAGTTGGATAACATGTGGGATCATTCTCCCCTCTTATAAATTTTTAACAGTGAGAAGGTTTTCCTTGTCTTGTATAGATCACAATGATATGTTTGATGTCATTTTATTTCCCTTTATACAAATATGATAAGGATAATTTTATTACATTATATAATAAAATTTATAAAAATAAATATAATATAATATTTTTTCATCTTCCACTATTTTATTGAAATCCAATAGTCCACACCATTGGAATCAAAATATAATTTTTATTGGATATGCTAGTGGGAAGGAACAAAATTACCTCACATTTACCACAACATTTGTCAGCCAGGAAACTTGAATTGTTTTAGATAGGCATACCAAATTACAACTACATTAACACATAGTTCCTTGATTTTTTTAGTGGACTTCCCTATACTAAAATCCATAAATTGGATTTCCCCAACCTGTTCCTCCCAGTTACACCATGTCCTTCTTTGGTAGTCAACCCTTGAGGAAAACTCAGTTACGTAATCTTAAAACTTCAATTTAGAATTCCCCGATAATTTAAAGCATCAAAACATTGGAAGGTCAAGCATTTTTAACTATTTTTTGATTTCAACTAAGGAACCAGAAGGCTATACAAACTATATATGTTATATCGACTAAATATATTTTATTTCGGGATGTTATCATTTTTAATAATATATTGTGAATTTATTATCTTCACCTCATTATTTTTTATATTAAATGCATTTTCTCAAGTGATTGACCATTAATCAAATAATATTTATGCAAAATCTGGCTTATTTTTATTCCGTATTGCATTATTTTTAATTAATTAAATCATTTTATCATGAAAAAATATCCATAAGGAAATAACCATAAAACTTTATAGAAATAAAATAATAAATATGAATGATATTGAGATTTACCCATGTTTAGCTTATCTAGCGATTAACAAAATATTTGTTGACCTAGGAGTGAAATACCTTTAACCACCACATATATACCTATATATCTCTCTTGTATTGGATTCGCCTCAAATTGAAACTTGAACCAATTCCACTATACTGTAATCTCCATCCATTACAAATGCTTTTACTCACATGCAAATGGGGGGGAGGATTAAATGAAATAAACCATGGGCACGCAGGCCCTTACAAAATCCGAGGAGAGAAGGCACATTGACTAACAATTTAATTGGATAATATTTTAAATGAAACAAATCACTAACAATGGTATTTTATAGGCTTAGGATAATCCACATGCATGCAATGAATTGCGTATTTAATAAAACTATCATTTAATTCTTAATAGTTCTTATTTAAGAAAACCTTTAGTCAAATAAATTAATTATATTCTTTAATTAATAAATTATTTTATATTTATTCTCATCTTAATTCCATTGATATTATCATCCATCTTAATTTTAAACAGATTAAACAATTTTTTTAAAAACTAACTATGTAAATAAATGTACCTTGGAGGCATTACGGTGAATGCCCATTTTATTCTACCCAACATGTATTATACTTGTATACAGTTTACTCTTATGATATATGGAATACATAACATATCACATATGTTCATGACATGAAATTAACCTTAATGATTACAAGAATTATATTTTTTGTCATGTGTGATGATTCAATTCATGTAGAGTGACAACTATATTATGACTCATACATGATATGTAGATATGTACCACATGCAGATATTAATTAAATATATATATATGTGTGTATATATTAAACCCCATCGCATGGAATAAAATATAATCATAATTAACACATATAATTACATGTCAATAATATTTACATAGGGTTATAAATATATTTTATATCATTGTATTTTGGTCTAAGTACACTAGATATACAGATGGGCCACATTATGTGTACTTATCTCACCATCTATCTGAGGAACACATCTTGGGCCTCGACCTATAAATCATTCCTTTAAAAATTGGAATACACTATGTTTATATATTAATACATAGCGTGTGATCTTTAAATTACACAGTCAATAGTAATTTATGTAGTGTATGAAAATACAGGGCCCATATGTTGCTTAAAATCACTACACACAATGTATTTGGGATACATGAAATGCAATATGGCGGCCATGTTCCATGTTGGCCTGATCAACATGGTTTCTAAGGAATTAAATTCATCGTATGTAATCAATGGACATGATCTGAATTAGTTTCCAAATTAAATCATGGTATATTAATAAAAATTACATGGTGTGTATCTATGATTACACAATGCGTACTGCGATGTTATCCATGAATAATCCTCAGCACCTCTGAAAGAGTTCTTCAATTGTATTTAATTTATAAAATTAATCATTTTAATTAGTTCTTTAAGAAATGAAGGAGGAAGACGTATATCTCAATATTTAGATTAATAATGATTAAGCATGAATTCAAAACTAAATGAAAAATGCGTAAATCATTCAATGATCATTAAATAATTATAATTAATTATGGGACCACTCTAATACCACTTTTAGGTTTTGGGAATAGTGTATGTGTGAGATGGTTCATGTCCAACGTTTGTTTTTTTCATGACTGATGATCAATTCGAGATCTACATGACGACTAAATCCATGATCTATAGAATTGAATCAAATAAAATAAACAATGCAAATTACATGAGAACCATAGGGAAGATCATCCAATATCATTTATAATTAATTAATTTAATTAAATAATTACCTTCTTGGAATTAATTCTTCACTGATGGATCAGACAAAAGATCTGTGTTGCACCATCATTGCATAATAAGATTCTAGATCATATTACATCTAGAGGTGGTCCACATGTGTTCCAAAAATCAACAAAAACCATCATTGGAATCTTTAGGTGCTAGCAAAGAACATCCTATCTCTTGCATTGTCTTCCTTTGATCGGTATGAGAAATTTTTCTGAATTGTTCTCCTTGATATCTTGTTACCTTAGAGTGGGTTGTGGAGGATGATCGCTCACAATTCTTTGTATTATTATTGGACAATGGATCCCACTTGGTCTTAAGAGGATTCTCCAAATTAATTTTCCAAAACAAAATAAATGAATTAGGTCTCTATGAAAATAATATAATTGGATTTATATATCTCTAGGGTTAGATTTTAGTCCTTTCTTAGTTACCCTTTATTATTTATTTAATTCCTTGTAGAACCCCATTTCAATGATAACAATAATAACATCATTTCCTTGAAACGATCATAATATGGGAATTAATTTACACATTATTTAATCAAATAATATTCAAAATATAATATGTATCCACTGACCATTACACCTGGTCCTCCATTCCTCCATAATAGTTAATGGTCCTTGATTAATAACTATTAATTTAATAAATAAATATCACTGCGTTATTCTCCAATAAATAAATAAATATTATATTCCTTAAATATAAAATGAAAGTCTCCGTTTATAATAATTGTATCACTGAGGGGTGGAGGGGTAATTAGTTAGTCTTTTTCCTTTATGTTTCCTTGAAACAACCTTCACCTCTTATTAAATATTTAATTCCATACTAAAATTAATTCAAACACATATCCAATGTAACCCCAATATTTAAAAGGTTCACTATTATATCACAATATCTATGTATTTGGTATGGTTTGGAAATGATCCAATACCACACAATCTACTAGAAATAAATCCTTGGATTGCCCAGAGAAGGATATACCCTTTCACCCATGTAGCACTATATAAAAACATTACAATAGTTCATGTGCACCCTCTTAGCACAAATAGGGTAAAAAAATATTTTTGTCACAATGCGTGTTACTTGTTAGTCTTTTCAATTTCACAAATGTATTCCTTTTGAAAAAATTCTTCAATTTCTTACTGAGAATATGGCAACAACTACAAAGACCATGATATGGAGTAGACTTTTTTCTATCCAATTATTCAAAATATGATTCTCCTGATACGATTCATCTTAATATGATTATACCAGTCCCTTTATTACTAGTACATAAAATATATAACTTATTTAGAATAAGGTAGAGAAACATTTGTACCACATTTATTTTTAGTATGAAAAACATAGTACGTTCTTCTCATCTTCTTCCTCAATCTGGAAATCCCAATATAGAAAACCCGATTCGATTATCTAGCTTGATATGATGGTCATCTAAATAAAATTTACAATCTGAATATGATAATCATATGAATACAATAATCACTGAAAATGATGATTAGTTGAATACAACATTTTGATCTTGTATCTTCTCCCCTCACTTATCCGTCAAAACTTCTTAAAAAAAGTTCAATATGAAAAACCATTTCTCTCTCTAAAAAGTCCTAGATTCTCTCTCTTCTATAAATAATAGTACTTCCATTGTCAAAATTGCAATGTAATTTTCACCATCTATAGGTCACCCATAAATATTATGTGCAGGAATCCCAATATCATTCCTGCCCAAAAAAACTCACCCAAATCCCAATTTTCCCTAAAATCATGGGGGTTTTTATGATTTCATCAATAATTCTATAATATTCATGAATCTTATTCAAAATTCATCTCTTTTCATATTATATTTTCAATTCTAATAAAATTTTTATTCCCTAATCAATTTTACGAACAAGATTCTCTCTACTAATTAAATAAAATGACTCCCTTTGAATTTAGAGCTCTACCGTAACAACAAATCCATCTCCATTCTTTATCAATTCTCGTGATTCATTTGCAGAGAAACTATGAAATTCAACCGCATCTTAATGATTGGAATCATTATTGATTAGTCTCAGTCATTAGGATTTTAAAAAGATTTAGCTCAATTCCTTTTCCATTATTCTTTGTTGAAAAAAATTCTTCTTGCATACTTTGGTACACCAAATATGATAGAGCGGTAACAACAGCTTCAACTTCAGCAAATTTCTTTAGTTACAATATTTTTCTTTTATGATGACTTCCTTCATGACATTAAAAAAAATGATAAAAGCTTCAACATCATCATAATTTTATTTTAAGGTGTCGTAACTTTTCATTCCATATAGCTTATTTATTTCCTTCTCCTCTTGAGTATACTTTTCCATTAAATAGTTGGCCCAAAATACACACAGGCTGAATACAATTACCCTGATTATGATATTTATGAGTACGATTGGCCTAGTTATGATCATTCTGAGTATTATTGTCCTGGATGCAATCATTTTGAGTATAATTATCCTAGATATTATCATTATGAGTATGATTGGATTAGATATGATCCTTCTGAGCATGATTTTTCTATTTAGAAATCCCACTTTGAATTATTTTTCTTCTTAAACTTCATCAACATCTTTTTTTAGTCATATTTCATCATATCATTTTTTCCTCGCATTTTTCTAGAAATATATTTTATCATAAGATTCATAATTTACTTATGATTTATGAGAAATAAAAAACACCGAACTATCACTATGTTTTTATCAGATCCATGCTGAATTCGTTTATAATCAATACCTCATTACAATATTCTCTCATTTCAAACCTGAGGTGAGTCCGATCAGAATATTTTCATCCAAACAACTCCATCTAGATATGATGAACTTTCGTAAGAAAAGGGATTCTGATTTTTTGGAAAAAAATGTGATTTTTTTCATTTTGAATTCCTAGTATAATTTTTCAGTATGAGTTCTTTTTCTTCATATGCCTCTTCAATGTCATTTTCTTACATAGCATTCTACCAAAACATTTATTTCCACACATTTTTCTTCAAAACTATTATATCATTTTTTTCAAAACATACTTATGATTTATAATAAATACAAAACAAAAAAATATCATAATATTTTTTATGAGATCCATGGTAAATCAAATTATAATTATTACCCTACTATGATCTTCTACCATTCTAAACCCGATTTGAGTTTGATCAAAATCCTTTTTTCAAAATAGGTCATTATCAATAAGATGGAATTTATTAAATAGAGTGAATTTAATATTTCTTAAAACATATTGTGAACCCATTTTTCAAAATTTCAAAAAGTGAGTTGATTTATCTTATTTGACAACAAAAGACAATAATCTAATAAAACAAACATCCTTGAACATACAAAAACCTTCTCCATTCAATATTTTCCCAACAATATCCCCCTTTTTATTTTAATTTTCAACCATTTTTTATAAATCAGCAAACTTTGTAACCTCAATATGTGGATTACTTATCAACAATTCAAGTCCTATGTGAGATAACTCATATAGGAAACAAATATCATTGTCAGCAAAACCATGTTTTCCCGAAGTAGGGTTTATGAGAACCCATTCAGCTACTGAGATTTCATTTCTTCATTCCTGGAATGAAAAAAAATTCCCTATAACCACTCCGAAAAATAGTTATAATAGTTCACACACAATACAATGATGAATTCGTAGCTTACCTACAACTCTCCCTTTTTTACATGCCTTTTATGAATAGATTACTGAAACAATTAAGTTCCCCCCCTAGAAACCACTATCCAAAGGTAAGATAAGATAGGATTCATAAACACATACCTCAACCTTGATGATAAAGATAATGGATTCCCATGTACAACTTCAATTTAGAAATGGATTCTTTCGGTAAAGATGTTGTGAAAATGTAAACAACATGTTCTCATGCTGGAACATACGCCAGCTTCAATAAATTTTTCCCCACATTCTCTTTGATGAAGTGATATTGGATATCCATATGTTTTGAAAAATAATATTGAACTAAATTCTTGGTGAGATTTATTATACTTTTATTGTCACAAACCAATAGCAAGGGTAGCATAACTTCAACAATTATGTATTCAAATTGAGTTTTCAACCACATAAGTTGAGTAGAGCCTTGAGTGGTAGAAACATACTCAACTTCAGGTGTACTAAGAGTTATTGATTTCTATTTCTCTAAATTCCAATTAATACAATTCATTCCTTTAAAGAATACTCTACATGGTGTGGATCTTCTATCATTAATATTTCCTTCCATATCAGCATCTAAATACTAAAAAAATCATTATTATATGAACTATCATTTCTAATTTTGAAATGTTTTGTGCCTTTTATGTATCTGAGAATAATTTCTCCCACAAGTATATGTGATTATTTTGGAATACTCTAAAATATTTATAATGAGGTAACTACATAAAAAACTTCCAGGTCTTGAGGTAGTCAAATACAATAATCTTCTATTCATCCTCTGAAATTATTTCAGATCAACTTATTTTCCTTCTCCATGATTCGTTAATTTTGTTCCCATTGAAATTGGTGTGGAAACTGTTTTGGACTATCCCACGCCAAACCACTTTATAGGTTCCATAGCCTAAATTTCTAGGGAATGAAAAATGTGTTTCTTATTTTTTTGATGTTTTTTACCTAAGAAAGTATTTAATTTCCCCCACCGTGGACATTTCAAAAAAATTCATCTCTTTTTTAAATATTTCAAAACTTCTTTGATGACTCCCTATGAAGATTATAACTTCAACATAAATAGTTAAAATGATAGAATACTCATTACTTTCTCCCACATAAATATTTTTTTCAACTCTTCCCCTCTGTAAAATAATATTCTTTATTCAATAATCTAATTTGGAATACCATACCTTTAGAGCTTATCTTATCCCAATAAATTCTTTCTTCAATATTCATATATAAATTTCATCATTCCCAACAAAAAAGACACATGGGTTCTCAATGTAAACTTCCTCATCTAGATCATTATTCAGGAATGTGGATTTCACATCCATTTGAAATATCTGGTAACCATTTTGTGAAACAATAGTAAGAAATAATCTTATTATTTCTAATATTTCTATTAGATCAAAGGTTTCATCTAAATTGATACCTTAAATTTTTTAATAACCTTTACAAACCAATAATTATTTTTTACTTATCACATCACCTTCTTCATTCAGCTTGTTTCGGAAAACCTATTTTCTACCAATGATGATTTTCTTCTAGCGTGTGGATGATTTCACATTAATCATTCATCAATTATGATCTAATTCACCATTCATTTCTTAAACCCATTATGGAAACTCAAAATCCCATTTCACATATTTCAGATCCACTTTTCAATGCAAATATGTATGCATAATAGCATTTTTTATTGTTCTTGTTTGATCCTTATGATGTTGATCACCTATAATATTATGAGCATCCACTTGTTTCCACAGTCTATGAGGATATTTCTGACTAAATTATTCATCATGGGAAATATTTTAATTTTATTCTCCTCTTGAGTTGGATTACCATTGTATATATCCTTATTAGAATTGTTTTAAAAAATTTCCTTATCCTGCTCAGGTTCCTTGTATTCTTGAATACAGTTGTCTTCCACATACATTTCAATTTCTTTCACATTATCTGAATAAAAAAAATCCTTACTCTTTAATTTTAAAGCATCGATATCCTATCCCTTCTAGATCATATCCATTAAATATTTAATCTTTACTTTTATGCTGATACTTTCCACAGTTTTAACCTTTGTTATTTACAATACATTGACTCCTGAAAACTATAAAGTGTTTCAAACGTGGAATTTTTTCATAAAAAATTCATATGGAGTCATATATGAATGAGGCCTATAGAAAAAATAGTTCGAAATATAAACAGAAGTACTCATGGCTTGCCACCAAAATTAGTGATAAAGACCATGTTCATGTAACATAGTTCTTCCCACTTCTAACAGATATCTATTCATTATTTCAATAACCCCATTTTGTTGAAGAGTATATAGTGAACTATACTTGTATCAAGCTCCATGATTATCAAGATAAAATTTTAATTCTTCACTTCTGTATTCACCAACATTGTCTTTCCTCAACATCTGCACTGAATAATCACATTACTTTACTATTTTCCTTATGAAACTTTTAAAACATTTCATGGAATCTAACTTATGCTTCATATATATAACACATGTAATGTGAGTAGAATCACCAATAAAAGTGATGAAGTACTTAAATCCAATTTTTTACTATTTTCTCACAAGCCCACAAATATCGGAGTGAATCAACTCTTGGGGTTGTCTTGAACAAATATCAACCTTCTGATTGATTGAGATTGTAATATTTCCTTTTTGAGAATTATTAAAAACACCAATCTTTTATTCCTCCAAAATCTAGAATGTCTTGGAATATATATATTTTAGATAACATTCTTAGGTTTATTTGACACATGTCCCCTAGTGTACTATTCTATAATTTATTCTCTTCTATCATACTCATGTAACATGATTTTGTTTCTCCCAATATAAAAACAATTTCCATTTGTGCATTGTCCTTTTGTATATTTCATTCCATATTATTCACTTTTCACAAAAAACCCATCTTTTCAGAAGATAACGTTATTACCCTCATCACACAATCGTGAAAAATATAGAATGATGTGTTTTATACCATCAATATACAAATTTATCGTGGATTTAATCTTTTAGTTTTCAAAGATGGATGATCCTACACCTTTAATTTTAAATTATTCACCAACTCCAAATGTCACTATTCATTCATTAAAACCTTTCACATTCTTCATTGATTTCAATCATCCTATAATATGAGAAGAACATCCACTAAAAATAATAAAACTTCATTCTTATTTTGTAGCTTTCAATGTGGTTTCAACAACAAGATATTTTTCTTCTTCCTTTACATTCTTCGCCTATGGAATTTTAGAAATTGTTAGGAATATTTTTTTGTGCCAGAAAAAAATAGGACACCTTTTTTCAAGGTTTCTAGGTAGTTGACATCTTTCACAAATAGTTTCTAGGGGATAAGACCTATTTTCAGTCTCTACCCTAACCTTTTCTAGTTTTTTTAAAACAAACTTCTCGGAATTCGTTCTTTTAAGAGATTAAACCCCCTAAAACATTTCCTTTAATAACTAATGGGGTAATAAAAAAATTTTGGTTGAACCAATACATATTTTCATTAAGTCTCAATGCACCACAATGCCAATAATATCCATATTAAGAGTATTTTCCTCTCAAGAATCCATACAGATTAGAATTGTGAATATATTTCTCCACAATCTTCTTGTATTTCTTTTCTGAGCCACAAATAATTATATTATCAATCAGATTATTCTTCTTCTTTTCATCCGTATCTAAAATATAAGAATTTGAGACTTTTCAGGATTCACATTTCTTCAAAACATTTTTAGACATAGGTTATTTTTTTACTTCTAAATTTCTGACATTATTGTTCTTGTTCACATACATAACATTCCAAGAATTATTATTTTCTTAAATAATTCCATCCTTATTATCACCCTTTTAATGTAAATTTTTTTGAACCTTCTCAGGTTTCTTATTTAGAAAAACTTCACCAACATCAGTGATAGATGTTTTCAATCTTTTACGTTTCTTTACATATTTAGAATGTTTTCATTGGGAATGTTCCAATGCTTATTATTTTTCTTTTTGATTCACCTCAAGATGCTCATTATGATTCTTTTATTCTTCAAATTATTTATTCAAATAATAAATCAATTTTACAATATTCATTTTCTCATCAAAAAAACATTCTTGATTTCATGTTGAGGAACATTCATGTTCCAACATTTTTTCTCTTTTGAATACTTCTAATATTTATTAGATATTTTTTCAATACTTATTTCAAATGATGTTAAAGTCGAGTTTCTTCTTATTCATTACTACTACTTAAGAATTCTTCATCATTAACTATTATATTAAAATTATTTTTAATACCATACTAAATTGAATTTTTGGATTCATCATCATAACCTTGTTTTTAATCAATGTATAATAAAATTATTCTTTTATATTTGAGGAAATTTATTTATTTACCAATGGAATTTAATTTGTCTTTATCTTCATATTTATTCAACAAATATAATGGTTTTCTTTCTTCTTCATATTTATCCTCTTCTTTCTTTCTTCAAGGAAAATTAGTCACAAAGTGACCAATGCCTCCACATTCAAAACATTTAAACATAATTTTCCTTTATAATTTCTATATTTCTCTTCTAATATATTTATAAAATAAGGAAAAAATTTCATCATTATTTTTATATACATCATTTTCAGAATCAGATTCATCATCTTCATCTTGAAAAAGAATATTATTTGACTTTTCTTTCATAGTATCCTTAAAAAACATTTTCAATCATATTTTTTTTACTTTTCATATCAATCCCTCTTCTCAATTCATAAGTGATTAGAGGTCTATTAAAATCATCTATAGATAGTGTTTTATGTTCTCAATCCTCCAATAAAAAAGATTTTGAATTAAACTAGTGTGGATGGATACTCAATATCATTTCAATCAATATAGAATCATTTAACTTTTCACCAAGTAATCTGATATTGCTGACAATATCATTTACCCTCGTAAATTCCCTAAGAGATTCATGCTCACCCATCTTAAAATCATCATACTTAAATCTCCATATTTGTAAAATTTCTTTTTAAGACTTTTATATTTCCTTCATATATGATTTTCATTTTTTCCCATATACCACTGGAAGTTGAAACGCCGTTTACTCTCAAAAATTCACTTTTAGAAAGTCATGTTAGTAATTCATTTGTGTCCCTTCGATCATTTTTAGGATTCTTCTTATCTATAGATGTAAGAGGAACAATATAACCAATAGGAGGAAACTCATGTTTTATTGCTTGAATAATCTCATATCCAATAGGCATGAGATATATAAATATTTATCTTTCGAGATATGTTAATTCTTTCCATAGAAAATCGGAATACCATTATTATTCTCACAATTCAAACTCTCTATCAGTAAATAATAAGTAATGGAAATGTACCGATATTAATCTATATTAATGTGATCTGTTAGGATAATTGAATCACTGAGAGGGGAAGGGATGAATTAGTGATACGTTTTCTTTTATTATTTTTGGAAACAACATTCACCTTCAATTAAAGATTTCATTCCCTGATGAAAAAAATTCAATCACACATCCAATGGAACACAAGTATTTATAAGGTTCAATAATAAATAAAAATAGATACATCCTTATTAATATTCGTAAATGATCCCATACCACACAATCCACTAGAAATAAATCCTTAGATTATAATGAGTAGGATATACCATTTTACTCATGTAGAACTACGTATATAATTCTAATTGTGTGTGCTCACCCACTTAGCACAAATAGGTTAAAAACATTTTACATAATATTCAGTATTACATATTCATCTTTTCAATTTCAAAAATTCATTCCATTGGAATCAATTATTCAATTTATTACCCAAAATATGGTAATAAATTCATGGACATTGATAAGGAAAATTGAGTCTAATTTTCACTATACATTTTTTCCAGTTCAATTCATCCCAATAAAATTCAACCAATTTGATTATCCCAATACAATTATTCCTTGTATAGAAAATATATAACATTTTTATAACACGGTAGAGAAAAATTTGATCACTTATTTTCTGAGTAAGAAAAACACAGTACAATTCATCATGGTTTCTTCCTCTGTTTAGAAATCCCAATATGGAAACCCTAATTCGATTATCCCTCTAGATATGATTGAAAAGTAGACTATGGTATTCTACTTCATATGATAATAAATGAATATAATGATCAGATAAATACAACATTATGATCTTGTATCTTCTCCCTTCAATTCTCTTTCAAAAAATCTTCTGCAAAATCTCAATATGGAAAATTCTTTTTCTCCCATGAAATTCAGGGACCATATCTCTTCTACAAAGAAAATAAAATCCATTAATGAAAGTAAAAAGTACTTTTCACCTTTTATAGGTGATCCATAAATAGTTTTTGTGGGAATCCAAAAAATTTCCCATTAAAACATATTCACGCAAATCTCAATTTCCCATAAAATCATAGGAGCATTTATGAATTTATCAATTCTTCTCCAATATTATAAAATATTATTAAAAATTAATCTCTTCTTTATATTCTCTTTGTTAGCACAATTAAATTTCAATTCTCTATTCAAATTTCTAAATAATATTATCTGTACTAATTAATGAAAACAATACCCTTTGAATTTCAAGCTCACCCATGACAACACATCCATCCCTCTCAACAAAAATTATCTTGAATCATTTGAATGGAAAAAAGTAATTAAATTGATTTTAAATGGTTTAATAAACTGTTGATCAGTATCTATCATTATGATTTTCATTAATTTCAGCTAACTTTCTTTTTCATCGGTCTTTGTTGAAAATAATTTTGACTGAGAACGATGGTACACCGAATACAATATACCAGTATAAAAACATTTACTTTATCGACTTCCCGAATTTTCAAGAATGTTCTTGAATCATGAATTCATTTGTGACATTAAAAAAATATGAGAATGGCTTTATCATCATACATAATTAATTGGAAAGTATTATAAAATCCAATTCTTTCCAAAATTCTTTCTTTCCTTCTCATCCCGAGTATGTTTTCCATAAAACATTAGGCCTAAAATAAAATTAGGTTGAATAATATTGTCCTTATTATGATCATTTTGAGTACGATTGTCCGGGATACAATCATTATCAGTATGATTTTCCTAGATAAGATCATTCTGAGTATTACTGGCCTGCAAATGATCATTCTGAGTACGATTGTCTTGGATACGATTATTATGAGTATGATTTTTTTAATTATGAAATCATAGTATTTTTTCTGTATGAATTCATAAGTATGAATTATTTTTCTTCCTAAGCCTCATCAATATATTTTTCCTAAACATGTTTATTCAAAACATTTCCTTCCTCGGTTTTTTCATTATAAATCTTATGTCATAAGTTTCACAACTTACTTATGAATTATGAGAAATACGAAACAAAAAAATAATCGTTAGATTTTTATTGGATCTATTATGAATCTAATTACGATCAATACCTCATTACGAGATTCTCAAATTCTGGACCTGTGATAAGTATGAGCAGAATATTTTCTGCCAAACATATCCATCTATATATGATGGAATTTCTAAAACAAAGTGATTTTATTTTTTATGAAATTTTTTTTTTGTCAGATTTTCAACTTTTACATAGTTAGTTGATTTATCTTCTTTGACAACATAAGAAACAAACCTTGTAAAATGGACTTCCTTAAACTTCCAAAAAAATTCTCCATCCAACATGGTCCGAACTGAAAATAAATATTTATTAAATATTCCACACACATTATATTCTCTTGAATAACAAGTGATGTAATATATGAGATCAATCATTCATGAATAATTATTAAACCATGTATGGGAATAATATTTATTCAAATTTTTAAATAATAGATAATAATATATATTATTTAATTGGGATTCCGGATAATTATAGTGTGTGACCCTCTAGGCCTCTTACTCAGTTGAATTAGGTGAACCATCCTAAAAACCAAGGTTAGTGTCTAAAAACATGCCTAGCTTCCAATAGAGAAATAATTTAATGTTGCAATGACATAAATTCTCATCCATATGCTTACTGTGTAATATAATACATTCAACATGATATCTCTAATAATTTAGGTTGCATGCCAATGCCATTAACCTATGTGCTTGATGTCTTTTTCTATGACTTACTAAAAATTTATCTTGAATATAGAAAAATATGGCCATGGATTTATTTAGTCTATATAATTTCCATAAATGGTCTTGAGATATCAACATCCATTAACGAACAGAAGGGGAAAATCCATTCTCACATTATTAATTAATGAAATACTACTCCTGACGCACCCAATGTATCCAACATCCCAAAAAACATATATCATTTTGGTTTTCATAAATACATCAAAGTGCATGACTTATAACATTAATTAATAATAATATTAGAAGTCTAAGGATCAATACACACATATAAAGATAGGAACATTAAATGACAAATATAAATGTGGATTTCCTACTGGTGAGTCTTGTTCTGGCAATATCCTATACTGGATATTAACAAGGGAATACACCATGAGAAGGTGACTCAATGCCCTATGAGTCTCCATCCCTGATAGAATGTATCATTTATGTCCCTCAAATGATATAATATTTCTATAGAAAACATATTTGAGAATTGTGTCGTTGATCTTCTGGGTTCTCATCATAAAGGGGTATTTCAAGGACCTTTTACTATGACAGATACACTTTGAACCTTATCATATAAAATGTTACACAAAAGACCAATAATGATGTGATAAATTGCTTATTAATAATAAAAAAATGAATACATGTTATCATAATGTACACAAAAGTTGGATTTCGGGTGCCAACTCCAAAAATACCCCAAAAATGAGTTCTTCAAGTATCTCTAAGCCAACTTTCTCATGCATAGTGAGTGTTTTCTAACTACACACCAGGTTTGGCACTTTATTGGGATATTCTTCAGTTTTTTCACATTTTCATTACAAACCATTATAAACTACATGAATGTATTTTTATGATTTGAGGATGTATCCCATAAAAATTACTTTTGTGATTTAGGTGAGGAATGTTTAAGACATTTAGGTACAATAAAGAGTAGATAAGTCTATTTTGAATCAATAGTTTAAATTTAAAGATAACCCTTATTGGGTTTTATGTCATATAAGTAACATGGATAAATATATTGAGTATTAATAGATGGTTAAGGTACTAATAACCGCTTTTTATAGCTTTCGTCATTGTGAAAAAAGTTTTTTGAGGAAGAACGCATTTATATTTTGTGGACATAAGTTGTATGGTATTAAAATCCTTTAGTGTTAATATGATCATTGATGGATAATTTGGATAAAAGGGTTATTACATTTTGGTATCATATGTTTTCTAATATATATATCCTTGTGATTTCTTTTGAGCAATATGTATCTTGTTAAATTATGGAATAATATACGTTTTTAGTGGTTTTATGGTGATTTTTGTTATTTGTTGAAATGGATATCATATTTTTTAGAATATAATATTAGGGTAAATTAATTTCTATATCAATGATTAATATTGTGTAGAGGAAATTGTTAAAATTAACATAAACGAATATTTGATCAAATATGTCTGATTTCTGGGTACTCAACTAGTTTATAATGTTTTTAAATACTAATAAGGTTATTGAATTATTGATGGAATTTTTTTAAACTTTGAGTGTTATTTTGATGCTTTAGATATTAATATATTATTTCTTCATAATACGGTTTATTTATATTAGGTAATATTTAGGTCAGTTCTGACTATATTAGTTTGGATTAGTGGAGTAAAACATGTGAAAAAAACATTATAATTTTATTGACCATATGATCCATTAAATGTTAATTTTAGTTATTCCTGCATAAAAAATTTAACAAGATTATTCATTTATATGAGTAATAGATGAAGTAGAAACTGATAAAATAACAACTAAAGGGAAAAATTAATGTTATAAAATGAATATAAATTAGGTATGTATATTTTTATATGTTCTGAATAATTATTTTAAAACAATCACTCAAAACTATGAAAATTAAATTGAAATAAACATATATTACTTTTTAATTCATTTTTAAGGAATCTATTATAATTTCACTGATAACAATTTAATTGTTTTGTGGTCATTAACTTCTTCATGACATTGTTCTCTATCAATATTTATTAATCATTAGATTGAATTTTTCTCTTAAATTATTATTTATTCATTCCACACCAATGATCTTATAGTATGGGATGCCAATTAAGTGTTATTTTGGGTAATTATAATGTTTGTCACTTCCAATTTTTAATTTATGTTTTAGTATCCCACAATACAATGTGGGGTTTCAAAAATATGTATTTTCAAATATAAAAACATAGTTCAACAAGAACGAATTGTGAGGTGGAAATTTATTTATGTGGGAAGAATGAAAGAACATGGAAATTTAGTTAAAATAATAATATGCTTTATAAATTTCTCTATACACAACAATGACCATTAAGTGAATTATGAAATATTATAAAAATATTATTATTTAAATGTGATGTTATAACCTAGATATTGAATTTGAAGGTATTAATATCTGAAAATGAATTCTGGAATAAATATATAACGTTCCTAGTATATAAAAACACATTAATTAATTCTTAGTAATTGAGAATATAATTTTATGTAAATCCATTTTCTACATCCAAAATGAATTATTTTTAAAAATGATTTATATTTCATTTAATGCATGGAAATTGAAATTATTTTTTTCCACATAATTGAATTTTATGTGTTAGAATAAAAAAACTTTCTAATTAATCATTTTCAAACTACATTAAAGATAACATTTGGGAATTTTTTGAATGATTGATTTTTTAGTGAATAGTGATATATATCGATTTTTCATAAACAAACATTTCAATTTATTAAATAATATTATTTAATAGTCCCATTGTGTTTAGTATTTTATATTAATGATATTTATTGTACATTATAATTATAATGATATATTTAATTGTTTTTCAAATGAAATATTTCAAAATATATATATATATGGTAATTGGTATGCTAAAAAATATGTATTTCTTGGAAAATGATTTCTAAATTACTTTTATGACTTAATATAAATATTTATTTATAACAATTCTAGATATTAAGACTTGAACATAAGTAACATATTGGGAATCATGATGTAAAAATTATTAAATTAGTGCCCTTTTTATTTTTGGGATTGATGGATAATAATTATTGTAAAAATTATAACCTTAGTAAACATTAAATAGGTAAATTAAGAATAAAATTAATTTGAAAATGTATTAAAAATCTACCCAAATTTTTTATTTGTTTAATTTAATGTGATAAATTGAATAGTACCCTTCTAAAGATATAATTAATTACATTTTGGGGCTATTTGACCTTTATATTATATAAATATTCGTATCTGTGAACAAATTTCCTAAAGGCCCCTCTTTTGATTTTAATTTCTTTTATATTTTCATATTTTGATAATATTATGTTATGATGAAAAATAAAATATTATTTTCAACATAATTTATTTCTTTTTATAATGTAAATTTATTAGTAATTGTATAATCACCATAAATTCTTATGCAATTAAGACATCGTATATTTTCATGTACTAGAAAAATAAAATAAATAAATTTTAAAATATAAAAGAAAATAAAATTTAAATGAGATATTGTATAAAATAAATTTCATAACGAAATATAACTTATTATAAGTGTGTTAAGATATTCTTTTTGAATTTTATATTTGTCTTGATGTCTTTAAATTCAAATTTAATGAGTAGTGTCCTAAATGAAATTAATGGTACTTTATGAAAATAATGTATTATTAATAAATTAAAAGGTTATGAAAATATTAAAATAGAAGATGGTGGGTACTATATGGTCAAAAATATTATCTATTTTAAATTTATGATCAAATTTTCATCTTATAAATAAAATTATTATTCTTTAACATTGAAAAAGTCGTTACTATGGTTAAAGTTATTATTGGTTAACTAGTGAGCTAAAAAGATAACAGTTAAAATATGACACAATTCAAAGAAACTTTTATTGGATAATGGTGTTTTTAAAATATCCTACCATATATTAAAAAAATTACACATGGTTCAATTTAACATGAATATGAAATTATTATATTTTATTCTTTTTATTAATACCATATTTTTCCTTTCACTCAACTGTAAAAGGACATACCTTCTCTCTTATCTTTAAAATAAATTGAGCAAAATTTCTTGATAAAAACCTAAATATTTATATTCTAGTCAACCCCATATATAAATGATATATTTTTATACTGAATATATCATACAAGGTCCATTAAGAAGGGATCTAAGGGGGTTATCCTAAAGAAAAGGAAATCATCTTACCCGACCTCTTTCAATTTATTCATTCTTATACATCCTTTAAATTTTTTGTAACCATATAAAAATGGTAATTTAATTATCCTAAATATTCTTAAATGTAATTATGACTATATAACTACCATTATCCACCATTCATACCATCACATGTGAAGTGAAATTATCATGTGTGCATACATGTAGACTACCACCTCCATATAGTGATACAATTAATTTCCCCTGAAAGTATTTCATGGATTGTTAATAAAATGTGTTTAATGTTTATATATTATATTTATGATATAATCATTCTTATATAATTATAATATCATATCTAACTTCATACCTTCCAATCCTTTGGAAAATTATAACATCGATCAAGCTTACCCGTGGACCACCACCTCCACCAAACGATGAGACTTATTTTTTATTTATACTATACATAGATAGTAATGATGATATATATATAATGAATTTATATGATATAATAATGATTATGTAATGTTGAAATTATTATTTACTTTCTATCATTCCATTTTTTGAACAGTTAAAACAGTGCTCATGTGTTCGTATGTCCCCATATCTTCTTGAAGAGTGTAATTTATTTTTCTATCTATGCATTTAAGAATGATAAAAAATATGAATATATTAAATATATATTATATTTATATAATTAATAAAAAAAATTATATTATTTAATCATGATCAATGTACAATGAATACATATTTCAAACAAAAAAATCCACGAAAAATGAAACCATTGACACCGAGAAATGACATTTTTTAAAAGGAATTATTGATGAATCAGTATAAAAATATTATAAGTGAGACATATATGATTCTATATTTATGTAAATGATTATGGTATAGAAATATATTAAATATATATTTATTATAAAATATTTTAGAGAATATTCATGTCATGTAGGACTTGAGGTAATTTATTAAGTTTCAATCTCATTTTAAATAGGATTATTTATGCATGAATTTCCTTTAAATAAAATATCATTATATTTCACTAATGAACACCTTAAAATTTTTATCATATTTTTATATATAAAATTATCATGTAATAGTACAATTTTCTTCTATAGTAAATAAATATTATTGATAAAATGTTTTCAAAAAAATCATACTTTATTTTTTTCTTTTGTTAAATTTCAATTTTCTCCCATTTCCATATTATTAAAAAAATTTACATAAAATAAGTTATATTTTAATATACATTTTAAAATCAATTTTTACCCATTATTTAAAATTTTCAATATGCTTGTAATAGAATATTTTTATCATATTATTAATGATTTACTATTTTCCTTTTCGCCAAAAATATGGAAGGAATCTATGTTTTAACGTATATGGATTGAATGAAATATACCACTTTCATGAATAATTGGTAATTTGAATCTTCCTTTAAATTATTAAATGTTTATTTTTCAAATAAAATATTTTTCCTAATATTCTTTAAATTATTATTTTTCAACTGTGATTTTCAATGTTAAATGGTTATGTTCATTAGGTGTATTATTAATAATTTTTTATGGTTTTTATATTCATAAATTTAAAAACCATTTTTTTAATTATTATCTTCATGGGATATAATTTAATAATACAAACCTTATTTATCATGTAGATGTTTTGTGATCAGTTTGGCTATGGAATGTATTTAACTTTAGTATGTTAGTTCTTCTAATACAGGTAGTTATTAATTTTTACGGGACATATTTTTTTGTACTTTTTATTCATATAATAAATGAATTGATATTATTATGTTATGGGTGGAAAAAATAATTACATATCTCATCAGTGCATCAACAGGTATGATGAGACAAGATATGTTTGGAATTTTCGCATTGTCATACCCGTTTATGTATGATGTATTGGAATTAGGTTTCAACAGTAAGTTTCATATGTACCACATTATGTATTCCATAATTATAAAATCATTTATTGGTTTCAATGGGATTATTTTTTTAGATATTTCTCCCACATATATGTTTACTGTTCATGGGATTATTTATATGGAAATAATTCATCATCATTTTTTTGTCATATTATCCAAGGATTATTTATTTTATAGTAACGTCCTCTTTAAAAATTCCATTATTTAACTTCTGATCTAAGCCCATTCTTATGTCACCTTTCCCTAGAATTCTAGTATGTGTAATATCATTTATTTAAAAAGATACAGTAGAGGATAATATATTTATCAAAACAAAATATTATGCTTCATTTTTTATTTTCAAATGTAATGTAAGCTTAAATCTGGTATTTAGTATACCAATACTAATAAACAATTCAGTACATTTACATACAATGCCTTTTATGCAATGATAATTTATTAAATTAACCACCAAATCAGGTCTTCTAGGGTCAGGACCTTCACAACTCCACAAAAAAATAGGAGTCTATATGGTATAATCCTATTCTAATACTCTATTCAATTAAAATAATAAAATATTTATTAAAGTGGTATATCAATAATAAAAATAAAGATAATGTGAAAAAATGAAATTTTTTTATGAAAATGGTTTAATGAAAAAAACAACCATATACCAAATTAATAAGTCATTAAAACGCGCTTTTAAAGGAATTTAAGAAAATGATTACACTATAAAATCTCTCATTTACAATTCTAAAAATATTTACTTTTTATTAATAATTTAGAGAAATTTTGGAATTTAAATTCTAATAATATCCTTAGAATTCACTTGGAGAGGTTAGATATCCTATATTATTCACTGTAGAGCTTTAACCATTTTTTGTGATCCTCAATCTGACTATCAAAATTACCTAATAAAAAATCCATATGATGTTAAAATCCCTCTGTACAATCATCGTAATATGTGGAGGATAAAACAAAAGAAAAAACAATTAAGAGTGATTATAAAATCCAATTAAAATCATGGAACCCCATGTACCCCATGATTAAGACCAATCCTTACTATAAATACAATCATTAATCTTAAAAAACTAGAGAACCATAAACCTTAATTTATATTAAAAATGATGAGGAACGTTAATTAAACAACTTGTATTCACCTATATGAAATAAATATTTAGGAAACCCATTGGTTTTACATGAATTATATAGTTACATGGGATATTAACATTTATATATCTTTCTAAATGATGATGAAATCAGAAAAGAGGCGATATAGAGGGGGGAGATAGGACAGTACAGAGTGTACCTTTATTTTGAAAGGAATAACACCATTTGATCCCCACCGATCCAATGAAATAAATAGAGTAAGTTAGGGGCATGATAGAAGATTATTGAGTCCTCTAAATTCATCAAATGATGTGAACCAAAGTGAGGGGAGATGATATCGGGTGGGGTTGAAGAGGAGAAAACAAAACAATCACCACCAAAACAAATCTCCATATTAGGATAGTGAAAAATAGTTTAGGTAGCTTAAATTTATTTAGGGAACACTCTATCCATCCAATCAGTTTATAGGGATTCTAGGTAATCATTGGTCATCCAACAATACTTGATTCCCATTATAAGATTCACCCATTGATAAGAATCTTAAACCTCTATAAAATCTATTAACCCTTAATCCTCATGAAAAATATCCTATAATTTCATCCTCAATCACCGTGAACTATATATAAATCCTAAAATAAAATATACACCCTAAGAATAATAAAAAATTAATATGAATATTTTTTTATAAAATTTACTTCTCCCAAAAAGTGGCCCAATGACTCTGAATCCCTATTAATTATGAAACACACCATTATATAGAGTTTTAATAGTTCAAATAATTTTTCCTTCATTAATAATTTTATAATTTTATTCTCCCTATAATCTCTCTTAACTAAATTATCGTGATCTTGTACAATATACCTTAAACTATTAAGAATCCTACGAATCATCCAGCAAAATCTTACTCAGTGGTCTCTTTTAAATGAGAGATTATTACGATGTTAAGAAGACTAAAACAAAAATATAGTCTAAAAACTATAATCTCAAATTCCAAATGATAAATGAGAAATTTTTTCATTTTTTACGTAATTTATTCCACCCTCATTCATATATATTACATGAATCAAATAGTCTACCAAATAATTATATTTTATATAATCATTTTTATATATCAAAATGTATAGATAAATATAGTAATAAAATATAAATTAATTGATATAAATAAAAATTTGATTAATAAATAGTTATATAATATGGAATAATAGATTAAATAATTCAATAGAGTTGTTATTGGATCCTCAAGGGAACTCCATGGGTTGTTTTCACTATGAAACATATAATGACATGGAGAAATAGATTTTCCACAACTCTCTTCCACTCACTATCATCAACCATCCATAGATAACACATATAAGTCCTCCAAAGTGAGGTATATATATATATATATATATATACCTTCTCTTATATATAGAATCAATAGTTTATCATTAAAACAATTCCCTAAAAAAATGGATATATTCACATATGAATATAAAGATGAAAACTTTTCAGATATATCTTTGATAAAATATTAGGTACACAATGATCCCTCATAATTCTTGGTATATTTATTGGGATAAAATTTAGGTAACAATATCTAAATACTCATACTAAAAAAGATTTTTGTTTTCCATTCATCATAAATTCTTTTCAAAAAATTATTACTTATGTATCCTACAAATCCTAATTTTGTGTAAAATTATATGTGGAAATGATCCATTGGGCTAGCCTGATCCATACCTTGTTCACCATATTTTAATTTAAATTTGTATTTATAACATGGATCCAAATATTAATAGTTTAGATCATTATACTCAAACTCAAATGAATTTTTGTATCTATGTTTTAAGACATCATCTTCTAGATTTGGAGGTAAATAAAACCACGCCAACACTCTGAATCAACACAAATAATCCGAAAACAATTATAAATATAAAATATTTATTTAATTATTGAATTTGGATGTCAAAAACCACCTTTAATCCTGAACCCCAGAATCCAAAAAAGAATACCTATAATAATTATAATTTAAGAACAATATCATTCTTCACCTCTATAGGATCTCCAGGTCATGATTTGCGGAAAACTCACACCTTCAAATGAACAAAGAAGAATCATCTTAAAAGTGATATAGTGAATGATATCTATACATAAACCCCTATATAAATAAATCATAACCCTATAAGAAACTAAATATATAAAAAACATTAATTCACTAAATCATATAGTGATTTAGAACTCTAATCCTTTAATAGATATGCAGTAGTATTTCATGTATTTTGAGTTTCATAGCATGAGTCAATGAAAAATTTATTTCCTGATAAAACATTGACCTTACATATCTAGTAGAATCAATTACAAGAAAATATAATTATATACCGTAATCAAATCCATAATAATCACTACATATAACATCCTCTAACTTCATATTTCAGATAAATTTTAATTCAATCATTAGGAGAAAGAACATTTCATTAAAACTATTTTTAATTTAAATTGAAGTGAATGATATCATTCATCCTTGTGACACATAGGAGGATAGATGATTAATGAATATTGATCATCAAATTCTTCTAATCCATCAGTGAAAAAAATACTATCCAATCCCATCCTTATCTAAGGATCATATTTAAAAGATCATTTTGAATTCCTATATTAAGAGGACAGGTATCACAATTTAGTTAGGCTTCCATAACACAATGGGTTTAAATCCTTTAGAATAGAAAAATGTAATGCCCCATAATTCTGACTAAATTAATGACAATCCCACATAACATTGCCATAAAATTATCATAATTAACCAAAAATTACATATTACAAATAAGCATATATATTAAATATCAAAATTAAAATAAAATTAAAATATATTTTTAATATATTATTATAAAACCAAACATTTATATGCATTACTATTATCTATAAAAAATTAAAAAAATTCTAGATTTTTCTTACATATTTAATGTAAAGCCCTGACCCTAGATACCTAGAGTCGGTGCATTATTACATAAATTTGGCATGATCACAAGAAAGATCATGTCTCGAAAGACTGATTTGTTTAGTTGCCTTGGAAACACTAGATATATTCATAAAGTTTAAATTACATCAATAAGTGAAAAACTAAAACAACATATTTTCTTCATATCCCCTCATACAATCCCTGCAGGTCATTCATAAAATACTTCTTCACATATTGGGAAAAATAAAACATTGAAAGGGGTGAGTTCAGATGATCAGTAAAGATAACAATATAGCGGAAACATTCATAAATAATCATAAAAATTTAAGGCAATGTATAACTGAAACAAAAGCCTTTTAAACTTGAACTTTAGAATAATATGGAAAGGATAAAATGAAATAATTCCACTTACTTATTAACATGGATATTCTACTAGTCAAATAATTCGCTGAAAATATTAATAACCACTTTCATAATGACGGAATGCATAATGTCAGACTGTCACAACCACATAGCCAAGGCCTCGTTCCAAGACTACAAATAAGATTTTTTCAAGGGCTCGTGCCAAAACACTAGTTTGTCTCACGAGACCAACCGATGCATCAAGGATCTATAGCAGGCTCCACCAGTAACTTACTAAGTCCAATGCATTCCTCATATGAAAAGTCTGAAATATGACATAAACATTCGTATTAAACTAGCATACGAAATGTGAATACTTAATCGTCAAACCATGAATGGTATACAAATAGCACATCCAGAGTCAAACATAACTCATTCGATACAATATGGAAGATTTTATTATATCAGATTAATCTCAATCGAGAATAATGAAGGATATTGACATAGATGAAAATAATCGTCAAAACTATTAGAGAGAAATATCCCCCTTTTTCTTGAAATCATTTAAAAGTCACACTATTTGTCAAGAAGCCATTTAAAAATATATTTTTGAATCAAAGTGTCCCATACCACTTTGAAACTTTTAAAAGTAATTTTAATTTAAAACCGTTAATGTCCATATAAATAAATTCTTAAAACCATTTTTAAAACATGGACATTAATGAGAAATATTTAGAAGAATAAATTATTAAAACACATAAAAATGTATTTTAGTTAGAGTTTATAACCAAAAGAGATACACTTGAATACAAGTATTTGAGGTAATAAAAGCGTCATAATATCATGAGAATAAAGTGATTCATGATATACTATGTCAAAGTACATTATATACACCATATAAAAGTGATTTGGTGTATAACAACAAAGAAGTCTTAATAAAATGTAAATTGAGATGAATTATCTTATAAAGACCGTATCCTTATGTTAAGGATAAATGAACGACATAATTATGTGTGAAAAATATAGATACACTCATTATTATTGGATATTTAGTGTAAATAAATCATATGACATTCACACATACTCTTGTAAAAGCAACACCAATGAATTGGATATTTAACTCAACAAATGGAGATTGAGTTAAAATTACTCTTATCAAGTTCATATCGATGACTTGAGAATTTATCAATGGAGTGATTATGTGTATAAAAATTATATCCACATAAAGGGGAGAGGATATTATGACATAATAAAATGAATAGTGATTCCACACATAATCTTGGAGTAAAATAATCAATGATGTATGCCTAAAGCCGAATGAGTGCAAATTGAAATTTCAAATTCCCTTATCGATTTGGTAACTTAAGAAACATACAACCATGAAAGAAGGATCATAAAATGATGATGTAAATACCCATAAATTAAAGTATATTACACAGTGATTACAATCATGGGCAATACACAGACACCACATGCAATAAATAAGTGGTGAGCAATGGAATTCTCACGAAATTAAGAGTGAGATAAGAAACCCCTTACTTTGTACTTTTTCCTTGGTCAGCGGTAGGTTAAACTACTGTATAATGGGGAAATAATTGTTATTGAATTATAAAAGAATAATTTACATTAATATGATATCATATATGATCTTTTAACATTTATTTGTTAACAATATCTTAGTATTATAGTCATTTCGGGTGTTAACTTACTCGTTTTCCTTTATATTCTTTGTTATGTATGTCATGCTTGTTATGTATAGGTTGTATATTATTCATATCCATAATTATATCAAGTCCTTAAAAATTATTTTTAATCATGAAATGAGAATTATACTTTAATGGATACGATGGAGAATGACTCTCATCGCGTTCGTGGAGACGGTAGTCCGTACGTACGCACGAGCAACAATATCATTCTTTTAATGTTAAAATAATATATAATTGGATGTTATATAATATAGAAGGAATAATTATCATGTTATATTTATTATTTACAGGAATTACACATAATTATTATACCTATCCAAATAATAATTTATTGAATGACAATTACACCACGACGTGGAGACGGTAAGCCGTACGTACGCACGTATGGTGACATGCCATTCAAAGGATGGATAGAATACTGAATATGGTTGTACCATATTTATAATAACATCACTGTATATAGAAGATACTGGATTTATTATTTTAGAATAGAAATAACAAAGAAAGAAGAAGTTGAAGATGAAATGAACTTGAAAAGGGGTGGTGAAACCATTACCTCTTCCTCGGGTTCTTCCTTTTGATTTGATCAAAAGGGCTCCATAGGTTGGATTTTTGATCAAACTAAGACTTCTATGTTGTAGTGAGGGAAGTTTAGATAGTATTTGGTCAGGGTTTTTCCGATCCAAAATTCTTTGAATGTGTGAATTAGTGAAAAGGGGGAGTTCCCTTTTATAAGAGGGGTGAGGGGAACCTTTGGAAAAGATAAAAATATTATTTTATAATAATTTTATATTCGGTTTCTAATGCCTCCAAACTGGATTATTTAAAGGTTAAGGTAGGGATGGGTCTAAAACCACTAAACCTATATAATTTAGATAGTTTGGGTCATTATAATAACCTTATCTCTAAGTATTAACTCTTAGTTAATTAGTTTCACTTTTACAATGTCTCTTTGTATTTTTATATTATATGGTTAATAAACTTACTATATACAGGCAAGAGATCCCAAAGTGGTCCATTGATGATAAAAATATCATGATATAAGTCTATTGGCCTAACATAAGATTTTTAGGAATTTAATATAAATTAATAATATAATATTTGTTTGAAAAACACTTTTATGTCAATTTTGACACTATTGGGTATTTTGTTTTTGATAAATTCATAAAAGAATTATTACTTCAAACACAATTCATACAATCAATCATAATATGTCATATTAACCTATAAAATTAGTGGAATTCATAAAAAGTCACAAATTACATTTATTTTGATATTTATAATATCAATTATTTTAATATTTCCTTAATTAGGTAATTACTGCATCACCATTGTGTCCTAAATAAATTAAATTAATTAATGTATAAAAATTATAAATAAAATACCATTATGTAGGAAATATTTTTATATTTTTAATGAATATTTACAATCTAATTTATTATTGTATAACCCTATATTAATGTTTTTTTAGTAACTAAACATTGATTTTAACTCTTTTAACTATTCTTTGAATGAAATAATAATAATTGTCCTAATCTAATACAAGAGGACCTAAATGATAATATTTTACTCCTAGGGTAGTTTATGGTCTAGATACACTTTTCCAATAGAATTAGGACATGTGTTAGGGTAATATTAATATCATTTTTACCCTTAATTACCATATTAACTTTTAACTGTGGTAAATAAAAGTAAAAAGTTACTAGTTACCAAAAATTATTTTCATCTCATTGAACCAAATTTTACTCCTTGATATTAACCGTGTCTCTTGGATTTTATAAATTCCACTCACGGAAGTGGTAAAATTAAATTTTATGAAAAATTCAATTTTTTAACTACCACTTAGTGGTTTCACTATTCATCAAAAAATGAAAGTTTCCAGAAAAATACAAAAAATTAGGCCTAATCTATATTTGATATTATGAATTCAAAAATGATGTCTATTTTACAAAATTCAAAACATATCAGTTTCATTAATTAATTTAAAAATTTATTCCCGTCGTCAAAACAAATAGCATTTTTTAAGAGATAATAACTATCAAAATATTGACACTTGTTTATGTCTGGTTTAAATGTGAAATTACATCCAATGACCAAAATTGTATTAAATGGTAAAACTATATTCTAAATATACTTTAAAACAACTCAAATTAATAATTTATCACTATTAATTATTTCGATTATAAATGTTGTTTTTAATTAAAATATAGTAATTTTCACTATTCATCAAAATATGAAAGTTATCCGAAAAGTACCAAAAAATCACCCTATGCTAATTTCTATATTATGAATCCAAAAATGAAGTCTATATGGCATGATAATATTTATAAAATTTTAAAAAGTAGGTATTACTATTCATAATGGCTAGTTTGATTGGTTGTGGTGTGTAAGAATCTCAAAGTTGCGTACAATGCATGCCATTGCATTATTCAAAGGGAAACATACCGTGGAATCTTGGGGTGTTACATTCTCCCCTCCTTCAATAAATTTCTTCCTCACAATTTTTTTAAAATTGCGCTTTATAATATAATGGAAAGTCCCACATTGGAAAAAGAGTCAATAAAACTATCACTTTGAAAGAAAGGAAGAGAGGTATAAAGGTCACCCAAGATAACCCATACTAGGATTCCATGTAGGAAAACATGGATATGGATGATAAACTAAGTGTTATGTTCTGATGGAGAGGGATAGAAAACATGATCAGGAGAAAGTTAATAATAAGAAAATCACAGACATGTGTTGGGACAAATGATCATTAGTCTCCCAATAGGAAAAGTAAATGGAGAGATTTTTTTGTTTTAAGTTACATTACATAAGGACGAGGAATTCATTTATGATATTGACTAAGAACATAAAGAGATATAATTACTTTTTAAGTATAGTTTCATTCATTAATAAATTTTTACCACTAACTCTTTTTTTTGAACAATGAGTATTCAAGAAGACCTGGTCACAATGGAAGAGATAGAATAAACTTCTATAGAAATACATGATCCATGCAGGATAAACTATATATTTACCTTGTCTTTAAAGATTAATCAAAACCAAAATGGTTAGTATAATATCTAATGATCCCCAAATGGATATTCCATTAGAGGATAAAAACACTAATCTTAATTTATAAAATTTATCCATCAATACCCCAAAGTTAAATAAATACCATTCAATAAACAATTGTCCTTGAAATCCTTCAATATAATCCAAACTAATATTGAAACCCAAAACTTATAAGACTATTGTCTTCCACGTTAAATTGTATCTCCAAATGATAGTAATTACTCTTAAGGTCACATACTTAAAAGTAATTAACCTAATCATTTCCATAAATAACCCAAATCACTATAAATCCAAAATAAAAACATAGATAAAAATCCACCATTACTCCTCAAATGAAATCCCATACTATTCTATTTTCCTTGGGAATATAGTGTTCACAACAAAGCGAACAAATTCCAAAATAACATTTATCACATAATCACCAAACCATTTTCCTATGGTATTCATTTGATAAGACATAAGATCCCAAATCAAATTATTATTGATCAATAAAATCATTTAACTAAAAATAATAATCACACTAACTAGGGACTTCACATAGTCCAGTGGTAGGCGATAAATCCCAATCACACTTTGGTTGTGTGTTAGATTCCCACAGCTTTGTCCGACGCAACGGGTTGTCACACGGTCTGCGTGTTGTCCTTTTTCAAAAACTATATTTTATAACATTACCAAAATGAGATAAATTCCTCAAAACAACCATAACTTAATTTAACCACAAATCTGATCTCATACCTTGCATTTTCATCCCAAATTATAATAACTTATAATTTCTCAAACCCAATGATCATATAAAACAAAATGGTTATTTATAACTATATCCACAAGAGAAAATATAATTCTTCCTCAAATATCATTCTCACTTGGAAAACTGCAGGGTTAAAAATACAAGAGAAAATTATTCAAAAGTAAACCCATCAACAAGGTGCACTAATACTTTTTAAACATTTCTCAAACCATTTATTCCCACATAGCTTATTATTTGACCAAGAAAATATCCTATAGAATAGGTCATTCACTCGGGTAATGGCCAGGTTCCCTACATGTACGGAAAATGACTGTAAATGGATTCTTGGGACCATTATTTCTATTCTTCTATAGTACTCTTCATTTTTCAACAGCAATTCTTCACATTATGTCCCTTCTTCCTGCACGTAAAGAATTTCTTTGTCCCATTGAGACACTTTCCTGGGTGTCTCCTTCCACATTTTCTGCATGATGAAAATTGAGGATTCCTTTCTCCATGGTCACAACTACTGGAGCTCTTATCATTCATCACATTTCTCTTCTTTGTTGAGTCCGAGAATTGGATAATATATATATTGTTGATCATATTTTGGGAAAATTGATTTTTCATAAAACGATATCTTTTTCGCCAATCAACGTTCAATTTTTTTGCTCATTCCCACCACCGTTCCCACCTTGTACATCATTCTCAAAGTCACTATGACTTCCTTGGAATCCATCCATTGACTAAAACCGGAAAGCATTGCCTGAGTAACAGAAGTCATAATATCATTTAGAGATTAACATGTCAGCATATTCTCAATTTGAAACACATTAGGATTAACCAAGGTCATTTACTCTCATCTTATATATATAATACTTAAATTCCGTTTGTAAAGAAAATGTAAATTATCTTAAGCATATCCCCCGGGAGTGTCGTAACCAAGAATGCAGCAAGGCCCGCTGTCGTGCACCAGTTCCCGTTCGAGTCTAGCTCAAAGCAGTGTTTTTGGGTTTTACCCATACGTATATCTGAGCCAAGGCCACCTCTACCTGGTTGTATCCAGACAGGGATGTATTTCTCATAAAACTCACAAAATATCTACAATACCAAAATTCTCGGAAGTTATTGTATACTAATCCTAAATGTTCATCTTAGGTCTACGTGCTCTAATCAGAGTTTATCTAAATCTAGCTTCCAAGGTTTGTACTAAACGTCCTGTGATACCAACTGTAATGCCCTGAACCTAGATACCCAGAGTCGATGCATTATTACATATCTTTGGCATGATCACAAGAAAGATCAAGTCTCGAAAGACCGATTAGTTTAGGTGCCTTGGAAACAGTAGATATTTTCATAAAGTTTACATTACATCAATAAGTGAAAAACTACAACAACATATTGTCTTTATATCACCTCATACTATCCCTGCAGGTCATTCATAAAATACTTCTTCACATCCTGGAAAAAATAAAACATTGAAAGGGG
Source organism: Viscum album (assembly GCA_963277665.1). Classification (NCBI taxonomy): domain Eukaryota; kingdom Viridiplantae; phylum Streptophyta; class Magnoliopsida; order Santalales; family Viscaceae; genus Viscum; species Viscum album. The sequence goes on from OY728131.1 coordinate 920,749,290, forward strand.
TGAGCTCAAATTCTCAGTAAGGATAACAATATAGCGGAAACATTCATAAATAAACATAAAAATTTAAGGCAATGTATAACTAAAATAAAATAATTTTAAACTTGAACTTCCGCATAATATGGCAAGGATAAAATGAAATAATTCCATTTACTTATTCACATGGATATTCTACTTGTCTAATAATCACATTAAAATATTAATAACCACATTCATAATGATGGAATGCATAATGTCAGACTATCATAACCACGTAGCCAAGGCATCGTGCCAAGACTAAAAATAAGATTTTGTCAAGGCCTCGTGCCAGGACACTAGTTTGTCTAATGAGACCTACCGATGCATCGAGGAGCAATAGAGGGCTCCACTCATCACTTACTAAGTCCAATGCATTCCTCATATGAAATGTTTGAAATATGACATAAACATTCATGTTAAACTAGCATACGAAATGTGAATACTTAATCGGCAAACCATGAATGCTATAGAAATAGCACATCCACAGTCTATCATAACTCATTCGATACAATATAAAAGATTGTATTGTATCAGATTAATCTCAATCATGAATAATGAAGGATATTGACATAGATGAAAATAATCGTCAAAACTATTAGATAGAAATATCCCCCTTTTTCTTGAAATCATTTAAAATTCACACTATTTGTCAAGAAGACATTTAAAAATAGATTTTTGAATCAAAGTGTCCCATAAAACTTTGATACTTTGAAAAGTAATTTTAATTTTAAAACATTAATGTCCCTATAAATAAATTCTTAAAACCATTTTTAAAACATGGACATTAATGAGAAATATGTAGAAGAATAAATCTTTAAAACACCTAAAAATGCATTTTAGTTAGAGTTTCTAATCAAAAGAGACACACTTGCATACATATAATTGAGGTAATCAAAACATTATAATATCCTGAGAATAAAGGCATTCATGATATACTATGTCAAAGTACATTATATACACCATATAAAAGTGATTTGGTGTATAACAACAACGAAGTCTCAATGGAATGTAAATTGAGATGAATTCTCTTATAAAGACCATATCCTTAGGTTAAGCATAAATCAATGACATAATTATGTGTGAAAAATATAAATACACTCAATATTATTGTATATTTAGTGTAAATCAATCATATTACATTCACATATATTCTTGTAAAAACAACACCAATGAATTGGATATTTAACTCAACAAATGGAGATTGAGTTAAAATTACTCTTATCAATTTCATATCGATGACTTGAGAATTTATCAATGGAGTGATTATGTGTATAAAAATTATATCTACAGAAAGGGGAGTGGAAATTATGACATAAAAAAATGAATAGTTATTCCACACATAATCATGGAGTAAAATAATCAATGAAGTATGCCTAAAGTCGAATGAGTGAAAATTTAAATTTCAAATTCCCTTATCGATTAGGTAACTTAAGAAACATATAACCATGAAATAAGGATAATACAATGATGATGTAAATATCCATAAATTAAATTATATTACACAATGAATACAATCATTGGAAATACACATACACCACGTGCAATAAATAAGTGGTGAACAATGGAATTCTCACGAAATTAAGAGTGAGATAAGAAACCCCTTACTTTGTAATTTTTCCCTGGTCTATGGTAGGTTAACCTCCTTTATAATGGTGAAATAATTGTTATTGAATTATAAAAGAATCATTTACATTAATATGATATCATATATGATCTTTTTACATTTATTTGTTTATAATATCTTAGTATTATCATCATTTCGGTTGTTAACTTACTCGTTTTCCATTATATTCTTTGTTACATAAGCCGTGTTTGTTATGGACAAGTTGTATCTTATTAATATCCAGAATTATATCAAGTCCTTGAACATTAATTTTAATCATCAAATGATAATAATACTTGAATGGATACGATGTAGAATGAATCTCATCGCGTTCGTGGAGATGGAGGTCCGTACGTACGCACGAGCGACAATATCATTCTTTTGATGTTTATATAATATATAATTGGATGGTATATCATATATACAGAATAATTATTATGTTATATTTATTATTTACATGAATTACACATCATTATTATACCCATACAAATAATAATTTATTGAATGACAATTACACCACGACGTGGAGACGGTAAGTCGTACGTATGCACGTATGGTGACATGCCATTCAAAGGATGGATAGAATACTGAATATGGTTGTACCATATTTATAATAACATCACAATATATATAAGATACTTTAGTTATTATTTTATAATAGAAATAACAAAAAAAGAAGAAGTTGAAGAATAAAGGAACTTGAAAGAGGGTGGTGAAAACATTACCTTTTCTTCGGGTTCTTCCTTTTGATTTGATCAAAAGGGATCTTTAGGTTGGATTTCTGATCAAATTAAGGACTCTAGGTTGTATTGAGGGAAGTAGATAGAGTATTTGGGCAAGGTTTGGCCGAGCCAAAAGGCTTTGAATGTGTGAATTAGTGAGAAGGGGGACTTCCCTTTTATAAGAGGGGTGAGGGGCACCTTTGGAAATGCTAAAAATAATATTTTATAATAAATTCATATTCGGTTTCTAATGGATTAAAAGTGAATAATGTAATGGTTAAGGTGGGTATGGGTCGAAAACAGCTCAAAAAATAGAATTTAGACAGGTTTGGGTCATTATATTAACCTTATCTTTAAGTATTAACTCTTAGTTAATTAGTTTCACTTTTACAATGTCTCTTTGTATTTTTATATTATATGGTTAATAAACTAACAATATACAGTCAGGTGACCCAAAAGTGGTCCATTAATGATACACCTATCATGATATAAGTCTCTTGGCCTATCTTTAGATTTTTAGGAATTGAATATAAATTAATAATACAATATTTGTTTTAAAAACTCTTTTATGTCAATTTTGACACTATTGGGTATTTTGTTTTTTGATAAATTCATAACATCATTATTACTTAAAAAAAATTATATAATCAATACTAATATGTCATATTAACCTAGAAAATTAGTTTATTTCATAAAAAGTCTCAAATTACAATTATTTTGATTTTTATAATATCAGTTATTTTAATATTTCATTAATTAGGTAATTACTGCATCACAATTGTGTCATAAATAAATTAAATTATTTAATGTCTAAAAATTATCAATAAAATACCATTATGTAGGAAATCATTTTATCTTTCTAATGAATATTTACAATCGAATTTATCTTATGTATTACCCTATATTAAAAATGTTTTACTAAATGAACTTTGATTTTAACTCTTTTAACTCTTCTTTGAATTAAATAATAATAAATTTCCTAATCTAATACAAGTAGACCTAAATGATAATATTTTACTCCTAAGGTTGTTTTTGGTCGAGATACACTTGTCCAATATAATTAGGACATGTGTTAGGGTAATATTAATATCATTTTTACCCTTAATTACCCTATTTACTTTTAACCGTGGTAAATAAAAGTAAAAAGTTACTATTCAACAAAAATTATTTTCATCTCATTGAACCAAATTTTACTCCTTGATATTAAACATGTCTCTCAGATTTTTTAAATTCCACTCACAGAAGCGGTAAAATTATGTTTTATGAAAAATTCAGTTTTTTAACTACCACTTAGTGGTTTCACTATTCATCAAAAAATGAATGTTTTCAGAAAAATACCACAAATTAGGCCTAAGATATATTTGATATTATGAATTAAAAAATGATATATATTTTAGCAAATTCAAAACATATTAGTTGCATTAATTAATTTAAAAATCAATTCACGTCGTCAAAACGAATACCATTTTTTAAGAGATAATCACTATCAAAAGATTGACACTTGTTTATGTCTAGTTTAAATGTGAAATTACATCCAATCACCAACATTGTATTAAATGTTAAAAATATTTTATAAATATACTTTAAAACCACTCAAATTAATAATTTATCACTATTAATTATTTCGATTAAAAAAGTTGTTTTTAATTAAAATTTACTAATTTTCACTATTCATCAAAATATGAAAGTTATCCGAAAAGTACCAAAATTTCACCCTAAGAAAATTTCGATATTAAGAATACAAAAATGATGTCCATTTCGAAAGATATATTTTATGAAATTTCAAAAGGTAGATATTAATATTCATAATGGCTAGTTTGATTAGTTGTGGTGTGTTAAATCTTGAAGTTGCGTACAATGCACACCATTGCATTATTCAAAGGTAAACGTACCATGGATTCTTGGGGTGATTCATTTAAATTCAATATAAAAATAATATAAAATTATATGATCTCAAAATATAATTAATCAAATAAAAATTCAAAAAAACAGTTGTCTAGAAAAAATATATTCAAAATGCAGTTAAAACTATTTTTCTTGAACATCTATATTAATAATTTATTTGAATATTTAAAAAACATGAGTAAATGTTTATATATATCACTATAATATAATTATTTAAGAAATTATGATATTGAAATCATAAATAATGTAAAATTAAGGAATGAAATCAATTAAGTAATTATAATATATAAAATCATTTCATACCTAATTTATTTTCCTAGACAATCTTTTCATTCATGAAAAAAAATATTAAAGTAAATAGATACCCTAAATATGAATGTGGGTAGTTTATATTAAAATATAAAATTTTATTTCTTGGTGAATTTGAATTAACTTAATAATGAATAGTGTTATATAAATATTTCCTCTATGAAATCAATTAATATTGTTCAATATTGGTTAACTCCAAAAATTAATGGATTATTTAAATAAAATACAACTATGAAGAGATGATGATCAATTAATTATTTTAAAAAGAATTCAGTGAACTTGTTCTATTTCTGATTCCACTTCTAAATTAACCCTTTTTCAGTATAAAATTTCAACCACAGTATGAATAAAATAACTTAATATTCATGGAATTACATTAATTTAATAAAAACACTATATGATAACTATTATAACTCTATAATAAAAAATAAGTTCTAGAAAATAAGAAAAATACAATTACTAAATTATTTATAATGAATGTAATTTCAAAGGACATCATGTGTTTCTTAGGACTAGTTTCATATAAAATCATAATTGGATTAAATATATTCAAATGTAATGAAATGTATTAGATTTAATTTCAAATTCTTCAATGAATAATAATATCTCACCATGTTATAACAATATAAGATAGTAATATTAAATTGTTTTATAATAAGGCTATCAAGGAGAAATGAAATTTATTAAAAAACTAAGAATAAAATAATTGAAAAATTATTTATATTGTGTATATAAATCATCATAAAATATTCATTACCCATATTGAAACTCTCATACCATATATTTGTGTTCAAAATTATACCCATTATTGAATTAAAAGGTAGTGATTTCTATTAAAAGTAGATATTTTTATAAAATAATTTCCATAGAAATCAGTATGTAAAATAGATCACATGGATGTCAAAAAATCAAGGATCAAAACAAATCTCAGAAAAAAAAACTAACCAAAATTATAGAGTGAGCATGAGGTGACTGAATTAACTGAAAAAACTTATATTCAATGATAAATATATTTCAATATATATGTTTCTAATTTTAAAAAATAATAAACAAGCACCAATTATTGTTTCTAATTAATATAATTTAGTAAAACAATTAATTTCAAAATGAAAAACTAGAGGAAACAAGAATTTTATATGGTGTAACATCCCAAAAATATATTTTGTTTCTACATGTTCAATATTAAATAAATAAATATATTCTAAATTAATTAAAAATGATATATTGAAATTTTATTAGGGAAGGATACATTCATGTTTTTATACTATATTGTGGATAATAGTCCACCGCATTTAATTTCAATTTTATGATCTTGGGATTCCCTCTCTTTAATATTTACATAGAAAATAAAAAAAATCTTATTAAACTAAAATAAAAAATGTTACAAACCAACCTAGGTCCAATAGAAAATCCACTTAAAACATCCAATCACATGATATGGGTAACACAAAAAATCAGAAACTGGTCTTGAATATAAGAAAACAGTATATACAACTAGATTATGACATAACCAATAGACAAGATACAAAAACATACATATAATTCATTTAAAGGAGGATAAACCATAATGTAATTCACATCCCCGTGTGACCAAAAATCACCTCCGGACTAAGCCAAAAATAAAGAAACAGAAATAAGAGAAGCCATCATTCTATAAGATGCCCTTCACCTTAATAGGATCCTATAATTAAACATCTACAATCTCCCAAAGTTTTATGTAGGATTTGATCCAAAGACTAGTTTCATTCCACCATAGTTTCTATAAAAGGTCTAATATCATGAATAAAATGAATCTAGCTTTAAAAAAATTATAATTCATTTTAATACAATAAATCCAATTATAAATCATTTCCCCCACTTGGTGTTTATACAATACTGTCATATTATCAAATTAGAAATATGACAAGTAGACGTGATAAGAATAGGAAATCATCTCCATGCATCAAGTGGTGAATAGGTATACATATATCCATGAAACAAATCATGTGACGTTATTTTATACAACCTTATATAAAAACCTGTGAGAAACAATCAATGATAAAAGAATAATTTGAGAAATAAACAAAAATGAATAATGAAATTGTACTGTATATTGGGATCTATCCTATGGGAAATTCATGTTAGACACTTACAATCCAAAAAAGAATATATTGGATCCAATAGATATTGATTCCAACTATTTTATGTCACAAAAAAATTACCACTTAGTGGTACAACACATAGTAAGGCTCACTATCTCTCTATCATGATGAACCTAATGTTACCAATGTAAAATTTTCAAATACATTTCCATAACTAAGCTTATAATTTCAAAAAATGATTTCAAATATAATCCATAATTTATATGAGTTTGAAAACCCACATTAGAATCATGAAAATCTATTTTCAATGAAAAACCCATTTATAAAAACATTTTATTTTCTAAGAAACCTTTTGAAACTGCATATCACTTCTAATAAATGGACAACCAAATGTAATTTAATCAATAATGACATAAAATTCATCAAATTAAACTATTATATAGAAACACATAACTCAACATGGTAGAAACCTAGATGCTTTCAACAACATTGAACAGGATCCAAGAGAAAAACCTTTTAATGACAATGCACACCATTAATCTTAAATGGATTGATATAAAACACTATCTGATCAAAAATCCAAGTACAAACTGTATTTCTAACCAAACCCAAATAATAACCAAGAGGATTACATATCCAAATAATATCAATCCAATCCTAATGGTGATCAACTAATGAGTGAATAAATCTAGATGGAATGAAGTAACCGAAAATCTCTTAGGTTAAGCTCTGGGTTGAGAGGGGTTAGTTATAGGTCGAATGAATTGAAAAATTAGTCATGATTCATACATAAAACCAAAAAAAAATTACACAGTGTGTAATTATATTTCACATCGTGTAATTCCTCAAACTCATCTACTACAAAAAAAACCATCCGCATTTTATTAAAAAACATATTTATTTCATTACATGGTGTGTACCAATTATATGGCATATAAACAATTTATAACATTTATCCATTTCATGGATTCTTCCCAGAAGTCATTATAGAGAGTGTACTTTAATTAAAAGGCATGTAAGTGTGCATCGAGTAGCAAAAACTATAGATCTATGATGGATGTTCCAAAAAAATCCCTAAAATCCCCCATACAAGTATTCTCCCAATCCATTCTCAGTGTTACCAAACCAATGTAAAAGGAAAACAAAAATAAATGCAAAAATTTACTGAAATAAAGTTAACGAGGTGTTATAATCTCCCCACAATAAATGATTTTTACCCACATAAATCCCTCAAGATCATGGATCCACCAAAAGAGATGGCCACTAATGCCTCATCAATGGCTCCCACTCCCATGTCTCATGGCTATCGTATCTGCACTTCCATAGTATCCAGAATAATAGGATAGTTTTTCTGCATGGAACCTTATCCTAGTGATGCATAATCATAATTGGATGATCACACAATGTGTATCGAGATCACGATTAACATAACACTGTATAATCATGTGGTAAGAGTCTAGTATAAACCTCTACAATAATGAAACCTAAAACACATCATGGATATCTATCAAACCAGAAGGAAAGTGAAACTAATAGGCCACCGTCCCAGTTCTCCAATGATTTCAAAGGTTACTACAACCCTTCAGTACCAACATACCCTTCTAACCCTACCAGCGATGACCCAAGCAAGGTTAAACTCTATGAAAGACAAAATCACCAACCTCAAACTCCAATGGCTTACATCGATGATACATATAGGATTTATGATAAATCTATGCAAATATCAACCTTCTTCGGATCAACTACACCACCTTCTTCATCTTCTGAACAACATTCATCCCAACGAATGACTACTCTCCCATATCTTTCCAACCCAAAAAATATCTTCATGGCCTCTCTTTCAAATACACATAGGGCACTATACTTATCAATTCTTGATAACTATTGTTATAAGAAATCTCAACCAAAGGTAAATTATTTTCCAAATATCCTCAAAAATCAATCACACAAGCCGAAAGCATATCCTCTAGAACCTAGATATCTTTCTCTATCTTACCACCCATCTTCGGATGATAAGTGATGCTTAATTTAATCTGGGATCCCATCACCTCCTACAAACCTTTTCAAATCCTGTATGTGAACCTCAAATCCCTATCAAAAATAACTATCGATGGAACCCCTGGAAGTATTAGATTCTCTTGGAACATAAGTCTATATGTTATTCTAAATTAATCACCTCCATGATTAGTAGAAAAATTTGTATATTTCATGAGTCGATTAATGATCACCCAAATAAAAACCTTCTTGCTAGAATTTGATGGACAAATAATGAATAAATCCATGGAAATCTCATCCCACTTCCATTCCAGAATGACTAAACACTCTAATAACCCTATAAGTCTCTGGTGCTCCAACTTAATACTCTAATATACAAGGAACTGTGAAACAAAATCCTCTATTGACCACGTCATCCCTCACCAATATTATAGATACCTAAAGTCACGATATATCATTGTATCCCTAGTGTGGACCTAAAAATAATAATGGTTTCTACTATCTAGAAAACCATTTTTCTTGGAAAATAGAACAACCAAACCAATAAGAAAGGAAAAAATCTCCACTAGGAGACCAATACCACTCAACAGAGGTCACCCCACTATTAAGGGTTTCATTAAATATTTAACTTTGTGTCAACCACCTACTAGAGTAGAAATCACTCATCAATTGTAGATTCATCTTTCTTGAAAGACAATGAATCCTATCATCCTAAATCTTCCACTTCCAAACTCATCTCAAAAAACGAACTCATTAGAGACCACTCCTCAACAAATTCCTCCAAACCAGGTGTTGGTAATTTTCTTCCCAATCCATAAGAATTAACTATTCCTTTCCCAGTGGTAAGAGAAATATAATAATCAAAATTCTAAAGATACACTACGTCAAGTCTCTATCACAAATTTGAATCACTCTAAGGAATAATATATTTTAATCTCTTACAATAAGAATATACCGTAAAACATTCCCCACAAAGATAGTGGGTCCACATTTTGAGAACATTCATAATAGCTACAAACTATAAATCAAGGGTATGGAATTTCATATCATGAGGCTACAACTAGAGTGGGACATAATCCACAGCTAGTTTCCCTTACACCAAGAAACCTCCCAAACCCATACCAAAATAATTACAGAAAATATCATTATCCGACCACGGTTCCAAAATAATCAAAACATGTGCTGAAGTCAACCTCACCTTCAATTTCTCAAAATAACTCTAACACCTGTCGTTCCATTCAATCATTAACCCCCTAATGATTAAAGTTGTCACCAAAGATGTGATCTTTGAGAAGACTTGAACAAACCTTCTATAATAACTAGTCAAACCCAAGAAGCATTGGATCTCAATAAAAATATAATATTCTATTAGGATATAACTTCCATTACCTATTCAAGACCTACCGAGATTCCTCTCTCAGATATCACATCCCCTAGAAACTTCACCTCTCAGACCAAAACCTCACACTTGGAAAATCATAAAATAGAAATGGTGTTCCCGCAATGTTGGAATAATGATATCAAAATGTTCAATACAATCCTCCTCTAACTTAGAGTCAACCAAAATATAAACCAAACATAAAAAAATATAATATTGTAAGAAATAATGAAAGGACTAGTACATCAAATCAATAACCACCATAAGATCATTAGTGAGATTTAATGGAATAACAAGAAACTTTAAATTCCCATATCTACTCATAAATGTTGTCTTAGGTATATCCCCTTCTAGGACTATAAACTGGTGACACCCTAACACTAGTTTACTCATCAAAAACAAATGATCCCCTATAAACTAATCAAATATATCATCAATCCTAGGAAAATAATATTTTTTTATTAATGGTCACCAAATTCAGCTTTTGATAATCAATACATAGTCTATGGTTTCCCCATTCCTTATAAAATAGGACAGGTGAAGTTCATGGTGAATCTCTAGGATGAATAAACACTTTATTCTCATGGGTCCTCAAGATAGACCTTATGTTCCATAAACATAGAAGGAATCATACAATAAGACAGTGCAAAGATGGGTATCATACCAAGGAACAGGTCAGTAGTAAACTCAACCTTTCTCTTTGGAATAAAACCAGTGAAATCATCTAAAAATAACCTAGGCTACTCACACACTAGTGTTAGAAGTATTCAACCTAATAATGTTTCAACTGCATCAAGAAGCATCTCTAAGAACTGACCTGATATTTCCCTATCATAAGAAAAAACAATCCCTCCCCTTACCGATATAGAGTCCCACTCCCCATAAAAAACATTATTGACACCATCTGTAGATAAGAATAGAAATTGGTGATGATAACAGTTTATCCAGTCCTTACATTAATCAGAAAATCCATTTTGATAATATAGTTTAACATTTCATGATCAATCACTAAAAAATACCACTCCACCTCAAATTCAGTTATCATCGCCTGATACCCTGGACACCTAAAACCAGGTTCAAGACACTTTCCCAACGGGGTGGTAAAATACAAGAATAATGAAATATGTTCCAAATGAAAAACCCAAAAGTAAACTACTTTTTATGATATAAAATAATGAGTAGCATTTTTATCTAAAAAATAAAGCACCATAAAATATGAGACAAACATTGTACCTCTAACAGTCCCTATCCTTGCTTTAGATTCCTCTATTTCATACTCTGATACATAATGTTGTCTGGTCTTAGCCACATAAAAATTTCCCTTGGACTAAGGATTAGACCCACCACCCATGGAATCATTTTTATAAACATGTGATCCCTTGGTGAATGTGGTTTCTTCCCTAATATCCTGAAATATCATTTCATTACAACATCATAGATAGCCAGATCATCCACAAAGATGATTGGTCTTAAGATCATCATCAAAATGAGTCTTGATATGTCCTCGACTTCCAAACTTATAGAAAAACAAAATATTTTTTCCATGTATTCTCCCCTAAGACTAGACCTAAAGAAAAAATAACTACTCTTACACTTCATTTTATAGACATAATGTACACCCTAGAAAACTACTAATGAAACTGAAGCTGCACCCAAACCTATATTCCCAACTATGTATTCTTCAGTTAAATCTTTTTTATCAACTAACTCCATAAAGGTAAGAAGGAAAAATAGTATCAACATTGACTGAAATCAGGCCTCATTCTTAACTCAAAGCATAGAGCCCTTAAGTAATCATTATTGATAAACCCTGATGTTATATGAACTAACTAAGGATACTGGGTATAGTACTCCGAAACAATATGCTCTACCTGATCTATGGTCAGAAAATTGAAGGTTTTCTCTTTATGCAATGTCTTTATATAAAACTAGTGGTTAAATATTTTATTGATGGAAGACCATTTTGGAAACTCATGTAACATAACATTCCCAATAGAGTCCCACCATATTTTTGAATTATTTCCTCTAGAAGACTATGAATTCTAGTGACAATGTTCATGGTTATTTTTTCCCATTTCCATATAGGTATGGGTAGTGGTTGAATTTTCCCCTTATTCTTTTTATTTTAAACTTTAACTGATTAACATACGTAGCACATTAATGTAAATTGAGTAATCGTTTTCTTCATATTATCTCACCAACAGTTCTATGGGATATCTCGATACATCTTTGTGATCCCTATGTGGATGGAAAAGGTTGATCTATGTGAATCTTTCACAATCTATTTCATTATCTCATGATGTTATTATACACATATTTGTGACCCAAATCTTACAACTCCTTCCTCATTAATTTTAAACTTTGATGATTTACCATTTCTGATAGTTTCAACCTTCATATAAATTTCCAAAGCATCTCTTTGAGTATATTTTATAATCTCTAAAAAGGATTGTTGAGACATAATTCAATAAATCAATGATGATGGTTCTTCATTTATGATTCTGATGTCCATCCATTTCATGTCTAAGAAGATTGGATCCTTCTCAATTCTTATCATTTATAAGGTTGTAGGATCCTTTCTACATACAACATCTACCACTTTATTTTCAATACTAGGATGGTAGTGTATTGGGAATTCATAATCCATGATGAGCTCTAACAAACATAGGTGGGTCATATCAAGCTTCTATTAGGTGAATATATATTTAAGGATCTTGTGAGTAGTATGTATCTCACACTTCTCCCCCTAAAGACAATTATGCCATATTTTAAATGTGAAGACCACAGTAGATGACTCTAGATCATGTGTGGTCTAGTTTTGGTCATGAAATTTCAAATTACGTGAGGCATAATCAATTAATTTATCATTATACATCATTATGTAGAATAATAATTTATTTGACGCATTATTATATACCACAAAGTGTTCCCTGGTTGTTGGTAGTGTAGGTAATGGTGTATCAATAAGAGTATTTTTCAACTCTTTTAAGTGGTCTCCACATTCACTAGTCCATACAAACATTACTCCATTTTGATTTAACATGGTTAATGGGTTCGAAAACCATGATAATTTCCTCATAAATTTTTGTTAATACCCAACTAGACCATGGAAACTATGAATCTTCATTACATATACTGGTATTAGACACTCCTAAATTTCCATTATCTAATAAGGGTCAATAGATATCCCTTTTCTAGTAAAAATATTCCCCAATAATGATACATCCTTCAACCATAAATCTCATTTAATGTACTTTTCATATATTTTCACTATTTATAAATTCATTAAAATGAAATTTAAATACTCATCATACTCCTCCTTTTTCATGGAGTATATCAAAATATCATCTATAAACACGATAAAAATACATTCAAGGTATTATCTATAGATAAAATTCATTAAGTCCATTAATATTTCTGGAGATCCTGTTTTTCCTAAGAGAATCACTATAAACTCATAGTGTCCATACCGAATTTGAAATTAATTTTTGGGAATATCGTCTTTCTTCAAAATTAATTGGTGATATCCCAACTGAGTGTCCACCTTTGAGAAAAAAATTCCACCATGAATTTGATTGAACAGTTCATCTATCCATGGAAGCAGACACTTGTTCTTTGTCAAGATTTTATTAACCTCATGATAATCAATGCATAGGTTCATTGATCCATTCTTCTTCTTGATGAAGAGGACCTATGCACTCCAAAGTGAATCACTCTGGAATATAAAACACCTATCCATATTCTATTGTAATTGCTTCATGAGTTCTTCCAACACAATGGTGTCCATCATATAAGGAGTCTTTGATATGGGAATAAAACTAGGTATAAGTTCAAATGAGTTCTGAACCTCTCAGTCGGAATAAAAATTTGGAATTTCCTTATGGAATTCATCTGTGTGGTCCCTTACAATGGGAACGTGTTAAATAATGATCCTATCATTTTTATAAATCATTTGAGCTAGATATGATTTATCATATGGTAATAGTATCCATGAAAGAGAAAATTTTTACAAAGGATATCCATCATCATCCTTATATTTGTATATAATTGGAGGATGCCTCGAGAGGTGTATAGTGATCTCTCTTTCCCAAAATTTGAATATGTCTTTAAATAATTATATCTAATCCATGTACCATATAGAATCAAACAATACCGAAGGATTTAAGACAATATTTAATGGTAGTTTCATTCCATATTCATTGACTGGGGAGGAGTTGTATACTTTAGATGTAATAATTTATCCATTTTTTTGTTATCATGGAAAACTAAACTTCTAAATTTTGATGTGTTGTTTGAATAGTTATAATAAAAACTCAAGGAAGGAATTAATGTATAGAACCAAAATAAAATAGTATGTTTTTAATTATTGAATAAATAACAAGTGAAACTGTCAACACATAAATTTATGGATCCACCTCAGAAGTAGAGATAATGTATTCCCTTCCTTAATTCCATGGAGGTTGTTTTCATTTATTGTCTCAAAAAACCCTTGTCTTAGGGAATTAACTATCATAATGCCAATGGTCCATACAACTAAAACACTATACTATAAGCGTAGTGTTAATCTGAACCATCGTTTTTTAATCCTCATTTCTTCATATATATTTTTAAATTATTAGCATGATGCCCCTCTTTTCTGCATTTTAAATATCTCTTAGTTCCCTTTATATAGTTCCCTAGAATATTTACCCAACACTTTTAACATGTGAGATGTTCAGTTTTGTTTCCTCCATGGGATTTATCTATTGATCCTCCCAAATAAAAATCCATTTCATGTTTTTTATCTATGAGCCGACAAGACCACTAAGACCCTATAATCTCTTTATAATCCATAATGGAAAAGAAACTATCTCCTCATTGCTATAAAAGTCACAATCATTAAGGTACTTCGTAGACTCAAATCTAATCCACTAAAGATGTGATACATTTTAATTTCAGTATTCATGATGAATCCAAAGGTGTATTTGGAAATCTTTGTAATGTCTGCCTCGCAAGTCCCAATAGTCTCATCTTTCTTTTTCTTTAGTTTGATGAACTAACTCTCCATATTTATATTGAAAGTTAAAATTAAATATTTATTGAAATTTTTTTCTTGAATCCTTCACATTCCATAGATTCAATTTCCTCCTTATAATTTATGTTTTTTATTAGTGTCCACCACTTATCATCTTCCACATTAAAATGGTAGACTGCTAATCGATCTTTCTCTTATTTTATGTATTGGAGGATAGAAAATAACTTTTTAATGGAGTAAATCTATTGTTCCAGGGTGAGGGGATTAGAAGATTCACTAACGATAGGTAGATTGTTTCACAGAACGGATTCAACCACAAAGTGTTATTTATTGGGAGAAGGTGGGTATTCTACATGATTATTGTTATTATTAATAACATGATCCATTACTATCATGAATTTATGAGATCACATTCACATTAATATTTTCATATCCTTGTGTAATTTTTCACATTTCCTAACACATTGTTTGTTGGAAGATGTTATCCTAGAACCTTCCATTAACTAATAAAATAAAAATAAAATAATGGGGCTTCAATACTTATTTATTGATCATTAAAAAGGAAACTCTAAATATATAAGGAAAAAATCATAAATGAAAATTATATCCTAACTTTTGATTCCCTAGGTTTTAATCTACTCTATCCATAGTAATTGAAATATCCCTATGATTCTAAATAATGTTTTCTTATCATGATTCCTAAAAATAACTATATCATTCCTCTAAAACAAAATATAATGACCCAACATTTTACACACAATATTAAATATTCTGAGCATAAATAACCATTAAATAAAAACCATGTATTGAAAATCCATGTTTATTTGGATGACTTGGTACATAATTAAAAAACATTAAACTAGAATAAACCATCTTTTTATTAATCCCCATAATGTGATTCTAACTCCCTTTAAGATCATACAACATCATAGGATAACCTAGGGAAAATATAAACAAATTTTATGTTCTATAAATACTAGTAAGGGAATAAAAATATAAAAGAATCATAACACATGAGTTATAAGGGATAACATGTTAACCTAAAAGGCATGGATCATGAGTAAACATATAGAAGCACAACATACAGAACATGAAATCATATAATCATTGAAAAAGGGTAGATATAAGATATTACATTAGAAAAAAATTAAATATATATAGGGTACTAGATTTGTTATTATTTAATGGATGAAGTAGGTGAAAAGAGTTTATAAGAAGAAAAGAAATTATGAGAGGTGGTTTGAGAATGTTACCTCATAAATATAAATTCCTTAAATGACCCCTTAAGGAACTTGGAATTGATATTTTGGAGAGACCATCAGAACATGGAAGTGAGGAGAGTGGGGGACAATAGGTATTGGTAGATATTTGGAAATCATCGTGTCTTAGAAGGTGTGATGAGAAGAAGTGGTGAGGGGTAGTATTTAGAAGGAGGAGAGCGGTGTTTTTTTATTATATTCATTTGTTTCTTATTTAGGCACAAGAATATAAATTGTATTTATTATTGTGACTATATAACGTAAAAGATTAATTATAGTTTGATATAATGTATTCTTACAACATCCAGGACTCAGAAATTCAGGTGTTTTTCTTATGACGTTAAATATTGTGATTTACTATATTTCACTATTCACCACAAATTAAACTATTTTATAAGTATCCCAAAAATCCGCCCTAACCATTTTTTGATGTGTAGATTTAAAAAAAATAAATTTTATTAAAATAATATTCTAAATATGATAAATTTAAATTTTAAAAATAATCATCATTTTTTCAAAAAATACCAATTTTAATATTATAATCTATTTTATGACCAATTGAAAAATTACTTATAGTCTCATAAAAGTATCTTATCATTAAAATAAAATATCATATTAATTTGTGAATCCAATTTATAAAATTATATCTTATTTTAAATATTTATATTCATTAAAAATTGGAAATAAAACATTTACATTTTACAGTAATAACAATACATAATTTATCATTTTAAAAAAATGTATTTACTTTTACTATGATATAAATATATCATATTTTCATTTTATATGATACATAAATAAAATTTTACATTTCCATAGGTGAGGTTACTATTATAATGTTCATACTACTATTTATATCGGTCATAATACTATTCCCAATGGTCATATTACTATTCCAACAGTCAGATTTATAATGATCAAATGAGTTAACTACTTCTTATAAATACATATTATTCCATTTTTTTTCACTTACATATTTTTATCTATTATATTTATATTATAATCTTTAAAATAAATATTTTATTATTAACATATCGTTTTATTTCTAAAACTATGTTCATGAATTCAATCTTTATGGTATATCAAGCGTACCCAAATTATTATATTAATAATCTATTATTTTTTATTTATTGAATCTCTATAATATTTACCATACATATTGGTTTATTAGCTGACTGATGTGTCATTTTTCATTTATAATGTTTTTTAGTTTATCTTTGATATTTATGTGCTTTATACTATATGGCATAATTATAATAAATGAAATTTTATTGATAAAATTAAAAGTCGTTATAATAATTATATACATCATACCATATATGATTTTATTAAGACACTTTATTACCCATTAATTAAAAAATCTTTGTTAAAATCATGTTTCAATTAATAACAGATTTTTTTATGTATGTATTGATTTGAAATTTTTTGTCCTCTTACATTGATCACAAATACATAATATAGATTATTTTATCCATGGTATAATAAAAATATATACTTAGTTTGTTTTTATTTATTGTAGCCATAAAAGTTAGATATAGAATATTAAATGCATGGTTCATGGAGACGGTAGGTCGTACGTATGCATGAATGTTGTTTCTATTTTCTCAATGGGTGAATGGAAAGAAAGTTAAATAATATATTAAATTTATATAATCTTTTTTATTTCATATATATCACATTTATTTATTAAATTTATCCTCATTAACTCCCATGAAATGTGTAAGTGAAAAATGAATCTCATAGCTTTGTGAGGTGGTAGTCCAACGTATACACAAACGATGTTATTGTTTCCCCCACGAAAGGGAAATTAATAATATATATGATATCATAATTAAATAACTAAATTTTGTTGATATTTTCATAAATATTAATTTTATCTATCATTGTTACCATCCAAGTAAAAAATAAATGAAAAGCAGATCACATCGGTTTGTGAAGCAGTAGTCCACCGTACATATGATCGATGTTATTATTTTCCAATAGTTTGGTAAGTAAGAAGGTATACATGGTTTTATAATTACATTGGAAAAATAATATTAAAAATAAAATATATAAATATTAAACACTTCATTATAACCATCTGTGAGAGGTGGTGATGGAAAACGAATAACATCAGTTCACGATGTGGTAGTCCACGATACAGATGATCTACGCTTTCGTTACCCCTTTGATAGGATAGGAGATATGTATAGGTTATTTATTTAACATAATAATATATTAGTATATGGTAGATAATGTTTACATTACATAATCATATTTGAAAAAAAATTAAAGGATATGGTGGATGAAATAAAAATAAAATGCAAGGTTATGAATTTTACCTATTCATTGGAGAACTTATTTAGGACTATAAAAAAATAATTATTTGGAGAGTTTATTAATCAACCGAAGGAATATAATCTAATAATAGGGAATTATGTAAGATATCTAAGTTATAAATGGCTATGCCAAATGGTTTTTTAATTTTGAACATAAGAGGATATGAGGTGGCCTTCTATAAGTAGGGGCATGATACACTTGAAATTTTTAAAAGGGTAAAGTGTACACACATTTTTCACATTATAAAAGGATATAAAATGGTTTATTATAGAAATTTGTTGTTGATAAAGTCAACATATGGTCATAAAATGGGATTTTTACAATATTATAGGTTATTCTACCCCTTATGTTTTTATTTTAAGCCTATAGTTAACCTGTTTAAGTAGTAACTGCAGAAATTAATTTTTTCTTGTTTTTCTATTCATTATGGTAAAAATTAAATTCGAAACTATTAAGTAATATTAATTACTCTTATTGAAAATATTAAATCCATTTTTCTAAATTATAATTACAAAAGTGGTGAAAATTTATTTAAAACTAAACCCACATACATAAAGGAATCACAGTTTTCCAAAGAGAAACTATTCAACATTTAAATGATTTTCATGTCAAACATAAATATAATATTGATTACGAAGACCTAAATTTAATTAATTATGATATAATTGAGATAATTTTACTTTTAAATCATGGTAAAAAAAATTAAAATAATAAGTCCTTTAAATGAAAATGTAATGGTTAAGAAAAATCAGTATTTCTCATATTTTGTAGAAAAAAATTTCCTTTTAAAAAAATATGAAAAATTCACCCTAAGATATATTTGAAATGTAGAATTTTAAAAGGATGTATATTTTTTTCAAATAAATTTCATAAAATTTGAATAATTATTTTCATTATTAATTCACAAAAATAAATAAAAATAATTTTTTAAGAAGGAAAAATTTTCCAAACATATAAAGACATTACTAAAAATTATGTAATTTTTTTATTAATATGTTTTATAAATATAAAATCATTATATTTAACATTTAAAAAAATTGTTCCTATTCTTACATATAATTTTTATTACTATGTCATAATGTTCTGTTTTAAATAATAATACTTATATTAGAACGTGGTTTGTTAAAGCTCATTGTTGCATGTAAGATAATATATCAAAGAAATTAAATTTATTCAAAAAATATATTCTATAAATTACTGGGTTGTTCTATCCTACTCTATAATTATCACCTAATAAATTCATTAATGCAATCTTCAATAGGTATGAATAAAATATCACATTATGTAAGAAGACTCAATGTAATATAGAATCATCAAAGGAAAACTAAAATCCAGAATTAGTCACATAAGGTCGAGAGATTTTCCAAAAAAATTTAAGGTATATGATAAATAAATAATTAGAGAGATTCATCCCAAGAATATCATGGATTCCCAATCACTTTTATTTTTCTAGACATTCAATAGATTAGTTAAAAAACACTACCATTGAATCCAAATTTAATTCCAATTTCTACCTAATGAACTAATAACATATCCATGTCTACCCCCATATTCAATCCATTCTCCTAGAACCTATATAAAAATTTTGTTGAAAATTAAATAGTGATGTATATTTATATTTCAACATAAAACCAATAAAACTCTTTGTGATTAATGCGTATGAAATAGTGTGATTTACCCACTAACTCAAACTATCAATTCACACAATTTTACCATGGACACGTCCAGTTTTATTATAACATAATTCAACAAATAAATACTACAGATCAATGACCTTAACCTCCTACAACTGTATATGAGTCTTCTTTTGCTGGATTATTCTCCCATGTTGCTGAATTGTGTTTCATTTCATAAAACTGCCTCTGGTCATCTAGATTAAAGGATTAATTATAACCTTGAGAACATATTGTTGCAACCCCTAGTGACCTTCCAAAGGCTTCAGATAGTAATAGTCTCAAATCCATCTTGTGAACATGACCTGAATACTCTTTCCTAAGGACCCTACCAACTTAATCATCATGGGAGACCAAGAAAAACTATATTGGATTATAATCCCACAGTTTCATACCTATAAATAAAGTATTAATATGATTTAAAATAATTCATATTAAAAAAATGAAACCAAATAATAAATTGTGATCTAAGAGAGGAGGAATATATTACGAACATTACTAGTTGTCAAACTATGATTAATTTTAGCATTGATATATATATTTTTAAATATTGAATTTTTTTAATATATAACAAATACTATTGATTAACTAAAATTTGATGATCACAAATGAAATATTGTATTTATATATTTGGTTTTATATGATATTAAATTATTAAAGATATTTTGGTAGATCATTACAATGAAAAATTAATTTATTCCCCAATTTAATTTGTATGATCATTCATATAACTGCTATCATATATCATATGAATATCCACCCAATTTTTTGTCTAAGAGATTTGGAGTAAGGTATTATTTTTCTGTATTAAATAGTGATAAATAAAAAATATAATATATGAAATAGATAATATTATCATATAAAATATTATCTCTTTTCCAGATGCATGTATATATGTAAAATTAGATTATTATAATAATAAATTCTTCTATACCATGTGCTTATCATGGTGATGGATAATATTAAATACTTCTCACTACTCTCTAGGTACCGCTTCACGTACCTTAACATACTAATACTTAGTGTTTTGTGATGTATTATTGAATTCATTTTAAATATTTCCATTTAAAATATTTTCATGTCTTACCAAATTAAATTAACAATCACTTTCATGGGATAAGACCATTTATGGTAAATTTGAATAACATCTATACAAATACATTCATTTTTAAAATATTATAATTTAATTAAATATTAACATTTATTGAGATATAATGTATTAAAATTATGTTTCTTTGAGAATCAAATACTCCCTTCTTCCACGATTGAGGAATATGCCTCCAATCAAAATCTTTAATCAAAAGGGTAATTGTATCATCCACCAACTATCCAAGAATCTGTTCAAGTATACCCTATAGAGTCTACTATGGGGACCCCATAATAATAAAATAGAATAAAAATCATTAATCCATTTATATTCCATAAATTTGAGCATTTAAAATTTGTCTCCTTAGTAGCATTGTTTCCATATTTTATGAAAAAAGTAGAAATTATTATAAAAAATTATATAACATTATTCACATTAAAATTTTTACATATAACTTCCACCCTCTAATTTCCTTATGATGAAACCAGAGTGACCACCTGTTACCTCAATAAAGACTCTTCTCATGCATAACCTACAGAAGTGGGAGGTAGTGTGCCATATGTTAATGGGTGGGTGATGAAGGGTGTAAAATAAGTAGATTGTAGGGAGATAGATGGAATCTAAAATTCTATAGGTAAGGAGAATAGTAGATCATCATGTAACACTGGTGATGTCTGTATGTTCATGGTAATGCTTATTAAAAATCAACTCAAACTACTGAATCATCTCTTATATAGAATTCATATAATTTAAATCCTAAAAATAACTTATCAACTTATATTTTAAAACATTAATGAAGAAAAATAAATTTTTAACTTGTAATAGATACACAATAATAATAAACATTATATACATAGTTATGTTAATGAATTACTACACATACAAGAAAATATAACTTTTACTTTTTCAAAATTAAAAAACACATGCATAAAAATCAATAAAATTTTGATAGCAGATCCAAAGTACTAAAAACTAATAATATATAACATAGGTAGTTAATAAGTTAATGGATGACTACACATACAATCCTTTTTCCATTAATCATATTATTATCCTAACCCAACAATACGTATTTTAATCCGTCCACCCTTAAAAGGATAATATTTTCAATATCATGAACAACTTGTAATCCAATTTATTATTCCTGAGGGGATTAAATTTCTTAGGTCAAATAATTCAATTCATCACCCATATCATAGAAGTCTCTTTATTTTTTGTGAAAAGCTAAACTCCAAACTTCATTTGTGGTTTTTTCTAAATAGTATACCATTTTAACATATGATTATAAGATATACTGATAATGTACATCATGGTAACTAACATCCCTCAAGTTAGATAGTTTCATATAAGTAAATTGCAATGATTCTCTTTTAATTCCCTTAGTGATATCAACCCACATTCATTTGAATAAAAACTAAAAATTACTCCGGTAGTTTAATTAAATAATAACATTAAACTTTCTATTGTATACCAATTATAAAACGGTATATATACCACTATTATATGTTTTAAACACTTGTTCTGATACACTGGATGAAATTTAAAGTCATTCAAATTTTAAGAGTCATTGTTTCTAGCCTATTTTAGAGGACCCTGAGCTAGAAACTTTAAATCTTAGGATAACTCAGCCTGAGTATCTGTATTCATGGCCAATAAAAATTAATTCACATTATTATGTTAAAAATATATATACTTAAATCAAATATCTATGTTGATTATATTATTTATAAATTTACATTACTTTTAAACCATTCTACAAGACCTTTTTTAATATATTTTGTTTTATATTTTTTATTTCATGTTCTTCTTCTCATGGATTTATTTTTTATCACCTTAGATCTTAAATAATGGAATATGAAACTAGAAATATCCAATATAACATATCCATGTGCTTGTAAAAAATCCATTTTTATCCATTCTAATATTTGATATCCTCTCAACTGATCGGTCAATAGTGGGAAATATTTTTGATTTCTTGTGTAGGTGAGATTTATTATATATCACATCAACACATCAATATGGATTAAATATTGTCTCAATATCATCCAAGTCTCTAGACAAAAAAGGTAATACACTCCTCTTCTAAATATCCATTGGACATATGGCCTTCACCTTGAGATTTATTTTCCACATATCATTTCAAATGCCCATGGTATTTGTGAAATAAAATGACTAAAACATTATTGTGTATCTAATGAACTATCAAGAGTTGTTTACATAAAATAAAAAACAAAAAAATAGAATACCTCCCAATTATATACATCCATTTATAATTTACAAGACCTCCTAATTTAGTTTCCATGAAAAAATTCATAGTGGAAAGAATCAGGATGGTATAATAGTATGGAGGAAATAACATATAAAATACACAAAGTTTCCATGAAAATATATAAAAAATATTTTTAATATGAGATCGTTTTATAGTTTTCTCACATAATTTTCTAAATAATATACATAATTTTAGTACAACTACATTAACCTTTTTAGGTAACTATGATCTCAATACTAATTCTATTAACTTCTGTAACAAAATATGTGAATCATGACTTTCCAATCCATTTAGACTAGGACAATTTATGTTGACACACCACGTGATGTTACTTGAATACCCATCATATACTTTCACATGTTTTAAAATTTGAAGGAATTTATCATTATCCCTAATTTTTGTTGAAACAATTTTTGGATCACACTATCCATTCTTATTTGGTTATAGATCATTCTTTATATTCATTTTTTTGTAAGTCCTTCAGAGAATTGAGGTTATCCTATAATGTTTCATGATCATTAACTACTTTGAAGATAAAATTGTCACAAATATTCTTCTCAACAATCATAACATCAAGATAATGAAGAAAAAAATTTAATTCCAAATATGCAATTTTGAATAATATACTTTTTTCAATTATTTCATTCTGATTTCAATTGATGGTGCATTCGAACTTGTTTCCCACTATAATTAAAATGAGGCCCCTTCCGAAATTATCTTTCAGAATTTTATTTTTATACCAATATTTCATAACAATTCATCAACATCAATGATGGTATAAAATCAACGAACCCAGTGTATTTTTAATTATTTAATCAAAATATATGAGATGCATTAAGAAATTTGTGATGAAACAAGAAACGCCAATTTTTACTATAAGGTAGTAATTCTTGATCAAAATAAATGTTATGAGTAGGATAAGAAAAACCTATGTAAGTGTTCAGACCCAAAAGTACCCTAGTCTAGGGAAGTAACTAATGGCCCATATTATACCATGGTTCATTTTGAACATTGTTATAGAAGATAAATTATATATTCTAACATTATTTCCTTATAACTTCATTAATTCATCAATTACAGGACACAAGTATACATCAAATATAATTTCTAGGAATTTTATCTGGAATAATCATCAAATTATTAATGTAAATTTGATTATACACATATATGTATGTATATTGTAATGGATCAAAATAATTGTCCTGGTGAAATAACTGGTATTCAATGTCCCAACTGGGTTGAATCCATTAACATCTAATCTCAATCACAAATTCAAAGGCTTGGATGAGAAATATATATACATCAAATGTATTCCATATTTTTTAATCTCTTGGATATCATATTATATAATAATTTTTATTATATATATAATTCAAGTTCATGTTCATGATGGTTTTCAATGACATGTATAATCATTTCAATAGATATTTTCAAGGGAAGTAGTAAAAAACCATTATAGGACTATTATTTTTCCAATTCTTCATAGTACTATGTTGATTTAGGCTTCAAACATTTCCCATTGACTTAAATAATGATTACAAAAAAATACTCAAATCTACATTAATCCTCCAACTAGTAATGTAGAAAAACCATTAGGATAATCATTTATTTTGGTATAATTATGACTAATCTTGTTAAAAATATTTAATAACATAAAAATACTTAGGGAACATTTATTTTAGAAATTTCTCATGTAACAATGAAAATATTATGGACATCCCCTTATTTTTAATACCTCATAAGAATTTTAAATGGTAGTAATTTAGTAGATAAGAATGTTTTTAATATTTTATACAAACTCATTATAGCTATTAATTTCAATCATTAACTAAATAATAGAATTCATTATTCTTCTTAGTAAAATTTTTCCATACATTAGACTCCAAATCATCAAGATGAGGATCCATTGATATATTACAATATTGATATAGATTTATTATTCTCCCAAAAACATCATTTGTCATGTGAATATTTACACCACCCTCAACTTTTGTACTAATATGTTTTAATGTTGCAGATTTTTTCCTATAATGTCAAAAGTGTCATTTATAAGGTTAATGATTTCATTTTCCATTTTCTAGAATGTCGGTATCTCATTCTATTGATTGACATCAGTTCTAAAACATTATGAAATGTTCAATTATCTACGTAAAATCCTAGACACATATTGAGAAGTTAATTACTAAGGTGTGTTCATTGGTAATGTGATAAATCTTTTATCCAGATATCACATACCAACTAAACTTCATTGATTAAAATTAAAAAAACCTATGAAATAATATTTCATTTAAATAATAATAGCCAATTTTGTTGTAAATTAATATTGATTGCCTCATCTACCCTATCTTATGATACTATAATCATGAACAATTTATGGGATGTTTCATCTAACATGTTGTCTAAAGTAATATTTTCCAAAATATAAATAATATTAATTTATAAATCAATAGCATTCTATTCCATAAAAATTATTTAATGATCATTTCGTATCATCTTATGAAAACTTCTAAACATAAATGAATATTCCTATATTGAAAATATGCGAAATTTAATCTAGGTTTTCTTTGGGAAAATATAATAAAATAAAATTAATTAAAATTGTTAAATTTTTATATTAATATGTAATGAAAGAATAAATTTTTATTTGATTTATTAAGTGTATCATTGTGTAAACATAACACTAAAACACTAATTTAAAACTGATTATAAAATATGTCACATATGATGAGTTAATTCTATATTTTTTTTACAACACACGTTAATCTACATAAAAAAATACTAATGTTTATTTATGAAAAAAACAATATGATAAACTTTAATTGATTTAATAAGTGATTCTCAACATAAGCATAAGACTAACACTAATTGTAAACTATTTACAACACTTATCATATAGGATTAAATAATTGATTATATTTTAATAACCAAACTCAAAAAACCAAAAAGAAAAAATCAAGATGATTTTTTTAAAAAATTATGAAGGATTTTTATTGACCGGTGATTTCAAATAGGAAATATAAATACCTATTGATGTTAAGTTTTTGTGAAACTCAGGGATGTAAAAGGAAAAGGAGGGCAATTGATCAGTATGATAGTAAGGGGGAGAGGGATCTACCGAAAAAAAGGTGGTGATCGGTGCACCAGTATGGTAAATATGGGTGACATGAGGATCAAAGGGGGGAAGGGGTGACTAATTAGTGAAACGGCATAGGATGAGGCATATAGAGGTGGAAAAAGGGTTTGTGTGATTGTGAGTTTGACGGTGAGGGTGATAGTGGGAATGGAAAGGGGAATAGAGTGAGAGTGGGGGAAAGTTTTGGGAGGGATGGGGTAAGAATATTGTTTTTTTTCATTTTAGTAAAAATTAAGTGAAAGTATTTAAAAAATCCACAAAAATATTTAAAGTTAATTTAACAGTGATTTGAAAAACTGTCACTAGACAAAAACCATTATACCCTGATTTTGGCGTAGTTCGATACCTTGGAAGCATTTCATGGTAATATTTTATGTTACCTTTACGTAAAACCATGGTAATTTGAAGGGTTCCCACTAATAGTGATCCAACGCATTGGGTATAGAATTTATATCTTAATATGACATGTTCATGATACCTTAGCAGCATACCTTGGTAATGTTTTGTTTTTACTTTTTAAACAACAATGGTAATTAGTTTTTAAAACACCATAGTGATGAAATTTTTTGATATGATTATGAATGTATCATGATTATATTGTAGACACATTCTTATGTTATGCCTCATGTACTCATGATCCTGTTATGCCTCATGTACTCACTATCATGTTATTCATTATGTACATAAAATCATGTTATAAATCATATACTTATGATCATGTTATGACTCATATTCCAATTATCATTTTATATATCCTTTACTTATGATCATGTTCTTATGTTCATGTTCATACTTTAAGAACTATGTTTTACCTATGATGTCACGACAACTATTTTATTATCCCAAAATCCTCATTTGATTATTCCTGGATTATGAATCCATGTATTATAGGGTATGAACTCTTTATATCGGCTTCATGTTCCTTGAATATGTTCTTATACCCATATGTTCTTATTATACTTAATTATGATCTTTTTTTGTTATTACTTATATTTTCTCTTATTGATCGTTTCAACTCACCCCTTTCTTATTTTTTTATTTCCCAAAGTTATAAAGAGAAGTAATATTTAAGATGTGTCTATAAGAGTATATTGTGTCAAAAAATTTTGGTAGATTGTAAATACTTCTTAGGGATTAATAAACTACCTGTGTTGTTAAAAAATCACCATTAGTTAAAAAATAAATTATTTTTATTTGTAAAGGTTTTATCTTAACATTATAAAACTCTAAACCTAAAAGGTCTTAAGGATGCATTTTAATTAATATTTTATCTTAAATTCATGTAGTTGAAATGGAAACATCCTCGGGGTGTCATGCATATAATGAACCAAACTAAAAAAATTGATGGGAAATGGGGAAATTCATAAGTGTTTACCTACCTTCATGATATTCCTATAGTACCTAGATCTTATTCACTTCCATTTCTAATAATCATTCATGTTATTGACACCTGCATGTTACTGCTAGGAATTTTTTGTATATTCACATTTTTTATAATTATAATCACCTAATGATAGTAATAAATCAGTTTTATGGGAAAAGGATTTGTTGTGAAAAATGTTTTTTATATTAGGGAATGCGTTAATTCATAATGTTGGAACTATTTTTATGTGCTATGATAATGCTTTCTGTTGTTCCTATGTTTGTTTGATTATTGTATGTATGATCATCGTATTCTTTAGTGGGAGATGAATAAAATTCCATGTGTTTAATAAGTGGGTTATGATTGAGATAGTTGTTGGTCTGCAAGTGTTGCAACAGATTCCATGGGTGGAATAATGGAATATAGTTGAGATAACTTTTGGTTGGAAAACATTATAAAAGATTCCATGTGTAGAATAATGGGACAAGATTGAGGTTATGATTGTATAGTATGAATTTGGGCGCCTTTCTAGTATTGGACAAAGGTAATGAGTGGGTTGTTATGGGAAATGTCTTGGTTAGTTAATGTGGGATATCTTGGCAGTGGACCGATGATACATAAAATAGTCGGTAATAATGAAACTAAATTAGGGCTAGTTATAATTGAATACCTTGATGGATTAAAATGAAACATTAATGTTTTAATGGATGATTAGTGGTTGGTAATTAATTTGGGTGACATATTATATGGTTTATCATATTAAATAGAATTTAATAGCCTAAAAATGTAATTTCATTATTAAATAGTAAATCTTTGAATAGGTTAATAGTGTGATAACTGGCTATTGTACTTGTTTTGTGTGGCTATTTGTAGTGGATGTGGGGTTGGATTTGATGTTTTATTTGGTAGATATGGTATCATAGGGTGATCATAGTGTTGTGATGTGGTGGGATTTGGTAGTGTTGGTAGGTGTGAAACCATTTCGGTTATGATTATATGTAGTATATATATATATAATGTATTCCCTTGTGATTTCAATATGAACGCCACCTGATTTAGGTTCCCTTTTCAATGCCTAGCACACATTAGGCACTTGTTTATTCCCTATAATATCCATATTGGGGAGGGAAAATATTGTCGAATTCTCCCTCTTTCTCATTATCCCTTCCAAGTATATCATGGGAGATGATGGGTCAAGGTTGGTATAATTATAATACTATAATATGTGGTGGACTGACTAACACTATTTGTTATGGATAAAGTGGTTCATGTGTACTGGTGAACCCTACATTGTTTTGACAGGATAATATGGGATAGGTTTGCCGATAGATCTAGTGGGGTATTAGATTAGATGATATTATATAGTGTGGGTCACTCATAGTAGTATGAGGACATTAGGTTGAAGTCATTAATGATTATTGTACCCAATTGTACTATTTAGGAGACATGTTGTGTTGTATAATGATTGCAAAAGGGATTAAGATCCTGGGATGTTTAACATTGGGTCATGAAAGAGATAAACAAGTGGGAAAGTGATTATAGGGGTACCTATTTTTATATTCATAAATTCAACTTTATTTTGCTTAGACATAATATTTGTTGTGTGATCCTTTGTGAGGATTGGATGGTAATTTACATGTTAAGTACTTATTGATTCTAATGCTTGTTCACAGATTCATTAAAATACTCTTTACACATTTGCATGTGAGCTTTTGGGTATGATCCTACTAAGTATACATGTTGTGACCACCCCTATATATATATTAATTTTTCCAGGATTCTATAGTGTTTTCAGTGACTCGGATAGAAAATACATGACTGAATCTTGGATTTTGATATGTATTGACTACATAGGATTTTTATTGGTTTTTGTATTTTTTATTTTATACATCTAGAATTATTGATGCATTGTGGGATTTTTTAGGATGTCATTTTATTTATATTTTGGTGTTTATCAGTGGATTGTTTCTGTATTGATGGTTTAAAGGAGTGTAATTTCACCCATTTGTATTTTTTTTACCCTTGGTGCTAGTCAATAACTTGAGGATTATTGGAGTCAGGCCTCATAGGTCACTCGCATCCTCCCTGTATGATGAGAAGGGATTCCTAGTGGGGGTGGTTAATCACAGAGTGGAATAAAAACTTTTTGTTGAGTAAAATTATTGATATTGGGGTTAAAAAGATTCATGGATTGTAATAGTGGGTATGGAAATTGTTATAGTTATTCTTGGTGTTTGACATAGGTGAGGGAGAATGCTTAGGAAAATTGATTATAGTGTCTCCATAGTGTGACATAAGGACATTTATTTTACCTAATGACCATGTGAAGTTGTAATACATAAAAGGAAGAAACCTTGGAGAGGTACATGGATCATGAATGATTGTGCTTTTGGTTTAAATGGATTGATTTTAAGGAAACCTAATGATTCAAATAAAATGACATTTATTCAATGAATTCCATGTTATTGAGCTTAGAATTTATGTTCCTTATTTATAGAGATACAGAACAGTCATCATTTTCTTGTGGTTTAGGTTGGTTAGGTTCAATTGGCTAACCTGGTTTACCACAGGAGGGTTGAACCATCCAATGAGGATAAGCTATTGATGAAGAAACATAATGAGTTTCTGCATCTGGGTATAGATAAGTATAAGGGGAGAATCTTTTATCTAGATACAGTGATATGGCTAGAGGATATTAATATCAATTTTGGATTTATTTGAGCTAGGTGTATGTATAGAGTTTCATTGGAATTAATTTTGATGTGATGAGTAGTTTGTTATTAGTGGGTCTTATATAATGGGGAGTTTAAGGAGGGAGGTATTTCATGGGATAATTTTTTCTGTTAGTTTCACACTATGTTTTTTTCATTTATGATGAGTGTTTAAAAGATATAGGAGCTTATAAACCTCTTTTATGGTAGATAGGATTTCTTAGAGCTTGAGATTAGGTTTCAGGACATTATTTATTTCCCCTAATCAATTTTTAGATGAAGATTCAAGAATGTGGAGATTGGATGAGGTTATATATCCTCTTATCAAATATGTAGTCACCACATTTATGTTTACCACGTACATGGAGTTGCATAGAATAAGGTTTGGGTGATTGAGAGGAATCATGCTCAATTAGAATCATCTACATAAGGGATCCATATAGGTTCCTATATGGGAATTTTTGTTGGTGGTGGTTCATAGGTGTTGGGGAAGTTGAGGTTTTATCTCTATAGGAATCATCCTCGGTATCTTTCTTCATCACGTTTCTCTAGGTCCATTTGTTCCTATATACCAACCAAGGGATCTAAACCCATATGTTTTGATTTTGGAATGTATAGTCATTGGAAATTTAAGTGGCTTAACATTTTCGAGGATTTTGAAGTGTGGGTACCTAGGTTTGTTGTCATCCATAGTAACAACAATTCCCTTAAAGGTTGTACTGGTACTATGGGAAGTTGGATTATGTATAACTACGAGGAAATGGTGTTGGAAAAGGAAAACCCCATGATATTATTTACCCTTAGAGACATAGGACTGAGCGTGGGTCTGGTGGTGGTTTTCAGTAGTGAGGTAGGTAAGATTCATGTGGAAAGATTCATATTATGGATGTACCAATGCCAAAGAGAGTAGATTTCATCTAAGTTACCATATTCTTGTCTTAAATGATGTTTTTTCCTTGATTTATTCTTGATAATTATATTTTTTTTACCTCACTCGCAATAGATAAAAACCATGAGATTCAAGGTAGAGAGGCTTATGGTTCCTCATGGGTATAATAAACCAATTAAAGGTTTGATGAGTCTTATTGATGTGTGTCAAGGTTATGAGATGATGTTGGGAAAACATCAGTCATAGGGGTATTTTTATATACTAAAAATACAAACATATTATTTTATTAATATAATAGACCAGTTGTACACAATGCAAATGGTTATCGATTAGTTATAGATATGATTAGTGTTATATTATGAGTAGGGATCATATCTGGGGAATTGGATGGGTTATAGAAGTTCAGATCCACATCTATCATGGCTAGAAGTTTTGTTCTTGGGATAATTAGATGAGAAATCAGTGTAGTTCTCTGTAATTGTGGATTTACCCCCATATAGTTACATCATGTTTGGGACTAAATTGTTTCATGGTGCCTATATGATCATGATATATCCCTATTAGATGGAAACTTAAGAGATATGGGATTTGAGGATTTAGGATTATGGCCTAATAAAGAAATTATTTCTCCATCCCAGTGTTTCACCATGGGGACCCCATAATATTCAATTAGAAATCCGGTCGTGGTCTGAATGTTTGTATAAAATACCATGAATTGAATTTGGTGATAGTTAAGAAAATTTACCCTCTTCCTTGGATCTATGATTTTTTTTGATCATTTTAAGGGATATAAGTAGTTTTTAATGGTTGACATGCAATCTTGCTATCACCAGATAAGATTTAGGGAGGAGGAAATCCCAAAAACTTCTTTTAGGTGTTATTATGAGAATTTTGACTTTGTGATCATTTCATTAAGTTTCATAAACACCCTATTAGTATTCATGGGTCTCATGAACTCTATGTTACGTGAGTTCCTAGATTAGTTTTTGGTCACGCTCACCAAAAAGAATCCTCATATGATCAAGGTTAGAGGAGGATCATCCTGACCACCATAGGGTCATTTTATATGTCATTATAAACCATCATATTCATGGGAATATTTCCAAGAGTGATTTTTTGTTGTGGTGGGTTCACTACCATGGACCAGATGAATCTTATTAAGGAGTGGTAGTTGATTCATTGAATATTAGGGATGTTTTTTTGGTAAATAAACAAGAATTTTGTAGAGGTCAATAGTTTCCTCAGCCTCGAGGACTATTATCAATGTTTTTTCCCCCAATTTCTTATTTTAGGGCCCCATTGATAGAATTGACTTTGAAGGGATAGTCCCTTTTATAGATTGATCAGTGTAAAGAAAAATTTTTCTACTAGAAATAGAGGTTGATTAATTTTATCATGATTCAGTTTCTACAGGAGGGGTGATGTTTGAGGTATTCTATGACACATATTGTCCCATTATTTTTTTTATTTATAAAATAGATTAAGGTGATCTAATATGGTTCTATAAAGTTAAATCACAATGAGCATAATTATCTCACTCATGATTTGTAGTTGGTGGCGGAAGTAATTTCTCTAAGGCTATTGATACATTACCTCATTAATGAGTAATTTTTAGTCATTATAGAACACAAGAGATTGCTGTATGTTTTCCCTCAATATGATATAAATCTATGACAATGTAAATTTTTAGAGATTCTCAAGGATTATCATATTGATATCTTTTACACCATTTGGAAGGGGAAATTAGGCAGTGATTTTTTTGAGTAAGAAGTCATTAGGATATGTTTTTTTAGATTCTTAATATGTTTGAAGAAGGAGATATGAGATTTTGGTGATGCAACTTGATGTGTATGAGGATAATGATTGAGGGTTCCTATTTTATATGATTCTATAATTTTCCACTATGCAGCATTTGGAGAAGTCTCAGTGGGGAGACTAGATGGTAGAAGTAACAAAAGACTAATTCATTCATGGTGAAACTATAGAGGGATAGTCAAATTATGACAGATATTAGAAGTTGTTTAGGGGAGGTTTTTCATTGCATTGGCAGTGTGTGAGGAGGTTCTTCAAGAGTTCAATAACTCCATAGTGGTATTGAATCCTCGTGTGGCCAATATGTATCATCCCTTCAAAAGAAATATTTGGTGTTTTAGGATATAGTGATAAGTGGTAGAGTTCATGTCATAGTGATGCATATGTCAAATTGTAAAGGTAGAGTATTGTGTTCTAGTTTGTTTTATATAACCTCTACTTATCACTGATTGGATAATGAGGTTATCTCAATAGATTTTATCACTAGTCTACCCTAATACTAGGGCGTATGTGATGTTAGTTGACTTATTTTTGATCATTTGGTGATGTCATACCACTTACTGGTGGTTAGGGAGTCTAGTTCTATTGATTTCATAGAGAGGTGGTATGTGTATGAGGTTGTGTGATTTCATAGGGTACCAAATTCCATCATTTTTTATCACGATACTTTTTTTACCTTGTGATCCTAGAGGGTATTGCAGTATGATGGTGGATCCCAATATCACCTAATCACTAATTTTTATCCCTATATAGATGTTTAGATGTGTTAGAAAATATAAACACTACATGATATGTTTTTTTTGTGTCTTGGACTTGGTTGGATTACAGATGAATCATTTTCCCTAAGTTTTGTTTTTTATAAAAATAGCATCCATGCATATATTAGTGTGGCTCTATTTGAGGTGATTTATGGGTGACCTTAACATTATCAGTTTTTATAGACTAAGGTTGGATATTCAATAATTCGTGCTCTATATCTAGGGTAGATCATGATAGATAATATTTAGATAACTCAATAGTGGATGAAGGTAGTGTAAGATATTCAAATGTCTAATACTAACTATAGTAAGGGGCCTTTTGAGGTTAACTATGGGAATAATGTGTTATTTAGGGTTTCCCGTCGATGTGAGTATATTATTTCGAATAGAATTAGTAATATTTCTCTCCAATTCAGTGGCATCTTTTAGGTTTTTCATCTTGTTGTAAAGGTGGATTATTGGTTGGCGCTTCCTCTATAGATGGATCAGATCCATCAAGTCTTCCATGTTTGATAACATTTTTGGTATATTCATGATGACTATCATGACATTGACTGGTTAGATTTTGATATAGATTATGATGAGAAATTTTTTTGAGAGTTCGTTTGAGATCCAAGATCATTGATAAGAGGTTCTACATGAGTGATTCATTCCTTGAGTTCAATTATTATTGGTGCATGACTGTGTAGAGGAATTAATGTTGGAATGTGAGTCATAGATGTGCACACAGAATCCTAGTCTTTATTGATTCACTTATTTTACTAGCTTATGGGATTCATGAATTTTTATTTAATTTTATGAAGTGGTATTTGTTGGTATCTTTCTTCGCTATTTCTTCTTGTGTCATGTTCTTTGGTGGTGGAGGGGTTTTATTTGATTGGTATCTCTTGGATATTGTTTAGTTGGTGGTGTTATAGGGTTTTCCTCTAGTATCAGTTCTGATTATTGAGGGTAATATTATTTTAAGTATTATATAATGTAATATAATAAACATTAATATCCCATTGATTAATTAGTTATTGGATTTAGAGGTTTTAACAAAAGGTTTGAGGAAAAAACGACAAAGTTGAGATGAGTTTTTAGTTGGGGATATGGTTTTGTGGAAATGAGGTTTTTATTACCTCATGAGATAATATTTTGATGGATTTTGTATTTCATGGTGTTGGAAGTTTTGTTCTAGGGACCCTAGGTCATAATTATATATCTCTTCCATCTCAAGGACTCATAAAGTGTATCCATTTGGCTACACCAAGGCCATGTTCTATGGATGATTTAGATAGTGTGTAAGTTATGTGGTAGTAGTGTGGAGCTTGGGGTTGTGTCTTAGAGATAAATGGATCGTTTTTTGGATTCTCGACCAACTTAAGGGTCATTATAGTATGGGGTCCTGATTGTGTTGTAGTGGGGTTCAATGTCTGCAAGATTAGATATGGAAGAGAGTATTGTTCCATGGTCCTTTCTTAGTTTTGTAAGATCTATGAGTGATCTTTTGCGTGATTTATAAGAAGGAGTTGGTCTATAGCCTTTTGTGGTGTGATATAATACTATTTTATAAGTTTTATAAAAAAATATCGGGATTTTGGAATAGCCTTTAGCCATTTGTGTTGGTCTTTTGATTGGTAGCATAGGTTAAAATTCAAAGGATTCCCCTAATTTCATTCTTTGACCAATTCTTATCTTGAATCCCATGTGACTCCAAGGAGGTTTTATGAAACATTCTACCCCCTCTCGAGGCTTCGAATCTTTTTTATAAGAGATTGTGTACCAATTAACTTAGGCGAGTTCTTCCCATTTAAATATTTTTTCCTCTCTGTTAATCATGTAATGAAGGTAGTGGTTGTTGGATTTGGCTGGATTGTGTGAGGATAAAGTCAATGTTTGAAAATGGGTTTTATTCTTAGGTTTAAAAAGTATTCCTTATTGTGATCTTGATCTTCAGAACATCTCTTTCATGCCTTTCCTTGTATAGTGGGATTTGAAGCTCTAGTTGAAGTTGGTGATTTGAGAAATAACCATTTTTTGTGTAAATTATAGGATTAATCTACATTTTTTTAACAAAGTAAATAATATAGATTTAACTAATAAAAATAATCAACAAGACTAAATAAATTGATTGGAAATGGGTAGATTCAAAAATTATTACATTCCTTTATGATATTTTAGTTATACTTTGTTTTTAGTCGCTACTATTAATAAAAATAATTCATGTATATGATACGTTTGTGTTACTACTTAGATTATATTATCGGTTAAAATTTCTTAAATGTTTAGTCAATTAAAATTTTTAACAAATAGGTTTTGTGGAAAAAGGTTTTTGCTGTAAATGCATGTTTTTATAGGGAAGAATCTGGCGTTACATAGTGATTTAATTGTTACATCATGTTGTTATTAATATTATTATTTTGATTTTTTATATGTGGTTTTAAGGGGTTTATCATGAGGTCGGTATGTGTGTGTTATAGAAAATTTCATGGGTTGTTTAGTGTGGATATGATTAATATAGAGGTTAGGAAATAGGAACTATAGTGGATGCCATAGGTGGCATAGTGGGAAATGATTAAGGATGTGGATTTTACCACAAGGATTTAACTACCTTACTATGATTGGAAATATATAATGAGTGGGTTTGTGGATAATTACTTGTTTGGTACGTGTGGGATCACTTGGTAGTGGCTCGGTGTATGAAATATAGTTGGTATTAAAAAAAATTACATGGGGTTTGATGGAATTGAATATCTTGTTGGATAAGAAAAACACATTGATGTTTGAATGAATGTTTAATAGATGATAATTACTATGGGTGATGGATTGAGTGGTTTATCATTCAATATAAAATATAATGGATTAAATCATGTAATTTGGTTAATAAATAGTAAATTTAAAAATGTTGTAATGGTATTATAACTATAAATTTCATTTTTTTGGTGTGTATGTTTTTAAGGGATGTGTGGTTGGTTGTAATTCATTATTTAGAAGTTATGGTAGCATGAAGATGTTTTAGGGTGGTGATGTTGTGATATGTGATTGTTCTGGTTGATGTGAACTCTTTTGGGATAGGGTTGTTTTTGAATTATATATTTATATTTATGATACATTCCTCTGTGATTTCTATATACACACCATATGAGTCATTTATCCTTTATGAAGCCCAACATACATTGGGTATTGGTTGTTTTACATTAACAACTGTGTTAGTAAGGGAACTCAGGAATAATTTATCTCTATTTATTATTCTACCGTTTAGGTAAATCATGGGATGTGATTGCATTAGGTAGGTATGATCATACTAACATAGTATGTGGTGTACTGGAAGACCCTATGTAGTATTGGTATTATGATAGGTACATGATGAACTGGATAACCCTATAGGTTATGGATGGGGATGTATAGGTGCAAAAGAACTCCTTATAGGGTATTGAGATAAGGATGTTAGATAGGTGCACCAAAATACCCTATGGGGTATTGGATGATATGAAAGTATATGGTGGTGTTAAGCAAGGCATGAGGGGGTAAGAGGTTGATTCCCTATATGTTCATTAAATACTTCTGCATTTTCTATGATATATGGTGTGTTGTGTCATGGTTACATTAGGGATTGGGAGTGCATGCCATTTGGAATGGGCTAAGGAAAGAAACAAACTAGTGAGGAAGTGTAGCATGAGAATACCCTATGGAATAATGTATGAGATGATATTATATTTTGGGGTTATTCATGGTAGGAGGAGGGTAGGATGTTTATTCCATCCATTTTCATGATGAACTACACCATTTTCTATGATACATTGTGT
Source organism: Viscum album (assembly GCA_963277665.1). Lineage (NCBI taxonomy): Eukaryota > Viridiplantae > Streptophyta > Magnoliopsida > Santalales > Viscaceae > Viscum > Viscum album. Next base: position 920,787,373 of record OY728131.1, read on the forward strand.
GATGTGGCATGGTTACATAAGGGATTTAGATCAGGTGAAATTTAATGTGGGGGAGTGAAAGAAACAAACTAGCGAGGATGTGGTTTCATGGTTCCCTCTTATTATATTCTACAATACTAATTTATTATGTTTTGATACAATATTCAGTGAGTTTTCCTTGTGGAGGATTGTCAGTAGTTAACCTGACAGGTTCTTATTGGTTATGTTATTTGTTCATCGATACATTTTTATGTTTTTTACATATTTTTATCAGTGTTATTGGTATGATCCTATTGAGTACGCATGTTTTTATCACCATTATATATAAATTGTTTTCATGTTTCCAGGGTGTGTTTGGAGACCAAGCTAGATAGTTCTACTTTGGAGCCTGGTTTTGGATATAGAGGTATTGCCTTTGTGTTTTATTGTTATTTTTAATTGGTATTTATATTAGTCTTTCATAATTCATTCATTGTGAGTTTTTGATTTTTTTATTTATATTATGTTTTTGATAAGTGGTTTATTTCTATATTTGTGGGTAATATATGGTTAATTCATCATATTTATATATTTTATACCCCTGGTTCTAGTCTCCAATTAGCGGCCTATTGGAGCTGGACCATATGTTTCACTCTCATTCTCATTACAGACCCATGAGTAGTTCCCAATGTATGTGGAAGGGATATCATGGAATAACTAAGATTATGCTATTTTTAAATTTTACATGGTGTGACGATGGCAGCCCATAGACACAAAATTAGGGTGAAAAGCTGGTAGAAGACACCAGGAAATCATGGAGGGGTTGTTCAAGTGTAGGTTTTATGGGTTACCTTTCAATTCCTATGTGAGTTTGGGAGTTTGATTAATGTATTCTTCAAGTCCTTTGTGCCTTTGGACCTGCAGGTCAAGTAAAGGTTCCCTATCAATAAAACTAAAAAATTAGGTTTATCCAGACCAGAAAAAATATATAATGGCCTTCAGTTAAAGGCGATAATGATATATTATTCTTCCACTCACATTATTTCCTTTTCATAGTCGTTATAATACTTATGTATGGGTCCCAAATCCCATTCTTCTCATTTCAACATGATTTTTTTTAATTTAAACCCTTAAAATAATCCTTCACTTGCAACCATGATTATTATTTCATCGTATTATTATCATTTGTATCTTTTATCCATGAAGCACCAAGCATTCCCATTCTATAAGACATTTTAAAATATTTATACCATGTCAAAGTAAAATTATTCTATTCATTTATCTTTTACTTAATATTGAGAATATTTTAATATAAACCTTTTTAAAATCCATTTTCTATGATTAAATAATCTTATATATGGTTTGTTATCATTTTTTGGATCCATTATCAATACTATATTACTCATTTATTTTAATTTTTTTCTTTATCATAATAAATTAATATTATAAAATGATCCCATGATCTAACCGTTGTTTCCTGAGTACTGTTAGACATATAATGTTGTGAAAATTGAAATAACATTGATGGAATTGCTCTATCAGAACCTATATATTACCTATTATCAACGGTTAGTGATTATAATGTTTTATACAAAAAACCTGACAATGTAATGAAATCGTAAGAAAATTCATTTTCATCTTAATAGTCATGTGTCCCAATGAAGAAATTTTGAGGGTATATAGTCAAAAGGTTAATTATATATAAGTAAGGGTCCACTTATCCTCTATTTATTTCTATTGAAATATCAAATTCCCAATTAACATTCCACTAGTACCATAATATAATTATTACCTTGTATTCTCTTTTTATGTTGACACATTTCAATATTATATTTAAAATCTATTCAGATGATCCATTGTAAAATTATTTTAGAGGTTACCTTTTGAATATAACCTACCCTATGAATAATCTATACGTATATATTTTGATTGATGGGTATTCCCCTAGAAACCATTATATTCCTTGGATTTTTAATATTAAATTTTAATTTTCTTATTCACGAGTTAGAATTGAGTGTGAGTATACATAATTAATGTTTTATGATTATTATCTCATGAATGAATGATTTAAGATATTTATTTTACATTGGAAATATTATCAGATGGGTGTGCCTGGTTATATATCCCTCTAATGAAATTTGAAATGTTTCATCTCTAGATAGGAATTGTATATGGCCTAATTATTAAATCGCGGTATTAACAAGTATCCTTTACATTAAAGTAATTTTGATACTTTGGATTTAGTGGGTATCATTTTCAGTGTAGGTCTTTGGACACATTTTAATGTTGTTCTAGTTAACATGAGTTCCTAATGTATCATGTTCTCCTTATGTATCAGGATTTCATTATGAATCATGATATTTATAATGATTACTCCATGGTCGATGGAGGTATCTTCCATGACATGCTACCATGTTTTCCTTTACCCTTATTAAGAATATGAGGAAACTCTTTCTTATATTTCCCAATTCCCCAGCAAAGACAGTATATATTTATGGATTGAAATTCTATGGATTCATAGATATATGTAAGAGTTATTTTAAATAATTGATGATTCAACATTTTATTTTATACGGCTTAATTTCCAAAGATAATAAAATTAAAGATTTATGGGAGTCATTAATATGTAATTAAGATCATTTAAAGAATTTTATGAGGTCATTAGAACAAGAACTTCAACTATAGGTTTGGGGCTTTATAATTGGTATCAAATAATTTTTTTTGTTTTTGGAATTATAAAATTATATTTATGTACAATAAAGGAAACCAATAGGATAGAAAACCATTATTTTTGGAACAAGTTCATTTATAACTAGCATAAATAGTTTTAACCATTCACCATTATTTTTTAAGATTCATATTAATAATTAATCATAATTAGTGTAATTATTATGATTTTTTTAGTGAACATTGTTGGAAACCATTAAAGTGAATAATAAGATGGTTTAAATATGTAATTACTTTTAAAATTAAATAACAACAGAGAAATTATGAGGTTGAAATTTATTTAAGTGGGAGAATATAAAAACCCATATTTGAAATGTTTATATTATAGTAATATTATTTTCTTTTATCATTTAAGTTTGTCACGAAAATTTTTATTGTACATTTTTTAATGTAATAAAATTTATTATGGTTTTATTTTATAGATAAATAATTGAATATAATAGGATATTCATGATATCGTTATTTTGTTATTGTAATGAAAAAAATAAATGAAATATACCCACCATATTTAATATCAAATATAAAATGGATAAAAGTAAATTATGATATTATGGGATATAAATATCATGATCTTTTATAAAAGCATGATTATTATAATTATTATAAATGATGAGAACTATTAGTAATGAAATATATATTTATTTATAGGAACCACATCATAAAAAGATTATAACTTTATTAAATTGCTATCTGAATATAGAAAATAAGCATGAGAATGGAAAAAAATTCAACTTAATATCATATAACTTAGTATCGATCTAGAAAACATTATAGTTATAAGAATAATTATACTAATAAAATTTGAAATTATGTTATGATATCTATATTTTGTATGCCTTAATCTAGTATTGTATGAATGAAAATACAAAGATATATGGAATCTATATTTGTTACATAGAAAATGATTATATAATGAATTCAAAAGAACATCATATAATCAGTTAGTGAAATAATTTTTTATATATACACATATCATTATAAATGATATATTAGTTATAAAAAATGGTGTTAAGAAATTCCAGTCATGGTACTAAAATATATTCGATCTCGAAATATCGGTTGCATAATGAACTATTTATCATATTTATATATATTTTCTTAAAATTTTCAATGTATAATAATATATGAATTGGTAATAATATAATTATTTCTAATAAATAAGGATTATTATTAAATGTATTATATTGAAATTTTAGGTATATTAATCAGAATAAAACATAATTTTAAAAAATGTTTTATGAAATGACTTTTTATGAATTCATGGTTCTTTAATTTCAAAATATATTGTATTTATTATTTGATTTCCATATTTTCTATTATAATGCTAAATTATTCATTGTAATCTAATTGTTAGTATTTTATTATTTGTGTAACATATAACCATTGAAGATAATAAGTTATTTTATACATTCTTATTGTCAAAACAAATTTTATATATAAAATAGGATACAATAAATGGATTAATATTTTTTAAACTCTAAAAATATATATTATAAGGAATTTATTAATTCCACAGAATAATTTACTTAATTTATAAATTACTATTTACATAGTTAAAAACTAATACACCATTCTATGTGTGTGATTTTATACACTTAAACATTTATTTTAAATGTTAAAAAGAATACATTTCACTAAAATAATATTTTATATAATATTTATTATGTTTATTTGGAGATTAAATTATTATATTTTTAGACATATTATAATAAAATAGATATCAATTTTGGATAATGTAGTCATTATAAAAATAATTTAGACATTGGAATTATTTTTTAATTGTATTTAATAATGTGCGTCGCGTGAAAAATATTTTCACAAGTATTTATTTCAAATATATTTTCATATAGTTGGAATAAACATTGAAAAAATGGATTAAATATTTTCAATCATGTCCTATTAATTAGAAAATGTATGGAATTTAATAAATTTTTCTTAAAATAGTAAAATACATTAAAAAAGGTGAAATACATTAACATATGGAAAATATGATATCATATGTATATATGTTTTTCCAATGTCAAAAAAATATTTTGATTGGCCTAATATCGGTACTAAAAATATATTCTATTATTAATATTGTTAATGGGTGAATTATGGATGTATTAGATCACTTGAGATATTGGAATTAGAAAATATATATTAATTTATTCCATGGGATTCAACTCACCACACCTACAAATACCCACATGATATTCTCATTTCTCCCACACCAAGTTTTAATTTATCACTTATTATATATCTGAAGGGGTACCTCAAATATTTCCATATTAAATATTTTAGGTTTTTGGTTGTTGGGAGGTTCAGATTAGATCTCATACGTTAACGTAAGGTAATGGTTCCTATTCCCCTTCATTCTATTTTCTAATGAAATTATTTTATTATAAACATATTCAAATTTAATTTTAAATAATAATATTAATATATTTCTAAAAAATAATATCTATTTTATGTTTTCTTTATGTTATATTATACTTCCACTCTCATTATTACTTTTTCATAGTTGTTTCCCAAATAAAGTATGGGTTCCAAATCCTCTTCTTCTCTTTTACAAATGGGATGCTTTAGCGTAAAACTACATTAAAGTATTAATTTATATGATAATAAGATTATTATTTCATTTTATTTCCACCCTTTTTTTCTTTTATCAATTAAATAATACAAATTTCTTCTCTTATTACCATTTTAAAAATAAATACCATGTCAAAATAAAATATTTTAATTCATTTCACTTTTATTTCATATTATGATTATTTTGTTATAAACCTTTTAAAACCTCATTTATTTGGTTAAATAATCTTATATATAGTATATTATCATCCATTGGAGATATTATCAATACTATGTTACCCATTTCTATTAATTTATTCCTTTACATAATCTGTTACTGGGCCAAAATGATCCCATGAATGAAGATTCGTTTCTCATGTACTTATACACTTGTGGTGATATGAAAATGAAATAAATTTTAATGTATTTATATATCACTACCATTTTCTTGAATTCATATCAATCAATTTTGATTATATGGTTTTATAAAAAAACCTTTTTTATTAAATAAAAATTGAAATCATTGTCATCATATTCTTATTTTGTTCCTATGATGGATTGTTCAACAGATGTAGTTCAAAAGGGTAGTTTTAGGAAACTGTGGGGGGTCACTAGACTTTGTTATATTAAAACAAATATTTCCAAAATTTTGGATAACAATGAGTTTGAATATACACTCAAATGTTTTTATTTTTATGCACTAGTGAATGTATGTTTTATGTTATTTTGTTATACATTTTACATGTTATTATATGTGTTAGCTTGGTTATATAGAACTTTAATGCATTGGTTAATGATTTATATCTAGAGATAATATGTATATAACATGATTATGATACCATGGTATCATTTGGTAGAATTTACATCTGATCTATTAGATACCTTGACATAGGGTATACTTTCCATCAATGGTATTTAACCTCATGTTCATGATGTATTAGTCTACATGCAATCCTTATTTATTATGATGTCCTTATATATCATGATTTACTTATATATCATGCTTTTTATTATACTTATTCCATTTTATATGAGGTAACTTCCTTAAAATGATTCCATTATAATTTTTATATTTAATGTTTATCCGAGATCAACCATTCTTGGGTTTCTCAAATCCCTCAGAAACAAGTACATTTTAAATGATAGATAGACTTTTGATTCATGGATATATCCATGAACTATTTGAAATAATTTATGATGTATCATTTAATATCTTAGGTTATAGTTTTCAAATAAATTAAACATAAATATTTATAAATGTAGTTTATATGTAATAAAATTTAAGTCAAGTATGAAAGTTTTTATCATAATTTGATCCAAATATTGGAGTATGGGTTTAGGGATTTACATGGAAACAGATAAACATAAAAGGTATGTGTTTTTCTTCCTCTTTTATATATAGAGAATAATAACTCTAGTATATAAAATAGGAAGGCAAAACATTATTCCAATGTTTCTTGAGGGAATATTTTTTTGGAATAAGTCCAATATTGATACGTATGTGAGGTTTTAGTCTGTTCAGAAACCATTTTCCATACAAGTGTTGGAACTACTATAAGGAGTGAATCTAGATGCCCAATTCCCTAGATGGATGAAGATGGTGGAGTAGTGAAACTAAATGTTAGAATTCTAAATGTATGTCAATTGGAAGTATATAATTCAAAGGTAGGAAGAATGGAATCAAAATTCAAAAATATCCACTAAAAGGGGGTAAAGGATATGTATGAATTACCATGAAGGTTTAGATAAAGAGTAAGATTAATCTAACATGAAAAATTTTCAATATCATATTTTTCACATGGAGGGGATGTTACGTTAGTGGAAACCTATAAATAAGTGATGGGATTACTATGAGTATCAAATTCAAAGAGAATACTCTCCACAAAGATTAGATGGTGGTGAAATTGGTGAACAAGGCGGATTCTGTGTAAATCACCTATATATATGGGAACTAATCATTTTAATTATGATACTCTTGAATTTAACCACCACCCATGTTCCTTAATTAATAAATCATAGTGTTCCCCTTGTGGAGTAATACTTCATCTATATTTAACCATACTCTAGAAACATGGATTCGGTTGTAATATTACATTATTGATAAAAAATAGAAGTGTTCAGAAAGTATTCAATAGCTTATTAGTCATGGATGAATAGATACTTTCATATATTACATTTCAAATTATAAGATATGACAGAACACATTGCGAAAACAATAATTTTCCTTCCATAATATCTATGAAAATTAAACAAAGTTATCTTATAGGTTTCTTAGGGAATGGAAAATCAATAAGGGTGATATCAGATACTCAGTCAGGAGTAGCATGTAATGGAATCTATCACCACATTAAAATGGAACATGTGATATTTTAGGAATAAAAATACACAACATAAAGTAATAATTAACTAATAGTGATGGAATTATATATCTATGAAGATAATTGAAAACATGGATAATAATAATTAGTGATCTCATACCAATGGGATTCATAATGTTGAATATTGAAACATATTATCAAGGCATTATTCCAGGAAACTATACTAACATGGCGATAGGTATACACTAAAACCCAAGTTTTATTGACTCATGAGACCTTTCAATTCATATATGCGCCATATAATTCTGATCACCACCCTTCATCTGATTAAGTCCAATGAATTCACTATAAGATTTTGTAATACATTTCCTACCATTCCATAAGGAACCTCGGATAAATAAGAACATGGCTCTCTATATAATGAAAAATATATAAAACAAATACTTCCCCATTCAATGTAATTGTGTGGATATTTAGGGGAACAAACTATTATCTACATATAAAATTTGGGGTATTATCAAGGTAATAATAATTACCCTTACTAATGAAATATAGTGGAAAGGGTTCTTTCAATGTGTTGGAATAACCATGGAAAATAGTAATCAGGTTTGATAGCTTTTATTGGTTGGGTAAAAAGGTAACATTAGGGTAAAATACTTAATAATTTTTTATTATGAGTGTGTGAATACCAAATAACATCCCCTTGGAAATTCTAGGGGATTGTGTTGTCTAAGGACCACTCATCATGCATCATTGTAATGATTAAGTCAATGAGAAACCATTTTTAGTGTGATTACCCCTAGGGAAATCTATGACACAACCATATCCACTTACGAGTATCTATATAGGGATTTATTTTCTAGGAAACTATACATAGTTTTACATTATGAAAACATATTGTGGTTTTCCACCATGGAAAATATTGACTTTTACACTTATTTTGGTAGCTATTAAAACAAAACAATATGAGGTAGGGACAAAAATATATAATTGTAAATCAATTTAAATTCATGATGAATATATTAAAAACCATTTCATGTAAATTTATGAACCACACAAAAGGAAATAATTAATGAATATTGAATGAGTCCAAAAGAATAAAAATTGAAATGAAAAAACCCACTTATATCTTGGGTAACAATTAAATCAAAACCAATAGAAAAGTGGGATTAAAATAGATCTTAAATGTCACAAACCGAATCGGGTCGCCATCCGAACCGACGCCCGACCCGGACCGCGGAAATGCCCGAAGAGCGTTCCCGATCCCCATGGGCTGGCACAAGTTCCCAGGTATCAAAATAAACTTTGCGAACGATTTACCCGAGTGAATACATATAAAGTAGCCAACCAAAGCAAACCAAACAGAAGTAAAGGTTACAGTCAACATGTAATTAACCAAACAGGTTTTTGGTTCACAAGTATTCAAAACCCAAATAACACTAAAACAATATGACCAAAAACCAACCTAAGGACCGTCGCCCGGTGTGAGGACACCGCCTCTCAGCCACTACCAAAACGCCACGCAGATAGTCCTGCTAACAACCTGAACCACTTCTCCCAAAAGCTAGACCCTTACCTTTATCAGAAGTAAACAAGTCTACTAACACCCATGGGTGTAAGTAGGGTGTGAGAAATCGCCCAGCAAGATATCACCAATAAAAGATTCCACGCACAACTATCAAAAGACGAACCATTTGCAATGCTAAAATAAAGAGAGAAAGAAGTGAAAAAGAAATAGTTTTCATAAAATGATTTAAAAAGAAAGGCAGTTCAAGATAAACACATTAGGATAGCAGTTCAAGTGACATATCACGTATCATTATGCAAGAAAAGTAACTGGTGGCACCAAAGGATGTGAGAGGCCATATGGGTACTAGAACTAGTGGGATCCTAGAACGTCGTGTCTCGGTGAAACGTGGCTTAGGCGGCCATGACCCTCATATAACATGGATTAGAAGGAGACGACCCTCAGAACACGTGGCTAAGAAGGCCACGACCCTCAGATATCATATGTTTAGTTAGTGTTGCAATCATCAAACCTGCCAGTGAAACCGGGTCGGGTCATCTCCGGAACACTAGATCACTAGTCCCAGTCTCCCCACCTAATACCCCAGCTTCCCTCCTTATGCTCACCTAAAGATAAAAGTTCATATAACATGTCACATTTTCACTTAGAGCCAAACGTATCACCTGCACACTGATATCCTCTTTGAAAACCACACACACACCAAAACTTCCATTTTTTTCCTTCTTTAAAAAAAAACTTAAACCACACTGCACAGTTTACAAATAATAATAAATAGCCAAAGTGAGTTTTCTCAATAAAAATGGACTTGCACCACATAAATATACCACTAGAAAATTAGATGCACATTTAAAAGGTAATCAATACTAATTTGTCAATATGGAAACTAATTAGCAGGGTGCTGAAAAATTAAACCAACACGCAAAAGATCGCCAGATGATAATTGAGTGTAGAACCACCTACCTCAAACAGGCGTGGAAAAAGACACGACACAAGACTCCAGTTGCGCCGCGGTTGCACCGTCTTAATCTGTCAAACAGGTCTTAAAAACAGCAGATCGTACAAAAGGCTCAATAACATTGTTAACATAGTAATAATAATGATAATAATAATAACGTAAAAATAATAATAGTGAAAATAACAAAATAATAACAATAATAATAATAATAATAATAATAATAATAACAGAATAGAATAATAATAATAATATAATAATAATACCAATAATAATATAATATAATAATAATAATAATAGCATATCCATAATATAATAATAATAATAATAATTTAATAATAATAACAATAATAATAATATAATAATAATATGATTATTATTGACATATTAATAATAACAGAATAATAATTATAGTAATATTGTAATAATTAACATATTAAAAATAATAAAAGAAAACCTTAATATCTTATAAGTTAAAATAATAAAATGAAATAAACAAAATAAAAAAAAGAACAAACCGGCGGGGGGAAGGAACGGCGCAGCAGAGGAGAAAGGGAGTCCGATCGAGTGGGAAGGGAGCACACCGGCAGGGGCAGAGGAAGCTCGGGCAGCAGGAGGGTGCAGTGGCGCTGTCCAGTGGGACAGAGGAGGAGGGGGTGTGTCGGTGTGGGTGCATGTGGCTGGTGCGATGGGGCGGAGCTGAGCTGGTCCGGCGGGACTGCTGTCCGGCAAGAGACCGCAGTGGAGAGGGAGAGAGCGTCGACTGGGGTGGAGAGGGGGAGAGCGGCACGTCCCGACGGTCTGCTGGACAGGAGAGGCGCGACATTGCCGGTGCGGAGTCCGGCCAACGTGGTGTTGGAGTGGAGCAGCAGAGGAGAGGTCGGGGAACGAGGAGGCGCGGTGCGGTGAGGCTGGCCCGCTACGGGTGCAACCGGGGTGGCCCGAGGCGGAGGGGTGGTCTGGCGTCAGTGCGGAAGGGGGAGAAGCCAGAGAGATGGAGAAGAAGAAGGAGGAGAGGAGGAGAAGAAGGAAAGAGGAAGAAGAGGGGGAGGAAAAAAAGAGAAGGAGAAGGAGGCGCGACGGGCGAGGGAGTGAAGGAGGGGAAGGAGAAGAAAGAAAAAGAAAACGGGGGAGAGGAAAACTTGGGGAGGAAGACAAGAAAAATAAAAAAAGAAAATGAAATGAAAAAGGGGAAACGTGGCGGCTAGGGTTTCAGCAGGGGGAAAAGTTAAACAAACAAATTAATATAAATTAATAATAATTACATCAAAACAATGATAATATGATAGCAACATTAATACAAATAACATAATAATCAATAAGAATAATAATACTATTAGTATTAATAATAATAACAATAACACCATAATAATTATAAAAATAATTATAAAAATATTAATAATATAATAATAACAATAATATATTAATCATAATACAATAATAACTAATAAAACCATAATAAAAATTTATCCGATTATTTAACGTTCGAGCATCGGCACCACGAGCCGAGCGACGTGAAGCCAATGCACACTTATCAATGCGCACTTATCAGGGAACTTAAAAATAAATTTTTATTCAGCTTGCTCATGCCTTGCGTGCACTCTAAGCGATGTAAGGCCAACACGCCTTTATCGGTGCCACTGCGGAAGCCCCTTGTCGATTCAGTCCACACATCAACCAAGAAATTAAATAAACCAACAATCTAAACTCATGAAATAAAAATTTTAAAATTAAAGTCGTACCTCAACTTGTCGACCGGGCGTGACAATTCTCCCCACCATGAAAACTTTCCGCCCTCAGAATGTCAGCTCAAAGCCTGATCAGAGAATAGAAATGGGTACTCCTGCTCAACCCATGACTTCCGCTCCTAAGTCTCGTGTTCATCATTCCCGTGCTGCCAAAGAACACGGACCAGAGGAATTGACTTTCCACGCAGCACCTTTTCCCTAGAATCCACTATACACACTGGTCGCTCGACCACAGACAAGTCAGACTCTATCTCCAGCTCCTCCCAATTTAGCACATGCGAAGGGTCGGGGTTATACTTCTTTAGTTGGGAGACATGAAATACGTCGTGAATCGTCGTCAACTGCGACGGAAAAGCTAGCCTGTATGCCACCTTGCCAATCCGCTGAAGAATCTCGAATGGTCCGACATATCTCGGTGTCAGCTTCCCCTGTTTCCCCAAACGACGGTGACCCAAGCGAGGGGCCACTTTCAGGAACACTCTGTCCCCCACTGAAAATTCGAGATCCCACCGCCTCTGATCTGCATAAGACTTGTGGCGACTCTAAGCTGTCAACAACCACTGCCTAATCAGCTTGACCTTCTCAGCCGTCTCCTGAACAAGGCTCGGTCCCAAGAGCGAGGCTTCTCCTACCTAAGCCCAACACAGGGGGTACCGACAAGGCCAGCCATAGAGCACCTCAAATGGTGCCATTTTGATGGAAGACTGGTAACTGTTATTATAATAAAACTCGACCAGTCCCAAATGGCTTTCCCATGAGCCTCCAAAATCTAGCACACAGGCTCGGAGCATATCTTCCAGAATCTGATTCGCCCGCTTCTTCTGGCCATCAGTCTGAGGATGGTATGTCGTGATCATCTTAATCTGCGACCCCAAAGCCTTCTGGAGGCCTCCCAAAAAACGAGGTGTAAAGTGGGGGTCCCTGTCAAAAACAATTTCCAACGGCATTCCATGGAGTCTAACCACCTCGTGAACATACAAGCGGCCCAGTTCCTCTACCTTTGCTATATCTCTGATCAGAATAAAGTGAGCTGACTTGGTCAAACGGTCAATCACCACCCCGATAGCATTCCTCCCTCAAGGTGTACGAGGAAAACCAATGATGTAGTCCATGGAGACCTCGTCCCACTTCCAGGTAGGAATGGGTAATGGATGGAGTAGGCCAGATGGTCTCTGATGCTCTGCTTTCACTTGCTGGCATGTGTAACATCTGGATACGAAGTCGGCTATGTCCCGTCTCATACCCGGCCACCAGAACTGACGGCAAACATCGTAATACATCTTGGGGGTACCAAGATGGACGACCCACTGAGATTGGTGGCTATCCTGCATCAACACCCTTCGCAGAGACAACGACACTACAGCACAGCCCTTGAAGCATAGGACCCTCTGGGAAGACAAAGACCAATCAGAAGGAGTCTCCCCACCATAAAGAAACTGCATAGATCACTGACACAACTCATCATCAGGCTGCTCCCGCTAAATCAACTCTCGAAGAGCAGGAGTCAACTGGATGCTAGCCAAGAAAGTACCTCCATTGTGCTCCCTTCTCACCAAATGCATCTGGGAGAAGAGCCCCATCAAGGTCCACTCATCGCTGGACTTCCTCAATGCCTGCACTGGTACTTTTCTACTCAAAGCTTCAGCTACCACATTACCCTTGCCAGGGGTATAGACAATATCAAAATCAAAACCCTACAGGTACTCAACCTAGCGGCGCTGCCTCAAATTGAGATCCTTCTGAGAGAAAATATAGGCCAGGATTTTATGGTCATAGTAGACCACAAACTTCTCCCCAAAAAGATAGTGGTGCCACATCTTCAAAGCATGAATCACCGCCACCAACTCTAAGTCGTGAGTCGGATAGTTCTTCTCATGCGGCCGGAGTTGGCGAGAACCATAAGCCACCACATGGTCATCCTGCGTGAGCACACATCCAATGCTCGTACCTGACGCATCACAGTACACCACATAGCCCTTTCATGACTCCAGTAAAGTCAACACATGTGCGGTGGTCAATCGTCGCTTCAACTCCTCAAAAGATGTCTGGCACTGTGGGCTCCACTCAAACTTCACCCCTTTTCGGGTGAGTGCGGTCATGGGGGAGGCAAGCCGCGAGAAGTCCCGGACAATGCGCCTTTAATAACCAGCCAAGCACAGAAAACTCCTGATCTCAAACACATTTCTTGGATGCTCCCAAGACAAAACTTCTCTGATCTTTTTTGGATCCACTGAAACCCCTTGTTCTGAGACGACATGCCCCAGAAACTTCACTACTTTGATCCAGAATGTGCACTTCGAGAGTTTGGCGTATAGGCGGTGATCCCGCAAAGTTCCCAAAACAACGCGCAGGTGATGCTCATGCTCCTCCTCAGATCCAGAATAAACCAGGATGACATCCATGAATACCACGACAAATGAGTCGAGATATTGGTGGAACACCCTATTCATGAGCGCCATGAAAACTGCAGGAGCATTTTTCAGTCCGAAAGGCATGACCAAGTACTCGAAGTGACTGTACCCACTTCGGAAAGCCGTCTTCGGGAAATCTACTTCTCTCACCCTAATCTGGTGGTATCCCGAACACAAATCGATCTTGGAGAAACACTTTTCCCCCTTCAGTTGGTCGAAGAAATCGTCAATCTGAGGCAAATGGTTTTTATTCTTGATGGTTTCCTTGTTCAATTTCCGGTAATCAATGCACAATTGAAGGGTTCCATCGGCCTTCTTCGTGAATAAAACCGATGCGGCCCAAGGAGAGACGCTCGGGCGAATGAATCCTTTGGATTCCAAATCGTCCAACTGTATCTTTAATTCCCTCAATTCGGTGGGGGCCATGCTATATGAGGGAAGAGATATAGGTTGTGTTCCCGGCGCCAACTCAATCGAGAACTCCACGTCTCGCTCTGGGGTTAAGACAGAAAAATCATCTGGGAAGACCTCTGAGAACTCATCCACTACAAGAGGTAACCCGCCCTATGAAATACCACCATCGTCCTCCAGCGCGAGCGACGAAAACTGATAAGCAAGATTTCCAAGCTCAGGGAGTGGAGGTCCCACACGTCCCGACCGAGGATCCCATTCTCCGTGAAATAACTGGGGAGTCCCATCTGGTGCTGTAAAGCTGACTCGGTGTTGATAGAAATCAATGTGTGCCTGGAAGCGCACCAACTAGTCCATACCGAGGATCACATTAAATAAGTCCATGTCAAGGACCAAGAAATCCCATTCCAACTCGACTCCCGACATAGAGAGTGCACACAATCAGCACTTAAGGCCTTGCTCCCTCTTTTTCCCCAACGGTGTTACCAACTCCATAGCAAACGATAACAGCTCGGTTGGTAGTTTCAAAAGATTCAAAAAACGAGCAGATATGAAACAAACTGAAGCACCAGTATCAAATAAAGCTGCAGCTATAGAAGATGCAACCAGAATAGTACCTCGAACCGTCAAAGGCCCTGCATCAGATCCCGCTGGTGCCTGATCCACAGCATGCAGTTGCCTGGTCCCTGCCTGAGAACGACCGCTCGCCTGAGGTTCTGCCCTGATATGGCTCTGCCCTGAAGACGATCCGGTCCTACCACCACACCCACCAAACCGAGATCATGTCGTCCTGGTCGGCTCTGACTGAACTGATACACCTCTAGAAGCCACTGATCCAGCCCCACTCTGATAAGGGTGTGCAGTCCTGCAGAAGCACTGTAGATGTCCCACAACTCCACATCCATGGCATGGCGTGGGAGGGTATGGACAAACAGGTCGGATGTGCCCTGCCCTTCCGCACTGATGGCACACAACGGACCCTGCACCAGAAGCCCCATATGAAAACTGCATGGGAGGATGACCTGAGATGACATCACCCTTCTTCCATTGATCATCACGCTTCCTCTTCTTCTTAGATGAACTGCCACTGCCAAGCCCTGACACTAATCCAGAAAACCCCGACTTTCCCTTCTGGTCAATCTCGGCCATACAAGCACGATCGACCACCTCAGCATAAGTCTTCAGGTTAAACAAGAAAACTTGGGAGTGAATTTCTGGTCGAAGTCCCTTCTCAAAATTCCGAGCATTGAACAATTCTCTTGAAAATATCTCAGGTGCGTACCGTACCAGTTCAGCAAAGCGATTCGTATACTCCATCACTTTCTGATTCCCCTGTGAAAGCTCCATGAACTCCCGAGATCTAGCATAGGATATGAACTCTGGACAATACTGCTCGTTGAAGATACCCTTGAAATCCTTCCAGCTCATGTGATCATGCTTCCCATCCTGGACCACTGATTCCCACCAATTGTGACTGGAACCCTCTAGCTGGAACGAGGCACACTTCACCCTGACTTCCTCAGGCGTGTCAAGGAAATCGGACATGCGTTCTATCTTTTCAAGCCACTCCTCTGCCTCCTGAGGTTCTGAACCACCTCGGAAAGAAGGAGGTTTTCTCCTCAAAAACTCCTGAGCTCTATCCTTCCTGGAGCCAAATTCCTCCCCTCTAGCTGGAACAGGAGCGGGGGCAGGTGTCGCCCCTTGTCCCAAAGCCTGAACGGCTTGGACCATCGCCTCAACCAATCTCTGATCAAGCGACGTGGGATAACTCTCGTCGGCTTCCTCCCATGGATGCATGGGGACTCTCCAGGGAGGCATCTACTGAAAAAGGGCAACAATCAAGAAAGAAAACCATCAATAAAAAGGAAATAAATTTTTCAAAAAAGATAAACATTCATCAATTAACCAAACATGCAAAAACGAATCCCTTTAAAAGCATTACTTTTCTTGCCTGGTGTCCACGTACAGTCTGCAGCCTGCACGTCCCACCCAGAAAATAAGTGAAACCAGCACACTGACATCCCATGGTGACTCAGTATCTTTCATGAGGCGTGCTGGCCAGGCACCCTACTCGCAACATGAATTCTGAGCCCCGACAGAACCAACTCATGTATAACCCAACACATCCCAAATAACATAAAGCACCAACAAACCTCCCTTTGATACCATTTTGTCACAAACCGAATCGGGTCTCCATCCGAACCGACGCACGACCCGGCCCGCGGCAAGGCCCGAAGGGCGTTCCCGATCCCCAGAGGCGGGCACAAGTGCCCAGTTATAAAAATAAACTTTGGGAATGATTTACCCGAGTGAATACATATAAAGCAGCCAACCAAAGTAAACCAAACAGAATTAAAGGTTACAGTCAACATGTAATTAACAAAACAGGTTTTTGGTTCACAAGTATTCAAAACCTGAATAACACTAAAACAAGATGACCAAAAACCAACCTAAGGACCGTCGCCCGGTGTGAGGACACCGCCTCTCAGCCACTACCAAAACGCCACGCAGATAGTCCTGCTAACAACCTGAACCAATGCTCCCAAAAGCTGGACCCTTACCTGTATCAGAAGTAAACAAGTCTACTTACACCCAAGGGTGTAAGTAGGGTGTGAGAAATCGCCCAGCAGGATATCACCAAGAAAAAATTCCACGCACAACTATCAAAAGACAAACCATTTGCAATTCTAAAATAAAGAGAGAAAGAAGTGCAAAAGAAATGGTTTTCATAAAACGATTTAAAAAGAAATGCAGTTCAAGATAAACACATTAGGATAGCAGTTCAAGTGACATATCACGTATCATTATGCAAGCAAAGTAACTGGTGGCACCAAAGGATGGGAGAGGCCCTATGGGTACTAGAACTAGTGGGATCCTAGAACATCGTGTCTCGGTGAAACGTGGCTTAGGAGACCATGACCCTCAGATAATGTGGCTTAGAAGGCCACGACCCTCAGAACATGTGGCTTAGAAGGCCACGACCCTCAGATATCATATGTTTAGTTAGTGTTGCAATCGTCAAACCTGCCAGTGAAACCGGGTCAGGTCATCTCCGGAACACTATCTCACTAGTCCCAGTCTCCCCACCTAATACCCCGGCTTCCCTCCTTGTTCTCACCTAAAGATCAAAGTTCATATAACATGTCACATTATAACTTAGAGTCAAACGTATCACCTACACATTGATATCCTCTTTGAAAACCACACACACACACCAAAACTTCCTTTTTTCCTTCATTAAAAAAAACCTTAAACCACACTGCACTGTTTACAAATAATAATAAAAAGCCAATGTGAGTTTTCGCAATAAAAATGGACTTTCACCACATAAATATACCACTAGAAAATTAGATGCACATTTAAAAAGTAATCAAAACTAATTTTTCAATATGGAAACTAATTAGCAGGGTGCTGAAAAATTAAACCAACACGCAAAAGATCGCCAGATGATAATTGAGCCTGGAACCACCTACCTCAAACAGGCGTGGAAAAAGACACGGCGCAAGACTCCAGTTGCGCCGCGATTGCACCATCTTGAGCCATCAAACAGGTCCTAAAAACAACAGATCATACAACAGGCTCAATAACATTGTTAACATAATAATAATAATGATAATAATAATAACGTAAAAATAATAATAGTGAAAATAACAAAATAATAATAACAATAATAATAATATTAATAATAATAATAATAATAATAATAATAATAACATAATATAATAATAATAATAATATAATAATAATAGCAATAATAATATAATATAATAATAATAATAGCATACCCATAATATAATAATAATTTAATAATAATAACAATAGTAATAATATAATAATAATATGATTATTATTGACATAATAATAATAACAGAACAATAATTATAGTAATAGTGTAATAATTAACATATTAATAATAATAAAACAAAACCTTAATATCTTATAAGTTAAAATAATAAAATGAAATAAACAAAATAAAAAAAAGAACAAACTGGCGGGGGGCAGGAACGGCGCAACAGAGGAGAAAGGGAGTCCGACCGAGTGGGGAGGGAGCACACCGGATGGGGCGGAGGAAGCTCGGGCAGCAGGAGGGTGCAGTGGCGCTGTCCAGCGGGACAGAGGAGGAGGGGGGTGCGTCGGTGTGGGTGAAGGTGGCTGGTGCGACGGGGCGGAGCCGAGCTGGTCCGGCGGGGCTGCTGTTCGGCAAGAGACCGCGGCAGAGTGGGAGAGAGCGCCTGCTGGGGTGGAGAGGGGGAGAGCGGCACGTCCCGGTGGTCTACTGGACATGAGAGGCGTGAGGTCGCCGTTGTGGAGTCTGGCCGAGGTGGTGTTGGAGTGGCGCAGCAGAGGAGAGGTCCGGGAACGAGGAGGCGCGGTGTGGCGAGGCTGGCCCGCTGCGGGTGCAACAGGGGCGGCCCGAGGCGGAGGGGTGGTCTGGCGGCAGTGCGGTAGGGGGAGAAGCCGGAGAGATGGAGAAGAAGAAGGAGGAGAGGAGGAGAAGAAGAAAAGAGGAAGAAGAGGAGGAGGAAAAAAAAGAGAAGGGGAAGGAGGCGCGACGGGCGAGGGAGTGCATGAGGGGAAGGGGAAGAAAGAAAAAGAAAACGGGGGAGAGGAAAACGTGGGGAGGAAGACAAGAGAAGTAAAAAAGGAAAATGAAATGAAAAAGGGGAAAAGTGGCGGCTAGTGTATCGGGAGGGGGAAAAGTTAAACAAAAAAATTAATATAAATTAATAATAATAACATCAAAAAAATGATAATATGATAGCAACATTAATACAAATAACATAATAATCAATAAGAATAATAATACTATTATCATTAACAATAATAACAATAACACCATAATAATTATAAAAATAATAATAACAATATTAATAATATAATAATAACAATAATATATTAATCATAATACTATAATAACCAATAAAACCATAATAAAAATTTATCCGGTTATTTAACGTTCGAGCATCGGTACCACGTGCCGAGCGACGTGAAGCCAACACGCACTTATCAACACGGACTTATCAGCACAATTAAAAATAAATTTTTATTCAGCTTACTCATGCCTCGCGCTCACACCAAGCGATGTAAGGCCAACGCGCCTTTATCCGCGCCATTGTGGAAGCCCCTTGTCAATTCAGTCCACACATCAACCAAGCAATTAAATAAACCGACAATCTAAACTCATGAAATAAAAATTTTAAATTTAAAGTCGTACCTCTAAGTGTCGACCGGGCGTGCCATTAAAAAACTATTATTAAGAGTAATTTCATGATATAAATTCTAAAATATGATTAATATACACTAAATAAAGTAAATTAGGTGCATAATACTAAAATATTTCATAAAGAGAGGTATTTGAGATGGAAAACACTTATGAAATTGGAAGCGTACAAGTGAAAACCCTTGAAGGATATGATTTCAAATAAAATATCAAATATTATGAGAAATGATTGTTTCATGAAAATATATATTAAATGGTTAGTATAAATACAATTCTTAAAAAAATTGTTTATAATATGAAATATGCATCAATAAATTTAATATAAGACCAGACACACTTCCCTTGATATGTTTATTTTTAAGGATTTGGATAACTCATTAGAACCATAGAAACTCATTGGGGTGGATTTATAAATGTATAGGGAAGGTAAATTCATGTTAAATTATTTTTTCGTGGTGTGTGAGGGGATAATAGGTGAGATTTATCTTCGTTTATTGGAGAAAACAAGGGGATTTTCATGGATAATAATGTTAGTTAAGGGGTAATAATGGAATCAAAATGGAGTTATGTGGCTTATGTGATTTAGATGAGTTAGGTGGATAAATGATAGGTGTGACATGTGGATATTATTTTCACACCAAATAAACATTTCTAAATGGTTTATGTGGCCTTTTAATTATTATAAAATCTAAATACTTCATTTATTCATTTTTGGGCTTATTAATCATTAATAAAAATTAGAAACTGTTAATATTTTATTTCTTAAAATATAAGATAATCCCTATTACCATATTTTGACATTATGATTTGAACTTTTGACTCAATTTAAACTAATTAATATTCTAAATGTGATAAAATAAACATTTAAATGTAAACATAAGATAATAGAAAAATAGTTTCTATAAAAAATGTCTTTTTATAAATTAAGTGTTTTTTATTATTATTTCAAATTAATTATTAATTGAATGAGTGTTTATATTTTTTTATATGTTTAAACAAAAATTTTTAGTCATATTTCAAAATATATTGATCAATTTTATTTTGATGGAATTTATATTACTATGATAAAATTAATTATTTTCAAAAAACCATTTTACTTTTACCATGGTAATTGATCGTTAATATAATTAATTAATTTACAATTACTAAAACTAATACTGCCCTTGTTAAATAATTTAGATATACTAATTATAAATATGAATTTAATTTTTACAATTAATTTTTACAAGCTGGTTCTAAATGATTTGGATTTAATGATTCTAAATATAAAGTCTAATAGGGAATTGTTATTTTTACTTCCTTTTACCCAGTGAAGAACTCAAGGAAAGGGAGTGGGTCTATGGATTCATTTCTATTAAGCAAGGTTTCCTCTATTTTTAAGAATAGATTTTCATTATCCACCCTTTATAAATCAGGAACTATTATTCTCATATTTGGGATGAAATATTTGGTTTAAATTGGATATTATGTCATCCACAAATCCTATTTGATATTTATTCTTCAATTATTGTCCCCATTAAAATGGATAGGGAGAAAAAACAATATCGGCATGGTAAAATTTCCTATGATTTATTTTAGGTTGATATCAATCCATTTCTAATAGAAAAAGTGATTATGGGCAGCATGTGATGATTTTTTTACTATTAGATTGTTTTTGAGAAGCTTCCCAAATTATAATCTAATTAAAAGATCATATAAAAATGAAAAAGAAATGTGTTGGATGGTTTTATGATGAACATTATATTTCATAACTGGTTATGATAAAAAAACATTATAGGATAAATATGTATTGATTTAATGGTTCTGGTGAAAAAACTAGAGGGTCTGTATACTCTCAAGATAATCCTGGATAAAATGGTGTTTTTTATCCATATTTTTTCTATGAATCATTATGCTACTATTGTTTCCCAAAAAATGGGTTCCTTTTATGTTCCTTTTAGTTCTATATATGGGAATGCTAATTCTTTTGTAATGGTCTTGGGCTTAGGAAATAGAGTATTCAAGACCATCAGGGGGTCCTATAAATCATATTAAGGAATCATGTGTGATGGATAACAATGTGTAATTGTAGGAACTGGGTCTCCCAAATGAAAGGTCTTCAACATAAACTTTTGAGGGTGGGACTCCTTTGAGATACGATATTGAAAATAGATCGGGGAAAATTCAGTGGTTGGTGGTATCATTTATTATTCCAATGTAGGTTGTGATCTTAGACAATTACCTAAATGAGATGAGTAGAGAGAATCATTTCTGCGAGGGCCACCGCGATAAGTAAGTATTGCTACTCAAATTTAAAAGGAAAATTTTGAAATCAAACATGTAGGAACTCAAAACATGTAGAAGTTGAATATGAAATGTAAATTTAATAATATTTTGGGGGAACAGGTAGGCATCGAGTATGTGTCTCTATCATCGAAAATAACTTGAAGGAATATTGCTACTAAGGGAATTATAAAATATGATGAAATTTTTTATTATGATCCTATAAAGAATTAAAGGATTGAAATAGATTACCCTCATCTAAATCACACCATCAGAACTATTTTTATTCATATTACTGGTGGTAGGAGGCCACAATCTAACTATTTGAGCTCTTTAGAAGTTGAGTCAAAATGGGAGAGGGCTATGAGGATTATAATAGTCTGGAATATGACCTCTGAGTTATCCTTTCTTGGTTTTTCTTCTTGAATGAAGGCGATTTAAACCATGTCTAACCCCCATTAATTTCTCAATGTATTTGGTTTTAGTTTCTTGATAAAATATCTCAACACAATCTTTTTAAAAAAATATGGAAAATTAAAATCAATTTAATCATCACTGTATATAACAACTGTTTTTTGAAAAGGTTTATTTTAAGCCTAAAAAATATTTTGAGGGTATAATTATCAATTATTTAGATTATAATTAAATAATTGGTTAATTATAAAACAAATAAATTTTATATGGATTCTAAAAAAAAGCCAAAACTGAATTTTACCAAAAAAATATTTTTTAAAAATAAATGACTGAAAACATTTTCTTTTATTGGATAATATTACATAAGATCAGAAAATATTAAATAATGTTTTTATAAGTTAAAATTATTATTTAAATAACATATATTTTTACTCCTTGATTTAATGATTCAAAATTAAAAAAGTTTTATAAACATATCGTTATTTATTAAAAATATAAAATTCAATGTTTTGGCGAAAAAATTATTTTTCATCATTCACTGAAAAATAAATTCTTTTAGAAAACTCTAAAAAATTCATCTGAAAATAATATATTCCTGAAGGGTGTTAACATTAATTTTTCTATAAATTATATAATAAAATTTATAAATTAAACTATTAAATATACTCATAGATAAAGGCTCTTTATAGTTTTCATTATATGATAGTTTAGGTAATGATATTTACCTGGTACAGTAGAGTCATCTATATTACATCATCCAAACTACAAAAAATACAATTTTTATTATTTTATTTTATTTATATTTATTTTTTTTATTTTAGAATTTATTTTTTTATGTGTACATGAGATTTTTTTTTAATTATTTGGTTCTTTTTCTTCCCATTTTTTAGACACATTCTGAAAGTGGGTTCATTATAGTCTTGGAAATTCTATAAAGTTGTTCTGCACTTTGATTCTTATGAAAGGTACTTTTGGATTTGTGGATTAAGACCCAATAAGTGTTATCATAAACTATTTGTAAATTTCAATCTAACAAGACCATGTACAAGCCATTTTAAATCTCTCCTTAGTAATGTCATCTTACCCTCAGCCTTATAGGATAATTCTAGTAAGTTATTCCTGGTCTCCCTTATGTTGTTTCAGTTTTAGTTGTAGTTCATTGATTTTGTAAGTATTACATTGGATGATGGTATGGTCGAATTTGATAATTTCAACAACATCAAATCATGATTCTAGAAGAAGGAAATAGAATATTTTTTACAATATAATCATCTTGATCTTCTATTTACTGGACCCAAACAAGAAGTTATGAAGAATGAAGAATGGGAAAGGCTGGAAAAATCATTAGGGTTGATCCTAATTTCATTAGATAGAAACATGTCCTATTACATCTGTAAAGTGATGAAAACTTCAAAACTAACGAATAATAATTTATATATATATATGAGAAGATAACGTTAATGAACAAAGTGTTTCTATTTCGAAGGATGTTCAGTATTTAATTTTATAGGATGATATTTAACAAAAAATCTTCTAGACTTACATTAAAAATGAAATTAGAAAAAAATTTAGGCAGCATCAAGTTGAATATAAGAGTTATAAGGATGTTAGAAGAATAAAGAGTAGAATATAGATTGGATCTATTGAAGATAGTCACATACATTGGAATTATGGAAAGAATGTCCACATGAAGAATGATTATATTTGGTGAAGAGTTAATTTCAGAACAAATTATATCTAAAGTGCATCCATAAGTCCTATTTCATAATATATGAGTGGTTTATTGCATAGTATTTCCAATCCCCATCCATCATGTATTATAGGCTTCTGGGATTATTTTCAATAAAAATCCAACAGTATAATTATGAGAGATTTTACATCTATATGATTCATCATGGTATATCTTATGGACATTGAAACTCTCAAGATGGTGGGAAAGGGTATGTTTCTATCCAAACATAGAATAAGATCTTGTTATAATTTAATGGATTATATAATGGATTGAGGTTAACTAAGAATTCTATTTTGACAGGATAGTTGGATTATGTGGGTTTCTATACTAATTTTGTGGGTGGGTTATAGAAAATTGAAAATATTTCTATTGTAGTGGCGAATATAGTGAAAGATGGAACATTTTTCCTGATAATAGTTTTGTAAGAAGAAATTAATTCCAAATAAACTACTTCTAAAATATTTTATAGGGAAAACCTTTGTCACATAAGTGAGTAATAGATTAATGTTTTTGTTTCTAAAGAAGTGATTAAGATCCAATGAATAAACTATGGAATATCTTAAAATTGCATCCATGTGAAGTAATGGAAGGATTCTTTTCAATTAAAATGAAATGAATTCATGGATGAGAAGTTAGAACTATATAATATGGACATATGGTTAATTTATATAGTATTTTCCCATGAATTATCATTATAAATTATTACCCTTGTTGATTATGTAACATAGAATTTGATTGAATTTATTAACAGTCAAATGTGTGAGTTTTTTCAAAGATTCAGTTGATAGAGAGTAAATGTGGAAAAGGGGACAAGATGTAAACAAAATTTCTTATGTTTTGAAAAAAGTATGGAATATGGAAGAAATGAATTATGGATATTTTTCTATCAAAAAAAATTAATATGGTTTAAAAATCATACAACGAACTCCAAAAAAATAGATTTTAAGATAATATTAATCGAATGTTAGTAGATAAGGAAAGGACCATGAGGATACACATGGGTTTTCCCAAGAAGTTTGGAGTAGGATACATGAATTGTGCTACTTACTTTGTAAATATATGTATTCATTTTATATTTGGTTATGAAAATCTAAAATTGGGTTAATATGGAATTAAAATTTAAAGTTCTCATCTCAATGTCTTTGGTTATCTCACCTATGTCCATGTTGATGCCAAATAACGGGACATGTAAAAGGATAAAACCCCAGCATGTTTCTCAGTACGGTTTGACAATGAAGGCATTGGATTTTAGCTCTTGGATAATAACATAAATAAGGTTATCCAAAGATATAAATTTATCCACAATTAAGAGAACTTGTGTAAAGATTATAACCAGTCAAAATTTATTAATGATTTAAATAATCATCAAAAGCTATTGTTTTTTTGAATTGAAATTTGGAAGTTCCAGATGTTCTGGAAAATTTTGGTTTTATAATATTTCCAGAAACACGATACTGTATTAATTAAATTTTTGATGAAATTCATTACTTTATTTTATTTCCAAATATATAAGTACTAGAGGGATTCAAGACTATAAATGCATGACTATGATCTCCAAAAGGTGATGTTCCATAAGTAGTGGTTTTATGAGGAGTTGAGAATCAGATTTAGTTGTATAGTTGTTCTAGGAACTAGTTTCAAGTATAAATACATGGAAGTTACCTACTTAACTTATTTCTCACAAATTATGTGGAACCTAAAATTCTATAAGATGATATAATTATGAGTGACTCAAATCAATGGAAGTTATCTATGAAGGATCAAATGAGTTCCTTAGTCTTTTTTGGTACATGGAAGAGAACAGATTAACCTAAAAGGAAGAAAGTGCTTTAGAACTTGTGGATTTATTAGCTAAAGGATGAAGTGGATGGTAAACATTGGTACAATTCATCAGTTTTCATAAAGGGTGTTTAACAAATTTAAGGAGGGGATTTTTTAAATTCTATTCTCCATTTTTAAAAAATATTCACATTCTTAATGTACTCAGTATCGTTTCCTTGGAAGGGTTACATATGATGTAATTAGATGTGAAAAATAATTTTATTCATAGAGATTCAGATGATGATATTTATATAGAGTATCCAAAGGTTTTCATGGATAAAATGAATAAGGATATTATCTGTAAGATAAAATAGAGCCTCTATGTGATGTATTATGTGAAAAAGAAAATTGAACCATATGTTCAATGACTTCATAGAAGAATGGTAATTTATAATTAAAAATTTAGACAATTGTTTCCTCTTGAATGTGTGTGGTGATGTGAGTTTTAACATTTTATATATCTATGTGGATGAAATTATTCTTTTTATACTGATAATGGACCATATTGATAAGTTGAAGGATCGACAACCTAGAAGTCCTGAGATAAAGGATCTCATTCCTGTAAAATAGAATTGGGGATATGGATTATAATTGACTTAAAGACTATAACTTTATTCCTGGATTAGTCCAATTATATATTTAAGGTGTTGTAAATAATTATAATGAGTGAGGAAAAATTGGTTACCACTTTATTAGACAAAAAATCTAAACCAATAAAGCTGAAGGAACCAAGAATGAAATTATCAAATGAGTACATAGAAAAGGATTCATTTTACTCAATCATTAAAATATTTATTTATTCTATCTTTTTTACATGGTTTAACATTGAACATGCATATGGAGTTGATACCACCTTCTTGGATAAAACTGAAAGTAAAAAATTGGTAGTGGCTAAGTGAATCCTATAGTATCTCTATGGTTTCAAAAGATTATATCTCTAGTTTAGAGTAGATGAACCACTATATGGATTTTTAAATACAAACACTAGGAGAGATAAAGATACTCAGAGGGACACAACTGGATATGTGCTTACTTAGAGAGGAATAGTTGTGATTTGGATATCAAATCATAAACTAGTAGTTTCACTTTCAACAATGGAGTGAGAGTGAATTTCACTTATGGATCCTGAGAAGGAGTTGATTTTGATGATGGGGGATATTATAGGATCTTGAAAGAAGAAAGAAGGTTGTAAATTTTTTCTATGACCCATAAATATAAATACACATTTCCAATAATATGATGTTCCATTCCGGGATGAAGAATATTCAATTAAAAATAACTTAATTTAGAATTTGCTAGAAGACAATATATTGGAACAATATAAGGGGGTAGAGTTTGGAATCTTATATAAATAACCACTATGGTTGTAAATTGGGATATTTTTTTGTGGTGTTTCACCGCAGACAAGCTGGGATAATGGGAATAATATTTGGGGATCGATCCAACTATAATGGAATATTGATAGTTGAAGGGATTTTCAGATTTTGAGGGATGATTTGGTTGAATAGCCTAAAAATTATTCCCATGTGGAATATTTTTATCTTCTGAAAATAATAGAAATTAATTTCTAGTTATTTTATAGAACTATCATAAGGAGTGAATATAAAAGTAAAATTCAAAAACCAGATAAAGATGGGGGATCAAAAAACCAAATTCTTCTAATATGGAAGGAGACCAATCGGAATCAGATCAATTAGAAGAATCGAAATATGAAGTATGAATAAAAATAGTAGTATTCAAAACCAAAATCCAGAATTGGGTAAAGGCTAAATATGAATTATTATAATAGTTTAGATGAGGTGTAAAATTAATCTAATATAGTGAATTCATAAGCATATATTGTTCAAAAAATGGACAAGTTAGGTAAATATATGAATTTAACCAAGTGAATGGGTTCTAGTGAAGATAAAATCTAAATGGAATAAACTATATTGATGTGGAAATTGTAATATCTCAGACCTAGTACATCATCTTGTGACCAAATCGGGTTGTTATTGGACCTTAGGAGTGCCTCCCCATATGCCACAGGCTTCTAACTATAAACAAAGGTGTAAGTAATAGTTGTGAGACTATAGCATTGGGTATAGAGTTATAATAATAGTGGAAATAATATACATAATCAATCATGAAATCGAAGAAGAAAACAAGGAAAACACGAAAAATCCAAATAATTAGAAGTACCATGTAATGACAGGCTAAATGTAACTAATTCTCACGTTAAAAATAATACAAGTAAATTAACAAAAATATATTATAAACAATTTTCCAAAATCCCCAACCATGTACCCCATGTAGGACTCATATATAAGATCCATATATTTCAGTAATAGAATAATCAATTTCATGGTCCCTTTCCCTTGTCTATACTTGTATCTGTGAAGTGTACTTGGGTGCCAAACGATTGCAAAATAGGGTGTGAGAAAAACTCGGTAAGGTAGAGACCATGGTTTCAAAAAATATGGATGGAATAGATTGAATTTAATAATTTTATAAACAGGGGTATTAATTAATAAATTAATATAAAACATGAAATAAGCCTACCAACCCTTGAGCCCTAGGATGGAACCCATGGTCGTCCAAACCTGCTTTGGTGCGATGTTGGATAAATCTCTCAAGTGGTCGATCATTCTTTATAAAAGTATCACCCAAACTACTGGTCAATATGAATTCCAAGGAAAAATCCCCCTTGTTAGGTATCATGTAATTTCGGTTCTCTCCCTTATTCGTCATGTAACAAAACATTATTGTGCTCTATGTGAATTCACATTCTAGATCTGTTTACATGTTCCCAGGGTGTCTGAACAAGGAAACAGAAAAGGTGACCATCTCATATTGGGATCAATGTGAATTCCCATGTTATAGATTCTTACGTGTTCCATGTTTGAATTACTAATACAAGGGAAAAAATTAACCATCACATATCATTCTATATGTAATTTATCATTATAGAGCTCCCTAGGTGTTCCTATGGAGCAAGACCATGCCATGGGAAAATGTATCTCTATCAATTAGTATATTCTCTCACCTAAGACAATAACTGATATAAAAAATCAAGTAATGGTGTATCTTATCCTCATATATCATACAACCAAACATTAAGTACGATCAAGAAAAAAAATATTCCAAGCATCAAGCATGTTAAACATGTCATTATAATAAATATTGTTCAAATCATCTAATTACCAATCAACAAGTCAATTATATTGTTATACCATGTAATGAATTATCACAATTCACATTATTATGTTAATTAAAAATATTATTTCATCTATGATTAATTTCCAAAACATCAATGGGATCTAGTTAAAAAAAAGAAATTTATTTCCTAAGATCATATGTAGGAATACCTCTCAAGCGACCATAAGACCAGGTCTTAACAACATTTTACCCAATGGTATCCATGTGAGGTTTAAGCATATAGACATTATCAAATAAATGTTCTACCAATTTTTTTAGGATAAGAACATGTCATTCCATAAAGACCACACTTATTTCACATACAAGAAAACAAAAAAAAAGTTAGTTATTTTAGACCACCTACATCAAAAGAAGTGAATATGGATAAACTCATCAATAGGAAAGGGAGAATATTTGTTTCTTTCTACTTCCCTTCAACAGAGACCAATAACTCTATTAGTAAAAAACATCAGATCAGGTTATGACTTTGGTCATCCAAAACTTGGGTTCTTCGCAATGGAAAACTAGCAGATTAAGATAGATTTGAATATTTAAGAGACTTACCTTCAATATATAGGTATAACCCACCAATATCCTATGGTAACATTCTTTAAGTTCAAAGGGGAATCCAAGATATCACCTTAGGAAGGGCTCGAAATTGCGATAATGGGGAGAAACTTATAAGATAAACAAATTATTATAGGGTTAAAATAAACCACAAAAAAATCCCCATTCATGATGTGAATATGGGATTCATGTCATAAATCCTAAAAATTCCAATTACACTGAACCCTGATTCCTTAAAATAATTCCTAAATTACTGGTCAATGTTGTAGAAAATGAATTCACATAGTATAATGTAAATTCACACCCCAGAAGAAACTAATGGGGTCCTCCCTTAACCAGTCATGGCTCATACAATATTCATGCGGCATTCCTAGAATATTTCACATTATGCATCATGCATTCAAGTATAAACTATTTATGTATCCATATGCCCTTCTCCCTTCCCTTTCTTCTTTGAAAACCTCTAGAAACCCAACCCAACATAAATAATAGCTCGGTTTCCTAGTTCTAAATAAAATAAACTCACCTCAATGAGGTTTAACTGAAAATTCTTAAGAGGGACATACCTAGAAAATTTTGGATCTTACAACATCCCCACTATATAAATGATCACTCCCAATATGTGCTCCATAGATTCTATGTCAGCAATAAAGAATAACACTAGACACTACATTCATATATCATAATCTCACTGCTAGGTATCCCCTAAAACCCAGCCATGTTTTTGCTACACCATCACTAATGGAATGCTCTTATATCATAGATTCTTCTCACTACGGTCCATGATATGGATCATATTATTCTCAAAGGACAGGTCAACATCAAAATCAACCTCATCAATTTCTATCATTTGATAAGGGACTATATGATATCTCCAAAGGTATGACATGTGGAAAATATCTTATATGGCTTTGTAGTGTTGTGGGAGGACCAAACAGTTTTTCACTAGATTCACTCTCTCCATTTTATCAAATGGACCGACAAATTCGGTAAATATCTTCCCTTTCTACCCAATATGGGTTTTCCCCATCTTAGGTGACACCCAAAGAAAAATTCTATTGAAAACCACAAAATCACTTGGTAATCTCCAATGGTCATCATAAATGTTTTCGAACTATACATAGTTATTATCCACTTACAGATCAATTAAGCCTACTCAAATGAATCTCATATGATACAGGTCCAATATGCATTGACTCACCTACCACTAACTAATAAAGAGGAAAAAATATGAACTCCGATATAAGTCCTCAAAAAAAGAATTTTAGACTAATTCCTTGATGTTGTTATTATAAGATATCTCCATGAGTACAATATGTTTCTCCCAGAAAACATTGATTTCCAAAAAAGGGTTTAAAATATATTTTCTTTAATCTGAATCATCCGTTTAGATTTTCTATTAGTTGAGGATGATAGGTTGTACTTAGAAGAACCCATTATCCCAATTCCTTTTCAAGGACCTACCAAAACCATGATTTAAATCTAAGTTATCGATCAGAAATGATAATCTTCATAACACCATGTAATTTAACTCTCTCATGCATAAATACTACTCAAATCATTGATGGTGAAGGTATCCCTGATAAGAAATTGGGGGATTCTTTCATCATTCTATTCATGATCACCCATACTGCATTATTCACAAAAGGTGTACTAGGTAATACTATCAGGAAATCCATAGTGAAATAATCCCAATTTTTTTCATAATGACAAAGGGTTTCAATAACCCGAGTGAGCCTCTAATTGTCAGCCTTGACCTATAGGTAGGTAAAACATCTAACCATAAATCCCACTATGTCCTTATTTATCCCTAGATACCAATATTTTCAACAGATAGCTTGATAAATATTTGTTATACATGGATGTATTCCCCATTTAGATGAATGATTATATGTCCCTATATCCTATTGTACACCCATAGGAATCTATGTATAGCCATGGACAAGAAGGAAATAACCACTGCTAAGATACCATCCAAATAGTGGCCCCCCACCAAATATGATTTCCATTGGAGGTAATCCCTCCAGATAAAAAAACTACTCTCTCTTGGTCCAGTCTTAAAGCATGGGTATAAAAAATGTTGAAGTAAAATATACTCAAACCTAGGACTCCTGAACATCCAGATGTATACCTATAAATAGTTCCATGATCTTCCAATCATCACAAGACTCATTCAGTACATATGTCTGGATATTTTTTCTCAAGGCATCAGCAATAATTTTTCATTTTCCTAGTGCGTAATCTATGTTGAAGTTGAAGGGGTGTAGATACTCCACCCCCTCCTATTCTGATAGTTCATGCCTCATTAAGAAAATATGTATGTGAGGCTCCTTTGGACTGTGTACACCAAAAACATCTTTCATAGTATATAGTGTTTCCATAATCTCAAGTTATGTACTACCGTAGATAACATCATATCATTAGTGGAGAAATTCATGTCATTTGATATCAACAACCTAAATTCATTTTCACCTAATCAATCCTCCTATATCAGAACTACATTGAGTATATCTTCTGATTCATCATAGTAAAAAGTATATTTTTTATCCGACATATGTAATTTGAGTATCGGTGTTGAGGTTAGACTACTCTTTAACTCCTAGAAATCCCTCTCGTAAGCATCTAACCATAAAAACAACACACCATTCTGGTTCATTCTGAATATCAGCACTAACATATGAGATATATCCTTGATAAAATGCTTGTAATAGATTTCTAGACCTAGAAATATCTGATTCTTGAAGACATTATTGGGTCACTCCAAAGATACCCTTACTACAACCTTCTCCGGGTATACAGATACTCCATACTCTGTAGTAACATCACCAAAGAAGGTAATGTTATCAATAAAAAACAAATGTGGATAGCTTAGAATAAATTTCATGCTCCCTCAGTGTACTCAAGATGATGTCAATATATTTTTAATGATCACTTATAGACAAGGATTACACTAATTTGTCATCATTCAAAACCACCACAAACAAATCCAAGAACAAATTAAGGATCTAGTTCATTAGGTCCATTAATATTGTTGGTGCATTATTTAGATATAATAGAATCACCACAAACTCATGAAAGCCATATATGCTTCTAAATGCAGTTAGGAGAATGTCGTATGGTCTAATACTCAACTGATAGTACCCTGACATCATGTTAATCTTGATGATTATTTGGGAACCTCTCAGTTGATCAAAGATACCATCGATGTGTGGAGAGGGGTACCATTTCTTTACTATCATTTGTTTCATCCACTAATTATATACACATAATAACAAAGTTCCTTAACCCTTCTTGGTGATAAGCACTAAATAACCCCATGGTGAAGTACTTGGTAATATAAATACCTTATCCCCTAGATCTTATAACTAAAATTTGGACTCACAAAACACTACTAGTTCCATTATGTAAGGTGTGATATAAATTTACTTTAATCCTAATAACATGTTTATTTTGACCATGATCTCCCAATTGAGAGGTAAGAAGGATATATCTTTAGTAAAGACATCTTTTAAATGGTCTACCACTAGAGTAAAAGCACTCTTCTACAATATTCCTTCATCCTAAACAAGGATTATTTTTTGAGCGGTCAAACAATCCAATCTTCATTGAATTGGTCCAGCATTACTAGCCTAATGATCCCGTTCACCTCAATGAAAATAACTACACCCTTTTATATATTTTTTCCTCTGATAACATTTGATGTGAGATTGGTATTGAACTATCCAATCCATCACTAGGATCTCATGAAAATTTTTCCATTTTCAGAATAAACATCTCCCAAAGGAAACGATAGGCACTAATTCTAAGGGAAACCTCCTAGGAGTGGATACCCTCTATTTTTACTCCTAACAGTGTGTTGATGGGAAGAACCATATCCAAGGACCCATACCCAAAACTAACCCATTTTCAAATTGAGTAGATAAAAATTAATTTTATACTCCTATATAAAATAAATTGTAAGAAAGGGTAGATGATACAAGGATCATACCTCTGGTGGTGGAAATTCACACATCAAAACTGGTTGGAGAAGACTTCATAACCTTTAGCTTACCCACCCCTCTTCCATGATCTCTAGTATAAATCCCATGAGCCACACCCTCTAAATGATATTTCATCTCTTTTGTCAAGATAATACATCTCATACACCAACCTAGGTGAATGGTAGAACTCTAGCTGCGGAATTATTGAGGGGTAGGTATGTCCTTCCTAGTCTCTAGTTCGTGTCTTAATCCTCTATCACCGCTCAACTGAGGGGTTTCCTACTATACCACTAAAGATAACCTAATATACCCTAGGAACAGTAGTATTCTATTGGGAAATAAAAGTGGAAGAACTTATGGTTATACCTACTGTACTAAATGCACTCCCCCATGCCATGATCCCAAGACAACAACCCGTATACTAGGATTATTTTACCACTACTACCCTAATGGTAACTTTCTTAATGGTGACTTTTTCAACTAAAATAAGAGCCCCTTGATTTCCCTATGGATATATCATAGTTTCCACTCAAGGCCTCCTGTATGTTCCATTCCCTGATGAGAACCTAATTCTGCATTTCCATAAATGTTTTAAAGATGAAATACATTTACCTTGGACATTATATCATAGAGAAGCCCAGTATGGACGTATTATTCCCTAGATACCTCATCCTCAACCATATATAAGTTAAAATGTTGTAGTTTAATGAATGCTTCATCATAATATATCACTTACATGTTCCCTTACATTATGTGCATGAAGTCCTAAGCTCTCTCATACCTCAATGCCTCTAGATAGAAGAGGATCAAGAACATCAACTTAAATTCCATCTAGTTTATCACCTCTTAATGTTTGCATTTCCCATTAATGTCCCACCCAAACCTGGATGGTCTTCATAACATGTAAGAAGTAACATCCTCTCTCATGTATGTGGGTGTTTCAAGGTGCATAAATACAATATAGACTAACTCAATTCATAACATAGTTTTTCAAGGTCCTCTATCCCCACTAGACATAGCTGGACACTACAAGTGGAACTCTTTGTTTAGATCAGGAATCAGATGTATGGTGTGATTAGCCTCTCTCTCCATGGATCACATGAATCATAAGAAGCTTTTGTAAAGTTGATCATCCATCTGGATCCCTAGATATGTAATATGTTTTGGCCTATATACAATTGGAGTGTGATAATTACTACTCTTCCAATGCTCAACTTGAAGATGTCATGGATTCATTTTCTCTACAAGGGTTAACACATTCCTTATAAGACATGATAAAAATTTTGATGAACCCCAAAAGGTGATAATATGAATAGAGAACCACTGAGTCAAGGTTTCAACACTTTTATTAACAACTGAATTTACATATCATTACAATTTCATTCACATATTTTTCATAGATAAAAAAGAATAGTTTTCACAAATTAGATAGGATGATATGTCACATGAAATAAATATTTCTCTAGCATGAACAATACATGTGAGTATATATCCCTATGCATCTAACATGATGCATGAATTTTCATCTCATGCCATATCATCCCATTGGTAAAATCATAATAAACACTTTTGTTACACAAAAAGTGAATCAACCAAGGTAATTTAACACCAAAACTATAATAACTGAGCAATATAAACAACAATCCTATCCCTGAGAACTTGGTTTCTCCTCCAATCATGGGTTAGCTACTCCCATTCCAGAGTGCATTATAAATCCCTTGGACATCAATTTATATAGTCTACCTTTTCCAAATAGTAATGAAGTGAAAAATAGAAACTATAACACCACTTTATAATGACCTTATCCAAGTAATCCATTACATGACCGATTTGGGTAGCTACTGGTCCTCAGAAATCCCTCACCATATTCCATAGTTTTTCGGCCTTCAACGAGGGTCTAAGGAACAGTGGGGTTACTACACCCATTGGTATATAGTTACAATAATGGTACAAATAATATAAATAATCAAACATGAAACCTAATGAAGAATAAATGAAAAAACAAAACAATCTAAATAATAATAAATAACACATAATGATAGGATGAAACACTTTAAATTACATGATATACGAGCCAAAGAGAAGGGTGAACTCTCTAACTTTAGTGATTCTTCACAAGATGATGATAACCAACCTAATTAAACGGGGCAAGTCTAATTAAAATAATGGTCAATGAAAGGGAAAACCCAGTGGTTGATGTTGATGGATTCATTACACCAAATACAATAAAATTGAAGAAGTATAGATATTAATCACACAATGAAAGAATAATTGTTATATGATCTTTAAATGACTCTAGGAAGGAAATCAATAAACATTCAAAATCTCTAATTATGGTTGATCACTTAACTGATCAAGAATATGATGAAGAAGAAATCACTTTTTGTACAGATATGCTTATTGTAATGGGCAAGACGTGAATGAAGAAGTACATGAATTGATTGAGGAACTAGATATTATCACATTTCAAATTGTATAGATGATATTATTAATATTTTGAAATGCCTTGAAATTAAAAAATGTATCCTCATAAGGATATTGTAAGCATATAAAAAAATCATGATTTCAACTTCAATGATATTTTTTGGGAATGATTATTTTTACTTTTCCAAATTTTATCCTTATTATTTATTTTTTGGATAGTTCCTTATGCTCAATGTATTATGTGGTCATGTGGGCTTTGTAGATCCATATTTTTATACTCTTATTGATAATTGAGCCTACTTCAAGGTTCAATTTTTAGCTATTTTATAATTCAAACATTTCAAAGATTCATTCTCATTTCATGATTGATTCTCCGCATTTTGGAGTTGGCCATCAATCCTGATTTTTTTTATAGATCACACTTTTGATTTGCAATTTTTCTGGAATTTTTTGTACTCATCTTTCATGGGTAATACATCAGTTTTCCTTTTAGAATTTTAAATGATGTTTCAGTGTTGAACTATTTGGAGGAATGTGAATACTTGGATGGTTGATATAGTTGTATCTATGTGTTGGGTTTTCCTGTTTATTGTTGATGTTTTCTAGTAGAAGAAGGTGGATTATAGTTCTATTAGGACTGAATCTAAGGCTTGAGAATTACTCTATTTGTCATTAGATTTTATGTAGTGTTTGGTTTTTTTCCCTTGGTGACTTTCCTCCAACGGGCAGTAGCTACCATTTCATGATGAAAATCGACTGATTGTTTAAGACGTGTTTTTTACATCTCATATGTTTGGTTTGTATCTCTTGGAAACATCATCTTGTATCCCCCTTAATACCTAATTAGTTTATGATACTTACACCTATTTCTTGTATTATTACATTTTATTCTCTTAATTATGTTCTTATGGGCATGAATTTGGTGACCAATTTCGGTCCCTGCTTTTCTAAAAATATCCTACAAATAATGAACTAAATAGAATGGTTATATACGACTCTAAAATCCATGGTCTTGAACCCCGTGTTTGTACCATATCCAAGTTTTAACCCATCTACTAATAAATCAATCAATTATAGGGTCACATACCCATTTACATACCTACATCCACGAATTCATTCTAGGTACAAAATGGCACCCAAACTAGGTGTGAGTACAACTTCGTAAACCAGTAACCACTTTGTCAAAACAATCTAATAGAAATAAATAACATGAATAATAGTATGATAAATAGGGGTATTAATTCAAAAATTAATACATAACATGAAATAAACCTTCCATCCCTCTATCTCTGAGTTTATACCTAGGGTCATCCAAACCTTCTTCAACATGATGTCAGATATCTATGTCAAGTGGTGGATCCTCTAATATAAGAAAAATCACACATACCATTTGTTTATTCTCCAAACTATGATTATTAACCCATGTTGTGTATCAATTAACTATGTGTCCCTCAATTAGGAATCATGTAATTATACAATATTGGGCTCTATTTGAATTCTCATTCTAGAGTCTCTTACGTGTTCCTAGGGTTTATGAATAAGCTAAGGGAAAAAGTAACCATAACAAACTAGCATCCATAAAAAATCCCATGCTAGAGACACTTATGTGTTTACATGGGGTATGACACTACCAAGGGAAAAATTATCCACATAATATTGGTATATAGGTTAATTCTCATACAAGAGTCGCTTATGTGTTCCCTGGGTGCCAGACCATGAAAAGGTAAAAATTATATATGTCAATTGGAAGAGTCTCCAACCTATGATGAAACGCTAATAGAAAGAATCAAGTAATGGTGTATCCTTCATTAGGTATCACATAACCAAATATCAATAAATATAATTCCAAATGTATACCAAGTTTTGATCATGTCAAACAAGTCATTATAAGTCGCATTTGTAAATTCATCGATTTACCAATCAATAATCCATTTATTTCATTATTACAAGTTTCCAATTCTTAAAATTCACATTTTTATGCCAATTCACAATGTTAACCCAAATGTAAATGTTTCCAAAACATCATAGGGATATAGGTTCAAAAATTACACTTTCTTTCCTTTGATCATTGGTTATCACACCTCTTGGGTAGCCACAAGTCACAGTCTTAATGCCAGAATACCCAACAGGATCCGTGGGAGGTCTAAGCATATGAATTTCATCAAATATAAGGGTAATATATTTTTTTATTTTATGAATAAATAATTCTAGATGGATATTACTTATTGTAAAAACTAAAAAAGTGAATAGAAATGAATGAGTTGTTCTTGACAACCAAAGTCATAAGTAGAGAAGACAAAGAAATTACTCAATTTATAGGCTAGAGTTTCTGTTCCTCCTTCCATCCCTTTAATAAAAATAAATAACTCTATTAACATAAGGAATCAGATATTCACACGGTATTGGGTAGACCAACTAGGGTTCTTTCAAAGGAATGACCAATTGATCAAGATGGAGAAGAATAAACAAGAGACTTTACTTTAACCTCTATGATTTTTACACTAAGATCCTATGATAAATTTCTTCTTGTATAAAGGGGAATCCCAAATGTCACCTAAGGAAGGACTTGAAATCAAGAGATTAAGAAGAAAAAAATAATAGAATTGTATTCCTCTAGGGTAAAAATAAATGGATGAACATTTCACATTAATTATATGATTATGGGAATCATGTCATGAATCCTCAAACTTCCACATATCATAAAAATCTAATTCCTCGACTTAAAAAATGAATTACAAGTTCATGTCCAGAGAAATGACTTCGTATCATGTACTCACAATTCATGAAATGAAGGAAACTCTTGGGGTCTACCCTTGACCATTCATGTCTTGAACAAAATTCATGGGATCTTACCATAGTATTTCACATTATGAATTAATAATTCACAATGTGAATTATTCTTATGGATGGATTCCCTTATCCCTTATCTTTCTCATCTGAACACCTACAGAACACTAACCCAACTAGAATAGGGGCTCTATTACCAAGGTATAAAAAAATAAACCCCATTAAATGAGATTTAATCAAAAAACATAAAGACGGACATACCTAAAAAATATGAGATCTTATAGAAATTTATTGAAGCATGTTGACTTGATGGATACTGTGGAAATCCCCAATATATATATAAGAATTAGTAATGTTGACTATTAATTTTTGTTATTGTAATCATCTTTTATATTCTTTAAAAAATAATTTACATTATCCCCCCAATGGAGTAATAATTAATCCAAACTATATAAAATACTTGTGTTGTTCTTCTATTTTCTTTCTTGCTGTTGTTTTCATCAAGAAGTTATTATCTGGTTTGTAAATGAGCATCACAATCCATGGTTTGGATGATTTTTCTTCCTAATTATAGTAATATCATGGAAATATGATTATTAAAATATAGTAATATTTGGATCATTATTTTGTATTTTAATGAATCATGTGGTTTCTTATAGATCATATGTTTTGTGCCCAAAAAAGTGGGACACATGAATTCATATTTTTCGGCTCCTCTTCATGTATTATTCTTATGTATAAAGGTGGGACATCCATATATTTCTTATAACTTTTTATAACGAGTGAGTTTTGGTTTCATATCTAATGAAATATATGAATTTAGGATACATATAAATGTATTGAGAGAGGTAGGGTCAAGGATACATGGATGAGTGGGATGTCCTCACCAAAAAGATAGTTTTTCACCTTAAAATATTCTAATAAAACATTTATGTAATCAATGCATCAACAGTCATTATGTAATTAACTAACTACATTCTCTGCATATGCATAGATGTATTTGTGGGTGAATTTATGGATGAAATACATTTTTATTCCTCATTTTAGAAATACCATTGAAATCCTTTGGATATTGTTTTATATATATTATTTGAGAACACCATTTTTTCTAAATTGTTAAAATGTAATTTTTGTATCTAATAGTAAAATTTCCTTGGTCATGTCACTACACCAAAATTAGTGTTTAGTGGGGGTTTTAACAGAATTT
Organism: Viscum album; assembly: GCA_963277665.1. NCBI lineage: Eukaryota > Viridiplantae > Streptophyta > Magnoliopsida > Santalales > Viscaceae > Viscum > Viscum album. The sequence continues at coordinate 920,827,568 of OY728131.1, forward strand.
TTCTAAACCCCCATTAACTTGTTTTTAAATAATATAGTAGTAGTTTATTAAAAAAATATTTTTAAATTTTTTTATTTTTTCAAATAATCGACACTTCTCCCCTAACCCCCAACTACCTCAAACCTTGCGACCCATAACCCCCTGAATCCCTACCCTCATCGAGCATCTCCACCCCTCGTCGCGCCTCACTTCCAGTCTCGGGCCTCTCCACTGGTATAGTATTTATGTTTCTTGATGGTTTGGATTTTTTTGGTATTTTAGAGTCATTCCTTAGATTCATATTGTAAAATTAGGGATATTTATTAGTGTGATAGTTTTGGATATTGAAGTGTTGGTGTTTTTAATGATTCAGGTCAGTTGTGGGAGCTATTAATTAGAAATGGGATGGATGAATTGTGATATAGTTCAAGGTGTGTTTAAAATTATGTATAAGTTATATGATATTGGTTTAGTTATTTGGGTTTGAGCTGGTTAGTTTTGGGGATTTGAGGTGAGTTTCAATGATTATTATTATTGAAAATAATAGATTCCTCGATTCATTTATTTTCTATATAGAGACAATGGGTCTTTAGATATATTTTTCTTGAGACTTATCTGTATTGAAAAGTGAAATTTTTTGGAGGATAAAATATCGTTACCATATTAACTTCATTATGGAATCATTAAGGTCTTATGTTTGAAATTGTAATGAAAAAAACATTTGATAGTTTCAATTTTTGATTCTGATTGTGGGGTATTTTTTGAAAATGGAATAAAAAATGGTTAGGTTATTGAGTATCCATTTTAAGTTATCCGGTAATGAGGTTTGTGGTTGGTTATGTTAATTGGGGATTTAAGGTACCAACATTGGGTTTATACATAGCTTTTAGAATTATAGGTGACACTGGGTACCTGGATAGAGTTAAATAGTTAATGTTGGACTTTTAAGAGTCTCAGGAATCCTAAGAGTGAAACTAGAGAACCTGTCTTGATCTTATATCCCCTTTTTACCTTAATCCCACTCTTATCTAGCCACATAGTAGGCCCCTTTAAAATGGGGTATTGTGCATGAGTAAATATAATTTATATGTTTATGTGATTGATGCATTTTGTGTGCTTCATGTGTTCCCTTTGGGGATTTTACCATTAGGGGTGGTAATTGGGTTTGAGTTAGAGAGTGTTGTTTAGTGAATAAAAGGTTGGTTGGAATGATATGTGATGTTGGATGATGTGTGATATAGTTGGGTGATGATTGTGGTTGTGGTGATGATGTTTGATGTAGGAGCATGGAGTTGGTATGTGAATTATTTATGGGGTTTTGTATGGGCTTGGTTTTTTACTAGTAGTTATATATTGATTGAAAAGTCTCATTATCAAATTAAATAGACTTCACATGTATTATGTTTATTGGTGATGGAAATAAATGGATGATAGAATAAATTATATTGTTCGTGCTAAAGGTGAATTATGTTTTCCTCTAGAGCTCGTTAATTTTTTTATATGAATTAATTATAATAATATATTTTTTTGATATTAAAAATATAAAATCATTTAATATAGGGCATGATTATTGTTTTTATATGAATCATGTCTATGGTTAAGATGTAGAGAATTTTTAGTGTGTAAATATGTAACACTTTATGTTTCTCTATCATTAATTTATTTCATTGTGATTACCTTAGGTTTACTTATTTTAAATTTCGCATGTATAACCTTGAATTTCTTATGAATATCATATGAAACATTTGGGAATTATCTTATAGGTTTCATCTTGAAACTTTTCTACTATAATCCATGTAGGGACATCAGGTGCTAACCATGTTACACCAACACTTATCCTCGCCTATTTTAATTAATTAATGTTATAGATCTATTGTAGCCACAAGTTATTAGAGTTCCATTAGAGAATGGATTTCCAATATCTAGTAATAACCATAACCAAAATCATAAGGGAAGGTCATCACAATATCTAGTGCTAATCATATAGGAAAGCAAATGCATATGACCTGATATTTAAGTATAGAATCTCAATATCCGAACTCTCTCACAAGTTGAATATTTTGAATTATATGTTCTAAATTAAATTTTATTTGATTAAATGTTATGAATGACAAGCTGGAAGAGCATTACTATTTCATCGACCACACCGACAGATGACAATCCATTTGTCTCCCTCCCTAAAGTATCCAGGACACCTTCTGTTTCCCCCTAGCACCATCTCTTACACCCTCTGTGAGTGTCCTATTAGTAGCTCTGTTGATGTCTTCACATTTAGTAGCCTCAGTAGTGAGGGAGAAAGGAACCACTCCTAGTTGTTATAGGGGATACTAGAGAGTAACTGTTATAGGTAGAAATTCTAATATTAAAAATTTTATTACACATTTTTATACTTATTGTTTGTTCATAAAAGATGGAAACAATGTGACTAAAAAGAAAAATATGAAAATTTCAGATTTATGGAATCCAACTAGACTAAATATATTTGTCTCATTTTATTATTATGGGGTCCCTATGGATGGAACCATAGGATTACATTGCCAGATTCTAGGTCAGATGTCTGGAGAGTTAGTTTCCCTTACGATTACGTATGATGATTAGAGGAATAGGCCTTAATCTTAGAGGAATGAAATTTTTAATTCAAAAATGAAGGATATTTTAATACATTATGGAATAATTTAATGTAATTATGATAATAAATTATAATATTTTTTAAATGAATTTCGGTGTACATATTTTTTTCCACTTTACGGTTGTTGATGTGTTTTCATGAAAGTGGACATTGAAAAATCTGGGTAAGAAATTTAAAGACTATAAAATGAGATTATGGGGAGATTTCAATGATACTTCACTGATCACCCAATATATGTATGACAAGGTACCCAACAGGGTACCTAGAGAGCAATGGAAAGTTGTTAGTGAAATACATCATGATGAGAATCACATGGTACTTAAATATATATTATTATATTAATCTCATTTTTCATTTATATATGTATTTGAAGAAGATCTGAAATTTCATATATTGATATTACATTACATTACATTTATTTCAGGATCTTTTAACTAAGTATGAATCGATACAGGCTAAGATAATCATCCCTTATAGTATGACGTCAAATTGTTTTCTAAAAGTCGGTCGACTCTGGTAATATTTTCTTTAGATTAAATATTTATAAGAGAATATTAACTGTTTAATATATTAAATTATTGATTTATATTTTTTTCAATGCAGTCACAATGTTTAGGGAACCATGAATCCTGAACAGATGTGTGTCTGTATGTTTATAAAAAACCTAATTGGAGTTTTGATAATGAGCCTACCTAAGAAGTTGGTGTATGAATTAATTTTTTATTATAATAACTTATTATGGGTTGTCACTATGTTAATATATATTCCTTATAATATGGATGATATTTTATTTATAGGTAAAAATTAAATAACTATGGGATACCAACCCGTGCAGTCCTATTCAGTCTCCTAGGATGACCCAGCTGGTAAAGTGCTTGGGAAGGAGCATCTTGGTGGAGTGTGTGGGATTGGTTTGGGACCCTTACCATCTGAGGTATTTAGCATACCATCAAAGATTGATTCTGCATCAACTATTGGTTATAGTCTAGATGCTTATAGATATTATGGTTCTATAAAAATACTATTTAAGAATATGCGGCTCAGATATACAATTTGCAGAAAGCGTTGTTCGATTTATATCAGATTACGACCGGATCGGTCCCTGGTGATATAGCACCAATGAAGGGTGGTGAGTAGGTAAATAAAACAACTTCAAAATAATTTTTCATGATAATATTTATTGGTTTTAAGTATAAATATAAATATATAATATTATTTCATTTTTAATATAATTGTCTTATAGGGGCTGGTAGCTTGAAGTAGAGATGGAGGTGGAGAGGGTGATAAGAAGTGTTCATCATCGGACATTGATTAGTGGTCATGTTGATATTTTGGAAAAGTATGGAAATAATGTGTTTGTTCATGTATCATGTATCATGTATCATGTATCATATATCATGTATCATGTATCATGTATCATGTGGGTCACATAGTAGTCACTTAACATTTTCATGAGGTAACATTTTTCATGAATCCCCTTGTTTGAAAAAGGCATTGGAATTCGATATGGCTTGATGATTTAGTAATGTAGTGAGTCTCTAAATGGTGAAGTATGAAGTTGGTGGAGTATGATGTAATCTATTTTTCATGTGGAAGACAGATATATTTAATAGTTTGATTTGAGTTATTTTAGGATGAGTATATTAGTTTTTTAGACTAACTACTATTTTGTTTATTTGATTCATTCTATTCATGTTGTGGACACAATCACCACAACCATGTCATCCTATGATGGGGCCCCAAAATGATGGTTCCACCATTGATCAGATTCGAAACCAGATAATTATCACTTCTCACAAGATATCCTTTGATGTGTGTGCCCTAAAAGGTAGGAACTCCTATTTTGGCCACGTGCCTTCACTATAGGGGATAATAATACTTTAGAGGATGAAGAAGATCCAAATTGGAAGCTGCACCAATATGTGCTTGAGCACATTGAGTGAGACTATATATAAGAGAGATGATCTCGTAATCCTCTAATTATAAAATATAATATAGATATATCCACTATAAATTTTAATTTTTAAGGGTCAATTCTGAGTGGCGGTACTCTCAGTATCACAATTTTTTATTTATGTAATACCTCTATGTCCTAACAGTTCTCCCATCACATTTAATATGTCACTTAGGAGGATATTACGCCTGGTAGTCAATTTTTTTGAAATGGTTGAAATCCAATCGACCAAGCTCATACCATTCACCCTATATTTTCCTTTTGATGCTATTAGAAACCATTAAAATGTATCTTCCTCTACCCACCATGAATCTAGAGTGGTTCCTCACTCACCAAACACAACTTTTATAAATTACTCATTTTGAACATCTTTTGGTTGATTATTTTTTAGAAAACTCAACATTAATAGTCAACATCTCTAAATCCATATTCTGACACTTTTTATTCAAGGTACCCCAATATCAGTTTGAGCATGCTCAGCACTACTTGTAACCGACTTCCAGTGATGCCTCTTAATATTACCAAATCTTACTCATTTATGTCACCATTCCAAAAAAACATTCTAGTGCATTCCTGATCCAACACACCTAGATATTCAAATGGTATCCCAAGCCTAATTCATATACAAGAGATTATTGTAAGTATGTATTTGAACAAGTACCTGACATTCACTGTGGAATATAATAGTACATGCTTCCAGTTATCAAGAAACTCAAAAAATAAAACCACTATCCAACGACTGTTCCAATAGTCACATGAGTGTCACCCTCCAATATTTGACATTTATAATCTACGTCTTAAGGCATTCTATAAATCGATCCTTCTGTAAACCTCCCATGTATTCCTTCCATCCAAACAGAAAGTCATTGGTTTTAATTATTTATCTTGGTATATAGACTCTCTCCCAATATAATTTGGATGGTGTCAATATATTGGGAATAACTGAATCAATAATAGGAGTACACCATGTTTCTTAACATTAGCCATTCCTAGTCTACAAACAAAAACATCATGACATTTTTTTAAAAATATATTGATTGGATAGTTTAGATCTTCTGATACATGCTTAATAAAAACATTCTATACTTACCTTGAACTAACCCTAGAAGCCACGTCTCTCTGTGATATGTGACTCGGTCCAACAATGGGCCAACCACCTCATCACACCCTAAAACCCTCAATTTACTTCTATTGTATATCTTTAAAGGGTCACACCCCAAAAAAGCTCGCATAATATGATGCATAGATGGAAGGATCATCTCCCCTTCAAAATTTGATCCATAAATCCTCAATCAGTTCACCCCGCCTTATTTTTCTTGGGCATGAATCTATCATCCAGAATTAGTTTAAACTAAAACCAGTGATCTAAAAGTAATTTTCATACTTGATATATGAAATATTTAATATACCGACTCATCTGCTACAAGAATTCATTCTTAAAATTTTCGATTGGTACATTACCTTTGTGTCCCACTACATGAAAGCATACAATTTCCGTAATACTCCTCATTCTCCCCCCCTTAAGAATTTCATAGGAAATATTCTATTGAAATAAAAAACAATCCATGGAAAATGATTCATCCTCTACTAAATGTGGTTCCAAAACTATGATAACATGCATATAGTAATCATCAACCGAAATTGAAAAAACATCATCCCTTTATATGTATTATAGTATAGGTTTTCTTTTAGAAACATGCATGATGCTCTTACTGAGTCTTGTTTAAGCACTTCACTTATATCAAACATAAAGTCTCACCTAAAAATAATTAGTAGTGTTGTCAGACCCAATACTTTTTACAATGTTATCCTAGGCACTGGGACAAATAATCGTTATTAGGATGGCTCAGGGATACATCTTATAAGTTTTTTCTATGTAGTTTGAAGTATTACAGCTCAGAAGTTGGTTTTATACAGTTTATAGTCTTAGATTTAGAATTATGAAATTTTTTTTTATGGTTGAGATTCTATGATTTTGATTATTCTGTTATATGTTCTCCATATATGGTTTTTAGGAAGCATTTTTAGATTATTTACTACTGAACATTGTTATATGGTTTAGATTATTCTGTTATATGTTCTCTGCACAGGGTTTTCTTTTCATCATTCTAGTACGTGGGCTGCCGATTATACTGTATTATTTTATTTTTAAATCTAAATTTAGCAACAGTCTAAACCACCGTTAAAAAAATGGAAAATATTTTATTGAGGTTTAAACTACAGGAATAGTTTGATATTATTTTATCGGTAGTGGATAACACCGCCGCTAAATAAATTCGTGTTATTTTTAGGTTGTGGTTATGGGGGTTTATAATCTCTTTTAACGTAAAAAAAATGAAAAAATCGCAACAATTTAAACATCTACTAAATATTCCATTTTTTCACATGAAACCATTGCTAAAACAACATAACTACGCTAAATATACTTACTATGACACTTCACAAAAACCACCGCTAAATTAAATAAATTTTCTCATGTTGGATGCGGACACCCAATGTAGTGGTGGTTTTTTGAAACTGTCACAGAATCATATGGTGGCAGTTTAAACTATTTCTATGAGGATCCTTTCTTGTAGCGTGTCATTCCAAAAAAATGGATTTTTTTTCTAATGAATTTTATTGTGGTGTTGAATTTTGAAATCCAAAAATATTGTCTTTGACAAATACAATTTCATTGGATTTTTTATATATTATCTAAGATTTACTTAGGAATTATCCAAGTTGGATTATTCTATTAGAGTATTGACATAGAAGAGAGTGGGGTTTAAGTGGAATGTGAAGTGATGGGAGGCATTGGAGGAGTTAAGGTGGAGACGTACATAAACTGTAGTTTTGATTCTCCCTAAATTAGAACTTCGGTATGAAGTATATTTTGATACATAAAGATTAGATTTTTGATGTGTCTTGATACCGGGTAGTAAAGTTGTGGTCTAAGAGACTAAGAATCCAATACCTTTTGAGAATAATTACCCTTAATGCATCTTGGAATTAGATATTATTATGTGTGATCTTATGATTTGGATGAATTACATTTTCAGCAAGAACATCTTCTTATATATTGATCACAAGATTTTGAAGCATATTTTTTATAGTTCTATCTCAAAATGAGACTATGTAGATATGTAGAACATATTCAAACATTGGATTTTTGTACATGAATGTAATCTTGAAAAGGGAAATGTAGTAGATGATTCATTGAGTCAAAAAAATCTAACTCAAACTAAGAAGGATGCTGGGAAGAAATGGTGGTTGATGTAATTTTTAGTGAACATTCCCATATTAGTGAATTAGATAATGAATGGTGTTGTTTTCTCTAGCCTCAATTTGATTTCCATGATTGTATATCTAGGTGAATTTGGTTAGTTTAACAGTTAAATAAAGAAATGGAAGTAATTATGAAACCCAAACCCAAGATCACCATTCATATAAACCAAAAACTGTAAACACTCTAAATGAAGAAACTGGTAATATAAATTTCACCACAGTTTTGTAGCTTAATATTCATCAAATATTGTTGATGAAGATCACAAAAAGGTTGTTGAATGACATAACTCCATGATAATGTATCCATTGGTTAAAACCAAATCCCTTATCACATGGAAAATTTTCTTCACACACCCATGAAATTACAGTATCTCACTCAAGTAAAGGGTGGGGAATAAATAGATATAAATGTATGGGAGAGTCAACCAAGACTTGGGTAAGTTCAGGAACATATCATCTCTTGGATCAACCTCCTTTCATAGGCCCTAAACTAACCTTCAAACATAAACTTATTCATTTAAAATGTCTATGTTAGTTTTATTTCTTACCATACATTCATCACATGGAGACATCACTCTTCTTATGTGTTTCATCTTATAAAACCTTTAGTTTTTTCAATGGTATATTACATTGGTATTTTTCAAACATTAACATTTAGCATTTCACTACCCATGATAAGACAATGGACTATTATCATATAATAGTGCTTTTGTTATCCCTAAACAAGGTGTGTGATATTCCTTATAAGCATTAATATCATATTGTATGACATAAACTTATATAATTAACTATGATGTGGCTCAATTCAAAGGCTTCATGACACATATATTTCAATCTCCCATTTACACTAATGCCTCATAGACTTTGTTCCACTTCACCTTATACTACTTCATATAAAATATTTTTTGAAACCCTATCAAAAAATACTTTTATAAATATTCAAAAAAATGGAATTGATCATTAACTATCACTATGTATAATGTTATATGTAATACCTTGTGAAGACCCATCCAAAACTCCTTTTGAATTAACTCTAAAACCTTTTTAGAAAAAATTTTGAAGTCAATCTAAATATCCATATAGTCAACCACAAAGTGTGGCCCCAAATGACCCTTTAGAATTAATAACAAATACGAATTGCCATATCCATAAATTTAAGGAAATAATAGCATCTAAGAAGGAAACAATGCTACCTAAGGTATAAAGATATCTAGAATGATATCCATCAAACACATATATCTCTATACCTGGATGAATTACTACACCAAATGTAAGTATGTATTTTCATATGACCCATTTTTCCAATAAATTGAGTGACTATGGGATTTGATGTTTGTCAATTCCATATATTTAACTCATGTGTTCATTATTATTCAAGTATATACTGGCCTTAGAGATGAATATATCACGTGACATTCATCTCTATTGATGAGAGCATCAAATTCCCCTCACCTAAATATCTAATAACATTATATGTACTATCTTGGTGTGACCATACACTTCCTCAGTATATCAAATATTAGAGACCAAATATCATAATAATCATATGAGAGGAAATAGCTCATCTTGTTTTAGCTTTAATAAATGACATGATCATCATTATCCCCAACCACCACCTATTTATTTAGGAATCAAGGATTTCATAAGAGAGGTATCAAATTACGAAGGTCCTCATAATAGGTATCTCACCAACATCAGTTAGTGGGGAATCAAATATAAACAATGCACACCTATTATACCAATAATAGTTTATGAAACTCCATGTTTTATACTGTATGCATCATCCAGTTAAAAAACATGATCTATGTATCATAAAAATATTATGAATGTCAATACAAGAATAGTACTCATGCAATATAAACATTTCATCAAAACATATATTACTCTATAAGAATCATTGGTTAGAGATAACTCAAAGTCATACATTGAAAGTTTAATTCTCATTTCACTTCAAGAAATGTATATCAATATGTACATTTATGAAACCAATATAAAATAATTATAATGTAAATATTTTATTTTTTATATCCTAATACATTTTATATCCTTAAACAATTTTATGAATATATAAAAACCATACATAAACTTCTGTATAAAATACCGTTTGTGAAAAAATTAAAGATTATCTTTGTGTTTTATACACTTTTAGGCGTGTTTAAAAACTATTACATCTATATATAATTCCTTATACATTTATATGTGATCATAAAATTAAAAACATTCCCACAAAAATACTTTGTGAGTAAAATATATGAAAAAAACAAGATTAAACAATAGAGATATATAGGAATCATATTCATAATTTTCAACTCCTTGAATATATTAAAACGTCTTTACTATATAATATCAAAATGTATGATGTTAATAAAAACATTTTTCTAGTTAGAACTATTTCTAAATACATCATAATTATTTTTATAACCTTTTCCCTCAAGAATTTCCTTGAAATATTTTGGTAACTTAAATCATTAAATAATACATTACTTATATATCTTAATATCTTTTATTATATAGTAATATTCACTTTGATAGAGTAAAAAATGTAACTTATCACACCCACACATTCATTTTAATGGAAAAATATTATATATTAAATCTTATTTTTTCCCTTTGTTTCCTTATTTTTTTTTGTTTTTTTATTTTTTGGGTGAACTAAAGTTATGGACTGCGGTTGGGTCACACTATGACTAAGGGCGGTTGTTTCATGATGGGACATAGGAAGTATTCCAAATTTTGGGGGGGTAGTCGTGTCACATTGTGACTAGGGGAGGATACACCAAGACTTAGACTATGTATATAGGTTTTTTACAAGGGTGTTGAGTCACGCCATGACTAAATTAGGTCACACTATGACAACACCCAGGTAGTGTGATCATTTTTCCTTAGAGTTGTTCCACCCTATGATCGAGGGTGGCCACATAATGATTATACCTCAGAAATGGGGGTGTTATTCTCGGTGCATTGTTTTGATTTGACAAGGTCTATCAAAAATTTTATAATGTGTAGTTACCTTCATACTGTTACCCATTTTGACCCCTTTCTCACCTATTTTCTTTTCCATTTGATCTTCTTAGATACCTATCACATAAATAACCTTATATTCCTCTCTATGGGTTTAATGAAAGCATATTTCCAACCTTGGTTCTTCAATAAATCATCAAGTAAGTATCTCCCATCATTATTTTTCTTCTTCCACACATTTTAATGGTTTTTATATTTACCTATTTCTATAGAGGTCTAGGGTTTAATCTACAAAATTTAATCATATATGTTTTGATATCATTGGATTTTTATTTCTTTATAATGGTATTCTATATTTATTTATTATGGGTTCACAATATTAGAAAGTAGTTTTATTAATTATGGTCAGTGGTTTCATCTATGATTTATGAACCTTGAGATCTTGAACTCTTTCAAAAATGGTATTCTAAATTGATTATAAAAAATAATATATTATTTTAAAGTGGATATATATGATAAAGATATATTATTTTATCCTATTTTATTAGTTTTAACCAATATTTTTTTTGAAAAACGTATTTTTTATATTGAATTTAGGGATGCATGTATTATATTAGATGAAATCACCCTTTTTAATGGACATTGTTTTAAATGATGAAATTATAATTCTTTAAAAGGGGACAACACTTGATAATCAAGGTGCTTAAGTGAGAATACTGGGATAAGTACAACTATGTATGAAATTCCATTCCAAGAAAATTATTAAACCATACTAACTAAACAATTCTGGGATATGAATGATATTTTTGGTGACATTATATGCATTTCACCATACTGCTAGGACATTATGATGTTCTCATTAGAAGCTTGTACATGGATTATATTTTATTAATTTTCTCATGTGGTAGTATGAGGATCATTGGGCTCCTATATTTATCTTACTTGGGGATTGACTATGGTTTTTTTAAATACTTGTTCACAAGGAATTTACATACATATTTAAACTATTATAAATATGGTTATCTATTTCTTGTCTTTAAAATTTTAAAATAGTATTTTCATATGTTTTACTTTCAAAATAGTATACATTTATTTTTCTTAAAAATGTTTCCCAAGAAACACGTGGTGGTATGCTACCAGTTTAGTTATTCTAAAACCCTACATACACTTAATGGGTTCGTGTAGATATTGTTTTTACAAATACAGTAAATGTCACAACACTACTTGGAGGTTGTGGGTATTCTTGTTAGTGGTTCTTGATATGGAGGTGGTGACATGGTGGGTGTGGTCCCACATTTCACATAGATATGGGTAGATGTTCTCGATTCATTTTTGTTTTGGTTTTCTTGCTTGAAATCTCTTATTTCTCATTCAATTTCCCATTTTATATACATATGTGTGACCCATAATTTGGTTTTTGTTATGTATGATGTTTTATATCGTAATATGTGGTTGAAAATGTCACTTTGAGACATTATTTATATAATGTAATGTTGGTGAATTATTGTATTAGTACAACAAACATAGGTGAAGCACTCTCAAAATTATAGTGAAGTAATGTTGGGTCCTCATTTTGGACCAGATTGACAGTTTTTTAGGAGAAGTTTTCCAAAGGTGTGTTTGTTGATTCCCAAGATCTAGTTTTCATACCATGGGGATTGAGAATTCAAATTAATCCTTTCCACATAAAATAATTAGTGTATGAGTTATGGTTATACTCTGTTAGTTAGAAAAAATGATATCATAGCATGGTTTTTGGTTTATGATATTTGGGTAAGTTATGTTATACTAGATATAAAATTTCATAACTTGAGAGGAAGTAATAATGGGTTGTCTAACCAATAATATTAGTATTAATTCCTTAGTTTACAAAGATATATTGAGATATGAGATCTTTTTTTATACCTTTGAGTTACTATATGTTTTTTCTAGGCATGGTACATGGGAAATAGACTGTCCACCCAGGTCTGGAAGCTTGGAAAATAATAGGTTGTTTTACTTTTATCTTTAACCCCATTTACATTGTCTTTTAATGCATATCCCATATTGGTAAAATGTTTATGGCTATAATTGATATTATTTTATTAGTTTAAATGATTTATTTCTTATTTATTTTATTTTATGTAGTATAATACCTCCTTGAAGATGTCATGTGAAACCTTTGGAGGGAGCCAAAAATAACATCCATGATAAAATATTATAGTTGAATAGAGTAACATCAATGTTATAACATAATTGATCTGACCCATAAAACAAGTTGTTGGAATTTTCCCAACCCAGTTTAAAGGGTTAATCTCATGTATGAGTCTAATTAAAGATCGGGACCAATATTTCCCCTAATATAAGACATATCCTTACATTGAAGAAATCATCCTCAAGAGGTAGAGGGTTGGATGGAGAATAAATAAGGGATTTTTTTAGTTTCTTGAAACCATAATAGACATTAATGTGAATTGTTCTACTTGTATTCTTATGTTATCTGGTCAGAAGTGGTGGGATTCCATCATATAAGATAAAAACATGGGAACTTATAATATAAGCAATTAAAGGCTTTGTGTACCCAATAAATTTACATAAACATGATGTCCCTAGAAATGTACAAGGAGTTTGTTTCACTTTAGAAAGGATAATGTACTATTGTAGAGTTTGAACACTAGTTCTATGAACTTGTTCATTTCAGTCTTAAAATTGTTTCAAAAGATAAGTTAGATGATTAAAGATTAAAAATGGGATTTTGGATAGACATGTTATCTGAATTATTCATCTTCAATCTCAAAACTTATGTTGAAGTCATGGATTAATACTTGATATATGAGAATGATCTTTTATGGGCAAAAATCTCTCAAGGTGTCATTGAAGCATTTTTGAGGTGATTGTGTTTGTTGACAAAGTGGACATCTGAGTAGTGATTGTTGACAAAGCAAAACAATGACATATAAATTTGTTGACAAAAAGGATTTCATGGTGGAATGTCGAGTTCAAGAGCTGAGGTCAACGATCCATGTTTGATTCCAGAACGTCGATAAAAAGAATGGATGATCTAGAGGCGGTACAAAAGAACAGATACAAGGTGGCGCCGTTTTCCAGTGTTTGCCAAATTTTAGGGCCTGAAAATCGGCAAATGAAGAAAAGTGTTTTTGGAAAAAGGACTTGCGCACCGAGGACTTGGAGTATAGGAAACTTGCGCGCCATATGTTTTTCAAGATTAGAATATCAAAATATGGAAAAGTAAAGAGGTTCTCACAAGTTTGAGTGTTGGTCATGCAAGTGTCTAAAATGACAGGGGACTTGCGCGCCGAAACTGGGTCGCGTAGGTGACTTGCGCGCCGTTGTGCAGGGTGGTTAGATTGCCTATAAATACTGGACCACCCCTCCTCATTTTGTACGGAATTCAACACTTTGAGAAATCATAGCTCCCGTCGCGCAGGTGTGGTGGTCGTGCAAGTGGTGAGTGTGGGTCGCGCAGGTGAATTTGCGCGCCAGTAGTTGAAGCTGTGTGCCAGTGTTAGAAGTTGCGCGCCGGTTGGCAGTTGCACGCCAATGTTGGTTTGGGTGTAAAAGGAAGAGAGTCGCGCAAGTTTGGAGTTGAGGAAGCTTGAGTCGTGCAAGTGTCTAAGGAGGACTTGCGCGCCCGTTGTGACTTGCGCGCCGAGATTGACTTGCGCGACAAGTAAGGTTTTGTTCCAGCAGTGCTTCTCGGACTGCGTGGAAGCTGGTACGTTGCCCGATACCTTCGGTGCAAAGAGATATTCATCTACGGGTGAAATTTTTACATCAACAGAGCATCTACACACAGAGGAAGATTCATTCATTCATGCAAATGAAGAGACCTACAGGTCTATAAACTGTGAGTGGATTCCCTTCTGGAGCAGTGAGCTTAGGAAGAGGAAGTAGGTGATCCTCTCCACCGACAGTGAGCCAGAGAGAGAGAAACAGGGAGTGACCTTTGGGAAAGCAGTGAGCTGACCCTAAACATTGTAAAGGCAGTGAGCCTGGGCATAGAAGTGATCTAGTCCGAACTTTGTATCCACATCTAGTGAAGAACCGTGAAATTTGGTACGACCGGCAACTTGTCGGCGTATGCTCCTTGGACGTAGCCCAGTGAGGGTGAACCAAGTAAAAATCTATGTGTCTGCCTGTTTGCTTCCCTACATTGCATTAAAAGCATCATCATTAGATAAATAAGTAAAGAAGTGATCATAGTATACACACAAGAGCAAACAAAGTGACCCTTGTAATAAAGTGGTCAAGATCCAGTGGGGAAGGAAGAACTTTGAAAAAGAATATCCATACCCTGATTTACCCCCCCCCCCCTCTCAGGGTATACATGGCCCTATTGGCTCTAACAATCTTACAATGATTTCAAGGTTGGATGGAAATCCTTTCATATCCAGTGTATTTGATAGTTTCCCCTTAGATAAAAATAGGATGCATGGTTAACAATGAAGAGGAAGTGGTTATAGATCTAGAAATTTTTTCCAGTATTTATCAATAAAAGATGTGAGCAGTTAGTCTCTTATCTATAATACATATAGACACACTAGTCATATGTAGTTTTTTTCGCCAATTATCCCCCATGTATTATCACTCATGTAGGTTATTGGTCAATTTATAGATTTTTTTTTAAATATAACCCCTCTCCTTGAAATGGTTTGGGATAATTACCTCTAAGCGAATATACAGTTCTGTCGAATGACTCTAAAGTGAAGAGGCCATTGTCTCATGGGAAATGAGGCATGAGTAGTTCATTACATGGGTAGTGTTAGCTGAGGACTAATCTCAAGGATAGTAGTAGGCCTCATTCCCATTTATAGGTTATATTATTGCATGTAGTAGAGCTGATGTTTGTTGAAATTGAGAAAGGACCATTGATAGTGAGAGGTATTATTCTCATTGCATCATCAATGGATAGTACTCCATTTAATATATTTTCATTATAATTATTTATATCTACCTGTATCACGGAATTACAAAAAATCTAAATTGATATGTTTCCTTATTTTATGGAGCTATCAATGCCTCTTGGTAAGAAGAGGGAATGAGGATGTTGATATCCTTTATTTATCATATTTTTATAGTAAGTGAAGCTATTATGGGACTTTTCTTTCTTGAGATGGTTATATTTTATTTTATTATTGAGATATACTGGATCACTAAATTATAGTATCACATTGATTACTATCAATACAGAGTGGCCTTTATTAAACCCAATCGAAGATCTCATCTGTTCTAAGGATAATGGGACCCTTTTTTCAGACAGGACAACCACTTCTTGATACCAGTAGGTTCAATTTTCATATATCATATCTCATATGTGAAAATAATGAAGAGAAAATTAGGAGTGAAATTAGTCTGGTTGTCAGGGAGTTTCTTATGAAGTTTCTTAATGACTTTTGGTGTTTGCCCTCAATGTGGGAAAACTTGTTTTTGATTGATCTGGTACTTTGTACGTAATAGATTTAATTTACTTTCTATCAAATAGTGCATGTAAGACTAAATAAATTGAAAATTTAAATATATATATATATATATATATTAAAATAAAAAAATCATTAATAATAGTGTATATTTATGGTTAACCCCGGTGCACTTTTATAAGAAAACAATGAGAAGTCTCTACTTATATATTGAACACATGAAGATTAATTGGGTGAATATTTAGAATATATATCGTTTTCCCACATCAATAACCTATTTGATCAGTTAAAGGAGTAAATGTGATTCTAAAAGCTCAAAAATTTATCAAAATATCATCAAATATGATAGATGTTGTGTAATATTTATAATATTAATTTTATGATTTGGTATAGTCACTTTGAGTACCTAGTGTTGTTGTTTGGGTGTAATAATTCTTAAGCGATCTTTATAGGTCTTATGAATTGAATGTTTTATAGACACCATGATGCCTTGTTAATGGTGTTCATGGATGATATTTTTTTTATTCAAAGAATATATAATAGAGAAAACATCATATGAGAATCGTTTTTGGGGACTCCCCAAGATTATCTCCATTATGAAAATTCATAAAAGTGTTATTTTTTGATCTAAGAAGTAATATTCTTAGGGAATGTTGTATCAAGATATACCATATTAGTAGATCATGAAAAGAGAGAGATTTTATATCATGGGAAGACACAAAAAATGACTTTGAGATTATTAGATTATTGGGTTTATTGGGTTTCTACAAGTGACTCGAGAAGTATTTTTCCAATCTCGAATCACTATTGACTACTCTCATGTAGAAAGGAATAAAGTTCCTATAGAATCATGAATATTAAGAATCTAAAGTGGTAGTTAAACTTGTATCATTGCATGATTATATATAAGTCTATTCATATATATGATTATTGTTGTGATTCACCACATATGGTTTTGGGTTTTTTAATCATGATAGGTGATCATGTGGTGTATTATTCTACCCATCAACCTTAAACACAAGAGAAGAATTACCTAATACACGACCTAGAATTAGTATCTCTTATGAATGGCCAATATTATTGTTAAATTTATCTATTTAATGAGAAGTTAAATGGTATATTATATCACTAATTCAATTTTTTTCAAGATAATTTCACTTTTACGTGTGTTTAGAGGGAACCATTATTCATACTACATGGACTAAAGGTACAGAGGCACAAGGTCCTAATAATATACTAAAGGACTAATGTAAAACAACTCATACTACTTTTCATCTATCCAGATATATTAGCTCATCCGCATATATATCCATGCTATCACTACATCATCCAATTTCATACTCTTCTTGGAATTCACTAATACTAACAATTAGTCTCACTACTGCTACTCCCTAAATAATCTATCTTCATTTAGATAACTCTACAACAGCTATTATTACATAATCTTATACTCTACTGGGTCAAACATATCTCCAATACATAGCATGAAGGCCCAACATATGATGTCCCAATGGAAATGTGCTCCAAAATCCCATTACATTGCCTAAAATCCTATCACAAATGAATATTAACATTGCTACAGTGCCCCCTAGAGTACCAACTTTATACCTGCACTGTTATAGTGAAAAGTAGGATGTTATGTGTATCCTTTCTCAGATGCATTTAGAGGCCAATAAAATACAGATTGGATATGTTTCTTGTTCGTATTCAATTTACCCCTTCTCTTATCAAGCTTATTAATTATGGTAACCCAAAGATATGTCTTCTCAGTGTATATAGAGAATTTTAGCTGGTGGGGAGTCTAATAATGAGTGGTCTAAATATTTAGAGGTTATTTTCCACTTAAATACCCATTATGTGGTTCCTCAATCTATAAGGAAATATGTAATAAATGATTTTAATGACTCTAAATGTTATCTTCACTGAGGTTCTTGCAAGATTCAATATGATATAAAGAATTGATATTTCAGGACAGGTATTGGATGTGACATAAAATATTTTATTTCTTTTTCTATACCTATTAGAAATTAAAAGATGAGTATCATAATTCTTCTAGTTTGGATCACCCTCTTCCAACTCCCACTTGAAAATGTGATGATATATTCATGGACTTTCTCATTGGGTTACCTAACACACCGTAGATAAAAAAACTACCTGATTTTGTATCGACCAGCAGATGAAATTATCTCATTTAATTCTCTTAGATTATACCACTAAGTTTGATGGTCAGTATGATCTATATATTCATAAGATCATGGGTTTACATGGGATTTGTTTCATTATTTTTTATAGGGCCCCCCAATTCATCTACTTAATTTGTAAATGCCTCTAGAAGGTGATGGGATCCGATGTAATGTTGAGTACTACATACCATCTATAAACAGATGGGAAGATAGTGCTAATGATCTATACACTAGATGATATGATCTATGATTACATTTTTGACTTTGGAGGCTCATGGGATGCCCATGTATCGCAGATTGAATTCATTTATAATAATAGTTAGTAATATTATATCAGGATAGAAACATTTGATGATTTTTATGGTTTTCCATGTCAGTTTCCCCTCTACTAGAATTGGGTGAGAGAGACTTATTATTGGCACTAAGCATTGTATAGGAGATTACTATAAATATTTGGACTATTTGGAAGTGATTGGTGATGGAGTAGAGTCATAAAAATTTTATAAAGATCTTTGGATTCACCCATTGTAATCAACAATTAATGGCCTATGTTCTTACAGGTATCACCATGGTTAGGTCACTAAATGTTTTTGGAATAGGGGAAGATAAATATTATGTATGTGGAACACATTTATATAACTAAAAGGACCTGAAACTCATATTTTAGTTCGAGTTACCAATTATATTGACATAGATTCATGATGTCTTCCACTCCTCCTTATTAAATAATTACTCTCATAATCCCTCCTATGCGTGGAATTATGAAGATATAGAGCTAGAGCCAAATGTATCAGTGAATTATCACCCTATTTAGATTATTGTGTCTATTGATAAAGTGATGTATAAAAAATTCATTCCGTTGGTTCGAGTATTATGACTATTTAGGCATAATTATCATGAGGCATGGGAGTGGGTATCCATTATGGGAAAGCAATATCCTCACTTATTTTTTTATCATAAATCTTCATGATATCATTTTTTGGGGAATTAGGAGATATAGTTGTGAGATTATCACCCCATAGATTTATTTTTTGGTCTTGATTTTTTTATTTAATTTTTTTATTTTTCCTTTGATTAATTATTTTATGGAGTTCCTGGTATTTTTTGGTGAACTGTAGTTATAGACAACATTTGGGTCACTTAGAAAATAAGGTATGTTATTCCTTGATTCAATTTTGGAATATGAACAATTTGTTTGGGAATTTTGGTCACATTGAAACTTATGGGGATCAGAAGATGACTCAACCCTAGAAGATGTGTTGTTTCCTAGGGTGCAACATCACATCATATCCAAGGGAGATCACATTGTGATGAATCACAATCAGTGTTGTTGTTATTATGGATATTAGTGTTGTGATAAAACTATGTGAGGTCATTTCATGAATATGAACTACAAATGTGGTTATTTTTTGGAAGGACATTCATCAGAATGATGGATCGTTTTGGCATGACCTAGCCTATCTGGACTTTAAAATATGAAATTCCCTTTTTACTCTTGCATATTTTATGACCTATCTCCCCTATTTTCATTCCCATTTGATCCTCCCATGTCCCTCACATATTAATACCCTTCACTTCCCCTCCATGGGTTGATGTCAATAAAATAATCCACATATTTTCTTTAAGAAATCACTATGTATGTGTCTTATATATCCTTTTAGGTTATTTTCCTCCCATTTTTATGTTTTTTATAATTCCCTGTGGCCATGGTGACCTAGGGTTTACTCTACCTAATACTAATCTTATAGGTCATTATCTATATGTATTTACCTTTCCCTCAAAGGGAATTATTTCCTCATTTCTTATTAATTTACATAATTAGAAAGTGTTTTCAATGATTAAGGTAAGTGGTTTCTTAAGTTATTGTTGTTGGATGAATCCCGCGTGCTTTCTTATTTTGAAAAATGGTATCCAGATTAGATTAATTAAAAATATAAAATCTTTAAGGATGATATATGTTATATAATGGATTTTATTTTTTCTATTTTATTATCAGTATCCAAATTTGTTTGAAAATAACGTTTTGTATATGAATTTAAAGGTTTCATGTATAGTGTTTTAAGAAATTTCCCTTTGAATATAAATTAGTTAAAATGATGAAATAATGATTCTTTGAAAGTGGATAGAACATGGGATCCTAGGTGACTAGGTGGGAAACTATAAAATGTACTACTAGGAATGACATGCCAAACATTGCCTTAGATTACACCACACTAAATATAAATTATTGATACATGGATGAAATGGTTATAATTATACCAGATAGGTATTGCCACACCACTAGGATAAGATGATGTTTTCTATAATAGATCATGCATGGATTGTATATTAATGGTTAATCATGAGATAGAAAGAGGATCTTAGGGTTCATTGGACTTATGTACCATATGGCTTCCCCATAGTTTTTGTATTAAATATTTTTACATTAAATTTACTTTTATATTCAAACAATTATAAATATTTTTTGTCTTTATATTTCTATTAAAATTATAAATGAATATTTTTATATAGTTTACTTTCAAATTAGAATTCTTATTATTTGGAATAAAAAGGTTTCAAGAAATACACCATGGGATAGATGTTGATAATGGTAAGGTTCCTCTTAGACGTGGTGGGTATTCTTGTTAGTAGATATCGTAAGAGAGGTAGTGACATAGTGGGAGTAATATCTCATGTCACACTAATATGGGTAGTATTCATTCTCTAATTTTTTGGTTTTTATAAACTCATACTCTTGTACAACCAATTTAGATTCTCATATCATCACTTTTTGTATAAAAAATATTTACCGATAATTTTTCTTATGTCATGGATTATTTTTTATATATTCATAAGTGGTTGATATCATCACTTTCATATTTTATTTATATTATGAAATTTTGGTAAAATAATGTTTATTATTGATAGATCTATAAAATTTATATATTCTCTTATATGTGGAGGGATATATGTATTGTTTTTACAGGAGGTTAAATGGTTGGTAGAAAAGGAAAAATTAATTAGAGATATTTTATTTCAATCATTGGTACTCAAGTAAAACTAAGATTAAAAATTCGGTTGGTATTATGGTGGATAAAATTTTAAGAGATAAAATGACTTATGTGATAAGATTAGGGGATATAATCATAATCAATAAGGTAGTTGTGGGAAACAACACTTTTGACTTCATTAGTTTTTATACACCTCAACTAAGTCAATTTTTATAACAGAAGTGTAATTATTTGTTAAATTAGAAACATTGAGTAGAGGATTTCATAACATGGAATGAACTTTAAAAGTGGTGACCTAAAGGGGCATGTGGGTTAGGATTATAGATATTTCATAGATTTCCCAGGAGGGTTTGGTTTAGGTGTAGTAAATAATTAACGATCAACTCTGTTAGATATTTCTTATATTTTTTATCATATCATAGAAAATACACTCATTATAAAAAGAAAGTAACATCTTATTACTTATAAAATTAGAGTCACAAAATCCTAAATTTATTATTTCTTGATAAAAATGATGGATAGAGGATTTTTTAAGTATTTTAAGGATATACCTAGTGAAATTTTGACCATCCAATTTTTTTATTAATTTTCGAACTAGATGTTTATAATTAAAAGATAAATATTAAAAATTTAAACAATATAATAATCAAATGTCAGAACCTAAAGGATAACCTTATAATCAAATTGAAAAACAATATTTATAAAAAAATGTATCTGGAAATTCAATTAATCTCCAAATACATGTGGAATGAGTTGGATAAATTGTTTTAAAATAAAAATTCTACTATTCTCGGAGTACCAAAAGGGATTTATCCAAAATGAAAATAATCATGGTGGTGTAATGATAATGTCCAACTAAATTTTAATGTTAAATTAGAGTGTTTTACATCTTTACACCATTTTTGTGAAAAAAAAATGCATTGAATAAATATTGTATTGCTTGTAGAGAGGATAATAAATTATTTAGTGAAGCTAAATCTCATGTTTTTAGGAGATTCTCCATTCATTACGTATTAATAATGGTGAAATAAAAATATACAGTTTAGCTGGAGGTAAAGAGAGAAAATATTGAGATTTAGATTGAGTTTGGTGCATACAAATGAATAAGGGAGTACCCTTTTTTGAAGGATGAATAAGTAAAGAAAATATGGGGTTGATTCTTTAAAAATATATTTTTTGAGGATACAAATTATGGAATAGACTTTGATAATATAAGTATTAGTAGAGTGTAACTCAATGAAATGTATGATAGAATAGATTATCCTTTTAAGGTTAATGTTTATTTTATAAGGATGGAAAATGGTAAATACGTTTGGTTGGATTACATCTCTATCAAATTATGTTAATATTCACGGGATTTGGGTATTAATTAGCTCACTAGGTTATTTAATGAGATTATAAAATCCAATAAAGTTATTAATGAATGGAGGAATTGGTCTCTAGTAACTTTGTATAAAAATGAGGGTGAAATTTTATTTTCTCAAAAATATATTGGCATTAAGAATATGAGGCATACCATGAAGCATTGGTAAAGAGTGATTCAAAAGAGGATTCAAAAGGAAGATAAATATTCAAATTATTAATTTTTTTATTCATGGATGTTCAAATACATATGTAATTTATTAGATTAATGTTTTTAAAGAGTACTATTTAAATAAAATCCCCAATATTTCCATATAGTGATTAATGTTTAGTAAAAGTAAAATGATAATGCTTCTATAAAGATTTTATAGAAATAAGATAAAAGAAACTTGTGTGGGTGGCACCTATTAATCTCTTCCAAGACATGTATAAAGGTATTTTTACTTGAGTTATATCTTATGTAGGTGACATTATATACTTCACTATTATGAGGGTATTTCATAAAGTATTGTATTCTTTCCCATCTCAATTTACTTGACTATTAGATGAATTTATAAAAAATATTAAATATGAGATACCTGCTTGCGTGATATTTTTGGCTGATATAGTTATTTTAAAATAATATAACGAGACTAACAATTTAAACATAAATATTTAGAGAAATAATTTGTAATTTAATGTTTTTAATATTATTTAGGATAAGATAGAATATATAGAGTTTTGTTCTAGTAAAGGATAGGTTAGTAATGTTATGGATGTGTGATTGGGAGTCAATTTTTCTAAAAAGTTCATTGTTTCAATTTTTATCCTCATTTTTTAAATATGATAGATATATTGATGTATATTTATCTCATAGGATTCATCATTGATGGATAAAATGGGGAAAGGAATTTTAGGTGCTTTATGAAAAGAAAAATCCTATGAAATTTAAGGGTAAATTTTCTAGGACTGATATTAAACCACCTATTTTATATGGAAATGATTGTAAGCCCTTGATGGGATATCTTTAATAAGAAATAACGGTTCTAGAAATAAAAATGTTAAGATGGACATGTGGGAATACTAAAATGTATAATATTAGAAATTAATGTTTTTGAGAGATAGTCAGTGTAGCACTGATTTATGAGAAGATGACTACTACAAGATTATGATGGATTAAACATGTTAGAAGAAGGCCTATGGATTCATCTATTAATAGAGTAATATTAAGAAAAAAATCACTTATTAAAATTAGTGTAAGTAGTCTTAAAATAAAACCTAAAAATTATTCAAGGTGATAATCTTCTAAATAGTTTCAATGAAATTATGTTCTTTAATAGAGCTAATTAGAAATACATTGTCCATGTATTTAGACCCATTTAATTGAGTTTAAATATTTTTATTATTGGTTCTTATTGTTTTTTATTTCATGTTGGTGAATTATTGTTTCATTACAACTCGCTAGGGGGAATGAATCCCTAAATTATGGTGTGGTCATGTCATGTTCTCAGTTATGATCCCATTTTTTTTTTGGGAACATCATTCCAAATGTATGTTTCTTGATTTCAATGCACTGTTTTCAATACTATAGGGATTTGAAACACCCATCAGGACATTCCATGGACTGAATCGGGTTCCCCAATTAGCAGAATCCAAGGTTGCCTCATGAAGTAACATGTTACTTTCTTTTTAATAGAACATATACTAAACTCATTCACGATATATTGTGACATTGGATTCAAGGTTTGACCAGTATAATCATTTATTTTTTAACTTTGAACTATAAATTCAAATAAACCCCGACCAGCATATTAGACCCTATATTATATCTAGAGTATATTAATAAGGCATGAAAACTATATTATGTTAATAAAGTAACTATTATTTCCTCAATGTAAATATTTAAAAAATAAAATATTATTTACATATCATTTGTGGAATTTTATTGTTTTAGTGACATTGCTAGAAAATATGATTATTCTTTAAAATATTCCACTGGTAGTGGTGGAACCTATATTTTTTATATTTAAAATAAAATCAATAACCTCTTTTATAAAATATAATTTTTTTAATCCTTATATTATTTGAGAATCATGTTATAGAATTCGATAAATCATATCCCATGTTTAATATATCCATAATCTCATATTGATCATAATAACTCTTGGTTCATAAAAAACATCTATCAATATATAAGACAAATAAAATGACTATATAAATCGTATAATAATATCTATATAAGATATATATATATATTCATTAATATTCAAAACATTGAGGTCAAAACTCTTTACTTCATTATTAGAATGAAAACTCCAGGCTCTATAATTTCATTCCTTCATTTTTTAACTCATGTATATTTAAAAAACTTATAAAGTGTATATTTGGTGAAACATATCATTTAAAATCATATAATTACATTTTACATCACTATTACAGGACATGGACATTCCATGAAGTTTATCAAACACCTTTAGGAATCATGGGGCAATTCCATCATATGGAAACATTACTCTTCTTTCATATTCACTTTTGTTTCAATGACCACGGAAGGATACTTGAAGAAATATGTTCAGACACTCCAAATAACCTTTATTCTTCTAATTTGAAATTATACCCACTTATGTAATCGATATAGAACCTTAAATTTCACACAATATTCCTAGTATATCTATCCTCAACGTTTTGAGGAAATTTTGTAATAAAATTTGAACCCATTCACAATTTTAGAATATTTCTATCAATGAAAATAGAATTCATTAAATAGCCCTAATAAGCATTTTGAAAACCTCTATTGTCTCAAATTCTTCATTATACTCAATCATATTGAGTACATATGAGTGGAGACTAATATTAATTATATAACCATGAATTTAATTCTTTTTAAACATTAATTCAATCATTATATGCTTCTCATAAGAATCAAGACTCTCCTATTGAACAAATTTAATAATTGGTTTCTTGGGAAGGTTTAATCTAACCCATGGAAATTATACTACAAAATAAACATTCTTAAGTTATTTCACTAATCTAGAGAAGTTTATAACATTAATATTCTTCAATTTAAATTATTGATTTAACAGAAAAAATGAACGATGATGATTCCATTATCTAAAATAAAATATTTTATCAGGTTGGTATCATGATTTAAAAGAATTTAATAATTACTTTTATTGAATATTCTCCCACTAAAATGATGACCCGTGTTGATCTCATCATATACATTATGGTTCAAGATCCACATTTCACTAAAAAGTGAGTCTACTTTTTAATTTCTTTCACCACATAGTAATTTAGTTTTGGAATCATCCCCATCATATAATATTTGATTCTTGTATGGTTGAATGGATATCACTTTTCCCAATTCCATCATAAATATATACTCGAATATATTCCTATAGAATCCCAAATATTACAATTTCCTAACTAAGTGTCACCCAAATATCACATTGGGACATGTTTACTGAAGTCTTACAGTTACTAATTCTTAAAAAGCCTTATACAAGATAATCATTGGGAACCAAAAATTAGCATGAAACTACTTGATAGGATGACCAAGGTATTGACATATTCCTGATTTAGATGGAGTTTAAAACTTATTAGTTCTAAGTGTAATTTTATCTCACCGTCTTATCATATTAATTCCCTTTACGTGTATGAATAATTATAAGTATTTAGTTTTTAATAATATTCTATTTTCTCCAAATCAATATTATCAAATTATATTGATGTGTAGCAATTGAAACAACTCTTGAACTTGGGTTACTAACTATAAGTTAAAAACTAACTATATTTATAAACATATAAATTCATATCTTGCATAGGATATAGGAAACCATTTTCTAATTACACATAACTCATAATTAACTACTTAATTAAAGATTATAACTATGTACAAGCCTTAATTATGGTTGAAAAACATAAATCCATTATCATAACTATAATTTAACTCCTTAGATTCATGTAAAACAATTTATAATTCGTTTAACAATTCAATATAATTAAAACCACTATTCACAATATAAAAATAATATAACTATGAAAAAAATAGGGAAAAGATTTTTAATAAATAAAAAATTAACATATATAAACATGAGATAAAAAATTATGCACAATTTATAAATAAAGAAATCTATAAACACTGTCATTTCAGCTATTTATTATTGATGATCTATATTGAAATATATATCTATATATATATACATTTTATATTTATTTCCAATATTAAATCTTTTATATTCTTTATTATATGGTATTCACTTTAAATATATGATATTAAATGAATGATAAACATTTTATAATTAAATCTATATTATGTTAACAGTTTACATAATCTAAATATCACATATTATTAGTATTTATGCCTTAATCAAATTGATCATTAAAACTAATCTCAATTTTATTTAAATTATTTCTCAAATAAATCCTTTAATTTTAATAATTAAACTTTTTAATATAAACAACTCATAAATTATTATATAAATATTTTATATTTTTTCATTATTTTTTAATTTATAAACCCCTTATATTTTATTCCTATAATTTATATATAAACAAATTATATGTAAATTATAAGCCATGTCATAAAATTTTGGAAAAAATTATATTTCAAAATTAATAATAAATATTTTGGGATATTTAATTAATATTTCAAAAAATAAATAGTTAAATATATATATATATATTATAATTAATTAATTAATTAATGACTTGATATATAAATATATATCCCATTTTAACATTTTATATAATTTATAAACATTTTATAAATTTTACATTGTAATTCATAATTAAATTATTAAGATCAATAATTTCTCTTAACCTATGTAAGAAACAAATTCATGGTCTTACATAGAATTAAATAAGATTCCCTATATAATATTAACCAAGAAGTGTAGTGATATTCATAATAATAAATATGAATATATATATGATTAAACTATACATTTTTATAGGATTAAACCGAGCTTTCTTAGGATTAACTAATGTGCCATATGTCTGTGTGAGATTAACTAAAAACTTATATGAGATTAATATTAAAATGTGATGCTTATGTAAGGATTATGGATTTTGATTTATACACAAAAAATTAATTATCATGGGTGGAGTCCAGTATTGGAATAATTAATATACTACATAAGAATAACTTAGTAGCCACATAATATTAAAATAGACACTACATGAAATAAACTCAAATCACCTCATATGATTAATAATGTGCAGTGGTTGTCTGCATATTATTTACTCATGTAGGATTAACATAGTTGTGTTCCACATACGATTAAACACAATGTAGAATAGTTTGAATATTATTAACCCAACGCTTGCGTGAGATTGAACTTATATAGACCAAATATATATAGTGTTATATTATGAACGTTTTATAGCTATTACAATGTATTATTTAATTCTATTATGATATCACCTATGTTTTAATGGGGTTATGGTAATATTTTTTATACAACAATGATTGAAACTCCATTTTAAGAATGATTTCAAGGATTAAATCACATAGTTTGGATATGACACCAATACTATGTTTTTTCGGATATTTTAATAGTTAAACTGGGAATAAAAATTAATTAATAAACCCAAACCTTGGATCAACATGAAATTAATCCCTAAACAAATGAAATTTTAAAGGAAAAAACTAATAATATACCTTACACTATGGTGTTGCAACTGTATACTTATCACCAGTGGTTGATAAAGATCATATAAGAGGCTATCGAACAATATCCCACTTTTATGATCTATCCACATGTTGAAATCTAATAACCTATTTTATAGGAGGGGTTCTTCACAGAACCATGATATGAAAGTATCTCACTTGGGAAACGGGTGATAGAAAAATAGGTTTATAAGTATAGGGGAATTAACTATGAACTAGGTAACTAGTGGTTCATAACATCTCATGGAAAAGCCTTCTTTAATAATTCTTCATCCAAAATTATTTAATAAAATCATACATTTATAAAATATGAGTTAATTTTACTATAGAGCATGAATCCATCACATTGATGCACAACTCCTACCATGTGTTTCATTTTATGAAATATTTATTTTATTCAATTAAAGATTACATGGGTCTTTTTTGAATATTAATATTTAAGGTTTCACTTCTCATGATAATGAATATAATTATTTCCCTATAAAATTTATTTCTGTATCCCTATAAAAGGAATAAAATATTACTTATAATCATTCTTGTTGTAATATATGATATACTCATGTAATCAATACTATGATATGGCTTAGTAGCTATTAACATTTGAGGATGGCATCTCTCACTAGGGAAGAGATTCTCTCTCTTTCATTTTTAGGCGATCTTGGAGATCATTTCAGATCTGGAATTTGGGAGTATGATCGATAATCTCATTATGTGGTTGGGCATAACAAAATGATTGATCTATGTTGCCCGCATCAGAGAGTTATACTTGTGATGGCTATTTTATAACGGAGGGAAGACGAATGCGATATTCTTGATTGTGCTCCGCTTGATGGCGGGGATAGATTTTTGTCAGCAACGTCTGTTTTGGTATTCCCCTATAGCGAGGATGGAGGGTTTTCTATCAAAGATAAGTGCATGCTGGAGATGAGGTTGTGTGACCCTGGTGGCAATGAAAGATCATTTGTGGGGATAGATTGCTTCTTTTGGTCGATGGGAGATCCGCTGCTTGGTGGATCTGAATGGTGCATGTGGTTTCTCTCATGCGGGGCGACGACACTTGTGTGGGATCCCGGCGGAGAGGCGTCAGGCGGTGGTGGGTGTTATTTCGGGGTGATGGTAGGCCGGCATGCAGGAACGCCGGTGGAGAATGGGAGGCTGGCTGGCAGAGCGACG
Organism: Viscum album; assembly: GCA_963277665.1. Lineage (NCBI taxonomy): Eukaryota > Viridiplantae > Streptophyta > Magnoliopsida > Santalales > Viscaceae > Viscum > Viscum album. Next base: position 920,857,130 of record OY728131.1, read on the forward strand.
CCTCTCGGGTCGGTAAGACGGCAATGAATCTGGGATCCAGATGGGCTATGGCATCAGAAGAAGGGATCCCGGAAGGTCTGGGTTCTAGGTTCTTCGGTTTTGGGATGAAAAACATGGGGATCCCAACGGGGAGTCCTAGGGTGCGACCTCGACTCAGTGTTGGGGATGGAAGGTCCAGTGACGATGATGCTAGGGGGCGACGTCATAGGGGAGGAGACGAAGCTGGTTTGGTTGTGGGCCTGTGATCAGTGGTGATTACTGTAACGATGTTTTGATTAGATAGAACGATGGAGATAGGTAAGAGCTTTCATGGTTTTGGGTCAACTTGGAGGTTTGCCTTGGGATGCGGGAAAGCCAATTTTCAGACAGGCTGTATGTGGAATTTTGGAACTGTTAGGCGGCGGCACATGGCTCGATGCCAGTGTGATTTTTTCTACCTTCAGTCGATATGAGTGTTTATTCTTGATGTGGGAGGAGTGTCATTTTCACGCATGGCGGGTTGATTTGTAGTGTTTCTTAGTGATCCTGTTTGTCGGGCCAAATTTGAGTTTTTGATGGATACTGGGCTTCACCATTGTTTGTAGGTTTTTGGGTTTGGTTGTGCATGATTCTTTTGAATTTTGGTGTGTTGGGGTTGCATTTTGTGCATGTGTGCTGGTTTGGCGGTGCTTTTGTGCTGTGCGGTGTGTTCTGATGAACTTTTTTTTCTTAAATAAATTTTTTAGGACCGAGTTTGCTCGAGTCCTGAACTTTTCTAGTGTGGATTAATACTTAATATTTAGGGAATATCTCATACAGGTGGAATAAGTGATGGAGGGGAAGTTCTCTAAATGATGATATTAGGTTGATCCATGATTCCCACAATACAGAGATACCATTAATTGATTTCTAATTGTGGTGAATTAAATTATTTATTTCTGGGGTTGAATGATGGTTCACATAGAGACGAGGATAGTTTTTCTTTTACTTTTTTTGAAAGAGTTTCACCATTCAAGTTAGGTTGTGAATCATGTATCTAAAATGATATATTATTTTATCATTCATCAATTCTAGTGTTCAAAAATTAATTAGGATGTTATTTAATAAATTTATCATGTTTTATTTCCTCTCATTTTAATGTAGAGTGTAACAGCCAAGACATTCTATCCCATTAATCTGCCAAAAATATGATATTTGAGGTGTTTGGGGGAATTTTTTGGTGTTTTATAACTAATGGTGTCCCATTGATGGTGACTCGTTAGAACTAAAGGTGAATCACTAGAGGTGACTCATTTGAACTAATAGTTACTGATTCTAAATGTCTCATTTGAACTATTAGTAAATCACTGGTGGGGAATCATTTGAACTTACAGTGACCCACTGACGATGACACATTTTTTACTAGAAATGATTTTCTGGTGGTGACACATTTGATCTAATAGTGACTCACTAGCGGAAACTCATTTGAACTAATGGTCAATCATAGGTGGTGACTTATTTGAACTAACGAGGACATGCTGGTGGAGACTCATTGTAAATAATGGTGACTGGTTGGAGATGATAAATTTGAACTCACAGAGACTTGTTGGAGTTGAAAAATTTTAAATTAAAATGAATCACAAGTAAGGAATCATTTGAACTAATGGTGACACCTATCAATGAATCATTTGAACTAGTGAGTTTCTCTTACAGATCAAACAAATCGACATCAAATTGAATGTAAGTTCATGGTGAGTTTATCAATTTTTTTATTTCTCTTATCTATCGCATAAAATTTAACATTATCTATTGATTATTATTAGATTTAGACATTTTGGGTTTAGATTCCTTAATATAAGGTTTCAAATTGAGTTTTTTCATTCAGCTTTTTATGGTTTCGATGGATTCAGTCCCATCATGTGATTTTAGACAAATAAATTTGGGTATTTTTTGAAAGAGTGTATCATGGATGGTTGATCTAGGCCATTTTATTATATTTTCTCATTTTAAGTTCTTAATAGATTAATTTAAATTAATCATTGGAAATGATTCATTTTTTTTGGTAATATCATGATTTTTAAAAAATATATATTCTTAGTATAAATTGTTTTTCTTGAAAATTATTTTTTTATATCCGAATATTTTAAATTGAAATTTTGAATTGAATATTTATTTTGTTTAATTTAATTGATTATGTTTTTTTAATTGTGTATGAGGGGAATTATTCTATTTATTATTAATTTGAGAAAAATTTAATTTTGTGAAAAATTGATTTGTATGTAATTACCCAAATAATAATATTGTTTTAACATGTGATTTTAAATTTACTTCCTTTGAATTAGAACTTGGTGTGTTTACATAAATAAAAATGAATTTTATTGAACCATTTTTCTTGATACCCTAAGTTTTATCCATGTTGAAGAGATGAATTTTATTGTTTGAATTAAGGTGAGAAGTAGTGGGGATTACTGAGTCTAAATTGTAATACTCACTATTGTATGTGTTTTGGATTTGTAAATGGAGATTCATACTTTATAAAATATTTCTACTGTTAAATTCATATATTATTCTACAGAATTCCTTATAATGGGATATTTTATTGGGAAATTGATACTTTCCATTAGATATTGGTAAAATGAAGTTCGTCCTTCAACTTTTTTGAAAATGTAGATTTTTCATGAAGATATGAAAACAATAATTTTCATGGAATTTAAGAAATGTGGTGTCTTTTATAAATGGGATTTTGGGGAGAAAACATGAAATGTTAATTTTTTTATATCATGCTTTATTTTATCTTTTTTTTAATCAGATAATTTTAGACATAATTGTTATTCATGATTTCTTCATTGTAATTTGATTAGATAAATAAAATATTTTGTTTAAAAATGTTCTTGATTTTAATTGATAACTAGAATTGTATATTGACATTGATCATACTTGTAATTATATTGAATCCACTGAGGATGTCCTACTATTGTTATACTAATCACTAAGATGTTCAATTTGGTGGATATGTAGACATAGTGGGTCAGGGTGTAGGTAAGGTAAAGAATATAATTTTTTTAGTAGAGATTTGTAGATCCAAGTTTGAGATATGACATAGGTGTTGGTATTCCAATATTTGAACACATTATTTTTTGTCAACATACATAACAATTGGTTTAATTTTTATGTTAGTTTTTCTAATGAAATGATTTTTACTATGAAGTTTATTTTTTAAATGAAATTTATATAAATTATTTTCATTCATATACATCCTTTTTATTTATTTTCTAGAGGGAAAATCATTTCATGAATGGATTTATTTATCCATCAATGTTTTTCAATAGACTCTAGTGGTTGTGAGGATACACGTGAGCCCATGTGTATCATGTGTTTGGTTTCAGGATCCATGATCCTAGTTCATGGTGTTACACAAAAAAAATATTTATGAACGGAATAATGAAGAATGATTTATCATGTTTCTGATATAAAAACATTCTTCCTGGTGTGTAAAATCAGTGACATGTTTCAATAAGATAGTGGATTATTTTCTTACAACTAAGTATTTATATTCAAATTTTATTGATAATAAAAAAATTGGAAATTTTAATATTATATTGATAATAAAATTTATTATATTCAAAGAGTTTCAATAATAAGGAAGATATCTAATTTTATGAAAAATTTTAAATATAAAGATAGTATTTAATGAATGTGATTATGTTTAATAAAGGGATTTTTCTATTAATGAAAATAATTTCATAAATTATTCTAAAATATGTCATGATAAATATTTAATTGAAATAAAATTTTGGTAATGAAAATATAATTTCAATATTTGGTGAAAAAACATGTTTTTCATGTATGATTATATTTTCATCATTTTAATTGAATTTTTAGGGGAGCCTATCAGAGGTTGGCCAACACTATAAAATAAATTTATCATATTTTATGAAAATATTAAAAAACATATAAATTCAAATAAAATGATTTTATATTTAGTTTTTAGATGGTTTCCCTATATAGACCCACATCTTTCTAGGTTATAAACATTAATGGAAATTTTAATCTGTGGTCCTAGTGGGGGTGGGGGTTGATTTGAGAAACGATATTCAGATTGAGAATCGGAATGATGGGACTACCTAAGATAATGTTTTAGTATCTTTTTATAGTCTTGAGTGGTGAATTAGGTTATCAACATTGGTATTTTAGTCTGATCCTTGGGATGATATTTTTTAAAGCTGAGACGCTTACATGGATGGGAATTTTCCAAAATTCGAAGAGTTTTATCACTAGTGAAGGGGGATGGTCCAGAAATACCCATACATAGACACTATGTAGTGACCCTTACATGGTAACACTTATGGTGTAGGTGACCCTTACAGGGCACATAACCCTCATTGGGTCACCCTTATGGGTAAGTTACCCTAATGGGGTGACCCTTACAGGACAGTTGACCCTTAATAGTCCACCCTTACATAGTAGGTGACCCTTATGGTGTCACCTTTACAAGAATGGTGACCCAAATGGGGTCATCTTTAAGGAAATTATTGGGTAGGTGGCCCTTACAGGGTCACCCTTAATTGGTCAATGACCATTACAGAGTCTCCCTTACAGTGAAAGTGACCCTTATGGGGTCACCTTTAATGGATATGTCACCCTTATGGGGTCACCCATACATTGAAGTTTACCATTATGGGGCCACCCATCCGGGGTAGGTGACCCTTATAGGGTCACCCTTATGGGGGAGGTGACCCTTATAGGATCACCCTAATAGGGTAGGTTGTAACACCCCGAACCCACTTACCCAGAGTCTGTGCATTATTATATAACATTAGGCTGATCACAAGGAAATCATGTCCCGAAAGACCGATCAGTTTAGTATTGTTGGAAACAAGATTCATACATAAGTTCAACATTACAACATTAAAAGAAATTAAACACTAATTTATTCCATTATAAATATCCATGATTCCTAGATTAAGCCTATAAGTCACTCATAATTAACTTCTTCATATCATGGGAAAATGAAACATAAGAAATGGGTGAGCTCAAATGCTCATTAATGGTATGAAATAAATCAGAAGATAACATAAATATTAAGCATGATGAATAATTAAAAATGCATGCCTTTACCATTAATAAACATGAACACTTTTATGGTCGGAATATGAGTTCAGTAAATGATTCAATAATAAAACATAATCATGGGTATTCTACTAGTTGAATGACCACATGATCCATCAATATTATTTTCATAATGAGGGAATGTATAATGCAGGACATTCTGAAACATTTTTCATGGCCTTGGACAAGACATCTAAAAATGATTAAGTGTAACATCCTCAAATGATAAAGGGATAAATGACTAAATGATATGACTCATGTCAACGAGGTGCACCCTCCTTTTTAGGAGCCTGCCTGATTAGAACTTTATAGTTAAGCGTGCTTGGCCTGGAGTAGTGATCAGGATGGGTGACCCTCTGGGAAGTTTCCCAGGGTGTGTGTGAGTGAGGACAAAGCACACTGGAGAGGACATGTGTTGGCCTGTGGGGACTGCCATTAGTCAGATGACCCGTTCGGGCATGTGGGTGGACCCTGGGGTGGGCCTCACGTGTCTGCGGGGCAACTGGGGGTACCTGGTGGGCCAGGACCCGACGACCATGTTAAGGCGGGGTGTCTGTGCTGTCACCAGGACCCGGTTGTCACATTTGGTATCAGAGGTGGTACCCACCCTTAAGTGCGCGGTGCACTGCCTGGGTTGAGATATAGGGCCCACAACGAGGGCGTTGTGCCCTAAAGGGGGGGTGATTGTAACATCCAAAAATGATAGAGGGTTAAATGACTAAATGATATGACTCATGTCAACGAGGTGCACCTTCCTTTTCAGGAGCCTTCCTGATTAGAACTTTATAGTTAAGCGTGCTTGGCCTGGAGTAGTGATCAGGATGGGTGACCCTCTGGGAAGTTTCCCAGGGTGTGTGTGAGTGAGGACAAAGCACACTGGAGAGGACATGTGTTGGCCTGTGGGGACTGTCATTAGTCAGATGACCCGTTCGGGCATGTGGGTGGACCTTGGGGTGGGCCCCACGTGTCTGCGGGGCAACTGGGGGTACCTGGTGGGCCAGGACCCGACGGCCATGTTAAGGCGGGGTGTATGTGCTGTCACCAGGACCCGGTTGTCACATTAAGGCCTCGGCCAAAACCATATATCAAATTGGGAAAGGCCTCGGCCAATTACATGTCTCATGAGACCAACCGATGCATCGAGGTGCTATAGCGGGCTCCACCTGTCACTTACTAAGTCCAATACATTCCTTATATGAAAAGGACGAAATATAACATAAACATTCGTATTAAAACTAGCATAAGAAATGTCAATACTTTAACCATAAACAATGAATGGTATAAAAATAGCACATACACAGTCAAACATATCACAAAACCTTTGATACAATATAATAGATTTTTATCATAATGAATCGACTTCAAACAAGTATAAAATCCATCAAAGGATGTTGACATAGATGAAATCAAAACTATTTGAGAGAAATATCTCCTTCTTTTTTTGAAATCATTTAATGTTACATAATTATAAAAGAAAAAATTTAATTTAAAAATATTCCTATAAGCTTGTAAGGGAAGCTTTTATGATGTTATAATGGTGGAGAATAACCGCACCTTCTGTATAAGTTAAATAACATTCTTACGTTAATTTTATTGAAAAGGTCGTAAATTACCTTTTATAGAAAATGACTAAATGATTCCATTAAAAACATATATGTTCATATAAAGGTATAAATGACTTTAACCAATTGTTTATAAAATATTAAAAATGTTTTGAAATACATTTCTAAGAAACATGGATGTGGATGATAAAGAGGTCCCAGTAGATACTTACGTAAAAACAACCTCAGAGAGTAAAGAGATTATAGAATTAACCATTACCTTGTACTTTTCCTTGGTCAAGGGTTGGTTAACCTCTTTTATAATGGGTAAATAATTTAATTAAATTATTCAAGAACTATATAATTTAATATGATATCATATATTATCTTCTAATATTGTATTGTTAATAATATTTTAGTATTATCATCGTTTCAGTTGTTAACTGATTCATTTTCCATTATATGATTTGTTACGTAAGTAATGATTGCTATGGATAGGATGTATATTATTCATATTAAGAATCATATTAAGTATTTAAACATTATTTTTAATCATATAATGAAAATTATTCTTTAATGGATACGATGGGGAATGAATCTAATCATGTTTCTGGACGCGGTAATCCGTACATACGCACGACTGACAATATCATTCTTTTGATATTAAAATAATATATAATTATATGGTATATCATATATACAGAATAATTATCATGTTATTTTTATTATTTACATCATTTATACATCATTGTTATACCCATCCAAATAATAATGTATTGAATAACAACTACACCACGACGTGGAGACGAAAGTTCATACATCCGCAGGTATGGTGACATGTTATTAAAGGGATGGGAAGAATAATGAATATGGTTGTACAATATTTATAATAACATAATAGTATATATAAGATACTAGTGTTATTATTTTAGAATAGAAACAAAAAAGAAATATGATGTGGAAGAAGAAAGGATCTTGAAAGTGGTGAAGATATATTTACCTCTTCTTCGGGTTCTTCCTTTTGATTTGATTAAAAGGGATCCATAGGTTGTATTTCTAAATAAAGGAAGGCCTCTAGGATGAAGGGATGACATTTTGGAGGTTATTTGGGAAGGGTATGGCTGAGAGAAATGGATTTTAAGGTGTGAATTAGTGAGAAGGGGAAGTGCCCTTTTATAAGAGAGGTGAGGGGCACCTAAGGAAAAGAAAGAAATATTATTTTATAATAAAATAATTTTCGGTTTCTATTGTCCAAAAAATGAATTATTGAAAGTATAAGGTGTCTATGGGTGGAAAACCTTTCAAAAATAGGTTTTATACAGGTTTTGGTCACTATATTAACCATATCTTTTAGATTTAACTCTTAGTTAAATAGTTTGACATTTACCACCTCTCTTTGTATTTTTATATTATATGGTTAATAAACTTACTATAAACATCCAAGAGAACACCAAGTGGTTAATTAATGACATATATAATATTATTTAATCCCTTCGTCTGAACCTTATATTTTTAAGAATAGAATACCAATTAATAATATAATATTTCTTTTAAAAACTCTTTTGTGTCAATTTTGAGACTATTTGGTATTTTGTTTTTTCCAAATTCATAACAACATTATGACATCGAAAAAATTCATGTAATCAAGTTTAATGTCATATTAACCTATAAAATTAATGGAATTCATAAAAAGTATCAAATTACAATTATTTGGATATTTATAATATCAATTATGTTAATATTTTATTAATAAGGTAATTATTGCATCATCACTGTGTCATTAATAAATTAAATTATACAATGTCTAAAAATTATAAATAAAATAAGATTATGTAGGAACTCTTTTGGCTTTCTAATGAATATTTATAGTCAAATAGATAACATAAATAACCATATTTAAAAAAATTACTAAAAGATATATGCTTATGTCATTTTTGTATTTACAATAACTTTATTAATATAAAGTGTGATTATCAATTACAAGTGGCTCCATGGGGTCCCCAAAGCAACCAAATGATGCCCAGGGTCGGACATGTGTTATCAAATAGGTTTAGGATATGTGTTATGGTAATTATATATTATTATAATATTATATTATTACCATTATTTAACGGATTTACCTTTTAACCATGGTAAATTAAATATTTACCGAAGTAATTATTCAAAATGTCTAAAAATAAAAGTTACCTATTTACATAAGTCGGACCTCCTATTTATAAATAAGGAATCCATTTTTCTAAATTCAAAATACAAAAGTGGAAGAAATTAATTTAAAATTAATTCTTTTGTTAAAACAAAAAGCATGTTTTTAATAAATAATAACTATCAAAAGATTGACACATTCTTATGTCCAGTTTAAATGTGAAATTACATCAAATGACTAAAATTGAATTAAATGGTAAAAATATAATCAAATTATACTTAAAAACCACTCAATATTACAATTTTTCACTATAAATTATTTTGATTAAAAAAGTTGTTTTTAATTCAAATTTAATAATTTTCACTACTCATCAAAAACTGAATGTTTTCAAAAAAATACCAAAAAATCACCCTAAGCTAATTTCAATATTCCAAACCCAAAAATGAAGTCCATTTTGAATGATAAAATTTGTAAAATTTAAAAAGGTCAGTATTACTATTCATAATGGCTAGTTTGATTGGTCGCAATGTGTTAGAACTCGAAGTTGTGTACAACCCATGCTATTGTATTATTCAAAGAGAAGCATATCATGGAAGATTGGGGTGTTACGTTCTCCCCTCCTTGAAATAAATTTTCCCAAGAAATTTCTAGAATATTACTGCATAAAATGACTCAGGTGGTTCTTCATCATAAGTTCCTCGGGTTCCAACGTTGCCTCTTCCATCTTATGGTTTCTCCATAGAAGTTTTACCGGACGAGCCGTCCGGTTTCTCAGCACTTGTTCTCTTGTATCAGGAACCTTGAAAGGCTCTTCTCAATAATACAGATCATGTTCTAGTTATAATTCCTCATAGGGGAGTACATGCGTTGGGTCAGGCATGTATTTTCTCAACAGTGATACGTGGAATACAACGTGAACTTTGGAGAGAGTTGGCGGCATTTCCCTATGGTAAGATACAACCCCAATTCGTTCCAGAATTTATAAAGGTCTGATTTACCTAGTACATAATTTTCCATTCATACCGAAACGTATAACACCCTTCCTGGGAGGTACCTTCCAGAAAACATGATCTCCTACCTGAAATTCCAAATCCTTACTTCCGTTATCAGAATAGATATTCCACCTAATTTGAGCTACTTTGATGTGGGTTTGTATTACCTTCACCTTTTCCATTGTTTCCTCCATAATTTCTGGGCCTACAAGTTTTCATTCACCAACATTATCCCAATAGGTTGTTGTGCGACATCTCTTTCCGTAGAACGCTTCATATGGTGCCATCTGAATACTTGAATGAAAGCTATTGTTATAGGAAAATTCTACCATAGGTAAATATTGATCCCACATACCTTGAATGTCAAGTGAGCATGATCTCAACATGTCTTCTACGGTTTGAATAGTCCGTTCTGATTTCCCATCAGTTAGGGGGTGTTAGGCAGTGCTCAAACGAAGTTCAGTATCCAGGGAATTCTAAAGACTTTTCCAGAATCTTGATGTAAAACGTGGATCATGATCAGAAACAATCGATAGGGGTACTCCATGAAGTCTCACAACATCATTAATATATAGTATTTCTAAATTTTCAAGTGATAAATCTTCTCTTATAGCAATTAAATGTGCTGACTTGGTAAGATGATCAACAATGGCCCATAATGCATCATTCCTTCTAGGAGTCTTTGGTCATCCCATGAAAAAGTCCATCATAATATTATCCCATTTCCACTCAGGTATGGGAAGCGGTTTCATCACTCCTCCAAGTTGTTGCCTTCCATCTTTCACTTGTTGACAAAATATACATATTGACACAAAATTAACAATTTCCCTCTTCATGTTGTCCCCCCAAAAATATTCTTTCAAATCTCTACACATCTTGGTGCTCCTAGGTTTTATAGAGAAATTGTATCTATGAGCATCATCTAACAGTTCCCTTTTCAGATGAAGTATATAAGGAACACAAATCTCTTCCCAAATTTGAAAATCCCATATTTATATAAGAATTCGATCAATCTCCCTTCTTTCAAAGATTTAATCTTATTTTTAAATTCCTCATAATCAGCCTGAGAACTTTTTATTCATTCTAGTAAAGATGGGTTGGAAACCATTTCAAAAACATTTGATGTTTCTCCTTCCATGGTTATTCCCATATCCATCTTTACTAGATCCATGAAAATACGATCTCTTTCAACTCGCATCTTATTCAAAACACCATGTTATTTTATGCTCAAAGAATCATCCACCTTATTTTCTTTCCTCGGGTGGTAGTGCATCGTGCAATGATAATCCCTCAGTAGCTCAACCCATATACATTGCCTCACGATGAGTTCCTTCTGAGAGAAAATATATTTCAAACTCTTGTGATCAGTAAAAATGTCACATTTTTCACAATAGAGATAGTGTCTCCAAATCTTCAACGAAAATATTGCAGCTGCTAACCCAATATCATGAGTAGGATAGTTTTTCACGTGAATTTAAAGATGTTGTGATGCATAGGAAATAACTCTATCATTATGCATAAGGACACAACCAAGTCCTTTCTTTGAGGCATCACTATAAATAACATACCCATAATTCCCCAATTGTAGAGTCATGATAGGAGCATTGACTAATCTTCAATTCAGTTCTTTGAAACATTATTCACAATATTTTTTCCAAACTAATTTAACCCCTTTAAGTGTGAGCTTCGTTAATGGGTTAGCCAATCATGCAAAATTCAGGATGAAATGTCGATAATAACCTCTTAAAATAATAAATCTACGTACCGCAGTTATACTTGTCAGTGTTGGTCATTCTTGGATTTCCTTTTTCTTAGAAGTATCAATGGAGATTCCATCCCTAGAGGCAATATGGCCAAGAAAATAAATATCATAAAGTCAGAATGCACACATGCTAAACATCCCGTATAATTTATTTTTTCTGAGGGTTTTCAGAATGGTTCACAAGTGATTTTCATGATCTTGATAGATTTTTGGAGTATACCAGGATATCATCAACAATTAATACTACAAAATCATCAATATATTCCTCAAAAACTTGATTCATTAGATCCATGAAAATAGTGGTTGCATTAGTTAGCCCAACAGGCATTACTGTAAACTCTTAATGCTCATACCTGGTTCGAAATGCTGTTTTCTGAATGTATTCCTTCTTCACAAACAAATGACGATGTCTAGGTCGAATTTCAATCATTGAAAAATATTGATCTCCATTAAGTTGGTCGAATAAATCATCAATGAGAGGTAGGGGATACTTGGTCTTTATTGTTATAGCATTGATCTCCCTGTAGTCAATTCACAACCTCATAGATCCATCTTTCTTCTTAACAAAAAGAACATGGGATCCCCATGGAGAAACACTAGGGGGAATAAATCCCTTTTTACTCAATTACTCGAGTTGTTTCTTTAGTTCCACTAATTCCACAGTGGCCATTCTATAATGGGTCTTCGATATGGGCCTTGAACCAGGAATTTAATCAATGGAAAACTCAATTTCTCATTCAGGAAGATATCCTGGTAAATATTCTGGAAACACATCAACATATTCTTGCACAATAATTACTTTCTCTATTTGAACATTCTTTTCCTCACCCACACTTATTTCATTATTTCCATCTCAAATAATTGAATTTATTTGAGCTGCTGGTGGTGGATCTAGATAAGAATGAGGTGGTGACATTTCTTCTCTAAAGATAAGGTGTTCTTTATCATCGTCATCAAAAATCGTATCATCTTTATTCTTACAATAAATTTTTGCATCATGGTCCAAAAGACAATCCATACCAAGGATTATATCAAATTCAATCATGGTTATGATGAGGAGATCATCAAATAAAGTACATTTATATGATATAATGGAAACTGATTCACAAAACTTTGTAACAATGATACTTCCCTTAGGAGTTTTGACTGACAACTCCCTTGTTAAATAAAATTGGAAATATCTATTTTCCTTAGCAAACTGGGAAGATATGAAACAATGTGATGACCTAAAATCAAATAAATCATTGAATAAACTTGAGGAAACCATTAAATTACGTACCACCATGTATTGTGGAGCTTCAACCTCAGAAGTAGTGATCACATAAGCATGGACTTGATCCCTTGGACTTTTCTAATGTAGGATTCCATGACGCTTAGGACATTCTTTTGAATAATGTCCCATATCCCTGAAATTGTAGAATTAATCATTGGAAGCGTCTTTCTTTCCCTTACAATCACCAGCAACATGGCCATTCTGTCCACATTTTTAGTATACTTCTTTTACTTTTAGACGGGAACCAGGGTGCTTCCTTCCACAATTATCACAGGGTGGAAATTCAATTCTTCCCTTCTTCAATGTTTCCTTATTTCCATTTCCAGAGTGTTCATCAGATCTATTCTTCTCATGATTTCCTTTAAATACATATGACATATAGAATTCCTTTTCTGTCTTGATAACACATGAGAAAATATCTTCATATGATGAGAAGGATTGTGATACTAATTCTCAACAGATTAATGGTTTTAACCCATAAAAGAAATAGTTGATCTTATTTCTTGGGTTATGTATATAACTTGTAGCATTCCTCACTAACCTAGAAAAGTTATCTTCATACATTGCGACATTTTCATCCTCCTTTTTCCTCAGACTCAGAAATTGTCTTTCCATATCCGCTCGATGGTCATGAGGAAAGTATTTTTCAAAGAAAATTTCTTTAAACTCCCTCCATTCCATATTTGATACTTCATCATCTTAATTTGTGTTTTGAATCAATTACCACCATTGATCAGCATCTCTAGGGAGGCGGTAAACTACCATGACAACGTTTTCCCTTTCGCTACTCCCCAATGCGTGGAATATTTTCTCTAAGTAATTTATCCATTTCTCAGCTAATAATGGATTTGTACCCACATTTAATGTTTGTGGTTGTTTCCTCATGAAGCGGTATAACATTGATCCTCTGTGTTGTGGATCAGGGTGCTTTATACGGGTAAGGTTATTATTCATAACCTGTGTGAGTTGTCCCAGTATGGTGATAAGATGATCAGCACTAGTTGTTTCACCAGCTCCACTATAATAATCTTGAGCAGGAGGGAAATCCCTACATGATGTGAGTTCATTGATACAGTTTCCATTCCTTCCACTAGGTGCCTTTCTAAACAATGGAATACACTAGATTAGTTTATGAATCACAGTACATAAATCCAAACGTGTAAAACACTTAACATAAATTGAACAGTTTATGGATATAATAGACAATCATAAAAATGTTTTCTTTGAGGAAGTATATACTCATAAACCATTGATAAAGGTTTTTAAAGAAAATGAGAATTATCCTAAGAGTATCCCCAGGAGTGTCGTAACCAAGAGTAAAGCAAGGCCCATTTTTGTTCACCAGTTTCCGTTCGAGTCCATCTCAAAGTGGTGTTTTCGGGTTTTACCCCTAAGTACATCTGTTCCAGAGCTGCCTCTACCTACTCGTATCTAGACATGGATGCACTTATTGTAAAACTCACAAAATCTCTATAGTAAAAAAATTATAGGAAGTTATTATATACTAATCCTCAAACTCTATCTTAGGACTATGTGCTCTAATTAGAGTTTATCTAAATCTAGTTTCCAAGGTTTTTACTAAACTTCCTTTGATACCAACTTTAATACCCTCACCCCATTTACCTAGAGTCTATTCATTTTTACATAACATTGGGATGATCACAAAGAAATCATGTCCCGACATACTGATCAGTTTAGTATTATTGGAAACAAGATTCATACATAAGTTAAACTTTACAACATGAAAAGAAATACAACACTAATTTATTCCATTGGAAACATCTAAGCCTCTTAGATTAAGCCAGCAAGTAACTCATAATTAACTTCTTAATATCCTAGGAAAATGAAACATAAGAAAGGGGTGAGCTTAAATGCTCATTAAGGCTAAACAATACAACAGAAGATAACATAAATATTAAGCATGGTGAATAATTGAAAACATGTGCCTTTACCAGTAATAAACATGAACACTTTTATAGCAGGAATATGAGTTTAGTAAATGATTCCATAATAAAACATAATAATGGGTATTCAACAAGTCTAATGCCCACATGATCCATCAATATTATTCTCATAATGAGGGAATCTATAATTCCATACATTTTGAGACATTATTTCAAGGCCTCGGCCAAGACGTCTAAAAATGATTAAGGCCTCGACCAAAAAAATATATCAAATTGGGAAAGTCCTTGGCCAATTCCACATCTAGTAGCTTTATGTGGCCTCTCGATGCATCGAGGAGCTATAGTAGGCTCCACCTGTCACTTACTAAGCCTAACACATTCCTCATATGAAAAGATTGAAATATAACATAAACATTCGTATTAAAACTAGCATATGAAATGTCTATAATTTAACCATAAAACATGAATGGTATAAAAATAACTCATATGTATTCCAACATATCACAAAAACATTGATATAATATGGAATATTTTTATCATAATGAATCTACTTCAAACAAGTATAAAATCCATCAAACAGATGTTGACATAGAAGAAATCAAAACTATTTATGAGAAATATATCATCCTTTTTTGAAATAATTTAGAGTTACATAATTATAAAAGAAAAAAATTATATTAAAAATATTCTTATAAGCTTTTACGGGATGATTTGACGATGTTATAACGGTGGAGAATAACCGCACCTTCCATACAATTTAAAAAACATTCTTACCTTAATTTTGTCGAAAAGGTTGTAAAGTACCTTGTTTGGAAAACGACTGAAAGATTCCTTTCAAAAAATAAATTTTCAAATAAGGATTTAAATAAATTTAACCCATTTTTTAGTAAATAGTAAAAATTCTTTGAAATATATTTCTAAGAAACATGGATGTGGATGATAAAGACGTCCCAGTAGATAGTTATGTAAAAACAACCTTGGATAATAAAGAGATTATAGAATTAACACTTACCTTGTACTTTTCCTTGGTAAATGGTAGGTCAACCTCATATATAATAGTGAAATAATTGTTATTAAATTATTAAAGAACTATATACATTAATATGATATCTTATATGATCTTATAATATTGCGTTGTTATTAATATTTTTGTATTATCATCATTTCGGGTGTTAACTGATTCGTTTTCCTTTATATGCTTTGTTACGTAAGTATTTTTCTATGGATGGAATTTATATTATTCATATTCAGAATTATATTAAGTATTTAAATATTATTTTTAATCATCTAATGAAAATTATTCTTGAATTGATATGACGGGGAATGAATCTCATCATGTTCGTGGAGAAGGTAATCCGTACGTACGCACGAGCGACAATATTATTCTTTAGATATTAAAATCGTATATAATTGGATGTTATATCATATATATATATATATATAATCATTATCAAGTTTTATTTATTATTTAAATCAATTAGACATCATTATTATACCAATCCTAATAATAATGTATTGAATAACAACTACACCATGACGTGGAGACGATAAGCCATATGTACGCACGTATGGTGACATGTTATTAAAAGGATGGATAGAATAATGAATATAGTTTTACCATATTTATAATAACATCATATTATATAGAAGATAGTGGAGTTATTATTTTATAATGGAAACAACAAAGAAAGAGGAAGTGGAAGAAGAAAGTAACTTTGAAGTGGTGATGAAATATTACCTCTTCTTCGTGTTCATCCTTTTGATTTGATCAAAAGAGCTCCTTAGGTTGGATTTATGACTAATTTAAGGCCTCTAAGATGAAAGGAGAAAATTTGGGAGGATATTTGGGCAGGTTTTGGCCAAGCCAAATGGCTTTGAATGTGGGAATTAGAGAGAAGGGGAAGTGCCCTTTTATAAGACAGGTAAGGGGAACCTTTGGAAAAGCTAGAAATTTTATTTTATAATAAATTCATTTTCGGTTTCTAATGGTTCCAAAATAAATTATTAAAATTTTAAGGTGGGTATGGTTCAAAAAAATTTCAACCAATAGGTATTAGACTGATTTGTTTCACTATATTAACCTTATCTTTTATATTTAACTCCAAGTTAAATAGTTTGACATTTACCGTGTCTCTTTGTATTTTTATATTATATAGTTAATAGACTTATAATAAACTTCAAAGAGAACCCCAAGTGGTTCATTAATGACATATATAATAGTATTTAATCCCTTTTTCTGAACCTTATATTTTTAGTAATAGAATACCAATTAAGAATATAATATTTCTTTTAAAAACTCTTTTCTGTCAATTTTGACACTGTTTGATATTTTGTTTTATTAAATTCATAACAGAATTATTACTTAAAAAAATTAATTTAATAGACTATAACATGTCATATTAACCTATCAAATTAGCTTAATTCATAAAAAGTCTCAAATAACATTTATTTGGGTATTTATAATATCAATTATTCTAATATTTCATTAGTAAGGTAATTATTGCATCATCATTGTGTCATAAATAAATTAAATTATACAATGTCTAAAAATTATAAATAAAATACCATTATGTAGGGAATATTTTTATATTTCTAATGAATACTTATAGTATAAGATATAGCATATATAACCCTATGTAATTTTTTTTTACTAAAAGATATATGCTTATGTCATTTTTGTATTTACTTTAACTTAATTAATATAGTGTCATTGTCAATTACAAGTGACTCCATGGGGTCCCAAAATCGACCAAAGGATTCCCATGGTCAGATATGTATTATCCAATAGGTTTAGGACACATGTTATGGTGATTTAATATTATTATAATATTATTGTTTTACACTTATTTGTCGGATTAAAAATTTAACCATGGAAAATAAAATATTTTCCGAAGTAATTATTCAAAATGCGTAAAAATAAAAGTGACCTATTTACACAATTTGGACTTCTTGATTCTAAATATGGAATCCATTTTTATAAATTCAAAACACGGCACTGGCAGAAATTAATTTAAAATTAATTCCTGTTGTCAAAATAAATTCGTGTTTTTAAGAAATAATAACTATAAAAAGATTGATACTTGCTTATGTCCAGTATAAATATGAAGTTATGTTTAATGACCAAAATTGGATTAAATGGTAAAAATATAATCTAATTATACTTAAAACACACTCAATAGTTGTATCTTCCCAGCTCCGGAAGCCACCCAGGGGTGCCCCGTACCCGGTTGGTCACATGGCCTCAAGAGCATTTCCCTGAATGCCAGAGGCTGCCGACTTGAAGCGAGGGCTTTGGGAGTGATAGTGGGAAAACTATTCCCTCATTGGCAGAGTACACATTGGAAGGGTAAAAATATACAATAGCGGAGCAGTAAATGACAAAAAATATTAAACAAGGGAAGACAGTAAGTATAAACAACTAGAGCACACACACACACACACACACACACACACATATATATATATATATATATTGATGAATGATACATATGTATCGGGAAAGCAGCCAAAAAAGTCACAATGATGAATACAAACACTACTAACCAAATTACAAAAGAAACAGATGAGAAACTCTTCAACATCGCAAGCCTCAACTTGGTCCCATGCTCTCCAGCTTTAATGTAATCATGTACCTGAAGTCGAAGGGCGCTTGCCCTTGTCTATACCCGCAAAAATATAATATGTTTGGGCCCAAAAGCATGGCCCAAACAGGGTGTGCGACAAAATCCCAGTAGCAACCACCACGAGATATGTGCATATCAATCAGTGAATATATGACAGGTAAAAGTATATAAGTAGTAAATATGAAAGTACTACTAGTAAAAAATTCACAGTTTCAAGCATGTAATCCCCAACAGGTAAACAGCTACAGAAATAAGAAGAAAAAATAGGTAACTCTCTGGGTAATTCTCACAGACTAACCCTTATGGTTCAACCAAGAAGTACTAGCAACCCTATGGGAGGCACACACAGTCTCACACCTCTGGTTCTGCTAAATAATAGTCTCTCTGGGGAAGCACTCACTGTCAATTCCCCCTATAGACTCATATCGTACTAAATGCGCTCTGGGGAAGTACTCAACGTCTCATTCCCAATGTGGCCCACGTCTATGAACTACAGACACTCTGGGGAAGCACTCAACGTCAATTCCCCATGTGGTCTCACATCGTATTAAAAAGACACTCGGGAGAAGCCCTTACATCCATTCTCCCTATGGTCTATTACAATAGGTTCTCACGTCCCTGTGTAATTAATCAAGAGTATAGTGTGAGTATCGCCCAAAGTAAACCTCAAGAACTACTTGGATAGAAGTCTACAACATCTCAGCATATCATAAGATCATAACACACCATCCTATAACACTAGGCATGGGAAACTAGTCATATCCTTGTAGGTGAAACTAGACCAAACGGTCATATCAGACATGCATGGGAAAAACATCCAAAGCAGAGCAATTAGCTGAAAACACATTTAAAATCCTCTACTCTAGCATACAATCAAGAAGGAAATCAATAGGGATAAAATAGTAAAACACGCAATACCCCATTCAAGGGTATTGGTTAAAATTTCACATAATATTCCATGACCTTAAACTGAAAGGCACAAACAACCTACCTCAAAGGTTTTGACGAAAACACCCAACAAACGAATAACTCACAAGAAACCCGGTTTGATTCTCAAAGAAGCCACCTTAGATCTCTTCTCCTAACAAGACCAAGACCAAAACACATCAAAGTTCATCCACACACTTAGATCTACCATAAACGGGCATAGATCTAAGAAACCATGAGAATAGGGGAAATATATCTAAGTAGATCTAAGAAACAGATCAAGAACGAAGAAGAACGATCACATACCTTAAGAAATCGGATTCGATTCACCAAGAGAAGCCTTCATATTTCCTCTGGAGTGATGGGAGAACCTTCTTTTACCATAGGAGGAGAAAATTCCTGAGTAATTGCCACATAAGAGGGAAAACTAGCCACATAGAGGTTAAAATGGGTGAGATCCACTTTTTTAGGATCTCACTTAAGTGTCCACACTATTTTCTCGCACGGTTAGTCCAACCCTGCGCAAACCCTATGGTAGAAACTGCCCCAGCTTCCCCTCTCGAATGGCCTCATCGCATGATTTCTGCTAACTGTGTTCTAACCGTATAGGAGATACTGCCTCAAACATTTATTATGCACGGTTTGGACACACAGTTTTACAAACCATGCGCCACCCATGCGACTCCTCCTTATGCCTCAAAACATCACTCAAAAGCTCTCCCGACTCTCCCTTCCATCACCATTAACCTCAAAACCAATATAAACATCAAACAAGGGTCACATACCTGAAAAAAAAAGATCCGGGTTCATACAAACATTCCACCTTAAAGAAATTTGTCCCCAAATTTTCTTAGCAAGGCACAGAAGAAGAAATCCCGAACAACTCCAGCCACTGCGATCATAAATCAGCCTCCCACTCCCAAGTCTTGTCATGTACTTTCCAGTGCTGCCATAGAACTTGTACCAAAGGAACATACTGGCCACGAAGAACCTTTGTAAAACGATCGACAATCTGGATAGGATACTCCTCTAAAGACGAATCCTCTTCGAGCTCAACCTCCACAGGTTGAAAGACATGAGATGGGCCTGAAAAGTAACATCAAAGCTATGAGACATGGAAGACATCGTGCATATACCAATACCTCTAAGGTAACTGAAACCGATAGTCAACCGGCCCAACTCTCTCAAACACCTCAAACCACCCGATGTACCTTGGCACAAGCTTACCCTGTCTCCTAATCCTCTTGTGTCCCATCCTCGGCATGACACGTAGAAAAACCTGATCCCTGACCTCGAACACTAGAGGTCATCTCCGCTGATTAGAATAAGACGTCTGACAATACTGTGCAATAGGAATCCTCTTCCGAATCAACTATATCTGATCTATGGTTTCCTGAATAAGACGAGGTCCCAGCAAAGCTGCCTCTCCTGCCTCCAGCCAACATAAGGGTGACCATCATGGCCTACCATACAAAGCCTCATATGGTGCCATCTGAATAGTTTCTTGAAAACTATAATTGTAGTAAAACTCCACAAGAGTTATATGTTTCTCCCAAGAACCTCCAAAATCCAGGATGCATGCTCGAAGCATATCCTAAAGCACCTGAATCGTACATTCAGACTGGACATCTCTCATGGGGATTGTATGTTGTAATCAGAAGTACTGATGTACCCAAAGCCTTCTTAAGCCCCTGCCAGACCCGAGAAGTAAAACATGCATCTCTGTCTAAAATAATTGATTGTGTAACTCAATGTAGACATACTATCTCACTGATATACAACCATCCCAGCTCGTCAACACTGAATGTCTCCTTGATCGTCAAGATGTGAGAATCCTTCATAAGCCTGTCGATGAGAACCCAAACAACATAATTCCCGCGAGGCGACCTTGGAAAATTGGTCACGAATTCCGTCGCGACGTTATTTAACTTCCACTTGGGAATGGGTAACTATTGTAAAAGACCCACTGGTCGCTGATGTTATGCTTTCACAAGCTGAAAAGTAGAAAACCTCAGGAAAAAACCTGCAACATCTCCCTTCATACCTGGCCACCAATACTGGTGGTGTAGATCACGATTAATCTTGGTGATGCCAGGATGAACTGCCCAAACTGAGGAATAAAAATACTGCATCAGATCCTCACGTATGTCTGCTGGAACCCATACGCGTCCCTAGAAATGCAAGAACTCATCCTCGCCTACTGTCCATCTAGGAATAGGGTTCTATCATGACATGTTTTCTCATAAGACTAGGCCTTCATAATATGATAGCTTCCTTATTCGTACCGGATCATGAAGTGTAGAGGTAACAGCTACAAAGGATAGAAAAGTCTTCCCCTATCTGCCGTGCCCCTCAAAATGAATCTCATAGAACAGAGCCATAAGCTATCACTCACTACAAAGGATAGAAAAGTCTTCCCCTGTGTGGGATGTCTAGTACAGAAGATACTTGACCCACCTGCGCTATATCAAATTCAGATCATGTTGAGTGAAGATGTACTTGAGACTCTGGTGGTTGGTAAAAACCACAAAGTTCTCCCCCAGAAGATAATGCCTCCAACAGTGTAAGGCATGAACAACTGCCACCAGCTCGAGATCGTGCGTCAGCTAGTTCCTCTCATGTGGCCTCAACTACCGAGACCCGTTTGCAACTAATCGATCTCCCTGTATCAAAACTGCTCCCAGACCAATACCTAATGCATCACAGTAAACTATATAGCTCTTCCCTTGCTTTGGAAGTATCAGGACTGGTGCTGATATCAACCTTCCCTTCAGCTCCAAAAAGGATGTCCTACAAGTTTCTCACCAAATGAGCTTCACACCTTTCTTTGTTAGACCCGTTAGTGGTGTGCTAAGCGGGAGAAGTCTTGTATAAAGAGCCTATAGTAACCTCCATCCCCAAGAAACTTCACACCTCAAACATGTTCTTAAGATTCTCCCAGGAAATTACTTCTCTCAACTTTTTTGGGTCTTCTTCAACTCCTTCCTCTGAGATAATATGACCCATGTAGTGAATTTGGTCCATCTAGAAGTGGCACTTTGATAGCATAGCATATCACTGACGATGCTCTCTCAGTGTACTCAAAATGATCTCAAGATGGGTGGCATGGTCATGTCTAGTGTGAGAGTACACAAGATATCATCCATGAATACTACCAAAGAAGAATCCAGATAAGGGTGGAACACACGATTCATCAGATCCATGAAAACTACTAGCACATTTGGGGGTCCAAAAGGCAATACCAAGTACTCATATAGACCATACCTGCTCTGAAAAACTATAAGTGGTATGTCTGATGGTCTAACGTGCAACTGATGATATCCATTTCTCAAGTCAATTTTCAAAAACACCCATGCTCCATGAAGTTGATCAAAAAGATCATCAATCCTAGGAAAGGGATATCAGTTCTTGATCGTCAACTAGTTCAACTTTTGATAATCCACACAGAGCCTAAGGGTGTCGTCTGCCTTCTTTGCAAACAGAACTGGTGAACCCTAAGAAGAATTATTGTGTCGGATGAAACCCTTTTCCTGCAACTCCTCCAACTGCTTCTTGAGCTCCTGCAACTCTAGTGTAGCATATCTTATTAGGAGGAATGGACATCGGTGCTGCTCCTGGAATGAGCTCAATAGAAATTTATACCTCATGCTCTGAAGGAAAACGTAAATAGTCCTCTAGAAAGGCATCCTTGAAATGATCCAACACTGGAGAAAATTCTATTTGTGAAATCCCCTAGTCATCCAGATAAAGACTGTCAATCTGGGATATAACTTCTCCTAACCCATGATGCTCTGGTCCCTCTCTTTTTTCCTAGACATCCCGCACTTCCTTATGAAAAAAGATTCACCCTACAGTGATATAAGACTCACCCTTCGGCGGTAGAAGTCGACGACTGCCTGTAAGGGAACTAGCCAATCCATTCTAAGAATGACAGCATAGACGGTCATCTACAAAACATAGATATCCCATAGAAAACGATACCCAGCCACCTCTAAAGGGCACTCCTTGAACTGAAATACACGAGCCATCCTAGTCCCCAAAGGTGTGTCTAGTGTCAATGTTTCAATAGAGGAAAAGATGCAGAGCCCAAGGATCTACACAACAGCAACAGAGATAAAACTATGGGAATCCCCTCTGTCTAAAAGATCATAAGATAAAACGAGGGCAACTAGAATGGTGCCTCAAAATGTAGAGGGATCAGGATCCTTCTCTTGAAGGGTCTGATCCACCGCAAAAGTCAGGCCTACTGCACAGTGTTGTGACCCTGCCTGACAACTCTGATATAATCCACTATGTTGTCGCTGAAAGACCCATGACTGACCACCACGACCTCTAACTCCACCTCGGCCCGAATGGCCGAAAGAACTCCAGTTCCTAGACATGTGGGAAACTGGTGGTGCTTCTCTTGAACGAGGAGTCATGGAAGAACCCCTGTCACTAGATGCTGGTGAGAAAACCAAACAGAAGCACTGAAGGTGACCCATCTTGCTGCAAGATTGGCACTCCACTGGGTCCCCCTGTTACTGCGGCATTGTATTCCCATCTCTTCCACATTGGTATCATACCACCTGGCTACCTGAAGGTGTGTCTCGCTGCCTCAAATCATTGTGTGTAGACTCCCTATGGTTCTTCTTGCTATCAGCTAGTGAAGCACTAACCCTGGAATTGGAACCACCCTAGATCTCTGCTCAAGAATCTCTCAGATTACGCTCTGTAATCAGTCCCTGATTGACGATGGAAGTGATGGAAGTCAGGCTGATGATATTCACCTATGAGTGGATCTCCCGTCCAATACCATCTTCAAAATTCCTTGCCAAGAACAATATATATCCACACTAGAGGGGTGTGAAATGTTGAAGCTCGGTGAAACGATAGAAGTAATCCATGATAGAAAGAGTACCCAACTCCAGGATCATGAACTCCTGGGCTCGGTCGGTCCTTAGGGTCTCTGGATAGAAGTAGTCATAAAAGATGCACTGAAACTCATCCCATTCCATAACCAGGTGATGAACCATCTGTGAGATCACATCCCACCACCTATTGGAGGAGTCATGTAGAATGTTGGTAGTGAGATTGACCCACCTCTCTGGAGGCATCTCTAGATGCTATAAGATCGTCATCATGGCTTCTAGCCATGACTCCACAGCCTGAGGTCCTCCTTCCCCTGAGAAGGTGGGAGGATTTTGTTGTTGGAAAACTTGCGTCAAGTCTTCCATAGACGAAGTAGGAGGCGATGCTCCCTGGAAGGTCTACATCATCCTCATGAAGCCTTCCCTAAACTGTGCATTAGCACCGACATCTGGTATAACTGCAGGTGCCCTGACTGGAATAGTAGGAGGAACTGTCAGACGTCCCTGATCATCCATGTCCGATGTCTGATCATCTCCCTGTAGTTGGCGGACAACCAGAGGACGTCTTAGTGGCATGACTCTATAAGTTCAAATTCACACCATAGATCATGATTAACAGGGATTGAAACATAGGAGTATACGGTGTGTACAGCAAAATAACATTTCTTCCCGAACAGAAGGACACATGTCGTGTAGTCAAAACTACACGACATGCATTCTAGGTTTATCCAGATATTAAGCCTCAGAAACTACTCCAAAACCCAGAGAAACACTAAAACTAATAATGAAAATGCCAAATTCTGATCCGTGAGGGCCCATACTCCCCATGAATCAAAGCTTGGCATCTTTCACATATCCTAACAAAGTAGAAAAGGAAATGATCCACCAATTTACGGTCCATGAGGGCCCATAACACCTCAGGAACCAAAATTTGTCATTCATTCACACAAAACTTTATAAAAAAAGCTCTAACTGTAGGAAATATTCTATCAGGGCATCTATCACAATAGCATGAATAATCTACACAACGCCTATCACAACAACATGCAATCGCTAATGCATCCAACATGGCATGGCAAGATTGCATAACATGTGATTTCTAACAAGTGCCTATATGATATATGAGATGGAATACCCTCATCTCATCGGGTTGCGACAGAAAATAGAACGAAGATAACAATAATGGTAACAGCACAAAGCATGTGTATCACTCAACGGTGAAATCAAATCAACTGTAAAAATTGAAAAACAAATAAAATTTCAATAAACGTGGTAGTATGGATTTTCCCTGTACACGGGTTTTCTACTCCTCGGCACAACTCATTACCAAGTACTTGTTCCGTCCTATCCCTGGCTAAAGGCTCTAAATAGTAAGTCAAGGGAAAATAATCCATCTAATACCACTTTGTAACATCCCGGCTCCAAAAGCCACCCAGGGGTTCCCCATACCCAGTTGGTCCGATGGCCTCAAGCGCATTTCCCCAAATTCCAGAGGCTGCCGACTATCAGCGAGGGCCTTAGGTGTGATAGTAGGGAAACTATTCCCTCAATGGTAGAGTACATAGTGGAAGGGAAAAAATATACAATAGCGGAGCAGTAAATAACCAAAAACATTAAACAACGGAAAACTGTAAGAATAAACAACTAGATCACATATATATATATATATAAATTGATGAATGATACATATGTCTTGGGAAAGTATCCAAACATGTCGAAAAGCTGAGTACAAACATTACTAAACCAAAGTAAAAAAGAAACAGATGAGAAACTCCTTAGCATTTTTAGCATTGGCTTGGTCCCTTGCTTTCTAAATCCAATGTAATCAAGTACCTGAAGTTTAAGGGTTCTTTCCCTTGTCTATACCTGCAGCAATATAATCTATTTAGGCCAAAAAGAAAGGACCAAATATGGTGTGAGACAAAATCCAAGTAGGCAACCACCACGAGATATGTGCCTATCATTCAGTGAATATATGGCAGGTAAAAGTACAAAAGTAGTAAACATGAAAGTACTAACAGTAAACAATCCACAGTTTCATGCGTCTAATCCACAACAGGTAAACAGCTACACAAACAAGAAGAACAAATAGGTAACCCTCTGTGTATTTCTCACAGCCTAACCCCTCTGGTTCAACCAAAAAGCACTTGAAACCCTATGGGAGGCACACACAGTCTCACCCCTCAGGTTGATCTAAATAATAGACTCCCTGGGGAAGCACTCACCGTCAATTCCCCCTATAGTCTCGTATACTACTAAAGGCGCTCCGGGGAAGCACTCAACGTCCCATTCCCCCTGTGTCCCGCATCGAGGAACTACAGACAATATGGGGAATCACTCAACTTCAATTCCCCATGTGTCCTCGCATCATATTAAAAATACACTCTGGAGAATCCCTTACTTCCATTCTTTCTATGGTCTATTACAACAGGTTCCCACATCCCTATGTAATTCATCAAGAGTTTAGTGCGCGTATCGGCCAAAGTAAACCTCAAAAACTACTTGGCTTGTAGTCTACAATATCTCAGCATATCAGAAGATCACAACACACCATCCTATAACACTAGGCTTGGGAAACTGGTCATAGCCTAATAGGAAAGACTTGACCAAGCGGTCATATCATACATGCATGGGAAAAACACCCAAATCATAGCAATTAGATCAAAACACATTCAAAATCCTCTACTCTAGCATACAAGCAAGAAGACAATTAATAGGGCTAAAACAGTAAAATACGCAATACCCCGTTCAAGGGTATTGGGTAAAATTGCACATAATATTCAAAGACCTTAAACTGAAAGGCACAAACCACCTACCTCAAAGGTTTTGACGAAAACCCCCAACAAACGAAGAATGCACCAGAAACCCACTTTGATTCTCCAAGAACCCACCTTAGATCTCTTCTCCTAACAAGAACAAGACCAATACTCATCAAAAGTCATCCACACAATTAGATCTACCCATAATGGGTGTAGATCTAAGAAACTATTAGAAGAGGAGAAGTATATCTATGTAGATCTAAGAAACCAAGCAAAAACGAAGAAGAAAGATCACATACCTTAAGAAATCGGCTTCGATTTGCCAAGAAAAGCCTTCAGATTTCCTCCAGAATGATGGGAGAACCTTCATTGACCATAGGAGTAGAAAAAAACCGAGTTATGGCTGCATAGGAGGAAAAACGAGTCACATAGAGGCTATAACGGGCGAGATCCACTTTTATAGGATCTTTCTTAAGTGCACATATGGTTTTCTCGCATGGTTAGACAAACTGTGCATTAACCATGTGGTACCCACTGGCTCGGCCACCCCTCTCGCATGGACTCATCGCACGGTTTCTCCAAAACATGCACTAACTGTGTGGGAGCTATTGCTTTAAACATTTATTATGCACGGTTTGGCCGCATAGTTATACAAACTGTGCGCCGCCCGTGTGACTCCTCCTTATGCCTCAAAACATCACTCAAAAGTTCCCCTGACTCCCCCTTTCATCACCCTTAACCTTGAAACCAAGAAAAACATCAAACAAGGGTAACATACTAGAAAGGAATATCCAGGTTCTTACAATAGTATAATTTAGCACTATAAATTATTTTTATTAAAAAAATTGTTTTTAAATAAAATTTAGTATTATCACTATTCATCAAAAACTGAATGTTTTCAGAAAAATACGAAAAATTAACCTTAAGCTAATTTTGATATTCTGAACCCAAAAATGAAGTCCATTTTGAAATATAAAATTGATAAAATTTCAAAAGTTGGGTATTGCTATTCATAACAGCTAGTTTGATTGGTCGTGATGTGTTAGAACTCAATGTTGTGTACAACACATGCTATTATATTATTCAAAGAAAAACATAGAGTAAAATCATGGGATGTTACATAGGTTACCCTTACAGGGTCACTTATCTTTCATTGACCCTTACAAAGTCATTATTATGAAAATTACCCGTATTGGGTCATACATTCATATATGACTCATATAGGGTCATCAATGCAAATATGACCAATTTTGGGTCATCATTGTGGGATTTCCCATGTCGGGATGAACCTTATGGGGTCACCTGTATGGGGATGACCCTTACAGGGTATCCCATAAATGGAATACCATTACATGCTCATCGTTATGGGTTAACCCTAACATCACAAACCCCTACATGGATGCCTTTACATAGATGCTTACATGAACCCTTATGCAAGGGTAGGTGAACAATGTTTTCGAATTTAAAAAAAAATATTACATAAAAACAAAAATATTTTTAGTGGAGAATTTGGGTGTTACAATCTCTATAATGTAAGGGTATTGACTAGGAAGGGGATCCCACCCCTCCCTTTAATTAATGGAGTTTATTTTCTTAGATTTTTCAATAATTGATGGTCGTTTGATCCAATGGAAAGATTTAAATAAATTAAACTCTATATATTGATCTCTACTTGGTTTATTCTTATATTAATAATTGCTAATTAATTTATACCCAAGATAGGAATTGGTAAATAATTCCACTGAATCATGGTTGAAACATCTTGATTACATGGGTACTGTTTCTCATTTTGCTAAAGGGGATCTCAAGAGGATAATGACAGTAGGTTTTAAGTTGATTCAGAGAGGTATGTCACTACCATGATTAAGTTTAGGGTTTTTGAATTTTGGGGTAACAATTAATGTCTTATATGTAATACTAAATTAGGGATTGGGTGTAATAATGATGTAGATGGGTATTAGGGGAGGTGCACAACCCTATTCATAAATATTTAAACAAAAAAATATTTACATTGATATTTTTGGAATATTTTTGTTTTTGAACTAACTTTTATAATTAATTATAATCTTTTATTTTTAACATTTTTGGTGTTATGGATTGAGATAGGTTTTTAGGGGATAATATGGGTGTGGATGGAACTTGGAAAAGATTAAGCAATAGTATCTGAGCTTTTTGTAAAGGATGAATTCATGTTTAATATAGGTGGTATCCTGAGAATACCCTATGGTTTTTAATTTTTTAATATTCCTATTATATATAGTCTCCCCACCGATAGTGATAAACATTTTATTTAAATAAATTGTTTCCTTAAAAATAAGATAGCTAAAAATGGATAATGTTCTAAGGGACTTTAGGTCTCCTTGTGCACTGGTTTGATTCCTTATCCACTAAAGAATTAGTTAGTAATTTTGATTATATGCCTCAATATAGAGTAGACCGTGATATAAGTTACATTTTTCCCTGAATGGGGAACAATGACAAACTAGTCAGGGAATTACTCAAGTTTCTACTTATAACTCAAGCATAAGTCATTATGAATGTGATATGTCAGAGAGTCTGGGAAAATTTATTAGATATTATAGAGAGTGTTCAATCTCTTATATTATATGAGTACCCAAGGTGGGTGTTCCTTTGGTGGTATTATAGATAAGTTGGATGAGTCGACCAAACTAGGGTTACTCGGGAAGTGTGATATGTGTTATGAAATCTCTTAAGAGTAATGCTAGTGTGTTTTATACGATATGTACAGTGAGTCTATAGTATGATCATGATTAGCCTAAGGGATGTTATTCCCTCATAATTAGGGTATGGTTCCAAGATATAAGTTTGAGATTGAGGATCCAATATTGGTTGTCCCTACTATGATGAGACTTAGGGGACCTCAGGGGTTTTTTTGAGATGTGTTGACCCTAGTGAGGGTTAGTTATGGAGGGTATATATTGATTAATTCATGTATCACCATAGAATTTAAAGTCTTGTGGTGTGATACAGATATTGATAGAATAATGATGTGAGATATAATGTGTGGGATACACTACCCGCAAGTCCTTATAAATGAATTCCCATAATATCACCTAGTATTTAGCCATTGGATCTGTCTTTATTAGTTTATATTACCTTTTAAATAATTTTATATATTCTTGATGTTACTGGATTTTTTGGGATTACATCATAGGGATTTTCTTAATTCCTAGTGAGTTTTTATTTACAAGGACTACCTCCTAGGAATTAGATCTATTCTCAATTCTGATGAATTGACTAGGATCACCTCTTAATAAATTGCTCTTACACCTACTATAATATGGTCAATTATCTTGGTACTATTTTTCATGCTCATTTGGGGTGATCAAAGTCACTCTGACACTTACCGAAGTAGGTATAGTCAATCTTGGGTGCCACATTAGAACTTGAGGATAAGATGTGGTATTTTATTTATGCTTCTATTTTATATTTATGTATACATCTTATCATATCACATGTTACTTGTTATGTTTGGGACCCCATTGGGGGTTCTCTACTAAGTTGTACTGACCCTCCAATTAGGGGGAATTGGAAATTGGGTGCCCAAAAAGACTTCATTGATCATAGGTTTAGGTAGGGAATATGCCCAATAGTGGATGATCAACCATGATGGATTGCATAGGATTAGAGATCAGGATGAGGTGAGAATTAGAGTTGGTAGTATATTCCCATTGTATTTTTATTATTTAAATTATTATTACATGTTATCAGCTCGGTGGGTGATCAGATGATGTACGCTAGTATGGTTGTGTGTGAGTTTGACTAAATGATTCTGTATTATATTTTTTTATAGTATTGTGTCTTTTGATGCAGTATACTCAAATATTTGATATATAAGTCATTTAGTTGATTCTATAGTGTTTTTTACTCTTATATGAGTATATATTATCTTCATGGTAGTATATTAAACCCTCATTGCTAGTCATCAGCCTCTAGCATATGGGGAGATGCGCCTAGGTCCATATAGAGATAGCTGATGTTGGAATATTCATGTAGTTCTGGGTGGTGGTACCATAAAAATTGATATCAGATAATATTTTTATTTTTTATACTATTTTGGGATATGGTATATTATTAGTTGGGTTGTGTCGAATGCTGTGATGGACTTTGGACTGTTGTGTCCTGAAGAACTTGTTTGATGGGAATTATAGATTACCAGGGATATGGGATTGTTGTTCTTATTTTTAATTATTAATATTAAGATATTAATTTAATATATTTTGTTTATTTTATATTGTTATTAGGGTTTTTACTCATAGGTCATTGGTAAGAGGACTATGTACATGCATCATATTTTTCATGTATAATTCTCATGAAATTCATATACTTGTGTGTAATCTATATCACTAACAATGAGGGATCATCTATTTAAATTGTCAGAAATAACTATTTATGTGATTTACAATATAAAGTTTTATTGTAATTATATGAAGATAAACCACAATATATTTTTTCTAAAGAATTTACCTGTGGATTATATGGATGGATTCTCAGTGGCAATGTTTATATTTTCCCCCTATATAAGGGATGCATAGCGACACTTAGTAGGTTGGTATAGTCATTAGATTCCTCAATTATTAATCCTAAATGGTTAATTATGATACTTTATTAGATAGAAAAGTGGGTAGAGTTACTTAATGTTTCAATAACAACCTATATGGAATTTTCCCATATAGCTTCTCTGTTGAATTTTACCTAAATGAACTATAAGATTCATTTTAATCAACAGATATTGTATTTGGTTGATTCCAATATGTATACGTATATTAGATCATGGTTCTCATGGGGGTAGTCACATATAATAATGCCCAATAAGGAACAGATCCTTGGAGTAGCTGATGGTTGTCATGTGTTGTTGGATATGTATTTGTGAGAAAGAGAGAGAGAGAGATACAGATACCCTAAATAGGGTGTTTTGGCACGTGAGTTTTTGAGTGATATCTAAGATGAGATAATGGGTACTTCCCATAATCTGTGAATTTTGTGAGAAGTGATTTATGGGATAGGTGGGAGAGCCCAGTGCCTTTGAGATGCTACTCAGGATATTAGTGAGTTGGATGTTATATAGGAGGTAACCTGATATAGGGGTTCTCCTAGGCCTGTGACTTACCATATATATATGAAACCTGAGTGGATTTGTCGTGTCATGAGATCAGTGCATGATAGGCTATATTGAGTTTTTGGTATAGGTATGATGAGGCCATGATCTTTGGTGATACACAACACTTACAATGCATTTTGTATCGAATTTGGTTTTAGACGTTATGATCAGTGGGATTCACAGCACTAGTGATTTTGTTATTGGTTCCCTATGAGATGGAGGATTATGATCGTGTATAGTAAAATATATGATGGATATATCATGAGTACTAATATTTGAATTTTTTATGATTCCATATCAGTCTCTTAGTGCCTTCTAACTTTAGCTTCCCTATTTCTTATACAGAAAACCATTATGAACTGACATATCTTAGATGAAGCAACTTGGGAATATTCAAATTCTATATCATTTCATCATAAAAATTATGTAAAATCTTTTTTTATCCTATAAACATCATATTAACCCCTAATTTTATGTAAACCATGATCTAACACCAACTATAAGTTCTCATCCTTAAAAATAACATAATCTAGTAAATTATTTTTATTGAATTCACTTTCTAAAATTCTTGAAGATCATTTTGGTTTAGAGTTTTATAGAATTAGTAAATTATTTATAAATATTAACCCATAATCGTACAAATATATTACTACTAAAATAGTATCCATTTCTTCTATAAAACGAATTTTATTTAATAAAACATGAATCTTTTTAGGAAAAATATTCACAATAATTAGCTTGATTTATTATTTTATCATACCGATCATTAAACCATGTGAAAAACATTTAAAAACATGGAAGGAAAAAAAATCTCAGTAAGGGATGTAAAACATAAAGAGAAAACCATTAGTCCATGAATATGTATGTATATTGGAAATCATTTTCACAAATACATACATCTCTCCCATAATGTATCATATATTTACATTGTGAAGAAAAAGTGATTACCATAAAACATTGAAAACAAAATAAAAATTTTAATTTAACTTGGGAAATTACTTAATTAATAATATAACCATCATAGCTACCATATGATTTGTAACCCCTATGGTTACCTTATAATGAAAACTTCACGGAAACCTTATGGTGTAATCATCACAGTTATACATGGAGTAACCATATAGTCGACCTCGAACATAAACATAACTAATGAATTGGAGGGATATATAGGTCCCAATATTCATCATATAAAATTCTAAAGAACCATAAATAATCATAAAACATGAATAATTTCATCATAAAATCATTCCTTTTGAATTTTTTTAAAATATAAATTTATAAGAGGATTTTTAAACAGAAGTTTCTTATCTCAGGTTTATCTTACATAAATAGTGTTTAAAACTCTCTTATAATGGTTTAAAGAGTTATATTATTATATTAATTATAGTAATTAATATTTATAATTACTTATATTATCTTCCTATAACATCTTTCCACCCATTTATGAATCATATTTTGTTATATTCATTATCTCAGGTGCATTTATTTTATGGTTTCCACGGTTGGTTCATTGTGGACATTTTTGACACATAGAAGAACAACTACATAAGCGGAATGAAATGGTATTAATATTATTCTATAATTATAAATGATACTGTATATTATTTTATATGAAGATTAATTATTAGAAAAAACATTAATGAAAATGATTTAAAATGTATTGGCGATTTTTACAACCATCACAAAATCATATCATTATATTTAATATAATGTATATATATTGGGTTTTGAACATTATATAATATATTTTATGTATAATAAAATCATATTTATCCATAATAATTGTTTTATGACCAACCTTTATGGTTTAAAATGAAAATAAAAACACATTGTCCATGATTATGGTAAATTAACACATCAAGAATAATGTTTTCATTTTTTAGGATAAGAGGAAAATATGAGAGTATTGATGATGTATATTATAATAAAAAAATAATGTGAGATTATATTTAATATACTGGAGTTATCATGCCACTTTTTACTGGGGATGTGAGGATAGAATAATAAAAGAATAGAAATTGAAAATAAAAGAAAAGAAAAAGAAAGAGGATTTTAACTCTTGAATTACCCTCCTTGAGAACCTCTTTAATGCACTTGGTTTTGGCCTTTTGGTGAGACCATTAGGTATTGGACATGGGGAAGATTCTTATTAAGGTAATTGTGTAGAAATTAAGAATAGTAAAATGCATTGAGGTGTGAGGAGAATAAGTTGTGAGGGGTGGTATTTATAGTTTAGGAGAGGGGTGTTTTCTCATTATTATATTAATTGGTTTATTATTTTGGCACAAGAATCTAAATACATTGAGAATTATTAATAAATTTATTAACATAATGATAGAAAATTGTATAGTTTTTTCTTAAATCATACATAAAACACCTATAACTCCCTAATTCATGAGTTTTTTAAATACTGTAAATCACCTAATTTCACTATTAAAAAAAATCATTCTTTTTAGAAAAATACAAAACATTAACCCCAACCATTTTTTAATGTTTAGAATTAAAAAATTAACTCTATTTTATGAAAATTATTTTCTAAATATGATAAATTAGATTTTTAATTAAAATCATTATTTATTCAAAAAATACCAATTTTGAAATTATATCTGATTTTATAACACTTTGAAAAATTAATTAAGGTCTCATAAAATTATATTATAATCATAAGAAAACGAAATATTAATTTATGATTTTAATTTTTGAAGTTTAATTTTCTTTTAAATTATTAAATTATTTTAAAAATTATTAATAAACACTTCTGTTTCACAAAAAAAACCAACACTAAATTTATCAATTTCAAAACATTTATTTACTTATTCTGATATATAAATATATACAATATTTTCACTTTTAAGATACATGAATATTATTTATACTTTCATAAGTGAGGTTAC
This sequence comes from Viscum album, assembly GCA_963277665.1. Taxonomy (NCBI): domain Eukaryota; kingdom Viridiplantae; phylum Streptophyta; class Magnoliopsida; order Santalales; family Viscaceae; genus Viscum; species Viscum album. The sequence continues at coordinate 920,891,987 of OY728131.1, forward strand.
TATTCTACTAGTATAGGTTCCTTAATTTCTATAAATACTGCTTATATCATTATACATTTATAATAAATTTAACAATTTTATTCATGAATGAAAACAAATTATTTTATAAGTACCTGAGTTGTTACAACATAAGAATGATATGAGCATAATGGTATGATAACCTGACATTTTCATTTTCAAACCATACAATAAAAATCAACTGTGATAATCTTGATACATGGCATAAATAGTTTTGTGTCATAACACATGAATCATAAAAGAATCAAAGAACATGACCTATGAGTGCATAACATTATCCTAAGTCATTGAATTGTGTCATAAACATAATCATAGAAAATCATTTCCATAATAGTCAAGGATCACTTCCAAGGCTATCATATTGGAATAGGTTAACACCCCAAACTATCATAGTAGTTAAGGTTCATCCCCAAGACTATCATAGGGGAAAAAATCCTTTACAGAACCATGTTTACTCTCCATTCTATTCCATTTAATCTTATGAGATATAAATATTTACCCAATGCATTTGAGGGAGATTTAGGTCCCACCCATCATAGAATGAAAATAATATGTACGTTTTCCAAAAGGTCATGAAACATTCATCATATCATAACCAATGAATTGAAATATATTTCATAGAAATTTCATCATATAATAACCTATGGAAAAGAGATAGGTTTTATAATCACTTCATCATTTAATCATAGTATAACCTTTGGAAATAATAGGTATTCATAAGTATTTTATAATGGTATAACCCATGTAAGTGAAATGGGCTTCATAAACCTATTTTCAATAAGAACCGGCTAGAAAAGAACCAAAATGATATCCTTGGATCGAATCCCTAATAAATCATGTGTAGCATCAAAGGATGTCGTCTTATATGGAAAGTGATTTTTGAAAGATCAGTTGGAACATTTCTTGGGGAAAATAAATTTTATTTTCAAATAAATTTTTTAAAAATAATAAAATATTTTGGACAAAAAAATTATTTTAAAATAACATGGAAAACAAATAAAGGATTATTTTAAAATAATTTAAAACATTTCTTGACGAAAATATATGATACAATTTGAAAAACACATTTTTAAAACTAAAAATTCATAAAACATTTTTGAAATAATTTTTTATGAAAATAACCTTTTATAACATGTAAAATAGGATTTGAAACATTGATTGGTCATAATGGTGTAATGTTTTTTTTCACATCGTACATGTTAAAGTAAATTTTTCGTTCACATTATTTTGTGAAATACATATGGGAATTTTTTTGAAAATGATGTGAATAATTTATTTTAAAACATTTTTAAAAATTATAACATGGGTAAGAATTTATTTAATAAATACATTTTATAATTATTTTTTATTAAATATGTTGTGAAAAAATGGATAAGGAAGAAAAAGGGTTTTTGAACGAAGAGAGAAATAAAGTTTTTTTTCTTAATAATATTATTTTGAAATATTGAAAACATCAAGAGTGGAAAATGTAGAAAAAAATGTATTATAATTACATTAATATATGAGAAGAAAATTAATGAGTTTATTTATAAATGAATCATAATATTTTTTTATCAGAAACATAATCCTAAATAATTATTATAAATGATGAGATTGTAACATAAATTATGTACCACTTTGGTAACATTGAATTGTAAGCCTCGTAAAGGGATAAAATTAAATGAAAATTAAAATATAGTAAAAATAAATAAATTCATGATATTACATTTCAAAGGGGATGTATATACATCTCAAAAAAGAATATAGGTGTATAAAAAACGTATTACTCAATGAAAGAAAATTGAGACAAAATCCCCTTATCTCTTCGATAAATTTTCAAATGAAATCCCATGAAAGAGAGATCGTAAAATAAATATGTAAATCACAATAATTTTTAGGTTAATTTTTATAAAATAAATTCATGGCAATTATATAAACCACACAAAAATAAATAGGTGTTGAATATGGTATATGTCTCACATTAGTAAAAAAGTGAGATGAATGTCCCTAACCTTAAGTATCAACTTCATTCATACATATTTAGGACACCTATATACAAAATATAGGTTTATTATAAATATATTAACGAACCATAATTATATATATCATATCATATATGATTTACTTATCACCTTATATTTCCCATTTATTAACAATTCCATGTTAAAGTCACATTTCAGCCTATAACCAATTTATTTTTCATGTATATTTTGATTTGTTATTTTATAGTTGATATTGATTAGATAATTCCATAATATAAATAATTTCAACCATGATATAAATAAAATATATATTCATTATATATGTATTTATATTAGTCCATAAAATTTAGATGCAGAAAATAAAATACACTATTCCTAGAGACGGTATTCTGTACTTATCCATGAACGTTGTTTCCATTATCTCAATGGATTTAATGAATGAATTGTAAATAATATATTATCATTATAAAATAATTTTTATGTTATATATATTTAATATCTTCATTAATAAAATCCTTTATCCTATTATCTAAAGTGTGTATGAATCACATCACTTCGCAAGGTGGTAGTCTGTTATAAAAAAGATCGACATCATCAAATTCTCACAAAATGGAAATTATAAAGGATTATGTGATATAATTGTTTAAGAAGAATAATAATATCATAAATATCATATAAAACCATTTAATATAACATTATATCCATCCTTTCGAGGTTTTAATTGAAAAATGATTTTCATCAATTTGCAAGGCAGTAGTCCGTCGTACATATAAATGATGATTTTGTAACCAATTCGATGGATGATGATATGTTAGTAGGTAATTACCTTAGAATAAAACCATATAATAATATGTAAGATAATGATTTTATTATATCATCATGGTTTAATAATAATTTAATGAGTTTGTGGATGAAATAAAATAAAATGATCCATTAGGGATGTTACCTCTTCTTTCGGCAACTTCTCTAATTTTCACCCAAAGGATTATTAGTTTGGATTTATGAAAATACTAAGGATTGTTGGATTATCATAGGGAATTAAATATTGGTTACGTATTTTTTGAACCAATTTGCTTCAGAAATGCGAAGAGGATAGAAAAATGGGTTTCCTTTATATGTGAGGTTAGTGGCACACTTGTACTTTTTAAAAAGAAAAAGGTATACCCATGTTTTTTACATTACAAAAGGCACCAAAATTCACTATTATAAAAAATTGAACATATAAGGTTACAATATGTATATAAAATGGGTTTTGGACAAGCTATGGGCCATTTCTATCCCTTATCGTTGTATTTTAACCGCTTGAAAACCCATTTTAACAATAAACTTGGTAAATGATTTTAACTATTATTACTATTTATTATGGTGAACATTTAATTTGAACTTATTATATAATATAAATTTTTATGAATACAAATTTGGAATCAATTTTTACAAATTCCATTAAAATAATTTGAAATTTTAAATTTTAAATTAATCATGCAGTCCAAATGAGAAACTAGTCTTCCAAAGAGAAAATTTTCAAAAGATTTAAAAACAAATATATAGAAATACAATATGAAATTTATTTCAATTACTTAATTTGGATTAATAGATATATAATTGAACTAATTTTACCATTAAAAACATCTTAAAATAATTTCTCTTTTTTTAAATTCATTACAAGAAATGACAATTCTTAATAAAACCAGTATTTTAACTATTCATCGAAAAATTTATCATCATAGAAAATTATCAAAATTTCAACCTAAGATAATTTTAAAATTATTATTTAAAAAACTAATTTCATTTTTTTCAAATAAATTTTCTGAAATTTATAAAATTAATTTTAAAATATGTTATAAAAATATTATAATATTGTTTCAAAAAAATACATTTTTCAGTTGAAAATTTGGATTAATTTTTATATATTTTCTCAAAAACGCATAAAATTGTTGTTAAACATTTTTTTGAATATATAATATAAAAATATCATCATTCCCTAAAATTTTTCTTTTAAATGATATTGTGTTAGAATATGTCTATGTGAAGAGTTTATTAGAAAAATATTTTTTTATTTTCAAATAGTGATTATTTACATTTATAATTAGTAAGTCACCGATGAATTAATTATATATAAATGTTCAAACCATATATTTTCATAATTTTTTAAATCTTATTAATACATGTAATTCCTCTGGCTAAAAGATATTTATCATATTAAATAATAATATTTTAATAGCATCTAAATTTCATTTAGACTCAATTTTTCCTGTAATGCAAGATAAAAAAAGGGATTTGTGAAATGTGAGATAAAATTAATGTTTCATATTAATAAATACTAACTAGTTTTTTCATGTAAATAAAAATATCAAAAGGATTCAATTTATTTTAAAAATATATATTTAAAAAAATCTCAGGGTGTTATATTCTACCCCCATAAAATGAATTTCACCCTCAAATTCATCATTAACTATAAAAAATTGGGGATAATTCTTGCTCATTATATACTCAGGTTCCCATGTAACTATACCAAGTAGGTGGTTTCAATGAAAAACATTTAAAGAGTGAGTGGCCTTTTATGTAGAACGTTCTCTATATGATCTGAAATCTACACTAGTTGTTCTTTATAAGAAAGATCATGCTTCGAAAGTATAACGCATATGTTCATTACAAGTGATGGATTAGGTTTCTACATCCTTAGCATAGGTACATGGAACACATCATGAACCTGGGAGAGGTTAGGTGGAAGGACAAATGGATAATAAATGGTTTTTATCTGATGAATAATTTCAAAAATACTAGTATACCTAGGTCTTAGTTTTCCTTTCTTTCTTCCATGGAGAAAATCAAAGAAACACCTTCTCACCAACTACTAATTCTAAATTTTGTCACAAATTATCATCATAATAGTTTTATCAAATTTTTGGTTTCTCTTGTGTGTTGTTTAATGGATATAACCTTATGTGTCATTTCATCATCCAACTTAGGTCTCAGTAATATTCATTATAAAACTTCATTATAGTGCAATGGATTTTTACACTTACCTACGTAATGGAATTCATGAGTACCCATTAGAATGCTCGATTGAAAGCTATTTTGGTAAAAAAAATCTCAACTAGAGAAAGGTTTTAATCCCAAATAACTTTCAAATCCATGGAGCAAGGACTTATCATATCATGGGGTTTTAATTTTTCTCATTTATAGCCCATCTATCTAAGGATGATATTTATTACCGAAACTCAATTACATATCAAGATATTGTTGAATAATTTGATAAATCATTGAGGTAAACATAAAATCTTGATTAGAAAAAATTTAATGTGGTACTCCATAAAACCTTGACACATCCTTAATGTATATTCTATAAATTTGATCTTGGAAGAATTCTTCTCTGATATAAAATAAGTGCGCTAACTTCATATGGTGATCGAAGGAAACTCATAACTACCTAAACATCAATGATAAGATAAAGCCTAAATGATTCCAGTAAATTTAATCATATTTCCACATATTGTAAAGGAATTCCTCCTCAAATTACTTGTCCACTAAAATATATACAAAATTAATGGGTTATATTTCAATAAATTTCACTTAACATATCCTTAATCTTGATAAACTCATATCACATAAAGCTACAAATGGGGTTTAAATGAATTTGAACTTATGATCAACCTTATAATCATAAACCCATGATGGTATTCTAACTCTTATGTTAATATTTACTAGATACATATATGCTTTAATAAGATAATTCACCCTTTATTCCTTAAATAAGATCTAATCTTATACAAAAACATTTCCATTGCAATATTTGGTTTAACCTTGTACCAATAGAATATCAAATGTGATTTCATTATTCCATAATCTATGTAAATAGATATGATAAATTTTCAAAATCATGTGAAATTTCACTAAATTATGAAAAATAATATTTTCATAGGGATTATTCATACAAATAAAACATGAAATTCCAAACTGGGGAGTGGAGGATAAGTGTTCCCTAATTATCATGATTCACATTAACTATAACGATTGTATAAGATTTCCCTTTATCCATATTAATTAGGGGTTTTTGTGGATTATCATCCTCATTACCCTTTTGATTTGGAAATTGAATATCAAAATTCCCATAATCCATTTATTTTAAACACTGGAGTTTGAGTGGTGCACTATGTGCATATTTCAATCCATTTTAAACATTATAAAACTTATTCCAGGAAATCAATTTTTGATGAACTTATTTCCCACATGTAAAACATTTACTAGTCCCCTTAAGGCAATTTAATCCATGTCTCTTCCCATACTTTGAGCCTAACATATATCTCATCTTTTTCTTTATATGGCTTTTATATTATCCTTTGAGTTCCTTCTTTCTCTTCTTATCAAACCCATGATATTGATATGTAACTCCAACCTCTATTTCATACATGATAGCATATCAAACAATATATTCATATATATTGAATTCTCATATGGATAACTCCCTTAAGATACTTGGTTTTAAGATACTAAAGAATTGATTAACCATGATTTTAGGTTATATGATAATACAAAAGGTGTACCATGAAAGTCTTGTAAATTTTTCATTATATGGACCAATGGATTCGAAATCTATTTTCTTAGCTAAAGGAATTACTTATCCATTTTTGTGAATTAAATGAGTGAAGTACTTATTGAAAAATAAGTTTATGAACTCATCCAACTCCATGGAGTCAATTTCATCATGTTCCATTCTATTCATGATGAGATTCTACTATTGATCTGCTTCACATTCCAGATAATAGAAAACCAATATAAATATTTCATGCTTTGTACACTAGAGAACATAAAATATACATTAAATGGTATTGGTCCATTTTTATTCAACCAGTGGATCAGAAGAACCACTTAAAAGGTGGATTTTTTGATATGAATGAATCAACAGAACATTTCCCCCTCCTTTTATCATTTAAAAGTTCACCATGATTCATTGAATTGGAAAGTTGTGTGAGTATAACAACAAGATTTTTCATTCCATCTCCCATAAAATTTGGTAGTTCATGAGGAAATTATTTCATTTTTCATTGCACTCAATATTTACACAATTCCTTAGGGATATATCCATTACCTAAAACCTAAAATCATAGAGTGAGTAACAATATTCATAGTGCAAAACCACATAATCATGAAAAATTGAATATAGGATGTCTAAATTACGATGCCTTATTTACAAGATTTGACATATTGGGATTATCCTAAGTCATTCATGGTAATTATTTAATTACTTCCTGATGGATCATAAATATTTTGTTAATTTTCATATCATATCCTCAGGGAGTGTCAAAATAGGTGTGAAGCTGGCTTGATGTCGTGCACCTGGTGATAATCGAGTCCAGATCAATGTACCCTTTTTGGAGTTATTACAAATGGGTACATATGTGCCAAAGGCACATCCAACAATATTATCCATGAAAGGATTTAATTTCTTAAAAACCACTACCTCTATCATTTATGAGAATTATAGGACATGTTCTTATACTTTGACTAATATTTAGACCTATCCTCATATGTTTCCCTAGAAATATCCATAGAAATATCACTCATGATCTTAAAAATATTATACCATCCTAGTTCCCAAATGTTAACTAAACCTATACTTTGATACCAACTATAATGACCTATACTTTTCATACATAGATATTACATATTTTTTAAGAATATTCAATACATTACACAAATACTTTCCCGAGGACTGTAATAGTTTAGTGTATTTGGAGACTAGGAACACAATATTCTAATTTGGGGAAATATCTATAACATCTCCCATAAATATTTTACCCATTATTAATATTCAAAATCATACCCTACATAAATACATTCTTCATAACCTAGGGAAAAGAAACATAATAATGGGTGAACTCAGCTACATACTAATGGTAAGAAAGTGAGATATCAATTATTACATAATAATGGAAGGAAAATAACATAATGAGAACATGATATTAACATTTGTAAACAGGAATTTTAAAATAAAATATCATAATCTTGATAGATGGAATAAATTTTTACCATTCATAAGATATAAATCATAATGTAATCAAAGAACATGGGCCACGATAGCATAACATTGGCATTATACATGGAAATTTGGCATATAAATAAGCCTAAAAATGATTTACATAGTAGTATTATATCACTTAAAAGGATATAATAGTGGAATGTGTTAACTCCCAAAACCATTATAATTTTCAAGGTGCACTTGCAAGACCATCATAGAGGACAAAGTCCCTTATTGTATCGGGTTCACTCCTTGTTCCAGTCTGGTCGATCACATGACAGATAAATATTTACCCAATATATTGACGGGATATATAGGTTCCACCCATAACATAATGAAAATAATATGTATTTATTCCAAAAGATCATTAGAAATTCATTTTAAAATAAACCATGAAATTAAATGAGTTTCATTAACATTTCATTATATCCTAACATGTAGAAAAGACATTGGTTCCAAAATCATTTCATCATAGTGTTAATCATGAGAAGAAGTGGATTTTAAAATCATTTTTTCATGGTATAACCCATGGAAGAGAAATGGGTTTCATAAATAACATTTCAACATAATGAATATAGATAAAAAATAATAATGGTATCCTTAGATCTTATCCTTAGTAATGTATAAGTACTATTAAAGGTAGATGGAAAATAATTTTGAAAGATCACTTGTAACATTTCATGAGGAAAATAAATTTTCCTTGAAAATATATTATAAAAAATTCATAAAATACTATAAATCCTTTTATTTTAAAATGATCATGAATATATATGAATGAATTTTTAAAAATAATTTAAAACATTTCTTAATGAAAGTATTATTTCTTATTTGAAAAAAAAAATTTAAAACTAAAAATAAATACAAAAATAGAAATACTTTTATTTGAAAATAAACATTTAATAAATATAAAATAATATTTAAAACATTGAGTAGTCATGATGGAATAAAATTGTTTTCATGTCGTACATGTTAAAACAAATATTTATTTTACAATTTTAATAAAATCCATATGAGAATTATTTTTGAAAATGATGTGAATATTTCTTTTTAAAAAATAGTAAAATGGAAAAAATTGGGTAAATGAAATTTAATAAACCATTTTAATAATTTTAGATAAAATTTTAAAATATTTTTAGATAACATGGATATGGAAGGAAAGGGGCTTTTGATCGGAGAGAGAAATAAAATCTGATTTCTTAAAATCATTAATTCGAAATATTGAATTCATAAAGAGGAAAATAAATTTAAATAATATATTCTAATAAAAAATTTATTTTATAGAAAAATTATTGAGTTTCTTAAGAAATGGATCATAAGATTTTATCATCATAAACACAATTTTAAATATTCGTAATATATAATGAGATTGTAACACAAAATCTTTAACACTTTGGTAACATTTAATTATAAGAATAGTAAAGAAATAATATTAAATTAAATATGAAATATCATAGGAATAAATAAATTCAATATATTATATGTCAAAGGGTATTTATATACACCTCATGAAATAATATAGGTGCATAATATAACATATGTCTCAAGGAATGAAAATTGAGAAAAAAATACCATACAGATTTTGTAACTTTTGAACTGTTACACCATGAAATATAAATCCTAAAATGGATATGTAAATCCCAAAAAAATATTTTAGTCATCATAAAATACATTCAGGGGAATTATACGCACCGCATAAAATAAAAAGGTGGTGAATATGGAATGTGTCTCACAGAAGTGAAAAAGAGAGACTGTAATCCCATACCTTAAGTCTCGACTTCTTTTATACATATTCAATACTACAGTATAATACATATTATTTATTATAAATATTTTTTAAAAAATACTTATATATATCCTACCATATGTTATATACTTATGACCTTTTACTACCTATTTATTTACAATTCCATGTTAAAGTCGTGTTTCAGGATATAACTGCATTGTTTTCTATGTATGTTTTAATTTTAAAAAAAAATTGGTTTTATAAATTTATCATGGTTAAATAATATAAATAATTTTATCCATGATATAAATATCATATAATTTAATTATATATGTGTTTAGAGTAGTCCATAAAATATAGAGATATAAATAAAATACAATGTTCATGGAGATGGTAGGTCGTACGTACAAATGAAAATTGTTTCCATTTTCTAAACATATTGAAATAAATAATGGTAAATAATAAATTTACATTAAAGAATGATTTTTATTTTATAAATATCACATATTTTCATTAAATCCATCCTTATTGCCTTCCATGTATAGCATGAACGAATCACCACACTTCACGAGGCGGTACTCCTCCACACACATGAGTGATACTATCGTATTACTATGGAAAATAAAGTATGGATATATATGTGATATAATAATGGAAAAATAATATTTATATATTAAATATCATATATAATCATATAATCCAACATTTTATCCATCCGTGATAGGTGGTAATGGAAACATAAATGACATTGGTTCATTAGGCGAGGGTTCATCGTATAAACGAATTATGATTTTGTAACCAATTTGATGGAAGATGATATGGTTGTACATAATTAACTAAATAGAATAACATATCAATATATAAAACAAAATAAGGTTATTATATAATCATGTTTGAATAATAATTGAAGGAGTTGGAGGTATAAATATAATAAGATGCTCGGTTAGGGACGTTACTTCTTCTTTGGAAAACTTCTTTTGGTTTACACCAAAAGGCTCCATATGTTGAATTTATGGAAAAATAAGGGTTATAGGATGATATTAGACAATTAAGGAAGTTATTTAGTTAAAAAATTCTGAAACAGTCTTTTTTGAAGTGTCAATAAGAGAGGTGAGGGGTGGCCTTTCACAGGTGAGGTATGTGGCACACCTGTAATTTCTGAAAAGAAATATGTATACCCACATTTTTCACAAACCAAAACACTCCAAAATTGTATTTTATAAATCATATAATAATTAAGGTCTAAATATGGCCATCCAATATGTTTTGAAAATAGTTTTGGGTCATTTTTAACCCTTATCTTTTTAGTTTATCTCCGGGTAAACCCATTTTTTCCTTAATAGTGTTAAATAATTTTTACTATTTTAACTATTAATTATGGTAAAAAATTAAGTTAACTTATTCAAAAATATAAATTATTCTGAATAAACCTATATAATCCATGTTTTGAAATTTCATTCTTATAAGTGGCCAAATTTAATTTAAAATTAATCACATAATCATGATCAGAGAGCACTTTTTCAAAGAGAAAATATTCGAAAGTTTAAAATGTTTTAATATTAAAATTCAATATCAAATTGATTATAATCACCTAAATTGGTTTAATTGATTTATAATTGAACTATTTTTAGTTTAAAACCAATATTAAGAAAATTTGTGTGTTTCTAAATGCTTTAAAAGGAATTATAATTCTTAATAAAACCAGTATCATCACTACTCATAAAAAAATCTTCTCAAAATGTTATAAAAATTTCATCATCAGATAATTTTAAAATTATAATTTTAAAATTAATTTAATTTTATCAAAAAAAATTCCTAATGTTGGAAAAAAAATTTAAAATAAGTGTGTAAAATATGACAGAACTTCTTTTTATAATAATATATTTTTGATGTAAAAATATGATTTACTCTTATCTATTATCTTGAAAACACATAAAATTAATGTTCAAATTTTTACTGAATATATAATATATAAATTTCATTAAAATCATTTTCTAAAAGTTATTTTTCTAATTTATTAAGGTATAACATGTTTGTGTGAATATTTTTCCAAAAGAATATTTTCTTTATTTTCAAATAGTTGTTATTTTCATTTCTAATTAATTATTCACAAAAGAACTCATTATATATACATGTTTAAACCATATATTTTCATAATTTATTTAATTTTATTCATACTAGAAATTACAATGTCCATCTGATATCGATAATATTAAATAACAATATTTTAATAATACGCCACATTTTATCTAGACATGGTTTTCTTGTAATTAATGATAAAATCCATGTTTCACGTAACAAAATCCAAAATCAGTACTGAGTATAAATCATGATTATCATGGTATTTTGTGTGATGAAAAATATCAAAAATTTTATATTTATTTCAGAAAATCTATTTCCAAAAATCTCAGGGTGTTACAGATCACATCACCAATAAAAAGACTACATCCTTCCAAGGATGACACACCACAACTGTACAAAAGAACATCAAAATAACTTTATAATAATTTTGGATATAAACAACCATATCATGGAAGAATAAAATATGTGGAAACAAAGATAAAAGGATAATAACTATAATAGAAAGTTGGAAAACTCACCTCATATCACCAGAGATAAAACATATGATGCCAAGGATCAATCCATTTAAAAATGGAATCAAAACCCCTTCTATAAGAGCCAATGGCTACCTGGAGATGGGTGAGAATTAGAGGGTTTTGGAAAAAATTCAAGGGTGAAATTGAATTTATACCGATACTTCTAGATGCACATTCATGGCATGAGTGGGTCAATAACATTGTCAATGGCACATGTTTTAAGCCTTGTCGAAAAATGAATCAAATTGATCTAATTTCAAGAGGAATATATTTTTTAATGTTTCTTTATTTTATAAAATTTAAAACTGTTTTTTTATGGGAATTCTTATATTTTACATTATATATAATATTTTTGAAAACTCTATAAATAAATTTGATTAAAAATATAAAATAAAAATAAATGAAAGTGATGTTTCTACATAGTTTTTTTCAAATAATAGACATTGAAAATATATTTCCACATCAATTTTATAATTATAAATTAAATTGAAACAAAAAAAAATTATCATTTCCACATCGGCTCTATATTAAAACATGCATGTAAAATTCCCATAAAAATTTACTTGTATGTTTTTCTTGAATACCTACTATGGAAAGTAGATTTCAATTTCTATTTGTTCTGAAAACTAGCATAGAAATTCTTATAATTATGATTCAATATAAATTTATAAAAAACAGTGTGATAAGTTATAATTTTCGTTAAAAAAATATATTAAATTATATGCACCAAAAACATTTGAAACCATGTACATAAAAAATAAAAAATACAAACATAGAGCAGAAAATTATTTTCAAAATAATCATATTTTTATCTTTAACTAAAAGATAAATAATTGATAATTTTAAAATTAATTATTCTTAAAAAATAGTTTGTAAAAATGCATTGATGATTGGTGATTTCTTCGTTTGTATATGACTTAACATCATTGTAAAACTACAATAACAATGAATTTTATAAAATTAAAAAATAGAATATGTTGATATAAACCCAAAAATAATAAATATATTTAACCTTATCCAATTTAGTCATCACCCTTGTTGTGATTATCTCAAACATGAATCTTAAATTATAATAACTATATTCCACCATTCCTTTTTTCAATTTCTCTGCATTTATAAAAAATGAACATGAAAATAAAATCCAACAAATATATATAAGGGAAAAATATTATCTATTATAAAATATATTTACCAATAATTTCACGAATTTGATTTTATTTGTATCCTATATCAATAATTGGTCCCTATTAATCTTTATCCATTACCTGTATTTTTGTATATAAGTTATCAAATCATGTATAAATAATAATAATTAATAATAATGAACTTATAGAAAATATTAAAACTTACTTGTTTAACAATTTTCTAAAAATATTATGAAATCCTCATAATAAATAGAAAACCTAATATAATTTTCATTCATGTGGGAAGAATAAGCTTAACATTGAATGACCACTAAAATATAAAAATATCAAAATTAATGACATTAAAATGAATATTAGTTCATAATTATCTTAGTGTTATTACCCATCAAGGAATGGAAAACCCGCATCCAATCACCATATTTTCTAATCTTCTACAGAAGGAGATATATATATATATATATATATGACTATAAAATCATCAAATAGATATTTTATAGGTGTTGAAATGTATTTAAGATCCATAACACCCTAAATAGAAGTGGTATAATTATGAAGGAAAGAATATGTAGATACCTAATTAAATAAGTAATAAATTAAGTCACTTGAATTCATATTTATTTAATTAATAAAACTGAAACATAAATTTACATATGTGGAAAACAACTACAACATAGGTACACTGAGATCATAAAAAATAAAAAGATATATGATATATTTTTTGAATATTTGTTATGCATATTCCCTACCACATATATCAAATTTCATCAAAAACTCTTAAATATTATCCAACAAATAAGAAATATGGTATAATCATTTTATCCCATCAAAAATATCATAAGTATTTGAACATCTTTGTTCATAGAACTAATCATTATTTTATACCAATTGTTTATATTTGTATATTATCTAATATAAGTTAAATATAAGACAAAATTATAATTAATTTTTAATCGAATGAAAGTAAAATTTGAAAAACAACACATAACTTATATATCATATGAAAAGGAAGGATAGTTGTACATAGTAAAAATAACCCACAAAACCTGCAACACTAGTAAACCATTTTGTAGGCAATGTAACTAGAGCATTTGGATTGACAATATAATGTATTGATACTTTCAATTGACCCAAATTCATAGGATGGTGATGTAAATAATCCCCCAAAATTTTTACAACTCCATACAATACAATATATACATCAGGACCTTTAGTATACAACTCACAATATAAGTTTGGGTCAGAACTAGGAGGTGGAGTATCTGAGTACTCAGGTTTCTCATGTCGTGAATGTCTCATCATCTTTCAAACATGTCAGGAATATCTAATCTAATTTCATATATCATGGACTATTTTAGGTCGTTAAAATCATATTTTAATGAAATTATTTCTATAAACTTTTATTTATTACTTTTATGTCCAAAAAGATTCTTAGTGCTGCCACCTGCCTCATACCATCTTACATGGCCGAGGTGTTCTGGCTTTCCTAAAGCAGTATCTTGAGTTTCTTTCCTACCATTAGGGAAAAAATTCCCATGCATAACTCACTCCTAAAGTTCTTCCTAAAATGATAAATTAATTGTTTTTAATTTAAAAAACCAAATCATTCAAGGAAAATAAAAAATTAATTTCTTACAATTCTTTCATCAAATTAGATTTATTTGTAAAATAATATTCATTTTTTCCCTTCTCATTATTTTCAATTTTTCATGGTGAGTGGGGGGGGGGGTTGAGGACATAACTCAACCTCTTCTGAAATACTACTAGATTTAGGTCTTTATTCATATAACTATTTTGCAATCAATTTCTCCTCTAGTAAATGATACCCTTAATTTGATAAGGTTTGAGGGTGTACATTATACAATTGTATATCTTGGTGAGATATTCTGGTGGCCTATTACATAAAAATAAACTAACAAGTAATCAGTTAATATATAATAATTTTTACAGTATAAAATAAATATCATACCATAAATTATTCATCATGTCTCTTGGATACAGATTTATTACATGTCTCTATTTTTAAAAATCCATATATGAGGCGTGATTTTTCTTTCTGTAACTTCCCAAAAAAATAATTATTTGTTAATTTTGTTTCAAAATCACACTATTGAACCACCACTAAATATAGATATATTTTTCTTAATTCCATTCATTTTGTGATAGTAGAATTTCATTTTTAATTTAATGCATTGAATATTATTCATATAAAATACATAATATTCAAATAATGATATAAAAATAAGTCAATTGACATTTTTGCATTATGGACTCCCATATCCTATCTTTAATCATGTTTCCATTGGACATCCAATCAGGATATAAAAAAATGATCCAACAACGGCTTTACATTGTGATATAACACATAAACTGCATTACATTTGGGCCAGTTGGGTAATTAATATCATAAAAATTAATATTTATCCTTTTCTCTCCACAAACAAGTGGATGTTTTGATAAACATGTAATACCACATCTACCAAATCTTGGAATCATTTCCTCTTTAGAATAAGAAGAATACTCTATCATAGGTGGTGCACCAGTTATCCTGCACATAATTTTTATAAATTAAAATTTTCTTTTAATTAAATGGTTTTATTATTGAATATTTAATAATATGAAGAAAATATACATATAACTCAATAAATGTTCATCTTCCTTTTTATATGGCATTAAATTATTTAAAATTAATGATATAATATGTATCTATATATTATTAAAAAATTAAAAATTTAAAAATAATTAATACAAAAATATGTAAGTAAAACAATTTTGTCCCATATCTGTATATTACAAAAAAATAATAGTTATGTAATGATTCTTAACCCAAAAGATATGCAGCTTAAACTATTGAAAAAAAAGTATTTCTATAATGATAGAAATGATCAACATTTATAAATTTAAATATCCCAACATTTAAAATTTGTTTTTTATATGCATAAATTTAACCAAAACATAATGACGTATGTTGGGTTTTTATCAAAATTTTGAACCATACCGGTTGAATATAAAATTTAACACAAAAATTATATAAATAATAAATATATATATATATAAACATCTAAATTAATAAAAATAGATTTTTACACAAGTAAATTTCAAAATATAAATAAAATATAAATATTTACCTAAATAACTAGTAGTGTAATTTTTTGTTTTCTCATATCCCTTCACTATGATCATTTCATATAGAATTGAACTATGTCTACATTATAGTTATTTTTATCATTTAGAAATCATGTAATTGATTAATAAACCTCACATAATTCTACTACTTCATCATCATCCTAATCACCAAAATTATTTCTTTTCCATTTAAAAATGATGGACCACTTACCATTCAATGGATCATTAGCACATTTTTTTTGAAAGTGTTGATACAACAAATAATTCCTATTTGAATATAAATATTTTCAAATTAATGAGTGTAAATATGTAATCATGAAGTTTCATGACACTATTATTATCATCCTAGTTAAACTAGTACAATGCTACTTGAAATTTAGTATAATCAATTTCCCATATAACCTCAAGAACTCCAAAATATATTATTTATTGAAAAATTGTGATTTTTCGTTTTCACTCCACAAATGTAGAGTTAAACGATGATCATTATTGTACTATTTTTAATAGTAATTGTTTCATCCTTATAGTTTTTGTAAAATTTGAAACCATTATTATCAAAACCATGCAATATGATCACATTAAGATATGGTCCTCATGCCAACCATTTCGATGTTTCTTGTACATATAAATCTATATTGAATTTTCCTTTAAATAATGAGAAAAAATTCTTATATTCTCAATAATCAACCTTATTTCATTTTTTTGTATATAATACCATTAATCCAAAAATATGTTATTATTTATTATCGAACATCATATCGATTACTCAAAATGTTTAGATATCCTCGCATCACTTCATCTCATGTAATTAACTTTTCCTTTAATCCATGAACCATCTTTCATTATCAGCTATCATATATTGAGATTTATGGCTACCAATATGCTCCAGTTTATGAAAATAATTAGTACCGAACTTAATAATATCTACTTATACATATTTTTTGAATAATAATGGCATCTGTTTGATAATTATATTTAACACATCCCTTCGAAATTTTCATATATCATTCAAAATAATATATCTAACATAAACAAATAAGACCACATAATATTATACCATGCACAAAATGAATCACAAGATGAATCATTATATGAAAAACATTGGTGGGAAATACATTTATAGTTGACAAAGTATGATCGTGGCTTCATCCTCCAACTCATCTAAAAAATGGATTTAATAATTTTCTCCAAATATATTAGATAAAATAACCTAACCTAATGATATTCATTCTAAAGGGTGTCATTAATATATATTACAGTGTGGTTGGTAGCAGTGTTTTCATCAATACATGATACTCATGATATTTCATACCTATTAATTTAAAATCCTTCAGTAACACCAAAATATTTACATTTTATGAATATCAATTGGGTACCTTAATACCATGAAGACACTGAAAAAATCATCTACTCACTCATTCTAAATGTGTGGAAATTAAAAGGTAAATATGTGTTGCTTCCATTCATAGTGGAAGATAACTCCAAACATATTCCCATAAATATCAAGTCCAATATGGTGTAAAATCCATATTTTTTTCTTTCCTTTTATGTCTAACAAATTTCCAATCAAACTATCACATATATGTTTCTTAACAAGCATAACATCATTGAAATTTTTTATATCTAAAAATATTCAATAGGGTAGTTCGAATAAGCTATACTACTTCTTCAATATATTTTTTTTGATTCATAGAACTATTTTTTCCAACTGTGAAATGAATATTTTTCTTCTTGTCGTAATGTTCTTTAGCTGACAATGGTTGTCCGGGTATATTATATTATTATAAACCATTAAATTAGTTTTCAATCTACGATAAGGACGATTAATTTGTAAAAATATTCAATGTCCCATGTACATCATATTTATTCTATTCAAGAACTGATCATATAAATTTTCTTATTCACAATTTAGACATTTTTTTATCCCTTAACACTATATCCAGATAAGTTTTTGCACGTAGGAAATATTTTATAGTGAACATTATTATAAAACACAAAATAAAATAATCTTTCTTATATGAATAAAAAATTATAACTCTTATCTTCCATAAAAGAATCAAAAAAATAATAAATGGTGAAAGATACACATCAATATTGTTTCATATCTATTTTTTTCCATAAATAATCAAGCTCATCATAACATATTTTTTATTCATACATATCTGTGTGGAAAAGTATTAAACTTACAACAAAAGTGAACATGAACCATATTGGCTACTGAGTCTCTGTTATGGATTTATTATACTTTTTCATAGTCCCATTTTTTTAATTTTATCATTACTTCCAAAATCATGTAATTTTTTATCAAATCTCTTCCACAGTTGTGAATAAGTCGGGTGATGTATATTTCTATAAGATATGTGCTCACCTGTATTCCTCTTAATCTCTTTGAATAATTTTAATTTTTAAATAGATGATTTAAAGGTGAAATTATTAGAAGGTACCAAATTTATTTATTTTTAGGCTTCATGTTGGTATGTGAGAATGAATCAGAGTTTAATTTTTCATCCAGATTATGTTCTAATGTCCAAAATTGGGGATATTTTGATAAACATTCATATTCATTATTATACAACACAAAATTATTGGGGGATACATATATCTTATTATAACTTAATACCATTTTCCATAATACTTTATTTGTGTTATTAATAGAGTTTGGAAGCCCATTGCCTTCGATAAGTAACTATTTTTATTGTTCAGTAAATATAGAGAAACCATTATCACTCCACCAATTTCTTTCAATCAAGTTCACTAATCTCATAACTATCAATGAACTATAAATATAGTATAACCTACAAATAGATGTTTCTCAAAATATCCATACAATCATTCAATAGATACTTTTTTATTTATGGTTTTAATTCCAACATCATGAATTAAATCTTCAGTATAATACTCTATCTCATGCTGAATATTTTCATCAATAAAAGATGTTGGATTTTTTTATTTTACCATGTTAGATATAACATGTATAGTTATGGATAAAAAAATTTCAAAAAATTTGATTATTGATTTATTTAGAATTTAACATTCTCATATTAAAACACTTCATGCATGAACAGAAAAAAAATATTTTTTTGTAATTTTCTATTATCAAATTCTATAAACTTATTAACTCCTTTTTTATTCATTAGTGGTCCTTCATAAATTTATCCAATTGTGATTCACTAATTACCTAAGATATAAATTAAAAAGGTGAATTTAATAAAACATATATAAATTTAAAAATATATATATAAAGATAAATATTAAACATAAAAAAATATAATCAAAATATTAAATTATTGATAACTATTTGATCATAATAAACAATTATACTTAATGATAAAAACATATAGTTAAAAAATTTAAATATAATTGATTAAGAATATATAAAAATAAAAACATTAAACATTAATAAATTTGTAACAAATAATTTTTCTTAAAAATAATTGATAAATGAAAATCAATTTACAAAAAAATCGATGGTAATTATATTGAAAAAAATAATTTATAAATGAAAAAAAATGAATAAAAATTGATTTCAATAAAAAAATTATTATGATAAAAAAATTACCAATATAAACTTTTATGAATAAAAATAGTTCCATAATAACATATTACCCTGACAAAAAAATTATAATTATAAAAAATATATAAAAATAAACTTATTTTAACAAAAAAAATATAATTCATAATAAAATTAATACAAACAAATAAATGTATGAATAAAATTTATATCTAACATATAATTAATATATCATTAAAAATAGAAAAAAAACCATATAAAATTGGAGGTCTATAATGAAAAAATAGGCATTTTATTTTGATAAAATAACCCAAATTAGGTGGAAATAGAGTGAACACTACAAGACTAAATAATAAAATTTGTAAAAATGAAGTAAAAAATAACCAAGAAAAACATTGAACCACAGTTGTCTCTCAACTGGAATAGGGTTTCCATGAACTAAATTATATTGAGGATCATTAAATGAATATGAAGGATGAAATATTCTATAGAAACAAAGTAAAAAATATGATTAAAATTTATTAAAATAGATGATCGATCATTGTTAAGGGTCATCAGGTGTTGTCGGGTTCCATTAATGG
Source organism: Viscum album (assembly GCA_963277665.1). Lineage (NCBI taxonomy): Eukaryota > Viridiplantae > Streptophyta > Magnoliopsida > Santalales > Viscaceae > Viscum > Viscum album. The sequence continues at coordinate 920,912,665 of OY728131.1, forward strand.
TCAAGAAGAGAAGGGATTAGAATGAAAATAAATGAGGTTTTAGGGTTGAATGTATTTTTTTTAAAAAAACTAACATCAGTTTTTTATAAAACCAATGATAAAATTTCACATTATTGTTTTTGTTTTTTGTTTTTATGAAATTGATGTTTAAACCATGACAATGAAACCAATATTTCTACTAGTTAATAAACAAGGATTAATTAATGTTTTAGTTTTCAAGGATAGATTCATCGAATCTAATATGTATCCATTCATCTAATGAAATCATGGTTCATGTCTTAAATCACACCCTGTGAACTTCTCTTTCTGAAAAGGTAAAAAACCACCTCATCTGTGAAATTATCTCTCACATCATAAAATGAAATCACATCATAGATTCCTCATGCTTCAAGATTCAATATGCCATGCTCTTCTGAACCAACCCCAAGATTCTCCTAATCACCCTAGAACTCAAAAACACATAAATAAATGGGGTATTAGAATCATATCCTTTACATCAGGTACCTATCAAAGTATTATTTTCCTCGATAATATAAAACCAAACCTAGAGAAAAGGAAAAGAAAAAGGGCCATCCTAAAAACCACCCCATGAGATAACTCAAAAAAATCTTTCTATCATGGGAATACAACCACCTAACTTAGTAGAACATGGTGAAAAGCTATAAAACACTAAGAAACAGCTCCCAAATACTATCTTACGAGAGGTACCTTTCAAGCATAAACAAACCACAAACAATGAATTAAAGAAGAGAGACAATCTAATAAACCAAATAAATCTCCTCAACCATAAAACATCGATACAAAATAATATCTATGTATTAAAAAACATGTGATACTAAGCGTATATATATATAACTTGTTCTTCCAAGTTATCTTCACTATGACACTATGACACCAAAGGACATGAACCAAGGGAATATAATGCCTATGAACCACCTTATCCTAGAATTACTGTATATTAACATACTACTTTACAAAGGTTTCATCAACATCAATATCGATGTCTCCTGAAAATATGACATGATAATCATTATGGATATAGAGATGAATCTATTTTTCAAGGAATATTTCGTGTATCTGATTTATCTATGATATAAGTTTTATCTAATATGTGATGGATCTAGAATGATTTAACACCTTTAAAGGAATTGAAAACTAGGGATACAGCTTTCTTCCACAACCAAACCATCACTGCCAAAAAATAGGAGTCACCTTTAGGAACACATGATTTACAATGTATAACCCCATATGTGTCATATTATTATTTTCATTGGGTTAATGATGATCCTATGCTACAATAATCCTATAATGAATCACTTAAAACATCTCTTTCATGTTATGTGATAGTTCTATCTTAAGAATTTCTCACTCTCTAACCCCAATCCATTATAATATAGAAAATAAACTTCATTCATACAAATATTCAAACAATTCTATACCATTGGTGGAGTGAAAAAAAATGTTGTAATAAAACTCTATAAAAGGAAGGTTCCCATCCACGAATATCCAAAATATAGTACAAAAGTGTGAGACATATTATCAGGATTCTGGATGGTCCACTTAGTATGGTTGTCCATCTTCGGATGAAAAGCGGTGCCAAAGCACAACTGAGGTCCAAATGCATGTTGGAGGCCCCTTTATAACCTCTAGTTGAAACAAGGATCATTATAAAATAGTATCTTCCTTTTAAATCTATGGGGACTCACCACATACTCTTGATACTACCTTGAAAATCCCTCATTTGATCTTGACTCCTAAATCACTAAAAACTGGTATGATTTTTGTCAAATGGTCCACTATCACCCCCCTGAGCATGAGGTAAACAATTCATTAATTCCATAAACATTTCCCACCATATCCACTAAGTAACATCTAATGGCTTGAGAATATCACTGATTACATGATGTAACACCAAAGATTCAATTATAGTAAGTTATTATTTTTAATGAAACAATAACAAAATACAAATAGTTTTATTCATGAAGGTGATTTAAACATGAATTATAAAAAAAAATTAAATTTATAGAAAATAATTCCATTTTGTGAATTATCATATCAAAATTAACATAGGGTGAAATTCTTGGATTCTTCTAAAATGATTTATTTTTTAGCGAATACTTAGAAATATGGATTTTTCAAATATTTTCATTTATTTTCATTCAATAAATCAAATTAAAGTACCTTTATATTTGTAATCTTATCTTAAAGTACCATATTATATATTTCATTTATAATAATCAAATTTGGACTTACAATTTTCATGAATTCGAAATATGTTAATTTTTAGGCTCGAAAAATAATTTTCCTAAAAAAGTATTACTCGTTGTATTTTTTGTATTAATATTAAAATAAATTTTCACCACTCTTTTTAAAATGAATTTTGGAAAATTGATACATTATTTTAAATCATGAAATTTAAATTTTTTTAAATAGATGCCTTTTATTTTTTGGCATTTTGAATAGAAACTATTTTAATATTTATCACTTCAGTTAATGTTAAATATGGTAATTTAGGTTAAAAATAATGTGATATGGAATTAAATATAAAAAAAATTCCCTTATTTAATTACATGGGATTAATTGCACCATATATGTAACTGATTTAAATATATGGAATTTTAGTGCCATTTGACCTTGATAGAGTGATTTATATTATTTTAAGTAAAAAAAGTTCTAAAATTCCCTTCTCTTACTCTTAATTACTTTTAAATGTTCACATAAGGATAAGAATATTTTCTTAATGAATATAAAATATTATTTAGAAAATAGTTATTTTATGTTTATCATGGAAATTTATTTATAATTTTTAGTGATGGAATAATTATCTTAAATTCTTACACAATGCTGGCACATTATTTATTCAATTAATAGAAAAATAAAATAAATTATGTTAAAAACTATAAAATTAATATTTTTTGGGTGAGTTATAGTAAAAAAAAGTTATAGATATATATGAAATATTATATATGTTTTAAAATTAATTATTCTTAATATATGTTTTCTCGATGTCTTTAAAGTCAAATTTATTGAATTGTGTCAGAAATGATATTATTGACATTTTTTGAAGAATAATACATTACTAAATTATTTTAGAAAATAGTCAAATAGGATAAGTAAAATTATAAATGGTTTAAAATATCATCCCTTTAATATTTTTGTGATAATTATTAATTATTATGTAAAATTATAACCCTTTATGATTTAAATAGTTTTTACTGCGTTTATGGTTAAAATTATTTAATGAAGGGATAAATCCAAAATTTGATGTTTAGAATACCACATAAACTTGCCCAATTTTTATTTTTTAAATATATTTCAGGAAAATATAATATTTTATTTGAAATTATGTCTACATTGTTCCACTTTAACATGAAAATTAATTTATTATATTTAAATATTTTTATTAATCCCATATGTGTCCTTTCATTCACTATAAAAAGGTACTACCTATCCTCTATTCAAAACACCATATAAAGAATATTATCTTTACTAAAACCTTAAAAAACATATTAACATTCTTATGCAAGTTTTATATATTTTTTTATTTCTAAAATTCCATCCCTGGTCTCTTAAGTGAAGATTTAATGGATCTCTTTAGAAGAAGAGGTAATCATCACTACAGGTTCTTTCTAATGTATTCTTTATTCAAAATCATATAAATATATTATAATCATAATAAAATAACAAATCCAGTATCATAAATATAATAATATTCTATATTTTTTATAGTTCAACCATTATATATCACTTTCGTATCGTATAAAAAGAGAGGACATCACTAATGCATGTATACGGCTTAACATCTCCATATAGCGATGTAATTTTTTTTCTCATCACCACTTTACATAAGAAGGTTATAATGATGTAAGTAATGAATATAAATAATAATTAAGATATAAATATTCCTATATAATTTTAAAATCATATATATCTTCTTACCTTCCAATCGATTTTAAAGCGATAACTATGCTCGTGCATAAGTGTGGACAACCACCTCCACGAAGCAATGTGATATATTTTTAATTTTCACTTTCCATGGAAAGTAATAAGGGTTTATATAATGGATATATATTATATTATTATAATTATTTACAATTTTAATATATTAAACCATAGTAAATTTATTGGTACTAAAACTCCCATGAAAAAACATGCATGAAAAAATAAATCAGTTAACACATAAAATAATGATCATAATGAAAAATTGTGGTTGAAAAAGTACTAAGATATTATAATTGTAATATAATGGTTAAAAAGGCGTTATAATTTTATTATAAAGAGTGTGTTTCATGGGTTTTGAGTTAATTGATAATGTTTTGGGTTTTGTTACCAAATCCGGGGATAGGTGCTTCCTGAAGGAAGTTTTTACATTGTAAGACAATGTCTTGCAGTGTAAATAAGTCACAGGGAACAAGATATGAAAATGGTTTGTGGGGTAAATCCATTTATAACATAGATCCATGTTTTTTACCATAAATTTATTACATGGGATAATTTAACTTGAGGTGATTTGTTTTTTAGTGTAAACATAATAGGGAAAACTTCAATCATAAAACCCTAATTTTTTAAATAAACCCATCATGCCTAGTTGTTTTTATATGATAAAATATTGTATCCTAATTAATTTGGTTCTATCCGTCCCTTAATCAAATCCTAGTGTCCTTCAATATGATTTTTAGTGTCTCCTACTATCCAAATACCCATCGTTCAATGCTCGATCTCTGTATTGGTTGTGTTTCTTCTCTCTAGGTAAGCAAGATTTCGTATTCTTTTTTTTGATCTTGTTTTGGTTGTGGATTTGGGATGATTTTATTCAATCTTTTCATCATAAGATGTTTATCTTAATTTCCATCTATATCCATTGTGTGATATTTTTCTGGTGGATAAACCTTCTGTTTCATTGGTGTTTCATGAATGGTTCTCTAGGTTTTTGTGAATTAACCTCTCCATAAACCCTTGTTGTTATGGAACACAATTCTATGATGTGTGAATCATTTAATGTACCTATGTTTTCAATTTTTTTCCTTTCAGTGGTTTTGGATCCCATCAACTTATGTGTATGGCCTATTTTGAGGATAGTGGTTCCACATCTAGCCTATGTTTGATGAAAATTGAATGCTTTGGTTTTATAAATATTTTTATTAATGAATTGGCATGATTTATTGATTTCTGTGTGTTTAAATAGGATGTTTTTGAAAAGTTGACTTTCATATTTTTTAATAAAGGAAAAAGGTATTTTTAATGTATAATGAAATAAATTTATGAAATGGTTTTTAAATAATGGTTTTGAGGAAATTATTTGGGAAATATAACACATGGGAATCCTTGGGTACTTAGGTGGAAGGTATAACAATAGGCATCATCCAATGATACTATAAGGGGGTTTATTCATGGGTGTTCTTTTGCTCCCTATGCCAAGTTTACTGGGGACTTGTTAGATGTTGTTGGGTCATTCACTTTTTGGGGTGCTCCTATGCTCCCTAGATCTGATGCATATGTCTAGGAACTTGATGAATGCATTTTTCTATGTTGTGGTATTTCTGATCTAACTATCATGGACTATAGTGATACTTTGTGTGACTTACCTATATTTCTGTGTACTATTATTACTTCTATTACCTTCATTGATAAACTTGATATGCTTTGAAACTATTTTAACTAGTTGGTTTAATAACTATAGAATAAGGTGGATTTATTTACAATGATTTTGATACAAAAATGTAAATCTACTTATCATTACATTTTTTTCTATAAATTGTGCGTGATGGGATTATTGTAAAAAGACATGATATAGAACACCTGGGTGGGATCCTACTGATCTTTTTTAGATCGCACCTTGTATACCTCTTTAATTTTGTGTAGACCTTTTGTTTTGATGTAGGAAAAGAAAGGAACCATAGTGATGTAGTAACGATCATGTAAGATGGGTATGGGTAGCTGGTGGTGAGATGGTGGGAAATTTCCCACATATCACATGAAGTAGTGGTTTCATTTTTTGTTTGTCTCTCTTTTATACTTATACCTTTGGGTTTTATCTTGATTTCTATTTCAATCACTATAGTTGGTTTCCTTCCATTATGTAATGTATATTTCTATAGATTTCTTCTTGTTGTTTCTTTCTTCAATGTATACATTCCATGTATCTTATTTCATGTTGGGAAAAACCATTCCATCTTGTATGTATTTGATGCTTCGGTTCTAGTCTCCAACCTATGGGGATCAAGAATGACCCTCAGGTACGTGGAAGATCGGTTCGTGTACTAGTGTTAGAGGGTAACCTAAGATAGTTCCTTATAAATTAGTATCATGTTATGGTTATGATCTATCTTGGTAAGTTCATAGGTTGGAGATATGATTTTTGGAACATGATACGTAGGTTGTACTGAGTTCATGTATAGCTCTTATCATTATGAGACTCAAGTTACCACTAGATGTTGGGATGTGTGTATTTTATGTGTTGAGTTTAGATGTTAAAATTAATTTGTTATTATTTTTTCTTGTTTAAATTGATATTATCTCATTGTATAATCATTTAAATCTACTTACGGTGTGCAACTATATGCCTCAAATACCGCTTCTAGGGGTTCCATATGATGGTGTAATGGATTCGCCTCAAGGGAATCCTCCACAATAGTAGAATTGTATAGAGGATATAATGTGAGTAGTGTGTTCCACAGACTATAATTTACCCCATGAACTAGTTATTAAGGGGTAGCTAGGAGTTGCAAGGTATAGAGACTGGCCATGAGAGTTCTTACACGAGATTCTCCCATCCTTTAAGGGCACGAATGGACCCCAAGAGGCATATGACTAGATAGAAAATATTGATAAAATATTCATCTTTTTGGATACACCTAATATAATCATGATAATGTGTGAAAAAAATATACATGATGACCCCAACAAGAAGTGGTGGAATTCAATGGTACAAGTGTATCTAAAAGTGGGATTTGATTGTAAGGGCTTCAAGACCCTCTTAATTCATTAATTCTTCTAAGAGTGTCTAGTGAAGAAAAATTCTCTAAATTTCCACTCTTTTTATAAGGGAGGGCACTCAATGATATAGTACACCAATTGTTTTTGGAGATGGTTCATTTTTCAATAGAGGTATTCAAGAATGATTACTTGAATGTTTAGAAGTACCTATATGTTTTTACACCATATATCCAATCATAGGGGTATATATAGAAGATTTCTATCTATAATAGCATTGTAGATATGGGTATGATTGAAGAGAAGCATATTATGAGAAATATTGGTTACACTACCCCTTCTCTTATACCTAGTAGTAGTATCAGAGGAATGTAGGAGGAAAAGAGGAAGTGCCATGATGATTGCTCAAATAGTAGAGGTGGTTCTCAATAGTGAATCCCCTCTTCAGTATCAACCATATCCAACAGTGTTCCCTTAACGTGAAATTATTGTGAAAAGATAAGTCACAACACACATACTTGTCCAACTCCCCCGAATATGTGAAATTATTGTAGCCATTGTAGCCATATATAGAGGTTCTTCCAAGTCATGTTTAAGACTCATTTTAGCCATGGATATTTGGATCCAAAGGCCAATACATATAGTAAGATGATTTAAATTTTATAGGACTCCAACAATAATACTCAAGAGTGGTGACGTGTTACATAGTGGATTAGTTTTTGGTGGAGGTTGATGTGGGCCCAACTATAGTGATAAGTACCATTTTTTCCTCTTCTACAGCAAATGATTAGTTTTTTAAACGTACCTCACACTCATTTATTTCTACTCATTTTTTCAATGTGCTTAAAATTCTAATGGAGATCATGTCCACTGTTATGGAGCTATAGAGGAATTTTGTAAATAGAAAATTATAGGGGTTTATATTTCCAAATTATTCTCTATCATTAGATAATGTGGGGTTGTTCTGGGATTTTTTTTTGGCTCTCAATCTGGATTTGATAGTTTGTCTCCATGTTGAGATTGATTTTTTGTCATTGATATGTTTTATTCCTGATACTGATGGGATATCTTAGGTTTTTTAGGGAAAGTGTGACCGAAGGTCTAATCATACAGGGCCTCCTCACCAATAGATCATAAGTTTGTTTCCTTTCATTACAGTTGAGATAGATGATTTTTATATACTTTTCAATCATTCTATAGTTGTTTGGGACTTTCCTAATGTATTCCAAGATGAATTCTCTTGTTTTCATCCAGAGAGGAAGGTGGTGTTTATTATTGAGATAGTTCTGAGAACTCATAAGATCTTGATAACCTCTTATCATATGTAATCTACTGAGTTGATGGAGATAAATCTCTAGTTGGATGACATAATAAAGAAAGGATTTGTTCACCCTAGTGTTTTACTGTGGGCAGACCCCGTTTTCTTTTTCATGAATGATGATGGTTCATTTTCCTTTTTGATTAATGTTAGAAGTTAAATAGAGTGACGGTTAAGAACAATTATTATTCCCCCTCATGGATGATTTATTTGATCTCTTAAAGGGGGGAGAAATGGTTTTTGAAGACCAGTCTTGGGTTAGGTTATCAGCAAATCAGGATCTAGGTGTCTGATATCCTAAAGACTATTTTTAGAAGTAATTATAGAAATTATAAATATCCTATAATTCCTTTTGGTCTGACTAACACTCTTGTAGTTTCATGTATTTGATGAAACTTATATTCTAATAGTATTTTAACACCTTCAGTTTGGTATTCATAAAATTATTGTCGGTTTATTTAATATTTAAGAATAAGTATGAGCACCATATAAGTCTATTTATGTAGATTTTGAGGAACCATTGACTTAATGGAAATTTGTCTAAATGGTGTTTCTAGATCCATGTAGTGAATTTATTGGGGCATATAATTTTTGAACATGTCTTATCAATTGATTATAATAAAGTGAAGGTTTTTTTTATCATGGTACGAACCATGAAACATCTTCAAGATTCAGAGATTCTCAGGTCTTGTAGGATATTATTAGCAGTTTTTCAAAGATTTATCGAAGTTAGAATAAACCTTGATTAGAATTACCAAGAATGGGGTGAAGTTCACATGGGATGAAAAATATCATACTTCTTTCGATGAGTTGAAACAGCTTATTACACTTGCTCATATTTTGATCTTACCCAAGCTTGTTAAGGGGTATATGGTATACTCGGATGATTCTAGTGGTGGTTTGGGTAATGTTCTTATGCAAGATGATTATGATGTGGGATAATGTTATTTTTTTCTTTGGAAACACTAGAATAATTACTCCCCTCCTGATTTAGAGCTTTCCAGGGTTTTTCATGTGCTTAACTGTTAGTGAAACCGTATTTTTAGGGAGAGGTCCATGGTCATTTCTGACCATAATAGTCAGATCTATATATTTTAACATAAGGAACTGAATCTCATATTGATATGATGGGTGTAATATCTAAAATGAATTTACATTCACATTTTCTACAACCTAAGAAAGGTTAATTTCATCACAAACACTCTCAGTATGAAATTCACATTGGAAGCTATCTAGGAATCGAAGAAAGAGTGAAACCTGATGGGACTCTTAACATGGTTGAATATGGATGCCCGAGATGATGATTTAAAAATATTTCTGATCAATAATCAATTTTCATCATCTCTGGAAGATTATATTCAGAAAACCCAGCAAGATGATTATGAGTTTAAAGGAATCGTGGAAACCTTAAATGGTAGGGAGACTATTTATAGTTGGTCCCTCACTTATGATTTTATTCTCCACTTCTGGGTATATTTTTTATCCCAATATATCTAAGAAGTGAATCCTTATATAATTTTTATATTTCTTCAAGTTTTTTCCATCCTGACATAATGAAGATGTATTATGACATGAGATGGAAATGTTGGGGTTCAAGTATAAAGAATGACATTTCTGGTAATGTGTCCCATTTTTACACTTTCCAGCAGATAAAGGAAAAGAATCTAAAACATTATGGTCTACTCTAGCCTCTTCTTATTCTAGTTTTGAAATTGGATGATGTTTCTATATACTGTATTTTTTTGTTTTCAATGGAATACCCAATAGAATAATTCTATTTGGTTGGTTATTGATCAGTTGAAGAAATAAACTCATTTCATTATGATTTAGAAGACCAGTAAATTTGGAGATCTAGGTAATTTATACATGAAGGTGATCGTGAGGTTTTATAGGTTTACCACTAAAATTGTTTTGGATAGGGATCCAAGGTTTACTTCTTAATTCTATAAGATCCTCCAGTAGGTGATGGGGGCATGGGTTTGGTTGATTATAACATATCATCCATAGGTATATGGCCAGATATAGCATGCTATTAAGATCATATATGATATGATTCTTTCTTTTATCATAGATTTAATAGATTAGAGTATAACTATTTGGGATTCATTGAGTTTTCTTATAACAATAGTTATCATTCATCGATTAGATTGGAGCCCTTCAATGCTTTATATGGTCACTCATGAAGGTCGTCTCTTTATTGGGTAAAGGTGAGAAATACCTATCTTATGGGATCTAGTCTCATTCAAGAGATGTCTTTGAGGATCCAGGATATACATCAGTTCCTAGTTACATTATAAAGTTAGCATAAATCGTATATGGATCATTGACGATATACATTGGAGTTTTCTGTTGGTGAATGAGTTTTTTCGACGGTTTTTTTTTCAATTGGGTCACTATCAGCCTAGGAAATAAGGAAAGATAGCTTTGAGATATGTTGTACCATTTGAGGTCACTCAGGGATTTGGGTAAGTTTCATATTAGTTGTTATTGTCAACTGAATTGATAGGTATCCATGATTTTTTCAACATATCATAGATCAAAATTTACCATTTCAATCTTTCCCATGTCATAAGTTTGGAATAGTTTGATTTGGTTCCAGAAGTTTCCATCATAGATAAACCAATAGAGATTGTTGATACCAAGGTGAATGTCTTGTGCAAAACATTTATACTATTGGTTAGATTGTTATAGTGAAATGAATTAGACTTTTACAAGACTTTGGAGCATGAATCATCAGTGATGGAACAGTGGCCTCACCTATTTCAGGAGAACCATTATTCCACATGACTTACCAGATACAGAACGTTCTATGGTGGGATATTGTAACTCCTTGATTAAAAATGTATTCTCTTTTTATGTTTATTATTATGTTTCTCATGTTCAAATGGAATTGCGAATGTTTTCATAGTTTTTCAGTATATATCGGGTTGGGTGTCTCCAATGGGATATTTTTACAATATAAGATTTTATATTATTCTGTAAATAAGTCAGGGAACACAAGTTATGAAAACGTTTTTCAGTGTAAATCCATTTATACCATAAATCTATTTTTTTACATCATAAATATGTCACATGGGATAATCTAAATTGAGAAGACATGTTTTTTGGAATAAATGCAATATGGAAAATTTACACTATAAATCCCTTATTTATAATGAAATCCTCTTATTTTCAATGTAAACCCATTTTTTCAATAGTTTTGATGAATTGAAATACTAAATCCTAATTCATTTGGATTTTCTCTTCCCTTCCTTGAACCCCCATGTCCTTCCAGGTGATTTTGGGGGTCTTTTCCTTTCCCAAGTTTTTCCATTCATTTCTCAATCTCTAAATTGGTTGAATTTTTTCTATTTGGGTAAGAGTCCTATCGACTTATTAATTTCTCTTGTTGGGATTTTGGTACTGGGATGTTTTCATAGAATTGGTTGACCATATGACATTTCTCTTTATTAAATTATAGATCTATTATGCAATATTATTTTGGGGGTTAACCCTTGTGTGGGTTGTGGTGTGGAATGTGTGGTTCTTATCGTATGTGTAAACTGACATCTCCATCAACCCTTATTATTATGGAATCTGATTATATTATTTGATAATCAATGATAAGAAATATGTTTGTCTTTTTTATTCCTTTATATGGTTATGGATCACTTTTACTTATTTGTTTAGATGAGTTTATGGTAGGTGGTTCCGTCTCGAGCCTATGTTGGATGAATATTGAATACTTTATTTTTAAAAATTCCATTATAAATGAATTGGAATGATTTTTTAATTTTTGTAAATTGAAGAATGTTTTTGTAAAATGATGATTTCCCCTTGTTTTGGTAAAGTAAAAAAGGTATTTTACAAGCTTCATGAAGTGGATTTATGAAATATTTTTTAAATCATGGTTTTAGTGAAAGTAGTTGGTAGATGTTTCACATGGGAATCCATGGGTAATTAGGTGGATGGTGCAGTAATAGGCCTAGTCCATTAATACCATCATGGGTTTCATTCACGGGGTGTTCCTTTTCTCCCTAGGCCATATTGCATAAAGGATTGTTATACACTATTGGGTGGTTCACTTTCTTGGGTGTTCCTCTACTCCCTAGAATTGATGAAATTTCTTAGGGACTTGATGTGTGTGTTTTTCTATTTTGGGGTATGAGTGAACTAGCTATCCTAAGTTGTATTGATCCTTGGAATGAGATATGTTTTATTTGATTTGTACTATTTCGGATTTGATTACCTACTTTGATAAATATAATAATATTTGAAATTGATTACCCTTTAGATGTTAGAACTATGGAAATAGCGGGATTTATTTAACATTATTTTGATATAAACTTGTTTAACTAATTAACATTCCATGTTTTTTTGTAAATTGAGCAGATTATGATTATTGTATAAAGACTTGATATGAATACCATGGTTGGATCCCACAAATCTTATTTACCTAACACCATGCACACCTCTTCAACAGTGTGTACACCTTATATTGCCTATGATTTAGGAAAAGACAAAGCCCCATAGTGAGGTGGTGAAGTTAATGTTTGCTATTTATGGGTAGTTGGTGGTGATATGGTGGTACATTTCCCTTAAATTATAAGGATTAGTGGTTTCTTGTTTTGTTTTTCCCTTTTCAGATGGAGTTGTTCCTTAGGGTTTTATCTATATTTTATGTTGTATTTTAGTCATTAGTTTCCATTATTATAACATATATATTTATTTATTTTTATTCCACTATTTCATTAAGCTATTTATATATTCAATGTATGTTCCTTCAGATTGGGTGAAAATTTTCCCTCTGTTTTTTTATGCCTGGGTACTTGTCACCAGCCTACATGGATTTAGAATTCCCCTCAAGTACATGGTAGATTAGGCGATGTAGTACTGTTAGAGTGTATCCCATGTTGGTTCATTAAAATAAAAGGATCATATATTACGTTTAAAATATTAATATGGATTTATTATAAATTTTAATTTTAATTAAAACCTCTATGTATGAGGTTAAAGAACGTTCAACTATGGGGAAATGTGAGGTAAGAAATTTCATCTCAATTTTCACTCTATTGAGTCATTTTTAGTATTATAAACCTATTTATATTTATGCATTACATATAATAACCCTTGAGGTATTTATAATGAATATATATTTTTCATGATGATGAAAGCTTCATTTCTTGTTTAATCTTCCAAGGGGTTAAAATTTTAAAGTTACTGAATAGGTAAAAATGTATTTTACAACCTCATTTTTTTGGGATTACTTTATTTTCATTGATGGAATCTTATAATATATATCTTTTAAACTCCATCTATGTTAATATCCTATGGATATTTAAGGATTTTATAAATTTTATTCTAAATTTTATTCTCATCAGAACATAAATCATGCAATGAAATGATAAAAATAAAATCCTATACTATTTATCTTTTTGATCATGTATATTATTACTCCATTTCTAGATTTTTCAAAATTGTTTTAAAAAATTAATTTTATTACTCAAATTATTTATTAATGATGTTTTAAGTAATAATTTAAATTTTCAATGGTTTTAACGGAATATTTATAATTTTCCCCTAAAATTTTCATTCTTAATATTCATTATAAATATCTAAAAGGAATGTTTTCTTTTTAATATATACGGTATTAACAGACTTTCCTTTGACCATTACCATTTTATTCCCTTTATCTTCTTCTACATGTTTTAAATGGTTTTATAATGAAAAATATTTGATGAAATATTCTTTTAATATTTCACTTCTATTTTCTTTATATAACCAAAGGACTTGATTTTATTAAAAAACCTATATTTTCGATGAATTTATGGTCATATTTTATCTCTTATTAGTTTGGGGGTCATTAATGTATTATTTAAATATTTAATTTTCTTTGATAAGTGGAAATTAAATTTATATTAAATATCTATAATATTTGTATCATGGATATGATTGTTTCTAGAACTGAATACCATTTATACACATGGCATTTTAACTTGAAATATATTAATTGACTGGGTAAATATTGATATTCCATATTCTTTTTTCAATATAAACATTTAGTGGTAAGTCATATTTTTTATGAATTAGATAGGTCATTTAATTTATAAGGAAATAATTAGACATGTAGTGATGGGTGGGTCTTAGAATTATATAGCCCTTCGATGCATCAACAGGTCACATGAGACAAATTAGATGGCCAAAATTATTAAATGGATTTTTGGTGTCTACCAACCCATGGTTTACTCTGTCATAGAATAAGGATTTGATAGTAAAGATATCATGATGTCTAAGATCATGACATCCAATATTATAGATTTCCTTCATTAAAAATTCTATTATTATTAATAATGTGATTACTACATTGATATTATTCATGGATGCATTTAATGCTCAAGTTATTCATTATATTGAAGGTTTCATAATCTATTTACCTTCCCTTTTTTGAGAAAGGTGAGTGCAGATGCTTTTATTGATAAAAAGGAAAGATTACAGGTGACTAAAAGTGGTCATTTTACATTTTTCATGTAATAAATATAGGAGCATGTCAGGAGGAATAGAAGTATTGAAAGTGCATACATCTTCAGTAACAACATTGTTTTCCAGGACATCAGTGAGGCAGTTGGCTTATTGATATGTGTGGGTGATGAGGTAGATAATTGAGGATATTTTTTGAAGATAGTTTACCCACTTAAAAGTTAATTTCCATGAATGATGTATTGTTATTGTCCTAAGGGATTGAACTATGGTTGTTTATTTTCATTAAAACCATATGTTACTACATCCCCTTTGACAAGAAAAATCAAATGCCCTAATGAATCCCATAATTTCATCCTCAATAGTAGTGAATGACCAAAAGGACCATAATAGATCCCAAAAACATCACTGTTGTGGTCCCGTAAAATTATTCCATGTCCTGATGGTCCTAGGTTTCCCCTCGATGTGACATCAGTTATCGAACCATAAAACTATGGAATCCAAAAAACATCCATTGTTCCCTTTAGTTTGGGAAAATTTCTTGCTTGATTTAGATTTTTTAGGACTGTGAGGTCCTTGAATGAGTTAGTGTAGCAGTCATGATGGAGTATGTTCAATTCTTGGAAAACAATAATGATAGTGGCTTCCATTTTTTTATTATTGAACTATGTATTAGAGTGCATATTGTTGTTGTTGCCTTTCCAAAGAGCATGAATTAATTCAGCACAAGAAACCGTGAATAGGATGAAGATATTCTTTGAGAACTAAACATGGAGAATTTTAGATAGTAATTCTGGAATAAAAGATGCTCGAAGGGACAGAGTTTCAAATATTTGGAAGAAATTACTCCATAAATCCGTAGTAGTTTTTTAAGACATGAAAATATAGTCAGCATTCTATCCATGTTGTTGGATAAGTACACACTAAGAGTAGAGGGTGGTACCCACTCATTGCAGGTTTCTATCCACCAGGACATTGTTAACAGATATCCTCCAAATAAGGGTGAATCTTGAAGGGTCAAGCCATTTTTTTGAAGATACCAAACCACTATTGATCCACTTGAAATGTGTATTTATATATGTTCTTGGAGTCAAGTTGAACATTTGGTGAAGTGTGAAGTGGCAAGCCATTTTTTGATTATGACCAATTTATTCATAATGGAATCCATTATACACAACCATTACTAAGAATTTTATCTCACCGTTATTTTTATTCCATTCCCTAGGATATGAAGAATGTGTATTTGAATGATTTTTAAGGATGTCAATAATTTTATTTTGTTAGGTTTTATATTTTATTCCCAATATAAAATGGGTGCCAGCATATATCTGGTTCTATAAGACTAATCCACTAATCGGTCCTTCAAGATTATATCTTTATACCTATTCTAATTTAATAATTAGACAGAAGCTATGGGTTATGGGAATTTTTTTTTATATCTAGAATCAAATGAGGTTTTTTAGAAATCTTTGGAACTATATTTTATATAAACATAACTAAAATGAGAATTATAGTAATCCATTATAGTATTTGAAACCTTTTACTATGGAATGATTTTTATTTTATAGGTCAATATTCATGATGATTTTGTGATAATTTAATGTGTTCTATTTTTTAGTGATGTATCCTAAGGGAAAAAAGAGATTTAACACCCATTGTTAATGTAGTGATTGCTCTATTGAGAAAGCCAATAAAAATGGTGTAGGTATTGAGTATATCATCACCATGTTAAGTCAGTTGGCCCAAGTTATGTCTAATATCCTATCACATATGGATAAACATGATTTTAAATGGAATGACATGCATGTATTAGATTGCTTTATATTATACGAGCCTCCATATTTTAGTGACTAATCCAGTGGTTGCTAAGAAATTGATTAAGTCTCCTGAAAAGATATTTCTAGCCTTGGATTGTGATGAAATTTAATAGTTGATATTGGTTATGAATTGAATTAGAGGCTATGTTGATCAATTTTAGACATTAATCCAAAATACTAGGTAGGAAGATGAAATAGAACATATATAATGTAGATATTTTAAGTTAGAATTATTCAATAAATATTTCCCTCATAAGAAAAAAATTTAAATGAAGATAAAGTTCCTCACCTTAAACCCAAAGGATGAAGAAAGTGTTTTGTAGTATGAAAAAACCTTTACAAAACTCTCCATGGATACTATGGATTACATATTTAATCCAAATAATAATATTGAACATTTTTTGGAAGGCCATAATACAACCCTATAAAGGTAAATGGTTTCTCAGAATTTATAATCATATGATGAAAAGGTATTATGTTCCAAAAAAACTGAGAATTAATTTTTAATATACTATATAATCATGGGAAATCAAGAGAATAATAGTTTGTATGAGGACCAACACAAAGTTAAAGCTTCCTAGAAGAATAACGGAACAAATAAATTTCTATCGTTTGTAAATTTTGTAAAGAAACATCCTATAAAATGATTGAATGGCTTGAGAGTTTGTTACAAATGTGATGATAAAGTTTATATGGATAATTAATGAAAAGGGAATAAAGAATAAAATATTTTATAGTTCTTCAACTATAAAGAAATGGGGAATTATTCATACTAAGTCTCAATAATCAAGGGAACCTACAGCAGAAGAGGTTGAGTGGGGAAAACCAAGCGTATGAAATCACTACAGTTGAGGTTGAATTTCATAATGATGTGGTGGAAGGTACTTTAATCATATCCTAAATTTTAGATAATTATTTATTTTATTATATATTCTCTCACTCTTTCAGTTCTTCCAAATTTTCGAAGAAAATTTGATATTTCTCTATCACATTAAGGAGGAAGATTTCAGTTAAAACTGAATGGAAATATCACTTCAACGAAGATGATTTAGTCAATTCCCATTATGACACATAAATGTTACCAACTTTTGGTCTTTTTTATTACACCTTTGGTTGAGTTTTATATAATACTTTGTAGGTATCTGTTATAAAAATATTATGAAAAAATTATTTCAGAGAGGCGGAAAATATAATTCAAAATGGGGATGTAGAATTCTTTATCTTTGTAGGGGATACTTCCTCATCCAATTCATATCTAGATCTACCTTAAGTGGATATTTTAAATGAGAATATTGGGGTAGAATAGAAAACATAATATGTGGATTAAAGGGTAATCTTCACATTGAGGATGTACCTATTATACTTGAATACATTTATGTATTTCCTAAGGAATTACCCAAACATCCACTAGAACATGTAGTTAGGTTTTAAATTAATTAAATATATGATTTAAGAACTATATTGAAGACTCTCTATTTAAAGGAAAACTTATAATTAGTAGAGTTGAATAATCAATTATATGAGTAGGGTGAAAATGAATTTATATACCCATGTGTTTCACCTTACGGAGCCCGTGATATTTATGATAATAAAAAATATGGATCAATGGGGTTTTGAATTTATTAAATTGAAATAAATTTTATTATTATATAAAACAAGTATCCTCTTCCTCTCATTGATGATTTGTTTGATCAAATTTATGGAGATCAAATTTTTTTCAAATATTGACCTTCATTCTGGGCATCATCAATTGCAAGTAAAGAAGGAAAATATTTCCAAGATACAATTTTATATGAGGTATAGACAATATAATTTTACAATATTTCCATTTATATTGACAAATTTACGCTATTTATTTATGTATCTAATAAAAAATAATTCAAGAATTATCTGGATAACTTTGTTGTGGTATTTATTTGTTTTATCTTAGTGTACTAAAAAATCTATGAGGATCATGAGAATCGCTTGTGGATCATTCTTATGACTCTTATGGAAAATGAGTTATATGGGAAATTTATCAAGTGAAAATTATTTCTTCAGAATGTTTCTTCTTTTAGCCATATTGTCTCCAAGGATATAATCATAGTTGACCTCATAAAGATTAAGTAAATCAATGAATGGAAAACAGAAATGAAGATAGTCTAGGTACATAGATTCATTGGATTTCAAGTTACTATTGGATATCTGTTCAAAAAAAATACTAATTGTATAATCCATTAACAAGGATTATATGTAAAGGAGTTAAGTTCACATGGAAAAAAGAATGTGAAAAATATTTTAGAGAATTAAATAAGATATTGTTGAATGATCAAATTTAGACTCTACCATCATTAAATGATTTATCTTTGATATATATTGATGAATCAAAGAAGGGACTTGGTTTTATCCTCATGTATAAGGATAATGTTATTCCATATGCATCAATTTAGTTAAAGACTCTTGAACTGAACTATCTTACTCATGATTTTTAGATAGAAACTGTAGTTTTTATTTAAAGATATGAAGGCATTATTCTATGGTTAAATATGTGAGATATACAAAACTATAAGATCCTAAAATAACTATTTTCAAAGAAAGAGATCAATATGAGTAAAAGGTGATGTCTTGATCTACTTAATGATTATTATTTCTCAATACCCTACCACCATGTGAAGGAAAGTAATATAGTAGATGCATTTCTCATGAAATATCCTAGAGTCCTAACCAAAATGAGGATTGACATGGATCCTATGTTCATGAATATAGTTAAGATAGATATAAGAATTATTAATAAATGGGAAACTTCACTTATTTTTAAAATTATTTCAAAACCATGTTTATTATAAAAGATAAAAAGATATATCTTGGTGATGAGAATTTTTAGAAGAATGTTAAAGTGTAAATAATGTGAGACTGGAAGACTTCATATATAATGATTGAATTCTAAAATTTGTAAAGGGGATATGTTTTCCATATATTCCTGAGATATAAAGGGAATTATTAAAATAATCTAAATGATTTAATTTCTATATATAACCTGTTAGCACCAACATGTATAAATATTTGATGAAACATTTTAGTTGGTATAATATAAAGTGGGAAATTGATGACTACGTATCAAGTCGTTGGGTTTTTTAATCAGTAAACACTAGGAGAAAACATCCTAGAGGAATCATGCAACCTATACTGATTCATATGTAGAAATGGGAATAATTTTCTCTAGAATTTATTACTAGATTACCAATGAATCCTAAAAAGAATGATACAATATGTATTACTGTTGATCACCTTCCCAAATCCACATATTTCCTCACTATAGGAGAAAGTTTACCACTTGAGATCCTTGAAAGCCTCTTTATTAAAAAAAATTTAAGACTTCATGGTGTACCTATATCAATTGTGTATTATCATGAATCTAATTTACAATGAAATTCTAGAAAATCCATCAAAATGATATGGATGTTGAGCATCATTTGAGCACTTCCTATCACCAAAACATTTATGGGAAGGAAAAAAGGAACTACTCGATATTTATAAGACATGTTGAGGTCATGATCACCTGACTTTAAAAGTATGTGGGAGGAGCATTTACCTTTGATGTAGTTTTCCTATAACAATAGCTATCATTCATGTATTCAAATGACATCATATGAAGCAATATATTGAAAGAGATATCATACTTCAACGTGTTGGGATAAAGATGGAGATAGATATGTTTTGGGCTAGTGACATGTTAATGATACAATGGTGAAGGTAAAGACTATTCAAACTAATATTAAAGTAGTTCAAATCAAGAAAAAGTGTTATGCTAATAACTAATGGAATGATTTGTATCTACATGTGGTAGATCACATTTACATGAAAGTGTCCCCATTTAATAGTGTTATATCCTTTGGTAATAAAGGAAAACTTAGGACCATGTATATCAAATATTATGAAATTTTGTAAATGATTGTATCTATGGATTACCGTTTAGAAATCACCTCAAGCATCTCTATAGTCCATGATGTGCTACAAATCACTTTATTGAGGAAATATATGAAAATACAATTCTTGTGATCTCCTACGAGGAAATATAATTTGAACCTGAATTATCTAATGTAAAAGAGCCAATCCAAATTCTAGATACTAAATAACTGTATTGGGGAATCAGAAAACTCAGTTCATAAAGGTACTTTGGAGAAATCATAAGATAGAAGAAGAATTATGGGAACTTGATGAAATTATGGGGAGGAAAAATCAACATATATTTATTGGGTATCATTATGTAAATTTTTAGGAAGAAGTTTTTTGAAGTTGGGAATAATGTAACACCCAATCTTCAATTGTAGTATGGTTTTCTTTTTAATGAAATAATAGGACAATATAAATAGTTTTATTCAAGAATGTTATTAAAACCTGAATTATAAAATTTTATAAATTTAATTTTCTTGAATTAATTTCATTTTTTGAAATATTCATATCAAAATTAACTTGGCGTTAAATTTTGGTATTTTTCCTGAAATGACATATTATTTAGTGAATAGTGAAAAATACTGAATTTTCAAATGCTAGAAGTTATTTTCATTAAATTTAGAAATTTTAAGTTCTTATTATATTATGGATTTATGAATGAAGTTTCATATTATATATTTCATTTATAATAATATAATTTTAATTAATATTTTTAATGATTTATATAAATTTAATTTTTAGGCTTAAAACTCATTTGTCTAAAAACCTGTGTTTCGTCGCATTTTACACATTTAATTTAAAAGTAGTTTATATTAAACAGATAAAATAAAACATGAAAATTGGATACCTTTTTTTTAATTTTTAGGTAATTTTTTTAAATATCCCATTTTATTTTTTAGACATTAAGAATTGTAATTTTGGTGACATTTATCATGTCAGTGAAGGGTAAATCGAGTAATAAAGGTTAAAAATAACATTATAATGCATTTCAAATCAACCCAAAACTTGGATTTATTTAATTTTATAGAAATAAATAGTATTTATCCATAAAAAATTGAATATATATAATTTTTCTTTCATTTGACCTTGGTCGTGACATTTATATTATTTTAAGTAAAGAAAATTCAAAAATGTCACACCCTTGATTTTAATTTCTTTTATATGTTAAGGATAAGAATAAGTTATGAATGAATATAAAAGGTTATTTTAAAAATAATTTATTTATTTATATCATGGTAATTTACTTATAATTTTTAGTGAAATAATAATTAGCATAAATGTATATGCAACATTGATACAATATTTATTCAATTAATAGATAAAGAAAACAATTTTTTTAAACAACTCTAAAAGTAATATTTATTGGGTAAGATACAGTGATCCATGAATTTTATAGATATATACGACATATTAGATATTTTTTAATGTATATATTCGAATTAGTTATTTTTCTTAATGTCTTTAAAGTCAAATTAAATGAATAGTGTTAAAATGGAATTATTAATATTTTATAAAAATATATTTTATTAAATATTTTAAAAAAAATAAAGAAAAATATTTAAATAGGAAAATTTTGATCTTAAATGGTCAATAATATCATATATTTTCCATTTATATGTAAATAATTACCTTATATGTAAAATTATAACACTTTAAGATTGAATATTTTGTTTCTACGATTAAGGTTACAATTTTTTAATGAAGGTGTTAAACCGAAATATAATGTTTCAAATACCAATTAAACCAATAAAAATTTCTTTGTATAAATTTATTTATATCATTAACTATCTTCTCATTGAAATTATAGACACACAATTCCAATTTCACATAAAAATTAATTTATTGTATTTAAATATTTTTATTAATTCCCTATGTGTCCTTCCATTCACTAGGAAAAGAAACCACCTATAATATCTTATATACACCACCTATAGCTTCTTATGTCAACAAATCCCTAAAAACTATTCTAGACATCCATATACAAGTTTTGGAGGTTCTATTCTTCCAAAAATACCAACCTTAAGTCCCTTAAGAAAAGTTCTAAATGAGCTCTTTTGAAGAAGATGTAATTGTCATTACTAAATCATTCAATTGCATTTATTCATCAACTTCCTCAAAATATGTTGTAACCAAACTAATATAATAACTTCAGTATCATAAATATACAGATATTTTATTAATATTACAACCATTTTTCTTCTCTTTTACATCCCATGAAAAGTGAAAGCATCGCTCTTGTGTATGTACTGCTTACCATCTCCACCTACTGATGTAATTCATTTTTCATCACCACTTTACTTGGATGGTTATAAAAATTAAAATAATGAAAATATATTATATTTAATAAATTTATATTATTATTTTAATTTAATAACATATATATCTTCTTATCTTTCAATCCTTTGTAAAACGATAATGTCGCTTGTGAGTGTGTGTGGTCTACACCTCCACAAAGTTATGTAGTCTATTTTTAATTTATTAATTATATGAAATGTGAAAAAACTTATTTTAATAGATATATATTATTTTTATATAATTATTAAAAATATGGATATAATGTATCAATAATATATGTGTTCTGACCAAAACTCCCAAGATAAAACATGCATTAGAAAATAAAGCAGTTAAGATCCAAAACAATAAAAATGATTAAATATTGTTGGCGAACAGGTGATATGATGTTATAATATGGTCATAGATGCTATTATAAATATTAATATGGTTTTTTAAAAATTAATAAAATTGGTCAAACCATTATATAGTATGTTAGATTATGTTTAACTATGGGCAAACGTGTGGTCATGGATTTCATCTCAATTTCCACACCGTTGAGAAATATTTGATACTATACACCTATTTGTATTTATTTGGTGTATATAATTCCACTTAAAGATATTTAACATGAATATATATTTATTAATTATGATTAAATCTTAATTTCATGTTTACTCATTCAGAGTTTTATAATTTTAATGTTATCAAAGAGGTAGGAATTTATTTTACAATCTCATTTTTTGTTATTGCCCTTATTTTATAAAAAGATATCATATAATATATCATTATTAAAATACATATATTTTCTCATAAAAGGGATATTTATGTATTTAACATATTTTCTTTCCAAATTTTCCATTATTTGGCACATGGATTATCAAAAAAACATTTCAAATAATATCCTATATTATTTATATTTTTGATCGGGTATATCTTCCTTCCATGTCTAGATTTTTAAAATTTATTTTAAAAAATTTATTTTAACTACTCAAATGGATTATTAAGTGAATTTTAAGTTATCCTAGGATTTTTACATAGTATTATAGTTTTATTTTTATTTTTTTCTAAAAGATCCATTTTCAAATTTCATTATAGAAATAAAAAATGAATGTTTTCCTTTTAACATATATGGTGTTGATGGAAATTCCCAATTCCATTACCATTTTATAAAAATTATATTATTATACAATTTTTAAATAGTTTTATAAATTAAACTCTTGAATGAAATATAATTTTAATATTTTAATTCCAATTTCTTTATTTCTCCAATAGATGTGATTTTACTATAAATCCTATATTTGTGATAAATCGATGGTCTCTTCTTATCTTCTATTAATTATGTGGTCATTAGCATTCTCTTAAAATGTTAAAATTCATGTGATAATTATATATTTCATTTATCGTAAATATTTATATTTTTTGTATCATGTATATGATTATTTCTTAAACCATATAACATTTCTATATACAATGTTTTACATTGGATGTTTTTCGATTAATAGTATATATATATATATATTCTATATATTTTATTCCATATAGAAATTTATTGATTTGGAATATAATTTATGAATTAAATAGATCATTAAATTTAGGATAAATGCATTGGATAAATAGTGATGGGTGGGGCCTAGAATTATATATCCCCTTGATGTATATACAGGTATTATAAGACAAATAAGTAGGCCAAAATTATTAAATGGGAATTTGGTGTATGCATACCCATAGTTTACACTATTTTGTCACAAGGCTTTGATGGTAGAGATATCAGGATTTCTGAGATAATGACTTTCATCAATATGATTTTCCATCATTGAGAATTTAGTTATTAATGTCTATGAGACTACTTCATTGATATTATCCATGGATTCATTTATTACTCAATTTATTGATTTATTGGGAAGTGTTTCCAGTTATTTACCATTCCATATTGATTATTCCTTATTTTCTCATAATGACATCCATTGTACTCAACCCTTATTGATAATTTTATCTAACCATTAATTTTTTTCATTCCCTCGGATATGAAGAATACATATTCGAATTAGTTTCAAGGATGTGGAACATTTTCTTCTGTTTTTTTTTATTTTATTCCCAATGTAAAATTTGTATCAATTATGTATCTTGTTCTCCAAGACTACTAAACTAATTGGTCATGTATGACTACATCCATTGTACGTATTCCAATGTAATAAGTGGACACTGGATCTGGGTTACTAGGTTTCGGGTTGTTACACATGGTGTTTAACATTCACCTTATGGAATAATAAACCTTTATACCTGAACTATGAAATGGAATGATACAACCCATACCAAGAAA
Organism: Viscum album; assembly: GCA_963277665.1. Taxonomy (NCBI): domain Eukaryota; kingdom Viridiplantae; phylum Streptophyta; class Magnoliopsida; order Santalales; family Viscaceae; genus Viscum; species Viscum album. The sequence goes on from OY728131.1 coordinate 920,937,716, forward strand.
ATTGACCTCTTAGAGCATGGTACATCTTTGTCCTACTCAGAATCTCCATGAAGTGTGAGATTTATAACTCATATAAAACCAAATCATACATGAAAATAATTAACGAAAATCCTCTCATGGATCAACAACTGATGATTATCATCTTTAGACCAACCTTTGGAGGCATCACCATGGTCAACATGATCTTACCAGCCCGCTACCTCATAATCCCATAGCTAAAACTCCTCCACCAACTACAACAATGATGACTGCATCATCTAAAAAAGGTATCCTCTAACACCATCCTCTCCCATATTGAGATTCATCATAGAAATCTCTTTCATCAATCTCTTGGAATCTCCATAATCATATACATCATCACAATATATCTTCATTACCATTTAATTATCTATAAAATTACGATTTATCTACGTATAAGAAATCATGATTTCATAATCCTATAATAATGTTATCCACCATTACTATCACAAATTCAGTTCATGATGGGAGAAGACATACATCATGATCTTGTGATCCATGAAAACTACAAAACACTTGTTGATGAGGTAGTGTTGTCACAAATTCCACCAACTTGAGATCATGGATGGCATAGATTCATTAATGGGGGTGTAAGATATGAGACCCATAAGAAACAACTGATCATTATTTCATCAAAACACTATCCAATCTATGATAGGAAGCATCATTGAAAACCCAAAAATGAACTCCCACTTCTAGAAAATGATATACTTGAGTCTTGATTAACTTCTATTTCATATTTTGGATTTTTCCTAACACTGGGAAATCCATGAGAATTATTGATCCATTCTAGTCAAGGCTATTTGAGGAGTCATTGAATTAGATAATTCAGCTATAAACCTCCTATAATAGCCATCAAGGCCATTGAAACTATGCACCTATACAGAATTATTTGGGGATTCACAAGAAATACTACCCCAATATTTAAAGGATCCACAACTAATCCATTATGGGACACGACATTCAAAAATATGTGAACTTCACAATCCTAGAACTGACACATCAGTAGATTCAGTAAAATAAGCTTTCCAATAATAAATCCTGAACCCATCCATAGATGCTCTCGGTGATCTTACTCGTAAGTAGAGTACATAAAGATTTTATTAATTAAAACCACCACAAATCAATCCAAGAACTCGTAGAACACTAATTTCATCAACCCCATGAACACTGCTAGAGAATTATTCATACATAAATGAATCACAAGAAACTCATAATGTCCATAATGATATCATAAAGTATGTTTCAATATATTCACATCCTTAACCCACATCTAATTACATACATATCATAGATCGATCTTTGACAACCAGTTGTCATCTTTTAATTGATGAAATAAAACATCAATCCATAAAAAGGACAACAATTCTGCACTGTCACCTGATTCAATTTATGATAATATATATATTTATTTATCCTTTCATTGGCCTTAATTGTGAATAGAAAATGTCCACACCTTGGTAACACACTTGTATTAACAAAAAATCATGACAGAATTTCATCAATTTATACCCACAACTCCTGCAACTCATCTGGAGTCATCCTATGTAGAGACGTAGAGATTTGATAAGTTCATGAGTGTAGATATATCCCTAAATCAATCTTCCATTGAGTGGAAAACACCATAACCACCATAGTAAATACATCAGGGTACTCTTTTACAACCCTGGGAAATAACATTGGTTGAACCTCCAAAAAACTGAGCATCAAAATGTATATCAAGGAAGGCATGGGAGGAATACGACTCTGATATACCAGAGGGCATTTCTCAACAATAGACATGGATAACTCTCCATCAATATCATATAACATAATTTTGGTCCTAAATCAATCCTTGATTTCAGGGAAAAAATGAGGAAAATCACGATCAAGGAAAATTTCATATGGATATATCCACAAACATAAGAGGCCTTCCCAAGAGTGTTGTTACCCCATCACTAGTGAAAAATATATACATACTTCACATAGATAAGCTCAAAATCTAAATAGTTCAGTTAATATCAAGGGTATTGGGAGACTCTCCAAATAAATTCTCAAATAATGAACAAGGAAAGGTAATATGAAGGAGTGAATAGCCACTTATTCAATCAGTTCATGAACTCAAGTAGAAAACAAATAAATAGTTCCTCAAAAAATATTTGGATCTCCTGCCACTAAAAAATACAAGGAATGTATCTAAACAAGACCTACTCCATGGCCTCTCTAGCTCTGATGATTACCACCAAAATTGATTCACTCTACTCACTAAGGATAAAGAGCATCATGGGGTTGTTATATGTCTTCCCCATCGCCCCTCTATTAATCCAAACCTAGAGTTCTCTACTAATGCTACCTAAATTTAAATTACCAAAATAGTGGAACCTAAAGTGGAATACCTGCCACACACCACCAATATGAAATGGTCATACACATGTTTCACTAATGATAATTTCCTCCATAATAAAAACAAGTGTCCTATCCCTTGGTAGGGGCCTAATATCTACCATTCCCAGATAATGGAGGTGACGATGGTTGAAACCAACACCTAACTATCTATAATAACTTATACCCTATGAAATGGGAACCCCAAAATAAATCTCTACAATGTGAAGAATCCTAAAGACTACCCTCTTATGATAATCAATTCCTAGATAGCATCCTCTCAATGACTTCTTATCTCACCAACACCTCGATATATATTTGCATCATAAATAGGGAAACCTGGAACTAGATCTTTAGATGCATAGCCGCCTTGAAATGCATCATCGTAGCCTCCTTATCTAGAAATAGGTATATAAAATATTAGATATGGGTTCTAAAATGGATATGTATCTTCGACACACAAGAACTAAACAATTGAAGGGTAATTAGCTTCAGGCGAGTAGTTGGATTCACAATAAAAGAAAGAAAATGATCGTAGAACTGATCTCATAACATCCACCATGAGATAGCTAACTCCATATAATTCTAAAGTAATAATAACCACCATTACATGATACTCTATGTAGCATCATCACCCCTAATGAAACCCAACACTCCATTCAATCATGGATTGAACTGAAGTCTATCTCCGTATATTCCAACTAGTCTTATGAAACTGATTCCAAAATAGATAAATTATACTTATATTAAATATAGAACTGAAAATATCATATTTTCCTCATTTATGTGTATTTTTCATTTCCTTGACTCTATACTGATCTACCAAAAAATCCTACTGTACATCTTCGACATGAACCTGATATGGACATCAACCTGGCCCTACACTTAAAAAATAAAATATAATTGGAGACTTCTAAACCTATAATATTTAATATTTAATATTAATTAAATAATTAAGGATCAATGTAATCCAAAGTTCTACCCATTTAAAATACAGACAGAAAGATGAATGATGAATGATAATTTCCAATGTCTCTACCATATCACTTAGTATTGTTAGTAAACATAAAGTCATTCTCATTGAATCATAGTGGGATTGAATGCCTATTTCATAGTTAGTCTCCCTTGTTTACCTACTTATTTAGTTTAGATGATAGTTTTCCCATTCCAACCCAGGTAGTCCTCACCAGTGCCTACCTCCAAACACCATTCTATCCCTCAACCACCATTTTATAACACTATTTCATGACCCCTCCCTCCAAAGGTACCCCTCCAAAGTCATTATATAAATTACATAATGATTCCAAAATCCTATATATAATAAGCCATGGTTTGGTGAAAATCCCCAAGGGTATATAAACCACATAGACGGGAGGCATTTACATCTAAGAATAACAAGAGGTAAAATGGATAAGATAAAACAATTATAGATCTCCTTTTCAGGAAAAAATAAAATATCACAAATTCATGCATGTAATTTCATACACACTGAAATAATTGTAAAAGAATCCAAAGGTACCAAAAGTAAATCCTCAGTAGTGACCTTGTATCCCAAACAACTCATAAAAAACATCATGATCTAATAAAGACCATCACAATAACCAAAATAATCTTATGATCATAAAACTAGTTTATATATACATATGGTGAGTACAATAGGTATAGTTAGTTGGATTCTCCATAGATTCTCCCATAAAAGAGATAATGAAATCATACTAATTCTAGGTAAACAATAAGTGAGACGAACCTTTCACCTAAGCAGGAATACTAAGTTCCCATTATCGCAAAGGATATCTCACCAAGTATCCCATACAACAATAATGTAATATGAAACATATTTTAATAGGTTACCCTGCTACCAATTCCCTATCGGTTTACCTGTCATCTCGAATGCCACACATTTAGATCAATCTCTCTCTAAAAGTAACCCTATTTAATGAAATGTGGGATACTGTAACATATCATCCACAATGTGTATCACATCATATCATACGCCCATCCACATATTCAAATAGAAACTAAGTAAATTTGGGAGATGCCATAACTGGTATGTTGAGTATTATACCTCAATCCATCACATCCTTACACAACATACTTCTAATAATACATAAGATACAATATCTATAAATATGTGTGTGTAAAATAACCATGGTATATTGTATCCATATAAACAAATATATGAGATAGGTAACCATCATGAATACTAGAACATAGAACTAACATGAGAAGTATGTAAGGAAAGAGGGAGTAGTCAGTTATTGGTTCCTCGCCACATAGGATGTTGGGGAAAACACTCTCTTAGATTCCACTGGGATATGGTCACCCTACCAACATGGTTTGGGTAACATATGGTATCACATAATGTATAGGATATAAATATCACAACAATACTATGGGAATCAACTTATCCTTATCCTCAACTATAGCTATCATCACTCAGAAAACTCACTACTACTTCTGCTAAGGGCTAGATATCCTATAAGCACATAAACATTTGAGAAGATTAAAAATAAATTTATTATTTAAATATTTTTATTGTCACATTAATTAATTAATTATCCATTAATTAATGTTAAACCATTTCCACTTTTAATTAATTATCAACCAAATTTTCATACTCTGTTGGAATAAACTAACTGATTCTATGTTTTCTCAAGAATTATCATTATCCAGCATTACATGCATGTAATAACCACATGGGATAAAAAAATTGATTATCCATTATCATTCAATAATTTTAGGTACTCTATGACTTATCCTAAGTTACCATTAAAGATTTTCATAATCGAATACGAACCAGATAGGTTAAGTAATGGGAAAAGGAATGAAAAACTACCTACCTAGTCATCCTTCTTTTTTAAGCATGAAAAAATAAGTATCCAAACATTCAATACAACAATGGGAAATAGCATCTTCAACCCATTCCATTGGTCCTGATTGCATACCAAACACCACCATGATTATAACCATGAATATATCCATGTATAACCTCGTATATCTCAACATGTTAGGAATTAACTGATATCATAAACCTATGCCCCCCATCCCATGTCACACCAACCATCTACTATCCCAGGATCACATCATGTTTCATTGATAGTATAGCATCTAGATTAATCACATAAGGCAGTATGAAAACAAAAAACAATATAAATATTATCTAGGCCCTAAAAACCATGTTGTAAATCCTTTATAAGCAAATAGACTCACTCAGACACAAAAATTTATCCTTATCAAACTACATATTCATTTTCGTCTTGTATTAACTAATTAATTTATTTCATAATACGACCATAGTCAACCTAATGTATCACCAATATACATCTAAAAGATTATACAACATTATTTAAATCATTACATTATTTTCCATAGAACATAAATGAATAAAAATTTTATTTAAACAAGAATCATGCATCTGTTTTCTTTTTATAATATTATAAAAAATCATTTCATTAAACATGCCTCTTTGTTATTTTTAATCAACATGAATTACTACATTCTTTTTTCTATAGCTAGTAAAAAATTAAAAATTCAATTTTTAATATAATCTCATCATAACTACATAATAAACCAAATCACAAAAACAAATTTTAACCCAAATCTTAATCATAGATATCACGTTAACTATAAAATCAAAGGCACATTATTATTATAGTGGAAACAGATGTGATCACTACAACTAAAACCCAAATATTTCATTAATAAATTATCATCATATTTAATGTTAATTACACCATTATAAAAAGAGATAAATTATGATAAATTTATTATTTCACATAATATAGGAGAAGAAATTAATCCATTACCTCTAGGATTTCAATGTTCCTAAAATGAGAAGAGAACAATAACCTAGATTTGTGATCACATATCCTATATGGAATCTATAGACCTCCAATAACATTGTGTCACAAACATGATAAAAAATATCAAAATAAATCCATAGGAATAAAGGATATCAACTACCATATCCTAGAATGATAATACTAGAGGAATAAAAGGAAAATGGCAAAGAACCACAATATAAAGAGAGAAAACTCATCTCAGATCTCCATGGATAGAAAACCAGAAGCGATTGATTCACCCCTTTTGGAAGGGATTTGAAACACCTTAAAGAAGCACATATAGACTATTTTTTAAGTTATAAGAGTCACAGTGATAGATAGGTTTTCATATTAGGAAACTAATGAACAAAATAAGATGATAATGACGAACATGGACAGAGTGATTTATGACATTTGGGAAAAATACCAACATCCACGAAGAGGCAGAATCACTTCACTAAAATTTGGACCATAATTATAGGGAGATAGTAAGAGTTTCACACATGTATCCCATGCTAACATTATCTAATAAATAAGGATATGATGCACTTTTCCACCAACCGCATAGTAATTCCAATGTGATACAGTGTCTTAGCCACCCAATTCTGCATTGCTACAGTACAATAGCCACCCAAATCCAAGATACTATAGTGTTAGTGGAAATAAATGTATGAGGCTAATATAACACTGTCACAAAATCCCAAGATACAATAGTTCCCTTTCAGTGTCCTCTGGTTATTTTTTCTATAGTGTTATGGTTAAGCCGATGTTACTACATTGCCATGTTGGTGTCGCCAATCAATATTGTTATAGTGAGTCATATCCACTATCATTCAACCCAACTTCATTCAAAAAAAAATCAGGCAATGCCATTCCAAGGTGGGCACATAGGGTTGGTAAATAGTTAGAGTGTTTAAATAAAAAAACAAGGGTATGATTGAATTTATAGGCACACTTCATGATATACTTTCATAGTGTGAATGGTTCATTCATTTCACAAACAGCCCAAGTTTTAAGACTATCCAAAAAATGAAATGCCATGTTCCAATAAACCTGATTTGATTCACCTCATGGACATCATTTTCACATTATTATTTTTAAAGGACAAATTTATCAAATCCAATACTTATCCATTTACATCATGAACTCATGGTTCATATCCGGAATCATACCCTAGTAAATTATCTTTCTCAAGTCACAAACTAACAATTCAGCCACAAACTTCTCTCTCATAACATAAGCTAATATTATCAATTTTAGTTTATCATTCTATTATATTATAGGGAAAAAAATATATAGAAAAAACTCTCATATTATACCAATAACCTAAACCCTTGGAAACATACAAAGTAATCGTCTAGAAGAATTTGGGACCTTACATTCCATCACTTGGTTATTTAAAATTATTAATTTGATTCCAAAAATTCAAAAATAATAATCAAAAAATGAAACTATTTGATATAAAATAGGGTATTTTAATCATGAAAACCCCATTAGAGAGAGAGAGATAAAAAAATTATCTATATATTTTATTGAGTTAAGGATCAGCATGATTAATTGTGGTTAAGGTTGGATGCCTAAATTTGGTTATTCATTAAGGGTTTCATGTAAATTGGGATTAAAGGATTGGGTAAATGATGGAGTATAGTATGTGTAATAACATTATATATTCTATTATTTGGTGATTCTAATACAATTCCCTTCTTCTGTATAAGGTCCTAAGATACCATTGATATAATGTTTTCTTATGTGATCACTAATCATGGATGAGGATGATAGAGCCCAATTTATGCCATTATTCAATATTCCATTGAGAAATATTCCCCCATAATTGAATTTATTTGGATTTTATTCTTATTCTTACAATATGGATCCACTCAATAGACTTTAATGCCTGAAAAAAATACTGAATATCTAATGTAATTCAATTTTGTTATTATTTGAGTTGGTGTTTTCTCACCATAATATGTATTGATCTAACAAGACTCTAGAAAGAGGAGGAATAAAGGAGAATAAAAAATTATTCTACCACACATAATACTAGAACATAATTAAATTAATATAGTTTGGGATATAGCCTATATTTATGGAGAAACAATATCATACATTAAAGAGATAGGAAAGATAAACTATTAATTTTCAAGTAGTCTCACTAATATCGACTTTAATAGAAATATAATCACAAAATAATACATATAGGGACCATATATTTGTATATAAATCTTATAACCTCTAAATAATTGTTGTTAAACACATATACTAGATGTTTATATAATATTGATTCATCGTTGGTTATTGATAATTATAGTTGCACTGAATTACTTTTTGATGTTATAGAAACCAAAGCTCCACCACCTAATTGTATCCATTCACTAATCAAATCTTCATCCATCATCCAGAAACACTATATAATTGATTTTATAATAGTAAACATCTAAACATTTATGATTTCTCCATCAACACTAAAGTTGATCTCACATATTATCCACTAAATATTGCTCTTGGACGAAAAACTATCTTTACACCACAAATATATCATATTTGAAGACTTATCCAAATCCTTTCATTCAAGAACCACCTAAAACAGATCTTTTATTATTTTTATATATTATTATTTATATTTTTATCACTTTCTATAATCCATGTCCCACTAATCTATAGCACTGCCCCAAGAATTCCCATATTATAACCTTATCGGCATGTTTAACATATTTTCACTCAAAATAATATATTATAGTTCCATCAATATATATTGTAGAAGACATAGAATGAATTGATAATTCAGATAAATGTGATTCATCCTTATACTGAATACCAAATTCTTAGTAAGATTTATTTTAACCTAACTATCATAGAATAAAATATTTTCCTCATATTTAATTCTAATTTCCGATAAAAGTCTTATCATTAATATCGTTACTTTACTAGAATCCTTTACTTATAAATTCTCTATTTCTATGATAAACTGTACCACTATTTTTTTTACCTAGGATTTTTATTTGACTACAATTCAAATATATGTGAAAACATAGTCTAAAAATCTCCATTGGTTATTAATATCTCCTCCAAAGTTTATATCCACATATTCCTATAATTACTATTATATTTTAAAATAAGAATATTGTACCATAATTCATTTGAGAAACTAGAGTAACCACTTTATATCATAATAATTTTCTATTACAATATTAAATATGTATTTATTAGAAAATACTATAACATGACCAATGTCATAAATTGTTCAAATCGATCCATATATAAAAAATCAAATTATTTATGTATACAGAACTCTTTTCTATGAACTTAACCAAATCATCTCTTCTAGAAGACTTTTATTTGGACATGTTTAAGTGACTAGATAATGGGGTTGAAATAGTTTTTAATTTTAGAGTTTTTAATTTTTCTAAAATCATTCTGATATAGTTAGATCAAGAAAACCTCAAAGTTATTAACTTCTAGTGTCTACCAATATAAAATCCCAAAATCATAGTTACTACTCCAATAAATTTTGTCTAATACATTTCAACTAGAATATACATAAACCCTATTATATAATTAATCTATGAACCTACCAATGGTATATTATCCACATGCATGAGAAGTATGATGAAATCACTCTCACAAAACACCTTGACATAATATAAATGATCAAAATAATTCTAGATGAAATATTAATGTTTCATGAAATCATATAACCTCTTGTTACACTATATGGGTGCATGTTTCAACCCATAAAAACTCTATTTTATCCTATAAACCAATCCTCCTTTTTGGTTTCATTGAATCATGATTATTAATCCGTGTATATTTCCTCCTCTAAATAACCATGAAATAATTTCTTCTTTACATATAATTAATCAAAATATAGACCATTAGATTTAACTAAAATAAATATTTTACATATAAATATATACCTCACCAGAAAAGATAATATTTCAATTAATTTTTTTTATTAAAATCCTTTCACAAATTAAACCACCTTATATTGTTTCCTAGTATCCACTTTTTCCTTTCACGGGTAGACCCACCGGTTTTGAAGTAATAACTTCCCTAGAACAGTAATTGTTATCTTCCATGGTATATTAAAATTAAAGGAATTTATTTCTTCCCACATTATCAATTGTCACTATTTCCTGTCACTTATAATTTTTTCCACTTCCTCACTTTTGGGTTCTCAACTATTTTTCACAAAAAAAAATAATGTGATTAATTAATATCACACCACAGTTCATTTATCCATTGTATGCCTCCTTAACTAATCCTATAAATCAATTGATCCTATAAAATGTGGCCATATTTTTCATTTTTTGGTACCTATAAAAAATAATTTTTCCCTAAACTAACTATTATATTTTTGCATTCATTTAGTTTCACCAAGGAACAATCCATTGATTCACTGTTCATAATAAAATATTTCACCAAAATTGATCTTTATAAAATATAACTTCTTTAATGATCATATTCTAACTTCTAATAAACATATATTGACATTATCCACAATAAAAAATCTGAAATCTCAATTGGCATACCCCCCACAAAGAAACATTTCCATGGATTAACTTAAATCTTGTCCCCTTTACTAAAATTAATATGGATATATGTGGTACTTCCAATGAATTTCAAGTGTGATCCATCTATCTGTATACCAGTTCAAAATTACTCAGTAAAAATCATCCTTTCTAGAATTGATGAACTAAATTTGGTTGAATATTATATGAAATTCATTATCTATTCCCAAAACGCTTTTTAAAACCCATAATGTAGTTGTATGATTCATTCCCTCTTATTTAGTATCTTATTCATTTATTCTACCACACCATTTTATCATGATGTATCAGGTATTGTATTCTTGAACCTAATTCCCGACTTCTTATAGAATTTAATTAATTTTTTTTGTTTTTCTCACCACTATTATCATACCTTAAATATTTTATCATTAAATTAGTCTCATTTTTCACTGTGTCTCTCAATATAATGAACATTTTGAATACTTTTAATTTGTGTTTTAGAGATGAAATGGATACTTTAAGTGTATTATCATCAATAAAGGTATCATAGTACAATTAAACACCATTAGAACTTATTTTGATGGTCCCCAAACATTAGTATTTACAAACTCCATCTTCCAAGACTGAGATTTTTATCCTTACATGGTAAACAAGACTCTTTTATTATTTTTTAAATGCCCACTATTAATATAATCTATAATCTATGTAATTGATTTTTAATATTTCTTTAGCATAAAAGACTCTCATATCCTTATCACTCATGTGACTATGATGGTAAGTCCACAACTAGGAATATCTATAAATAATGAATATTGTTATCTTAGTTAACATCCCCATAAAATAAAATGTATCATCTTTAACACCTTTTTCTATTACAATGGAACCTCATATGTGTTTCTAAATGATATTTATAAATGTTATATAGAACGCCACATTATTCAGTTGAATTTCAAAATTAATTTCATTCTCAATCCTAATTTGTGTCAAACCCCTTATAATCTCTTCATGTATCTCTTTATTATTTAATAATTTACACCGCATTTAACAATAATCTTGAGAGCTTTACCACTAACATGATATACCTTACTAACCCCTACGAATAAATAATTTTCTATGTATCATATATCATGTTTTAAGCGAAAGAGTTCATTAGTGGTAATTATTTATGAATCTAATGGACTGTTAACTCTCAATAAAAAACTACTGTAATATTTTTCAACTAGGGTATTTTTTTGATCCATTAAAATTTACATTATGGTACCTGAAATATTTCTCTAGGTGACTTTTCTTCCCAAAATTCTAATATTCAAGTATTCATCCTACTAATTTAACATGAATAATTTCTCTCAATCTAATCCCCTATTTATTTTGTGTCTATTTATCCATCATCTGTCCTCAACAATATTTGATTCCTTATTAGGATTATTAACTTCATTTTATCTAATATCTTATTTTAAAACTAGATCATGAATATCATAAGACAGTAAGTTAGTCTTAATTCTAAAGAAACTCACTATGGTAGCAATAACATTCGATGAATCTGGTAATGAATAAAACATGATCAATTTCCATATTCCACTCCTAAACATTATTTTCATAGACAATAACTAAATCATAATAATTTTTTAAGTCATACACATGGACATATATTTACCTCTCTCCAATTATCATTAGACTAAAGTATATTTTCATCAGTAACACATTTTTTATTATTATATCATTCTCATATATGTTTGAAAGTGTATAAATTAACATATAATCTATCTATATTGGTTGGATATTTAAATAAACATTTCATACTAATATCATATAAACAACTCTAAGTACCTTTTTGTCAATATTCTCTCATTCATATTTTTATATTATTTATGGATTTACCTAAAATAATGTTATATTTATAATCTTTGATTCAACTAACATTATACCTAAAATTATAAAAAAAAAATCATATAAAACCTATCAACCCTTTTCTTACCATCTTACAATGCCATATCCATTGAACTATACATTTCATGTTAAAGTAAACAAATTTATGGATACATCACCTCCTCCAAGATCGGAAATAAATCTCTAAACCAATTGTAAACCCTGATACTAGTTATTGTATATGATACAATTTTTTCAACCACACACATATCTACCAATTAAACCTAAAAATATGAAAAATATACCATATTTTTTAAGGTTAGAGATGGTAGATTATTTGATTGATAATATTAACACCAAACTATGTGTTATTCAGAAAAAACTCTTGTAAGAAACAAATGAATTAAAGGACAAATAAATATTCAACCACACACTATATTAAAACACAAGGAATTTATCATTTTTTAAGGTATGCTTTACATTCCTGAAGAAAAACATCAATCCACTAAAAAAGAGGTGATAAAAACTCTTAAGTTATAAGATATCTCAAGATTAACTACCCAAAGAGAAATATAATATTGAAATCATCCTTTCAAGGACTAACTATTTATTAAAGTGCCTTGTAACATTCATGGTAATAATATTATAAGAATATTTCTTCATCTTTAGTCATTATTTCATATAGTTTCACTATCTTACTTTTTTTTATAAATGAAATCATAACTTCAATACCCAACATTACTCAATCCTTGATTGGATACTCATATACCAACCAAAAATTCTCTAAAATTGATTTATTAGTTTTAAATATTTAAATATCAATTACAATTACCTCAGAACTCCTACTTATCCCATTGATTCTCCATTTTAATAGTGCTCCAGATTGAGAAACTACATTTACACCTCAATATTTATCACATTTTCCTAATTTTAGGTATTTTTTATTAATCAATAAAATCATCTTACTTTTCTATTTTCAATAATTAAATATCATTTTTATATTTTATTGAAATTTCCTAACCTGGTTTTCTTGACATGGATTTTTTTAAGTGAAGTTAGGAATAGATTGAAATTTCCAGAAAATTAAACTACATGGTAGACCATCTGGTTTATTCTAAAGTGACCATGAAATTTAGAGTTTATAAATTATATGATTGAATTTTTAGAATATTCAAATAAACTATGAATTTATAATTTGAACTAGAGGGTTAACTATGTAGTTAAATTAAGGTTTTCAGGATCCTCTCTATGGATTCGATCAAGAGTTGAAATTTAAAACTATAAAATCAACCATGTATAATTATTAATGAAATTTCAATGCCTATAAAGTGATCTCAAAGACTAAAAATTCAACGTAAGTGATCATAAGTGATTATAAATGTGATTTGAATTTTTACTATGTGATAATGAATGATTGTTTAAGGATATATAGGTAAGAAATAAGATTTTCATATACTGTGTTAGTGATGGTTTACCACAAAAATAAATATTAAAGATACCATAAAGATAAGGGATAAAATATGTAGTGATGTTCCATTAATGTTTCACGTAAATCAATCAGTAAAAGTTACATCGATATATTTTTTCTCCTGACAATCTATACAAGTGAGGATACAAAAGTTTTTATTTATTATGATATCAACATATAATCACCCAACCATGGTGTTGTATTTTTAATAAACAATGTAATTAAAGGATATCTTTTTATGTGATCTTGGTATTAATGATGAAAATACCAGTCACACATAGGGACATCATCATTTGGAAATAGAAGACCGCCATTTGTTCGTTTATAACTCAAAGATATTGCTTTTTATGACTTTTCCACTAGCCTAAAAATGAGAATATTATAATTTACAGTATAATAGAATATTTTAGATGAATTTTTTCATGTATTTAAATAAAATTTAATTGAATGATCCAATATTGTTATTCATGTAAGAATTATTACATGCATGTTGTAAAAAGTTTCAAAACAGGGAAGTTGAGTAAGGAAAAATAATATTATTATAACATGCAGTATATAATAGTATTTGATAATCTTGAATTTAATGAATTTAGAGAGGGTAATTAACACATTTAGAAGTTTTAATATTCTTGTTTTTTCCTTATTTTAATGGAAAAAAATTATACTACTTCCCCCTTAATCAAAAGTGTGCGGGTAATATATGAAAATAAAATAATGATATAAATATTTTTTTCAAATTAATAAAAATTAATTAAATTATAAGCGTGGGTTGCACATCATAATTACTGAATGATGAAAAATCGGGATATATGTTCACATGTAACTTATACATTATTATTGTTTCCTCTTAATATTTATTAGAAAATATATTTTTTGTTGGTTTTTATGGTTGTATAATTGTTTCAATGCTTGGAGTTTGATTAATACTGTAAATCCAAGATAATGAAATTATTTAATTATAGATGTGTGATTAAAATTATTATTTTTCTTCTTTAATATTATGAAATATTGAAATATTATGAGAATAATATTTATAGATGATGTTATCTATTTATTTCTACTTATATTAGGTTCCTTTTTAATAAAATAATATAATTAACGAATTGTCTAATTAATGATGGTAATGAAATAGGTTTAATATAAAAGATAATTAATTGGGGATAAGTGAACCCATTATTCTTTATGGGAGGTTTGAATGCCTCAATTTTATGGCCATAGTTACCTCAATTTTTTTATTATAACATTTTGTTTCCTTGTTTGTATTATCAACGATGATTGAGCCTTGTTGTGATTTGATGTGATCTTGGTATGGCCAAATTATTGGTGATCAATGGGATAAATTTCATAAGAATTTGTTGATTTTTGATACCAATTATGGTGGGATGGATTGAATTATAAAAATGGTGTTAGGGTGACGTAGGGGTTACCAGGATGAGTTAATAGTTTTGTTTTCTTATCAATTTATTCTTGGGGTGCTAATGATGTCTATATTATTATATGTATGTTTTATATGGTTCTCAACAACCTGATATATTTGGTTTATTCATTGAAAGTGAATATTTTTTGCTTTATCTTAGGATGATTCCTAATGTTCCTAGGAATTATGAGATGTTAAATGAATTATTAATTGAATGGGGAGGGTTGTTGATGTTTATAGATGATGATGGCATACTAAAATGGTGATATATGAAAGAAACTTGGCTTGGAGTGTAATGGAAGTAAATGATTAGTAATTTCTATATGACTAAATATATATTTCAATGATAATATTTAATTATTGTGGGATTTTACATTTAGTGGTTTAGTCTTAGATCTGGAGTTCATGAGGTCATGTAGGACGGTGGTTATAGTTTGAGTCCATGGAAGGTAATTTCTCCTAGTATGGTTGTGTGTAACCTATATCATTATGTTATTTTATTTATTATTATTCACTATTTGAGTTTTTTGGGATTATTTAAACCCATATTTCCCTTGTTTATTGGGTGTTTCATAACACTTAGTTTATCAAGATAATAAAAGGATGACTATTCCCCCAACCATGCTCTCTCCTCAAGTAAAATTGTGTATATTGACCTATGTAAGAACCTAGACTTTTCTAGAGATTTATCAAGCCTCTTTACATGTACTCTTTTTCATTTTTTGAGTATTTTTTTGGGTTGTATATTTGGTGTTTGGGGGGATTTGGAGAATTTGGAAAGAACATGGGAAGTGAAAGCAGTGCATATGGTTTTCCTAAACCATATTCTATGCCACAGCTAACTGTGTCACCTTTGGCAGAGAGAAATTTTATAGATGATGGATGATTTTTGAAATAATGTGCCCTATTAGGACGAATAATTCACCCCTCCCCCCTAGAAGATGCATGAAGCTTAGGTATATTGTTTGGAAAAAATGTTCCCCTTCCTAGAAAATCATGCACGTGGTTTTAATTAACCTGAATATTGTTTTCAAAATTTCTTGAACACCCATTTTATATCCATAAACCCCTAACTCAACTATAATCAATACCTATCATTTTTTGGAGACTCTCCAAGGAATTATTAGGTATTAAAAAATCCATTATTTATTATTCAAATCCCATTTCGAAGATTTGTACCACTCCATGTAAGAGAATATCTACATGATTAGTTTCCTCTCCCTCTCCCTCTCTCTCATGTACATCTCTCATACCTTGAAAGAATGTTTTCCTATGTTTTTTAGTGGCCTAGATCTATTTGTTTAAGGTTTAATCCATTTGATATTAGATCTAGTTTTTGGATCTAGATCACATTCATCATTTGGAAATTGAATGTTTCTCTTAAATTGAGGATTTCTTTTGGAATGAATTTATCATCAATTTTGAGGTAGGTGGTCAAAATTAAATTCATGTATTCTTGAATTCTAATTGAATGAATTCATTTTTAGATTTAAATTGATTTTTGTAAATCATATCATTAATTGAACAAATTAATTGATTAATTCGTTTATCAAACCATGGAGACTGGATTAATTAATAGTAGAATTAATTACTGTGATTTTGTGGTCGTGGAATTGATTGATTAACAGGGTTTTAGAATTTTCCAATAAAATGGATTATGTATTGTTCAATTAATATTGATTAATTAATTGGTTAATTAATTAATGGATTGTTTTGAATGATTAAATTAATGGGATATTGGTATTATTCAACTTAATCAATTCATTTTATATTTAATTAATGGATATTAGGATATTATTTCATGTGATTAAAGTTTGGAATCAATAATTTTATGATAAATTTTTATGGTACAATGATGTGAAATATTAGTAAAAACTATTAAGGTTGATTAATATTGTATGATGTGATATATGTGAATTGTGAGATTTATTGGTAAATGTGTGTATGACATGGCATGCTGCATCAAAAGACCATAGTGATAAATTGATAAATGTGTGTGGGACATGGGATCCTTCATCAAAATCTCATTGTGATAAATTCATTTGGTACATAGATTACTACATCAAAATCCAACTTAGGTGCTTTTTTGATCATGAGTGTGGGACATGGAATGATACATAAAAATCCCATAGGGTCCTAGGCCTAGAAATCTAGGCCCAAAATGTTGGCATTTGACTATGGTTACAATTGGTCGTAATAAGAAATAAATTGAATTGATAAATTATAACCATGGTATTGTAACATGTGATATCACATGGGGATAGTTTATACTCTAGATTGGGTCAAAGTAGGTATTGACAGTTTTTCTATCCATGAGAACCCGAGGGTTTATATGGTAAATGGAATAATATTTTTAAACGTGATAACTATTTATTTATTCATTTTAATTTATTATGTATACAAATGGACACACTTTTATTGACTATATATTGTTTTAGACATTGGTGGTGGTGGCCTCATGAGTTCTACTCACGACCTACTCGGGCTGCCTAATCAATACCCAAATATATTTCATAGTTGTAGGACATGATAAGGTAAAGGGACTATTGTTAGATTCCTAGGTTGGGATGGATCATAGATGAGGAAACTGGACCTGGTGTTAGGACCCATTTTGAGTTTTCAATGAATTTATTATTAATATTTTATTTTGACACATGACACATATTTTGCATGTCATATATACATATTCAGTTTGGATATTGTTTTTTAGTTTTTATAGCCTTATTATACTTGAACTATTCTAGTTATGGATATGACATTTTTTGTTTCTTATTTATTTCTATTGATGTGTTACTCTAAGAAAGAGGTTATAGTCTCCCAGTGATTATTATTAGACCCTCACTACTATTTTGCAGCCCCTAGCATATGGGTAAGTACGCTTGAGGTCTTGTGGACAATCATCAAGGGTCACCAATGTGTGGAACCTAAGTCAAGATGTCAAAAAGTGGTATCAGAGTCCTTATTTCTATTCTATTCTTTTTTATTTATATTTAATATATATATATATATGCTACCACTATTGTTTATTATTTCTACTGGTGTATTACTCAAGTAAAAGTGGATATAGTCTCCCCATGATTGACTAATCAGACCCTCACTGCAAGTCTTTAGCCTCTTCTATAAGGGGAGGCACACATGTGGTCATGTGACTAAATGGGAGGAACACTTGTGTCTCCAAGTCGGGATGTCAAAAGCATGGTCCTGATGAAAATTCCATACCCACTAAAAATTCCTTGTCCATTTTCCCTGCTCTGGTGAATGTGTCTACTCTGAATCCTCATCTAGAGCCTTGTTCGTTGTAATCTTTCTACTTTATATCTTCGAATTCAAGTGGCCCAATTGCCATGAGGTAGGCCAAAGCCCTTGAGGTGGGTTGAAATCATTGAGGTTTCCCAAGACCCTCACTAGCCCAAAGTCCTTGGGTGGAACAAAGGCCATAAAGGACCCAAGGACCAAAGTGGTCACCTGAAATCCCAAATGGATGATTAGTTCTATACGCTACAGTGTCGAACAGTACCTGCTATAGTTATCTGGGATACTCATACCTCAATACATGCATTGGCCCATGTTGATTCCAAACTATGTTACATATTAAATTCACATTTCATTGTGGCACATGTGATTACATTTCCATGTCACATTAACTTCGTTACTACGATCACATGGAACCATTTTCCAATTCCAATGTTCTGGGTGTAGAATTCCATATCTAGCACCCCATTAAAAAATCAGGCATAAATATCATGGGCGTATAATTTCATGTCTAGCCCCCCAATTCTCAATAATTCATATATTTCATTGGTGTAGATCTTCATGTCTAGAACCACATTTATGAACCATGCATGTATATCTTTAGCGTATATCATAATGTCTAGCACCCCATTTATCAATCATGCATATATATATATATATATATATCATTGGCATAGATCATCACGTATATCAGCCCATTTATCAAAAATGTTTATATATTATAAGATCTCATGATATCACATCAATCATGATTAATCAACATTAATCATCATATCACAATCGAACCATTAATTAATTCATAGAATTAATTAATCCAAGTCCATTATTTAATTCTCCAAAAAATTAATAACATATCTTCCATTAACTAATTGAATAATTAAGTAACAATATAAAACCCATTAATTAATTATAAAATTAATTAATCATTTCAAATTTCAACATTTAATAATTATTTCACAAATTAATTATTAAAAACTTCATAATTTATTACTATGATAATTAACTCAAAAATTTATTTTCGTTAATGCCACAATTAAATATTTGGATAATTAATATATTAATTAATTATCACAATTCAACAATTCAAAAAATTGATAATTAATTCATCAATTAATAATCTTAATTTCACAATTCAATTATTTAATCAAATCCCCGATTTATCAATTAATTATGTTTCCAAATTAATTAATTCAATTTAGGAATTTCTAATTTTAAATGAACCCTAGAAATTATACAATTTCATACACTAAATCAAAATCAAAATAGTGGGATTTGAATATTATACCACCTACCTCGATTCACTGATGAGAGATCTCCCATTGGGAATCCCAAAAATTTACCAGCACAACAACGTAGAACAAGATCCGGATCTCCAAAACCCTAAATCAAGATTAAAAAATAAAGGTATCTTAAATATATATATATATATATAACCTATATCCTAGATCTGCATTCAAGAAATATAGATCTAAAACTTGAAAAATAGAAGATTAATTCCTACTAAAATAATGAGAGAAAGAAGGAGGTTGAATGGAAATGCAATAGGATATGATCCACTTATTGGGAGATGAGAAGATCTTCGATCTGGGATTTGACTCATGAATAACAAAAGTCATATGACCCTGGTATCCATTTGAGAATCCATGAAAAGATCAAAAATAATAAAGGAATGAGTTTGGGTTTAATGAGGGGAAGTTTAAGGGGTTCATATGGATTTAAAACTAATTTTTGGGCCGTTAAAATTATCACACCCTGTGTCCTGGGTAGGAGAACATGGTCTTACCTAACTTTAGAGCAACTTTGTTCCTGTTATTTTAGGGTTTCGTGGTTTCTCCTTTTAGGATCCATGGTTAAAAACCCATGTGCTATCCATGAAAACCCTCATTGTCCTGGGTTGCATGATTTACTGGGATGGGCTCATGGTTTTCTTTGACTACGCGCTAATAGTGCAGATCCATCTTTCCATCAATTTTTCTCAAAAATCAACCAAACAGACTAGTTATAACCCAAATAAAGTAATTAATTAAAGATTAAAAGAGTTCCTGAAAACAATCCTTAGTCAACTCCAGAAAATGTTGGGATCTTACAATCTCCCCACCTTATAACAAGTCATCCTCAAACTGCACTCCCAATTGCCTCTAAGATTCTGAGCCAAAAACTTTTTCACTCTAAGACAACATATATTATTACATTTTATGTGTTTTATCCCGCACATTCCCGTGTTTCCACAATACATAAACTATTGAAATGGGATTTCCATGCAATACTTTCTATCGGTGATCCAACACACGTATCAGATGCTCCTCAAAGGATTTATCTATCTTAAATTCAACATCATCCATGTCGATTTCCTAAGAAGCTTTTGGATGATACCGTCATAGAATTGATATGTGATAAAAATTATACATAGTGTTGTATTCATATAGAGGATCGAATCAATATGCCACCATCATAATTCTCTCCACAACCTCAACCATTCCAACAAACCAAGGCACTAACTTACCATGTCTTTTTATCATGCGGTGACCCAACCTAGGTTAACCTTAAAAGAATTAATGGTCACTATATTTAAACTCTAGGGTTCATCGATGACTATTATCATTTGAATTCTATCTAATCTGAGCCATATTCATATGCTTCTGAATTACGTTCACCTATTTTGATGCCTCCTGAATATAACTCAGTCCCAATAACTCTGACTAACATGCCTCCATCATGCATAGTGGTTATCTTCATGGCTTACAATAAAAAGCCTCATATGGTGTCATCTGTATAGATTCTTGATACTTGTTGTTGTAGGAAAACTCCACTAAAGATGAGTGATTCTTTGAAGATCTACTAAAATCAAGAACACATTCCCATAGGTTGTCCTCAATAACCAACATAGTATGCTCTGACATTCCATCTCTCTGTGGGTGAAAATATGTACTCAATAATACCTATGTGCCGAGTGACTTCTGCAAGACCCTCCAAATGTGTGACATGAAATGTGATTCATGGTAAGTAAATATACTTTTTGGAACCCCGTGTGGATATACTGTCTTTCAAACATACAAATCTCCAAAATTCTCCATTTAGAAAGTCTCCAATATTTGCAAGAAATGAGATACTTTTGTTGGTCTATCCAAAATAACCCAAATAGTGTAATTCTTCTTTGGATTCTTCGGGATACCCAGAACAAATTCCATTATCATGTCATTATATTTCAATTATTGAATTGGAAATGGATGTAGCAAACCTACTTGTCATTGATGTTTTACCTTCACTTGATGATTTGGGTATCATCGTGTCATTACCCCTATTATCTCCTTTTTCATTCCAGGACTCTAAAACTATCATTATAGGTTATGGTACATTTTGGTCACACTAGGATGTACCAACCATTTTAAGGCATAGAATTCCCACATGAGCTCCACTCACATGAACATGGTCACAACCACCTGATTCATGACATTAATTCTCCCATCATCATCTATTCTCCAATAAAAATGGTGACTCCCCACCTTCAAGGCTTTCCCTGAAGGTCAAACATTCCAAATCTAAATACTACATGTCAACAACCCATCTCTAAATCATTAACTCCACTAAAACTAATATGAGATTTATATGATCCTAACTCTCTTAAACCACAATGTGTATCCCAACTAGAAAAGTCATCATCTTCCACTGGACACTAGATTCTCGAACAACTTGAGTTTGAGTTTTCCTTCTCAAAGCATCAGCCACAATGTTTGCTTTTCTAGGCATATATGATATCGCAAAATCGAAAGACTTAAAATACTCAACCCATATACACTAACATGTATTAAAATATCACTCTGATAATATTTAACTTAAGCTATTATGATCGGTAAACACAATAAAATTATCATCCAATAGATAATGTCACCAAAAATTCAAAGAATAAACAATTGCTAATAACTTCAGGTCATTAATAGGGTATTCTCAATCAAACAGTTCTTTAACTCCTGGAAGGACTTCTCACATGATTCTACCCAAACAAACTTTATCCACTTTTTATTCATGCCTGAATGTGGAGCTTCGAAATGGAAAAAAGACTATGATGAATCTCTGATAATATCCAAATAACCCTAGAAATCTTAAAATATCAAATACATTCTTGAGAATCTCCCAAGATACCACTATCTGAACCTTATTTGGGTATACTGACACACCATACTATGAGATTATCTGATCCAAGAATGTACCTTATTAATCCAAAAATAACACTTATATTGTTTAGTGTATATTCGATCCTCTCTTAATGTACTCATAATGATTTCTAGGTGTTGGGTATGATCGTATGAGTCTTATAGTAAATCAAGATGTCATCCATGAATACATCAACAAACTGAACTATGTATGGGTGGAATTTCTTTTTCATCAAGTCTTTAAACACTACATGTGCATTTATCCACCCCAACAGAATTAAGAAAATCTCATAAAGGCCATATCATTTCCAAAAAGATTTCCTTAGTAAATCAAAAAGTCCAAACATTCAGTTGATGACACCATGATCTCAAGTTGAACATTGAGAACCCATAATATCCTCTCAACTATTAAAATTGGTTGTCAATACGAACAACAGGATACCGATTTTTCACAATCATCTTGTTCAACTTCTGGTAATCAAGGCACAAATGTAGGGTACCATCAGCCTTATTTTCAAGAAATTCCATTAAACCCTAAGGAAATCTATGTGGATGGATATATCACTTATCCTACAACCCCTTTAGTTTGGATATGTGAAATTGAAGCTCTATTGGTGCCATTCTATATGATGGAATAGAAACTGGTTCAGTCCCTGACATGAGCTCAGTAGTGAATTCCACATCTCACTCTGGTGGAAATCCTGATATTTATTTAGGAAAAAAAATTATGAAATAGATCCAATATTGGTGGAAGGAAATATTTCTTAACACCTCCATCATCCAACAATAAACTAGAAATCTGAGTTGTGAGCTCTCCTGGATGTTGAGAAATTGGCCCTCCCTGGCCCGCCTAGATATCCCTGTCCCCACAGTGAATGTACCTGTCACCTTTAAGAGATGTAAATGTTACACTCTTGTGGTAACAATCCATGTGGTCTTGATATGAAACTATCCAGTCCATAATCATAATTAGGTCAAATCCTAACATGTCAAAAATATAGAGATCCCACAAAAAAATAATACTCCCCTCTCTTGCGAGAACATCTGATGTATAAATAGATGCATCTTGGTCGTACTCCCAATGGTGTATCTATAGTCATTTTTCTTCTCCAAACCCCACCACCAGGATCAAACCATTAAAAATATTTTTAGATATAATTTAATGAGGGGAAAATTAGAAAATAAACTAGTAGATATAGTATATGTTATAAGGATAGTACCTCTCTCTATTTAAGGTACAACCTCTCTCTCCACATGTGTAGGATGCACTACATGTATCTATCCTTCCCCTCTTCCATAGGATGCAGTCTGAATACCTTGAGTTTCACAAATCTTATGACATAGGAACTCTTTCCAAAAATAACCAAGTTTACTTCCTCTACTGCCTCGGATAGTATTACTCCAGCTGCTAGATAGATATGGGGTAGAATATCACCTTCCTACAACCTGGTTCTATCAAGCTCCTGCATCACAAACTATCTATCTAGGGTTCTTGTAGAACCTCTATATATTTTCTGTCTTTCCATAGGCTTAGAACTACACATGGGGTCGGGGACTATGTTTCTAAAAGTTTCCTAGAATACTGCACTGGTGTAAAAGCACATCGGTAAGATCTTAACTGACTGGACCCCTGGACTAGCCACTCTGTTTCCCACAACTCTGGCTAAAGTTCTCATAATGACCCTTCCTTATCTTGGAATATGTACCTCTAGATCATTCAGTAGAAACCACATGTCTGGAACTGGAATCCACATTCAAGTTACCCTCTGAGATGAGAGCTTGATTAACCACATCTAAAAACTTCTTCAGCCTGAAGATATTTACCTTGGACTTAATTTCATCTCAAGTCCATATTGAAATCATTTTTATGAAGTAGCCTCATCTCCTTCGAATTCTAGAGAAAAGAGTTGAAAATATTTAAAGTTTATATCATAGTCCATCATAGACATACTCCCCTGATTCAACCTCATGAACTATGTTACTCTCTCCTACCTAAGCGTATCTGGGTAAAAGTGATCTGGGAACCTCTTAATGCAGTCCTTTCATAACATACCATCATCTTATCTAGTCATATATGGGATCTCCCACCAGTGCTTCAGTGATCCTCATAGAATATAAGTATCTATATTGGCTCTCTTCTCAATCAATGTCTCCAAATGGAAAATTGTTTCCTATATAGACTCAATCCATAACTCAACTCCCTCATGTCCACTCTCTTCAATAAAATTTAGAGAGTGTTACAAATAAAAATCACTTCTCTGGTCGTACATTCTCTTCTCAACCCAACCCAGGTCTCTTCCCATGTGTTTTATAAATAAAGAAAATTCCAATCATAAATTATCCCCTTATTCTTCACTCAGCACTATCGGTGCCACGGGTTCCACTACTGGTAGAGAATTACTATCCATATCCTCATTCCATCCTCTCAATAATAATCGTCATGGTGGCATATCTCTGCAATTCTAAAAACACATCATTGGACTGATAACACATCCTTAACACATTTATGTAAGAGTAAAATCATATCATGTGATAAAAAAGACTTTCCCCTTTCTCTCCATGCGGTCGAAACTGATGTGTTAAAACTACCTATTAACTATCCTACACCTATGTATTGGTTAAAAAGGGTAAAAACAATCTCATTGTTCATGTTTTATCATTTAGACACCCATTTATTCACATTTTTTCATCATTTTACCATTCTCAATTTCATAGTAGGCACCATTTTCAATTCAATTTCGCAAGAAAAAAAATAGTTCATGTTCAAAAAAACCCAAATCTTGTTTTCTTGTGCATGCCTAAAATGATGCTTGTCATAAAAAATATTGAGTGCCTAGAATGATGCATGAAACTTATATCTCATTCCATACCAGGCCATGATTCAAATATAAAAAATGTGAACATCAATAATCACAATGCAAAACAATTGAATCACCTAATGTGAAATAATATTCAATTGTAACATCAATCAAAAATAAAAAAAATCCCACCCTAGGTAATTAGGTTCTCCCCCATATATGAGTTTTTAACTCCCATACATGAGAACATTACCAAGGGAGAAATCTCCATAGTCTCATGTCTACCTTCCCCAAATAGTAAGACCAAATAACCATAAATGAAGATTGCCTCTGATTCCACATTGTAACTTCCCAACCCAGGTGCCACACACCAGTTCCCCAAGCCAGTAAGTCACATGACCACAAGCACGCCTCCATGTATGTCATAGGTTGCCGACTAGAAGAAAGGTTATGATAAGTAAATCATATGGATATTATACCCTATTTTATTAGAGTAATACACTATCAAAAATAATATAAAATATCGGAAGCATATTTATATCCATAAACAATACTGATATCTAATGATAATCAATGTAGGGAAATACAATATCCATCTAAAGAAAAAAAACATTCCATTCTCATGTATTTTTCAAGTGTATAAAAATAAAACTGGAAATAAAATCACTGATGACTCCCAATTGGATTCCAAACCCCACCTGGTTCCCTCATCCAAGCTCTATCCAAACTCATCAATCTAACACATGTCATTTTCCCTTAATCTATCTTGCAAGAATAAAGTCTATTTGGGTACCCATCTGGAAACTCTAGTAGGGTATGAGTACAACTCGGTAGGACACCACCTATGGTGTATAAAACAAATCTAGTTAATAACAATTGTATGCAGTTGTATACAGAAATAATTACAATGCATAAGTAAACACGTATCACATTATCAATTAATCTTTGTTAAACCACATAGACCACCAGTTCCTAAGGATACCCGTACAACAATACTTGCTTTGTCCCACAGCGGGTCTAAACCATGTTACGTATTCAATTCACATTTCATTATGGAAATGGGATTACATTATCCATGTCACATTAATTTCATTACTACGGTCACTTGGAAACATAGTCCAATGCCAAATTTTTGGGTGTAGAACGTTATGTCCAGCACCCTGTTTAGCAATCATGCATATATATCATGGGAGTAGAACATCATGTCTAGCCCCACAATTCTCAGTCATGCATATATGTAATTGGTATAGATCTTCATGTTTATCACGCCATTTATTAACCATGCATATATATCATTGGCATAGATCATCATGTCTAACACCCTATTTATCATCCATGTATACATATATATATATATATCTTTATCATACATCATTAAGTCTAGAACCTCGTTTATCAACCACATATGTATATATATATATATCATAGGCATAGATCATCTTGTCTAGAACCCAATTTATCAACCATTCATATATATCATAACATATCACAATATCACATCAATCATGATTAATCAGTATTAATCATCTCATCACAATCAAACATCAATTAATACATGAATCAATTAAAAAAATTCCATTGGTTAATTCACCAATTAATTTGTAACACCCCAAAAATTGAAAAATAAATATAGCCTATAATGCACACAAAACTGAGTATGTGTAAAAACAAAAAACATATTTATTACAATTATTTAAATATGATAATTATAACCTAGCCATGAAACAAAATGTTTCACTTTTGTGATTTGAATTTCATAAAACGGACATACACCATTGCGATCAGTATGTTTTTAAAGTCTTATAGGATTAACTTAATTTTTTGGTCAATAGTAACTTGACCATTATGAATAGTAATGTACCATTATGAATAGTAATTTTACCCTAATGAATAGTAACTCCAAACTTTTGAAAATTAACCTCACCCATGAAAGTATAAATAAAATTTATGTACCTTGTAAATGAGAGTGAAGGTCTTAAAAATTAATAATTAAGTGTTGGTATTTTTGTGAGTAATAAAAATTTAATTACAATTTTAAATTAATAAATTTAATTAAAATGAAATTAATTTTCACAAAATGTATTATTAAATAAATATTTTATTTTCTTATGATTTTAGGATACTTTTATGATCCTTAGTTAGTTTTTAAAAGTATTATAAAATTAGTTTTTAATTTAAAATCTATATTTTTCAAGTAAATATTGATATTACCAAAAAATTACATTTATAATATTTATAAAATTATTATGATAAAATTTATTCGATTTTTGAAATCTACAAGTTAAAAAATGGTTTTGGTGATTTTTTGTGATTTTTCTGAAATACAAGAATTTTTAGTGAATAGTAAAATTCGATAATTTATGAAATTCAGTAAATAAATTAATTTCTGCATCAATCCTGAGTCATGGATGATGTTTATGGCCATTTATAAAAACAAAAAAGCACTTATTACTATTTCAGGTAACAATAATCAAGATTATTCATAATCTTGAACCAAAATAATAAATAATGATTAGAATATTCGAAACCCCTCCTCTCCTCCACTATAAAACCCACCACTCACTCCCTCTTCTCTCCACTCTTCTAAGACGTGAATCCACTCAATTTTCTAACCAAATACTCTTTAATAGTCCTTCCCCAAATCTTTGAGGCCTTTTTCTTTCCAAAATAACAAAACCCTTTCCCTTAAAGATATTCTCAATGAGGTTATTTCAAGGGGTTAATCCACTTCGTTTTTCATTTTATTTCATTTCAATTTATCATTTTTTCTTATTATATCCTAACCTCATATGCTCAATTTATCATGATAACACTAATATATATATATATATATATATATATTGAAATTATATCATGTTAACGTAATTTAAATTATCAATATCATTACTCTCCCTCTTTTATTTTATAAAAGAAATCATCATCCCAGAGGTTCCAATTTACAACCATTCTGGACAGCAATGTTTCATTCTTCTTATTCTTCATTAAAGCTAATCCAAAAACCAATTTATTGTTTGATATATATTTTAAAATTTATAATTTAACCATTTTTATGTTTTTTATGTAACCAATTTTCATAATACTAAATAATAAAAACAAAATGAGTTCGTTATGATAAATAACCTCTTTAATAAACTAAACTATTATCACTAAATGACTTATTTAATGATTCATCAAAAATTATGTTACCAAACAATATAAATAACCATTTATTATTTCTTATGTTCATTAATGATATATAAATTAAATTTTTTATAATTATATAAATTCCACATGAACTTCTATACTCATATACAAGTATGCTAATCGTGAAAACCAAGGAAACAAATGCTCCTGAGTGATAAATTTTTATCTTATAACTAATCCAAAAGGCCATAAAGGGACATAATAAAAATATAATAAATCAAATAAATATATATAATTTTATTAATTTATTAATTAATTTATTAATTTGATTGTGCATGATGTTATGGTCAAATGTAGAACACTTTCGGACATAATGTTAGGGGTTTCTTATCTCACTTTTATTTCCGTGAGATCTCTATTATTTGCCACTTATTTCTTATATGTGGTGTATTTATATAGAAAATTTATATATAATATAATTAATATATTTATATTCATTGTATTAAATGATTCATTGGATGATTATTTATTTTTTGACATATGATTCAATTGATTACAAATATGTAAGTGTTTCCTCATCTCACATCCATTTTTGTGAGATTACAATTATTCGCCACTTATTTTTTGTTTATGGGGAATGTATACATAAATTTTACATATAATATCAATAATATATTTATCCTCATGGTATTTAATTATTCATTTTATAATAAGTAATTTTTTCCGTACTCTTGGATTGATTACAAATTGGTATGGTTTTTCTCATCTCACTTCCATTTTTGTGAGATATTCTTTTTTCACCACAATTAATTATATATGGTGTATGTATACATTCCATTGATCTATCATATCAAGAATATATTTATTTTCATGGTATTAAATATATAATTTATGATTATTAATTTTAAGTAATATGATTTGATTGATTACAAACTGGTAAAGGATTCTACTCGAACCCCCGCTTTTTCTTTTAGGTTACTCTTTATCTACTGTTACTCAAATGGAGAGCTTATTTATTTTTGTATAATTATTATAGATAATATTTATATGTTAAAAAATCAAATATCCATATCATACCATCCTTATTTGATGGAAATATATGTGTTTTAAAATGGTTCCCTTCCCAATTCATCCCGATAAACAAGCATAATTAAAGGGTACATCCTGAATTGTTTCCCATTTTCAAGTGAACTATATAATATATTTTAAACCATAATTATTTCTATAAAATATAATATTTTATTATGAAAAACATTATTGGTTCATTTCTAGTTTTTTGAAAACAAATATCGATTTTTTCTTTAATAACTCTTTAATATTTTCTATAAACCGCACTAAAATGTTTTATTCCTAAAGTTTCTTAAGAACACTTTTTACATGATTTGACATCAGTGGGACATTATTTATCCCTAAAAAATAAATCCAATGTCTTCACATTTTATTTTTTGGGATATAAATGTTTACAATCTGATTTTATGGAAAATATAAATGAATTTTTAGAAGAACTCTTCTTTCCAAAGTAAAAAAAAAGGATTTTCCACATCTCACTTTAACTATCATGAGATATATGCCTTATTCATCCATTATTCCTGGAATGTTTTCTATGTAATAAATATTTATATATCATATTAAGAGTCTCGTTAATCTCATGATTTTTTAAGTGATTATGATTTTAATGTTTCAAGTGGCATGAGACATGTTAGAATGTTTAAATAATATTTCATCATGATATTTTCAAAGGTATCATTAAAAACAATCATCATATATGCCAAAATAATTTGTAGAATATTTTTATTCATTGAGTTTTATCTCTAATTATATCATCTAACATATATTTTTTATGGTTTGATGATCAATTTGATTGTCGATGTGATAATTTGGTACCATTCATGGGTTATAGTTGAAGTATTCACATTTCATATGCTCATTTTTTAATAAGAATGTTTATGTTGTTTATGCATCTCCATTTTCATATGAGGAGTGTATTATACTTAGAAACAGATGGTTTGGAACTGCTATATCCCCTTGATGCATCAGTATGTCTCATGAGATAAACTTGTTTGGGTTTTTACCTCTTTATGTATGGTCTTTCCACAAGGCCTTGATGGTATGACTATTATGTCTGGTATTACGCATTACCTCATTAAGAATCTAGTATTTGATAGTCCATGTGATTATCCTACTAGTAGAATATCCAGGGTTATGTTTTATTATGGAAATATTTATTCCTCTTTTTTTCTTACCATATTATACTCTTGTTTATTTTTAATGACATGCATTATTTTTGTTATTCATTATTCCTTATTATTTATGCCTCTGCTGTATTATTTACCCTTACTGAGCTTTAGAGATCACCATTTATTATGTTTTATATTTACCTAGGATGAAAAGAAGTTTATTATGAATGAATTTAAGGATTAATCAAGGAGGTATGGAAGTTATTAATAGGTTTTCTATATTTTATTTCATTTCAAGTGGTAATGTTGAGCTTATATATGTATCTGGTTTTTCAAAAAGTACTAAAATACCCGGTACTTCGGGATATGTCCTTCTTCTAATCGTGATTATATAATAAAATAATGAACCTGCTTCTAGAAATTGGGGTTGGATCATTATAGTTGGTATCAAAGGAAGTTTAGTAGAATACTTGGAAAACTAGATTTAGAAAACGTAGACTAGTAAACAAAACCCTGAGATTGACTTTGAGGATAAGCATACAAAAACATTATAGAATTTTGGAAAGTTATAGATTATGTGTTTATTCATAGAAAATACATCCATGTTTAAATACTATAAGTATATGTGGTTATGGCACAAATGTACCTAGAATAACAACTCTGATAAGGTTTTCCAAGCTTGACTCGGGGTAACCTAGTACAAGAAAATAGGCATTATTGTGCACCTGTGTAACACCACAATCTTCTACGATACGCTTCTCTTTCAATAATGAAATATTGTGTGTTGTACACAACATGGAGTTCTAACAGACCACAACCAATCAAAGTAGCCATTATGAATAGTAATACCCACTTTTTAAAATTTATAAATTTTATTTTTCAAAATGGACTTCATTTTTGGATTCGGAATATCGAAATTATCCTAGGGTGAAATTTTGGAATTTTTATGAAAAACTTCATTTTTGATGAATACTGAAACCACTAAGTGGTAGTTAAAAAACTGAATTTTTCATAAAACTTAATTTTACCGCTTCTGTGAGTGGAATTTCGAAAATCGTAGAGACACGATTAATATCAAGAAGTAAAATGTGTTTCAATGAGATGAAAATAATTTTTGGTGTATAGTAACTTTTTACTTTTATTTACCACGGTTAAAAGTAAATAGGGTAATTAAGGGTAAAAATAATATTAATATTACCCTAACATATGTCCTAATTCTATTGGACAAGTGTATCTCGACCAAAAACAACATTAGGAATAAAATATTATCATTTAGGTCCACTTGGATTAGATTAGAACATTTATTATTATTTAATTCAATGAAGAGTTAAAAGAGTTAAAATCAAAGATTATTTACTAAACCATTTCTAATATAAGGATATAAATAATATAAATTCGATTGTAATTATTCGTTAGAAATATACAAATATTTCCTACAAAATAGTATTTTATTTATAATTTTTAGACAATAAATAATTTAATTTATTTATGACACAATTATGATGCAGTAATTACCATAATAGTGAAAAATTAAAATACTGGACATTATAAATACCCAAATAAATGTACATTGAGGCTTTTTATAAATAAAAATAATTTTCTAGGAAAATATGACATTCTAGGATTGATTTAATTAACTTTTTTCTATGTAATCATTTTATTATGATTTTTAAAAAAATCAATTATTGAATAGTGTCAAAATTGACATAAAAGAGTTTTTAAAACAAACATCATATTATTAATTGATATTAAATTCCGAAAAATCTAATGATCGGCCAAGATACTTATATCCTTATAGGTGTATCATTAATGGACCACTTGGTGGTCTCTTGGAGGTATGTAGTAAGTTTATTAACTATATAATATAAAAATAAAAGTGACATGGTAAGTGTCAAACTAATTAACTAAGAGTTAAAACTAAACGATATGATTAATATAATGACCAAAACCTGTCTAAATTATATTGGTTGAGTGGTTTTAGGCCCATAACAACCATAACATTTAAATAATTCACTTTGGAGCCATTTGAAACCGAATATGAATTTATTATAAAATAATATTTCTAGCTTTTCCAAAGGTTCCCCTCACCCCTCTTATAAAAGGGCACTCCCCCTTCTCATTAATTCACACCCTAAAAGCCTTTTGGTTCGGCCAAACCCTACCCAAATACTCTCTAAACTTCACTCACTTCATTCTAGAGGCCTTCCATTAGTCATAAATCCAACCTTGGGAGACCGTTTGATCAAATCAAAAGGAATAACCCGATGAAGAGGTAATGATTTCACCACCCTTTTTCAAGTTCCTTTCTTATTACACTTCTTATTTCTTTGTTATTAACATTATAAAAAAATAACTCCAGTATATTATATATAATTTTATGTTATTATAAACATGGTACAACCATATTCAGTATTCTATCCATCTTTTGAATGACATGTCATCATACGTTCGTACGAACGGCTTACCGTCTCCACGCCGTGGTGTAATTGTTATTCAATAAATTATTATTTGGATTGGTATAATAATGATGTTTAATTCATGTAAATAATAAATATAACATGATAATTATTATTTATATATGATATACCATCCAATTAAATATTGTTTTAATATCAAAAAAATTATATTTTCGTTCGTGCGTACGTATGGACTACCGTCTCCACGAACGCGATGAGATTCATTCCCCATCGTATCCATTCAAGTCTAATTCTCATTTGAAGATTAATAATAGTATCTAAGGACTTGATATAATTCTGTATATGAATAAAATACAACCTATCCATGACAAACACGGCTTACATAACAAAACATATAAAAGAAAATGAGTAAGTTAACAACCGAAACGACAATAATATTAAGATATTATTAACAAAGCAATGTTAAAAGATCATATATGATAACATAATAATGTATATGATTCTTGTATAATTTAATAAAAATTATTTCACCATTATACAGGAGTTTAACCTACCCCAACCAAGTAAAAGTACAAGGTAAGATTTTATTTTACAATCTCTTCATTATCCGAGGTTGTTTACACGTAATTATCTACTGGGACCTCTTTATCATCCACATCCATGTTTCATAAAAATGTATTTCAAATCTTTATTACTATTTTAAAAAATATGGGTTAAAGTCATTTATACCCTTTTTTACTTTTTATACGAAGTTTATAAAAGAATCTTTCTGTTTTTTTCCAAACAATTTCCTTTTTAACCTTTTCGACAGAATTAAGGTAAGAATGTTTTTTTTAACTTATACTGTGGGTGCAGCTATTTTCCGCAATTATAAAATCATCGAATCTTCCCTTACAAGCTTATAAAAATATTTTAAAAGTAAATGTTTTATTTTATAATTATGTGACTTTTAAATTATTAAAAAAAGAGATATTTCTCTCAAATAATTTTTATTTCATCTAAGTCAACATCCTTTGATGGATTTTAAGATTATTTGAAGTTTATTTATTATGATATAAAACATCCATATATTCTTGAAGGTTTTTTGATATGATTGATTGTGGATGTGTTATTTTTATACCATTAATGGTTTATGAAAGAATTATTGACATTTCGTATGCTAGTTTTAATATGAATGTTTATGTTATGTTTAAACCTGTTCATATGAGGAATGAATTGGACTTAATAAGTGATGGGTGGAGCCCGCTATGGCTCCTCGATTCATCGGTAGGTCTCATGAGACAAACTATTGTCTTGGCACAAGGCCTTGATAAAATGTTATTTGTAGACTTGGTACGAGGCCTTGGATACGTGGTTATGATAGTCTGGCATTATGCATTCCATCATTTTGAAAGTGGTTATTGATATTGCATGTGAATATTAGATTATTAGAATATCCATGTGAATAAGTAAATGGATTTATTTCATTTTATTTTTGCCATACTATGTTGAAGTTCAAGTTTAAATGTATTTTGTTTTAGTTATACATTTCCTTAAATGTTTATTTTATTTATGAAAGTTTCCGCTATATTGTTATCCTTACTAGGAATTTGAGCTCACCCCTTTTCTATGTTTTATTTTTCCCAGGATGTGAAAAAGTAATTTATGAATGACCTACAGGGATAGTATGATGGGATAAGAGTGTGGACTATGGAGACTATATTGTTGTAGTTTTCATTTTATGATGTAATGTATTATTTATTAATGTATCTAGTTATTCCAAGGCTACTAAACTAATCGGTATTTCGAGACTTGATCTTTTTTGTGATCATGCCAATGTTATGTAATAATACACCGACTCTGGGTGTCTAGGGTCGGGGCGTTACAGTTGGTATTAGAGGAAGTTTAGTACAAACCTTGAAAGCTAGATTTAGATAAACTCTGATTATAGCACATATACCTAAGATGGACTTTGAGGATTAGTATAGAAGAACTTCCTAGAATTTTGGTATTGTAGAGATTTTGTTAGTTTTCCGAGCAATACATCCCTGTCTGGATATGAGCAGGTAGAGGCGGCTCTGGCACAGATATACCTAGGGGTAAAACCTGAAAACACCACTTTGAGCTAGACTCGAACGGGAACTGGTGCATGACAATGGGCTTTGCTGCACTCTTGGTTACAACACTCCCAGGATATATGCTTAGGATAACACTCATTTTATTTACAAATCATTATGAAGGGTTTATGAGTATATACTTCCTCAAAGAACACATTTTTATGATTATGGATTATATCTATAAATAGTTCCATTTATGTTAAGTGTTTTATAAGTATGAAATTATGTATTTTGATTCATAAACTAATCTAGTTTATGCCATTGTTTAGAAATGGAACCTAGTGGAAGAAATGGAAACCATATCAATGCATGCACTCCATGTAGGGATTTCCCTCCTGCTCAAGATAATTATAGTCGAGCTGGCGATGCAACTGGTGCGGATCAACTAATCACTATACTGGGACAACTCACTCAGGTTATGAATAATAACCTTACCTGTATGGAGCACCCTGATCCATAGTGTGGAGGATCAATATTAGATCGCTTCATGAGGAAACCACCACCAACACTGAATGAGAATACAAATCCCTTGGTAGATGAGCAATGGATAAGTTCCCTGGAGAAAATATTTCAGGCTTTGGGAAGTAGTGAAAGGGGAAAAGTTATCATGGCAGTTTACCGCCTCAATGGATATGCTAATCAATGGTGGTCATTAATTCAAAACATGAAGAAATATGAAGAAGTATCAAATATGGAATGGAGGGAGGTCAAAGATCTGTTTTTAGAAAAATACTTTCCTTGTGACCATCGAACAGATATGGAAAGGCAATTTCTGAGCCTGAGACAAAAGGAGGATGAGAATGTCACAAAGTATGAGGCTAACTTTATAAGGTTATCAAGGTATGATGGAGATTATATGTGTAACCCAAGAAGTAATATTGATAATTTATTTGATGGGTTAAAACCATTTCTCCATCAAGCATTAGTCTCACAATCCTTATCGTCGTATGAAGACATTGTCTCATGTGCTATCAAGACTGAAAAGGAATTCTCTATGTCTTTTGACTTTAAAGCAAAGAAAGAGAAGAAGAGATCTGCTGATCAATCTGGGAATGGAGATAAGGGGAAGAATGGAAAATTTGAATATCCAACCTGTAGTAAATGTGTGAAGAAACACCCCGGTACTTGCTTAAAAGGAATGGGAGTCTGTTACAAGTGTGGTGAAAAAGGCCACTAAGCTCGTGATTGCAAGGGGAAGAAGGAAGCTACTGACGTCCAATGCTATAATTGCAGGGAGATGGGACATTATTCAAATGAATGTCCTAAGAGTCAGGGGAAATTACCTCAGAAAAGGCCAAGGGATCAAGGCCAAGCTTATACTATCACTACAGCTGAGGTAGAAGCTCTGAAAGACGTGGTGGCAGGTAATTTAATGGTTTCCTCATGTTTAGAAAATGCATTATTTGATTCTGGATCATCGCATTGTTTCATATCTTCCCAGTTTTCTAAGAAAATTAGATGTTTCTAATTTGATTTAACAAGGAAGTTGTCAGTTAAAACTCCTAAGGGAAGTATCATTGCAACAAAGTTTTGTGAATCAGTCCCCATTAAGACACATAAATGATCTTTATCTGCTGATCTCATCATCATGCCGATGATTGAATTTGATATAATCGTCGGTATGGATTGGATTCCAGACCATGATTCGAAGATTTACTGTAAGAAGAAAGAGGTTACGATTCTTGATAATGATGATAAGGAACACCTTATCTTTAGATCAGAATTGTCGCCACCTAATTCTTATATATATCCACCCCCATTAGCTTAACTAAATTCAATTATTGGGGACGAAGAGAATCAAATGATAGTGGGTGAGGAAAGGAATGTTAAAATAGAGGATGTACCTATTGTGAAATAATATGTATATGTGTTTCCGGAAGATTTACCTGGACATCCTCCATAACGATAAGTTGAGTTTTCCATTGATTTAATTCATGGATAAAGGGATATATCAAATACCCCATATAGAATGGCCACTATGGAATTATTTGAACTAAATAATCAACTAGAGGAATTGAGTAATAACGGATTTATTCTCCCTAGTGTTTCTCCGTGGGGAGCCCCTGTTCTTTTTGTTAAAAAGAAAGATGGATCTATGAGGTTATGTATTGACTATAGGGAGATCAATGCTATAACAATAAAGAACAAGTATCCCCTACCTCGCATTGATGAATTATTCGAACAACTTCATGGAGCTCAATACTTTTCAAAGATTGGCCTTCGATCTGGATACCATCAGTTGTGTGTGAAGAAGGAAGACATTCTGAAGACAACATTTCAAACAAGGTACGGGCATTATGAGTTTACGGTAATGCCTTTTGGCATGACTAATGCTCCCTCTGTATTCATGGATCAGATGAATTGTGTTTTCAAGGAATATCTCGATGAATTTGTTGTGGTATTTATTGATGATATCTTAGTATACTCCAAAGCTACGAAGATCATGAAAATCACTTGCGGATTATCCTGAAGACTCTGAGAAGACATGAATTATATGCGAAGTTTAGCAAATGTGAATTCTGGCTTCATGAGATTTCTTTTCTTGGCCATATTGTCACTAACGATGGAATATCAGTTGATCCTTCTAAGACCATGGCAATCCAAGAATGTCCAGCACCTACGAGTATAACTGATGTACGCAGTATTATTGGTTTGGCATGTTATTATCGACGTTTCGTCCAGAATTTTCCATGATTGGATAACCCATTAACTAAGATCACACCTAAAGGGGTTAAATTTGTTTGGACAAAACAATGTGAAGAATGTTTCGAAGAACTGAAGATAATATTAGTCAATCCTCCTATATTGACTCTACCATCAGGGAATGATGGGTTCGTTATTTATAGTGATGCATCGAAGAAAGGACTTGGTTGTGTTCTTATGCATAATGATAGGGTTATTTCCTATGCATCACGATAGTTGAAAATTCATGAACAAAACAATCCTACTCATGATCTCGAGTTAGTAGCTGTGATCTTTTCTTTGAAGATATGGAGGCACTACCTCTATGGTGAAAAATGTGAGATTCATACTGATCACAATAATTTAAAGTATATTTTCTCATAGAAAGAACTCAACATGAGGCAAAGGAGATGGCTTGAATTACTCAAGGATTATGATTGCATGATACACTACCACCTAGGGAAGGCAAATAAGGTGGAAGATGCTTTGAGAAGAAAAGATCATGGAGTTTTGAACAATATGAGAATTGAAAGGGATCCAATTTTCATGGATCTAGTGAAGATGTACATGGGAATCACCAGGGAAGGTGAAACATCAATTATTTTTCAAATGGTTGCCAAACCATCTTTACTAGAAAGGATTAAGAGTTCTCAAACCGATGATGAAGAATTTCAAAAGAAGATTAAAGCTGTGAATGATGGGAGATTGAGAGACTTTGTGTATGAAGATGGAATTTTGAAATTTGGGAAGAGACTTTGTGTTCCCGATATACCTGATCTAAAAATGGAATTGGTAGATGATGCTCATAGTTATAATTTCTCTATACACCCTGGGAGCACCAAAATGTATAGAGATTTGAAGGAACTTTGTTTGTGGGAGAACACGAAGGGGGAGATTTCTGATTTTGTGGCAAGATGTATGGTTTGTAAACAAGTGAATGTTTGAAGGCAACAGCCTGGTGGAATATTGCAACCTCTTCCCATACCTGATTGGAAATGGGATAATATCACGATGGAATTTTTCATGGGACTACCAAAGACTCCTAGAAGGAATGATGCAATATGGGTTATTATTAATCATCTTACCATGTCAGAAAATTTTCTTTCAATAATAGAAGATCTACCACTAGAAAGTCTAGCAAGAGTATATATTGATGAATTTGTGAGACTTCATGGAGTATCCCTATCGATTGTTTCTGATCGTGATCCCCATTTTTCATCAAGATTCTGGAAAAGTCTTCAGAAATCCTTGGATAATGAACTTCATTTGGGCACTGCCTACCACCCTCAAACAGATGGGAAATCAGAATGAACTATTCAAACCTTAGATGACATGTTGATATCCTGCTCACTTGACATTCAGGGTATGTGGGATCCATATTTTCCACTGGTAGAATTTTCCTATAACAATAGCTTCCATTCGAGTATTTATATGCCACCATATGAAGCATTATACGGAAAGAGAGGTCGCACACCAACCTTTTGGGATGACGTTGGTGAAAGAAAACTTGTAGGACCAGAACTGGTGGAGGAAACGATGGAAAAGGTGAAGGTAATCCAAAACCATATCAAAGTAGCTCAAAGTAGTCAGAAGAGCTATGCCGATAATCGAAGGAAGGATTTGGAATTTGAAGTCGGTGATCATGTTTTCTGGAAGGTATATCCATGGAAGGGAGTCATACATTTTGGTAAGAAAGGTAAATTGAGTCCCAGGTACATCGGACCTTTCGAAATTCTAGAATGAATTGGGGTTGTAGCTTACCGTTTGGCAATGCCACCAAATCTCTCCAAAGTTCACGATGTGTTCCACGTATCACAATTGAGGAAATACATGCCTGACCCAAGGCATGTACTCAGCTATGAGGAATTAGAACTGGAACCCAATCTATCTTATTGCAAAGAGCCCATCAAGATTCTTGATATGAGAGAACAAGTACTGAGAAATCGGATGACTCGTCTGGT
Source organism: Viscum album (assembly GCA_963277665.1). Lineage (NCBI taxonomy): Eukaryota > Viridiplantae > Streptophyta > Magnoliopsida > Santalales > Viscaceae > Viscum > Viscum album. The sequence goes on from OY728131.1 coordinate 920,977,832, forward strand.
AAATGTCTTGTGGAGAAACCATAAGATGGAAGATGCCACGTGGGAACCCAAGGAACTTATGATGAAGAACCACCTGAGTATTTTCATGGGGTAGTATTCTAGAAATTTTGAGGACTAAATTATTTGAAGGAGGGGAGAACGTAACCCCCCACGCTTCTATGGTATGCTTCTCTTTGAATAATGCAATAGCGTGTGTTGTACGCAACAACGAGTTCTAATACACCACAACCAATCAAAGTAGCTGTTATGAATAGTAAAACCCACTTTTTAAAATTTATAAATTTTATTTTTCAAAATGGAATTCATATTTGGATTCAGAATATCAAAATTATCCTAGGGTGAAATATTGGTATTTTTCTGAAAAACTCCATTTTTTGATGAATAGTGAAACCACTAAGTGGTAGTTAAAAAACTAAATTTTTCATAAAACTTCTTTTTACCGCTTCTGTGAGTGGAATTTCCAAAATCTGAGACACACGATTAATATCAAGGGGTAAAATGTTGTTCAATGAGATGAAAATAATTTTTGGTGAATAGTAACTTTTTATTTTTATTTACCACGGTTAAAAGTAAATAGGGTAATTAAGGGTAAAAATAATATTAATATTACCCTAACACATGTCATAATTCTATTGGACAAGTGTATCTCGACCCAAAACAACATTAGGAATAAAATATTATCATTTAGGTCCACTTGGATTAGATTAGGACATTTATAATTATTTAATTCAAAGAAGAGTTAAAAGAGTAAAAATCAAATATTATTTACTAAAACATTTTTAATATTGGGTTATACATAAAATAAATTCGATTGTAAATATTAATTAGAAAGATGAAAATATTTCATACATAATGGTATTTTATTTATAATTTTAGACAATAAATAATTTAATTTATTTATGACACAATGATGATGCAGTAATTACCATAATAGTGAAAAATTATAATAATTGATATTATAAATACCCAAATAAATGTAATTTGAGACTTTTTATATATACCAACAATTTTCTAGGATAATATGATATGTTAGGATTTATTTAATTCACTTTTTTAGAATTTATCATTATGTTATTATTTTTACAAAAATCAATTATTGAATAGTGTAAAAATGGACATAAAAAAGTTTTTAAAACAAATATTATATTATTAATTGATATTAAATTCCTAAAAATATATTGATCGGCCAAGAGACTTATATCATGATATTTGTATCATTAAGGGATCACTTGGGGGTATCTTGGAGGTATATAGTAAGTTTATTAACAATATATTATAAAAATACAAAGTGACATGGTAAGTGTCAAACTAATTAACTAAGAGTTAAAACTAAAAGATAAGGTTAATATAATGACCCAAACCGGTCTAAATTCTATTGTATGAGGGGTTTTCGATGCATACCCACCTTAACCTTTAAATAATCCACTTTTTAGCCCGTTGAAACTGAATATGAATTTATTATAAAATAATATTTCTAGCTTTTCCAAAGGTGCCTCTCACCCCTCTTATAAAAGGGCACTCACCCTTCTCATTAATTCACACCTTCAAAGCCTTTTGGTTCGGCTAGACCCTGCCCATATACTCTCTCAACTTCCCACACTTCATTATAGAGGCCTTCCATTAGTCAAATATCCAACCTAAGGAGCCATTTTGATCAAATTAAAAGGAAGAACCCGAAGAAGAGGTAATGATTTCACCACCCTTTTTCAAGATCATTTCTTCTTCCACTTATCCTTTCCTTGTTATTACCAATATAAAATAATAAATCCAGTATATTATATATAAATTGATGTTATTATAAACATTATACAACCATATTAAGTGTTCTATCCATCCTTTGAATTACATGTCACCATACGTGCGTACGTACGGCTTACCGTCTCCATGTCGTGGTGTAATTGTTATTCAATAAATTATTATTTGGATGGGTATAATAATGATGTGTAATTCATTTAAATAATAAATACAACATGATAATGATTCTGTATATATGATATACCATCCAATTAAATATTATTTTAATATCAAAATAATAATATTGTCGCTCGTGCGTACATACGGACTACCGTCTCCACGAACGCGATGAGATTTATTCCCCATCGTATCAATTCAAGTCTAATTCTCATTTGAAGATTAATAATAGTATCTAAGGTCTTGATATAATTATGTATATGAATAATATACAACCTATCCATGACAAACACAGCTTACATAACAAAACATATAAAAGAAAATGAGTAAGTTAACACCCGGAACGACAATAATATTAAGATATTATTAACAAAGCAATGTTAAAAAATCATATATGATAACATAATAATGTATATGATTATTTTATAATTTAATAACAATTATTTCACCATTATGAAGGATGTTAACCTACCCCCAACCACGTAGAAGTACAATGTAAGGGTTTATTTCACAATCTCTTTATTATCCGAGGTTGTTTATACGTAATTATCTACTGGGACCTCTTTGTCATCCACATCCATGTTTCTTAAAAATGTATTTCAAATAATTATTACTATTTGAAAAAATATGGGATAAAGTCATTTATACCAATGTTGACTTTTTATATGATGTTTATAAAGGAATCTTTCTGTCGTTTTCGAAACAAAGTCCTTTTTAACCTTTTCGACAGAATTAAGGTAAGAATGTTTTTTTAACTTATATGGTGGGTGCAGCTATTTTCCACCGTTATAAAATCATCTAAGCTTCCCTAACAAGCTTATAAGAATATTTTCAATGTAAATGTTTTATTTTATAATTATGTGACTTTTAAATGATTTCTAAAAAAAAGTGATATCTCTCTCAAATAGTTTTGATTTCATCTATGTCAACATCCTTTGATGGATTTTAAGCTTATTTGAAGTTTATTTATTTTGATAAAAAACTTCCATATATTCTTGATGGTTTTGTGATATGTTTGACTGTGGATGTGTTATTTTTATACCATTCATGGTTTATGAAGGAAGTATTGACATTTCGTATGCTAGTTTTAATACGAATGTTTATGTTATGATTAAACCTGTTCATATGAGGAATGCATTGGACTTAATAAGTGACGGGTGGAGCCTGTTATAGATCCTCAATGCATCAGTAGGTCTCATGAGACAAACTAGTGTCTTGGCACAAGGCCTTGAAAAAATCTTATTTTTAGTCTTGGCATGATGCCTTGGCTATGGGGTTATGATAGTCTGGAATTATGCATTCCATCATTATGAAAGTGTTTATTGATATTGCATGTGAATATTAGATTAGTAGAATATCCATGTGAATAAGTAAATGGCATTATTTCATTTTATTTGTTCCATACTATGTTGAAGTTCAAGTTTAAAAGTATTTTTTTTAGTTATACATTGCCTTAAATGATTATTATTATTTATGAATGTTTCTGCTATAATGTTATCCTTACTGGGCATTTGAGCTCACCCCTTTTATATGTTTTATTTTCCCAGGATGAGAGGAAGTAATTTATTAATGGCCTGCATGGATAGTATGAGGGGTTCAGAGTGTGGACTATGGAGACTATATTGTTGTAGTTTTCTTTTGATGATGTAATGTAAACTTTATTAATGTATCTAGTTAATCCAAGGCTACTAAACTAATTGATATTTAGAGACTTGACCTTTCTTGTGATCATTCCAATATTATGTAATAATGAACCGACTCTGGGTATCTAGGGTCGGGGCGTTACAACCTGGTTTGACACTCCCATGGGATATGGTTATGATAATTCATATTTTATTTACCAAACATTTTTATAGACTAGGATATATATGTAAAAACAATAAACTATGTTAAACCTAATGTTTTTTAGGTTGAAAATAAGTTTTCATGATATTATATAAATTATTATACATTTTTCTCACTATTAATACTGTTACTCAAACAATGATTTTAGATTTTTGTCAATGGATGGAATCCAAAGTATTCATGTTAATATTGAACATGATGGACAAGGTGGTGGTCATAAAAAACCAAATGGGATGTTGATAGGAGTGAAAGATATCTTGTTAATGCATAATTAGTTTTCCTAAAATATTATTAACCACATATACCTTAACCAGCACTAGAACCCACCAAAGAAATGAATAATCAAGTTTACTAAGAGATCTAGTAGTGGAGACCAAAGAGAAAATAAGGATAAACTACCATCATGCAATAAATATGAATGCAGTAACCTAGGGATGCATCTCAACAGAAAGGAGAAATGCATTATGTGTGGGAAAAAATGTTATAAAGTAAAGAATTATCAGGGAAGAATGAAGAGTACAGTAGAAAGAAATAAAATTAATCCTAATAATTCATTGTTAGTTATTTCCCTAAAATATATGGGACCTGGGTAATACCCAAGTCAATTCCCTATTCTATAGGATATCCCCTAGTCCAAGGAAGACCCTATGTGAAAATAAATATATGATATTTTTCTTTATTGAGGTTTTAACAAAAATCCTAATTTAAATAATTTTTATTAATTTAAATTATTTCAAGGACATATGTTATATATATTTTTGAAGATAAATGGTTTTATAAAAATGGAATCCCATATATCACGTGACAACCCACTACATTCTATAAGGTTGTGGTGTTTAAACCCCAAACATAAGGGTGACAAAGGGGCATCACCTACCACTAGCCTACATGAATTCATGGTTATCATTACTATTTTTTAGATAAAACATCTAATGGGTAACTTTTACTTTGATTTTAGGGACTTTTTTATCAAATATATAACTTTGGGATTTGAAAATTATTATGTGGTTAAGTGATTTATGTTATTTTGGAAGACATTCAAGATATTGGGAATCTTATAAGACTTTGGTAAATGTAATATTTTTAGGAATAAATGTTGAATTGTATTTTGGAGTCAAATATGATTTTACTATAGACATATGGTGATCCATGTTATTTATTGAAAAGGATAGAATATATCATATATCATGTAATAATTGACATTAAATCTTTGGAATAAGATTTTAAGAGTTATCGATTCCATTTAAAAGACCATATGAACCAATCCTATGAATTTGGGGGTCATAGTTTAGATTATATTTTAAGATTGACAGTAATTTTCAAAATGATCATTGTTGAACCTTTAGCTTCATATTTCATTTTGGGAGATTAAATATTCTTTTTATCATATAATGGTTTATAATTTTGGGGAATTATCTTATATTTTCCTAATCATTTTGGATTCAGTTGATGTATTAAGAGAATATGAATATAGAATTCTACTTTTGTGGGATATGTGATCTGTAGAAGTTAATTCAAATTCTTCAGGAGTGAAAAATTCATCTTGAGGGGTCATTACCAAGTATAGGGAATAAAGTGAAATAGATCAAAGAGAAACCAAAGAATGATATTATTATTATGACATAGAAAACAATCAGGTATGTTTAATTTGTTATGTTCTTATCTATATAGTAAAGGAATCCCTTAATTCAAGGAAAAATATTTTGTAACAAAAATGTTATTCATGTATTTTTATTTTTAAGAAATAAATTTTATTTTAATTGATCAAAAGATTAATGGCTTTGTGATGGTTAACATTCTAATTATAACACCCCAACCCTATAAGACAAGAGTCGGTGCATTATTACATATCATTGGAATGATCACAAAAGATTATGTCTCGAAATACTAACTAGTTTAGTAGCCTTGGAAGTAATAGATACATTTATAAGGTTTAAATTACATCATAAAATAGAAAACTACAACAAAATTGTTTCCATAGACAACACTGAGATCCCATAGACTATCCCTACAGGTCAGTCATAATACACTTTTTTGCATCCTAGGAAAAAATGAAACATAGAATGTGGTGAGATCAGATGCTCTGTAAGGATAAAAATATAGCAGAAACATTCATAAATAAGCATAAACATTTAAGGAAATGTATAAGACTAAAAAAATACATTTAAACTTGAACTTCGGCATAATATGGAAATGATAAAATCAAAATAATTTCATTTACTTATTATCATGGATATTCTACTCGTAGAATAATCACATGCAATATCAATAACCACTTTCATAATGATGGAATGCATAATGACATACTTTAATAACCACATAGTCAAGGCCTTGTGCCAAGACTATAAATAATATTTTTTAAAAGGCCTTGTGAACAGACACTAGTTTGTCTCATGAGACCTAACAATGCATCGAGGAGCTATAGCGGGATCCACCCGAAACTTACTAATTCTAATTCGTTCCTCATATAAAAAGGTTTAAACATAACATAAACATTCGTAATAAAACTAGCATACAGAATGTCAATACTCTATCCATAATCCTTGAATGGTATAAAAATAACACATCCATAGTAAAAAATATCACAAAACCTTCAATAAAATATGGAAGATTTGTATCATAATAAATCAACTTCAAACAAGTTTAAAATCCATCAAAGGATGTTCACATGGATGAAAATTATTTGTAAAACTCTTTGAGAAAAATATCTCTTTTTCATGAAAACATTTAAAAGTAACACAATTAAAAAAGGAATACATTTAAAGAAATTTCTGAATCAAAGTGTCCCATACCACTTTGAAACTTTTCAAAGGAATTAACATTTTAAAAACATTCGTGTCTATATAAATAAATCCTTAAAAACATTTTGAAAACATGGAAATTAATGAGAATGATTTTGCAGAATAAATAATTAAAACATTTAAAATGTTGTTTTAGAAAAACTCCCCTTAAAAATAATCCATTCGAAAACTCTTTTATGAAACATGTCCATAGATAATAAATATGTCCCAGTAGATACTTAAGTAAAAACAACCTCGGATAATAAAGAGATTGTGAAATTAAACCTTACCTTGTACTTTTCCTTGGTCGAGGGTAGGTTAACATCTTGTATAATGGTTAAATAATTGTTATTAAATTATTCAATAATCATATACATTAATATGATATCATATATTATCTTTTAACATTTTTTTTTAATAATATCTTAGTATTATCATCGTTTCAGGTGTTAACGAATTCGTTTTCCTTTATATTATTTGTTATCTGAGTCATATTTGTAATGGATGGGATGTATCTTATTCATATTCATAATGATATCAAGTATTTAAACATTATTTTTAATCATCAAATGAAAATTTGACTTGAGTGGATACGATGGGGAATGAATCTCATCGCGTTCGTGGAGACGGTAATCCGTACGTACGCATGAGCGACAATATCATTATTTTAATATTAAAATAATAAATAATTGGAAGGTATATCATATATAAATAATCTATATCATGTTATATTTATTATTTTCATCAATTACACATCATTATTATACCCATCCAAAAAATAATGTATTGAATAACAATTACACCACGACGTGGAGACTGTAAACCGTACGTACGCACGTATGGTGACATGTCATTCAAAGGATTGATAGAGTAATGAATGTGGTTGTAAAATATTTATAATAACATCACAATATATAGAATATACTGTATTTATTATTTTAGAATGTAAACAATAAAGAAATAAGAAGTGGAAGAAGAAAAGAACTTGAAATAGGTGATGAAATATTTACCTCTTCTTACGGTTCTTCATTTGGATTTGATCAAAAGGGCTCCTTAGGTTGGATTTATGACTAATGTAAGGACTCTAGGATTAATTATGGAAAGTTGAGAGATGATTTGGGCAGGTTTTGGCCGAGACAAATGGCTTTGAAGGTGTGAATTAGAGAGAATGGGGAGTGCCCTTTTATACGAGGGGAGAGGGGCACCTTAGGAAAATCTATAAATATTATTTTATAATAAAATAATTTTCGGTTTCTAATTGCTAAAAAATGGTTTATTTAAAGGATAAGGTAAGGATGGTTCGAAAACGAATCCACAAATAGGTTTTAGATAGGTTTTTGTCACTATATTAACCTTATCTTTTATATTTATTTCATAGTTAAATAGTTTGACATTTACCATGTCTCTTCGTATTTTTATATTATATGATTAATAAACTTACTATATACTTCAAATAGAACCCCAAGTGGTTCATTAATGATACACCTATCATTATATAAGTCTTTTGGCCGAACCTTGGATATTTGGGAATATAATATCAATTAATAATATAATATTTGTTTTAAAAAATCTTCTGTGTCAATTTTGACACTATTTGGTATTTTGTTTTTTTGAAATTCATAACAGCGTTATTATTTCAAAAAAAATTCATCTAACCACCCCTAATATGTCATATTATCCTATATAATTATTTTAATTCATAAAAAGTCTCAAATCACATTTATTTGGATATTTAAAATCTCAATTATTTTAATATTTCATTAATTAGGTAATTACTGCATCATTATTGTGTGATAAATAAATTAAATTATTTAATGTCTAAAAAATATAAATAAAATACCATTATGTAGTAAATATATTTATATTTCTATGTAATATTTAAAATCCAATTTCTCTTATGTGTAACTCTATATTAAAAGTGGTTTAGTTATTAAACATTGAATTTAACACATTTAACTCTTTATTGAATTAAATAATAATAAATGTACAAATCTAATCCAAGTGGACCTAAAGGATAATATTATCTTCTTAAGGTTGTTTTTGGTAGAATTACACTTATCCAATAGAATTAGAACATGTGTTAGGGTAATAATAATATCATTTTAACCCTTAATTACCCTATTTTCTTTTAACTATGGTAAATAAAAGTCAAAAGTTACTATTCACCAAATCTCATTGAACCAAATTTTACTTAATGATATCAATCATGTCTATCAAATTTTCTAAATTCAACTCACAAAAGCATTAAAATTATGTTTTATGTAAATTTTCAAATGCTCCTAGAAAGTGGGTAAAAGTTGGTAAAAAGTTCAATAGATTTTTCATATATCTAAAATTATTATAAATTGACTCCAATGAATTACATTTAACTTATATAGGTATTATGTATCTGTTTTGATATAAAATAAATTTAACTAAGAAACTAATTATTTAAATAAAAAGACGGTTTTAAACACTAACTTAGTGTTTTTCACTATTCATCAAAAATTTAAAGTTTTCCGAAAAATAACAAAAAAAATTCACCATAAGCTAATTTTGATATTATGAACTAAAAAATTAAGCCTATTTTACAAAAATTAAAACATAGAAGTTGCATTTATTAATTTAAAATTAATTCCCATTGTCAAAACCAAAAGGTCTGTTTTTAAGAAATAATAACTAACAAAAGATTGATACTTGTTTATGTTAAATTTCAAAGTGAAATTATTTCCAATGAATAAAATTGGAAGAAATGGTAAAAATATAATCTCTTTATACTCCCAAACCATTAAAATTTATAATTTACCATTATAAATTATTTTGATTAAAAATTTGTTTTCAGTTAAAATATAGTATTTTTCATTATTCACCCAAATATGAATGTTATCAGAAAAACACAAAAAATTTGTTGAAATTGAATTATTATGTCCCGATTCTAAATAAGTAGTTTAGTTTGCCAAATTTAATATATAAAAGTTTTGAATATTGGATTTACCAAGGGTTCTGCATTAAAAAGTGGTAAAATTACATTTTTTTAGAAATACTTATTTTATTTGAAAAAATGAATTTGTTTTTTCATCATGTCTAAGAACCTCATAATAAGGATTCTAAAATTATAATGATTATATAAAGATCAAAATTTAGTTAATACTATTCATAATCTCTTTTGAACAGCTATTTTGGTAAGTCGTGGTGCGCTTGAACTCAGTATTGTGTGTAGTGCAAGTTATTGAATTGCTTTGAAGAAATAACGTACTATGAAATCTTGTGGTGTTACATCCTTCCCTCCTTAAATAAATTGAATCCTTGTAATTTGAAATTATTCTTCGAAAATAAAATTTTGAAAATAGAAAATAACTTTGTTGGAAAACCCACATCATAAATTGGGTTAATAAAATTTAGTCTTAATAAGAGGAAAAAGGGGAATGAAAAAGTCACCACCAAATTATGATCTTGATTAAGATAAAATTGGTGGAAATTAGAGAAACATAATTGGTGTAAAAGGTAAATATTTATAGGGAGTGATTGAGGTCATCAGTAACAAAAAATTGTAGAATTGAGGGCCTCAAATCCATCAATCTATGATGATTTAAAATATCATCGGTTCCACAAAACATAAGGTATTAGGATAACACATTTTTAGTTTTATGATCCCTTGCCTAAATTTTAAGAATTGATTTCTTCATATAATAAGAGAAGAAATAATATATACTTGACAAGTAGAGTTCAATCCTTTAACTAATTTCTTCCACAAACTCATCTTTCACTATAAAAGATAATAGAACTTAAAAAAATATTCTATTTATACTATTTGTATAGGATTCCAAAAAAAATGAATTTATAATTCATCTACGAGTCCTTTTAAAAAAACTACATTATTCAATCTAGGACATCATGTGGGCCAGTGGTAGGTGATACACCCTTGTCGCCCTTCAGTTGCAGGTTCAAGTCTCGCAGCCTTGCCGGACGCGACGGGTTACGGCCCGACCATCGGGTTGTCCTTTTTATGGAAATCCAAAAATAACCTCAAACTAAACTTGTCCAAAAGAATTCTGTCCAAACCCCCAGACCAAAATTTATATGAAATATAAACACAATGAAGATCCTTTTTTTCCATGTAATAACACGTGAAGACCTTCATCATGTATTCTTTTAAAACACCACAACATCCTAAATTACCATAAAACCTTATTGATTACATTCATTCTCCCTTATTCTTTATAGAATAATATATATACTACTTCTATCCAAAAATGTTGTAAACTTAACAATAAAGGAATATACGAATCATTAATCAGTTTTATGGTAGTCAAGAATATCCCATATAATTTCTCCATAATCAATAATGTATTGTTCCAAAATCACTACCTCAGTATCATAACCAGATTATGGTTTATCTTTCTCTCAACCATATATTGTCCAAAAATTCAACCTGATATTGAGCCACTTTTCTTGGTTCCATGCAATCTCAAGTCCTTAATGAAATAGTAATGCAGTACAATCCTTTTATACCCTATAATTCTTATAACATGTACATCTTTAATACAATACTCAAATGACACAATACTTTAATAACAACGTAAGAAATCTAATCATTCCACTTCATCATTGGTAGTATCATAACTTTATTATTATCCAATATCAGCATTTGGGGTATACTCTAATGATTTGGACATTGATTTGTGTTGTGTCCCAACTCCTTGCAGATGAAGAATTGTACATTTGAAACTTTTTTCTTACCCTTGCAATCACGTACTTGGTGTCCTTTTTCTCCACACTTATAACAAACTCCCATTCCCTTTAAGCATTAACTAAGGAGATTCTTTTGACAGTTATCACATATGGGAAAATCCTTCTTTTACCTCTCCCCATTATCCATCTTTATCTCTTCCAACCTTTTATTCTTTTTATTCCCTTCAAAGCCATAGGACTCAGAGAATTCTTCACATATCTTATTAACAAATGATACTATTTCATAATATGTTGAGAATACATGGTAGATTATTTCCCTTCTAAATGTTGTAATAATACCATGAAAGATATGATCCTTCTTACTCTTTTGATCATACGTATTGTTAGAGTTCACATTCCTTCTACTGGGTTCCATTTCTATACAATGAAATGCACTAGGCCAGCTTATGAATTGAAATGAATAATTACAAACTTGCAAAATACCTAACGTAAATTGAACATTTTAGGGATATAATCTATAATAACAAAAAAATGTTTTCTTTTAGGAATTATATACTCGTAAACCCTTCATAATGGTTTGTAAAGAAAATTAGAATTATCCTAATCATATCCCATGGGAGTATCGTATCCAAGAGTGCAGCAAGGCCCATTTTCGTGCACCAGTTCCCATTCGAGTCTATCTCAGACTGTTGTTTTAGGGTTTTACCCTAAAGTACATATTTTCCAAAGTCTTCTCTACCTACTCGTATCCAGACAGGGTTTTATTTCTTAGAAAATACACAAAATCTCTACATTACCAATATTCTAGGAAGTTCTTCTATACTAATCCTCAAATTCTATCTTAGGGTAATGTGCTCTAGTAATAGTTTATCTAAATCTAGATTCCAAGGTTTGTACTAAACATCCTCTAATTCCAAAAATAACGCCCCGACCCCAGAAGCCCAGAGTTGGTGCATTATTACGTATCATTGGAATGCTCATAAAAGATCAAGTCTTAAAAGGCTGATTATTTTAGTAGCGTTGGATGTATTAGATATATTCATAAGGTTTACATTACATAATAAAATGGAAAACCACAACAATATTGTTTCCATAGACAACACTTATATCCCATAGACTATCCCTGTAGGTCAGTCATAATATACTTCTTCACATCCTGGGATAAAAAAAACATAGAAAGGGGTGATCTCAGATGCTCAGTAAAGATAACAATATAACGTAAACTTTCATAAATAAGCATAAACATTTGAGGTAATTTATAAGACTTAAACAAAAGCCTTTTAAACTTGAACTTCGTCATAATATGATGATGAAAAAATTAAAATAATGTCATTTACTTATTCACATGGATATTCTACTAGTCGAATAATCACAGGCAATATCAATAGACACTTTCATAATGATGGAATGCATAATTCCATACTATTATAACCACATAGTCAAGGCATTGTGCCAAGAATAAAAATAATATTTTTTTCAAGGCCTTGTTCCAAGACTCTAGTTTGTCTCATGAGACCAACCAATGCATCGAGGAGTTATAGCGAGCTCCACCCGTCACTTACTAAGTCCAATGAATTTTTCATATAAAAAGGTTTAAATATGACATAAACCTTCGTATTAAAACTATCATACAAAATGCCAATACTTTATCCATAAACCTTGAATGGTATAAAAATAACACATCCACAGTTAAACATATCACAAAACCTTCAATACAATATGGAAGATCTGTATGATAATAAATCAACATCAAATAAGTTTAAAATCAATCAAAGGATGTTGACAAATATGAAAATGATTTGTAAAACTCTTGGAGACATATATCTATTTATCATGAAAATATTTAAAAGTAACACAATTTAAAAAGGAATAAATTTAAAGACATTTTTGAATCAAAGTGTCCCATACCACTTTGAAACGTTTCAATGGAATTAACATATTAAAAACATTCATGTCCATATAAATAAATCCTTAAAACCATTTTGAAAACATTGACATTAATGAGAACGATTTAGAAGAATAAATATTTAAAACATTTAAAATGATGTTTTACTAGAAATTACCTTAAAAAGAATCCATTTGAAAACTCTTTTATGAAACATATACATGGATAATAAATATGTCCCAGTATATACTTATGTAAAAACAACCTCGGATAATAAAGAGATTGTGAAATTAACCCTTTCCTTGTACATTTCCTTGGTAGAGGGTAGGTTAACCTCCTTTACAATTGTAAAAAAATTGTTAATAAATTATACAATAATCATATACATTAATATTATATCATATATGATCTTTTAACATTTCTTTGTTAATAATATCTTAGTATTATCGTCGGTTTGGGTGTTAACGAATTTGTATTCCTTTATATTTTTTATTATGTGAATCATATTTGTTATGGATGCGATGTATCATATTCATATCCATAATGATATCAAGTCTTTAAACATTATTTTTAATCATCAAATGAAAATTAGTCTTGAATGGATACGACGGGGAATGAATCTCATCGCATTCGTGGAGACGGTAATCCGTACAATAGCACGAGCGACAATATCATTATTTTCATATTAAAATAATATATAATTGGATGGTATATTATATATACAGAATTACTATCATGTTATATTTATTATTTAAATCAACTATAAATCATTATTATACCCATCCAAATAATAATGTATTTAATAACAATTACACCACGACGTGAAGCCGGTAAGCCGTACGTACACACGTATTCTGGCATGTCATTCAAATGATGGATAGAATAATGAATATGGTTGTACCATATTTATAATAATATCATGATAGATAGAATATACTAGAGTTATTATTTTAGAATGGAAACAACAAATAAAGAAGAAGTGGAAGAAGGAAAAAACTTGAAAGATGTGATGAAATATTTACCTCTTCTTAGGGTTCTTCCTTTTTATTTGATCAAAAGGGCTCCATAGGTTGGATTAATGACTAAAGGAAGGCCTGTATGATTACGGTAGGACAGTTTAGAGGATATTTGGGCAGGGTTTGTCTTAGCCAAATAGCTTTGAAGGAGTTAATTACAGAGAATGGGGGTGCCCTTTTATAAGATGGGTGAGGGGCACCTTAGGAAAATCTAGAAATGGTATTTTATAATAAAATAATTTTCGATTTATAATGCCTACAAAATGGATTATTTAAAGTATTAGGTGGTTATGGGTATAAATCCACACAACCAATAGGTTTTAGACAGTTTTGGGTCACTATATCAAACTTATCTTTTAGATTTAACTCTTAGTTAAATAGTTTGACATTTACCATGTCTTTTTTGTATTTTTATATTATATGGTTAATAAACATACTATATACATCCAAGAGAACCCCAAGTTGTTCATTAATGATACACCTATAATTATATAAGTCTTTTGGATGAACCTTAGATTTTTAGTAATATAATATCAATTAATAATATAATATTTTTTTTAAAAAACTCTTTTATGTCAATTTTGACACTATTTGGTATTTTGGTTTTTTCTAAATTCCTAAAAGAACTAATACTTTGAAGAAAATTCATCTAACAAACCCTAATATGACATATTAACCTATTAAACTAGTGTAATTCATAAAGACTCAAATTACATTTATTTGGATATTTAAAATATCAATTATTTTAATATTTCATTAATTAAGTATTTAGTACATCATCATTGTATCATAACTAAATTAAATTATTTAATGTCTAAAATAAATAAATAAAATACCATTATTTAGTAAATACTTTTATATTTCTAATGAATAGTTATAGTTTAATTTATAATATGTGTAACCCTATATTACAAATGGTTTAGTTATTAGACTTTGAATTTTACACTTTTAACTCTTCTTTGAATTATTTAATAATAATTGTCCTAATCTAATACAAGTGAACCTAAAGGATCATATTTTATTCCTAAGGTTGATTTTGGTCGAATTACACTTATCCAATAGAATTAGGACATGTGTTAGGGTAATAATAATATCATTTTTACCCTTAATTACCCTATTTACTTTTAACAGTGGTAAATAAAAGTCAAAAGTTACTATTAACCAAAAATTATTTTCATCTCATTGGACCACATTTTACTTACTGATATCAACTATTTCTCTTAGATTTTTAAAATTCAAATCACAGAAGCAGAAAAATTATGTTTTATGTAAATTTTCAAATGTCCTAGGAGATGGGTAAAAGACGGTAAAAAGTTCAATAAAATTTATATATATATATAATTATTATAAATTGACACCAATGAAATACATTTAAGATATATAGGTATTATTTATCTATTTTGATCTAAAATAAATTTAAATAAAATAAATAATTATTTAAATGAAATGACAGTTTTAAATAATAACTTAGTGTTTTCACTATTTATCAAAAATAGAACATTTTCAGAAAAATACCAAAATTTCACCCTATGCTAATTTTGATATTATGAATTCAAAAATTAATTCTATTTAACTTAATTAAAAACATAGAAGTTTGATTTATTAATTTAAAATTAATTCCCATTTTCAAAACCCAAAAGCGTGTTTTTAAGTAATAATAACTAACAGAAGATTGATACTTGTTTATGTTCAATTTCAGAGTGAAATTATTTCCAATTGATAAAATTGTATTAAATGGTAAAAATATAATATATTTATACTTTGAAACCATTAAAATGTATAATTTAGCAGTACAAATTAGTTTGATTAAAAAAAATTTTAGTTAAAATATATTATTTTTCACTATTCACCCAAATATGAAAGTTATTAGAAAAACACCAAATATTTATTGAAACTAAATTATTATGTCCCGATACTAAATAAGAAGTTTATATTGTCAAATTGAATATATAAAAGTTTTAAATATTGGATTTAAAAAGGCTTCTCCATTAAAAGGTCGTAAAATTTCATTTATTTTAAGAAATACTTCTTTTATCTGAAAAAAATGAATTTGTTTTTTTTTCATTATGTCTAAGAAACTCATTATATGGATTCTAAAAATATAAGGATTATATAAAGTTCAAAATTAAGTTAATATTATTTCTAACGTCTTTTGAATGGCCAGTTTGGTAAGTCATGGTTTGCTTGAAATCAGTGTTGTGTGTAGTGCAAGTTATTGAATTTCTTTGGAGAAATAACGTACTATAAAATCTTTGGGTGTTACAATAATGACCATGTTATGTTTAACTCTCCATAAGAACTAGATGGTTATATTATTCTTCCATGTATATATTATAACTTTACAATAAATTTACCCTATTCGAATGCATTGTTTTGTAGTAAACTATTCATTTTCCTCCCCGCTTATTAAAAGGATATTTTATTAACCCTGTTTTTTATGTGGATTTCTGAAATAGGTAATTCTCAAGTATCAAACATTAACTATCAGAGTGTAATTTCAAATTGTGAGGAACAAATTTATTGAAGGATGGGAGAATATAACATCGTAAGTGTTTAAAAATAAATATAACCTATATGCACAAAAAAAACATAGTCTCTATAAAAAACCCTTTTTATTATAATTATTTACACAAGATAGATATAACCTAGACAAGAAACATAATTTTAAAACTTCTATGATTTTAATTTCAAAAAATGAACAAACGCTATTGCGATCCTTAAGTTTTTTAAATCCTAATAAGATCAACATAATGTTTTGGTGAATAATAACATGAACCTTATGGATAGTAATATGACCTTATGAATAGTAATGTTACCATTATGAATAGTAAATTGACCCTTATGAATAGTAACCTCACCCATGAAAAAAAATTGGCACCTTATAAATGAAAGTGAATGTCTAAAAAATTAATAATTTAGTGTTGCTATTTTTGTGAGTAAAAAATATTTAATTACAATTTAAAATTGATAAATTTATTTAAAATTAAATTCAATTACATAAAATTTTTTACTAAATAAATCTTTTTTTATCCTATTATTTTAGGATAATTTTATGAGACCTCGGTTAATATCTAAAAGTATTATAAAATGATTTATAAATTTAAAATCTGTATTTCTCAAGTAAATATATATTTTATTTTAAAAATAAATTTCACATATTAGGAAGAATATTTTTGGTAAAATTGTGTAAAATTTTCATTTCTACATGTAGAAATATTATTAGGGTGAATATTTGGGATTTTTTTGAAATAATTGAATTTTTAGTGAATAGTGAAATTAAATAATTTACCAAATACACTAAATAAATAAATTTTTGCATCATGATTGATTAATGGATGATTTCAATAGAAATTAGTTTGAAATAACATGAAATTATTATTATTTTATGTCATAATAATCAATACTATTCATATTATTCAGTAAAAATAATAAAATAACGATTGAAATAATTGAAAAATCCATCATCTCCTCCACTTTAAAAATAACCCCTCACTCCCTCTTCTCTTCAATCTTATAAGCATTTAATCCTCTAAATTTTCTTCCCAAATAATCATACCTATTCCCTCCCAGCATCCATGAGAACTTTTTCATTCCAAAAGGAAAAAAACATTTCCCTTAAGGAGGTTCTCAAAGAGGTTATTTCTAGAGGTAAATCCTCTTCCTTTTCATTTAATTTCATTTAAATATATCTTGTTTTCTTATTCCCTCCTAACCTACTCATTCCAATTGATCATGATAACTCTAATATCATCTATATAATGCAATTATATCATTTTAACATAATAATCATTATCAATCGTCTTACTCTCCCTCTTTTATTTTATAAAAAAAATCATCATCCGGGAGGTGCCAATTTACATCCTTTATAGACGACAGAGTTTCATTCATAAAATTATTCATCAAAGATTTTCATGAAACAAATTTAATTTTTTAAAATATTTTAAAAGTATAATATAACCCTTTTCATGTTCTTGATGTAACATATTTTCATAATACTAAATGACAAAACAAAATGAGTTTGTTGTGATCAATAACAGGAGTAATAATCTAGAAGATTATCAATAAATGACTTATCTAATGATTCATCCCCATACCATGTAACTGAATTATATATATAACCATTTACAATTATTTATGTTCAATAATAATATATAAATTCAATTCTTTATAATTATACCCATTCCAAATTAACTTGTATACTCATATACAAGTATGACAATTGTGAAACCCAATAAAAACGCTCCTGAGCAATAAATTAGTATCTTATAACTAATCCAAGAGGCCATAAATGAATGTAATATAAATATACTGAATTAGATACTTGTATATAAGGTTATTAATTACTTAATTAATGTATTTAAATTTATTATCCAGGATATTATGGTCAAATGAAATACAGGTTTGAACATAAGGTAAGGGGTTTCTTATCTCACTTTTATTTATGTGAGATTTCCATTACTTGCCAATTATTTCTTGTATGTGGTGCACATATACTAAAATTTTATATATAATATCATGAATATATTTATATTCATGGTATTAAATGATTAATTGTATGATTGATTATTTTTGGACATACGATTCAATTGTTTACAAAGTAGTAAGGGTTTCTTCATCTCGATTCCATTTTTGTGAGATTTCCATTATTCACCACTTATTTCTTGTATGTGGTGTATGAATACAACAATTATTTATATACCATAATAAATCAATTTATTCTTATTTTATTCAATAATTCACTTTGTAATTTTTAATTTCCTTTCACACTCTTCGATTCATTACAAAGTGGTAAGGGTTTTCTCATCTTACTTTCATTTTTGTATGATATTTCGTATTCACCACTATTTTTATGTATGATGTATTTATACAACCAATTTATGTGTCATATAATGAATATATTTATTTTCATGGTGTTAAATGTTTCATTTTATGGTTATTAATTTTGTGGCATATGATTTGATTGATTACAAACTGGTAAGGGATTATACCCAAACCTCCTTTTTCTTTTTGGGTTACTCTTTATCTACCATTACACAAATGTAAGTCTTATTAATTGTGCTGAAATTATTCTAAATTTTTTGAATATGCTCCAAAATAAAATATCCATATCATTACATCCATATTTTATGGGGATATACATTTTTTTAAATTGTTCCCTTCCAAATTCTTCCCAATAAACAAGACTAATTATAGGCAATGTCTCAAATTCTTTCTCATTTTGAAGTGCACTATATAATATGTTTTATTCCATAATTGTTTTTCTAAAATTGAATATTTTCTCATGAAAAAATATCTTGGTTAATTTCTGGTTTTATGAAAACATACATTCCGTTTTTCATTAAAATCTTGTTAATGTTTTCATTAAACCGTACTAAAATGTTTCATTTCTAAAATTTCATAAAAACTCTTTTACAGGTTTTCAATTTAGTGGGACAACATTTATTCCTAAGAAATAATTTCAATTTCTTCCCATTTTATTTTCTGGGATATATATGTTTACAATCTCATTTTATGACAAAAAGAAATAATTTTCAAAAATAACTCTTCTTTCCAAAGTAACGAAAAATTATTGCCTCAATTTAACTATTATGAGATATATACCTTGTTTAAGACATATTCCTTATCTATTATATATGTAATAAACAATGATATATAATATCAAGATTCTTCATATTCTCATGATATTCTAAGGGATTATTATTTTAATGTTTTAAGTGGTATGGGACACTTTGGAATGTTTAATGAATAACTGCTCATGAAACTTTCAATGGTCTTATTTAAAAGTATCGCTATCAATATCAACACACTTTGATGAATCTTATACTTAATTGAGGATTATATCTTATGATATCATCTACTATATTTTTTTGAAGGTTTGATGAGTAGTTTGACTATGAATGTGGTAATTTTATACCATTCATGGGTTATAGTTTATTTATTCACATTTCATATGCTAGATTTTCAATAAAAATGATTATGTTGTCTATGGATCTACCTTTTCATATGAGTCATATATTACACTTAGTAATTTATGGGTGGCGCCCACTATATTCCCTCGATGTATCGGTATTTCACATGATATAAACTAGTTTTGTATTTTAACTATTTATGTATGGTCTTAGCATGAGGCCTTGATGGTATGATTATGATGTCTATGATTATGCATTCCCTTGTTATGAATCTATTATTTGATAATATATGGAATTATTCAACTAGTATAATATGAATGGTAATGTTTTATTATAGAATTGTTTATTCAGCATTTATTCCTTCTATATTATTCTCAAGTTTATTTTTAATGGCATGCATACTTTTAGTTATTCATTATGCCTTATTATTTATGCTTCCACTGTAATATTTACCCATATTGAGCATCGGAGCTCACCCCTTTCTTATTTTTTATATTTCCCCAAGATGTAAAGAATTATATTATGAATGAATCTCAGGATTAATATAGAAGTCATGGGAGTTACTATTGGATATTCTATATTATATTTAATTTCTAGTTATAATGTTGAACTTACATATGTATTTTGTTTTTACAAAAATACTAAACTACCTGGTCCTTAGGGATACAACTTTCTTGTAATCATTTCGATGTAATAAAATAATGCATTGCCTTCAAGCAAATGGGGTCTGGTTGTTAAATAATTATGTTAAAATATTCCATTAAATAATTCATTAATTAATTAAAAATATAATGTCCATTAATTAATTAAACAATTAATTATTTTTTTCACATCTCAACATCCATAAATTAATTAAAAAATTAATTATTTCCAAATTCATAATTTGATATTACAAAAATTAACTCAACAATTATTTATCCATAATACAATAATTTAATATTCTGATAATTAATCTATCAATTAATTATCCCTATTTCAAAATTAAATACTTTGATAAATAATTCATCAATTAATTTTTCTAATTCTTCAATTCGATTATTTAATTAGATCCTTAATTCCTTAATTAATTAATTGAAGACATTAATTAATTCAATTAAAAAAATTCCAATTTCTAAACAAACCATATAAATTCTACAATTTCATACACTAAATTAAAATCATGATTATGGGATTTGAATATTAAACCACCTACCTCGATTCGTTGATGAGTGATCACCTAATGGAAATCCCAAAAAATGAGAAGAACAGCAACATAGAATGGGATCCGGATCTCAAAACCCAAAAGCATGATTAACAAAATCAAGGTATCTTTAATCTAGATCTAGATCTTCAAGCCTTTATCTATATTCACCAAATAAAAACCAATATCTAGAAAAAAATAAGACAACTTTCCACCAAAATAATGAGATATGGAAGGAGGATAAAAGGGAAAGCAACGAGATAGGATCCACTTACCAGGAGAGGAGAGAATCTTTGATCTGGTCTTTGAATCCCAAATAATGAATGTCTAATTGCCTTTTAATCCCTCTAAGAATCTAAAAAATCAACAAAATCATAATGGTATAAGTTTAGGTCAAATGGGAGGAGTTTAAGGCGCTCATATAGATTTAAAACCAATTTTCAGGTCATTAAAATTATCGTGAATGGTTTTCTAGGCAGAGGCATGCAGTTTGTCCTAAATATGCACTAATTGTGAACCTGTTATGTTAGGGGGGGTAATATTTCTCCTTTTAGGGTGCTTGTTTTAAAAACCATGCACTGTTTATGTGAATCCCCATTTCCAATGGTTTCATGGTTTTCTAGGATGGCGCGCATAGTTTTCTCTAATCATGCGCCAACCATGAACAAACCTATTTCCTTCAATTTTTATCCGAAATCACCCCAACACACCCCAAGTTATTACATAAAAAAGTACTCAAATAATGAAAAAAGAGTACCTGAAAACAATCCCACGTAAACTCTAGAAATGGTCAGGATATTCCAAGGATGCTATGAAAATAGAGAGCGGTTGAGTTCATACGGTAGACTTAGGAGAGTATGTTTGTGATAGACTATACTGGTCTCCTTACAGATGTGTAGTGAATTTCTCTAATTTTAGTAGTATATGAGGTAATGTTAGTGAAATTATTTCAATATGGGATTAAATTTTAAATTAATTCTTATATGAATATGTTCAGGCAGAATAATTGTTCTGAAGTGGTAAATCGGGATCTAATTTATGAGGGGAACCTAAAGGAGAATTCTGGTGGAGGGAAGGTGGTTTCTAATAGATGGTTAGGAGGTATGACTTCCAAGATAAGGAATCATAATTATGAGAATTTCGACTAGACTTGCTCAAATTAGAGTGGCCATGGGGAAGGGTTAGTTGTACAAGACCTTACACGAGTAATTTTTCATCAATGTGGGAGGTCAGGTCACTTTTGTAGAGAGTTCCCATGACCACTAGTATAGTGATGAACTTTTTGAATAATAGGGTATCTGTAGAAGTTTTTTATGAAATCATAACATATGGGTAGTGATGGAACAACTATGTAGAATCAAAGTGCTGGAAGGTGATCTTACACAACATATCATGATGGTTGTTTGAGTTCCACTAGTCGTGGCAGTAGAGGTAATAGACATGGGGCTTCTAGGAAAGACCACTCGTATTAGCAAAGTAGTACAAATCAGGGGAATCAAGCTGTATAAAAGGGAATAGGGGTAGGAAATTCCAATTTCGTTCATCCTACACAGGTGGATAGCGAGGTTGGACCATCGAGAGTTGGAGGTATTATTCATGTAGCTTTTACACTTTCTAGTACATTATTTGATAATAGTGCCTCTAATTATTTCATAAATACATAAATTTTGAATGGTTTGAGCATGGAAGTGGATTTCATGAGTGGGTTTATTATTATAGATACACCTTTGGTGGTATGATCAAGAGACATCCATATATGCAAAGGGTGTTTTATCGAGGTTGTAGAGTATCATTTCAGTTGGGATATTTACATCCTTAACATGTTATACTTCAACATAATTATGTTAATGTACTGGTTAGTATCATACTAAACCCACATATATTTCTACAAAATGAGGGTTATGTTGACGTATCTTCAGGGTGGAAATTATATTCACTCTAGAGGGTGGGATATCAAGGTAGGCCATAATAGGATAGTTCATCAGAAAATGGGGGAGATAAGCACTCAGGATTCTAGTATTTTACTGGATGATAGAGGTGTAAAGTATTATGTCTTTCCACCAATATTAAAATGGTTTCTATATGTGTTTCTTGGTGTCTTTTTTGGTTCTCCTCCTAAGAGATATGGGGAATTTACAATTGAGCTCATGTTAGGGGCTGAGGAAATTTCTATTCCACCATACATATTAACACCAAAAAAGATCCAAGGTCTCAAGATTCAACTGGAATATTTTAGGGATAATGGATTTAATAGTCTGAGTATTTCACCTTGGGGCTCTTTAGTCTTGTTTTCTAAGAGGGATGACAAAAATTTGTGATTATGTGTTGATTAACGAAAGTTTTATTGGATGACTATGAAGAACTGGTATCCTATTCCGCGTATCGACGATCTATTTGACCAATTGAGGGGAGATTGTTTTTTCTCCATGATTGACTTGAGATCAGGGTTTCATTAGTTGAGTGTTCAAACCTCTGATATACAAAGGAATGCTTTTAGATGTATGTATTCCCTTTACGAGTTCTTCGTAATTCTATTTGGGTTGAAGAACACACCAGTAGTTTTTTATGGCCTTGATGGATAGAATTTTCCATCCATACTTGGATCAGTTTTTGGTAGTATTTGTGGATGAAATCTTGGGGTACTCCAAGACCCATGAAAACCATTCCTAAAAACTTGACATAATCTTGAGTAAACTTAAGGAGCATCATCAATGTTCTAATCTATCTAAATATCATTTTTGGATTGATCATATTCACTTCTTGGGTCACATCATCTTAGTGTAAGGTGTGTCATTGGAACCATATAATGTTCAGGGAATGGTTTCTTGGGATTATCCCAATAATGTTTTTGAAATTCGTAGCATTCTATGTTTAGTGAGTTATTACCAAATATTTATCAAAGACTTTTTCCATTTTTAAATACCTTTTTCATGATTGAACAAAGAGGGAATAAAGATTTAATGGTTTCAATAATGTGATAATTCATTCTAGGAATTGAAGAAATGGTTGACAATGACACAAATCTTGATCCTACCTAAGACATGTGAGGAATGTATGATGTCATGTGATGCTTATAGGATCATGAATGTAGATATGTTGATGTTGGGTGATCAAGTTGTGGCATATGGGTCAATATAGTTGAGGCCACATTAATGGAACTACCCTATATACGAGCTCGAGTTGGTTTCAATGGATTATGCTTTGATTTTTTTGATGAATTTCCTATTGGAAAAAAAATGTCTATACTGATTATAAGGGCTTAATGGATATCTATTTGTAAAGAGACTTTAATCTCCTACATTGGATATGGGTTGAGTATATACAATCACTCGAATTTCATCTAGCATATACACCTAAGAGGGGAAATAGTTTTGTTGATGCTTTATGATGGAAAACATGGAATCAAGAATTTCATTAGTCTACTGCTAAGAAGAAAATGATGGATTTACTGGATGATACAAATATTGTTGTTCAGGATGGTCAGGAGGAGATGAATCTCATATAAATTATAGTGGAGTCTAAAATTTTAATTCAGAGTATTTACATGAAGAATGAAGATCTAGAATATTTAACATTGAGGGAAATCCATTAAGGTGGGGAGAAACCTTCTAATTGGACATTAGATGATGATGAGATCATCTATGTCAACAATTTGGTTATTGTGCCTACAAGAATGAAGTAGGATCTGGCATGTGAATTATATCCCTTGAAGTTGATTGTGCATCTAGGTGTGACAAAATTTATTGTGTCCTATGATGATATTTTTGGTGGTCGAACATGGAAATGGAGATTGCAGGGTTCATGACATGATGCTAAACCTGTCAAAAGTTGATGTTTTAGCATCAATAACCTATTGGTTTACTATAGTTGTTTCCTATTTTAGAATGTACGTGGGACAAAATAACCATGGAATTTGTGTAGGGTCTCTTTAGGGAGCATCAAAATAATGATTTTAATTTGCTGATAGTAGATTGATTGAGAAAAGCGGAACATTTTTTTTCCTATAAAGGAAACTTTCCCAGTGTATTAGTTGGAAAACTTGTACGTTTGGGAGATTGTATGTCTATATAGGGTTCTATAGCATATTGTTTTAGATCACGTGTCACACTTTAGTTTATTCTTCTAAAAAGGATTGCAGAAGATTCTTGGTACACAGGTTTTACTGAGTATGGATTTTCACCCATAGACATATGGGTTGTCAGAACATACTATATAAGTTCTTGATGATATATTGTGGGTGTGTGTCCTTGACATTGGTGGGTTATGGGAGAATCACTTATCACTCATTGATTTTTTTTTTATAATAGAAGTTATCAGGTTATGATATAGATAGAACCATATAAGTATCTTTAAGGTATGTCATATAGATCACCTCTATGCTAGATGGAGGCAGGTCATTTAGAGTTGTTTGGACCGAGTCTTGTGTAGGATATGTAAAATAAGGTTCATCTAATTCAAAAACATATATCTATGACTCGATGTAGAAAGAAGTCATATGTAGATAGTCGATGATGAACCCTGGAGTTTATAGAGGGTGATCATGTGTTCCACTATAGGATACGAAGATAGGAAAAGTTGGTGCCCAGGTTTGTTGGAATGTTTGAGGTTCTGGAGAGAATCTGGTTAGTGGTGTACCAATTGTATCCTCCATAGAGGCACAATGTTATGTATGATTTCTTTCAGGTTTCATAGCTTCTTCGGTGTTTGTAGGTTCCTAAAAATTCACCCAAGAGAAGAAAATACCTCCATGAACACTTTTCATAAGGATGAAAGTACACCTACAAGTCTAGAAAGGTGAATGGACTCAAATTGGGTTGCCATTATTTAAAGGAACTTGAAGGAATTCAATTTTCATGGTTTTTAAGTGGACCACATACCATCACTGGGAATGGTATGCGAAGCGGACGATCTGCGAACCACTGGCCCACAAAGTGATGTCCAGTGAGCAAGGAAGACCGCAAATAGAGTCCCTAATGGACTAATATGCATGAGGACCACTTGAGTACCATGCCATGAAAAATATCAGTTCATCGACAAAGTGAATCAGTAGGGTTCCACAAACCATTTTTGCCAACTGAAGCCTCCACAATCCTCAGTTGATCAATTCATCCATAGGTCAGGATATTGCTCCAATGGGCCTCTGCAAATGGTGTTGTGTTCCCAATAGATAAAATTGCTCGGATTCTCTATAAAAGGAGGAAATTATTTGTACAAGAGACACACACACAGAGAGATATGGATACAGAGAAGGAGGGATGATGATATCGTGATGGATACTTAGAGGTTTCACTCCATCTCCCGTCTTGTTTAATCAGAAAATCCCGAACTGCGCACCACTCCCTCCACAGGTACAGCTAGCCGCGAACCATAACACGGGGGAATTGATACTAATAAAAGAGTTGTGAACCAAACTGGTGAAACATGAACAAAGGGCTTCTCTCGAATGTACTCCTCGTGAATGATGATCCCCTGGACCCCCTCCCTTCAATATGGTTCCCCGCATAGCGGACTGCTATGCAGACTGAACTTGGTGCCGCTTAATACATCGATACATGGATAGAACCCAAAGAAGCGTGATTGGACACTTACTACTATGGTACGTGGTTGCCTATACCCACGCCTGTGTACGAAATTGGTAAGCGGACGGCCACTCTGTCCGCATGCCAATATGGTATGTGGAGCCTCCCCCATCCCACATGAAGAGTTAGTACCCAAAATACGGTGTTTTTATGTATTGTTCCTTCTAGTTCAAACCTCACCCCTCCATTACAATTATGTCTTCCATTATCCCTCTACTAACCAGTCCTCTGGAATTAGGCCAAAGCCTCCTCCAAATCAATCAGACACGAATGATCAGACCATCGGGTACATCGGCGTGCCCCATTGAGTCTATATACCCACATTAATAAGAGTCACGAAGGGTCTCCCCACAATGAATCAGGCTTCGAGAATGCTTGTGAGGCTACATTACCACTTCAACCCAGAGCCCAACCTTGAGACACTGACATGAACCTCCATATTCGTGGGACTAAGGATGATCACCTGCTTTTCCATTCAATGTGGAATAGTGATGAGTCTATGGGGTCATGTTCGCTTCCCCCGTTGACAAGGATGAAACTCCTCCCCTACCCAAAATGTGCTTCAGGGCCCTCACACTGAGGTATGTCCCCAAATTTCCGATGCAGGGTCGCATGACCATTAATGTCATCTCACATTAAAGGATTCGTTGCTCCACACCCTCACCCACAGTCGCCCAAGCCCCTTCCACCATGGGATCTGTCTCTCCCGCCAATAGGGGAGGAAGCATTGCATTGTTGAATCTTTCAAATACTATTGTTTCTCACACCGATCATTAATCAAGTGGGCTTAGTGGTTTTTGAGAATTACAGCATCCACATGAATATGAACTATGAGAAATATGATTATTTTCCAATGTAGGATATGTATGACTCCTACCAGATGGACCAAGCTCAAAAGGGGTGCCCATCCATAAAGGTTACACCCAATCATATCCCCTCAAATGGGAAACTTCCACTCGTAAGCCCCACACAATCTGAAATATGTGGGTTCTGATTCCTATCCCAAGGATATGTTGGAAGCTATCCTTATGGGCCCGATCCCAACATCAAGTCACCATATACCCCCCTGGATGACGATAAACTCTAGAGAACCTTATAATATGGATCAATTCAGAATCACCTCCGTAGCATCAAATATAAGCATGTTTATGATGATTTCGAAAACCAAGGGTAGCCCATGGACACACTCTTTGGGAATGAACCATGGATTCATGAACATATGATCATGACATAAATCTATAAGAGAGTCCCAGAAAAGGCAACAATCCTCCCCTGGAAGGATGCAGTGAGCCTAACTTCCCATCCTCTAGACCAGTGGGGTTCTTAAGGGTCGTTGGAAAAATAGTCAGCCGATGAGTGCTTGCCTTTAGAAAGAAGGTACATGAATCATGGATTCTAGGGCTGTTGGGCATTTTTGGATTCACGAATAAACCCATTGAAGACCATCTGATTAATTTATATCCAAGAAGGACTGATTACATTAGTGCTTGGCCCCCACGCAATCAACCTCTGGGACCAACAGTTCAGGTAGGGTTAATTCAAGCTTATTTAAAGTATAATGACAACTAACACGTAGAAATAAATGAATGGTAAATTAAACGATAACATGTCTCTATAGAAAAAGGGATGGGTGACGATCCTTTTCAGACCATTTCTACACCTCCTGTAAATGCGCCACCTTAGAGGTGGAACAAAAATGGTGAACCCAACGTGAATCCTTAACCAAGGTAGTAGTTCTACGCAAAAGATAAAAGAAAAAATGATACACCATATAGAACCATTTTCATCACCCCTATATGCGCTAAATGCACCACCTCATAGGTGGAAAAAAATGATGAACTAGACATCAATCCTTAACCATGGTGGTGGTTCTACCCCACTCAGGCCCCTTCGCCTTGCAATAATAGAAAAGGGGAAAGGGGACGTGTTGAATCTCCCAATATGCATATGTTTAAAAAAAAATTACGTTGACGATGTTTTGTGGTCAGTATGTAATATATGTATATTGCAGGTTCCCGAAGTGTGACGTTCAATCCAAATGACATCACAAAAAACTATGTAGACACACACATCAGTGACCTCGTAGGTGCTTGTGGCCTCAATGAAGGGTAGGACCCCTCGCCTACCCAGCATCTTCAACGCTAGGTATCCAATATGCTAATCAAAGAGTACCACAAAAATGTTAATATCCCCATGCTAGAGGACTCAAGACAATCCCTTCAGTATGAAAAGGTCCACTAGATGCCTCTTTAGCCACTGTCGGCACCCCTGTATAAGGTGGCCTTAGTGGTCATCTCAAACCGTTTCGAGAGCCTATCCCTAGAATGTGATAATGAGAAACTCCCTTACCTTAGGGAGGTAGATTAACTCAATACTGATGACTTCATCTCAACAGCACAGGGGTCCTACCCATGGGCCCCCACCAAAGACCATCATCGCTGAAACCAGATGATCATGCATCCTCTTGCTGACGAGGTCCCTATGTCGAGGTCACCTACCAAATTACAGGAGACTTGGTACCCTCTAGATTCCCGAAAAGAGTGGAGAATCTATAATTGAGAACATGCTATCACCCTGGTTCATGCGGAGCAACTCCATCGTACTAACGTGGTGTCATTCAACGAGCAGACCTATGACCATGCACCCTCCACTCAAGCCCACAACAGAAATATGGTGGCACAATATGAGAACATTCATGTTCTTGCTAATGCTCGTTGGTCTCATCGTGCAGACATAGTGGCAAACTATAAGGATATGCAGATATCCGTCGAGCCACAACTAGCCCGTCATCCAAATTGGGCAGAACAAAGCTACACGTAGGCACAAACACCTAATGATGCATTTCAGGTTTTCCAACTAAATACGCTATACATAGTAAAAAATACATGCTAATGCATATCTTTCCCACCATCAAAATACGGCAGAAACCAAATACGAGCAGAGTCAAATTCCTGCGGATGCATACAGAGCCCGTGAGACAAATACAGTAGAAAACGTGTGGATGAAAATCCCCACTCAAGAATATGAAATCTACTAGTCAAATATGGTGGTAACTGGATAAGACAATTGATGACAGACTCATTCCTTTATTCCTGCATAGGAGATCATCTAATATCTACTTTAAACTCATGGAGGACTGAAGCAGACACAAACGGCTGCTCCGATATCGGAGTGATCCTTCATACCCATTCCATCAAAAGATGTATCCATGTACATCCTGCCAATGATGGAAGATCGTACATCGATTCCAACCCATATCCTATAAACATTCCAATATATCATTGCATTGGCGGAAAAGAAAATAAATCATGACCACGACCCGGTTTCCTCGATTGGAATGACTCACTCGCAAAATGATTTAGTCACACTAGAGTAGTTATTCATCCCTACTCTTTTCCAGGAGGTTCGACAGAAAAATCCAGTGACATACGGACAAATAGATTGGGAAAAAATACATGTTCCAACTAGGGGACGTCAGTTTGATGTGGTGGTCGCTCCAGGGCATGCATATAACCCTTCCAATACTCAATATGCTCATCAGTGTATCCCGATGACATCATAGGACCCAAAAAGACAAGGACTCGTATATGAGGGTCATTTAAAAAAGCATATGGCCTCGGTTACCCACAAGAGAGCTCCCAAAAATGAAAGGTGCCATAGGGAGCGGGAAAATGAAGAGCACATACATGATCCTGATCTAATAGAAGATGGAGTTCATGATGCCTTCAAACATATATCAATAACATCTCAAGACTCTGTCATTATGTTAACTAATTATGGAAATGGAAGTAGTAGTTGTGTAGTTCCTCCCCGAAATGTCGCTACCAGCAACTCTAAATGTCCTCCATAGAGCACCCATGGGGGCGCACTCCATGGTCCAAGAATGATTGATTGCAATATCCTGTCTGCAAATGCACGTCAGGGTATCCCGCCCCTCAGCCTAAAGATCAAACATAAAGAAGTTCCTCCCCATGCTTTCGTCTGCCCTGATGGTCCTCCCCAGGGTATACGATACAGATATGCTTCTCCCTGTATTCGGACATCAAGTCAAGATGGTAGTCCTCTCCATGATGACAGTCATTGTGAAGGATCTCCTTTTAATGACAGTTGAAGTGAAGGTCCTCCCCATGGAAATTCCAAGCAACAAGAAGGAACTCCCCTAATTACAGTACATCCTAAAGGCCCTCCCTAGGATGTACACTACAAAAATTATCCCGGCAACCAAGTATTAGGTCAGGATGGTAGTGCTCTCCATGATGACTGCCATTGTGAAGGCCCTCTCCGCAATGATTATAACTGTGAAGTCCCCCCCCCCCCCGTAGTGAGATCATGTAGAAAGAAGGTCATCCTCGTGTTGGAGCTTTCCCTTAAGGTTATCCATAGGGTATAAACCATAAAAAAATTCTGGTGTTTGGGTATAAAGTTGAAATAATAGCCCTCACCATTGCAGCACCACTTGCGAAGGTCCTCCTCGCAACCAAAATTCAGGCTGGAAAGAAGGTCCTCCCCTTGCTGGAATAAATGTGATAAATCCCTCCTATGCTGAGGTGCTTAGAAAGCAGTCAGACACATCGGGAACTCCGTATATAACAAGTGATGTTCCTTTTCAACCATAGGATGTATCGGGGCCACACTCATCTTCTGATCCACCCCCTCAGAATCTGCAAATCAATATTGAACCCACCAGCCCGGTTGCTTGGAAGGAAATTATTAAGAAGTTTTCGAGCTGATAATATCAAGTATAGGAGCCTTCAGAAGAAAATCAGCTTGATATGTTTCTTGTGAGAGGACAAAAAGCTAGGGATAATATACCAGTTATGTATTGGACTACGACCACTTATCAGTTCGACATACCTGGAGAGTTTTCTTGGGAATGAAAACATGACATTCACCTCAATATATGGAAGAATATTTGAAAGATGAAATAAAAAATCCTACCCTACCAATGGTACGTGGACCATGTTATCACGATAGGGGATCTTCACCTTCTAATCAACCTGAAATCCCTCCCATCCACAAGGCAGCCTCAATCCGAAAGGTGAAAGAAAAACCTTCAACTGGATTGCCTCAATGCAATGCATAAGTTGCATCACCTCATTGGTAACACCCCGACTAGAGTTCACATTCGGGGGTCGGGAGAACATAGAGCTCTACACTTTACCCCACATCCCATCTAACAAGCCCCATTGGAAATGACATCCTGCAATGTCATCACCCAGAGGCCACAATCAAGTGAAACCCCTGCTCAAGAAATATGGGATACTCAACAAAATCCATCCCGAAGTAAGTCTCAAAAGCATTGGGGCCGAAGAGATCAAGCCATTGAAAAGCTTCTGAGTCAGGAAACCATAAACATCCAGCATGATTCCTGCCTAAGGGAAGCCAACCAACAAGTAGTTCTCTTGTATTAAAAAGATCATAGTCTCTGTGTAGGATTAATACCAAACTCCGCTTATACTCGCGCAGGAGTACGTGAAATTGAAAGGGTAGAAATAGTGAAGGTTATCACCGTGATACGGGAACAACCCTAGACCACAGGGACGGGGGAATTTTTAAATCATAATTCCCCTGTAAGACCAACAAATCTAGGAGATAACACATCAATACAAGAACAGGAACAACCGTAGCCTGGAGGGATGGAGAAATTTTTACCTCAAATCCCCAAACATTGAACGTCAATCTTAGACCGTCTAGGAAGACTGGTGGATAGTGGAGTTACCAGTCCCACCCCTTCTCGTGGATCGCACCCTCTGAGACAAAGGCTCGTTACGAGGTCATACCAAGGCTCCATTCGAGTCAACCATCTCCAAGAAACCCAAATGATACCACAGAATGGAAGGACAAAGTCCTATAAAGGGCATAGAAAGCCTTCCTACCATTTCAGAACCAGGTAAACCACCCCCAATGAGGTATGAATCATTGAACGTGGTAAACATCAACCCCACGGATCTCATAGGAATTGACGCAGGGGGAGAGGATGAGAAGTAAGATGGTTTCATCCCAAAGGCATACCACAGTGAGCCTAACGGTGTTCATACTCGAAACTAATGGGAGACCCTAAATCTGGGTACCCCCTCATCCAATCGGACATTACCACCCGTGTGAAACCCTAACAAGGAGAAGAATAAATTTGAGGTCATCTATGACCCACATCCTCCTACCATTGAGAGTGAGTCCCTCACCCTCATGGAAAGGATCACCAAATAGGGGGAAGAAATGAAAAAACTCAGGTGAATTAATGTCTAGATACGTCGAGGGAGCTATCTCGTCGGATGTGTTCCCTCCGCCGAATGTTAGAAGTTCTCCCAGAAGAGGTGCTGATGTCATAGGCACTCATTCTGGTGAATGAAGGAAAGATCGGGGGACTATTCTACCCAGCCCTGGAAGGACATCATGACTTCCCCATGATGTGAAGGCATCTATAATATATCTGGGTAAACCAACAAATGATGCACCCAGGTTGGTATCCACCCCAAATTCCAGCAGTGCCGGCATGCCCAGTCTTGGCCACTACTGCACTAACTCCAGCTGAAGCCCGACATGATATGCATCAAGGGCTATTAAACACCATCATGCAATTAACGGCTTTGCCGGAATCCATTGAGGGGTCGGGCGCTCTAATACAAATAGAGCGCAAACCCTACCCCGAGTGGGTGAGAAATGTTCCACCACAACCAAACTTCAAGAACCACATATTCCCAATATTAAATGGCTCAGTGGACCTGGAACCACATTTGATGCATTATGCCTATTATTGTGACCCCATGATGGGCACTCCAGAGGGTCATGAAGCTGTAAAACTAATGTGCTTCGTACAATCCATGAAGGGATCAACTTTCGTATGGTATACTAGCCTACCAACTAATTAAATTACATGTTGGGAGGACCTCCGGTGATAGTTTATCTTCCAGTTCGGTTCAACACATCCTGAGACAATGGTCTGTGACCTCATGAACTGCAAGCAGTGAGAGAATGAGAGAGTATCAAACATCATTGCTAGATGGAAGGGCATGACATATTCTCTGAACAGACCACTCCCCTAGGATGAGATTCTCTCCATGTGAATTGATAACCTTCAGGATGAATCACGAATGCTGCTCATCCCAGGGAAGTGAACCAGTGGGTTTAGATATTTTATTCCATTTCTCAAAGGATAGAAGACTCTTTGAAATAGACTAACCATAAGCCCGTAGTGGCTCAATCAGCCCCAGGGAAAAGAACGAGGAAAGCTGATGTAGTCTCTGTTAGGCTTAAGCCACCCCCGACACTAGCTCCAGTTGAGAGGCCCCCACCGAACCATGCAGGACCCCCTAGATGGAAACAACCACCCCACCTTAGGAAGATGAGTGATGGGGTGCTAAAAGAAATTAGTTTGAAGAATGAAGAAATAAATTTTATTTGTTTCGATATGACCAGGTCTGCAGCTATTTCCTAGCGTCCATGAATTGAAATTTCCTCCGGCTACTAGAGCCAAAGAAAGCTTATGAAGTGGGTCTCAAAAGTTTTCCATATTATTGTCCATATCATTAGATACAAGGACACACCATCCATGAATGATTTTATTTCAAGGATATCCTACAATATATGGTGGATTCCTGGAAAGTCATGTTAGGTCCATTGCCATAACAAGTGGCATTTGTTTCCAGCTCCTACTCACGAGAAGAAGAGAAATGGAAAACAGCCACCAGAAAGAAGGAGAAAAAGTTTAAAAACAGGATGACCCGTAAGACTATCATCCGAGTCCATGGAATATTTTAGGCATAGTTGAAACAACCAACAATGTCCCCAAAATCTCTTAATATAGCACAACCATCCTCCTCGGCCCTGCAGTTCTTTAAAATCCAAAAGGGCAGAAAGCAAGAGCAAGAAGATGAGATGACACCAAAGCTGAAGTAAATGTTGACACATTCAGATTTCATGCCAACAATATTTGTACAACGAGCACACCCCTGCCAAATAGTTCAACAGGCACCACCCCGCCAAATAGTACAACGAGTACCTCCCTTCCAAACAGAACCATCAGAGGGGGAAAGTCAGATGTAAATAGTGTCAGATCAAGAACTGATCATTGGCTTCGTTAAAGTCATTATCTTGATGGATCCCTTCTCTGATGAAGACTATGGCCATGAAACGGAATTCCTCACACATAATTGGAGAGCCAGAGGAAGAGGCTGCAGAGGCTAGAGGTTTCCTAAAAGGCATGATCGTGGCAGGGGTCAAATTCCTTAACCTGCCACAATTCAAACCGTTTACATCGCGGAAACTCTCAAAAATACCCTCTGACAGACACAACAGGAACCAGAATGCTCCTTTACCCCCATAAAAAGAATTCTAATCCCAGTTATCTTGGAGTATCCATTAGGGTAGGAACTATTACCAAACTACCTAATGTATATAGGCAAACCAGTATGGCCATACGTGGAAAGGATTACAACACCACTGGACCCTATTACAGAGGACTAACCATCTACGTCCAAATATCAAACCCCTAAAGAGTTTGTAAAAAAAATAAACCCCATGCCAGGAAGCACTGACCTTTAGATCAGAAGTATGATATTATAAAGAAGTGGATTAGGTACCTACAAAGCTGTCAAACCTGGATGCATTGAACCAATCCGTAGATCATAGGTTGGAACTCATTGAAGCCTTGTTAAGTCCCCAGGAGTTCGAGGCTGAAGTAGTTGCAGCCATAGTCTACCGAATGAATACAAGTCCCAAAAAAATGTAATGTTGCTATCTCCGTCATATATATGGATGAAGACGTCATCATGCAAGGGAACATAGAACACTTATATTTGTCCACAAGGATAAATGGAATTGATTTCTGAAGGATCTTCATTGACAACGGATCTAAAGTTAATCTCCTCCTGCAGTGGACGCTTCATCGACTGGGATATGATGAAGGTGGTGTGACACAATGCACTAAAAATCTACCAAGATATGAAAAAAGTGGGCAAAAAAATGGGATGAATCATGCTTAAAACTTGGATTTGAGATCTCATAGTAGATTCTGAGTTCCTTGTGGGTAGTAATGTACAGCCTTCAATGTCCTGTTAAGGAGGCCTTTAATGCATCGACATGCTCCAATTCCATCCTCATACCGTCAAGGCATCAAATATTGTATTAATGGGAAAAGTATGAAATTTTACACTAATAAATCCACATTTTAATCTTCTCAATCACATTATATCAACATCGGGTTCAATGAATCAAAAGATAAACATCTTTCAGCAGATAATGTTGATTGTATCAATGCCCAGAATGGATAGGAAATGGCTCTCACCGACCCCCTACAACAACATGGGAAATATTATGAAAAACCCATAAACCAAGTTGAATGCATAAGTACAAGTCTAGAAGCAGACTTCGTTGTCTGTATGGTCTCTATTATGACCACCAAGTTGAAAGACACAGAAAAGGGGACTGACTCCCATGTTGTTAGGAAGAGCCCTATCAAAGATGCTCTGGGCCTATCCTTGGGACATTATACTACCCATTCCTCACACACTAAGGAAAAGTATTATTTCTATCCCAACATTGGAGATTTTTTTCAAAAATAATGTCACCATCAAAAGTGGAAGATGATGAAGAAGAAGAGGAGGAAGAAAACCTCAAAGATGCCCCTCCTACATTCGAAGAAGGTGTATCCACCACTCTCGATGAACTTAAGGAGATAAATATGAGAACCAAAAATGACATGTGGCCCACTCTAATCAGTGAGGCCATGCCTATCAAGGAACATTATCTATATACCTCCTTCTTAAAGAAAAATCGAGATGCATTTTCCTGGAACTACATAGAGATGCTAGGCCTTGATCTTGAGGTCTCCACCAATCATCTGGGCTTACCATAATATTACCAGGGTTATAATAATGTATCCAGAAGGACCCACTCGATAAAAACTTCCAAAATAGAGGATGAAGTTGAAAATATGATGAAATCCAACTTTAAACGGTAGGTCCAATATCTGACTTGGATGGAAAACACAATACCTGTCAAAAGGAATAATGGGAATATTAGAATCTGTATTGACATTAGGGACCTTAATTAGAATTTACCAAAAGAGGAATTCCCAGTCCCGATCATAGAATTGTTGATCGATCCGGCAACCGGATATGATTCCCTCTCATTCATGGACGGTTATTTTGGATACAATCAAATCCGGATGGCCCAACAATATGAATAAGCTACTACTTTTAGGGACCAGCAAATAGTGTTCCATTATAAATTTATGCCCTTTAGTCTAAATAATTTCAACACCACATATCAGCATTCCATGCATCGCATCTTCAAACCCTTATTGGGAAAAGATGTTGGGTGTTATGTCGGTGCCCTGGTGGTTAAATCCTGGCAGCGTTCGAACCACCTGGACAATCTTGAAATTGTATTCAACAGATTGTGTGACCACAGTTTAAATATAAATCCCCAAAAATTCACCTTTGGTGTTACCTCGGGAAAATCCCTCAGCTTTGTCATACGCCATCGTGGCATCGATGTTGACCCTGAGAAGATAAAATTCATACATGGCATGTCCCCACTTCACAACCACTTCGTGTTGAGAGGTCTCCAAGGGAACCTCACCAACATTTGGTGCTTCATATCCAATCTAGTAGGTAAATGTTTACCATTCACCAGGCTCAGGAGGAATGGAGTCACATACAAGTGGGATAATGTTTTCCATGAAGCGTTTGAAGATCATAAAATATATCTCTTAAGACCACTGTTGCTCATGCTGCCAGTTGAGGGGAGGCCTCTCATTTTGTATGTAACCTCCCTAGAGCAGTCATTAGGCACCTTCCTCATGCAGAATAATGATTTAGGCCATTAGAACTACCTCTACAATCTCAGCTGGACAATGATCGATGCGGAAACTCGGTATTCAAAGGTTGAAAAGAATTTCCTAGCCCAAATAGTCACACTTCAGAAGCTCAGGAATTACCTACAACACTATGAGGTCCACCTGGTCTCCCACTTCATCCCACTCAAATATATCCTCTACAATTCCATTCTAATGGGTGCCTACCATGATGGGCGGTCATCCTACAATAGTTCGACATACATTACGTGCCCCAAAATTCCATCAAAGCGCATGTGTTAGAAGACTTCCTAGCTGAACACCCCTCAGAAGAAACATCACTTTTGGATGCCAAACATCTAGATGAAGAAGTTTTTTGCATTCAAGAGGACCCCCAGACGTTGGAATTGTACATTGATGGTTCTTCTAAAATCCTAATGGTAAAAAGGATGAAGGATATCAAACAGTCATTAACATTGCACATCATCAGATGTTCTTTCCATTCATCCAGAGTAATATGGAGGAAATCAATGAAATTACCCATGTTTCTGAGTCTCATGGTCATACCAGTAGTTGGATGACACCCATTAAAATTTACCATCGAAATGGGGAACTCCCACCAGATAGGGATGAAAGGGAGAAGGTATGAATATGGGAGTCAAACTTGTCCTATAAAATGGGGTAAATCAATAAAAGGTAATATACAAACGAGTCCTTAATGTTATACTTCCCATGTGTATTGATGGAGAAAATATTGTTGTCATCATGAAAGAAGTGCACACCGGAGCTTATGGGGCACACCAATCAGCAACCAAGCTCTCTCACCAAATTTGAAGTCTTGGGTATTATTATACCACTATGATATAGGATTTTGTGACATTCACCAAGAAGTGTCATTCCTATCCAGCTCATGCCAATTTCATACACCACTCCCCCCCAGAGTTACATCATACAACTAAGTACTCTTGGCCATTCTTGCCTGGGGGGTGGATGTTGTGGGACCATATCCTCCCACTACTACCAGACAGTTCATATTCATACTCACAGTGACCAAATTCATTTCTAAATAGGCCGAAGCCATACCCCTTAAGGATGTCGGGGTGAAAAACATCATCATCTTTGTGAAGGCCAACATCATCACTAGATTTGGTGTCCCTCATATAATAATGATGGACAACGGCACCAACTTCTGCTCTACTGAGCTAGACAAGCTGTACTAGGAGTATGGAATCGAAGCCAACTGGTCGTCCTACTACCACATGGAGGCCAATTGGTACATAGAGGCATTCTATAAGACATTGTACAACATACATCAAAATATGGTCGATATGGATAAGAAATCGTGTCTAGATAATCTCCTCCACGTTTTGTGGTCTTACCAAACCACCACCCACACTGCCACCCAGGCAACGCCATACTCACTAGAATATGGGGCAGAGGCGGTGTTTCCTATTTAAATACAAGTTCCATCACTTAGTGTGGCCATTTGTGATCAAATTTACATGGACGATCAATCCTAGTGATAGTTTGATGAGTTGGAGTAGGTAGATGAAAAAAGGTTTCACACTGTGCAACATTTGGAATTCCACCAAAATCAGATTGCACAAGCCTTCAACAAAAAGGTACTCCTTTGATCATTCCTCAAAGGAGAAATAATGTTAGTACTCAGAACCCCGATGATACTCCAGAAGAAGCCCAAAAATCTTTAAACAAAGTGGGAAGGACCATATGTCGTACATAGGGTCTA
Source organism: Viscum album (assembly GCA_963277665.1). Classification (NCBI taxonomy): domain Eukaryota; kingdom Viridiplantae; phylum Streptophyta; class Magnoliopsida; order Santalales; family Viscaceae; genus Viscum; species Viscum album. The sequence continues at coordinate 921,017,150 of OY728131.1, forward strand.
TTTCAATGGAGCATACACCTTGATATCAATAGATAGACAACTCATCATAGCTCATACAAATTCGATTTTCTTGATGAAATAATTCACCTAATAAAAATAAACAATGTCGAGGTCTAAAAACTAAGAAAATAAACTATGAGTAATGTAAAACACCATAATTCCAAGGTCCAAACACTATGATCTTAAACTGTGAGTCAGCGTCCAAGTCACATAACGTTAAACTACACGGTATTAGTCCCTACAACACAACATTAAACTAAAACGCCAAGGTCCAAGCTCTGAAACCCTAAACTATGAGTCATAAAACCCCAATGTTGAGGTCCAAGCTCTAAGACCCAAAACAATGAGTCATAAAACCCCAATGTTGAGGTCCAGGCTCAACGACCCTAAACTGTGAGTCATAAAACCCCAATGTTGAGGGCCAAGCTCTACGACACTAAAATCTGAGTCATAAAACCCCAATGATGAGTTTAATTCTCTACGACCCTAAACTATGAGTCATAAAACTCCAATGTTGAGGTCTAAGCTCTAGTACCCTAAACAATGAGTCATAAAACCACAATGTTATGGTCCAATCTCTACAACCCTAAACTATGAGTCATAAAACCCCAATGATGTGGTCTAAGCACTACGACCCTAAACATTGAGTAAAAATGCTCCCAAATTTCATGGTCCAAATGCTAAGACCTTAAACTATGAGTCATCTTCCTTTCCAAATGATGTTAAACTATATGGAACTCATCCCTGAAACATGACAATAAACTCTGAATCATGTCCTCATCATAGGACATTAAACTACACGACACAAAATGTCTTAATCCCATGACTGTAAAATGCTTATCTCTTACAGAACTACGTACGACTTGATTATTTCCCTCGCTGGATACATAGTGATTCCTCGATCTTCGATCCTGACCCAACCCCCTCCAAAAATATTCCTCCATAATGCCCCCTATATAACCATATTCGTAAGGGAAACCCTTATCACTCTTTGTTACTCACATCGAGTATAACTCACGTGAGCTTAGAATTAGTGGTAGAGATTCTCCTAGAAAAATTAATTATGGGTAACATGATGGACCTGGCCACTGTGATAGATATAATGAAAATACCCCTACCATTTGGAGCGATCCAAATCAGTATAGGGAACATACATGACTACGTACGGCTTTATTCCTTCCCTCGCGGGATATGTAGTGTTTCCTCGATCAGTGATCTTGGCCTAGCCCCACAAGGAAAGAAAAAAAATGCCCCTATCACATTCTCTACCTCCCCGCACTTGAAAAGGAGACTCTGTGACCACTCCTTGTTTATCGCATCGAGTATAACTCATGTGAGATTAAGATTAGTGGTTAGTATTCTCTTATGCAAATAAAATTTAGGGGAATTGGTAGGCCTGACCCCCGTAACAATTGAAACCAAAATGTGCTCACATGTCCTCACACATGGACCGAGCCAAATTGATACATGGAACATTGAGTACTACATGTGGCTTGATTCCTTCCCTCGTAGGATACATAGTGACACCTCGATCTTCAATCTCAGACCAAACATCATCATCTAAAAACAAATTCCCTCAAGTGTCCCTAACACATTGAGAAAACATTTGTAGGGAACATTCTGAACTACGTATGGCTTGATTTCTACCCTCGTAGGATACATAGTGATGCTCGGATTCAACATCCTAGACCATCAACCTTGAAAAAATTCCCCTTTCCCCCATACATAGGTCATACTTGTATAGGGAGTCCATGAAAGGTCCCATCGCATGACAATAAAACTGTGAAATTATTAAAGTTTTATGTGTGGCTCAGTCCTTGGTATTATGAGATTCCACACATGCCTCTCAGTCATGAGAAGTGAATAGATCCATATTCCCCCTATACATATGGGTCAGACCTATGTGGATGCTCCAAGTAGTGCATGTTTAATCATGTTATAGGTATTCTCACATTCCATGGAACATCTTTCCTATTTTTCACACTCCATACCTCGAGAAAACATGGATCCCCATACTCATTAAATGTCATCTAAGATGGATGGCCAGTTTCCTGCGAACACCTTTTCCTGACTATGCATATCATGCTCTGGTGGCTCTGAATATGTTTCCCATGAAAATGGCCATCTATAAAAGGCAAATTCATCCCAAGGAGAGTCCTCTCCAATCTCAGTACACCCAATGACTTCCAAGCCCTATATCATCCCTCCAGATTCATGTTTCCCTTGAGACTATGGTTTACACCTTCTATCATCACTCATGTCTAAGAAACGTCGGAACATCCTGATTTCGATTAACCTAAAACTATTGAATATCTTTTTGACAGCATAATAGTCCTCACTGCATGCCTCTAAACTACATAGCATCATTTCCTCACCACACGACATTAAACTATGAGGCCAAAATCGTCCTTCTTTTATGATGTTAAACTGCATAACAATTGTTTATGCCCAAAATTTCCCTCTAATACTGATTTTTCAATTCCTAAAAAAATGATGTGAAATACTCATAATCTCTTGTTTCTCACACTGAGTAAATCTCATGTGAGCTTAGGGATTTCCGTGAGAGATCCTCCATGGCATTATGGTAAAACAGTTTAGGAATTAGGTCTGAGTAGTGTGACCCTAAAAGGAATGTCACGATTCCCTCCAATGAGATGAACCTTATGTCATAGATATGTGATGTTTAATAACCATGTATTCAAAAGATGGAGTGAATTCCTCTCACTTCATATGAGTAATATCTACATACGGGACACCTGATTCCATGACTAAATTGCAGACTAAATATCCCCAACATGTTTGGGTACACTACTACTGTATTTCATGCTCTGTACTCTGAGTGATCTTGAATCTACATATCCCACCAAGGCCATCAGGGATGGAAGTCCAGTGTCTTGTTGACACCTTTTATTAACTATGCACATAAAGGTTCAGTTGATTTTCATATGATTCCCTAAAAAATGGCTGTCAATCAAAGGAAAGTGTGTCCCCAAGAGAGTCCTCTCCAATATCAGTACTCCCAATGGATTCGAAGCCTCATTCCATCTATCCTGGTTCATGGGCCCTCAAAGTCATGATTTACATTTTACTCTTTAAAAACATCTTGGAGATATCAGAACATGTGGTCCTGATTCATCTCTGGTCTCTTTTGAGGTTTCTAAAGACACCCCATCTGTATGCATGAAGTTGATCTACATGCAAAAGAAGATTGCCCCCACTCGTTTCTGGGTTTCCCAAAATATGCTCAGTTAAAATGGCTCCTTTTTTGTTTAGGACCACCCCTAGTTGAATTCAAATACCATATTCAGAATGTTACAAATCTCCATAATAATCAATGACCATTAGAGATGGGAGTCCAGTGTCTTATAGACACCTTTGCTTGACTTTGCATATCATGCCCCGGTGGATCTGCATACATTGCCCACAAAAATGACAGTCAATAAAAGGTAAATCTGTCCCCAGGAGAGTCCTCTCTAACTTCGGTACACTCAAATTATATTCATGTCTTTTCACCCCCCCCCCCACCTCGGATTTGGAAAACTCCTCGATGACGGCTTATGTACCTCCTTCTTTCCAAGTGCCCCCAATATAAATGTGTGGGAATAGTTTCAACTCAAAGTTGATATGAATGTTCCTAATGTTTTCAGATAATAGTACTCAGGGAAGCCACGCTTTGTGGCACCCAACATCAAAATAAATCCAAAATGTTGAAAATCCCACCAGGACATCGGAAATGGAAGGTCAGTGTCATGCAGACACCTTGGATTGACTACGCGCATCATGACTTGGTGGATTAGCGTATGTTTCCCAAAAAAAATAGCCATAAATAAAAGGAAAATTCATCCCTAACAGAGTCCTTTCCATCCTCTGTATGCCTAAAGAATCTCACGAGACTCGGGAATGTCTAGAATTTACAGATTAAGGCTCAAGAGAAATCCATAATCTATATCTGAAGGATACTTGAACATTCTCAACGAAAAGTCCCAAGCTAGGACCATGCCCCGTTAAGTCTGATCAAAGATGTTTGACATAAAACATCAGTGGCAAGTTTGATTGGCAGAACAGTGAACTACCAGTGAAAAAGATTCCATTCTTTCCAGAGGAAAAATTCACAAAGGGTTACTCTGGGAAAAAGTCAATTATAGGTTCATTAAAAAAGGGAAACATTGAGCTATCATGAATGGAATAAAGCTTTTTAGGTCAAAAAACTGTAAAGGGAGGCCTATGAAAAATCCATGTTATGCCCCCTAAGACCAATCCAATTTGTCTTAGGAAAAAAATAGAGTAATAATGAAAAATACAAAAAAAAAGTTCATGAGGTTTTCCATGAACCCCCATCAATTTTCAAACTACGCTTGTTGAGCACCACGGCTCAAAAACAAATTAGAGCTCGATTAAATTATTTCAGTTTGCTGATTTCATGTCATGGTTTAAAATTAATGTCTGGTTGAAATGATGTTGACACAATAGAAAACGTTAAAAAGAGAGATATTTAAAAGCAGAATAAATTCCATTATGTTCCAAAAAATGAAGGAACATCCCCAATTCAGAGCCTCTCCAAGGTATCAAAGAAAATGTGGAAGTGTACATATCGTGATTTTGGACAGAACTACTAGAGGGCTCAGTTCTACCTTTCCAAAAGGATGGATAGTGAGTGTTGCGAGCCATCGATAGTATGATCCAAAGAAGCCCTTTCCTCCATTTCATCCTTGACCATCAGATGCACCCACCCCAAGAAAACATTAAGTTCCCTCCCATTATTCTGGAAAGCTTCATAGTTGGAACATGAGTATGCTAGTTATTCCCTCAACCTTGTTACGCGGGCTTCACACTCTCGCAGCTCCTCCTCCTGGGTCGCCACTAAATCATGGGCCTTCACCTACTCATCCTTCTTATGATCAAATTCTTTTGAAATATCTCAGAAGGTCTCCACCTGGTGATGGGAAGAATGGAACTTGGCTAGCTTGTCCTCATTGGAGGAAAGGTCTTCTCAAGAAATGACCATTTTGAAAATAAGGAGGTGAAGGTGTTGATAATTAAAGCCTCCAGAACCCACCTCAATAAATAACCGCTGAATTTTGTCACCAACAACATAAAAATTGGACATGGGTGTCTCGGCGGAAAGAGCACATTACTAGTGCCATGTCTTTTTTCGCACTGCCTGGTGCCTTTCCATAGCACCATAACTTCGATAATCCCCTTATTTCACATGTTTTTATGAAAGAATAATCACCATAGTAGTGGGGAAGGACCTATGGTAGGTCACCCAAAATGGGAGAGTCTCTATGCCTTTAGATGGCCCAGCCACTGGAGCTGGATACAGAAAACTAACCGCGGCCTCCGGGATGATCGGTGATACTCAACAGGTTCATGTCTTATTAATATCTTTGTCAATATCCACAGGAGGGTAGAATTATGAATCAATTCCCACTGAAATGGGTTGAACTGATGAAGCCCCTGCCAGACTCTTTTGACGATTGATCGAACTCCTTCTTACCACAAGAGCAGGGGCAGGATGAGAGTCCATCATGGCTGTTGTAGGGACAGAAGAAGAAGTATTATCTATTTCACTCTTAGTCGTAGGACTGTGTAGCATTTTAGTTGGGGAATGGATTGGGTAGGTAATGGTCAAGGTTTCTTGCACGCACCTAATTGGGTCTATTAACATCCCATTGGGGTAACTACCTGCCGACAATCAGACATACTCCAGCGATAGAAAGATGGGATCTATGGTGTTAGGAATGATAAACTTTCTAGAAGAACCTTCATGCATCATAATAATCCAAAATTGGCATAGAACCACAAGATGAGATTCTCCACTTAATTGAACAACTGGAAGCATCACATTCTGTTGAAGGCATCTAAATTGTCTAGAAAACTAGTAGGGGAGTTATGGAACAAAAATAACTACTTGGTTTACCTGAGCAGTGAGCATCTAGTCCCAAATATTGATGAGGTATGAACATTAATCCATGGAACCGCCCCTATCACCTTTAAATGATCCATGAGGGGAAGGATGCGGTGCGAACAAAAAATCAGAGGCATATTTCAACAGCCCAACCGCATTGGTAACTCTTAGTGTCCTGGGACAACCAGAAGAAATATTGAGAAGAGCAGGATGAAAGTCGAAATGAGGAACCCTTGCGGTATGTTGGTATTCATAATAGAGGAAGTGTTCTTCCATCCACCTGTATAGTAATTAGAATGATCCACCGAGACGATGTGGTGGCTTGCATTCCTGTATCTTTCCCAACAATTCATAATGTTAAGCGAGTGTAGGAAGGGCCAGATTAGGGGGTCAACCCTTTGTTATTTTGGTTTCCATCATCAAGGTACATGCCCGAACCCCGATGTATATGTCACGGGATAGAAATATCCACCCACTTAAAAAAATTGAAAAGAAACCTTCCAGTCTATGTCCAGGTGAAATGTCTGGCCAAATCTAAAATCCCCAGGTAGTATATCTCCATGCTTCAAGGGTTTCACATAATGACCCTCGAGTTTGGAAGTACTGTTGAGTGGGATGAGTTCAACTATGGTGATCCCTCGGCTTGGTTACATTTATCTTTAGGAACACCCTTATCCATACTTCAATGGGATGAGGGAACGAGCCTTGAGGGGATGATCCAGTGATCCTGCTGCCATGACTAATAAGATCCTTGTCAAATGAGACATGTGATCGGTGTCATTCCATGTGGCGGCTGCTGGGAGAAACGCGTCATACATTTCTCCAAGAATTATGAGTCATCTAAGTTGGTATATATCCCATAAACTAATTCCATCCTCCCCATGTAGTAGGTGGAAGGTGTTGGTTTTCGAATACCTGGGGATCAGTAATTAAGGAAGGATTTCACATGAAGAAAAGATTGAAAACTGGGAAACCCAAGCTGCTTGGTATAAACCCACTACCTCTAACGGTTTGGGGGACATAAGACAAGTCTGATGCACTCAGAACACCCTGGCCCACCCATCGGAGAAACATCCTCCGGCTGGTAAATACACCTTGGGGATACAACCACTTCTAGGATTTTCTCAGGAGATGCTGATAATTGATGGGTATTCTAAGACATATAATCTCGGGACACAATTGTGACAACCGTGGTTGCCCTGAGTTCATGCCAAGCCTCACAATATTAAGATGTTTTCATGAATCAGAGTGACGGTGACTTCTCCAATTGGGGAAATTTTAGTGCGATCATGAACTTGTGGTGCCTCTAAGAGGATGAAAGGGATGTCAGGGTCAGGAAATAGAAGAGGCGCATCTATAGAAAGTCCAAATCTGTAAAGTAGAAACTATATGGATAACAGATAAACTAAGAGCTATTGTATCAAGATGATCATCAAGAAGTTATCATGGGGAATGATGTGGGATCGAAGATGATCATAGTTACTCCTCACCGTGGTTTCCCTTGTCTTTGTCGATTTACCAGAAACCTATGAATTAGCCATTGTAGCCTACACAGAAATATCCAAAAGCCAATGACAAGTTAGTCCAATAAAATATTGTGGGTTAAAGTCTATGAAATAGTGGTTAAAGGACTCAAAATATTTCCACATGAAGATCTGTGTATGGATTCTAGAAATAGTACGTGGTAGCCAAACCCCGCGTACTGTATGATACGCAGAAGTAACCCCACCTAAATATAACGACCCATACTTTACATACATTGTTATTACATCAGAATTGAAGCACACTTATTACAACATATAACAAAACCAGGAAAGGACCGTATAGGTATAGTGTCTTTAGAAACTGGGAAACATAAACAAATTGTTCTTAAAGCGTCTACTTTGCCTCCCATTTATTTCATCATATCTAGAGTCCCTTTTGGCATATCCTACTTAATAACCTTCTTCCTGACCTGGGAAAATAAAACATACAAAATGGTGAGCTCAAATGCTCAGTAAGGGTAAACAAAAGAAACATCAATCACATCATATATATAAGAACCTAACTTTGGAAATCTTAACCTTCAAAAGAAATCATAATTTCATAACATGGGATAAATCATAGTAGCGAAATGTAATCCCAATAATCATAACATAAAACATGAAACATTGTTTCATACACACATAATCATAGTGAATCATTTCTTATTAGTCAAGACTCATTGCCAAGACTATCTTAGTGGACAAAGTCCATTTCTGAACCGACTTCACTCCTCGTTTCAGTGCTGTTTCATTGAATCGGTTTAACCTGCCGTTCCAGACATGTCTATCTCATGAGATATGAAATATTTACCCAATGAATTGGAGGGAAATATAGGTCCCACCCATCTCATAATGATACCATTCTTATGTGTGCCACAAAATCATAAACCATACATCATAGCATAACCCATGTAATAAAAATGGGATTCTTAAACAACATGACATCATAAAAAAATTCATATAAAATAAAGGAATTCATAAAAATAATTCCATAACAAGATAATAAAATCAATGTAATAATAGGGATAGAAATAGGACCCTATATTATCTTAGATGGAAAATAATTTTGATAAAACAGCTGAATTCCATTCTTGAGGAAAATATCCTTTCTACTTCAAAAACATTTTTATTTCTTAACATGTCATATAATTTTGAACTAAAAGAATTTGATTAAAAATAAACTTGAAAACTTATAAAGTAATATTCATAGAAATAATTTTCTAAAAATCCATTCATGCCGTATGAGTTAAAAAAAACATTCTCGTACTTTTGTCAGAAAAGTCAAAAAGTACCTCGTACGAAAAACGACAAAAGATTCCTTTCATATCTTTTACTAAAAACTTACCAAATGGTAAAATTGGATTTAAAAAATTTTAGGTGGATGGAAATAATTTTACATATTGAGGAAACATGGATGTGGATGATAAAATACACTCCAGTAAATATCAAATTGTAAACAATCTCGGATAAAAATGAGATTGTGATATTTCCCTTACCTTAGGCCCGATTTGCCTCGTAAGTGTCCGAACCTCCTGTATAATGATTTAAATAATGTTATTGACTTATTCCAGAATCATAATTATTGTTATGATATCATATATGGTCATATTATTAGCTTTTTAGTAGTAATATTTCATTGCTACTTGTTATTCGGGTGTTTATAACTTTTTGTTCTTATGCGTGTTTTGTCGAATAAATTCTTATTCTTCTCTTTAGGTTATAGATACATCATTTCCAGAATAATACTAATGTACTATATATCATATTTATTCATTCAATTAATTTATATAATCATTATTCAATGAAGATCATGTAGAACAAATCGCATCACATCATGGAGACGGTATTCCGTACGTACGCACGAGGGATGATATCATTCCCATGATCGTGGAATTTTATTAGAGTGTATGTATACTATTTAATAATCAATATCATTTTACAATAATCATATATAGTAATTATTTACACCATTATAACCATCCAAGTATGTTGGTGGGGGAAAATAGATTACACCACGGCGTGGAGACGGTATTCCGTACGTACGCACGCGCGGTGATTTCGTTTTCCGTAGGATGGATAGATGTTGAAATAGGGTTGTTTAATACTTATAATAACATATCAGTATATTATTTATACTGATGTTATTACTTCATAATGAAACAACTAAAGAAGATGATGTTTAAGAAGAAAGAATTTGGAAAGGATCGGTAATGGATATTACCTTTTTTTGACGCGCCTCTTCTTAACCTCCTCTTAGGGCACTAGGGTTGGTCATTGAAGAAGACCAGAACCTCTATGACGATTCTAGGGAAGTGTGGAAGAGAAATGGGAAGGTTTTGGCTGAGCTTTAAGGCTCAAAGTGGTGTGAGGAAGAGAGGGAGGAGGTTCCCTTTTATAAGGGAGGAGAGGGGCACCTTTGGAATAACTAAAAACATTATTTTATTATAAAGCCAAATTCGGTTTTAAATAGCTCCAATTTGATTTATTTCGAAGCTAAAGTGGGGATGGGTCGAAATCCTATCATCCAATAGAATTTAGACAAGTTTAAGTTCCAATTTTAACCTTATCATTTAGATTTAACATTAAGTTATATAATTTTACTTTTACCGTGTCTTCCTGTGTTCTTACACTATAAGGTTAATAAACATACTATAGTAAGCCAAAAAAACCCCAAGTTGTTTATTATTAATATATATAACCTTATCTAAGTCATTTTTCCGAACCTTAGATTTTTAGGAATAAAATAACAATTAATAATATAATATTTGTTTTAAAAACTATTTTATGTCAATTTTGACACTATTTAGTAATTGATTTTTGTGAAACTAATAACAGAATTATTAGTTCTAAAAAAGTTAATTAAATCAATACTAACATGTAATATTAACCAATAAAATTATTTTAATTCATAAAAAGTCTCAAATTACATTTATTTTGGGTATTTATAACATCAATTATGTCAATATTTCATTAATAAGATAATTACTGTATCATTGTTGTGTCATACATAAATTAAATTATTTAATGTCTAAAAATTATAAATAAAATACCATTATGTTGGAAATATTTTTATCTTTATAATGAATATTTATAGTTGAATTAATCTTATGTATAACCCTATATTAAAAATTCTTTAGTTATTAAACTTTGATTTTAACTATTTTAACCCTTCTTTAAATAAATTGATAATAAATGTCCTAATCTAATCCATGTGGGCCTAAATGGTCATATTTAATTCCTAAGGTTGTTTTTGTTCGAATTATATTTATCCAATACAATTAAGACATGTTTTACGGTAATAATAATATCATTTTTACCCTTAACTATCCTATTTACTTTTAACCGTGGTAAAAAAAGTAAAAAGTTACTATTCACCAAAAAATTATTTTCATCTCATTGAACCACATTTTACTTACTGATATCAACCGTGTCTCTCGGAATTTTGAAATTCCACTCACAGAAGCGGTAAAATTAAGTTTTATGAAAAATTCAGTTTTTTAACAACTTAGTGGTTTCACTATTCATCAAAAATTGAAAGTTTTCCGAAAAATACCAAATATTAGGCCTAAGCTATATTTGATATTATGAATTCAAAAAATGATGTTTATTTTACCAAATTCAAAACATATCAGTTACATTAACTAATTTAAAAATTAATTCCCGTCGTTAAGACAAATTGCGTGTTTTTAAGAGATAATAACTATCAAAAGATTGACACTTGTTTATGTCTGGTTTAAATGTGAAATTACATCAAATGAACAAAATTGTATTAAATTGTAAAAATATATTCTAAATATACTTTAAAACCACTCAAATTAATAATTTATCAATATTAATTATTTCGATTAAAAAAGTTGTTTTTAATTAAAATATAATAATTTTCACTATTCATCAGAATATGAAAGTTATCCGAAAAGTACCAAAATTTCACCCTAATCTAATTTCGATATTCCAAATCCAAAAATGAAGTCCATTTTGAAAAACAAAATTTATAAAATTTCAAAAAGTGGTTATTACTATTCATAATGGCTAGTTTTAATAATATTTTAATAATATATCGTTGTTTAGTGAAACTCGATATTGCGTACGACGCAAGCTATCGAGGAAGGTCGTGATTTCGTGTAAAGCAATTCAATCAAGTGTTGTGTGTAGAAAAAGATTACTTTGATGATTTATGTAACATAAAAGTCTCGGGTGTTACATTATACCCCCCTTAAAATGAATTTCTCCCTCAAAATTCGTCACTTTGTAACAAACAGATGATGATACCTCTCTCTCATGATATCCTCAAGCTCCCATGTAGCTTTTTCAAATTGGTGGTTCCTCAATAAAAAATTCACCAAGCGAGAGGTCTGGTTTCGTAGGACTTTTTCGCTACGATCCAGAACCTCTATCGGCTGTTCTTCATAAGAAAGATCTTGCTCCAGCGGTACAACTTCTGAGATGAGTGCATGTGAAGGATCAAGTATGTACTTTCTCAGGAGAGATACATGGAACACATCGTGAACTTGAGAGAGATTTGGTGGAAGTTCCAATCAGTAAGCTACCTTCCCAACACGATCCAGTATTTCGAAAGGACCGATATATCTAGGGCTCAACTTCCCCTTCTTTCCAAATATCATGACCCTCTTCCAGGGAGATATTCATAAGAACACTTTATCACCCACTTCAGACTCTATGTCTTTTCTTCGGTTGTCAGCATAACTTTTCTGTCGACTCTGAGCTACTCTTATGTGTTGTTGAATAGATCTGACCTTTTCTGCCATTTCATCAATGAGATCAGGTCCTAATAGCTTTCTTTCCCCAACTTCATCCCAGAAAGTTGGAGTCCTGCATTTCTTTCCATAGAGAGCTTCATAAGGATCCATCTGAATACTGTAGTGAAAGCTATTATTATAAGAAAATTCCACCAAAGGTAGGTGTTTATCCCAACCACCTTTGAAATCCATAGAGAAATCTCTCAACATATCTTCTAGAATTTGAATTGTTCTCTCAGACTGACCGTCTGTCTGAGGATGATAAGCAGTGCTGAAACTCAGCTCTGTATCCAGAGTATGCTGAAGACTTCACCAGAACTTTGAGGTAAACCTCGTATCCCAATCAGATATAATAGAAAGTGGTACTCCATGCAATCTTACCACTTCCTTTACATATATCCTGGCAAGCTGATCTAGAGAGAAATCCTCTCTAATAGCGATGAAGTGTGCCGACTTTGTAAGACGATCAACTATGACCCAGATAGCATTATTTCCTTTGGATGTTTTAGGAAGTCTGGTGACAAAGTCCATAGTGATGTTTTCCCATTTCTATTCGGGTATGGGTAATGGTTATAACATCCCCTTAGACTTCTGTCTCTCAGCTTTAACATGCTGACAAACCAAGCATCGAGAGACATATTCAGCAACATCTCTATTCATGCCATCCCACCAGAAGTACTCTTCAAGGTCCCTATACATCTTCATGCTTCCAGGAGGAAAAGAGAATGAAGAACTATGAGCCTCATCCAGTAGCTACTTCTTTAATTCAGGGATGGGAGGAACACAAACCTGATTCCTGAACTTTATTATCCCATCACAATCAAGGTTGAATTCAGGAACATTTCTCACCTTCTATTGTAACTCGACATCTTCTTTCTGTGCCTCTTTAATCTTCACATGTATAGATGGATGAACATTTATTTGAGAAAGATATGATTTTCCCCCTTCCATTATAATTCCAAGATCCATCCTTTGTAAATCCATAAATATTGGATCTTTTTTGATCCTCATCATGGATAAACTGGCATGGTCTTGTCGACTTAATGCATCTTCCACCTTGTTTGCTTTCCCAGTGTGGTAATGAATTGAGCAGTTGTAATCCTTAATCAGCTCCAACCATCTTCTCTAGCGCATATTCAGCTCCTTTTGTGTGAAAATATACTTTAAACTTTTATGATCAGTATAAATATCACACCATTCACCATAAAGGTAATGCCTCCAAATCTTTAATGCAAAGATTACGACAGCTAACTCCAAATCCTGAGTTGGGTAATTTTGCTCATGGATTTTCAACTGTCGTGAGGCATAAGCTATCACCATATCATTCTGCATAATAACACACCCCAAACCCTTCTTGGATGCATAACTGTAGATCACAAACCTTTCTCCACTACAAGGCAGTGTGAGCACAGGTGCACTGGATAACCTTCTTTTCAACTCCTTGAAATTTTCTTCACATTCCTCCGTCCAAAAAAACATAACTCCTCTCTGAGTCAACATGGTGAGTGGATTAGATAATCATGAAAAATATTTCACGAAACATCGATAATATCCATCCAAACCAAGAAAACATCGGATCTCAGTCACTGTTGTTGGTCTCGACCATCTTTCGATAACCTCTGTTTTTGCTGGATCCACATATATCCCCTATTTTGAGATTATGTGGCCCAAAAATGAATCTTTTTGAATCCAAATTCACACTTGGAAAATTTGGAATAAAGCTTCTCCTTTCTTAGGGTCTTCAATATAATTCTCAAGTGATCTTCGTGTTATTCCTTTCTCTTTGAATAGACAAGAATATCTTCTATAAAGACTACCACAAACTGATCAAGATAGTCTCTAAATACTCTATTCATCAGAACCATGAAGATAGCAGGGGTATTAGTAAGACCAAATGGAATCACTATAAATTCATAGAGTCCATACCTTGTACGGAAACCCGTCTTTGGTATATCCTCCCTTTTGACCCTTAATTGATGATACCCTAAACGAAGATCAATCTTGGAAAAGTATTGAGCTCCTCGTAGTTGATCAAATAAGTCATCAATGCATGGGAGAGGATATTTTTTCTTGACAGTGATCTTGTTATGTTCTCGATAATCAATGCAGAGTCTCATTGATCCATCTTTCTTCTTAACAAACAGAAGACGTGCTCTCCAAGGTGACGCACTAGGGCATATGAACCCCTTATCAAGATTCTCTTGGAGTTGCTTCTTCAATTCCTGCAACTCAATTGGGGCCATTATATAAGGTATCTTTGAAATAGGCAAAGCACACGGTATGAGTTCTATTGAAAACTCAACTTCACGATTTGGTGGAAGACCCGTAAATTCCTCTGGAAATACATCATCAAACTCTCGTACAATGAGCATATTTTTAATCGTGAGTTTCTCATCAACCATTTGAGATAAATAACCTTCATTTAGTGGAATCAAGATCCATAAGATGGAAGGAAGTTCCACTGGAAGGTTATTTTCATCCTTGCATCGATAGACGATCATAGATTGATCTAGAATATGAAATGTGACTTCCCTTCTTTGGCAATTGATATGAGCTCCATATAAAGAAATCCAATCCATGCCAAGAATCACATCAAATTCCACTATAGGAAGGATCACAAGATTTGCAGGAAGCAATTTCCCACAAACTTCAATCAGAGAAGAATTAAAAACTTTTGATGCGACTGTTGTGCCATTAGGGGTTGTCACAGCTAACTCAACATCTAATTGTTGAGGTAATATGGTGATATCCTTAGAAAATTCTTTAGAAATAAATGAGTGGGTGGATCCAGAATCAAATAAAAAATTTTCTACTTTAGAGTGGATTGTAAGTGTACCTTTCACCACATCTTTATCGTACTCCACATCGCTGATAGAAATTGCATGTGACTTTCCTTTGTCTTTAGCCTTTAGATTTTGTTGACGTCGACCATCATCACCAACCCTTGAATTTGGTCATTGATTGGCATAATTCCCCATCTCCCTGCACTTGAAACATTGAAGTGTAGTAGGTTCATTCTGTGTATCCCTTCCTTTGTTTGCATCATTAGACATCTTCTTCCCATCATTTCGGCATTCAAATGCCCTATGACCTTCCTTTCCACATTTGAAACATTTACTTATCCCTTTACGACAACTCCCTCCATGTTTCATTCCACACTTTGAGCATAAAGAAAAAAATAATCTTCTTTTCAGTGTGTTCTTTAGATTTTCCTTTGAATTCCATTTTCCTCTTCTTATCAAACCCATATGACTTATGGGTTACTCCAATCTCCATCTCGACATTGAGAGCACATCGAACGATTTCCTCGTAGCTATTAAAGTCCCTTATGGCTAACGCCCTTCGAAGACTTGGTTTTAAGCCACAAAAGAATCGATCGATCTTACTCTCAGGTTGGATAATAATACAAGAAGCGTACCTTGCAAGTCGGGTAAAATTTTCTTCATAGGTACCAACAGATTCATTGTCCTTTTACTTCAGTTCAAGAAACTCTTTCTCCATCTTTGTTCAGAGAATACAAGGGAAGTACTTATTGAAAAATAAGTTCTTGAACTTGTCCCATTCCATGGACTCAATTACCTCCATTTTCATCATATTCTTAATAAGATTCCACCATTGATCACCATCTCCTTCCAAACGATACACTGCTTGGATGACTTTATCATGTTCAGAACATTGAAGAACTGAAAATATCTTTTCAGTAGTACTAATCCATTGTTCAGCAACTAATGGATCAGTAGACCCGCTGAAAGAAGGTGGACGCTGCCTCATGAAGGATTCAACATAATTTTTCTCCTTCCTTTGCTCATTTGGAAGTCCTGTATGATTCATAGCTTGGGAATTTTGTGTGATCATGGCTACAAGATTTTGCATTCCAGCTCCCATAACGTTTGTTGCTCAGGGGGACAATCATTGCATTGCCCGTCGCATTGCGCATTAACACGGTTCCTTTGGGTTCCAGCCGTTGAATAAAACCAAGAAGAATAGTGTGAGCAACACTAATTATAATAGGAAAACCATATAATCAAGAATAAAATTTCACACTTAAGGTCTTATCATAGGCTGTTCATGGCCATTTCTAAAACACTAAGATTGTGTTCTATGCTTAGACTTATCCTTAGGATTCTTACTAAGCCTTTCACATCCTAGTTTCCAAAGGTTGACTATACCTTTCCTATAATACCAAATATAATGACCCATACTTTACATACATTGTTATTATTTCACAATTGAAGCACACTTATTACAACATATAACAAAACCAGGAAAGGACCGTATAGGTATAGTGTCTTTAGAAACTGGGAAACATAAACAACTGGTTCTTAAAGCGTCTACTTTTCCTCCCATTTAGTTCATCATATCTAGAGTCCCTTTTTGGAATATCCTACTTAATAACCTTCTTCCTGACCTGGGAAAATAAAACATACAAAAGGGTGAGCTCAAATGCTCAGTAAGGGTAAACAAAAGAAATATCAATCACATCATATATATAAGAACATAACTTTTGGAAATCTTAACCTGCAAAAAAAATCATAATTTCATAACATGGGATAAATCATAGTAGTGAAATGTAATCCCAATAATAATAACATAAAACATGATACTTTTTGGCATACACACATAATCATAGAGAATCATTTCTTATTAGTCAAGACTCATTTCCAAGACTATCTTAGTGGACAAATTCCATTTCTGAACTGAGTTCACTCCTCGTTTTAGTCCTGTTTCACTGAACCGGTTTAACCTGCCATTCCAGCCATGTCTATCTCATGAGATATAAAATCTTTACCCAATGCATTGGAGGTAGATATAGGTCTCACCCATCTCATAATGATACCATTCTTATGTGTGCCACAAAATCATAAACCATACATCATAGCATAACCCCTGTAATAAAAATGGGATTCTTAAACAAAATGACATCATAAAAAAATTCATATAAAATATAGGAATTCATAAAAATAATTCCATCACAACATTATCAAATCAATGTAATAATAGGGATAGAAATAGGACCCTATATTATCTTAGATGGAAAATAATTTTTATAAAACAGTTGAATTCCATTCTTGAGGAAAATATCCTTTCTACTTCAAAAACATTTTTCTTTCTTAATAAGTCATATAATTTTGAACTAAAAGAAGTTGATTAAAAATAAACTTGAAAACTTGTAAAGAAAGATTCATAGAAATAATGTTCTAAAAATCCATTCATGTCGTATAAGTTAAAAAAACATTCTTCTCGTACTTTTGTCTAAAAAGTCAAAAAGTACCTCGTATGAAAAATGACAGAAGATTCCTTTCATATCTTTTACTAAAAACATAATGAATGGTAATATTGGATTTAAAAAATTTTAGGTGGATGGAAATAATATTACATATTTAGGAAACATGGATGTGGATGATAAAATACACCCTAGTAAATTTCAAATTATTAACAATCTCGGATAAAAATGAGATTGTGATATTTCCCTTACCTTAGGTCCGATTTGCCTCGTAAGTGTCTGAACCTCCTGTATAATAATTTAAATAATGTTATTGACTTATTCCAGAATCATAATTATTGTTATGATATCATATATGGTCATATTCTTAGCTTCTTAGTAGTAATATTTCATTTCTACTTGTTATTCGGGTGTTTATAACTTTTTGTTCTTATGCATGTATTGTCGAATAAATTCTTATTATTCTCTTTAGGTTATAGATACATCATTTCCAGAATGGTATTAATGTACTATATATCATATTTATTCATTAAATTCATTTATATAATCATTATGAAATGAACATCATGTAGAACGAATCGCATCACATCGTGGAGATGGTATTTTGTACGTACGCACGAGCGATGATATCGTTCACATGATCGTGGAATTGTATTGGAGTGTATGTATACTATTTAAGAATCAATATAATTTTACAATAATCATATATAGTAATTATTTACACCATTATACCCATCCAAGTATGGTGGTGGGGGAAATTAGATTACACCACGGCGTGGAGATGGTATTCCGTGCGTACGCACGCGCGGTGATTTCGTTTTTCGTAGGATGGATAGATGTTGAAATAGGGTTGTTTAATGCTTATAATAACATATTAGTATATGAGTGATACTGATGTTATTACTTCATAATGAAACAACTAAAGAATATGAATTTGAAGAAGAAAGAATTGGGAAAGGATCGGTAATGGATATTACCTGTTTTTGACGCGCCTCTTCTTAACCTCCTCTTAGGGAACTAGGGTTGGTCTTTGAAGAAGACCAGAACCTCTAGGATGATTCTAGGGAAATGTGGAAGCGAAATGGACAGGGTTTGGACAAGCATGAAGGCTCAAAGTGGTGTGAGGAAGAGAGAGAGGAGGTGCCCTTTTATAAGGGAGGATAGGGGCACCTTTGGAATAACAAAAAATATTATTTTATAATAAAGCCAAATTCGGTTTTAAATAGATCCAAATTGATTTATTTATAAGATAAGGTAGGTATGGGTCTAAATCATCTCATACAATAGAATTTATACAAGTTTAGTTTCCTATTTTAACCTTATCATTTAGATTTAACATTAAGTTAAACAATTTTACTTTTACCGTGTCTTCTTGTGTTCCTACATTATAAAGTTAATAAAATT
Organism: Viscum album; assembly: GCA_963277665.1. Classification (NCBI taxonomy): domain Eukaryota; kingdom Viridiplantae; phylum Streptophyta; class Magnoliopsida; order Santalales; family Viscaceae; genus Viscum; species Viscum album. Next base: position 921,035,966 of record OY728131.1, read on the forward strand.
ACTATAACAAGCCAAAAGAACCCCAAGTTGTTTATTATTAATATATATAACCTTATCTATGTCATTTGGACGAACCTTTGATTTTTAGAAATAAAATAACAATTAATAATATAATATTTGTTTTAAAAACTATTTTATGGAAATTTTGACACTATTTAGTAATTGATTTTTATGAAAATCATAACAGAATGATTAGTTATAAATAAGTTAATTAAATCAATACTAACATGTCATATTAACCTTTAAAATTATTGTAATTCATAAAAAGTCTCAAATTTCATTAATTTGGGTATTTATAACATCAATTATGTCAATATATCATTAATAAGATAATTACTGCATCATCGTTGTGTCATTAATAAATTAGATTATTTAATGTCTAAAAATTATAAATAAAATACTATTATGTTGGAAAACTTTTTATCTTTCTAATGAATATTTATAGTCTAATTTATCTTATGCATAACAATATATTAAAAATTCTTTAATTATTAAACTTTGATTTTAACTATTTTAACCCTTCTTTAAATAAATTGATAATAAATGTCCTAATCTAATCCAAGTGGGCCTAAATGGTCATATTTTATTCCTAAGGTTGTTTTTGTTCGAATTATACTTATCCAATAGAATTATTACATGTTTTAGGGTAATAATAATATCATTTTTACCCTTAACTATCTTATTTACTTTTAACCGTGGTAAAAAAAGTAAAAGGTTACTATTCACCAAAAAATTATTTTCACCTCATTAAACCACATTTTACTTAATGATATCAACCGTGTCTCTCGGATTTTCGAAATTCCACTCATAGAAGTGGTAAAATTTAGTTTTATGAAAAAATCAGTTTTTTAACTACCACTCAGTGGTTTCACTATTCATCAAAAATTGAAAGTTTTCAGAAAAATACCAAAAAGTAAGACTAAGCTATATTTGATATTATGAATTCAAAAAATGATGTTTCTTTTACCAAATTCAAAACATATCAGGTACATTAACTAATTTAAAAATTAATTCCCGTCGTTAAGACAAATAGCGTGGTTTTAAGAGATAATAACTATCAAAAGATTGACACTTGTTTATGTCTGGTTTAAATGTGAAATTAAATCCAATGAACACCATTGTATTAAATTGTAAAAATATATTCTAAATATACTTTAAAACCACTCAAATTAATAATTTATCACTATTAATTATTTCGATTAGAAAATTTGTTTTTAATTAAAATTTAAAAAATTTCATATTCATCATAATATGAAAGTTATCAGAAAAGTACCAAAATTTCACCCTAAGCTAATTTCGGTTTTCCAAATCCAAAAATGAAGTCCATTTTGAAAAATAAAATTTATAAAATTTCAAAAAGTGGTTATTACTATTCATAACGGCTATTTTTAATAATATTTTAATAGTATATCATTGTTTAGTGAAACTCGGTATTGTGTACGATGCAAGCTATCGAGGAAGGTCGCGATTTTGTGTAAACAAAGCCAAGAAAGTGTTGTGTTTAGAAAAATATTACTTTGATGATTTATATAACATAAAATTCTCGGGTGTTGCACTAAGGCTATGGTACGTTGTCGCGTTCTTCTGCGTATAGCCATGGTATGCGAACCATCTGTAATATGTTGGCCCACGGATCATTGGATAGAGAATAGAAGGGTTTGTGGAAATAGGATATTGTGAACCTAAGACTTGATTAAGATCATATTTCAGAATTATGGATTAATGTTTATGTTCCAATTATTAATATTCTTAAATGTCCGGTTCGGTGATCCCGGTATGGTATGTTGACAAGCCAACTGTGTAAAATTCTACCCTGCAGAATCCAGTTTTTAAGTCTTAAAGTTCCACAAAACTTTTCAAAAAATCCAAAATATGGTACACAGATAGAGAAATGGTGAGGGATTTTGTTTTTAGAATATACGGAGTAGTTCGCGAATATGACTTTCACAAGGAGCATGGTATGTGAGAGCAAAGGAAGACGGGGAAATCGAGATTATTTTTCACTGTAAGAAATAGTAAATGAAAAATGACATGGGCCCCTATATATTGGTGTGGTCCCCCTATCGGGTTCATCTATTCTACTACAAACCATTTCAGTTCAGGATCACTTCTACATCAGAATAGTCCCCTTTTAGTTCTAAACTGACACCATTTTGATGGGGGGAATTTGTATGGTCCTGAAAATTCCACCAAGGGAAGAAAATACCCCCAAGAACACTTTATAGAAGGAAGAAAGTACTTCTACAAGTCTAGCAAGGTTAATGGACTCGAATTGCATTGAAATTAATTTAAGGAACTTGACGGAATTCATGTTTTCATTGTTTTTATGTGGCCTGCATACCATCACTGGGAAGGGTACGTAGAACGGATGATCTATGAACTACTGGTCCGTGAGGCGTTGGCCAGCGGGCAAGGCAGACCACAAACCGAGTCGCTGATGGATTCATACGTGTGAGGAACTTCCGTGTACTATGCCATGAACTCATCAGTTCACAGAGGAAGAGAATCAGTAGGGTTCTCAAACCATTAATGCGATCCAAAGCCTCCACAAACCTCGGTTGACCGAGTCTTATGCGGGTCAGCATATTGCTTCAATGGGCCTCCGCAAATGGTGTCACATGCCCAATAGATACGATTACTCTGATGCTTTATAAAAGGAGCACAATAGAAGTATGAGAGACACACATGGAGAGAGAGACAAATAGATAGAAGGACAAACAATTAAATATTGAGGGGACATAGAGGTTTTACTCTGTCTTCCATCTTATTTCATCGGAAAAACCCCAACTGTGAACCACTGCCTCCGCAGGAATAGCTGACCACAAACCATAAAATGGGGTAATTGAATAATAATAATAGAAAAGCGAACCTAACAAGTGAACCATGAACTAATGGATTATCATAGATGAACTCCCCGCGAACGATGATCCTCATGAACCCCCTTCAATATCGTGAAACGCGTAGCTTACCTCTAAGAAGACTGAACCCAGTGTCTCGTACTACCTCGGTATGCGGATGGAACCCAAATAGGCATGATGGGTTGCGTACCACGGTGGTACGCGATTGCCAATACTCATGCTCATATACCACATTGGTATGCGGACGAACCCTCTTCCCACATACCACTATTTTGTGTAGAGCCTCCCACATCCCACATGAAAAGTCATTACATAGAATGGGGTGTTTTGGGGTATTGGTCCTTTCGATTCCAACCTCTCCCCTCCATTACCATCCAGTCCTCAATGAACCATCAGCTAACCAGCCCTCCGGCATTAGGCCAAATCCTCCTATAGATCCATTGAACCCGTATGATCATACCATCAGGTACATCAACATGCCCCATTGAGTCTGCATACCCATGGTAAGTGGAGTCACGAAGGATCTACCCATAATGATGCAGGCTTTGGTAATGCCTTTGAGACTAAATTCGCATAGTATCCTGAAGCCCATCCTTGGGACGCTGATGCTAACCTCCTCGTTCTTGAGACTAAGGGTGATCACATGATCTTCCATTCAATGAGGAGTAGTGATCAGTCGAAGAGGTTATGTTAGCTCCCCCCTTTAATGATGAAGAAACTCCTACCATTCCCAGACCTTGCTCTGGGGACCTCCCACTAAGGTATGTCCCCAAGTTTCATGAGGCAGGGTCGCATGACCTTTAATGTCATCTCACATTAAAGGGTTATTGCATTGTTCCCTCACCTATGGTCACCCTGGCCCCTTAGGCCACAGGATTTCCCTCCCCCGCCAAAAGGGGAGGAAGTATGTGCATTGTTGAATCCTTAAAATTCTATTTTTTGTCATACGAATCATGAATCACATGGGATTAGATGTTTGTGAGATTTACAGAATCCACATGAATCTGAACTAGGAGAACTCTGATTCCTATCCAAAGCAAGATAAGTAGGACACCATCCAGAAGGCTCAAGCTCAAAAGGGGTTCCAATCCCTAAAGGTTACACCCAATCATATCCCCTCAAATGGGTAGCTTCCATGCATAATCCCCACACAATCCAGACTATGAGTGTTCTCATTCCTCCCCCGAGGATACATAGGAAGCCCTCCTTGTGGGCCTAATCCCAACATCAAGTCACCTTTTATCCCCCCTAGATGAATATAATCTCTAGAGTACCTTAAAATATGTCCCAAGTTAGCATCACCTATGCATTATAAAATATAAGCATGCTTATGATGATTTTGAAAACCAAGGGTAGCCCGTGGACACACTCTTTGGGAATGAACCAAGGATTCACAAACGTATGAACAAGACTTAAATCTAAAAGAGAGTCCTACAACAGGTAGTAATCCTCCCCCATAAGGGTGTGGTGAGCCTGACCTCCCATCATATCGACCAATGTAATCTTTAAGTGTCGTTGACCAAATCGTTATTCGATGAGCGCCGCCCTTTCGAAAGAAGGTCCATGAATCAAGGATACCATGGTTGTTGCACATTCTTAGATCCATGAATAAACTCGTTGGAGACCATCAAAGGAAGTTATTTTCAAGAAGGAATTATTTCATGAGTTCTTGGCCCCCATGAAATCTCCCTCTAAGACCAACAGTTCCCGTAGGGTTAATTCAACCTTATTTAAAGGATAATGATGTTGAATGGGTTGAAACAAAGGAATGGTAAATTCGATGAGAACATGTCTCCATAAAAAAGGGATGGGTGATGATTCTCATCAAACCATTTAGGCACCACCCATAAATGTGCCACCTCAGAGGTGGAATAGTGTCACCCTAGTCTTCACATGTGAAAACTTTGGTTGATGTTGAGCATGACACTGGTACGTCCTTTGAGAAGAATCTGATACATGTTTTGGATCGTAGTGAGAATGTGTTGTGGGAAAATTTTGTGCCAATAATTCATGTATTTTGGAAACATCGGGGGTGTTCAAGAGGAGACATTGGAAATATAAGTGGATATGTAGGCTCAATGGCCTGATCATTTTGACTCGGAATCTTAGATATGGTTTGGAGTACAACTCTAAGGAATCTACTATAATGTGGGGAGATTATAAGAACCCAACCTTTAACTGAGATGTCTCTAGTACATTTATAGGTATTTTTTTCATTTTTGAGTATTTTTTTGGGTTGTATATTAGGTGTTTTGGGGATAAAATTTGAAGAATTTGGGGGGACCTTGGGTAGTTCATGGTTGGGGCATGGTTTTCCCAAACCGTGCACCCAACCGCAGCTATCCATGCAACCCTTGGATGAGAGGGATTGAACTACTTGTGCATAGTTTTTCAAACTGTGAGCCCTCTTAGGAGTAATAGTGAACCCCCTAGAAGAAGAACATGGTTTAGGTGAAAGATTTTTATAATCATGCCCCCCTATCTTGGAAACCGTGTGTATGGTTTTAAGTAATCTGAAAATTGGTTTTTAAAATTACTAAACCTCCATCTTATATTTTCTAAACCCTCTAACTTGGCCATTATCGATTCATATAATTTTTAGAGACTCCCTGATGAATTACATGGGATTTTATCCTCTTTTATTGATGATTCAATGCCTAAATTAAATATTTTCACCTCTCTCGGTAAGAGAATCTCAACCCGACGAGTTTCATCTCTCTCTCTTATCCTTCTCTAATAACATGAAGGGATATTTCCCTATTTTTTTAGAGTTATAGATCTAGGTTTTTATAGATCTAATCTATTTTATCTTGGATCTATATCTTGTTCATCATTGATCAATTTAATGTTTCACATAAATTGGGGATTTCCATTCGGGGGTGTTTATCGTCAGTTTTGAGGTTGGTGGTCAAAATTCAATTCACATAGTCTTAAATTCCAATTTCACGTACATGTTTTTATATTTTAATTGGAGTTTCGAAATTTAATCAAGAATTAAATAAATTAATTTATTAATTAATTTATGGAAACATGTAAATTGGGTTAATTAATTATTTAATTAATTAATTAGATGTTGAAATTATGGAATTGACTGATTAATGGGGTTTTGGAATTGGAAAATTAAATGGATTGTGTATTGGTAAATTAATTTTTATTAATTATTTGGGTAATTAATTAACAAAAATTTTTATTGAGGAAATTAATGGGAAATTGGGATTGTGCAATTGAATTAATTAATTGGTGAATTAATTAGGTGATATTGGTATATTTTTTCATGTGATTAAAGTATGGAATCTTGAATTTTATGATAAATTTTGATGGTAATGTGATGTGAAATATTATTAAAAATGATTAATATTGATGAATAGTGTTTTATGTGATATAAGTGAATTATGTGAATGATTAATAAACATGTGTGGGACATGGTTTGCTACATCAAAAGTCCATAGTGATAAATTGATTATCATGTGTGGGACAAGGTCTGCTACATCAAAATCGCGTATTGTTTAATAAGTGTGGGACATTGACTACTGCTTAAAAATTCCACTTGTGTGTTTTATTGATAATGAGTGTGGGACACATACTACTACTTCAAAGTCCCATGGTATCCTAATCATGGAGATTTAGGCCCAAAATGTTGGCATTAGACTATGGTTCAAATTGTATGTAATATTAATTGAATTGAACAAATAAATGATAAAAATTGTATTGTGTCATGTGATATCCCTAGGGGTAGTTTAGACTCTAGTATAGGAAGAAGTAGATCTTTCTGGTTTGGGTGTTTATGGGAACCCGAGATTTTATCTGGTTAATCAAAAAATATTTTAAAATGTGATAACTTTTTCTTTAAGAATTGTACTTTATTATTTATATTATTTCATACACTGTTATTGACCGGATATTGTTTCAAACGTCATTGGTGGTTCACTACTAAGTTGTACACAAACCCTACTTGGGCTGCCTGATCAATAACTTAATAGATTTCAGGGTTGTGGGATATGATTTGGGAAAGGGTCATGTGTTATATGGATGAGTTGGAATGGATCATGGATGAGGGAACCAAACCAGATGTCAATACCTGTATTTAGTTTTAGAATCTTTATTTTGGGTTTTTCATTTTAAAACTTGACAAATATTTATCAAGTCATATCTACTACTTCCATTTTGGATATTGTATTTCAATTTGTGTCACCTTGAGATACTTGTACTATTCTAGTTATGGATATGTCATCTGGTTATTGCTTATTTACTTTATCTATAGTGTTACTATAATTAAGAATGTATAGTATCCTCATGAGATATATTAGACCCTCACTACTTGTGAGAATCCTCTATTATACGAGTAGGCAAGCTTGAGGTTATGTGGCCAACTGGCTCGGGCACCGGTGTGTGGCACCCGGGTCAGAATCTCACAACATACATTGGTTGTAGTGTATTACTATTATAGTGTAGGGTTTTATACATTTTTTGTTGGATCTTTGTTACCCTGTACTTTTATATGAAGGATGTGGAGGCTCATGGTTATAGCCTATAAATTTATATCTGCTGTAGTGGATATTATTAATACAAGAATACTCATGCACAAGATGTAATGACTTGAGTTATAGTGAAGGCCACACTTGTTGTTATAGCTTCCAGACATACTACCAGGTTATGATATGTCATTATGATGTGTATATGATGTATTTATAGGTTAAAAGGTTTGATATGGATGTGATGGATTCATGAGTCATGGTATATTATAATGACGATGTGATTGCTCATACATGTGGGATGACCTAAGAGGAGATGAGGGCACTGGGATTTTTTCCATTGGGGTCTAGGGAGATTAGTTTAGTGGGAAAATGGTAGTTGGGTACCATTTTATATATATATATATATAATTTGATATAGATATGATTACTTCTATGAGTTACTTGGGGATCGAGTATTTTTAAGGTTGGGAATTAGTCTACCTGATTAGGTGATGAGATAGTTCTATTTATTTATTCACTAAGATTTAGTTTTATTATTTAGCATTTTTTTATGAGAGTTTTTAGAGATAATATTACAAAGTATAAATGTTATGATCATACCATATATATATATATATTAGGTATACAGAATCTTGTTAATGATCAAGTTGGTCATTACTAGCTCAGGAAGTTGTTCAGATGCTAGTGGAGCTTCGTGGTAAATATTGAGGAAGTATTTTTGGTATTCATAGTTGTATCAGTGTTTCCTGACATTCGATTCATGTATTATTTTTGTCATGTTTTTAACTAGGATGATTTATTTATAATATGTAGATTCTTGGTGGTTTTTTATTTTATCTATTATCTCTAAATTCATATTGAATAAAATATCTCCCGATTTTTGGATATTTATACCCTTTATGATCAATTCCAATCCATGGCTTATTAGAGGTGAGAATTAGGGGGTATTATCTCTCTTTCTTCACTAACATCCTGGTAGGGTACCTGGGGAGGGATGGGGTTATGAAAAAATTGTATCAAAGATTATGTTTGAGAGATAAAATGGGGTTTGGAGATAGTCACTAGTGATAATTTCATGGGTTTTTAGGGAAACAACATCATCTAGACTTAAAAAATGATGTAAAAAAGGAGAATGGTCTAGTAAATGGGTGTTTATGGACCCTTATGTACTGAAACAAGGAACTTCATGTTTACTAAACAATAAAATTAAGTAATGCTACTTACACGGTAGATACCTAGGTAAGGATCATGCATCATGATTTTTTCTCCCGTGTTTGAATTGGGTAGACAATGAAAATTAGGTTAAATTTAATGGATTAATTAACCTTAAATATTTAATATTATGGGTCTAAGAGTGTATGTCATTTTTTTATAGATATGCCTCTATTATGATGTCCTATTCAGTTTCATGTCAAAGACCATTAGTATGATGTGTCAGCAGATCGCAACGGAGAAGAGGTAAATGATAACAATAATTGGAGAAAGATACTCTAATATTTTAAGCGCATATCTCTAAAATAATAAGAGGGATACATTCCAAATCATGAAATAGAGTATTCATTGGAGGATTTCGAGCATTCATTTTGTTCTATTCATGCTTGAAGGGAGCAATGGGTTTTGTTGGCTACAGAATCTCAATAATGAGAACTTCAGTAGTGGAATCCTTTATTCCTTAGGGACTAAAATGAGTTGACCATTTCAGGGTATAAGATTTAGGATTGGTGTTTAGAATAATTTAATTCTTCAACCATGATGGTATCTTGTTGATAGGATATGATTTCCCTCTACTAGTGGTTTTATGAGTTTTTATATTTCTATGCTTTGAGACCTATGAGTTTCCTAATTGAACTTGGAACAATTTGTTTTTCCTCACTTTGATCAAATGACTATAATTATCATGATTCCTTTTCTTATTTTTAGAAAATATCATGAATGATTCTAAGATCCATTATTATTTCTAATTCAAACCCATATGTTAAATCCTTTGAGTCATAATTTTTTTACTACTTCAATCTTTGATTAAAAGCCTACACCATCATTTCCTTTAGAGGCAGGAAGTTTATACACTCTCCTCATACATGGTGGTGATGAATTAGTCTACGAGAGGGGTTTCAATTTTAATATATATAAATTTATTACATTCTTTATTTTTATATTATTTTCCCATTAATTAAAATTATATATTTATAATTGAATGAATATTATCACATGATTGATGAATTAATATATGAAAATTCAAAAGTTATTAAGAATGTAGTAGATTGTTTTTATTATTTCAAAATCTAGAGATAACATGAAATGGTTTATAATTTATTCAAGAATTAAAGATACTGAATGTAGTAGAATATTATTAATGTATTATTTCATGAATTGAAATATAATTTTATTGTACATTACGGTACTATTATTCTTGGAAGAATTGTCATGCGTGGATTATTAATATTTTCACAACAAAGAAATTGATGAAAGAAAGAGTGAAATATTACCACATATCGTAGATAATAATATTTAATAATCGTGGAAACTAAGTAATTATGTTTGGGGAATTAACACATACAGAAGTTTTTATTTTCTTAATATTTTCTAGTTTGTACAGAAAAATATTTATACTAATTCCCACTTAATAACAATAAAATGGGTAACCTGCCTAAAGATGAAATAAAGATATATCAAATTTTTTCCCAATAAAAACTTGTAAAATGATAAGTGTGGGTTTTCCATTATAATTATTGATTCATGATAAATAGGTATACGTGTTCACATGTGACTTATACCTTGTAATTATTTAGTATTGATATTTACTAGATAGTTTCTATCTATCTATAATGCTTTTTGTGTTTGTAGCATTGTTTCTATGCTTGGAGTTTTATTAACAATATAAATCCAAAATTATGAAATTATTTAATAAAAGTGGCACGAGTTAAAGTGTTACATATTATTCTTTGAATATTATGAAATGTTGAAAAATTGAACGAATCAAATTTATGGATGATTTTGTCTATTCATAACTACTTATATTATGCTACATTTTAAAAAGAACCAATATTAATGAATTAGTTAATTAACGATGATAATGAAATTAGTTGTTTACAATAGATAAATAATTGGGACTGAGAAAGCCCATTCATATTTATGGGATGCTTGAATTCCCTAATTTTATATCCTTAGCTGCTATAGATTGGTTTATTGAGATATTTAGTTTCCTGTTGTGCATGATCAAGGATGATAGAGCCTTTTTTTGATTTTATGTGGACCTGGTATGGTTTGATTATGAACAATGGGTGGTATTTAATGGTTCCATAATAATGGTAGATATCGGTTAAAGAAGGATGGATTTTGGTAGGTCCAATGGTGTTGGGGATGACACTAAGGCAATTAAGGTGAGTCGGGAGCTAATATTTCTCTCTATTTATTCTTGGTGTGCTATTTATGGAGATATTTCTATATAGGTATTTGATGTAGTAATAAATTACCCACTACAGTTGGTTTATTCATGAAAAGGGGATCATTTTGTGGTATTTTAGTATGAGTCCTAGAGTACAAGTGGATCATGAGAATATAAATGATTTATTAAAATAACTGAGAGGGTTCTTAATGTATATTGATAATGATGACATAATTGAATTCAAATAAATGAAAGATGCGAGGCTTGATGTGCAATGAGACAAAATGATTTGTAATTTCTAGATTAGTGAATGAGCTGGTTATTGGTGATTCTTTATACTAGTGTGATTTACGATTTTTTAGTTTATTCCTAGAGATGGAATTTGTGTGTCATGTGGGGTGGTAATTATATATTTAGACTACAGTGGGTAGCTTACCTTCTTATGGTTGTGTGTTACCAATATCATTATGTTTTTTTATTTATTATACACCACCACTTGATGTGATTGGGGTGACTGATTCCCATATTGTACATGGGTTTCAGGTATTTCCCATCATCACGGTTATTGAGGGAATATAAGGATGACTACTCCTCCTACTCTACTCTATTCTCTAGGAATACTATGTAAAAAGACATGCCCTGTCTATGGTGGATTATTTTTATAACGTATGTGATTGTATCGGTTGTGATGGCACTCGGTTTCCATATGTTAATATATGAATGTTGTGTTGGATCAGGGTTATAGTATATACATCAATATTAGTTGTAATAGTCATATTTATTATAGGGGAACTCGTGCATAAGTGGTTACATCATGAGGTGTATTGAAGGGCACATGGACCATGGTGGCCTTCAGACTTACTAACAAGGTATGAGATTTCATGATGATATGGATATAATAGTTTAATGGAGTGTAGAGTCTGATATGGATGTGATGGTTTCATTGAGTTTAGGATGTGATGATGAAAGTGTGATATCCCATATGGGAAGGATGACCTATGAGGAGGTGGGAGCATCATGTCATGAGTTATTTGAGTTTAGGGTGACTAGCTTAGTGTGACTGTGGTAGTGGGGTGCCCTTATTTATATCTATGATTTTATCTTGATATTCTTACTTCTAGGCCTTACATGGTGATTGGTTCTTAGTGGGGTTGGGAATTAGTTTACCCGATTATGCGATGGTTTGGTTGCATTTATTTATTCCCTGAGCTTTAGTATTGATCTTCCACATTTTTTATGGGATGTTTCAGGAAGGTTCCTGTTGATTATATATTTTATTCTCACACTATATATAAAAGTTATTTTTAGATCTACTTGAGGAGGTAGGTGATTCATCTAGGTTTTTCTAGATTAGGTAATTGTTTAGGATCTATTATGTCACGACCCGTCCTCGGCGCCCGTGCCGTGACTACCCCAAGCCTGCCTTCCATAGGCCAGGGGCTGGCGACTAGCACCAAAGGCGTAAATCCCGATAACTGGGATAGAATTGCCTTTATAAAAGTAAACAAAACACCACAGAGTACAAGCGGAAGTAAAACACTAAGTGCAAAGAGAAGTGTTGAAATGTAAATGGGCCAGAATACAAACCCAAATAAATGTACAACTACAACCGAACAAAGTACAACAGCTGGAAGAACGGAAGAAGCTCCTGGGTCGTCCTCCTCGGATCCTACCTGAAGGGTAGGTACAGATGGCGCAGCTCCTGGATCGTCCACCACGGATCCTACCTGAAGGGTAGGTACAGATAGCCTCCACAATGCTCTCGCCCGTCAACCTCCTCCGAGTGTCTTCTCGCCAGGAATTCCACCTCCGGATACGAACTCGTTGTGTGGTCCACATCCGGGTACCGTCCAGTCCTCGATCACTCGCCCTCCGTCCGCACTGCCCGTCGTCTGCAACAAACACAACGAGGTACGGGCATAGCCCGTGCAGGGGTGAGTATAATGATACTCAGTAGGGACCCCGAGACCCTCAAGGTCTCACTAAAACCAACATGGATAACCACAAAGAAGATCTCAACAGATAACCTCTACTTAGGTATATGCCCATGCATATACCTACGTTATTAAGTAACTCATCTCAATCATGAGGAAACACAAAGATTATGAAATCAATGGATAACCACTACCCAGGTAAATGCCCATATATATACCAAAGTTATCATGTAACCCATCTCAATCATGAGGAAACACAAAGGTCATAGACTCAGCTCAAACCAAGATTTTCATTATCGGAAATGTAACTGCTGAAGAGCCCCGTCTCTAGAGTGTACAATGGTCCTGTCACGACTCTGATGTACTGCTCACTAATCCAAGTCTCTGAGGTACTCCTCTTGTCGAGTACCGCGGGTCTGCTGCTAAATACTAGGCGCTCCATCCGGTGTGGGTCTGCCCCCAAATACCGGGTGCTTCCCCTAATAGCCTACAGAGGTACTCCTCCGGTCGAGTACCGTGGGTCTGCTGCCAACTACCAGGCGCTCCGTCCGCCTTGGGTCTGCCGCCAAATACCGGGCGCTCTGTCCACTGGGCTAGTCGACTCACTCCAAGTCGAGTCGGTCAAGAAGTCGTCAGGTCTCAGTCTTCTACACGGTCTCCGTACTCCGTATACTCGTCTCCGGGTGGGACCGCTCCACGAGCTACTATTCAATACTCCAAGTATCACAAAGTCCCACGAAGATGTATATCAAAGGACCGCCTCGTCATAAGGTTCTAAAAGCAACAGACGACGCGTCAATCGGACGCCCGGTCTGGGAGTTATTAGCCTTTCCGTCCTAGGGGCCCGGTTGGTTTCGAGTGTGAACCAACCTGGCCGTATCTCAACTGTACCCTGAACTCTCATAGGGTATACCTAAAGGGACCGTTTCTCCACGTGATCACCAACGCTGCATACGGTTCTTCAAACCGACGTCCAGTCTGAAGATAACAGCTTCTCTGTTCCAAGGGCCCGGTTGGATTTCAGGTACAATCCAACCCGACCACTATCCAACAGCAACCAAAACTCGGGCGAAGTATGCCAAAAGTTCTGTCTCATCAAGAGGAATTCAACGAGACAGACGGCGCGTCAATCGGACGCCCGGTCTGTGAGTTATTGGCTTTTTCGTTCCAGGGGCCCGGTTGGTTTCGTGAGCGAACAAACCCGACCGCACTCCGACGGCATCCAAACCTCGAGCTAAGTAAGCCAATAGATTCCTCTCACTTAGAGGAATCCATGAATGTCGACGGTACGTCAATCGGACGTCCGGAGCTCAAGATATAAGTGTTTCCGCTCCGAGGGCCCAGTTGGTTTCGTCTCCGAACCAACCCGGCCGAACCCAAAGTATTCCGAACCCTTGAGTGTAATATACCCAAATGACCATCTCGATCCAAGGATCGCATCTCCGCTGATTGTGCATTGATCGGAAATCTATAGCTCATGATATGGGCGAAAGACCGAAAATGGCCCGAAAATGGGGGTTTCGGGCCCGGACCGACCCGGCCTGAGACCCCCTGGGTCCGGGTCGGCCCAGCTACCCGGCGTGCTGGCGTGCAGCGCCAGCTGGCTCGGCCGAACGGCGGAGCCGTTCGGTAATGCGGGGGGGTGCGCTGCCCCCCGCAGTTCGGAAACCGCGGCCCCAATTAAGGGGCCGCTCAGCTGGCCAGCCGGAGGTTTTGACCCCCGACTCATTCCCTGTCTGGCCGGCCCACCCTGGCCAGCTGGTTCTTGCTCCACGGGACTGACGTCGGCTGGTCCCCTCCTTGATCCGATGCCGGTGGCCTGTCTCCGGCCGCCTATCACCCTGCATCGCCGCGGCCCAGAACAGGTCGCGGCCTTGGTCGACCGGTGCGGCACGACGAATTCATGCTCTTCCACCGCGGCCCCACTCCGGTCGCGGTGTCTTCGGGTTTCTCCTACGCGGCACGACGGTGTCGTGTCCTTGTTCATTTCCACGGTGCGGTGCGATGGTGCAGCGCATTCCTTGTCGTACGATCAAACGCGGTGCGACGGCACCGCGCCATACTCGTTTCAAACCACAAAGAAACAAACGCACGGATAAGGGAGGAGGGTCGGCCGTGTTTGTGCATTCCGTCCCCCTCTAGTTAATCGATAGCATTTGGTCGTATTTTCACGAAGAACGACAAAGTGGTAAACACGAACAAAATAATTAAATAACCCCTACCTTGAGCGTAGCTAGAACGGGGGTTCGCTGCCGAAAACGACGTCACGAGGTGAAGCTCCGTATATTGATGGAGAACATCCGAGGAGGAAGTGGCATCTTCTTTTCTTTGACACTGGAATAAGATCAAAAGAGGGTGCGTCATCGATCTTCGGAAAAAGGGGTCACACCTCAGCTACGGAGAGGAGAAGAGACGGCACGTCGATCTCTTCTTACGGTGACGACGTTCTTCGTCGAAGTCTTGGTGTCTTCGTGATAAAGATGAAAACACCCAAGATCTCTCTCCTAAATTGTCCACACACAACAACCATCCAAAATAAAATATGGCTCATCCTTATTTTATTAACTCATGGCACAATTCAAAAATTCAGAACTTAATTTAATTAATTGAATTGGTGAGTTGGCATACTTAAAGAGAGGAGAGGAAAAGTTACCCAAAATAAAGGTAAGTTTAAAAGTTAAAACTGTTACAAAACATAAGTGGGGGAGTTAAGGAAATTGAAAAGGTGGGGCTCGTGTGGGCCCCACCTTACCTTTAATCCACTGAAGGGAAACTAACAATCAGTGGGTCCCACCCTAACTCCTACACCTAGGTTCTAACACATGGAAAAGATAAATAAAATTCTTAACGAAATTTTATTTCACTCACACTTAATCCACAAAATTAAACAACTCATAACGAGCAAATGGAACTCTAGAAAAGGCGTTCCTATGAAATTACCGGCGCTGCAGTTTCCTCGGTGCCCTCAGAATTCGATTCCGAGCAATGGTTCAAAAGTTAAAATTTCCTGCTCGTTCGTTCACTGAACGTACCTGAGATAAACTTCGGATAAAAATTCTGGACACACCGGGCCTCGGAATCCAGTGCCGTCAGAAACTGTGCTATTCTAAAATCCCAAAGAAAATTAAGAAAAAATTTCCCTTTATTTTTATGGGTCTTTACATTACTCCCACATTAGGGCTTTACGTCCCCGTAAAGCTTTAACACTAACTAGGGATACAAAAGCGGTACTGAGCACGCATCTGAGCCTTCCGCTCCCATGTGCTTACCTGTAGATTCCTGTACTACCAAAGAAAGCACACCTGAGGAATCGACCGTCCTCGTAGGATCCACTCTTGTCGATCCTCGATCCCCACTGGAACCTCCATGAAAGTAACCACATCACCATCTTCCATCTTCTCATGGTCGATGATATGTGAAGGGTCGATCATGTATATGCTCAGTTGAGATACTTGGAAAATGTCGTGCACCTAGTGCAGCTGAGGTGGATGGGTCAAGCGGTAAACCACCTCGCCTACCCAGATGAGGACCAATAAAGGTCCGTTGAACCTCAGAGATAACTTGTCGCCTTGGCCACATCTCCGTAAACCTCGTCGAGGTGAGACCCGTATAAGAACATGATCTTCACCCTCGAACTCTAGAGGTCTCCAATTCCTATTAGAACTGAAACTCAAAACAACTGTTGCCACGAGGGTAAGGTTGATAAACTCAAGAGTGATCGGTCGCACCCTCCTGTGCATGAGTTTATCCTATGCTGCCTGGGGTTTCCTTTTCACCGACCAAGGAAAACCCATCCTGAGTTCGTAGTTAAACCACAACCTTATTGCCTAATACTGTCAATTTTAGTATGAACAGTTATTGCCCATTCCATACTCAAACTAACGTCGTAAGGCCTCGATGCTGCCACCAAGAGATTCCAAATGAAACTCTCGCCTCGAGGGTCTGACCACACCGTTGGCGTAAGTGTTATTATAGAGTCTCCTCCCAAGGTATCTCCAGACGTGAGGGTCAAGTCCACGGCTTACCAGAAACACTAGGTCTGGAACAAGATTTGTGAAAGTAAGGAATGATTCATATCAACGTCCGTTATTACAACAGTTAGTAGTGGACACAGACTATCCCTTGAATCAATTTTAGAGCCATTTGGTCACACTCCTTGACCGCATGTAGCCACACTCTTCCTCCGCCCACCAGCTCCCTGAGCCTGGCGGGGATTACTAAGGCGGGTGGTTGTTGCATGTTAAGATGTACACTACCTCATGCGGCTCTCCTAGCTCTGCCTCCATGTCTGCTGCTCCACAGACTCATCTCTCCTTAAATATTCCTCTTCTTGAAACTCTTAACACGTTCGAGTCTCTAAGACTGGCGATGGTTTCATGTTTCTTACTGCACTGTGCAGTATTCATCCGCTCCTGGATGATCTGCACCTTCTTTGCCTATGATCTGAAAGAGCTTCTAAAATTTCTCCTTTACCGAAAAGAGAAACTCAGTCTCATCCCCTGAATTAACCACTCCCATTGCCTAATACAGTCAATCCTGACATGAATGATGTGTTCATGACATGGATGACGTCCTAAGGCCTCGACGTAACTACCAAGAGATCCGACTGACACTCTCGCCTCCAAGGGTCGAGTCATGGTTTCGGCATCAGTGTGAGGTCACTGGGTCTCCTCCAGTAGAAATCTCGAAAGTGAGGGTCAAGTCAACATTTTTAACCAGGACCTCTCGGTATCAACCAAAAAAAAGGACAGGAAAGAAAACACCACAAAGATAAGTGTCTTTTTAATATTGCATCTCATAGTAAAAAGACATGAATAAAACATCAACATGGAACTAGAAGTACAAGGGACGTATCCACTAGTTCCTCTCCTGTCCACCTGCTCCTGGAGATCTACTGCCTTGTCCATTGCTCGGCTGTTGCTCATGTACCATCCGCTGCTTCTGTCTCAGCGGCTCCTCCAACACCCGCGGATCAACTGTACGAGGATTCGGACAGTCACGTGCGAGGTGACCCTTCCTTCCACATTCATAACACTTCCTGCTTCTCATACGGCTGGCTCTGGTACTCTTGGGCCTCTGCATCTTCTGTCTACTGCCCAAAGATGACTCGGCTACTGATTGAAAAACACGCGGCAAAGGCAGCAGCTCCTGAACACCCTCGGGGTGTAGAGCTACTGGCACAAACTCTACCCTGAAAAAGGTCTCGAAGTCTTCCCATGAGAAGGTCATCCTGTCACAAAACTGGAACAAGTGGCTCCACCACCTTCCTGCTGCTGCCTGAAGAAGGCTGGAAGCAAAGATCACCATGAATTCTGCCGGCGTCCCCACTAGCCTGAAGACTCTCACCATAGCCTCCAGCCAATCCTCAGCCGCCTGCGGGTCTGTCTCTCCCCGGAACCTGGGTGGCCTATGGCGCTGGAACTCGTGCTGCGCGCTCAAGTGTCATGCATCGCCTACTGCTGGGGCTTGTGGCATCGGTGGCCCAACGTATGGTAGTACCGCTGGTGCCTCCGCTAGTGCCTCAACTGCAAGAGGGCCCTATACCGAAGCCTCGTCGCTCAGCAGGCTATCAGTACGCACATCCCTCTGGTCTTTAGATGGTCATCTGTGAAAAGGCATCCTGAAAGAATCAACGTGACATGGTCAAATGATTATACCTGGTGAGCTGACCTAGTTTGATCTGACTTTTAAAAACTTCTGGAAACACACACGCAATCTGTGTTTTCATGCGCAAATTCGGAAATCAGTTGTCAGGGTCCTGGTGTATGGATACATCGGTCGCCCGCATCAACACTGGACTCCCTGAACTGAAAACCACACTCGGTACTCTTAACACTATTGCTTCACAGAAAGAGAACATCATAGTTATAAGTTCTGTGGTAGAACCGACTCCTCTGATACTAATTTTTCATGACCCGTCCTCGGGGCCCATGCCGTGACTACCCCAAGCCAGCCTTCCATAGGCCAGGGGCAGGCGACTAGCACCAAAGGCGTAAATCCCGATAACTGGGAAGGCATTGCCTTTATAAAAGTAAACAAAACACCACAGAGTAAAAGCAGAAGTAAAACAATAAGTACAAAGAGAACTGTTAAAATGTAAATGGACCATAATACAAACCCAAATGAAAGTACAACTACAACCGAACAAAATACAATAGCTGGAAGAACGGAAGCAGCTCCTAGGTCGTCCTCCTCGGATCCTACCTGAAGGGTAGGTACAGATGGCGCAGCTCTGGGATCGTCCACCACGGATCCTACCTGAAGGGTAGGTACAGATAGCCTCCACAACGTTATCGCCCGTCAACCTCCTCCGAGTGTCTTCTCGCTGTGAAGTCCACCTCCGGATACTAACTCGTTGTGTGGTCCACATCCGGGTACCATCCAGTCCTCGATCACTCGGACTCCGTCAGCACTGCCCGTCGTCTGCAACAAACAAAACGAGTTGCGGGCATAGCCCATGCAGGGGTGAGTATAATGATACTCAGTAGGGACCCTGAGACACTCAAGGTCTCACTAAATCCAACATGGATAACCACAAAGAAGATCTCAATAGATAACCTCTACTTAGGTATATGCCCATGCATATACCTAAGTTATCAAGTAACCCATCTCAATCATGAGGAAACACAAAGATTATGAAATCAATGGATAACCACTACCCAGGTATATGCCCATACATATACCTAAGTTATCATGTAACCCATATCAATCATGAGGACACCCAAAGGTCATAGACTCACCTCAAACCAGGATTTTCATTATCGAAAACATAACTACTGAAGAGCCCCATCTCTGGAGTGTACAGTGCTTCTATCACGACTCCGAGGTACTGCTCACTAATCCAAGTCTCTAAGGTACTCCTCCTGTCGAGTACCGCGGGTCTGCAGCCAAATACTGGGCGCTCTGTTTGATGTGGGTCTGCCGCCAATTTCCGGGCACTTCCCCTAATATCCTACAGAGGTACTCCTCCGGTCGAGTACCATGGGTCTGCTGCCAACTACCAGGCGCTCCGTCCGCCGTGGGTCTGTGCCAAATACCGGGCGCTCTGTCCACTGGGCTAGTCGACTCACCCCAAGTCGAGTCGGTCAAGCAGTCGTCAGGTCTCAGTCTTCTACACGGTCTCCGTACTCCGTATGCTCCTCTCCGGGTGGGACCGCTCCACGAGCTACTGGTCAATAATCCAAGTATCACAAAGTCCCACGAAGATGTATCTCAAAGGATCGCCTTGTTATAAGGGTCTCAATGCAATAGACGGTGCGTCAATCAGACGCCCGGTCTGGGAGTTATTAGCCTTTTCGTACCAGGGGCCCGGTTGGATTCGAGTGAAAACCAACCCGGCCGTATCTCAACTGTACCCTGAACTCTCATAGGGTATACTCAAAGGGACCGTTTCTCCACGTGATCACCAACGCCGCTGACGGTTCGTCAAACCGACGTCCAGTCTGAAGATAACAACTTTTCCGTTCCAAGGGCCCAGTTGGATTTCAGGTACAATCCAACCCGGCCACTATCCAATAGCAACAAAAACTCGGGCGAAGTATGCCAAAAGTTCCGTCTCATCAAAAGGAATTCAACGAGAGAGAGGGCGCGTCAATCATACGCCCGGTCTGTTAGTTATTGGCTTTTTCGTTCTAGGGGCCCGGTTGGTTTCGTGAGCGAACCAACCCGACCGCACACCGAAGGCATCCAAACCTCAAGCGGAGTAAGCCAAAAGATCCACCTCACTTAGAGAAATCAATGAAAGTCGACAGTATATCAATCAGACGTCCGGAGCTCAAGATATAAGTGTTTCCGCTCCGAGGGCCTGGTTGGTTTCGTATCCGAACCAACCCGGCCGAACCCAAAGTATTCCAAAACCTTGAGTGTAATATACCGAAACGACCGTCTCGATCCAAGGATCGCATCGCCGCTGACGGTGAATTGATCGGAGGTCTACAGCTCATGATATGGTCGAAAGACCGAAAAGGGCCCGGAAACGGGGGTTTCGGGCCGGGACCGACCCGGCCTTAGACCCCCTAGGTCCGGGTTGGCCCGGCGGGGCGTGGCCCGGCCTGATGTCCCAGCTTCCCGGCGCGCGGAACCAGTTGGCTCGGCCGAACGGCCGAGTCGTTCGGTTATGCGGGGGGGGGGGGGGGGCGCCGCCCCCCGCCATTCGGAAACCGCGACCCCAATTAAGGGGCCGTTCAGTTGGCCAGCCGGGGGTTTTGACCCCCGGATCTTTCCCTGTCCAGCCGGCCCGCCATGGCCGTCCGGTTCTTGCTCCACAGGACTAGCGTTGGCCGGTCCCCTCCTTGATCCGACGCTGGTGGCCCGTCTCCGGCCACCGGTCACCCTGCTTCGCCACGGCCCGGAACGGGCCGTGGCCTTGGTCGACCGGTGTGGCGCGATGGCGCCGTGCTCTTCCACCGTGGCCCCACTCCGGCCACGGTGTCTTCGGGTTTCTCCGACGCGGCACGACAACATCCTGTCCTTGTTCTTTTCCACGGCGCAGCGTGACGGCGCCGCGCATTCCTTGTCGCACGATCACACGCGGTGCGACGGCACCGCGCCATACTCGTTTCAAACCACAAAGAAACAAACACATGGATAAGGGAGGAGGGTCGGCCGTGTTTGTGCGGTCTGGACCCCTCTCGTTAATCGATAGCATTTGGTCGTATTTTCACGAAGAACAACAATGTGTTAAACACAGACAAAATAATTAAATAACCCCTACCTTGAGCGTAGCTAGAATGGGGATTCGCTGCGGAAAACGACGTCGCGAGGTGAAGCTCCGTATGTTGATGGAGAACGTCCGAGGAGGAAGTGGCGTCTCCTTTTCTTTGACACGGGAAGAAGATCGAAAGAGGGTGCGTCGTCGATCTTCGGAAAAAGGGGTCACACCCCAGCTACGGAGAGGAGAAGAGACGGCACGTCGATCTCCTCTTACGGTGACGACGTTCTTCGTCGAAGTCTTGGTGTTCTTCGTGATGAAGATGAAAACACCCAAGAGCTCTCTCCTCAATTTTCCACACACAACAACCATCAAAAAAAATAAGGCTCATCCTTATTTTATTAACTCATGGCACAATTCAAAAATTCAAAAATTCAAAACATAATTTAATTAATTGAATTGGTGAGTTGGCATACTTAAAGAGAGGAGAGGAAAAGTCACCCAAATTAAAGGGAAGTTTAAAAGTTAAAAGTGTTACACAACTTAAGTGGGGGAGTTAAGGAAATTGAAAAGGTTGGGCTCGTGTGGGACCCACCTTACCTTTAATCCACTCAAGGTAAACTAACAATCAGTGGGTCCCACCCTAACTCCTACTCCTAGGTTCTAACAAATGGAAAAGATAAATAAAATTCTTAACGAAATTTTATTTCACTCACACTTAATCCACCAAATTAAACAACTCATAACGAGCAAATGCAACTCTAGAAAAGGTGTTACTAAGAAATTACCAGTGCTTCGGTTTCATCGGTGCCCTCAGAATTTGATTCCGAGCACCGGTTCAAAAGTTAGAATTTCCCACTCGTTCGTTCACTGAACGTACCCGAGCTAAACTTCGGATAGAAATTCCGGACACACCGGGACTCAGAATCTAGTGCCGTCAGAAACTGCGTTCTTGTAAAATCCCAAAGAAAATTCAGAAAAAATTTCCCTTGAATTTTATAGGTCTTTACATATTACATCTTCGTGGTCCATGATGAGTATGGATTTTGGGTATTTATAGTTGTATCAGTATTGTACAACATTATATTCATGTATTGGGACTATCATGTGTTGTACTAGGATGTTTCATTTTTATATGGTGTTTATCAATGTTTTCTATCATAGATATTATGTTTAAATTAATATTGTGGAAACATGTCTCCCATTGTGTTCATATATATACTATCAGTGTTATTCGTCTACCCATGCCTTATTGGAGGTGGGCTTCAGTGGTCATTATTTCCATTTATTAATTGTTGTCCCATGAGGGGTATCAGTGGAAGGGGGGTCATGACACATATCTTGTGATTAATAGTTTCAAAAGACATTCATAAATCACATTATATAATCCTCAACTATTTAGAAAGTAAATAGATTAATATTTTTTTGGGAAAAATCTAAGAGTATATTCCAGACCAAATAAAAGAAATACATGTCAACAATGTTGGTGAGGTTGATGAGTGGGTAAAATAAAGGTTTCCAATATTAATAATTTAATGTGAAATGATCCTTCTAGATTCGAGGTCTATTGATGTCAATAAAAGAGTGGAAATCCCAGATATAGATATTTTAGATTTCTAGATCATCATATTAGCATAACATTTTGTTTTACTACATTTCATTCTATAATATATGTGTTCCTTCCCTTGTTTATGTAATCTCCATTCATGGAGATATAATCCACTATAGTTAGTATGAGGGGGACAATCAGTATAGTTATGGATTTTCTTATTATAATATTTATATTTTTTCCAATTTTATTTCTCAACTATGATTTTTTAAGTTTGTCTCTTGAGGAGGGAGGAAATGATAATCAATATTTCCCTCAATTATGCATCTAATAACAACCTTCTACTACCCTCAGTTAACTTCGTTCATTCTTTTTGACTTCTACTAATGCATTCAATTATTCAACTGATCATTAGTATATCATCTATATTTTTTTATGAGAAACTTATTTTTTTATTTTATTTTTTACCTTTTTTTAATTTTAAAGTACAATTTAGTGTATGAGTACAAAGAGGTTGAACTATCCATTGTATTAACTAATACGAATTATATAGTTTTGGATTTTCATGAGCTCTTATATTTTTGTTTCTCAAATATATTGTTGGTTTTAATTCCATTTTCTAAATTTTGGATGAGAAATATATATTTTTCTTTAACTTAAAATACATTATGAATGTAATTTTAACTAATTGAGATAATATTTTGTATTTGAAAACATTTCTTGCATATCATTTTTGGAAGATATTATGTATCAATACCTTATGGTGCATTATTTAGAACTTATAATTTATTTAATAAAATATATTATATATATCTTTCATTGAAAAAATATCTTCTGTCTTGGTATTTCTATAAAGGAAATAATTTTACGTTTCAAAAATATTTCTCAAAGGTAATATTAAGTAATTATTAGTATATTATTTTATTAAAATTAATTTGGACG
Source organism: Viscum album (assembly GCA_963277665.1). Classification (NCBI taxonomy): domain Eukaryota; kingdom Viridiplantae; phylum Streptophyta; class Magnoliopsida; order Santalales; family Viscaceae; genus Viscum; species Viscum album. The sequence goes on from OY728131.1 coordinate 921,059,759, forward strand.
TTTTTACTTTATGTTTCCCTTTGGATTTAAAATAATTTGTTAGGGTGTTTATAAAAATGTTCGGAATATTATTTAAAGTATTTATATACTTCATTAAATTTTCAAATTGTCAATTATTTGAGTTTCATGGATTTTTTTTGGGAAATAAAAAATTTATTATACCTTTTGGTTGTAAGTATCATTTTGTTTAAAATGTATCTTTTTTATATAAATTCATTTTTTTCATTATGATAAAAATTTTATATATATATATTTTTTTCAATATGGTTAAAATATAAATTATTTAATTTCTGTTAATTATGAGAAAAAATTTTGTTTGGAATTTTGGGTAAATTGTGACATCTTCATTTTAAAATAGAATTGAAAAAAGTTTGACATTAACATGTGAATAATATATATATTAAATAAAATCAAATGTCAATTATTACGTGGGGTGTTTTAACTATATACTTGATTATAATATAATTTTAGTTATTTGAATATATAATATAATATCATGTAGTTAGTTGGAATTAGAATATAATGTATAAAAAATATGTATACAATATACTCGATAAATTTAAACATAAAATAAGATAATGTTATTAAGGAAGAGGCTTAATTCAAGTAGAAGGTTTATTTTTGGTAATAAAATGTGTGACTAATTAAAAAGAAACATAATATGTGTTTTTTTAAAAATGATGTATTGATAAAATTTATGAAGGCATTTTTCAAAATATTTTCCCAAAAAATAACCCATTTTTTATAAAAAATTTAGTTAAATGACGAAAGAATGAATATATATTATAAAACATTTTATAAATTTAATGTTTTAGTTAAAATTATAATATATATACATCAATTATTTGATGCTAATAATTTTATTTATAAAGGGATATTCATTAATTTATTAAACCACTATTATGTGCAATAAATACCGGGGGTTATAATTATATTATAAATAGTGGTTTTGGAAATAATTTTTCTTAAGGCTTCAAAGATATACCTTCCTCTCCCTTTATTTTCTTTTTTTAGTTCCATTTGTCTTTCATTATATTCTAATTTAGAGTGATGTTGTTATTATTATGTCATTTAGTAGTTAAGATGTATTTTTTATCGGTGCTAAACAAATGTGATTTTTGAAGAGAAGTGTGAGATGATTTGGAAATGAAATGAAAAAGGAGTAATCTGGATTGATAAAGAAAATCTAAAAAATGGATGTGATTACTTGATGTGTTGTAATTAATTATTATACTAGTGCATCTATTTTAGTTTTTTATAATATAAAAAAGCATTTTTTTTATATGTAAAGTCATGATTTGATAATGATATTATTATATGAGTGTTTTATACTTTTTTTGATAAATATTTTATGTGAAGTTGGAAATAGAATTAGTTTTATATTAAGTGTATAGATAATGGATAGGAATAGTAATTCAATCATGAATTAATAATAATAAATGCGAGTAATGTTTTAAGGGATGTAATTTAGTCCTTTATAAACTCAGAAACAATGATTTAGTTGAGTTGGTTTATTATTAATTATAGTTTATATAAATTTGGTTTCAATCATTTGTAAAAGAATAAGAACAATTCCACTAATTAGATTTACATTAAGACTGTTATGAGGTTGTGGTTAGGCTATAGTTTCTTCCTAGACTATCCTATTTAAATAGTGCAAATAAATTTTGTAATTAACTATTTATTATAATCATCTAATGATCATATGAATTGGAAGATAACCCAAACATAGAAGATATATCTTTTACAAATTAACATGCAAACAATATATGAAAAATAGTGTTCCTAGATAACATGATCATGAGAAGATTTATTCTATTTGAAATCAAATTATTGATGATTATCATGAGGAGTAGTGAATATAAGCACCATGCCTCTTAGGTGATACACCGACCAATGGATCTACGAACACATTGTGAGGATAATCGATATCTAAAGGGGTGATTGCACATTATTAAAATATAGAGTTTTTTGAGGAATACAATTTCGAAAGTGGATCATAGAAATTTCCATAACACCTCTAACAGGAAATGATCTCATCCTCTTATATAGCTGAAGCCCCTCGATCCTCTTTCATATCATATTGTATTCATTTTCAACTGTTGGTATAATTCATTAAAAAAATTTATGAGTTTAGTGAACAGCCTTTAATTGTTGAAAAATAAATTATGGAGGTAAATTAATTGTAAGATCCTAGATCATCCTTTTATGTATGGATATTTTTTTGGGTGTTTTTGAGAAAAATGAGAGTTTTTTTAAATTTAAGGAGTACACATCACGTACTCACTATGTAACGACCAGTACATTGTCCTGTAGGGTGACCTGGAGTTCGCCTAAAGTAGAGGCTAGTTATGTAATGTACATGTTTTGTACATTTAGAGAATAGGCTGAATAATTTTTTTTATTTGATAAATCGAATTGGGGTCGTGTCTAATTTCCAGAAACACCTTCTTATATCCCTGTCTTGTCTAGAAGCAACCAAAATCTCCAAATATTATCTGACCCCCTGATCTTCCATCCTTTCTCCGAATCAAACACCACCGACAGCGTTGGAATCTACTCGGTGATTTATTCCTTGTTCTAGAACCTCTCCTCTTGTTTTCTCATCTTTCATGAGTTATTCGCGGTTGAGATTTTTTGAATTTTTTGTAGATCTACAACTTTCTAGGTCAATTGAAAGGCTGAGGATCAACTATATCGATCGTAAAACCTCAAGTTAGGTGGTTTGGTCCTTTACACAGTTTCCTTTGAGATATATGTGCAAAAATTTCCAAATACCCTATTTTAGGGTATTGTGTGTTTTGGAAACATAACCATGTCGATGCTTTCTATGCCTTGTTTTCTTGAGTAAGGTTTTATTGTGTATGAATTTGGGTTATTACCATGATATGGATGTGTTATCCCATATTTGTTCGATTTTGGATGTTGGGTCTGGAACTGCCTGTTAGGCTATTTTTCATTCCATGCCTAGTGCTATTAGGATGGAGTTGATATTATCTGACATCCTTGTGATATGATTTGTAGCTATTTATCCATGTAGAATTTGAGATTTACTCACGTTGTTGGATATAATTTGTGCAGGATTGTATTACACAGGGTCGTGAGAACCTGGTGTAGTTAGACCATAAGGGGAATGGACGTTGAGGGCTTCCCAAAAGTGTCTGTTACTTTTCATGTTGCAAGACCATAGTGGGGATGGAAGTTGAGTTCTCCCTCATAGAGTCTTTAATATACCATTACGAGACAATAGGGGTAATTGGACATTGATTTCTTCCTCATAGAGTCTTTAGTTATCGTTAAAAGACAATGGGGGGAAGTGATGTTGAGTTCTTCCTTAGAGTGTATTGTCTAAGTTGAACCAGAGGGGTTAGAATGTGAGAAATTTACTAGAGGGTTACTTGTGAATGTTTGGTGGAGTAATTTAAAAATTTAAATTAATGTTGTTGAAACTGTTGGACTGTTTAATTTTGACTACTTCCTTGTTAATCACTTCATTTTTCATTTTGCATGTTATATATATTCACTGATAGTTAGGAACAGATCATTAGGTGGTTTTCTAGTGGGATTAATCTCACACCATGTTTGGGTCATGCTTTTGGGCCCAAATAGATTATATTATTGCAAGTATAGATATGGGCAAGAGCCCTTCTTCTGCAGGTACCTGATGGTTGTGGAACTGGAGAGCATGAGACAAAGTTGAGGCTTGCAATGCTGCGGGAGTTTACATGTTTCCTTTCAACTTTGGTTTAGTACTGTATTTCTAGCATTGTGATATGTTTGGATGATTTCCTAGACATATATGATAGGCATCATTATATATATGTGCTCCATTTTTGTATTTACTTTAAGTCTTCTATTGTTTTATTATTGTATGGTATTACTATTTTCGCTTTTGTATATTATTGTTATTCCATTGTGTTACTCTGCCATTTAGAGCATATTTTCCTCATTATCACACCAAAGGACCTCACTGCAAGTCGGCAGCCTCCGGTGTTTGGGGAAATTTCCTTGAGGTGATGTGACCAACCGGGTATGGGGTACATTTGGGAAACACCTGGATTCGGGATGTTACAGAGTGGTATCAAAGGGATTCTCTTCTTCTTGACTTACATTATTGAGCCTATAGATAGGTATAGGATGTAATACGTAATTAGTAATAAGTTGTGCCCGAGAGTAGCTAACTCATGTATAGGGAAAATCCAATATGCCACGATTATTACAATTTTTTTCTGGTTTTGCAACTGTTACAATTGATTTGATTTTAGTGTTGGGTGATTGTCATGTTTTTTATTTTTATCATTGACATTAATGAGGTTCTATTTCTGTTGCAACCCAATGAGATGAGGGTATTCCATCTCAGGCATCATATAGGCACTTGATAGAGATCAAATGTCAAGAATTTTTGTCATTCCATTCAGGGTGAATTTCTGATTTAATGTTGTTCTGATAAATATTGTACTTGATATGCTTGCTGTTCTGATAGATGCCTAGATAGAATACCTGCAATTTGATAGTTTATTGGATGGTGTATGGTTTCGTTTGAATGAACACCAAAATTTGGTCTCTGATATGTTATGGGCCCACACTGATTATAATTATGTGGATCATGTGTTTGATTGCTCTGTTATACCTTTTGATATACATTTTTTTGATTCCAAGCTTTGATTCGTCGATAGTATGGTCCCCACGGATTAGAATTATGATCTTCAATGTTCATTTCAGCGTTTTATGGGTTCCCGAGTACTTTCTAAGGCATATCGCCAGGAAAAACATAGAATACATGGTGTGTATTGATGAATACATGCCATGCATCCTTCTATTCGAGAGGGAACAAATTTTCTTAATTACACGCCATGTATTGTATGCACACATGGTGTAGTCCTAAACCGTGTGACTGGATTTGTGGGTAGAGACACAAGGTTGGGAAATGTTTGGTGACACACATCATGTACTAGGAGTACACGTTTTGTTATAAGGGTTTTGTATCTAGTCATGTGACCAATGACACCAGTGGGTGAAACTCTTGTTGTACACGTCGTGTTCTATTCATACATGCCATATAGAGTTTACCATGTCACCGACCATGTAATTAATGACACAGATGGTTATGAATTCGGAGTACATGTCTTGAATCCATGTTTTAAAAAACATTATTGTTTTCTTTATCCTATTCCATTCCTTTTCTTATAAGTTTCATTCCTTGATAATATTGAACTATGGTGTGCTATTGACCTTGCAGATTCATTCCACTGAGACTTCCTTTGGTTTTACGCTAGATACAAGAAAATGATCAGACACCGGACATGGTAGATCATGGACTAGCATAAGATCCTCTCGTTGTGCCCGTCTTGTCACTAGCCATCATTTTGAATAAAGGTGATGATGAACAGTTCTGAGAGGGTACATGAGGTTTATCCATACCTTCAAGAGAGCACTACATCCTTCCCCATCTATCGATGAGTTGGAAAGGGTTTTTCAGCAGCAATATCCTCCCAAATTCTCAGGGGATGGAGGACCTCAGGCTTCTGAGTCATGGTCAGAAGCCATGCTATAAATTTTCGAGCATCTAGAGACCCCTCCAGAGAGGAGGGTGAATATTACTACGTACATGCTTCTGGATTCTACCAAGAGAATATGGGATTTGATATCAAAGGCGGGACTCTCGTAGACTATGTCTTGGGAAGAGTTCCAGCAGACCTTCTATGACTACTTCTACTCGGTGAACTTGAGTGCCGATCGAGCCTGAGAGTTCATGTGTTTGGAGTAGGGTACACTCTCAGTCATGGAGTATTCTTCTTGATTCATAGATCTGCAGCTCTTCACACCCATTCTGGGGGGTGGGGTGATGATTTATTTCTTACGAGAATGTTTTAGGATAGTCTCAGACATTACATCCGATCTAAGCTGAACATCTTCAGGATGACTTCCATAACTTATATAGTCAACCAGGTGCTGATCACAAAGTGCAACATGAGGGATTCTAGTGTGGTGGGCCAGGGTGGTTCAGCACCCAGAGATGGTACCCTTCTAACTAACAGCAGGAAGCACCATAGGGAATCTACACACAGAGACCCGAGTAGGCGAGGCACTCCTTTAGGTAGCCAGGTGGTATGCTACCAGTGCAGGAAGAGCATGAATACAAGGCCACGTTTCCTAAGAGACTTAGTCGAGTGCCGATCTTGCGGCAAGATGGGTCATCTTTAGAATTTCTGTCATCTTTTCTATCCTGTAGATGGTGATAAAGGTTTTGTTTCGACTCCTCATTCAGAAACAATACAACCAATATCACCTCAGTTAGGGAACTGGAGTTCTTCAGGTAGTTCTGGGAAAGGAGGTGGTCATGGTCATGGGAATCAGGTTATAGGTTTCTAGAAATAGCCACATGGTAGAACAACTCATTGATATCAGATAACTTCACAGGGTCGCGACAAAGGTTAATCCCTTGCGCTAGAGAAGACCCATTTGGAGTAGAATCCTGGACACTATGTGGTTAGAGGTACGGTTCTTGTTTCCTCAATTTTAGCTTCTATAATTTTTGATATAGGGGTTTCCCATATTTTCATATCTATTGATTTTGTGGAGATCATGGGGTTATATATCTTCACTTCTAAGTATGTTATGACACTAGACAATCCATTTGGGACGAGAACAGCTAGTGTATATCAATGGAAGGAGTGACCCCTTGAGGTTGGTAGGTGTCACTACTTATGGGGCCTTTATGTCGTAGAGATGCTGGGCTATGACGTCATTCTATAAATGGACTAGTTAGTTCCCTCCAAGGCTATTGTCGATTTCTACCATCATAGGGTGAGTTTTACATCCCGAGATGGCAGACTATTTCCACATAAGGATGAATCAGATGTCTAGGCAAGCCAAGCTAGACCTGAGCATCACGGGTTGAGAGTTATTACAATATTGATTACTAGTTTGTATCTGGATGACCAGCGGACTTCACAGATAGAATTTTCTCAAATGTTGGATCATTTAAGGGATATATTTCCTGATGAATTTTCTTCTTTACCTCTAGAGAGATAGAGGTAAATTTCTCTAATGATCTTGTGCCAGGAGCGGTACCACTATCCATTTCTCCTTATTGGATGGCTACACAAGAGTTACAGGAGATAAAGAAGTCATTGGAGGAGTTTCAGGAAAAGGGTTTCATCTGACCCAGTACTTCTCCTTGAGGGGAGCCTATCCTATTTGCGAAGACGACAGATGGTACCCTCAGAATTTGTGTGGATTATCGGAACCTGAACTAGTTGACAGTCATGAAATGATATCCCTTGATGAAGATTGATGATCTCTTTAATCATATTCGAGGAGCCAGATTGTTCCTGAAGACTGAATTGAGATCTGGTTATCATCTGTTTCATGTTAGACCATCAGATATACCTCTTACATCCTTTCAGAATAGGTATGGTCTATACGAGTATGTGGTTATGCCGTTCGGTCTCACGAATGCGCCTGTAGTTTTTATGGCACTGATGAACTGAGTGTTCCATCCCTATTTGGTCTCCTTTGTGGAGGTTTTGAAGGACAATATCTTTATTTAATATCACACTCGACACGACCATGATTCCCATATTGAGATATTTTTTAGTACACTGAGAGAGAATCATTTATATGCTAAGCTCTCAAAATGCCACTTTTGGATGGACCAGATTCACTTCTTGGGTCATGTCATCCCAGAGACAAGAGTTTCAGTAGACCTAGAGAAAGTGAGAGCAGTAGTTTCATGGGATAATCCAAAGAACATCTTTGAGGTATGGAGTTTTATAGGGCTGTCTAGTTACATAAAACATTTTATACATGAATTTTCTGCCATAGTAGTTCCACTAATGGGCCTGACTAAGAAGGGTGTGAAGTACTTGTGGATAGATTCTTATGATTCGGCCTTTCAAAAGATTAAATGGAGGTTGAGTTCAACACTGTTACTAGTTTTTTCAAATTCGGGACTGATTTATACTGCTTACTGTGATGCATCTAGTATCGATTTGGGAGCAGTGCTTATGCAGGGGAAGGCGTCGTTGCGTACAGGTCTCGGAAATTGAAGCCACATGAGAAGAATTACGTGACACATGATCTGGATTTGGGTACAGTTGTTCGTGATTTACTCCAATAGAGACATTATCTATTGGTAGTGCATTTTTGGATTTCACGTACCACAAAAGTCTCAATTATATCTTCACTCATTGCAATTTGAATTTGAGATATTGAAGGTGGGTTGAGTACCTTCAGTCCTTTGACTTTAAGCTTGCCTAGTTTCCTGGGAAAGGAAACACCTTGGGTGATGTGTTGAACAGGAATACTCAAATACATGCTGTTCTGGAGTACAGTAGTGAGTGGAAGCTTATGGATATATTCTCTGAGATGCATTTAGAGTTTCATGACAGGCAGGGGAAGACGCTACTTTCTTCTGTAGTTGTTATCTCTACACTACTTGACCGAGTGATAATGTGGAAGCTTTTAGATTCTAAAGGAATAGTTCTATGGGAGAGTGTTTCCGGAGTGGACCCTATTCCTAGATGGAATATAGGTGAGGATGAGATCTTGCGTTTTCATGGTACTGTATAGGTGTCAGCAGACATATGTGAGGATCATTTGTGGTATATTTATTCCTCAGTTTGGGAAGTTCTTCCTGGTGTCACCAAGATGTATTGAGATCTACACTATCAATATTGGTGGAACGATATGAAGAGATATGTTTCTGTTTTTGTGATGATGTGTTCCACCTGTCAATATGTGAAGGTAGAGCATCAGTGGCCAGTAGGGCTTTTGCAGTAGTTACCCATTCCTGATTGGAAGTGGAATGATGTCACGATGGGCTTCTTGAAAGGTTTGTTGAGGTCACCTCAAGGTAATGATGCAGTTTGGGTTTTCATTGATATACTCAAGATGGTTGAACACTTATTACCTATCAAGGTGACATTTAATGTTAATGAGATTGGAAATTTGTACATCTGAGAGATTGTACGGTTGCACAGGGTTCCGAACACCATCATTTTAAGCAGAGACACTCGATTTTCATATCATTTCCGGTAGGGAATACAGAGGGATCTGGGAACATAGGTACTTTTGATTACAACATACCATCCCCAGACAAATGGCCAGTTAGAGCGCACAATTCAGGTTTTGAAGGAAATGTTTCAGGCATGAATCTTAGATTTTAGAGTTTCTTGGAATAATCAGATACCTCTAGTAGAGTTTTCCTAAAATAATAGTTTTCAGGAAACTATTTAGATTGTACCATATGAGCATTTTTATGACATGCCATGTAGATCACCCCTATGTTGGCTGGAAGTAGGAGAGATAGTTGTGTTAGGGCCTTGTCTTTTCTTGTAGACCAAAGAGTAGGTGGAGATGATTTGTAAGAGGATGGAAGTTGCACAGTCATAGAAGGAGACTTATATTGGTCATCAGAGACGACCTCTGGAGTTTGAGGTTGGAGATCAGGTTTTCCTACATGTCACATAGAGGTTGGGACACATGAGGAGTAGGGGACAAGGAAAGCATACACCAAGATACGTCGTGGAATTTGAGGTTTTGGAGAGAGTCATGTCAGTTGCCTATTGAATGTAGTTACCTCAAAGGTACCTGACTATGCATGACGTCGTCCATGATTCTTAGTTGTGGCATTTCTTCTTGGACCTGTCTCATGTTTTCCAACCCAAGGAGGTTGAGTTAGAGGTGTATGCATTGTTTGAGGAGCATCCTATCAGGATTTTTGATCGTAGTGAGAAGGTTATCCATGGACAGTCTATTCCCCTAGTATAGGTGATGTGGTTCCACAGATGAGTATAGGATGAGACTTGGGAGAGGGAGACCAATGTACGATCACAGTGGCTGGAGTTGTTCGAGGATTATTCTACATCTCCACCCTGTTAGGTAAATCCATGGTGGAATTTCTTTAAGGGGGTAGTTTGTAGGAACCCAAATCTTCTTTTTCAGGTATGAATCTTCTTTTTAGGTGTTTTTGAGAAAAAATAAGACTTTTTTGGAAATTTAAGGAGTACATGTCTTGTACTTAGGATTTCACTCTATGTACTTATGAGTACACAATGTGTACACAGTTGCTATGGGTAGTCGTGTAATGGTCATGTAACGTCCAGTACAGGGCCCTGTGGGGGTGACCTAGAGACCACCTAAAGCGGAGGCCGATAAAGTCATGTACATGACATGTAAATTAAAAGAACATCCCATGTAATTTTCTTTCTATTTTTTAAATCAGACTAGGGTCGTGTCAAATTTACATAAACGCTTTCTTCTAGCCATGTCTTGTCTACGAGAAATAAAAATCGTTGAACCTTCTTCAAGCCCCTGATCCATCTTATGTTCTTCGAATCAAGAACCATCTATTGCGTTGTAATCGGCTTGGTGAGTTCTTCCTTCTCCTCGAACCTATATTCTTGTTTTCTCGTCTGTCGTTTGTTATTCATGGTTGATCATTTTTGACATTTTTTAGATATACGGTGTTCTAGGTCAATTCAAAGATTGAGGTTCAACTGTATCGAACGTACAACATCAAGGTAGGTGGTTTGTGCCTTTCCATAGTGGTCTTTGAGATATATGTGAAAAAATGATGAATACCCTAGTTTTGGGTATTAAGTTTTTTAAAAACATAACCTAGTTGATGTATATAATGCTTTGTTTTCTTGTGTAAGGATTTTTTTCTTATGAATTAGGGTTATTAACTTGCTATGGATGTGTTTTCCCATGTTTTTTTTATTTTTAATGTTGGATATAGAACTACCTGTTATGCTATTTTTCTTTCCATGCCTAATTCTATTAGGATGGAGTTGATATTATCTCACATGCTTGTAATATGATTTGTAGCTGTTTATCCAAGGATTATTTGACATTTACTCTGGATTCTATATATCGTTTGTGCATGATTGTATTACATGTGGCCCTGAGAACCTAGTGTAGTTAAACCATAGGGGGAATGGACGTTGAGGGCTTTTCCAGAGTGTCTGTTACTTTTCACATTGTAAGACCGTAGGGAGGATGGATGTTGACTGCTCCCTTAGAGATTCTGTAGTATACCGTTACAAGACCATGAGGGGAATTATATGTTGAGTACATCCTCAAAGAGTATGTAGATATCGTAAAAATTTCATAGGGGGAATTGACGGTGAGTGCTTCATCAGGAAGTCTTGTCTAAGTTAAACCGAAGGGGTTAGACTATGAGAACATTCCCATAGGGTTACTTGTGAATGTTTGGTTGATTAATTTATAAATTTAAATGAATGTTTTTGAAACTGTAGGATTGTTCACTTTTGAGTACTTCCTTGTCTATTACCTCATTTTTCATTTTTCCTGCTATATATATTCACTAATAGTTAGGCTCATATCTTGGGGGGGTGCCTACTATGACTCATATCACACCCATTTTGGGTCATAATTTTGGGCCTAAAAAATGAAATATTATTGCAGGTATAGATAAGGGCAAGCACCCTTATTCTGCAGGTACTTGATGGTTGTGGAGATGGAGAGCATGTGACAAAGAGAAGGCTTGTGATGCTGCTGGAGTTTACTTGTTTCCATTTTTACTTTGGTTTAGTACTATATTTTCAGCATTGTGATATGTTTGGATATTTTCCTAGACATATTTGACATGAATCATTATATATATGTTCTCTAATTGTTTATTTACATTCATTTTTCTTTTGTTTTCTTGTTTTATGGTATTAATGCTTTCGCTGTTGTATATTATTGTTATTCTACTATGTTACTCTGCCAATGAGGGCATTGTTTCCCAATTATCACACACATTGTCCTCACTGTTAGTCGGTAGCCTCTGGAATTCAGGGAAATGCGCTTGAGGCCAGGTGTCCAACTGGTTATGGGGCACCTTTGGGCAACACCTGGATCTAGGATGTTACATTAATAATATATATATTGTGTATATATATATATTATATTTGTCAAAGTATTCATGAAAACTAAAATCAGTATATCCATATATTATATATATATACTCCATGCATCACAAATAAAAATGACAATGTATCACATGAATGCGCATTTTAGTGCACATCCAAAAATCTCCCACTTGCCTAAATCCCTTGAGTACTTTATAAAAAAACTTCACAACTCTTTTTGAATCCATACAAACTCTTTTTTATATGCTTTTTCATAAAAAAAGTCCTCATTTTAAACAAACACTTTTTCTAAAAAATTATACTTTTCCTATGGCCTAACTGTGTTACCCAACAATCCCTATTAGTGTTGAAAACAACTACGGAATCCCAATTTCATAGATGTATGAAATGTGTTTCATCTAGTAATGCATCAGTGCTACTTGGGTTACTAAGGTGTCTGGTGCGATCTCCATCAAATATAATCTTATATCTAGACAAACATTTCTACCAAAATAAGTATCATATAAAACATATGTGTCCAGTATAATCCCTTTTCCCATGAAATTGAGGGACCACTAGACATGGAACATGTCAATATAGTATTGAACACTCATCATTTCGTTATTCTCCAAAAAAGACTTAACATGTGGATGAATAACTCACATGTCATTCATCTATCTAATACGCATGTCATGTTCCACATATCAAAGTAGTTGAAAACATTTTATGTGAAACAACTAATCTTGGAATTGCATTTCCTCAATCTAATTAAATCAAGGGAAAAATTTATTTTCATGTCATACAAGTTGAACAATCCCATCTTGGTTTCACTCTAACTGAGAACATGATCAACTGCAGACCCAACAACCCCCTGGTTAGCTAAGTTCATATGCTGACGTATGTAAGTAGGTTATAAAATATGATGGATTTCATGCTATGTATCTATCCAAACATAGCTAAAAAGGTTTGATAATAAGCATACTCTCCTTAGTATACCTATAACCATATGGAATTCCATGAGATATACTTTAGAGGATCCATCTAAGTAATAAGTCTCTAATTATTACCTCAAGAATCCATTATTCATATCTTATATACAACCCTTTGTAAAGTATATAAGAATCTATTCAAGCTATCATTTACATATCATCATAACCCATTATACTCTATGATGACCATCATTTATGGACAACTAAATGATTTTACATTTATGGGATATTTATCATTAGACTGTTAATGTAATGTAAATTGTAGCATACATGAATGAATAATAAATTTAGATTAGCTTTATTATAATTACATGATATGTTTACAACCATTATGAATAATATCTAAAAAGATTATATATTACATTCATGTTGTTATTGAAGAAAACATTATATCCATAAGTAATTCCTATCACATCCCTTTATAACCACTGTATAAAATACTCCCACTAACCTATTAGTTACTAACATTTACGAACAATGCTAATTTGAATAATAGTGATACTTAGGAATCACATTATTGATGTTAAATTAATTGAACATGTATTAAAAATAGTTACTTCATAACGTCATTTTTTATAATTTTGTCTTTTATTATTTACTTAGAACACTTTTTAAGTGTATCATCATTATTCTTGGAACCCTTTCCATCAATATTTTTCATTGAAATATTTTGTATATAATATAACTATTTACATTATCACTTTACTAGAATATCATAAACACTTTTATAATAAACTGATATCCACTTCCATATGGTAACAAATGTAACACTTTAAATTTCTATTTTCTTCCATACCCTAAACTCTTTATGGATACCAAGTGATATACTTTGTGTATTGGTTGGTATAATCCTTTATCAAATAGTGATGTTCAATTGTTATGGTAACTAAATTTAACCCTTAAAATTTTTCTTTACCATCACATACCCTAAAATTATTTAAGATATTATGTGAATAATCACTGCAATTTTTACTGATATAATTCTTTAAGAAACATGTATATAAATTTTTATGTGGAAACTCAATGTAACCTTTAAAATTATTATCACTACATATCCTAAACCTTTTTAGAATAAAAAATTAAAAATCACTTAATATTTATTTTTTAACTTTGAACTTCTCAAATTCTAACCATACTCACACTAGTCTCTTATAAATTTAATCCTTCTCATAATATCTTTCTATGATTCAACAATAACTTTTTTGTGTTAGGAATAAACACTTATTTACTTTTAGAATGACTATATAAAAAATAATCTATTATTTACATATCTCATATGAAATTCTATGTGTTGATATGATTTTCTTGAAAAAGAATATTTTATTCACTAAAATACACCACTACTGGGTGGAATCACATTCCATCATATTTTAACAAATCACAAGATAAACACTTTATCCCAGATAAAAAACATTTATCAATATATTGTTATCAAAACATGTTATAAAATCAAAAGATTATAAACCCAATGTATACAATTAATAATCTCCTGTTGTATATAAAAAATCAGTGTTACCACATCTTATCATATTATAAAAGTAAGATAAAGATACACATCCTTTACATAGATTCATATAATAATAGAAAATATCCATTCATTATCATTTATGATGTTTAAACTGCTTACCACATCAATTGAAGGATAACATCCAAGATCATTAAATTCTTCCTTTTATTTTGAACTCGTGTATATTTGAAAAAATTATAAAGTACAAATATTGTATCATAGGTCCTTAAGAATTGAAGAAGACATTTATCTAAAATTAATATTTGACATGGAAATTCCATGGACTTCCAAAACCCCTTCAGGAATCTATGATAATATTGTGATATGGAATTGTTTCTCATTGACTTATCTAATCATACTGTTTATATGAGACTAGAATTCCTAAGTTAAATTAGCACATAGTTCCTTTGAAACCTTAAATGAATGATTCCATTCTTTTATAATAATATTGTTTTAATTTTTGGAAAAATTTTATGCTTGGTTACTCATGAAGTAACTTTTTAAACTCATATAATATTTATTTTTATCAAGATAATTTCATGAACTAACGGTCTTATGTCAATCTTACTTTAAGATCCTAATTTAAAAGATTAATATAAAGTTTAGTTTGGTGATGATGAATTTATCTATAAATTTTTTTAATCAAATGAATATAATGTCTTATATATTTTCATCAATGAATTTTAATGAAATTACTCCCATTAAATTTTATGACCTCCCTCATCATATCCATTTAGATGATCCAAGATCAATATTTCACTAAGAAATGATTCTTATTTAGTGTTTTTGACACCACATAGATATTTAGGTAGGTAATAATCTCTATCATTATAATTATGACGCTTGGATAGTTTATTGGATAACCCTTTATCTAAATATATTATATGGATTCACTACACTTTATTCCTAAGGTAGCCTATTCCTATTAGGATCTCCTAACTAGTGTAATGCCAAGAAAACACCAAAAAGAAGCTAAAAATGGATAAACCAGGGGTACCCAAATTTAGAATGACCCACCCAATATAATAATCCAAAGTCTCCAATTACATTCTTTCCATACACAAGATAATCCAAGGGCACCCAACTTTAACATGACAAACCCAGTTGGATGGTCAAGCTTCTGCCAAGTGTTTCTTTGGAAGGAATATGACACTTATTATTTGAGGGGTTTTCATTTCAATGTATCAAAAATATAATATAAATTATATTCATAATAAATTCATAACTATTACATCATATGTAATCATTATATTTTTATATTTTATTTTCTATTTTGTATGCTTGATTCTACTGATTTAGTTTTGGAATCTCTATTATAACCACTAAATTAATGTGTTCACACCACATTAAAGTATAAATCCTTACAAAACCCACAATATTGTGTTAATAGTCCAAAAATAATAGCCAATTATATTCATATGTATCCAAATTCATCATATGAATAAGTCATATGAACAAATCATGTAAATTCATAGAGTTAAATGAGATTGAAAAACTCAACATGAGTAAGCCTCGAGTGAAAAATAGCCAACCCCAATCACATTCCTATCCAAGGAAAGCCTATAGAAAAGTACTTCATCCAAATAAAAAATATCTATTCCCAGGGAAACATTATTATTGAGAGAATTCAATTCATGAAAACTCTAATGCCTAATATGAACAAAAAATTCCCAAAAACTATTCACAACCTCATAACTAAAATTAAAAACTGAGGTCAAGTGTAGCAACTCAAAATCATGTATCCTAGAGTTGGATTGTAATTTATTATATTGGTATATGATACAATGGAACTCATTCTGATGACTCGATCATTTTAGTGGTCTTAGAGAACCGGATACATAAATGATTCCAATATTATACTTGAAATATAAAATATATAGAATAAGAAACATTCTAACATCCTTGATATTATTCTTAATATACTTATTAATATATTGGGGAAAAGAAAAATAATAATGTGTGAGATCATATGATTAGTAAGGATTACATACTGTAACTCCCCAGCTCCAGTTACCGAAAGTCGGTGCATTATTACATTACATTGGCATGATCACAAGAGAATCATCTCCTGAAAGACTGACCAATTTAGTATTATTGGATACAAGATTCATACATAAGTTCAACTTTACAACATGAAAATAAATAAAACACCAATGTATTCCATTAGAAACATCCAAGCCTTATAGATTATGCCTGAAATTCACTCATAACTAACTTCTCTATATCTTGGGAAAATGAAACATAAGAAAGGGGTGAGATCAAATGCTCAATAAGGGTAACAAATATAGCGGAAGATAATATAAATATTAAGAATGGTCAATAATTGAAAACAAATTCCTTTAAAAACAATAAACATGGACACTTTTATGGAAACAATATGAGTTGTGTAAATAATGCCATAATAAAACAAAGTAATGGGTATTCTACTAGTCGAATAACCACACGAACGATCAATATTATTTTCATAATTAGGGAATGTAAAATTCTGGACATTCTGAAACATCTTGTCAAGGCCACGACCAAGACGTATAAAAATGATTAAGGCCTCAGCCAAAACCATATATCAAAATTGGGAAAGGCCTCGGCCAATTCAACATCTAATTGTCTCATGAGACCTACTACTGCATCGAGGAGCCATAACGGGCTCCACCCGTCACATACTAAGTCCAATACATTCCTCATATGAAATGGTTGAAACATAACATAAATATTCATATTAAAACTAGTATATGAAATTTCAATACATTAACCGTAAACCCGGAATGGTATAAAAAGAACACATCCATAGTCAAACATATCAAAAAACCATCAATAAAATATGGAAGATTATTATCGTAATGAATCGACTTCAAACAAGTATAAAATCCATCAAATGATGTTGGCATAGATGAAATCAATACTATTTGACAAAAATATCTCTTTCTTTTTTTTAAATAATTTAAAGTCTAATAATTGTAAATGAAACATTTATTTTTAAAATACTCTTATAATATTGTAATGGAATCTTTGACAATGTTATAATAGCATAGGATAACCATACCCTCCGTATAAGTTAAAAAAAGACATTCATACCTTAATTTTTTCGAAAAGGTCGTAAAGTAACTTGTTTGGAAAACAATGGAATGATTCTTTCAAAACATATAAGGTCAAATAAGGGTATAAATTACTTTAACCCATAGTATAGTAAATAAGAAATAAACTTTGGAATATATTTTTAAGAAAATAAAGATGTGGATTATAAAGAGGTCCGAATAGATACTTATGTAAAAAACCCTTTAAATAATTAAGAGATTGTGACATTAACCGTTACCATTTTCTTTTACTTGGTTTAGGGTAGGTTAAACTCTTGTATAATCATGAAATAATAGTTATTATATTATACAAGAACAATATATATTAATATGATATCCTATATGATTTTATAATATTGCTTTGATAATGATATTTCAATAGTATCGTCGTTTCAGGTGTTAACTGATTCGTTTTACTTTATATGTTTTCATACAAAAGCCATGTTTGTTATAGATTTGATGTATTTTATTCATATCCAGATTGATATTATGTTCTTAATCATGATTTTTAATAACCAAATGAAAATTATTCTTGAATGGTTACGATGGGGAATGAATCTTATCGCGTTCGTGGAGACGGTAATCCGTACGTACGCATGAGGTACAATATCATTATTTTGATATTATAATAGTATATAATTGGATGGTATATCAAATATACAGAATAATTATCATGTTATATTTATTATTTATATCATTTATACTCATTATTATACCCATCCAAATGATGAAGTATTTGAATAACAATCATCACCACGATGTGGAGACGGTGAGCCGCAAGTACGCACGTATGGTGACTTTGTCATTTATAGGATGGATAGAATAATTAATATGGTTGTACCATTTTTATAATAATATCACAGTATACATAATATACTGGAGTTATTATTTTAGAATCGAAACAACAAAGAAAGAGGAAGTGGAAGAAGAAAAGAACTTGAAAGAGGTGATGAAATATTTACCTCTTCTCCGGGTTCTTCATTTTGATTTGATCAAAAGGGATCCTTATGTTGGACTTATAACC
Organism: Viscum album; assembly: GCA_963277665.1. Taxonomy (NCBI): domain Eukaryota; kingdom Viridiplantae; phylum Streptophyta; class Magnoliopsida; order Santalales; family Viscaceae; genus Viscum; species Viscum album. Next base: position 921,078,211 of record OY728131.1, read on the forward strand.
AATTTAAGGCCTATAGGATGAATTTAGGATAGTTTATAGGATATTTGGGTAGGGGTTGGTTGAAAAAAAAAGGCTTTGGAGATTTGAAATTAAGAGAATGGGGAGTTCCCTTTTATAAGAGAGATGAAGGTCACTTTAGGAAAAGCTTGAAATATTATTTCATAAGAAAATAATATCCACTTATTAATGGATGCAAAATGATTTATTTTGAGTCTATGGTGGAGTGGGTTGAAATACTCTAAAAAAATAGGTTTTATAAAGGTTAATGTCACCATATTATCTTTATTAATTCGATTTAACTCTTAGTTAAACAGTTTGACTTTTACCATGTCCCTTTGTATTTTTATATTATATGGTTAATAAACATACTATAAACTGACAAGATAACCCCAATAGGTTCATTAATGACACATATAATATTATTTAGGACCTTTGGCCAAACTTTAGTAATTTAAAAATATTATATAAACCAGTAATATAGTATTTTTTTTAAAAAACTCAATTATGTCAATTTTGACATTATTTAATATGTTATTTTTGTAAAAGTCATAACAACATTATTACATCGAACAAAATTCATTCAGTAAACTTCAACAAGTCATATTAACCTATAAAATTTGTTTATGGAATCAAAATTTTCAAATTATTTTTATTTTAATATTTATAATATCATTTATTTGATTCTTTCATTAATAAGGAAAATACTACATCATTATTGTTTAGTATATAAATATATTTATTTTATATCTAAAAATTATACATAAAATATCATGATGTATGAAATAATTTTATATTTCTTATGAATATTAATAGTCTAATATATCAATAATATATCTTCATCTAAAAATTGGTTTACTAAAAGATATTTTCTATTATTATTTTTGTCTTTGCTTTATAATATTTAATATAAAATGTCATTATCACACCCATGTGGCCTCATGGGGTCTCAAAGTCAACCCAAGGATGCCCATGGTTGTATATTTATCGTCCAATAGGAATATAACACATTTTAGGGTAATTTAGTATTATTATAATATTATTGTTTTACCTTTATTTATCAGATTTACCCTTTAACCATAGTAAATAAAATATTTACCGAAGTAATTATTCATAATTTATAAAAATAAAAGTTAGCTATTTTCAAAATTTGGACATCTTGATTCCAAATATGGAACCCGTTTCCCCAAATTCAAAACTTATAAGTTGAATAAATTAATTTAAAATTAATTCCCGCTGTCAAAACAAAAAGCGTGTTTTTATGAAATAATAACTATCAAAATATTGACACTTGTTTACGTCCAGTTTAAATGTGAAGTTACATCCAACTACCAAAATTGTATTGAATGGTAAAAATATAATCTAATTATACTTTAAAACTACTAAGTAGTATAATTTAGGACTATAATTTATTTTGATTAAAAAAGTTTTTTTTAATTAAAATTTAATATTTTTCACTATTCATCACAAACTGAATGTTTTTAGAAAAATATCAAAAATTCACCCAAAGATAATTTTGATATTACAAATTCAAAAAGGAAGTATACTTTACCAAATTCAAAACCTAAAAGTTGCATTTATGAATTTAAAATTAATTCCCGTTGTCAAAACTAAAAAGCGGGTTTTTAAAAAAGTAAAAACTATCAAAAGATTGACATGTGAGTATGATAAATTTAATTGTGAAATTACTTATAATGACCAAAATAGTATTAAATGATAAAAATATAATCTATTTATACTTAAAACCATTCAAATTTATAATTTAACACTATAGATTATTTTGATTAAAAAAGTTGTTTTCAGTTAAAATTTAGTATTTTTCATTGATCACCCAAATATTAAAGTAATCATAAAAACCCCAAAAATTTATAGAAACTAAATTTTTACGTCCTGATTCTAAAAAAAGTATATTTTTTCAAATTGAATATATAAAAGTGTAAAATATTGGATTTAAAAAGGGTTTTCCATTAAAAGACGGTAAAATTTCATTTTTTGAAAAATACTTCTTTTATATTAAAAAATGAATTTGTTATTATATTACATCAAAGAAACACATAATATGGATTCTAAAACTTTATAGTGTATATAATATTAAAAATTCGGTTTACACAATTCATAACTGCTTTTTGGACGGATAGTATGGTAAGTTGTGGTGCGCTCAAACTCAGTGTTGCGTGTTGCGAAATTTATTGAATTACTTTGAAAAGATAACGTACTATGAAATCGTGGGGTGTTACATTCTCCCCTACTTCAATAAATTGCATCCTAGCAATTTGAAATGGAAAAGGGTTAAAAATAGAAAATAACTTTGTGGCAGACCCACATAAGAAATTGGGTTAATAAAATTTAGTCTTAATAAAAGAGAAAGGGAAATGAAAAGTCACCACCAAATTATGATCTCTATTAGGAGAACATTGATGGAAATTAGAGACACATTATTAGAGGGAAAATATAAATATTTATAAGTAGTGATTAAGGTCATCAATGCCAAACAAGTGTAAAATTGAGGGCCTTAAATCCATCAATCTATGATGATTTAATATATCATCAGTTCAATAAAACATAACATATTAGCATAATACATTTTTGGTTACAAGAACCCTTAACTAATGTTTTAGAATTAATTAACACATAAAAAAACAGAAAAAATATATACTTGAAAAATAAAGTTCTATCCTTTAACTAATTTCTACCACAAACTAATCTTTCTCTCTAAAAGATAATAGAACATAAAAATGCTCTATTTATCCTAATCCTATACGATTACAAAAAAAATGAATTTATAATTAATTTGTGAGATTATTTTTAAAAAAATACATTATACAAACCAGGATATCACGCATGCCAGTGGTAGGTGATGCACCCTTTTCGCCCTTCGGTTGTGGGATCAAGTCACGCGGCCTTGCCGGACGCGACGGTTGTTTCCCAACCTCCGGGTTATCTTTTTTATAACAATCCAAAAATAATGTTAATAAATTATTAATCCTTAAGAATATTATCCAATGTCAATATTAATCCATTCCAACCATTATACATTTAGAAAATACTTCTGTCCAAACTGATAGTCCATAATTAATAAGGAAGGTAAACACAATGAAGATCGTTTTTACCACGTAATAACATGTGTATAATTTCATCATGTATTCTTTGAAAACATGGTAAAAACCTTATTTATTACATTCATGCTCCCTTATTCCTTATAGAATAATAGATATATTCCTTATATGTAATTTTTTTGAATAATCTAGCAATGATAGAATAAAAAACCATTAATCAGTTCTAGGGAAGTCAAGAATATCAAATATAATTTATCTAAATCAACCTTCTTTTATTCCAAAATCACTACCTTATTATCAAGACCATATTAAGGATTACCTTTCCTCTAACCATGTATTTCTGAAAAAGAGTAAATTTTTGTTGAGTCACTCTTCATATAACCATAAAATCTAAAATCCTTAATGAAGTAGTACTGCAGTATAATCCTTATTTATTTCCATAATTCATATGACAGGTAAATCATCGATACAACACTAAAATGAAATAATTTTTTAGTAACAACATAAGAACACTATTTATTCCTCTTCATCTGTGGTAGTATCATAACTTGATTATTATCCAATAGCATCATTTGTGGTATACTATGATGACTGGGACATTGAATCGCGTAGTGTCCCAACTCCGTATAGATAAAACATTTTACATTTGAATCCATTTTCTTACCCTTTCAATCACATACTTAGTGTCCTTTTTCTCCACACTTATAAAAAACTCCCATTCCCTTCATTCATTTACCAAGGTTATTCTTTCCAAAGTTATAACATATGGGAAAATCCTTCTTTCCCATCTTCCCTTTATCCATCTTTCTCTCTACCATATGTTTCTTCTCTTGCTTCCCTTCAAATCCATAGGACTCAAAAATTATTTACTTATCTTATTAACACATGATATTATTTCTTCATATGTTGAGAATACATGGGGGACTATTTCCCTTCTAAATGTTGGCTTAATACCATAAATGATACAATCCTTCTTACTCTTTGGATCATAAGTATTCCTGGAGTTCTCATTCCTTTTGCAGGACGTCATTTATAAACAATGGAATACAATAGGTCAGTTTATGAATCGAAATGCATAATTACAAATGTGTAAAATATGTAACATTAATTGAACAGTTAATAGATGTAATCCATAATCATAAAAAAATTTATTTGAGTAAGTATATACTCATATACCCTTCATAATGGTTTGTAAAGAAAATGAAAATCATCCTAAGCATATCCCCCAGGAGTGTCAAACCCAAGAGTGCATCAAGGCCCGTTGTTGTGCACCAATTCCCATTCGAGTCTTTCTCAATGCAATGTTTTTGGGTTTTACCCCTCGGTACATATGTGACAGAGCCGCCTCTACCTGCTCGTGTCTAGACAGGGATGTATTTCTTGGAAAATACACAAAATCTCTAAATTACCAAAATTCTAGGAATTTATTCTATACTAATCCTCAAAGTCTATCTTAGGATAATGTCCCCTAATCAGTGTTTATCTAAATATAGTTTCCAAGGTTTGTACTAAACTTCCTCTAATACCAACTGTAACTCCCCCACCCCAGTTACCCAGAGTCGGTGCATTATTACATAACATTACCATGATCACAACAAAATAATGTCCCGAAAGACCGATCAGTTTAGTATTATTGGAAACAATATTCATACATAAGTTCAACTTTACAAGTTGAAAATAAATACAACACTAATTTATTCCATTAGAAACAAACATGCCTCCAATATTATTATTGATCATCACTCATAACTAACTTCTTCATATCCATGGAAAATGAAACATAATAAAGGGGTGAGCTCAAACGTTTAGTAGGGGTAATCAATACAGTTGAAGATAACATAAATATTAGGAATGGTGAATAATTGAAAACGCGTGTATTTAAAAATAATAACCACTAACACTTTTATTTCATGAATATGAGTTGAGTAAATAATTCCATAATAAAACATAGTCATGGGTATTCTACTAGTCGAATAACCATATGAACCATAAATATTATTTTTATAATGAGGGGCTGTATAATTCCGGGAATTCTGAAACATCTTGTCAAGGCCTCGGCCATGATGTCTAAAAATTATTAAGTTCTCGGCCAAAACCATATATCAAAATTGGGAAAGGCCTCAGCCAATTCCATATCTAATTTTCTCATGAGACCTAACGATGCATCGAGGAGCTATAACGAGCTCCACCTGTCACATACTAATTCAAATACATTCCTCATATGAAAAGGTTTAAACATAACAAAAACATTCATATTAGAATAAGTATATGAAATGTTAATACTTTAACCATAAAACCTGAATGGTATAAAAAAGAAAACATCCACAATCAAACATATCACAAAACCTTCAATAAAATATAGTTGATTTGTTTCATAATGAATCAACTTCAAACAAGTTTAAAATCCATCAAAGGATATTGACATAGATGAAATCAATAGTATTTGATAGAAATATATCTTTATTTTTTTCTTGAAATCATTTAAATTCACAAAATTATAAAAGAAAAAATTTATTTTGAAAATATTTTTATAATATTTTAAGGGAAACTTCAATGATGTTATAATGGTGGAGAATAACCGTACCCTCCATATAACTTAAAAAAGACATTCTTACATTAATTTTGTCGAAAAGGTCATAAAGTACCTTGTTTGGAAAATGACCAAAAGAATCCTTTCAAAAAATATAAGGTGAAATAAGGGTATAAATGACTTTAACCCATAGTATAGTAAATAGTAAAAATGTTTTGAAATACATTTTTATGAAAACACAGATGTGGATGATAAAGAGGTCTCAGGAGATACTTACGTAAAAACAATCTCGGATAATAAAGAGATTGTGAAATTAACCCTTACCTTGTTCTTTTCCTTGGTCGTGGGTAGGTTAAACTCCTGTATAATGGTGAAATAATTATTGTTAAATTATAAAATAACCATATAAATTAATATGTTATCATATATGATCTTCTAATATTTCATTGATAATGATATTTCAGTAGTATCGTTATTTCAGGTGTTAAATGATTCGTTTTACTTTCTATGTTTGGATACATAAGCCGTGTTTGTTATGGATAGAATTTATTTTATTCAAATCCATAATTATATTATGTTCTTAAGAATTATTTTTAATAACCAAATGAAAATTATTCATGAATGGTTACTATGGTGAATGAATCTTATCGCGTTTGTGGAGACGGTAATCTGTACGTACGCACAAGCGAAAATATCATTCTTCTGATATTAAAATAGTATATAATTAGATGGTATATCATATATAAAGAATCATTATCATGTTATATTTATTATTTACATCAGTTGTACTCATTATTATACCCATCCAAATGATTATGTGTTTGAAAAACAAACACCACCACGACGTGGAGACGGTGAGTCATACGTACGCACGTATGGTGACTTTGTCATTTATAGGATGGGTAGAATAACGAGTAAGGTTGTATCATTATTATAATAATATCACAGTATAGAGAAGATACTATATGTATTATTTTAGAATGGAAACAAAAAATAAAGATGAAGTGGAAGAAAAAAAGAACTTGAAAGAGGTGATGAAATATTTACCACTTCTTCGAGTTCTTCCTTTTGAATTGATCAAAAGGGCTCATTAGGTTGGCTTTATGACGAATGTAAGGTCTCTAAAATTAAGGGAGGATAGTTTAGAGTATATTTGGGCAGGGGTTGGCCGAACCAAAAGGCTCTGGAGTTGAGAAATTAAGATAAGGCGGAGTTCCCTTTTATAAAAGAGGTGGAGGTCACTTTAGGAAAAGCTTGAAATATTATTTTATAATAAAATAATTTTTAGTTTTTAATGGATAAAAATTAGTTTATTTCAAGGATAGGGTGGGGATGGGTCGAAAGCCTCTCAAAAAATCGGTTTTATATAGGTTTAGGTCACCATATTTACATTATCATTTAGATTTAACTCTTAGTTAAATAGTTTGACTTTTACCATGTCCCTTTGTATTTTTATATTATATGGTTAATAAACATACTATAAAATTCCAAGAGAATTAAAATAGATTCATGAATGAAACATATAATATTATTTAAGATCTTTGGATGATCCTTAGACTTTTAGGAATATTATATCAACCATTAATATAGTATATGTTTTAAAAACTCAATTGTGTCAATTTTGACAATATTTAATAATTTTTTTAAAAGTCAGAACATGATTATTACTTTGAAAAAAATCATTGAATAAACAATAACATGTAATATTAACCTATATAAATCTTTTATTGAATAAAAACATTCAAATTATTTTTATTTTAATATTTATATATCATTTATTTGATTGCTTCGTTAATAAGGAAAATACTGCATCATTATTATGTCATATATAAATATATTTATTTTATGTCTAAAAATAATAAGTAAAATATTATTATGTAGTAAATTGTTTTAGATTTATAATTACTTTTTTAGACAAATAGATCAATTATAAATCCTCATATAATTTTTTTTACTAAAAGATATTTTCTTTTGTTATTTTTGTCTTTACTTTAGATTATTTAACATAAAATTCCATTATCACACTCATGTGGCTCTATGGGGTCTCAAAGTCAACCGAATGATGCCCATGTTCAGAAATTTATCCACCAATAGGAATAAGACACATGTTAGGGTAATTTAGTGTTATAATAATATTATTTTTTTACCCTTATTTATTGGATTTACCCTATAACCATGGTAAATAAAATATTTACCGAAATAATTATTCATAATGTATAAAAATAAAAGATAATTATTTACAAAATTTGGACCTCATGATTAAAAATATGGAATCCATTTTTTCAAATTCAAAACACATAAGTGGCAGAAATTAATTTAAAATTAATTCCTGCTCTCAAAACAAAAAGCTCGTTTTTAGGAAATAGTATCTATCAAAAGATTGACACTTGTTTATGTCTAGTTTAAATGTGAAATTACATCAAATGACCAACATTGGATTAAATGTTAAAAATATAATTTAATTATACATTATAACCACTCAATATTATAATTTAGCTCTATAAATTATTTTGATTAAAAAAGTTGTTTTTAATTAAAATTTAGTATTTTTCACTATTCATCACAAAATGAAAGTTTTCAGAAAAATACCAAAAATGCACCCTAAGATAATTTTTATATTCCAAATTCAAAAATTAAGTCTATTTTACCAAATTCAAAACATTTAAGTTTCATTTATTAATTTAAAATTAATTCTCGTCGTCAAAACAAAAAGAAGGTTTTTAAAAAATTAAAACTATCAAAAGATTGACATGCTTTTATGTCAAATTTAATTGTAAAATTAATTATAATGACCAAAATTGTATTAAATGATAAAAATATAATCTAATTATACATATAAACCATTCAAATGTATAATTTAACACTATAAATTATTTTTATTTAAAAAGCTGTTTTTAGTTAAAATTTAATATTTTTAACTATTCACCCAAATATGAAAGTTATCATAAAAACACAAAAAAAATTTGAAACTAAATTTTTATGACCCGATTATTAAAAAAATGTTTATTTTGAAAAATTAAATATATAAAACTGTCAAATATTGGATTTTAAAAGGGTTCTCCCCTAAAAGGCATTAAAATTTCGTTTTTGAAAAATACTTCTTTTATCTGAAAAAAATGAATTTTTTCTTATATTATGTCTAAGAAACACAAAATATGTATTCAAAAATATTATAGAGTATATAAAATTAAAAATTAAGTTTACACCATTCATAATCTCTTTTTGAACGGCTAGTTTGGTAAGTTTTGGTGCGCTCAAACTCGGTGTTGCGTGTTGCACAAGTTATTGAATTACTTTGAAAATATAACGTAGTATGAAATCTTGGGGTGTTACACATACAGTAAAATATATTATAATTAAATAAGGAATAATCAATTTTACAAGGTAAATAAATGAAAACACATGTTAATTAATCAATAACTTGAACACAAAATGCATCTATGGATAATATCAATATAGAAATATCATAGATAATAATAAATAAATTATCAATAAATTGAATGCTTAATATTGGACTTTATGATCTCACACATCATGAAATCATTATTATCAAGACATTGTGCCAATATATTTTAATCGATGTGTAGGTATACACTAAAACCCCTATTTAATCTGGCAAGCCAACTAGTTTGTCTCATGATACTTATTTATGCATCGAGGGGAAATATAATTCCAATCCCTACCTGTCACTATATATTCATTGCATTCCTAATATATTAAAGGATTAATTTAATTCATAAATTAAATTTCTTATAAAAAAATATACATATTGATTATTGATTACATAATATCAAGATTTACCAAGTCAATCAAATATATTTCACCATAAAAACCATATATATAAATGGTGTAGGGTTTAGAAAATAATAATATATATTATATAAAGAATATGGATATTTAAGAGAAATTTAATATCCAATGAAAAACGATCATAATAATGTGAATGTTTCAAGAGAAATTTAATGTCCAAAAAATTTAATATAAGTGGACCACAAATTCACTAGAAAAATATATTTTTTAGTGAAATAAATTATTTTAATGAATATATGAAAATGGAAATGAAACATTCAAAATAATTTTTAATAAAATAGTTTTATTTATAAAACTATTGAAATCTTGTAGAGGAATATAAAGAGGGTAAAATGGTTATGGTGGAGGGAAATTTAGTTAAGACCATATATGTTAAAAATAAAACATTCGTTTTGACTTTTTCTAAAAAAATTAAAATTAAACTTTTGGGAAAATAGTAGAAAGAATATTTTCAAACAATTCTAAAATTCAAGGAAAAATTAAATATTCCTTAATAAATCATTTCATTAAATAAAATGACTTTTTTAAATCAATTTTGAAAAAAATTGGTATATAATATAAATATACCTGATCAGAAAGAAAAATAAGATCCTATATGATTTTAAAAAATCACTCCCTTAATTCAAGTGAAAATAGAGTAAAATATTGAAGAAAATATAGGAAATCCTCAATAATATTGGGGATAAGAAAACAGATTAATTTTATGAAGGAATGATTATAATATTCCTTAAATGAAAATAAGAGCAATCCTAAAAGAATGAGATTGTAAAATAAATTCTTAACTCTTCAGTAAATTTTGAATTGTAACCCACTGAAAGAGTAACTTGAGTTAAATAATTAATTATTATTAATAAAAATATATTCATGTTAAATTAATAAATGGGTTATTATATGCATCACAAAAAAGTAAATAGGTGCATAATACCAAATATGTGTCAATGGAGTGGAAATTGAGATGAAATCCCTAATGAAGATCTTATCATTGAAGTGAAAATTAATCAAAGAATTTATTATATATAATAAGTTTAAATCAAAAATATATTTGAAATAAAATATAATATATTCAATTGGAATTTCAAGCATAATCCCAGAATAACATAGTCAATGATGTATTAAAATATCCCAGTGAATGGAAATTGAGTTAAGAAACCCCTTACATCAAGTTTGACCTGACTCGTAAGTGATTTTAACCTCTTATATAATAATTATATACTTATTAAAATTATATAAAAGAACCATATAAATATCTATAATGTCATATATGATCTATTTAAAACATTTTGTCACCCGTTTGTTAATGATATTCTATTATTTGTATTATTTAGAGTGTCAACAGCTTCATTTTTCATATATGTTTTGATTATTTAGTTTCAATAATTATATATTTATCATGGTTCCATCATATGAATACTTTTATTAATGATATACATATATTATTTATTCAATATATATAATTATATTCATCTATAAAATATAGAGATTGAATAATGAATCAAACTGTTCAGGGAGACAGTAGGTCGTACGTACACATAAACTTTGTTTTCAATTTTTGATGGATGGAAAAAGGAAAGGTAAATAATAATTCACCTTTAAAGAATAATTTTTATATCAAATATATCTTATATACTCATTAAATATACCATTATTACCATCCATGTAAAAAGGAAACAAAAAATGGATCACATCACTTCATGGATGTGGTAATCCACATGTATGTACAAGAAACATTATTGTTAACCAACAGATTTGAAGGTATAATGGTAGATATTATATTATAATTTTAGAAGTATAGTTAAGTAATATTTATAATATAATTTTCATATATTTATATTTTTATAACCATCCAAGTAAATTGTTGATCAAAAACAAATTGTACCACTGTGTGGAGATGGTAATCCATACATATGCACGATCCACGTTTTTTTACATGGGATGGAAAAGAAATATAATATGGTTATCCCATAAATATAGTATCATATAAGTGAATTTATTATTATTTTATTTTTATTTTAGAATGGTATAAAATAATTATATGAATTAGAAGATGAAATAATTTTGAAAGAGTAAGTAAAGAAGATTACCCCTTCTTCGGTAAAATTCTGTTAGAGCTCCTCTTAAGGGACCTAGGGTTAGTATTTTGGGGATATAATAACCTATATCACTTGAATAAGGATGTTTAAAATATAAATGGTTATGTATTGGTCAATATATACTCCTGAATGTTGTGTAAATAAAATAGAGAAGGGGTGTACATTTATAAGTAAGTGGAGGGGATTTCTTGGAATTTCATACATTATTAAATTAATATAAATTATTTTTCATGTATAAATGGATAAAAATTTATATGAATTGAATATAATATGTTTAGGAGTCTAAATACTCTCATAAAATAATATTTGTAAATTTTTTTCTTATTTTTTCATTCTTATCTATTAGTTTTCACCCACATTAAGAATTTTAACAATTACCGCAATGTTAAATTTTACTAGAATATAAAGGTCAAGAATATCACTATTGACCTCACCTGGTTTGATAATCCCAATCGTGTATTTATATGTTTTGATAATCACAATTATGTGTTCATATATTATGCTATTCTCAATTACTGTTGATCTACATTTTAATTCTTTCAAATCAGTGATCAAGTTAATAATAATGTTTAAATAATCTCTGATTTATGTTAATCTCGATTATCCTTGTTTATACAAGCTTTGAAACAATTCTAAGTCATTTAGATGTGGTTTTCATAAGACACAGAGCTACCGATAGCCAGAGCTACCGATAGCCAGAGCTACCGATAGCCATATCTACCGATACCCAGAGCTACCGATAGCCAGAGCTACCGATAGCCAGAGCTACCGATAGCCAGAGCAACCGATAGCCAGTGCTACCGATAGCCAGAGCTGCCGATAGCCAGAGCCACCGATAGCGAGATCCACCGATAGCCAAAGCCACTGATATCCAGAGCCACCGATAGCCAGAGCCACCGATAGCCAGAGCCACCGATAGCTAGAGCTACCGATAGCCAGAGCTACCGATAGCTAGAGCTACTGCTAGCCAGAGCTACCGCTGCACAGAGAGCTACCGATGGACAGAGAGCTACCGATGCATAGAGAGCTACCGACGCATAGAGCTAACGATGGACAGACAGCTACCGATGCACACAGAGCTACTGATGCACAGAGAGCTACCGATGCACTGAGCTACCGATAAGAGCTACCGATAAGAGCTACTGATAAGAGTCCCCGATAAGAGTTTGAAGAGCTATCGATGGAAGATCCTACACCGAGTCAACCGTACACGTCTACAAACAAACGGCTACCTATAATGAACTGCGGAGTCAAATCCTATATCCTCGACACTATTTGTTTATTATACTAACGATTACATTTGTTACTTTTGATGCATTTAATGTTATTAAATTATTTATGTTGCCATTTCAGGAAACCGTACCAAGTACGATCAAAATGAATAATCATTCCTTCTTCTCAAAAAAAAAAGGCATAAAAAGGACATCGTGTATGTATCACAAAAGAGGGAGAGACAATAGACTTGAAGAGATCGAGCACACAGAACACACTTGCGATCAAGACTCAAAACGTGCCAAGAACAACTGGAGAACTTGCACTCACGAGACCACTACTACCAGCCTCCAGAACATAGAGCATACATCGAGCAATCTATGCTAAAGAAGAAATACACAAAACTCTTTATTCATTGAGCCGATAAGCAAGCTGAACCTGGAAGTCAAGGAAACAGATGATACTCTGTTTTCTAGACAAAAACCAGAAGAAGAATCAAAAGGAATTCTAATCAACAAAACAAGTCAAGAGCTGCACGAAGATCACTAGAGGCATTTCTAAACTCTAAATCTTTATCTCTGTGATTTACTTTTTACATTACGAGCAGTGTGTGTTATCTGTTGTATTTTACACACACACTGTCTCCTGAACCTTAACTGGAGGATTTGTAAATCCTCACTCACTATCTTTTCATTCATTTTCCCACTGTGGATAGTGGTAGAGGTCGTGTGTGACCTGAACAGCTGGTTGCTGTTGTTTTGTTTCCCATGAATAACAGTGGTAGAGGTCTTGGACCTGGATAGTTGTAAACTATTGAACCTCGATCCAGGGTGTGGATCATCTTTATATAAACTTTAGAGAGGACTAAGTTTCGGCTTGAGACTGAACCTCTTGGTTAACGCCTCTGTGTTTTTAGTTAAAGATTATATCCATACAGTACATATTTATTTCATATTCCGCTGCTATTACTTTGAAATATATTTTATTTTCAAAGCTATATTGAGAGTTAAACTCGCAAGTGTTTATATTTATTGTAAACCAGTAAGTTAGTTTCAAAAGTTAAATTAATCATAAGATTAAGTTAACTGAGGACTAATCAATCTTTGAGAAACTAATTGAACCTTTATAATCTGTATAAATTCACTACAGTTTAATATGGTTTTGAAATTGGGGGATTTTAATAGAAATTTTTTTTAACAGAAATTTTAATTGGAACTCAATTCACCCCCCTCTTGAGTGTCCACTCCGACCAACATTTGGTATCAGAGGTTGTTAATATCTTCTAAATTACTCTGTTTTCAACTGTGATTTTAGTTGTATTTTAAAGTTCTTAAAATTTCTGTTATTTCTAAATTTTTATCTCTTTAAATTTTGTTTATAATGGATAATAGACTTGAGGGTACTTCTACTAACCGGCCACCTTTCCTTAATGGAAATAACTATGCTCAGTGGAAACTTAAAATGAAAATTCATCTAGAAATCATGAGTTTTGATATTTGGACTGCTATTGAATATGAATACAAAATTCCCACTACTGATAGATCTACTTGGGATGAACCTACAAAGACTGCTTACAATAATAATTTTAAAACTATGAATGCTCTGTACTGTGCTCTAGGAGATGAAGAATTCAATAGAATTTCTGCATGCAAAACTGCTTTTGAAATTTGGGATACCTTGTCTATTTCTCATGAAGGAACACTTAATGTTAATGAAATGAGATTAAACACTTATACTATTAAATATGATAATTTCAAAATGAAGCCTGATTAACCTATTTCTAACATGTATCTCAGGTTCAATGATATAGTAAACACAATGAGCTCACTTGTAAAGATTGTTCCTGCAAAAGAACAAAATATGAGAATACTGAGATGTTTGCCAGATAGATGGAGAGGTATATCCGTTTCAATTATAGAACCCTGTAACATTGGAGCACTGCCTGTCAAGGAGTTAATTGGTAAGCTGATGATGTATGAAGAAGAGCTTAAAGTAAATAAAGAAGAAGATGAGGAACCCAAAACAAAATCTATAGCGTTTAAAACTACTTCCTTTAAGAGTAAAGACAAGGATAAACTACAAATGGAGACTGAGAGTTCAATGAGTGAAAATTCAGAATCTGACAGTGATGCCGAGATGGCTCAAATAGCCAGGAGATTCAAGAAGTTTTATAGGAAAAAGAAATTGTTTAGGAAAACAAATTACAAAGGAAAGTATGATCATCAAGGCAAATGGAAAAAGGATTGGAAGAAGGATGACAGGACTGATGAAGTTGTCTGCTACGAATGCAAGCAAAAAGAAAATATCAAAGCAGACTGTCCAATGTTAAAATTAAAAAAGAAATATGATTACAAAGACAAGAAGTACAAGAAAGCCGTGAAGGCTACCTGGAGTGCTTCAGAAGACAGCACTAGTGAAGCCGAATCTTCGGACTCTGAAAGGAATCGAGCCAACATGTGTTTCCTGACAAATACTTCTGAGCTAACATCTGACACTCCTGTTTTAAATTTATATTATTCTGGAGATGATTCTGATTCGGAAAACATGTCAAAATCTGAACTATTTGAGTACTGTGATATGTTGGAAGAAACCTGTAATGAGCTTAAAGACAAATACAAAGGTTTAAAGAAATAGTATGCTTTAAGTGTTAAGCATAAATCTGATCTTGATATAGAAAAGGAAAAGAATGCTCAACTACTAAAGGAAAATATAGAACTGAAACTGTCAAATGAGAAACTTAGAAAGGATTTAGAAAAATTCACAAATGGAAAGGAAGCTCTAACTCAAATTCTAGGAAAGAAAGTTGCACCTAGATATGCTACTGGTTTAGGATACCAACCAGGACAGAGACAGTTCACCAGAACCCGATTTATTCCTAAGTCTAAAAAAAATATTGCTAGTTCCAATTTTGGAAATTCATATGCTTCAACAGGATATTCATATGGTTATAGACCAAATAAAGTCTATCATTCAAAATCTATTACTTCTGTTCATTGTATAAAACCAATAAAACAAATCTGGGTACCTAAATCCCTGATTGCTAACCTATCTGGAACCAAGAAAATCTGGGTACCAAATTCATTTCCTTTTTAAATCTGTTTTATATGAGACCTGCTTGAAGGGTTGTCAAATGAATATATGGTATTTAGACAGTGGGTGCTCAAGACACATGACTGGAGATTATTCTTGCTTCAAGAGCTTAATAAAGGTTGATGGAGGTCATGTCACCTTTGGTGACAACTCTAAAGGAAAAATCATCGGCCTAGGCCAGATTGGTAACACTGACTCAGTATTAATTTCTAAAGTTTTATTCGTTGATGGACTTAAATATAACTTGCTTAGTATATCTCAATTATGTGACGATGGTTTCAATGTCAAGTTTGAAAATGATTCGTGTGCTGTTTTTAACTCCAAATATTCTTTAGTATTTTCTACTCTAAGGAATGAAAATGTTTATGATGTTGATTTAAATTCTTTATCCAAACAAAATATTTCTTGTTTGAATGCTTTTTATAAAGAATCTTGGCTATGGCACAGAAGATTAGGACACTGCAACATTCACTCACTCAGAAAACTGGCTAGGAAAAACTTAGTTAGAGACTTACATAAATTAGAATTCCCAAATGACAAAGTGTGTAATCCCTATCAAAAGGGAAAACAACACAAAGTTTCTTTTAAATCAAAGAAATAAGTCTCAACTTCTCAACCACTTGAGTTGGTTCACATGGATTTGTTTGTACCATCAAGAGTTTCTAGTTTAAATGGGAAGCATTATGTCTATGTCCTTGTAGATGACTATTCTAGATATACTTGTGTATACTTTCTATCTCACAAAAGTAATGCCTATCCTTACTTTGTTAAATATTCCAAGTCTGTAGAGAACCTTAGTGGACATAAGATTAAAACCCTAAGAAGTGATCATGGTCATGAGATTGAAAATCATGAGTTTGAATCTTACTGCTCACACAATGGCTATAGTCAAAATTTCTCTGCCCCTAGGACACCCCAACAAAATGGTGTAGTAGAAAGGAGAAACCGAACCCTTCAAGAAATAGCTAGAACCATGCTCAATGAATATGAACTGCCTATTTACTTTTGGGATGAAGCTGTTAATACAGCTTGTTATGTTATAAATAGAGTCTTGATCAGAACTGTTCTTAAGAGGAATCCTTATGAGTTGTGGAACCATAGGAAACCTAAGGTTAACTACTTCAGAGTTTTTGGATGCAAAGTCTTTATTCTCAATATCAAAGACAATCTTGAAAAATTTGCATCCAAGAGTGATGAAGGAATTTTTCTGGGCTACTCTATTTCAAGTAAAGCTTATAGAGTTTTCAATAAGAGAACCAAATGTGTGGAAGAATCTGTTCACATCAAATTCGATGAAACTGATCCACATGAGCCTAAAACCTCTCTTGAGAATCTTGAAGAAGATTTGTCTATTCTGGACCTTAATGATAAATCTAAATAACCTGTTATAAAAACATCCAGTTCTGGACTTTTTCCAGAATCTTCTTCTGTTGAACCCGAACCTATAGATGAACCTGAAGTTTCTAGTCCAACCTTTACCAAATCGACTAAGATTCTAAATAATCATCCTTTAGATGCTGTTGTTGGTAATATTGATAGAGGAACACAAACTAGAGCTTCTCTAAGGGACCAGGTTGAACATCAAGCTTTTCTGTCACAGCTAGAACCCAAAAATATCAATGATGCTATCAATGATAAATTCTGGGTAATAGCCATGCAAGAAGAGTTAAATCAATTTGAAAGAAACAATGTCTAGGAATTAGTTGACAGACCCAAGGACACCTTGACAATAGGCACAAAATGGGTTTTTAGAAATAAAGTTGATGAATCATGAAACATAGTGAGAAACAAAGCTAAAATAGTTGCACAGGGATATAGTCAAGAAGAGGGTATAGACTATGGAGAAACTTTTTCACCTGTAGCTCGACTGGAAGCTATTAGGATATTACTTGCATATGCATCACATCTGAATTTCAAGTTATATCAAATGGATGTCAAAAGTGAATTTCTAAATGGTTTTATAATTGAATATGTTTTTGTGGAACAACCACCTGGATTTACAAACCCTCATTTTCCAAATCAAGTTTTTAAACTTTCTAAAGCTTTATATGGTTTAAAACATGCTCCAAGATCTTGGTATGATAGACTCAGCAATTTTCTTATTTCAAAAGGTTTTACTAAAGGGATTGCTGATCCAACTCTTTTTATTAAAAGAATTTCTAAAGATGTTTTAGTTGTACAAATCTATGTTGATGATATTATATATGGATCTTCTAAACACTCTTTATGTATTGATTTTTCAAAAAGTATGCAAAATGAATTTGAAATGAGATTAATGGGAGAGCTTAAATATTTTCTTGGTTTTCAAATTTTTCAAACTAGAGATTGAATTATTTTAAATCAAAGTAAATATACAAATGATCTTTTAAAACGTTTTGGATTGGATAGTATTAAGGAAAATGATACACCTATGAGTACTACCTTTTAGTTGGATACAGATGATGCTGGGAAACCAGTGGATCAAACCAATTACAGAGGTATGATTGGGAGCTTACTTTATCTTACTACTAGTCGACCATACATTATGTTCAGTGTATGTATGTGCGCTAGATTTCAAGATAATCCTAAAGAATCACACCTACTGGTTGTTAAAAGGATTTTTAAATATCTTAAGCATACTGTAAATTTAGGTTTGTTTTATCCAAAAAGACAATAATTTGACCTAACTAGCTATTCAAATGCTGACTTTGCTGGATGTAAGTTAGAAAGGAAGAGAACATCTGGAACATGTCATTTACTTGGAAGATCCCTAGTGTCATGGTGTAGTATGAAACAGAACTCAGTTGCATTTTCTACTACCAAAGTAGAGTATATAGCTGCTGGTAGTTGCTGTGCACAAATTCTGTGGATAAAACACACTTTATTGGACTATGGATTTGAGTTTAAACATGTTTCAATTAACAGTGACAACACTATTGCAATAAACATATCTAAGAACCCTGTATCTCACTCTAGAACCAAACACATATATGTAAGACATCATTTTCTGAGAGATCATTATCAAAAAGGTGATATTACTCTTGAATTTATTGGCACTGAACATCAATTGGCCGATATTTTCACTAAACCTTTATGTTCTAATAGGTTAAGTTATATTAGGCACGAGCTGGGGATGTTTAATTCTCACCGATGTTGAAATTCTCACCGATGTTGAAATTCTCACCGATGTTGAAATTCTCACCGATGTTGAAATTCTCACCGATGTTGAAATTCTCACCGATGTTGAAATTCTCACCGATGATCAATTCTCACCGATGCAATATTTTAAAACTTCTGTCTGCCGCCAAGAATATGAATCGTTTTATTTTTATTTTATTTTACTCTATTCGTATATTTATGATTCCTACATGATAAAACTAATCCTAAGCCGCTTCTCACTCCACCGGACCCAAAACCTTTCACCTTCGAATCTTAGCTCCCTAATCGACTGAGAACCCTAAATCCGCGATGGAAAAAACCAAGATTCCTGCCAGCAGAGATGACATTGTAGAGCCTAAAATAAAGAAGCAAAAAGTGCTGCAAGAAGCTAGTGGAAGTAATGTCAGAACTAGGTCGGGAAGGAGACCAGTAAACCCTCATTTGCAGAACAGAGATATTGTGATTGAAAAGTAGCTATGCGTAGATTGGCTGCTACCAAGGAAGTCGTTGGTGCTTGAAATTCTGGAAGATCATAGATGGGTAGATTGTTTTTCAAATAACAATGGTCCCTACTACCCGAAGTTAGTGAAACAGTTCTATGAATTCGTAAGGTTCGAGAAGTCTGAGAATGAGAATCGGGTAAGTTCTTTTTTAAATGGAAAAGAAATGACGTTTTCTTCAGTAGAGTGGGCTGAATGTTTAAAATTCCCACATGAAGGTGTATCCGGGTATGTCTCAGGAGAAATTCCACCTAACAGTAACATCTTTGACTATGAGACCGCTTTAAAAGAACTAACGGGTAATGGAAGTCAAAGGCAAGTGGTTGATACTGAATTGGATGGAGAGAACATATTGCTTTTCAAATTTGTTCAACATGTTTTGATACCGAGGAGAGGAGATTTTTCTAATCTGAGATATCAAGATATTTATCTTCTACATCTGTTAAGACATAGTGTGAATGTTAATCTGTGCAGACTGCTGTTGAGTCAAATGGAAGACATGATTAGGCCGAAATCAAAGACTAATGCTTTATTCTTTGCCAAAATGATCTCTGTGATGATAAAAGTGAAAGGGATAGCTGAGTCTCAGGATGAGACAGTTGTCGTTAAGAATAACTTATGTATCACTACTACAGTTTGTAAGTACATGAAAATCAATTGGAACCCGTGGAAAGGAGAATGGGTCAGTGATGACTAGAAGGTGTATGATAAATTTAATCCTGTGGATTATCCATCAAGGACAAAGGATAAAAGAGATCCAGTTTTAGGACCTGATGAAGAGGAACTCGAGTACAGTGATGAGTCAGAAGAAGAAGAAGATGAAGAAACTCCTATGGATATTGGAGGAGATCCAAACTTGCCCCCAAGCCCTGTTACTGAGTTTGTATACTCAAGAAAATGAAAGGTAGAGGAAGTGTTATCTATTCATGAGGAAGACCAGCCAGTTACTCATCAAGAAGGAAAAAAAGAGAATGTATCTGAATCTTCTGATTCTGCTAGGCTGAGTCTGAGTCCATTGATTGGAAACCCAGCTGTGCCTACTGCTGAAGTATAAAAAGAAAGAGAAGAAGTTGTACCTTTTCCAGAAAATCTCCTTAATGCTGCTGAGATGGAAGTTGTTGTGGAAGATTCTGATGAAGAAAGACCAGTAGAGAATATAGTTGTTGTACATAAGAATGCATCCATTGAGGGGGAGCATCATTCCAATCTTGGAAATGTTACAGTGGCTGTTGAGGTTGAAGACTGGGTAGAAGACCCAGGTTTTATAGTCTGTGGTTTGGATTATCCTGATTTGGATAATGAAGTATCTTTGAATAGACCAAAGATCAGGTATGACATTAATTCTGAGTTATTACCTGATGATGTGGTCCGAGTACATGATTTAGATGTGCTGAAAGAAAATCTCAAAGTCAGTTTTGTAGAAGAAGTAAAGACAATGGAATCTTCTTTAGTATCCTCGATTCAATCAGTCATGAATGATTCTGTAGTCAGTTTAGCTTCTGCAAGAGTATCAACTACAGTTGCTCCTACTGATTTTGTTACGATGTCTGATCTCGAATCCCTAAAGCATGAGCTGAAAGAATCCTTCAGTGCCTCAGTTGCTGAGATGAGGCACTGTTTTAGTGAAGAAATGAAGTTGTTAGAACAATATCTTGAGCTTTCTATTGGTTTCAATCTGTCAACTTTTCTGGGTGAGCTAATGGAAGCAGTCAAAGAGTGCCAGACCCAATCATCTAGAATAGAAGCAGATCTTGAAGCATTAAAGAAGTCTGTTACTGCTTTAGATTATTACATTAGCTCAAAGTCTCAAGCTAATAAGGATTTAGCCTATGTGAAAAGTGTTGTAAGCCAAATGGTCTCAGTATTTGAAGATTTCAAATCTTCTATAAAGGATCATGTTAAAAATCAGGACTCTCAACTGCAAACTCTGATTAGTGGTTTGACCAAAAGTTTCAAAGAAACTGTATCTTTCTCAGTTGGTCCTCTAGCTTCAAAACCTGCATTTGATTTGAATCAATTACGAGCTATGATGAAGGAGGAGCTTGGTTTTATTTATACCAGTGGCTCTGTGGACTCATCAGATCTAAGTCGAGTAGTGCTCTCTACAAGAGATTCAGTCAGGGAAATAGTGAAAATCGTCCACGACCATATGAAAGAGGCCTCTGCCTCTCAGGAGGAAATCAAGAACAAGGTGGATTATTATTTCCAAAGGATTTTTACTAAGCAAAAACTCAACCATCATTTCAAGCTGATGTCGGAAAACATGAAGTTACCCCCTGTAACTCAAGCCTTCTGAGAACAAGTGAGCAAGCTAAGGCAGATGACTCCTGCCTTAGAAAAATTCATGGAGAACAAAGATGATTTTATATCTGCTATAGAAAGAGGAGGATGAATCATTATGGATTTCAAAAATCTGTTGCTGCCCTTTTTGCATGTTGATGCCAGATCAGTTATTGTCCCTCCTGCCTTGCCTGCCTCTGCCTCTATTGAGTCTCCCATCCAGATGACTCCTGCTCAGGCCATTAGAAGCCTCACACCTATGATCACTCAACGAACTTCCCCATATAGGCCAGGCACTGTATCAGTGGCTCAGCCTCCTGTGATCATTTCTGGAATTCCAAAGCCCTCACCCATATCTTCACCTCATGTATCCTCTTCTGATCCACAAGGAAGATCTCATGTTGAAGATCAGGATTGCTAAAGTGGCCAGGCTATTTGATAGGATTTTTTTTCTTTTTTCTTTTCTATTCTGTTTATGTAAGTTTTGTCTGGTCTAATAAAAATGTTTTTCTTTACACTATCTCTGTTTATCAGTTTTCTATGTCTGCTTCCCACTTTTTGATTATCACAAAGGGGGAGAAAAATATAAAGAAAGGGGGAGAAAATATAAAGAGAGGGGGAGAAATATGCTATAAAAAGGAGGAGAAATATCAAAGGGGAGAAATTTGAGCCTTTGATACTATTTCTTACATTTCCTTCTTTGGTACCAATTTTTTCAAAGATTATCTCTGATCCTATTGTATTTAATACTAACTATGATAATTTTTGATCTATCTCATTCAATTACTATTTCCTCTATTTCCTCTGATACTGCTTTCTTTGAGAAATTCGAATATAAATGTTATATTCTCTTATACTATATTCTCACTATTTTTGGTCATATCATAAGTTTTGATTATAAAAAAGGGGGAGATTGTTGACCTCACCTGGTTTGATAATCCCAATCATTTATTTATATGTTTTGATAATCCCAATTATGTGTTCATATATTATGCTATTCTCAATTACTATTGATCTACATTTTAATTCTTTCAAATCAGTGATCAAGTTAATAATAATGTTTAAATAATCTCTGATTTATGTTAATCTCGATTATCCTTGTTTATACAAGCTTTGAAACAACTATAAGTCAATTAGATGTGGTTTGCATAAGACACAGAGCTACCGATAGCCAAAGCTACCGATAGCCAGAGCTACCGATAGACAAAGCTACCGATAGCCAGAGCTACCGATAGCCAGAGCCACCGATAGCCACCGATATCCAGAGCCACTGATAGCCAGAGCTACCGATAGCCAGAGCTACCGATAGCCAGAGCTACCGATAACCAGAGCTACCGATAGCCAGAGCTACTGATGCACAGAGAGCTACCGATGGACAGAGAGCTACCGAGGCATAGAGAGCTACCGATGCACAGAGCTACCGATGGACAGAGAGCTACCAATGAACACAGAGCTACTGATGCACAGAGAGCTACCGATGCATAGAGCTACCGATAAGAGCTACCGATAAGAGCTACCGATAAGAGCTACCGATAAGAGCCGCCGATAAGAGTTTGAAGAGCTACCGATGGAAGATCCTACACCGAGTCAACCGTACACGTCTACAAATAAACGGCTACCTATAATGAACTGCGGAGTCAAATCCTATATCATTGACACTATTTGTTTATTATACTAACGGTTACATTTGTTAATTTTGATGCATTTAATGTTATTAAATGATTTATGTTTCCATTTCAGGAAACCGTACCAAGTACGATCAAAAAGAATAATCATTCCTTCTTCTTAGAAAAACAAAAAAAGGCATAAAAAGGACATCGTGTATGTATCAAAAAAGAGGGAGAGACAATAGACTTGAAGAGATCGAACACGCAGAACACACTTGCGATCAAGACTCAAAACGTGTCAAGAACAACTGGAGAACTTTCACTCACGAGACTACTACTACCAGCCTCCAGAACATAGAGAATACATCGAGCAATCTATGCTAAAGAAGAACTACACAAAACTATTCATTCTTTGAGCCGATAAGCAAGCTGAACCTGGAAGTCAAGGAAACAGATGATACTCTGTTTTCCAGACAAAAACCAGAAGAAGAATCAGAAGGAATTCTAATCAACAAAACAAGTCAAGAGATGCACGAAGATCACTAGAGCCATTTCTAAACTCTAAATCTTTATCTCCGTGATTTACTTTTTACATTACGAGCAGTGTGTGTTATCTGTTGTATTTTACACACACACTGTCTCCTGAACCTTAACTGGAGGATTTGTATATCCTCACTCACTATCTTTTCATTCATTTTCCCACTGTGGATAGTGGTAGAGGTCGTGTGTGACCTGAATAGTTGGTTGCTGTTGTTTTGTTTCCCACGAATAACAGTGGTAGAGGTCTTGGACCTGGACAGTTGTAAACTGTTGAACCCCGATCCAGGGTGTGGATCATCTTTATATAAACTTTAGAGAGGAATAAGTGTCGGTTTGAGACTGAACCACTTTGTTAACTCCTCTGTGTATTTAGTTAAAGTTTATATCCATACAGTACATATTTATTTCATATTCCGCTTCTATTACTTTGAAATATAATTTATTTTCAAAGATACTTTGATAGTTAAACTCGCAAGAGTTTATATTTATTGTAAACCAGTAAGTTAGTTTCAAAAGTTAAATTAATCATAAGATTATGTTAACTGAGAACTAATCAATCTTTGAGAAACTAATTGAACCTTTATAATCTGTATAAATTCACTACAGTTTAATCTGTTTTTGAAATTGGGTGATTTTAATAGAAATTGTTTTTAACAGAAATTTTAATTGGAACTCAATTCACTCCCCTCCTGAGTGTCAACTCCGACCAACAATCACCATAAAAGTAAAAGAGACACATAAATGGACCATGGTTGATATTTTAAACCACATAACATTCTATTGGATGAATATAATATTTTGTATTAATTTTAAATCATTTAATATAATATTATTTATTATAAAATGTCAGTAATGTAATTTTTGGAATAATTTATTTGATTTGACTTTTAAAATAACATTACTAACAATAAATTTTAATATAAACCTTTAAATAGTCCATAAAATGTAATATTTATCTATAATATTCATGTAATTCTATAAATCTCTCAAAAAAATAAATTTCATGTTTTTAAAATCATTTACATGATTTTTTTCTACTACTTGCGCAAGCACAGTGTCGGCATTTCACAAACATTTAAGGTCTTTATTTCATCACTAGAAAACTAAAAACTTATTAACATAATAAAAATCATTAAAATATAAAATAAACATTTATAGAGCAATTTAATTTTTATTATATCTATCACAAAATGTTATAGATATTAAATGAAAGAGAGCGACATTTTTTACTTCATCTTTTACTAAAATATTATAAAGGAAAAAATAAATGATAAATGAAAAATAAATGTCATATTTTAGTGGTTTAGATGATTAAGGACACAATATACTCATAATATGAAATATGTTAATGTTTTTGATATATTATTAATTACTTATTATATTATTATTGACCGTATTTACGTGATTTACCCATTATTGAGGTAATAAATTTTACAACAGTTATTACTCATTTTGCCTAAAAAGGGCAAATATTTACCAAATTTTAACTTCATGATTAAAAATATATAATAAATTTTATAAAATTCAATATCAATAATTGGATGAAATAAATTTCATAATAATCCCACAAAATGCAATGAAAAACAGTTTTATCAAAAATGCCTTTTTATGTTTAAAAGTATTTTTTCACCAAGATCATGTATAATATTGATAAAAAAGTTATAAATTATATTAATTATAATAAAAATAAACTAATTTAATTTAAAAAACCAACATAAAACAAAACTAATGTTTTAAAATCATAAAAAATACAGTTTTCTTTAAAAATTAGTATTTTCACTATTCACCCAAAAATTTACTTCTCCTGAAAAATCCGAAAAAATCTAATTTGATGTTGACATAATGATTTGAAAAATTATATAATTGTTATATAATAATATATCAATAGATTTTGGTTGTTCTTTTAAAATTTTTTCATAATAAGAATGTTATCAAAGAAATTGTATTTAAATAGAAATATATCATCAAATCTTGGATTGTTACACTATACCCCCTTATAAGAATTTTTTCTTAAGAAATACATTACTATGATACAAAAAATGAGGATAATTATACCTCATAACATCCTTAAGTTCCCTCATAGCTTCCTCAAATTTATGGTTCCACGGTAAAAAGTTCACCAGATGAGTGGTCTTGTTTTGTAGCACTTTCTCTCTATGATCCAAAATTGCTACTGGTTGTTCCCTATAAGATAGATCATTCTCGAGAAGTGAGACCTCCAGTTTTAGTACATGTGAATTATTAGATATGTATTTCGTAAGGGTAGAAACATGGAACACATTTTGAACTTTAGATAGATTCAGTGGAAGTTCTAAATGATAGGCTACCATCCCGATATGGTCAATAATTTAAAAGGGGTCAATATATATATGGATCAACTTTAACTTCATTATAAATCACATAACCTTTTTCCAAGGATATATTCATAGAAATACCTTTTCACTAAAATTTAACTCTATATATCACCAATAATGTTTATTATAATATTTTTTAAATCTATGGGATGACCTTATGTGTTATTTACTAGATAAAACATTATCTTCCATTTCCTCATCGAATCAGGTCCCAATACATTTCTTTCTCTATCTTCATTCCAACACATTAGAGTTATAAACTTCCTTACATGTAGGGATTAATAATGAGACATCTAAATGATAGAGTGAAAGATATTTCTCTAAAATATTATACAAAAGGTAAGTGTTGATCCCAACAACCTTTGAAATCAATAAAGAAAGCTCTCAACATGTCTAATAGAATTTTAATGGTCATATCATACTAACCATATATCATCGGATAATAAAAAGTAATGAATCTCAATTATGTATCTAGATCCTGTCAAAAACCGACCTGAGTTGACCCCAAACCAGTCACCCGTTTTAGCCCGATACAAGGCCTGAGAGGCATTCTTGATCCTCTCTGGATGAAAACTAGTGTCAGGGTATCAAAAAAGTAACCAAGGGAATTATTTCACCTGATATAAAATAAAATAAAAAATAGAAAAAATAAATAGTGAAGCCCAAAATAAATACAATTACCAAACTGAACATTATTTATTGAAAAAAAATTTAAATAAAACAGACCAAACAACAATATTTGAAAAGAACGTGACAACCAAAATGTCTCCATGTGACCTTGATGGTCACTATTAAAAACCAAAACTAACCATCACCCGCAACGATCGAAAACAAACCAGAAAATTCACTAGAAGATAAAGAGAATAAATAACTCTAGTTATGAGTACTAAAACTTTGTAGTCATCACTACCACCAAATAGGGTCTCTTTAGTGCCACCCTTTATCAGTGCTAAAAAAATCGATGAAAAAGGGACCTTTTAACTGCGCAAAAAAAAGAACCGTTAAAAGTTCCCCTTTACCACCATTCTTTTAGTGATGATAAAGCCCCCCTATTAGTGTTTTTAGCGTTGCTAAAGGGACCCCTTTATCAGCGCTTTTTTTAGTAGCGCTGATAAAGGGGGACTTTATCAACAATTCTTTTCCTAGCGCTGATAATGTGTATATTTTAAAAAAATTATATTCCCTAAAATATAATATACTTACAGATATGTATATTTATATTGATTTAAATATAATAAATATTTTTTAAATATGTTTTATATCGTTTTGATATGTGGTAGATGAAAAACAGATACCCGAAGCAGAAATTTTGGCCATTTGGAGGGATTAAAAAGCTTTTCATGCCTTGAAGAATATGAGAATGTGTTCTAGTGGTCACCGTAGTGTAGGTATAGTGGTAAGATTCCATTTGATATGTGGTTGAGGCAAAACAGAATCCAAGAGCAGAGGTTTTGGCAAAATGGACACCCGGAGCCAAACTTATTACCGTCCAGAGGGATTTTGGGCCTTTTAGGGCCTTAAAGAACATGATATGGGGTGTCAGTGGTCACTAGAGTGTGTATATTTTCATAATATTTGATTTGATATATGGAAGAGTCAAAATGGACACTCGGATCAGAAGTTATTGTCGTTTTAAATTTTTCAACACTCATAGCGCCAAAAAACCTATGAAACCCGCAACTCACTAAAACAGGCACAAATTAAGCTATGTTAGTCCATTTAAGCACAAAGACCAGTCAAATTGATTCTCATTAAATGAGTGACATCCAAATCTGGTCGAAACTGAACAACAATCAAAGGAAAAAAGATATATCTGTTATAACACTCCAAAAAAACTCCAACTTCAAACGACCATAACTTTTGCTCCAGGTGACCATTTAGGCTCTAACACATATCAAATTGAAGTAAGAGAAGAGATATATGCGTTAAGAGGACTGGACCATACTTCTAACCATGTCTTGGACCCCAAAATCCCAAAAAAACAACCCAAAGGCCTCCAAAAATCAGTTTCCGTGTCCAGACCCCTGTCAAATGTTTCATAAAACGGTCATAACTCTCGATTATTATGTTTGTTTGGCCTCCAGAACCAATTATATCATATTTTTTTCAATGAGATTTGGTTTTAATTTTCACTGAACTGAAACGAACACATGTATAATAAGTTATGACCGTTTTAGCGACTCAACAGTTTGTTAGGTTTTTCAAGCACCCATTTCTAGCACTTTTGTCTTGTCTGCTATCTTTTCAAACAGCTTTAACTAATGATCTTCAAGTTTATTTAGAATCCACCACCTATCAAATCAAGTATCATTTTATGATATTTGATTTTATTGGTCGTGGAGCTGGAATGATCTCTCGGATCATAAGTCCATGTCGTTACCCTGAGTTTAGGGTTTATTTGACTTTCTAACTGTATTGATGGGTTTTGAGGGTTTCTCCATTGTTTTCCCATATAATGTGTACGTATATATATATAAATATTTATGCGCATCTGTTTTGAAAAACTGATATATATTATCTATATTTTATAAACATCTGTATATACATATTATTATATAATATTGGTAAATATATATAAATATTTATAATTATACATACAGATATACATAATATATATGTGTGTGTGTGTGTCATGTGTGTGTTGTATATATGTATTTATTTATTTATAAACACACATAAAAAAACATATTTTATAAATGCATTCAAAACTGATCTTATAAATATATATTAATATATGAATAAATATTTTAATATATAAATATTACTATATATATTAATATACAGATATATATATATATTAATATATTAATATAACTATATATATATATTTATAAAGATATATATATATAAATTAATATAGCTAAATATATATATATATTCATATATTAATAAATGAAGTGCAAAACAATATAGTGGAGTGGTAAAGGCTTAGGGTGTGTAGGCAATAGGTCCCGAGTTCGAATCGAGGGAGAGCCAGGCCAGCTAGCACTATTAAAGTGGGGTGGGGCACTATTAAATTGTGCAGGCGAGAGTTGTGGATTTGGGGAGTGTAGTGTGGTGGTCGGGCCACTATTAAAGGGGGGCACTATTAAAGTCTTCCCGAATTGCAAAAAAAATTTAATGATTTTTAAACTGTTATCAACACTCAAAAAATATACAGATAAAAGGGGCAATTATCAGCGCTTTTCAGAGCACTAATTAAGGGGACCCCTATATTTGCCTCGATTAATAGCGCTTTTTTAGTTCTTTTAATTCCCTTTTCTAGCGCTGATAATGGTAGTATTTGTAGTACTGCATGCCCAATAAATTTATTCCCAATTAATTTCCATTAATTAAAAGAGTTATAAATTTCAGTTTTGAAATAAAATATATAAAACTAGAACTTTCACACACAATTTATTTTTAAAAACAAATCATAGTCCATTACCTTTTTTCATTTAAAAGAATATCTTTTCAAAGAAGGAACCATTAGAACTTTAGGGAAGAATAATAATTTTTTCATGTAGAAAGGGAGAAAGGAAATATAAAACATTTTAAAAACATTTTACATAAACCTTTGAAAACAAACACTTGACTTTTATCCAATAATTAAACCATACATGGAAGTAATAGAAATTCTCACATAACAAGAGAAATGAAAAAAAAGAACTCCTAAGCAACCAACCAACAATTAAACTCAATTATCCACCATAGATAACCAAATGTAGAAGGACATGGGAGAAACTATGAGATCAGTGGAACAATCCAGAATGTGCTATAAATATTCTCTCATCCCAAAGGCATGCCTCAACCAATAAAATAAATTATCCCCACATGCTCAATCACACCCTACCTAGTATGATTGAGGGGAACAATCCTAGAGAGAATAAAATTTCATTCTAAGGACCTCTAACTTGAGTTAATCCTACACTAGTGGAGTAACCATTCATTGATAATCCATTTTATATGTCAGTTTCCCTTTTCAAGACAAATATGGGGGTGATCCAACAATGACAAAAAAGCATCCAATCAAATGAAAATATATCACACTAGAAACTCAAAGAACAATTCACCCTTAAGCCACCATAAGAATCAATCTCTTGCCTCTTTACCAGTCGATCATATGAGATCCTCTCGGCATGGTCCTCCCACAATAATCAACCTAACAAAGGAAATATAATTATCTATGGAGATTTTTCAGGATCATCAATTTCACAATAGTTCCAAATGATAATTAAACACCCTTCATGAAATAACCCGTTTCTAAAATGAAACCAACACATTTCCATGATATTATCAAAGCATTTTTAATGAACCAAACACACACCACTTTAAAGTCCAAAACCATTTATAAATCTATTTAATAAATCAGAACCTCCATTTTAAATACCAATGATTCATCACTAAGCCTTACCATGCTTCAAAAAACCCATATTTCACTTTTGAAAGACATCTGTAAAATTTGTCAAACACTTGGTGTACATAGGATAATAAAACAATGACTTATACACAAAAACAATAATGAAAACCACCCGATTTTCCATCAAAGAATTATTAAAAAAATAATACATCACTCTTTATCATCCAATGAAGGTGTGAAAAACATTGAACCAACGATTCATAAATTTAATGGAGCATTACAAAGGAAAACCTACCTCAAACTCATGATGCTTCAACAACACCCACCCAAAACAACCATGAAAAGGCACAAGGAAGAAATAACATCCAATTGGAACCCTAAACACACAAAACCCCAATATTAAACCCAGTGAAACATGAAAACTATATTCACATGACTATGGGAGAAGAGTGACTCAAGATAAAATGGAAGAATAAGGAAAAGGAAGATGATAGGAGGATAATACCTTGATGATTCACCACCAAAACACGAAACAATTCCTTTAATCAAACCTTGGGAGGAATGAAAAGGCTTGGATAAGAAGGAAGGTTCTCCTTTTGGGTCACATGAACTAGGGGAAAAATAAATGAGTCATTTGGGCTAAAAATCATATGAGTGTAGAAGAATAATTTCACATTTTTAATGACCTGGATAGATCTAATAGTTTTCCCACACAATTTTCCAAACTGTGTGGAAACTGTGTGTCCCTAAATATCTAAGAGGAACAATATGTAGGGTTATCCCACATGGTTTTCCACAATTTTTTACAATTGTGTGGTCTCCACTATCCGAAATGGGAGTTGGTCGCACGGTTTCCTACGCAATGGTTTTTGATTTCCCATAATCATGCACCAACCATGAACCACCTTTTATCAAGAAACAAATATATATTTTTCAACAAAAACTCTTGAGAAAATTAAAATAAAATCATGGGATAAAAAAAATAAACAACGGAATAACCCAAAAAACATGGATGTGAGAATTCTCTCCACTATCATGCCTTCTTCCCCCAGAAATCCAACAAAAACTCCAAATTTAAATTTGGAACACCCAAAACTCAAGTGGAAAACCAAGATCCAAAAGATATATCAGGACAAAGAATGATAATAAAAATATCGGGGATGAATACTTATTTACAACATTGAGGTAAACCTCATATCCCAACCAGATACAGTTGAGAGTGGTACTCTATGCAATCTAACCAATTCCTTAATGTATAAACCAGTTTTTTGATCAAGGGTGAAATCCTCTCTATGTAACATCTTGAACCAGATTCTATGCAGTAGTGCCCGGACCTAGTTCTCCACATGACCTCAAGAAAGACTCATCGTACACTAGAGGCTACCGACTAGCAGCAAGGTTCTGATAAGTCTGTCATGGGGAGACTATACCCTCTTTTATTATAGTAATACACCAGTAGAGATGAATAAACAATAGAGTAATATTATATAATCCCAAACAATACAAATAATCCAAGATAATCAAAGTTGGAAATACTATATTCAACTAGAGTAGAAAAAATGCTATACTAATGTATGTATCAAGTGTCTAAAATGAAAACTGAAAATAAAGACATCGATGAATCCTAAGTGGGTTCCAAACCATGTTTGGTTCCCCCATCTAGGTTCCATACCCAACTCATCCATCTATACCATGGCCTTTTCACTTAACAAGTCCTGAAAGAATAATGTCTATTTAGGTACTAATCAACTAGACTGAATAGGGTGTTAGTACAACTCAGTAGGCCACCACCAATGGCATCTCAAAAAAATATCAATTCAATAAAAATGTATTCAGTTGTATAAAAAAGAGCACAATGAAAAAATAAACAGTTATCACATTATCAACTTATTTTTTATTTGACCACATAAACTTCTCATGTTTCCAAGAACACCTAAAACTTAATAACTGCTTTATCCCATAGTAGAGTCTAAACTATCCATGGGGGATATTATATCATAGCATTCCACTATAACCATTATATATCTCATCTGAACCTTACAATTCGGTTATTATTGTTATATATCTGAATTACCATATGAATTCCATTATTTTCATTCTTTATCTATTTAATTAATTCAATAATTAATTAATCATCTCATTATCATTAATTAACTCTACAATTAAATAATATTCATTAATTATTTCATCTTTTAATAAATCTTTTCATTCGAATTAATTAACTAAACAATAAATTAGTATTCCCACTCTCCTTAATTAACTCATGTACTAATTAATCATCTCTATTCAATTAATTAAATTGGAAATTAATCAATCATATCAATATCTTTAATTAAATCAACAATTAATTAATCATCATGTTCTCATGAATTAACTCAACAACAAATTAACCATCTCTATTCAATTAATTAACTCAATAATTAATTAATCATCTCTTTCTCAATATCTCATAATTAATTTCATAATTTATTATCTAATTCATAAATACTTAAATATCATAATTAATTTCTGAAATTAATTATCTAATTATAAATTACATAAATCTCATAATTAATTCTCAAAATTAATTATCTAGTTATACAATCCCTAAATCTCACAATTTCACAATTAATTAATTGACCTCATTAATTAATTCAATTTATAGATTTAAATTCCTAAACAACTCTATCAATTATACAAATTTCATATACGTAATAAATATCACAACTATGGTATTTTAATATTAGACCACCTACCTCAATTTGTTGATGAACGATCTCGCAATGGAAAACCCCAAAACTTGAGCAGCACTACGATGTTGAATAAGATCTAAATCTAAAACCCCGAAATCAAAATCAATTAAATAGAAATCTCTCTAATCTAGATCTAGATCTTGAATCCTATATCTAGATCCAAAATATTATGTCTAGATATAATCCAAAATATGAGGAACACCTACCAAAATAAAAGGATAAGGACAGAAGGAGAATGAGAAACTAAGTGGGATATGATTTTCTTACTTGGAGGGGTTAATATATTCAATATGGTCTTTTAATTGTGAATAACTGAGGTCATGACGTCTTTGAATCCATCCCTAGATCTTCAAAATCATTAAATATAGCCTAGAGTCGAATGGGGGTTGAAGGGGGTGAGTTTCGGGGCTTCGGGGGATTTAAAATCTAACTTTCAACTGACATTAATTCCCACATACGGTTTGATGGGTATGGGCGTATTGTTTCCCCTAACCATGTACCTAAATTGTGAAACTATTTTATATGGTTTCATGGTTACTCTTAATTGGGTTTATGGTTTGAAAAAACATGCACCAACCGTGCAATTTCCCACTGTCCAGGGTTGCATGGTTTACTAAGCTAGCACATACAGTTTTCGCCAACCATGCACCAACTATGAACATCCCTATTTATTTAATTTTTCTCAAATTTTCACTCACACGCACCGCAAACTACATGCCAAACAAAAATTACTCAAAATTAAACAAAAGGGCGCATATAAACAAGTTCGAGACAACTTCTGAAAAGTATAGAATCTTACAATATCCCAACCTTATAAGAGCTCATCCTCATGTTTTACTCCCAATCTTCTCTAAGATTACAATTTAGAAATATTGGTCCACTGAGCCCACATATCTTCATACCTTTCCCATGTTTCCTCTTGAACATGACCATGTTTCTAAAAAGCATGAACCATCGGCATGGTCTTTCCCCACAAAAATTTATCACTATGATCCAACACATATATCAGATGCTCCTCTAAGGAAACATCTATCTCAAACTCAACATCCTCCGCCTCAATAAAATGATATTGGTTTTTGTGATATCATCATTGTTATGAAACATAAAAAACATCATACATAACAATGTATCTCTTTGGAAGAGAAAATTGGTATGCCACTTGCCCAATTATATTCACAATATAAAATGGTCTAACGAACCTAGGCATCAGCTTACCCTACTTCCATATCCTATGGGTACCCAACCTATGTGACACCTGTAGGAAGACCCAATCATCCTATAAAAACTCTAGAGGTTATTATATTCTTTCAGAAACTGATTTTTATCTACTATAATCCATAGTAATACTTTTCCGAATCAGATGTTGCTTCTCTGATATCTCTTTCTTGAGACTCGGTCCCAACAACTTAGGCTCAACCCCCTCAATCTAGCATGGAGGTAACCTTAATTTCATAACATAAATAACCTCTTATTTTATTAGATAAATAGTTTCCATATAAGTGTTATTATAGGAAAAATCCAATAAATATAGGTGCTTATCCTAATATCCAACAAAATATATAACAAAAACCCAAGGAATATCCTCCTGAACCTATATAGTATGCTTCGAATTCCCTTCTGTCTATGGTGGGAAGGTCGTACGTAACAAAATCTATGCACCAAGTACCTTTTTCAAGCCCTTCTAGAAGTGTGACGTAAAGCGTGAATCACATTCTGTAATAATAGTCAGTAGAATCCCATGCAGGCATACTATCTCCCGAACATAGAAATATCTCTGATTATCCACTGATAAAGTCTTTCATTATGGCATCCCCCATTTTTATTACATTGAATTATGTTACATTATACAAATAGAGGTTCTTTTAATGTTTGGTTTCAGAGAAATAAGTTACATAATACCTGAAAACATAAAAAAATCCATTTGAATGGATTATTCATTGGTTCATCCTAAGTACAATTTATTCTTCTCATATCTAAGTGACATACATCAAAGGAAAGGGTGAGAATAAGGCCTTGTAAGGGAAGGAGAGGGAAATCCTTTACATCTGAGCATGATAAATATCAACAAAAACTTGAGAAATAAGGGGATGAGAAAAGGAAAAAAAGAGAGTATATTAATTAAAATAACATTAGTAATAACATGTAAATGTTGCTAAAAATTTTAAATGATGCATTAATAAACATATCACTATGTTTTTTCATCGACGTGTCATTAAAATTACCAAGGTTATTCACTAGGGTATAGTAAAACATGTCATCTATAGTGACTAAATTATTTACACAATGCATTGGTATTTTATCAGGTCACACCCTTCATATGAATTAACTAATGTGAGCCACATACACCATAACGAGACATTTCAAAAATAACCCATGGAGAATAAAAGAAATGGGTTTCAAATAAAAATCATAACATTTTAAAAAGTTCTTAAATACAAGATCTTTATGTCATCTATAACCCAAGGAAATGGAATGAGGGTTTTATGTATGTCAATATCAAAATAAAATAAATCATTTTCATATCTTCTTTAATATCCCTAGAAAATAAATATTTTTGGGTATTCAAAAAAATAAAATGGAATCGAATATCTTGTGGAGAAGAAGGAAATTTTGAGAAGTAAAATCAGTTGTATAACTGCTAAAAAACATGATTTTATAAAGGGTAAAAAGAGGGGGAATAGTGGTATACCATTCATAAAATATACATAATATATTAGAGTTATAGAATAAAATGTACATAAGAACATATTTTGGAAATTTGAAAGACATTGCACATAAAAAGGGAATTTGAAAGAAAAATAGAAGTTGAGATTTCCCTTACCATGAAGAGTAACTACTTAAACTCAAAGGAGTGGACAATTGGGGGTTAAGAAAACATTGTGAGAACTCATTGTGAGGTAAATATATCATATATTCAATTAGTATTAATTTAGAGTGAATGTAAATGAATAAATGGGTGGGTATTTATAGAAACATTGGGGGGTTTGTTTATTAATTTTCAAGTAAAGGCTTTGGACACATAGGTAGTGGAAAATTAAATCCCATGGGATTTACCATGGTATTTTCCCATGGTATTGGACAAATGGATCATATTTTATTTTATTTAATGTCAAAGGGGTCTAAAAAATTATATTACTTATTTTGGAATGGAAAATTATAGTTTTCATAAAATATCCTTTTTAAAGATAAAGTTCCCATTTATGAATATGGAAAGTAAATTATATATTTGGAAACTGATTAAAATATATTAAAATACTTTATATTAATTAAATAATATATTTTAATTCATGTGCCATGGTTAATTATTTATTAAATCATTATGACATAACTATGATGTCATTAAACATAATTAAAAACTCAAACTGTTTTTACTATTCATGAAACAATAAAGTATTTTAGAAAATCTTCATCAATTAACCACAACCTAACTTTTACATTATTATTTAAAAAATAAAATTAATTTTATCATAATAATTCTATAAATATAATAATTTTAACATTAAAATATAAATATTCTTATTTACTTAAAATAACAGCGGATTGAAAATCCATAGTAAAATTTCTAATACATGAAAAAAATAAAAACAATTTTATAATTTATAATTAAATAACAGTGTTTTTATCATACTATTTGATTAAAATAAGTATTATTGATAATATCTTAGTTTATTATAAATATTTATATCTTTTATGTAAAGGGCACATTCTGTTCAAAAAAATAAATTTATCAAATTCCATCTAACATTATTAATAAAAACTATCCTTAAAACAGAATTTATAGAAAAAAAATTATTTATTCATATGAATTACTCATTTACGTAACTAGGAATAGGACAGAAAACCCCTTATAACAACCACATACGACCTAATGGTAAGGTGTGTGATGTTGATAGATTCATGGGGTGGCTCGACTAACATTTCCCGAGTGGTAATGTACACTAACTTGAATTTTTCCCATAGGCAATTTCATTCAAGCATCACTTATTGAAGCTCTTCGTGGGATTAGTCAAGAGAAAAGCCCAGTGATTCTACATACCTCCCAAGTTCTATCAATTGGGATACATATAGCATGGATCTGCTGTTTGAGGCTATCATTACCCCATTCTTCATTAATTATCCATTATCATTTCTACAAATAAACACTGATTATGATGTTAAATGTTTTATCAATAGTATTGTTTCCAATGGTCATATTGACCAAAATTCATATAACTATTGAAAACTAATGGTCACATTTCATATTAGACTCACTTAATTATTATTAAGATATATTTTTGTAGAGTAGAAAATAATATAACACACATTTTCAAGAAGCAATTATCATTCAAAAAATTTGGGTCATTACATTCTTCCCCATTTAAGAAAATTTTTCCTTGAAATGTCAACTCGTTCTCCTTGTTGAGAAAAGGTGTTGGTATTTCTGTCTCATTTTCTCCCCTAGTTCACACATTACTTCTTCATATTTATGCTTTTTTCCATAATAATTTGGAAAGTTGGAAAGTATTTTGGCATAGACTGTTGTCTCTATGGTCCAAGATCTCCACCGGCTACTCATAAGAGAGATCATGTTCTAGTCATAACACATTTGGATTCAGTACTTGTGAAAGGTCATGTATGTACATCCTCAAGATATATATATGGAAAACATCATGAACTTTAGCTCAGTTTTGTGGAAGTTCTATATGATATTCCACTGCTGCTATGCGTTCACGGATTTCATAGGCGCTAATGTACCTAGGGTTGAGATTCCATTTCTTCCCAATCCACATGAATCTATTCTAATGTGAAATTATAAAGAATATTTTATCATAATAATAAAACTCCAAGACCATTGTATGGTTTTCAGTGTACATGTTTTTTTGACTCTAAGATGTCTTTATGTGTTTTTCCATGCCATGAACCTTTTTTTCATCTCTTGCACAATATTTGGTCCAAGAAGTTTTCTAATACTAGCTTCATCCCAACAAGTTAGAGATCTACATATCTTCCCATATAGATATTTATAGAATTCCATTTCAATCCTCAAATGAAAGATGTTTTTGTATGAGAACTCAACTAAAGGGAGATGTTGATCACATCCTCCCTTAAATTCCATTGAGAATGTTCTAAACATGTTATCTAGTGTCTAAATAGTTATTTCAAATTGGGCCTCAGTTTTTGGGTGATATCCCATTCATAAATTTAATTCAGTATTTAGATCATGTTGAAGACTTCTCCATAATATTGATGTGAACCTTATATCATGATCAGAAATGATAGATAGTGTCCCTCAATGAAACCTCACCCCAAGCTTTGAATAAATCATGGCCATTTGGTCAAGAGATAAGTCTTCCTAAATAGATATAAAATGCGATGTATTGGTGAGATAATCCACTATAACCCATATTTCATTATTTCATTTGAATTTTCTTTAGAGACTAGTGGAAAAGTCCATAGTGATATTTTCCCTCTTCTACGTTGGTATTGGTAGTGGTTTCAATACAACTTTAGGAAGTTTTTTCCCTACCTTCACATGTTGACACCTCAAAAAACATTTAGTATATTCATCAATATCCCTTTTCAGGTTATCCTAGAAATAATGATCATGAAGGTCCCTATACATTTTCGTGCATCCAAGATGTATAGAAAATGTATATCTATGAGCTTCATCAATCATCTCCTTTATTTCTATAATAAATGGAACACCTATCCATGTTTGAAATTTCAATACACCTTCTTGATCAATATTGAACTAAAGAAACATGTCATTCTTCAAAACCTCTATCTTCTTTTGTAACAAAGGATCTTCTATTTTAGCTTTCTTGATCAAATCTAGAAATTATGGTGGAGAAAAAATTTGGGATAGGATTTGTTATTTACCTTCCCTTACGATTCTCATGTCATGTTTTACTAGGTATTTAATTAATGGGTCTCTGTGAATCATCATCATTTCCATCACAACAAGGTATTTCTTACTTAATGCATTAGTGACCTTGTTTTCCCTTTTAGGGTGATAATGAATAGAAAATCGCATTCTTTAAGAATTTCCAACCATCTATTCTGTCTCATGTTCAATTCCTTTTGTGTGAATATATAATTCAAACTTTTTTGGTCTATGTATATATCAAATTTCTCCCTATAAAGATAGTGAATTCATATCTTCATAGAAAAAAACAACCACGGCCTACTCCAGGTCATTTATAGAATAATTCTACTCATGAGGCGACATATATCGAGATGCATAATCAATCACCTTGTAATTTTTCATAAGGATTCACCCAAGCCCTTTTAAAGATACATCAATAAAAATAATAAATCCTTCTCTAATAGAGGGTAGACTTAACACATGTGCAGTAACGGATATCTTCATCAAATCATGAAAACCTTCTTCGCAATCATTTGTTTAGATGAAATTATCCCCCTTTCAAGTAAATAATGTTATTATATTAGAAATTCATGAGTTTTTTCACAACCATCCTATAATATCCTTATAAACCATGGAAATTATGAATCTCATTTACTGTTTTAGGATGAGCCCACTCTTTCAAAAATTTTGACTTCACCGGTTCAATTGATATTCTTGATTTGGTTATAATGTTTCCCAATAAATAAACTTATTGTAACCAAAATTCACATTTTCTAAACTCTCCAAATAGCCATCCCTTCTTCGTAGTTTGTAATATGACCCTTAAATGACCCTCTTTCTTTAATATACTTTAAGAATATAACATAATATCCTTAATAAAACTACCAAAAATTTATCAAGGAAGTACATAAAAGACTCTATTCATCAAATACATAAATATAGTAGGATTATTAGTTAATCATAATGGAATAACAACAAACTAATAATGCCCATACCCTTGAAATATCTTATTTCTTCACCCCCAATTGATGAAAACCAGATTGAAGATCAGTCTTATAGAAGAATTGTGCCTCATAAATATAATAAAATAAATTATAAGTCCTTGTAATAGGGTAAATTTTCTTCACCGTGATCCCATTAAGTTTTCTATAATCAATTCATAGTTGCATTGATCAATCCTTATTCACAAAGAGAATAAGTGATCCCCAAGGAGACACAAATGGACGGATAAACCCCATATCCAAAAGATATTGAAGTTATTTCTTTAATTCCTACATCTTTAAATTTTATAATATATATGGGGTCCTTGATATTGTCTCGGATCATGGAATGAGTTCAATAAATAACTTTACCTATCTTTTTTGGGGAGGTTTAGGTAACTCCTTTGGAAATACGCCAATGTATTCTTCTATGATTGGGACATTATCTATTCATATACTTTAATTTCCTTCTTTATATTAACATATCACTTTCATAAGGATGGTTATGAAAGGTATTTCTAGAAAAAGATCAATTTGAGATAACTCTCTTTTGAAAACAATTATAGATTTTTCCATTCAAGACTACTAAAACTTCCTTTCTTCTATAGTTGATCTTAGAATTATACTTTGAGATACGTCGCATCCCTAAAATAGTTTCGATTTCTTGTATTGGAATGACTACTAGACTTGATATTAGATTGTGCTCAACAATGTGAATACTATTGTTTCTATGTAGTGTTGATGTTTGGATAATGCCACCCAAAGTCGTTATGGATGAATCTGCTTCTAGAAGTTCATGGATTGATTCTATATTCATTGAAAACTTTGAGAAAGTAAATGAATGTGTAGAACCAGAATCAAACAATGTACTTGATATCTTTGAGAGAACCATAAGAGTACCTACTACCACATCATTTTGACCTTCAACTTTAACTGTCATGATAAAAATCCTAAACTTGATCTCTTGGCCTTTTTTGAGGTTTAATGTCACCCCCCCAACCACATTAAATTTCAATTTGGATAGTGATTGGAAAAGAGGACAAGATTTCTACACTTGAATCATTGGACATTAGGATAGGCCGACACCAT
Source organism: Viscum album (assembly GCA_963277665.1). Lineage (NCBI taxonomy): Eukaryota > Viridiplantae > Streptophyta > Magnoliopsida > Santalales > Viscaceae > Viscum > Viscum album. The sequence goes on from OY728131.1 coordinate 921,119,400, forward strand.
ATTCCCTTTTTCATTAGTGTTGATAAGTGGAGTGTAACACCATGACCCCAGTTACCCAGACTTGGTGAATTATATTATTACACTGGAATGATCATAAGAATTCAAATCTCAAAGGATTGATTAGTTCAGGAGCCTTGAAAATTTTAGATACAAACATAAGTTTTACATTACATCTTGAAATAAAGAAAAACACATTTTATCCTTTGAAAACTATCATATCCCTTAGACTATCCCTGTAGGTCAATCATAATATACTTATTCACATCCAATGAAAAAATGAAACATAAGAAAGGGGAGATCTCTAATGGTCTATAAGGATAAACAATATGATAGAAGCTATCATAAATAAGCATAAATTTTTTAAGGAAAGGTAAAAAACTAAAACGCAAGCCTTTTAAACATTGTATTCATCATAATATCAAAATAATAAATAAAATAATACCATTTAAACATTCACATGGATATTCTACTAGTAAAATAATCACATGCAATATCAATAACTAATCTCGTAACACTACGGGAAAAATGGTTAATAGCGACGGGGTATTTGCGACGGGAATTATTCCCGTCGCAAATACCTTTCGCAAAGGAGTATTTGCGACGGGCAACTATTCCCGTCGCAAATAATCTGTTATTTGCGACGGGTTTTTTTACCCGTCGCAAATAGTTTGGCGTGAAATGCGCGCCAAATCGCGTGAGGGTTATTTGCGACGGGGTTCTTTCCCCGTCGCAAATAACCGTTTTAACGCCGCCAATAATTAAATGCGGTGAGGGTTATTTGCGACGGGTCCCATCACAAATATCGTTATTTGCGACGGGTTTTCCATCGAAAAAAAGCCCGTTGCAATTTATCAAACCTATAAATATTGCCAACCATTACAATTTTCTCACTCTCAACTCTCAACCATTCATATTTTTCCGCTCTGATTCTTTTACGACTTTCAGTTGTAAATTTATTTTTTCGACTTCGAAGATTCAGTCGGTGGTGTTGTACAATTCCAGCGGCTCGACATTGACATCAATTTTAAGGTTTTTATCTGAATTTTAATTTAATATTTATTTTATTTATTATATTTATTTAGTTTAAATTTTTAGAATTTTTTATTTCTGATTTCTAAATAGAAATAATTATGAATAAGTATTATTAATTAACAGTAATTAGAGACAATTAAACACTAATTAATTTAAAATAGTTAGCTGTAATTACAATTAATTAGCAGTAATTATGAAAAATTAAAAATAATTTGAATTAATTAATATTAATCAGAAATAATTAACATTAATTAGTAATAATTTATAATAATTACCAATAATTAGTAATAATTACTAATAATTCCCAATATTCAATAATTTGCAATATTTGTCAATATTTGTCAATATTGTTTCCAATAATTACCAATATTTACCAAAAATTGCAAATAATTGTCAATATTTACCAATAATTAGGAATAATTACCAATAATTAGGAACAATTACCAATAATTAGGAATAATTACCAATAATTAGGAATAATTACCAATAATTAGGAATAATTACCAATAATTAGGAATAATTACCAATAATTACGAATAATTACCAATAATTAGGAATAATTACCAATAATTAGGAATAATTACCAATAATTAGGAATAATTACAAATAATTACCAATAATTACCAATAATTAGTAATAATTCGTAATGATTACCAATAATTAGTAATAATTACCAATAATTACCAATAATTACCAATAATTTCCAATAATTCGTAATAATTTCCAATAATTAGTAATAATTACCAATAATTAGTAATAATTACCAATAATTAGTAATAATTGTTAATAATTACCAATAATTGGGAATTATTAGTAATAATTAGTAATAATTACCAATAATTCGTAATAATTACCAATAATTCATAATAATTACCAATAATTAGTAACAATTAGTAATAATTAGTAATAATTACTAATAATTAGTAATAATTAGTAATAATTAGTAATAATTAGTAATAATTAGTAAAAATTAGTAAAAATTAGTAATAATTACCAATAATTAGTAATAATTTCCAATAAATAGTAATTATTTCCAATAATTAGTAATAATTACCAATAATTAGTAATAATTAGTAATAATTAGTAATAATTTCCAATAATTAGTAATAATTTCAAATAATTAGTAATAATTTCCCATAATTAGTAATAAATTCCAATAATTAGTAATAATTACCAATAATTAGTAATAATTACCAATAATTAGTAATAATTAGTAATAATTAGTAATAATTTCCAATAATTAGTAATAATTTCCAATAATTAGTAATAATTTCCAATAATTTGTAATAATTTTCAATTATTTGTAATAATTACCAATAATTAGGAATAATTAGTAATAATTAGTAATAATTACCAATAATTAGTAATAATTACCAATAATTCGTAATAATTACCAATAATTCGTAATAATTACCTATAATTAGTAATAATTAGTAATAATTAGTAGTAATTAGTAATAATTAGTAATAATTAGTAATAATTAGTGATAATTAGTAATAATTACCAATAATTATCAATAATTAGTAATAATTACCATTAATTACCAATAATTAGTAATAATTACCAATAATTACCAATAATTAGTAATAATTACCAATAATTACCAATAATTAGTAATAATTAGTAATAATTATCACTAATTAGTCATAATTCGTAATAATTATCACTAATTACAAATAATTAGTAATAATTAGAAATAATAACTAATAATTAGTAATAATTACTAATAATTACCAATAATCAGTAATAATTAGAAATAATTATCACTAATTAGTAATAATTCGTAATAATTATCACTAATTACCAATAATTAGTAATAATTAGTAATAATTAGTAATAATTACCAATAATTACCAATAAATACCAATAATTACCAAAAATTACCAAAAATTACCAATAATTAGTAATAATTACCAATAATTAGTAATAGTTACCAATAATTAGTAATAATTACCAATAATTAGAAATAATTACCAATAATTAGGAATAATTCGTAATAATTATTAATAATTAGTAATAATTATCGATAATTAGTAATAATTATCAATATTTAGTTACAATTTCAATAATCACCAATAATTAGTAATAATTACCAATAATTACCAATAATTACCTATAATTAGTAATAATTACCGATAATTAGTAATAATTACCAATAATTGGTAATAATTACCAATAATTACAAATAATTACAAATAATTAGTAGTAATTACCAATAATTAGTAACAATTAATAATAATTACCAATAATTAGTAATAATTAGTAATAATTAACAATAATTAGGAATAATTACCAATAATTAGGAATAATTAGCAATAATTACTAATAAATACCAATAATTAGTAATAATTACCAATAATTACCAATATTTACCAATATTTACCAATATTTACCAATAATTACCAATAATTACCAATATTTACCATTATTTACCAATATTTACCAATATTTACCAATATTTACCAATATTTACCAATATTTACCAATATTTACCAATAATTAGGCATAATAACATTATTACATTATTAGTATATATTATTATTAATATTAAAATAATATAATTTTCTATATTATATAAAATTCTCCTTTCATCTATGTGTTTTCTGTTTCCACATGTAATATTTGCATTCTTTTTCAAAATTATCAACCTACTCACCAATGGAGAGGTGAAAGTGAATGCAAATATTACATGTGGAGACAGAATGTTAAACACACAGATGAAAGGTGAATTGTATATAATATAGAAAATTATATTATTTTAATATTAATAATAAAATATACTAACAATGTAATAATGTTATTATTATATAATTAATATTTTTGAAAAAAAAATAAAATTAGCATTATTAGAATAATAAAAAATTTATAAAATATTAAAATTATCAATATTTGTAACAGGTTTTTCTTTATTCTCAATATATTCAATTCTTAAAGGGTCAATTTTTAGGTCTATCTCAATAAAACGTTTGCGTCAGTCGTGTCTGATGTAAACTCGATAATTATCTTTGCTTGAGTTTTTTTTCTAACAAATTATTCAAAACCAGAAATGCTTTTATATTTTATAGAAAAATATGGAACAACGAGGTCGTCAACAGTCATTATTAGATGACCGCATATGGATAAATCAACATAGAAATCCAAACGGTTCTGGTTTAAATCTAGTATATATAGAGGGTGTGGAGACTTTTTTATCATTTTTGGCATCAAATCCAGAATTTGTTTCAGAAGGTAAAATAAATTGTCCTTGTAGAAAATGTGCATTGAGAACGTTTGACACATTTGACAAAGTGGGGGGACATCTCTTGCATTTTGGTTTTCAACCAGATTATGTTTTTTGGTATCAACATGGTGAACGCAGTTCTAGAGTATGTGATAAAAACTTGATTCCGGATCCATCCCGGTTTTAAGATTTAGTACATGATGTTGCAGGTTCATCTGTTCAACATATAGAGACTCCGAATGATATAGCTTCAAATCCTGAGTTGGCACCGTCTGAATTTTATGATTTGTTGAGGTCTACTGAGGATGCACTATATCCTGGCTAGAAGTTGAGCAAATTAGAAGCAGTTAAAAAATTTATGGATCAGATAACGGAATGTCAAACACCTGTTTTGACCAGATATTTTCTTTGCTTAAAACACTGTTACCCGAAGGAAATGTTTTTCCTGCAAATTACTATGAGAGTAAGAGGCTGGTTCGAAATTTGGGACTTACTTGTCAGAAGATTCATGCATGTTCAAATGACTGCATTTTATATTCTGGGTAAAATGAGTCGTTGGATAGTTGTCCCACATGTAGGAAACTGAGATATAAAGAAGGGCAACATGGGAAGTCTGGTTTGATTCCTGTAAAACAATTGAGATATTTTCCGCTTACATCCAGACTTCAGCGTTTATTCATGTCTAAGAATACAACGACATTGATGTCATGACATAAAGCGAATATTTCAACCGATAAAAGCTTGAATCATCCAGCCGATAGTGATTCATGGAAAAATTTTGATAGAGTGCATCCATCCTTTGCTTTAGAAGCTATAAAATTTCGACTTCGCCTTTCCACTGATGGTTTCTGTCCGTTCGGATCTTATGGTAGTCAATATTCATGTTGGCCTGTTTTTTTAACTCCGTACAATTTACCTCCATGGATGTTGATGAAGGAGACATATATCTTTTTGACTTTACTAATTCCAAGACATCCGAAGAAGAACATTGATGTTTATTTGAAACCATTGATTGATGAGTTAAGTTCATTGTGGAGTACTCGTGTCAGTACATATGATGTTGCTATGAAACAGAGTTTCATACTGAGAGCAGCATTGATGTGGACAATTAGTGACTTCCTGGCTTATGGGATGTTATCTGGCTGGAGTACACATGGTCAGAAATCATGTCCTTACTGTATGGGAGAGAACAAAGAATTTATGCTCATTCATGGAAAGAAACCATGTTATTCCGACTGTCATCGTTGATTTCTTCCAGTTGGTCATCCTTTTCGCAGAAATAGATCTCATTTTAGGAAAGGAACAGTTGAAAGGGATGAACCTCCAAAAATGCTATCAGGTTCGTAGTTAAAATCAGTTGTATTTTCATTACCTCCCATCACTTTTGGTCCCATAATAAACCAACAGAAAATTTCTGGTTTTGGGAAAGAACACAATTGGATTAAACGTATCATATTTTGGGATTTGCCATATTGATCTGATTTGTTGGTCCGCCACATGTTGGATGTCATGAATATTGAGAAGAACTGTTTTGATAATTTGTTTCATACAGTTTTGGATATGCTAGGAAAGAGCAAAGACAATGTAAATGCACGTTTAGATCTTGCCCAAATTTGCAGGCGTCCAGAACTGGAACTATTTGAGAATGTCAGAACAGAAAGGTTACTGAAACCAAAAGCAGCTTATACACTGTCTAAAGAAAACCGTTTATTATTTTATCAGTGGATTGCAGATTTGAGACTTCCAGATGGCTGTGTTTCCAATTTGGGTAGATGTGTAAAGAATGGTCATATTACTGGATTAAAAAGTCATGATTTTCATGTTATAATGGGAAGACTTCTACCCATTGGATTAAGAGGTCTGTTGAATTTTGTGATTTGGGATTCCATAATGGAAATGTCTCATTTATTTTGGGAAATTTGTGCGGCTACAGCAGATTATGATGCTCTATGCAAACTTGAAGAAGATGTTGTTGTAATTATATATAAACTGGAAAAAATATTTCCGCCGTCTTTTTTCGACTCAATGGAACATTTGATGTTACATTTCTCATATGAAGCCAAATGTGGAGGTCCAGTACAATTTCGAAGGATGTACCCATTTGAACGATGCATGTAAAAATAGAAAAGAAAAGTACGTAACAAAGCATCTGTTGAAGGATCTATTGCAGAAGGTTATTTACAAGAGGAAATATCTTTTTTTTGCTCCCATTATTTTGAATCTGAGTATCCTTCAAAACACAACCGAATGGGACGCAACAAAAGAAATATTGATGAAATCGACAATCAATTATCTGTTTTCAACCAGCCAGAGCTTGGTTTTGGTGGAGTTTATGAATGCTGGCTTTCAGATGATAAACATCACAGAGCTCATACGTATGTTCTGCTCAACTGTGAAGAGATGACATCAATTGTACTGTAAGTGTTTATATCACTTATTCTATCATTTATGTTACAGTAAATAGCTTTGTTTTATATAAGTTGTATGATAATCATATCAAGAAACAAATTCCACAAATTACAGCAGCTGCTCTCGATGAACGCCAACAGAAAAATTTCTCTCAGTGGTTTCAAAAACTGGTAACATAAATTCTTTATCTTTTAGAAACTCATTCAATGTATAGTTTATTATATTGATAATTATTTCACAAATTTTCATGTGTCTCGAAATGCTGATAAAATTGACAAACGGCTGTGTATATTGAGTAACCCACCTTCCAAACTTGTTAAAACTTATAATGCATATGTGGTGAATGAATTTCTATTTCACACACATGTATATGGGGAATAAAAAAACAATGAACAGTGGAGTTAGATTGAGAGGATCTCATCATCGAGAAAATGAAGTTGAATTTTATGGCATACTTGATGAAATCATTGAACTCTGTTATCTTGGACAACATTACATAACCATGTTCAAATGTCAGTGGTTGGATATAGATAGAGGCGTGTGTGTTCATTCGACTCATGGAATCATCGATATTAATTGTAAAAGTGTTCTCTTAGTAAATAAACCATTCTTATTGGCTCAACAGGCACATCAAGTTTATTACGCAAAGTACTGTGCTAAATCAAAAGACTTGACTGATTGGTGGAGTATAATAAAAATCAAAATTTGAGACAATCAGTTTAGTCAAAGTGAATGTGCTTTCACTGATGTGCAAGGAATTGAAGTTTTTCAAGAGAGTAATCAAAATCAACCTTTTTTACAAAGAGACATGAGTATCGATGATGACACCCCACATTTAAGAGTCGGTGATGACGATGATGTTAATGATGTCACATATGAATTTGAAATGGTAAGAGATGAAGCAACTGGAACTCGAATGGATATCGACGATGTTGAGGAGGAATATGAAGATGACATTGACATATATGAAGATGATGATGAAGATGAACACTGATAGAATTACATGGTAGTTATATACAATCATAACTAATATATATGTATATATAATAGTAATTATCAATTATTTGCTAACAACATTATCATTTTCTGTTTCAGATGGACGACGACACATTTCGTGAGTTGGCAGATGATGACCTGTCTTTTGATGCGGATGAGTTGCTGGCAGATGACCCTCACCATGCAGGCGCTCCAGGGAGTACACGGAGGGGGCGCGGTCTTGCACGATTGATGATTCAGGACCCCATCCCCGAGCGACGTCCACGTCTTGGGTTTGATCCACGCACACAGAGGTGTGATAACATGTGTGAAAACCTGTGGATTTGACTATGATTTCATTAATCTATTCACGTAATAAATGTTTATTATTTTTACAGTTTTCTGCATATAGCAGTCGGACATGGCAGCACTATTTTGCGAAACTATTTCTCTCAACCTTAGACCAAATGAGAGCAGATTCCCATTGATGTGCAGCAGGCCATGTTCGGCCATTGGTTGGTATGTACGTTAATAAATAATTTTTATTTTGAAAATTATTTCATTTCTAACATGATATTTTGATTTATTTGCAGGGTTTATGGTATCCGATCGAGGATACCATGTGTGACGCCTTCCACGAGGCATGGGAGGTGGCCATGCGTGATCGCTTTCGTCAGTTTTTTCACTATTTAAGAAAATCTGCCATGAAGAAAGCAAGAGTTTCAGTTTTTGACGAGTCATGTAGAGCACACCGACCAGAGTACATTTCATCCCATGTATGGGATGGATTATGTGCGCACTGGTTGAGTGATTCCATTTAGAGGAGATCATCGGTGGGGAGGCAGAATCGGGGGAGATAGGAGGCGACTAATTGAGCTGGGAGTCGTACTTTCAGTACTCATAGACAACATATGGTACGTACATTATTTATAAATATTTTATATAACTATAAATATTAACAGTTTATTTTTTATTTTTATAGGTTGTCGACCACCCCGATATTATGGAGTACGACGTATATCTGAGGATGTATAGTGATCCTGCTACTGGGGAGCTCAGAGGTGATCGTCAGCGTCACATCGTGGTCAGTATTATTTGTTTTCAAGATTAAAAATTAACTGCACATAATATATTCACAATTTTAATTTTAAATTGAAACTACAGGAGTCATATGAGGCCGCAGCATCACAGACCCGGCCTGAGAGTCAGGCCGAGTCATCCGATCAGACCACTGGCCATCAGTATGATGAGGCGGCATAGATGCAGGCCACCCAGTATGCCTTCGAGAAGGGCCGGGTAGTTGGTATCAGCTCTCGACTGACTCCCGGAGATTATTATGCCAGTGCTGCGATGTCGGCGTCCAGCTCGAGAGGAGCTCATGCATCTTCTTCTGCTACACAGTATGAGGATCAGTTGCGATCTCATACTTCACTGATAGAGAGTCTCTGACAGGAGCAGGAGCAGATGCGTCAGCAGCAGCAGCAACATGAGGAGGAGCGTCGACGCCAACAACAGCTGTACGAGGAGCAGATAAGTCAGTGGCAGCAGCAGCACCAGGAGCAGATGGAGTACATGCGCCGACTCACTCATGCTTTAGGGATGGAGTTTCCTCCACCAGCATCTGCAGATCCCCCCTCCCCCCCTCCCCCCTCCTTTAGATTAGAGTTTGTTTTTATGTTATAAAGTTTGTTAAATCAAAATATGAATTTTTTTTCTATTCGTAATTTCAGTCTCATTATAAAATATTAATAATATAATATTTTGAAATAACAATATTAATATGAATAATAATATTATTTATATTTTATAATATGAAATTTTATATATATATTAAAATTTTATAATATTATAATTTAATTATATTTTTTTGTAATATTTGAATTATTTAATATTTGAATGTAAAATAATTCTATTATTTTAATATTAATTAAAATAATTTATTAATATTTTTTTTATTTATGAATTATAATTCTAATATTATTATATTAATTAAAATCATTTGTTAATATTCTATTATTTTTTATTTTTGAATTATAATTCTATTATTATTATATTAATTAAAATAATGTATTAATAATGTATTATTTTTATTTGTGAAATGTAATTCTATTATTATATTAATTAAAATCATTTATTAATATTTTTTATTTTTTATTTTTGAATTATAATTCTATTATTATTATATTAATTATAATAATTTATTAATAATTTATTAATAATTTATTCTTTTTATTTGTGAATTATAATTATATTATTATATTAATTAAAATCATATATTAATATTTTTTTACTTTTGAATTATAATTGGATTATTGATATATTAATTAAAATAATTTATTAATAATTTTTTTTATTTTTTTATAGTATTTGCGACGGGATACTATGCTCGTCGCAAATAGTATTATTATTATATTCATTAAAATAATTTATTAATATTTTTTTATTTTTTTTAAAAAAAGTAATTGCGATGGGCCCGTCGCAAATACTATTTTAAAAAGTTTTTTACAAATATACGGATTGATATTTGCGACGGGAAGGATCTCCGTTGCAAATAATACATTTAGGGATGGGCCCGTCACAAATAATTGTTGTTGCGATGCCGTTTTCCGTAACGGGCTATTTGCGACAGGGGCCCGTCGCAAAAGCCTATCAGCGACGGGATCCCGACACAAATGCCCCGTCACAAATGCCATTATTTCCAGTAGTGTAAAGAGGAAATGCATAATGTTGGATATCATAACGATATCATCAAGGCCTCATGCTAAGACCATAAATAAGCATACTGTCAAGACCTCTTGCCAAGACACTAGTTTTTCTCATGATACCTATTGGTGCATCGAGGAGATATAGTGAACCATTCCCATCACTTCCTAAGTCCAATTCATTCCTCATATGAAAAAGGTGAAACATAACATAAATATTCATATTAAAACTGGTATATGAAATGTTAATAATTTAACTATAAACCATGAATGGTATAAAAATACCACATCCACAGTCAAATATATTGTAAAACCTTCAATAAAATATGGAATATTTTATCATAATGAATCAACCTCAATCGAGCATAAAATCCAACAATTAATGTTGACATGTATGAAAATAATATAATAAATTCTTTAAAATTCCTTGAGAGAAATATCTATTTTTTACTTTAAAATTATTTAAAAGCCAAAAAATTATAAAAGAAAACATTTATTATGAAAATAACTTTTTAATCTTATAAGGAAAGCCTAAAAATGGTAAGGTGGCATAACTATGGAAAATATTTGCTCGCGCCGTATAAGTTAAAAAACATTCTTTCCTTAATTTTTCAAAAATGTCATAAAGTACCTCATTTGGAAAACAACCAAAATATTCCTTTAAAAGCATTTTATAAAAAGTCAAGAATGGGTAAAAAAGTCTTAAAAAATTTTCCATAATATTTTTAAATTCATTTTGAAGAATCATGGTCATGGATAATAAATGGGTCCCAATAGATACTTATTTATAAACAACCTCAGATATTAATGAGATTGCAAAATTAACCCTTACCTTGTACTTTCCATTAGTTGAGGGTGAGTTAAACTCATGTATAATGGTTAAATTATGTTATTAAATTATAAAATAACCATATTCATATATATGATACCATATATGATCCTCTTATATCGTTTTGTTAATAATATTTCAGTATTACCATTGTTTCAGTTATTAACTAATTCATTTTCCTATGCATGTTTTGTTATGTAAGTAATGTTTGTTATGAATAGGATGTGTTTTATTCCTATAAATAATTATATTAAGATTATAAATATGATATTTAATCATATTAATAATTTTATGATCATTCTTAAATGGTTAATGTGTAGAACTAATCTCATCACATCGTGGAGACGGTAGGTCATATGTACACACGAGCGACAATATCATTTCTTTAATGGTTAAATGGTATGGAATTGGGTGGTATATTAATTATAAAGAATCATTATCATTCTATATCCATTATTTATATCAATTATAATCATAATTTTACCCATCCAAATAAATTAGTGTTGAATAACAAATTACACCACGATGTGGAGATGGTTAGTCCTATATATGCATGCATGTGATATTGTTATTCGTATGATGGATAAATTGAGGAATATGGTTGTTACATAATTATAATAACATCTTATAATGTAGATGATAATCTAATTATTAATTTTTTATTGAAATAACATAGGACTATTAAGTATAAGAAGAAAATAAATTGAATGGAATTGGTAAAACAATTACCTCTTATTTGAGCGTCTTGTTATGATTTTTACAAAAGGAATAATTAGGATGGATTTCTGCCCAAAGTATGACCTCAAGGATGAAGTGAGGGATGTTGGGTGGATATTTGGTAAGGTTTTGGTAGATAAAAAATGCTTTATATGTGTGAATTAAAGAGAAAGATATGTTCTGATTTATAATAGAGGGGAGCGACACTTTTAGAATCTCCAAAACTATTAATTTACTATTAATTGATTTTTAGTTTAAAATAACTCCAATGTTAGTTAGTTAGAGTATAATTTTATTATGGGAATAAATCCTCCCAACCAATGATTTTTAGATAAGTTTATTTCACAAACGTAACCTTATATTTTGGTTTCAATCCTTAGTTAAACAGTTCAACTCTTACCAGGTCTACTTGTTTTTTTATACTATAGGGTTAATATAGTTACTATCTCATCTCAATAGTATTTATTTATGGAATAAAGAGAAACAAAAATCCGGCAAGATAACAAAAAAGAAAAAAAATCAAGGAGGTCTGAAATAGTGTAAGCCGAGGGCATCCCCTCTCACGAGTTCCTCTCCCTCACCCTTGAGAGTATTCCTGCCCTCAGGGCCCAAAATGCCAAAAAAGCCTAATTGGATCATTTATAAAATATTTAACATTATACTAGTTATTTATAAAAACGTGATATTTTTATAAATATTATGACATTTAATTAAATATTATTTATTTTAAGGAACCAATTATGTCAATTTTGATACTATTCAATATTTTCATACTAAAAAATATCAAACCAACATGATAACATCAAACCAATACTTCAAATATGTTAATAACATATGTATTTTATCTTTAAAATTATTCTATGTCATTAATAAGTTCAAATTATATTTATTTTAATATCTTTAATATCATTTAATAGGTTCTTCCTTTAATATTTCAATTACAACATCATTATTGTGTTTCCATTTAATTTAATTGTTTGTTTCTTAAAATTATTAAAAAATTACCATAATGTAGATAACCATTTTATATTTCTCAATACTATTTATAGTCAACCATATCACTTATATATTATCATATTAAAAATTATATAGTTATTAATATTTGAATATAACATTTTTAACTCTTCTTTATATAAAAAAAATAAATGTTCTAATCTAACACCAGTGGTTTAAAAAATATCATATTTTTAATCTAAGGTTAATTTTGGTGGAAGAAAACTTATCAAATGAAATTTGGACAACTTTTAATGTAATATTATGTTATTATAATATTATTTTTACCTTTAATTGTCCTATTTACCATTAACCGTGGTAAATAAAATTCCAAAGTTACTATTCACAAAAAAATTATTTTAGTCCTACTAGACCACATTTTTCATACTAATTACAACCATGCATGTCAGTTTTTCAAAATTCAACTCACATAAGCGGAAAAATTACATTTAATGCTAATATGCATATGTGGTTAGAATGCGGGAAAAAGAGATGTTCAATGGTTTAATAAAATTTTTATATCGAATTATATTATAAAAAAGATTCCTACAAACTAAATTTTACTAATATATTTATTATTTATCTATTGTTACTTTAAAATAAATTTAATGTGAAATAATTATTTAAATGTATGAGTTTATTTTTAAACAATAATGTAGTATATTTCACTATTCATCAAAAATTGAATCCTTTCATAAAAATACAAAAAAAAATCACCATAAGCTAATTCTGATATTATGAATTCATAAAGAAATTTTATTCTGAAATATAAAATTTATAAATTTCATAATTTGGTTAATACTATTCATAACTACATTTTAAATGGCTTGTTTGACTGGTTATAGTGCGTTCAAACTCGATGTTGCGTGTAGTGAAAGCTATTGAATTATTTAAAAGGAAGCGTACCATGGAAATTTGTGGTGTTACATTATTATATCCTTAAAATAATTGTGTCCTCAAAATTTATAGAATATCACTTCCAAAAAAGATTCAGGTGGTTCTCCATTATAAGTTACTCAAGTTCCCAGTTAGCCTCTTCCATTATTTGGTTTCTCTAAAGAACTTTTACTAGAAGAGTCGTCCAATTTCTCAACACTTATTCTCTAGTGTTATGAATCTTGATAGACACTTCACAGTAAGATAAATCTGGTTCTGTTTATATTTCTTTGTCGGTGATTACATGCATTGTGTGTGGCATGTACTTTATTAATAGTGATACATGGAATACATCATGAACTTTAGAGAGACTTGGTGGAATTTCCAAATCATAAGGTACAAATCCAATTCATTCCATAATTTCAAAAGGTAAAATATAATTAGGACTTAATTTACCCTTCTTACTGAATCGTATAACACCCTTCCATGGAGATAAGTTCAAGAAAACAAGATCTCCCACTTGAAATTCCAAATCCTACCATCTATTATCAGTATAAAGTTTTTTCCAATATTGATCTATTTTGATATGAGTCTAAATATTCTATAACTTTTCTGTTATTTCATCAATAAATTGTAGGCCTGTGAGTTTTATTTCACCAAAACCATTCCAACAAGTTGGTGTACGACATCTATTTCCATATAATTCTTCATATGGATTCATCTGAATACTTTAATAGAAGTTATTATTATAGGAATATTATACTAGGGGTAAATACTAATCCCACATACCTTAAAATTCAAGTGAGAATTATCTCAACAAGTCTTCTAAATTTTTAATTGTTTGTTCTTATTGTCCATCAGTTTGTGGGTGGTAGGATGTGCTCAAACGAAGCTCAGTATCTAGTTCCTTATGAAAACTTTTCTAGAATTGTGTGGTAAACAAGGTATCACGACCAGAAACAATCGATAGGGGTGCAATATGATGTCTTAAAACTTCATTAATATATTTTCTTACTAAACGTTCAAGGGGTAAATCATCTCCTATATCTAAAAAATGTGATGATTTGGTAAGACGGTCAATAATTACCCATATTGAAACATTTCTTCTAGGAGTCTTTGGTAGCCCCATGACAATGTCCATTTTAATATCATCCCACTTCCACATAGGTATAAGAAGAAGTTTTGTGAATCCTATAGGATGTTGTCTTCCATCCTTCACATGTTGAAAAACCAAGCATCACGACCCATAAGCAGCAATCACCATCTTCATGTTGTCCCACAAAAAAATGTTCCATCAAATATAAGTACATCTTAGTAACACTATGGTTTATAGTGAAATTGGATCTATTAGCATCATCCAATAATCCCCTTTTTAGATCAGGTATAGCCAGAACACAAATTCTCTTCCCAAATTTCGAAAAATCATCTTCAAATATGAATTCAATCTATCTCCCATCATTCACACACTACTGGAAAGGGGATCTTTTCCTACACATCTATCCCGATGGTTTAGAAAAACTGTAGGGATATCTCTTATTTACTATCTATTTCCACGGTTTTAATAAAACTGTGGAAAACCAAAATCCAGTTCCCCTGATACCTAACGCTCTTCCTACCTCTCCCATCACACTCATATACTCTTCCATCGGGCTCCTCCTTACCCTCGCTTCCATCACCCTCTTCCATCACGCTCATCGTTGTTTCTTCGACTCCCATCCCTCTCCTCCCCTCCTTGACCACTATCTCCCGGCCATCCGACCTTTTCCCCTTAGCCCTCTCCTCCCCTCACGGACCTTCACCTCCCAGCCATCCGACCACCACGTCCCGGCCATCTCCTCCCCTCCTCGGTCTCCACGTCTTCTCTCGACCTCCCTCATGGCCTTCACCTCAGCTTCATCATCCCGCCCTCTGCCTCCCTGCCCCCAACTCTAGCAACGTCCCCACTCTCGTCTCCCTCTCCTCCCGGCCTTGGCCTCCGCCTGAACTTCCCCCACCTTCGGCAATGTCCTGTACTGGACTCTACCTCCCTGTCCCTAGCTCTGGAATGTATGAAATTTCTTCTCCTTATTTTTCATTATATTATATATAAATTAGGATTTAATGAACTGAAAACAGATAAAAAAACTAAAATTACTAAAACATTGTTTGGAATATTATTACCATTTTCATCATCATGTTCCCTAGAGTGAATCTGAATATATTTTTTCTTTCAGTTTATTTTTTATATGAGTTATAATTGTGAGATCTATCATTGAAACCTATTATTTTTTCTTTTTGTAAACATTAAATTTTAAATTTTAATGATTACTAAGATTATAATTATGAATCATACATGTTTGATCATTGAGATTTAACAGAATTTGAGACTATGGGTATGTTTCTTTCAAACTATATAGTTTAATAAATAATAGTCTCCTTGGAATTGTTATCAATAAGTGATATTGGATATGTAATCATTACTTGAGGCACATATTTTCAATTTACATTTCAAATAAGTTCTTATTTTGGAAATGTATTATGATAATTAAATTATTTTAAGGACTATTAGTGTTCATAACATATTTATATATTAAATTTATCTTACTTATCCAGCAACCACTTTAGAATAAATTTGTTTCCTTTCCCTGATTAAACATTTTGGTTATATAATAATTCTCAAAATTGGATCTTATGTGGAAAAAAATGATTGAATTCTAAGGAAAAATAATGAAAATGAATTCTTTGGTTCCTTATACCCATGAAAATATAGTCCATACATTACTTTTAAATAGGGTGAGGTTTTACCATGGGGATAATGATTCATTCATTTAAGATAGGTTTCTTCCCCTATTTTGTGAAACTCAAACATACACGAGCATCCTATGACCAAATTACTTGTCTCCCAAAAAATAAATTCTTTAAAGGGAAAACATTTTCATGAGTGAAGTTTAGAAAATAAATTTACTTGAAAAAAGTTATCTGGAGGCTAAATATGGAACTGTATCTCAATAAAAATCATAGGTGAGACTTTCCATTCATCCTAATCCATTATTCTAGTCTAAACTCATAGAGCCATCTTTGACATTTATAAGAATGGTAGTATTATAACCCATAGATTATGATGGCGGTATTTCAACCAAACAGATCAAGTCTAATATAGTTAACTCATTATTCAAAATTAAATGAGGGTACTCCATAAGAATCCAAAATTGTAATTAATGACATTTGATACATAAGACATTAACTAAATTCCAAGGTAGATTCCCCTGGTCATTTCACTTTATTTTCCCTCATTATCATTTCTTATGAGAACGCTAATCAGGGTGTATGTAAAATTTAGTGTTTGATATTAATCAAATAATGTGTATTTGAGTTTAAATTGATTTTAAATTCATTTATTTTTCCAAAATGTCCTTTTCCATTTTAAGAGTCTTGTTGTGACTTGTTCTACTTTGTATTCAGTTCCAAAATGTCCTTTTCCATTTCAAGAGTCTTGTTGTGACTTGTTCTAGTTTGTATTCAGTAGGTGTTTCTAGGTAATTATTTTATTAAAATATTACTAAAGTGATTTAGTTTATTAAATTTGTCTCTTAGTATATTTATACCAATATTTGATACCCATGATTGTTTTATATAAATTATCTAAATCATTTTCATTAATTCTTAGAGATGAAGTGGCTTTCTGTAAATTTTTTCCCTCATTGAATTATAATTTTACCCATGGAAAATAATAAATTACATGGATATAGTGCTCATTTAAAATATTTATGAGTATGGATGAATGTTTTTATCTCTCCCTTGCTTTTTAAATGAAATAACCCTTTTTTAGGGTGTGTTTTAATGTTAATTTTTTATATGTTACACCTAAGTGAGGACAAACTTTTTTATATCTCCCTTAGTTCAACTATAATGACACATAACACTCTATCATATAAATGAATCCTTTCTTGGTCCATCATGGTTTACCTTGTTGATAATCCCTTTATAGGGTATATGTAAGAATTTTATCTCTGATACTGAAAGGGTTAAAATTGGTTATTAAAATAAATGCACTTGCAATGCTAATGTGAATTAACTATTAAGTTTTTATGTTCTAATAGTTTTATTTTCTATAGTACATATCCCTTTTTTAATTATGGTTTACATTTTTTATTGAAAGATAACTTTTATTTTTCTTGTTATAGAATAGATAGAAGCTAGATGTATCGTACTGATAGAATTTCAACTGCGTTTCAAAATAATTTGGAGAATTTTTTAGATTTTTCATATGGAAATGATTTAGATAGAGGATGTATACAGTTTCCATGAAATAAATATGTTGAATGACCATGCTTAATTCAGGAATAAGTAATCTACCATATAACTAAATTTTAATTTCAAAAAAATTATTATTTTTGGTATCACCATGGAGAGACGAGTCAATGTTCAACTGGTCATGTACAAAATGAAAGAAGTGGCATGGAGAATTTGATATTCGATCAGTTTCCATTTGTCCATCATCCCAAGAGATATAGTATGCTAGTACAGGAATAAAATGATATCAATACACATGAGGAAAATACTAAAGATGACGATGAGAGAGTGAAAAGTTTATTGGATGATACCAGAGCACTAGTATATCAAGAATGTACTAAAATTACCATGTTGTAATTTTTAATGCGGTTATATCATAGGAAAACCATATATAGAATTTCTAATACCACTATTGATTACAATGTTGCATTTTTAAAGGACTTTCTTCCTGATGGTGCAGATATTCCCTCAAATCATTACAAGGCATGGAAGTTAATTAAGCAGCTTGGATTTGATACTAATAAAGTTCATGATTTTCTGAAAGATTGCAGTTTATTTTGGTAGGAAACAACTGACCGTAATGACTGTAAAGAATGTGGTACATCTTGATGGAAGAGAAATATAGATGGAATACCATCTCGTGTGGAAAAAAGGTCATGTTGAACATTCCATTGATTCCTAGACTTCAAAATATATTCATGTTTTCAGAAATCTCAGCCAATAGGTTATGGCATGATGTAGAGAGAATTAAAGGTAATGATGAGTTGGTTCATCCTGCAGATGGATTAGCATGGTGGAAATTTGATGCACAACATCATGATTTTGCAGCTGAGGTGTGTAATGTTAGGTTGGGTCTATCCTGTGATGGTTTAATTCTGTTTTGTTAGATTCTTACTTCTAAAATCACATGGCTAGTTTTTATTCATGTTTATAATCTTCCTTCGTGGATGTGTATGAAAAAACCATTCACTTTCTTGAGTATACTGATATCTGGACCTTCTGATCCCAGTAATGATATATATGTCTACATGCAGCCTTTAATAAGAGAGTTGAAACAACTTTGGTATTTCATTGTACGGTGATTTGATGATTCATTAAAGAATACGTTTCAGATGCATGTTGCCCGTCTATGGACCATAAATGATTTTCCTGCTTATGAAATTATGTATGGGTGGAGCATGAAGGTAAAACTATCATGTCCTATTTTTATGAAGAATACATGATCGAGAAGGCTTAAATATCATTTTATTTTCAGTTTCATGGGGCATCAACGATTTTTTCTAATGGATCGTCAATACAGGATGAATCATCTGAGGTTTGATAATATTGTTGAGACTGAACAACCACCTCAACGTATGCCAGGAAGCGTTGTGCTTAATAAATTAGAAGATTTCAATTTTTCATTAGGTAAATGTAAGTTCAAATATCAAAAGAGGAAGAATTTTGACATTTAAACCTCTTACAATTGTAATAGGAGAATTATTTTTTTTGAATTGACATATTGCTCTAGAAATTGGTTACTTCATTGTTTAGATGTAATACATATTGAAAAAAATATCTGTGAAATGTTTCTTGCAATTCTATTGAATATCAAGGGGAAGAGCAAAGATGACTTCTGATCTCGTCGAGACTTATTGGATTTGGGTATTCGACCAGAACTGCATCCTGTGTGTATCTGTGAAAAAAATGGAAAGTCCCTTGTACTTCTTCTTTGATGACACTATTAGAGAAAGATCAATTTCTGGAAGTATTAGAGAGTATCAAGGTTGTCGATGGCTATTCCAGCAACATATCTAAATGAGTCAACAGAAGATATGTCAAAATAAAATATATGAAAACTAATGATTATCACATACTTCTTCATGAATTTATTCCAATAGAAATTCGGAATTTGATATCCAATAATGTAAGGGGGAAAGTGATTCTCATGTTCTATTTATTTAGAGAACTTTGTGCTAAAAGGTTATCCAAGTCATTCTTGATAAAAATACTGCAGGAGGCACCATTAATTTTATATGAAATGGAAAAGATTTTTCCTCCATCCTTTTTCACTTGCATGTTGCATTTAACAGTTCATCTTCCAACTGAAACACTTCTTGGGGGACCTGTTTCTTTTCGGTGGATGTATCCTAATGAAAGAAATTTGTGCACAATGAAATCATATGTTCGAAACAAGAATTATCTTGATGGTTCGATTGTGAGGTGTTATCTGGCTCAAGAATGTATGGTTTTTTGTTTAATGTATTTGTCTAATGTCACAACAAGACATAATCTAACAATGAGAAATGAAGATGACCAGTATGGGGAAATTGAGCCCTCGTTTCCATCTCTTCCCCAAATAGGAGGAATTTTTGGGTCTTATAAATTTGCTACATTGAACCTTGAAGAGCGGGATATGGCACATCGCACAGTCTTGTTTAACTATGTTCTATTTGATGACTATATCAAGTAAGTAATTTGGATATTTATATGTTAACTCATATTATAAAATTTCACATATACCTAACACTTTTATTATAATTTTATGTAGGTAACATAAACAAATTATATGTAGAGTTCATCGATCTTTGTCTTTGAGAAGGAGAGAGGCTTTTCATATCCTAGAGTTTTCTACTTGGTTTAAATCAAAAGTATTACTAGTACATTAATTAGTTTAAAAAATAGATATCCATTTAATTTTATTATTCATATATATTTCAGGTGTTGAGTGTACGTATTGACTCCATTTCTCAAGAATTGAGAACAGTGGATTTTGGTCCAAATTCTTTTGTCCATGAATGTAAATATTTAATAATCAATGGGCATAAATTTGTTACAACGGGTCGAGTGGTGAAAATAAGAACACAACATGATGGCATTATGTTAACCTCAAAAAGGATTTTTATGCCAGTATATCAGATAGTCGGCCTTGATATGAATATGTGTATTATTATGGGCTAGTTGATAAAATATTTTTATTAGATTACTACTCTCAAGGTAGATTCACAATAATGAAATGTTAATGGTTTGATTCAATGAGACACCATGGTACATTAATTGATGACAGTGGATTCAGAGTTATTGATATGATTCGATGCCTGCGTACCGATGAACCAAACATTTTGGCATCAATGGATAAACAAGTGTTTTATATGAAAGATCATCTGAGACCTGATTATGGTGTCATTAATGACGTAATCCCAAGACATATTTTTCATGATGCTGGTGATGAAATTTCCACCGTTGACATCCCCATTGGTTTTGGCCAAAATATTTCATTTTATGAATCAAATTTTACCACTATGAGAGTTGATGTTGGAACTGAAGTAGTGGTCAGTAATATATAGAATCAACCATATATGTTTACTATTCACTTAGTTTATATTGACATGAGTTTCTCAGGTTATTATTCCAATAATTACATTAATTATGTTTCAGTTTAGAATGAAATGTTTGTTTTTTGTATTCTCTTGTGTCATTTAATTAAATAAAATTTATTTCAATGTACAAAACATGGTTTAAATGTTGTTTTTAAAAAATGTATAACCTAGTAATGTAATTTTAAAAACTGTGTAAGTCATTTCCTTGTAATCATTTGTACAATTAAAAGAAGTTAAATTGGTTCCTCTCATGAATTGCTGATAGATGTAAGTTGTATGAATGATTTATAAAAACTATTTCTAAAAACATTAAATTTCATTTTTATGTAGATTATGAAAAATACTACAGAAGGTCGAAAAAATAAACTATTTAATCATGATCAACCGTGGTGTGAGCGTGCGTTTCCTTCGCTTCTATCAGTAAGTATTATAACAGTAATGTTTTTTTCTACATTACATATAATTTCATGTTAATATTATTTATCAATTTTTTTAGGGAAATTTAGTTCCACCGAATTTGACTCATAATCCTATTATCATGGGTATGAGTGGGGATGCTTTTAGACCTAGATGGAGCACCCGTCATACCCATTTACACATTGACCTACCATCAGACACCCCTTCCACCACACCTTTCCATCATCTTGAGTCTTCAGGGATGTTTTTATCCAGGCCTTCATCATCATCTCAGCTACCCACTTATTCACATTCCATGACTACACTGCCTCCTCAGATTTTTCCTCCTTTACCATATCCATATCCGATGATGTATACCCCATTCTACTACCCATATATTGTCGTGTCTACACCGCCTCAAATTCCTACCATCCATCCATCATTGGATGAGTCTGTTCCAAAAGCTTCCACTCTAGTGCATGAAGGTCACCCAAAGCATGCACTGGAACAGACATTTCATGCAGAGGATACTGAGTCCCAATAGCCTACAGATCCATCACATTCTACTAAGCAATATGTTGATGGATCTTTGATTATAACTGTTTAAAATTATATCACTTTATTTTTGTCGTGTTGTACCGTGACTTAATTTTTCTTTCCCCCCTCCTTTTCTTATTCAGTGGGATATTTTTCTAGGATATGTGGGTGCACTTGGATAAAGTATGTTTAGAATTGCAAGAAACAACTAATGGTGTATTGCAATTGATAAAATCAGATGGTATGTCCAACTGCAATGCAACGTAGAAGTTTCATGAACTCTTTGGACAAGTATCACGTTATCATTCTCATGGAACCGGTGACATGGAGACATACCAGTAAAGAGATTAAGGAAAAATAATTGGAGAAAATATGGGTATGAAAACTATATAAATTCATATATATATATATTATTGGAGTATTTAAATGATTAACATGTTCATTGTAGATTCGGTTTAACTTTCCTGAAAGAGAAGTTTCTAAGACAGCAAGGTTGATCAATGTTGGGGATTTTTGGCGCTCATACAATCATGAGTTATATGTTGGTTGGAAGAGCAGGGTTGGTACTGACTTAGAGGGGGTACCCATGTTCCCCGACTGTCAAAAAAGTCAATATGAAAAAAGGACTGCACATTAGAAGACTGCTAAGTTTAAGGTAATCTCAATATTTGATGGATGACATATAAAATTTAACTCTTATTACTTGTATTGGAATTTTTTTAGGATGTTTCTGAGAAAAACATAAAAATAAGGATTCAATGACATATTTTCACACATTGGGGCGCACTATAATGCCCGATCATGAAAAGAACCAGGTACTTTAACAGGGTATTGTGATGTTATAAAGGATGTTCTACTGAAAATATTATTTAATAGACATAGGTCATATTTGTCCATTTCTCATATATGGTAAAAATCTAGATTTTTTCATTTCTCATTTGAAGTAAGCTAAATTGGGCATCGAAGGTCCTGTACCTCGTACCAAATTATTTTCCACCAGTAGAAAGAAAAAGGATGGAAGTGCAGTAAATGCACAGACACAAGATAAAATTGTAAGGTTTTTTTCTTATGTTGTAAATATTTATATGAAATTCATAATTTAATATGTTTATAATTTCAACAGTCTTTCTTGGAGACCCTCGATGTTTAGGAAGATTACAACTTTGGGCAACATGATCATTTAAGCAAGGTATTAGGTGAGGAGAACCCGAGGAGAGTACGATGTCGACTAGGGAAAAACATCATCCCCTCTAAGTATTGGTCATCCTCAGGCTCCTCTAATGACTCCCAGAACTTTGATCTGGAAATCACTCATGTTGAAGCTGCTGAGGCAGTGAAAATAGTTTTAGAGGAGCGTGAAAGAAGTAAGTTGATGACCGAACATCTCAAGAAAGCTATGACAGTTTTGATTCATTCGCTTCCATCAGATATTGTTGCTACTTTTGAATCATATATGGAATCAATGCACTCTTTAAATTATGTATCAGGTGATGCCAATGAGGGTCGTAGTGCAACGAAGGTGGTGGTGACAGAGCTGATGGTGGTCAGAATGTTGTTGATGCTGCTGATGATGCTGTTGGTGAAGAGGATGCTCACGATCT
Source organism: Viscum album (assembly GCA_963277665.1). Classification (NCBI taxonomy): domain Eukaryota; kingdom Viridiplantae; phylum Streptophyta; class Magnoliopsida; order Santalales; family Viscaceae; genus Viscum; species Viscum album. The sequence continues at coordinate 921,143,318 of OY728131.1, forward strand.
TGATGCTGCTGATGATGTTGTTGATAATGATTGGTATGAACATGGGTATGTGGATGTTGGTAATGGGGGGGATATTAATCCCCTCCATTTTTGACTTAGTAGGGAGACATATGAATGTACTTTAAGAACTTTAATTGAATTTTTTTTATGGATGAGAATGGTTATTTTTTTTTCTTTTGAAAATTTCTGTATAAATTTTCACATGCATTTACATAAATCTAACATTAGAATTCTTAGTCATCCATAAGGGTAAGAGATTCCCTTACTACCATAGAATACATATCTCTAAATTATATCCCATATAGTAACATTGAATTCCATTTATTATCTCTTCATTTTTCATAAATTATTGAATTGACAAGTCTAAATTAATGTAGGTAAAAAAGGAATATATTCCTCAGTTCTTATTTCTAAAATTTCATTTTTTGTAAAATCAGATGTTGTTCTATTGATTGAACAGGTTTATTTTTTTGAGATCCCAAGTCCCTGAATGATTTGGTAAATGATAGAGATGTTTTGGGATTATAGGTAGCTTTGTAAGAATGGAGTAGTGGGGAGGGGGATGGGTGCAGGGGGTGGGGCTAGGTACAGGGGGTGGTGTTGGGTGCAGGGGGAGGTGGGAGGGGGGCTGAGTGTAGGGGGAGGGGGATTAGTGCAGTGGGTGGGGCTGGGTGCTTGGGGGGTGTTGGGGGTGTGGCTAGGTGCAGGGGGCTGGGTGCTGGGGGTGGGGCTGGGTGAAGAGGGGATGGGTCCAGGGAGGGGGGCTGGGTGATGGGGGTGCTGGGTGTAGGGGGTGGGGATGGGTGAAGGGGGGGCTGGGTGCTTGGGGGTGGGGCTGGGTGCAGGGGGGTGGGGCTGGTTGTAGGCAGGTTGGGGCTGGGTACAGGGGGAGGGGTTGGGTGCAGGGACGGGGATGGGAGCTAGGGGGTGGGGATGGGTGCTGGGGGGTTGGGATGGGTGCAGGTCGGGGGGCTGGGTGCGTTGGAGAGGGGGGTGGGTGCATGGGGGTGGGGCTGGGTGAAGGGGGGATGGTTGATTGGGGTGGGGCTGGGTGCTGGGAGAGGGGGCGCTTGGTGTAGGGGTGGGGCTGGGTGCATGGGGTGTTGGGTGCAGGGGGCGGGGGTGGGTGCTAGGGGGCTGGGTGCTGGGGGGTGGGGCTGGGTGCTGGGGGAGGGGGGGATGGGTGCTGGGGGGGGGGGGGCGCTTGGTTTTTTTGGCTACACAACCCAGTGTTCATGGAAATTTTATAAGCTAATGTCTGACTGGAGCGTTGATTGTGTTTGGTTTCATGAGTCTAGATTCATGACGTTATTTGAATGTGGGTTGTAGGTTTGGGATTCCATGGATCTTGTCTTTCCTAAATGTATTTTCACTAAGGTTTGTTTTTTACATGTGTTTTCAAAGAATTATCAGGTTTGTTTTCTGTTTATGATTTTATTTAGTAAACCATGTGTTTATATTGTTTATAATACTATGATTATTAGATTCAAACTGCTCATAACACAATAAAATAAACACCTCTCAATTTGTATTCAAATGAGCATGTATGCATAATGAACTCTAAAACCAGTGTAAACTATGGAAATGAATTATGAATATAGTTCAAACACCTATCAATTTTTATTCGAATCATATTAATTATATTCTACACATGTGCAGGGAAACTAGAAGACAAGGGTGTTCAGAAATCAACATATATGACTATGTCACACAATATTTTCCTAGAAAAGGAAAATAAGACCATATAATTAATTTCCATAGAATGATGACTGAAAGTGGATTTACCAAAGGTAGTATTACTTGTAATAATATTATAAAATGTCTCTAAAAATGAATCAAATTGTAGTGGTGTCAAGGTTACTTCTTTTTCTTCTATCCGTGGGTCCAAAAACTAAATTTTCTTTCGTGTACTCCATTGATTGCTACTTACTACAATGAAGGAAGGCCATATGAGGCTCTCATGTATTAATTGGACTTGAATGAATTTCTATAGTATACTATTGTGAAGCCTAAAATTTCAACTAATCCATCCCACACTCGTGCTAAAAACATCAATATTTCTTATGATAAGAAATCGAAGCCTAACAGCAACTCTGGTTCATCATGCTCTTTTGAAACCGATTCCAAAGGAGTGAGAATTTATCAACTATGAATAGGAGTGGACTATGAATCTCAATTCTTGGTATGATTCTATCAAACCAATACAAATCTTCATTTTTTTGTTTCATTATTTATTAATGATTATTAAAGAATGTTCTATTTTAGAATCCTCTTGCTAAAGCTTCTCCTTCTTTGAATGGGTTGTCTACTCTCTAAAAAAGTCATTTTTTTCTGCTGCTAAGGATTCTGAGAGTGATTCCTTGAGTTCATCTAAAGTGATTATGATGAATATTTTCGGGTTCTTATTAATGCGTGTTCATTATATAAATAGTGACATTGGTTTTTAGTTTGACATATTTTATATAATCTTTGCAATTCTGGTCACTAATTGGGCATTTGAAGTTTTTGTGTAGGAAAATTTACCTAAGAAATCACTTGGAACTATGATAAAAAGTAAACCATAATGTCTTCTTGAAACAAAATAGGAGTCCAGTGATGAAGCAGATACATATAGATTTGATGATGATTCTTATAAGACAGTGAGTACGAATGATTTTATCTTTATCTCTCCAAATATTTCATTTAAAGAAATCATTCTCATAATTATGGTTCTTGTATGACTAGGATGTTTAAGGTGCATTTTTTATGAGGGCATAAACATTAGGCAGTTATTACCCCTATATTATTTAATATTTGAATTTTTATAACATAAAACATCTAATAATTTTCCCAATCCTATTATGCAGGTTTTGTTATTTTTAGTAATAGAATTAAACGCAAGTAAATTGATGATCAATCCCAATATTCCAATATTTTACACCCTCAAAAAACTCTTTGAATACATATTTAAATTATTATCACTAGAATTAGACTAGAAGTGGTTATGTAGCATTGCATACATTAGCACGACTTCTACTGTAACCTTTAAATTAGGAGTGCTTAAACTAGCAACCCATACTAACAACAATGTTTACACTAAAAAAGTTTAAATATTTATACATTTGGCTCCAGTAATAGCACCATTACACCACCATTTCTTATAGGTGTAGCATACACACAAGAAATGTTTATACTAACATTATTACAGTAGCAGTTCTTACATTATTAGTTCTTAGACTAGAAATTATTAAACTGGAACTGTTCGTAGCAACATTACCAGTACAAACACCTTTTCATAATGCATATGTCTGGGAAATACAATGGTGAAAAATCTGGGAAACATGGGAAGAATCATGTTGAAGCTCTGTCTGCAATGACATGAGCATCCCACTCATTAGTGTTGGGGAAGAGGAGACATGTATTTTGTAGTTGAGTTTTTTTATTTTCTTTATTGTATCATCCACTTAGGCTTTTTACCACTTTCTACGGATTGAGGGTACTTATATTTTGTGATGGGGGATATAAGGGCACTAGAGGTGGCTACATGGTTTTCATTGTAGGGGAGGGAGATCGGGGTAGTTGAGGGATTGATAGTGTGTTTTATTTTTTTTCTTCTTTTACTATGTTTCTTATATTTATTTTCTTTTCCTTCGACAAGGATGTCCGACATATGAATGGGTCATGCCAAAATTTTATTTATTTTCTGCTGCTGTTTTAATTAATTATTTTTGGGGTTGATTAATCCCTTGTTTGAGACACCAAACACATATCAATATCTCCAAATCATGAATGTCATTTCATTAAGAAATTCTTCCATGCATACCTTCACCCTCGGTCCACTTCCAAGATTTCTTCTTTATTTTAACACATCGAATTCACTCTTCATATATAAATTTTCAATACATATTCAAGCAATAGATCTTCAGAACATTATTCTTGACAAATCCCATGCCTCTTAAATCAAGCATACCTCATTCATACGTCATATATTTCCACAAATCCAACTAATCAAGCCTTGGTTGCAATAATACCCCCCTTTGGATGATAATGTTTTTGAATTAGTTTCCTCTGGTATAGTGGTTAGTGGCCCTATTCATCCCATTCAAGAGAAGGTGAAAATTACTATCTTATGGGTTGATATAGTAGATGTGTCTCATCCAGCCTATGAGGTAATTTCCTTTAAATATTCTCTATTAGTGGTCATCTCTGATGAACAACTTGGACAAGAATCCAAGAATAGTAAATATGAAATGAAATATGATGTGCGGGATGAGGTGGATTCTAATTACTAGTAAGAGTAATGAATGGTTTCATAAATGAACTGTAAAGGTAAGTTAAAGATAGTATCCTCCACATAGGGAAATAATTTTTTCTTATTACAAGTTTAAAAACGATGTCTTAGTATACTTAACATCATATTCTGTATTGTGCACTAGACTTCAACTTTCACTGGTCGAGGGGGGTGGGTTGGCTATCCAAGGGGAGGTGGGGGGGGGGCTATCCCAGGGGGTTGGGGGTGTGAAGGTGGGTGGGTGGGGGTGTCCAGGTGGGTGGGGGGTCCAGGTGGGTGGGGGTGTCCAGGTGGGTGGTGGGGGTTTCCTAGTGGTTGGGGAGTTGTCCAAGGGGGTTGGGCGGCAGTCTAAGGGGGTTTGGTGGGGGGCTGCCCAGGGGGGTTTTCCATGGAGGTGGGGGTGTCCAGGGGGTGGGGGTGTTTAGGGGGTGGGGGGATGTCCTTTGTTACATGTATAGTCACCCATGGCAGTGATTATTCACGTAAGCGGCTAGGTGTTAACATGTATATATATATATATATATATATATGAATACGGAAGTGAGTGGAGACTGGTATATGCATATAGGCATATGTACAAGGATACCCTTGCACATGCTCATGGACATGCGGGTGTGTGAATATGGGTTAGGTGTCCTTGCATGTGTGTAAAGGTGCGTATACCTAGTGGGGGAGCAGCATCTTTTAGTTAGAAAGCTTCAACAGCCGAAGTGGACTGCTTGGTTCCACCTTGAGGTAGGGTCCCTCTCCGAGCCTCTTTAATTCAAGAATGATTTAAATTAAATTTAGATTCTTTCTTAATTCTGCTTAATTATATTGAATTTCATATCTTGAAGAACTGTTCTTTAATATAATTGTTTCACTTGATAAATAAAGTCATGTTTTTCTAATAAAACCCCTCCAGCAGAGGTGCACTGTCTGTGAAAACTAACAGTTATAGTTATGTTGATCTAGTTTCGTAACATATTGAATTTGATTTCTGCTGAATGAGTTTTAGAATAAATGTTAAATATAATTAAATGAATCGTGTAATAATGAAATTCCATGATTTTATAATAAAACCCCTCCAAAAGAGGTGCACTCTCTTCTAAACCAAAGAATACTGATGATCATATCTGTGATAGTGTTCCATGAGTCTTGTGATCAATGTTGAGACTGACTAATCACAATTTCTTCCAGAGTGGCGACGGCCGGAATGTTGCCTCGCCTCCTCCCACTTTATTCGCTCTTGGATATAAGATGATGCCTCATAGATGTCGTTGGACCAGGCCAACACGCCGCGGTCACACCGCGGTCATGCCACGGTCACGCCGTTGTCACGCCACGGTCACGCCACAGTCACGCAACGGTCAGGCCGTGGTCAAGTCATGGTCACACTGCAGTCACAATTCGGTAATGTCGTGATTTTTCCCTCCTCCTCCAGGATGACACCCCATGACAATTCGCAGTCCTGTTGGAATTCGATGTATGAAACCTAGATAGAGTTTAAAATACATTACACACCCATAGTAAATGGGGAGGGAGGCCCTCATGTATCAAATCACTGGATTGAGTCTCTCATAAAAATATTTACTCTCCTGTAGACAACATCAAAGAAGAGGGTGAAGATTGCAACTTGTATTATACAAGGACCATCTAAGTGATCGAGGGATATCATAGTAAATGCTCGATAATAATAATACTTGAGAATACTTTTATAATGATATTTTTATTTCGAGAAGTGTCCTTCATAGATTTATATTTTTATGATCCCGATGATCTGATGAGCGTTTTGACCCTTGTAGAGAAAATGCTTCTACATTATCTATTTTCTTTGTGAGAATAGTAAACAACAAACAACTCATATAGTGTAGTTGGAGCTTTCTAAAAAAATTGGGGAATCTGATGGATGATCAGCTCTGTGATAGTATTCCATGTGTCTTGTCATCAATGTTGAGACTAACTAATCACAATTGTTTCTGGCAGGGTGACGGCCGGAATGTTTCCTCGCCTCCTCCCGCTCCCTTCGCTCATGGCCGGAAGATGCTACCCGCGAATGTTGCTGGACCGGGCCAATAGACCATGGTCATGCCTCGGTCACGCCACGGTCATGCTGCGGTCAAGCCGCAATCATGCCGTGGTCATGCCGTCATCACGCCGCGGTCACGCCGTGGTCACACCGCGACCACTCCGCTATCACGCCGTGGTAATGCCGTGATTTGGCCCTACTCTAGGATGCTACCCCGCGGCGGTTCGCAGTCTTTTCATATTTTGATGTATGATACCTAGATAGAGTTTTAGATACATTACCCACCCATATTTAATGGGGTGGGAGGCCCTTAGGTAGTGAATCTCTTGATTGAGTCTCTCATGAAAATATTTTGTCACCTATAGACAACAATGGAGATGAGGGTGAAGCTTGCTACTTCTATTATACAAGGACCATTTAAGTGCTCAAGGGACATCAAAGTAAATGTTGGACAATAATAAGACTTGAGAATACTTATATAAGGATATTTTTATTTAGAAAAGTGTCATTCGGAGTTTGATATATTTATGAACCTGATGTTTTGATTAGTGTTTTGACCCTTATAGATAAAATGCTTCTATATTATCTTTTTTTTTCTATGTGCTAATAGTAAACAATACACACTTCATATAGTGTAGTTAGAGATTTCTATAAAAATGGGGAATTTGATGGATGATCAGTTCTTTGATAGTATTCCATTAGTCTTGTAATTAATGTTGAGACTGGAAAATCACAATTTCTGTCGGCGGGGCGACAGCTAGAATGTTTCCACACCTCCTCCCACTTCTTTTACTCCTGGTAGAAAGATGCTACCCTGCGGATGTCATTGAACCGGGCGAATACGCCACAGTCACACTCCGGTTACGCCATGGTCATGCCACAGTCATGCCACGGTAATGTTGTGGGGACGACACCCCATGACGGTTCGAAATCCTCTCAGAATTCGATGTATGATACCTAGATAGAGTGTTAGATACATTACCCACCCATAGTTAATGGGGAGGGAGGCCCTCTGGTAGAAAATCTCTTGATTGAGTCTCTCAAGGAAATATTTAGTCACATATAAAAAACATTGTAGATGAGGGTGAAGGTTGCTACTTTTATTCTACAAGGACCATCTTTGTGCTTGATGTAACACCCCAAGCTTTCACGGTACGTTTCCCTTTGAATAATGCAATGGCGTGCATTATACGCAACTTTGAGATTCTAACACACCACAACTAATCAAACTAGCCGTTATGAATAGTAATACTAACTTTTTGAAATTTTATAAATTTTATCTTTCTAAATGGACTTCTTTTTTGGATTCGTAATATCGAAATTACCTTAGGGTTAAATTTTGGTACTTTTCGGATAACTTTCATATTTTGATGAATAGTGAAAATTACTAAAAACAACTTTTTTAATCGAAATAATTAATAGTGATAAATTTTTAATTTGAGTGGATTTAAAGTATATTTAGAATATATTTTTACCATTTAATACAATTTTTTTCTTTGGATATAATTTGACATTTAAACCCTACATAAACAAGTGTCAATCTTTTGATAGTTATTATCTCTTAAAAACACGCTATTTGTTTTGACGATGGGAATTAATTTTTAAATTAATTAATGAAAATGATATGTTTTGAATTTGGTAAAATAGACATCATTTTTGAATTAATAATATCAAATAGAGCTTAGGCCTATTTTTTGGTATTTTTATGGAAACTTTCATTTTTTGATGAATAGTGAAACCACTAAGCGGTAGTTAAAAAACTGAATTTTTCATAAAACATAATTTTACCGCTTCTGTGAGTGGAATTTTGAAAATCTGACAGACACGGTTAATATCATGAAGTAAAATGTTGTTCAATAAAATGAAAATAATATTTGGTGAATAGTAATGTTTTACTTTTATTTACCACGGTTAAAAGTAAATAGGGTAATTAAGGGTAAAAATGATATTAATATTACCCTAACACATGTCGTAATTCTATTGGACAAGTGTATCTCGACCAAAAAAACCTTAGGAGTAATATATTATCATTTAGGTCCACTTGTATTAGATTAGGACATTTATTATTATTTAATTCAAAGAAGAGTTAAAAGAGTTAAAATCAATGTTTATTTACTAAAACATAATTAATATAGTGTTATACATAAGATAAATTAGATTATAATTATTCATTAAAAAGCTAAAAATATTTCCTACATAATGGTATTTTATTTATAATTTTTAGACATTATATAATTTAATTTATTTATGACACAATGGTGATGCAGTAATTACCTAATTATTGAAATATTAAAATAATTGATATTTTAAATATCAAAATAAATGTAATTTGAGACTTTTTATGAATTCAACTAATTTTTTAGGTTAATATGAAATATTAGGATTGATTATATAAATTGTGTTCTATTTAATAATGCTGTTATGAATTTATCAAAAAAAAATACCCAATAGTGTCCAAATTGACATAAAAGAGTTTTTAAATCAAATATTATATTATTAATTTATATTCAATTCATAAAAATATAAGGTTCTCCAAGGGACTTATATCATGATAGGTGTATCATTAATGGACCACTTGTGGGTCTCTTGGATGTATATAGTACGTTTATTAACCATATAATATAAAAATTCAAATAGACATTGTAAAAGTAAAACTAATTAACTAGGAGTTAATACTTATAGATAAGGTTAATATAATAACCCAAACCTGTATAAATTCTATTCGTTGAGTGGTTTTAGACCCATCCCCACCTTAACCTTTAAATAATCCACTTTGGAGCCATTATACACCGAATATGAATTTATTATAAAATAATATTTTTAGCTTTTCCAAAGGTCCCCCTCACCCCTCTTATAAAAGGGAACACCCCTTCTCACTAATTCACACATTCAAAGCCTTTTGGATCGGCCAAACCCTGCCCAAATACTCTCTCGACTTCCCTCACTAAAACCTAGAGGCCTTAGTTTGATCATAAAGCCAACCTATGGAGCCCTTTTGATCAAATCAAAAGGAAGAACCCGAAGACGAGGTAATGTTTTCACAACCCTCTTTCAAGTTCCATTCTTCTTCAACTTCTTATTTCTTTGTTATTTCTATTCTAAAATAATAAATCTAGTATATTCTATATATTGTGATGTTATTATAAATATGGTACAACCGTATTCAATATTTTATCCATCTTTTGAATGGCGTGTCACCTTAAGTGTGTACGTATGGATTACCGTCTCCACGTCGTGGTGTAATTGTCATTCAATAAATTATTATTTGGATGGGTATAATAATGATGTGTAATTCATTTAAATAATAAATATAACATGATAATTATTCTATCTATATGATATACTATCCAATTATATAATATTTTAACATCAATGGAATGATATTGTCGCTCGTACGTACGTACGGACTACCGTCTCCACGAACGCGATGAGATTCATTCTCCATCGTATCCATTCAAGTATAATTCTCATTTTATTATTAAAAATAATGTTTAAGGACATGAAATAATTCTGGATATGAATAATATACAACCTATCCATGACAAACACAGCTTACGTAACAATGAATATAAATGAAAACGAGTAAGTTAACACCCGAAATGACGATAATACTAAGATATTATTAACAAATCAATGTTAAAAGATCATATATGATATCATATTAATGTAAATTATTCTTGTATAATTCAATAAAAATTATTACACCATTATAGAAGAGGTTAACCTATCGTCGACCAAGGAAAAAGTACAAAGTAAGGGGTTTCTTATCTCACTCTTAATTTAGTGAGAATTCCATTATTCACCACTTATTTATTGCATGTGGTGTATGCGTATTGCCCATGATTGTATTCATTGTGTAATATAATTTAATTTATGGGTATTTTCATCATCATTTTATGATCCTTCTTTCATGGTTGTATGTTTCTTAAGTTACCTAATCGATAAGGGAATTTGAAATTTCAATTTGCACTCATTCGGCTTTAGGCATACTTCATTGATTATTTTACTCCAAGATTATGTGTTGAATAACTATTAATTTGATTATGTCATAATTTCCACTCCACTTTATGTGTATATAATTGTTATAAACATAATCACTCCATTTATAAATTCTCAAGTCATTGGTATGAACTTGATACGAGTAATTTTAACTCAATCTCCATTTGTTGAGTTAAATATCAAATTCATTGGTGTTGTTTTTTCAAGAATATGTGTGAATGTCATCTGATTGATTTACATTAAATATCCAATCATATTGAGTGTATTTATATTTGTCACACATAATTATGTCGTCGATTTATCCTTAACCTAAGAATATGGTCATTATAAGAGAATTCATCTCAATTTACATTCTTTTGAGACTACTTTGTTGTTATACACCAAATCACTTTTATATGGTGTATATAATGTACTTTGATATAGTATATCATGAATCCCTTTATTCTAATTATATTAAAAAGTTTTTATTACCTTAATTATTTGTATTCAAGTGTCTCTCTTTTGGTTAGAAACTCTAACTAAAATACATTTTTATGTGTTTTAAAGATTTATTCTTATAAATATTTCTCATTAATGTCCTGGTTTTAAAAATGGTTTTAAGAATTTATTTATATGGACATTACAGTTTTAAAACCAAAATTAAATTTAAAAGTTTCAAAGTGGTATGGGACACTTTAATTCAAAAATCTATTTTTAAATGGCTTTTTGAAAAATAGCGTGACTTTTAAATGATTTCAAGAGAAGGGGGATATTTATCTCTAATAGTTTTGACGATTATTTTCATCTATGTCAATATCCTTCATTATTATTGATTGAGGTTAATCTGATACAATAAAATAATCCATATTGTATCGAATGAGTTATGTTTCACTATGGATGTGCTATTTATATACCATTCATGGTTTGTCGATTAAGTATTGACATTTCGTATGCTAGTTTAATATGAATGTTTATGTCATATTTCAAACATTTCATATGAGGAATGCATTGGACTTAGTATGTGACGGGTGGAGCCCGCTATAGCTCCTCTATGCATCGGTAGTTCTCATGAGACAAACTATTGTCTTGGCATGAGGCCTTGACAAAATCTTATTTGTAGTCTTGGCATGAGGCCTTGGCTACGTGGTTATGATAGTATGGAATTATGCATTCCGTTATTATGGAAGTGGTTATTAATATTTCCATGTGATTATTCGACTACAAAAATATCCATGTGAATAAGTAAATGGCATTATTTCATTTTATCCTTGCTATATTATGTTCAAGTTCAAGTTTAAAAGGATTTGGTTTTAGTTATAAATTTCCTTGAATTTTTATGTTTATTTATGAATGTTTCTGCTATATTGTTATCCTTACTGAGCATCTGATCTCACCCCATTAAATGTTTTATTTTTCCCATGATGTGAAGAAGTATTTTATGAATGAACTGAAGGGATAGTATTAGGGGATATGAAGACAATATGTTGTTGTAGTTTTTCACTTATTGATGTAATTTAAACTTTATGAATATATCTAGTGTTTCCAAGGCTACTAAACTAATCGGTCTTTCGAGACTTGATCTTTCTTGTGATCATGACAATGTTATGTAGTAATGCACCGACTCTGTGTATCTAGGGTCGGGGCGTTACAATTGGTATCAGAGGGAGGTTTAGTACAATCCTTGGAAGATAGATTTAGATAAACTCTGATTAGAGCACGTAGACCTAAGATGAACATTGAGGATTAGTATAGAAGAACATCCTAGAATTTTGGTATTGTAGAGATTTTTTGAGTTTTCCGAGCAATACATCCTTGTCTGGATATGAGCAGGTAGAGGCGGCTCTGGCACAGATGTACCTAGAGGTAAAACCCAAAAACACCGCTTTGAGATAGTCTCAAACGAGAACTGGTGCACGACAACGGGCCTTACTGCACTCTTGGTTACGACACTCCCAGGGGATATTTTTAGGATAATTTACATTTTCTTTACAAACTGATTTGAAGTATTATATATATAAGATGAGAGTAAATGAACATGGTTAATCCTAATGTGTTTCAAATTGAGAATATGGTGACATGTTAATATCTAAATGATTTTATGACTACTGTTACTAACACAATGCTTTCTGGTTTTAGACAATGGCTGGATTCCAAAGAAGTCATAGTGACTTTGAAAATGATGTACAAGGTGGGAATGGTGGTGCCAATGAGCAAAAAAATGGAATGTTGATAGGAGGAAAAGATATTGTATTTATGCCAAATCAATTTTCCAAAAATATGATCAAAAATATATATATTCACCAATTCTCGGACTCAACAAAGAAGAGAAAGGTGATGAATGATAAGAGCTCCAGCAGTGGAGACCATGGAGAAATGAATCCTCAATTTCCATCATGCAAGAAATGTGGAAGGAGACACCCAGGAAAGTGTCTCAATGGGACAAAGAAATTCTTTACGTGTGACAAGGAAGGACATAAAGTGAAGAATTGATGAATAAAAATGAAGAGTACTATGGAAGAGGATAAAAATGGTCCCAAGATTCCATTTATAGTCATTTTTCGTAAAGGTAGGGGACCCGTCCATTACCCGAGTGAATGCCCTATTCTATAGGATGTTTTCTTGGTCAAAGAAGAAGCTATGTGGGAATAAATGGTTGGAGAAATGTTTAAAAAGTATTAGTGATCCTTGTTGATGGGGTTACTTTGGAATAATTTTCTCTTGTATTTTTAACCCTGTAGTTTTCCATGTGATAATGATATTTGATGAAGAATTATCTTTTCTCTTGTGGATATAGTTATAAATAACCATTTGGTTTTATATGATCGTTGGGTTTGAGGCAATTATAAGTTATTATAATTTGGGATGAAAATGCAAGGTATGAGATAGGATTTGTGGTTAAATTATGTTATGGTTATTTTGATGAATTTATCTCATTTTGGTAATGTTATAAAATATAGTTTTTGAAAAAGGAAAACACACAGACTGTGTGACAACCCATCGCGTCGGTCAAAGCTGTGGGAATCGAACCCACAACCAAAGTGCAATTGAGATTTATCGCCTAACACTGGACTATGTGAAGTCCCTGGTTAGTGTTACTATTATTTTTAGTTAAATTATTTTATTTATCAATGAAAATTTGATTTGGGATCTTATGTCTTATCAAATGAATACCCTTAGTATAGGAAAATTATTTGGTGATTAAGTGATAAATGTTATTTTGGATTTTGTTCGCTTTTTTGTGAACACTATATTCCCAAGGAAAATAGAATAGTATGGGATTTCATATGAGGAGTTATGGTGGATTTTTATCTATGTTTTTATTGTGGATTCATAGTGATTTGGGTTATTTATGGAAATGATTAGGTTAATTACTTTTAAGTATGTGACCTTAAGAGTAATTAATTTCATTTGGAGATACAATTTAACGTAGAAGAATACATTCTTATAAGTTTGGGGTTTCAATATTAGGTTGGATTATATTGATGGATTTTATGGACAATTGATTATTGAATGGTATTTATTTACCTTTGGGGTATTGATGGTTTAATTTTAGAAATTAAGATTAGTGTTTTTTCCCCTAATGGAATATCAATTTGGGGGATCATCAGATATTATAATAACCATTTTGGTTTTGATTAATCTCTAAAGACAAGGTAAATATATAGTTTATCTTACGTGGATCATGTATTTCTATATAAGTTTATTCTAGCTCTTCCATTGTGACCAAGTCTTCTTGAATACTCATTGTTCAAAAAAATGAGTTAGTGGTAAAAATTTATTAAAGAATGAAACTCTACTTAAAAAGTAATTATATCTCTTTATGTTCTTATTCAATATCATAAATGAATTCCTCATCCTTATGTAATGTAACTGAAAACAAAAAATGTTGTCTGTTTACTTTTCCTACTAGGAGACTAATGGCCATTTGTCCCAACACAAGTTTGTGATTTTCTTATTGTTAACTTTCTCCTGATCATGTTTTCTATCCCTCTCCATCAGAACTTAACACTTAGTTTATCGTCCATATCCATGTTTTTATATATGGAATCCTAGTATGGGTTATCTTGGGTGACCTTTATACCTCTCTTCCTTTCTTTTAAAGTGATAGTTTTTTTGACTCTTTTTCCGATGTGGGACTTTCCATTATACTCTCAAGACCAATTTTAAACAAAATTGCGAGGACGCAATTTATTGAAGGACGGGAGAATGTAACACCCCCAGCTTCCACGGTATGTTTCCCTTTGAATAATGAAATGGCGTGCATTGTACACAACTTCAAGATTCTAACACACCACAACCAATAAAACTGGTCGTTATGAATAGTAATACCAACTTTTTGAAATTTTATAAATTTTATCTTTCGAAAAGGACTTAATTTTTAGATTCGTAATATCGAAATTATCATAGGGTGAAATTTTGGTACTTTTCAGATAACTTTCATATTTTGATGAATAGTGAAAATTACTAAAAACTACTTTTTAATCGAAATAATTAATAGTGATAAATTATTAATTTGACTTGTTTTAAAGTATATTTAGAATATTTTTTTAGCATTTAATGCAATGTTGGTCATTGGATGTAATTTCACATTTAAACCAGACATAAACAAGTGTCAATCTTTTGATAGTTATTATCTCTTAAAAACACGCTATTTGTTTTGACGACGGGAATTAATTTTTAAATTATTTAATGCAACTGATATGTTTTGAATTTGGTAAAATAGACATCATTTTTGAATTAATAATATCAAATATAGCTTAGGCCTAAGTTTTGGTATTTTTTTGGAAACTTTCATTTTTTGATGAATAGTTAAACCACTAAGTGGTAGTTAAAAAACTGAATTTTTCATAAAACTTAATTTTACCACTTCTATGAGTGGAATTTTGAAAATATGAGAAACACGGTTAATATCAAGGAGTAAAATTTGGTTCAATTAGATGAAAATAATTTTTGGTGAATAGTAACTTTTTACTTTTATTTACCATAGTTAAAAGTAAATAGGGTAATTAAGGGTAAAAATGATATTAATATTACACGAAAACATGCCCTAATTCTATTGGACAAGTGTATATCGACCAAAAACAACCTTAGGAGTAAAATATTATCATTTAGGTCCATTTTTATTAGATTAGGACATTTATTATTATTTAATTCAAAGAAGAGTTAAAAGAGTTAAAATAAATGTTTATTTACTAAAACATTTTAAATATAAGGTTATACAAAAGATAAATTCAATTGTATATATTAATTATAAAGATAAAGTTATTTCATACATAATGGTATTTTATTTATAATTTTTATACATTAAATAATTTAATTTATTTATGACACAATGTTGATGCAGTAATTACCTAATTAATGAAATATATAAATAATTGATATTATAAATATCAAAATAAATGTAATTTGAGACTTTTTATGAATTAAACTAATT
Source organism: Viscum album (assembly GCA_963277665.1). Lineage (NCBI taxonomy): Eukaryota > Viridiplantae > Streptophyta > Magnoliopsida > Santalales > Viscaceae > Viscum > Viscum album. The sequence goes on from OY728131.1 coordinate 921,159,008, forward strand.
TTATAGGTTAATATGACATATTAGGGTTGATTACATAAATTGTTTTCGAATTAATAATGCTTTTATGAATTTATCAACAACAAAATACCCAATAGTGTCAAAATTGACATAAAAGAGTTTTAAAAACAAATATTATATTATTAATTTATATTCAATTCTTAAATATCTAAGGTTCGGCCAAGAGACTTATATCATGATAGGTGTATCATTACTGGACCACTTGGGGATCTCTTGTATGTATATAGTAAGTTTATTAACCATATAATATAAAAATACAAAGAGACATTGTAAAAGTGAAACTAATTAACTAAGAGTTAATACTTAAATATATGGTTAATATAATGACCCAAACCTGTCTAAATTCTATTTGTTGAGTTGTTTTCAACCCATCCCCACCTTAAAATTTAAATAATCCACTTTGTAGCCATTAGAAACCAAATAGGAATTTATTATAAAATAATATTTTTAGGTTTTCCAAAGGTGCCCCTCACCCCTCTTATAAAAGGGAACTCACCCTTATCACTAATTCACACATTCAAAGAATTTTTGATCGGCCAAAACCTGGAAAAATACTCTCTAAACTTCCCTCACTACAACCTAGAGGCCTTATTTTGATCATAAATCCAACCTATGGAGCCCTTTTGATCAAATCAAAAGGAAGAACCCGAAGACAAGGTAATGTTTTCACCACCCTCTTTCAAGTTCATTTCTTCTTCAACATCTTCATTCTTGGTTATTTCTATTCTAAAATAATAACTCCAGTATCTTCTATATAGTATTATGTTATTATAAATATGGTACATCCATATTCAGTATTCTATCCATCCTTTGATTGGCATGTCACCATACGCGTGTACGCATGGCTTACCATCTCCACGTCGTGGTGTAATTGTCATTCAATAAATTATTATTTGGATGGGTATAATAATGATTTGTAATTAATATAAATAATAAATATAACAAGATAATTATTCTTTATATATGATATAATATCCAATTATATATTATTTTAACATCAAAAGAATGATATTTTCACTCGTGCGTATGTACGGACTACCGTCTCCACGAAAGCGATGAGATTCATTCTCCATCGTATCCATTCAAGTATAATTATCATTTTATGATTAAAAATAATGTTTTAGGACTTGATATAATTCAGGATATGAATAAGATACAACCTATCCATAACAAACACAGCTTACGTAACAAAGAATATAAAGGAAAACGAGTAAGTTAACAACCGAAATGACGATAATACTAAGATATTATTAACTAATCAATGTTAAAAGATCATATATGATATCATATTAAAGTAAATGATTCATGTATAATTCAATAAAAAATATTCCACCATTATACAGGAGGTTAACCTACCTTCGACCAAGGAAAATGTACAAAGTAAGGGGTTTCTTATCTCACTCTTAATTTCGTGAGAATTCCATTGTTCACCACTTATTTATTGCCTGTGGTGTATGTGTATTTCCCATGATTGTATTCATTGTGTAATATAATTTAATTTATTGGTATTTTAATCATCATTGTATGATTCTTCTTTCTTGGTTGTATGTTTCTTAAGTTACCTGATCAATAAGGGAATTTGAAATTTCAATTTGCACTCATTCGGATTTAGGCATACTTCATTGATTATTTTACTCCAAGATTATGTATGGAATAACTATTCATTTGATTATGTCATAATTTCCACTCCCCTTTCAGTGGATATAATTTTTATACACATAATCACTCCATTGATAAATTCTCATGTCATCGGTATGAACTTGATAAGAGTAATTTTAACTCAATCTCCATTTGTTGAGTTAAATATCCAATTCATTGGTGTTGTTTTTACAAGAAAATGTGTGATTTTTATCTGATTGATTTACACTAAATATCCAATAATATTTAGTGTATTTATATTTTTCACACATAATTATTTCGTTGATTTATCCTTAACCTAAGGATGTGGTCTTTATAAGATAATTCATCTCAATTTACATTCCATTGAGACTTCTTTGTTATTATACACCAAATCACCTTTATATGGTGTATATAATGTACTTTGACATAGTATATCATGAATTCCATTATTCTCATGATATTATAAAGTTTTTATTACCTTAATTATTTGTATTCAAGTGTCTCTCTTTTGGTTATAAACTCTGACTAAAATAAATTTTTAAGTGTTTTAAAGATTTATTCTTCTAAATATTTCTCATTAATGTCCATGTTTTAAAAATGGATTTAACAATTTATTTATATGTACATTACAGTTTTAAAACTAAAATTACTTTTAAAAGTTTCAAAGTGGTATGGTACACTTTGATTCAGAAATCTATTTTTAATGGATTCTTGACAAATAGTGTGACTTTTAAATGATTTCAAGAAAAGGGAGATATTTCTCTCTAATAGTTTTGACGATTATTTTCATCTATGTCAATATCCTTCATTATTCTTGATTGAGATTAATCTGATACAATAAAAACTTCCATATTGTATCGAATGAGTTATGTTTGACTGTGGATGTTCTATTTTTATACCATTCATGATTTGTCGATTAAGTATTGACATTTAGTATGCTAGTTTAATACGAATGTTTATGTCATATTTCAAAATTTTCATATGAGGAATGCATTGGACTTAGTAAGTGACGGTTGGAGTCCGCTATAGCTCCTCGATGCATCGGTAGGTCTCATGAGACAAACTAGTGTCTTGGAATGAGGCCTTGACAAAATCTTATTTTTAGTATTGGCACGAGGCCTTGGATACGTGGTTATGATGGTCTGGCATTATGCGTTATGTTATTATGAAAGTGATTATTAATATTTTCATGTGATTATTCGACTAGTAGAATATCAATGTGAATAAGTAAATGGAATTATTTCATTTTATCCTTTCCATATTATGCTGAAGATCATGTTTAAAAGGATTTTGTTTTAGTTATACACTGACTTAAATTTTTATGTTTATTTATGAAAGTTTCCACTATATTTTTATCTTTACTGAGCATCTAAGCTCACCCCTTTCAATGTTTTATTTTTCTCAGGATGTGAAGAAGCATTTTATGAATGAACTGCAGGGATAGTATGAGGGGATATGAAGACAATATGTTGTTGTAGTTTTTCACTTATTGATGTAATGTAAACTTTATGAATATATCTAGTATTTCCAAGGCTACTATACTAATCGGTCTTTTGAGACTTGATCTTTCTTGTGATCATGCCAATGATATGTAATAATGCACCGACTCTGGGTCTCTAGGGTTGGGGCGTTACACTTGAGGGACATCATTGTAAATGTTGGACAATAAGAAGACTTGAGAATAATTTTATAATGATATTTCTATTTGGAAAAGTGTCCTTTAGTGTTTGATATTTTTATGATCCCGATGATCAGATGAGTGTTTTGACCCTTGTATAGAAAATTCTTCTAAATTATCTTTTTTTTATATGTGAGAATAGTAAAACACACACACCACATATAGTGTAGTTGGAGATTTCTACAACAATGGGGAATCTGATGGATGATCATCTCTGTGACGGAATTAAATGAGTCTTGTGAGAAATGTTGAGACTGACTAATCAAAACTTATGTCGATGGGGGGACATCAAAAATGTTACCTTGCCTCCTCCCACTCATTTTTCTCCTAGTCAAAAGATGTTGCCCCGTGGAAGTTGATGGACCGGTCCAACACGCAGCAGTCACACCGCATTCACGTCGTGGTCACGCTGTCGTCACGTCGTTGTCACATTGCGACGACCTGCAATCCCACCCACACCAGGCACCACACCAGACCCCACCCCCAGCCTCCTACAAAACACTAATGCTAGCCCTCTACCACCTGAAAAATAACCCCAACAAAAAGTTCCATCCCGCACCATCCCCCAGCCATCCCCCTGCCGCCTGCCTTTTCGCTCGCACCAACTACTCAATCCTGCACTAGCCACCGCACTAGCCTCCAGCCTCTTGCATTTTAGCCCGCACCAACCCCTTTCCACCTACAAAAGAACCCCATACCACTTATTAAAACCTCCACCAGCCCCCTGTCAGCTCTCTTCCACCTACATTCCAACCTGCACCAACCCCTCCAGCCCAAACCAGCCACATACACTAACCACAATTTCCAAAATCCCAACCCCTGCACATCACCAGCCCACACCCAGCTCCAAAACAAACCAATACCCCATCCACCAGAAAACCTCTACCACTACATATATCCTAAATAACCAGCCTACCAAACCAGTACTCCAGCCCCATCCAAACCACACCTTCAGTACAGAAAAAATAGAAGGCCACCCCTAGAGGAAGCCAACAAATGATCTTTCCAAAGAAAATTCCTAAGGGAGGATTCAATGGATTTGAACACTCTCTTGGGAAAAAATAAGTGATAAATCCAATAATATTGCATATTAAATAGAACCGATTGAACAAGTTGTAACTTCCCAGCATAGGAGAGAGAGGTATTAGTCCAAAATTTAACTCTTCGAACAATTTTCTCTTCCAAAACCACACAATAAAAAGTTCTAAGCGTGGAAGTGATGAGAGGAACTCTGAAATAACAAAAAGTAAGAGACCCCTTCCTAACCCCCATAACAGCCTCAATAGAATCACAAACATCAGGAGAGATACCAGCCGTAAACATTATAGACATCAAAATATTAACATTCAATCCAGACATGGAAGAAAAAATATCCAAAGCATGAGGATGAAGGTATTTATCGCTGGAGTACCATGGTTATCCTTTTTCCCCATGGATATTACGTATCAGTCATTGTGAGGGGGTTTATAATAAAATAAAAAGTTGTATTACTAACTGCTAGAACCACTTTTTATCCTTCGGTGGAACAATTAAGCTGGTGAATTTCATCCTTAACTCCATTATGATTCATGTGTTATCGGTCCTAATGGATTCGTAAGTGGTGTTGGGGAATATTGAAAATACAACGACTTCTTTCATATTGTATTCTCATGGTGAGCTAAGATCTTATTAGGTACATGTGGATGAGGATAGCCAGATTAGTGGTAGATGGTGGTATCAACTTATACAGTGTCAAGGGATCAATTCATGTTCTGCAAGCTATGTTTTTTTGGAGGTTCATGAAGGTCGTTCTCTATGGGGAAATTTCATATCTGTCAAAGTATTGATCTGACATTGAGGATCTTGGCGGGAAAGTCTCATAGATGTGGAAGGAGTTGCATGGGAACATTCTGGTTCTCATGAAGCATCCTCGGTGGATTGTGGAATGAGGAAACATAAACATCTGATTCGACAACTAAGTAGGTTCCCCTCTTGGCTTTCTAGGCTATCTGACTCCAAACATTTTGTTTTCCAAGGCATGTTGTTACCCCTATTTTACACAGGTTTTTCTTAACCACCATCAAAGTGAATTTTTTGATAACATTATTATATCTTCTTAAATAGAATGTTTAGTCTTCACGAAGACTCCAGTGGGGGTTTTCCTGGCCAAGATTTATAGGTCTATACATCATATTCTAAATGGGATCACTAGTGGTGAAAATATATACTGGTGTAAATAAATCCCGATTAAAAGTAACTTGTTGGTTTGGTGGATAAATAACCATTGTATTTCTATGAATGAAACTATCAGAAGCCGGGGGAAGGGAGTATGTGGGGTGTCTAGAAGAGGCTGTCTAGGGGGGTGTCCAAGGGATATCCGAGGGAGGGGGTTTCAGGGGGTATGTAGGGCAGGGGGCAAGGTGCAGGTGGGGTGTCTAGGGGGGTATTTATAGGGGGTGTCAAAGGGATATCTGGCGGGGTCTGTAGGGCAGGGGGAGGGTCCAGGTGGGGTTTCTAGGAGGGGGTGACCAGGGTCTGTCAAGGGGAGGGGGTGTACAAGGGGGCTGTCTAGGAGGTGTGTCCAGGGGGATGTTTAGGGGGGAGGGGGTGTCCAGTGGGGGTGCAAGGGTCCTATCAAGGGGGGTGCAAGGGGGCTATCTAGGGGGACATGGGGGTGTTCAAGCGGGTTGTCCAGGGGGGTATGGGGGTGCAGGGGAGTGTCCATACCTTTTGAGTATTTCAACAAGAAAAATCCACTTTACTGTATCAAAATCCTCTAAGATATCAATATTTAAAGTAATGTTCTCATGTTTAACCTTTCGTTTCATGATGTTAACGCATTCAGAAGTAGTTCTGAATATTCCTACTACAGATAATGCCAAACTGATTTGAATAGATAAACCCATGAACAATGGGACCTAACCTCATAGTAATAATTTTTCTAATTATTTTTGGAAAGGTATTCCCAGTAGTAATAGGTCTGAAATATTTTACATCCACAACATTTTCCTTCTTTTGTATGAGGGAAATAAAATTGGAGTTGATTCAATAGGGAATTGAGGAATGGTTAAAGAAATCCCTCATAGTGTTAAGGAGATCATCATAAACTATATACCAGTAGAACATAAAGAATTTATTTGTGAACCCATGAGGACCAGCCACACTCTTAAGATTTAGAGAACAAAGGGAATTCTTAACCACCATCTCATCAAGGGATGCAACAACTGAGATTGTTGGATTGGTGTAGCCAGATCCGGTTGAACACACTCCAGTGCAAGAAGGCTATATTTTTCGAATCCTCTATTAGACAATTTTTGGATTCAATAAGAGATAAAATATTGTGATGTTTCGTCACTAAAAATTTATTTAGGTATTTTCTAAGAAGAACTTTTTTCTTCTTTGAACACTTTGGCCAGCTCTGCTTATGTTTTAACTGCTGAAAAAATGCATTGTCGTTCCATTGGTGTTTCATTCTAGTTTGCGTTTTTTCACGGTGGTTTCACAGGGGGGGCTTGGTGTAGGGAGGGGGGATGGATGCAGGTGGGATGGGGGGGCTAGGTGTAGGTGGTACTCGGGGTGTACGGGGCTGTCCATGAGGGGGGTGGGGTAGTGGGGGTATAGGTTGGGCGGGTGGGTGGGTAGTGGTGGTACAGGTACATGGGTCAGTGGGGGTGAATATGGGGGTGAAGATGGGGGGTGGACAGTGGGGTTGAAGTGGTGGGGAGAGGGGTACCTGGGTGTATGGGGTAGTGAAGGGGTTTTGGGGCTCGGTTTAGGGGGGATGGGGGGGGGGCTGGGTGTCGGGCTGCGTGCAAGTGGTACTGTAGGATCAGGGGTGTCTCCAGGAGGGGGGTAGTGGGGGTGGAGGTGGGGGTGGAATGTTGGGGTGCAGGTGGGGGGGGGGGGGGGCGTGCAACGGGTAGTGGGGGCTGGGGGGATGGGTGCAGGGCTAGGTGCAGGTGGTACTGGGGGTGCAGGGGGTGTCTAGAAGGGGGGGGGTGTTGTGGGGGTGTAGGTGGGGGAGGGTGGGGGTGGGGGTTGAAAATGGGGGTAAAGGTGGGGGAGGGGGACCTGGGTGCATGGGGGTAGTGGGGGGGGGGGGGCTGGGGGCTGGGTGTAGGGCTGGGTGCATGTGGTACTGTGGGAGTATGGGGGTGTCTAGATGTGGGGTAGTGGGGGTGCAGGTTGGGGGGGGGACCTAGGTGTAGGGGGTAGTGGGGGCTGGGGGTGGGTGTAGGGGTGTGGATAGTGGGGGTGTAGTGGGGGAGGGGGACATGGGTGTAGGGGGTAGTGAGGGGGTTGGGGGGTTGGGTGCCGGGGGTATGGGGGATGGGTTCAAGACTGGGTGCAGGTGGTACTAGTGGTGCAGAGGGGGTTCTAGAAGGGGGGGAGTGGGGGTGCAGGAGGGAGGAGGGGTGGACAGTGGGGGTGCGGGTGGGGTGGGGGTGGACAGTGGGTGTGCCGGGGGGGGGGGGGGCTAGATACAGGGGTAGTGGGGGGGGGGGGATGGGTGCATGGGGGGATGGGGGGGATTGGTGCAGGTGGTACTGGGGGTGCAGGGGGGTGTCAAGGGGGGAGGGGGTTCTGGGTACAGGTGGTACGCTGGGTGCAGGGGGCATTGGGGGTGCAGGATGGGGGGTCCAGGGGGGTGTCCTGGGGTGTCAAGGGGGAGTGTTCAAGGGGGATCTTTCCAGAGGGGAGAGTGGCCGTGTGGAAAAGGGTATGGGATGTGATAGGGGGTTTATGCAAGGGGGAAGGGATGGGATGTAGGGGGTCTGTCTAGTGGGGAAGCTGTAATTTCTTGGAAAAGAATATATAGCCATGGTTTGAGAACCGTTGGTAAATATGCTGCTGCAGAACCCTCTATACCCATAGTTTTTAAACTGTGGGTAAATATTTTGTTGTATAACTCTCTATTCCTAATGTTTAATTAATTTTGGGTATCTAATTTCTATTGTAAAAATATATTCCCATGGTTCTGTAATCCGTGGTCATAGATCTATACCCACAGTTCTGGTGAACCGTGGGTAAGTTGAAATTTCCGTGGGATATACCCACGGTTTCTTTGAAACCTTGGCTATATAGAAATCTTGAAGCCTTTAGGAAATGGTGTAGTTGGGGTGTCTAGGGGAATGTCCAAGGGGTGTCGAAGGGTTGTTCGGGGGGTCTGCAGGGCAAGGGAGAGGGTCCAGGTGGGGTGTCTATGAGGGGGTGTCTAGGGTCTGTCGGGGGGGGGGGGGTCTAGGAGGGGTGTATAGGGGGTGTCTAGGTGGGAGGGGGTGTCTAGTGAGTGTTCAAGGGGGTTGTCCAGGGGGTGCAAGGGGGATGTCTAAGGGCATGGGGTGTTCAAGTGGGATGTCCAGGGGGGCATGGGGGTGCAGGTGGGATGGGGGGTCCATACCTTCTATGAATTAAAAAAATAAAACTCCACTTTATTGGGGGGCTGGGTGTAGGGGGGAAGTGGGGGTGTCGGTGGGGGTGGGGGTGGGGTGGACAGTGGGGGTGCAGTGGGGGGGAGGGGGACCTAGGTACAAGGGGTAGTGAGGGGGCTGGGGGCTGGGTGCAGGGGGGGATGGGGGGCTGGGTGCATGGCTGGGTGCAGGTGGTACTGGGGGTGCAGGGGGGATGTCCAGGAGGGGGGGAAGTGGGGGTGCAGGTGGAGGGGAGGGGGTGGATAGTGGGGGTGAAGGTGGGGGGGGGGGGGTAGATAGTGGGGGTTATAGTGGGGGGGGGGGGTGGACAGTGTGGGTGCAAGTGTGGGGGGAGATGACATGGGTGTAGGGGGTAGTGGGGGGGTACAGGTGGTTCTTGGGGGGGGGGGGCTGGGTTCAGATGGTACTTGGGGTGCAGGGGGGTTTCAAGGGGTGGGTGGGGGGGTTCTGGGTGCATGTGTTACTGGGGGTGATGGGGGTAGTGGGGGTGCAGGCTGGGGGGTCCAGGGGGCATCCAGGGGTGTCAAGGGGTTGGGGGGGGGGGGGGGGGGGTTCAAGGGGGTTTTGTCCAGAGGGGAGACTGTGGGTTTGAAAAGGGGGAGGGGATTTACTGGGGGGCTATCCAACGGGGAAGGGGAGTCTATAGGGGGTTCTATACAATGGGGAAACTGCTATATATGGGAAAAGAATATATACCCATGAATTGATAACTGTGGGTAAATATGCACCTACAGAACCCTCTATAACAATTGTTTTTAAATTGTGGGTAAATATGCTGTTATAGAACACTCTATACCTACAATTTACTTAATCGTGGGTATCTAATTTATACTATAAAAATGTATACCTGCAGTTCTGGAAACCATGGTCATAGATCTATACCCACGGTTCTGCTGAACCATGGGTATGTTGAAATTTCAGTGGGATATACCCACGGTTTCTGTAAAACCATGTGTATAGAGAAATCCCAACGCCTCAGGAGCCCAGGGTTCATCAAACCGTGGGTATAGCCTATACCCATGGTTTAATGGGCTATACCTACGGTTTGAAACCATTGGTATAGGGAACTTTTCCAGAAGTGACATCTATAATTCTCTTTTGAACCTACGCATCATCAGGCTAGGAACATTTTTATCCATTCCAGTAAAGATGGTTTGGAAACCATTTGAACAAGTAGTGATGGTTCACCTTCCATGTTAATTCCCATATCTATCATAACTATATCTATGACCATAGGATCCTTTTCAACTCCCATTTTCTTCAGAACTCCATGGTCTATTCTGGTGAAAGCATCAACCACCTTATTTTCCTTCCCTTGGTGGTAGTGTATTTCGCAATCATAATCCTTGAGTAGCTCAACCCATCAACATTGTCTCATGTTGAGTTCATTCTATGAGAAAATATATTTCAAACTCTTGTGATCAATATATATCTCACATATTTCATAGTAGAGATAGTGTCTCCTTATCTTCAGAGTAATGATTTCTACTACTAACTCAAGATCATGAGTTAGGTAGTTATGTTCATGAATTTCTAACTATGTTGATGCATATGCAATAACCCTATCATTTTACATAAGAACACCACCATGTACTTTCCTTGATACATCACTATAAATCACAAACCCATCATTCCCAGATGGTAATTTAAAGATAAGATAATTGACTAATATTATCTTCAATTCTTTAAAACATTCTTCACATTCTTTTTTCCAAACAAATTTAACCCCATTACGTGTGAGCTTGGTTAATGGGTTTTCCAATTGGGAAAAAATTTGGACGAAACACTGATAGTAACATGCTAGACCAATAAACGTGTATATATTAGTTGTACTCATCGGTGTAGGCCATTCTTGGATTTCTTTTTTTAGGATAAATAGAGATTCCATATTTGGAGACAATATGGTCAACAAAAGAAATTTCTTGAATCCATAATTCACACTTACTAAACATCCCATATAGTTCATTTCATATAAGTCATTAGAACAATATGTTATTGGTTCTAATGGTATTAATATATTTTTGAGGGTACGAAGATATCATTAATAAATACTATAAAAAATCGTAAAGATATTCCTTAAACACTATATTCATTAGATCCTTTAAAATAGAGGGTGCATTAGTCAATCGAAATGGAATTACCCTAAATTTGTACTAATTGTACCTAGTTCGGAATGTTGCCTTTAGAATATCTTCCTTCTTTACACACAATTGATGATATATAGAATGAATTTCAATCATTGAAAAATATTGAGCTCTATGAAGTTGGACGAACAAATCATCAATGCGATGTAGATGATGATTTTTATTTATTGTAATAGCCTTGATTTGTTTATAGTCAATGAACAGCCTCATTGATCCGTCTTTCTTCATAACAAAATGAACTTAGGCTCCACATAGATAAACACTAGGGTGAATACATCTCTAATTAATCAACTCCTCTTGTTGTTTCTTCATCTCTACAAATTCCCAAGAGTCCATTCTATATGGTGTCTTTGATATTGGCATTACATTAGGGATTAAATCAATAAAAAACTCAACCTCACACTCTAAGGGTTGTCTGGGTAGATCTTCATGAAAAAAAATCAATGAATTAATTTACAATTGGTATATCCTTAATTTGATTTTTGATTTCTTCATCCCTATATGTTATTTATTATTCCACCCCAAGAATCAAATTCTGTAAAGCTAGTGTATTTTGATAAGAATTAGGTAATGATGTTTTTTCTCAAAAGATAATGGATTCTACAAATTCCTCACAAATCAAAACTTCATTGCAATATTTGTTTTCATCATATTTTGATAGTCAATCCATATCAGAGATTATATCAAAGTCGACCATAAGTATGATGACAACGTTAGCAGATAAAGCACGTTTCTATGCCATAATGGGAATTTTCTGACATATATTTGTTAAAAAGAGACATACGTTATGGGTTTTAACTAACAATTACCTTGTTAATGTGAATTGGAAATGTCTAATTTTTAAATAAAATTGGGAAGATATAAAAGAATGTGAGGATCCAGAGTCAAAAACAACTATTTCTAAATTTGAGGAAATGACTAATGTACATACCACCACGTCATTAAGAACTTCAACCTTAGATTTTTTGATTTTAAAAGCTTTGCCTTGCCCCATTAGAATTTTCTAGGGTATGTTTCCTTAATTATTCGTACAATCATTTTCATAATGTACCATCTGTTTACAATTGTAGCACTGAACATTGATATCCTCTTTCTTTACCTTAAAATCAAAATTTTGGTGCCCTTTTTCTCCACACTTGTAACAAAATATCATTCCCTTTAAGCAAGTACTGGGGTGTTTCTTCCCACAATTACTACTGGTTGCAATGTCAGATTTTCCCTTATTCACTTTATTTTCTTTTTCTAGAGTATTCAGAAACTATCTTCTTCTCTTTATTTTCATTAAAGTCATAAGAATTAGAAAATTCATTTTCATTATTTATAGCACATGAGACTATATCTTTGTATGCTGAGAAAGACTATGATACCAATGCCCATCTGAGGAATGGTCTTAACCCATCAAATATTCGTTCAATCTTACCTCTTGGGGTATGTGTGTAGTCTACAGCATTCATTTCTAACCTTGTGGTGTTTTCTTAGTACTTTGCAACATTCTCATCCTCCTTCTACATCAGACTAAATAATTGTCTTTCCATATCTGCTCGTAGACCATGAGGAAAGTGTTTTTTGAGCAAGAGTTCTTTAAATTACCTTCATTCTATATTTTATACCTCTTCATCCTCCTTAATTTTTTTACTTAATTACACCATTGATCTGCATTTCTTAATAGATGATAGACTACCATAACAACTTTTTCCCTTTCGTTTCTCCCCAAAGAAAGAAATAGTTTATCTAAGGAACTTATCAATTTAGCAACTAGAAATGGATTTTTTGTCCCATTGAATGTTGGAGGATTTTGTCTCATGAATCATTCTTGAATTGATAATATGTATTGTATATCAGGATGATCCATATGAGTATGTTTATTATTCATAACCTGAGTAAGTTGTCCATGTTTAGTTACAAGTTGTTCAGTGCTAGTTGTATCACCAGCACCACTATCATTATCTTGCATAGGAGGGAAATTTCTATATGGATTACCTGCATTGTTACGGTTTCCATTACTTCCACTAGGTGCCATTTATAAACAATGGAATACACTAGATTAGACTATGAATTGTAATACATAATTACAAACTAGTAAAATACTTAACATAAATTGAAAATTGAATCTATATCCAATCCCTAATCATAAAAATGGTTTTTGGGGACATATTTACACTTAGATCCTTTATAATGATTTGTAAATAAAATGTGAATTATTCTTAGCATATCCCATAAGAGTGTCAAACTAGGTGTACATTAAGGCCTATTTACGTGTATCAGGCTACCCTAATTCAAGCTCAAGACACCTTGTCAGAGTTATTACTCCTAGGTACATCTATACAAGAACCGTGTCCACTTATAGTATCCAGAAAGTGATTTATTTTCTAGGAATATCCACACAGTCTCTATTTTACCAAAATTCATGGATGTTCTTCTATAAATATCTTCATATTATATCTTAGGGTAGTGTCTCTTAATTAATGTATGTTCTAAATATAGTTCCTATGGTATGTACTCAAATTCTTCTAATACCAACTATAACTCCCTAACCCAATATTCCTAGAGTAGGAGAATTATTTTAATATATTGGCATGATCACAAGAAATCAAATCCCGAACAATCGATCAGTTTAGTAGCCATGGAAATAATAGATACAAAAAAAGTTTTATATTACATTTTGAAATGAAAAACAACATATTATCCCATTTTAAAACTATTTTATACCTTAGAATATACCTATATGTAAATCATAATATAATTCTTCACATCCATGGGGAAATGAAACATAATGAAGGGGTAAGCTCATATGCTCAATAAGGATAAACAATATTGAGGAACCTATCATAAATAAGGATAGAATTTTTATGGAAATGTATAAAACTGAAACACAAGACTTTTAAAAACAATCTTCAGCATAATATAGAAATAAAAAATGAAATAATTCCCTTTGAACACTCACATGGATATTTTCCTTATTGAATAATAACATGTAATATCAATAACAAATCTCATAAAGAGGAAATGCATAATGATGAACATCATAACCATACTATCAAGGCCTCATGCCAAGACCACAAATAACCATATGGGTAAGGCCTCATTCTGATACACTAGTTTGTATCCTAAGAACTACCGATGCATTGAGGGGCTATAGTGGTCCCCACCCATAACATACTAAGTCCAATGCATTCCTTATATGAAAAGAGTATAGCATAACATAAACATTCATATTAAAATGGCATATGAAATGTTAATAATTTAACCATATACCAGGAATGGTATAAAAATAACACATCCATAGTCAATCATATCATAAGAACTACAGAAAAACATGGAATATTTTATCATAATAAATCAACCTCAATCAAGCAGAAAACCAATCAAAGGATGTTGACATAGATGAAAATAATCTAATGAATTCAATATAACTCTTTGATAGAAATATCCCTTTTTTTACTTTGAAATTAGTTTAAATCCAAAAAATTATAAAAGAAAAAATTTCTTATGAAAATAACCTTGTAATATTGTAGGAAGAGTTTCAAAATATTTAGGCGTCATAACAGTAGAAAATAGATGCTCGTACCGTATAAGATAAAAAACATTCTTTCCTTAATTTGTTGAAAAGGTCATAAAGTACTAGGTTTGGAAAACGACATAATGAATCCTTTCAGAACATTTAAAAAAACTAAAACATGGGTAAAAATGACTTTAAATTTTTTTAATAATATTTTGAAATACATTTTTACAAAACATGGACATGGATGATAAAGGGGTCCCAGAAGATACATACATATAAACAACCTCAGATATTAATGAGATTGTGAAATTAAACCTTACCTTGGTAATTACTTTAGTCGAGGGTTTTTTAACCTCCTATATGGTGGTTAAATTATGTGATTAAATTATTCTAGAACTATATCTATATTTATCATATCATATATAATCCTTTTATAATATTTTTCTAATAATATTTTAGTATTACCATTGTTATGAATTTAACTGCTTCGTTTTCCTATGCATGTTTTGTTATGTTAGTCATGTTTTTTATGTATAGGATGTATTTTATTCATATAATGAATGATATTAAGATTATAAATATTATATTTACTCATATTATAAATTTTATTGTAATTCTTGAATGGTTAATGTGGAGACTGAATCTCACCGCATCGTGGAGATGGTTGGTCGTACGTACGTATGTGCGATGATATCATTTCTTTAATGTTTAAATGGTATATAATTGGATGGTTTATTAATTATAAACAATTATTATCATGTTATATTCATTATTTAAATCCATTATACTCATCATTATATCCATCCAAATAATGTAGTGTTGAATAAAAAATTACACCACGACATGGAGATGGTAAGTCTTAAGTATGCACACATGGTGATATTGTTATTAGTACGATGGATAAATGGTTGAATATGGTTGTTCCAAAATTATAATAACATATAATCATGTAGATTATTCCGGATTTATTACTTTGGTATGGAAACAACATAAGAAGAGGAAGTAGAAGAAGAAAAGAAATTGAATAATATTTATTAAACAATTAAATCTTGCAAGATGAATTGAGGGAAGTTAGAAAGAAAAATTGACCTGGTTTTGTCCAAGACAAATGGATTTAGTGGTGTGAATAAAAGAGAATGATAGGTTCCCTTTTATAATAGAGGAGAGTGTCACTTTTGGAAACTCCAAAACTATTAATTTATTCTATATTGATTTTCAGTTTCAAATAGATCCAAAGTGAGTTATTTCAAGGATAACATGAGGATGGTTAGAAATAATCACAACCAATGATTTTTAGACATGTTTAGGTCACCAACGTATCCTTATCTTTTGGGATTAACCCCTATTTAAGAAGTTTAACTCTTACCGGGTCTACATTTCTTTTTATACTATTGGGTTGATACATTTACTATAAAATTCCAAACAATCCCCAATTGGATCATTATGACATGTTTAACATTATCCTAGTTATTTTAATGATCCTTATATTTTTATTAATTTTATAACATTTAATTAAATATTATTTATTTTAATTAATCTTTTATGTCAATTTCGATAAAATGCAATATTTTCATTTTTGAAAATATTAATCCAATATGATAACATCGAACCAATACTTCCAATATTTTACTAAAATGTCTATTTTCTCTATAAAATATTTTATTTCATTAATTAAGTGAAATTTTATTTATTTTAATATTTTTAATATCATTTAATTGATTCTACCTTTAATAATTAAATTACGACATCATTATTATGTCTCCATTTACTTTAATTGTTTATTTCCTAAAATTATAAATAAATTATAATTATGTAGATAATCATTTTAGATTTCTAAATACTATTAATAGTTGACCATATCACTTATATATCCTCATATTAAAAATGGTATATTTATTAAAATTTGAATATGAGATTTTTAACTCTTCTTTAAATAAAATATAACAAATGTACTAATATAACACAAGTGGCTTAAAATGGATCATAGTTTTTAACTAAGGTTGATTTTGGTCTAAAAAACTAATAAAATGAAATTAAGACAAGTGTTAGGGTAATATTATATTATTATAATATTATCTTAATATTTAATTACCCTATTTACCTTTAACCGTGGTAAATAGAAATCAAAAGTTTCTATTCAAAAAAAATATTTTGATCCTATTAGACCACATTTCTTATACTGATTAAAATGATTTACGTCTATTTTTTGAAATTCAATTCACAGTAGTGGTAAAATTACATTTAATGATAATCTGCAAATGTGGGTAAAAGATGGGTAAAAGAGACGTTCAAAAGTTTAATAAATTTTTTATATCTAATTCGACTATAAAAATGATTCATATGACCTACATTGGACTAATATATTTATTATGTATCTATTTTTAATTTAAAATAAATTTAAAGTGAACTACTTTTTTAAATGAAAAATTTCGTTTTTTAACAATAATACAATATTTTTTCAACATTCATCAGAAATTGAAACTTTTCAGAAAAATTCAAAAAATTCACCATATGCTAATTTTGATATTGGGAATTAAAATGTAAATTCTATTTTGAAATATAAATTTTATAAATTTCATAACTTGGTTAGCTCTATTCATAATTTCTTTTTAAATGGCTAGTTTGATAGGTCATGGTGCGTTCGAACTTGATGTTGCGTGCATCACAAGCTATTTAATTTTTTAAAATGAAGCAGACTGTAAAAGCATGGGGTGTTACATTCTCCCCTCTTTCAAATAATTTCATCCTCTGAATTTCTATAATAGCTCTTTATAAAATGATTCTGGTGGTTCGTCGCCATATGTTCCTCAGGTTCCCACGTCGCCTTTCCCATTTTATGATTTCTCTAATGAACTTTTACCAAATGTGTTGTCTGATTCCTCAACACTTGTTTTCTAGTGTCAAGAATCTTGATAGTAACTTTATTGTAATATAGATTGGTTTCTAGATCTATTTCTTTTCATGTGAGTAAATGCATTGTGTCTCGCATGTATTTCCTTAATAGTGATTAGTGGTGCACATCATTAACTTTGGAGAGAATTGGTGGTATTTCCAAATGGTAAGCTATAGATCCAATTCATTCCAGAATATTTAATAGTCTGATGTATCTAAGACTTAATTTACCCTTATTTTCGAATCATATAACACCATTCCATGGAGATACCTTCAATAAAACATGATCTCCCCCATGAAATTCAAAATCCTTTCTTCAATTATCGGCAAATAACTTTTACCTACTTTGAGATATTTTGATATGGGTCTGAATAGCCTTTACTTATTCCATATTTTCATTAATAATTTCTGGGCCTATGAATTTTCTTTCACCAATATCATCCCAATAAGCTGGTGTATGAAATCGGTTTCCATATAACACTTCTTATAGTGCTATCTGGATACTCGAATGGAAGATATTATTATAGTAAAATTATACTAGATGTAAATATGGATCCCACTTACATTTAAATTCAAGTGAGAAGGATATAAAATTTTCTTCCAAAGTATTAATTATCCATTCTGATTTTCCATCAGTTTGAAGGGGGTATAAATTGCTCAAGAAAAGCTTAATATCTATGGATTTCTGAATAATTTTCTAGAATTGTGATGTTAAATGTTGATGAAAATCATAAAAAATCAATAGGGATATACCTTGATGTAATACAAATTCATTAATATATAGTCTTTATAAACATTCAAATGGTAAACCTTCACTTATATCAATTAAATGATATGATTTGGTAAGATGATCGATAATAACCAATATCACATAATTTCTTCTTGGTGTTTCTGGTAGCCCCATAACAATGTCCATTGTAATATCATCCCATTTCCACAAAGGTATGGGAAGAGGTTTTATGAATCCTCTATGATGTTGTCTTCCAACCTTCACCTGTTCACAAACCAAATATCTTGATACATAATTAGTAATCCCCCCATCTATGTTTTCCCACAAAAAAATGTTCCTTCAAATCTCTAAACATATTAGTTCCACTATGGTGTATAGAGAAATTTGAGTTATGAGAATCGTCCAATAATTCAATTTTTAGCTTAGGTATTTCTAGAACACAAAGCCTCATACCAAATTTCAAAAAACCATAATCAAATAAGAGTTAAACCAGTCTTCCATCATTTAATGCATTAATTATTGTTTCAAACTGCTCCTCATGAGACTAAGAAATTTTTCCCTTTCTAGTAAAGTAGGATTGGAAACCATTCTAAAAAGTACTGATGTTTCACCTCCCATGATAATTCCCATATCCATATTTACTAAATCCCTGAACATAGGATCCCTTTAAACTGCTATTTTTTTTAGAAATCTATGGTCTTTTCTACCCAAGGAATAAACCACATTATTTTCCTTCCCTAGGTGGTAGTGTATTGTGTAATCAAAATCATTGAGTAACTCAAGCCATAACCTTTGTCTTATGTTCATTTCTTACTATGAGAAAATATATTTTAAACTCTTGTGATCAATATATATTTCACATCTTTCACCATATAGATATTGTCTCCATATCCTTAGAGAAAATATTATTGTTTCTAACTTAATATCTTGATTTGGGTAGTTTTGTTCAGGAATTTTTAACTACCTTACTGCATATGAAATATCCCTATCATTATTTATAAGAACACAACCACATCCTTTCCTTGATGCATCACTATAAATCACAATCCCATCATTACTAGATGGTAAATTCAATTAGAATCATTGAATAATCTTCTCTTAAATTATTTAAAACATTTTTCACACTATTTTTTCAATATTAATTTTACCCCTTTATGTGTGAGATTGGTTAATGGGTTTTCTAATCGAGAATTTTTTTGGATAAAATGTCAGTAGTAATCTACTAAACCAATAAAATTGTCTTCCTCAGTTATAATAATTGGATCTACCCATTCATGGATTAATTTTTTTATAGGATCAATAGAGTTTATATATTTGGATAAAATATGTCCAGAAAAAGAAATTTTCGGAATCTGGAATTCCCACTTTCTAAACATTCTATATTTTTCATTTCTTATAAGAGTATTCATGAAAATCCATAAGTGGTTCTCATGGTCTTCATAACCTTTTGTGTATAACAAGATATCAATAATAAATACTAAGAAAAAGTCATCAAGATATTCCATGAACACTCTATTGATTAGATCCATTAAAATAGAGGGTGCATTAGTCAATAAAAATCGAATTACCGTAAATTTGTAATGATCATACCTAGTTCGGAATGCTGTCTTTAGAATATCATCCTTTGTTGCACAAAATTTATGATATCCAGAACAAAGGTCAATATTCAAAAAATATTGAGCTTCATGAAGTTGATCAGACAAATCATCAATGTGAGGTAGAGGATACGTGTTCTTTATTGTAATAGTATTTATTTCTCTATAGTTAATACATAGACTCATTGATCCAACATTATTCTTAAAAAATGAACTGGGGATCCCCATGGAGAATCACTAGGGTGAAAAAATCCCTTATTACTCAAATATTCTCATTATTTCTTTGAATATACTAATTCGACAATGTCAATTCAATATGGAGTCTTTGATATTGGTCTTGTATCAGGGATTAAATCAATAGAAAAATCAAATTCATGCTCTGGGGATGTTTGGATAAATCTTTAAGAAAACCATTGATGAATTCCTTTATAATAGGCACATCCTCAATTTGAATATTTCTTTCTTCATCCCTGTATGTTATTTCTTATTCCTCCCCAATAATCTCATTTATTAAAGATACTAGGGGTGTATTTTTATAAGAATCAGGTGATGATGTTTCTACTCTAAAGACAATGGATTTTACATCTTCCTCACAAATTGAAACATCCTTCTTCTTGAAATAAAATTTCACATCATATTTGGATATCTAACCCATATCAAGGATTATATCAATGTAGAACATAGGTATGATGATAAATTCATCAGATAAAGATGTTTATATGCTATAATGGGAACTTCCTGACACATCTTTGTTGCAATGAGAAATCCCTTAAGGGTTTTGACTGATAACTCCCTTATTAATATGAATTAGAAAACTAGAATTTTTAAAGAAAAACAGGAAGATATAAAAGAATTTTATGATCCAAAATAAAATAAATATTTGACTAAATTTGAGGAAAATATTAAATTACATGCCACCACATCATTAGAAAACTTTATCCTCAGCGTTTTTTATCACAAAATCATGGCCTTTCTCCCTTTGGATTTTCTTGATAATGTTTCTTTGACACTTAGGATATTTATTTTCATACTGTCTCATCTCCTTAGAATTGTAGCATTGAGCATTGATAGATTCTTTCCCCCCCTTTCAATCACAATCTTGGTGGCCTTTTTCTCCAAACATGTAACAAACTACCAATCCCTTTAAGTATGTACATGGGGTGTTTCTTCCCACAATTATTGTAATGTGGAATGCCATCTTTTTTCTTCTTCCCCTTATTTCTTTTTCCAGAGTATTAAACATCTATCTTCTTCTCTTTCTTTACTTTAAATTCATATAACTCAGTGAATTACATTTTTGTCTTGATAGCTTATGAGAGTATATCTTTTTATGATGATTATGATTTTGAGACCAGTGCTCATCAGAGGAATGGTTTTAACCCATCAAAGAATCGATAAATCTTACTTCTTGGATTACTTATGTAGTCAGTAGCCTGTTTGTTATCCTTGTGAAGCTAGCTTCAAACTTTTAAACATTATCTTCCACATTCTTCCTCAGACTTATAAATTTACCCTCTATATCCTCTCATAGATCTTGAGGAAAGTATTTTTCTAGGAACTGTTCTTCAAATTCCTTTCATTAAACATTTTTTACCTCTTTATCTGAGTTTTTTTTTCAAATTAATGAGAACCATTGACTTGAATATCCTGATAGATGATAGACTTCTATAACAACTTTTTACCTTTAATTACTCCCCAATGTAAGAAATATTTTCCCTATGTAACATATCAATTGATCAGCTAAAAATGGATTTTTTGTCCCATGGAATGTTGGAGGATGTTGTCTCGTGGATTAGTCTATCATTGATCTTCTAGGTTGTGGATCAGGCTTCTTCATATGGGTAACGTTATTATTCATAACCTGAGTCATTTTCCCTAGTATGACTATAATTTTTTCACTTCCAGTTGTATCACCAACACCAATATCATTATCTTTCAAAGGGGGAAATCTCTACTTGGATTACATGAATTGATACGGGTTTTATTCCTTCTATTATGCACTATTTCTAAATAATTTCAAACACTACATTAGGTTATGAATCATAATTCATAATTCAAAAATAGTAAAATACTTAAACTAAATTGAAATACTTATTCATATATAATCTATAATCATAATAATAGTTTTTTGGTAACATATTTACTCATAAATCCTTCATAATGGTTTGTAAATAAAATGTAAATTATCCTAGACATATCTACAGGAAGTGTCAAAACTAGTGCGCAGTAAGTCCCATTGTTGTGTACCAGGTTATCCCGAGTCAATCCCAGAACACCTTGTTAGAGTTATTACTCCAAGAAACATAGGTTCTAGAACCACATCCACTTGTAGTATCCAGACATGGATTCATTTTATAGGAATACCCATATAATCTCTCTTTTACCATAATTCTAGAATGTCATTCTATACTTATCTTCAATGTCTATCTTAGGGTTGTGTCCCCAAATTAATGTTTGTTCTAAATATAGTTTTCATGTTTTGAACTATAATTCCTCTGATACTAATTATAATCCATTGTCCCAATTTTCCTAGAGCTATTTTATTATTTTATTACATTGGCATGATGACAAGAAATTAAATCCCGAAGGACTAATCGGTTTAGTAGACTTGGAAATACTAGATACAATCATATGTTTTACATTACATCTTGAAATTGAAAAAACATATTATCCCCTTTAAATTATCTCATATCCCTTAGAAGATATTTATAGGTCAATCATAATATACTTCTTTTCATCCAAGGGGAAAATGAAACAAATGAAAGGGGTGATCTCAAATGCTCAGTAAGGACAAATAATATATAAGAAGCTATCATAAATAAGGACAAATTTTTTGAGGCAAGGTATAAAACTAAAACACAGGACTTTTAAACATAGTATTCAGAATTATATGGAAATAATAATTCAAATAATTACATTTAAAAATTCACATGGATAACCTAATAGTAAAATAATCCCATAAAATATCAATAAATAATCTCATAAAGAGGAAATTCATAATGTCATACATCATAACCGTATTGTCAAGGCCTCATTCCAAGACCATAAATAACCATACCATTAAAACCTTATGCCAAGACACTAGTTTGTCTCATGAGACCTACTGATGAATCAGGGGGATATAGTGAGTAGCTCCTGCCACTTACTAATTCCAATTCATTCCTCATATAAAAAGGGTGAAACATAACAAAAACATTTGTTTTAAAACTGGGACACGAACTACAAATACTTTTACTATAAAACAAGAATGGTATAAAAATAGAAAATCCACAATCAAACATATCATAAAACATTAAATACAATATAAAAGATTTTATCGTAATAAATCAAAATCAATCTAGCATAAAATCCAAAAAATTATGTTGACACGGATGAAAATAATCTAATAAATTATTTTAAACTATTTGAGAGAAATATCCCTTTTTTACAATGAAATTATTTAAAAGCCACAAAATTATAAAAGAATTTTTTTTATGGAAATAAACTTTTAATCTTGTAAGGAATTATTTAAAATGTTAAGGTATCATAACAGTGAAAAATAGTCTCTCTCACCATATAGGTTAAAAACATTCTTTCCTTAATTTGTCGAAAAGGTCATAAAGTACCTCGTTTGGAAAACGACGAAAATATTCCTTTCAAAACATTTTATAAAAATTCAAAAATGGGTAAAAATTTCTTTAAACCATTTACAATAATATTTTGAAATACATTTTTACAAAATATAGACATGGATTATAAATTGGTCCTAGTTGATACTTATGTATAAACAACCTCAGATATTAATGAGATTGCGAAATAAACCCTTACCTAGTACTTTCCGTTAGTCGAGGGTGATTTAACCTCATTTATAATTATTAAAGTATGTTATTAAATTATAAAAAAACAAAAACCATATTTATGATTTCTAATATAATCCTCTTATGTCATTTTTTAATTGAATTTTAGTATTACCATTGTTTTAGGTGTTAACTGTTTCGTTTTCCTAGACATGTTTTGTTGTGAAAGTCATGTTTTTTATACATCTAATGTATTTTATTTATATACAGAATGATATTAAAATTATTAATATTTTATTTACTCATATAATAAATTTTATGATAATTATTTAATAGTAATGTGGAGAATGAATCTCACCCCGCCATGGAGACGGTAGGTCGTACATACGTACGAGTCACTATATCATTTCCTTAATGGTAAAATGGTTTGGAATTGGATGGTATATTAATTATAAATAAACATTATTATTATATATTCAGTATTTATATCCATTATAATCATCAATATAACCATCCAAATAAGGTAGTGTTGAATATCAAATTACACCACGTCGGGGAGACGATAAGCCGTACGTACGCACACATTGTGATATTGTTATTCATAGGATGGATAAATGGAAGAATTAGATTGTTACATAATTATAATAAAATATCATAATATATATGATACTGGATTTATAACTTGGTTATGGAAACAACATTAGAAGAGTATGTAGAATAAGAAAATAAAATGAATGGAATTGGTAAAACAACGACCGCTTCTTAGAACATGTATTTTTTATTTTCTCAAAAGAACTCCATATGATGGATTTTTTCCCAAAGAATTCCATCTTAGATAAAGGTTGGGAAGTTGTGAGTAGATTTTTTCGGGGTTTTTATGTAACACCCGAGACTTTTATGAGAAATATTTTGTTTTTATCAAATGAATTTTTCACTACAGACAATAGTAGATTGGCTTTCTTTACACGCAACCGCGGCCTTGCTAGATAGCTTGCGTCGTACGCAATACCGAGTTTCACTAAACAACGATATGCTATTAAAATATTATTAAAACTAGCCGTTATGAATAGTAATAACCACTTTTTGAAATTTTTTAAATTTCATTTTTCAAAATGGACTTCATTTTTGGATTCGTAATTTCGAAATTATCCTAGGGTGAAATTTTGTTATTTTTCTGAAAACTTTCAATTTTTGATGAATAGTGAAACAACTAAGTGGTAGTTAAAAAAACTGACTTTTTCATAAAACATAATTTTACCGCTTCTGTGAGTGGAATTTCGAAAATCAGAGAGACACGGTCAATATCAAGTACTAAAATGTGGTTCAATGAGATGAAAATAATTTTCGGTGAATAGTAACTTTTTACTTTTTTTAGCATGGTTAAAAGTAAATAGGGTAGTTAAGGTTAAAAATGATATTATTATTACCCTAACACATGTCCTAATTCTATTGGATAAGTTTAATTCGGCCAAAAATAACCTTACGAATAAAATATTACCATTTAGGCCCACTTGGATTAGATGAGGACATTTATTATTAATTTATTTAAAGAAGGGTTAAAATAGTTAAAATCAAAGTTTAATAAGTAAATCATTTTTAATATAGGGTTATACATAATTTAAATTAGATTTTAAATATTCATTAGAAAGATAATAATATTTACTACATAATGAAATTTTATTTAAAATTTTTAGACATTAAATAATTTAATTTATTTATGACACAATGACGATGCAGTAATTACAATAATAGTGAAAAATTAGAATTATTGATATTATAAATACCCAAATAAATATAATTTGAGACTTTTTATGAATTAAACTAATTTTATAGGCTAATATGACATGTTAGTATTGAGTTAATTATATTTTTTAGAACTAATCATTCTGTTATGATTTTCAAAAAAATCAATTACTAAATAGTGTCAAAATTGACATAAAATAGTCTTTAAAACAAATATTATATTATTAATTGTTATTTTATTCTTAAATATCTAAGGTTCGGCCAAATGACTTATATAAGGTTATATATATTACTAATAAACAACTTGGGGTTCGTTTGGCTTGATATAGTATGTTTACTAACCTTGTAGTGTAAGAAAACAAGATGACACGGTAAAAGTTAAATTATCTAACTTAAAGTTAAATCTAAATGATAAGGTTAAAATTGATACCTAAACTTGACAAAATTCTATTGGATGATATTATTGCGACCTATACCCACCTTATATTGGAATTATATCAATTTGGAGCTATTTAAAACAGAATTTGACTTTATAATAAAATAATATTTTTAGTTATTCCAAAGGTGCCCCTCTCCACCCTTATAAAAGGGCACCTCCTCCACCTCTTCCTCACACCACATTGAGCCTTCATGCTCGGCCAACCCCTGAAAATTTCTTCTCTCCACTTCCCTAGAAACATCCTATAGGTTCTGGTCTTTTTCAAATACCAATTTTAGTGCCCTAAGAGGAAGTCTCAAAGAGGCGCTTCAAAGAAGAGGTAATGTTCGTTACCGATTCATTCAACTCTATTTCTTCTTCCACTTATTCTTATTTAGTTGTTTCATTATGAAGTAATAACATCAGTATCACCCATATACTGATATGTCATTATATGTATTAAACAACCCTATTTCACCATCTATCTATCCTACAGAAAATCAAATCACTGTGCGTGCATACGTACAGAATACCGTCTCCACGCCGTGGTGTAATCTATTTTCCACCACCACCTTACTTGGATGGGTATAATGGTGTAAATAATTACTATATATGATTATTATAAAGTGATATTAATTCTGAAATAGTATACATACACTCCAATACAATTCCCCGATCATGGGAACGATATCATCGCTCGTGCGTACGTACGGAATACCGTCTCCACGATGTGATGCGATTCGTTCTACATGATCTTCATTGAATAATGATTATATAAATGAATTGAATGAATAAATATGATATATAGTACATTAATACCATTCTGGGAATTATGTATCTATAACCTAAAGATAAGAATAAGAATTTATTCGACAAAACACGCATAAGAACAAAAAGTTATAAACACCCGAATAACAAGTAGAAATGAAATATTACTACTAAGAATCTAAGAATATGACCATATATGATATAATAACAATAATTATGATTCTGGAATAAGTCAATAGCATTATTTAAATCATTATACAGGAGGTTCAGACACGTACAAAGCATATCAGACCTAAGGTAAGGGAAATATCACAATCATGTTTTTATCTAAGATTGTTTATACTTTGGTATTTACTGGGGTTTATTTTATCATCCACATCCATGTTTCCTCAATATGTAATATTATTTCCATCCACCTAAAATTGTTTAAATCCATTTTTACCCTTTGGTGAGTTTGTAGTAAAAGATATGAAAGGAATCTTTTGTTGTTTTTCATACGAGGTACTTTTTGACTTTTCTGACAAAAGTACGAGAAAAATGTTTTTTAACTTATACGACATGAATGGATTTTTAAAACATTATTTCCAAGAAGCTTCCTTTATAAGTTTTCATTTTTATTTTTAATCAACTTCTTTTAGTTTAAAATTGTATGACATGTTATGAAAGGAAAATGTTTTTGAAGTAGAAAGTATATTTTCCTCAAGAATGGAGTTCAAGTGTTTTATCAAAATTATTTTCCATCTAAGATAATATAGGGTTCTGTTTCTATCACTATTATTACATTGATTTGATTATGTTGTGATAGAGTTATTTTTATGAATTCTTTTATCTTATATGAATTGTTCTATGATGTCATGTTGTTTAAGAATCCCATTTTTATTACATTTGTTATGCAATGATGTATGATTTATGATAATGTGGAACACATAAGAATGGTATCATTATGAGATGGGTGGGACCTATATCTCCCTCCAATTAATTGGGTAAAGATTTTATATCTCATGAGATAGACATGGCTGGAACGGCAGGTTAAACTGGTTCAGTAAAACAGGACTGAAACGAGGAGTGAACTCGGTTCAGAAATGGAATTTGTCCAATAAGATAGTCTTGGAAATGAGTCTTGACTAATAAGAAATTGTTCTCTATGATAATGTGTGTATGCCACAAAGTTTCAGGTTTGAAGTTATGATTATTGGGATTACATTTCACTACTATGATTTATCCCATGTTATGAAATTATGATTTCTTTTGCAGGTTAAGATTTCCAAAAGTTATGTTCTTATATATATGATGTGATTGATATTTCCTTTTTTTACCCTTACTGAGCATTTGAGCTCACCCTTTTGTATGTTTTTTTCTCCAGGTCAGGAAGAATGTTATTGAGTAGTATATGCCAAAAAGGGACTCTAGATATGATGAAATAAATGGGAGGTAAAGTAGAAGCTTTATGAAACAGTTGTTTATGTTTCCCTATGTTTAAAGACACTACACCGATACAGTCCTTTCGTGGTTTTGTTATATGTTGTAATAAGTGTGATTCAATTCTGAAGTAATAACAATATATGTAAAGTATGGGTCATTATAGTTGGTATCAGAGGCAAGGTATAGTCAAACTTTGGAAACTAGGATGTGAAAGCCTTAGTAAGAATCCTAAGGATAAGTCTAAGCATAGAACACAGTCTTAGTGTTTTATAAATGGCCATGAATAACCTAGGATAAGACCTTAAGTGTGAAATTTTTTTCTTGATTATGTGGTTTTCCTGTTATAATTAGTGTTTCTCACACTATTCTTCTTGGTTTTAGTCAATGGCTGGAACTCGAAGGAACCATGTTAATACGGAATGCGACGGGCAATGCAATGATTGTCCCCCCAAGCAACCAAATGTTATGGGAGCTGGAATGAAAAATATTGTAGCCATGATCACACAACTTTCTCAAGCTATGAATCATGCAGGACTTCCAAACGAGCAAAGGAAGGAGCAACATTCTGTTGGATCCTTCATGAGGCAGCGTCCACCTTCTTTCAGCGGGTCTACTGATCCATTAGTTGCTGATCAATTGATTAGTACTACTGAAAAGATATTTTCAGTTCTTCAATGTTCTGAACATGATAAATTCATCCTAGCAGTGTATCGTTTGGAAGGAGATGCTGATAAATGGTGGAACCTTATTAAAAATACGAGGGAAAGAGATGAAATTGAGTCCATGGAATGGGATGAGTTCATGAACTTATTTTTCAATAAGTACTTCCCTCGTATTCTCTGAAAAAAGATGGAGAAGGAGTTTCTTGAACTAAAGCAAAAGGATGATGAATCTGTTGGTACCTATGAAGCAAATTTTACAAGACGTGTAAGGCATGCTTCTGGTATTATTATCCAACCTGAGTGTAAGATCGATTTATTCTTTAGTGTCTTAAAACCAAGTATTCGAAGGGCGTTATCCATAAGGAACTTCAATAGCTATGAGGAAATCGTTCGATGTGCTCTCAAAGTTGAGATGGAGATTGGAGTAACCCATCAGTCAAATGGGTTTGATAAGAAGAGGAAAATGGAATTCAAAGGAAAATATAAAGAGCACACTGAAAAGAAAATGAGATTTCCCTTATGCTCAAAGTGTGGAAAGAAACATGGAGGGAGTTGTCTTAAAGGGACAATTAAATGTTTCAAATGTGGAAAGGAAGGTCATCGGGCATTTGAATGCCGCAATGATGGGAAGAAGATGTCTAATGATGCAAAAAAAGGAAGGGATACACAGAATGAACCTAATACACTTCAATGTTTCAAGTGTAAGGAGATGGGGCATTATGCCAATCAATGCCCAAATCCAAGGGTTGATGATGATGGTCGACATCAACAAACTCTTAAGGCTAAAGACAAAGGAAAGTCACATGCAATTTCTATCAGTGGTGTGGAGTACGATAACGATGTGGTGAAAGGTACACTTACCATCCACTCTAAAGTAGAAAATGTTTTATTTGATTCTGGATCCACCCACTCTTTTATTTCTGAATAATTTTCTAAGGATATCACTATATTACCTCAACAATTAGATGTTGAGTTATCTGTGACAACCCCTAATGGCACAACAGTCGCATCAAAAGTTTATAAATCTTCCCCGATTGAAGTTTTTGGGAAAATGCTTCCTAAAAATCTTGTGATCCTTCCTATAGTGGAATTTGATGTGATTCTTGGCATGGATTGGCTTTCTTTATATGGAGCTCATATCAATTGCCAAAGAAGGGAAGTCATATTTCATATTCCAGATCAATCTATGATTGTCTATCGATGCAAGGATGAACATAACCTTCCAGTGGAAATTTCTTCCATCTTATGGGTCTTGATTCCACTGAATGAAGGTTATTTATCTCAAATGGTTGGTGAGAAACTCACAATTAAGAATATTCCCATTGTATGAGAGTTTGATGATGTCTTTCCGGAGGAATTGTCGGGTCTTCCACCAACTCGTGAAGTTGAGTTTTCAATATAACTCGTACCAGGTGCTTTACCTATTTCAAAGACACCTTATAGAATGGCCCCAATTGAGTTGCAAGAGTTGAAGAAGCAACTCCAAGAGAATCTTGATAAGGTATTCATATGCCCTAGTGTGTCACCTTGGGGAGCACCTGTTCTGTTTGTTAATAAGAAAGATGGATCAATGAGACTCTTCCTTGATTATCGGGAACTTAACAAGATCACTATCAAGAAAAAATATCCTCTCCCATGCATTGATGAATTATTTGACCAACTACGCGGAGCTCAATACTTTTCCAATATTGATATTCGTTCAGGGTATCATCTATTAAGGGTCAAAATGGAGGATATACCAAAGGCGGCTTTCCATAAAAGGTATGGACACTATGAATTTATAGTGATTCCATCTAGTCTTACTAATGTCCCTTATATCTTCATGGATCTGATGAATAGAGTCTTTAGAGACTATCTTGACCAATTTGTGGTAGTCTTTATAGACGATATTCTAGTCTATTCAAAGAGAAATGAAGAACATGAAGATCACTTGATAATTATATTGAAGACCCTGAGAAAGGAGAAGCTTTATGCCAAATTTACCAAGTGTGAATTTTGGCTTCAAAGAGTTTCATTTTTGGGTCACATAATATCAAAATACTGGATATCTGTGGATCATGAAAAAACAGAGGTTATGAAAAGATGGTCGAGACCAACAACAGTAACTGAGATCTGAAGTTTTCTTGGTTTGGCTGGATATTATCGATGTTTTTTGAAAGATTTTTCACGATTATCTAATCCACTAACTAGGTTGACTCGGAAAGGAGTTAAGTTTGTTTGGACGGAGGAATGTGAAGAGAATTTCAAGGAGTTGAAAAGAAGGTTATCCAGTGCACCTGTACTCACTCTGCCTTGTAGTGGAGAAAGGTTTGTGATCTACAGGGATGCATCCAAGAAGGGTTTGGGGTGTGTTCTTATGCAGAATGATATGGTGATAGCTAATGACTCACGATAGTTGAAAATACATGAGAAAAATTACCTAACTCATGATTTGGAGTTAGCTGCAGTAATCTTTGCATTAAAGATTTGGAGGCATTATCTTTATGGAGAAAGGTGTGACATTTATAATGATCATAAAAGTTTAAAGTATATTTTCACACAAAAGGAGCTGAATATGGCCCAAAGAAGATGGTTGGAGCTAATTAAGGATTACGACTGCTCAATCCATTACCACCCAGGGAAAGCAAACAAGGTGGCAGATGCATTAAGTCGACAAGACCATGCTAGATTATCCATGATGAGGATCAAAAAAGATCCAATATTTATGGATTTACAAAAGATGGATCTTGAAATTATAATGGAAAGGGAAAAATATTATCTTTCTCAAATGAATGTTCAACCATCTATACATGTGAATATTAAAGAGGCACAGAAAGAAGATGTCGAGTTACAAAAGAAGGTGAGAAATGTTCCTGAATTCAACCTTGATTGTGATGGGATAATAAAGTTCAGGAATCGGGCTTGTGTTCCTCCCCTCCCTGAATTAAAGGAGCTGGTGGATGAGGCTCATAGTTCTTCATTCTCTATTCATCCTAGAAGCACGAAGATGTATAGGGACCTGACATATTACTTCTGGTGGGATGGAATGAAAAGAGATGTTGCTGAATATGTCTCTCGATGCTTGGTTTGTCAGCAAGTTAAAGCTGAGAGACAGAAGTCTAAGGGGATGTTACAACCATTACCCATACCAGAATGGAAATGGGAAAACATCACTATGGACTTTGTCACCGGACTTCCTAAAACATCCAAAGGAAATAATTCTATCTGGGTCATAGTTGATCGTCTTACAAAGTCTGCACACTTCATCACTATTAGAGAGGATTTCTCTCTGGATTAGCTTGCCAGGATATATGTAAAGGAAGTGGTAAGATTGCATGGCATACCACTTTCTATTATATCCGATCGGGATCCGAGGTTTACCTCAAAATTCTGGCGAAGTCTTCAGCATACTCTGGATATAGAGTTGAGTTTCAGCCCTGCTTATCATCCTCATACAGATGGTCAGTCTGAGAGAACAATTCAAACTCTAGAAGATATGTTTAGAGCTTACTCTATGGATTTCAAAGGTGGTTGGGATCAACACCTAACTTTGGTGGAATTTTCTTATAATAATAGCTTTCACTCCAGTATTCATATGGCTCCTTATGAATCTCTCTATGGAAAGAAATGCAAGACTCCAACTTACTGGGATGAAGTTAGGGAAAGAAAGCTATTAGGACCTGATCTTGTTGATTAGATGGAAGAAAAGGTCTGATCTATTCAACAACACATAAGAGCAGCTCAGAGTCGACAGAAAAGTTATGCCTACAACCGAAGAAAAGACCTAGAGTTTTAAGTGGGTGATAAAGTGTTCTTACGAATATCTCCTTGGAAGAGGGTCATGAGATTTGGAATGAAGGGGAAGTTGAGCCCTAGATATATCGGTCCTTTCGAAATACTGGATCGTGTTGGGAAGGTAGCTTACCGATTGGCGCTTCCACCGAATCTCTCTCAAGTTCACGATGTGTTCCATGTATCTGTCCTGAGAAAGTACATACCTGATCCTTCACATGTACTCAGCTCAGAAGTTGTACCACTGGAGCAAGATCTTTCTTATGAAGAACAGCCGATAGAGGTTCTGGATCGTAGAGAAAAAGTCCTATGAAACAAGACCACTCACGTGGTGAATGTTTTATGGAGTAACCACCAATTAGAAGAAGCTACATGGGAGATTTAGGATATTATAAGGGAGAGTTATCCTCATCTTTTTGTTACAAAGTGACGAGTTTCGAGGGCGAAATTCATTTTAAGGGGGTAGAATGTAATGCACAAGACTTTTATGAGAAATATTTTGTTTTTATCAAAGGAATCTTTCACTACACACAACACTAGATTGGCTTGCTTTACACGCAACCACGACCTTCCTCGATAGCTTGTGTCATACGCAATACCGAGTTTCACTAAACAATGATATGCTATTAAAATATTATTAAAACTAGCCGTTATGAATAGTAATAACCACTTCTTTAAATTTTGTAAATTTTACTTTTCAAAATGGACTTCATTTTTGGATTCGGAATATCGAAATTAGCCTAGGATGAAATTTTGGTATTTTTCTGAAAACTTTCAATTTTTGATGAATAGTGAAACCACTAAGTGGTAGTTAAAAAAACAGATTTTTTCATAAAACATAATTTTACCGCTTCTGTGAGTGGAATTTCAAAAATCCGAGAGACACGGTTAATATCATGGACTAAAATGTGGTTCAATGAGATGAAAATAATTTTTGGTGAACAGTAACTTTTTACTTTTTTTACCACGGTTAAAAGTAAATAGGGTAGTTAAGGGTAAAAATTATATTATTATTACCTTAAAACATGTCCTAATTATATTGGATAAGTTTAATTAGACCAAAAACAACCTTAGGAATAAAATATGACCATTTAGGCCCACTTGGATTAGATTAGAACATTTATTATTAATTTATTTAAAGAAGGGTTAAAATAGTTAAAATCAATGTTTAGTAAGTAAATCATTTTTAATATAGGGTTATACATAAGATAAATTCGACTGTAAATATTCACTAGAAATATAATAATATTTAATAAATAATGAAATTTTATTTATAATTTTTGGACATTAAATAAGTTAATTTATTTATGACACAATGATGATGTAGTAATTACCATAATAGTGAAAAAGTAGAATTATTGATATTATAAATACCCAAATAAATATAATTTGAGACTTTTTATGAATTCCACTAATTTTATATGTTAATATGGCATGTTATTATTGATTTAATTATCTTTTTTCGAACTAATAATTCTGTTATGATTTTTTAAAAAATCAATTACTAAATAGTGTCAAAATTGACATAAAATAGTTTTTAAAACAAATATTATATTATTAATTGTTATTTTATTCCTAAAAATCTAAGGTTCAGCCAAATGACTTAGATAAGGTTATATATATTAATAATAAACAACTTGGGGTTCTTTTGTCTTGATATAGTATGTTTATTAACCATGTAGTGTAAGAAAAGAAGAAGACACGGTAAAAGTTAAATTATCTAACTTAAAGTTAAATCTAAATGATAAGGTTAAAATTGATACCCAAACTTGTATAAATTCTATTGGATGAGAGTATTTCGACCTATACCCACCTTATCTTCTAAATAAATCAATTTGGAGATATTAAAAACCGAATTTGACTTTATAATAAAATAATATTTTTTGTTATTCCAAAGGTTCCCCTCTCCCCGCTTATAAAAGGGCACCTACTCCCCCTCTTCCTCACACCACTTTCAGCCTTCAAGCTCGGCCAAACCCTGACAATTCCTTCTCTCCACTTCCCTAGAAACATCCTATAGGTCCTAGTCTTCTTAAAAGACCAATTTTAGTGCCCTAAGAGGAAGTCTCAAAGAGGCGCTTCAAAGAAGAGGTAATGCTCGTTACCGATTCATTCAACTCTATTTCCTCATCCAATTCTTCTTCATTAGTTGTTTCATTATGAAGTAATAACATAAGTATCACACATATACTGATATATTATTATAAGTATGAAACAACCCTATTTTACCATCTACCCATCCTACGGAAAACGAAATCACAGCGCGTGCGTACGTACGGAATACCGTCTCCACGCCGCAGTGTAATCTATTTTCCACCACCACCTTACTTGGATGGGTATAATGGTGTAAATAATAACCATATAGGTTTATTATAAATTTATATTAATTCTGAAATAGTATACATACACTCCAATACAATTCCATGATCATGTGACCAATATCATCACTCGTGCGTACATACGGAATACCGTCTCCACGATGTGATGCGATTCGTTCTACATGATCTTCATTTCATAATGATTATATAAATGAATTGAATGAATAAATATGATATACAGTACATTAATACCATTATGGAAATGATGTATCTATAACCTAAAGAGACGAATAAGAATTTATTTGACAAAACACGTATAAGAACAAAAAGATATAAACACCCGAATAACAAGTAACAATGAAATATTACTACTAAGAAGCTAAGAATATGACCATATATGATATCATAACAATAATTATGATTATGTAATAAGTAAATAACATTATTTAAATCATTATACAGGAGGTTCGGACACGTACAAATCATATCGGACCTAAGGTAAGGGAAATATCACAATCTCGTTTTTATCTAACATTTTTTATACTTTGGTATATACTGGGGTGTATTTTATCATCCACATCCATGTTTCCTCAATATGTAATATTATTTCCATCCACCTACAATTGTTTAAATCCATTTTTACCCTTTGGTGAGTTTATAGTAAAAGATATGAAAGGAATCTTTTGTCGTTTTTCGTATGAGGAACTTTTTGACTTTTCCAACAAAAGTACGAGAAGAATTTTTTTAACTTATACGACATGAATGGATTTTTAAAACATTATTTACAAGAAGCTTCCTTTACAAGTTTTCATGTTTATTTTTAATCAACTTATTTTAGTTTAAAATTGTATGACATTTTATGAAAGGAAAATGTTTTTGAAGTAGAAAGGATATTTTCCTCAAGAATGGAGTTCAAGTGTTTTATCAAAATTATTTTCCATCTAAGATAATATAGGGTTCTATTTATATCCCTATTATTACATTGATTTGATTATGTTGTGATGGAATTATTTTTATGAATTCCTTTATCTTATATGAATTGTTTTATGATGTCATGTTGTTTAAGAATCCTATTTTTATTACATGGGTTATGCAATGATGTATGATTTATGATTTTGTGGCACACAAAAGAATGGTATCATTATGAGATGGGTGGGACCTATATCTCCCTCCAATGCATTGGGTAATGATTTTATATCTCATGATATAGACATTTCTGGAATGGTAGGTTAAACCAGTTCAGTAAAACAGGACTGAAACGAGGAGTGAACTCAGTTCAGAGACGGACTTTGTCCACTAAGATAGTCTTGGCAATGATTCTTGTCTAATAAGATATGATTCTCTATGATTATGTGTGTATGCCACAAAGTTTCATGTTTAAAGTTATGATTATTAGGATTAAATTTCACTACTATGATTTATCCCATGTTATGAAATTATGACTTCTTTTGCTGGTTAAGATTTCCAAAAGTTATGTTCTTATATATATGATGTGATTGATATTTCTTTTGTTTACCCTTACTGAGCATTTGAGCTCACCATTTTGTATGTTTTCATTCCCCAGGACAGGAAGATGGTTATTAAGTAGGATATTCCAAAAAGAGACTCTAGATATGATGAAATAAATGGGAGGCAAGGTAGACGCTTTATGAACCAGTTGTTTTTGTTTCCCAGTTTCTAAAGATAGTATACCTATACGGTCCTTTCCTGGTTTTGTTATATGTTGTAATAAGTGTGCTTCAATTCTGAAGTAATAAAAATGTATGTAAAGTATGGTTCATTATATTTTCCATGCCAAAGGAATGTATAGGTGTGAATAAAAGAGAAAAAGAGGTGTCCTTTTATAATAGAGGGGAGCGACACTTTTAGAAACTCCAAGATTATTAATTTATTTTCAATTTATTTTCAATCTATTTTCAATTTCAAATATCTCAAAAGTAATTTATTTCGTGAATAAGATTATTAAGTGTATAAATAATCATAAATAATTATTTTTAGATAAGTTTCAATCACAAAAGGAACCTTATATTTTCGATTTAACTGTTAGTTAAACCGTTTAACTCTTACCGTGTCTACATTTCTTTTTATAGTATAGGGCTAATATAGTTACTATAAATTGAAAAACAAATACCAATAATATTATTTATGAAATATTTATATTATACTAGTTATTTTGATGAACGTGAAATTTTTATGAATTTTATCTCATTTAATTAAATATTATTTATTTTAAAGAATCGTTAATGACAATTTTGATACAATACAATATTTACAGTTTTAAAAATATCAAAAAAATATGATAACTTTGAAAAAATATTTAAAATATGTCACTAATTTGTCTATGTTCTCAATAAATTTATTTTATTTCATTAATTAAGCCAAATTATATTTATTTTTAACATTATTAATATCTTTTAATTTATTCTTCCCTTAATAATTCAATTACTACATCAATATTGTGTCACTATTTAATTTAATAATTTATTTGATAAAATTATAAATAAATTACTATTATGTATATAATAGTTTTATCCTTCTAAATAACAATTATAGTTGACCATATCACTTATAGATCGTCATATTAAAAATTTTATAGTTATTAAAATTTGAATATGATATTTGATACCTTTCTTTAAATAAATTATAATAAATGTACTAATCTAACAAAAGTGTCTTAAAAAGGATCATATTTTCTACCTAAGGATTATTTTTGGTCTAAAAACACTTATCCAATAAAATTAGGGGAACTGTTAGGTTAATTTTATATTATTATAATTTTATTTTTAACTTTAATTACCCCATTTACCTGTAACCATGGAAAGTAAAATTAAAAAGATAATATTCTCTAAAATTTATTTTTATCCTATTAGAAAAAAAATTCATACCTCTTACAACCATGTATTTATATTTTATTAAATTCAATTCACAGAAGTGATAAAATTATGTTTAAAACTAATCTGCAGATTTGGTTCAAAGTCAAGTAATTGAGTTGTTCAAAAGTTTAATAAATTTTTTATATCAAATTATATTATAAAAATGATTCCTATTACATAAATTTTTGTAATATATTTATTATATATATACAATGTGACATTAAAATAAATTTATATTAAAATAATTATTTAAATGAAAAAGTTAGTTTTTAACAATAATTTAGTATTTTTCACAATTCATAAAAAATTGAAACTATTCAAAAAAAGAATAAAAATTCTTCATAAGATAATTTTGATATTATGAATTCAAAAATGAAGTCTATTTTGACAAGTAAAATTTATAAATTTCATAATTTCGTTAATACTATTTATAACAACTTTTTA
Organism: Viscum album; assembly: GCA_963277665.1. NCBI lineage: Eukaryota > Viridiplantae > Streptophyta > Magnoliopsida > Santalales > Viscaceae > Viscum > Viscum album. The sequence goes on from OY728131.1 coordinate 921,196,793, forward strand.
AATGACTAGTTTGATAGGTCATGGTGCGCTCGAACTCGATGTTGCATGCAACGTAAGGTATTGAATTATTTAAAAGGAAGAACACCATTGAATCTTGGTGTGTTACATTTTGGATTCACCACACTATGAATGTTATGAGAAATATGTCCATCACTTCCATAGATGTAAAATTTCCCACTCCTGAGCAAGCAGGTCCCCAAATTCTTCTTCTAACATTTGTTGCATGTGGAAAGTTACACTTGATTTTATCCTCTTACATAATCAAAGTAACTCTAAAATATTGTAACCATTGATATATTCTTTTCATGAGATAAATGGTACCATTATACCTCTCTGAACTCTACTTTAACCTTCATAGCACATTGCATTATCTCCTCCTAGCTTCCATAATCTTGATTGGATAGATGCTTCTGTAGATGGGGTCTTAGTCCACCGATGAACCTATAAACCTTCCAATAGGATCTATGAAAAAATAATATGTGTAGTGAGAGAAAGTATTGTAATGTTCATCTCATAGAATCACACAAATTAATTTTCCTTCTTCATCAGCTCTAGGAATTCCTTCTCCAATTTTATTCACTTCGAATGTAGAAAATAATTTATGAAAAATAATCCCCTAAACTCATCCCACTCCATAGCTTCAATATAACTTATTGGATTCATGTTTTTAGTGAATGTACACCACTGATCAGCTTCTACCTTTAAGCGGTACAAAAACAGCATGACTATCTCATATTCTAAATAATTGATTGTATAAAATATCTTTTTATTTAGTTATTATCCATTGTCAAAAAATCAATGGGTCTATAGATCCAAAAAAAGAATGTGGTTGTTGATGCATAAAAGATGAAATTGAAATTTGTTCCTTTTAATTTGAATCTGGTCTCTATGCTTGAATCATTTTATTTCACATAACTTGAGTTAGTTGATTCATCATTCTTGTGAAGTTTTACATTTCAGCTTCAATCGAAGGGTCTTCAGTGCGTTGTCTATTTCACTCACCATTTAGATGGTTTCTCCTATTTCACTAAATTTTATAAAAGAAGAAAACCTTAGTGAGAATCATGTTTCTTTTATAAATATTATAATTCTAATGGAATTTTTATTCATTTAATCATCATGATTAAATATTTTACTCTAAAATAACAATTACATTTTATATAAATACTTCATAATAGTTTATAAAATTCTTGGGATTAACCAAACATATCCCACAAGAGTGTCAAACAAGGTTTTTAATAAGGCATGTGGTCATGTACTAGGTTACACCAAATCATTCCTAACACACCTTGTTAGATTTTTTCCCCTTAAATACATCTGTGTGGAACCACATCCACTTGTACATATCCAGATAGGTTTTTATTTTCTCAAAATCTAGTTACTTAATAATTTACCAAAATACAAGGATGTTTTTCTATATTTTAAATTTTCCCTAAGGTTCTTCCTAGTGTTTTAAAATCCTAATTTCCTCCAATAACTAAATTATCGTTTGATATCGACTATGTAATTCTGACTTTTTGTTACATAACATTATATTACATTATAAAAATATAGGATATTTTAATGTTTAGTTTCTGGAAAATAAAGTACATAATACATATAAACATAACAAATTATTCTAATCCACTAAAATGGATTCTTCATAGGTTCATCCTATATACAATTACTACATCTCATAACTTGGGGACATGCATCAATGGAAAGGATGAGCATAAGGCTCAGTAAGGGAAATCAAGAGAAATAGTTTACTTATGACCATGAAAAATAACAATAAGAACATGAGAAATAAGGGCATGAGAAAAGTAAAATGGTGCATATCTTAATAAAATAACATGAATATTAATATATAAATTTATCTACAACATTTAAATGAGGCATTCATAAATATATCATCAAGGTTTGTCACTAAGGTGTCATTAAAACTACTAAGGTTATTCATTAAGGATTCATAAAACATGTAATATATAGAGATTAAATTAATTAACCAATGAATTGATGTGTTATTAGGGTGAAACCTTAATATTTTTTAATTAATTTTATCCAACTATACCATAATAATACATTTTATAAATAACCTGTGGAGAATAAAAGAAATGGGTTTCATATAAAAACAGGACATTTTAATAAGTTATTAAATATAATATTTTTATGTAATTTATAACCCAAAAATGGTAATGAGGGTATTATATATGTAAATACAAGAAATAATAAATAAATTTTACATCTTTTTGAGTACCCATCGAGAATAAATAATTTTGGGAGTTCAAAAAACCAAATAATAGGTAATTTCTTAAGGATAAGAGAGAAATTCTAAGAAGTAAAATCGGCAGCATAACGGTTATAAAACATGGTTTTAGAAAGTGTAAAAAGAGAGGTTAAATGGGTTTAATATTATTAAAAGGCTCTAAATATATTAAAGGTATAGAATAAAATATAAAAAAGAAAATATTTTGTAAATTTGAAATACATTACACATAAAAAATTAATTTCAAAGAAAAAGAGAAGTTGATATTTCTCTTACCTTGAAGAGTAACACCTAAAACATGATGGTTGGGATATTGGAGGATTTATTACACCTTGGGAATACCTGGGTGGTATATATATCAAATATTCATGTATGATTAATTGGGAGTAAAATAAAATTAATAAATTTGTGGGTATTTATAGAAAATGTGGGGATGTGTTTATTAATTTTTAAATAACGGATTTGGACACCTATGTATCCCATGGTATTGGACCCATGGATCATATTTTATCTCGTTTTTATCCCGCAAAGTTCAACCAAAATTTTATATTACCTATTTTGGAAAGGAAAATTAAAGTTTTCATAAAATCACAATTTTAAAGATAAGGTTTCCATTTTTGAATTTGGAAAGAAAATTTTATATTTGTAAATCGATTAAAATCTATTAAAGTAATTTATATTAATAAAATAACATATTTTTAAGTATTTTATTATGGTTAATGTTTTATTACATCCTTATTAAATAACTATTATTTCATTAAACATAACAAAAAACTGAAAATAAATTTTTATTATTCATGAAAAAATAATGTATTTTAGAAAATTCTCATAAATTAACCGTAACCTAATTTCAAAAATGAAATTTTTTTTATCATAATAATTCTATAAATATGTTTATTTTAACTTTTAAATAAAATTTTCCTTATTTATTAAAAATAACAGTAGATTGAAAATACGCAATGAAATTTCTGAAACATAAAAAATTAAAAAATATTTTAATATTTTTAATTAAATAAGAGTGTTTCCATTATATAATTTCAATAAAATATTTATTATTCATAATATATTACTTTATTATGAATATTTATATCTTTTCTTTAAATTTAAATTTCTGTTTGAAAAAATCAATTTATTAAATTCCACTTAACTTTATTAAGAAAAACTATTTTTAAAATAGAATTGATTTAAAAATAAATTTTAATTATAAAAAGGAATTACACTCTTAGGTAACTAGTTATAGGAGTTATAAACCCATATAACACCCACATACGACCTTAGGGTATGGTGTGCGATTGTGATAGATTCATGGGGCGGCTCGGCTAATATCGCTTCAGTGGTAGTGTACACTAACTTGAATTTCTCACAAAGGTGATTTCATTCATGCCTCACTTATTGAGGATCTTTTAGGGATTGGTCAAGAGAGAATCCAAGGAATTCTACCTCCTTCTCAAGTTCTAAAAAATGGGATTTGTACGGCACAAATCTACTTGTTGAGGCCATCATTACACATTTTTTACATTAATTATCCTTTGTCATTTCTAATTATAAGTAATAATTATATCGTTTAAATTTTTATCAAGAGTATTGTTTCCAACATTCGTATTGACCAATGGTCATATTTGACCAATTGTCATATAATGGTTGAAACTTGATGTTCAAATTTCAAATTATACTCTCTTCATTATTGATAAGATATATTTTCGTTGTGTATAAAATTATACGACAGACATTTTCAGGAAATAATTATCATTCAAAAAGGCTAGGTTGTTACACTTATATAGGAAATAAATGCACTAATTTAAAAAATCTTTCCAACACAACCCAAATAACATCATTATTCCAAGTCATCCTCAAGATAACTGCCACAAATTATAATTTCACATAGTCCCACTTCCACTTCGGAATGGAAAGTAGTTTCAGAAAACATCGAAGTCGTTGATGCACTGCCTTCACCTTTTGATAGGTGTATCATCATGTCATGAACTCTGCTATCTCTGTTTTCATGATCAGCCACCAAAAATATCCCCATAGGTCACATTAAATTTTGGTCACCCCAAGATACACTTCCCACTCCAAGGCCTAAAATTCCCACATCAACTCCTTACACATAACCATCAGCACAACAACCCTATTTTTAACACAGATGATCTCATTCTCATCTATCAACCAGTCGAAAGGTGTATACCCACATTCATGGCTTTTCCTCAAAGATAAACATTTTGGATCATCATACATCTTTTCCTTGATATGTCTTAAAAGTTTAGAATCCTCATAAATTGATTCCCGATTCATCTTCTCCTGCCTCTCATAAACCACCACACGCACCTCAACTAGTAGAGTCCTCATATTCCACTCAACACTAGACTCCTGAACCACCTAAGTTTGAGTTTTGATGGTCAAAGTGTCATCCATACTATTTTTTTCCGAGACATATATTATATATCATAATCAAATGATTGAATATAATCAACCTACATCCATTACCTATGATTCAAATCTCATTGTGATAATATATACCTTATGATCATGTGTTTGGTAAAAACTGTAAAATTCTCACCCAAAATATAATGTTACCAACACTTCAAAGAATAAATTACTAATTCCAACATAAGGTAGTATGTAATGTAGTTACATTCATGTGGCCTCAACTACTAAGACCTTTAATCCACAACTCGATCTCCATGCATCAACAATACTCCATTTCTAACTCCAGAAGCATCACAATACACTATATACTCCCCACATGGCTCAAGTAGGATCAAGATCAGTGTTGTTGTCATGAACTTCTTCAGCTCCTAGATTGAATTATGAAATTATTTAGACTAGTAAAACTTTTTACCCTTTTTGGTCCATCCCAAAGGTAGTGCTATCAATTTGGAAAAGTTATGGATGAATCACTAGTATTATCCAGCTCACCCCAGAAAGCTACGAATATCAAAAACAGTCTTTGGATACTCCCAAGAAACCACTTCCTAAACATTCTCTAGCTAAAAAATATACCATACTCCAAGATGATGTGTCCGAATAAGTGTAACTGATCAATTTAAAACTAAAACTTAGATAACAATGTATATATTGGATTCTCTCTCAGTGTACTCTGGATGATGTTAAGATGTTGGTCATGATATTAATGAGTCTTAGAGTACACCTAGATTTCATCCACAAACACTACCACATATTGATCCTGGTACTGATGTAAGATATTTTTTACCATGGACAAAAACACTACTAGTGCATTCGTCAACGCAAATGGATTTACAAAAAAATCATATAGACTATACCTACTTTTGAATGTATTCCTCAGTATATCGGAAGTCTATACCCTCAACTAATGATACCATAATCTCATGTTAATCATGGAAAAGACACATGATCCTCTAAATTGGTCCAAAAGATAATTAATTCTTTGAAGAGGATATGGATTACTCATTGTCATCCAGTTCAACTTCTGGTAATCAACACACATGTACAAACTTTGGTCATCCTTATTTAGAAACAACAATGGGGATCCCCAAGGAGACGTACTCGAGTAAATAAATACCTTAACCATCAACTCTTCTAGCTGTATATTGAGCTCTAGAATCTCTATTGGGTCCATTCTATACGGTGGAATAGAAACCCATTCAACTCCTTTATTGAGATATATTTTAAATTCTACATCACTCTTAGGTGTAAACGCTAAAATGTATTCAGATAATACATCTAGAAACCTATCCACAATAGATGGAAATACATCATACTTTACCTCTCTATCATCCCTAAAAAAACTAGAAACCAGGGCCGTGAGGTCACCTAGTTTCTGAGTAATTGGACTGGCTTGTCAGGCCTTGATATGCTACTCTCTATAGTGAATATAGCTATCAACCATAAGAGTTGTAAAAGCCACTCTCCTCTAGTTACAATCACTATCGGCTCTGTATGATACTAAACAGTCCGTACCCAAAATGTTTCAAAGCCTAACAGGTCAAGAATGTAGAGATCCCATAGAAAATGGTACTTTCCAACTTCAAGGGAATACACTTTTCACAAGAAGATATCCCTAGACCGTACTCCCAATAGTCTATCTATCGTTAACACTCCACTCACAAAATCCACCACTAGGATGAACCCATTAACTAGTTGTGAAAAAAGAATGAGAGGAACCTGTATCAAATAAAGAACTAGATAATGTAGAATCTATAAGGATAATACCTCTTATTGTTAATGGTCCAGCCTTTCTATAAACTAGTGTAGGATGCACCATATGCAATTTTTATACCCATATTCCATTGGATTCAATATGACTCCCATGAGTTTCACCAACCTACTAATATGAACACTCATTCCTGGTAGTACCACTCTATATGCCACTACCTACATGGCCAGTAGAATTCCATCCTGAATCCTGATGTGGTGTGGAATATACATCCCCTACACTCTAATTCTGACTAGCTTTCCCATCATTACTTATCTATCATGGGTTCTTACATATCTTCTATAGATGTTCCAACCTTCCAAAAGATCGGCACTCCAATGGTGGTTAGAGACAATGTCTATGATAGTAGTCTGGCATACTGTACTCGTAAAAAATCACTAAATAAAGGTCCCGTGTAATTGGACATTCCCCCTAGACACTCTGCTTCCCACTACTCTAGCTAATGTTCTAGAAATGACTCTTCATACTCTCATAAGATGTTTCTTTCGATTATCCAGATACAACTAATTGTCCTTTACTAGAAGCCTACTTTAGGATCCCCTCAGTTATGGGGGATTGATTCACTAATAATGAAAAATTATTTAACCTAAATATGTTCACCTAGGACATAATTTCACTCTTAAGTCCCTCCTAAAAACATTTTTCTAATGTGGTCGCATCTGCTGCCAATGCTTGAGAAAAGCATTGAAATTTTGTAAAGATTCCTTCATATTCCATCATAGATATACTCATCTGAGTTAACCTAAATAACTCAGTTACTATCTACTTCCTTAGTGTATCTAGATATGATTTCTCGAGGAGACTCTCTAAAAAGTCCCTCTATAACATACCATCACTCTATCCAGTCAGAGTCTGAACATCGCACTAGTGTTTCACTAATCCTCATAGCATAAAAGAATCCATCCTAACTCTATTATCTATAAGATTATCCAAGTGGTTTAGTATAGTCTTGATATACTCAATCTTGAACTCATCTCCTCTAGGTACCCCCTCTCTAGAAAAATTATGAGGGTTCTACAATTGATACTCCCTTGTCATGTCTGACATGCAATTCACAACCCTCCCTGGGTCTCTCTCTCTGAACTACATGAACCGAGAAAATTTATCTTTAAAATTCTCTCAAACTTCCTCTCTAGGAACAATTGTTTCCTTAGGTTCTAGTATGAGAGAAACATCTCCATAAATATCCACTTTTCATCATCTTGATATGCTTCATCGGGGAGGTATAACTCTACAAGCCAAAAATTCACATTAGGATACTTTTCTCAAAATTAACACATTTATGGGAAACTATAACAACACAAAATAAGTAATTTTCCCCAACCCTACCACATGGTCAAAAATGAGGTGCTAACACTACCCTTAACCATATTACATCTAGGTCATGTTTAACAAGGGTAACACATTTTTTCATCAATTAAGTTTCTCATTTAGACATCCAATTATTACAATATTGAATCATTTTTTCACTTTTAATTTCATATTATTCACCATTTTCAATTTAATTATTCAATAAAGTAAATAATGATTATATTCAAAAACATACCCAAAACATGCTTTGCATGTGTGATTAAAATAATGCATGTAAAAAAATAATCCTATGTTACTAGAATGAAGCATGAAAACTCAAATCTCATGCCAATCTAGGCCATAAGTCAAAACTCATAAAGTCTCAAAAACAATTTTCACATTACAACATAAGTGCATCAAACAAGGTGAAATAATATTCAAATGTAATAAAAAATGAAAATAACATCAATACCATCCTGGGTACTTGGGTTTTCCCTTATACATCAGTTTGAAACACCCATGATCTGGATCATCTCCAAGGCCCAACTCTTCCTAGTCTTCTATCTACCATTCAAAAACAATAAAACAAAATAAAAAAATAAAACTGGGATTTGATACCACTTTCAAACATCTTGGTCTGGGTTCGATGAACCATTTTCCCAAGCTGATTTTCCACATGACCTCAAGCGCACCTACCTGTACACTAGAGGTTTCCGACTAGTAATAATGGTCAAATAAGTAAATCATGGGGAGAAAATACCATATTTTGTTTGAAAAATACATGAGTAAAAATAAATAAACAATAGAGGAATAATAAATAACCCTAAAAAACCAATATATCAAGATAATAAATGTAGGAAATATAATATCAAACTAGAGTAGAAAACATGTCATGCTAACAAACATACCAAGTGTCTAAAATTCAAACTGAAAATAAAGACATCGAAAAATCCCAAGCGGGTTCTAAAACAAGTATGGTTCCCTCATCCTAGATCCATCCCCAACTCATCTATCTAACCTAGGTCATTTTCCATTAACCTACCATGATACAATTAAGTCTATTCAAGAACTAATCATGCAGCTCGAGTAGGGTGTGAGTACAACTCAGTAGGCCACCACTAACAACATCTAAAACAATATACAATCAATAATAGTGTATGAAATTGTATAAATAAATTATTATAGAGCATAAATAAATAGTTATCACATTATCAATTTATTCTTTATTTAACCACATGAACTCCCTAGGTTTCTGAGGACGCCTAAAACTCAATACCTACTTCGGTACACACCAGAGTATAAACTATCTCCAAGGTATATTATAACATATGATTCCACTATTACCATTCTATATAACATCTCAATCTCAAGATTCCATTTTAGAATTCTGTATCTCAATTCGCATTTGAATTTCATTATTACCATTCATCATCTCATTAATTTATTCAAGAATTAATTAATCATCTCATTAACATTAATTAACTAAAAAATTAATTAATATTAATTAATTAATTCAAAAATTAACTAATATTCATTAAATAATTCAAGAATTAATTAATTTTCTCATTCTTATTAATTAACTAAACAATTAATTAATCTTCTCATTACCCTTATATAATGAATAATTAATTAATAACTTAGATCATATTAATTAACCTGATAATTAATTATTCTTCTCAATATATTCAATTTACTCGACAATTAATTAATCATATCATTCACACTAATTAACTCAATAATTAATTAATCATCCCATTCATGTTAATAAACATATAAATTAATTAATTGTCCCATTATTATTAATTATCTAGAAAATTAATTATTTATCCCATTCTTATTAATTAACTCAATAATTCACTAATCATATTTATTCTATTAATTAACTAAAAAATAATTAATCATCTTATTCTCAATATCTCATAATTAATTTCCAATTAATTATATAATTGAACAGACACTAAATCTCATAATTAAATTTCAAAATTAATTGTCTAATTCAACAATCCCTAAATCTGATAATTAATTCCCAAAATAAATTATCTATTTCTTAAATCCCTAAACATCACAAATTCACAAGTAATTAATTGACCCCATTAATTAATTAAATTTTAGAATTTCAATTTCTAAAAAAAATATATAAATTATAAAACCTGAATATACATAATTAGGACCATGACTATGGTATTTGAATAATACCCCAATATAATCTTTTTTCTAATGAATGATCACCCAATGGTAAACTACAAAACCATAGAAAAACAACAATGCAGAACAAGATCTCGATAAAAAAACCCTAAATCAAGATCTATCAAATCAATATCAATAAAATATAAACATAGATATACTTTAATAGATATAGATACAAAATATTATTTCTAGATCTAAAACAAAATAGGGGGAACAACCACAAAAATAAAAGTATAAGTAGGGAAGAGGAACAAGAAATCATGCAGGATAAGATTCTCTTACTGCGAGGGGTGTAGTTCTTCTATTTGGGAATTGAATCATGAATAAAAGAGGAAGGAATGACTTGGAATCTATCCCAAGAGATCAAAAACTATGAAAGAGATCCTTGAGTTGAATGTGGTCAAATGGGCTGTGTTTTGGGGGTCTGTGTGATTTAAAATATAATTTTTAGGTGACTTTAATTACTGCGCTTGGTTTTCTAGGTATGGGTGAATGGTTTCTCCAAACCGTGTGCCTAAAATGTGAGTCTCATTTGGAGGGGTGCATGGTTACTCCTAATGTGGCATACAGTTCAAGAAACAATACACCAACTGTGCAATTCCCCATTGTCCAAGGTTACACGATTAGTTGGGCTAGGGTGCACGGTTTTCCCTAAATGTGCGCCAACTGTTCATAACCATGTTTTATTCATTTTTCTAAAAAATTTACTCAAAGACACCCCAATTTGAAGTCCAAAATAAAATTAATCAAAATTAAATAAAATATTACTTATAAAAAATTCCTAGATAAAACTATAACAGTCCATGATCTTACACTCTAATAGTTATAAAAGTCACTAATTTGATTAGGCAGTGGATTACAACACAAATAGAATTGTGCCTTTTATATATTTTGGGGTGTTTGATGATGAAATTAATTATAATGTATTCTCATTACCTTTCTGGTATAGGTAATGGATCTAACTCCCATTATACTTCTATCTCTCATCTGTAACATCTTGAAACACTAGGTATCAGGAAACATAATCTGAAATATCCCTTTTCATGTTATCAAACTAGAAATATTATTTTAGATGTATATTCATATTTGTAATTCTTGGATGAACAGTGAATGATAATCCATGAACTTCATCCAATATATCCATCCTCAACTCTGATATTGATGGGACACAAACTCAGTTCCTAAACCATATCATTCCAGCATGAGCATAGTTAAACTCGAGAACATTCATCACCTTCTCTTATAATTATGTGTCTTCCTTTAGAGCCTTATTAATACTATCATGGATGGATGGTTGATCATGCATCTTTGAAAGATAAGATTTTACCCTTTCCATAATATTTCAATATCTAAATTATATAAATAAATCAATATTGAATTTCTCTAAATCTTCATCATGAATAAACTAACATTGTCTTTACATTTCAGAGTGTTAACCGCATTGTTATCCTTCCCATGGTGGCAATGTATTGATAAGTTAAAATATTTGATCAACTTGAATCATCTTCTCTAACACATATTAAACTATTTATATGTAAATATATACTTCTATATTTTATGATCAGTATATATATATCACACCTTTCACCGTACAGATAATGACTCTTAATCATCAAAATAAAAAATATTGTTTCCATATCCATATCCTTAGTTGGTCAATTCAACACATGATTTTTAATTTTTAAGATTCATATGTTATCACCATGTCATTTTGAATAAGGATTAATCCTAATACATTATTTTATGCAATAGTATATATCACAGAATCTTTTCCACTATAAGGTAGTGTAATCACATTTGTGATGACCAACCTTATCTTCAGTTCTTTGAAATTATATTCACATACATCTATTCACAAAAACAAAACCCCTTTTTGAGTAAATCTGGTAAGTGGATTATATAATTTTTAGTAATATATCTAAAAGTGTCAGTAGTAACCATCCATCCAAAGAAAACTATAGACCGTTTTTTCTGTGGTTGGTATAATACTTCTCAATAACTTCTTACTTTGAAGGATGCATTGGTATACCCTCACTTGAGAATATATGACCCATGAATGAAACATAATGAATCCAAAAATCACACTTGATAAATTTAACATACAACATATCCTTCTTTTGGGTATTCAGCATAATTATCAAACACACTTAATGCACATACATTATCTTTGAATATATAATAATATCATCTAAAAATACTACCAAAAATTCATCAATGATATACCAAATTACTCTATTCATTAAATACATGAAAATGGTAGGATAATTGGTAATTCCAAATAGAATTACAATAAATTCATAATGACTATACCTCATACAGAAAGATTTCTTGGTTATATCCACCTTATTGACCCATATATGATGATATCCCGATTGAAGAATAATCTTAGAAAAATATTGAGCTCCACATAATTGATTGAAAAATTTATAAATATGAGGAAGATGATACTTATTCTTTATTGTGATCTTGATAATTTCTCGATAATGAATAGATAGTCACATTGATCCATTTTTATTCTTAACAAAAGGAATAGGTGCACTACATAGTGAATCACTAGGATGAATAAATCCCATATATAGATTCTCCCTAAGTTTATTTGTTAATTCCGACCACAAAATCAAGACCATTCTATATGGATTAAATAAAATTGGGGTAACACTATGTATGATATCTATTGAAAACTAAACTTCATGATTTGGGGAAAGACTAGGAAAATAATTTTGGAAAGACATCAACCAAATCCTGTACAATAGGAATATCTATAATTTTGAGTTTATCCCCAACCATCTAAGACAAATATCACACTTGAATAGGTAGTAAAACCTATATAATTTATTTAATTTGTATTGAAATTTCATTTTCATCCTCACACATATATATAATCATACGATGATTTGTGATATGGATTGCAACATCCCTAAGTTATGAATGAATTTTCATGGGATATATTCCATAGTTTAGCTACCAATAGGTTAGCAGTTACATTAAAATATGGATATTTATATATCATGAATAAATCCAACATAAGTGAATGATTTTGGGGAATAATGGGTTTTTATGTATGGGAATGATTATTCATCATAACCAGAGTCATCTTCTTTAATATGTCCATGATCTTCTATGTTCTAAAAATAGTTTTATTTTCTATCTCTATTTCCCATTACCTTAATTGTTTATGGGTTTTGATTTTATATAAACCCATGCCTTCCATACATAGATATCACATTTTAATATGTGATTATCCATTACCTAACATAATGATCCACAACTGAATTGTATAGTTCTAGTATCATTGGAAACTTGGATACATAAATAACCAGTTAATAAGTGAATTAAATCATCTACCGCTAAGATATTCATAAGTACAACCATTTATATATATATCATACACAGTTTCATTCTTCATAATACAGGGAAATGAAACATAAAAAAGGGTGAGCTCAAATTCTCATTAAGGGTAAATAAGTGATATATCAACATAACATTATATTGAGGGTATAAGAACATTATAATAACATTTGTAAACCATACCATACATATCATAGATCATAAGCTTGAGTCATGTCAGAATTATTAGCAATTGTTAAGATAAGAATCATAAAGGAATCAAATAACATAATCTATGGCATCATGGCATTAGCATAAGATATATATTTGTGAAATACACATAAACATATAAAATATTATTTAAATATACCCACAAAAAAGTTCTTAATATTTTAGTCTTGGGATAACCACCTGTGTACCTACTTCGGGCTTGGGATAACCTCCCATATTCCCTCTTTTGGTATTGGAATAACCAATTGTGTACCCTCTTTTAGGCTTTAGATAACCTCCCATGTACCCTATTTTGGGCCTCAGATAACCTCCCGTGTACCCATTGAGATCATAGAACATTAATTATTACCCAATGCATTGAAGGGCTATAAAATTTAATCACCAAATATCCCATAATGAAAATGATACATATTTTTACCAAAAAAATTCTTCATCATATCATATTTTGTGAAAATGAAATGGGTTTTATAAAAATTTTGTCATAGAATATCCCATGTAAAAGAAATGGGTTTCAAATGAATTTGTCATCATAATCATAAACTATACGAATAAAGAATATATATGGTATCATAGGATCATATCCCTAATATAGAATAAATCATATAAGGTTTTTTGTTGATGATGAATCTAAATACCATACAAATTCCATTAAAATATTCTTGAGGAAAATATACTTTCCATTTTGAAATCACTTCTTGAAAATATAAAAATCAATAAAATATTAAAGAAAAAAATTTCCTATAAAATAAATTTGGAAACATGTAAAGGAATATTCAAATTATTGAGTATTAATAATGGAGATAAATTTCATACATTTCATATATGTTAAAATAAATCATTCCTTTCTCTATTTTATAAAAAATCAAAAGGTACCTCATTCAAAAAATTACAAGAAGATTTGTTTTAATCTATTTTTAAAGGTCAATTATGTGTAAAAATGAATTTAAGAAATATTTAGAGAATATTAAAAACATTTTTGAAAACATTTTTATAAAATAGAAACATTGAGGAGAAAGGATATTTTACTGAAGAGAGAAATGATGTTAGTTTTCCCTTAAAAATGTTCTTTTGGACTCTCGAGTACATAAAGAGAGAAAATGAAAGGAAAACAAATATTCTCCAAAATTGACCATATGATAAGAAAATTAATGAGTTTCATGGGAGATAGATCATAATTTTTCCTCAAAATCTATATAATCATAAACAATCTATACAAAAAATCATATTTTATCATAAAACCCTTGCCACTTTGGTAACTTTTGAATTGTAATCCCTATGAAGGAAAGATCCTTATATGGATATGTATATCCCAAAAAAAATCACAATAAGAATCATAAAAGCAATTCATGGGTAGTACATACATCCCATAAAATGAATAAGTTGGGAATATGGAATATGTCCCAAGGAAATAAAATTGAGTTGAATATTTCTTACCTCAAGCCCAACTTCCATCCTACACATTCGAACCATATATTATATGGATAACCTAGTTAGATTTATTCCTATATACTTCCTAGATTTGTTTTAGGATCAAACCAAGGACTCTGGGTCATGGATAGGTATGTAAGTAAATGATTTGGTTAGGTATTTTTTGAACCAAAATACTTTTGAATCATAAATATGATATTAGGGAGGATTCTCTTTTATAATTTAGGTGAGTAGAATAATTGTAATTTTTAAAAGTGTTACAATAATTCCATATAAATTTATAAGAAAAAATGATCCAAAATGTTTCATTACAAAAAATTATATGATATAAGGAGAAAATATGTCCATGAAATAGGAATTAGTCAATTATTTGTTTCATTTTAATCATTATATTATTATTTTAACCCCTTGGTAAACCCGTTTAAACCTCAACTGATGTAATTAATTTTTAATATTTTTTCTATTAATTATGAAAAAAATTAAGTGGGAAAAATTACTTAATATTATTTACTCTGAATCAAAATATTTAATCCATTTTAATAAATTCAATTCAAAGAATTGGTATAATTTAATTTAAAATTTACCTTACAGATGCGATGAGAAAGATTTTTTCCAGAGAAATGGTTTTCATATGTATAAAAAATATTATATAAAGATTTAACAGGAAATTTATTACAATAAAATCAATTGTATTAATCATAACATAATTGAACTAATTTTTATTTTATAAATTTTAAAATAAGATGTAAATTTATAAATGTTTAAACTGAAAGGTGGTTTTAAATAAAAATCATTATTTTTTAATATTCATAAAAAAATCATTCTCTTTTGAAAAAATTACTCTATGATAATTTTGACAGGTTTATTTCTAAAATGATATTAATTGTTTCAAATAAATTTTCTAAAATTGGTAAATAATAATTTTAAAAAAAGTGCACAAAAAGCAACGAAACCATTTTTAGAAAAATATGTTTATTTTGTATGAACATAGATTTATTATTATCTCATGCCTAGAAAAATAATTAGATGAATGATAAAAATTTTTACTAAATATATAATATATAAATTCCAATAAAATCATTCCACAATAGAGAAAAATTTAATTTATAATGATTAAAACACCAAGCACAAAAAAATAGTTTTTGAGAAAAACATTTCTTTTACTTTTAAATGTTTTTTATTTTTATTTATAATAAATTAATAACCAATGAATTTATTTTATAATTGAATAAACCATATAATTTTTATAATTTAGTTAATATTATTAATTCTCACTAATGTAACATATTGGTTAAAACATTCTCCTTAAATAACATTATTATAATAATATCTCACAGTTTGTTTAAACTTAGTTTTGTGTGTAATGCAAGATATCAATGATATTAAATTTATTTGAAAATATATTTAAAAAAATATCACATTGTTACATTCTAGAACCATTGAAAGGAAATATAGCCACTAAATTCCATCACTCTGGTACCAAAAAATAAGTATACTTTTTTCACATCATATCCTACGGATTTTAAGTAGCTTCCACAAATTGGTGGTTTCTTTGTAAAACTTTGTCTAAGTGAGTGGTCTTATTTCATAGAACTTTCCCTCTATGATCCAAAATTTCAACCAGTTAATACTCATAAGAAATTTATTTCTCCAATGGTATGGCCTATGAGTTTACTCCATGTGAAGGGTTAGGTATGTACTCCCTCGTGAGAGATACATGTAAAACATCGTGAACTTCAGAGAGGTTTTGTGGAAGTGACATGTGATAAGATTCCATCCCTACCCAGTCAAGAATGTCAAAAGGTCCAATATACCTTGGGATAATATTTTGTTTTATCATAAATCTCATAAACATATTTCATGGAGAAATTCAAAGAAACACCTTCTCACCTACTTCAAACTCTAGATCTCTCCAACGATTGTCAGCATATCTTTTTAGGTGAATTTGTGCTACCCTTATGTTTTTCTAAATGAATCTAACCATACCTACCATTTATTTAGTTGTATCAGGTCCCAATATATTTATTTATCTATCATCATCCATGTATGTTGGAGTTCTACACTTATTTCCATATAGGTGTTCATAAGGATCCATATGAATTATCGAGTGATGGATATTGTTGTAAGAAAACTATAGTATAGGATGATGTTGTTCCCAAATACCTTTGAAATCCATATAAAACGATATTATAATATCCTATAAGGTTTAACTTTTTTATTCAGACTGATCATATTTTAAAGGATGATAGTTGGGCTAAAACATAACTTTGTATATAAATCATGTTTAAGAATTTTCCAGAACATCTATGTAAACCTCAAATCGTGATTAGGTATAATAAAATATGGTACTCCATACAACCTTACCACTTAATGTATATCCTGGAAAATTAAACCAGATAGAATTCTTATCTAATTTTTATGAAGTGTGATGACTTTTTAAGGTGATCAACTACAATAGAAATATCATTATGGAATTTAGATATTTTGGGGTGTCTGATGAAAAAATACAAGGAAATGTTTTTCCATTTCAATATTGGAATGGGAAATAGTTGTAAAATAACTTAATAATTTTTTATCTCAACCATAAATTACTAACATAATAAGAACTAATATTCATACTCATTAATATCTCTTTTCATGTTTTGTCACCACAATACCATTTTAAATATATATATTTTCACACATCCATAATGAATAAAAAATGAATAACTGTAAAACTAATCCAATAGATCATTATTTAAATGTCATATAGATGGAACACATAAAAGGTTTTTAAACATTATCATTAAATCAAAATCAATGTTAAACTCAGACACGTTTTTTACCTTCTTCTACATCTCTACATCATCCTTTTGATCCTCTTTAAACTTCACTCAAATAGATGGTTTAACAATCATTTCTGAAAGATAATATTTTACCCTTCCTTCAGGTTTTCATGATCCATACTTTTCAAATCTAGAAATATTTGATCTTTTATGATCCTAATCATGGATAATATAGCATAATCCTTTTATCTTTTATACATCACATTAGATTAAAAATCCATCTCCACTACATGGTAATATAAGAACATGTTCATTGAATAAAATTCTCTTCAGTTCCATGAAATTTTATTCATATTTATTTATTTGATGGAACATGGATCCCTTGTAAGTTAATGTGGTGAGTATATTTGATATCCATGATAAATTTTCTACAGGGCATTAATAATATCTAGAAAAACCGAGAAAATTTCAGATCTTAGTCACTATGGATAGTTTAGGCCAATTTTCAATAGCCTATGTCATTGATGGATCTAATGATATAACATCTCATGTGATTATATGACCCAAAAATGAAAAAAAATATCCAAAATTCAATATTGTTAAAATTTTGATACAAATTATCCTTCCTCAGGGTCTTCATCACAATTATCCAGGGATCTTCATGCTCCTCCTTACTCTTTGAATATATAATAATATCTTACATAAATACTGTGATAGACAAATAAAGGTATTATATAAAGACTCTATTCATTAAATACATGAAGATAATAGGGGAATTAATAAATAGTGTCACTATATATTCATAGGGTCCATACATTGTATAAAATTTCTACTTGGGTATATCTTCTTTACCCCTCAATTGATGATATTTGTAATGATTTCTGGTCTTGTAAAAGTATTGGGCTCTATGAATTTGATGAAACAATTCATCAATATGGGGGATAAGATACTTATTCATGATTTTGATCTTGTTCAGTTTCTGATAGTCAATATAAAGTTTCATTGATCCATCTTTCATTTTAAAAAACAAAATAATTTCACCCCATGTTAACACACCTGGATGAATGAATCCCTTTACAATTTTCTCCTAGAGTTACTTCTTCAATTCATATAACTCAATTTTTTTTATTCTATAGGTAGAATTTGAAATGGGTGTGGAACCATATATTAGTTCTATTGAGAATTGAACACCATGATTCAGGAAAAGACTACGTAACCCTTTTGGATATACATTAATAAACTCGGACACAATACGCATATCAATGATGTTGAGTTTCTCCCAAACCATATGAGATAAACACCCCTTTTAAGAGGAATCAATACCCATATACTGTATTTGATTCTCATCATAAGTTCGCATTAATCATTATACTGATAGATGATAATAATTTAGTTTCAAATATTAAACTTGACTTCCCTTCCATGAAAATCGATGTGGTATTTAAATGGAAAAATTAAAACCATGTCTATGATAAAATAAAATTCAACCAAGGGGAGGATAAAATGATTTGCAGGAAGTAAATTCCCATAAACATTAACTAAAGAAGAATCATAGACTTGAGATTTGATCATCATTCCAGTAAGTAATTTCAGTGCTAATTCGACATTTAATTGTTGATGTGGTATTTTGATAACCTTAGAAAATTATTTAGATTTAAAATAGTGGGTCGATCTAGAGTCAAATAATATAATAGTAGTTCTAGAGTGGATGGTAGTTGTACCTTTCACCACAACGTTATCATACCCCTTATCCTAAAAAGTGATCACATAATATTTCCCTTTTTCTATGGGATTTATTAGTTTCTGACATCAATTATCTTCATTAAACATTGTATTTGATCACTAGATAGTATAATGATTATAACCCTTACATGATTTATAGGTTACTGATGTCTATTATCTTCATTAAGCTTTAGATTTTATCACCACTTATTATAATTCCTATAATCCTTACATCTAAAACATTGAAGTGTGGTTGGTTCATTATGTGAAGATTTTCTCTATTCAAATCATTAGCCAACTTCTTCCCATCAATTTGGCATTCATATAATAGATGTCCTTCCTTTCTACACTTAAAACATTCACTATTCCCATTAAGATAATTTCCTCCATGTTTCCTTCTATATTTAGATCATAAAGGAAATATCGGGTTTTTCTATCCATTGTTTTTAGAGTTTCCTTTGAATTCTATTTTATTTTCTTATCAAAATTTTGAGATTAATGTGTAACTCCAATCTGCATTTACACCTTGATGGGAAACTAAATGATTTATTCATAACTAGTGAATTACCTTATGGATAACACAATTTGGAGACATGATTTTAAGCCAATAAACAATCAATCAACCTTACATTTTGGTTAGATGATAATTCCAAATGCATACCTTAAAAGTCATGTAAATTTTCCTCATAGGTACCAATGGATTCAACATCATTTTTCTTTAGGTTGAGGAATCCCTTCCTTCTTTTCATAATAATAATATGAGGAATGAAATTATTAAAAAATAATCCCTTAAACTCATCCCACTACATGGATTCAATTTATTTCTATTTCCTTGTATTCTTGATAAGATTCCACCATTAATCTGTTTCTCCTTCCAAATGATAGTCAACCAAAATTGATTTTTTCTGCTACAAACACTAGAGGATGGAAAATATTGTTTACATGGAACTAATGTACTGCAAAAAAAATTAGTGGATCAATAGAACCACTAAAATAAGGTAGTCATTTTCTCATGAAGGAATCAACAAAACATTGTTCCCTCCTTTTCTCATTTGAGAAATCAACATGATTTGTGGATTGAGAATGATGTGTGATCATATAAATGAGATTTTTCATTCCCTCTACCATGATATTTAGTTTATCTAGACGAAAATAATTTTATTTTCTATCATATTAAGAATTGACACCATTTATTTAGGTTTCATACATCTACTAAAACCAAAAAACATAGTCTGAGATATAATAACCACAGTGGGAAAACACATAATCATGAAAAATAATTTATAGGATGTCTGAATCCTGACACATTATTTTCAATATATGACACCTTATGGTTAAACTAGTTCATTCATGGTCATTATGTTTTAAAATTCTTTATTATTGTACATTAAGAGTTTGTGAATTTATAAACCATATCCCCCAAGTGTGTAAAACCAGGTGTGTAACAAGGCTTGTTTTCATGCACTAGGTGATGATTGAGACAAAAACCAATGTTACATTTTCATATTTATTACCACTATACCTCAATCTATTACCAACTATATTTACCCATAATTTCCATACATGGATATCATATATTAATAGATAAATATTAATTTAATAACATAACGATCCACACAAAAGCTGTATAGGTCTAGTATATTTGGAAACTTGGATGCATAAACAGCTGGTCCACAAGTTAACTACGTCATCTATGAGTAAGTTATTTATAACAAGAACCCTTCTTAGACATATCGTACATATTACCTTTATTTAGAACATTGGGTAAGGAAACATAATAATGGGTGATCTTAGATTCTTAATATGGGTAAACAAGGGGGATAACAGTATAAATAATCATTAGGGTATGAGAACATGAGAATAACATTTGAAAACTATAACCTGCATATCATAGATAATAAACATGAGTCATGGAACAAATCATAAAAAATCAAAAAAAAGAATCACAAAAGAATGAAATAATATAATCTATGGGAGAAAAATATTAGCATAAGATATAGATTTGTGGTATACACATAAGCATATAAAATATTATATCAAGGATACCCACCAAGACATTAATATCATGTTAGGATTATGCTAACCACCCATGTACCTAATTCGGTCTTCATATCACCTCCCAAGTTCCATATTTGTTGCATGGGATAACTTCTCATGTAATATCTTTTAGTATTGAGATAACTACTCGTGTACCATATTTTGGGATTAATATAACATCTTGTGTACCATTTGATCTCATATAAAATTAATCAGTAACCAGTTCATTGTAGTGGTATATAATTCGAGTCCCACCCATCACATGAAGTAAATCATACATATGTTTTCCAAAAAATAATTCTTTATATCATAACCCATGAAAAAGAAACAGGTTTCATAAACATTTCATCATATCATAAACCATGGGAAAGAAACGGGTTTTGTAAACAATTTTCAACATAAGCATAAACCATATAGAGAAAAAATAGGGATGGTATCATTAGATCATATCCCCAGTATGGTATAAGTAATATAAGGATTGTTTTTTTGACGAATTAAAATTCCATAAAACTTTAAACATAAAATTCATGAGGAAAATACCCTTTCATTTTAAAATCACTTCTTTAAAACTAAAATTTTTCCAAAATATTAAAGAAAACAATTTTTTAAAAAATAAAATTGAAAACATTTAAAGGAATATTCAAATCATTTTTTTTCCAAGATGTTGTTTAATTCTACGCATTTCATATAAGTTAAAAGTAAATAGTCATTTAATTATTTAGTAAAAAAATCCAAAGGTTCCTCATTCATAAAATTACAAGAAGATTCTTTTGAAACCATTATGTAAAATGTAAATCATGGGTAAAATGGATTTAATAAATTTTTTTAGAATATTAGAAACTTTACTAATTTTTTTTAAAAAAAACATGGACTTAGAAGAGAAACAATTTTTAATCGAAGATAGAAATAGGGTCGGTTTTCCATGAAAATAATATTATAAACTCTTGAGTATGTAAATAAAAAAAAGTAAAGGAAAACATGTATTATATAGAAATAACCATAAGAGAAGAAAATATAAGAGTTTCATGAAATAGATCATAATATTTAATCATTATAAGTATAATAATAAAAAATCCTGATAAAAATGAGATTGTATCATTAAACCCTAACCACTTTGGAATCTTTTGAATCATAAATCCAATAGAAGAATGAACCTTAGATGGATATTCATATCCATTATTTTCATCCGATGAATCCTAAATAACCTTCATGGGTATTATATACATTACACAAATGAAACAAGTTTTAAATATGAAATGTTCCCCATTGAAATAAATGTGTGATAAGAATCATTTACATCAAGTCTCGTCTTCCTTCATACATGCTCAAACCTCTTCTTCTTTGGAGAACCTCTTTAGGTTTATAACAAAAGCCTTAATAGGATTGTTGTATGATTAAACCAGTGTCTTCAGGAAGTGGGGAGGATATAAGGATGGATTTTTGTAGGTATTTTTTTTACTAAAAATCTTTTTTTATGTACGATGAAAAGAGGATAGGGGGTTCCCTTTTATAATTGAGTTGAGTGGCATGCTTGTAATTTTTAAAATTTTACAATAATTCCATGTCACATTATTAAAAATAAGGCTTAAAAATAGATCATTATAGAACCGTAGATGATATAAGGGAAAAATATGTTTATACAATAGTAATTACATAAGTTGTTAGCCCATTTTAACTGTTATCTTTTTAGTTTATCCCATGGTAATCATATTTTTATTATAACCACAGTAATAAATGTTCTCAGTTTTTACTATTAATTATGACAAAAAATTAATTTATGATTATAAATTAATATTTTTTATGATGATTAAAAATATATAATACATTTTACCATATTAAATTCAGAGAAGTGGGGGAATTTAATTTAAAATTAATCCCACAAACACAATGAAAAGGAGGGTTTCCCAAGAAAAAGTATTCATAAGTATAAAAAGTTTGTATATCAGAATTCAACAAAAATTTAATTTTAACAACCAAAATTGAAGTAATAATAATATTATTGAACTAATTAATTTTTTAAAACAATTTAAAACAATATGGATCTTTGTAAATGATTTAAACAAAAAATTTGTTGTAAAAAATTCTGTATTTTACACTATTCATCAGAAAAATGAATCTTTTTAGAAAATTCTAAAAAATTAACTATAAGATAATTTTGATATGTTTATTTAGTGATTTTTTTTGAAAAATGAATTTTTTGAAAAATATAGTTTTATGTATAAAACTAGATTTATTCTTATCTCATGCCTAGAATAAAAAATTAGATGAATGGTAAAAAAACTGATAGAATATATAATATAAAATTTTTAATTAAAATCAATCACAAACAATGAAAAATTTAATTTATTAATTTTAAAACACAACAAATTCATACAAATAGTTTCCCAAAAAAAATATTTATTTTACTTTCAAATGATTTTTATTTACATTTATAATTTATTGGTAACCATTGAATTTATTTTTTACATGTGAAAACCGTATAATTTTTATTATTTATTTAATATTATTCATACCCACTATGTTAATGGTTGAGTTATTACTTTCACCTTAAATAATAATATTTTATGATTATATCGCAGTTTTTATAAACTCAGTGTTGCGTATAATGCAAGATTTCAAATAAATTAAATCCATTTGAATAAAATATTTCATAAAATCTGAGGGTGTTATAAATTCCCTTTATTCTATTTGTATCCATCACTAAAAAACGGAATGCATTGAGTTTTATCATAATCATCATTAATATTTTTCAATAAAATAAAAATCCATATGATAATAAAATTTCACAAATACTATAATAGATTTTTATAATTATCATGTTAGATATGTTAATTTAAAATATATTTCCCAAGGTTTATACTAAAATTCCTCCTATACAAACTATAGTAACCCAAACTCCAGTAACTTAGAGCTAGTGTATACTTCATTATATAAGCATATGATACAGGGGATCTCATCTCCAAGGAATGATCAGTTTAGAAGTCTTGGAGAACCAGATACATGCAGAACTTCCATATTACATTGTAAATATAAGATTCATTGTATAAGAAACATTCTCAAATCCTTGATATTATTCGTAATATCCTTCTTCATATCCTTGGGAAAATAAAACCAATAATGAGTGAGAACATGTTCTTTATAAGGGTTATGTACAACAGAAGCTATCAAGAGTAAATAAGGAATAGTCAATATGGTAATATAAATTGATGAAAAACATGAAATTTTATCAATAAACTAATCAAAAAATGCATCCATGGATAATATAAATGTTGTAATTTAATGGATAAAAATAACTAAAATCTCATTGATGAAAATTCTTAATTTTGGACTTCATGATCTCTAAAAGCATGATGTCTTTAACACTAAGACCTTACACCAAATAAATTTAATAGATGGGTAGGTATATACCAAAAAACCCATTTAATAAGGCCATCCAAATTTTTTGTCTCTATAACACCCAGATATTTTCCGAAACATGTTTTTAAAATTAATATTATTATTACTATTACTTTGGTATTTTTTATTTCACACAATAGTGGATATAAATTTTATTATATGAAAGAAATGAATTTGGATTTCATTATACACAACACAGAGTTAATTTTTTTTACACACAACACATATATTAAATTTAAATACTAACAATAATATTTTTGTCTTTTGTTACACATAATTTCTTGTTCCCTTGACAACTTTAATAACACTCAAGGAAAAGTTTTACCAAATTATAATTTACTATTAATATTGTTCTAAAGATATTATTATAGTTACCACCTAGATTTTGGAATGGCATATACAAATAATATTAATTAAATTATGAAAATATAGTTTACACATGTATATAGGAATAATTATTTTGTGGCCAATTATTTAGAAATAAAAGTAAAACCATATTAAAAATATAAGAAATCCTTTGTTGGAAACAATATTAACACAATCAAAAGATTTTTACATTAATTAAATAAATAAAAACATTTGAAAAATAATTTTAATTAAATTTATACATACATATTATATTTTTAAACTATTTAATGTTCATATTACGTGTTTTCTATACATGAGTTATGAATGATTCCAATTTTACGAATAAAAAGGTGTATTTTTCAAAAAGAAAATTTTTCTACCTTTTAATGGAGAACCCATTTTAAATCTAATTCATGAGAATTTTATAATTTTTTGAAAAAAAACCTAAATTTTGAAATAATAATATCAAAAATTACTTTGGATTATTTGTTGTTATTTTTCTGAGAAATTTAATTTTTTGATGAATAGTTAAAAATACTGAATTTTAATTAAAAACTACCTTTTCATATAAATTACTTATATAATTAAATTATATTTTTATTTTTATTAAAGTTTAATTAGATAAATTTTACATAAATTAATCCAATTTAGTTCATTAAAACCAATTACAAAATAATATTTTATATAAACCCATTTAAAACTTTTGATCTTTTTTTCTTAAAAACCAGATGTTCCGACATGTCTACAGGGTTAATTTTAAATTAATTTCTACCAATTATATGATTAGAATTTTTAAAAATTGATTAAATTATTATAATCAGTATAATTTATAATTTATAATAATTTTATCTCAGTTTTGGACCCAAAATATTAGTGAAAGTAATTAAAATTAATTTTATTGATTAAGGTAAAAATGAGTATAATTAATGGTTAAACTTTAATCTTAAGAGTCAAAATGACCTCTAAAAATGTAAAAAATAAATTTTATTGAAATAAATATACAAAGTTACATCTTGTCTCTAATTTTTACAATTATTGGATTCCCATGATGTAATGGAGACATCTCAATTGTATTTACCTTGTTTTATATAAAAGAATATCACTTATCCTCCACTTTAAAAGGGATCTCACCTGCCTCACTTCATCACACCTCTCAAAAAACATTGTATCATCCAATAACTATAAAAATAATATCTCAATTTCTCTTTCATAATCCTAGAATCTTCACTTTTCGCAGAAATTCATCTGAGGAATCCCTTTGGTGCTAACCAAAAAAAGTTACCCAAAGAAGAGGTAACATCCTTCCAGAGGATCCTTTGTTTTATTTTAATTCTCCACCCCATTGAATATACTTATTCTAGGATTAAATAAAAACCAAAGTTCCATAAATATACTTATATTTTTTTATATTTATTTTTTTACCTACACTTATGAACAGTTCCAGAAAATGGGTAACAAACATACAGTTTGTGTGTACAGCGGGCTACCGCCACATGAATCGATGTTGTTCGTTTTTACATTATCACCTCTCTTGGTTGGGAATTATTATGAAAAATATATTTTTTCATTTTATATATATTATATTTATAACTTCTTTATAATTATTTATGTATTATATATCGCATACCTTCACACATAACATTTTTTGTAAATACAATAACTTCTTTTTGTGGCTGTGTGGACTACCACCTCCTCAAAATAATGTGATTCATTCCCACTTTACATGGAATGTTTTATGGATGGGTTTAGTAAATTTATATTATGTGTATTAAATAATAATTCAAATTTAATTATTATATTTCTGTTTATAAATATATATTTTTTATGTTATTTCTTTTAAAATGATGATTAAACAGAAACATCATTCATGTGTACGTACGACATATCATCTCCTTGAACAATGTATTTCATTTCATATTTATATCATATATAGATCATTATAAATATTTATATACGGAATATATATAATATTTAT
The DNA here is from genome assembly GCA_963277665.1 of Viscum album. Taxonomy (NCBI): domain Eukaryota; kingdom Viridiplantae; phylum Streptophyta; class Magnoliopsida; order Santalales; family Viscaceae; genus Viscum; species Viscum album. Next base: position 921,223,939 of record OY728131.1, read on the forward strand.
ATCATTTTTTAATTTTTTTTGATAATTAAATCATGATTTTTATAAGAGGATCAAAGATATCAATCAGAATGTATATAAAGAACAAAGCGGATATTACCTGAAATGTAACATTAACATGGAATTGTTAATACATGGGTAATATAAGGTCATAAGTAACTAATATATGGTATGATTAAATTATATATGTTTATTTAATATATTTAAAATATACTTATATTTATTATATCTGTGGTTTTAATGTGTACAAAATAAATCAAGACTTAAGGTAGGGGAATTTTATCTCACTTTTTATATCTGGAAGATACATGTAATATTCACCGCTCATTTATTTTATGTGGTGTATATACTACCATATGAGAAGTTATATAATGAATTTAATTTATTTATGGATATTATATGTTTCAATTTAATTTTTTTTCTTTTATGGGGATCATGATTCAAAAGTTACTCAATTAGTAAGGGGTTTTCGCGTCTCACTTTTATTTTTTTGAGACTTGTGCCTTATTCACCTCTTTTTTATTTTTAATGGTGTAGAAACATCCCATGAATGTATTATATTTTTATTATACATATATATTTGGTTATTTAAATATCCATTTTATTATATCACTTTCAAGGGGTTTTTGGTTTAAAAGATACCAAATCAGTAAAGTAGTTTTGTCTCAATTTTCATTCTTTGAGACACATGACATATTATGCACCTATATTATTGTAAGTGGTGTATATACAATCCCTTTAAATGTTATATCATGTATATACTTATTTTAATTATATTATTAAATTCATTAAATTTCATTCTATTACATGGGGGTATGATTCAATGTTACCAAGTGGTAAGAGTTTATTACAACAATCTCATTGTTTATTAGGATTGTATATGATTATGCTTCCATTAATGAAATATTATGATCCATAACTCAAGGAAACAGATTAATTTTATTATAATATTGTTATTTATTATGTATTCATGTATTTATACCATTTTCACTTATTGGTACATAAGATAATTTGGAAAACGTTTTTAGGAAAATATGACTTTATTTCTCCTTTTCGGTCGAAAATTTGTGTTCTACCAAAACCATGTTTTATAAACATGTTTTCAATAATTCATTAATATTATCCAATTATGTTTAATGGAAATTTTTATGTATGTTTTTCCTTTTTACAAAAATAAATTAAAATGAATCATCTTTTTTCTTCGATCAAGGAAATTTGTAAAACTTTTTAATGTGAAAAATAAATGTTCAACATGTATAGACTTACCAGCCATTATAATCATCATTTCAATGAAGGTTCCTTTTTAAGATTACTAGTTTATTTAAAATAATTCTTAATATTATATAAATGTTTTTTATTTTTATTTTATTTTCCATGAAAAATATTTTCAATTTTTTTCAAGATTTCTTTATGAGTTTTCAAGGTGCTTTAAAAAAATGGTTTTTAAAAGAAAAAGAGTTTTCAAAATATTTTCAAGATTAATTTATAAGTTTTTAAATCTATTTTAAAAGAAATTTTTATTCAACATTATTTACATTTTATAAATTTTCTTTCAAAGAGGAAAATATATTTTCCTCAATAAATGTTTTAAAGGAAATTGTAAATATTTATTTATTAGAAAAGGATTTTTAAAATGGTTTTATCAAAAGGATATTCAAAGAATTGATATTTTATTTAGGAAATATTCCATGATATATTAAAAAATAATTCTCTATATAATATGATGTACTTTTTTTAGTCTATTATTTACTAGAGATATGATCCTATAATACCATTCATATTCTTTTTTGAATGGTTTATATTTTAATGGAATGATGTTTATGACACCTATTTCACTTACCCGAGTTATATTCTTTTGAAACTAGAGTATTTTCAAAGGTTATGTTTTGATGAAATGATTTTGAGGCCAATATATCTTCCATAGGTAATTTTATGATGAAATTTTTATGATACCCATTTCATTTCATGGGTTATGGTATGATGTTTATGAAACCTGTCCCTTTTTATGGGTCATGATATGATGCAAGTTTTATTATCTTGTTGAATATATATGTTTGATTTTATTATGTGATGGGTGGTACATATATATCTATCCAAATAATTAGGTATATATTTATATCTCATGAGATAATGATTGGAAACAAGTCGATGGGCCTGATACATAATGAGAAACATGTACATGTTGATCCGAAATGAGAAATAGGTGTCACCTAATACACTCAAAAAAGATAGGGAAACATAATTAACTATGGGAAGATGAAGAAACCAGATCCACAGTGGGAATATGGGGAAACCCTATCCCTTATATGTAAAGGAATTCTACTAGGGATGGTGGTGTGTCTCTCCTAGTATGTGTAGTCCCCGTGAAGATCCCTGATAAGTTTTGGAAATGAGCCTTGACTTGTAGGAAATGTATTTATATGATTATGGGTATGCTACAAGTCTATTTATTATGCATATGATATGATCACATTGTTTAGGTTCTATATTAAAATTTTATTCATGTCTTATGAATTACCAATATTTATGTCATGATTTATGGTTATGATATTTGATAAATAGTGTATGATCTTATTTTTTTATTACCATGTTCTCATACCCTTATTCTCATCATTATGCATACATATATCCCCCATTTACCCTTTCTAAGAATCTGATCTCACCCCTTATAATATTTTCTTCCCCTTTTTATTAAGGTAAGGTTTTTTTATTATGTGGATAAGAATGTTTCTAGTCAATAAAAACCTAGTGGGAGATAATATAGCTCACTTATAAGCTAGTGTTTAGGTTTCCAGGTTTCCAAATGTGCTAAACTAATAATGTCTTTCGGTGCCTACTTGTGTAACGTATTAAGTATTTTGAAAAAATGATATAATTATAATGTATGAAAATTTAGGGTTTATATATTTTTTATCAAAGAAAAGGATTGTTAAATATTTGGAAACAAGGATGATAAAACTTTAGTGATATCCCTAGGTATATTTATAAGGATATGTATAGGGATGTCTCTAAAGATAAGCCTAAGGTGTTAGGGATTAAATAATGTGTCATAAATTAGATATACTATAATTAATTTGTCATGATTATGTGGTTTTATACTATGACACGTGTTTCTAAAATTATTCTTTCTGGTTTTAGTCAATGGAAAGAACCATAATGAAATGGGTTAACGTTTAATGTGACATACAATTTTCTAGTGATCCGTTTAGTGGGATAATCTCTAGATTAAAGTATATTGTGATAATTACTAATCATTTTTTCCTAAAAAAAGTTTATAAATTTATAAATTAACCAAATAGTGTACTCGCCAAATAATAGAAGGAAAGAGATCACTAAGAGGTCGGGTAATGAAGTCCATCGAGGAAAGAAAATTCAGTTTCCAATATGTTAAGAATGTGGGGAGAAATACCCATGTTAATACCTTATAGGAACAAAAATATGTTTTTAATATGTAAAATAAGGAAAAAAGGAAATAAATGGAATTCTAAAATGAAAGGTTTAGTTAGAACAATGGATAGAAATATTGGCCTCCCTATGGTATTATCAACATGAATTTTTTATATTGGTAATAAATAAACATTATGAAAATTGATTTCCCAAGTGGAAATCTCATAAAGAGAATCATCAAGGTGGTACAAGTAATGGTTATATTGAGGATGATGATGATAATACATGTGAAATTTGAAATTAAAGTGATATTAGGTAATTGGATGTGGTATCCTTGTTAATGAATTAAGTATGGAGTGGAATAATTGAAGTGTTTATGTATTTGGAATCAAATATTATGATTTGTGAAATATATAAGGATTGTTCAAGTTTATGTTTCTCACTAAGTATTTACAAGAATATGTTGAATTTTTCTTATGGACTAAAAAATTGATTTAATTTAAATGTTATATTAATGGTAAATACAAGATTATGTGAAGAAAACACTTAATATGTTCCTAATGTCGAGATAATGAAGTTTGGGAAATGATATGTCAGATATGAATAAGTTAATTAGATGGTACTGATTACCTTGTAACTGATTAAGGATTTGATTCCATGTTTTTTTACTATAATTTATGAATTTATAGCATTTTTGGATTCAAGGAATACATTCAATATACTTTAGAAAAAGGAAACATGCATTTTTTCAATAAGGATGTATAATAATTCAGGTTATTACAATGTTTCAAGAGAATACATGATAAAGATATCCACCTATTTGGTATATGAAAAATAATATCTACTTTATTATATATGAGATATCAATGTTAAGATAATTTTAAATATGGTGATATTTTTTCTAAATTCCAAGACTTTCATCATTCTGAAGTGTTATAAGGTTATCTATTTTTGGGATGGTTTATGTTAAACTTTAGATGAGGCATTATAAATTTAATTATTGTCTTTCCGTGTTAGGATTTATTCATATTTGATAAATTTTTATTAATTTTTTGTTGTGGTGAAGATAGATGAAACGACCTATAATTTAATTTAAGGATCACAAGATATTTTTATGCTTCATGAATGAAAAATTTATCAATAATTTCATAGAATAAGAGTTGAAGTCGAATTTGATCAAGGCACAACAATGGGTAAGGTTTTCCTCATATCATGTAAGGATATAATTTCATTAAAATTCATCAACATTATGATAAGTAATTTTTAAATAAAATTTTTCCAAGTTATCATCATTTTGCATTATATCAATGACCTTTTTAATCGTATTTAGGTTATGGATTTGTGATTTTTATCTTTATCCTAACCATGTTCTCTATAACTCTTTATCAGAACTTGATAGTTATATTTCCCTTCCATTTCCATGTTTTAACTCTCCACCTATGTTCTCCTTTGTGGAAAACTAGTTATTAGTTACTTTGGGTAACCTTTATGTTTCTAAATTCCCCATTTTAAAGAATTTTTTGTATTTATTTTTATGATACGGGTTTTTATGAAAGGAACTTTCAAGAATAAATGCATTGATAACCTAGAATAATTTTTTTGGAGAAATTCAATTTAAGGGTGGTAGAATGTAACACCCCGATATTTTGTGATATATTTTTTTCGAATTAATTTATATTAATTTATGTTTTTAATTTCACATAATAGTGAATATAAATTTTTTATATGAAAGAACAATCATTTGTTTTTATTATATAAAATACAAATTTAATATTGTGCTCAAGCACATGGATTAACTTTTGGTACATGGAACACTATTTTTTTCTTGTGTTACACACAATTTCGAGTTCCCTTTCTTGCATGTGTTACACGGAAGGTCAAGTTTTACCAATTAAAATATACTATTAATATTGTAATTAAGATATTATTATAGTTACCACCAAGCCTCTGGAATGGAAGTTACAAATAAGATTAATTAAATTATTAAAATTATATTAAACATTTATATATGAAGAATTATTTGGTGACTAGTTATCTTTAAATGAAAGTAAAACCCTTTTAAAAATATTGGAGATCTTTTACTAGAAAATTATATTTTTGAAATAAAATGAGTTTTACATTAATAAGTTAATTAAATCACTTTTGAAAAATTATTTTAATGAAATATATGTATATATTTTATTTATTCAACAATTGAACATCTATATTATGTGTTTTTTATACATGAGATAATAATGAATCCTATTTTTTGAATAAAATGTGTGTTTTTTAAAAAGGTAATTTTACCGTCTTTTAATGTTGAAATCATTTTAAATATAATTTATGACACTTTTATAATTTTTTTTAAAAAATAAACTTAATTTTTAAAATCATGATATCAAAATTTACTTTGGATTAATTTTTGGTATTTTTCTGAGAAGTTACCCTTTTTAATGAATACTGAAGAACACTGAATTTTAATTCAAACTCAATTTTTGTATAATTTACTTATATAGTTAGAATAAATTTTAATTTTTTCTCAAAGTCTAATTATATGAATTTTACATCAATTAAACCAACTTATGTCATTGGTATCTATTTCAAATTGAAATTGGATATAAAATCATTCCAAACTTTTAAACACTTTCGATTAAAACCCCATTGTTGGGACGCGTCTGTGGGATTAATTTTATATTAATTTATAACAATTATGTGATTAGAATTTGAAATTAATGGATTCCATATTTATTTAAAAAAATATTTTTTAATTTATAATGAGTAAAACATAGTTTTTTTACCAAAATGGTTAGTGAAAATAATTAAAATTAATCATAGTTATTATGGAAAAAAGAGTTTACTTAATTGTTGGAATTTAATATTATGAGTCTAATTGACCAATAAACCTATACAAAAGATATTTTATGGAAATATTTAAACCAATTTCCTTATTTTATTTAATTTTTACAATTATTGTATTCCCATGATGTAAGTGATACCTCTCAATAGTGTTTACCTTTTATATTTTCAATGATGTCACTCCTCCACCAGTATAAACGGTTACTCACCCCCTCACTTCCTCACACATCTCAAGACACTTTTACCCATCCATTCCATGACCAAATAATATCCTTAATTATCTAAATTCATTATATAATCCTTAATTTTGGAATAAATACATCTAAGGATACCCTTTGTTGCAAACCAAATGGAGTTACACAATGAATAGGTAACATCCTTCCACAAGCTCTATTGTTTTATTTTCATTCTATACCCCCTCAACTAGTATTATTCCATTATTACATAATAAAATCAGTATCCTAAATATACTGATATGTTATTATAATAAGTTGTATACCTACACTTACACACACTTACATAAAATTGGTAATGAACTAACCGTTTCGTGTGTACGACATACTACTAACTAACGAAACAGTTTTCGTTTTTTCATTACCACGTCTCATGGTTGGAAATTATGATGAAAAATATATTTTTATTTGATATATATGATATTTAAGATTTAATTATGCTTGTTTAATTACTATATAACATATACCTTCATGATTTCCATTTTTTCAATATGATAACTTCATTTGTGGATGTGTGGACTACCGCCTCCTCAAAGCGATGTGATTCGTTCACACTTTACATGGAATGTATTAAGTATGGGTATAGTAAATGAATATGATATATATAAAATAATAATAATATTATAAATATTATATATACACATATATACAAATATTTCATTCAATTTCTTTCTTTCAAAATTATATTTAAATGGAAACAACATTCATGTATATATACGGCCTACCGTCTACATACACAGTGTATTCCCTTTCATATTTAAATCATTTATACATTGTTAGAAATATTTATATAAGGAATATATATTATATTTAAAAAAATTATATTATTTATACAATCAAATCATGATCTAAGTAATAGGATCAAGAATGATAAGTCAAAACTTATATAAAAAGTAACGCGGATATTACCCGAAACGAGAAATTAACAAGGAATTTGAAATAAACATGTAATAGAAGGTCATAAGAAAGTAATTTACGGTATGATGTAATTGAATATGGTTTTGTAATATATTTATAATAAACTTATATTTATTATACATGGGGTTTTAATATGTATGAATAAATTCAATACTTAAGGTAAGATAATTTCATCTCACTTTTTATATTTTTGAAATACATGCCATATTCACCACTCGTTTCATTTTTGTGGTGTATATAATACCCTATGGCATGTTATATCATGAATTTTATTTATTTTAAAATATTATAATTTTAATTTGATGATATTATTTCATGGGTTTCACGATTCAAAGGTTACTCACGTCGTGAGGGTTTCTATCATCTCACATTTATTTATGTGAAAATTAGGCCTTATTCACTAGTATTTTATTTTGTGTGGTGTAAATAGTTCCCCTAAATATATTCTATTATTAATTTACATAAATTTATGTGTACTTACATATCTATTTTATGAGCTCTATTTCATGGGGTTTATGGTTCAAAAGTTACAAAATCGTTAATGTAGTTTTTCTTCCAAATTTTCATTCTTTGAGACACAAGTCATGTTATGCACCTATATTCATTTAATATGTGTATATACTGACCATTGACATATTATATCATAGATATAATTATTTTAATGATATTTTAGTACTCATGAAATTTCATTATCTTACAGGGGTAGTATGACTCAATGTTACCAAGTGGTAAGACATAATGACAACAATCTCATCATTTATCAGGATTGTGTATGATTATGCTTCCATTGATGAAATATTATTTTAAATCTCTAAAGAAAACTAATTAATTTTATTTTAATCAGGTTATTCATGATTTATTCATGTTTTGTTACCATTTTTACACTCTTTGGTACTTAAGATGATTAATAAAATAGTTTTATGAAAATAAAAATTTATTTCTCCTTTGCGTTGGAAATCTGTGTTCATCCAAAAATGTGTTTTCTAAAAATGATTTAAGAAATGTTTTAATATTGTCCTATAATATTTAAAGGACAGTTTTTCCCATGTTTTACTTTTTTTAAAAATTCTTTTCGAATTAATATTCTTGACATTTTCCGATCAAGTTATTTTTTTAAAATTGTTATGGTGAAAAAGGAATATTTGGCATGTACGGACATATCAGCCATAATGAGTGTCATCTCATTCAATATTTATTTATAAGTTTTCAAGGTGATTTTTAATGAAATTTTTTCCTAATATTCTATAAATTCGTTGATTTTAATGGGATATTCAAATAAAAAGGTTTTCTGTTTTTTTCATTATTCCATTATGATATTTAAGGTGTTTTCAAAGAAAAACGTTTTTAAAAACATTTTTAAACTTACTTTTTAAGTATTCAAAGATATTTTAAAAGAAAAAGTTTATAAAAATTCATTATGTATTAAAAAGATTTTTTTTCAAATCTGAAAATATATTTTCTTCAAGAAATGTATTAAATGAAATTGTAAATCTTTCTTTATTAGAGAATGATTTTTGAAATGCTTTTATGGAAAGGATTTTCAAAGAAAGCCTATTATTCCTAAGAAATGATCCATGGATCTTTAAAAATACATATCCATATAATATGATGTAACTTTTTATAGTTTATGTTTTACTAAAGATATGATCCAATAATACCATTCATATTCTTTCGTAAATGGTTTACATTTTGAAGGAATTTAGTTTATGACACCCATTTCTCTTCCAATGGTTATATTCTTTTGAAACCCACTTCTTTTCATGAGTTTTTCTTTAATGAAAAGATCATGAGACCTCTGTCTTTTCCATATTTAATGATATGATGAAATTTTACGATACCCATTCCATTTCCCGGGTAATCATACGATGTTTACGAAACCCATATCTTTTTATGGGTTATGATATGATTCAAGTGTTATTATCTTGTGTAATATGTATGTATGATTTTATTATGTGACAAGTGGGTCCTATATCTCCGTCGAATTAACTGGGTAATTATTTATATCTAATGAGATAATGATGGGCTATAAGTTGACGAGATTGATCCATAATAGGAAATAGGTGCATCCTAATCCAAAATGGGAAACGGGTGTGTCCAGATCCACTATGGAAAGATTGGGTAACCTGATCAACTATGGAAATATGAGGAAACATTATCCATTATATAGAAAGGACTTAAACTGGGGATGTTGGTGTGTCCCTCTTAGTAGTTGTAGTCCCCATGAAGAGCCCTGATAAATTTAGTAATGAGCCTTCACTTATAGGGAATTTTTTATATGTTTATGTGTACGCCCCATGTAAATATCTTATTCCTATGATATTCTCACATGGTTCATGTTCTTGAATACCTTATGATTCATATCTTATGAACTAAAAATTTTTATGACAAGATTTATGTTTAAAATCTTTGATATGTAGGGTATGATCTTATATTTTCAGGGTCATGTTCTGATACCCTTATGCTCATTATTGTGTATATATATCTCCCTTATTGACCTTAATAAGAATCTAAGATCACCCATTTTATGTATCCTTTCCCCAGGTTATGATGGTATGTTTTATGTATGATGTGTCTAAGAAGGGTTCTAGTCATGAAGAACATAGTGGTAGATAATGGATCTCACATATGTGCCAATATTTATGTTTCCATGTTTCCAAAGGCACTTAACTAATATTGTATTTGGGTGTTTTTTGTGTAATTTATTAAATTTTATTCAAAAATGATGTAATATTAATGTATGAAAAGTGATGGTCTCTATAGTATATTGAGACTTGTCTATGCATCGAGGGGATATATAATTTTGGGCCTCACCCATCACTACATGTCCAATACATTCCTTATATAATTAATGATCAATTTAATTCATAAAAAAACATGTCTTATCAATAAATATATGTATTGAGTGATGAATATTGATTATCAATATTTCCAAATTCAAGAAAATATCTTGCATATTGAAACACCATATATTGAAATGGTATTCATTTTAATAAATAATCACATCCATGATATATATAATATGGATATTTCATAAAAATGTAATGTCCAATAGAAACTGATCATAAGAAATTGAATGTTTAAAGAGAAGGTTGATGACCACAGTATTAATAGAAGATAACCATTAATTCACTAGAAAATAATATGTTTTGTAAAACCAGGAATTTGAATGAATAGAAGAAAATGAAAATGAAACATTTAAGTGATGTTTTCAAATAAAAATATTTTTTGAAAAAACGTTAAAATAATATATAACAATTTAAAGAGTGTAAAATGGTTATGGTGGTGGTAAAGTTTATTAACACTATATGCATTAAAAAGAAAACATTTCATTTTTATTTTTATAAAGAATGGTGAAAAATACCCCTTGAAGAAAACATAAGAAATATTCCTTTAAACCCATTTAAAAATTCAAGGCTAAATTAAAATTTATTTAATAAATAATTTTTTTAAATAAAAGGAATTTTTTAAAACAATTTTGAAAAAAATATTGATATGAAGGAAAAATATACCTGATCAAAAACCAATATAATATCAGAATTTATGTTTAACATTTATTTTTTTGATTCATGTATAAGGAAGAGGAAAATATAGAAGAAAATATGGAACATCCTTAAAAATATAGTGAATGATACAAAAAATATAGGGTTTATAAAGGATATATTATAATAATCTTTAAATGAAAATAAGATCAATCCTAAAAGAATGGGATTTTAAAATAAATTATGACCTGTTTGGTAACCTTTAAATTGAAACCCCATGAAAGAATAACTTTAATTGAATCATCAATAATCATGAATAAATATATAGTTATATTGAAAACATAAAATGGATTGTATATATGTAGCATCTTGGACTGGGTCCCACACCCTAGTGCCATGAGTCGGTCGGTCACATGACCTCAGGCATGCCTCCATGTATTCCAGAGGCTTCTGACTATAAGTGAGGGTATAATATCATTCATGGGGAGACAATACCATATTATTCAGTGTAATACTCTAGAAGAAATGATAATACAATAATAAAATGATATTACATATCCAAAATAATTTTTTATCACAAGATGACCAAAGCTGGAAAATACTATGTCAAAATTTAATAGGGGATATGTCATGCTAAAGTACATGCCAAGTGTCAAAATGAAACTCAAAATTAAAGTTGCTAAAAACTCCTAAGTAGGCCCCAAAACATGTCTGGTTCCCTCATCCATGCTCAATCCCAATCATCCATCTAACATAAAGACTTTTCCCTTATCCATTCATGAAATTATGCAATCTATTTAGGTAATGATTAGGTAGCCCGAGTAGGGTGTGAGTACCACTCAATAAATTAACACCAATTGTGTATAAAAATATCCTTTAACTATAGTTTATGTATTTACATAAATATATAAGCACAATTCATGAATATAAAATTGCCCCATAATCAATTTATTATTTATTTAACCATAGAAAACACCCCTAGTTCCCAAGGACACTTGAACCTCAATACTTGCTTCGACATGTGCCAGAGTCTACATTATCCCCAAGGTATGTCTTATATTATAATTCCAATTTTACCATTCTATATCTCATTTCATATCTCAAAATTTTTTTTGTTACCATTCTAGGTCTCAATTCTCATATAAATGTCAATATCACCATTCATTATCTCATTAATTAATTCAATAATTAATTAATTTTCACACTCCCATTAATTAACTCAACTATTAATTAATCTTATTAAATAAATTAATTCACTCAACAATTAATTAATCTTCTCAATCCTATTAATTAACTCACTAATTAATTCAACTTCTAAATTTCATTAATTAACTGAAGAATTATTTAATCTTCTCAATATTATTAAATATCTCAACAATTAATTAATCTTATACATCCTATTAATTAACACATCATTTAATTAATATTCTAAATATCATTAATTAACTCAAAAATTAATTAATATTCTCAATCATATTCATTAACTCAATAATTAATTAATCTTCTCAATATCATTAATTAACTCAACAATTAATTAATCATCTCAATATTATTAATTAAATCAATAAGTAATTAATCTTTTAAATCCGATTAATTAACTAACATATTAATTAATATTATCAATATCATTATATAACACAACAATTAATTAATATTCTCAATGTTATTAATTAACTCAACAATTAATAAATCATCTCAATATCATTTTCAAAAAATTAATTATACAATTAGAAAATCTCAATATCCATTAATTAATTCCCCAATTAATTACTCAATTCAATAATCTCAATATTCAATAATTAATTTGATAATTAATTATTCAAGATCTATATTTAAAATATCCCCAATTCCATAATTCACCTCAATTAATTAAATCACCAAATTAATTAATTATATCAAGAACATCAATATTTCCACCCACCTTTTTCCTAAGTTTGGATAAAATCCTCCACTAAGATCTTCTTTCCATAGGTGCCTAAATCATCTTATGTTGGATTGACCTCAATTCATTGATGAACAATCGACCAATGGAAATCCACAAAATTTGAGCAGTATGGTTATGTATAATGGGATCCAAATTTAAAACCCAATATCAACATTGAATAAATAAAGATCCTAAAATTGTAGATCTATATCAACAATCCTAGGTCTAGATCTATTCAAAATTATAATAATAACCATTTATAGGATTAGAAGAGAAAGGAGAAGGATTGGGAAACTATTTGAGATGCGATTCTGTAACCAGGAGGGGTGAAGATCTTCAATATGGGATTCAAATCATGAAAAAAAGAGGTCATCAAGGCTTACAATATATCTAAAAGCCTATGAAATACTGATGAGACAAGTTGGTCTGAGTTAGGATCTAATAGGGTGAGTTTTAGGTGTTCTTGGAATTTAAAATATAATTTTCATATGAATTAAAAAGAAACGCATAGTTTTTTTCTAAGAGAAAATGGTTTCCCCTAATCATGTTCCTTAACCATGTACCTAATCTAGGGGGTGAAAGGTTTCTCCTTTTAGTGTGTACAGTTTGAAAAACTATACCCTATCCATGCAAAAACCCTCTATATAATGTTGCAAGATTTTATGGGACATGACATCCAGTTGGAGAAAACCATGCCCTAACCATACACTGCCCTCTTTCTTTATGTTTTCTCATATTTCCACCCAAACACACCACAAGGTAAAACGTAAATGTAAATCACTAAAGTAAAGGTAAAATAGTACTTGTAAATGATCCTGATACATCTCTAGAAAATTCCAGCATCTTACAATCTCCCGACTTTATAATAGCTCTTTCTCGAGCTATACTCTAATGCGTCTCTAAGATTCCAAGTAAAAAAGATCATGCCAATGTGACCTTATATCTACTTATCTTTCCCATGTTTTCCCTACACAGATACATGTTTCCAAAATATGTAAACTATCAGCACAATATTTTCCCACAATACATTTTCATTGTGATCCAACACACACATCAAACGCTTCTTAAAGGATGCATCTATCTCAATCCCATCATCACACACACTGATGAAATGATAAGGCTCATAGTGATACCACTGTAGTTGTGATACTTGTAAAAAATCATGCAAATCAATGTATTTATATGGAAGATCCAATCAGTATTCCATCGGCCAGATCTCCCCATAACCTCAAATGGTCTAATAAACCTTGGCACTATATTTCCAGACCTCTATATTAAGCAGTGACACAATCTAGGAAACACCTAAAGGAATACATGATCACCCTCTATAAACATTAGGGGTCTTCTTCGTCTATCATCATACAAATTTGGTCTACTCTAATCCATAGACATATGTTTTAGAATCAACTGAACCAGATCTGATGTCTCCTACACAATACTAGGTCCTAAAAACTTTGACCCACCTACCTCCATCCAAAATAAAGGTGATCCAGATGGCCTACCATAAAGAGCCTTGTATGGTTCCATCTAAATATTATCTTAAAAATTATTTTTATAGGAAAACTCCCCCAAAGATAAGTTCTTATCCCTAGATCCACCTAAGTCAAGATCACTGGTAGAAAACATATCCTAAAGCACTTGTAAATAATATTATGACTACCCCTCTATTTGAGGGTGTAATTTCAAACTCAATAAAACTTATTCAATCAGTTCATTATATAAACCCTACTAGAAGTATGAAGTAAAATTTGAATCACAGTATAAAACAGAATTCTACAGAACCCTGTATAGATAGAATATCTCCCAAACATACAAATATATATGATGATCTACTGAGGGTTTCTCTTGAATAGTAAATAAATGAATTTTCTTTTTCATTATATCCATAATAACACAAATAGAATCATTATTTTAATTCACCCTTGGTAGACCCACCACAAATTCCATTTTCGCATCATCCCAATTCCATTCTGGAATAGGAAATGGTTCTAAAAACCAACCAGTTAATTGATGAAATAATTTCACCTATTTACAGGTGTATAATCATGTCACGAACTCTGATATCTCCATTTTTCTAGCCCAACCACAAAAACTATTGTCTTAGGTTATGGTACATTTTGGTCACACCTGGATGCATCACCCACATTGATGCCAGAAATTCCCGCATCAACTCCTCCTGCATACTCATAGGCACAACTTCCCAATTCTTAACATAGATGATCTCATCCTCATCTATCAACTAGTCTGAAGGTCTCTCCCCACAATCAAGGATTTCCCTCATGGATAATCATTCCAGATCCTCAAACTATATATCCCTAATATATCTCAAAAATTTTAAAATCTACTGAAACTGATTCCAGAGTCATATTCTGTTGACTCTCCAGAACCACCACATGCATCTTAGATAGTAAATTTATCATATTCTACTCAGAACTAGACACATGAATATTTTGAGTCTGAGTTTTTCTACATAAATCATCTGATATTGTATTCCCTTTCCTAATCATATTTTCTAGTTCAAAATCAAAATACTGCATATACTCAACCCCTATTTTCTTCCTGAGATTCAAATATCGATGTGAAAATATATTCATCAAACTCTTGTATTCCATGTACACAATAAACTTTTCTCCCAACAGGTAAGGTCTCCAACACTTCAAATAATAGACCACAATTTCCAAATCATGGTCATGCATATGCTAATTCCATTCATGTTGCCTCAAATTTTGAGACCCTTATGCGACTACTCGATCTCCCTGCATAAAAAATGCTCTAATAAGAATCCCAAAATTTTTACATTACACCATAAAATATTCACCAAGCTGAGGTTGGATTATGATTGTTGTCGATTTCAGGTGCTTCTTCAACTCTTAGAAATCATTCTCACATGCTTTTTACTATTCAAACTTTATCCCCTTCTTGGTCAATCATGAAAGTGAAACTTCCAAATATTAAAAGTTTTGAATTAATGTTTGCTAATATCTAGCTAACCCTAGAAAGCTATGGATATGAAATACATTCTTAGGATGCTCTGAAGAAACCACTTCATGTACTTTATCTGGGTCCGTAGACAAACCTTTATCTGGCCATTGCTCTCTAATCAGTGGATCCCTCTCTAACATCTCTTGAGGATCAAAACTATGATGTCATAGGACATAAACAAAATGTATCATCCTCTTATGAAGTACCTTGGTTTTAGAATCAACTATCCGGGCTAGATACTCAGTCATAGAAAAATCAGGCTCAACATTGAGATCATTCTGGCTCAGAATAAGAGATTGATCAGATAGACACTTTCGTAGTTGACATACATGGAACACGTTATGTATCAATGTAAGTAGTGGTGGAAGTTATAAATGTTAATCTAACTTCCCTACCTTCTCACCAACCTCAAAAGGTTTCAAAAATGAGGATATGTCTTCCCTTTTCCTCCCAAGCCGTTAATGACACAACCGGGGTGAAACTTTCAAAAACCCATGGGCACCAACTAAAAATTACAATGATCTATGGAAATGATTATCATAATAATTATACAAGTTTTTTACTATATAAATTATCTAAAAAATAAATTGAATCTTTTGTTTCATCTCTTCAACCAAGCTTCGTCCAACAAAAGGACTTTCACCAATCTCCAACTAACACAATGGAGATTTGCAAGGTCATCCATACAAGGCCTTAAAATTGGTCATTATTATCACAGATATTCCACCAAATTCCTTTGGAAAATATTTAATTCTTTTTTAGAGAAGACGTAACTCAGTCACTTTGGTCATAAAACATGTTAAAACGTTTTATAAAAATGAAAATTTTCCAACACATAAGCATGTGAATCACAGTTATATGTTAAAGATCATGTTTTGGATAATTATTCTCTTGTAGAATAAGCTCAAAAGAGCCATAAGAAATGACATGATCACACTACATAATGATTTAGCACAAACCTAAACTTGATGCATCACAGAAGACCACATTGCCCTACCTGATATCTTAAAGAGTTAACAATAGTGTATTAGTCAAAAGACATTTCAACTCAAAAAAAGAACTTTTAAATTTATAATCCCAAGAAAAAATTACTCCCTTCCAAGTTATACATGTTATCATAGAATAAAACATTGAGAAGTCCTTTATAAACCATCAATAATAGCCTGATATTCCCAAGAAGGTAAGAATCATGAAAACATTCCATAGTTTTTTCCATGTCATAACATCCTTAACCTTTTTAGGATCAACTGAAATACCATGTTCTCCCACCATATGTTACAAGAACATAACGTCCCAAATCCAAATATCATATTTTGTTAAATTGGAATAATGTCAGTTATTTCTCAATAAATTTAAAATGGATCTCAAATGATGCACATGATCCTACTCAAACATTGTGTAAATAAGGATGCTATCCACAAGAGCTTCCATGAAAGTAACAAGATACTAATTGAAAATCCTATTCATTATTATAATAAATATTGTAGGAGCATTGGTTAAACTAAAAGGCATAACAAGGTACTCATAATGGTCATACATACTTATAAAGATAGTTTTCTGAATGTCAGATTCATTTATTCCTAACAGATGGTAACCATATCAAAGATCAATCTTCGATAACTACTTCCTCCTTTTTAGCTGTTCAAAATAATCATTAATCCATGGAAACCAATATTTTTTATTTACTATAACTCAATTGAATTTTTAGTAATCAAGGAAAATGATAAGTAACCCCTCATCTTTCATTGAAAAGAGAACATATACCACCCAAGGTGACACATTGGGGGTGTATAAATCCTTTCTCTATAAGATAATTCAAAAGAGTCTTCAACACTTTCATTTTAGTGAGTTCTATGTGATTAGATGGAATAGATATTGGTTGAGTACCAGGAACTAAATTGATATAAAACTCTACCTCCATTATTAGTGGGAAACCATAGAAGTTATAAGGAAACACAGTGGGAAACTCAATGGAAACTGGTAGGAGATCACTGCTCAAAGATTGCTGCTTCAGATAAAAAGTGGACACTAATATTACTTTACAAAACATTGGATAACCAATTTGGAATCTACTTGACCTTAGGTCCCATTATCCTTGAAATACATGGAAAACTCTATCGGGTGTACTAAAGGAGACCCGTCAAATATAAAAATCAATATGGGATTTATTAGAAATTATCCAATCCATCCTGAATATTGTATCAAGAGGTTTCATGTCTAGAACCAAGAAATCCGAATACATATCAACATCTAATATAGAGAAATAACAATTGGGACTTTGGAGATTTTGTTCTCTCATTATTCTAAGGGGTGTAGTAATATACATTGCACTAGATAATATCTTTATAGTAAGATTTATCTAGTTTACAATACAGATTGAAATATATGAAACAGATAACCCAATATCAAATAAATAAATCATTAATGATAATGTTATAGCAATGGTACCTCTCATGGCCACTAGACCCATATCTGCTTCCTCTAGAGACTCTTTCACTATGTGAAGAAGCGTTTTACAGGATGGTTGGGGTTGGAACCCCTTTGTTCGTGAACCATCTAATTTAAAAATAGTCTTTGTAGGTATTGATTATCCTATTCCACTATTATGAGTAGTAAATATATTGAAATATATTTTAAGGTGATCCGAGTATCCGCAAGAGCCTCAAATCATAGGTGCCTCGGTGCAGACACATTAGAATGCATAGGATTTCCACACTTGTAGAAATAAAAGGGCATATTCCTGGATCTACAGTAGGTCTAGAAAAATCCTACTCTCCAGAACTACCACAAGAATCATCACATTTCCTCTTTCATTTAGAGTAAATCACACTACCACTAGGAGAAAAAGGTACTCCTATCAACCTTGACTTTCCTACCAAGTCCATTTTGAATATCAATTCTCTATCAAGAACATCATCTTGAGAAGGAAGATTTAGTAAAAAATTGAGAATAAATATAATATTGAATCCCCAACTTAAAACATTGTCTTTTAATCTTCTCATTAGACACAATCTTAGGTGAAAATTTCACAAGATCAGCAAAATGGTTTACATACTCAATTAGGGTCTTGTCAGCCTTCTCATTTTTTGAATAACTCAATAATCTTGGATAACACCATCGAATCTAGATACAACTGCTATGTGAAAATATCCTTGAATTTATTCAACTCTAATCCCTCATGTTTCTTCATTATCACCATTGGGTCCCACTATCTCCTACTCAGTCCTTACAGCATAAAGGTGGCATAATTCACATTGAATTCATCAGGTATTTCCATGAACACAAACAGAAAATTTCATCCTACTCAACAATTCCTCATCCTCTGGAGGATCATTGGATCCTTTGAACACTGGTGGATTATTAAAAAATAACACCTGAGAATGATTCTAGAGATCATCCCTCTGAGTTTCCACACCTGGAGCCTGAATGGAAACTGGTGGTACTACCTATCCTAGAGCTTGGTTAGTTGACACAATCACCTCAAATAGAATTAGTTCCATGATAGGATTCACTCACTATGGTTCATATAATTCTTCTTCTTAGATTCGACTCACACATATTCTAGGAGGCATGATGCATGAAAACATCAAAAAACAACATATAATACATCATATTAACACTCAATAGAGCAATGTGGGAAATTAATCCCAATAGATAGAGAAACAAGATTTGAATTTCAATAGATCCAATTAAAAATAAGGGAAAGTACTAGAACTAATCCTCAAAATATCTTCCCCTACCCATCGATGGTGACTTAAGGATAATTGTAGTGAGAGATATCTAGGCACTCAATCACAACTACCTCCTAAATCCGAACAATATTATATAATTGCAAAATGACATCAAGACAAGAAGCTCAACCTATAGATATGATACCACTTTTTCATGAATTATTTTGTGTATCTTGGTATCCTGATAATCATTTTGACACTAACATGTCCTGAGGGGAAGTACTGATCCCCTTGAGTTGGCGACAAACATCTAGCATCATACAAAATAGAAAGTGGGAATGAATTTTATACAAAAATTGAGGAGTCAATAAAAACAAGTCAGTATGAATAAAAGATAAAATAAATAGGTAGAACTATACAAGAATCCAAATAGGTAAGAAACCCCATATTACACTACATATTTCCATAAATATAGGAATAAAAAATCATGTCCCAGTGGAAAAACCTCTCGAAGCCCAAGGATCAATAGCTAAAACCACCTCTAATTAGTGCCTTCCCCATGAACGAACATGGAAGGATATTATATACAAACACCTAAAGGAATTGTTTGGGTGTGGTCTAAATTCCATGAAGGGAATCACTAAGAAATATGTATTAAGATGTAAATATTTAATTAACCAAACAATGATTTCAATTTTAAATAAAAGGGGATGAAAGTTCAAAAGAATATTTTAAAAAATCATTATCTGCATTTAAAATGATGTAAATACTTAAAAATGGATTAATATACATTAAAATCATGTTTAAAATATATTATATTAAACTAATATGAGTAGTATATTAATATTTTTTCATTATGGTGAAGTATGTATATAAGATTTCATTTTCCATGAATAATTTTTCAAGAAGCTTCTTGGTTATGCATGTCCCAGATGAGTAATTATTTATTAATTTAGAAAAATAAATAAATATTTTAATCAACTTGATTTAGATTTTAATATTTCATAACATGAAATATTACCTTGTTTTTTAATCTAAACTTGAAATTTTAGATTTTTTCTAAATACACAGATGATGTATGTATGAGTATATTTAATTAGAAAGAATTATAGAATTATGAAATTATTAATATTTAACATGTCTGACTTAATGAAAAATTATGATTCATGTCTAATTCATATTATATTTAAATTGAACTGATGAATAATGATTTACAATAAAAATTAATCTGATATAGGAAAATATTATTGTAGGTATCATGTTTGGAATTATTAAACGTTATATGTTATTTTTATATGCTATGTTAATTTTTCTTTATTCTATGATGAACATGATCTAAATTTTTTTCCTGAATTATATCACCCTGATTTGATTAATTATAAAGAATTATTATATGTCAATGAATAATTTATTATGGTGAAAGTATTTTTATATAAGCATGAATATGTTTATTCCATGTGCACTTTCCATGAAATATTACTACAGATAATAATTAAATATCATATGTTGATTTATTATCTTGACTAGTAAATATTATCATGCCTTATTGGTGACATGAATTCATTAATCCTTTTTTTGGATGATTATTTATTCTTTTAAATTAATATTTTTAAAATAAATTATTATGAAAATTATTATGATATCCTTGTATGGATTTGATATCATATTTTTTTGAGGATTTAGTTGATAATGAAAAGTTTTGGTTAGAATCAGAAAGAAGTGGTTATTATCTTCTGGTTGATTATTTACTAATTTCAACTTTTTCTTTTCTATATTTAGTTTTCTTATTTAGTTATTGTTTTCTTATCTTTTCTTTTGATTATTTTTGTTTTTTTTCTTCTTCGTCTTTTTTTGTTAGTTATTATATACTAAATCGTTGGATATTATAGAGCATTGCATTGTAAATTTTTATTTTGGGATTAATTTTTATATTGTTTGTTACCATGAATAATTTATTCCACGAAGTACTTAAAATTTGAAAGGATTTATTTTTCATGTAAAATAACAAAAATTATTTTAAATAGTTTAATAATTTATTTTAATCACTTCACAATATATCTTTATTACAATATTGGGTATTTTTTAGTGGGTATGTTTCTATTTGAGTGGTATCTCCCCATGAACATTATGTTTGGGGCCGCCATTATTATTTTTATATTATTATATTTTTAAATCAGGTTTGGATTCTCAAGGGTGAGAATCATTTGAGAGGTATTTTATGTGAAAACTTAACTTTTCCTTTCCATTTCATGGGATGGTATCTCTCTATTTTTCCTTTGGGTTTTATTTTAAATCTTGAGGATAAGGAATATTTGAGTAGTAATTGATGTAATGACCAATATTTTCTCAACCCTTAATTTATCATTTCTAAGATATATTGTTGGGTTGAAATATGTTTTCAAAATTTTGGTAAGGTGATATATATACATTATGTTTTGATTTCAAATACCTTACACATATATTTTTTATTAATATATAATGTATAATGTATTGTAAAATATTTCTTGTGCATAATTTATTATAAAATATTACGTATGTATTAGTTATAAATTCATTTGAATTGAATAAAATATATTTATTATAACTTCATATGCAGCATTTTATGTGGCTTTCGTGACATAGACTGACAACTATGGCTGGGTGCTAGCACTATATAGTGGCTTGGAAGGAACCGTCATATGTGGATTCATAGAGTGTTGGTTCATGACTACATGTGGCATAGAATTTCATTAATGAAGATGGTTTTTAAAAATGGTGGTCGAAGATATGATCCATGGAGACCATATTAGGGGTTTCACACCCTCGGGCTTTGAGTATTTTTTCTAGTCTTTGAGAACTATAAATTTGGGCCATGTTTTTTCCTCAGCACTTTGGTACACTGGGCCTCTGGTCCATCTATCAGGGTTTTAGGTGTTATGATGTTACTAGACAATTACTGGTAAATCATATCATGCTTATTCCACTAGGAGGAAAACCTAAATGGAGGTATGGGTGTACTGGAACCCATCATTTAGTTATTTTTGTACATTCTAATGAGTGATGGATGAGTTCCCTAGAATTAGATTTCAATATTATGTTTTAGTTAAATGATTTGGAGTGTTAGGTTAATGGTTTTTTGGGTGTCTTGCAAACATCATTTGGTGGTTGGCTCCAAAGTGAGATAGGTGTAGTTTAACATGTCATTTGGTACTCCCTGACACTCCAACATGGGTTGGAGGGGTGCTCTTCCTATTGCATCAGTCTAGCATAGTGAAAATATTAGTAGGGGTGATGTAGATTCTTTAACTAGAAGTACTGGTGTAGTTTATCTAGTTGGAGTATGGTGATATATCTAACTCATAATTGGCATGACACATTCTTCCTCTTGGGTCTCCATGTCATGTATTCAACAGTTGAGATTTATATACCTTTGGCTCTCTGGTTTATTTAGACCTTGTTTGGCCCTAGGTCATGTTTTTAAGGCCTCTGTGCATCTAAGCCTTTGGGCTATGTAATGGGTTCCTTCTTTTTCTACTTTAAAAAGAGTAATTTTTTTAATAATAGAGGGATATACCCACAACCTATTTAAAAAAAATATTAGTTTCTTATTTTATTAAATATAATTTGAAATTATTTATTTTATACATTTCATTGGATTTTAAATAAATTTTAATGGTGATTATAAAAATAGTGGAAGCTTCATTTAATGTATTAAGTTATTTAATTAAATTATGAGTTAGTGAATTATTTGAGTTGCATGATTTTTTTTGAAATAATAAATCTATTTTATTGCTAGGGCGTAAGTCTCATTTTTTTAAGTGGAGTTTCAAGATATAATAGGTTTCTTTTAAATGATAAATATTTTAAATATATATTTTATTATTTTTAGATTAAATATAATTATTTAATTTATGTTAACTATGAGATGAAATTTTGTTTTCCATTAATGGGAAAATTATGACATCACCATTTTAAAAGCGAATGAGGAAGTTGAAAAATAACATGTCAATAATACATATATATTAAATAAAATAAATTATCAATTATTACATGGGTAGTTTTTAATATAACATTAATTGTGATATATTTATAGTGATTTTCCCTCTGGGAACACCCTAACAGTTTCATCTCTGTGTGGTCTAACAGAGGTCTCAGGATTGATCCTCCTTAACTAAATTGTAGGTTCCAAGAGATTTTATTTATAATTTATAATCCCCTCTCTCTAACTATTTGTAAATATACATTTAATGATTTCAATTTATAATATAATATCTTGTAATTAAGTGGAATTTGAATATAATGTACAAATAATAAATATTTTATATACTAAATAAATTTAAACATAGAATATGATTGTGTGGAGTGTAAAAGAGGATAAAATGTGAGATGTTATAAACAAATATAAATATAATATTTAAATAAAATTAAATAATAATTAAGGAATGGGGAAAGTCATGATTCAAGTAAGATATGTGAGCAGATAAAAAAATGTGACACACATAAAAAATAAATATAAAATGATATTAAAAAATGTGAAGTGATAAAAATGATTTTTAATAAAAAAAAATTAAAAACGAATTTCCTTAAATTACATATGTTTTATAATAAAATATAGTTTAAAATAGAAAGAATAACAATATATATTATAAAACATTTTTTAAATAAAAAATTTCAGTTAAAAGATAACATATCTTACATTGATTATTCGACATGAATAATTTTTTTATTAAGGATTGTATGATATTTTATAAAACCTCTATTTTGTGAAATTAATGTCAAGGATTAAAATTATATTAAAAGAAATGTTATTTGAGGTCACATTTATTCATGATTGAAGGAGATACCTTTTTCTCCCTTTTTTCTTTATTTTCTCAACCATGTATGGTCAATGACACTTACTGGGAGTATTGGAAGTTCCTTCCATCCATTTTGGACTTTGTAGAGTCTCTTAGTAATTCTAAAATTTATAGCAGTAGTATACAGTGTTATGTATATTACATGAAGTATGTTGGAAAGAAGATCCTCACAGGTTAAATAGTGTGCTCTTTAATGTGGAATGAATTGATATCATGAGGTTGAGGGTTTCTATAATTTCCTTTATCTTCTGGAATACGATTGATTTATATAATGTGGAACCTTTTATTCCATTTTTGGGACTTAATATAAAAAATTACCATTCCATATAGTTTAATGATAGGAAATGTCTTCATTCACTGTTCATTGTTATCCCCTTTAAAATGAAAGATAGGAGACATTACCATTCTCCTCAATTGAAACTCACCCATTGAATATCATAAGTTGATACTTGTTGTATCACTCCAATAATTGTGACACTACCTTGGACAACCCCATAGTAAAAGGTATTTTTATAGTCTCTCATCAGGATCAATGAAGATAATTTATCATTGAGGGAGGATTTTTAATTTACATGATGAATATTACTATCATACTCTCCTCTCAGTTCCTTGTTTACTATATATTAAGGGGATCTTGAATGTTTTACTTCTATTTATTTTTTATATTTTTTATTTGTATCTGGTCATATTTGTTTTAATTCCTTTATATTTTATTTAAAGTATTCTTTTGAGTAATATTATTACTACGAACTTCTACAATTGATATGTATTTTTTTCAAGTTTCTAAGATAATGTTATTTTCTAATAAATGTATGACATAATTTGGGAATGAAATAAAAAATGATGAATCGGGTTTTTTAATAAAAATATTGAAAACAGATATAACTCCTTTACATTCAACCATTAATTATTATTCTAGTGCAGTTGTTTTTATTATTGATAATATAATGAATCATATTTTTATATATTATGTCATGCTTAGATGATGATCTCATTATATGAGTGTTTGTTTCCCTATTTTGCTGATATAGCAAGTGTGTAAATATATAATTAGAGTCTATATGATCTTAAGTGTCTAGAGAATCAACATGAATAAAAATGAAATTCGAAATTAATATTAATGATTGTGAGTTATGTTTTAAGAGATGTAATTTAGTCATTTATAATCTTGAAAATACTACCTCAATTTATTATATTTACTATTAAGGTTAGTTTAGTTAAATTTGGTTTCAATAATTAGTAAAAGAATATGAATGATAACATTAATTATATATTTTTTAATATTGTTAAGATTTAATGGTTAGGTTGTTGTTTCTTCTAAGATAATACTATTTAAATGTTGAAAAATAATTAATAAATTAACTATAATAGATTAACTAAAAGATTAATGGTATGTTTGGTGTTGGAAAAGTTTTGAAGTATTTTTAAGTAGAAATTTATTACATGATATAATGATAATTATAATCATTATATTCTATGTTCAATTACCATTTACTACATTATCAATGATTTTTTTATATATGTATTTTTTTATTTAATTTTTATGTGTGTTTTCTTATTGTTTTCTTGTGTGATTTTTTTATTGTCTAATTGATTGTTTATGTTTGTTTAATATTATACTCATGGGATGTAGTGGATCATGATTAAGACACATGTATTCATCGCTGTTTTTAATGGATTATGGTATATCATATACACATTTCCCCATAATGTGATATCTTAGGGTTATGTCATGTTTTGGGTTCTGATGGATCAAGGTATAGCATAATTCATTGAGGTGGTGATGTCGTGATATGGTATAAATTGGGATAGTTGATATAGGTTGGGATACAAGCTTGTGTGATGATGTTAGTATGGTTGACATGGGTTGAGAACTGGGTATCCCTGATAAAATCGAGATGGTTGGAAAAGGTTGAGAGTTTGGCTTTCCAATTTTCCAAATTGTTTCGGTGATGATAAACATTGGTATTATACATACATTGGAATCTCATATTTTCATAAAAACTGTCATAATTCTA
The DNA here is from genome assembly GCA_963277665.1 of Viscum album. NCBI lineage: Eukaryota > Viridiplantae > Streptophyta > Magnoliopsida > Santalales > Viscaceae > Viscum > Viscum album. Next base: position 921,250,218 of record OY728131.1, read on the forward strand.
GCTTGGTATTTCTTAGTTGACTTCAAGCATGTTTATAACAATGCTAATGTTTCACATGGATGCGAAAAAATGACCATATTGAGTACTTATGAGTGATTACCCCTCTTTTGTGTTTCATAAGCTGTTTTTGCAATATATCAAGGGAGAATGGGGATGTTGTTGTAAAGGTAGTTAGAGTAGAGATTTAGGAGCTCAGCCTTGTATTTTATATGGCTCTATTATTATTATTTGTGTAGTTATAGTCATGATTGCATAATGTTAACTTTTTCAGTTACACATATATGGAGTTAATTGGTTATTTGGTTTTATTTTATTGGGATATAAGAGGGTAATGCCTCACATACTTGTGAAAAATACCCTCGGTTCTAGTATCTATCCCATAACATATTGAATACTGGCTTTGGGGTCAATCTCATCTCTATTTTTAGCCCAACAGGTTCTTCGGCATTGGGTGGGGGTTACATGGAATCTCTTTTAATTCCTCGTTTTCTCAATGCTTCAATTATATATATTTTTATTCCCTAATAATTTTTACCTTTAAAATATGTTTAGAGGGAATCCTACATGGCCCAGAGACATAGAGGCAAGGAGGCCAAAAATATAGGGCTTAGAGGCCCTAAGTCATAATGCCCTTGCATATTTATTTAACCCAACTATATTGGAATAGCCCAACTATATCACATTTTCATGTCTGAAACAATCTCCCCACCTCATGTTTCTAATAGATTACAGTTCCCTATGAATCGTTATATATCCAATGGGGTGTCATCCATATCTCTCCTTAAATCTTGGTTCTAGTTTTCTCTACCTATTGATCGCTACAACATTGATTCAACGACATAGGGTTTCTCCAATAAGGTTGTCCTGGCCTGCTCCATAGCCTATAGGCCCTATGGATAAAAGGCATTTTCTAGACTAGAGGGCATATATCCTAAAGGTAAGATTTTTTCCTAAAGGCCCTACATCCCAAATTCCATTGATTGACCAAAGTCCTTGTGACCCGTAGGCCCAATTTGGAGGCCTGATATCCCAATATGGGTAAATATTTCTACATCAGAAATACTTTTATGATATTTTCTACAACATTAGCAATAGTAAATTCAAAAATAATCACCCACCATAATTGAAAATTGGGTCTCTCATATAGGATGACAAGGTGTTTACAACTCAAGAACCACCCTAACTACCATTATTTCAGTGTAATGTTGAATTTTACTTAATTAAGTGATGATTTTTAAATATTAGTTTGACATTTTGATAAAATTAATTTCTATGTAGGTTGAATTTTTAATTTTACTAATTGAAAAATAATTCTATTTGTTACTGTATTATTTTATTTTTCATTTCTAATTTTTATCAAATTTGATATTGAAAATCATTATTAAATTAGTTTCCTATAACGCGCCTAAAAATTTATAATATTCAATATCATATTTGGATTTATTTGTACTGGTTTTAATTTTCAATATAAATTTTATTATTTCAACATATATTTACATGTTTATGTGTCTTGATATATATGATTAGATGTTTAGTGTTTAAAAATATATTACATTATACACAATAAATTTATATGTTTACTTGTTTTATATGTTTTAAATTTATCTGTCTATATACATTTTAAATTTAACTTTTTAAATTAAGATTTATATGTTTATATAATTATATGTTTTAAATTTATATGTTTTACATTTTATGTATATTTATTTATATGTTTAAAACTTAGAGGTTTATATTTCTTTGTGTTTTAATTTTTCTCTATATACATATTTTAAATTTAAATGTTTTAAATTTAAATTTATATGTTTATATATTTTATATTTATATGTTTATATATCTATATAATGCTATACGGTTGTATATGTTTTAAATTTATAGGTTTTAAATGTATACATTTTTTTTCAATATTTTTCAATATTTTTTATTTATATATTTATATTTTTATAGGTATATCTATATATATGTGTGTGTGTGTGTGTATTTGTAAGATTTAAATTCATATGTTAATATATTTATATACTTGAATATTTTAATATATTTTTAATTTGAAATATTTTTTTATGTAATTAATGGATCATAATTGGATGAAGGAATGGAAAAAACTCACAAATACAGAAAAGGGGTTAACAGTTTCATAGAAATTTCTAAATGGGATCCTAAAAACCAATACATTTTTTATGTAAATGCATGATGTTCTTGAATTTTAAAAAATTAGAGTCTAGGGAAATCATAAAAAACAACAATTTTTTTTGGTTTTAATCAAATTTATACACATTAGATTTGACATGGTGTAATAACAAAGAATTCATGATCAAACATTAATGAAAATATTTAGTATGAGACGTAGGATCATCTTGATGAAGTAATTCATTATATAGGAGTTGAAACCATTAAAAACAAAAAGTATTGAATAATCTTGTAGTCATATTGAAAACCCACTATTCATAGGTTGTAAAAAAATTATAGTATTATCAGTAGTGCTAAGATTGGTTAATTAAAAACATATATATTATTAGAGTGATAAATGTTTCATTTAATTTATTAAACTTTTGAAATAGTTACTTCTAGAAGGAAATGAGATTTCATATTCCAATTATGTTGCAAAAAAATATTATGTTCAATGGTATTTAGGTATATGAAATTACATGCATTCCCCAATGACTATGTGTTTAATAATAAGGAATATGAAGGTTTATAAAATTTTATTCAATATAAGACTTCATGATATATAATAGATGAGCTATAAAACTATGATTCATTCTCAAAAGATTTCAAAAAAACCTCCAACTATATAAATTTTGAATAATCCCGTAATTACTTAATTGAAGCATTTATTTGCAATTTAAAAATATAAAAAGAGGATGATATGGAATCTATATTGTAAGATATCTGATGGAATCTTTCATCACCTTACTGATTCACCATAATAGAATATATTTGATCAATAATTTTTCGATTGTGGAAATAAGGAAATAAATATTGGAATGGGAGTATGCTAAGATGGTATGAATCCATATTAGAGACTTAGTGGAAAACATAGTTCATGGCATGTTATGTTGTTAGTTTACAACCTATCCCTAAATATATATTTGAATAAAAAATAAGTTATGATTATCCTGATTATTTTTAGACCAAAATAGAATGGAAATTATATTTATGTTTATCTATCAAGATTGATTAATGATTTTATATTTCTATGTGAGGGAGGTGTTAAAGTGTTCAATGCATACCATAAAGAGTATTTTATTTTCAGTTCTATTATAATGATCCCTATAAATTAATTTCCTTCTTATGAAATTTTTTCTAGATACAATCTTAAGGGACATAAACCTAATCTAATTTATGAATAAGGGACTTCATATCCTTAATTGAAAAATGGAAGAAAGATAGTTTATATCGTTCATTGAATATTTTAACAAATGGGTAACCATTATTAAATATTTAAAAGGTAATTTAACAATTTAGAAAAGTAATATTATCCCCCAAAACAGTTTTCAACTAAATAATATTATAATATGATAACAACATCAATCTCACATTTGGGAAGGTAGAAAGTTAGGGTCATCAAAAAACATATAGAAGAGATATCTCATCTTTATAAATCTACCTTATTGGATATTTTTGTGCTAAAATATAACATTGATGTTATAAATGATGATAAAAACATGTGAAAAGTTTTAATTGGATGTTTATTTGACATAAAAGGAAATACAATAGAGATATTTCATGAAATGTTATAATTAATATCTATTGGAATACATTTTGATTTATCTCCCACTATGAAATAAAGAAAAGAATATATTTACCTTTATCTTATCACATGTTAAGAAGGAGTGAAAATATGAATTTATATCAATGTCTAGATGGCATTAAAGAACCTAGAAAATATTCATCAAATGAGAAAAATCAAGTGTCATTAGAGTATTGGAAGTTAATATGCATGAAATTTCATGACTTTTATTTATTGATGGAACATATATTACTGATTTCACTATGTTACATGGTTTTATCATCAAGTTCTGAAATATTTTCAATTCCATTTTTAGTAAATTCATAGGTCTTGATTTATTAAATCGGTTGGATAATGAAACTATCATCATACATTGCGAATTTGATATTTATTTTCGAACGTATGTTTTTGATATAATAGTTCATCATATGATTCTTTTGGTGTGGAAGATAAGGATATATGGGAATGTATATTTATAATTAATTTACCCTTTTGAATTTTTTATTAAAATGATAGAAGTATATGATAAACATTTATATTGAATATAGTCCACTATTAATAAAAAACATCGGAGGAGGTGGTTATATTTTATAATAAATACTTATAAGATGTGTAGTATGTCGGTATCTCTATATTTCAGCATCTAGAATTCAATAGTTAAGGTAAATGGTTTTTTAGCTTAAAATTTAAATTAATTTCATGTGATGTAGAGATGAAAAAAAATTTATATATTTTGAACAACACATGTGAATTTCATATATATATATCAACACATATTTCTATATTGAAGGAATAATATTTGAAAATAAATGAAATTTGGTTGATAAATAAGCTTAAAATGCATTTGTTTCAAGGTTTAAGAAGAATGTCAACATTAATTCATCTACATGAAAACCTTAAAATGGATGACTAGGGAACAATGTGTTAATGTGATCACATGGTCTATTTTAAACATTAATGGTTACACATTTCACCCAAAAAATTTAGGAAAACAAGACTAACATGAAAAAAAATTGAGTAGTGTTGATCACTAATGAAATTAATTTTTTGATTGAAAAATATAAAAAACATTTTTATCCATCAACAACATATTTCATTGATTTGGAAGTATATGGTATATTGATTGTTTTAAATTTCAAGAAATAGAATTTCAGTGTAACCAGGATTGTAGTAATAGTGGTGAAAAATATAATGATTATGGATTTACATATATTTATTCGAATAGATTTAGTTGTAAAGAGGAACCATTTATCATGTATGTACATGTGAAGAAGATGTTTTATGTTATTGACCAATAAAATGATTTTTGTTTCATCATTTTCAAGGGAAAAAATTCATTCGTTTGGTTAGGATGTTTATGATGTTCTGGAGTTATGTGAGAATTCTTCATTTATTACACAATTTCCTAAGGATTATGATGATGAGATTTAGACATGGTCCTTGTAATATTAAATTATAATTTGGAAGTGATATGGGAAAACACTTCATTTCTCATTTAATTATTCAAATAAATATCTATTTTTTTGAACCTTACACATATCAAAACAATATTTTTTAACAAAAATATTTAAATTTATTGATGTATCATTTTTTCAATTTTTATTAATTTTTATGTTCATCGGTTTGAATTACACATTTTTTGGTTGAAGAGGACTAACATAATTATTTTCCTAAGACTATTTATTTATATTCACCATTTTTAAGTATCAACTTTTTTTCAGTTGTATTATTCAATATAATAGATATAACTTTATATGTACTTTGAAAAATTAAATTTTTTACATTAAAAAAATATTTCTTAGAAAATATTGGTACATAGAATTTCATTAATGTAACATACATTTATTTAAATAATGGATATAGTGCTTAGTTTAGTATGAGATCACTATGATGGGGGTGAATCAGTGATCCCATTTATTTTTAAACATTGTTTCTTTTCAATTAAACTTCTATGGTTGGTTAAAGTCGTGATCCACTCTTTGGGTCTATCTCTACCTTACCTTGAATAATAATATAAAAACAAAGTCATAGAACATAAGTATTTACAATTTTTAGTAAAAATATCTTCATTTAATCATGTTGGTTAGTCACCCCGACACATATTATCTACGATAATATTATCAATGATTAAAATGTTTTATCTGTGAATAGATTATACGTCATAGTATTCATTCCTCCAATTGATTTGGGTTACAACCCCTAGAAATCCAACTCTTCTGCCTTGGTTGGTTTTACCCCCCAACTGTCTTATTCTCCTCAAGCATCTTTAATAACTATTTATACCCCTAGTCATAATATCTTTATTATCTTCTATGTTGATCAACTATAGGATAATCACTTGATCATACTATATGATATTTCTAAATCAGAATTGCTCAAGTACACTTCAAGTACCTTTATATATTTTTCGTCTTGCTCAAATATATCTGATCGTCTATGTATGATCAGTTGCCTCGATAATAAAAATTCTCAGGGTGTGATTCTTCCATCTACTAAAGTCTTGGCCTAAATTAAATTTGTGAAAGTGGTGTGAAAAAACTTCTTCAATATTTATGAAAGATTTAAATTGTACAATATCAATTCACTATTAACTTGTACATAAAATCTTCTCAAATTCTTCTCAACTTTAGTCTCAAGTTTAGTGCACATTGTTCATGAAAAGCATGTCACATGTGAATTTCTCAATGCAATGCATGATCTTAATAAATTTTTCTTCAACGTTGTTTATTCCTGCTTTATATTAGAAGGATATCAATGTGCATTCATGTATTTCATGTTCACATGTATACACTGTAAAAAAAAGTATATATGAATCATCAATTTTTAACATAACACATAGTTTTATAGAATTGCAATTAGTGTGTAACATGATCACCATCCTCCTTCGTGAAATCCTTGTATGGATCTTAGATAAATTCTCATTTTCTTTTTGAAACATGGAGTGATCAGGGTGTATTATTCATTGCAAGACAATGATTGTCTACAATGTTGCTACTCTTTTCCTTTACAAGACCAATGAAGTAACTAATGATGTCTTCTCCTTTAAAAGATACAGATTTTCCATGGTGTTGCAAATCCCTTACCTTCATGTGAATGGGATATGTGAACTCACTATTTCAAGATTTCTCTCAATATTATCAAAATTAACAACTATCTCTCCCGACCCAGCCTGTGTTATTATTAGTAGAATCTCACCACTACTCCTCCATATTTTATTTTGTGCTAAAAAATCATTAAAATCTCCTAATAATCTTAGGATCTCACTAGTATTTTGAAAATATCTGGTAGACTTGGATATCATCACATTTAATTATGTGGTGTTTAAAATACCATAATATTTGCAGATCCTATTTATCTTCATCACAAAAAATACACAACTAATTGAAAAAGGCTATGTTAACATTTCCCTCATGCATTTGGTTATGTGATAAAACAAAAATAATTGGCTGAGTGATTATCTTCTGAAAACGAATACGTTGTGAAAATATGTACATAGTTCTATTTAGAAAATAGTAGATATCACATAACTACAAAACAATACATGATTTTATTCCTACATATATCAATTCAGCTCCATCGCACTTATAAAAAATGGATATGTCGTTTTTCTCATAGCAATCAGTTACATGGATCTTTCCATAAAATAAATATGTATAAAAAAGTATATATGGAGAATTCCTTTAAAATAAGTGTAGAAATATCATTTTCTTCATTTGATATTCATGCATTCAAGTGAAACTGCATGCCTTTGATACTTTGATCTCGCCAAGATCATAGATGCTTAACATGACCAACTAGATGGGAGTGAGGCTTCTGCTTGATCTTTGTGGATTCACCAATGATGGATAATGGTGCATTGGTGATCCCTCATCCAAAGGTAGAAGATGATTAATAGTGTGGATCAAATAGGTTGGATACACCAGATCAGATGGTGAGTGAAATATCAATATGTTTTAATACGAATGAACAATACAGTGCTTCTCCACATCCCACATCGATTATTAGTTTAGTTGGACACTTCCTTTTATAATAACCCAGGCCACAACACACTTGATCTAGTGATGGGTGATTAACACCTGCAATAGAAACACTACACAACACATGGATCATGATGTACCCACACTATCCCACCAACACAAGCCCAAACCAATGTTCTCTCACACTAGTGTGGGATTCTACAGGCCTATACATGTCCCACTACTAATCTTTCACTGCACCATTCTGGTTAATGGTTGACTTCCCACCTTGGTTGTGGTTGTGGTCCCATTGGTTGGCAAGGTGTGGTTTTCAAATTTAGTAAACTCACAAAAATGATTATCCAAATATAAACAATGGAATTATCAGATGCTAAGACAGAAATCAAGTTCATCTTCTAATATTATTCATGTATAACTAATATGTGTTATTATTATTATATGGAAATATTCAAATTACATCATTCAATTACTTTATTTTAGCATGGAAACATTCAAATCCTCATGAAAATATTTATTTACATGGTCTTCCTCAACTTATTGTAAGAATTTCTCACATCATCAAATTTTTTTGGCACAAGTCTTTAAGATATTAAGATCAGTTAAAGTAATTTTCACATTTAAAACATTGATAATATCTCAATTGTGACATCAAATTCAAATAAATTAATCCATGACAATTATCTGATCATCACCCCTTCATTGATTAACATCGGTTGACTTATTGATAACAAATGAAACCTGGGCTCGATAATCTCCCCCTTTTTATTATGTTGTTAATATAAACACATTTCATTCAAGTCAATATGTGGTGTTAACACCCCCCCCCCTTATTGAAAATCAAATTCAAATGAAAAGTGGGGTCTTTTCAAAAACATGTTCTCTTCCCTTTGAAGATTATTTCTTGAACACTTCTGAGACAGCGATGATGAAACATCAGTTGTACATAAAATACCATACAAGTGATATCATGCTCATATAGTCGTAAATCTAATTTAGAATGTTTCTAAAAATCATATTTTCACTAAAATGAAAAATCCATCACACTTCAATTAACATGTTATAAAGTTAAAGTGAAAATAAATAACTTCCCATTTGGAAAATATTTTCATCAACCAAGAACTCCCCATTAATTGATATGAATAATATAATTATGATTTAAGGATGAAAGTGTGAGTGGAATACCTAAACCTATAAATTTATGAATCCATTTAAAAGTTCTAAATTCACTATTTAATGGATATTAAATCGATTTATCTCACCAATTCATCCCATCTAGGGATGCATCTATCTGCTTAAATTCCATAATTGTTAGTAAAAAATCATTAATATTTTTGGGGAATAATTAAGAACCACTTGGTTTCTTATAAATAACATTCAGATAGATAAATTCGTCTTAATTTGGACTTCTTATTATTCTTAGATAATTATATGATATTTATCCTTTCTTGTTTGTTTTTGAGTGTGGAATTTTTTTTACTCATCAGTTGAAACATAGGATGTGGATATCTCTTCCTCTCGAGTACCAGGATCACTGTTTTGAGATTTTAATATCTTCATTATGCTTTCTTCTTGGGATGGTATAATTTTCATACAATTTTTTATATCAGGTCCAGTTTGTTCACACATTTGACACATAAGTATTTTCAAGTCATCATTAGTAGATGAATTTTCATCAATATTAACTTATTCAACTAAAACTACTTACTTTCCTTCTAACTCAATAAGTTTATCATATTTCTCTATTTGTTTATCCTTGAATGGTTGGTTAGGACAGATAACTAAATATTATTTCTTGATGTTCTCAATTTTTTTAATCTTCTCACAGAATTCACTAGTGACTATATATTTTTTCACCAACCTTATTCTCTACACATTTACAATGTGATAGATATCACTTGGTGATCTAACTCTATGTTTCTCATCTTTTTAACATTTTTAACCACATCTACCACAAACTTCTTTCAAGAATTTGAATTTTTTATATGTTGATAGTTTTGATGATTTCATGGTCAATAGATTCTATTTCTAATAATTTGATTTCATCTACAAAGCATTATTCACCCTAGATTCATGTCTCATTCTTAGTAGTGACATGTTATACTTAAATGAATAAGTTTTTTGAAAAGAAACACCACAACACCAGAAGTAGCCTCTAAACCATGATCTTATAGACTGATAATATTTCTACTCTAAGGATTGTTGTCATTGACTTTTCGTATATAAAGGATGGTTCTACATAGGTGGAAAACTTCTGGATAAATTAGTCTGCTCTTCCTTTGTGGAAGATGTTTTCTCATTTTTTTCTTCTGGTCATTCCATTTCTAGTATTGTCTCTTAAACATGGATTTTTATAAATAACAACTAAACATTGAGATATATTAGGTATAGAAGAAACCCTTTTCTACATACCCTTATTATTGGAAACATTTGAATATTATCCCTTAAAAATATCTTTGGTGATGTTTTCTTTCATCTTATTCAACTCACTTTTAGATGAAAGGCACAGATACTATGTATCATATAATTCTACCTCTTTATTAGTAATATTTTCATTTAAATCCCTCCCCATATTCTCAAATTTAGCTAAAATCAATCTGTTTTTTTATTTTCTTCAAAAATTGTTGATTATTATTTATCTATATCTTCTTTTTTATCTGGTTTTTCTTCAATAGATTTCACCTTGCCTTCCAACTCCGCTATGCTCATCTTATTTTCTGTTATTTCATTATGATGTATCTCATCCTTATTGAGACATTATTTATTCTCAATGTTGATCTTATCAATTTATTTATTTTTATTTTTATTTTCCGTGTTGATTTTCATATTGTTCATAATAGAATCTTCTATATTTTCTTTTAACATCAATTTTAGTTTAGTTTTTCCCTAATATTCATCACCTTTGAACAAGTATTTAGATTACATTACTTCCCCCATTAAAAAACTTGTGATTCTTAAAAGATATTCCATATTCTGACTTGTAACTTGTTTATTAAAAAAATCAATTTATCATCTCATTATATTTCTCTTCTTATAATTAAACAACTTCTAATGATTCTTTTATTTTATTTTCTAAGATTTATTATCTTCTTCATCTGAGTCTATATCAATGGACTTTTACAATTGATGGTTTTTAGAAAATGACCACTTCTTTGGCAATTTAATTATTTGAGTGATTTTTTTCCTTTTCCTTTTCACTTTCACCTATTAAACATTCTTGATAATACGTTAATCATTTGATTGATGTCCTATTCAACTTATTAATCCTCAAAATCACTTTCTTCTAGTTCTACATTAGCTTTATCTTTTATTTTTATCATGGATTGAAAGGAAATATCATATTTTTTTCTTCTTCTTAATTTTTTTTATTTTTATCATTACATATCTTATGAGAGTATTATTATTTTTATGTAGTAATAGATATAGTTATTCTTCTAGTGCATAATCTTCTTAGATAATATATATCTAGAATGTTTATCATCACTTTCTTCACAGCGGTTTAGTCATCCATATTTTCACCAAATACTTTCATGTTACTAAAAATATCATTTACTCTTGTAAAGTAGTTGTTGAGACTTTCATCATCTCCTGTTTTGATATATTCAAATATTCTTATCTATATTTGAAACATAGAATCTTCGACTTTAATATTTCCTTCATAATTGCTTCTCAGCTTATCTCAGATATGCTTGGTGGTTAAAAGTCCCATCACATTAGTTTATAAATTTTCTAATAAATCCATAAAAATTCCATTTTGATCATTTAAATCCATCTCCAATATCCTCTTATCTTCAAAATTCATTGGTTCATTCTCAACGTGAGGTGGAAACCCCACTTTAGCTACATCTCCAACTTTTACCCCAAGTGATAAGAGGTACAATATCATCATATTTTTTTCATCCATGATATTTTTCACCATTTAAAATAGGAACAACCATATTATTTATTGAATTAATGTCCTAAATCCTCTATTTTCTACTGTATATTTTAGAGGTGACCTTTATTATGATACCAATTGTAGTTCCTAAATCATTTTCTGGTCACTGAGAAGAGGAGGAGGTGAATCAAGGACCCCTTTTCATTTTTAAAATTATTTATTTTCAATTAAATATGTGTGCTTGTTTAAAGCCTCAATCCACTCTTCTTGTTTCTCTAAACCTTACCTCAAACGATTTTGTATAAACTAAGGCACATAATATAATTATTTACAAGGTTTGGTACAAATACTTACTCTTTTTTATGTTGGTTAGTCCCCCCCCAGTATGGATTCACCACTATAATATTATCAATTATTAAAAATTTTTAGGAAGAGAATGGTTATACACCCTAGTATTAGATTATTCATTTGATACTAGTTATACCCCCAATAATCCAAATCTTCTACCTATGTTGGTTATACCCCATAATGTCCTTATTCTCATTGAGCCTCTTCAGCAAATAGTTATACCCCCTATCACAAGATCCATCATATTTTCTATCTTTATTCACCGTAGGATGGTCTCTTTATCTTCCTATATTATATTGTTGAATATCACTTTCCCTTGTATGATTCAAGTGCCTTTATAGAATGTTGGTATTTATTAAATATATATGATCACATATGTAAGATTAGTTTCCTCTGTGAAATAAATGCTTGGGACGTGATTCTTCCTTCTGTTGTAGTCTCAATCTCAATTAAATGTGCGCAACTGGTTTACAAAAACTTATTCATTATTTATGTAATATGGTACTTTTAAAATCTCAAAACAATATCAATTCAGATATAAACACTTTTGATATTCTTCTTGACTTCATTCTTATGTTTATTGCACATTTTTCATGAAAATCATATCACATTTTCATTTCTCAGGGCAATGCCTGATAATCTTAAATTCTTCTTCAATGTTGTTTATGTAATAGTTACTTTACTTTATATTCACAGGATCACAATGTGAATGCTTGTATTTCATGTTCACATGTACACACTACACAAATAGTATATATGAATCATCTAAATTTATCATAACACGCAATATAAAAGAGATGAAACAAATGTGTTGAAATATCACATTCCTCCTTCGTGAAAGAAATGTATGGCTCATTGATATATTATCCTTTTCTTCAAAACACATATAGTGCTATTATTTTCTAATCCTTTACAAGACAAGGATTTATTACAGTCCATCAACTCCTTTCCTTCAAAACACCTAGAAGGTAACTCATGATCTTTTTCCCTTCATGAGACAAGGATTGTACACATTGTAGAAACTCATTTACCTTCACATGAACGATAAACACATACACTCTGTTTCAATAGTTCTCTCAATATTAACAATTAAAGAAATTTTAACCCTCGACCCAACCTCTTTTAATATTATCATCAACTCTCCACTATTCCTCCAAGTTTTCTTTCATATCGAAAACTCATTCAAATATCCTGAGGATCTTATCATCTCACTGTTATTTTTAAAAAATATAGTAGACTCGGATATCATAACAATTATCTATTCAGTATTTAAAATATCATAGAATCTATTGGCCCTCTTTATGTGAAGCACAAAAAATACACTACTAATCATAAATGGATACAAGAATATTTCCCTTAGGAATTTGTCTGTGTGAGACAACATAGATAATTAGTTATATGATTCTATTCTAAAAAAATCTATGTATGAAAACAAATATGTGGTTCTCCTTAGAAAATAGTTGTGTAGCTCCTACCTAAAAACAGCTATGTTCTTGGATTCCCATACGTAGATATTCAAATACACCATACTTATCAAAAATGGATATGTCATTCTTCTCATAGAAATTAGATACATGGAACATTATTTCAACTGAATACATAGATAAAGAAATTCTATGTGAATAATTTCTTTAAGAGCAGCGTAGAAGTCTTATTTCCTTCATTCAATGTTAATGCATGCAAGTGTAACCGCATGCCTTTGATAATTCAATATCACAAGGATCTCACTCATTCAACTTGGAAAACATATATGTGGGTGAGGATTCATATTATTATTTGTGGCTTCATTAATGATGGATAATGGTGCATTGTTGAACACTCATCCAATGGTAGAAGATGATCAACAGTGGCAATTGAATGGCTCAGATGCACCAGATCAGATAGTGAATAAAATATCCATATGTTTTAATATGAATGAATAATATAGAAATTTTCTACATCCCACAATTATTATCCACTCACATGGGTGATTCCTTTTACAAAAACTTGTACCACAACACACACAATCTAGAACTAGGGGACCAGAACCTATAACACAAACACTAGACACTAAATAGGTCGTTCTACACACACATTGGCCCACCAGTACAATAACAGGAACATGATTTAACACACTATTGAAAGATTCTTTTGGACTATACATGACCCACTCATAATATACCATAACAACATGCTGGTTAGAGGTTGATTACCCACCTTGGCAGTGGATGTGGTCCCTTTAGAAAGCTAGGTTTGGTTTTCTAATTTTATTAGTAAACTCGCAAAAATTATTAGTAAAATATAAACCATGTAATTTCCAAATTCCAAGCCCAAAATCATCTTCATATTCCAATATTCTTCATACACAAATAACATGTATTAATATTATTTCATATACATCTTCAAATTCCTTCATGAAATGAAATTCTTTTTAGCATGGAAACCTTCGAATCCTAATTAAAAAATTTATTATCATGGTCTTGTTCAACATGTTATAAACATTTCACAAATCATCAAATTCATTTTTTACAATTATTTAAGATTTAAGATAGGTTCAAACAATAACCACATTTATAAAATATGGAATTGATCAAGTGTGATATCCAATGTCATTAAATGAATCCATAAAAATTATCCAAGCATCACAACTTCATCCATCTACATATATTGACTAATTGACACTAAATTCATTATAGTCTCTACAATGGACATTGAGGAAAGGAATATTTATTATTGTATGTGTATGTCTCTTTATATAAATATATCTATAATAATCTTATTATTTAGTGAAATTAAGCTTACTTTTGTAGAAATTATTTAAAGAACTTGTAGTCAGACTAATATTGTGGAGTCCTCTTGTATAGAGAAGTTGACACACATAGTTTGTAGGCCTAAGATTACATATTTTTTCAAAACATTGAATTTATGATGGGAAAACATATAGGTTTTTTATTTAATTTGATGAAAAAAATAACCTAGTAGGAAAAAATATGAAGTATCTTAAGATTTGTATGTCCATGCAGAGTCAAGGTAAGATTAAAATATTATAAACTAATTGGAGGACAATTTATTAGATGGTAAAATATTAGTTTTGGGAGTACATAATAATAATATATCTCAACTAATTTTCTTCTAATGGTTCAAATATTATATAATTAATATTACTAAAATTTAATCTATTTGATTCGATATTTCATTGGGATTTATAGAAAAAAAAAGTAGTTAATAAGATGTTTATGTTTTCTATAAATTATATGGATGGATTTTAAACGAAATTTTTATATCACATTATATTTATTAGAAGAAATGAAATGAAAATCCATGCCGTATAGATCGGTTTTTAGATGCAGATACATCGAAGAATTTATTCACCCATTGGGATAAGGAAGCCTTTCTGGTATGATAATTTTTTATATAAAATCAATTGGTTAAATTATTTATTAATCACTTGATGTATTGTTTATTTAATCTTATGTAACAGTAGAAAATATCACTATGATATCCAATCATAGAATGCATACCCACATACATTTTCATATAGAGGTTATCCTTTATTGGAGGAGAAAATAGTTTCCAAAAAATTTGATGAATTGAGAGCTAAATCTAGTATTATAACCAATGAGGTTTAGTTTAGTCACCAATTTACCACAACATTCAATGTAAATTGGAAAATGGTGAGAATTATTAAAAAGGGGAATTCTCTTACTGATCCATCAAAATATGTAGTCACTGAGATTATAAGGAGTTAATTATTACATTACATGAATGTTAGTATTGTGTAAATTCATCGCACTAATATGAAATTTACATATATCATCTCAGGAATCCCTTCATGAGACATCAATCCTTGTGGATAATATGGGAATTCATGCGACTATTTTAGGTAATCAATAACATGAAGGCTATCTAAGAGGATATGAAGTCAGTGTTAGTATCAGATTGTTTTGGATATCCTAGTATGACATCGAGGGATGTAGAATGCAAGAGTGAAATTACTTACCAGAAGGATAAGATTTTGGGGATGATTCAGAAAATAGACGAGTTAATTAAACCATCTCTATAGTCTATGTTTTCATAAATGGTGATACAGACACAGCATGTGCAGCCTGTCGATCTAGATCCCTAACCTTCTTATTCAAACCTAGCAGTGTACTATGAGTTTCATGTTGAGGATCCCCATTTACATATTATAGGATACATAATAATACATAATCTAAGGTATTGTGTTTTTCATATTCTAAATCATTCAAATAATGTAAGAGTAGCAGTATGTGATATTATTTATCAAACTGCTCCAATTTCATTGCCTACTGAAGAGGTGGCCAGAATTGGAAAAAGTACGATTCATTTTTTACTATAGTAGGTTGTCCTTGTTCATGCATTGATATATGAGTTATGTATTGGTTTTTCAATTTTTATTTAATTTTTATTTTGAATTACATATAATTTTTTCTTATAATTACCTTATTTTGGAGTATCATAAATCTAAAGAGTTATCGCAAAATAAACATAAGTTTTTTCAAATAAACACCATTAGATACTTCTCAGTTTTATCAAAAGATAATAAAATCATTAGTGAATTATTTCATATTGGAGAATGTTTTTAAGTTTTCATCGATTTTTCTCATATAGGGATGAGACTATTGTTAAGAATATTTAAAAAATACATCTTGGATGTTGTTAATTATGATGTGCTATCATTACACATGTTTTCCATGTAAGTAAATTTCAATTTAAATTTTTATTTCCTTAAATAAATATAACTTAAAGTGATTTAATTTATTATATATCTAATTAGGTACCTTCACACTCTTTTCATATAAAACTAAAGCAGTTATATTTATGGTTTTATGGATCTAGAATACATTTCAATGATTATTATATACCTAAGTAATTCTAATTGAGTTAAATAGATATTTGAAAGATTGTAAAAAACATATATTAAGTGTTGGTTTCTACCATTCCTTGACAGGTAAGATGAAATATATAATTATGAACTATTATTCATTATATTTTCAATCGTACTAAACTTTTCATATTTTAGTAAACATTGGATGTTAGGACTATCCTATCCACATAAATGCACAACATATTGGTTATTCTCTTTATTAGGTGTGGTTTATGAATGATTTCAATTTTTTTAATTTGTATGTTTTATTCTATTATATTTGTTGTTTAATCTTAAAATGTCATGTTATATACATTGTATTAATTAATATATGAAAATATAATAATTCATAAAATGTGTTTAATAGGGTTTACTTATCAATAAAAAAGTTATATGAAATTAATCATGTGTCGGTATAGATAGATAAATTTTATATTAGGTAATAAGTATTTTGTATTACATATAGATAATTTTTTTAAATTTTTAGAGAATTGTTTTGTAACCATAGTTTCATCATCAAATTGAAATATTTAAATGTTTTCATTCTGTTTTACGATTCATTTTTTTATATTATCATGACTAAAATAACCATAAATTTTCAAAAGGTTTGTTCTATTGTATCTATTATGTTGTAAAATAATATACTATATAGTTAATTTTATAACATTTACTGTTTTCGTATATTTTTCATGGTATTTTATCAAATTCGGTGGTTGAATTGATAAAATTTTGAGGATTAATTTCATACTATTTTATGGGATTGATTAATTTTTATATGTGTATCAAAAAGTATCTTGTATGTTTATTATCATAAAAAATGATGTTGGGGTATACTTTTAATTGAGTTTTTATATGTTTTTTCTTATTTATTTATTTGAGTATTACATGATTTTTTGTTACACAGAATAAGTTATTATATTATAATATTTTTTTTAAAAATAAGGTTTCAATGTCAATTTTCAAAAAAAACTGATGTTGAAAGTGACTGTTAACCAAATATTTTATAGTAATTGATGTCAATATTCACTTTCAATGTTGGTTTTTAGAATAACCAACATTCAAAGTCCCTATATCTATATTTAGTTTAGATTTAAATATTGGTTTTTATATTAATTGATGTTCCCATGTCTAAATTTTATTTAGTGTCAATAAGAGAGATATAAGTTATATAAATAATTGGGGAATATATATTGAAAGAAGAAGAAGTTGAGTTAAGGATAAGGTTTTTATATAAGCTAAAGGAAATAACTATTTTTATTCTAGAATACCTATCTAGATATATTCTTGATAGTAGCCATAATATGCAATGATTATAGAGTTATTCTATAAGATTTCATGAAAAGTACTGGTGATTGAGAGGTGTTATTGTCTACAATAGTTTTCAAGTCATTTTTTGGGAAAAAAAATTATATATTGAAGAAATATGATTCATGAATTGAAAACTAGATAGAATTCTTGAGAGAATATCCAAAGTCTATTGGAAATTAAAGTTATTGATTGAAATATAAAAGACATATCTGGATGATGTTTTGAAGTATTTGATAATTATTGATGATGATTTGTGTTGATTAAAGGTGATTGAGAAGGAATTTGAGTTATTTGAAGTTTTTATGTCATTTGAGAGAATTATAAAATTATTTATGACTTTGGTGCTTGAGCTAAAATTTGACTAATTCTGAAGCACATAAAACTTTATAAGTGCATGCATAAGACTTTATACTAGATTTTAAATACTTTTAAGTTTTACTTAATACTTTTTTTCATTGATGAAATATTTCTAAATGAGATAATAAGTCATTGAGGGAACATGAAGCTTTGTGTGTAAAAAATAACTTCAGTTTGTAAGACATTTACTGACTATGTAAGTGTATAGAGAAATTAATGAGACTAAAAACAAAATCCAAAACTTATAGACACTTCTTAATACATTAATAATACACATTGAGATTTTATAGTGAGACCATAATACTTTAAAAAACCATAATACTTACAAATATTTATGAAAATCACTATGTGTGGAAATTCTAGAATGAATTTTTATGAGAAATGTCAGAAAAAATCAATATAAATATTTTGATAAATAGAGATTAAATCAGAAGATGATTTGAATCTATTCATCATAGATTAAATATAATGATAATTCAAATGTATAATGATTTAAGTTGGGATAATGAATGAATCTGAAGATGATTCATACTAGATATTGAGGGTTCTACATTTTAACCAACTATTCCATATCACAATTACCTAATACACTATATATATGGATAGATAATTCAAATAGAAATAAATGTGTGGATTTTCTAGAGATAAAAAAGATGTGTTATTAAAATATCACATGTGGAAGGAAACATATGAGTCTTAAAGGGAATTCAGAAGGAAAACCTTGACTGATATTTGAGTATGAACTTAATTGAGAATATCTTACTACAAATCATTGGATTTCCATCTTTCAAATATGAAAAGATTATTCAAAATATTTTCATAATATTATATGAATATATAGTGTGATAAAATAATAAGAAAGGAGTGGGGAGTAACTGGGAAGCTGATACAATGTTGTATTAAGGAGTGTAAAGTGTGAGATTAAAGTTCAATGATTTTTAGAAGGAATAATACTTGCATGCATGGGCATTCAAATAATTAAGGAAGATTAAGAACATTGAATATCTAGAGAATGAAATAAAGACTGGTAGACCTAATCATTATTATATTCCATTGAAGTTCGAAAAGAGTGATGATTCTCTTAATAGTCGGTCAAGGATACCTTATATGGAATATCTATTTCAGGTGGTGCTAAAGAAACCTTGGGGGAAAGGAGATCATCCATGTTTTAGTGTAAACACCCTTATACTGGGCATCTTGAAACTGTATTTTTTTGTGGGACTGTATAACAAGAGCATAGTGGGAATCTATACTGATGGGATTGTGATTATCTATAGGGTAACCACTTGGGCATATAGTGTAGAACCTGGGATTATAGGGTCTAATTAATCACAACAAGGAGTAGTATTTTAAGTCTAAACCTTATAAATAATGGTGTTATTATGTCTGTTATTTTCTTTTATATATGGGTGAAGCTGATTAAATCTTGATATAATGGATTGAGATGTTAACCAGTCTAATAGAATGAATTAAAAAATATAAATTTATAAAAATGTACCAATTATTCACCCTATCCTAATTATACTTGCTCGACCTAGGCTCAATTGGTGGTATTAGATCTAGTCTAGGTTCCTATGAAAAACATATAATATGTTTTTGAGTGTGGAGAATTTTATTTTTTTGAACATCATGGGTGTCCATACTTTTGATTGAAGAAATGACATGGTTGGAGGAATAGGATATTACCCTACCTTCTATGACTTTTCTGAGAAGCAAGAGTTGCTGTAACAATGGGATTTACACTTATAAATAAGGATTGTATTATAGATATTTCAAACAAGATAAATATTTAGGTGGATGGAAAGGTACCAAATTTAATTTTTATGCCCCTTTCTGAAAAGTTATATACAAATTTGATGGGCTTCGAACTGCCAATGAAATTTAGGAAAATTATAAAGTGGTAATTAGGGTAATTTAATGGTTAGGGAAGATAAATTAAATGATTTAAGGATTATATTTGAGGATGTTAAAATGTATAAAAATGAAAATATTGATGAAATTTTAAAATATTGAATGATATTTTCAGTATTATCCATAGATTTTGTGAGAAGCAAGATGATTTTACAATTGTGAAAACACTTTTGAGAAATTTTTCAGATTGGTTTTATACTAAAATCTCATCCCTAGAAAATATATAATACCTTTTTCTAAATTAATTTCATATTCTTCTGAAATATTATTAAATGATAAAGATACTGACTTCAAGAAGAAAAAGGTGAGATATATTTTGAGGATTTGATAAATCTTAAAGTAAAATAAGATAAATGAGAATAATCGTGAGATTCTAATAGAGAGGAAGAATATGAAGAGTTTAATAAAAAAATAACATTTATAAAATAATTT
Organism: Viscum album; assembly: GCA_963277665.1. Classification (NCBI taxonomy): domain Eukaryota; kingdom Viridiplantae; phylum Streptophyta; class Magnoliopsida; order Santalales; family Viscaceae; genus Viscum; species Viscum album. Next base: position 921,271,022 of record OY728131.1, read on the forward strand.
CAAATGATTAAGATAAATTTAAAAGTCAATAATCCAAAAAGGTGCTATAATTTCAATGCAATTGGACACTTTTCCATATATTTCCCAAAGAAGAAGTTTTTTGAAATACATAAGGAGGATGAGAGATCGTATAAGTAAAAATGGGTTATGAATTAGAAAAAACATTATATTATAAGTGAAGGAATTTGATGAGAAATAAAAAATGAGCTTAATCATCCTTAAATAGAAAATCAGAAGGTGATGTTAATTTTTTGGATCATATTGAAAATTTATTTTTCATTTCAAGTAGCTTTGATGATAAAGGTGATAGAATAAATATGGAATGTAGTCTGAAGGATGTGTTAGAATATTGACATGAGCAGAACACATAACTCAAGAAGGAGAAGAGGAAGTTGATAAAATGAAATGATAATATGGTTGAAGGAAATGATTTTAATGTAAATAAATAAGTGAAATACATTAAATATATTAATAAATGTAAATTGAAAGTGGTTGATGGGATGGTGAGAAGTCATGAGGAGAAACTAGTTATGAAAGAGGAAGAATTGTCCAAGTAATATTCATTATGTTCTAAAGCTCAAAATGAGTTGAAAAAAAATTAGAAGTGGCTTCAGCAAGTTATTGGTGCTAAAATATGGGTCTTCTCATACTAGGGAGAAAAAGAGTCCCAATAGATAGGTAAAATATGATCTTGATATGTTTCATGGTAAATATATTATTTTAATAGTGTAGGTAAAAAAATAAAATCCAAACCTGTTTGGACTAATAATGAAGGTGAGATACACTATTCAACATCAAATTTTGAGTAATATGACATAAAGACAGTTTCCCCTAGATAAATTAAGGCTTAAGTTATAGTAGGAAAGCATCCAAAGATGTCTAGAAAGACATTCCAAAAATAAAAAATACTATAATTTCATTGTTTTTATTGGTGTTATAAGGTATTTAGACATAAATCCTACTATTTCAAGTTTTTTATTTCATTACCAATAAATATTCTTGAACTAGGGTACATTGCTAAGAAGATGAGGATAATTTCTTAGATTAAGCAAAGAATGACCATAAATTCCAGTAATATTCAAACCCAAAATTTATTTTGATGTTTAGAAGAATTTTGAGTAAGATGTTAATAGGAGGGTAAAAGGGATAAGGAATGAATAAATGGCCTACTATGAAAGGTTCCCTAGATAGTGAATGGGAATTAAGTTCTGAAAGAAAAATGAGAGAAGTGACTTTATGTTAAGATAATTAAGAATTTTTGTAGAAACCCCAATGAAGTTGAGCATTATAAACAAGAGTACCCAGTAGTTTTTTAACAAACAATTAGAGGTAGATAAAAATGAGTGAAGTAAAAAAAATTAGTGCTAGTTATAATGGGAAACAAGTTATTTCACATGAAAAGATTGAAGTTATTGAGAGGTTGTCTAAAAGTGACAACCTAAAAATTCAAGAAACTATTTTTTTGGAAGACATGGGTAGGATCGAAATGTTATGATAAATTGTGTGACTATTCTACTAGATCAAGTATAGTTTATGAAAAATATGGGAATGCATCAGTTAATTCACTTTCTTTGATGAATAGGGTGAATAAGACAACTTTTCACAATGAAATAATTCAAGGTAAAAAGGTAATCCTATAACAAATAAAGGTTGATGATAGTAAAAGTAGTGTGGACAATTGTTCCCATGGTGAGATTAGAAGAAATGAGAGAACATGTATTGGAGAAAACTCACATCCTTGTTATGTAAAATAAGTAATTAATTAGTCCCTCCTTGTACCCTTATTTCTAGTTTCTTTTTACTTATATATATGTAATTGGAGGAGTAATGTGAAAGATAAGTGTTATATACACTATAACGTTAAGATGGTTTTTATCATGAAGTTTACTAAATTCTATTATAAATAAGAAATTATTTCATCCCTTGAATGGGATAAAATGTAAAGATAAGGTGTAAAATTATAATCGTGTAATATATCTAGAATTTCTAGATATATTTATAAAATTTTAGAATGAGGTATTCCAATCAAACATAAACCCTTTTTTTATTGAATCATGTATTTTCATAATAGGGGATTGTTGGTGGATGATAGGAAGAGGGAGTTTAACATATTTAACTTGGACATAATGAGATTTTTGTTAAGATGTGTGTAGGATACAAATTAGCCCTCATAAATCTTATTTAACAACCCTAAATATAAAAAAATTGATAATGGTATCACATATATATAAGTTAATGGACATCTCTAATCACTTTGGTTATTCGCTATGTTTTACACTCATCTAGTCTATGTATATTTATATTTGACTAATTGTATTCTCTTGATTAAGTTGTGTGTGGTTTCATCCTTCTCTCAATAGGCGCATTGGGCTGAAATGTTGAACTAAACTGGATGAATATGACCTTTTAAGAACTATTTAAAATGTCTGAAGATGAGATGATAACACTTCCCCTACATTTTTCATTGTATTTATTATCGATAATAGGGATAAGAAATAATCATAAAAATAACACAATTATTTTATGGAATTGAAAACATAATAAAAGGAGGTATTGATGTACCTAAATTTCAATTGAATTTTTTGAAAATAGTGATATTTTTATTATATAGATAATTTTTAAATATGTGTTGAATGAAGTAGATGCTGGGATGAGGGATAAGTTTCTTCATAAACTAAAGGAATGTATCATTATTATTCTAGAATGACTATTTATATAGGTTTTTTATAGAATACATGATAGGTGGTGACTTTGGATCTATTCATAAACTTTTCATGAAAAGTATTAGTGATTGAGAAGTGATATTATCAAAAATAGTTTTCTAATGATGTTTTGAGTAGTCGAAAAAATGGGAGATTGAAGAATTGGTCTTCAAGAATTCAAAACTAAATTAAATTATTGAGAGATCATCCAATAACTATTGAAAATTAAAAATATCAATGAATATATGAATGGGATATTTGGATGATGTTTTTAAGTATTTGAGATAGACTGATGATGTTTTTTATTTAAGGTTATTGAAAATGGCGTTAAAATGAGTTGAATATGTTTTGAATATATTTGATTTAATTCTTTAATTCCATAAAACATTAATGATAGAGCTTAAATTTATCTATTTCTAGTGAATGTAAGAATGTATGAGTGATTATATAGGACTTTATAGTGAGTTATTAAGACTTGTTATCATGTTACAATACTTTTTTATTGGTGTAATACTTTCATATGAGGTTGTAAGACTTTGAGGTCATGTGAAGCTTCCTGCATAATACTTCATTTCAGTTTGTAAGACTTGTGTTGATCACACTGTAGAAATCCATAATGATGTGATGAAAATTGTAAGACTTATAGAAACCTTGTAATACTTTGTATGATTTTCTTAGTGATAATGCTCTGGACAAAACATAAGATATATAAATTGTTACAAAAATCAGTATGTGTAGAAAATTATAGAATGATTTAGTATGAGAAATGTTAGAATAAATCATTATAAATATTCTGATAAATGGATATGAAATTGGAAGATACTTTGAAGATATTATTCTTGTATAAAATATCATGATAATTCAAATGGGTCATGATTCAATATGAGATAATGAATCTAGCCAATGTTGATTCAAGCTAAATATTAATATTTCCATGTCACCAGAAACTATGCCATGTCATATTTTCATGAGTTAATGCATTCATGGATGGATAATTCTAATAGAATTAAATTTTACATTTTTTTAAGAAAAATAAGATGTGATATTCAAATATCTCATGAGGAAAGAAACGCCCTAGTCCTAAAGAGATTTAAAAAGTAATACCTTAACTAGGATTTGAGGAAGAGTTTAAATGAGAAGGAATTGATGAAAATCATGGGGTTTCTATATTTTAAATATGGGAAAAATATTAAAAAATATTCAAATGATATTTTTTAGTACAATGTCCAGAAAAAAGAAGGGCTGGGTAGGTAGTAATAAGCTGATACACTACTGTATCAAAGAGAAAAAAGAGAGAGACCAAAGATGGTAGGTTTTTTTATGGAAGAAGAATTTTGTACCTTGGCATTATAAGAACTCTAGAAGATCCATATCATTGAATATTTTGATACGGCGAGAATTATTAGAAGAACTTATCATTATTATATTCTATTGAAGTTCTAAAATAATTAATCTTGTGTTGAATGGTTAATAAAGGAGGGATACTTTTGGAGGAAGATCTATTTCATGTAGTGCTAAAAAAATAAGAACAAGAGGAGATCATTCTTATTATAGTTTGAACACCTTTTCAACAGGTAATGAGAAGATATCATTTTCTAGTGGGACTCTGGAACAAGATAATTGTGTGACTCTATGCTGATGGGATTGGGAAGATCCCTAGTGCAACCACTTGGGAATATAGGGTATAATATATGATTGGGGTATTTAACCAATCACAATAATGAGTATGTTTTTTTATAGATAACCATTATAAATACTTATTTTATTATGTTCTTTATTTTTTACTCCATTCAGGTGATTCTGAGTAAATAAAGAGGGAATAGATTAAGACTAACCAGTTTAAGAGGTTGAATTAAAAAAAAATTCTTTTCACCCTCTCTCAACGGTACCTAACTAAACTGGGCTCTATAATAACCGATGAGGAAATTAATTTTTAATGTAGTTTTCTTGATAACTAATGTTAAAGGGATAAATTTGACACTGGTTTTACTTTCACCAATATTTAATTAATGTTAAAAATTAAAAATATCTAACACTAATGGGATATTTTCTAGTAGTGCATAGAATGAGTAGTGCATGATTTTTTCCATGGTTTCTGAGTTACAATACCAAAAAATTGGTTTATTTTTAGATATATATCTCAATATAGTCTATTTCAATTGAATCATTCTTAGGATAAAATAGGATCACTCATTATACCATTGATTTTGGAGTTTTTAGAAGCATACAATGGAGTATATAAGGGTTTGTGCATTCAAGGATCTTTGGGAACATATTTATTTTAGGAGAGATAGTGACGGTGGTTACATGAATGAATTTGAGTGTAATTACTAAGGGGATACAACTTAAAAAAATGTAAGAGAACAATAAAGGAAATAAATTAGTAATCCACCTGAGGATTAGACACTATTCTCACAAGATTTTCACTCTTCATATATTTAAAAAAAATTAAAAACAATTTTCATTTCCATGTTTTCAAAATAATAAAAAAATAAAAATAAATATATAAATTATGGAAGAGAAGATATATTATGGGTTTTCAAGACTCCTTGAGAGATAACTTAGCTCAAATACTATGTTTCATTCTTAGTGATTAAATATTTAAATTTTAAAGTGGTGGTGCTTACCCAATTTTTTGGGAATGATTTCCCTCTAAACATCATCCTTCATATATTTGACTTTACATAACATACTTATACTATATTAAATATAAAATAAAAGTGGGTAAGATGGTATGATCATCAACATAAATGAGTACATGTTGGGTATAATAAGATAAATAATAATAATCATAATTATAAACTTTTTATAACAATTATATAAATACGTAATAGAAATAAAATATAAAAATAAGGCCTAATGGTCACCCTTTGAAGATATTCACTTTCCAATGTATCTATGCTATAATAGGAAGTATCATCCAAATGAAAAAGCCAAACCATATGTGTTTTCCATCACAAAGCCTACAACTCATAAAAAGGTATGTATGTGTGTTAAAGTGCATATGCATAGGGTGAGTGCAATGCCTAGTAGGATTTCCTTATACATGAATTAAACAACATAATCAAGTGTTAATGAACATGGGATGGATAACACACGATATTTCTATATAATGAGATTTATCTCAATAAGGACAAGTTAATGATATATATATATATATAAATAATTTACCATTATTAAACCCCAAATCAAAAAAACACTTACATGGAGGAAAAAACAGAAAAAGGGAAAGGGAAAACTAACCCTAATTGGGTTGGAAAAGTGCATCTTTTTATTACCATAGAAGAGGGAAGATGAATGGAAGGATATCACTCAGTTTTTGTCTCATGTTAGTGTTTAATAACATCATTTTTAGTAAATACCCACTAAAACATCAAAACATTATCCTATAAACCAAATAATAAATTTAAACTCCTCATGATACATCAAATTAACTAAATTATAAAATTAAATCCATGAAATTTTGAGTTGTAAAATATTTTAGTTGATTTTTTAGCAAATCCCAATTAGCTAACAATGCACCATAATCATGAAACTCAATTTTTATTCTAAAAATTTAAATTTCTAACCAATTCAACATAAAAATTTTATTTAGTTAATTAATACAAATTAGGATTATTTTCTTGAGGTGATATTTTTAACAATTTTTATCACCAAAGAAGGGGCCTAGATGTATCATATCAAGTCAGGATTGAGGAGTTAGTTAAAATAAATAATCATAGTAATGATTTCTAGCCATATAATATCAAATACCAGCATCAATTAATTTCATCATATTTTCTCAAGTATGTTGTAATCGAGGGGTACTCAAATCTTAGTGCTTCAAATTCAGTCTAACAAATCATTACATATGCTAGTAGGATATGAATTTTAGAATTTTTATTTCATTTTTCAAGAGAAGTTATTTTTGAATCATAATTTTATTATAAAATTATCATATTTTTTAAAATAAAATGAAGGATTATATAACACTAACCAAAGGTATTTTTAATTGAGATGTTTTATGGTATTTCCTCCTATGATGGGATGAAGAAAATTATTTTTTGGGGATATTTTTAAGGGTAAGTCCCTAAGAAATATTAGGACCACCGAATATGAAATTGGATTACACTGAATATTAGAAACAAACATGGGAAAAAAGGTGATAATTATAATAATGTAACAGGAACATGGAAATAAATTGATTCAAGATGACAAGAAACCAAAATCGAGAAAGTAAACACCCATTTGAATGTAAATTTTTTTGTTCATAAAACATTGAGATTTAATGTGTTTCATAACTTTGTGGTTATACATGCATGAAAAGAGAATCACCCACTCATTAACTTTATTTATACTCAAACAATCAAATATATAAGATACAATCTAGGAAAATAGAACAACAATAAAAGAACTTTGGAGTTAAAACTAGAAGAAACCAAGAATTGAAAAAAGGAACACTTCTAGGGCCATAGAACTTACCATCGTCAATTGGTACTTTTTTTTAATTCATATGGTGTTGAAGATACTCATGGATCATGAATTTCACACTCAGGTACGCCTCAACTAGATATCTACAAAATATTTTTATTCAGGAACATATGAACATATAAAAAATGAAGGTATGTCATTAGAAATCCATGATAAATAGTACATCAACAACTTCAAGGGAGTATGATAGGATTTTCCTCCAACTTTCTTAGTGGATCTCTCACCAGAACATGCTAGGGTTTCACTGGGACAGAAAGGAAAGAAACCAAGATAAGTCAAACTAATCGAATTAGTGAATCCCCATGAATAATGTCTTGTGGGGGTCATTAATTCCCCTAATAAGTAGTAATAGATGAGGCATGTAGTGAACCAACCAAAAATAACGAGAATAGGGTGTGCAACGCAGGTAAAAAACATAGGCAAGCACCATCTGTGTGGTCGATCCAAATGAAAGGGGTGATAATGCTTATCAACACCTCGAAAGAACCATGAAATTGAAAATATGATCCAAGAATAGAAGTCGGCCAGTTGAATAACAATGCATATACAGAAAACCCAACATAGGGACCAACATAAAATTTGAGTATAATAACAAAAAGCAATTTTTCATGAGAATTATAAACAATAGGCATGCAAATGGCGGATAAAACAATAAAGTAATTTTGATATTAAAATTAAAATTTCAAAAAACTCCACCATTTTTATATAAAATTTAAGATGTTATTTTACCTATGGTTATTGAATTGGAACCAAATTCAATAAATCATAATAGTAGTTGAATTTGGAAAATGTTGCAGCTTTAGTCAAACTATTGGCTAGATTGTTGTCGATATGTATTTTTTCGACACATACCATTCCTAATTCAGTAATATCTCTAATAAAATATAGTCTAGTATCAATGTTCTCAGATATACCCTTAAAAAATAAAATTCGATATAGGTTTAATAAAGATTGCATATCAATATACACAGTTTTAATATAATTATAAAGGCATAATTCAGAAATCAAACCATTAAGCTAGATGACCTCCTTAATAGACTTAGTTAAATAAATGTATTCAACCTCAGCAGTACCAACATTTCTTCCAAAGAATATAGACAATTATGATGAATGGGAAATGTATCTAAGGACCCATTTAAGGGAATGTCAGTGCAGCTTTCCCAAGTTGGACATGAATCTAATAAGGGTGAATATTCTAAGGCAACATCAGGTGTGTTGCAAATCATGATACACATGATGCTGTTAACAATGTTATCCTAATAAATTATAGACATGTACTCAACATCATCATTTGTAACACGTGCTTGTGATAGTGAAAGTATAAATTATTGGGAAAAAGGAAGACTAATAGGCTTAAGGGACCCATATAGGTATCTCTTAAAGTATTTAAAAATGTAATTATGATAAGACATGTATAAAAACTTTTCATTTATATCATTAATAATTTCTAGAATCTGTTTGGTTAAACCTAAATCATTCATTTACAATGCATTATTAAATTATGATATAATTTAAATGATGAGTTTTATGAACCCTTGAAAATGAAAAACATATCATCAATATAAAAATTTGGATAAAGAATAGCATTTTTAACTGATTTAAAATACCCACATGCATCATATTTGATCCTACTAAAATGATTATCATGAATGAGTGAGTCTTATTTACAATACCATTTCCTTGCAACCAATTTTAAACCATATAAATACTTATTTAAAAGTTACACCTAGTATGATTTGAACTAACCCATGTATCCTTCCAGAGGATTCATATGAAATTAATCATCAACATCACCATGAGGAAAATCATTTGTAATATCAAGCTTCTCAATATTGAAGTTATGGAAACCAAAAAAAAAGAAACAATCAAATATATGAGTATTTTATAATAGGAGAAATAATTTCACAGTGGTCAATTCCCTATCATTCAAGGAATCCCTTAGACACCAATCTATCCATATATTTAATTTTCTTATCTCCAATATTATTTCCTTCCTTTTGAATATCCACATAAAGAAAATTTACATAGTATTGGGTGGTTTTGTCGCAATAGTATTTGTGCAATTTTTCTTTAAGGAATTCATTTCACTGCCCATGGAAGAGATATAATGGTTGGAATCACTACAATTAATATATTTCTTATATATTTGAGGATCATCAACAATTAGATCATCGTAAATGTTGAATGAAAAGGAGGCTATATCATATTAGACACCTGGAGAAAGTTGGTAGTCCCCAAGAGTATATGAAGGATCACAGTCTATCCAAATATCTGAGTTGGACTCATGTTGGGTTTCATATTAAAGTTTATGTGGAGAATGCTCTATGGTAGCCTTAAACTGAACTAGGGCACTGGTCTCAACACTCTCAATTTGAGATTGCAATCATTACCATTAGTGGGAGACTTAGTTTTATGAAAATTGTATTCTTGGAAGAAAATATCCTAACTTATTATACATTTTCTAAACCAGACATATCCACCCATAGTTTATACCCTTTATCCCCTTTGGGATAACAAAAGAAAATAAATTTAAGATCTATCTATCCAATTTTATTGGTTTTAAATTGATCATAAGATATGAACCCAATGAATCTGAAGTGATTTTAAGAAGGGTTCAGTTGCACCATAGTTCCTCAGGGTTCTTATACTAATTTTTATTTAAAGGACATATGTTAAAGAGATTCACAACAGTAGTTGTTTCCTAATTATATAATGATTTGGGTAGAAATAATAATGCAAGAATTATTTATACCCGCTCCAGTATAGTGTGGTTCATTCGCTTGCCCATCCCAATATTCTTGGGAGTTTCCCTTATTGTAAGGTACCTAACTATGTCCTCAGACACATAGAACAATATAAATTTATATGGAATTTATTCTAAACCATTATTTGTTCTCACAGCCTTATTCATTCTTCCAATTTTTTTATTAACAAGGTATTTCCATGTTTAAAATCTCTTAAAGAAAATATAATTGTTTCAAGAATGAAAACCCACACTTTTCAGGAGAAATCATCATTAATAGTAACAATGTATTAGCCTCCACAATGAGAGGCAGCCCTAAGAGGAATCCACAAGTTAGAATAGATGTATCCTAAAAGATTATAGGGATTAAAATAAGACCTATTTAAGATGACATTTATTTATTTACCCAAGAATCAATCCTCACAAAATGGGAGATTTTTAGGTGTGATATCATTCAATAGTTCATGATTACTCAATTTCTCTAGGCCTTTAGAGTTTACATGTCCTGACCTCCTATTCCCAAGAATAGTGTGATCAATATTTGTGACACAGATACTTCCTAAATATCTACAGTGATTTTTATCATCCAAAACATAAATATAATTAACAAGAGGTCCTCTAATGACTATTCTAGGGCCTTTAGAGATCTTAAGAAAACTTAATTCAGACTTGAATGCTGATATTTTCTGGTGTAAAACACCTAGAGATATGATATTTTTAGGATATGAAATTCATATGCATGTCGGGGAACCATATAACATCAATCATGGTGAAAAATAAATGGTCATGGAGCTCTAACAAAAAAATCCTCTGAACTAGAATCAACAAACCCTATTGTTTCCAAGAACAATCCATCATTCCACTCTCTTAGTCAAGTCAATAAAGAATTTTTAATCAGGACATAAATAGAAGGAACATCCATAGTAGAAAGCATACTCACAAAATAGATCATGTCTAGATGAATTAAGAACCTAAACATGATCATACCCAACATCTACAATCAAAACTGATCACCAGGTTCATTAAGATTTTGGTTCTATTTGGGATTCCTGCACTCTGGCCTAATATGATCTGGCTTACCACAATTGTAACAGATAACATCCCTAGACTTAGACTTAGATATTTTAAAGATATACTACTTATTTTTTTCCCATTTCCTTTATACATTTTTTTATTTTTAGTTTTATTTTCAAATATACCCCTACTGAATAAACTCTATACCTCATTATTAATCTTGGGTTTATTGTGTAATTATTTAGAAAATATTATTGAATTAACTTCTTCCAAGGTCAAATAATATTGACCCAACATCATGGTTTCAACAAGGGTTTTATATGAATTAGAAAGAGAGATAAGAAGGATCATATCCTACTCTTAATCATTAGAAGATAAAATAATATTGGACAAATAAAGCATAAGCATGTTAAATTCATCAATATGGTCTTTCATTGAAGTACCAAAATTCTTATTAAAGGTAAAAAATCTATGATTTTTAATAATATTACCGACCAATTAATTGTTTCATATAAAATTTCATAATCTAAAACCAAATTATAGATGTGGAAGAATCATAAGCTACCTCTATATGGACTTTATCGCCTAGGGATAACAATAGGGAGCTATGGGCCTTAACTAGATATCTTTATTGGCAGTAGTGGTCTAAGAATAATTACACTAATTTATTATAGGTTTATAAGGGCTATGTAAGGAATGGAATAGACCCTTATATGCAAGAATGACTCTCATATTAATTCACCATAGGTTACATTTTCACTCTTGTATTTCTCTATTTCATACCTATTATATTCCATTGATTATTTGGGTGGCTCTATAACCAAATTTTTTGGGACTACATTGAATGGAAAGTCCCAAAGAAATCCAAGGACCACCAAATATAAAATTGGATCCAACTCAGTATTAGAAATATAAGATGGAATTGAGATGATGATGACAAAAACATATCAAGAACACAAAAAAGAGGCGATTCAAATTGAGAAGAAACTGAAATGAAATGAATAAAGTAAACACAAAAGAAAAAGTAAACAGAAAGTGGTAAAGGAACATGGAGATTTAAAATTATTCAAACCTTTTCGGTCTTTTAGACATGATAGGAACACTATCAATCAACGTGGGTTTTTAATTCTCAAACAAAAAAATGTAAAAGATAAAATCCAAGTAATCATGTCGAAATCATAAGCATTTTGAAGCTAAAATTCAAAGAAACATTGAATTTAAAAGGAACACTTATAAGGTTGAATATCTTACCACCATCCTACGAACCTTTGTTTACCCTTCATAGGGTCTTGAAGATGATATGGATATTAAATAGCACACTTTAGTGCATCTCACTTGGATCTCCACCTAAGATCCTAGTTCAGGAACAACTGCACTTCCTCAACAAGAATGCATATCATCATAAATTGACCATAAACATCGCACTAGTGGTTGATAGGGAGGATGGACGGCTTTTCCTCAAACTCTTTTAGTGGATCTCTTGTCAACCCATTATAAGGTTTCACTATGATGGAAAGGAATAAATATTGGGATGATCCAAAATGTTCAAATAAGTGAATCCCCATGAATGGTCTGTAGGGGTGATCAATTCCCTTCACAAAGCTGAATAGATGAGGCACGTAGTAAAATGACCCAAATGAATGAGAAAAGGGTTTGTGGCAGGATTTAACAACCAAATAAGAAAGTACCATCTGTGTGAATGGACTAGATTAAAGGGGAGGCAATGCTTATCAATGGCATGGAAGAGTGGCATAATTCAAAAGATGATCAAAGTGTAGAAATAAGGGTAACCAAAAAACAAATCCCACAAAAAATGATCGTCATATCCCCCAATATAAAATTTTAGCATAATACTAAACATAATTTTGCATGAGAATAATAAACGATATTAATGTAAATGAGGAATAACCAATTTTGGAATAAATTTCAACTTTCAAAAAGATTATTATCCTTCAACCCATAAAAATATTTTTACATATATTTAACATTGAATTAGGGAAAGACACACATGTTTTGAAAAGAAAATAATTGTGTGGGTTTTCCTTGGTTTTAGAATGAAAATAATATCAAAATGAAATGTAAAATCTGACATGTATTTTTGTTTTGGTTATATTTTTATTTCATACTTATTTAGGTACATAATATGTGTCATGTCAGCCAAAAGATATACCAAAAAGTGAATTTTGGTAGTGGAATTTAAAAAATATTATTTTCAAAAAATTATTATATAATAATGGATTTGTAGTGAAATTTATTCATAATGAATTAGTTGGTTTTTATCCAAGTTTACTAATATTATAGGCTTGATATAAACTTGGTTGATTTTACTCTATTTGATTAGGGTGTTTTTTTTGAAGTTTTATTTAGGTGTTTTAGTTTTTTTCTTTTCATATTATTTCATATATATTATCAAACTACTTCATACACATGATGAAATATTCGGAATCCAAGAAATAAAATATAAAATGGAATTATACACAAACTAATGACATAGATGGAATGTATACAACTAATAATTTTGATTGTGTGTAGGAAAATCAGAGTATTTTCTGGAAAGATGGTTAGAGTAGAGGTGTGATAATGCCACATAATATTGGGTAACCGATTAAATAAATAATGTGTGGGTAAATAAGAATTTTTTGGGTTCTGTGTGATTGACCAACAAAGGAGTGTTGGGTATGTAGTCGGATGGGACATTTGGAGTGATTTTTTCAAAAGACCACACAGGCAGTTGGAACTCATGGACCAATCATGACTCGGGGATATGAGGTGTAACCAAAATCTAGTATTTGGGATTCATTTTCACATGTGGGATGTGTAAGTGGATAGAATACCCATCATAATGGGTAATGGATGACAGTGAGTTTGAGTCCACCGAGAGAAAATGCATTGGGAAGTCAAGCTTCGGGTCAATTGTATGTGATCGAGCTAACATATACAGAGAAATTCAGAGATCCATTTATAGTTGGAGGTACTTTGTGAGCATGGTGATAATATTTTTGTATGATGGGTAGGGGTGTATGATGTTCATATGTGATATATGTGAGACGTGTTGGCATAGAGTGTCACATGGGCATCACAATGATGGTCAGTGGATATGTAGATATTTAGCATGTTCGGGGTGTATGATGTTCGTATGTGATATATTTTGGGGTCTTGTGATAATAGAGAATGTCATATGAGGTTGTTTAGTCCACCTGTTGTGGGTGGTGGCCTCCGTTGATTAAGATACATAGGTATATGGTGTTGACCATCGGTGTGGAGGAGGTGCACATCGTAGCATCCAATGTTGGTGTGGAGAGAGACCATCAGATCGGTGGGTGTCGCCCACCATGGTGAGAGATAGGTTGGAATGATCTTGAAGAGAAACATGTGGATGTGTTCGTTGGGTGTCCAAGTGGACATATGATAGTCAAGATGATTATGGATTATGTATAGCCTGAGTGACATGGGTTTGAGTGGATGGCTGAGGTGCTTTCGGTGTGATAGAACATGGATGTATCGGTCCACTGCTGCATTAGATAATGTAGGTAAAGAATCATCATGGCTTGATGAGAATGGGTTGAGTAGGTGTTGTAATTAATTATTGATGACTATTTATTGCAATGTTTCATACATCAGTATATGCATGGATACTAAATAAAGACATTATTAGCGGTGACCCTCTTAGTTCATACTCACAGCCGACACAAGCCCTCTAGGAGTCATGAAAACATTATTTCTTTGAGTATAGGTAAGGGAATATGCTTAATTTTAGGATATTAGTGGACAATGATGTGATGAATATGCATGGGTTGAATGAAATTATTCTGTAGAGAGGTTGGGTGGTTCATCTGTGTTGGGATGATATTTCTTTTTGGTTATTTTGTACAAGTACATATATTATTGTCCCACGACTGATCTGGTTTACTCTTGTATGACTGAATACATGGTAAAATGGTAGTATGTATATTGGGACTTATTTCTTTTAACATATTGTTTGATTCCACTTTATTTAGTTTATATTGTTATTAATTATCACCAAGGTATATAGTCTCTCCACTATAACTGCATAGACTCTCATTGTTATTTAGTGGTTAATAGTGTAATGGGAGGAACACCTAAGGCCACATACCACACTGTCAGTCCGAACAATAGTCGAGTGGTCTGAGGCAACATGGTTTTTCAAGTGGATGGATCCCCATACCCTCTTTTAAGGATTCCATGTATGAGTGGGAAGGAGGGAGGGGGAATCCGTTATTATTTCATTTAACTAGTAATAATAATAATGACAATTATAATGTTGATAATAATAATAATAAACAATTTTAATAACCTTCTTTTTAATAACTACTATAACTTCAAAAAAAATTATCCCATAAACCAAATTATTAATTTAAACTCCTCCTTATACCCCAAATTAATGAAATTATTAAATTAATAAGAGTGATTATGTATGCTCGTAGAATATCAAACAAAGGAATTAATTAATTTCATTCTGTTTTCTCAAGTATGTTGCAATTAAGGGGGCATAAAATTTCAGTGTTTCAAGTATGGTTGGACAAAGAAATAATTTTGGCATTTCAGTTAATTTTTTTCAAGAGAAGTTGTATTTAAATCTGAATTTTAAAATGAAATTATCATATTTTCTATAAACAATTGTTGGTTTTTGCAACACTAACCCATATGATTTTTATTTGAGATATTGGATGGGATCTATTCCTATTATGGGATGAAGATAAGGGTGTAATTTCAGCCTGGCCCGACCCAGATTAGATTGGGTCGGACCTACCCTCTAGAAAACCGGGATGTGAACCACTATTCGGGTGGGGTCGGGCCAAACTGAATTACCCCATGTGGTTGCATGCGCCCGACCTCGAGCCAAAACAAACCACCGGGTTCGGCCGATCTTTTCAGGCCAGTTCACAGGGATTCCCTTACAGGCTTTTATTTTTTTTTAAAATAAAATATATAATGATTTTAAAAGTTTTTTTTTACATTTTTTTTACATTTTTTTTAAACCATTTATTTTAAATGTTTTTAAATGTAAATTTTAAAATGATTGTTTTTAAAAGTTTTAAAGAATTATTTTTAAAAATTATTTTTAAAGACTTTTTTTAAAAAATTACTTGTTTAAAAGTTTTTTAATGAAATTTAAAATGATTTATTTTAAATTTTTTTTAATGAATTTATTTAAAACTTTTTTTAAAAATAATTATTTAAAAAAATTTAAAACTATTTTTTTAAAAATTTTCTTAAATAAATATTAATACTTAATTTTAAAAAATTTAAAACCCTATTTTTAAAAAAAATCAATTTTTAAGAAAATTGGTTTTTTATATTTCATTTAAAATATTTTTTAAATCATTTTTTTAACATTTTTTTTAAAAAAGGTTTTTTAAAACCACTTTTTTTAAACATCCTTTTTAAACAACTTTTTTAAATGATTTTTAAATGTTTAACATAATTTGTTAATTTTTTTTCTTTTCCTTTTATATCAACAGTTACCTTTTATAGATAAATGTTTTAAATTTTATTTTTAATTATTTGGCATGTTTTAAACTGCTCTATTCATGCATTTCACAGCAATTATCAACCCCAACATCACATTCTTATTATAATTATAATAAAGTATTATATTTTATAGAAATATAGAATATAGACCAATTCAAAAAATAATTAAATCTCAAATAATTTATTTTAAAATGGCCGATTAAAAAGACTGAATCTGTAGTGATTGCGATGATTAAATAAATATCAATAATCAAAATAAATAAGATTCTCAATAATATCTACAATTTGTAAAAAGAATATTAATGAGGGTTAAAGGGGTGTGAATTATTAGGGGGGTGTGTTATTTCTTTCTAAATAGATTTATATACGTGTATATAAATATAATATGTATAAGTTGTAAAAAAATTAACGAGAGGATAAAGGTGCACAAAAATTGGTGGGTATGTTATTTTTTAAAATAAATTTATATATGTGAATATATATATTTAATATGTGAAAGTTGTAAAAAGAATAACGAGCGGTTGGGGGTGCACAGCAATGGGTGGTTTAAATTTTTTCTCTAAATAGATTTCTTTAATTATATTATATATATATAGATATATTATGTAAGTTTCAACATACTTAAAAACACAATGAGGTTAGGGGAAAACATCAGGGGGTGAGTGTGTGTTTTATTTGTCAATATATATTGACTTATTATATATATATATATATTATGTTAAAATGTAGATATATAATTATATATATTATTAATTGCTTAACATATAATTATCTATATAAATATATATATATATAGTATTAATAGGTTTGTTTATATATATATATATATATAGTCTCGTAATGTTTAACTAGGCGCAACCTTAAAAACCTATTGTGGGGGGTTTGAGTCTCCCTACCAACAGTTTCCTAGTATTTATTTTAGAGTGGATGAGCATTCATGGGTCGGGATTCATATGGGACTACAGACCTAGATTTTAGGTAAATGTAGTCTGGGATTTTAATGCATGGCCTACAGGCTTGCTTGCATATGTTCAAGCCTGACCTGGCTTGGGTTTCGTAGGGTTGGGCCTCTCGGGCTTTCAGGCCATCGGGCTAGAGTTACACCATTAGATGAAAACAAATATTATTATTGTTTGACACATAAAAATGTTTCTCCTTGTGCACATCATTGAATTTGGACAAGCCCTACATGTTTGGGAAAGGAATCAATTATGTGGATTCTCCAAGGTTTTAAAACAATAATAATTTCCAAAGGAAACAAAAAAAAGGTGACATTTTTTAAGTAATGATTTGTTTGCACGCTTATTTAGGTACAAATGGCATGCTTCAATAACCCAATGAGATACCAAAAAAGTAAATTTTGGGTGTGGTATCCATAAAATATTCTTTGCATAGTTTTATTATATGATCAATGACTTTCAATTAAAAAACTTTTAGGGAATATTTTTCTAGTTTTTAGCAATATTTAAAAAAAATTCTTGATATAAACTTGGGTGATTTTAATCTTCGATTGGGGTTGATTTTTGAAGGTGTCTTCAGATTTTATAGTCTTTTTATTCTTAGATTTTTTCATAAATACTATGAAACTAGTTCATACACATGATGAAATATTCAAAATCCAAAACATAAAAAATAAAATTCAAGAAAACTCAAACTAATAACATGTATGGTGTGTATACAACTAGTAATTTGGATAGTGTCTTGGAAAACATAGAGTAATAATAATTCAAAAGAAATTAAATTTAAGAAATTATGGTATTAATGAATGAGCCACACTCATATACAAAGCTCTCCTTAGATTGTTTATCCACTGTAACTAGTGGTACTGAATTTCACACATTGAACGAAATTTCTTTCACACTAGTTGTGGATGATTATGCCCATTTAATTGGAAATGGTCTCCTTTGGTAGATCTTAAAGGTCAACCAGCTAGATCCTTCTCATTTTCTTTTCTATTCAGCAATGGATAACATCAATTAACCAAACACGCTACGTTTATATTTTTAAAGAATTAAAGAAAACACCAATGTACTAACCATTATCAATCTCAAAATACGAGTCACATAAATTCCATTTTGTCACTTCCATTCTTGTTTCAGCGAAACTCGAATCTTCCTCATGTTTTGAGACATGGGTTCTTGGGAAACTATTAATCTGTTTCTTGATTATTCTCCCATCATTAATTTTGTGTACATTGATTGATTTTCTATGTTCCTTTAACACGTCCATCTGATTATCTCTTTGTGTCTTCCACTCTTTTCTACACCAATGAATTTTAGTTGCCATTTTTTTTGCAAGAATTCTGTCACTCTTGGTCAACACTTCTTCCACTTTTGGTACATTTTGCTGCTTGAGTTGGATTTTTATTTCCTTTAGATTTTGTTAAATACCATCATGGTCTTTCACTACCATGATCTCTTCTTCTTTAGTTTCTTGTAGGGGAAAAGGTAACATAGTCAGAAGAAAGTTGACACATTAGAGAATAATAACCAAATAAGGAATTAAAATTTTTCCAACCTCAATCTCATTCATTAAAGAAAGTTAAGGCAATGAATCCTAATTGTGGAGTGATAATGCAAAAAAATATGTGACATGGAGGTATAATTCCATTGAAGAGATTAATTTTGATTGAAATAGATATACAAGTAGAAAAAAATGAGTTAGCACAAAACCATCACTGACTATTCATTAAAATCCTTGAGAAACATTAAAAAACTACAAACATGATTATCACTCATTACAAAAAGTCAAGGAAATAAGAAATCCAACTCATCAAGCGATGGTTCGGGAAGATCTTCCTATAACCCAGGAAAAGCAGCTAAATCTTAGACTTTCAGTATATTTTATTTCTTGATATTTATTTCAAAACCATCATTGTCTTTCACCACAATGATCTCTTTTCTTTCAGGGTTTGGCTTGGAAAATGAAAGAAACATAGAAAAAATTTGAATCTTCAGAGATTAAAAACAAAATAAGTCATTAAAAATTTTCAAATCTCAATCTCATTTATAAATGAAAACTATAGGAACAAATCCCAATTATGGAGTGATGATGCAAATAATCCTTCAAGTAGAGGGGTCATTCTACAGAGGTTATTCATGTTGATTTAATTGAATATGTAAGAAGAATTAAAAAAATGAGGTAACACAAAACCATCACTTCTAATTAATTAAAATCCTATAAAATCATTAAAAGGATGCAATTATAATTTTTACTCATCGTATAAAGTTGAGGCAATATGAATTTCAATTAAGAAAGTGGTGGTTCGGAAAGACCTTCCTCAATCCCAGGAGCACAATCTAAACATTCTATTGATTTCAACATTTTAGTTTATATCTCCTTCAAATCACAGGAGACAATATGCCTTATTAGTGATGTTAGCTATCAAAATAAAGTGCATTTTAAATAAAAAACATAATTAAAAATAAAAAAACATAATTTTCTGGTGAATATTGAAAATTAAACCACAATATGACATTCTAAATACATATTTGAAAAGGTATTCATCTTAAGTAAGTAAAAATACATGAGGGAAAAATCCCTTAATTATAGATGATGATGAAAATACAAATAACTAAAAAATAGAATGTTAATACTATCATAAGAATAGATAAAAAGGTTTTCAACATCAATCAGGGTCTCCTATTTCTAGAATTTTGAATACATTAAAATTAATTTACAATAAAATAACTTAGAACAACCACAAAGAAACCCTAAATCATAAAATTTTTACTAATTAATTCAAGAGAATAGAACTGTCTAAATCCACTAAGAAAAAATATAACTAGTTATTAAATTGAAGATGGTGACTGAACTCGAGATGGTAGAAATATTTCTATGAGGTTGGATTATAGAAAACAAAGTAAAGATAATTAGAAAGGGAATAAGGGTGAGGGGGATCAGCAAGGAGAGCACAGAAATCTATCATGGTGAGGTAGAGTACCATTTGTGATGGTAACCGATTTTTAAATGAAGTGGCTCGACCCACTCCCTCGAGCCCTCTCCATCCATCTAAAATTCATTGGTAAATGTTAGTTTTTATTTAAATAAAAATTTGAGAATATATATTAATATTATATGTGTGTGTGTATATTATTAAATTTTCACATTATTAAATCATATTTCAATTTTAAATTAAAATTTAATTTAATTAATTTTATATACACACACACAAACATATTTATATTTATTACATGCATAGAATATATAAAATCATATTAAATTAAATTTAAAAATGATAATTTATTTAAATAATTATCGTGTGTGTGGGTGTGGGGGGATTTCATGCTGGTGTGGGTGTATGTGGGCATGTATGGGTGTGGGTGCATGGATACATGTTCAAGTGCATTCATGGGTATGAGCACACATGTGTGTTTTTGTGCATGTGTGTATGTGGACATGTTGGCTCATGCATGTGAGGGGGGTGCATGTTGGGGCACATGGGCGAGTGCGTGCATGAGTGTGTATTGTCGTGCACACTTGTGTTCATGCACACACATAGATTAATAATAATCAATGGAATAATATACAATATATTATAAATTGAAACAATATTAATTTAATATTTAAATTAAATAATTGAGATTATAATATAGATTTAAAAAATTATAATTCATTTTTTATGAATATGAATTACATATAAACATGAACGTTAATATTTTTTGTATTTATAATTATATTTTAATGAATATTGTAAATATTTATATGTAAATATATTTCAACACACACACATATTGACTATATAAATATATAAATAGTTTTTGGGTTTGTGTGTGTGTTTATGTGTGTGTGTGTGTGTATTTGGGTTAATGTAAATCTATTTACATTGATCAATAAAAATTTGTATTTATAAGAAATTGTGTTTCGATAATAATATCATTTTATCTCTCAATATATATAATGTCACGTCAAAATATTTTAAGAGGAAACACCATGTTAGATAGCATACAGGATATGCAACATTGACCTTAAATGATCAACGCAATATTATTAATGAAATGTTGCTATTATAACCCAGTTTTTAAATTAGAATGTGTGAATAAGAATAATTGTTTTATGAAATAAATATACTTATAAAACCCAATATGAATTTTTTGCTAAGTCGTTATAAAATAATCCCATATTTTTTTATTAATGTCATTTTATTCTTCAAAAATATATTTTCATAAAAAATGAATCTTATTTATTTTTATGTAAAAATAATATAATTAATACTTAGAAATTTTTGAAACTATATTTGATCAAATGAACTTTATTTTTTAAATCAAAATATGAAAATTTTCTATGGTTACATTTTGATATTTTTATGAAATGTTACACATAGTGAAAAAAAACTATTTTTAATTAAAAACTACATTTTATTTAAAATGTCAAATTGTGATTTATATTTTTTCAAATAGTAATTAGTTAATTTTGAATTAACATATGTAAATTATGGTTTTTAAAATGAATTTTATACTTGAATTTAGTATATAAAAATTTTATATTTAAAAGAGGCATTTTTTAAAAAAAAACATTTTTTGTGCATTTTTCAGTTTAATTTTAAATTAAATTCAATCACTTTTGTGTTTAGAATTTTGAAAAATGGATTCCATATTTGTAATAAATAAATCCAAATTTATTAAATAGGTCCATTTAATTTTTTGGATAATATGAATTGTAAAATTAGTAATTTTTATTGTCACAGTTAAGGGTAAATCAGGTAATTAAGGGTAAAGATAATATGTCAAGAATTAGTAAATTTCTATAACACTTGTCCAAATTTTATTAGATAATTATGTTTCGAACAAAATTATCTATGAGTCTGATTTAAGACTTTTTGGATCCACTAGGTTGATATTAAGTTTTTTATAATATATTATTTTACAAAAATCAAACTCGTCACACTATGATTTTTAATAAGTATAACATTTTTAATATATGGGTTTTCAGAAGATAGGTTTCACCATTAATATTATTTTTAAATATAAAATAATTATCTCTATTATTGTAATTTATTTTTAATTTTTAGGGAAGATATAATTATATTAAAGACTTGCACAGTGATGATGCAATAATTATTTAATTAATGAAAAAATAAAATAAATGATTTTAAAAATATTAAAAAAATATTTTGTGATAATTAATACCATCTGATTGCACCTTGATCGATTTCTTAAATACACCCTTACACCACTATATTAAAATAATATTGTATTATAAATTAAAAATATTATAAAAAAAATTCACTTCATGAATGATTCAATTATTTAATGTTTATCACTATTAAAAAAAGAAATTTTACTTATTTTGGTGATTTCATTATTAGAGGAGGTGATTTGGAGGGCTAGATATGATGAAAAAGGGAAATGGGATAAACTACATGGAATCCCAAAGACATATTTACACTATTTTACACAGTCTATAAACTCCATGAATCCAAATGGTCTAAAATTTTGTGAGATGATCTAATACTCAGTGGTATACAACTCATCTCAAGAAACACAAACCCAATTTGGATGTCTAGTGGTCTATGCATACTAATCTGTCTAGGGGACCAAATCCTCAAGAATTGAAAAGTTAGGTTCAGTATTTTGACAATATCTCGTAATAAAGATGTCCAATGGCTTCCAAATTTGACATGGAGTTATTTAATAAGAAATAAAATAACTCCCCTAAAATTTTCGAGTCATGAAATGGTCGTTTACTAGTCCAAATCTAAGATACATATGGTACAAGAAAAACTGGTTGTCAAAAACCACATCCCATTTTGGCTATAAAAGGGACCCATTAACAACTCATTTTCATGTTCGACCGAGTGATTGAATTTCTACAAATTTCAGAGTTATATAGGATTTATATCATCACCTTGGAGGTTATGGAGCTCCCTATCCTCATAGGGATAGATAAGATGAAGAAAAAGATCCACAAGAGCTTCTTCCTCCTCCTGATGTCGATCCAAATAGTGGGTAATCATTGCGATAGAGCTACACACTTGAAGAGGGAGTTATTGAACATAATTATCTACTGTTTTTAGTATATTGTGTTTTTTAATTGGTCTTTTATATGTATATTAACTTGTTTTGATACATTTAATTAAAACACTTTTTATTTCATAACAGATTGGTGTGAAATTTTAAGCGTGTAACTAGTGTTGTTCTGATTGGACAACATAAAAATCCTATTATATCAAACAAATATTAGATTTTAGTGATCCCTTAAAAACCTTAAATAATGATTTGGGTATGAAACTTGGCTACATGATTTTTTTGTCACGGTTTAGTGTTATTTGCATCATTTTAAGAGGCTTGTGGGTACCCAATATATTGGTTAACCCTTAACCAAAGGATTACACTAAAACCTAATAATCTATTAAGAATAAGGAACATTTAAATTGATGTACTTACATATAAAGTATCACATAATTATCATACATTTTTCAAAATCCACTTCTTTTTCAACTATTAAACTCTTTAAATTAATTCATTATGTTTTTAAAACTTTTCTCTAAGCCACCCCAACTTTTAGTCCTTTTTATTAAAAATATGCACTATAAACCACCAAATATAATTGAGATAGGACCTATGGTCTTAACTAAAATATAAAATAATTTTTAAATCATAATCAATTTTGCATTTTATGACTATGTGTCCAAATTTTGGATTCGTTTCCGGGGTACACTTCGGTTTTTAGTGCATGTTTTTTATAAGATATTTGTTAATTTTTTTAATATTTATTTTTTTTATCTCATAAATTTAGATATATTTTTTTGTTCTAATTTATTATTTATGTAGGTTCTATACATGATATGTTACACTCTGGGAAATCAACCTCTTCTGGAACCCATAATGGAGAGGATCATACCTCAACGACACTTAGACACATAGGGAATCCCTTTGAAGGAGGAAACACCACAACATGAGACTTTTCTATAACCCAATTCTTCTAGAACCAAATTATAAACATAAATTCATGTGTATAACATTGATTAAAAAATTGAACATTAAAATAACTAACCTCAACTGATATTGATATCCATCCCACTTATATTCAAATTCAAGGTGAGACACCATGTTTTGAACTAAAATCTGATCCAATTCACTTATTACCAAGATTTCATAGACTTGCTTGGGAATGCCCACATAAGAACAAAAAATAATTTCATATTTTTTGTTTGACATTAAAAACTTTTAATGTGTTTAAAGAACAAGTAAAGCTTAGAGAATTCCCATTTCCATTATAACACACTATGAATGATTGCTTTTATTATGTTAATTCACCAATTAGAGGTTGGGCGGACATGAAATTTCATTTTCATAAAAAATACATCTCATCCTCTATAATAAAAAAAATTACATATGTGGGATATAATAATCTCAAGTGGTAACACATCTTGAATTCTAGAAAATATTTAATTGGATTTTTTCAAGTTGACCACACCACCAAATAAGTTACCAACTTTTTGTAAAGTATTTTTATGAAGGTTTAATTCATATTAATCAAAACAGGATTTATGATTCTTCATGTGGTGATATAGTTGATAAAACCCCAATTTTGGTAAGGACCCTCATTAATAACATGTCAAAAAACACTCAACAATTCAGTTCAAGGTCTACTATACCCATTCAAGGTGTCCATGAAGTGCAAAGTACTCAATTTGAGAAGATGGTGGACATGATGTTTAAAGAGTTATGTACCCTTCATCAACAACTAATACTTTCCTAGTGGAAATCCCAATATACTAGTCCCATCCAGTATAGTATTTTTTTTTCTGACACCCACTAGTTTGACCAATGTCCTCAATTGAGAGAAGCATCTCAGAGTTGTGAGGAAATCTTTCCAGGTCACCCCTATAACAAACCCATTAGGAAAGAACCCTACTATCCATCCAACCCTGGGTGGAAAGGAAAAAAACCTAAAGGAAAGGTGGTATTCAAACAATCCTCAATAACTATGGAACGATTGGGGGAAAATTCTTCATCCACCACCACCCATAAATCATCAACCACCCAAAAGGCATTTCCAACAAACCCCTCCAAAATCTAAGCCTAGCCTATAATACATGATGAAACAAATAACTAAAAATAATATTAAATAACAAAAAACCACATAAGCTTCCATAAAATGCCTAAAAACCCAATTATGCCAACCTTCCAACTTTGTGGGGGAAATACAAAGTCATTGTTTGAGTAAACTACCCTCTCAACCACTAGTTAACCCTAGGGATAAGGTAAGTGTCAGTGACAACACCAATAGAAGTGGGACACAACTTAAAAGGAAAATGAACCCTCTATTAGTGTAATCCCCTCCTAGGGAAACCACTATCCCAACTAATAAAAATGGTCAAAGAGAAGAAAATCCTTGTCTTGAGAAAAATACCATCAAAGGAGAGAGTGTGTCCATTGATGAGACAACTTGATCAACCATTACTCTTATATTTCCCCAATGTTCCTCCCAACCAAAAAAAATGAAAATTAACTTGATAATGAAATATTGGATTTTTTTTAAAATGATTAGGGAAATATTCCATTGGTTGATTTTGTGAAGAAAATATCAAGATACGCTATGTTTCTTAAGGATATGTGCACACACTAAACGCGACTAGAAGATGATGAGAAGGTGTGCTTGGGGAGGGAGGTCTCAGTATTGATAGAGTCATTGCATCCCACCTAATTCAATGATCTAATAAAATTATTATTTCCATGCACCATTGGGGAATATTCCTTTTCCAATGATATTATTGATTTGGGTACTTCTATAAATTTGATTCCTGACTCTATTTACTCTTCATTACAGGTCAAGGAACTAAAACACATTAGAATTTTTGTTCGACTAGAAATATAGAGTCCAAAAAACATCATTGGTGTGTTAGAGGATGTTATTGTGAGGGTGAAAATTTTAATTTTTACTAATAATTTTTATATGCTTAAAATGGAATATGATATGATGAATGCACATTACCCAATTATATTGTGTAGACCTTTCCTGAAAACATCCAAAACCATAATCAATTTCCATAATGGTACATTATCTATGGATTTTGGTGGTAAAATTTTCCACTTCAACATCTTTGATTCCACAAAGAACCCCATATAAGAAAATTTCTCTCCCTCTATTAATTTAAATGATGTACTCCCTTCCTCCATAGAAACGTTTTTTCACTCTCCTAATCCCCTTTCTGATATTTAAACATAAATTGAAATTATAAGAAATGAATCATGCATATAATTTTGCACGAGTCTAGAAAAATACCATGCATGTTTGTTAATTGATAATTTCATAACCAGTAAAGATCCCATGACCATCGATGATACTGCTATGTTTCTAAAAGCTTATTCCTCATTTTAGGATGTTAACATTGAGTATTTACATGATATAATTGACCTTCAACTATCACATTCATGTCCATTAATCCAAAATCCAGCTTAATTGGATGTAAAACAACTCTCTCATGATTTAAAATATTCATATATTGAGAATAGAAAAAAATTATCTATCATAATTGATAGTTCACTTCCTCTAGAGCATGAATTATGACTTCTTGAACTTTTGAGGGAGTATAAACATGCTTTGTGATGGAACCATTCTGACATTCGTAGTATTATCCAATCAATTTTAACACATCATATGTTGTTAAATAATGAGGTTGAACTACTGAGGTTGGTGCAACGTCGATTGAACCCTAACCTATTATATGTTTTTATAATGGAGGTAAAAAATTATTAGTTTCTAGAATCATTTACCCCATATATGGTAGCCAATGGGTCAGTCCATTTCAAGTAGTTCTTAAAAAATGATCTTACAGTAATTAAAAATGAAAATAATGAATTGGTTCCAACTCATGTGAGTAACACTTTTCTTGTTTTTATAGACTATCACTGACTAAACCAATACACTAGGAAGGACCATTTCACATTACTATTCATTTTCCAGATTCCAGAGAGGATAGCGAGGAATTCCCGCTACTATTTCCATGATGGGTAATTTGGATAATTTTATATCCATATTTCCCCTGAGGATCAGGAAAAGAAAACCTTTACTTTACCCATTTTCATATTTGTATATAAAAGGATTGTATTTGATCTGTGTAATGTTTCAGGTACTTTCTAATGATGCTTGTTTAGTAATTTTTCAGATTAGATGGAAGATTGCATGGAAGTTTTCATGGATGATTTCTTTGTGTTTGGATCCCATTTTGATGAATGTTACAGTATTATTGTTTCTTTTATACATTGATGTATTGAAATTAATATTGTTTTAAATTATGATAAATTACATATAATGGTATGAAAAGGTATAGTATTGGGACAATCATTTTTGGGTATGGTATCCATGTTGATAAATCAAAAGTGGATGTCATTTCGTCCATAACATTCCCAAAAAATGTGCAGAATATGCGGTCGTTCTTAGGTCATGCATGATTTCACCATCGTTTCATTTGTTACATTAGTAAAATTTTACTCCCCCTCTCCCACTTACTCCAAAAAGAAAAATAATTTATTTTTGATAAAGAATGTGAAAAGGATTTTAACAAACTGAAATAGAGTCTGACATAACCCCCAGTAATCTAGCCAAATCGGTGGGATTTACTATTTGATCTCATGTGTGAGGCCTCTAACTATGTAGTTTGGGCTATCATATCACAATGGTTTGATCGATCACTAAATTTCATTGCCCATGCCTCATGTACACTAGACCCTACCGAAGAAAACTACACCATAACTAAAAAATAATTCCTTTACACAATGTTTGTGTTGGATAAATTCATGT
Organism: Viscum album; assembly: GCA_963277665.1. Taxonomy (NCBI): domain Eukaryota; kingdom Viridiplantae; phylum Streptophyta; class Magnoliopsida; order Santalales; family Viscaceae; genus Viscum; species Viscum album. The sequence continues at coordinate 921,299,192 of OY728131.1, forward strand.
CATACATTTTTGGGTCCAATGTTATTATGTTTTTAGACCATGTAGCCCTACAGTATCTACTTAAGAAACCAGAAAACAAACTGTGTCTCATTCTCTAGATGCTCCTACATTAGGAATTTAATTTAGAAATCATGGATAAAAAAAGAGTAAAGAATGTGGTGGAAAACAGTATCAGTAGGATCCTCCCATCCTAAGATATTGACCCATCCCCCTATATTCCCACAAACGGCATGTTTCCGGATGAGAAATTGTTCCAAGTGAAAGATGATATTCTTTGGTATCCTATAATTGTAAATTATTTGGTAGCATCTAGAATTCCTACTAATTTCAACAAAAACCAAGTTGACCTTATAAACCAGGAATCACGTTAGTACTTTTGTGATGACCATTACATTTGGTACACATGTTGTAATAGAGTCATCATATATTTTGTTATAGATATTGAGTTTTAGTTTGAACATTGTTTCCGATACATTTTTTCTTTTGGGGGCCACTTTAGTCCCCAATAGGATGCTTTCATGGCCCTTGATTCTGGCCTCATTTGGAAAAAAAATTATTTTGGGATGCCCAAGATTTATATATATCTTTTTCAAATTGTCAAATAATGGATAATATATCTAAAAGAAATGAAATCACACAACAAACATTGCTCTTTCATGACATATTTTAGGTTTGGGGATTGAATTTACAGGCACATTTCCAAATTTATTTAGAAACTTGTACATTTTTCTAGTAGTTGATTATTAGTCAAAATGGGTAGAGGCACCAGCCATAAGGATTGTTGGTTCCAAGACAGTTGTGTAATTTTTGATAACCCAAACCTTCTATAGGTTTGGTTTACCTAGGTTCATCGTCATAGAAAAGGGATCTTATTTCAACAACCCCACAATGAAATCACTTTTCATCGGTATAGGGTTAGACATCGAGTGTCTACCAATTATCACCCACAAACTAATGGTCAAGTAGAAGTGTCAAATAGGAAGGTAAAAAAAATCTTAAAAAAAGTTCATCCCAATATAAAATATTGGAGTCTTAGACTCGGTGATTCATTATGGGTCTACTGTACTGCTTTGAAAACCCCCATTGGAATTTAACCATATCGGCCAGTTTTGGGAAATAGTTGTCACCACTTTGTTGAGATAGAACACCAAACTGACTAGGCCATTAAATAATGAAATTATAATCTCTTAGGTGCTAGTTCGTAAAAGAAGTTACATATTTAGGAAATGGAGTAATTGTGTAGAGATTTGTATGAGAAATCCTTAATATACAAGATGATAACCAAGGCTTCCCATGACCGTCTCATCCTTCATCATCAATTCCTCATTCGATAAAAGGTCCTCCATTACATTGCAATGCTAAAGTACCATCCAGACAATCTTCGTTCCTATTGGTTTGGCCCACAAACATTTTATAATATTTATCCATTTGATTTTGTTCAAGTTATAAATGAGGAAACCAAAAAAACAATTATTTTCAATGGGAAATGGTTGAAACACTTTCACTAATCCATTCTGGAGTCCCTAATGGAGGAACTCCACGTTCAAGAAGAAAACTACCAGTGATACCCAACATGTTTTATCCCTTCTTCCTTTATTATATTTTATTATAACGAGGACACTACACACTGAAGGTGTTAGGGGGTGGCTGTATTCTTTTTTTAGTTATCAATTTTCAACATCATTATTCTTTTTCTATTTTTTATTTATTGGATATTATTTTTAATTCCCCTCACTTTCCTCCATCACTTTTGTTCCAAAATATTAATTTTTTAGGCTCACATTTTATTGGAAAATTATTCCCACTTAATCATAGAAATTATTTAAAATTATTGAATAATTTCCCAATTTGAGATTGTTTTAGAAAAAAACCACAGATAGAATGTGTGTTTTAGCATTAATTTAACATTGAGGTCGGACTTTGTAACACCCGAATGTTTTCATGAAATATTCTATTTAAATAATTTTAACTCTTTAATAGATTGCATTGAACACAATCATGAGTTTAAATGAACTGTGATATTTCCTTAGTATAAAATTATCATTATATCCATATAGTTAGGTTAGAGGGAATAAGTATAACTAAATTATGCATGTGCATTGTGAATTCATTTCCAGCCAATTATTTAGGAAAAATATAAATCAATTAGATATTTTTATTTTGTATTTGTTACCATTGATAATGAAATTAATGATATATATATGTCATAAACCTAATAAAATATTTTTGACATTCATTCAATGGATATTTTAGTCACCGGGTATGAATAAACACTATTTGATGTATAAAAACCTATATTATTTAAAAGGGTAATTTAGGCCTTTGAATGGAGAACACCTTTTAATTTAAGATTTTGACACATTAATAATTTTTATATGAAAACATAAACATGTATTTTGAAATAGAATATAAAAATTTACTTCAAATGAATTTCTAATATTATTCTGATAACTTTTAATTTTTGATGAATAGTAAAAATAAACTAAATTTTATAAAAACAACTTTTTTTCATCAAAATTATTTATAAAGATAAATTATAATATTAAATGATCTTAAAGAATAAATATAATATGTTTTTATCATTCAATATAATATATTTATTTGAATTAATTTAACATTGAATTCATGTGTAAATCATTTCAATCTTTTGCAATGTTTTATCTTTTAAAACTCATTTTTTCTTACTGACAATGAGGTTAATTTTAAATTAATTACTCCAAATTTTGTGTGTTGAATTTTGAAAAAATGGACTCTCTATTTGGAATCATTAGGTCCAGATTATGTAAATAGATTTATTTTTTATTTTTGGGAATTTTGAATAGTAACTTCGGTAATTTTTATTAATATGGTAAAAGGGTAAACTGGGTAATTAAGGGTAATAATACTATTATAAAATTACTCTAACACCTATCTTAATATCATTTTATGAGTTTTTTTTGGCCTAAATCAACCTTGGGTCAAAATGGTATCCACTTTAATCCACTTGGATGATATTAGGACATATAATTTATTATATTAAAATAAATGTTAAATATGTCTCACTCAAATTATAATAACTAAATAATTTTTAATATAAAAATGTAGTAAAGATAATTACTATTATAAAAAATACTAAATCTAAATTTTTTTCCTTTATCATGGTAATTTATTTGTAATTTTTATAAAATAAATAATTACTTTAATAGCTTATTCATTAATGACACATAACTTATTTAATTGATGGAAAATCAATAATATAGTTTTTATTAAAATAGTAATACCCATTAAAAGATCCAAAAACATGACCAAATATTATTGGTCGAATATACCTTGTTCATAATCATCCAACGGTCGATTTCTAGACCATTTGGAGCATTACAGAATGGATTATGACACTTATATTATTTTATTTAAAGTGATATTGAAGTTGTCACCTTAAAATTTTAATAAGTATAACATTTTAAATATTGAATTTTCAAAAATATAAACTCAAATAAAAGTATTATTGTGAAATATATTAGATTTATTTTCATTAAAGTATTTTATTTTTAATTTTTATTTAACAAATAATCATATTAAATAATTTCACAAAAATATTGTATTAATTATTATATTGAGGGGAATATGAAATAAATGTTATTAAAAATATTAAAGCATATATAATTTGAGCTAATTAACATGTATAATGAATCTTATAGATGACCTTTACCTCATATAAATATAATAAAAATTTTGGTTGGAAGTTATCTTTTTATATTAATATTTTTAAAAATCAATGAATTTAATAGTGTCAAAATTGTTACTATTGATTGTTTATCAAAAGAATGTTTTATTAAATTATTTAAAAACAGTTAAACATTTATTAAATATATATAATTATTATTATATGGTATAATATTATATAATTTATTTATTTATGGTCTATTTTACATCAAATAATTATATATTTCATCCTTTTAATATTGAATTATTTGTTTTCCTGGTTAAAAATTAAATGGAACAACTAAGTGTTAATTAAAAAGATAAGGTTTAAATTGATTGAAATACTTGTAAAAAGTTTATTGGTTGATGATAATATATCTCTATATCATATCATCTTAGAAATTGGTCATTTTGGAGTTTTTGGGTAGGGTTTGATTTTATTATAAATTATTATTTATGGAGTTTCTAAAAGTTCTCTTTACCTAAATTATAAAAGTGTGCATCCTCCGTCACCTCTTCACTTAACTTTGACCCTTAAATCTTGCTATACCATGCCATTTTTCTTTAAAAATTAAATATTTACATTCTTCGGTTTCTCGTCATCTTCAAAGACTAACTCTGGTGCTCTAAGACAGGATTTAGAGGAAGCACGTCGAGGTAGAAGTAATCTCTTCTACTGATTCATTAAAATTTATTTCTTCTTCAACATCCTCTTAATTAGTCATTTCATTATAATGTAATAACATAATTATCACTAATATACTAATATGTTATTATAATTATTAAAAAACTATATTCCCCTTCTATCCATCCTATAAAAAACAAAATCACCACGTGTGTGTACGTACGGCTTACCATTTCCAAGCCGTGGTGTATTCTGTTTCTCACTTCCACCTTACATGGATGGGTATAATGATGGAAATAATAACCACATATGTTATTTAAAACATGATACTAATTCTAAAATATTATACACCATCCACTTCAATACCATTCAACAATTATGGTAATAATATCGTCGCTCATGCGTACGTACGACCTACCGTCTCCACGATGTGATGCTATTCATTCTACATGATGTTCATTAAACCACGATTATATACACGAATAAAATGACTAAATATGATATATATTATACAAATATCATTCTTTAAATTATATAACTATAAAATAAGAAGTGGAACATGAACTTTTCCAACAAAACTTGCATAATAACATAATGTAGTTAATATCCAAATTTTGTGTGATAAAAAAATCTTACTAACAAACAGATGATAATATGGTCATATATGATGTCCAAAAAATGACTATTATTATGGAATAAGTCAATAACATTTTTTAAATCATTAAAAACGAGTTTCAGATACATATGAAGGATATCAGACCTAAGGTAAGGGATAATTTTGCAATCTCATTATTATCTGAAATTCTTTATACGTAATTATTTTCTAGTTTATATTTATCATTCACATAAATTTTTCATAAGTATGTAATAATATATCTATTATTATAAAATGGTTTAAATTTAATTTGACCATTTGGTTAATTTTTATAAAATGGAATGAAAGGAACCTTTTTTCGTTATTCGGTATGAGATACTTTTTGACATTTTTGGAAAAAGTAAGAGGAGAATGTTTTTTAACTTATAAAACATGATCAGATTTTTATGTATTCCAGTCACATTATTTACATAAATTTTACTTTACTATATTTCAAGAAAATTTTCAAATAAATTCTTTTATTTAAATTTTGTGGAATTTTGAGAAAATAAATAATTTTTGAAGAAGAAAGGATATTTTCCACAAGAATTAATTTCAATTTTTTTATGAAAATTATTTTTTATATAAGATTATTCTCATTAAATAGGGTTGTGTTTCAATCTTTTGTAATGTTTTCGCTATTAAAAATTGTTCTCATGTTCGGACAATAGGATTAATTTTATATTAAATACTGCAAATTCTATGTTTTAAATTTTAAAAAATGGACTCCATATTTGGAATCAATAGGACCAAATTATGTAAATAGATTTATTTTCTTTTTGGACATTATGAACAGTAACTTTGGTAATTTGTATTAATACGGTTAAAGGGTAAACCTGGTAATTAAAGATAAGAGTACTATTATAAAATCACCTTAACACTTATCTTTGTATAATTGGATGATTTTTTTTTCAACCAAAATCATCGATGGGTTTAAATGGTATCCACTTTAGTCCACATGGATGAGATTAGGAGATTTAATTTAATTTATTTAAATAATTTTTTAATATGACTCACTCAAATCTTAATCACTAAATAATATTTAATATAAGGTTATATTAACTAGAATTTTAATTATAAATAATAATTTGTAAGATAAAAAATTTTACTTTATCATTGTAATTTATTTTTATTTTTTAGGAGATAAATAATTACATTAATATCTTATAAATTGATGATGCATAAATTATTTAATTGATGAAAAATCAATAATTTAGTTTTTATTAAAATAATAATACCCATTACAAGATCCAAAACCTGAAAAAAAATATTATTGGTTGAGTATATATCAACCATAATCATCCATGGGTTGAGTTATAGACCATTTGGAGCCTTATAGAGTGAATATGACACTTATATTATATTATTTAAAGTGATGCTAAAGTGTCACCTTCATAATTTAATAAGTATAACATTATAAATACAAGATTTTTCAGAAGATAAATTATCCAGCAATTATTAATCTAAAATCTAGTATATTTACCTTCATCGTGGTATTTTTTTAATTTTTATTCAACAAATAATCATATTAAATAATTACAAAATATTATTGTAGTGATTATTTTATTAATATAAATATCAAATAAATTTTTTTAAAAATATGAAAGTAAATATAATTTTAGATACATAACATGTATAATGAATTTTCTATATGACCTTTACCTCCTAGGAATATAATATTTTTTTTTACAATGTTATCTTTTTATATTAATATTTCTGAAAAATCAAGGAATTGAATAGTGTCAAAATTGATAATATTGATTATTTATCAAAATAATGTTTTTTTAAATTATTTAAAAATAATTAAACATTTATTAAAAATATATAATAATTATTAAATGTTATAAATTTTTCTAATTTATTTTTTATGGTTTATTTTATATGAAATATATAAATATTTCACCCTTTTCAAATTCAATTATTTCTTACCCTAAATAAAAACTAAATAGAATAACTAAGTGTTGATTGAAACGATAAGGTTTAAATTGATAGAAATACTTGTCTAAAATTTATTAGTCGATGATATTACAACCCTATCTCATCTCATCTTCAAAATTTGTACATTTCGGAGGTTTTTGTGTAGAGTTTGATATTGTTATAAATTATTATTTATGGAGTTTCCAAAAGTGGCCCTCACCTCAATTATAAAAGGGAACATCCTCCCTCACCTCTTTACTTCACTTTGAGCCTTCAATATCTTAAATCCCCTACCATTTTTTCTTCTAAACTTATGTATTTACATTCTATAAGTTCTGGTCATCTTTGAAGACCAACTCTAGTGCTCTAAGAAGAGATTTAGTGGAATCTTGTTGAGGAAGAGGTAATCTCTTCTTTTGATTCTTTCAAAAAACTTTCTTATTAAACTCCATATTAATAAGTTATTTTATTATAAATTAGTAAAATAAGTATCAGTAATATATTTATATGTTATTATGTTTATGAAACAAACATATTTCACTTTCTATATATCCTACGAAAAATAAAATCACCACGCATGCGTACATACGACATACCGGGTTCACGCCGTGGTGTAATTTCTTTTTCAACAACCACCATACTTGGATGGGTATAAAGATGGAAATTATAACTATATATTATTATAACATGATAATAATTCTGAAATATTATACACCATCCACTTCAGCACTATTCAACAATTATAGGAATGATATCGTTGCTCCTGCATATGTGCGACCTACCGTCTCCATGGTGTGATGCAATTCATTCTACATGATCTTAATTAAAACATGATTATATACATGGATATAATGAATAAATATGATGTATATTATACTTATATTATTTTTTAAATGGTATAATTATAACCTTATAAGTGGAACATGAACTTATCCGACAAAACATTCATAATAACATAAAGTAGTTAATATCTGAATAACAAGTGACAATGAAATGTTACTAAAAAAGGGATGATAATATGATCATATATGATATCATAAAAATGAATAAAATTTGGGAATAATTCAATAACTTTATTTAAATATTTATACAGGAGGTTCGAATACATACATTGTATATTGGAACTAAGGTAAGGTATAATTTTTCAATCTCATTATTATCCGAGATTGTTTATTTGTAAGTATTTACTAGGTTATATTTATCATCCATGTCCATTTTTCCTAAGTATATAATATTATTTTTATTATTTTGAAATGGTTTAAATTTAAATTTAACCTTTGGTTAATTTTTATTAAATCTTATGAAAGGAATATTTTTTCGTTATTCAATACGAGGTACTTTTTGACTTTTTCAGAAATTTTTTGAGGAGAATGTTTTTAACTTATACAGAATGATTATATATTTTCCTCTTCATAAAACCTTATTTCCATGAAGCATCATTTACACTATTTCATTTTCATTTTCATATAAATTCTATTATTTGAAAATTTCATGGATCATTGATAATAATAAAAAGTTTTTGAAGAAGAAGTAATATTTTCCTCAAAAATTAATTTCAAGTGTTTTATCAAACTTATTTTCCATTTATGATAAGGTTATTTAAATATGGTTTGATTTATATCCATATTATTGAAATCATTTTATTATTTTAATGATGTTATTATATTTTTTATGGATTATGTTATGATGGAATGGTGTTTAAGAAACTAACTTTATTTCTTGGGTTATGCTATGATGAATGATTTATGTTTTTGTAGTACAAATAATAATGATTTCATTATAAGATGGGTGGTAACTATATCTCCCTCCAATGCTCTGGGAAAAGAAAAATTTCTCATGAGATTTACCATACTAGAAGGGAATGAAAATCCGATTTAGTAATAGAGGGATGGAACGACATGTAAACTCGATTCAGTAATGGACATTGTCAAACAAGAACCGCGCCTCCACTGCTCTCTCTCGCCTCTGATGGCCTAGGTCATGACTGAGCCACCGCCTCCCCTCCCTAGCCCTTCTCGGCCCGGGGGGGGGGGGGGGGGTCCTCCCCTTCCATCATCGACTCTCTGAGCTCCCTCATTTTCCCCTTTCACTGACCCAGCTACCCTCCCCATATTTCCCCTAATCGAAGTATGCCCTAAGGTCCAGTCGCTCCAGCATGGAGTTCTATCAGTACCGCTTTCTTCCCTGGAGTTCACTAGATCTTCGACGATGTTGGATCTATCTTTTGTTGCTCACTTCGGGAAGCATCTCCCCTCCTTGGATTCCTTTGACCGATATGTGTCATCTTCTTGGAAGCTACAGGATCGCGCGATTGTAGGGATTCTAGATCGAGTCACATTTTGATCCAGTTCGCGAATGAAGATGATCTCATCTCTACCTTGTCTCATGCTCCCCGTTTTCTTCCATGTTTCCATTTTTCTCTATTTCTGTGGTCATTTTATTTTCATCTGCAGCATGACTCCCCCGTTACGGAAATTTTGGTTTCCCTTCCGGGTCTCCCTTTTCCTTTTCAAAATTTGGCGGTTCTTCATTTGATCAGAAATATGGTGGGCGTTTTCTCTACTCAGATCTTTATACTCATGCTATGTGTCATAAAGTTTCCTCAAGGATTTGGATTAATGTATATGTATCCAAGAATCCACTACATTCTATCTGTATCAAGGTTGAAGGGGAATTACGTTGGTACCAGAAGGTGTTCTATTAATCGTGGGTTCCTTTCTGTTCGTTTTTCAAGAGTCTTGGTCATGAATCTTGTAGATGCTGGCGTGCATTGGGAGAGGATCAGTCTTTGTGGGTCGTTTTGAAGGATGGTCCCAAAAACTCAATCCCTAGTTTTGCTTGTATTTATCCTGAATTGGACAATCGGGGTATCGGGGAGGTGATATTTCCTACTGCCTCCCAGAAGGAAATGGGGATGAGGTTTTCATAGCTGATGGTTGTGGATGTTTTTGGTCATCTGAGGTGGGATTGAGGTATTACCCTTTCACAAAGGTTGGTCTGAGGCTGTTAAAGTGAGGTTGAGGTTGTGATGGTGGGCCCAAGGAATCCTCCCACATTTGATGAGGCTGTGAGATCCATTTTCAATTCTCCCCAAGAGGTTATGGCCCCTGGATCAGGTAAGAACAATCCTTCCGATTGTCTGGGGGTTATTGCTGATCAGGGGATGGCGTGAGTAAATTTTATAGCCCATGCCATATTAAGATGCCAGTGTCTAGAGAACAGGTCCTCGGTGAGGTCTTGAAGCCTCTCTCTCATGTTCTCATAGGTTTAGCTGTATTTTCTGGTGCCTCTCAGAACCATTTTGTGGTGTTCAGTGTTGATGATCCTCCTCCATTTGAAGAAGTGACTCTTGAGGAGGATGGGCTTGTAGAGATCCATCCTCTACAAGGCAGGTCAGATGTTATAGCAGAAGATAATGAGTCTACCTCAGAACTCTGGTCCCTAGAGCCCAGGGAAGCGGAAATTGTGGAAGAGTACATTCGGTCCTCTTCAATGAAAGGTAAGAACACCATTGATGATTCAGATGGGATTATCTAGCACATTCGGAGGATGAGGAGATGAAAAGACTACTCAACCTTACCTAGTCCTCATGTTACAAGGTCTTCTAGTAAAGGAAAAGTCCCTCAAATGAGTTTGGAAGTTGCTACTGACATACCAAAGACTAAGGAGGATTTTGAATTAGACATCATCGAGGATATTCTCATGCACTCTAATGAAGAAATGCTATAGGAATCTTTATTGATCAAGATTTCAGAGGAGGATGTACAAAGAATGTTTGAAATACCGATGCATGTTGATTTGAGTGATGACCAATCATCTTGGATTGATAAACAGAATACGATTTTGATACATGGTTTCAATGAGGGAAAAACAAGTCTAGAGGATCATGTTAAAACCTAGGATATGATGGAATCCCACTTCGAGGATCTCATTAAGGACAACTCGATATTGAGGCCACCTCCATAAAATGGCGTCTAGTCAAGGTAAAGGTTTCTAATCTTTTTAATTTGTTCTCGAATGATCTGATTATTTCTTATGAGGTTTGACTTTTCTTGTATTTTGAACCTGTTGGTTTCCCACTTTTTCATTAAAAGTGATTTCTGAAATAATAAAAAATATTTATTGTTCATGTCAATGGGCATTGTCCTCTATGATGGTCTTGGAAATGAGACTTGACAAATATGAAATGATTTTCTATACATATGTGTATTCCAAAAAACATCATGTCTTTTTTCATGACATTTGGGATTATGTCCATTGATTCATAGGAACTCTTATCCCATGACATGATATTATAATCTTTCGTATCTAGGATAATACTTTCACATGTTATGTTCTTATGTATTATGATTATGATATAATTACACTTATTGATCATTTTTACTCAACATTTCATATATTTCTTTTACCCATGTCATGATGAAGGGTATTAAGTAAGATATGTCAAAATGATTCTAATTATGAAGATATAAGCGGGAGAAAACATAGATTTTTTATGAACCAGTTGTTTATGTTTCCTAGTTTCAAATGACATTATACATATATGGTCCTATAGTGTCTTTATTGTATGTTGTAAGAAATATAATTATATTTTGAAGTACTAACCATTTATATAAATTATGGGTTGTTATAATTGGTATTATAGGAAAGTTATAGTTATACTTTAGAAACTAGGATAAGAAATCCTTTGTAAGAACTATAAGGATTTGTCTAAGTATATGTTATAATCCTTGTGTTTTATAAATGACCATGAATAATCTAGGATAAAACATAAAGGTTCCTAAATTGAAATTTTATTCTTGATTATGTGGTTTTCCTATTATGATTAGTGTTTATAACACTCTGATTCTTGGTTTTAGTCAATGTATGGAACATGAAGGAACCGCGTTAATGCTGAATACGACGGGAAATGTAATGATTTTCCTCCTGAGAAACCAAATGTTTTGGGATATATAATGAAAAATCATGTAGATATTATAATACAACTTTCTCAACAAATAAATCATGTAGGACTTCCAAATGAGCAAAGGAGGGAGTCTCATTCTGTTGAGTCCTTCATGAGGCAGTTTCCACCTTCTTTCAATGGGTCTTCTAATCCATTAGAGACTAAATAATGGATTAGTACCACTTAAAATATATTTTTGGTTCTACAATGTTCTTACCATGATGAAGTCATATTAATAAAATATAGTTTGGAATGTGATGCTTATCAGTGATGGAATCTTATCAAAAATTCATGGAAAAGAGATGTAATTGAGTCCATAGAATAAGATGAGTTCAATAACTTATTTTTCAATTAATAATTTCCTCATATTATTCAAACCAAGATAGGGATAGAGTTCATTAAACTTAATCAAAATGATGATTTGTCACCTATGAAGAAAATTTTACAAGACTTTCAAGGTATGCTTCTAGAAATATTATCCAACCTGAGAGTAAAATTGATCGATACATTAGTGTCTTAAAACCATGTCTACAAATGGAATTATACATAAGGGAATTTAATAGCTATGAGAAAATATTTTGATGTTATCTCAAGGTCAGGATAGAGATTGGAGTAACCCATTAGTCCTATGGATTTTATAAGAAGAGAAAAATGGAAGTCAAATGAAAATATAAAGACCACACTGAAAAGAATATGAGTTTTTACTTAAGCTCAAAGTGTGGAAAAAAACATGGTGTAAATTTCCTCAAAGAGACTAGTAAATGTTTTAAGTGTGTAAAATTTGTTCATCGGGAAGTTGAATGCCAAAGTGATGGGAAAAAGATGTCTTGTCATGTGAATAGAGAAAAGGATACACATAACGACCATCCTATACTTCAATACTACAAGTTCAAGGAAATGGGGAATTATTCAAATCAATGCCCAAATCCAAGGTTTATTGATGACAATTTATGTCACCAAACTCTTAAGTCTAAATAAAAAATGAATGTCGCATGAAATCACTATCGGCAATGTGTAGTACGATAATGAAGTGGTGAAAGGTACACTTAACATTCATTCTATTTTTGAAAATATTTTATTTGATTCCAGATCCACTAACTCTTTTATTTATGAATAATTTTTTAAGGTTATCACCATATCACCTCAAAAATTATATGTTGAGTTAGATGTGAAAACACTTAATGGAAAAAAAGTCACATCAAAAGTTTATAATTCTTCTCTAGTTAAAGTTTGGGGGAAAGTGCTTCCATCAAATCCTGTGATCCTTCCTATGGTGGAATTTAATGGGATTCTTGGCATGGATTGGATTTTTTTTATATGGATCTCATATCAACTTCCATAGAAAAGAAGTCACATTTTATATTCTAGATCAATCTATGATAATATATCGATGCTAGGATGAATATAACCTTTGAATAGAAATTTATTCCATATTATGGGACTTGATTCTAATAAATGAAGGTTATTTATCTCAAATGGTCAGGGAGAAAATCACTATTAAGAATACACCCACATTACAAGATCTTGATGATGTATTTCCAAAAGAATTTCCAAGTCTTTCACCAAATCATGATGTTGAGTATTCAATATAACTCAAACCGAGTGTTAGGCCTATTTCAAAGACAACTTATAGAATAGACCTAAATAAGTTCATGGAATTGAAGAAGAAAATCTAAGATAATCATGATAAGGGATTCATACACCCTAGTGCATCACCTTAGGAGAACCTGTTCATTTTTGTTAAGAAGATAGTTGGATAAACGAGACTTTGAATTGATTATCGATAACTTAACATGATAGATATCAAGAACAAATATCCACTTCCACATATTGATGACTTATTCGACCAACTATGTAGAGATAAATACTTTTCCTGGATTGATATTTTTTTAGGATATCATCATTTAAGGTTCAATAAGAAGGATATAACAAACACATCATTTCATAAATGCTATAGAAAATATGAATTTATTATGATGCCTTTTGGCCTTACTGATTCCCCCTCTATCTTCATAGATCTAATGAATATTGTCTTTAGTGACTATCTTGATCAGTTTTTGGTAGTCTTTATAGACAATATTCTTTTATACTCTAATATAAAGGAAGAACATGAACACCACATGAGAATTGTAGTGAATACCCTAATAAAGTAGAAGCTTTATTCAAAATTTACCAAGTGTGAATTTTGGCTTCAAGAAGTTTCATTTTGGGTCACATATTCTCAAGAGATGGGATATCTATGGATCCATCAAAAATCGAAGTTATTGAAAGTTTCCCAAGACCGTAAAAGGTAATTGAGATCCAAATCATTGCTGGTTTGGATGGATATTATTGACCTTTTGTGAAATATTTTTCATGACTATCTAATCCACTCACCATGTTGACGTGGAAAGGAGTTATGTTCATATGGATATATAAATGTGAAGAAAATATAAATTAGATAAAAATAAGGTTATCTAGTGTACCTGTGCCCACACTTCCTTGTAGTGTAGAAAGATTTGTGATCTACAGTGATTCATCCAAGAAGGGGCTAGGATGTGTTCTCATGAAAAGTGATATGGTGATATATTATGCCGCATGGAAGTTAAAAATTTCATGAAAAAAATACCCAACTCATGATTTGGAGTTATCTAAGGTTATATTTTCATTAAATATATAGAGGTATTATCTTTATGGTGAAAGGTGTGGTATTTATACAGATCATAAAGTTTAAAGTATATTTTCACACAAAAGGATATGAATATGCACCAAAAAAATATGGTTGGATTTGATTTAATAGTATGACTAATCAATACATTACCACACTAGGAAAGAGAACAATGTTGAAGATGCTTTGAGTTGAAAAGATCACGTTATCCTATCCGTTATGACAACAAAATAAGATCCAATATCTATGGATTTTCAAAGGATGGATCTTGAAATTTTAAAGGAAGGGGGGAGATATTATCTTTCTCAAATGAATGTTATCCCATATATACAAGTTAATATTAAAGAGGCACAAAATAAAGATGTGTGGCTACAAAATAAGATGATAAATGTTCCTGAATTCAACCTTGATTGTGATGGAATAATAAGGTTTGGGAATTGGCTTTGTATTCCTCTCAAATCAGAATTAAAGGATCTATTGGATGAGGCTCATAGTTCTTCATTCTCTATTAACCTTGGATACAAAAAGATGTATAGGGATCTGAAAGAGTATTTCTGGTGGGATGACATGAAATGAGTTGTTTCCAAATATGTCTCTCGATGCTTGGTCTGTTAGGAAGTTAAAGTTGGGAGATAAAATTCTATGGGGATATTACAACCACTACCCATACCAGAATGGAAATGGGAAAACATCACTATGGAAATTGTCATCAGACTTCCCAAAACATCCAAGGGAAATAATTCTATGTGGGTTATATTTGGTCGCCTTACAATGTCGGCACACTTCATTGATATTAGAGAGGATTTCTCTCTTGATAATATTTCTAGAATATATGTAAATAAAGAGGTAAGATTTCATGGACTACCACTTTCCATTATATTTGGTCGGGATCTGAGGTTTACCTTGATGTTCTGGCGAAGCCTTCAGTGGCCTCTGGATACAGAGTTATGTCACAGCACTACTTATCATCCTCAAATAGAATCTTACCCTCAGAAGACAATTCAAACTCTAGTGGACTTTTCTTACAAAAATAGCTTTCACTATAGTATTCTGATGGATCCTTATGAAGACCTCTATGGAAATAAGTGAAGAACTCCAACATTATTGGTTGAAGTAAGTAAATAAATCTATTAGGACCTGACCTTATTGATGAAATGGCAGAGAAGGTCATATATATTCAATAACACATAAGAGTATGTCAGAGTCGGCAAAAAATCTATGCTAGCAGTCGAAGAAAAGACCTAGAGTTTGATCTAGGTTATAAGGTGTTTCTACAAATATCTCCATGGAAGAGAATAATGTGATTTGAAAAGAATGGAAATCTGAGCCCAATGTATATCGGTCCTTCTGAAATTTTGGATCATGTTGGGGAGGTATATTATCAATTGTGGATTCCACCAAATGCCTCTCAAGTTCATGATGTGTTCCATGTATCTCTCCTGAGAAAGATACCTTATCTTCCATATGTACTAAACTCAGAATTCATACTATTGAAGCAAGATATTTTTTATGATAAACAACCGAGAGAGATTTTGGATCATCATCAAAAAGTTCTACATATCAAGACCACTCGCTTGGTTAATGTTTAATGTTGGAACCATAAATTTGAGGAAGCTACATAGGAAATTGAGGATATGATGAGGGATATCTATCTTCATCTTTTTTTTTCCATGTGATGAATTTTAAGGGAAAAATTTCGTTTAAGGGGGTTATAATTTAACACCTGAATGTCTTCAAGAAATATTTTATTCAAATAATTTTAAGTCTTCATTTTCTTGCATTTCATAAAACAATGAGTTTAAAAGAACTATGAGACACCCTTATTATAAAATTATCATTATAGCCTAGCCTTTAGGTTAGCAATAATAAGTATAACTAACTTATAAAAATGCATTGTGAATTCATTGGGTACCAATTATTTATGAAAAAGATAAATTAATTGAATATTTTTATTTTTGACTGAATTACTATTGGTATTGAAATTAAAGAGATATATATGTTAAATACATAATAGAATATTTTTGATATTCATACAATGGATATTTTAGTTAGAGGGTATGAATAAACCCTATTTGTGGTATAAGAAACTATATTTTTTAAAATGGTAGTTTTACATCTTTGAATGGTGAGTCCCTTTTAAATTAAGATTTTGATAGATTAATAATTTTTATATGACAACATAAAATTTTTATTTTGAAACAAGTTATAAAAATTTTCATTAGAAAATTTTCTGATATTTTTTTGATAACATTCAAGTTTTGATGATTAGTAAAATTAAAATAAATTTTATTAAAACAACCTTTTTTAATCGAAATAATTTATATTGTCAAATTATAATATTGGATGGTTTTAAAGTATAAATATAATATATTTTTATCATTCAATATAATCTATTTCAATATCATTAATTTTACATTGAATTCAGATGTAAAGACATTTCAATCTTTTGCAATGTTTTAGATTTTTAAAACCCATTCTCTCTTTCTGAAAAATGGGATTAATTTTAAATTAATTACTGAAACTTCTATGTTTTGAATTTTGAAAAATGTACTACATATCTAGAATAAGAGGTCCAAATTTTGTATATATATTTTTTTGGGAATTATGAATTTTAAATTTGGTCATTTTTATTAATATGGTAAAAAGGTAAGTCTGGTAATTAAGGGTAAGAATATCTTTATAAAATTATCCTAACACCTATCTTAATATCATTGTATGAGTTTGTTTTGACCGAAATCATGTTTGGGTCGAAATGGTATCCATTTTAATCCACTTGGATGTGATTAGGATATTTAATTCATTTTATTTAAATAAAATTTAAATATGTCTCACAGAAATTTTAATAACTAAATAATTTTTAATATAAGGTTATACTAAATATAATTTTGTTATAATTTCTAATTTTAAATCTATATTTTTTTCTTTATCATGGTAATTTATTTGTAACTTTTAGGAGATAAATAATTACATTAATATCTTATACATTAATGATGCATAAGTTATTTAATTGATGGAAAATAAATAATATGGTTTTTATTAAAATAATAATACCCATAAAAATATATAAACACACGACAAAATCTTATTGGTCGAGTATATCTCGAGTATAATAATCTATGGTTCGCGTTTTGGACCATTTGGGGCCCTATAGAAGGGATTTTGACACATATATATTTTAAATAATGTGATATTAAAGTTTTCACCTTCAATGTTTAATAAGTATAACAGTTTAAATATTAAATTTTCTATAAGATAAATTATACTAAAAGTATTATTCTGAAATCTAGTAGATTTATCTTCATCATAATATTTTATTTCTAAATTTTATTCAACAAACAATCATATTAAATAATTACACAAATCTATCGAAGTGATTATTTTATTAAGATAAATATCAAATAAATGTTATCAAAGATATTATATTAAATATAATTTGGGATAATTAAAATGTATAATGAATTTTATAGATGATCTTGACCTCGTAGTAATATAATAAAATTTTATTTTTGATTTATCATGTATATTATTATTTTTTAAAATCAATGAATTGAATAGTATCAAAATTGATACTATTGATGATTTACCAAAATAATATTTTATTAATTTGTTGAATAATCATTAAAAATTTATTAAAATATATAATAATTTTGATAAGGTATAAAATGATCTAATTTATTTATTTATGGTCTATTTTACATCAAATAAGTAAATATTGTTCCATTTTAATATTGAATTATTTTGTTACCCGAGTTAAAAATGTAATATAATAACTAAGTGTTAATTAAGAAGATAAGGTTTAAAATTGACATAAATGCTTGTACAAAATTTATTGGTTGATTCTATTACAACCCAATCTCATATAATTTTTTAAATTTGTAAATTTTGGAGGTTTTCTTGTAGGTTTTTATTTTATTATAAATAATTATTTATGAAGTTTCCAAAAGTGCCCCTCACCTCAATTATAAATGGGCACCTCCACCATCACATCTTCACTTCACATTTATCCTTCAAGATCATCCATTACCTACAATTTTTCATTATAAACTACCATATTTACATTCTATGGGTTCTTTCCATCTTTAAATATTGACTCTAGTGCTCTAAGAAATGATTTAGAGGAAGCACGTTGAGGTTGAAATAATCTCTTTTACCGATTCTTTCTAACTTCTTTCTTCTTCTACTTCTTATTAATTAGGGTTTTCACTATAATGTAATAACATCAGTAACACTAATATATTTATATGTTATAATAATTACTAAATTACCATATAACACCTTTTATCCATCCAACGAAAAATGAAATCACCATGCATGTGTACGTACGACTTACTATCTACACTTGTGGTGTAGTATATTTTTCACCACCACTATACTTGGATGTGTATAATGATGGGAATAAAAACTATATATGATTATTACAACATTATATTGATTATAAAATATTATACATCACCCACTTCAATATCATTCAACGTTTATGGGCATGATATCGTCGTTCATGCGTATGTATGGCCTATCGTCTCCACGTTGTGGTGTGATTCATTCTAAAAGATATTCATTGAACCAAAATTATATACAATAATAGAATGACTAAATATTATATATATTATAATAATATCATTCTATATTTAATATAACTATAACTTAATAATTGGAACATGAACTTTTCTGAAAAAACTTCTATAAGAACATAAAGTAGTTAATATCCGAATAACGAGTGACAATGAAATGTTACTAAAAAATGGATAAAAATTTGATCATATATGATACAAAAAAATGATTATGATTCTAGGTTAAGTCAATAAAATTATTTAAACTATTATATAGTAGGTTCAGATAAATACTAAGAATATCATACCTAAATAAAGAGATAATTTTTCAAACTCACTTTTATCTGAGATTGATTATAAGTTAGTATTTATTGGGTTATATTTATTATCCACTTCAATTTTTCCTTAGTATGTAATATTATTTATATTATTCTAATGTTTTTTAAAGTTAATTTTACCCTTTTTTTGAATTTTTTTTAAATAGTATGAAAATAATCTTTTTTCGTTATTCGATACAAGGTACTTTTATGAATTTTCAGGAAAAAGTACAAGGAGAATGTTTTTTAAATTATAAGACATGATCATATTTTTAATTATTCATAAAACCTTATTTCCCTGAAGTTTACTATACACTACTTCATGTTAATTTTCAAATAAATTCTTTTTTTAAAAATTGTGTGGCATTTTGAGAAAATAAATCAATTTTGAAGAAGAAAGGAATTTTTCCTCAAGAATTAATTTCAAATACTTTATAAAAATTATTTTCCATTTAAGATGATGATATTAAAATAAGGTTATGCTTCTACCCCTATTGTTACTATGATTTGATTGTGTTAATAATGGAATTATATTTTATATGGATTATGTTATGACGGAATGATGTTTAAGAAACCCATTTTATTTCATGGGTTATGCTATGCTGAATGATTTATGTTTTTGTGGTAAATGTAAGAATAATTTTGTTATGAGATGGGTGAGACCCACATCTCTATTAAATTCATTGGGTAATGATTTATATCTCTTTATATAGAAATTACTGAAACATAAATTAAATCAAGTTCAGTAGTACAGGGCTAGAACAACAAGTAAACTTAGTTCAATAATGGACATTTTCCTCTATGATGGTCTTGGAAATAATCCTTGCCTAGTATGAAATTGTTTCATATGCTTTTGTGTAAGCATCAAAACTTCATGTCTTAAGTTATAAATTTTGGGATTACATACATTATTTGTTATCAACTTTTACCCCATTATATTATATCATGATCTTTCATATGCTGGATAAGACTAAAAAATTTTATTCTCTTATGTCTTATGATTATGATATAATTGATATTCCATTATTTAACCATACTAAAAATTTTAGCTCACCCTTTCATATGTTTCTTTTCCCTATGTCATGAAGAATGGTATTAAGTATGATATGTCAAGAAAATATTCTAGTTATGATGATATAAGCAAGATACAACATAGAGGTTTAATCAACCAGTTGTTTATGTTTCCCACTTTCTAAAGACATTATACCTATACAGTCCTATCATGGCTTTTTTACAGGTTATACTGAATATACTTAAATATCGAATTAATATCAATGTATGTAGTTTATGTGTCATTATAGTTGGTATCAGAGTAAAGGTATTGTTAAAATTTGGAAACTAGGATGAGAATGCCTTAGTAACAAACCTAATGATATGTCTATGTATAGGTTGCATTCCTAGTGTTTTCGAAATGACAATGAATAACCTAGGATAAAATCTAAAGTTTCATAAATTGAAATTTTATTATTGATTATGTGGGTTTCCTGTTATTATTATTGTTGCTCACACTCTTCTTCTTAGTTTTAGTCAATGGATGGAACATGAAGGAACCACATTAATACTAAATGTGACATGAAATGAAATGATTGTCCTCCAAATAAACCAAATGTTATAGGATATTTAATGTAAAATATTATATCTATGCTCACAGGTATGAATCATACAGGACATCCATATGAAAAATGGAGGGAGAAAATTTTCGTTGAGTCCTTCATGAGGAAGCGTCCACGTTCTTTCAGTAAGTCATTAGATCCATTAGTGGATAAACAGTGGATCAGTACCACTGAAACTATATTTTTAGTTATAAAATGTTTTGAACATGAACAATTCATCTTAGCAGTTTATCATTTGGATGGTAATGTTTATCAATGGTGGAATCTTATCAAGAATATGAGGCAAAGATATTAAATTGAGTCCATGTAATGCGACTAGTTCATGAAATTATTTTTCATTAAGTAATTTCCTCACATTCTTTGAATAGATACGGAGAAAAAGTTTCTTAAAATTAACAAAAAGAATGACAAATCTGTGAGTACCTACGATGGAAATTTTATGAGGCATGAATGGTACACTTATAAAGTTATTATCCAACCTCAGAGTAAAATTGATCGATTATTTAGTGTCTTAAAACCTATTCTCCAAAGGGCATTATCCATAATGGACTTTAACAGCTATACGGAAATAGTTCGATGTGCTCTCATGTTTGATATGGAGATTAGAGTAACCCATCATTACTATGAATTTGATAAGAAGAGAAAAATTTAATTCAAAGGAAAATATAATGATCACACAAAAAAGTAGATGATTTTTCCATTATTCTCAAAGTTTGGAAATAAACATGAAGGAAACTGTGTCAAAGGGATGGGAAAATGTTTTAAGTGAGGAAAAGAAGGTCATCGGGCAGTTTAATGCTGAAGTGATGGGAAAAATATGTTTACTGATGAAAATAAAGAAAAGAAAACATATAATTTACCTCCCACACTTTAACGCTACATGTGCAAGGAAATGGGGAATTATTCCAATCAATGGAAAAATCCAACGGTTATTGAAGATGATTGAATCCGCAAACTCTTAAGGCCAAAGATAAAAGAGAAGTCACATGAAATCACTATCGGCAATGTGGAGTACAACAATGAAGTTGTGGAAGGTACACATACCATCTACTCTAAAGTATAAATTTTTTTTATTTTTTTATGGATCCACACACTCTTTTATTTATGAAGAATTTTATAATGTTATCATTGTTTTACCTCAACACTTAGATGTTGAGTTATCTGTGACAACTCCTAATGGCACAACGGTCGCATCAAAAGTTTATAATTCTTCTTCGGTGGAAGTTTGCGGGAAATTGATTCCTTAAAATCTTATGATCCTTCTTATAGTGGAATTTAACATGACTCTTAGCATGGATTGACTTTCTTTATATGTATCTCATATCAATTTCTAAGGAAGTGAAGTCACATTTCATATTCCAGATCAATCTATGATCATATATCATTGCAAATATGAATATAACCTCCCAATAGAAATTTCTTCTATATTTTGAGTTTTGATTCTTATAAATGAAGGTTATTTAACTCAAATGGTAGGAGAGAAGCTATTGATTAAGAATAAACCCATTTTATGAGTGTTTGATGATGCCTTTTCAGAGGAATTTCTAGGTCTTCCACCAAATCATGAATTTGAGTTTTCAATAGAACTCATACCGGGTGTTATGCCTATTTCAAATAAACCATATAGAATGTCCCTATTGAGTTGCAAGAATTGAAGAAGAAACCCCAAGATAATCTTGATAAGGGATTCATAGGGCCTAGTGGGTCACCTTGGGGAGAACATGTTTTGTTTGTTAAGAAGAATTATAGATCAATGAAACTCTTCATTGATTATATAGAACATAACAATATCACTATCAAGAAAAAATACCATCTTCTCTATATTGATGACTTATTTGAACAACTACGGAGAGGTCAATACTTTTACAAGATTGATCTTCATTGAGGATAAAATCAATTAAGGGTCAAGAAGGA
The DNA here is from genome assembly GCA_963277665.1 of Viscum album. Taxonomy (NCBI): domain Eukaryota; kingdom Viridiplantae; phylum Streptophyta; class Magnoliopsida; order Santalales; family Viscaceae; genus Viscum; species Viscum album. The sequence continues at coordinate 921,322,035 of OY728131.1, forward strand.
AGATATATAGAAGATGGAATTTCGTACAAGGTATAGAGACTTTTAATTTACAGTGATTCCTTTTGGTCTTACTAATTCCCCCACTATCTTCATGGATTTAATGAATATAGCCTTTAGAGAGTATCCTAATCAGTTTTTGGAAGTCTTTATCGATGATAATCAAATAAATTTGGGGAGAAAGGAAGAACATGAATACCAATTGAGAATTGTATTGAATACCCTGAGAAAGGATAAGCTCAATGAAAAATTTAACAAGTGGGAATTTTGGGTTTAGAAAGATTCATTTTCATGTCACATAATCTCAAGAGATGGGATATATATGGATCTATAACAAATAGAAGTATTTGAAAGTTGGTCAAGACCAAAATCCATAACTGATATCTATATTTTGGTTGGTTTGGCATGATATTATTGATGTTTTGTGAAATATTTATCAAGATTATCTAATACAATCACCATGTTAACTTAGAAAGGAGTTAAATTTCATATGGATGGAGGAATGTGAAGATAATTTCAAAGAGCTACAAAAAAGGTTACCTAGTGCGCCTATGCTCACACTTCTTTGTTGTGGAGAAAGGTTTGGGATCTACAACGATGCATCCAGGAAGGGGATAGGAGGTTTTCTCATGAAAAATTATATAGTGATAAATTATGCCTCACGGTAGTTGAAAATTCATGATAAAAACTACCCAACACGTTATTTGGAGTTTGATGTGGTAATCATTGAATTAAAGATATGGAGGCTTTATCTTTTTGGAGAACGGTGTGATATTTATACAGATCATAAAACTTTAATGTACATTTTCACAGAAAAGTAGATGAATATGTTCCAAATAAGATGGTTGAATTTGATTAAAGATTATTACTTCTCAATACATTTCCACCTTATAAAAGCGAACAAGGTGGTAGATGCTTCGAGTTGACAACACCCTGCTGGCCTATCTATGATGAGGATCACAAAGTATCCATTATTTATGGATATTAAAAGGATGGATCTTGAAATTTTAAAGGATGGGGAGAAATCTTATCTTTCTCAAATTAATGTTCAACCACCTATACAAGTGAATATCAAGGAGGGACAAAAAAAAATTTAGAGCTACAAAATTAGGTGAGAAATGTTTCTAAATTCAACCTTGATTGTGATGGAATAATAATGTTAATGAATCAGGTTTGTATTCCTACCGTATCAAAATTAAATAAGTATCTATAGGATGAGGCTCATAATTCTTCATTCTCTATTCGCCATAGAAGAACAAAGATGTATTGATACCTTAAAGAGTATTTCTGGAAGGATGGAATAAAAAGAGATGTTATTGAATATGTCTCCCGATGTTTGGTTTGTCAGTAAGTTAACGTTGGGAGACAAAATTCTAAGGGGATTTTACAACCATTACTCCTATCAAAATGGAAATGGGAAATCATCACTATGGAATTTTCCATCATACATCCCAAAGCATCCAAAGGTCATAATACTATCTTGGTTATATTTGATCACCTTGTGAAGACAACACACTTCACTGCAATTAGATAGGATTTCTCTCTTGATTGGATTACCAAGATATATGTAAAGGAAGTGGTAATATTGAATGGAGTTCCACTTTCCATTATATCTAATTAGGATATGAGGTTTACCTCCATGTTCTAGTGATGTATTTAGAAACCTTTGTATACATAGTTAAGTTTCAACATTGGGTATCATCCTCAGATAGATAGTCAATATGAGAGGATAATTCAAACTCTGGAAGACATGTTGAGACTTTTATCTATGGATTTCAATGGTGGTTGTGATCAAAATCTACCATTGGTGGAATTTTCTCACAACAATAGCTTTCACTAAAGTATTCAGATGGATCCTTATGAATACCTCTATGGAAATAAGTGCATAACTCCAACATTCTGGGATGAAGTTAGGGAAATAAATCTATTAGGACCTAACCTTGTTGATAAAATATAGGAGAATGTCAGATCTATTCAAAAACATATAAGATAAGCTCAGAGTTGACAAAAAGTTGTGCTGAAAATTGAAGAAAATACATAGTTTTGGATGTGTGTGGTAAGTTGTTTCTACAAATATCTTCCAGAAAGAGTGTAATAATATTTTTAAAGAAGGTCAGGTTGAGTAATAGGTATATCGGTCCTTTTGAAATTTTGGATCATGTTGGGAAGTTATCAAAACAATTGGTGCTTCCACCAAATCTCTCTTAGGTTCATGATGTATTCCATGTATCTCTATAGATAAAGTACATACCTGACCATACACATGTACTAAACTCATAAGTTGTACCACTCAAGCATGATCATTATTATAAAGAACAACCGATATAGATTCTTGATCGTAGAAAAAAGGTTTACGAAACAAGACCACTCACTTGGTTAATGTTTTATGGAGGAACCACTGATTTTAGGAACCTACATGGGAGCCTCTAGATATGATGAAGAATATTTATCCTCATTTGTTTTTTTCCAAGTGACAAATTTAAAGGGGGAAATTCAATTTAAGTGGTGTAGAATGTAAAACCTAGATGTTTTTATAAAATATTTTCTTTAAATAATTTTAATTCATAAGAAGCTTTTATTGCAAGAAATCCTGAGTTTTAAGGAAATATATTATTACCTTAGTATAAAATTATCATTATATCATAGTTTTTAAGCTAGTGGTAATAATTATAGCAAACACATGAAAATGCATTGTGAATTCATTGGCTATCAAATATTTTGAAAAATATAAATCAATTAGATATTTTTATTTTTGAGTTAATTAATATTTTTAATGAAATTAATTAGATATATATGTTATATACTTTATAAAATATTTTTAATACTCATTCAATGGATATTTTATTCATAGGGTATGAATAAACCCTATATGATGTATAAAAACTTATATTTTTTAAAATGGTAATTTTACGCCTTTGAATAGAGAACCCATTTTAAATTAACATTTTTAAACATTATTAAGTATTATATGAAAATATAAATGTTTTATTTTGAAATGGGATATAAAAATTTACTTTGGTTGAATTTTTTATATTTTTCTCATAACTTTAATGTTTTGATGAATAATAAAAATACACTAAATTTTATGAAAACAACTTTTTTCATCAAAATAATTTATATGAATAAATAGTAACATTGAATGGTTTTGAAGTATAAATATAATATAATTTTATCATTAAATATAATCTATGTCATTATAATTAATTTTATATTGAATTCTAATGTAGAATCATTTTAATCTTTTAGAATGTTTTAGCTTTTAAAACTCATTATCTCTTTCCGACAACAGGTGTAATTTTAAATTAATTAATGTAACTTAAATGTTTTAAATTTTTAAAAATTGACTCCATATTTTGAGTAATTTGGTCCAAATTATGTAAATATATATATTTTATTATTTTGAATTATGAATAGTAACTTCAGTAATTTTTATTAATACTGTAAAATGGTAAACCAGGTAATTAAGGGTAATAATTCTATTATAAAATTACCCTAAAACTTGTCTTATTATCATTGGACGCGTTTTGTTCTACCTAAATCATCCTTGGGTTGAAATGATATCCATTTTAATCCACTTGTATGAGATTAGGACATTTATTTTATTTTATTTAAGTAAAAGTTAAATAGGTCTCACACAATGTTTAATAACTAAATCATTTTTAATATAATATTATACTAAATATAATTAGATTATTAATACTCATTTGAAATATAAAATATTTTCTTTTATTATGGTAATATATTTGTAATTTTTAGGAAATAAATAATTACCTTAACAGCTTATACATTAATTATGCACAAATTATTTAATTTATGAAAAATAAATAATATTGTATTATTAAAATAATAATACCCATTAAAATATCCAAACAATTGAAAAAAACTTATTTTTTAAGTATATATTTCCCATATTAATACAAGGGTCGATTTCTGGACCATTTGAAGCCTTGTAGAAGGGATTATGACACTTATATTATTTTATATAAAGTGATGTTAAAGTTGTCACCTTCATAATTTAATTAGTATAAAATTTTAAATTTTATATTTTCTAGAATCTAAATTAAACTTGAAGTATTATTCTTGAATATAGTATATTTATATTCATCATAGTATTTTATTTTTAATTTTTATACAAAAAATAATCATATTAAATAATAATACAATATTGTTGTAGTAATTATTTTATTAATAGAAATACCAAAAACAGTTTATTAAAAATATTAAAGTAAATATAATTTTTTCTAATTAACATGTCTAATTAATTTTATAGATTAACTTAACCTCCTAGTAATATAATAAAATTTATTGTTTTAATTTATCTTGAAATGTTAATATTTTTTAAAATCGATGAATTGAATAGTGTCAAAATTGATACTATTGAATGTTTATCCAAATAATATTTTATTAAATTATTTAAAAATCATTAAATAATTGTTAAAAATATATTTTAATTATTATATTTTATAACATTATCTAATGTATTTATATATCGTACATTTTACATCAAATAAGTAAATATTTCACCCTTTTAATATTGAGTTATTTGTTACCCTAGTTAAAAATTAAGTAGAATAACTAAGTATTAATTAAAAAGATAAGGATTAAATTGATCCAAATAAAAGTCCAAAATTTATTTATTTATGATATTACAACCCCATCACATCTAATTTTAAAAATTGGGACATTTGTTAGTTTTTCGGGTAGGTTTTGATTTTATTTTAAACAATTATTTATGGAGTTTCCAAAAGTACCCCTCACCTCAATTATAAAAGGAAACCTCCTCCCTCAACTCTTCACTTCATCTGGAGCATTCAAGCATGGATATGCCCTACCATATTTTCTTCCCAAATTCTATATTTACATTCCTGAGGTTCTTTTCATCTTCAAATACTGACTATAGTGCTCTAAGAATAGATTTAGAGGAAGCATATCAAGGAAGAGGTAATCTCTTCCAACGATTCTTTCAAAAAAAATTCTTCTTATACTTCCTATTAATTAGTTTGTTAATTATAAAGTAATAAAATTAGTATCACTAATATAATTATATGTTACTATAATAATGAAACAACCATATTCCACCTTTTATCCATCCTATAAAAATTAAATCACCATGCGTGCATACGTACAAATTACTTTCTCCACAACATGGTGCAATCTATTTTTCACTACCACCATACTTGGATGGGTATAATGATGGAAATAATTACTATATATGATTATTATAAAATTATACTGATTCTGCAATATTATACACCATCCACTTCAATACCATTCAATAATTATGGGATTGATATCCTCACTCATGCGTATATACGACTTACCATCTCCACGTTGCAATGCGATTGATTCAACATGATCTATATTAAACCATGATAGTATACATGAATAAAATGAATACATCTGATATATATTATACTAATATAATTCTGTAAATGATATAACTATTTGATAATAATTGGAACATGAACTTATCAGACAAAAAATTTATAAGAACATAAAGTAGTTAATATCCGAATAACGAGTGACAATGAAATGTTACTAACAAATTAATGATAATATGATCATATATGATATTACAAAAATGAATATTATTATGAAAGAGGTCAATAAAAATATTTAAATTATTATACTGGAGGATTAGATACATACTAAGGATATCAGACCTAAGGTTAGGGATATATTTTCAATCTCATTATTATCCTAGATTGTTTATACATAATTATTTATGGGGTTATATTTATCATCCACATCTATGTTTCCTAAGTATGTAATATTTTTTATATACTTATACAATGGTTTAAAGATTATTTTACACTTTGTGTAATTTTTAATAAAGATTATGATATGAATATTTTTTCATTATTCGATACGAGGTACTTTTTTTTATTTTCTAGCAAAACTACGAGGATAATGCTTTTTTCACTTATACGGTAAGATAATATTTTTATGTCTTCATAATTCCTTGTTTCCATGATACATACTTTACACTATTTCAAGTTAATTTTTAACTAAATTCTTTTCAATTAAAATTGCGTGTCATTTTGAGAAAAGAAATTGTTTTTGAAGATGAAAGGATATTTTCCTCAAAAATTAATTTCAATTGTTTTATTAAAATTATTTTCTATCTAAGATGATTCTCTTTAAATAGGGTTATGTTTAAATCCCTATTATTACTTTGATTTGATTTTGTTAATGATTTAATGTAATTTTTTATGTATTAAGTTATGATGGAATGATGTTTAAGAAACCCATTTCATTTCTTGGGTTATGCTATGATGAATGTTGTATATTTTTTGGCACACGTAAGAATGATTTAATTATGAGATGGGTGGGACCTGTATCTCCTTAAAATTTATAGGGTAAAGATTTATATTTCATTAGATAGATGTGACTGGAATGGAAATTAAATATGGTTCGACAATACAGGGTTGGAACTGTGAGTAATCCTAGTTATGTAATGGACATTGTTCACTATGATGGTCTTGGAAATGATCCATGGCTAATAGGAAATGATTTTCTATGAATATATATATATGACAAAAAACTTTATATCTTATGTTATGTCTTTTGGGATTACATCAATTAAATCTTATCAACTTTTATCTCATGACATGATATCATGGTCATTCATATGTAGGATAAGACTTCCAAATGTTATGTTCTTATGTCATATGATTTTGATATGATTGATATTTCCCTTATTTACCCTTACAGTGAATTTGACCTCACCCTTTCATATGTTTCTTTTCCCCAGGTCATAAAGAAGGGTATTAAGTAAGATATTTCAAAAAAGAGTCTGGTTATGAAGATATAAGCAAAAGACAACATAAATGTTTTATGAACCAGTTATTTATGTTTCCAAATTTCTAAGGACACTATACTTATATGGTATTTTCATGGATTTATTATATTTTGTAATGAATATTATTCAATTTTTATGTAATATTAATGTCTGTAAATTATGTTTCATTGTATACCTTTTCTAGAAAATTTGTTTGTTTGTCGATGATATAAATGGTTGTATCGTTTGGAAACCATTGTGAAGAATGGAACAATTTGTTTGAGTGATCTATGGGAAAATATACCACTTAATTTATCCACAAAAGATTGTACCAAACCATTATGATTGAATATTTTTTCGTTAATATAAGGTAAATGTAAGTTAGTTTAATATATATTAGCTTTCTAAAATTATTTTTCCTTGTGTTCATTCCTTATCCAATCATTTTCTTTACTGTACAGGATTGACCTATGTGTGTGTACCTTTTATCCGATATTTTTACTACCACAAACACTTTTAATCAATAAAAACAAAAAAACACAAAATTTGGGTTGTCTCTTGGGTAGGACAAAAAACAACCTTCATTAACCTTTGATCTTATTATAAATATTACAATTAGTGACGTGAAGAGATCAAACAAAGGTTGAGTGATGCGTGTGAGATTTGTTCCAAGTAAAAATTTTGAAAACAAAATTGAAGTGGGGAATGTTGAAATGTAAAACATATGGGGATACCTGGGTGATTATATTAAGGTTTAACATCCAGAAATTCTTAAGTGAGTGGGTCTTGAAAATTTATTGTAAATGATGTAGGGCAGGTTCGGTGGAGAAAATCACTTAAGCAGATTTTTTTAAAAATAACTTATATTTACTGGTTAAAACGGGAAATAATAACATTAAATGGTTTTCACAAACACAAATGGATAGTTATTGGAATTGTTTAATTTTTAATTCCTTTCTAATTTTTTTATCATTCTCCTATTTAAATTTTTTCTAATACAATTTATGTGACATCTTTTTCCTTGATCACTAGGAATAACTCATTGCTGTGATTTTTTTCTTTGATCACATTTATATTATGAATTAAATTTTAATTTAATGTTAAATCTACATAAATTTGGTAATATCTACATACATCATTGTGGAAATGTGACTTTTTCTAGGAGTGCAAATTTTTAGGTGTGGGGGTTTGATCGCACCACAATCTATTACCTAATTTCACCCTTACACCACTACAGTAAAATAATTTTGTAATATAAATTCCCAATATAATAAAAAATAAAAATTCATTATTGATTCAATTATTTAATTTTTATCACTATTAGAATGGTCTATTTTACTTGTTTTGGTTATTTTATTGTATGAGGAGGTTATTTGGAGGGTCGGAGGTGACGCCGAAGGGAAATGGGCCAAACTGCATGGAATCCCAATGGCATATATACACTATTTTATATGGTATAAAAAATAATTTAATCCAAATGATCTGATATTTTGTGATCTAATCCAAGGCTCCATGGGTTACAACTAATATCAAAAATCCCAAGACTAATTCTTCCATATGGTGGCCCATCCAAATTTGTCTATTTAGGGTATTAAATTTGTACGAATTCACAAGTTAGGCTCGGTATTTTGATAATATCTCCCAATAAAAATGTCCAATGGCATCTAAATTTGACATGGAGTTAGTCAAAAGACCTTCCAAAAACTCTATTCTTTTGTCTATGTCTTTATATTTCCATTTACTAGTCTAAAACTGAGATATAAGTGGTATGACTAAAACTAGGTTTTCAAACCCACCTCCCATTTTGACTATATAAGGGAACCATGAGCTCCTCATTTTCAAGTTCGACCAAGGGATTGATGTGCTAAAAAATTTGATTTCCATAAGATTACTATAATCACCTTCGACGTTCTAGATATTTCTATCCACATAGTTAGAGATGAAATGAAGAAGGAGATACACCCGAGATTCATCCTCATAATGGCAAGCTAAACATTGGGTGATCAGTGAGAGGGAGCTACACACATGAAGATGGAGTTTTGGAACATAATTATATACTGGTTTGGTGAATATTTTGTTTTATAATTGTTATTTTATATGAATCATACATTCCTTTTAAACATTTTATTGAAACTCTTTTTATATTGTAACTGATCAGTGTACAATTTTATGTGTGTGACTTGTATTGTACCGATTGTACAACATAAGAATCCTCTTTTTTACCCAACATTTAAGATTTTAGTGTTACTTTACAAACCATAAAGAATTATATGGGGTTGTAACATGACTACATAATTGTTATGTCAAGTTTTAGTGCTATTTTCATCCTTTTAAGAGGCAAGTGGGTACCCAAGATCATTGTTAACCCCCAACTAAAGGATTACACTAACCCATAATAATAAATTATGGACAATGAACTTCTCAATTGATGTAGTAACTTAGCATTGATCACATACTTATCATATATTTTTTGAAATATACTTCTTTATAAACTATTAAATAATTTAAATTAATTAATTTTTTTAAACTATTTTCAAAACTACCACCTCTTTTTAAAAAAATACACACTATAAACCACCTATGCTCCTTGAGAGATGACCATGGGTTTACCTTAGACAATAAAATCATCTTTAAATTATAATCAATTTAACATTTCATGAAAAGGTTTTCATCATCCAAAAATGTTGTAAATTAACTTATCATATTACGTATATATTAAAAGATTTTGTTTGAAGTTATCTTATTATATTGATATTATTAAATTCAAAATAATTAATAGTCCGTACAATTGACATTATGAAAATTTTATAGTAAATAATATTTTATTAAATGATATAAAATTCATAAAAAAATAATTTCTTCCAAATAATTGGGATAAGTTTTTATATTTCATCCATGATCCATTTATGGTTCATTCTTCATTTTATAGTAAATACATTAACCATGAAAGTGTAAAAATCGATGTTGTCATAATAAGATTTATATGGGATAAATAAGGGTTATAACCAAAAGGTAAGGATATAACCATTATCTAAAATTACACAAAAAATTATGGGATAAATTGAATTCTACCCTTATCACCTTATGTTATAATTTGAGCTGTTTAATGGTCACTTGTCCCTGAAAATGACTTATATATTATTTAGATCAATTATAATTACAAAAATTCTCTCTCTTTGTATTTAATAATTTTAATGTCTCCACCTAGGGAAAGAACAAGATATGAATGAACCTAAATGACTATTTTTATCTTAATGAAAATATTTTAATTATATAATTTTATATTTAATTTTTTAGAAATTATATAATTATTTTAAATGATTCTACAATGCTAAAAGAATATTTATTTAATTAATAGAAATATGAAATAAATGATTTCAATAATATTAATATTGATATATTTGAATGAGTTAATGTGTTAAATGAATTATATAGATATATATAACATATTAGAAAGGTTTTAAATAATTATATTCGAATTCACTATTTTTCTTGATGTATTTGAATTCAAATTAAATGAATAGTGTCAAAATTTGACATTAATGATAATTTATCAAAATAATATCTTATTAAACTGTTAAAAATTCTTAAAGAATATTATATTCATCCATGTAACTTTTATATTGTTTTAAAAATAAAAAAAATACATTTATGAGTCATTTTTTATTTTATAATAACATTATTAACCCTTTATGATTAAAAACTGGTTACTATGGTCAAGGTAAAAAATTACTAACCAAGGGAATAATAAAAAAGATAAGGTTTAAAATGAAAGATATAATTATATAAATTCTATTGGTTAATGACATAACAAACCTATCCAATTTTATATTTTAATCTATTTCCATTTGGGTTCATTTTTCATGATATATTAATTAATTATAATTTAATATTTTAAGAAATTCTAAAATTTCCCCTCACCTCAATTATAAATGGTAACCCCTTATTTCACTTATTAACACTAATTTTAGACATATAACTCCACCAAAATCTTGTAATTTCTCTTTTAAACATCCTTATTTAAGATCTGGATTTTTTTTCTTCCAAAATACCAACCCAAGATCCCTTAAGAAGTTACCAAAAGGAAGTTCGTCGAAGAAGAGGTAATCCTCTTTACCGACTCTTTCAAGTTTATTTCTTCTTCTACTTCCTCATAATATGTTTTTCCCATGGTAAATCAATAAATCAAGTATAATCTATATGTTTATATATTATTATTATTATGGGACAACCATATTCAATCTTTTATCCATCAAATAAAAAATAGAATCACCACACGTGTGTTCATACAACCTACTATTTCCATAACGTGATGCGATTAATTTTCCATGTTCACATTAAAGAATGATTATAAAAATATTTATAATAAATAAATATGATATACATGAATTTAATATAATTCTGGAGATGATGGAACTATATCATATTCTCAATAAATAGAACAAACATGATAAAATATGCTTAAGAAAATGAAGTCATTAACACCTGAAATAAGGGTAGTAACGAAATATTATTAAAAAAAGTGGTAAAAATATATAAAAGGATCAAATATGATATTATAAATATAAATATGGTTCTATTATGAATTAATTACATACTTTAAAGCTTTTTACAGGAGGTTAAAGCATGTTTAGTTGAAGGAAAGCATAAGGTAAGATATTTTTTTAACTCAATTTTCTTTCCTTGAGTTAAACTTCTACTTCATTGATTTTGTAAAAAGAAGATTATGTGTGAAATGAATTTTTATTATATTATATAGTATTTCCACTTGTTTTATGTAGATTTAAAACTGATACATATAATCCATTCTTTTATTAATGCTCACTTCAATGATATGATATTTATAAATGACTTTATTGGAAAAAACCACTATTAATGATTCTTTTTAAAAAATTCAAAATGAATTTTTTTAAACTTATATAGTATGAATATATTTTTTCAATTTCATAATGTTTTAATCATTTAAAGTTTCCTATAAAATTTTACATGTTTTTTCTCAAATAACGTTTTTTTATTTTTAAGTGTGTAACTTTTTAAAAAGAAAATTGATTCCCAAATAGAAAAGTTATTTTCATCAAGAATGATTTTTTATGAAAGCTTTATATGTTATGATTATTTCCTGGTTAACGGGAATTGTTTATGATGATGGAATGTTATATTATAAACGGATGGCAAGTGATCTCATTATAACTCTCCAATGCATTGTTCAGAGAGGACTTAACCGATTAGCTTTGTCCTAAGAGATTATGGAATATATTATGATGGTTATTCCAAAATTAAATGTGTTGGATAGTACCTGTGTAGCTGTGAGAGCTAATAAATATGTAATAATGATGTTAAAATGATACGATAAGTTACCTTTATTATTTATGCATGCTTTATAAGGATTTTATAGGAAAATAATTATTTCATAAGGTAAGCTAAGATCTTACTTTTTTTTGTCAAAAGTTATAAATTTGTGAAAATTTTTAATAGAGACATTATGATTTTTTATTTTTTCCTTTATTTTTTATTATAAATTTTCTTGTGGAATTATTTTGGAAAAAAATGATTATTTCGTTGATAAGAAAATGTTAATTTTGAGCCTATGTTTATTTTTGAAAAATGAAAATTTGTATAAGTATTTACAGACTAATGATTTATTTATTTTCATTTTATATTTATTACTGAGCTTTTGTGCTCACCCCAAATTTTAAAAAAAAATTCATCATGGTTAAGGGATACTAAGAAAAATTATGAGGTCATAAGGAAAATTATGAAGATTTATCATGACAAAAATCATGTTTTATATTAAATAATTTTGTTTTATGAATTAAATTAATATTGTATTGCAGTATCCACTTGTAATGTATGGTTTTACATTGTAATAGTTTATCCTAATTCTATTAAAACTATAAATAAAAAATATCTTTGGGAATGAAAGAAAATTAATTCCAGGAAAAAGTTACTAGAATATGAAATGTTTATGTCTTGGTCCTTACAATTGATGTTAGAGTAGGGTTTAGATAACTTTGAAGATTATAATGTTTTCTTGGGAGGTTTTCTTAAGAGTTATAGATACCATCATAATTTTATAATTGATTGTAAGACCAATTTATTAGGAACGTTTTTTGAGATTTTATGTTATGAAATTTTATGGTGTCTAATGATATTTTTGGAGAAATTCTTTTTATGGTAATTATGGGATGAAAAATGAAAGTTATAAGATAACCATTTAAATAAAAATATTTTCCTTAATTATGAATATATTATGGTTATATTTGAGGATTTTTCCCACTTTCCTAGGAATACTATAAGGATTATAGTTTTAGAAAAATGAAAACCCATTGTTTGGTTTAAAACCCACCGCGTTCGGAAAAGTTGTGAGGTTTGAACCCACAAATGAATGGAGATAGGGGTGCATTGCATACCACTATCCTATGTGAAGTCCTGTTTAGTATGATTTTTTTTAAAATTATTTGATGGATGGAGAATAATTTTATTTTGGGAAAATATGTTTTATTTAATAGATAACCAAGGGATTGGAAAATTATTCTTTGATTAAGTGATTAATGTTATTTCGAAATAACTTTACCATTTTGGGAACCCTATATGAATACGTTATTCAGAATACTATGAGATTTTATTTGAGGAATAATGGTTGAATTATATATGATATTATTTTGGATTATGGAGATTTAGGTTATTTATAAGAATGGTTAGAAAATCTTTGAAATTATGTGATTTAAGAAATTTCATTTTTTGAATGTTACTTTAAGAGTCATTAATGTGATTTGAAGATAAATATAATTCTCTTGGATGGATATATGATCAAATCCTTCTAATTTTTGGGTTTTAATCATAGTCTAGAAGAATTTTGATGATTTTTTTAGGATAATTATTTGTTGAATTTTGGGTATTGTTGTTGAATTTTAGAGATTATTTATTTTTGGGAATTATCTTAACTTATACTAACCATTTTGGTTTTGGTCAATCTCTAAATATAGGAGGAATGTATTTTTTTTCTTTTGTGGATTTTGTGATCTATAGAAGTTGATTTTAGTGCTTCAGGCATAAAAAATCATAGTCAATATTTATAGAAAAAGACGAGTTTGTGGTGGAAATTTATTAAAAGATGAATCTATTACTATCAATTAAGTATATTTTCTCATGTTCTTTGACTATGTGGTAAATTAATCTTGAAATAAGATATTTTATATGTCTAATTTTCTTACCTAGAGATCAATAACATTTTAACCTATAATAGATTTATGTTTTTGCGATGGTTAAATTTTTCATGACCATGTTCTCTATCACCATATAGCATTCCTTGGGATTCAATTTTCATCCATGTATATGTTTTACTACATGGAAACCTAGTATATTTATCTCAGGTGACTTTCATACTTCTCTTACTATCTTTTTAAGAGGATGTTTTATTAGTCTTTTTTATGATGTGAGATTACAAAAAATGTATTCTGAATAGTCAAACCTTGGTTACCAAGCCCAAGTAAAAATTCTAAGGATGAAATTTATTAAAGTGGGAGTGAATTTCACATCCCAACATTTTAAGAGGAAACAATATGTTAGATAGCGTACAAGATATACAACATCGAGCTTAAATGAACAACAAAATATTATTATTTAAATATGGTTGTTATAACCTAGTCATTAAATTAGTAGGTATGAATATGAATAAATGTTTTTATGTAATAAATTTAAGGATACAACTCAATATAAATTTTATGGTATGTTACTAAGAAAATAAAACTTTTTTATAGTAAATTCATATTATTCTTCAAAAATATGTTTTCTTAAAAAATAATTTTTATCTTCATTTATGTAAATATAATAGTCAATTTTTGGAACTTTTATAAAATATATTTTATAAAATAAAATTAATATCTTAAATCATCATATAAATATTTTCTTATCGTGGAATTTTGATAATTTTCTGAAAAGGTAGATTTTATTTAAATGAATAGTGAAAATACAAGTTTTTATTAAAAATTTTATTTTATTTACAAGTTCAAATTATGATTTGGATTTATTAGAAATCTTAATTATTTATTTTTGAATAATAATAATAATCCAATTGTGGTTTTTAGTTTGTTTTATAATTGAATTTAGTATAGATTAAGTTTTTAATTAAAAATAGGAATTTTCCAAAAAAAATGTTTTTTGGTGCATTTTTTCAGTTTAATTTTAAATTAAATTCTGAAACTTTCTTGTTTTTAATTTTAAAAAATGGATTTAAATATTTTAATAATAAATTATAAATTTATTAAATTGTAACATTTTATTTTTGAACAATCTGAATATTAAACATAGTAATTTTTTACTACATTTAAGAGTATATCAGGTAATTAAGGGTAAAAATAATATGATAAGAATTACTAAATTACCCTAAAACTTTTCGAAATTTTATTGTATGAGTACTTTTATATCAAAATCAACCATGGGATGAAATTATGGCCCTTTTTTAGTCACTTGGATTACATTAATCCCCTAATAGTATTTTATTTTAAAAAAAATATAACTTGTCACACTATGGCTTTTAATAACTATAATTTTTTAATATAAGGTAATCTAGAATCTATGTTCATCGATAAATAGTATTTTGAAATCTAAAATATTTATCTTCACTATGGTAAATTATTTTTAATTTTAGGAAATAAATAATTACCTTAAAGGCTTTCATAACAATGATGAAGTAATTATTAAATTAATGAAAAAAGAAAATAAATGATTTTAAAAGTTTTAAAATAAATATATTTTGAGATAATTATTGTTATTAAAAAAATTTAAATATGAAATTATCTTATTAAAGATATATCAAAATATATTTTTTAAATTTATATTCTTTCATTGATTTTATTAAAGTTAAGGTAATGAATAGTCCTTAAAATTGACATTAAGAATATTTTTTAGTAAATAATATTTTATTAAATGATATAAAATTAATAAAAGTATTATATTCATTTAAATAATTTGGATAATTTTTTAAATTTCATATATAATCCATTTATGAGTCTTTTGGAATTTAATAGTAACTATATTAACCCACAAAGTGTAAAAATCGATGTTGTTAGGATACGAGTTAAAGGGGATAAATAAGGATTAAAACCAAACAATAAGGGTATAACCATGAACTAAACTTCTAAAAAATTAAGGGCTAAATATTATTATATCCTTATAACCATAGATTAAAATTTTAGTTGTTTAATGTACACTTTCTCATGGAAATGGATTATATATTATTTAAATCTAAGATAATTACAAAATATCACTCTCTTTGTATTTAATATCTTTTATGTGTCCGCATAGGGAAAAAATAATATATGAATTAAAATAAATATATATTTTGATCTTAATGAAATTATTTTCATTATATAAATTTATATTTGATTTTTTAAATATTACATAATTACCTTAAATTCTTCTATAATGCTAAAACAATATTTATTTAATTAATAGAAAAATAAAATAAATGATTTAAAAAATATAAATTTTGATATATTTTATTGTGTTAATGTGTAAAATAAATTTTTTTAGATATATATAAATCATTAGAGATGTTTAAAATCATTATACTCAAATTTATTCTTTTTATTGATGTATTTGAAGTCAAATTAAATGAATAGTGACAAAAATTGACATTATTGATAATTTATCAAAATAATATTTTATTAAATTATTAAAAATACATAAAAATATTATATTCAGACATTTTAATTTAATATATTTTAATGAATCGTAAATTTTTTATTTACGAGTCATTTTTCTATTTATAGTAACATTTGTTAACCCTTTAGGATTAACAAAGTGGTTACCATGATTAAGGTAAAAAATAACAAAACATAAGGTTAATATAAAAGATAATGTTTAAAATGATACATAAAATTTTGGAAAATCTATCTTTTTATTATATTAAAACAATATACTACATTATATTATAATTCATTTCCAATTGTTGTCATTTAAAATGATAAATGGTTTTTTATAATTTAATATTTTGAGAAATTCCAAAATTTCCCCTCACCTCAATTAAAAAAGGGCACCGTTTCCGTCACTAATTAATACCTATTATAGCCATATAGTTTAACCAAAAATATAACCATTTTTATTCTAAACATCTTTAGTTATGTTATAAAGGTTATGGTACTTCCAAAATACCAACCCTAGATCCCTTAAGAATAGATCTATAGGAACTCCGTTGAAGAAAAGGTAATCGTCTTTACCGACTCTTTCATGTTTATTTCTTATTATACTTCTTATTAATGTGTTGTTTCTATTTTTAATTAATAAATATAGTATTATATATATTATGAGATTTTATTATGATTCTGGAACAACCATATTCCACCTTTTATTCATCCTTTGAAAAACAGTATCATCATGTGTGCGTATGTATGACCTACCGTCTCCACAAAACGATGCGATTCATTTTCCATGTTCAACATTCAATAATGATTATAAATACTTATAATGAATAAATATTATATATATGATGTTAAAATAATTCTTTATATGATGGAATTGTATCCTATGCAAAATAACTGAAACATACGAGATAAAACATTCTTGAAAAAATTAAGTAGTTAACACCCAAAACACGGTTGTAACGAAATATTATTAACAAACGGTTTATAAAATGATATAAGAGGGTCATGTATGATATAATAAATATTAATATGGTTTTGTTATGAATTATTAACATTCTTTAAACCATTATCCTGGATGTAAATGCCAGTTCAATTAAAGAAAACCGCACGGTAAGAGAATTCTTAACCCAATTTCCTTTCTTTGAGTTTAGCTTCTACATTATTGATTGTGTCATGATAAGATTATGTGTGAAATGATTTTTTATTATATTTTATTTTATTTAAAATTATTTTATTTGTATTTATAGATTCAAAACATAATAAATTCTTTGATTAACACCTGCTTCAATGATATGATATTTATAAAGGACTTTCTATTAAAAACCCAATTTTAAGGATTCATTTTACAAAAGTAAAAAAAGAATGTTTTTACAACTAATATGGAATGAAAATATTTTCCCAATTTCATAATTCTTTAATGTTTATAAGCTTCCTCTACAATTTTACAAGTTTATTCTCGAATAAAATGTATTCATTTTTAAGTGTGTAGCTTTTTAATAAGATAAGTTATTTCAAAATGGAAAGGTTATTTTCCTCAAGAATATTTTTTTGTGAAAGATTTATTTGTTATGATTATATTATTGTTCTTTTTAATTGTTTATGAGTATGGTTGGTTCAATTATAAATTTAGGGTGGGTCATCCCTTTATACATATCCAATTCCTTGGGTAAAGAGATAGAGTTAACCGGTTAGATTTCTCTTAAGAGATTATGGAATATACTACGATGGTTATTCCAAAAGTAATAGTGTTTGTTACTCCTTATATAGTTGAGAGAGCTACAAAATATTTACTAATGATATGAAAATAATTCTAAAAGTTAACTTTATGATTTATGTATTCTTTTTATGGATTTTATCGGAAACTTATGGTTTCAGAAGGTAAGCTATGAGCTTATGTTTTCTGGTTGAAAGTTATAACTTTTTAAAACGTTTTAATGAAAACATTTTGAGTATTTCATTTTTACATTATGTTATCCTATGAAATGTTTTATGGAATCATTTAGGTAGAAAAAATGATTTCTTGGGTATTAAAAGGTTTATTTTAAGCCCTATTTTTATTTTTGAAAAAGGAAAATTCTTATAATTATTTATGGACTAATGATCTGTTCCTTTCTCTTTAGGACCCTTACAGAGATTTTGTGCTCATATCAAGTTTTAAAATTTTTTCCACAAGGATTAATGGAGAGTGGGAACATGTATGAGTTCATGAAGAAAATTTTAAAGATTTATCACGAAAAGAAATCATGTTTTATTTTAAAGACTTTTTTTAAATGGATACGATTTAGAAGTTCTTAATTATAATGTATGAGTTTAATTTATAAGATATTTTTTATAATTATATAAAAATATAACAATAAAATAACTATAAGATTGAAAAAAAGTCTTGTAAATTTCACTAGAATATGACATGTTTAAGTATGGGTCCTTACATATAATATATACTTTAATAATTTGATGAACTTGCTAAGTAAAATATTTATATAACCATTCTTCATATAAGAGCATAGGTGTTTAAACCACACCATCCTCCCAATTTAAATTCAATTTTTTAGCTATGTTTATATTAGTACTAAAATTTTTAACGTTGATAAAGGATGGTTTCATCAATGTTTTCTAGGAAAGAGATGATAATAAAATTTTGAGTTTTTATTTAATAATACCCAATGTCAATGTGTTTTTTCTTATTCAAACTAATTGGTTTCCCAAATCCATATCCATATATTTGTCAAATATTCATGTTTTTTTGGATGATTCGACTCTAAATCTCATGACGTGTCTTTAAAGCTTGTTTTTATTGCTTTACTTATCAATAAAATTGTTTTTTTATGATTTATCCACTTATGAATCATCCTGGATAGCCTATATATATAATGTTAATATATATGCAAATGGATTATTTTAATATTTTTTGTCTATAACTTTTCATCTTTATAATTTATACTTTATATGCATATTTTATATTAGGTATTAATATATTTATAGTTTATATATATATATATACTTTATAAATGTAATCATTAAAAACTATATATATATATATAATTTAATATACTTTACCTATTTATATATATATATTTATATGTTTATTAATTATATGTACACTTTATAAAATTTATATATGTAAAATGATACTTTATATGAATACTTCTTATGGATTATTTGTATTTGTCTCTTTATGCATCTATTTTTAGTGAAATATGGATACCATTGAAGAAAATCAGATGAATAAGAATTGAAAATAGAGTAAATATAACCATATTACACTGGAGTATGGGGATTTTGTAAGAACCTATAAAGTTATGCGATATTTATTTTTTAGAAATTTGGAATTTTTGGTTTTGGAGAATGGTAATTTTGAAAATTGTGACTCTGATAGAAAATTTGAGATTTGGAGAACTTCTAGAAGGCCTTTTTGGCATGTTTTATTTTTTTTATGAGGCTCGATAATTATGTTGGGTGATTAGGGGAATAATGAGCTGGTAGTGAGACTAAAACATTACCATAGTCACCACTGGGTAACTGATAAAAATCCATCAAGTACATGGTGGTTGAGGTAGAGGAGTTATAGCCCCTAGAGATTTTTCGGGTGACCAGTAGCATATTGGGTACCTAGTTGAAACATCCCTCCCCTCATCATTATCTTGAGAAGGTGAAAGTACATTGATTGGCCTTAAGAGACTTCCACAAGATGAAAAGGCTTAAAATAAATCCCAAGGGATTCATTAACAGGTGGGGGCGATTTTCCCTTTGAAAATAAAACATCCCAACTAAACATGCCATAACCAAAAAAACTACTACATGATTAAAGATAAAAATATAAAAAATCATTATAATACCACTGATATCAAACAAATACTACAACAATGTACCACAAAGGAAGAATACTAATATCAAAGTACACAGCGAAAACAAAACCAACAGAAACTGCAAGACATATCTCCATGCTACAACTCTAACTCCATTCCCAAGTATCATGAAGAACCACTAATGAAGTGTGATGGTTTAACTTCACCTATGTACCGATAAACAAAAACATCAAAAGAACCAACATTCCAAAGTGGGGGTGAGTAATGAAACTCGTTAGTTTTTTCCCAAATGAATTCCCTACTCATGCCAATATGATATAAAATGATTGCACATTAATATAAAGTAATTTATATAAAACAATTGAAATAGTTTTTAACAGAATATAAAAAAATAACATAAAAACCAATTTTCTAAACAAAAATAAATTCCGAGGAAAGTAACCAAAAAAAAATAAAAACCCAATTCACATTCATTTTTTGAATAACCCAATTCATTACACATATCTCACACACACATGAATGAACAAACAGAAAACCAAACAAGAATAGTGTTACCATTGATGGTGGAAATCTCACATCTATAACTCTTCCCCTTGACAGTGTTACTTTCAGAGCCAATATCCATCCCATTCCACACACACTTACTCGTTTAATACAACAACATTCCAATACAATCTTTTCCAAACCTATTCAATAATTTTAATAAAACCACACCTTCATTAAAAAAAATAACAACAAACTATTTCAATAAAACCAACCATTCATTGAAAACACTTTTCTATGAAAATATTATAGTAAAACCAACCTTTTTTTAAACTCTTCCATGCATCAAAACCAAATAACAATTTTAAAATCATCAATTTAAAATCATGTTACCAAATACACCTTTTTTCAAAATACCCAATTTTTCATAATACCAAAAAAATTCACCAAAAAGGTTTCCATAAATAATTTAACAACATATTTCCCAAAAAAGAATAAATTTTAAAATAAGACTTGAAGTTCTAAATAGTTGAGTTGAGATTGAAGCCACCTGCTTTAAGATTTATGGTGAAAACGAAGAATGACACTAAAACCCCAATGAAACTAGGTTTAATCTCCAAACACTCATATTATATCTCTTCTCCTATCATCAACAAGGTCAAATATAATCATGATTGGAATAAAACACCATAAATATATCCACAACAGACTAGATCTATGGAACCAAGAGAGAGAGGTAAGTATATCTAAAAAACCACCATAAAAAACAACTTACTGTGATAATATAGCTACAAGGCACTAATTAACGCCTTAGGATCAGCTATAGATTGATGGGGAAAGCTTCCCTATCCTTTTGGATGGATAAATACCAAGTTAGGGAAAATGGAGAAAAACAAGAGGGGTTAAAGGATAATCCTAACCTATATCCACTTTTTTTGATCTTGTTTTTAACCCGTGCACAGTTAGATGAACCATAGGATGATTAAACAGTAGCTTGTTCCTCAAAGGGGAACCCTGAATGGTTGGCCTAAATAGTTAGAAAAACAATCCACCAACCATGAAAAATCTAACTCTCCCAATTTGATGGTTTCACTTATGTAGCCACATAGTTTTGAATAATTGTGAGCCTACACATGCACCTTCCCCTAATCCTTTGCCTCATTGGGCATGGTTTTCTGTAGGAGTTGCACGGTTCCCCAAACTATTCTAAAATCGTGCAGCTATAGTAAATCCCACAAAACATTCCAAAAGACTTCCAAATACTTCCAAAATACACCCAAACAATTTATATACTTAAAAACAGAAAATAATAATTACCTACATGAAATTGGGGGTGTACATTCTCCCCACTATTGGCCTTTCCATCCTTGGAAAGTAAAAAACCACTACCATCCTAGAATAGTTTGGTCCATTGCTCAATCACTTCATTCTCACATTCCCATGTCTCTTCTTAAATACGACCATTTTTTAACAAAACCCACACTAGACTAATGCTTTTCCCAAATAAGGATTTCTCTTGCCTACCCACAATCCATACTGGCATATGCACCAAGGAATCATCTGAATCTAGTTCAACATGATCCCATCGAATAACATGGTTAGGATCAGGCTTATAATTTTTAAAATGAGATACATGAAATATATTATGCACTGCATTGAACCATGGTGGAATAGGAAACCAATATTCCACCTCACCAACCCATTCATATATCTTGAAAGGGAATATGTATCAAAGAGATAACTCACTCGAATTTCAAAAATGACGATGTCCAAGCCTTGTATATATCCTCAAAAACACATGATAACTCACCTCAAATGAAAATGGTCAGCGATGATGATACATATTTTATTTTTGATGACTATATGCCATCTCCATCCATTTCATGATCAACTAAATCTCTTCCATTGTCTCTTGGACAAGGATTGACCCAACTAGTGATGTCTCACATGTTTCCACCCAACAACGTGGATAATGACAAGGTCTCCCATACAATGATTCAAAAGTATCCATATGTAACGAGGTGTAATAGTTATTTTTATATGAGAACTATAATAGAATTACATGATCTTCCAATGAGCCAAAAAATCCATTACAAAATCTTGCAACATGTCATCCAACATTTGTATCATTCTTTCAGATTTCCCATCCATCTCAGGATGATAGTCCATGCTTATAGACAACTGAGTCCCAAAGAATTTCTTTAAGGATTTCCATAAATGAGACATAAACCTCAGATCTCTGTCTGACACTACTGAAACTAGTACACCAAGCCTCTTTACTACTTCTCATATATAGATGTTTTATTAGTCCTCTATTATATGAGATTCAAAAATATGGATCAAATGGGATGACTCTATGAGCTGATCCACTATAACCCATATGTCATTGTATTTTAGAACCATTCGTCGGAAACCTTTACAAAATCCACAACAATATTTTCCCATTTCCAAAAATGAATATGTAAAGACTGTGACATACCTATTGGTCACTAATGTTCTTCTTTAACCATCTGATAAGTTAAGCATCTCAAAACAAACACAACCAACATCCTTTTCATGCTGACCCACCAAAATTATGCTTTCAAGACATTATACATCTTACGTATTCTAGGATGAACATCCCATCATAAATGGTGGTTAGCATGAAGAAGTTGTTCACAATAAGTCATATGTGTGACCATCCAATTTATAAGCCACAACACTAATCTCACATACAACTTATATCCCTCAATGATATCCCTACCATTGAGTTTTTTCCTCACAAAAACACATTTAGAATCAGGTGTCTATGTCTCTTTAATAATATCAACCAAATTAGGAACAAAAAATACTAGAAATAAACCTACAACTTAACCTTAGTCTTCACATTCCAAGTGGATTTCAATTATGACCGACATCAACTACCACTGACGTTAAGTTTCTTTTGCCAACAGAGCAAGTGATTTTATGCTTAATTCATATGTCACTGTATTTATTTTATCACATGTATAAATTAATTCAGTGTTGAACATTTGGAGATAATCCATCCATATTCTATGTGTCAAATTCAAATCACTTTGTGAGAAATATGTTTCAATATCTTATGATCCACGAACACAGTAAATTTCACACCAAAAAGGTAATGACGCCAAGTCTTCAAAGAATGGACTACAGTATCTAACTCTAAATAATGTGTTGGGTAATTTTTCCCATGCACCTATAACATCCTTAATCCCTAAGAAACAACGTAGTCTCCTTGCAAGATAATATATCCCAACCCTGATCCCAAAGCATCACAATACACTATATAATCATGTCATGATTGAGGAAAAATCAAGATTTGTGATAATGGAAGGAGAACTTTAAGCTCACAAAATGACTTCAAGAATTTTTCATTCCATTGGAATGGAACTTTATTACTTTTGAAATCTATCATAGGTAAAGATATGCATGATAAATCATGAAAAAAACATTGGTAACAACCAAATAGACCAAGGAAACTATATATCTCAAAGACATTATTTGGTGGTTTCCAAGATATAATGACTTCTATATTTTTTGGATCTACCAAAACACCTATTTCAGGGATTACAGGTATAAGGAAACATAACTATTGTATCCTAAAATCACACATGGATAATTTTTCATACAAATAATGATCACAAAAAATTATCAACACTATCTAAGAGTGTTTCTCATGGTAAACCCTTTTCCTTGAATACACTAATTTTTCATCCACAAACACAAGAAAAAAATAATTCAATTATCTTTGAAATATCCAATTCATAATTTCTATAAATACTGATGGTTCGTTCATAAGACTAAAAGGCATTAACACATATTCATAATGGATATATCTACTCCTGAAAGATTTATTTGTAATATCCTCCATTCAAACCCATAATTGGTGATATCTTGATTGAAATTAAATTTTGGAGAACCAATGACCCCACCTAAATTGATTGAACATATCATCAATGCATGGAACTAGATACTAATTCTTTATTACAACATGATAAAGATTATAATAATACACAAAAATCAGAAGAGTTCTTATCGCCTTTTTGAAAAACAATACTGATGCTTCCCACATATATACGCTCGACAGAATGAACTCTTTTCTTTCTATCTCTACCAACTACACATTATATTCCCTTAATTATATAGGTTCTATATAGTAAGATATATGCTAAATAAGATTAGTCCCCAAATGGAGATAAATCATAAAATACACTTCTCTTGTGGGTGGAAACTCAGAGAAATTTTCTGGAAAAACATCCCAAAACTGATCATCAACTAGTTGAAAACAGTTATCCTCATTCTGTTTCATCAATGCCAATGTCAAATCAAGCTACTGGTATGATATCATTCTAACTACTAGTACCAAAAACCCTGTTGTATTTTCCTTTACATTGTTGTCTCCTCAAAAAAGATACTCAATGTTGTCTTCACTTGTAAATCTAACCCTTAGGGTATAACAGTCGATGTGAGCCTTAAACATTGTCAACCAAACCATACCAATAATTATGTCATAGAAATACATTTCTAGAATAGAGAAATCCCATATCATTTTGGCTCTATGAATAGTTATAGAATATTCTTTACACACAAAGGCTCGACATTCTCTTTGACCAAGAGGAGTTTGAAGTTTCAACACAGACAGAATCATCTCAACACTCAAACCCATAAATTAGACAACACATGAATAAATAAATGGATGGGATGCACCCATATCACAAAAATATTTCATAAGGGTATAATTCAAAAGAATAGTACCTCTCACGATTGATGGTTCTGATTGATCATCTATAATAACTTGTTTATATCTATATGATTTTTTGTTCATGATACTTTGTACCTTATTTCCCTGTTGAGATTTCCCCTATTGATGAGTCATTGTATTCCTTGAATCACCATGGCTAGATCTATTATACTGATTACAGGTGTTATACTACCCTTATCCCATCAAAGCATACGACACCTGCAACAACTGAGATGTGTCCTGAACACCTCACCTCAGAGCACTATGACAATAGCATTGAAGATTCCCCATATGATTGCAATTGTTTTATTCTCTAGGTGGATTCATACATTCTCCCTTCATGTCACTAAGGGAAACACATTGGAAATATCCCAACATTCTCTTGGGTCTTGGAGAAATATTTACTGATCCAACCATCCAATTATAAAATATTCTACATCCTTGATAATAGGTTCCCCACTTCCTCTAGCTCTCAGTGTTAAAGTTCACTCCCCCTCTCATGACTACAAACTTACTTCCTCCACTTGGATTTCAAGCAGTGATATATATCATAAAAATAATATTCACTTGCAGTCCTGACTCAATAGTTTGTAAGGCATGAATGATGATTTGAACCAATTTTTGTTTCACCTACGACTCGGGTGCAACCAAATTCTGAATGGCCTCTTACTTGCTAAAATTCATACCATGTTCCATTTTATATATAGAAAAAAAATACCATAATCCTCACTCTCTATCAACTTAAGTTTTAGAAATTTCTAATTTTCCACATCGTACTATCAAAACAAGGCTTTCCAAAATTTAACATTTTCCTTGTTCAACCATTTCTGCAAAAAATTTCATAATGCTTTTGAGAATCAATGTAACACCCCAAGATCCCATGATACGTTTCCCTTTGAATAATTTATTAGCTTGCATTGTACGCAGCTTTGAGTTTTTACACACCACGACCAATCAAACTAACTGTTATGAGTAGTAATAACCACTTTTTGAAATTTTATAAATTTTATTTTTCAAAATGGACTTCATTTTTAGATTCATAATATCAAAATTAGATTAGGGTGAATTTTTGGTATTTTTCTGAAAACTTTCAATTTTTTAGGAATAATGAAAAACACTGCATTATTGTTTAAAACCAAATTTTTATTTAACTAATTATTTATTTTATTTTAATTTATTTTAGTTCAAAATAGATACATAATACCTATATATGTTCAATGTAATTCATTGGAGTCATTTTATAATAAGTTCAGATAAATAAAATTTTATTGAACTTTTTACCGTCTTTTACCCACCTTCTATGAGCATTTAAAAATTTCCATAAAACATACTTTTACTACTTCTGGGAGTTGAATTTGAAAAATCCAAGAGATTTGGTTGATATCAGTAAGTAAAATGTGGTTAAATAAGAAGAAAATAAGTTTTCATGAATTGTAACTTTTGACTTTTATTTACCACAGTTAAAAGTAAATAGTGTAATTAAAGGTGAAAATGATATCATAATTACCATAACGCATGTCCTAATTCTATTGGATAAGTTTAATTGGATCAAAAAAACCTTATGAATAAAATATGATCCCCTTTGGTCCACTGGGATTAGATTAGGTCATTTATTATTATTTTATTTAAAGAAGAGTTAAAAGAGTTAAATTCAAAGTTTAATAAATAAAACATATTTAATATAGGGTTACACACAATATAAATTCGACTAAAAATATTCATTAGAAAGATAAATACATTTCCTACATAATGGTATTATATTTATAATTTTTAGAAATTAAATAGTTTAATTTATTTATGACACAATTATGATGGTGTAATTACTTTTTTAATGAAAGATTAAAATAATTGGTAATTTAAATATCCAAATAAATTTAATTTGATACTTTTGACGAATTAAACTCATTTTATAAGTTAATATGACATGTCAGGGTTTATTAAATAATTTTTTTCTAAGTAATCATGCAATTATGATTTTCAAAAAAACCAAATACTAAATAGTGTCAAAATTGACATAATTGAGTTTTTCGAAACAAATACTATATTATTAATTGATATAATATTCCAAAAAATATAAGGTTCTCCAAAAGGACTTATATAAGGTTATATATATTAATAATTAACCACTTGGGGTTCTCTTGTCTTGTTATAGTATGTTTATTAACCATATAATATAAAAATACAAAGAGACATGGTAAATGTCAAACTATTTAACTAAGAGTTAAATCTAAATGATAAGGTTAATATGGTGACATAAACCTATATAAAACCTATTGGATGAATATTTTGCGACCCATACCCACCTTATCCTTAAAATAAATCATTTTGGAGCCATTATAAACTGAAAATGACTTTATTATAAAATAATATTTCAAGCTTTTCCAAAACTGACCCTCACCTCTCTTATAAAAGGTTATTTCTCCTTCTCTTAATTTCACACCTCAAAATACATTTGGATCAACCTACCCTAGACCAAATATCCTACCAATTTCCTTAAAATCATTTTAGATTCCTTTCATTTATCATAAATCCAACCTATGGAGCCCTTTTGATCAACTCAAAAGGAAACACCCGAAGAAGAGGTAATAATTTCACCACCCTCTTTCATGTTTTTTTCTTCTTCCACTTCCTCTTTCTTTATTGATTCCATACCAAAATAATAACTCCATTGCCTTATACATATTATGATGTTATTATAAATATGGTACAACCATATTCATTATTCTACCCATCCTATAAATGAGAAAGTCACCATACGTGCGTACTTACGGCTTATCATCTCCACGTCGTGGTGTAGTTTGTTATTCAAACACTTCATTATTTTTAATGGGTATAATAATGAGTATAAATGATGTAAATAATAAATATAACAAGTTAATTATTCTGTATATATTATATACCATCCAATTACATATTATTTCACTATCAATATAATGATATTATCGCTCGTGCATACGTACGGATTACCATCTCTACGAGCGTGATGAGATTCATTCCCCGTCGTAATAATTATAGTATAATTTTCATTTTATGATTAAAAATAATGTTTTTGAACATAATATCAATCTATATATGAATCAAATACATAATATCCATAGCAAACATGGATTACTTAGCCAATCATATAAAGTAAAACGAATCAGTTAACACCTTAAATGATGAAACTACTAAAATATCATTAACAAAGAAAAATTATAGGATAATATATGATATAATGTTTATGTATATAGTTCTTATATAATTTAATAACAGTGTTTTAACTATTATAAAGGAGGTTAACATACCATCAACTAAGAAAAAGTACAAGGTATGGGTTAATTCTACAATCTCTTTACTTATCTGAGGTTATTAAAACGTATCTACTGGGACCTCTTTATCATCCACATACGGGTTTTCATAAAAATGTAATTCAAAACATTCTTACTATTTACTAGACTATGGGTCAGATTCATTTATACCCTTATATTTCCATATATGTTTTGAAAGGAATATTTCTGTCATTTTCCAAACAAGGTTCTTTATGACCTTTTCGACAAAATTAAGGTAATAATTTATTTTTTTAACTTATACGGAGGGTGAGGCTATTTTCCACCATTATAACATTGTCAAAGCTTCCCATAAAATCTTATAATAATATTTTTAAAATAAATGTTTTCTTTTATAATTATATAACTTTTAAATTATTTCAAAATAGAAAGAGATATTTCTTTAAAAAAATTGATTTCATCTATGTCAAAATCCTTTGATAAATTTTATGCTGATTTGAAGTTGATTTATTATGATACAAAACCTCCATCTTGTAATGAAGGATTTGTGATTTTATTGACTGTGGATGTGTTATTTTTACACCATTCATGGTTTATGGATAATGTATTGACATTTTGTATGCTAGTTTTAATATGAATGTTTATGTTAGGTTTAAACCTTTTCATATGAGGAATGCATTGGACTTTTTTATGTGACGGGTAGAGCTGATATAGATCCTAGATACATCAGTAGGTCTCATGAGAAAAACTATTGTCTTGGAACAAGACCTTGAAAAAATCTTATTTGTACTCTTGGCACGAGGCCTTGACTATGTGGTTATGAAGTCTGGCATTATGCATTCCATCATTATGAAATTGGATTTTGATACTTCATGTGATTATTAAAATAGCAGAATTTCCATGTAAATATGTAAATGTAATTATTTGATTTATATTGGCCATATTATTCGGAATTTTATGTTTAAAAGGATTATTTTTTAGTATTATACATTGCCTTAATTTTGTATGCTTATTTAAGTTTTTCAATATTGTTATCCTTACTGGGCATCTGAGCTCACCCCTTTCTATGTTTTATTATTTCTAGGATAAGAAGAAATATTTTATTGTTGACCTATATGGATAGGCTAAGGATATAAGTGTGGTCAATGGGGACAAAATGTTTTTGATGTTTTTATTTCACGATGTAATGTAAAACTTATAAATGTATCTAGTACTTCCATGGCTACTAAACTGATCAGTCTTTTGGGATTTGATCCCTTGTGATCATTCCAATGTTATGTAATAATTCACTGACTCTAGGTAACTAGGGTCAGGGAATTACATTCAAACAATTCTCAAAATTCCACATTAATGTTCTTTTTTAAATCCATAAATTTGAAAACAATTTCAACATTTTTCAAAAATCTACACTTTTTTCACCAAATCATTATTCATTACTCAAAATTAGATTTTCCCTCCTAGTGGGAAGTCATTTCTATAATGAATTTCATGCCCATCTCATTGGCTAAACCCATAATAATGAGACTCTAATTCTTATAAGTGTCTCCAAAACACTTATGTACCAAACTCCCTAGTTAATTGATATTTAGCATAAAAAGTTCGGATACATCTTTTTATGAACAATATTTCATGTCCTGATAATCCTACTCTATTCTATTATCCCAACATTAGTAATAAACCAGAATGAATTTCAACTCTAAAATTGGCAGAACCGATGACCACTTGTTAGTCAAGGACCGAAAAAGCCGATACCACTTGTTCCAAAAATATATTTGGAAGGACTAAGATGGATACCACTTATAATATCCCTTCCCTACTCATTGGTTTGAGATGGAGGAAGGAAATTACATGGGCTTAAGAGATATTCCCAAGGTCCCAAATGTGGAAAACAAATTCCAAGGGCTTCATTAAAATGTTGGGGATGATTTTACCTTTTAAAATAAAACAACCCAACTAAACATGCCATAACCAAAAACCATTACATGATGCATGATAACAATTTAAACAACTCATAACAATACCATTGATATCAAAACCAAACTAAGACAGAACACCACATCATAAGACTACCAATGTCAAAGTACAAAATGAAAAAAAACCAAAATAAACCCTGAATACTCCAAGACATAACTCCAAGATCCAACTCCAACTCTATGCCTAAGTATCATGAAGCACCACTAAATAATTATGATGATTTACCTCTTCCTATTTCCGGGTAAAAAACATATTCAAATGCACCAATGTTCTAAATAAAGGGTGAGTAATGAAATCCAATAGGTTTTTACCAAATGACTTCCCTACTCACGCCACTAGAATATAACATGTTATCACATTTATATAAATCAATTCATATAAAACAATTGAAATAGTTTATATCAGAACTTTAAAAAATTTCCTTAAAAATAGTTTTCACAAAAAAACTAAATTCCAAGGAAAGTTACCAAAAAACACTTAAAATAAAATTCAAATTCCTTTTTGGCACAACCCATTTCATTCTACATATCTCACACACACATGAAACCACAAGCACACAACCAGACAAGCTTGGTGTCAACATTGTTGGTGTAACTTTCACATCCATAACTCATTCCCTAGATGTTAGTACATTCAAAACTAATATCCATACCATTTCATACAGGATTAACCTTTTAATCCAACCATATTCCAATACAATCATTTCAAAACCAATTCAATCATTTCAATAAAACCACAGCTTTATTGAAAACCTTAACAACAAATCATTTCAATAAAACCAACACTTTATTGAAAACACTTTTTTATCAAACTATTCCAATATAAACAATTTTTTAAAATGCTTTTCCATGCATCAAAACCAAATAACCATTTTAAAATAATCAATTTAAAATCATGTTACCAAATTCACATTTGTCCAAAACAAAAAATTATGAACAATACCATAAACTGTCACAAAAAAAGGTTTCCACCAATCATTACACAACAATTACAAAAGTAATTTCACACAGAATAACCAATTTGAAAATAATGATTCAATTTCTAAATAGAGGAGTCGATATTGAATCCACCTACCTCGGGATTTATGGAGAAAATGAATAACGACAATAAAACACCAATGAAACTATGTTGAATCTCCAAAATCCCACCTTAGATCTCTTCCCACATCATCAAAAAGGAAAAATATTATCATGATTGGCATAAATTGCCTTATATATATCCATAATGGACTATAACTAAGAAATATCGATAGATTTCGGGAATAAGATCTAAGAAAAACAACCAATAACTACCATAAATGATGACTTACAGTGAGAATATGATTCAATACACAAATAAATTCCTTCAAATCAATGGGAAAATATTCCTTAGACATTGGGAGGGATATATCCTGAGTCAGATTCAAAATGGGGAAAATGAGGGGTTAAAGGATAATCCCGACCTATATCCACTTTTTTGGATCTTTTTTTTAAACCGTGCATAGTTAGTCACACGGTTAGGAAAACCATGAAAAATTTTTGCACCAACTTCTGCCTCAATAAGGAACCCCACACAGTTGTCCCACATGGTTAGACAAACTATACGTCGACAATGAAAATGACCTCTATCCCAAATTTCATAGTTTCTCCTAGGCATCTGCACGGTTTATAAAAATTGTGTGTCTGCCCATGCACCTTCCCCTTAGCCTTTATTTCATTGTGCACAGTTCCCCAAACCAATCTCAAATTATGAACCTGTATAAAATCCCCAAAACATTCCAAAAGTCGTAAAAACCCTCCCAAAATTAACCCATACACTTTATATACATAAAAACATTAAATAAGGGTTACTTAATTAAAATTTGGGGTGTTATACAGATGGTTTCTGAAAGTGGTGCACAATTGGTTCTAGGGTTGTTTTTAAAAAAGAGTGGCATGACATTATTTTGACGATATGCCCACTAATGATTTACAGGATATGGGGCTCATAGAAGGTACATTTTTCTGAATTCCTTTCCTCTAGTTGACCCCCTGATGAGGGGTATTTTGGGTTTCTTTTACACAACATTTTGAGATAATATCTTCCCCATCTTCCTCTATTCTTCTTCATATTCATTGTATGTTGATTTGTGGTTTCTCTAGGTTAGGTCTTGGGTAAAGATTCCACCATACCATGGTGGAATCATCTAGGTATATAGGGGTTTTGGTTTACAATGTCTTAAGGGTGTCAAGAGCTGAGGAATTCATGCTTTCGCTCACTATTTTGGAGGAGGATCACTACCCAATGGGTTTCCCGTGGATTCCCCCAATTTATCTTGAAATTTAGAATAAATTGAATATATGTAAATGGGTTTTTTCTTTTAGAGGTTTTTGGGTGTGCCAAGGATCCTTTGTGTGTTTTTGGTTTTCATTTCAACATGGAAGGTTGTCTTGGTGAGTTTCTGATGATTATGAAACATTGGTTTAATTTTTTTAATTAATAATAATTATTATAATTTTTAACATCCTCGACCCTATACTCCCTCACATGACCAAGATGGGTAGTTAAGATACCTCAATTGAGCATCCCTATATGCCAGGGGCTACCGATTGGCAGTGAGTGTGTATAGCATAGTAGAGAGAATATACCCTTTGGTACAGATTTACAATAACAATGAAAATAATAAAATTAATCGAACATGAAACCCAATCACAATAAGGGGAAATCCAAATAATACAAATAATAATAAATACCATGTAATGACTTGATAAATGTAACAAAATGACGTTCCAAAATCATATAAGTAAAATACAAACAAACTCAATAAATAGACTCCAAAATCCACAGTCCCAAACTACATTCCAGTCCCATCACCAAGTTTTAATCACATCCAGAAAATCACAAAATCAAGCATATGGTCTTTTTCCCTTGTCCATGCTTATATCCATGAAGTCTTCCAGGGTACCAAATGGCACCCAAATAGGGTGTGAGTAAAACTTAGTAGTCAAACACTCACAATGTATAAACAATACAGTCTGAATATGAAGTATATTCAATAGTATGATAAACACTGTTATTAATTTTTAAATTAATACATAACATGAAATTAACCTTCCAAACCTCGAGCACTGGGTTGACACATAGGGTTAGCCAAACCTACTTCATCATGATGCTAGATGTCTCTATCAATTGGTATATCTTTATGTATAGTACATATCAACAGTAATGTTTTTTCATTCTCCTTACTAGGATGAATCACCGATGTCATTTCTCATATAACTGATCCACGTTATGCTATATGAGAATTACCCATGATAGAGCCAATTATGTCTTCCCAGGGAACAACACCACACCAAGGAGAAAATAACCATCTCATATTAGAATCCATGTTAATTACCCATGCTACGGTCAGTTATTTATTCCTAGGGAATAATAACATACTAGGGAAAAGTAACCATATTAGGATCCATGTGAATTACCCTTGTTTGAGTCACTTATGTTTTCCCATGTTGTAATGCCATAGTTGATAAAAGAGACCATACTAATCTCTATATAAATTACCCATGCTAGAGTGTCTTATATGTTCCCATGTCGCAATATCATACCAATGAAAATTAACCATAAAAATTGGTGGATTCGTTTCCCTACGATGAATTATTAGTGGAAAGCATCCAATAACCAATCATAAAATAAAAGAAAGAAAAATACATAAATCTATTTATTAGCTGATTATTATTTATAGGATGAATCAACTATGGTAATAATCAATCAGGTCCAACATGTTATCACAATCCATATTATTCAATTCATTAATTTACCATTTAACAATTCATTTATTCTCAATTGGTGGATTCTCCTACCTCAGATGAATCACTGATGTCAAATCATTCCAAGTTACCAATTATTACAATTTA
Organism: Viscum album; assembly: GCA_963277665.1. Classification (NCBI taxonomy): domain Eukaryota; kingdom Viridiplantae; phylum Streptophyta; class Magnoliopsida; order Santalales; family Viscaceae; genus Viscum; species Viscum album. Next base: position 921,356,599 of record OY728131.1, read on the forward strand.
CATGTTATTCTATTCCACAAGGGTAAGCTAACTACCAGTAATTTCCATTTCACCAAACATTCTCTATGTTAAATAAAATCATGTTTTAACCTAGGGTCTATGTTAGGAATACCTATTAGGTGGCCACAAGTCTTAGTCTCAATGACATCAGACCCAATGGGATCCATGAGAAGTCTATTTATGGGGGTATTATTAAAATAGTAGATTAATGATTTAGTTTTTTCATCTACATGACATTCTGCAGTGATAATACATATTTCACAAACTATAAATAATGAAACCAATATTAGGGATTTTATCTAGACAATCCACTTAAAAAGAAGAGTAGATATATAAATTTATCAATGTCTAGGGTAGAGATTTTGGTTCCTCCTTCTTACCCATCAATGAAGACCAAAAACTATTTCTAAATAAGAAATTAGGTCTAGGAATGGTTTGGCCATATCAAACTAGGTTTCTTACAAAGTAAAATATACTAGAGAAAAAAGAAGTAGAAGAATATATGAGATTACATTCAATTACAAGGATTAGAACACCATGATCTAATGGGGAATTGGTTATAGTTTGAGGAGGATTCCTAGATATGCTAATGGAGGGGTTGAAATTCAATATAAAGGGTGAGTGACCTACAAAATGCAAGGAACTATAGATTTAAAATGAGCACTGGGTGTTCCACATTCACAACATGAATAAGGGATTCATGTTGTGAATGCCTCAGTTTTCCACTAACACTAATTTTTTTCCTCCGATTTAAAACCAATAAAAGTCATTTCATGTCATGAATCCAACTAATGATATGATTTAATGTTTCATATTTATTCCTAGATCTATTTAGGCTATGAATGTTTTTCATGGGGTCTACCAAGAACCATTCCCGCCATGAATGGGGTCTGCCTAGAATACTTAATGTTGTGTAATTAAAATTTAGGGTGTTAATTATTCTTCTAGCTAGAATCCCTCCCCCATTATATTTATTTCTACTATCAAACACCTCCAAAACACTAACTCGTCTCATTCAATTATCTATTACTATGTTCTAAACCATAATTTAATTGAATTAAAATATGTTTAACCGAAAACATAAGGAAGTATGTACCTGGAAAAGACAAAATCTTATAACCTCCCCACCAAATAATAATTTATCCCTAAGATTTGGTCTAAATAATAATTTTGGGGGTATTGATGAACATGCTTGGAGAGTAAATTTTCATATCAAACTTCCATTACAAGGTCTCCTCTTGAACATGCCTACCATTGCGCTTACACAAGTGGCATAGTCTTTCATCGAAGATTCTTATCACTACGTCAATGATATAGATTATATTCTCTTTAAAGGACACATAAAAATGTGTTTTGAAATCATAAACATATATCACATAAAAATATATATGATTTTATCTCTAAATTTGTGACACATGAAACACATCGTGCAGGGTGTTGTAGAAATTTGGAAGGTCCAAACTATATGCTATTGTTCTTACCCTCCCCACTTTCTCAAATAGCCTGAGAAACATGGGTGCTAGCCTCACTTGAATCCCAATATGACTTTTTTCTATCCTAGGTGACACCTAAATAAAAAAATAATATCCTAACTCAAAGTACAAATGTAATATCTAATGGTTAGAATATAGTTTTTTCCAACTTTGTGCAGTTATCAGCCGCTTGATTATCAAATAAACCCACTCAGATGTCTCTTATACAAGGTTAGGCCCCACGATAACTGAATCCCCAGCCTATAACTAGTAAAATATTGAATGAAATTAACTTCTACAAAAGTCCTTAAAATATGAAATTTGGATCAATTCCCAACAACTATTATTATAGGAAAACTTCAAGAGTGTCGGGTGTTTCTCCCAAGAACAACAAAAATCCAAAACATGGGATCCTAACATACCCTCCAAAATTTAAATCATCTGTTAAAATTAGCCAGCAGTATGAAGATGATAAGATGTCATTAGAAGGACCTATGATCTTAATGCCTTATAAAAACCCTTCTAGATGCCTAATGTGAAATAATGATCTTGATAAAAAATTATACTCCTTGAAACACCATGCAATTGAACTATCTCCCAAAAATAAAGACAACCTTGATCATTAATGATGAAGGTATCCCTAATAGAACATAAGTGGGATACCTTCTTCAGTCGATTCACAATCACCCATACTAAATCATTCTTGTGAGGTGTCTTGGGAAATCATATCACAAAAATCCATAATGACATCATCCCACTTCCATTTTATAGTGGGAAAAGGCTGAAAAAGCCTATCATAACTCTTGTGATCTTCCTTCATCTACTAAAATATGAAACATCTTTCCGTGAAACCTACTATATCCATTTTAATCCCTAGCCACCATTAATTTCTATGGAGATCATGATACATCTTTTTCAGACCTAGATGTACCACCCCCTTTGAAGCGTGAATCACCCTCCTTCATATGCACGTAAGAACCCATACACATACATGGTTAAGAAAAACATCACCACTACTAGGAGACTATATTGACGATATATCCCCACCATATAATATATCCCTCATAGTTAAGACCTTCAAATCAGATAACCTCTTTCTCTTGACCCGATCATGAAACATGGGTATAACATATGTCAAAATCAGAGTTACTCATCCCTAGGACTTCAGAACATGGAGATACATATTCCAAAATAGTGGAATCATCCACCAGTCATCGCAATACATTCATAGTGCCTCTATTAAAATTCTCTAGCTTAAGGAATCTACAACAATGTTGGATTTTCCTAGAGTCTAATCTAGATTGATGTTTAAATACTATAGTTAACTGACCCATTATCTCTATTGAATGTTCAGGTCTTACTAAGAAAATATATACCTAAGGCTCTTATGGTTCATTTACATAAAAAAAAACTCTATGAAAACATAGTTCAAGTAGTATATTAGGGTGTGTTCCACTACAGCCAACTATAGATCATGATTAGGGTAATTACTCTCATGTGGTCTCAACTACCTAGATTCATAAAAACCAATTGATCTTACTACATTAGAATAGATTTGAGTCTGACTCCTGATGAATCATAGTAAATTTTATATTCTTTACCTATCATAGGTAATGTGAGTATTAGTAACAAGGTCAACCTTTTCTTTAACTCATATAAATCCATCTCACATGAATCTGAACAAACAAGCTTCACCCCCTTCTTGGACAAGACAGACATTGGTAGTACTAGATAGGAGAAGTCCTATATGAAATTATAGTAGTATCTTTCTAGATTTATATAGCTCTGAATATTTAAGATGTTCTTAATATGATCCTAATATATGATATCTATTACTTTTATTAGGTCCACATACACTCTGACATCTAAGATAACATGAACAAGGACGTGCACTTTATCAATCCAAAAATTGTATTTGGATAGCTTTGTGTAAATCCAATGGTCTATCAGTGTACTCAGGATGATGTAAACATTTTGGGTACGATAATAAAAAAAATGAGAGTACACCAAGATTTATTTGTTAAAAAGATTCTAAAATTTATCCAAACCTAGATGAAATATTATGTTCATTAAGGCCATGAATACCACTGATGATTCAGACTGAACAATATCACCATGAAATTGTATAAGACATACATGCTCTTAAAAGAAGTATGGGGTATTTTAGATGGTCTCCCACTTAATTGATTGTACCCTGAGAACAAGTCAATCTTGTGGAAAATATAGGTACCTCTTAGATATTCGAAGAGATTTTTAAACCATGTAATGGAATACTGGTTCTTGACCATCCTCTGATTCATCCTTTGAAAATCCATATATATGGGAAAAGTTTATTCATCCTTCTTAGAGAAGAGAATGGGTTAACCCCAAGGTGAAATACTAGGTTGTATGAATTCTCTTAGATTATATATCATCCAACTAAACTTTCAAATATTTATGATTTATTAGTTCTATTGTGTAGGGTAGGGTAGGAACAAGTTCATCTCCTGACACCAACTCAATTGTGAATTCAATATATTTCTCTAGTGGTAAGCTAGAGATATATTTGGGAAAGACATCCTTAAAATGGTCTACCACGGGAGAAAAATAACACTTCTAAAACTCAATATGATCTAGAAAATTCCTATTATATGAGTCGTGATACAATCTAATTTGTACTAAATTGGTAATGCATGACCAGCCTAAATATCCCATTCACTCTGGTAAAAATAGCTAACCCTTATGGAGATAGAAATACAACTCTTCTCCCATAACATTCATTATGATTAGGGAACCAAACTAGTTAATCAATACAAAAAATCTAATAAAATCCTACCATTACTAGTGATAATACCTCCTAGAGGAAATAATAGCCACCTATTTCAAGAGAACACTCCTTGCATTTTCTAAAAACCTCTATTTTCACTCCCAATAATGTGTCAATGGTAATAAATCCCTCCAATCTCTCTAAAACCAACAGAAAATATATTTGAAAATTGAATATATAAAAAGGAATGTGATGTTACTATATCAAAAAAACACATATAAGTGTATATGATACATGGATTGTACCTTAGATGGTGAAAGGTAATGTATCTAGGACAATAAAAGTAAGCTCGATAGTAAGAAACTAACTCACCTATCTAACATGGGATCTAGTATGACTCCAATATTATGATCCTTCCTGATGGTATTGTCTCTCCTGCATCAAGGTACCATATCCCATGTCTCCTCTGGAGTATTCGGTGGAACTTCATCTACCTGACTGGTGAGGGGTTTCTAAGTCCTTCACAAACTCTGGTGCCTACCCTAATCCTTGATAACTACTCAACTGTTGATGGGCCATGTAGATCCTCTAAATATGGCCTATACTCTAATAAATGTGTCACTCGTCAATAGAATAATGAAACTGGTATTGCTTGTGGCTAACCCTACCACATTAAAATCAACCCATTGGGTCATGACCTTGATGTGATTTTCAACTGCTTTGGCAGATCTACCCGCCAATTCCCTGGCAGTGAGTATCACAGTGGTTCTTCTTACTATCAGAATAATAACTCCCTAACCTCCCTACTAAGAAAATATGGCTTCTACATAGGACCTCTCTTAGGTTACCGTTCATGATGAGAGCCTGATTTATCACGTCTACAAGTTGGTCAAGAGAAATACATTCATCAAAGAATTTATCTTATAGTGGAGCCCATCCTATAATAACTTCTTCTTAGCTACCTCATGTACTAAAAAATATGTTGAAAAATGTTTTAGGTTGGTGAAACATACAACAAAGTCCATCACTAACATACTCCCATATGTCTTCACTGGATATAAGTGGATTAGGAATTTCACCTAAAAGTCCTTATAATTTAGCTCCTCTTATAGACTAGTTTTCTCAAAAATGTCACAATAATTCTTGGATGGTCCTCACAACATATATAAATCAAGATTCACCCTCTTTTATATAACTTTCTTTTGGTAATTGAAGTCTAGATATACTCAATCCAAAACTCAGCTTCATGGGGGGACTTCTTCCCCAGTGAATATAGGTGTATGATATAGTTATAACTCTCTAATGAGATCATACATCAATGGTACAATGCAATAAGTCTCCTTATCCATATATCTCATGAGCATAAAGAATTTTTCATGATGTTTTTCATCCATCTAGATCCATGGAGCTGCAGGAAGTTCCAAATTAGCTACATTGGGAGTGTGTTTATTTCCACTCTTCTAGTGATTCACTGAAAGACAACATAGAGGAATTTTCTATACAAGCTTCAATTCACTCCTTAGAACACTGGAAACACAAAAATACTAATGTCAAAAGGTGATAAAAACATAGAATCACTTAATCAAGGTTCATCTACACATTTCATAGAAAGATAAATAGATTATAATAAATGTTTATTTACTTTCTTTTTATTAGTTGTATCAATGTATTGCATTTCACAGTTTATTTGGGAAGATATATCATATGAAGCAAATATGTCCCTAAAATGAATAGTGCATGTCAAAACATGTCCCTACTTGCCTATAATAACTCATTTATACTCATCTTGTTCCATACTATCCCTTGAGAAAAATATTAATAAACAGTAATTCCACACAAAAATTGATTTCTCCATGGAAAAATAACATCAAAACCATAACCAGTGAAAAATATAAATAACAACCCCATATATGAGCACTCATTTTCCCCCAGACATGGGTTTTCTACTCCCATGCATGAGCTCATTACAATGATTTGAATAATCTTAGTCTTTTTTCTACATTTCCCAAGTAGTAATGTAGTAAAAAACCTTCACTGATACAACTTAAAAAATCCCTGGTCAGGTAGTCCCTCACAAGATCGAGATAAGTATTCATGAGACCTCAGGTGTGCCTCACTATATGGCATGGGCGGAAGACTAGTAAGGAGGGTGTACATAATAGTGGCGATTTTATACCCTCTGGTACAAACTTACAAAAACTGTTGAAATAAAATCAATTATTGAACATGCATGCCAAGTAGAATATAGGTAAAAACCAAACAAACCAAACAATCTAAATAATAATAAATACTATATAATGATAGTCTGAATTTAAGTATATGACATATTGAAATCAGATTAGTAAAAGACTGACAGACTTGATAAAAAGACTCTAAAATACCTAGTCCCAAATCCCATGTTTCCCTTAACTCCATGCTCCAAACCCATCTAGAATGGCACACAGTCAAGAAAAATATACTTTTACCTTATCAATACATGAATCCATGAAGTCTGCATGGGAACTAAATGACACCTAAATAGGGTTAGAGTATAACATAGTAGGTTAAAACCAATTTTCACTAAAAAAATCTAGTATAAATATGTATTCCATGAAATAATATGATAAAAGGGGTATAATTCATTAATTAATATAGAACTTGAAATAAACCTTCCAACCCTGGAGCTTTAGGTTGACACCTGGGGTTAGCCAAACCTACTTCAGTATGATGTTGGATGTCTCTACCAAGTGGTAGATCCTCATGTATAGGATGGATCACCCATAATGTTGGATTATTCTTCTACCTAGGGTGAATCCCTCAAGTCATGTATCATTTAGCCAAAACCAACTAGTCTCTATGTAAATTTCCCATGTCAGATCTGGTTATGTATTACTTGGTTGTAATATAATTACAAGAAGAAATTAACCATCTTATTGTGGTATCTATGTGAATTACTCATGTTGGAGTTGCTTATGTGTTCGCAAGACGCAATACCATACTAAGAAAAAGTAACCATGATGTGTTCCATGTGAATCACCCGTTTTGGAATCTCTTACGTGTTCCCATGGCACAATACCAAACTTGGGAAAAGTAACCGCACTAGGATCTACAAAAATTACAAATGCTAGAGTCACTTACATGTTCCCGTGGTACAATACCATACTTTAAAAATTAACCATATCAATTAGTGGATTCTCCTACCTAAAAGGAATCATTGGTTACAATCACTAAGTAATTGATCATCAAATACTTACAATAAAAATTCATACCTATGTCAATCGGTGGAATGTCCAACATATGATGGATCACCGATGGTATGCATCAATAATTTCCAACATGTTATCACAATCCATATTTGTAACGACCCGAAATTTTGAATAAATCGTGTTTCCTAATTTTATTTGTTATTTTATTTTTATACTCAACAAAAATGTTTTATTTGATAACATGATTACAATTAAAATGAGACCGTTGGGTTTAGACGGTTATATGACCATTGGTCAATATGACCGCTGGAAACTAAACGTTTTGATTATTGTCTCTAAATACAAGTAATCTTGGTTAATTATTATAGAAAGAAGATTCGATGGCCTCACCCAGTAGTCTTGGACCGATCGAAGCCCATCTAACAGAACTTGAGAAAGAGGTAGCACCACTGGGCTTGCTCTGGACCAAACCCAAGCCGAACTTCACCGTGTGAAGCTAGAATGGAATCGCCTTTGCGAGAAGTTCAAACTGATAGAAATTACTACTTGTGCGATGTTAGCCGAGGCTCCCTCAGATTCTCTCACCTTAGAACACCTTACACTTAGGTCGTATGTTGGTGTGATAAGGGGCTATGTAAGGATACCGTAACTGCCTTGTGTAATCCTTTGTTTTAAATAAAAATTGGGATTTCTTTTTATGATGAAGTTTATGAATTTTTAAATGACCGGATAAATATAGTATACATATTTTTGATGAATTTTAGAAAAAGGATATTTTAAAAATGTTTATGTAAACCTTAAATAATTAAAAATGTGTAATGATTTTCAAAAAATGGTCTTCTACAATTATGTTCAGTACAAAATTTAGAGTCTAATAAGATCAACTTGATTTTTTATGAATAGTAAATTATGAATAGTGATTTTATGATTAGGATTAGTAATGTGTCCAAATGGATTAGTAATCTCACTTAAAGAAAGTATTAATATAATCTAGGCACCATTGATTAAATAATGTGATTCAATAAAATGGTTAAATAACGGTTTCATAAATTATTATTCAAGTATTAGTTTATTTCGAGTGAATAGTGTTTTTTAATTAAAAATTAAATTAAAAATATTTTAAAAAAATATTTTTATAAAATGGATTTCATTTTTGAACTCAGAGCACCGATATTATGTTATGGAAATTTTTGGGGTTTTTTCTGAAAAAAATAAATTTTCGGTGAATAGTGTATTTATTTAAAACATAAATTAAAAATATTTAGAAATTTTTTTTTATAAAATTGAGTTCATTTTTGAAATCAGAGCATTGATATTTGGTTAAGGTGAAATTTTGGGATTTTTCTGAGAAAGTTGAATTTTCGATGAATAGTGAAAATACAGTTTTTAAGTTACGGGTGTTTAATGACATCATTAAATGATGTATTAAGTATGTAATCAATATGGTCGACTTATGAATAGTAAGATAAGGTATGAGGTGTCCCAAGTGGCCAATACCATGGGCAAATACCATGGGAAAGCCCATGGTTTTTCCAAAACCACTAATGAGGTGTCCCTTGGCCATTAATGCCTTGTCCCCTCACTTTCCCTATAAATACCAAGCCATCCTCTCATCCATTCTACTCCCCACTCTCCCCCAACGAAGTTCTAGTCTCATTACCTCCCAAAGATTCCTCCCAAGGTTCCCCCAATCCCTCAAGGTCCCAACCATTGAGTTTTAAGAGTCGCGTTTTAAGGTAAGGGATCTGATCTCTCTCTTTCTTTTCAAGAAATCTCTTTTATGTAATTTATTTTATGCTGCATGTTCTTATGTTAAAGGGTGTTATTTTATACTCCTCTTACTTCAATTTTCATGTTCACATAATTAGAGATCCCCTATTACTCTCATAATTTCGTTTTATGAAGTTTTAAGTGGCGTCGTTAGGCTGCCGAAATTTTTGTAACGGATTCTTTCTCCCTTCTCATTTTTCAAGATCTATTTTCATGTAAAGTATTTCAAGTTCCTTTTTATTATGTTGGGGTATGATCTCCAAATTTATCATAATTATCTTTTATGACCATATTATGAGAGACCCCATTTGATCTCTTTAATTCAGTACTTTGAAGTTTTAAGTGGCGCCATTTGGCTGCCGAATTTTTATGTGGTTCTTCACCCTTCTCGTTTTGAAGTTCTACTTTCATGTCAATTATTTCAAGTTCCTTTTTTTATGTTGGGGTATGATCTCTATATCTATCATACTTATCTTTTATGACCATATGATGAGATACCCCTTGGATCTCTTCAATTCTGTACTTTGATGTTTTAAGTGGCGCCGTTAGGCTGCCGAATGTTTAAGTGGTTCTTCACCCTTCTCGTTTTGAAGTTCTACTTTCATGTCAATTCTTTCAAGTTCCTTTTTTTTATGTTAGGGTATTATATCTATATCTATCATAATGATCTTTTATGATCATATGATGAGAGAACCCATTTGATCTCTTCAATTCAGTACTTTGATGTTTTAAGTGGCGCCGTTAGGCTGCCGAATTTTTAAGTGGTTCTTCACCCTTCTCGTTTTGAAGTTCTACTTTCATGTCAATTCATTCAAGTTCCTTTTTGTTATGTTGGGGTATGATCTCTATATCTATCATACTGATATTTTATGTTCATCTGATTAGAGACCAAATTTGATCTCATCAATTCATTTTTGTTGATGTTTAAGTGACGTCGTTAGGCTGTCGAATTTCTAAGGGGTTCTTTCACCCTTCTCATTTTCAAGATCTGTTTTCATGTTAGGTCTTTCAAGTTCCTATTTATGTTGGGGTATGATATCTATATCTATCATACTGATCATTTATGTACATATTATTAGAGAGACTATTTGATCTCGTCAATCCATTTTTGAATGTTTTAAGTGTCGTCATTAGGCTGTCGAATTCTCATAAGAGAAATCTTATTTTTTTTGTCTTCCTTTCAAGTTCTGCGTTTCAAATGGTATATCATTAAAATTTCATTACCATGTTCCTAAATAATTTATATTTTGTTCTCCAAATTTTTTATGTATCATTTTTGAGTGGGTGACCCATGTCCCCTCTCTTTCCAACTTTTTCTAAAACCATGTATCATAGACGTTATGCTGCATAGTTTTCGTCACAAAATGCATCCCTCTTTATCTCAAAATTATTTCATGTAATTAAGTGAATACTCAAAGCTCTTATTTCTACAGGGTTATTCACATGTATAACAAAATTTTCTATTTTAAATTCTGGGATTTACATACATGAAACCCTCTTTCCCTTTTTCATGGGTTTAAAGTGACATAAAGATCATGTCTTTAAAGCAGTTTTGAAAATGTTATGATTATGAAATGAAAACCATTTATTTTATGCTATATGGGTTGTTTATGAAATGATTTATGATGATATATGTGGATCACATGATAATAAATACATGTCAAGGGTGCGCCCAGATAGCGCCTCAATGCATTGGGTAAAGACTTAATCTCTAGAGATGACTTTTTAGACTGATACCTTGGTGAATAACCTTGGTAATTTTTAATGACACCTTTGGGATGGACCTTGGTGAAACGAAATGATTGTCAATATTAAATGTTTCATCCATATCTTCAAGTTATGAAAACGTTATTTTTATTATGATATGCCTCATGATTTCATTCTCATTCCTTAAAGTTCTTTTCATGACCTTATTGAAGTATCTCAAGTTCACATGTAAAATGTTTCTCTTTTTTCCTTTACTGGGCTTTTTGCTCACCCTTTCTTTTGATGTATGTCCCCAGGTTATGTGATGCAGTAGTGAACCTAGGATGAACATGAAGAGAAGCCTTTCTAGTGTTTTAGAAGAGTGTTTTATGTTTTCATGTTTAAAGTTCCTGGTTTCCAAGACACTAAACCTTAAAGATCCTCGATTTTGTAAAATGTAATGAATGTTTAGGTGATAAAAAGGCGGTATGATATAGTTGGTATCAAAGGATGGTTTAGTTATTTGTAGAAATTAGGATATTAAAACATTAGGAATAAGCCTATAGAAAAGTTAAAATATAGGAAATCTTCCTGGTATTTTGGTGAGTATTGGTATGGCGTTGCCAAGCAAATACATCCCTGTCTGGATATGAGCTGGTAGAGGTGGCTCTGGCACAGATGTACATAGGGGTAAAACCCGAAAACACCGCTTTGAGCTAGACTCTAACGGGAACTGGTACACGATAATGGGCCTTGCTGCACTCTTGGTTACGACACTCCCGGGGGGATATGCTTTGGTAAATTCATAAGCTTAGTATGATCCATTGTTAAAGGAACAAAGATAAAACAAAATAAAGATTCACATAAGAATATATGATCATGGATAACCTAGATGGGAACCTAGGGTATCACAAGTTAGGTTATACTTTTCTTCTACAAGTTATCCTTATATGCTTTCGGTTCCTTTTCATGATTATTGGCTAAGTATTTAAGCCCCTAATTATAGTTTCCTTTCTTATTTAATGACAGGAAATGGAAGAGCATGTCCCAACAACCAATGTGATAGGAAATGTGACGATTGTTGTATTAATATGACAGGGATGATTAGTGGATTAAAATATGATTATTATTTTGGAAGACGTTCACTATTTTGGGGACCTTATATGATCGAGGTAAATAGATTACTACGGTATTTTCATTGAGGAGTAAGGTTGACTTATATTTTGAAGAATCAATGAATTTAAGGTGGACTTATAGTAATTTAGGTTACTTATGGAAATGATTAACCTATCTTGGGTAAAATATGTTTAGGATAGCTACTTTTGTTATAAGATTTTAGGAGTGGTTGATGTTGTTTGGAGATGAACAATGAAGTTTATTTTGGAAGACTATGTTATCAAATCCTTCTTGTATTTGGGTTTCAATATTAGTTTGGTTTATTTTTAGGAATCTTAATGACCGTTATTTATGGAACGGTCAATGATGAACTATGGGTAGTACCATGGAACTTTGAAGATTTAAAGGTAGTTTCCATTCCTATGGGATTCTTTCTTTTTGAAGAGTTGGTTTACCTTACCCTTCTATTTTTGGGATAATGTTTAAAGATAGAAGAAATAGATAGTTAATATTTTGTGGATTATGTGATTCTCTAGAAGATGATTCTTGTGTTTTGATGAGACCATGTAGTTTTCAATGTTCATAGTTTGGAGAAAAGATTAGTTTTGGGTAGAAACTTATTAAAGGATGAAACTCTACATGAAGATAGGTATATTTTCTTATGTTTTTGTTTTATGTTGTAAATGAATTCCTAAAAATTATGAAAAGGAACGTAAAACAAAAACATTGTTGGTTTACGTTTTCCTACAAGGTAATCAAAGACTGTTTACACACATCATAAGTTTGGGATTTTCTTATGGTTAACTTTCTCCTAATCCTGTTCTCTGTCACTCTCCCCCGGAACTTGACCCTTTGTTTTTCTTCCATGTCCATGTTTTCCTACATGGAATCCTAGTGTGGGTTAACTCGGGTGACCTCTGTACTTCCCTTTAATTATTTTAATGTAATAATTTTACTGACTCCTTTTCCGATGTGGGACTTTCAATGAAATTTCAAAACCCAATTTTAAAAATTGCGAGGACACAATTTCTTAAGTGGGGGAAGAATGTAACGACCCGAAATTTTGAATAAATCTTGTTTCCTAATTTTATGTGTTATTTTATTTTTATACTCAACAAAAATTATTCATTTGATAACATGATTATAATTAAAATGAGACTTTTGGATTTAGATGGTTATATGACCATTGGTCAATATGACCGCTGGAAACTAAACGTTTTGATTATTGGCTCCAAATACAAGTAATCTTGGTTAATTATTATAGAAAGAAGATTCGATGGTCTTACCCAGTAGTCTTGGACCGATCGAAGCCCATATAACAGAACTTGGGAAAGAGGTAGCACCACTGGGCTTTTCTCTGGACCAAACCCAAGCCGAACTTCATCGTGTGAAGCTAGAACGGAATCGTCTTTGCGAGGAGTTCAAACTGATAAAAATTACTACTCATGCGATGTTAGCCGAGCCTCCCTCAGATTCTCTCACTTTAGCACACCTTACACTTAGGTCCTATGATGGTGTGATAAGGGGCTATGTAAGGAGACCGTAACTGCCTTGTGTAATCCTTTGTTTTAAATAAAAATTGGGATTTCTTTTTATGATGATGTTTATGATTTTTAAATGACCGGATAAATATAGTATGCATATTTTTGATGAATTTTAGAAAAAGGATATTTTAAAAATGTTTATGTAAACATTAAATAATTAAAAATGTGTAATGATTTTAAAAAAATGTTCTTCTACAATTATGTTCAGTACGAAATTTATAGTCTAATAAGATCAACTTGATTTTTGATGAATAGTAAATTATGAATAGTGATTTTATGATTAGGATTAGTAATGTGTCCAAATGGATTAGTAATCTCACTTAAAGAAAGTATTGATATAATCTAGGCACCTTGATTAAGTAATGTGATTCAATAAAATGGTTAAATAACGGTTTCATAAATTATTATTCAAGTATTAGTTTTTTTCAAGTGAATAGTTTTTTTTAATTAAAAATTAAACTAAAAAAATTTAAAAAAATTATTTTTATAAAATGGATTTCATTTTTGAACTCAGAGCACCGATATTATGTTATGGTAATTTTTGGGGTTTTTTCTAAAAAAATGAATTTTCGGTGAATAGTGTATTTATTTAAAACATAAATTAAAAATATTTAGCAAATTATTTTTATAAAATTGAGTTCATTTTTTAAATCAGAGAATTGATATTTGCTTAAGGTGAAATTTTGGGATATTTCTGAGAAAGTTGAATTTTCGATGAATAGTGAAAATACAGTTTTTATGATACGGGTGTTTAATGACATCATTAAATTATTTATTAAGTATGTAATCAATATGGTCGACTTATGAATAGTAAGATAAGGTATGAGGTGTCCCAAGTGGCCAATACCATGGGAAAATACCATGGGCAAGCCCATGGTTTTTCCAAAACCACTAATGAGGTGTCCCTTGGCCATTAATGCATTGCCCCTCACTTTCCCTATAAATACCAAGCCATCCTCTCATCCATTCGACTCCCCACTCTCGCCCAATGATGTTCTAGTATCATTACCTCCCAAAGAGTCCTCCCAAGGTTCCCCTAATCCCTCAAGGTCCCAACCTTTGAGTTTTAAGAGTCACGTTTTAAGGTAAGGGATCTGATCTCTCTCTTTCTTTTCAAGAAATCTCTTTTATGTAATTTCTTTTATGCTCAATGTTCTTATGTTAAATGGTGTTCTTTTATACTCCTATTACTGCCCTTTTCATGTTCACATAATGATAGATCCCCTCTTACTCTCATTATTTCGTTTTATGAAGTTTTATGTGGCGCCGTTAGGCTGCCGAAATTTTTGTAACGGATTCGTTCTCCTTTCTCATTATTCAAGATCTATTTTCATGTAAAGTATTTCAAATTACTTTTTTATATTTTGGGGTATGATCTCTAAATTTATCATACTGATCATTTATGAACATATTATGAGAGATCCCATTTTATCTCTTCAATTCAGTACTTTGAAGTTTTAAGTGGCGCCGTTAGGCTGCCAAATTTTTAAGTGGTTCTTCACCCTTCTCGTTTTGAAGTTCTACTTTCATGTCAATTATTTCAAGTTCTTTTTTGTTATGTTGGGGTATGATCTCTATATCTATCATACTGATCTTTTATTAACATATGATGAGATAACCCACTTTATCTCTTCAATTCAGTACTTTGAAGTTTTAAGTGGCGTCGTTAGGCTGCCGAATTTTTAAGTGGTTCTTCATCCTTCTCGTTTTGAAGTTCTACTTTCATGTCAATTCTTTGAAGTTGCTTTTTGTTATGTTGGGGTATGATCTCTATATCTATCATACTTATATTTTATGATCATATTATGAGAGACCCCATTTGATATCTTCAATTCAGTACTTTGATGTTTTATGTGGCGCTGTTAGGCTGGCGAATTTTTAAGTGGTTCTTCACCCTTCTGATTTGGAAGTTCTACTTTCATGTCAAATCTTTCAAGTTCCTTTTTTTTATGTTGGGGTATGATCTATATATCTATCATACTGATATTTTATGTTCATATTATGAGATACCCTATTTGATCTCATCAATTCATTTTTGTTGAAGTTTAAGTGGCGCCGTTAGGCTGTCGAATTTCTAAGGGGTTCTATCACCCTTCTCATTTTCAAGATCTATTTTCATGTCAAGTCTTTCAAGTTCCTTTTTATGTTGGGGTATGATATCTATATATATCATACTGATCATTTATGTTCATATGACGAGAGAGCCTATTTGATCTCATCAATCCATTTTTGGAAGTTTTAAGTGACGTCGTTAGGCTGCCGAATTCTCATAAGAGAAATCTTATTTTTTTTTTGTCTTCATTTCATGTTCTTCGTTTCAAATGGTATATCATTCAAATTTCATTACCATGTTCTTGAATAATTTATATTTTGTTCCCCTACTTTTTTATGTATCATTTTTTAGAGGGTGACCCATGTCCCCTCTCTTTCCAACTTTTTCTAAAACCATGTATCATAGACGTTATGCCGCATAGTTTTCGTCTCAAAATGCCTCCCTCTTTATCTCAAAATTATTTCATGTTATTAAGTGAATACTCAAAGATATTATTTCTATAGGTGTATTCACATATATATCAAAATGTTCTATTTTAAATTCTGGGATTTACATACATGAAACCCTCTTTCCCTTTTTCGTGGGATTAAAGTGACATAAAGATCATGTCTTTAAAGCAGTTTTGAAAACGTTATGATTATGAAATGAAACCAATTTATTTTATGCTCTATGGGTTGTTTATGAAATGATTGATGATGATATATGTGGCTCACATGATAATAGAGACATTTCAAGGATTCACCCAGATAGACCTCCAATGTATTGGCTAAAGACTTAATCTCTAGAGATGACTTTTTAGACTGATACCTTGGTGAATAACCTTGGTAATTTTTAATGACACCTTGGGGATGGACCATGGTGAAACGAAATGATTGTCAATATTAAATGTCGCAGCCACATATTCAAGTTATGAAAATGTTATTTTTATTATGATATGCCTCATGATTTCATTCTCATGCCTTAAAGTTCGTTTCATGACCTTATTGAAGTATCTCAAGTTCACATGTAAAATGTTTCTCTTTTTTCCCTTACTGGGCTTTTTGCTCACCCTTTCTTTTGATGTATGTCCCCAGGTTATGTGATGCAGTAATGAACCTAGGATGAACATGAGGAGAATCCTTTCAAGTGTTTTAGAATAATGTTTTATGTTATCATGTTTAAAGTTCCTGGTTTCCAAGACACTAAACCTTAAATATCCTTGGTTTTGTAAAATGTAATGAAAGTTTATGTGATAAAAAGGTGGGATGCTATAATATTGGTAAATTAAACCACTTAACATTTCAAAAGTCATTTATCCTTGATTGGTTGATTCTCTAACTTTAAACTAATTATAAATTATCAGTTATCAAAATCCTTTGTTATGAAAATTTCACAAGTTTAATCTTATTATCAACAATTTTCTTTTCATAAAATGGGATATAGGTTCACCTAAACAAAGTTTCAACCTAGGGTTGATGGTTGGAACACCTCTCGAGTGGCAGTAAGTCCGGATCTCAATGACAGCAGACCAAATAGGATCCATGGGAAGTCTAATCATGAGGGTTTTCCTCAAAATAATAGATTATTGGTTTAGTTTGGTAAAATTAATAGTGTGTGGGTGTGATCACACATATTTCACATACTATACAGAACAAAACAAGAATTAAGAAGTTATTCTAGAACACCCACCTCAAAAGCTGAGTAGACATAGGAATTCCTCAACATCCAAAATAGTGATATGGGTTCCTCGATCTTTTCAACGAAGTCGAAGTAATATTTCAACATAAGAAATCAAGTCTAGGTGTAATTTTCTCATCAAAGACAATGGTTATTCACAAGGAAAAACTAATGGAACAAGAATGGGAAGAAGAATAGAAGGGGTTACCTTTGATCAATAGGTTCGAAACACCAAGATCCAATGAATGCAGTTTACAGGGTTAGCTCAGAACACATTCAGGATATGAATATAGTTTATGGTGTCTTTCTAAAACCATTCATTCCTTAAATAAAGTTCTTGGGGTTAGTCCAAAATATAGCATTTCGTGCATTAAAAATTTACAATGTGAATTAATCTTTTAGCAAGATTCCTTACTCTCTTCTATTTCTATTACTCTCAAACACCTACAACAAACAAACCTAGTTAATACAAGGATTTATTTCAATGGTCTAAACCATAAGTTAAATGAACTCAAGTAATTTTAACATAAAACTTAAAGAAGTATGTACCTAGAAAAGATGTGATCCTATATAATTAACTATTAAATTATTTATATGTGTTTTACAATTAATTGATAAAATATTTTTAAATATTTTATAATTAATTGTTTGGGAATTGTGGTTGAGATAGGGGCTCATAGCATGGATAGTTTCTGGATCAAGGTTGAATATATCCTTGATAATGCTCAATGTGAGGGATTAATATTGGGTCCACAACCATCCAGACTAGAAGCAGCAGCCAAAAATTCCATCATAAAACAAATTTCAGGACTTCCAACCACGGATAAACCAACAAAACAATGTACTAAAACTGAGAAGAAAAAATAAACCTAGTCACCACATTGAATTTAAACCCTCAAACATTTCCAACTCTCAAAAAAATTATATAAGTGAAATGAAAGAACTAAATTTAGTCCAACCCCAAAAGATAACACTGATTCATTCATTATACTAATGTAAGAGAAAAAATATAATATTTAGTTCTTCCCATAAAATTAAAACATGATCCCATATCACCTATAAAGCAGGTCCCAACTTGTTGGATAGGTTTCAATGCCTTCTAAACATTGTGAAGATGTCACTTTTGATCACAATAACCTTTTATTTCCTAGGGATTTCATCACTTTAATCAATGTCTTTTTATAAATAGTGTAAACTAATCTTATGTATCTCTTTGATGATTTTGATGCTTCCTTTGCAAAACCATGATAATTGAACTCATCAATAGATTTCATCTTACATAGAGTCATATTCTCTACTCCTATCATCAAGTCATGCCCCTTACATCCAAGCGATGATTGTCTCCACTAGCCATCTACTACCTAAATCCTACGTCAAGATCGAGGGCTAAGTTCCAGATCCTCTAATTCTGGAATCAAAGAATTTGCTGAAATTCCAATTTTATTTTAATTAATTTAAAAATTATTTTTTAGTTGGTTGAGAGAATCCCATTACATGTACCAAAGTTCTTATGGATTGAAGGAACTTTATAATTTGATACACCGAAATACCTATGGAATGAAATCCTATTACATAGCCCAAATAACCATTCTATGAATAATACAAGTACAAAACAAGCCACTCTTATAGTACCTACAAAAGTACTTCAAACAATTTACCTTATATAAAATTGAACCTAGGTCTGATGCTAGATTATGGGAAGAAATTACCACTTAGGTAATCCCCCATCAAAATATTTAAACAATTTGAGAATTAAATAAGTCTTCACAAATACTAATAATCTCCAAATTAATGTCTAATTTCAAGAAATCAATGATCACCACTAAAATATTGGAAAATTTTGGAACCCATCATCGACTATAGCAATAGAGATTATCTCAATTTCCCATTATAGTCACCCAAATCCCACTAAGGAAAAATGTTTCCTTAAAAATTTTCAAACCAAGTACTTGGTCAATATGTTATCGAGATTAAGGATTTCATAGATCTTGTATAGTTCTAGTAATCCATCCTATTACTACTCCTAGATGAAATGAAACTTGATCTTTATGTGCTTCATTAATGAATAAAATACTGAATTTTTTACAAGATGATTCGCACTATGACTATCACAGAATAAAAATCCACATTCATAAATATTGTTCTTATAATAATAACTTCATCTAGACCAATTATTTCCCTTCTTTTGTAATGGTAATCTACTATGTTTCTATATTTGAAGGTGAAATAATCGGATAGTCTATAAATCCATCTTATAATTGTACCTCTTAAATTGAACAAAGAACATATGTAACTCTTCCATGCATCCATTCTCCCTTTAAATTCTACAGAAACACACCCATATAACATATAATCTATTCAGAAACATATGCCTATACCTTCCAAACTATTGAGATATCAAAGGTTACACTTCAAGTATTCTCAATGATCCTTTCCTAGATTCACCAAATATCATATAACAAATCTCATTAAATGTGAAATTACTTCTTTCATACAAACCATCACACACACAAAACTTATGATTATTGAGGTGTATAAAACCTTTTAATATATGTTGTTAAAATTTTAATTTTATGTGATTTTTTTAATAAGGTGGAGTGTTTAGTCAATGGGGAGATAAAAAAGTTTTCATTTGATCATTATAAAATATTATATTATATTCCATATGTACAACTTCTAAAAAAACCAATTATATATTATTCCTATCCCTCATGATTCACATCCAAAAAATTCGATTTGATTTACCAAGATCATTCATCTCAAACCTTCTAGACAAATCTGATTTGAACTCTTTAATCTAATCCATGCCCATACATTCTAGGAGAATATCATTAAACATATTTATATATTAATAATGAACAAAATTGATCCTGATGAACCCCTTCTTAGAAAAAAAGTCATTGAACTACTAATTTCATAGCCTTGGGGCTTGAATCAAACTGTACAGAATCATTTTTATCTTGTAAACGAAGATTCTATTATGGCTATTTATAAAACCCTCCAGCCCCATTATATAGATCTCCTCCTATAAATCACAATGAAAAAATGTTATTTTTATATATAACTATAAAATATTTAATCCTTATAAATCCACCATAAAAAACACTATCTGAATAGTTCTATATTTGACAATAATAGAAATATATATTGGAGAAATATAACCCTTCAATTTTTTGAAACCCTTTAACAATTAACCTTTCCTTATAATTATTTATACAATATGCTTCCTCATTAAACTAGAATACCCAATTTTCTATATTGAGTTATTTCCTTATGTTAATTTTTTGAGCTCCCAGGTTCTATTTGTATATAACAAATCAATTTCCTATTTCATAGTTAACTCGCACTTAATATAATTACTGAGACTTGTTAATCATTAAAATCTCTTCTCTATCCATAATAATCAATAAATTTATATCAATTATGAACCTATGAACGAGTCATATAATCCTAGTAGACCTCTAAAAATCAACATGTGGCTCTTCTATTTTCAAAACCACTACTTCTAGACCATTATCTTCTAGAGCTCTGCCTCAAGATTCCATAGTTCTAGAGCCTTCCAGTACATTCAACTCTGATGTCTATTCCAAACATTCCAAATTTTCCAAGATTTATGGAAAATATAAAAAAATTTAATTTCTATTCATATCAACTTGGACATGATTCTTTGGTTATTTTTTTATAGATACATATTCCACAATGTTTTAGCCTTTTTGAAAGGCCTTCTCATTGAAGAAAACATTCCTAAATTTAATGACATTTTTTTTTATTTTCCTAGTGATGAAACGTGAAATTTTCATTTATATACCCAAAAAACAATCATGCTTATGAATTTCTTCAATATTATACCTATCCTTCGAATCAACAAAAAATTAGTCCACGCTTTCAAAAAACTTCATATAAGATACATAAAATGTTCTTCTAGGCTATAACTATTTCAGAATCTCCTTCCCCATGGTTGTGGAAGGGATTATATCAATGATTTTGGAAGAATAATTAATGCCTACTATCAAAAACTCCTTTGTGAAACTTTCATTCAACCCCATGCTCTGATATTTCTCATTTAGTGTCTGCTTTACCCACTCCACCACACCATTTTGTTCTAGCATCTCATGTATTTTCTTCTTGAACCTGATTATTTTTCTCCGAAAAAACATTTGGAATTACCTACTATCATACAAACCACTATTTTTTAACTTAATAACTTAATCGTACTTATGACCTATTTCTCTGCTATGGATCTTCATTGAAAAATTACTCTAAATACCATACACTTATTCTTATTGAATTTTACACACACATTCAGTGTTGAATCATTAATGCATATAATATAGTATAGTGATAGGAAGTAAAAATAGACCATAGTAGACCCCCAAATATATATATACACAATCTCTAACTTCCGAGGCATATGTTTCATTATTTTTTGTGAAAAAATGAAACTTTTCTCTACTTTTTCAAAATAAAACACTCACATAATCTAAAATCCATTTGACTGGGCTTCAGAGTCTCTAAACTCTAAGATTCATATGTTCTTATCACTCATGTTCCCAAGATAGTAATTCCATAAGTATGGACTTCCATAATTTATCATTCTAGAAATTTCTGATATAACATCTTGATATTCTATGAAATATTTCATTTTAAATAAATTTAATCTCTTTGATGACTTGTGATACACGTAAACCTCAATCTAAATGAACAATAGTATAGTATACTACTATAACATAACTGTTAAACTGGAGGGAATGAATAAGAATAACTAAATTATGAAAATTATATTATTTACACATGTATAAAATAAATTCATTGGTTATTTATTGATTTTAAATGAAAATAAAAATCATTTAAAATTAAAACATTTTTTTGAAAAACTATTTCTGCACGCGCAACATATTTTTATCTAAATTAATCACTACTGGTGAGTTATTTTAATGTATTTTATATTTTATATATTTAATAAAATTTCATATCATTTATATAATATTTTTTATAGGAATAAGATAAGAAGAAATCTAGTTGTATGCTGAAAAATAATATTTTTCTAAAAATGAGTTTTGTTGCATTTTTCACACTAATTTTAAAAATAATTCTTTATACTTTTAGAAAATATATTGTAAATAGTAAAATTAATTTTTTAAATAAAAATGTAAAAATTATCTTTGAATAAATGTTTTATATTTTTTTAGAAAAAATTACTTTTTCGATGAATAGCGAATATATACTGATTTTCATTAAAAAATAAATTTTCATTTAAGGGAATCACAAATTATTATTTTATATTAAAATGGTTTTAAAAGTAAACTTATTTCAATTATATTATTATTAATCCAATTTAGGTCATTGGAATCAATTTTATGTTGAATTTTGATATAAAAAACTTTTTATACTTAAAAAAACTTTTTTTTGGGAATCTCGCTTTTCAATGTGTTTTTATGTTAAATTTTTTATTAAATTATTACACATATGTGAATTGAATTTTGTTAATTGGATTATATGTTTTTAATAATTATTAATAAAATTATTTAATAATTTTAACTTGTTTTTTTGTCATAATGAATAGTAAATATAGTAAAAATTAATTACCCTGGTTGGGTTAAAATAGGGTTTTGTGAGTTACATGCGCTTGTATTAAAATTAATTTTTCAAAAAAATAATTTTTTTATTTTATAATATTTATTTATAAATTAATTTTAGTGGGTAAAAATTATCAAATAATGATCATTTTATTTTTAGTCTTATGGATAAATTACCTTGGTGAAAAAGCTATTCACTGTGGTAAAAACTAAAAAAAATTAAATTTAGTAACATTAGAGGTACAGGGAATAAAATGTTTAAAACATGTTTATTTTTTAATGCAGGAGGTCTTTATAGAACATATTCTCTCCAAAATTTGTTATTTATCAATTTTAAAGGCACTTGGATTGAGAGTGACTTCTCATTATTAAACAGTTTTTAGTGTTTACAAAAAATGCTTCTCTTTCTCACATTTATAAGGGAAACTACTCTCCTCTCCTATTCTCTCCAAAATTAAAAAAACTTTTGGTTTAACCAATAAGTAGATAAATACCTATATTTATTCCCCTAAAATAAACTATATTTCTTGTTTTTATTAGGAAACCCTCTTAAGAAGGTTGTTGTTACAAATCTAAAGCGGTTGTCCAAAGAAGAGGTATTGTTGTTGACTGACCATTTCTGTTTTATTTCCTTTTCAAAATCCGTAAAATATTATACAATTATGATTAATTAAAAATAAAAATTATATTTTATTTAATTATATTTTATTATGTTAATTTTACAACCTATATCAATCTCCTTTTCCATCAAATGAGATATGAAACCGTCGATCATGTTTATGGTGGACTACTGCCTCACAAACTGATGTAATTTTTTTCCATCACCGCCTATCATGGATGGATATAATGATGGATTATATACATATACATATATATAAGATATTTATGAAATAATTATACTTCTGTAATTGTAATATCACATATAAATTCTTACATAAAAACCTGTTGGAAAACGATAACATCGCTTGTGTGTACGTGTGGACTACCACCTCCAAAAAGAGATGTCATTCATTTTTCATTTTATTTTTATATATATGATAATAAGGATGGATTTTATGAATATATATGATTTATATGTTATAATAATTATTATAAAATATTTCGTTATTATTTAACATCATTTCATTCGATCCGTCGAAAAATGAAAACAATGTTCATTCTTATGTATGACCTATCATCTTTATGAAGGGTATTATTCATTTTTCTATCCCAAAATTTTAGGGATTAATATAAACACATATATAATTAAAATATCTTATATATATATCATAATTAAAATTATAGATATTATGAAACCATAATCAATGAATAAGGAATGAAAATACTGAGCCAAAACATATATAAAAACGAAGAATGTATTACCCAGAACAGTGATTTTAACAAGGATTTGTTAATAAATGGGTGATAAGATATTATAACTAAACAATATTTGGAGTGATATATATGACTATGGTTATTTAATATATGTATAATATATCTAGATTTTTTATACAGTAGGTTTGAACACATAAGAAGGAAGTCATATAGGAGGTAAGGGTTTATTTCACAATCTCATCATTATTTAGGGTAGATTATGTTCATGACTCCTCTAGGGAAATTACTTTATATTTCTAAATTAAAAATTATATATTTTATTCTCCTATAGTTATTTCTAAAAATTTAAATTTTTCCTTTTAAATTATTCTCTTTACGTAATCAAGATACCTATATAATGTTTCTAAGGAAAACAAACATCATTTATCTATTTGGTCAAGAATTATTCACTTCCATGCACATATTTTACATAAAATGTATAATGTGATGTTTTTAAAATTCTAAAATAATTCATTAAATAAATTTTTACCCATGATATACTTTTTACAATTTGGTTTAAAAGTAATCTTCTTATCATTTTTTGACCTTTTTTAAAAAAGGGTAGAAGGAATAACATTTTAACTTATATGACATGAATTAATTTTTTCCCCATAATTAAAATTAATTTATTTATTAGATTATTTTAAAATTTTATATGTTTCCTTTCAAATAATTTTTTTCTTAATATTTAGAAAATATTTTTGACTTTAAAAAAGCGATTTCAATGTGAGAAGGGTATTATCCTCAATAAATTTTCCAGTGATATTTTTAAAGTACTTTCTTATATTTCAAAATAATTTGATGAAAATAATGTTTAGGATATAATATAATTATATCATCTACCATATTTCTATGGATGGTTTATGATCTATTTGACTACGTAAATTTTTGATTTCCCGTATGCTAGTTCTTTCAATATGAAAATGTATTTATTTTTGAATAATTTTGATTAACTTATATTGTTTATTCATATGATGAATTAGTTTTAATTATTAAGTGATATTTGAGGCTCAAAATTATATATCCCTTTTATTCATTGGTAGGCCTCATGAGACATACTATATTGGGTATTTGGCTGAGGCCTTAACCATTTATGTAAGATGTCTTGACTTGAGGTTGCGATGGTAAGTTTCAGATATCTGAAATTATGCATTCCATCATTACGAAATTAGTTATTGATATCTATGTTATTATTGGAATATTTATAATATTCATGGATATGTTTCTAGATTAAGTTATTATTTATATGGTATTATTATACATGCATTATTAGCTTATGTTGTACGCATACCCTTTCTGATCATTTGAGATCAACCCTTTCTTATGTTTCATGTTATCAGGATGCTAGGAAGTGTATTATGATTGATATAAAAGGATACTATAAAGTGAATAATTGTGTTTTTATAGAAAATTCTATGATTATTTTATGTTATCAAATGTAATTTAGTATTCAAGTATGTATATAGATCACTAAAAAAAACAGCATATTAGCTGCAAGTTTTTAGAACGGGTTATGTACAACCCCATCTAAATTCATTTTAAAGGGGTTCATTCACAACCCCCTATAATAATAAAATTTATAGGGGGTTCAAAAAACCCTATTTTTTATTATTTTTTCCTTGTAATATTTTTTTGGATTTTAGTGGTAGTTTTGTCAAAACCACCGTAAATTTAATAATTAGTGGCTCTATATGTTTGTTTGGATTTTATAAGAGCTATATATATATATATTATTTTAGATATATATTAGAGGATATATATATATAACATGGGAAAAAATTCAAAGGAAATAGTGGGGTTCAAAACCTTCTCAAATCTCTTAAATTAGAGCGGGTCGATGAACTATCATTATCCCTTACATTAGAAGGGTTTTGAACCCCTTGTAATTTAATAAATTAGAAATGGTTGTGACCCCACTCTAATTTATGATATTAGAGGGGGTTTTCAACCCCCTCTAATTCAAGAAATTAGACAGGATTCATGAACCGCTGCTAATCCCTTTTATTAGAGGGGTTTTTAATGCCCTCTTAATTTTTATTTATTTTTTAAAATAACTCTCATATAAATTGAATTTTATAATACATATATATGTGTGGGTACACATGTGTGTGTGTACAAACATCTATATATTTTATGAAAAAATTATATAAATTTTTTTAAATTCATTATAATCAAATGTATATATATATATATAAAGAAATTATATAAATACTTTAAATAAATATTATACATATAAACAAAAAAGTTTACATATATAAATATTGGCATACATAATATAAATGTAATTATAAATATTTTTATTCAAATTTATAAAATTTATATATGGTTTTATAAATACCATACATTATATTATGAATTATATTATTCATATATTATATTAAATACATTATTATTGTATATTTATGCATAAATACATTTAAAGTATATTATGTATACAAATAAATATAATATAGACACAATTAAATATATATATTATATTATATATAAATTTATATATATAATATATAATTATTTTATATGCATTTCAATATGACATATTAATTATAAATTGATTTTGTAAATATATATATATATATATATATCATTTAATTATATTATATATTTCTAATTATATGATTGTTTTTAAGTGTATTTATATGTTTACATAAATATAATTGTATAATTTTATGTACATTTGTATATATTTATTTGTATAAATTGTATTTCATATAATATTAATTATATATAACATAAAAACATGAACATATTATATAAATATATAAATAAATATAATTTATTTAAAAAATAAATCTTATAAAAACTCATGCTTGTAGTTTTTATATTTTATTTTACAATAATAATAAATTTATTTTCAAATAATATGTTTATGATTTTATATTACATATAATTAATATTATATGATATACAATTTATAGAAATAAATATATATTACTATATATAATATTATACAACTATATTTATTGAAATAAATATATATTAATGTACATAATATTATACAATTATATTTATTGAAATAAATTATATAAATATTTTTATAAATTGTATTTAATATAACATTAATTACATATTTGTATAAATTTTATTTCTTATAAGAATATATATATATATATTTTTATATGTTTTATTTCGTATATAATATTTGTCTAAATTGTATTTCAAGTGATATTAAATATAGATAATATAATACATTTTTTACAAATAAATATATAATAATTTACATAATAATAAATATGTATTGAAATACGTTGTATAAATATTTTTTTAATGACATTATATAAAAAAAATTAAATAAATACTTATATATATATTATATAAATAAATTTTTACATAATATATGTATATATATATATATGTATATAAATAATTTACATAAAAACATTTATAAATATATAAATATATGTGTATATACATAACCTGAATAGAATTATCAAATATATACGAAAATGTATGTAAATACACATATACAATATATATTTTATATAAATGAATAAATTTAAAATAATATAAATATATTTTGATATATAGATAAATACAAAACATAAAAAATTATATATTAATTTAAATAATTAAATATTTATTAAACTAATATTTATAAATACGATGATGTGTAAATAAACTAACAAAATCCAATTTCCATAGTGTTATATGTGTTGCTAGTGTTTACAGGATGTCTGGGAATCAAATCTTGGCACCTTAAAATTTTAAAACATACGGAGGGGTGTGAATTCACGGGTGAATGAGAGATTGGAACCATAGGGTGGGCCACATGGGTGAGAACGGTATGGTGTATGTGAGAATGAAGGGTGGTCCACAACTTGTTGAGAACGGTAGGGTGCAGGTGGGGTCATGCCCGTGGGTGGGAATGGAAGGGTACAGGTGGGGTCGTGAACTGGAAGGTGGGACGTGCGCGCACTGGAGGTGAGGGAGGCTTGGTGTTGTGAACAAGAGGGGGGGGGGGGAAGGAGGAATGGGATATTAAATAAATATATATATATATATATATATATATTATTTAGAGGAGGTATTATAATCCCCTCTAATATGGCTCAAGATACTCAACAAGCGGCTGTTGGAAACTGCTGATAGTTTGATCAATAATTTAGAGGTGTTAAAACCCCACTCTAAACTTAGATTCTATGGTAAAATTAAAGGGGGTTTTAACCACTTCTAAATGAACTTCCTCTAAACATTACTTTACCTTATCAATGGTTCTCAAAAATTCCTTTGACAAGAGTAGGAAGGCACATTAGTCGCAGTTCCTCATAACTGCCCCTAATGTGTTTAGAAGGGGTTATAACCCCTTCTAAACAAAAAAACCCCTCTAATAAGGTAATTTTTTTTCATGGATTACCATTACTACTAAACTATTCTATCCTTTAGATTGTGATCACTTATATCTTTTGATAATGTAATAATGTAACCACTGATTATGAGCTACTTGATTTAGGGTCTTTACAATTGGTATCATAGAAAGTTTAATAGAAACCATGGGAAACGGATTTATGAAAACATAGATTGTGGAATATAACTCAATGAATGACTTTGAGGTTATGTCTAAGTGTAGAATAACCACTTAATGTTCTGGTATAGTAGATATTATGTGGTTTTCCTAGTAATACACATATTTTTAGATAATACAAGTGGACATAGATTTATAAAGACGAATTTAGTGGTAATAACCCCAAAAAGAGTTGGTTTGAGAATATCTCGAACATCATTTTGGTGCATGATGATTCTTACCATACAATGAAATTTTTGTGACACTACTAGAGAGGTATACATGGGTCAATTAATGTTTTATTTACAAATCATTATGAATTATTTGGAAATATTTTTATTATTTTATAGTATTCCCAAAGAAACCATGTTTTTTATTCTACGATTAGTTGTGAAAAACTTTTTCAATTTATGTTAAGTGTTTCACTAGTTTTAAAATTATACAATATGATTCATAATTTTTGGTATATAATATATTGAATTCCATTATTTAGAAAAGTATCCTAGTGAAAGGAATGAAAAAAATATCCATGCGCATAATCCATGTTGGGATTTTTTTTCTTAGGAAAGATAATGAAGCTAGAGTCGGAGGTGCAGCTGGAGTTGAAGTAGTATTGGAGCTGGACAAATTATAAATATATTGGGGTAGTTTAATTGTATTATTATGAATATACTTTCCCAAATAAAGTATACTTACGATCCACAACACGGTGTAACAATATTATACCACTTTAATAGTCAGAAACCTTCATAATTTAATGGGACTACAAATCCATTTATAGGTGAGCAATGGGTAAGTTCCTTAGAGAAGATATTTCTTAATTTGGAAAGTAATCAAATGGATAAGGTTTTCATGGTATGTTTTAACCTAGTAGGTTATTTATATCAATAGTGGTCATTTATTCAAAACACCAATAATAAGTAAGAAAAAGCATTCATGAAATGGAAGGCTTTAAAGGAATCTTTCTTGGAAAAATATTTTCCTTGAAAATAAGGAAAATATATAGAGAGAGAATTTTTGTGTCTGAGACCAAAGGAAGTATAAAATGTTTCTAAATATGAATATAAATTTACATAGTTATCAATTCTTACTGTAGACTATGTATATAATCCAAATCCTAGATTGACAGTTTCTTCGATGAGATTAAGTCAATCCTTTGAATGGAACTAGTTTCCCAAACATTCAAATCATATGAAGATATAATATCATGTTCTATCAAGATATAGAAATAATTCCCCAAGTCATATGACTTAAAAGGAATGAAAGAGGAGAAGAGGATGAAAAATAAAAAAATGGATAAGCGGAAGAATAGAAAGAGGAATTTTCCAACATGCAATGTAATGACCTGAAATTTTATAAATAAAACTCCCTTTGTGGTTTAATAAAATTTCTTATCTTGTATTATATATATAGAAATCGTGTGATATTATTTGTATTTATTATATCCTATATAAATATCATTAATCATCATATCCATTCATAATATAGGCATTGAATAGTGATCATATGATTAGTATAAATATAGGGTTTTAACAAATAAAATTAATACAGAAAAAGGAATAGATGGACTCCACTAGTATGATTGTACCATATAATGCCCATTTATTAGAGATTACAAGGGATATAATGTCTCTGGGATTTTCACTTCACCAATCCCAATCTAAGATCCAACAACTTAAGAACGAGTGAAACCATTTACGGGAGAAGTTCAATCTCATCGAGATCATGACCCAAACCATGTACACTGAACCACCCCTTGAAATTCTCACCGTTGTGAACCTTACCAATGGGGATTTTTCTAGTATATTAAAGGGATATGTATCCAGACCCTAATAATATGAATATGTATCTTTTATAGAATAATGAATATATTTTTATCTTATTATTATTGTATCAAAAATTCTATTTTTTGGTAATATTAAAATTCAATTAAAGAATTTATTTTTCATGAACTAGTGGTTTTTTAAGTAAATAATATTTTAACAAAATATTATTATTAAGTAATTTTTATCAAATATAAATGATCATATAATTTTTATGAAGTAAAATTTAATTCTTTATAGTGGTTTGAAAAGTGTTATTGTCAAAAACCCAATATTTATCAATAAATTCCGATTATTATTTTAAAAGTGAAAATTTAAATATTTAGAAAACTATTTTTATAAAATGAGTATTTTTTTGGAATCATATTATCTAAATTATCCAATGGCTAATTTTTCATAATTTTCTGAGCCATCAAAATTTTCGAGTAAATATTAAATATCGTATAAATATAAAATTTGTATTATGACATCATAATGACCCTAAAGTGACATAATAAATACTATAAATGACATACATGAAAAAATATATGTTTTAACTTTAAAATAATTTGATTTTATGTTCATTTTATTAATTTTATAATGCCTTTTTGAATCCTCCAAAACCATTAATATATTTTAATGTTTTAAAATAATTTATTTAAGATTATAACTCACTTCCACAGTAGAAAAGGTATTATTTTATTAATTTAGACCCTTATACTTATAAAATAATGAAAAAAAGTCCAATTTGGCAAAAAAAATGAGAAGACCATGGGAAGGTCTGTGGTTTTGGTTATTTTATTATATAGATTCCAAAACCTATGTTTGAGAAATTATAAATAATTCCCCACTCATTTCTTATATAAAACCACTCTAGCTCCAATTTATCTTCACACTATCAAGGTAAGGGTTCTTTTCTTTCTCCTATTTATTTAAACATCCAATTTATCTTATGTATATTATATTCATTTATTAATTTTGGGATATGTTCTTAAATACCCCCTTTACTATCCATTTTAGGTCTAAATAATTAGATACCACATTCACTCTCATCAATCCCTCCCATGAATATTTATGCGTCCCCGTTATGATGGCAAAATTTCACTATGATTTTCCATACCAAACAATTGTGTAGTGAATACCCATACCCATTTACTATCAAGGGTGTTCACCTTTTTTCACTTGTACTTATTTATTGGGACTTACATGTATATATTATACACTCCTTGATCATGGAATAAAATATTATGATTAATGAATCTATGTTGAATGATCAATGTGGCACACTTAAGCATGAGAATGAAATGAAAGTGATAGGTTCACCCATAATTATATAGTGTTCCAATGCATTGGGTATTTTTTTTAGTCTCATGAGATGCCATGCAACAGATTAGGGAGTGAAACTATTCCATCACGAAATTTTTTCAATCATGGTATCTTGGTATTTATCCTTGACCTATTTTTATTATGTAGTGTTTTCAAATGTTTCCAAATTTCACAAGTTTCCTTTATGTTATCAATCTATATCATGCCACATCGTTCATGTTTATGATTCTTACTCCTTTTATAACCAATTGATATGCATAATTTATAACATTTATTACTTTATCCATGCAATACCATTTTTATTCACTTACTAGGATTTATAGGCCACCCCTTTCTTATGTATGTCCCAAGGTTATCCCATGAAGTTTTAAGTATGAAGGAATAGTATAAGTATGTTAAGGAAGTTTTCAATAAAGATGGTCTATTACATATTTTAAGTTCTTATGTAATGTACCTAATATCTAAAGACACTAGACTTCTCCATCCTTCTGCTTTTATTAGATATAATTTTATTTAAAAAATCATAAATTAATATGTATTAAAGATAAGGTATTTCATAGTTGGTGTCAAAGGAAATGTTTTGTTATTTTGGGGATTAGGATTACCAAACTCTAGAGAAATCCTTAAGGATAAGACCAAGTATAAGAAAACAACCCTAAATTTTGGAAAGAATATATTAAGTGGTTTCAATAAAATACATCCATATATCAATACTATAAGTTTTTTTGGATCTAGAATAGATGTAAATTATAAAATCCCACCTTTTCATAACATAAACTTTCATTACATTACACAAAACTGAGGATCTTTAAGGTCTAGTGTCTTGGAAACCAGGAACATAATAAATGAAAAAAACATAAAGCATTATTCTTAAACACTTGAAAGGCTTATCCTTAAGTTCATCCTAGGTTCATTACTGCATCTCATAACCTGGGGACATACATCAAAAGAAAGGGTGATCAGAAGGCCCAGTAAGGGAAACAAGAGGAACATTTTACATGTGAACTTGAGATACTTCAATAAGGACGTGAAAATAACTTTAAGGCATGAGAAAGAAATCATGAAGCATTTCATAATAAAAATAACATTTTTCATAACTTGAAGATGTGGCTACAACATTTAACATAGACAATCATGAACATATCACCAAGGTCCATCCCCAAGGTGTCATTTGAAAATTACCAAGGTTATTTACCAAGGTATCGTGAAAATTGTAATCTCTTGTGGTTACATCATTACCCAATGCATTGGAGCGCTATCACGGCACACCCTTAAATTTTATTTTATTATCATGTGAGCCACATATATAATCATCAAACATTTCATAAATAACCCATATAGCATAAAATAAATGGGTTTCATTTCATAATCATAACGTTTTAAAAACTGCTTTAAAGACATGATCTTTACGTCACTTTAAACCCACGGAAAGGGAAAGCGGGTCTCATGTATGTAAATCCCAGAATTTAAAATAGAACATTTTGATATATATGTGAATACCATTGTAGAAATAAGAGATTTGAGTATTCACTTTATAACATAAAATAATTTTGAGAAAAGAGAGAGGCATTTTGATACGAAAATTCTGCAGCATAACAGCTACGTTACAAGGTTTTAGAAAACATTGAAAAGAGAGGGGACATGGTTCACCCACTCATAAATGATCCATAAATCATTAGGGGGACAGAATATATGGGATTTAAGAACATGTTAATGAAATTTGAAAGATATACCATATGAAATGAAAAACATGGAAGTGAGACAAAAATAAGATTTCTCTTATGAAAATTCGGCAGCCTAACGGCGTCACTTAACTTCAATAATAAAATGATTTGACAAGATCAAATAGGGTACCTCATCATATGATCATAAGAGATCAGTATGATAGATATAGAGATCATACCCCATCATAATAAAAAGGAACTTGAAAGACATGACATGAAAATCGAACTTGAAAAACGAGAAGGGTGAAAGAATCCCTTAAAAATTCGGCAGCCTAACGGCGTCACTTAAACATTCATAAAACGAAATGATGAGAGTAAGAGGGTATCTCTCATCATATGAACATGAAAAGGGAATTAATATTAATATAAAATAACATCCTCTCACATAAGAACATGGAGCATAAAAGGAATGACATAAAAGGGATTACATTAAATGAAAGAGAGAGGTCGGATCCCTTACCTTAAAACGTAACTCTTAAAACTCAATGGTTTGGACCTTGATGGCTTGGGGGCACCTTGGGAGGACTCCTTGGGAGGTAAGGAGACCAGAACGTCGTTGGGGGGGAGTTGGGAGTGAAAAATAAAGGAGGAATGGGTGGGTATTTATAGGGAAAGTGAGGGGACAAGGCATTAATGGCCAAGGGACACCTCACAAGTGCTTTTCTCAAAATCATGTGCTCTCCTTTGGCATTTACCCTGGAGTTAGGCCACATGGGGCCCCCAAAACAATAATTCGTCACCCTGGGCCGGCCAACCCTTAAAATATCTCATGACATCATCATGACACAGTTATGATGTCATTAAACATACTGAAACCCTAAAACTGCATTTTTACTATTCACTGAAAAATTCATCTTACTCAGAAAAATCCCAAAATTTCACCTTAACCAAATATATATGTTCTAATTACATTTATGAACTCCATTTTATAAAAATAATTTTCTAAATAATTTTAAATTAATTTTTAAATAAAAACACTATTCATCAAGAATTCGTTTTTTTCAGAAAAATCCCCAAAAATTACCATAACATAATATCGATGCTCTGAGTTCAAAAATAAAGTCATTTTTATAAAAATAATTTTCTAATTATTTTTAATTAGATTTTTAATTAAAAAACTATTCATCCTAAAAACTAATACTTGGCTAATAATTTATGAAACCGTTATTTACCCATTTTATTGAATCACATTACTTAATCTAGGTGTCTAAATTATATTAAAACTTTCTTTAAGTGAAATTACTAATCCATTTGGTCACATTACTAATCCTAAGCGTAAAATCACTATTCATAATTTACTATTCATCAAAAAATAAGATGATCTTATTAGACTCCAAATTCCTTACTGAACACTTTTGTAGAAGACCATTTTTTGAAAATCATTACACATCATTAATTATTTAGGATTTACATAAATATTTTAAAATTTCATTTTTTCCAAAATTCATCAATAAAATACATCCTAAAATTATCCGGACATTTGAAATTTCACAAACATAACTAAAGGAAGAAATCTCAATTCATTCATCCCAAAGGATTACACAATGAAGCTAGGGTCTCATCACATAACCCCTTATAACACCGGAATATGACCTAAGTGTAAGGTGTGCTATGGTGAGAGAATATGAGGGAGGCTCAAATAACATTGCCCTAGTAGTAATCTCTACTAACTTGAACTTCTCCCGCAGGTGTTTCCGTTCAAGCTTGACATGCTGGAGTTCAGCTTAGGCTTGGTCCAAAGCGAAGCCCACAGATGCTACCTCCTTCCCAAGCTCTGATAAGTGGGCTTCATAAGGTTCGAGTCTACTGGATGAAGCCATCGACTCCTCTTTCTGCATTAACCATTAACATCTCTATTAAATCGTTAAGAGTAAGTTAATATACTATTTAAAAAGTTTGAGTCGTTACATTCTCCCCCCCTTAAGAAATTTCATCCCCGAAATTTTATACCTGGGGCCTAGTCGAAAAGGTGAGGGTACTTTTGCTTCATTGTTTCCTCAGGCTCCCAAGTCGCTTCTTCATATTTATGATTCCTCCACAACACTTTCACAAGGTGGGTAGTCTTGTTTCGTAGAACCTTGTCTCTACGGTCCATGATCTCCACTAGATGCTCCTCATAAGAGAGGTCATGTTCCAGTTGTACCACCTCTGGGTTCAGTACGTGCGAAGGGTCAGGTATGTACTTCCTCAAGAGAGATACATGGACGACATCATGAACTTGAGCTAGGTTTCGTGGAAGTGCTAGACGATAGGCCACTGCTCCTATGCGATCAAGGATTTCATAGGGGCCAATGAACCTAGGGTTGAGCTTCCCTTTCTTCCCAAACCGTATGACTCTCTTCCAGGGATAAATTTGAACGAATACTTTGTCACCAACACCAAACTCCAAGTCCCTTCGATGATTGTCAGCATAGCTCTTTTGCCAACTCTGAGCAGCCTTTATGTGTTGTTGGATGGCATGAACCTGTTCTGTCATCTCTTGCACAAGATCAGGCCCAAGAAGCTTTCTCTCACCAGTTTCATCCCAACAAGTAGGAGTTCTACATCGCTTTCCATACAGAGCTTCATAGGGTGCCATCTGAATACTCGAATGGAAGCTGTTGTTATAGGAGAACTCAACTAATAAGAGGTTTTGATCCCATCCACCTTTAAATTCCATTGAGAATAATCTCAGCATGTCTTCGAGGGTCTGAATAGTCCTTTCAGATTGACCATCAGTTTGAGGATGATAGGCCGTGCTAAAATTCAATTCAGTATTCAGAGCATGTTGAAGACTTCTCCAGAATTTTGATGTGAATCTTGGGTCATGATCAGACACGATGGATAGTGGTACCCCATGCAGCCTTACCACTTCCTTCACGTATATCTTGGTAATCTGATCTAGGGAGAAATCTTCCTGAATAGAGATAAAATGGGCTGTCTTGGTGAGACGGTCCACAATAACCCATATCGCATTGTTTCCATTGGATGTTTTCGGGAGACTAGTTACAAAGTCCATGGTGATATTATCCCACTTCCATACTGGTATGGGTAGCGGTTGTAATACCCCCTTGGGAAGTTGTCGTTCTTCCTTTACTTGTTGACACACCAGGCATCTTGTATTGAAATCAGCAATCTACCTCTTCATATTATCCCACCAATAATGATCACGAAGGTCTCTATACATCTTAGTGCTTCCCGGATGTATAGAGAAAGTAGAACTATGAGCTTCATCCATCAGTTCTTTCTTTATCTCCAGAATAGATGGAACACATAGTCTTGTATGAAATTTCAATACACCTTCTTGATCAATATTAAAATCAGGGAACTTCTCATCCTTTACTGCCTCAAACTTCTCCTGTAGCAAAGGATCTTCTTTTTGAGCCTTCTTGATCTTCTCTAGTAATGAAGGTTGAGAAATCATTTGGGATAGGGTTGATGATGTCACTTTCCTTACAATTCCCATGTCCAGTTTTACTAGATCTTTAATCAAGGGATCTCCTAGGATCCTCATTGGTCCCAGAACAACAGGATCATTCATGCTTAACACATCCATGACTTTATTTGCTCTTCCAGGGTGATAATGAATTGAACAATCATAGTAATTAATAAGCTCCAACCATCTCCTTTGTCTCATGTTCAATTCTTTCTGTGTGAAAATATACTTAAAACATTGGTGGTCGGTGTATATATCACATTTCTCCCCATAAAGATAGTGCCTCCATATCTATAGAGAAAAAACAACTTCCGCTAACTCTAGATCATGCGTAGGATAATTCTGCTCATGAATCTTCAACTGTCGAGATGCATAAGCAATTACCTTGTCATTTTGCATGAGGACGCACCCAAGCCCTTTCAGAGATGCATCGCTAAAAATAATGAATCCTACTCCGATAGAGGGTAGTGTTAACACAGGTGCATTAACCAACCTCTTCTTCAGCTCTTGGAAACATTCCTCTCATTCCTTTATCCAGATGAACTTATCCCCTTTTCGATTCAACTTGGTTAGTGGATTAGAAAGTCATGAATAGTTTTTCAAAAAACTCCTATAATATCCTGCTAAACCAAGGAAACTACGAATCTTAGTTACTGTTGTGGGTTGAGGCCACTCCTCGACAACCATTGTCTTTGCAGGGTCAACCGAGATTCCTTCATTGGTTACGATGTGCCCCAAGAAAGCCACTTGTTGTAACCAAAACTCACACTTTCTGAACTTTCCAAAGATCCTCTCCTTTCACAGAGTTTTCAAAATAACCCTCACATGATCTTCATGCTCCTCACGACTTTTTGAATATATCAAAATATCATCAATAAAAACTACCATAAAGTTATCAAGGTAGTCCTTAAAGAATCTATTCATCAAATCCATGAAAATAGCAGGATCATTAGTCAAGCCTAAGGGCATAACAGTAAACTCATAATGCCCATATCTTGATCGGAAGGCAGCCTTTGGAATATCTTCCTTCTTCACCCTCAGTTGATGATAACCAGATCGAAGGTCAATCTTGGAGAAGAATTGAGCCCCACTAAGTTGGTCAAATAAGTCATCAATTCTTGGAAGAGGGTATTTGTTCTTCACTGTGATCCCATTCAGTTCTCTATAATCAATGCATAGCCGCATTGATTCATCCTTCTTCTTCAGAAAGAGAACTGGTGCTCCCCAAGGAGACACACTCGGATGGATAAACCCCTTCTCCAACAAGTCTTGGAGTTGTTTCTTTAACTCTTCTAGCTCCACATTTTCCATTTATATGGAATCTTTGATATCGGTTGAGACCCAGGTACGAGTTCAATGGAGAACTCTACCTCTCTTTCAGGGGGAGGTCCAGGTTACTCCTCAGGAAATAGATCCATGTATTCCTAAAAAATTGGAACATCTTCAATTGGTATGCTCCCTTTTCCTTCTTCATCATCACTGATTAACTCCATAAAGAAAGCTATAGGAGGTGCTTCTAGATAGGGATCAGTTCAGGATATCACTCCTTGGAAGATAACTGTAGGTTGTTTATTCAAGACTACTGAGATTTCCTTACTTCTGCATTTGATCATAGAATTATAATTTGAGAGCCAGTCCATCCCTAGTATAACGTCGAATTCCATCATGGGAATGACTACTAGATTTACGATAAGATTGTGCTCCCCAAAGTAAACACTAGAGTCTATAAATACTGTTGATGCAAGGATAATCCCACTTGGAGTCTTGACTGACTACTCTACCTCTAGTAGTTCGGGGATCGATTCTATATTCCTTGCAAACTTGGAGGAAATAAAGGAATGCGTAGAACCATAATCAAATAAAGTACTTGCTAGTTTTGAGAGGACGACAAGAGTACCTGCTACCACATCGTTCGAAACTTCAACTTCAGTTGTTGTGATAGGGAATGCACGACCTTGCTCCCTTGGCCTCTGCTGAGGTTGATGGTGATTCCCCTCCACCACCCTCGGATTTGGACATTGATTAGCAAAGTGCCCAAGCTGTCCACACTTGAAGCATGTGACTTCGGGTAGGGCAGAACCATCTTTCCTCTATCGTTAGTGTTGGGAAGTTGAGGCTTCACATCACTACGAAAATTCCGAGAAATATGGCCTTATCTTCCACACCTGTAGCACTTACCACTTCCGATCAAGCAGTTCCCCGAATGCTTCTTCCCACATTTATTGCATGTGGCATGTTACATATGCTTTCCATCTCTTTCCTGATAAAAAATTTTTCCCAGGATCGATTCTAGAGTTCTCTTCTTCTCATTAGATTTTTCAGACCACTGTGTCTCCCCAAACACTAGTTCAACTTTCATAGCACTTCGAACTATTTCTTCATAGCTATCATAGTCTTTATTGGCTAAATTCTTCCACAGATGAGGTCGTAGTCCACCAAATAATCTATCAACCTTCGCATTAGGGTCCATGACGAAGCTTGAGGTATAACAGGAAATCCTTGTGATGTTCATCTCGTAGGTTCCAACTGATTCATTCTCCTTTTGCTTCAGCTTGAGAAATTCTTTCTCCATTCTCGTTCTCATCGAACGAGGGAAATACTTATTAAAGAATATTCCCTGGAACTCTTCCCACTCCATAGCTTCCATCTCTCCTCGTGGCTTCGTATTTTTGATCAGTGACCACCACTGATCAGCTTCTCCCTCTAGGCAGTAAACAGCAAGGGTGAATTTTTCTTGTTCCGAACTATGAAGTACAGAAAAGATCTTTTCAACGGAGCTTATCCATTGTTCCGCAACCAATGGGTCAGTAGATCCACTGAATGTTGGTGGTCGTTGATGCATGAGGGACTCAACAGAAATTTGTTCCCTTCGTGGTGATATCGGCCTCTCATCTTGATTCAAGTTATTACTCATAACTTGAGTCAGTTGGTTCATCATTCGCATGAATGTTTCCATTCCGGCTTCCATCGGAGGGCAGTCAGCACATGGTGCATTGCGGTCACCATCGGCACGGTTCCTCCTATTTCCTGCCATTTTCTAAAATAATAAAACCTTAGTGAGAAACTTATTTCATTTATGAATCTTTTAACTAAGACTTCATGATTAGACAATTACACTTCTCTATAATTCCTTCATAGGGATTCATAAAAAGCTTGTGATTAACCAAACATATCCCCCGGGAGTGTCATAACCAAGAGTGCAGCAAGGCCCATTTTTGTGCACCAGTTCCCGTTCGAGTCTAGCTCAAAGCGGTGTTTTCGGGTTTTACCCCTATGTACATCTGTGCCAGAGCCGCCTCTACCGGCTCGTATCGAGACAGGGATGTATTTGTTTGATAAAACACTTACTCAATACTTACCAAAATACCAGTAAGTTTTCCTATATTTAAAATTTTCTATAGGGTTATTCCTAAAGTTTTTATATCCTAATTTCCAGTAATAACTAAACCATCCTTTGATACCAACTATAACATCCTGCCTTTTTATAACATAAACTTTCATTACATTACACAAAACTGAGGATCTTTAAGGTCTAGTGTCTTGGAAACTAGGAACATAATACATGAAAACAACATAAAGAATTCTTCTTAAACACTTTAAAGGCTTCTCCTTAAGTTCATCCTAGGTTCATTACTGCATCTCATTACCTGGGGACATACATAAAAGGAAAAGGTGAGGAGAAGGCCCAGTAAGGAAAACAAGAGGAAAATTTTACATGTGAACTTGAGATACTTCAATAAGGACATGAAAAGAATTTTAAGGCATGAGAAAGAAATCATGAGGCATTTCATAATAAAAATAAAATTTTTCATAAATTGAAGATGTGGCTAAAACATTTAACATAGAAAATCATGAACATATCACCAAGGTCCATCCTGAAGGTGTCATTTGAAAATTACCAAGGTTATTCACTAAGGTATCGTGAAAATTGTAATCTCTAGTGGTTACATCATTACCCAATGCATTGGAGCGCTATCAGGGCGCACCCTTAAATTTTCCTTTATTATCATGTGAGCCACATATATAATCATCAAACATTTCATAAATAACCCATATAGCATAAAATAAATGGGTTTCATTTCATAATCATAACGTTTTAAAAACTTCTTTAAAGACATGATTTTTACGCCACTTTAAACCCACAGAAAGGGAAAGCGGGTCTCATGTATGTAAATCCCAGAATTTAAAATAGAAAATTTTGATATATATTTGAATACCCCTGTAGAAATAAGATCTTTGATTATTCACTTTATAACATAAAATAATTTTGAGAAAAGAGAGAGGCATTTTGAGACGAAAATTCTGCAGCAAAACGGCTATGTTAGAAGGTTTTAGAAAACATTGAAAAGAGAGGGGACATGGGTCACCCACTCATAAATGATCCATAAAACAGTAGGGGGACAGAATATAAGGGATTTAAGAACATGTTAATAAAATTTTAAAGATATATCATATGAAATAAAAAACATGGAAGTTAGACAAAAATAAGATTTCTCTTATGAAAATTTGGCAGCCTAACGGCGTCACTTAACTTCAATAAAAAAATGATTTGACAAGATAAAATAGGGTCCCTCATCATATGATCATAAGAGATCAGTATGATAGATATAGAGATCATACCCCAACATAATAAAAAGGAAATTGAAATACTTGACATGAAAATCAAACTTGAAAAATGAGAAGGGTGAAAGAATCCCTTAAAAATTCGGCAGCCTAACGGCGTCACTTAAACATTCATAAAACGAAATGTTGAGAGTAAGAGGGGATTTCTCATCATATAAAAAAGAAAAGGGCAGAAAGAGGAATATAAAAGAACATCCTCTCACATAATAACATGGAGCATAAAAGGAATGACATAAAAGAGATTACATGAAAAGAAAGAGAGAGGTCGAATCCCTTACCTTAAAACGTAACTATTAAAACTCAATGGTTTGGACCTTGAGGGCTTGGGGGCACCTTGGGAGGACTCCTTGGGAGGTAAGGAGGCCAGAAAATCGTTGGGGGAGAGTTGGGAGTGAAAACTAAAGGAGGAAAGGGTGGGTATTTATAGGGAATGTGAGGGGACAAGGCATTAATGGCCAAGGGACACCTCACAAGTGCTTTTCTCAAAACCATGTGCTCTCCTTTGAAATTTACCATGGAGTTAGGCCACATGGGGCCCCCAAAACAATAATTCATCACCCTTGGCCGTACAACCCTTAAAATATCTCATGACATCATCATGACACAGTTATGATGTCATTAAACATACCGAAACCCTAAAACTGCATTTTTACTATTCACTGAAAAATTCATCTTACTCAGAAAAATCCCAAAATTTTACATTAACCAAATATAGATGATATAATTACATTTATGAACTCCATTTTATAAAAATAATTTTCTAAATAATTTTAATTTAATTTTTAAATAAAAACAATATTCATAAAGAATTCGTTTTTTTCAGAAAAATCCCCAAAAATTACCATAACATAATATCGATGCTCTGAGTTCAAAAATAAAGTCATTTTTATAAAAATAATTCTCTAATTATTTTTAATTAAATTTTTAATTAAAACCACTATTCATCCTAAAAAACTAATACTTGGCTAATAATTTATGAAACCGTTATTTACCCATTTTATTGCATCACATTACTTAATCTAGGTGTCTAAATTATATTAAAACTTTCTTTGAGTGAAATTACTAATCCATTTGGTCACATTACTAATCCTAAGAGTAAAATCACTATTCATAATTTACTATTCATCAAAAATTAAGTTGATCTTATTAGACTCCAAATTATTTACTGAACACTTTTGTAGAAGACCATTTTTTGAAAATCATTACACATCATTAATTATTTAGGATTTACATAAATATTTTAAAATATTATTTTTTCCAAAATTCGTCAATAAAATACATCCTTAAATTATCTGGACATTTGAAATTTCAAAAACATCACTAAAGGAATAAATCTCAATTCATTCATCCCAATGGATTACAAAAAGAAGCTAGGGTCTCATCACATAACCCCTTATAACACTGGCATATGACCTAAGTGTAAGGTGTGCTATGGTGAGAGAATCTGAGGGAGGCTCAGATAACATTGCCCTAGTAGTAATCTCTACATACTTGAACTTTTCCCGCAGGCATTTCCGTTCAAGCTTGACACGCTGGAGTTCAGCTTGGGCTTGGTCTAAAGTGAAGCCCACAGATGCTACCTCATTCC
Source organism: Viscum album (assembly GCA_963277665.1). Taxonomy (NCBI): domain Eukaryota; kingdom Viridiplantae; phylum Streptophyta; class Magnoliopsida; order Santalales; family Viscaceae; genus Viscum; species Viscum album. The sequence continues at coordinate 921,399,732 of OY728131.1, forward strand.
CAAGCTCTGATAAGTGGGCTTCATAAGGTTCGAGTCTACTGGATGAAGCCATTGACTCCTCTTTCTGCATTAACCATTAAAATCTCTATTAAATCGTTAAGAGTAAGTTAATATACTATTTAAAAAGTTTGGGTCATTACATAAATAGGGGTAACACCTGAAAATACTATTTTGAGATAGACTCGACCGGGAACTGGTGCATGGAAATAGGCTTCATTTCAAACCTGGTTTGACAATCTAGGGGGAAATACTTTTTTAAATTTATAAGATCATTATGAACCATTATTAAGGGAACAAAAAATACCCACAAGAATATATGTTAGGAAATAGATCATAGATAACATAGATTGAATCTTAGAAATACATAAGTTAATCACTACAAAAAAACAGTAGATTAGTGGCGTTTATTTATAAGGGTTTATGCATAAGACCCTCTAAATCCATTTTCTGTATAATTGGTGGGGGTTATGTACAACCCCCTATAATCATTGAATTAATATGGGGTTATGAACAACATATAAATTCATTTTCTGCATAAATTAAATGGGGATATATTCCACCTTCGCTAATCATCAAATTTAGAGGGGGTTGAGAACCCCCACTATTTTTTTAGCATTTCTTTCATATCTGATTGGATTTAGATAGATTTTTGAAACCTCGATAATTTAAAAAATAGAGGGGATTCAATATCTCCTCAAATCAATTAGAGTAGTGGTGGTTCACAATCCCCTAAAATATCTTAAATTGGCAGGGTTTCAAAATAACCTATAATGTGTTAAATTATAGTGGGTTTAAAACCATATTTAATGTATTAAATTAGAGGTATTTGAAACCCCCCTCTAATGTCTTAAATTAGAGGGGGTTCAAAACCCCATCTAATATCTTAAATTATATGCGGTTTAAAACCACATCTAATGTATTTAAATTATAGAGGGTTCAAACCCCCTCTAATTTAAGATATTAGAGGGGTTTATGAACCACCACTATTTAAAAAGACAAATTCCATAATATATATATATATATATATAATTGAAACACTATATATAAATGTATTTAAATACATTATATGAATATATTATATAAAATATTTATATGATTGTATATAATTGTATTTATTTTTATACATAAATATAATTTTATGTGCATTAATATATATTTATTTTTATACATTCTATTTCATATAATATTAATTATATATAATATAAAATAATAAACATTTTATATAAATATATATATAGGTATAATTCCAATAAAATATATATCATATAAAAATGAAAGCTTTTAGTATTTGAATTTTTGGAGAATTGTGAAATATTGTAATAGGCTGTGGGTTTGGATCCATCTCCTAGACACGGTACACATTAAGCCTCTCTGACATTGAACCCCAAACACTGGGAAACCTATTCAAATTATGTGCGTTACAAAAATTGGATTTCAAATAGTTCCCCAATAAAAGAACTAAATATAAGATTTAGTATACGATATTAGAAAATCAAAAAACAATTCCTTTATAATAATCATAGATATATTTTTAAATAATAGGTTTATGTTTTTATATTATATAAAATTAATATTATATTATATACAATTTATAAAAATAAAAATATATTAATGTACACAATTTTATACAATTATATTTATTAAAATACATATATATTAATGTGCATAATAACAACTATATGTATTGAAATTCAATATATAAATATTTGTATAAATTGTATATCATATAACATTATATAAATATTTATATAGATTTTATTTCCTAAAATCAATTTTATTAATATATATGTATTTCATGTAATATTAATTATGCCTTATTTTTATATAATATTATACAATTTATAAAAATAAACATATTTTAATGTACACAATAATAAATATATGTATTTAAATATATTAAATAAATGTATTTTTAAATACCTTAAATAAATATTTTTTTAAATAAATTATATAAATATATTAAATAAATACATATATCTATGTTGTATAAATAAACATGTACATAATATATAAATTTGTATTTAATTATATAAATAATTTACATAAATATATTTGTATATATATATAAAAAAATAGAATTATAAAATATATTTTTTCAAATATATGTAAATAAAAATATAAAATATATAGTTTATATAATTGTATAAATTTAATATAATATATACGTATTATGATATAAATACAAAATTGCATATTATAAGAATGTATATATTAGTTTATATAAATGTATACATTGGTTATATATTTATATCTATTTAAATATTTATTTAAATAATATATATATATATATATATGAATATGATTCCTAGTATATATAAATATAATAAGTTTAAAGAATTATATTAAAATTGATTTGGAATGGTGGTAAAGGGGTGTGTGGTATATGTAGGTGATCAAGGGTTTGAAACCCAGGGGGCCTTAAATTTTACAAAGGTGGTGTATAGGTGCCCACGTGGAATTGGAGGGGGGGATTAGGGGGCTCACACGGGAATGGGAATAGGAGGGTGGGAACCGAAATAGGAGGGGGTGGGCTCACAGAGCAATGATCTGGTGGGGGGTGCTCACACATGACGAGAACAGTTGGGGGCTCATAGGGGTGGAGGATATTAAAATAGATAAATAAATAAATAATTAGAGGTCGTTATGAAAACCACCTCTAATATGTCCCCTTATTAGAGGGGGTTAAAACCCCCTCTAATTCATCCTTAAATAAAGGTGGTTTCCAAAACTGCCCCTAATATGTAACTTATAACTCAAATAGTGGTTGTTTCCAACCCCCAAAAAATTGATAAATAAATTAGAGGGGGTTAAAACTCCTTCTAAACTAATATTCCTTGGTGAAATTAGAGAGTATTTTTCCCTTATATAATATAATCATAGCTAATTTACCCAGTACATTACCAATGACTCCTCAAAACAGCATCTAACAATAGTAGGCAGGAATAATAGAGGTGGTTCTTCATAACCTCCACTAATGTGTTTAGAGGGGGTTATTACCCCTTAAAAACTAAAAAACCACCGCCTCTAATCAAGTCATTTAATTAGTTAGGAAATAAATTTCATTTATAAGTTCTAGCTTTAATTTCATTGGATTCCATTTTATATGGTTAATAGTTTAGAAATACTCATCCAAAATTTTCCGTTCATTACATAAAATGGATGGAAATATGAGGAATCAGGTAAACAACCAATGTGAAGAGAAATGTGATGACTTCTCTAAAGATATTTCCAACAATATGGGAGAGGGAATAAAAAACCTTGTGATGATACACTCTTAGATGAGTCATGTTCTAAATATAAACATAGATCATGAGGAGTTCCAAAAACCCCCTAATACAAGAAAAATCTATAATTGAGTCCTTTACGTGACAAAGTACACTAAATTTTAAGGGATTATATTATATAATAATCATGGAACAATGGGTAAACTCCATTGAGAAGATCTTATCTATCCTTTAATGTTCTAATAAAGAGAAGATTTTACTGGTTGTTTATCATATGAAGGTAGAATCTAATAAGTGGTGGACATGGATCAATAATACAAAGCCTGAGGAAGATATTGAAGTGATGGGGTGGAAGGAATTTCAAAAAATGTTTTTCAATCAATATTTTCCTCGCACTCTCTAATTAAAAATATAAAGAGATTTCATTTCCCTAAATGAATATAAAAAATCTATCAAGGTGAATGAGGATAACATTATAGGGAATTCATAATACACCTCTGGATTTTTTTACCCCCAAGTGCAAGCTGGAATGATTATTTTGTGTGCTAAAACTTAGTCTATAAAAATCCCCCATGATCTAAAACTTTTATAGCTAAGAGTAAATTCTTTGACTTTCCCTCAAGGTCTAAATGGAGAATTTCGAATCTCAAGGGAATCATGAGGATAAGAAGTAGAAAGTGAATTTTTATTCTGGCAGTATAATGGATAAATCTAATGGTAGTAATAAATTTCAATATCCCACTTGTCAAAAGTTCAAAAAGAAACACACTAGAAATTGTCTATGGGGGTGAGGAAATTCTGTAGGTGCAGGAAAGAAGGCCACCAAGCTTGAGATTGTCGATGACAGAATCCCATTAATATGATGGAGGAAATGAATGCTCCATTCAACCCTCAACACATTTTTCATTATTTAAACTACAAGGAACAATGGAATTTGAAAACCAATTCATTAATCCATGTTTCTCATAGACAACCAACAACCAACAACCTCTAAGAAAATAAGGGTGAGCATGTGCCATCACAACCACTGAGGTTGATCCCAACAACGAAGTGCTGACATGTAAGCTAGTTATTCATTCAAGATTAGTGAACATACTTTTTAATTATAGTTCTAAGAATTCATTCATATCACGAAAGTTTAATGTAACTATTAAAACACCACCACAAAACATGGAAGCAGAGCTGTTATTGAAAACAAAAAATGGGGTAATTGTTACATCCCATGTATATAACTCTACCCCTATAAAAAATTGTGGTTTGAACTTCCTAGTGAACTTTGTAATACTCCATTTTGTGTAATTTTATGAAATTATGGGTATGTATTGACTTTACCTATATAGAGACAATATAAGTTTTTTTGGGAATCAAATCACTCTCTATATCATGAATTCTCCTCTAATTATATAAAAAAACAAGGGGATGGATGAATTTTATTTATCACCAACATCCCAAGCATGAATATTATTTCCCTATGATCAATCATATCTAGCTCAAATTATTTATTCTAAGAAAAAAACATCCTTCAATAGATTCCCACTAATAGGGAATACACAGATATGTTTCCCTAAGAATTTCTTAGTCTTCCTCCTAGCTAAAAGGTTGAATTTTCAAATGAGATTATACTTGGGGAATTACCATTAACCCAGACACCATATAGAATAACTGCTATGGAACTTGAAAAGTTGAAGAAAAAAATATAGGAGAATTTGGATAAAGGGTCCATAGGCCCAAGAGATTCACCAAAGGATGAACTAGTCATCTTCATCAAGATGAAGCATAGGTAAATTCACCTTTTCATTGATTACAGTGATCCCAACAAGATCATGATAAAGAAAAATTATCCTATTCCATGGATTGATGAGTTGTTATATCAGAAAAATGGAGAACAATAATTCTTCAAGGTGGATCAATAGTTGGGGTATTATGAAGTTAGGGTGAAGAAGGAGGGTATCCCCTGGATTGCTTTTCGTACAAGGTACAAGCACTATGAGTTCATAGAAATTCCATTCAGGCTTACTAATTCTCCGGAAATATTCATGGACATGATGAATAGAGTCTTTATATATTACCTTATCAAATTTTTGGTAGTATTTACAGATGATATTCTCATATAATTCAAATGAAATGAGGTTCATGAGGAGCATTTGAGCATGGTTCAAAAGACCTTATGAAAGGAGAGGATATATGCCAAGTAAAAAAATGTGAGTCTTGGTCAAAGGAAGTCTCATTCTTGGGAAATATCATCACAATAAATAGTATATCTATAGACCCTTCATATATAGATGAAATTTAAGGATGACCAAGGCCAAAATCTGTGACATATATTCGTAGTTTCCATGGATTAACTTGGTATTAACATCGATTTGTGAGATATTTCTCACAATTATCAAACCATCATACCAAGATAACTCAGAAGGGAGTCAATTTTTTTTTGAATGAAGAATGTGAAGAGAGATTCAATGAGTTGAAAAAAAGGGTTATCACTGTATCAGTACTAACACTAACCATGGGTGGAGAACTTTTCATGGTATTCAACGATGATTTGGGGAAGTGATTGGGTTGTGTGTTAATGAAAAATGAAAAAGTGATATCATATGATTCAAGGAAATTTAAATTTCATGAAAAGAACTACCCAAAACATGATATAGAATTGGATTTAGGGATCTTCATGTTGGAAATCTATTAATATTTTATATTTGGGGAGAAGTGTGAAATGTATATGGATCACAAGAGACTCAAGTATATATTGACACAGAAAGATATGAATTTGTGCCAATGAATATGGTTATAGCTAACCATGGACTATGAATTCTCAATCCACTACCATCATGGGAATGTAAATAAAGTGGTATATGCTCTAAATTGAAAGGATCCAGTAATTTATTCATTGATGAGAATTGAAAAGTATCTTATCTTCCTAGAATTGAAAAGGACGAAAATGGGAAACATAAAGGAAGGAAGATCATAAATTCATTCACAAATGATTAATCAACTATCTATTATAGAGAGGATAAAGGATTCTCAAAGTGATTCTGTGAGAATTCAGAAGAAAGTGTAAGATATAAGAAAATGGAAATCTTAATAGTTTAATGTTAATAATGGAGGTGTTGTGAGATTTGGTTCACACCTATGTGTACCATAAAATATGATTTTAAAGGAGCTATTGGATGAATCACAATGTTTAACTTTCTCTATACATCTAGGAAGCACAAATATTTATCGAGATCTCTGGTAACAATGTTTGTGGGACAATATAATGAATTATATTATAAAATATACATCAAGATGTCTTCTATGTCAGAAAGTGAAGGAATAGAGGCCAAAAATACAAGGGGATGATACAACCATTACCTATAGATACGTGGAAATAAGAAAACATCACCATAAACATTATCCCTATTTTTTTGAAGACATCAAGAGAAAATAATTAAATTTGGGTTGTCGTGGATCATTTTACAAACACTACACACTTAATTACACTTTAAGAGGACTTCTCACTCAATAAACTTACAAGGATATACATTATAGAACTGCTGTGGTTGCATGGTGTTTTCCCAAATGATGAATGAATAAATAACTCATTATGGGGGTGAATTGTAACACCCCAAGATTTTATGAAAAATATTCTTTTTTATCTCATTAATGTCTTGTGTTGTACGCTACACCAAAAGGATCTTGCACAACACACATCCTTGACTTGCCTTGCATTACATGCAATCGCAACCTTCCTCGATAGCATGTGTAGTACGCAATACCGAGTTTCACTAAACAACGATATGCTATTAAAATATTATTTAAACTAGTCGTTATGAATAGTAATAACCACTTTTTGAAATTTTGTAAATTTTATTTTTCAAAATGGACTTCATTTTTGGATTTAGAATATCGAAATTAGATTAGGGTTAAATTTTGGTACTTTTTGGATGACTTTCATTTTCTGATGAATAGTGAAAATTACTAAATTTTAATTAAAAATAACCTTTTTAATCAAAATAATTAATAGTGATAAATTATTAATTTGATTGGTTTTAAAGTATATTTAGAATATATTTTTACAATTTAATATAATGTTTTTCATTGGATGTAATTTCACATTTAAACCAGACATAAACAAGTGTCAATCTTTTGAAAGTTATTATCTCTTAAGAACACGCTATTTGTTTTGAGGACGGGAATTAATTTTTAAATTAATTAATGAAACTGATATGTTTTGAATTTGGTAAAATAGACATCATTTTTGAGTTCATAATATCAAATATAGCTTAGGCCTAATTTTTGGTATTTTTCTAGAAACTTTCATTTTTTGATGAATAGTGAAACCACTAAGTGGTAGTTAAAAAAAATGAATTTTTCATAAAACATAATTTTACCGCTTCTATGAGTGGAATTTAAAAAATCCAAGAGACACGGTTGATGTTAGTAAGTAAAATGTGGTTCAATGAGATGAAAGTAATTTTTGGTCAATAGTAACTTTTTACTTTTTTTACCACGGTTAAAAGTAAATAGGGTAATTAAGGGTAAAAATGATATTATTATTACCCTAACACACGTCCTAATTCTATTGGATAATTGTAATTCAACCAAAAACAACCTTAGGAATAAAATATGACCATTTAGGACCACTTGGATTAGATTAAGACATTTATTACTAATTTATTTAAAGAATGGTTAAAATAGTTAAAATCAATGTTTAATAAGTAGATAATTTTTAATATAGGGTAATACATAAGATAAATTAGACTATAAATATTCATTATAAATATAAAAATATTTCCTACATAATGGTATTTTATTTCTAATTTTTAGACATTAAATAATTTAATTTATTTATGACACAACAATGATTCAGTAATTATCTTATTAATGAAATATTGACATAATTGATGTTATAAATAGTCAAATCAATGTAATTTTAGACTTTTTATGAATTACACTAATTTTATAGGTTAATATGACATGTTAGTATTGATTTAAGTAACTTTTTTCGAACTAATAATTCTGTTATTATTTTCACAAAAATCAATTAATAAATAGTGTCAAAATTGACATAAAATAGTTTTTAAAACAAATATTATATTATTAATTGTTATTTTATTCCTAAAGATATAAGGTTAGGGAAAATGACTTATATAAGGGCATATATATTAATAATAAACAAATTGGGGTTCGTTTGTCTTGTTATAGTAAGTTTATTATCCATATAGTGTAAGAACACAAAAAGACACGGTAAAAGTAAAATTATCTAACATTAAGTTAAAACTAAATGATAAGGTTAAAATCGTAAACTAAACTTGTCCAAATTCTATTGGATGAGATGATTTCGCCCTATCCCCACCTTAGCTTAGAAATAAATCAATTTGGAGCTATTTAAAACCGAATATGGCTTTATAATAAAATAATATTTTTAGTTTTTCGAAAGGTGCCCCTCTCCTCCCTTATAAAAGGGAACCTCCTCCCTCTCTTCATCACACCACTTTGTGCCTTCAAGATCGGCCAAAAACTGCCAAATTCTCTTCTACCCTTCCCTAGAAATATCATAGAGGTCCTGGTCTTCTTCAAAGACCAATTTTAGTGCCCTAAGAGGAGGACTCAAAGAGGCACTTCAAAGAAGAGGTAATGTCCGTTACCGATTCTTTCAACTTTATTTCTTCTTCCACTTCTTCTTATTAGGTTGTTTCATTATAAAGTAATAACATCAGTATCACTCATATACAGATATTTTATTATAATTATGAAACAAACCTATTTCACCATCTATCCATCCTACGGAAAATGAAATCACCGCGCGTGCGTACGTACGGAATACCGTCTCCACGCCGTGGTGTAATCTATTATCCACCACCACCTTACTTGGATGGGTATAATGGTGTAAACAATAACTATATATGATTATTGTAAAGTGATATTGATTCTTAAATAGTATGCATACACTCCAATACAATTCCACGATCATGAGAACAATATCATCGCTTGTGCGTACGTACGGACTACCGTCTCCACGACGCGATGAGATTCATTCTCCACGTTAACCATTCATGAATGATTATAAAGTATATAAAATAAGTAATCATGAAATATATGACATAATAATGATACTGGATTTATGTGTATATATATGTATGTCATCTACTTAATTCCATTCAACTCAATAAGGAAATGAAAACAACGTTCATGCGTACGTATGACCTACTGTATCCATGAACGGTGTATTTCTTTCCATTTACTGATCTATTATATATATGTATTGTAACATCCCAAGTAAGTAATGAATAATATATATTTTTATCTATGTCTATTAATGATTAATATAGTGTTATATAGGCTTAAAATGAAAATAAATACAATCTTATGCATGGAATACACTAATATTCTTACAAGATTGTTTTACTGCCTTTTGATGGCAAACCATTTTTGAATCTATATTTTGACAATTTTATAAACTATGTTTGTCAAAATAAACTTATTCTTTATGATTGGGACATAAAAAGTTACTTTTTGTGAATTTTTGGTATTTTTCTGACAATGTTCATTTTTTAATGAATAGTGAAAAATACTGCATTTTACATCAAAACTGCTTTTTAATCTAAATTATTTATATGATTAGATTATATTTTTAATTGTTTTTGAAGTGAAATTAGAATATATTTTTACCATTTAAACCAATGGTGGTCATTGGAATCAATTTCACTTTGAAATTATACTTAAACTGGTGTCAATCTTTTGATACTTATTGTTTTGTAAAAACACGCTATTTGCTCTGGCAGCGGGAATTAATTATTAAATTAATTAATGTGACTTATATGATTTGAATTTTTTAAAATAGACTTCATTTTTGAATTCGGAATATCAAATATATCTTAGGGTGAATTTTTGGTAATTTTCTGAAAAACTTCAATTTTTGATGAATAGTGAAACCACTAAGTGGTAATCAAGCAAACTGATTTTTCAGTTAAATGAAAGTTTACCACTAATGTGTACTGAATTTTGAAAATCCGACATACATGGTTGTCATTAATAAGTAAAATGTGGTTCAATGAGATTAAAATAAATTTTTGGTGAATAGTAACTTATTAAGTTTTTAATCGCGATTAGTGGTAATTAGTGTAGTTTAAGGTATAAATAATGCTTTAATAATATGAAATGACCTAGACACATGTCCCAACCTTATTGGTTGTGTCATTGCCGACCAAGACAAGCCATGGTTAAACTTGGGGACCCCATGGAGACATTTTGGTTGGAAAATGACATAAATAACTTTTTATTTAATGTAAAAGTAAAAATGACACAAACATAATATGTTTTACGAACACAATTTTTACATGGGGTTATAAAGATCTTATTTTTGATTATAAATATTCATTGGAAAGCTAAAAATATTTCCTACATCATAGTATTTTTTTTATGATTTTTAGAAATTAAATAAATTAAATTATTAATGACATAATAATGATGCAGCGATGACATCATTATTTGACGATTTAAATAAAATAGAAAGATAATGTAAAATATATAAACTACACATGTCCAAAACCAATTGGATGAGTGGATTTCAAACCCTTATCACCTTATACACGAATTTTATCAATGAGGGTCCTTTTGAAACCGAAACACATTTCCAAATAAAGTAATATTTCTTTACTTGCCAAAAGTGCCCCTCCTCTCCTCTTATAAAAGGCCCCCACCTCTACCTCATTTCACACACTCTTCAAGCCTTTGGCTCGGCCAAAACCTGCCCATTTGCTCTATCCACATCCCTCTACTCATCCTATAGGATTCCCTTTGGGCAGAATCCTTTCAAAGGAAGCCTTTAGACTCAAATCAAAAGGAGATACACTTTTTAAGGTAATTCATTCTCTCATGTTCATTTGTTTTATTTTTCTTCTCCAACCCCCTAAACTCTTTTTATTTACTTCTTTTGTAACAACACCAGTATCTTCAATATACTATGATGTTGTTATATGATTTATTTGAGCTACACTCTCACACAACTACATCAAATGTTTAAAGAACATACGGTTTCCGTGGATGGAGAAATTTTGCCTCCCGAAACGATGATTGTTCAATACTCATTAACACCTTCAAAGGTGGCCATTATGATGTCACTATTTTTATATATGATATGTAATATGTTTATGTTTTCCTTAAGCTTCTGTTTTTTCATTTTGGGCATACCTTTATGGTTTCCATTATGGGTAAACACGATATCTTCATTTTAGGAAGTGCGGACTACCGACCCCTGAAGGTGATTTGATTCGTTAATACCATATGTGGGATGTTTAAAGGATAAAGTTAATGATATTATATATGTTATTATACTGGAATTATAATATACTCTTATATCATTATGATTCAATTCTAGAAAATATGAAATAGAAATTGAAGTAGCGTTCATGCGTACGTACGGCTTACCGTCTCCATGAACGGTGCATTTCATTTCTTACCTCTAAATGTGATGTAATATTATAAATACATGTATATGATGAATATATATGATATATATGTTATTCAAATCATTAATATCATTCTGGATATAATGAACCTATGACCAAATTAACAACATGTAAAGTGTAAGAAATCTATTTTTGACTTAAGAACCAAATACCGACAAAATGAACATTATTAACTTAAATGATTACATGATGTCCATAACATGGTATAAAAGGATTAATGAACTTGAAAAAGGTTCTTAAGAAAGTAGAGATTAACTCAAGTTTATTATTCAGGAGATTAAAGAACGGTCGGGTCAAGTCGGATACGAGGTATGGGACTTCGTCTCAATCTCCTTTCATTGAGGCATATTTTATTTTATACACAACTTTCTTTTATATGGTGTATAAACCCCTTTGACTTTTACGTTTATTCAAAGGGAATCTTTTTTATACGAAGCGTTTACTAAACGACAAAAGGGAAAGTTTTTGTCATACGTATACGGCGACAACGACTTCTCCACCGTCGTAACCGTTATTTGAGTTTCGGCTTCCTCTACAAGCCATACCTTCTTTTTTTAAAAGAAAAATAAATACCATGTTTTACTTTGGTAATGAAAATGGTTTTCATAATGTTCTTATATCAATGTGTTGTATTGATATCTCATGATTGAAATGTGGAAATTTTATGTTTCTTTTATTCATGTTTTATGTGATATGATTATGTTATGGTTATTGGGCATTATTATGAAGACGGGTGGTTCCGTGATAAACTAAGGGCAGGTGAGCCCGTTATATCTCTCCAATGCATTGGGTAACGCGAAGGAGTGAAACGTTAAGGTTTCTCCGAAGAGATTTTAGGGAATATACTGTGATGGGTTTTCCAAACGTAACCAAGAGGGTTACTCCCTACGTAAGAATGTTATGAATGCCTCAAGTTACCTTTATGTCTTATGATTTCTATGATTTATTCATGATTTTATGTGGTATGTTAAAGTGCCTATGTTTTATGGGTAAAGTATGATTTCATTCTTATGTATATATGAACTCATGTTTCCTTTCCATGTTTTTTTTATAACCCATACTGAGTTTTTATGCTCATCCCATGTTTTTTTGAAATGTTTTTCACAGGTCAAGGGAAAGGTACATGATAAGATGATAGATTAAAGGATGTGTCAAGAAATAGTCCATGTTTTATTTTAAATGTGTTTCCATTGATGGGAATGAAGAATACTATCTGTATGTAACCACTTTGTTTATATGTGGAATGTAATGCATGTTTTATGATCTAATTCTCTAAAACTCTAAACCTGAAAAGATCCTCAACGTGTAATCTTGTAATAACTCAAGATTAAGTAAGTTTTAAGGCTGGGGCCTTATAGTTGGTATCAAAGGACGGTTTAGATAACTTTAGGATTTAGAATTCTATTAAATGATTATCCAAAAATATATTTTTTTTCGAAATGATATAGCATTTAAAGATTACCATGTTGCTTCATCTAAGACATGTTTCTTCAGAATGGTTTTCTGCAGATGGAACAGTGAAGAAGTGCTAGGAAGGCATACAGAAGGAAATAACCTTCCGAATCAGCATCCATAAATGGTCGGAATTGGAACTGAACAGTTTTTTGCAGTAATGGCGCAGTTGACTCAAGCGATAAATGGCGGTGGTATCCATGCATGAGATCAGCCAGATCAAACGTAGAGGAACATGTCAGTGGTGGAACATTTCATGAGGCAACATCCACCATCATTCAGAGGATCATCTGACCTTGTGCTAGCTGAAGGGTGGATTAAAGCACTGGAGAAGATTTTTGATGTCATGGGGTGTTCAGACAATCAAAAGGTTAGTCTTGCTATTTACCGTTTGGAGGGTGAAGCAGAACAGTGGTGGTCTATGGTTAAAAATATTCGGGATGCTCATGAGATTGATGCTCTTGACTGGGATGAATTCAAAGGTATGTTTCTTGAGAAGTATTTTCATAAGGCTGTTCGACTTAGGATGGAAAAGAAATTCTTGGAATTGAGGCAAGAGGAAGACTCAGTGGCTGCCTATGAAGAAAGGTTCACTCGATTGGCAAGGTATGCTCCAAATTTTATCCGGGACCTTGATAGTAAAATCAATCGTTTCTACTCAGGATTAAAGCCAAAGTATCGAAGGGAATTAGCTTCTCGTGAGTTTAAAAGTTATGAAAAGCTTGTTCGATGTGCTGAGAAGGTGGAAATGGAGTTTGTCGATGACCAAGTTTTCTATAACAACCAGCAGAAGAAGAGACCGAGGTGGCAGGAGAAAGGTAAGAATTCTTCAAAAAAGTCTGATGGTAAGAGAACTAAGTTTCCAGTTTGTGATAAATGTGGCAAAAGGCATGCTGGGGAATGTCTTCTGAATTCTGGAAAGTGCTACCGATGTGGTAAGATGGGACAAAAGGCTCGTGATTGCACTGAAAAGGATCAAGGTGAAGGTAAGAACAAATTTGATTTACAGTTAGTGAAATGTTATAAGTTCAATGAGATGGGTCACTATGCAAACGAGTGTCCGACAAGGAGCTTCAGTGATGGGAAGTAGTTAGACTACAAGCAGAAAGGGGTGGTAAAATCCTTTGCAACTACTTCAGCAGATGTCGGGCCATCAAATGAAGTTATATCAGGTACTTTGTTTGTTTTTTCAGATTATGCCAGTGTGTTGTTTGATTCGGGGTCTACACATTCTTTCATCTCTGAAACCTTTTCTAGTAAAATGGGAATACCATCTCAAGAAATGACTCCTGAACTTTTGGTAAAAACACCTGGGGGAAATGTTGAGGAAAAAAGAATTTATAAGAATCTTCCTATCTTTATCTGTGGAAAGAACCTACTTGCAAACCTTATTGTTCTACCTCTAGTAGAGTTTGATGTTATCCTGGGTATGGATTGGCTCTCTATTTACCATGCTAAGATTGACTGTAGAGATAAAGAAGTTTCTTTTCAGAAAGACTTTCAGTTTGTTTACAGGAATGAACTCTTACTTTTGATAACATATCAAGAGGCCGAGAAACTTGTAAAAGATGGAAATGAATGTTACCTTGCACACATCGTTGAAAATAAAGGAACTATTCAGATTAATGATGTGCCAGTGGTAAATGAGTATCCTGATGTTTTTCCGGATGAGTTGCCTGGAATAATACCAGATCGGGAAGTTGAGTTTACTGTTGACTTAGTTCCTGATGCTAAGCCAATTTCAAAACCCTTTTATCGAATGGCACAAATTGAACTTTTAGAGTTGAAGGAGAAATTGCAAGATTTATTAGAGAAAGGTTTCATTAGACCTAGCACATCACCATGGGGTGCTCCTGTTTTATTTGTTAAAAAGAAAGATGGTTCTATTAGACTTTGCATTGATTATAGAGCCTTGAATAATATCACTATTAAGAACAAATATCCTTTGCCTCATATCGATGATTTGTTTGATCAGCACCAGGGAGCTCAGTTTTTTTCAAAGATTGACTTGAGATCGGGGTACCATCAGCTGAAGGTAAAGGAGGCAGATATTCCGAAGACCGCATTCCGTACGAGATATGGCCATTATGAATTTGTAGTAATGCCTTTTGGGCTAACCAATGCACCTGCTGTATTCATGGACTTAATGAATAGAATTTTCCATGAGTTCCTGGATAAGTTTGTAGTGGTTTTCATTGATGATATTTTGGTGTTTTCTAAAAGTAAATAGGAGCATGAAAAACATTTAAGGGTTATCTTGCAAACCTTAAATGAAAAGAAACTGTATGGGAAATTCAGCAAGTGTGAGTTTTGGTTGCAACAAATTTCTTTCCTTGGTCACATTGTCTCTAAAGATGGAATAACTGTTGATCCTGCAAAAACAAAAGTTGTGGATGAATGGCCAAGACCCACAAATGTAACCGAGATTCGTAGCTTCCTTGGTTTGGCGGGCTATTACCGAAGGTTTGTTATAAATTTTTCACGGTTATCTAGTCCAATGACTAAGCTAACTCGGAAGGGTGTTAAGTTTATCTAGACAAAATAATGTGATGATTGTTTTCTGGAATTGAAAAGAAGATTGGTGAATGCTCCAGTTTTGGCACTACCTTTCAGGAATGGTGAGTTTGTTATATACAGTGATGCTTCATTGAAAGGACTTGGTTGCATCCTAATGCAGAATGATCAGTTAATTGCTTATGCTTCACGACAGTTGAAAAATCATGAGGTAAATTACCCTACACATGATTTGGAATTAGCTGCTGTTGTTTTTTCTTTAAAAATTTGGAGGCATCATTTGTATGGAGTAAAGTGTGAAATATATACCAATCACAAAAGTTTAAAGTATATATTCACTCAGAAAGAGTTAAACATGAGACAAAGGAGATGGATGGAATTAATCAAGGATTATGATTGTACAATTCATTACCATCCCGGAAAAGCAAATAAAGTGGCTGATGCTTTGAGTCGAAAAAGTAATGCTTCATTAACAATGTTGCGTTTGGAACGTGATCCTTTAGTTAAGGATTTGATGAACTTTGGCATAGAAGTTGTTGGTGCAGGAAGTCCTTCTGTTTTGTTTCAGGTATCAGTGAGATCATCTCTATCAGATAGAATCAAGCAAGCACAGAAGCAAGATAGTGAGTTGCAGAAAAAGGTAGAGCTGGTTCAGAAAGGTAAGTTTCCTGAATTCAACATTGATAATGATTGCGTTTTGAGATTTGGGAAGAGATTGTGTGTGCCTTGTGATTCACAGTTGAAGAGAGAGTTGTTATGTGAAGCTCATCGTTCTCCGTTTTCAGTTCATTCGGGCAGTACTAAGATGTATAGAGATCTGCGGGGGTATTACTGGTAGGATGGAATGAAAAGAGATATTGCTGATTTTACTGTGATGTGTTTGACTTGTCAGCAGGTTAAAGCAGAGCAGCAGTTACCGAAAGGGATGCTTCAGCCTTTACCAGTGCCAGAGTGGAAATGGGAGAATATATCCATGGACTTTGTTGTTGGATTACCGAAGACATCTCGAGGTAATAATTCAATCTGGGTTATTGTTGATCGCTTGACCAAATCTGCTCATTTCCTTGCAATACAAGATAATTTCTCTCTTGATCAACTTTCCCGTTTGTATCTTAAAGAGATAGTCAGGTTACATGGAGTTCCTCTCTCTATTTTATCAGATCGTGATCCCAGGTTTACTTATAACTTTTGGAAAGGCCTTCAGAAGTCGTTGGGTACTGAATTAAATTTTAGTACAGCTTTTCATCCTCAATAAGATGGGCAGTCAGAACGAACAATTCAGACATTAGAGGATATTCTACGAGCTTGTTCTATGGATTATCAGGGAAGTTGGGACCAACATCTTTCTTTGGTTGAATTTTCATATAATAACAGTTTCCATTCCAGTATACAGATGGAACCATTTCAGGCATTATATGGGAAGAGGTGTCGAACTCCATCTTTTTGGGATGAAGTGGGTGAAAGGAAGTTGATGGGACCAGAATTGGTAGAAGAGGTGGCAGAAAAAGTTCAGCTGATTCAGAAACACATGACAACAGCTCAGAGCAGGCAGAAGTGTTATGCAGATAACCGGATGAAGGATCTATCTTTCGAGGTAGGTGATCATGTTTTTCTCAAGGTTTCTCCTTGGAAAAGCGTGATGAGATTTGGTAAGAAAGGAAAGTTGAGTCCAATGTTTGTTGGACCATACGAAATTCTGGAGAGAGTTGGATCAGTTGCATACCGAGTGGCTTTACCTCCGAGTTTATCTCAGGTACACAATGTTTTTCACGTTTCGATGTTGAGAAAGTATATGCCAGATCCATCTCATGTTTTGAGTCCAGAGGTAGTTCAGCTGGAAGAGAACCTATCTTATGAGGAACAACCGGTCCAGATTCTTGACCACAGGGAGCAAGTGTTACGGAATAAGGTGATTCACCAGGTAAAGGTTTTGTGGAAAACACACATGATTGAAGAGGCAACATGAGAATCTGAAAATGCAATGAGGGATAAGTACCCCCATTTATTCGATAAGTAAATAAATTGCGGGGACGCAATTTTCTAAAGGGGGGAAGGATGTAACATCCCAAGTAAGTAATGAATAATAGATATTTTTATCTATGTCTATTAATGATTAAGATAGTGTTATATAGGCTTAAAATGAAAATAAATACAATCTTATGCATGGAATACACTAATATTCTTACAAGATTGTTTTACTGCCTTTTGATGGCAAACCATTTTTGAATCTATATTTTGACAATTTTATAAACTATGTTTTTCAAAATAAACTTATTATTTATGATTGGGACATCAAAATTTACTTTGTGTGAATTTTTGGTATTTTTCTGACAATGTTCATTTTTTAATGACTAGTGAAAAATACTGCATTTTACATCAAAACTGCTTTTTAATCTAATTTATTTATATGATTAGATTATCTTTTGAATTTTTTTTGAAGTTAAATTAGAATATATTTTTACCATTTAATCCAATGGTGGTCATTGGAATCAATTTCACTTTGAAATTAGACTTAAACTGGTGTCAATCTTTTGATACTTATTGTTTTGTAAAAACACGCTATTTGCTCTGGCAGCGGGAATTAATTATTAAATTAATTAATGTGACTTATATGATTTGAATTTTGTAAAATAGACTTCATTTTTGAATTCGGAATATCAAATATAGCTTAGGGTAAATTTTTGGTAATTTTCTGAAAAACTTCAATTTTTGATGAATAGTGAAACCACTAAGTGGTAATCAAGCAAACTGATTTTTCAGTTAAATGAAAGTTTACCACTAATGTGTACTGAATTTTGAAAATCCGACATACATGGTTGTCATTAAGAAGTAAAATGTGGTTCAATGAGATTAAAATACTTTTTTGGTGAATAGTAACTTATTAAGTTTTTAATCGCGATTAGTGGTAATTAGTGTAGTTCAAGGTATAAATAATGCTTTAATAATATGAAATGACCTAGAAATAAGTCCCAACCTTATTGGTTGTGTCATGGCCGACCAAGACAAGCCATGGGTCAACTTGGGGACCCCATGGAGACATTTTGGTTGGGAAATGACATAAATAACTTTTTATTTAATGTAAAAGTAAAAATGAAACAAACATAATATGTTTTACGAAAAAAAAATTTACATGGGGTTATAAAGATCAGATTTTTGATTATTAATATTCATTGGAAAGCTAAAAAGATTTCCTACATCATTGTAATTTTTTTAGACATTAAATAAATTAAATTATTTATGACATAATAATGATGCAGCGATGACATCATTATTTGACGATTTAAATAAAATGGAAAGATAATGTAAAATATATGAACTACACATGTCCAAAACCAATTGGATGAGTGGATTTCGAACCCTTATCACCTTATCCACGAATTGTATCAATGTGGGACCTTTTTAAACTGAAACACATTTTCAAATAAAGTAATATTTCTTTACTTGCCAAAAGTGCCCCTCCTCTCCTCTTATAAAAGGCCCCCATCTCTACCTCATTTCACACACTCTTCAAGCCTTTGGCTCGGCCAAACCCTGCCCATTTGCTCTCTCCACATCCCTCTCCTCATCCTAGAGGATTCGCTTTGGGAAGAATCCTTTCAAAGGAATCCTTTAGACTCAAATAAAAAGGAGATACACTTTTTAAGGTAATTCATTCTCTCATGTTCATTTGTTTTATTTTTCTTCTCCAACCCCCTAAACTCTTTTTATTTACTTCTTTTGTAACAACACCAGTATCTTAAATATACTAGGATGTTTTTATATGATTTATTTGAGCTAAACTCTCACACAACTACATCAAATGGTTAAAGAACATACGGTTTCCGTGGATGGAAAAATTTTGCCTCCCAAAACGATGATTGTTCAATACTCATTTAACACCTTCAAAGGTGGCCATTATGATGTCACTATTTTTATATATGATATATAATATGTTTATGTTTTCCTTAAGCTTCTGTTTTTTCATTTTGGGCATACCTTTTTGGTTTCCATTATGGGTAAACACGATATCTTCATTTTAGGAAGTGCGGACTACCGCCCCCTGAAAGTGATTTGATTCGTTAATACCATATGTGGGATGTTTAAAGGATAAAGTTAATGATATTATATATGTTATTATACTGTAATTATAATATACTCTTATATCATTATTATTCCATTCCAGAAAATATGAAATAGAAATGGAAGTAGCGTTCATGCGTACGTACGGCTTACCGTCTCCATGAACGGTGCATTTCATTTCTTACCTCTAAATGTGATGTAATATTATAAATACATGTATATGATGAATATATATGATATATATGTTATCCAAATCATTAATATCATTCTGGATATAACGAAACTATGACCAAATTAACAACATGTAAAGTGTAAGAAATCTATTTTTGACTTAAAAACCAAATACCGACAAAATGAACATTATTAACTTAAATGATTACATGATGTCCATAACATGGTATAAAAGGAATAATGAACTTGATAAAGGTTCTTAAGCAAGTAGAGATTAACTCAAGTTTATTATTCAGGAGATTAAAGAACGGTCGGGTCATGTCAGATACGAGGTATGGGACTTCGTCTCAATCTCCTTTCATTGAGGCATATTTTATTTTATACACAACTTTCTTTTATATGGTGTATAAACCCCTTTGACTTTTACATTTATTCAAAGGGAATCTTTTTTATATGAAGCGTTTACTAAACGACAAAAGGGAATGTTTTTGTCGTACGTATGCGGCGACAACGACTTCTCCACCGTTGTAACCGTTATTGGAGTTTCGGCTTCCTCTACAAGCCATAACTTCTTTTTTTTTAAAAAAAATAAATACCATGTTTTACTTTGGTATTGAAAATGGTTTTCATAATGTTTTTATATCAATGTGTTGTATTGATATCTCGTGATTGAAATGTGGAAATTTTATGTTTCTTTTATGCATGTTTTATGTGATATGATTATGTTATGGTTCTTGGGCATTATTATGAAGACGGGTGGTTCTGTGATAAACTAAGGGCGGGTGAGCCCGTTATAGCTCTCCAATGCATTGGGTAACGTGAAGGAGAGAAACGTTAAGGTTTCTCCGAAGAGATTTTAGGGAATATACTATGATGGGTATTCCAAACGTAACCAAGAGGGTTACTCCCTATGTAAGAATGTTATGAATGCCTCAAGTTACCTTTATGTCTTATGATTTCTATGATTTATTCATGATTTTATGAGGTATGTTAAAGTGCATATGTTTTATGGGTAAAGTATGATTTCATTCTAATGTATATATGAACTCATGTTTCCTTTCCATGTTTTTTTATAACCCATACTGAGTTTTTATGCTTATCCCAAGTTTTTTTGAAATGTTTTTCACAGGTCAAGGGAAAGGTACATGATAAGATGATAGAGTCAAGGATGTGTCAAGAAATAATACATGTTTTATTTTAAATGTGTTTCCATTGATGGGAATGAAGAATACTATCTTTATGTAACCACTTTGTTTATATGTGGAATGTAATGCATGTTTTATGATCTAATTCTCTAAAACTCTAAACCTGAAAAGATCCTCAACGTGTAATCTTGTAATAACTCAAGATTAAGTAAGGTTTAAGGATGGGGCCTTATATGTATATTCTAAATATATATTATATATAAATCATGTTTTATATTCAGTAATTAAGTAATAATGATCTAATTAATCATATGAATAATTACAAGTCAAAACACGGATGACAAATGAAACCATTTTACCCAAAACGGTCTTTAACATTGAATTTACAAAATAATGGGTCATATAAAGTCATAAGTGAACCATATATGATATCATAACAATGAGTATGATTCTCGAATAAGTCAATGACATTATTTAAATCATTATACAGGAGGTTCGGACACTTACGAATCAAATCGGACCTAAGGTAAGGGAAATATCACAATCTCATTTTTATCCGAGATTGTTTATACATTGGAATTTACTGGGGTGTATTTTATCATCCACATACATGTTTCTTCAATATGTAATATTATTTCCATCCACCTACAATTGTTAAAATCAAATTTTACCCTTTGGTGAGTTTTTAGTAAAAGATATGAAAGTAATCTTTTGTCCTTTTTCGTACGAGGTACTTTTTGACTTTTCTGACAAAAGTAAGAGAAGAATGTTTTTTAAATTATACGGCATGAATGGATTTTTAAAACATTATTTCCAAGGATATTACTTTACAAGTTTTCATTTTTATTTTTAATCAACTTCTTTTAGTTTAAAATTGTATGACATGTTAAGAAAGGGAAAATGTTTTTGAAGTAGAAAGGATATTTTCCTCAAGAATGGAGTTCAAGTTTTTTTATCAAAATTATTTTCTGTCTAAGATAATATAGGATTCGGTTTATATCCCTATTAATACATTTATTTGATTATGTTGTGATTGAATTATTTTTATGAAATCCTTTATCTTATATGAATTATTTTATGATGTCACGATGTTTAAGAATCCCATTTTTATTACATGGGTTATGCTATGATGTATGGTTTATGATTTTGTGGCACACATAAGAATGGTATCATTGTGAGATGGGTGGGACCTATATCTCCCTCCAATGCATTGGGTAAAGATTTTATATCTCATGAGATAGACATGGATGGAACGGTAGGTTAAACCGGTTCAGTGAAACAGGACTGAAAAGAGGAATGAACTCGGTTCAGAAATGGACTTTGTCCACTAAGATAGTCTTGGAAATGAGTCTTTACTAATAAGAAATTATTATCTATGATTATGTGTGTATGCCACAAAGTTTCATGTTTTAAGATATTATTATTGGGATTACATTTTACTACTATGATTTATCTAATGTAATGATATTATGATCTCTTTTGCAGGTTAAGATTTCAAAAATGTTATGTTCTTATGAATATGATGTGATTGATATCTTTTGTTTACCCTTACTGAGCATTTGAGCTCACCCTTTTATGTTTTCTTTTCCCCAAGATATAAATAATTTTTTTAGGTAAAAAACAGGATGATCTTTATGGGAGATGTTGAAGATCATTCACCACGATTAGAAGATTATATTCCAAGTTTCCAAAGACACTAAACTATTACGGTACTTGTGTGTGTTTTTGTTATGAACTAAGTATTCCGCAAAATTAATGTAATGTCCATGTACATAAAGCTTCGGGTCTCTACAGTTGGTATCAGAGGAATGGTTTAGTATACCTTTGGAAACTAGGATGCGAGAACTTTAGTGAGATCCCTAGAGATATTTCTAAGGTATGTCTAGGGACTTCCTTAAGATTAAGTATATGTATAGGATATAGTCCTAGAACTATGATAACAATCTTAGAATTTAACCTAAGATGTTAGATATTGAGGGTGCTCCCCCTTTACTATGTTGTTTTTTCTAGCATGATTTTTTCCTCTCACACTATACTTTTTGGGTTTTAGAAAATGGCTGGAAATAGGAAGATTCATGATAATGGAGGATATGACGAAAAATGGAATGATATTCTTCATGAGAAACCAAATGAAACGGGATTTGGAAGTCCAAACATCGTTATTATGCCTAATCAGCAATCTCATAATTTGATCAATAATCTCAACTTTGGTAAGTTTCCCGAATCAGATAATAATAGAAAGATGTAGTTTCATGATGATCATAGAGGAAAAAAAGTTCAATTTCTCTCATGTAAATCATGTGGGAAGAGGCATCAGGGAGATTGTTTCAAGGGAACTGGAAGATGCTTTGGGTGTGGAAAAGAAGGACACAAAGCCAGTAAGTGCAAAGGAAAAGGTTCAGTTAACACCATGGATGAGGATAATGGTATTGCTACGACATCAACAATGGTTAAATGTTTTAAATGTGGAATGTACGGGCATTATGCAAACCAATTCCCTAAGGGAAAGTCTCATGAACAGAATCAGTACGGTCGTATGGGTAGTATTTATGTTGATGATGATGAAGAGACTACAAATGATATGTGAGATGAAAGAATTTTTGAAGCTCAGTCAATGGTTTAAGAAGGTAGTGGAATAATTACACATTTATCAAGTGTAATGTTGTATAAGTTATATCATGGTACTATGGAATAAAGATACATATAAGGATTTTTACACTATTGTCATTCCTTGAGTTTTGAAAGTGTATGATTAATGGTACCAGTATCCATGAAAGGTTATTCAAATATTTTTGGAATATAGATGATATGCGCATAATGAAGGGATAAGGAGAAAATTAAATGTTTGATAGTATTCATGAGATCATGACTGATATAAGGAGAAGATTATATCATGGTTTGAGTATATGGAATTTTTGGATTTTGGTATGAGGAAAGAGTTAACTTTTGACAAAATTCATGTTTTCACTAAGGTTTAATGGGTATTCATTTTTTAAAAGAATACATGATTAAGGTATTCACATGATTGGAATGTGACCAACAAGATATATGGGGGATAAATGATGGTATTCACATGCTTGGTTGATGACATTTCATGTAATCGTTTTCCTTATACTATGAGCTTGGACCGAAGTATTTTAGATAAGCCTAAAGATTGGAATGGATTATGTTGGACATAAGATATTATTGTTTAAGGATAGAACTTTTTTTCGATATTATTGATGGGATGTTATAGTAATGTAGTTTTAGAAAAAGGACAACCTGCAGGACTGGCGACAGCCCATCGCGTCGGACAAGGCTATGGGAATCGAACCCACAACCGAAGTGCGACTGGCCTTTATCGCCTACCACTGGCCTATAGGAAGTGCTTGTTTAGTAGAAACTAGTTTTATTATATTAAGCAGTATGATATATGAAGTATAAGTCCATTTTAGGAACCATATAGGATTAATCTCACTATAGATGGACTTATGTATTTTTGATAACTATTATAACATGTTGTTTAAGACAGATGGAATGACCCATCATTCTATCAAATGATCTCCTAACACTTCACGAATGGCAAATTCAACTTCATTTCCTTAAGAGATGAAGTGGAAATTGTTCAAGGCATGAACAATGGTGAGATTATATCGAAATAAAGTAAGTATTTCATCTAATTAAAATTTTTCAACTTTAGAGAAATGATCTTGAAAACTAAAAATGTTGTCCTAGTTCCCTTATATCTGATGAATCAGATGCTACCTTAGATCATCACCAATTTATGGATTTGTGATTTCTGGATTTTCTATAGCCATGTTCTCTACCACTCTCTATCAGAACATGATGGTTAGATTTCTCTTCCATATCAATATTTTCACCTATGTTGAAACCCAATGATTAGTTTATTTGGGTAACCCTTACGTTTCATACTTTTGTTTTTAAAGATTGGTTTTGGTATTCCTTTTTATGATGTGGGTTTCTATTAAAGAAACTTTTGAGTAGTAAACCATTTATAACCCCGACGAATTTTGAGGGCAAAATTCATTTTAAGGGCGGTAGAATGTAACACCCCAAGATTTTATGAAAAATATTCTTTTTAATTTCATTAATTTTTTGTGTTGTACGCTACACCAAAAGGATCTTGCACAACACGCATCCTTGACATGCCTTGCATTACACGCAATCGCGACCTTCCTTGATAGCATGTGTAGTACGCAATACTGAGTTTCACTAAACAATGATATGCTATTAAAATATTATTAAAACTAGTCGTTATGAATAGTAATAACCACTTTTTGAAATTTTTTAAATTTTATTTTTCAAAATGGACTTCATTATTGGATTCAGAATATCAAAATTAGATTAGGGTTAAATTTTGGTACTTTTCGGATGACTTTCATTTTCTGATGAATAGTGAAAATTACTAAATTTTAATTAAAAACAACCTTTTTAATCGAAATAATTAATAGTGATAAATTATTAATTTGAGTGGTTTTAAAGTATATTTAGAATATATTTTTTCAATTTAATATAATATTGGTCATTGGATGTAATTTCACATTTAAACCAGACATAAATAAGTGTCAATCTTTTGATAGTTATTATCTCTTAAAAACACGCTATTTGTTTTGACGACGGGAATTAATTTTTAAATTGATTAATGCAACTGATATGTTTTGAATTTGGTAAAATAGACATCCTTTTTGAGTTAATAATATCAAATATAGCTTAGGACTAATTTTTTGTATTTTTCTGGAAACATTCATTTTTTTGATGAATAGTGAAACCACTAAGTGGTAGTTAAAAAAATGAATTTTTCATAAAACATAATTTTACCGCTTCTGTGAGTGGAATTTCAAAAATCTGAGAGACACAGTTGATGTCAGTAAGTAAAATTTGGTTCAATGAGATGAAAATAATTTTTGGTGAATAGTAACTTTTTACTTTTTTTACCACGGTTAAAAGTAAATAGGGTAATTAAGGGTAAAAATGATATTATTATTACCCAAACACATGTCCTAATTATATTGGATAAGTGTAATTCACCCAAAAACAACCTTAGAAATAAAATATGACCATTTGAGCCCACTTGGATTAGATTAGGAAATTTATTATTAATTTATTTAAAGAAGGGTTAAAATAGTTAAAATCAAAGTTTAATAAGTAGATAATTTTTAATATAGGGTTATACATAAGATAAATTCTACTATAAATATTAATAAGAAAGATAAAAATATTTCCTACATAATGGTATTTTATTTTTAATTTTTAGATATTAAATGATCTAATTTATTTATGACACAACGATGATGCATTAATTATCTTATTAATGAAATATTGACATATTTGATGTTATAAATACCCAAAAAAATGTAATTTGAGACTTTTTATGAATTCAACTAATTTATTAGGTTAATATGACATGTTAGTATTAATTTAAGTAACTTTTTTAGAACAAATAATTCTTTTATGATTTTCACAAAAATCAATTAATAAATAGTGTCAAAATTGACATAAAATAGTTCTTAAAACAAATATTATATTATTAATTGTTATTTTATTCTTAAAAATCTAAGGTTCGGAAAAATGACTTAGATAAGGTTATATATATTAATAATAAACAACTTGGGGTTCTTTTGGCTTGTTATAGTAAGTTTATTAACCTTATAGTGTAATAACACAAAAAGACACGGTAAAAGTAAAATTATCTAACTTAAAGTTAAAACTAAATGATGTGGTTAAAATAGTAAACTAAACTTGTCCAAATTCTATTGTATGAGAGGATTTTGACCCATCCCCACATTAGCTTCGAAATAAATCAATTTGGAGCTATTTAAAACCGAATATGGCTTTATAATAAAATAATATTTTTAGTTTTTCCAAAGGTTCCCCTCTCCTCCCTTATAAAAGGGCACATCCTCCCTCTCTTCCTCAGACCACTTTGAGCATTCAAGCTCGGCCAAACCCTGCCAAATTATCTTTTCCCCTTCCCTAGAAACATCCTAGAGGTCCTGGTCTTCTTCAAAGACCAATTTTAGTGCCCTAAGAGGAGGACTCAAAGAGGTGCTTCAAAGAAGAGGTAATGTCTGTTACCGATTATTTCAACTTTATTTATTCTTCCACTTCTTCTTATTAGGTTGTTTCATTATGAAGTAATAACATCACTATCAATAATATACTGATATGTTATTATAAGTATGAAACAACCCTATTTCACCATCTATCCATCCTACGGAAAATGAAATCACCACGCATGCGTACGTACGGAATACCATCTCCACGTCGTGGTGTAATATATTTTCCACCACCACCTTACTTGGATGGGTATAATGGTGTACATAATAACTATATATTATCATTGTAAAGTGATATTTATTCTGAAATAGTATACATACACTCCAATACAATTCCACGATCATGAGAACAATATCATCACTCGTGCGTACATACGGACTACCGTCTCCACGACGCGAAGAGATTCATTTTCCACGTTAACCATTCATGAATGATTATAAAGTATATATAAAAAGTAATCATGAAATATATGACATAATAATGATACTAGATTTATGTGTATATATATGTATGTCATCTACTTAATTCCATTCAACTCAATAAGGAAATGAAAACAGTGTTCATGCGTACGTACGTCCTACCGTCTCCATGAACGGTGTATTTATTTCCATTTACTGGTCTATTATATTTATGTATATTCTGAATATATATTATATATAAATCATGTTTTATATTCTGGAATAATTTAATCATGATCTAATTAATCATATGAATAATTACAAGTCAAAACACGGACGACAAATGAAACGATTTTACCCAAAAACGGTCTTTAACATTGAATTTACAAAAGAACAGGTAATATAGAGTCATAAGTGAACCATATATGATATCATAACAACGATTATGATTCTTTAATAAGTCAATTAGATTATTTAAATCATTATACAGGAGGTTCGGACACTTACGAAGCAAATCGGACCTAAGGTAAGGGAAATATCACAATTTCATTTTTATCCGAGATTGTTTATACTTTGGAATTTACTGGGGTGTATTTTATCATCCACATCCATGTTTCTTCAATATGTAATATTATTTCCATCCACCAACAATTTTTTAAATCCAATTTTACCCTTCGGTGAGTTTTTATTAAAAGATATGAAAGGAATCTTTTGTCGTTTTTCGTACGAGGTACTTTTTGACTTTTCTGACAAAAGTATGAGAAGAATGTTTTTTTAACTTATACGGTATAAATGGATTTTTAAAACATTATTTCCAAGAATCTTCCTTTAAAAGTTTTCATGTTTATATTTAATCAAATTATTTTAGTTTAAAATTGTATGACATGTAAAGAAATGAAAAATGTTTTTGAAGTAGAAAGGATATTTTCCCCAAGAATGGAGTTCAAGTTTTTTTATCAAAATTATTTTCCATCTAAGATAATATAGGATTCTGTTTATATCCCTATTATTACACTGATTTGATTATGTTGTGATTGAATTATTTTTATGAATTCCTTTATCTTATTTGAATTGTTTTATTATGTCACGATGTTTAAGAATCCCATTTTTATTGCATGGGTTATGTTATGATGTATGGTATATGATTTTGTGGAACACATAAAAATGGTATCATTATGAGATGGGTGGCACCTATATCTCTGTCCAATTCATTGGGTAAAGATTTTATATCTCATGAGATAGACATGGTTCGAACGGTAGGTTAAACCTGTTCAGTGAAATAGGACTGAAAAGAGGAATGAACTCGGTTCAGAAATGAACTTTGTCCACTAAGATAGTCTTGGAAATGAGTCTTGACTAATAAGAAATTATTATCTATGATTATGTGTGTATGCCAAAAAGTTTCATGTTTTATGATATTATTATTGGGATTACATTTTACTACTATGATTTATCCCATGTTATGATATTATGATCTCTTTTGTTGGTTAAGATTTCCAAAATGTTATATTCTTATGAATATGATGTGATTGATATTTCTTTTGTTTACCCTTACTGAGCATTTGATCTCACCCTTTTATGTTTTCTTTTCCACAGGATATAAATAAAGGTTTTAGGTAAAAAAAGGATGATCTTTATGGGAGATGTTGAAGATCTTTCACCACGATTAGAAGATTATATTCCGAGTTTCCAAAGACACTAAACTATTACGGTCCTTGTGTGTGTTTTTTTGTTATGAACTAAGTATTCCACAAAAGTAATGTAATGTCCATGTACATCAAGCTTCGGGTATCTACAGTTGGTATTAGAGGAAAGGTTTAGTCAACCTTTGGAAACTAGGATGCAAAACATTAGTGAGATCCCTAGAGATATTTCTAAGGTATGTCTAGGGATGTCCCTAGGGTTAAGTATAAGTATAGGATATAGTCCTAGAACTACGATAAAAATATTAGAATTTAACCTAAGATGTTAGATATTGAGGGTGCTCCCCCTTTACTATGTTGTTTTCCCTAGCATGATTTTTTCCTCTCACACTAAACTTTTTGGGTTTTAGAAAATGGTTGGAAATAGAAAGATTCATGATAATGGAGGATATGACAGACATTGGAATGATATTCTTCATGAGAAACCAAATGAAACGGGATTTGGAAGTCCAAAAATCGTTATTATGCATAATCAGCAATCTCATAATATGGTCAATAAACTCAACTTTGGTAAGTTTCCCGACTCAGATAATAAGAGAAAGATGGAGTTTCATGATGATCATAGAGGAAAGAAAGTTCAATTTCCCTCATGTGAATCATGTGGGAAGAGGCATCAGGGAGATTGTTTCAAGGGAATTGGAAGATGCTTTCGGTGTGGAAAAGAAGGACCCAAATCCAGTAAGTGCAAAGGAAAAGGTTCAGTTAACACCATGGATGAGGATAATGGTATTGCTACGACATCAACAATGGTTAAATGTTTTAAATGTGGAATGTACGGGCATTATGAAAACCAATTCCCTAAGGGAAAGTCTCATGAAGAGAATCAGTATGGTCGTATGGGTAGTATTTATGTTGATGATGATGAAGAGACTAAAAATGATATGTGAGATCAGTGAATTGTTGAAGCTCGGTCAATGGTTTAAGAAGGTAGTGGAATGATTACATGTTTATCAAGTGTAATGTTGTATAAGTTATATCGTGGTACTATGGAATAAAGAGACATCTAAGGATTGTTACACTATTGTCTTTCCTTGAGTTTTGAATGTGTATGATTAATGGTACCAGTATCCATGAAAGGTTATTCAGATATTTTTGGAATTTAGATGATATGCGCATAATGAAGGGATAAGGAGAAAATTAAATCATTGATAGTATTCATGAGATCATGACTGATATGAGGATAAGGTTATATCATGGTTTGAGTATATAGAATTTTTGGATTTTGGTATGAGGAAAGAGTTAACTTTTGACAACATTCATGTTTTCACTAAGGTTTAATAGGTAATCATTTTTCAAAAGAATACATGATTAATGTATTCAAATGATTGGAATGTGACCAACAAGATATATGGGGGATAAATGATGGCATTCACATGCTTGGTTGATGACATTTCAAGTAATCGTTTTCTTTATACTATGAGCTTGGACCGAAGTATTTTAGATAAGCCTAAAGATTGGAATGGATTATAGTGGACATAAGATAGTATTGTTTAAGGATAGAACTTTTTTTGGATATTATTGATGGGATGTTATAGTAATGTAGTTTTAGAAAATGGACAACCTGCAGGACTGGCGACAGCCCATCATATCGGACAAGGCTGTGTGAATCGAACCCACAACCGAAGTGCGACTGGCCTTTATCGCCTACCACTGGCCTATAGGAAGTCCTTGTTTAGTAGAAACTAGTTTTATTATATTAATCAGTATGATATATGAAGTATAAGTCCATTTTAGGAACCATATATGATTAATCTCACTATAGATGGACTTATGTATTTTTGATAACTTTTATAACCTGTTGTTTAAGACAGATGGAATGACCCATCATTCTATCACATGATCTCTTAACACTTCACGAATGACAAATTCAACTTCATTTCTTTAAGAGATGAAGTGGAAATTGTTCAAGGCACAAAAAATGGTGAGATTATATCAAAATAAAGTAAGTATTTCATCTAATTAAAATTTTTCAACTTTAGAGAAATGATCTTGAAAACCAAAAATGTTGTCCTAGTCTCCTTATATCTGATGAAACAGATGCTACCATAGATCATCACAAATTTATGGATTTCTGATTACTGGATTTTCTATAGCCATGTTCTCTACCACTCTCCAACAGAACACGATGGTTTGATTTCTCTCCCATATCCATATTTTCACCTATGTGGAAACCCCGTGATTAGTTTATTTGGGTAACCGTTACGTTTCATAATTTTTTTAAAGATTGGTTTTGGTATTCCTTTTTACGATGTGGGTTTCTATTAAATAGACTTTCGAGTAGTAAACCATTTATAACCCCGACGAATTTCGAGGGCGAAATTCATTTTAAGGGGGGTAGAATGTAACACCCCGAGATTTTATGAAAAATATTCTTTTTAATTTCATTAATTTCTTGTGTTGTACGCTACACCAAAAGGATCTTCCACAAAACATATCCTTGACTTGCCTTGAATTACACGCAATCGCGACCTTCCTCGATAGCGTGTGTAGTATGCAATACCAAGTATCACTAAACAATGATATGCTATTAAAATATTATTAAAACTAGCCGTTATGAATAGTAATAACCACTTTTTGAAATTTTTTAAATTTTATTTTTCAAAATGGACTTCATTATTGGATTCGTAATATCGAAATTAGATTAGGGTTAAATTTTGGTACTTTTCGGAAGACTTTCATTTTCTGATGAATAGTGAAAATTACTAAATTTTAATTAAAAACAACCTTTTTAATTGAAATAATTAATAGTGATAAATTATTAATTTGAGTGGTTTTAAAGTATATTTAGAATATATTTTTACAATTTAATACGATTTTGGTCATTGGATATAATTTCACATTTAAACCAGACATAAACAAGTGTCAATCTTTTGATTGTTATTATCTCTTAAGAACACGCTATTTGTTTTGACGACGGGAATTAATTTTTAAATTAATTAATGCAACTGATATGTTTTGAATTTGGTAAAATAGACATCATTTTTGAGTTCATAATATCAAATATAGCTTAGGGTTAATTTTTGGTATTTTTCTAGAAATGTTCATTTTTTTGATGAATAGTGAAACCACTAAGTGGTAGTTAAAAAAATGATTTTTTCATAAAACTTAATTTTACCGCTTCTGTGAGTGAAATTTCAAAAATCCAAGAGACACAGTTGATGTCAGTAAGTAAAATGTGGTTCAATGAGATGAAAATAATTTGTGGTGAATAGAAACTTTTTACTTTTTTACCATGGTTAAAAGTAAATAGGGTAATTAAGGGTAAAAATGATATTATTATTACCCTAACACATGTCCTAATTCTATTGGATAAGTTTAATTCGACCAAAAACAACCTTAGGAATAAAATATGACCATTTAGGCCCACTTGGATTAGATTAGGACATTTATTATTAATTTATTTAAAGAAGGGTTAAAATAGTTAAAATCAAAGTTTAATAAGTAGATAATTTTTAATATAGGGTAATACATAAGATAAATTCGACTATAATTATTCATTAGAAATATAAAAATATTTCCTACATAATGGTATTTTATTTTTAATTTTTAGACATTAAATAATTTAATTAATTTATGACACAACGATGATGCAGTAATTATCTTATTAATGAAATATTGACATTATTGATGTTATAAATACCCAAATAAATGTGATTTGAGACTTTTTATGAATTACACTAATTTTATAGCTTAAAATGACATGTTATTATTGATTTAAGTAACTTTTTTAGAACTAATAATTTTGTTATGATTTTCACAAAAATCAATTAATAAATAGTGTCAAAATTGACATAAAGTAGTTTTTAAAACAAATATTATATTATTAATTTTTATTTTATTCCTACAAATCAAAGGTTTGGAAAAATGACTTAGATAAGGTTATATATATTAATAATAAACAACTTGGGGTTCATTTGTCTTGTTATAGTATGTTTATTAACCTTATAGTGTAAGAACACAAAAAGACACGGTAAAAGTAAAATTATCTAACTTAAAGTTAAAACTAAATGATAAGGTTAAAATAGTAAACTAAACTTGTCAAAATTCTATTGGATGAATGGATTTCGACCCATCACCACCTTAGCTTCGAAATAAATCAATTTGGAACTATTTAAAACCGAATATGGCTTTATAATAAAATAATATTTTTAGTTTTTTCAATGGTGCTCCTCTCCTCCCTTATAAAAGGGCACCTCCTCCCTCTCTTCCTCACACCACTTTGAGACTTTAATCTCGGCCAACCCCTGACAAATTCTCTTCTCCCCTTCCCTAGAAACATCTTAGAGGTCTTGGTCTTCTTCAAAGACCAATTTTAGTTCCCTAAGAGGAGGACTCAAAGAGGCGCTTCAAAAAAGAGTTAATGTTCGTTACCGATTCTTCCAACTTTATTTCTTCTTCCACTTATTTTTATTAGGTTGTTTTATTATGAAGTAATAACACCAGTATCACTCATATACTGATATTTTATTATATGTATGAAACAATCCTATTTCACCATCTATCCATCCTATGGAAAATGAAATCACCACGCGTGCGTACGTACGGAATACCGTCTCCACGTTGTGGTGTAATCTATTTTCCACCACCACCTTACTTGGATGGGTATAATGGTGTACATAATAACTATATATGATTATTTTAAAGTGATATTGATTATGAAATAGTATACATACACTCCAATACAATTCCACAATCATGAGAATGATATCATCGCTCGTGCGTACGTACGGACTACCGTCTCCACGACACGATGAGATTCATTCTCCACGTTAACCATTCATGAATGATTATAAAGTATATATAATAAGTAATAATGAAATATATGACATAATAATGACACTGGATTTATGTGTATATATATGTATGTCATCTACTTAATTCCTTTCAACTCAATAAGGAAATGAAAACAGCGTTCATGCATACGTACGACCAACCGTCTCCATGAACGGTGTATTTCTTTCCATTTACTGATATATTATATATATGTATATTCTGAATATATATTATATATAAATCATGTTTTATATTCTGGAATTAATTAATCATGATCTAAGTAATCATATGAATAATTACAAGTCAAAACACGGACGACAAATGAAACGATTTTACCCAAAACGCTCTTTAACATTGAATTTACAAAAGAACGGGTAATATAAAGTCATAAGTGAACCATATATGATATTATAACAATGAGTATTATTCTATAATAAGTCAATGACATTATTTAAATCATTATGCAGGTGGTTCGGAGACTTACGAAGCAAATCAGACCTAAGGTAAGGGAGATATCACAATCTCATTTTTTATCCAAGATTGTTTATACTTTGGAATTTACTGGGGTGTATTTTATCATCCACATACATGTTTCTTCAATATGTAATATTATTTCTATCTACATACAATTTTTTAAATCCAATTTTACCCTTCGGTGAGATTTTAGTAAAAGATATGAAAGTAATCTTTTGTCGTTTTTCATACGAGGAACTTTTTGACTTTTCCAACAAAAGTACGAGAAGAATGTTTTTTTAACTTATACGGCATGAATGGATTTTTAAAACATTAGTTCCAAGAATATTCCTTTAAAAGTTTTCATGTTTATTTTTAATCAACTTATTTTAGTTTAAAATTGTATGACATGTTAAGAAAGGAAAAATGTTTTTGAAGTGGAAAGGATATCTTCCTCAAGAATGGAGTTCATGTTTTTTTATCAAAATTATTTTCCAGATAAGATAATATAGGATTCTGTTTCTATCCCTATTATTACATTTATTTTATTATGTTGTGATTGAATTATTTTTATGAATTCCTTTATCTTATATGAATTGTTTTATGATGTCACGATGTTTAAGAATCCCATTTTTATTACATGGTTTATGCTATGATGTATGGTTTATGATTTTGTGGCACACATAAATATGGTATCATTATGAGATGGGTGGGACCTATATCTCCCTCCAATGCATTGGTTAAATATTTTATATCTCATGAGATAGACATGGCTGGAACGGCAGGTTAAACCGGTTCAATGAAACAGGACTGAAAAGAAGAATGAACTCGGTTCAGAAATGGATATTTTCCACTAAGATAGTCTTGGAAATTAGTCTTGACTAATAAGAAATGATTATCTACGATTATGTGTGTATGCCACAAAGTTTCATGTTTTAAGATATTATTATTGGGATTACATTTCACTACTATGATTTATCCCATGTTATGATATTATGATCTCTTTTGCAGGTTAAGATTTCCAAAATGTTATGTTCTTATGAACATGATGTGATTGATATTTCTTTTGTTTACCCTTACTGAGCATTTGAGCTCACCCTTTTATGTTTTCTTTTCCCCAGGATATAAAGAAAGGTTTTAGGTAAAAAAGGAAGATCTTTATGGGAGATGTTGAAGATCTTTCACCACGATTAGAAGATTATATTCTGAGTTTCCAAAGACAATAAACTATTACGGACCTTGTGTCTGTGTTTTTGTTATGAGCTAAGTATTCCGAAAAAGTAATGTAATGTTCATGTACATCAAGATTTGGGTCTCTACATGAATTGAGTTCTTAAAATTTCTTTTATAGAGTACCATCCTCTTGAGGTGTGATCATTAAAAATATTTTTCTTAAAAGAGTATATAGATAAAAATAAATATATTACACACCAAAGATTTAGAGTGGTTT
Source organism: Viscum album (assembly GCA_963277665.1). Lineage (NCBI taxonomy): Eukaryota > Viridiplantae > Streptophyta > Magnoliopsida > Santalales > Viscaceae > Viscum > Viscum album. Next base: position 921,435,581 of record OY728131.1, read on the forward strand.
GGGGAACATAAATCCCCCAGTCCACTCCACCAACACTCTAATCCCTAAGTCTGGTGATTTTCACTATAAAAAACCTTTTATCTGGGGATCCCAACTGAGTACAAGCACTTGTCACATAATACAAAGGTTTAATATTTTTCAACTATGATTTCCCTTTACAAGACCTATTCAAACTCTTAAATACACTCCTAGATAGAGTGTTAGCAAGATATAATGAACATAAACTTTGAGAAGAACATATACAACATATTGTTTCAAGAAGAAACTGATAGTATATTAAGATTATTCCAGAGAAAATGATATAATCCATAGTATATATGAGGGTGATATTTAGTGAAACTCATAGAACTGATAATCACACAATGAACATTTAGTTTCCCCTACATATAGTTCTCCAACATTTTTCTTTTTGTTGTGAAACATTTAAAACAACAATCTCTTCTCTATTTCTTTTGTAGTGGCCAACTGATCTTTTTATATCTTGTTTAAACTTGAGTGTGAGATAATTCTAACAGTTATGAAAGATTGTATAGTGATCTTGATGAGTTAGGATATTAAGTATATGTATCCAAACTTTACAAATATAGTAATTACCTTTGTGGTAGTGATAAAATAAATCTTATTATTCTATAGATATTCCTATTAATGGAAAGACTTATGAAAACCAATATTTATTTAAATAGATTATCTCATTTTGATGTGATCTAAAGGCATGAAGTGACTAATTGAGAGATTAGAAAATTAATCATGATATTCTGAAATACTAGATCTTCGTAATATTCCAACTGTAAGTATTTTTCATCATAATATAACTTTCATAAGATAAAGTATCTATTCCTCATTAGATTTTATATCTTCAATAAAACATAAGAAAATTATTCAATATAAGATAAAATGTTATTGTGATGTAACACTTAGCTTCTTCAACTTCTTCTAGCTATGAATAAAATTTTTATAGGATAACGTCCTTTTATATTTTTATTCTGACTAAAGCATATATCTAGAGAAACTCCACCACACTTGGTAAGATAAAGTCTTATATAGTAGAAAAGAGTTTGGAACATTCTATTTATAATAAGATGAATATTTTCTAAAATTCTTTTATGATAACATGATTTCATATCATAAAATAATCACCTGGACACACAACATAAGATATATGTAATCTAAAACACTTTTGATAAACATATTAGAATAAAATTAGAGATTTTTTGAGTCATCAAAACATATAACATAAAGTATTATTAGAATAAAATATTCTGTCCAACAGTATCTCCCCTTTTGATGATCGCAAAACCCATTATATGGAAATATTTTTTTCATATACTATTATTTTAAGCTTTTAGAAATAAACAAGTTTTCTTTTCTTATAATCCTTTTTGAAAACATTTTAAAAATTTATTTTCCTTTCCTTCTTACCTTTTTGAAATATTTTTTTAAATTTCTTTTCTCCCCCTTTTTTAAATATGAAATAAAATTTTTTATTTTCCTTTCCTTTCATCCCCATTTTGTGATATCGAAAAGAAATATTATAAGGAATTCACATTATGTTGCATACAAATGTTAGTAAATAGTTAAATATACTAATAATAAACATGAATTTTCATGAAATAGAGTTCATAATGAAACATTAAAACAATATATCATAAAATAATGATAATATATATATATATTGAAAAGAAATCATAAAACAAGAATATTGAATTTGTAAAAAATAGAGGGTAATGGAAAAATATATATTCTAGAAAACACATTAATGGTATTAAAGCATTAATATAATTCAAAGATATGTTAAAATAGAGAGATTAAAATGTTTGTAGGAATTCTATAAAGTTGGAATCATTAAAATATTTTTAAGAGTACCCATCCACTAGAAAAAACATTCCACAAACTGAAGCTGAATGTATCAACTGTTTTTCGTGAAATGTCTTTTCAGAGGTGGCTTCTTGAAAATAAGGGATGAACATGAGGTAACAGGGATGAAGGTATAGGATTTTCATATGTCATTCCAAAAACATCAACCAACATCAGTAGGGCTTCTCCAAGACTATCTAGATATTTATGAGAAAACCTTAATGGTTTTGACTGGATGTTGAGACTTCATTGGTGTGCCTTTGCCAAATCAATTTTATATGCATAGGTAAAGCTAAATTTAGAAGAAGGTTCATGTAAGGAAAAAGGAACATCTTTTGAAAACTGGAGATTCTCCCTTTGATAGACCTCAAAAAGGTCAAAATTTCTTTTCTTCACTAAGAGGTGTCATGATGTTGATCAACAATTTGTGGTTTAAGAAACCATCTTCCATGAATTTAAAAAAGATCCTCTATGTAGGAATAAATCCTTTTTACGATGACATTTTTTCAATAGTCTGAAAGTGTTTTAAAACCATTCCACAGATGTTGAGATAAATTCCCAATAAAGTGATGTATATATCCATTCCTAGTGCAATTTGATATCAAAATTATCAAAACCTAGAGTTTTCTATCATACCACGACATAGGCACTTCAATTTTATTTTTTAGACACATTTCATTCTGAGGCTTCTATAAAGGCATCATATTCTACCTCATCATATTCAGAGAAATTTTGATTGATACTATTAACAACTACTTCATGTAACTATTCAACATTTGTTTCTATAAATTCAATGTTATTTGATAATGAACCAGCCATCTTCTGTAGTCTTGTGAAGATGAAGTTTACATCCTTCTTCACTTGAATTTAAATTTCTTGGGATTTCAAAAAATTTTGATTTAGCATATAAATAATTTCATTTTTTTCTATATCAATAAATTCAAAAATATCCATAGGAGGAACCGGTACCCTCCTAACTTCATCTACCACATTTTTAAGAAGATCTTGAAATATATCTGTTGAGAATATTAACACTATAAAGACTCAACAAATGATGTCATTGTATCAATAGGTTGAAATAATTCCATTATCGTTGACAACTGATTTGCATCATTTACTATTCTTATAGTATATTATTTAAATAAAATTTATATCATAGATTAAACCACCAAATTTACTTCCTAAATATCATACTTTGATTAAATCTGATTATGAAGAGTTCTTACTTCTTGACTACATTCAATGAATTGAGATTTTATTGATTCTATTTCAGAAAAAAACTTTCAGTAGCTCTGTTGTGCTCTTTCAAAAATGTTTCTACAAAAAAAATTGACTTCTGTATTTCCACCTACTTGAATAATAGGATAATTCCTTTCCCATTGGACTTATACACTTTATTTTCCAATTGATTGTTTTTCTGAAACATTAGGTAATTCTTCCACATGATGTTGTTATTATGATTCTATTCTACCAACACTTCTTTAATTTATATTTTCCAATTCTTGAGAATAAGACCTGATTATGAGAGGAGGCATTCACAGTCTTACCAAAATAGTATTTTCCTAACCAACTAAAAACATGTTAGTGATAGATGAGGTTATCCTATCTTTATGAAATTTTACTGGTACCAAAATAGGTATAGGAGAGGTTCTCTCCTGACAACCGATTTTTTCACCTGATTGAATAAAATTCCTACTCTTATTCACTTTACATTGAGAGTTTCTTTATCATCTAAACTTTCTCTTGTCTTTGTTTTATGAGAGGATCCTTTTACCAAAACTGGTATCTCTTGTAAACAATATGACTCCCCTTGAGTTAATGCAGTTTCTACTCCAACAATTGAGGTTAAGGGAACCAACATTTCTTTAAAAAAAGTCCCAAAAAAGATAGTTTTTCTTAGAACACTTGAAATTGAGGTCATTAATACAAGACAAAGAGTTGTGTTACTATTATCCAAGGCAACTCCAGTGTTTCAAAAAACAAGGGTTACAATTCATCCAAAAGGATATAAATTTAGAGACTTATTTTGAACATGACACATATATTGTCTAATATAACGTGCCTAATTCTCAGGTTTTCTTATCATAAACAGATTAAGAAAAGTGAAATCTTGAGAAAAAATCAAACTCACCATTTCTTTGGGCTATTCCTAAATCTATGAACATGGTTATCACTTTTCTTTCTAGATCTAAATTCTTTACTTGATTCTTCTCAACAACTATTATTCTAAAGAGAGACTTCATTTTCTCTAGAGGGGTGACTCCATATATGGTATCTAAGGAGGTGTTGATAAATGGGTAGCCTTCATGAGGGATTTTTTAGGATTCATCTAACTAAACTAAGGTTATCAATAGATTTTTCTAGTTGACTATTGAAGTAATGAAGTCTTTATTATCACCAAAATTAATGAATGTTGATTTATAAAACTCACAGACTTATTTATTGAATACAAACATGGTTTGTGTATCATTTAATAAGTACTTACATCCATGATGATTGATTACTTTCTTTAGCAACATATCAGTCGTGTCTAGACATTGAAAATAAATTACTCATCTACTTAATACTTTCCTTGTGATCCTTTGTCTTTTCATTCAACTGGATGATGCACCTTCAATTATTTTCATTTTCACCATTAATAAAGGGTTTGCAAGGTTAGAATATTAGGGTAACCAATGTTTGGGTAGAGAGAGAGAATGTATTTACATATTTACAAGGATTTTCATGCGTATATTTGATACACAATATTTTTCCTTCATGGTAATAGAGGGGTCACACAATGATGTGCAAGGTAATTATTACTATAAATATTTGAAGTATCCTATCAAATATGACCATTATGTAAAACAGTGGAAAAAACATAAATAAATAAAATAACATATTTTCTTGGAATATGAAAAAATATGTTGAAAATATTATTTAGTAAAACTAAAAATACCTAATTATGACATAATTAAATTGAATCTAATATCGGGAATATGTTTTTTAAAAATTTCTTCTAATTGAATTTATGTTCAAATGAATTCTAAAAATACTCCATTTTTTATGCATGATCTCCCAAGAAATGATGTCTTAAATCAATGTGATTCATTATTGAATAGTTTTTCAAATTATTTGAGATATTTATAGTACTAGTGTTATCAAATAATTTTATAACACAATTAAAATTAAATAAAAAATCCATTAAGGTGTCTTTCATCCACAACCCTTATGTACAACAATTTCATATGGCAATATATTCAGCTTCTGTAGTTGATAGTACTACAGAGTGTTTCTTATTACTTGATCAAGACTCTAGGGATTTACCATGAAAATTTAAGGTTCCTAAGGTTATTTTTATACCTAATATACATTAATAAAAATCAATATCTGATTATTATATTAAATTAAAATCGAAGGTTTTGGAAAAATAAGAGAAAGAGACACAATTCCTTTTAGATGTCGTAAAATTATTTTTTTATCCTTAAAATGAGATTCTTTTGGATTCGATTAAAATATTAAACATATTCATATTGAAAACATAATTTGTAATCTACTATTAGTAAGTCACAACAAAAATCTAATGATTCCTCTATAGAATTTGTTTTCAATCTGTTTTCCAGTTTCATTCAAGTCAAGTTTGATATTGGAACTCATAAGAGTTGAGTAGGTCTTACTATTTTTTAGTCCAAACTTCTTATGTAAATTAAGTATCTATTTTATTTGATTAAAAATATTTAAAAAATATATTTAATAAAATTTAATTCCATGAAAATAGTTTAGTTTACCCGTCATACTCATTTAAAGTACTTTTTTCATATGTTTTTATAATTCATTGCAATATTTTTGGTTTGTTGAACCAAAAATAATGTCATCTATAAATATTAAACCCAAAAAACTATTCGAGGATGGATTTTTATTAAATAAAACAGGATCTCCCATTCCTACTATAAAACAATTGGATAAAATAAAATAAATTAACCTTTCATACCACTCCCTTGGATCTAGTTTAAGACCATAAAGATATTTAAAATGTTTAAACATAGACTTTTGAAAATTAGGATCTTCGAAACCAAGATGTTGTTTTACATAAACTTCCACCATTAAAACCCAATTAAAAATTAATACTTAAGATCCATAGGATATAATTTAAAATTCATGTATGATGCATGTTCTATAAGGATTCTAATAACTTCTAATCTAGCTACATGATCTAATATTTCTTCATAATATATTCCATCTTCTTGATTATATCCTTTAGAAACTAATCTAGATTTATTTCTAGTTATTACATCATGATCATATTGTTTGTTTCTAAAAACCTATTTTCTTCAAATTAAAGGATATTTCAAGGGTATTTCAAATAATTTCCTCAATTATAGGATACCTTAATTATCCTTTGGATCAAATTTTCCATGATTATCATTGGTATTCAAGATGTAAAACTTGCATAAAATTACATTAAAGTATCCTACCATGGGTTTTATATTATTTCATAACTCATTTGTTGTTTTGTTTAAAATAGGCTTTATTAAAATTCTGTTAATGATATAACTTGTTTTGTAAACAGCCTCGGCCCAGAAATGAGTGGACATGTTATACTCACATAACATAGTTCTAGCAATTTCTTGGAAAGCCCTATTCCAACTTTCAATCACCACCATTATATTGAGGTGTCCTAGGGGAATAAAGTGTATGTATAATTCCTTGATTAGGTAAATAAGAATTAAATTCTATATTCTCACATTCACCTCTATGATCACTTCTCAAAGACATTATTTTGATATATATTTCGTTTTTTAAAAGTTTACAGAAATCAATAAAAACAGAACATGTTTCACTTTTGAGTTTAAAAAAGTAAACACATGTAAATTTTGAAAAATCATTAATTGAAACATAAAATATGACTTACAAGAAATACATGAAGTTATAGTAGGTTCCAAAAGATCAATATAGATAAGATCAATGGGTCTTGAAGTAGAAATTTCTTTAATTGGTTTCTAAGATAACTTGTGTTGCTTTCCCATTTTTCATGCATCACGTAGCTTCTTTCTGTCCAATTTGAGATCGAGGAAGTTTGAAATCAAATGTAATTTAGATTGTTTTCTCAAATAATAAACATTTTAATGTCCAATACTTCTATTTGAACTCCATTATTCATGAATTTCACTGTTTAATCAGTTTACATTATGTCTACACAAATAATTAAGATCAAGTGTATAAAAATTGTCTGTTCTAGGTGCTTTGAACATGAGAAAATTAACTTTAAAAACTAAGTGTGAATTTTTAGAAAAATCAATAGAATACCCATCATCAAAATTTTATGAGACACTTATCAGGTTTTTCTTCATCCCTTCAACATAAATTAATTTTTTGATGAGAATTGATTGTGGGTTTACAACCGACCCAATACCATCTATATTCCCTTTTTCATTTTCACAAAACATGACATATCCTCTATCTATTTTTAATAGATAGTAAAAGTTGGAGTAATATCCACTCATATTCCTTAAACATACACTATTCATAAATCACGTTTTACTAATTTTTACGATACCAATTTCCTACAATGATAGATCAAACAACAAATTTCACTGGAAACCAAATTTTTTTGGGTCTATAAATGTTATCTATAAGAGATCTAAGTATCTAGACTTATTTTTTCTTTATAAAAACATTTTAGCTTGTTTGAAAAAATATTGTGTAATAAAATATTGTTTATTCAATATATTTGAGGTTTTCACAAATCACAAATATTGGAAAGATTTCATATTCCACCAAAATTAAAAAATTTAACTTTGGTAAGGTGTTTATTTTTATATCAAGGCACAAAAGTTTTTTTATAAGGTTTGGTCCTTTCACATTGACATCCATTCCAATTTTTTCTATTATGATTTAATTTTTATGTTGTATTTTGATTAAATAATCTATCCCTTTAGTAAATACCCTTGAATCATCTTTGAAAATATGAAACTATTTCTATAGTTTCTCAATTATTTTTAATTGTTTAGTATTTTAGGCATTAAATTTTTCCAATATAAGAAAATCCCCTCATAGCGGCAGGTTTTTTTAATATGGTGGTTCTCTAAACCACTACTATATGATTCTGTGACAGTTTCATAAAACCAATGCTAAATTGGTTGTCGGAATCCAATACACTTTGGTTTCTTTAATTTAGTGTCGGTTTTGGGAAGTATTTTAGTAAGAATATTTAGCAATAGTTTTAGTGGTTTTAGTGGTAGTTTCATGGAACAAAATTGTTTATTTAGCAGCGATTTAAACCGCCGCTGATTTTTTTCCTTTTTATGTTAAAACTGCAACTGAACCATCACAATAACCACCAAAAAATAATTCATATTTTTTAGTGTTAGTTTTAACCACCACCTATAAGAGAATATTAAACTATATCAGTGGTTTAAACCACGGTAAAATATGGTCCATTTCGTTAGCGGCAGTTTAAACCGCAGTAAAATATATATTTAAAAGTAAACAAATGCAGTAGATTCTGTATCCCCACAACTAGTACGCTAAAAAAACATGTGTAGGGAACATATAAAAAAATAATCTAAACCATCTAAAAATGTTAAATAGTCAACAATCTAACAATGTTTTATAAAAAACATATACAAAGAATATATAACAGAATAATCTAAACCATAACATCTCAATCATCTAATAATGTTTTATAGTTCCAAATCTAAGACTTTAAACTATATAGAACAAATGACTAATATTTAAGCCTTCATACTACATCGCACGAACTTATAAGTTGAATCCCTAAGCCATCCTAGTAATGATGATTTATCCCAGTGCTCAGGATAACATTGTAAAAATAATTGGGTCTGACAACACTACTAATTTGTTTTAGTTTGGAATTTATTTTTGATATAGATGAAGTGCTTAAACAAGACTCGGTAAGATCATCACACATTATTCTGTGAGAAAACATATACAATAACACTTTTAAGAGGATGGGGTTTTTCAATTCAGGTTGATGATTAATATAAGTGCGTTATTCTGATTTTATAACCACATTCAGTAGTGGATGAAGCATGTCCCATAGAAAGATTTTTATTTCCAAAAAAATTCCCAAGAAATTCATAAGGTGGGGAGAATGGTGAGTATTATGGAAACTGTTTCCTTTCATGTAGAGGGACACAAATGTAATGGAGAAATTTGAAATTTTCAGAATAACTTCATAAAGCTGATGAGTTGGTATATTCAATATTTCATATCTCAAACATAAAGATGTCTTTTAAAACATAGGATTTAGTTTAAACTAATTCTGGATGATAGATTCATGCTCGAGATAAATAATTAATCCATGAGTATTACCGGTTGGTAGTGTGTCTACAAATTCATGGAAACTTGATGGAAAGGTGCTTGGTTGATTACCCAACCAATGATGAATAATGGGATTCATTATTGGAATTTTTTTGTTATGCCTGAAACAACATGTTATCATTGGGATCTAAGGCGGTGTGATCAATACCTTAATTAAAATCCTAGCTATTAAGATGGTAGTCTCCTAAACAAGTATGTCCAAAGTGGATTGATTGATGCTTCAGTGATCAAATTTTGAAGGGGAGATGTTCCTTCCATCTATGCTTCATGTTAAATATGATGTAAAATTTTTTGGGGTGTAACCCTTTAAAGATATAATGTAGTATTACAATGAGGGTTTTAGGGTGTGCTGAGGTGGTTGACCCAATATTGGACCTAATCACACATCATTGATAAATGTGTAATCAAGGATTGGTTCAAGGAAAGTATTACATGTTTTGATGAAGTGTGTATCAAAAAGATATAAACAGGCCTATCAATATAATTTTTCAAAAATGTTAGGATGGTTTTATTTGTGTACTATGAATAGGTAATGTTTAGCAACCTCGTGTACTCCTATTCAAGATTCATTCATTCCTAATATATTGACACCATACTATGTATGTTGGGAGAGTGTTTATATACCACGATAAATAGTTTAAACCAATTCCTTTTTGTTTGGATGGAAGGAATACATGGGAGGTTTATACATGGATTGATTTATAGAAAGCCTTAAGATATGGTTTATAAATGTCAAATATTGGAGGGTAACACTCATGTGAGTGTTGGACTGGTCGTTGGATGGTTGTTTTAGTTTTTTAATTTCGTTATAACTGGAACTGGTAACTATTGTATTCCACAGTGAATTCCCGGTACTGGTTCAAATACATACTTCATAGAAGCTCGAGTCTATGCATTAAGCTTGGGATAAATTTTGATTATATAGGTGTGTTGGATTGGGAATGAACTAGAATGTTTTTTTTGGAATGGTGACATAAACGAGTAAGATTTGGTAAGATCAATAGATGTCACCATATGTTGGTTACAAGTAGTGGTGACCATACTCAAAGTGATTTTGGGGTACCTTAGATAAAAGGTGTCAGAATATATATTTAGAGATGTCTACTATTAAATTGTATGTTATCAAAAAAAACTCAACCAAAAAGCAGTTCAATATGAGTAATTTCTATGAGTATTATATGGTCAGTGAGGAGCCACTTCAGGCGCATAGTGGGTTGAGACTGGTGCATTTTAATTTTTTTAGAGCTGTTAAAGTAAAATATAGTGTGGATAGTATGAGCTCGGTCAATTGGATTTATACCATTTCAACCAAATTGAGGAGTAAGGGTAATGTCATCTTAAGTAACATATTAAATGTGTAAGGAGCACATTTAGGACATTAAGGTCTTGCATAAATTGGAAATAGTGATAGTGGGAGTAACATAACTCAGAATTGACCATTAAACATTTAAATTTATTGTGGATATATTTATATACTATATTATAATATAATGATTGCATGATCATCTGTATTATATATAGGCTCACTCAACATGCTCAAACACATAGTGGTGTAGCTCCCAAATTTGATCTTCATCATCCTCCAAGTATTATTCTCCCTTATAGTGATGGCGTGTGGCCAAAATTGGCTTGCCTAACTTCAAGGGAACACACCTCAAAGGATCTCTTTTGAGAAGTGATCATTCCTATTTTTTGAATGTGTTCAATGGTGGACCCAACATTTGTGGGACCCATCCATTAATTTCATTGTTGTGGGGCTTGTGTCTCCTACATGAAAAAATGAATCAAATAAACAATATAGTAGTTAGTCCAAAATACTAATTTATACATCCTAACATAACTCAAATGATACAATTAAATATATCCATCTTCCATATGGAACATATATAACTTCATACTCTAAAAACTTCTTGCTTCACTAATTCTATACTCACTACCTTACTAAATCATCAATCCATATCAAATTCTAATGACTTTATCAAACATGGAGAATCATGAAAATGTTAGTTCATGAAAATTTTAGGTGACTAATCTATGCCACACATGATTCATGATACAAGATTAATGATACATTAAAAAATCCTATATTTCCATAATTTTCCAATATATCAACAAGACCAATAATCAATGTCCGATGATGAACACTACTGGTCACCCTCTCCACCTCCATCTATACTTCCTACTACTGACACCTGTTAGACAATTTTATGGAAAATTAAATAATTTTTTATATTTATATTAAAAATTAAAACCAATAAATTTTTGCAAACTAAATTATTTTGATGTTTTGTGATTTACCTGCTCACCACCTGTCATCGATGAAATATCACCAGGAAAAGTTCCGGTCACCTTCTGATATTAATCAACCAACACTTTTGGAAAAGAGGATATATGAACCCCCTATTCCTGAATTGGTTTTTTATAGAAACATAATCTCTTTGAGAATCTTTACTACAACCAGGACTAGATGCAGCTTCAATCCCTAATGTCCTGCTAAATACCTCAGATGGTTATGGTCCCAAACCCATCCCGAACACTCGACCAAGATGCTCCTTACCAATGACATTACCAACTAGGTCATCCTAGGAGACTGAGTAGGACATTGCGGGATTGGATTACCATAGTTCTTTAATTTTTAACTAAAAATCAAATATCAGTCATATTAGAAGCAATATATATTAACATAGTGATAACGGTTAATAAGTTATTATAATGAAAAATTAATTCATACCCCAACTTCTTTGGTAACCTCATTAAAAAATCTCCCATGTGATTTTTTATGAACATCTAACCACACTTATGTTTGGGATTCATGGTTCCCTAAACTCTTTGACTACATTAACCAAATATAATCAATAATTCAATATATTAAATATATAATATTGTCATATAAATATTTAAACTAATGAAAATATTTCCAATGTCTGTAAGATTCTAGAAAAACTCTTTGACCCTGTAGTGTGATGGATGATTTCCTTAGCCTGACTCAATACATTCTTCCTTGAACGGTCCTGAAATAAATAAAATATAATTTAATATTAAAGTATATAATTCCATATATTTTTCATATACATGTCTAAATATAAAATGATATTAATATAATAATATATATTTAAATACCATGTGCTTCTCATCACGATGATTGTCAGTAATAATATTCCATTGATATCTAGGTACCCTACTGGGTAACTTGTCATACATCTATATGCTTCTCAACAAAGTATCATTTACATAACCCCATGATCTCCATTTAAATTCTATCTATTTATTACCTTGATTTTCAATGTCCACTTTCATGCTAGCACATCAGCATCCATAAAGTATAAAAACATATGTACAAAGAAATTAATTTTTAAAATATTATAATTTAATAACATACTAACATTCAATTTCACCCTAATGTATTAAGATTACCTATCTTTTTTAATCAAAAACTTCATTCTTCCAAGATGAAGGCATATGCCTCCAATTATCATACGTAATCGGAAGGGAAACCGGCTTCATGTCCAGCTGAACTAAAATATGGCCATGTAATTCTGTGGTGTCATCCGTAAGGAACCCATAGGAATCAAATGGGACAACTAGAATTAGTCTTTTCAGATTCCATACATATGAACTTTTTATATTTTTCTCCACAGTTTCATTGATTCCATTATTTATGAACAAATAGTTAGAATAAAAAAGGTGAAATAAATTTATTCATATTAAAATTTGTACCTATAACAATAACTCTCCAGTATCCTCATAAAGAACTAAGAGTGTCACACTGGTCCCTCACTATTGTGGCTACTGAATGGGAAGGCATCAACTGAGCTGCTGATGGGATGCTCACAGAGGGTGTGAGAGATTTTTCTAGGGGGAAAACAGATGGTGTCTTATATGTTGTAGGTAAGGAGACAAATGGATTATAATCTCTCAGTGTGGTTGATGGAACAACATAGTGCTTCCTCTTTGGAATTCTTGTCTGTTAATAAAATTAAATTAAATTTAGAACATGTAATTCAAAAAATTCAACTTGTGGCAGAGTTTGGATATTGATATTTTGTCCTTAAATAACATGTTATATTTGATATATTTTCTATATCATTATCACTGTATATTGTGATGACCTCAATTATGATTTTTTTTTATGTTTAGTACTATATATTGAAATTCCATTCTCTGATTGATCTCTAATGAATTGTGGCCACAATTGATATATCATTGTAATTGATCAAAACAGGTGAGGTTAAGTGTTGGGGTAACATGGTTGGAACCTGATGACCCAACATGGAATCTAGTCCACAATTATTGAGATGAAACCTATAAGATAATTCCCAATTGTATACATGTGAATTTAAAATAAGTAAACCTAAGTTAATCACAATGAAATAAATTAATGATAGAGAAACAAAAAGTCTTCTATATTTACACACTAAACATTATCTATGTCATAACCATAGACATGCTTCATATCAAAACAATAAACATTCTCTATATTAAATGATTTTACATGTTTAATATCAAAAAAATATTATTATAATTTATTCATATAAAAACATGCTCTAGATGAAAACATAATTCACCTTCAACATTCACAATATAATTTATTCTATCATCCATTTCTTCTATCCCCTGAAAACTTAATACATGTGAAGTTCCATTAATTTGAGAATGAGACTCTTCAAAAAATCTATTACTACTATGAAACAACCAATCCAATTCAAAACCCCATACATAATTCACATACCAATTCTATTCTCATGCATCACACATCATCACCACAACCATGATCATTACAAAACTATATCACATATCATCCAATGTCACATCTCATTCCAACAAAAAATTTATTCACTGAACAAAACACTATAAATAAAACCCAATTACCACCACTAATGGTAAAATCCCCACAGGGAACACATGAATCACAAAATACACATCAATAACATAAACATAAAAAAGATATTTCAGCATGCACAATACCACATTTCAAAGCGGCCTCCTATGTGTCTAGATAAGAGTGGGATTAAGGGAGCAAGGGAGAATAGGATCAAGATGGGGTAATTGAAAAAAAAGCCTCACATTATATATATAAATATACAGTTTATCAAGAACACTTTATGGGGCCATGGGCTCCCTGGTTTCACTCTTAGGATACCCGAAACTATTACAAGTCCAACATTAACTATTTAACTACCACCAGGTACCCAGTGCCACCTTTAATTGTAAATTATATGTGGAAACCAATTCTCAGTACCCTAAATCCCCAATTCATATACCAATTCACAAACATCATTAAAAAATAACATAGAATGTAAAATGAAAAACATAAATCAATTTTGAATCCATTATAAAAAAATATCCCTCAATCAGAATCAAAAATGGAAACTGTCAAAAGTTTTTTTCATTCAAATTTCCAACATAAGACCTTAATGACACCATAATCAAGTTTATAAGGTACACACATTTTATCCTCCCAAAAAAATCACTTTTCAATATAGATAAGTCTCAAGATACATTTATCAAAAGACTCACTGCCTATATATTGGTAATAAATGAACTGAGGAATCTATTATATAAAAAATAATAATCATTGAAACTCACCTCAAATACCCAAAACTAACTAGCTCTAGAACCCAAATAACTAAATCAATATCATATAACTTATAGATAATTTTAAACACACCTCAAACCATATCCCAATCCATCCATCCCATGTCTAAGTCATAGCTCCCAAATCTATCCAAAATCATTAAAAACACCAAAACATTAACATCTAGAACAATCACACTAATGAATATCCCAAATTTTACAATACAATTATAATTAATGACTCAAAAATCCAAAGAAATAACAAACCATCAAGATACATCAATACTATACCGGTGGAGAGGCTCGGGATTGAGAGCGAGGTGCAGAGAGGGGCAGTGATGCTCGGGATCAGCAGTAAGGTGTGGTGAGTATAACGACCCATAATTTAAATACATGGTTATTACATAAAAACTGAATCATACTTATTACAACATATAAAAAACCATGAATGGACCGTATAGGTATAGTTTCATTTGAAATTGGGAAACATAAACAACTGGTTCATAAATCATCTACATTGTCTCCCATTTATTTCATCATATCTAGAGTCCATTTTTGTAATATCCTACTTAATATCCTTATTCCTGACCTATGGAAAAGAAAAAATACAAAAGGGTGATCTCAAATGCTCAATAATGGTAAACAAAAGAAATATCAAACATATCATATTCATAAGAACATAAAATTTTGAAAATCTTATCCTGTAAAAGAGATCCTAACATGGGATAAATAATAGAAGTGAAATGTAATCCCAATAATCATAACTTAAAACATGAAGCTCTGTGTCATACACACATAATCATAGAAAATAATTTCTTAGTAGTCAATACTCATTGCCAAGTCTATCTTAGCGGAAAAAGTCCATTTCTGAACCGAGTTCACTCCTCGTTTCAGTCCTGTTTCACTGAACCGGTTTAACCTTCTGTTCCAGCCATGTTTATCTCATGAGATATAAATCTTTACCCAATGCATGGGAGGGAGATATAGGTCTAACCCATATCATAATGATACCATTCTTATGTGTTCCACAAGATCATAAATCATACATTATAGCAGAACCCATGTAATAAAAATGGGATTCTTAATCATCATGCCTTCATAACATAATACATATAAGATAAAAGGACATCATAAAAATAATTTAATCATAACATAATCAAAACAATGTAAAAATAGATATAGAAACAGAACCCTATATTATCTAATATGGAAAATAATTTTGATAAAACACTTGAACTCCATTCTTGAGGAAAATATCCTTACTATTTCAAAAACATTTTTCCTTTCTTAACATGTCATACAATTTTAATCTAAAAGAAGTTGATTAAAAATTAACTTGAGAAAATGTAAAATAATCTTCATGGAAATAATGTTCTATGATATCATAAAAAAATCCATTCATTCTGTATAAGTTAAAAAAACATTTTTCTCGTACTTTGGCCGAAAAAGTCAAAAAGTTCCTCGTACGAAAAATGAAAAAAGATTCCTTTCATATCTTTTACTAAAAACTCACCGAAGGGGAAAATTTGATTTAAAAAATTTTAAGAGGATAGAAATAATATTACATATTGAGTAAACATGGATGTGGATGATAAATATTTCCCAGTAAATGTTGAACTATAAACAATCTCGGATAAAAATGAAATTGTGAGATTTTCCCTTACCTTAGGTCTGATATGCATCGTATGAATTTGAACCTCCTGTAATATGGTTTAAATAATGTCAACTGACTTATTACATAATAATATTCATTGTTATGATATCATATATGGTCATATTTGTATCTTCTTAGTATAAATATTTCATTTCTACTTGTTATTCGAGTGTTTATTGCTTTATGTTCTTATGTGTGGTTTGTCGAATAAATTCTTATTACTCTTTATAGGATATAGATATATCATTTACATAATGGTATTAGTGTAATATATGTCATATTAATTCATTCAATTCATTTTTATAATCATTATTCAATGAAGATCATATAAAATGAGTTGCATCACATTGTGGAGACGGTAGGCCGTACGTACGCACGAGCGATAATATCGTTCCCATGATCGTGGAATTGTATTGAAGTGTATGTATAATATTTCAGAATCAATAACACTTTAAAATAATCATATATTGTTATTTATTTTCACCATTATACCCATCCATGTAAGGTGGTGGTGGAAAACATATTACACACGACGTGGAGATGGTATTCTGTACGTACGCATGCGCGGTGACTTTGTTTACCGTTGGATGGATAAGAGGTGAAATAGGGTTGTTTCATATTTATACTAACATATAAGTATATCAGGGATACTAATGTTTTTACTTCATAATGAAAAAACTAAAGAAGAGGGAGTAGAAGAAGAATGGAACTTAAAGAAAACGGTAAAAGGTATTACCACTTTCTTGAAGTGCGTCCTTTAAACATTTTCTTAGGGCACAAGAGTTGGTCTTTTGAAAAGACCATTACCTCTAGTATGTTTTTAAGGAAGTGGGGAAGTGAAATGGTCAGGTTTTGGCCGAGCATGAAGGCTCAAATTTGTGAGAGGTGGAGAGGGAGGAGGTGTTGGAGTTGGTGGTCTAGAACCAACTGCTTTGTAATTTATTCATTAAATAAAATCCTTATCACATATTGATTGTTCTTCTGCGTGACATGTCATGTGATAATGTCCTAAGGAAAGCTGTTGCATTAAAGGGTCGTAGCGGATCCCTGCTATGATGAGAACCTGAAAGTGCCATAACATTGTTGTTGAATGTATGTTCTATGGCCGGATGATATTATTTGAGGGACACAAATAATATAGGTCATTAGGGGTGAGGACTCATAAAACATTGAGGAACCTTCTCATGGTGTGCGCCCTTGGTAATATCCAGGAGTATATTATGAGAACGAGACCCGCCAGTAGGAAATCCACAGTTCATAGTGTCATTGGATGTTCCTATCTACGGACGTGTGTATTGATCCTTAAACTTTAAGATTATTATTAATGGGTATTACAACTCGTGCACTTAGATGTATTGACGAAAACTGTGACGACACACTATTCGCAGCGAGGTAGGATACGTTGGGTGCGTCACGAGTAATACCGCATTAATAGATAATGCGAGAAAGGATTTGTCCCTTCCGTTCCATAATGAAAGTAGATATCTCAGGCCCTTTGATGGAATTGATATAGCCTAAATAAATCCATGGCCATGGTAAGGTATGGGAATGTTCAATTCCGAGAAGTCAAAGAAAGAATAATCAAGCACATGGGTTGATGGCACTAGCATGCAACCCGCTTGATTGGAGATATCGAGACAAAGGGATTATATTACATGGTAAGAGTTCGTAGGAGGTGACACGTCATTGCGGCGTTAACTTCTTTCTCTATGGGTGCCTTGGCGTGTTGCTAGATGCTAACCTTGGACTTTAGGCAGGCTCAGCCTAATGCCACTGAGAAAGAGGCCTAGAGGGTCACACACTAAGTGTGTCCATGTATCTCAGTTAAATATTAATTTAACAAGTTAAATAAATATTATTCCCGACTATGGTTTAATAATTATTTAAGGATGTCTGATCACATTTATTTTTACACTAGTTATTCAAGAGAATATACTGTGGATAAAATAATTTATTTATTAGCGAGTAATGCAGTTACATTTATTTAAGAAATAAATAGTCATTACTCAAGGTCTAATAAATGTGGTGGAGAAAAATGGAAAATAAACGTACACGCCGTGTATATTAAATATACACGCTGTGTAGTTTTATGGAAAACAAATACATGCCGTGTATTAATTATTACACGCTGTGTAGTTTTTCCAATTGGGATTTTGAGGATTTAATATTGTTTTATTAAATGATATTTATTATAATCAGTGTGGGCGCATGTCAAAGAATTAATAATTCGACATGGGGGTTTTCAATAAGAGTTAATGAAATAAATAAAATGCGTAACGTGTTTATTTATTGTCATAACTCTATTAACCTCAAACCTGATTATAAATATCCTCTCAACCCCAAAATTTTTTTGTCGAGACATTGTTGTGCACAACGGATTTGGAAATACTCTCAAACCAAGAGAGAATTCTCTTTCAACCAAGAACGCCCTCAAGTTACGAGAGCAAGATCCTCCATCGGATCAAGGCGGTCAAAGGCGGACATCGCAAGCGATGGTTCTTCCACGCTAGCACCCGGAGATCTCTTCGGCGACGTCCGGAGATATGTGACACACGTGTGGATCATCGCTAGAGGAATCCTACACTTGGATTCTACGACGCAACGACGGATCACCGAATCGTGACTGGACACATCAACGAAGAAAGAATTCAAATGAGTTAATTATTATGCATTAATTAAATTAATTATAATCAACATATGATGATCCTCCTCAAGGTTTCTGGGACTCATCTTTTCTTTTCGTTCTTCGTTCTATTTCGAAGATTCTGCATTTTATATCGTGACGGATCTCAGCTTGAACATTGTTTAACGAAAAATTAAGTTAGGCAAACCCACCAAAGCGCTTCCGCTGCGCCCGGATCCTTCAAGTGGTTTCAGAGGGGTCATATCGTTGGTTATAATTATTTAGTTTTTTGTTGGTTATTTACGCATTTAATAATTTAGTTATTTCAATTCATGTTTAATCATTCTGGAAATCTGAATCTCGAGATCTGTTCCTCCCTCATTTCTCGTTCACCTCACAGAAACGGTTTTTTTCTTTTAATTTTGATTAAAATAAAATAGAGGAACTCCTCCGGAGGAGCCAAACATTTTTGGCCATATAAAACCAGAATACACGGCGTGTATTCGAAAGTACACGCCATGTAGTCTAGGTTCAATGCATTGACTGATCCGCCAAATCAGGACGTGTATTGGATTCTTTCTAAGAATTTAATACACCGTGTGTTGACCAGAAACAGGTGGCATACGGTTTCCGGAATACATGCTATGTGGTCCAATGAACACGGCGTGTAGTCCCTTCGGGTTTGGGTTGGGTCATGTACTCCGTACACGGCCTGCCCGGCTGGAAACCGTGTAACGCAGAAACTACACGGCGTGTGTCCCACTGTACACGCCGTGTACTCCGAAAATTTCCAAAGTACATTAACACGCCTTATCCCTGGGCGTGTACTTCGGATGGACGGTGAAGAAAAAGTACACGTCGTGTAGTCGGAACTACACACCATGTACTCACCCAAATTACGCAGATTTATTAAAATTTATTATTATATTATACAAACCCTTGAGACGTGTACCATGGTGCAGGCGTAAAGCTGAGGCACAACGCGTGATAGGTGTTTTATATATATGTGTTTAATTTAACATCTGCGTAATAAATGGGAATTCACCAGATTGCCTCCATGGTACAAGTTACGTACAAGGATAATTTTAAATGAATTTATTTGTTTAAAATTATGATGGATGAGAATCTGAAGGAAATTCAAAAAAAGGGATTTAAGATAAAAGTATTGATTAATTAAAGATAATTAATTGATTCGAGCGTGATTTATCTTAAACAATATTGATTAAAGAATTGAATGCTAGTTTTATTTATGCATAAATATCGTTGCATGTATGGATGGTCATGAGCTAGACCGAGACCTTTGTATGTGAATGGTTTCTTTTAATTTATTTATTTAAATTAAATTTGTTGGCCTGTGAGCCATCTCCTCATTAATATGTAGGGCATGCGTGCCCAAGGATTCTTTTATGTAAAAACCACTTTTTACCCCTCACCTGCGTGTGAGATAAATGCATATGTAATTGATGGAGATCCCAAGCTAGTGGAGGCGGCTCAAGTCGGGAGCCAAGATGAAACCAATCCAAGGAGATACAAAGGTGGACAGGTGGAAAGCTATAAACACGAACCTGAAAGGTTCAAGGTGTTTCTCCCCTAGGTCTTGGGTTAGTTTATCAACCTCTAGATAAAATAACCAATAGAAAAGCTCATGATCATACCATTTATTTTATTTCTGTCATTTGCATGGTTTATTTATTGTGGGTGTGTTGTCACGATCACACAACTAATGAATTAAACGATCATGCAAGATGGAACTAAAATAAAATTGGCTTATACGTAAATATTATCTTAGACATGGTTAATCACTTAAGTATATCCCACTTAATATTAACAAGCATGTAATCAAAGATAATAAAATGGAAATTTACGTATAAGGATAAAATCTCTCAAAATAAAAATATTAAGTCGGCATAGCCTTCCATAATCTTGGTTAGAATCAAACCATAGTTCAAAGTGCTTGACCAACCCTAGTTGGGGTGCTTTCAATTATCGGGGAATTCTAATTCAAGGTTTTGGGTTGAATTGACTTGGTTCGCATCAAGGGTTGACTGCCATAGCAGGACTTGGTGTGACCAAGAGGCAAAGGTTGAAGAAATCCAAAAAGGATTTCAGGATTGGGGAGTCCACTCAGCGGATCAAGGAACTGCGAGTTAAGGCAGATGGCATTTGGAATGCCTACCTAAAACCCTTAAAGTTGCTTGACGAACCCTAGTTTGGGTAATTTGAAGGGCAATATGGATCCTTTCCACTATAATATTCACGCAATAGAATATTCCGAAGTCAATGGTGAGGGCTATTGGATTTTGATAAAATAGTGGGAGACTAATAATTATTAATTTATTTATTTGTCTCAAAATTTTGTAATAAAGTACTCAATATTTTCTCATCTTAATTTGTATAAATGGAAAGAAAATGAATTCAAACATATAATTGCGCACCATACTCGAAAAAGAAAACCTTCTCACCGGCACCAATTTCCAAGAGTGGCAGAGGCGTTTACGCGTCGTCCTTCGCCGCGAAAGGAAATTATATGTGCTGGAAGAGCCTATTCCAGTTGCGCCTGGGAAAGAGGCTAGTGATGAAGAATTATCTCTCTACATGAAACACATGGATGATGCCACAGATGTCCAGTGTTTCATTCTATCGGCCATGTATAATGAGCTCTTGAAGAAACATGAAAACATGGACGCGTATAGCATGATGTCTCACCTTAAAGATCTCTACCACGAGAAGGCGAGACAGGAGAGGTATGAGATCTCCAATGCTTTGTTTACCACAAATCATGGAGAGTCTACACCAGCTGGGCCTCATGTAGTCAAGCTTATTGGCTACATTGAACGCCTGGACATCTTAGGGATTAAATTCCCGGATGAGTTTCATATAGATCTCATCCTATCATCACTACCCAATACCTTCTCTAGCTTCATTGTCAACTATAACATGAGCGGCAATGAGAAGAGTCTATCGGAGCATCTGACCTTGATTCGCCAGGTAGATAAGGACATGGGGAGTGACAAACCCGCGGTCCTTATGGTGAACAAGAAAAGGAAGGAAAAGGCAAAGGGGCCAAAGACTTATAAACGGTCTGAAGCCCCCGAGCACCGTCCCTCCAAGAAAGGGAAGATCCAGAGGTAGGGCAAGGAACGGGAAGCAGTGTGTTTTTCATGTGGCAAGCAGGGCCACTAGAAGAGGAACTGCACCCAGAAGCTTGGGGACGCTAAAGGTGCATTCGTTATCGAGTGAAATATTTCTATTTCTACACATTGGGTATTAGATACAACTTGTGGAGCTCACATATGTATTCAAATATAGGAACCAAGTAGATTTAGAAATATCGCCAGAGGAGAGGTGGATCTTCGAGATTCCAATGGCGCAAGGATGGTTGCGTTGGCTATTGGAGACTATCACCTCTCATTGCCAACTGGCATGATTTTGGTTTTACAAAACTGTTATTTTGTGCCTAGTGTTACCAAGAACATAATTTCTGTATCTTGTTTGGATATGGATGGATTTATTTTCATGTTTGGAAATAAGGGTTGTCTCTTTTATAAGAACAATGTATGTTATGGTATGGCACATCTGAATAATGGTTTGTATGTATTAAATTACAAAAACCAAGTGTTGGCAATCGATAATGAAAAAAACTCACATGACTCATACATCACCCAGTTATGGCATCACCACCTTGGTCATGTGAACGAGAAGCGCTTGACAAAGCTCTGCCAAGATGGCTATTTAGACTCTACTGAGCCAAAACCACTTGATAGATGTCATGCTTGTTTACAAGGAAAAATGACCAAGCCGCCTTTTGGTGGACAAGGTGAAAGGGCCACAGTGCTTCTAGGATTGGTACACACAGATGTGTGTGGACCATTTCCAATAGAAGCTAGAGGTGGATATTCTTACTTTATTACCTTTACTGATGATTTGAGTAGATATGGTTATGTCTACTTAATGAGATATAAGTCAGAGTTCTTAGAGAAATTTAAGGAATTCAAGAATGAAGTAGAGAATCAACTTGGTAAGAAGATAAAGAAGTTTCGATCGGATCGAGGTGGAGAATATCTGAACCAAGAGTTCATCGATCTTCTACGGGAGTCTAGGATTCTATCTCAGCTCACTCCTCCTTATACACCATAGTGGAATGGTGTTAGTGAAAGGAAGAACCACACCTTGTTGGACATGGTGAGGTCGATGATGAGTCATGCGGATCTTCCATTATCCTTTTCGGGATATTCATTACAAACTGTAGCATACACATTAAACCGAGTACCAACTAAGGCGGCAAATGGAATTCCATCCGAGTTATGGAATGGAAGGAAACCCACTTTGTCGCACACACGTGTATGGGGATGCGAGGAGTTTGTTAAGGCCTTATCAGGCAACAAACTAGCACCCCGGGGCATGAAGTGTATCTTTATAGGATATCCCAAGGAAACAAAAGGATATTACCTATATAACCCCCAAGACAAGAAAGTGACTGTCGCCAAACAAGCCATATTTCTTGAGAGGGAGCACAACCTCAAGAAGGATAGTGGGAGAAAGATTGACTTCGACGAAGTTGATGCTCAAGATACACAGGAGTTGGTACAGGAACAAGTACCACAGGTCCCCGTGGAAGAGGTTCTAGAAACACAAGTACTGCGTAGGAGCTCAAGAGAGGTAAGGGAACGAGAGAGATTTGGTTTCCTAGTCACCGAGGATGGTGAATCATTATTGTTGGATAATGATGAACCTCTCTCCTACAAGGAAGCAGTATAAAGCTCAGAAGATGCAAGATGTCTAGAAGCTATGAATTCTGAGATGGATTCCATGTATCAGAACCAATTTTGGGTTCTGGTCGATGAGCCAGTTGATGTAAAGCCTGTTGGATGAAAATGGGTATTCAAAAGAAAGCTGGACATGGAAGGTCGAGTTAGAACCTATAAAGCAAGGCTAGTGGCTAAAGGATTCAGACAGCATCAAGGAATTGACTATGATGAAACCTTCTCGCCAGTTTCCATGTTTAAATACATAAGATTCATACTTGCCATAGCAGCTTACCATGACTACGAGATTTGGCAGATTGATGTCAAAACAGCATTCCTTAACGGGAACCTTCAGGAAGAAGTCTATATGACACAACCAGAAGGGTTTGTGACACCAGGTGAAGCCAAACGGGTTTTCAAGTTGCAGAAATCTATTTATGGATTAAATCTAGCATCCAGGTCATGGAACATTCGATTTGATGAAGCCATAAAGGAATATGGTTTCATTAAGAATGAATGTGAGCCATGTGTTTATAAGCGGTTTAATGGGGATGCGGTCGTCATCCTAGTGGTATATGTTGATGAAATATTGCTTATTGGAAACAACGTACCAGCCTTACAGTCAGTTAAGGAATGGTTGAACAATTGTTTCTCCATGAAGGACTTAGGAGAAGCAGCCTACATTCTAGGGATCAAGATCATTCGTGATAGATCCAAGAGGCTGCTTGGACTAAGTCAGGGTACATACATTGACTAGATACTAAAGAGATTTAGTATGGAAAAATCCAAGAGGGGATTGGTTCCAGTGTCACATGGCTTACATCTTTCTAAGAAAATGTGTCCCCAGACACAACAGGAGAAAGATAGGATGAGAAAGATCCCATACACTTCAGCTATAGGATCCATCATGTATGCCATGTTATGTACGAGGCTTGACGTTGCCTATGCACTGAGCATGGTAGGCAGATATCAAGCAGATCCAGGTGAACAACATTGGAATGCTGTTAAGACTATCCTTAAGTATCTGAGAAGAACTAAGGATATGTTCCTGGTGTATGGAGGAGACGAGGAGCTTGTCATCAGAGGGTATGCTGATGCTGGTTTTCAAACAGATCAGAATGATCTGAAGTCGCAATCTGGATATGTTTTCTGTCTCAATGGAGGAGCTGTGAGCTGGAAGAGTTCAAAGCAGCCAGTTGTCGCCGATTCTACAGCGGAGTCTGAGTATATAGCGTCTTCTGATACAGCCGAATAAGCCGTTTGGATTCGAAACTTTCTCCAGGAGGTTGATGTGGTGCCTAACATTAAAGATCCCATTACATTGTATTGTGATAATACTGTAGCGGTGGCTCTTGCAAAAGAACCAAGGTCACATCAACGGACGAAGCACATACTCCGGAAGTATCACCTCTTGAGGGATTTCTATCAAAGGGGTGAAGTTGCAGTGAGTAGAGTGTCCACGGAAGAGAACGTGGCGGACCCCATGACTAAAGACCTATCTCAGTAGAAGCATGAATATCATGTGAGAGCTAGCGGGTTAAAGGTTTTTAGTAGTTGGCTCTAGTCCAAGTGGGAGTCTGTTGGAGTTGGTGGTCTAGAACCAACTACTTTGTACATTATTCATTAAATAAAATCCTTATCACATCTTGATTGTTCTTCTGCATGACATGTCATGTGATAATGTCCTAAGGACAGCTGTTGCATTAAAGGGTTGTAGCGGATCCCTGCTATGATGAGAACCCGAAAGTGCCATAACACTGTTCGTGAATGTATGTTTTATGGCCGGATGATATTATTTGAGGGACACAAATAATATAGGTCATTAAGGGTGAGGACTCATAAAACATTGAGCCACCTACTCATGGTGTGCGCCCTTGGTAATATCCAGGAGGATATTATGAGAACGAGACCCACCAGTAGGAAATCCACATTTCATAGTGTCATTGGATGTTCCTATCTACGGACGTGTGTATTGATCCTTAGACTTTAAGATTATTATTAATGGGTATTACAACTCGCGCACTAAGATGTATTGACGAAAACTGTGACGAAAAACTATTCGCAGCGAGGTAGGATACGTTGGGTGCATCACGAGTAATACCGCATTAATAGATAATAAAAGAAAGGATTTGTCCCTTCCGTTCCATAACAGAAGTAGATATCTCAGGCCCTTTGATGGAATTGATATAGCCTAAATAAATCCATGGCCATGGCAAGGTATGGTCAAATTCAATTCCGGGAAGTCAAAGAAAGAATAATCAAGCACATGGGTTGATGGCACTAGCATGCAACCCACTTGATTGGAGATATCGACACAAAGGGATTATATTACACGGTAAGCGTTCGTAGGAGGTGACACATCATTGTGGCGTTACTTCTTTCTCTATGGGTGCCTTGGCGTGTTGCTAGATGCTAACCTTGGACATTAGGCATGCTCAGCCTAATGCCACTGAGAAAGAGGCCTAGAGGGTCACACACTAAGTGTGTCCACGTATCTCCGTTAAATATTAATTTAACAAGTTAAATAAATATTATTCTCGACTGTGGTTTAATAATTTTTTAAGGATGTCTGATCGCATTTATTTTGACACTAGTTATTCGAGAGAATATACTGTGGATAAAATAATTTATTTATTAGCGAGTAATGTAGTTAAATTTATTTAAGAAATAAATAGTCATTACTCAAGGTCTAATAAATGTGGTGGAGAAAAATGGAAAATAAAAGTACACTCCGTGTATATTAGATATACACACTGTGTAGTTTTATGGAAAACAAGTACAAACCGTGTATTAATTATTACACACCGTGTAGTTTTTCCAATTGGGATTTTGAGGATTTAATATTGTTTATTAAATGATATTTATTATAATCAGCGTGGGCGCATGTCAAGGAATTAATAATTCGACATGGGGGTTTTCAATAAGAGTTAATGAAATAAATAAAATGCGTAACGTGTTTATTTATTGTCATAACTCTATTAACCTCAAACCTGATTATAAATATCCTCGCAACCCCAACATTTTTTTGTAGAGCCATTGTTGTGCACAACGGATTTGGAAATACTCTCAATCCAAGAGATAATTCCCTTTTCACCAAGAATGCCCTCATGTTACGAGAGAAAGATCCTTCATCGGATCAAGGCGGTTGAAAGCGGGCATCAAAAGCGAAGGTTCTTCCGTGCTAGCACCCGGAGATCTCTTCGGCGACGTCTGGAGATACGTGACAAAAGTGTGGATCACCGCTAGAGGAATCCTACACTTGGATTCTACGACGCAACGACGAATCACCGAATCATGACTAGAAACATCAGCGAAGAAAGAATTCTAATGAGGTAATTCTTATGCATTAATTAAAATAATTATAATCAACATATGATGATCCCTCTCAAGGGTTTTGGGACTCATCTTTTCTTTTCGTTCTTCGTTCTATTATGAAGATTCGGCGTTTTATATCGTGACGGATCTCAGATTGAACATTGTTTAACAAAAAATTAAGTTGGGAAAACCCACCAATGTGCTTCCGCTTCTCCCGGAACCTTCAGGAGGTGCCCTTATATAGGGGAGGAGAGGGGCACCTTTGGAAATATAAGAAATATTAGTTTATATTAAACCCCAACCCCACTTAAAAACTTCCAAAATGACTCATATCCGAATATTATATGAGATAGGGTTGTTATCTCATCAACCAATAAAATTTAGACATTTTAGGAATTTATTTTAAACATTATCAACTTGATTTATCCTTATTTATCAATTTAATTTTATTTGTGGTAATAATACTCTAAATTTTAAATTATTATAAATAATTACATATGTGTTGTGAATTTTCCATATTTTGACACTTTATGACATTTTAGAGCATAAATTTATAATTTATAATTTTTAAATATTTTTGTGATTTTTAAACAATTTTATAATATGTTATTTTTATAAAATAATAATAGTTTCAATTTTGACTCTATTCATTTATTTGAATTTAAATAAAATATATACAGAAAATATGTTCTAAATAAAAGATTTAATAGATTAATAAAATTTCATATGTATCTAAAAAATTAGTGGAGCACATTAAATAGATCATATAATATTTAGTTTAATAATTTGAAAACCATTTATTTGATATTTTAATTAATAAAATAATTTCAACATCACTATTGTGTAATAATTAATGATAATTATTTAATACCTAAAAATTCTAAATAAATTCATATGATGTACATAATTTTATTATCTTTCTGCAGAATATTTATATCCTAAGTTTCATGAAGTTTATCACTAAATTAAAATTATTATACTTATAAGATTTAAGATAGTGACATATTGTCACTTTCCTTGGTTTAAATAGTAATTATATTATTTAATGGTCAAAAGTCCATGAAATAAATATATTCCAGCCCTTAGGTGATATAGGTCAACTTTTATTCATCTAATAGGATTTTGGCAGGTGGTAGGGAAATTTTATAATCTTATATTTACACTTAATTACCCAATTTACCTTTAACTATGGTAAATAAAATTTACCGTAGTTAGTATTCATAATGCCCAAAAATAAAAAAGTAGCCTATTAAAATAATTTGGACCCACTGATTCCAAATATGGAATTCATTTTTCAAAATTCAAAACACATATGTTGCAGTAATTAATTTAAAATTAATCCCGTTGTTGAGAAAATGGGTTTTAGAAGTTAAAACATTGCCAAAGATTGAAATGTTTTTACCTATGAATTCAATGTGAAATTAATGCTAATGACATAAATTATATTAAATGGTCAAAATATATTGTATTTATACTTTAAAACCATTCAATATTATAATTTAACCATATAAATTATCTCAATGAAAAAGTTGTTTTTAATTAAAAATTAGAATATTTTTACTATTCATCAAAATATGAAAGTTATCATAAAAGTATCAAAAAATATCCAAAGTAAATTTTTATATCCTGATTCCAAAGAAGAATTTTATTTTGTCAAATTTAACATATAAACATGTCAAAAACTATATTTAATGTGGGTGTGCCATCAAAAGGCAGGAAAACTGCATTTTTTGAAAAATACTTATTTTACCCGAAAAAATTATTTTGTTCTCTTACCATGTTCTATAAAATTTGTAAGATGAATAATAATGTTATAAAATTCAAAATGTATTTAATACTATTCATAATGGCTAGTCTATAATAATATATCATTTTTTAGTGAAACCTGGTATTGCGTACTACACACGCTATTGAGGAAGGTCGTGATTGCGAGTAATGCAAGCCAAGTCAGTATTGTGTGTTGTGAAAGATTCATTTGGTGTTGCGTATAACATAAGACATAAAAAAATATTTCATAAAATTTCAGGGTGTTACATTCTACCCCCTTAAAATGAATTTCGACCTTGAAATTCGTCACTTCATTACAAACAGTTGAGGATACCTCTCCCTCATCATATCCTCAAGTTCCCATGTAGCTTCTTCTAATTGGTGGTTCTTCCATAAAACTTTCACCAAGCGAGTGATCTTGTTCCGTAGGAATTTTTTGCTAAGATTCAGAATCTCTATTGGATATTCTTCATAAGAAAGATCTTGCTTCAGCAGTACAACTTCTTAGATGAGTACATGTGAAGGATCGGGTATGTACTTTCTCAGGAGAGGTACATGGAACACATCGTGAACTTGAGAGAGATTCGGTGGAAGCACCAATCGGTAAGATACCTTCCCAACAAGATCCAATATTTCTAAAGGACCAATATATCTAGGGCTCCACTTTCCCTTCTTTCCAAATCTCATCACCCTCTTCTAGGGAGATATTTGTAAGAACACTTTATCACCCACTTCAAACTCTAGGTCTTTTCTTCAGTTATCGGCATAGCTTTTTTGTCGACTCTAAGCTACTCTTATGTGTTTTTGAATAGATCAGACCTTTTCTTCCATATCATCATCAAGATAAGTTCCTAATATCTTTCTTTCCCCTACTTCATCCCAGCAAGTTGGAGTTCTGCATTTCTTTCCATAGAGGGATTTATAAGGAGCCATCTGAGTACTGGAGTTAAAGCTATTATTATAAAAAAATTCCACCAAAGATAGGTGTTCATCCCAACCACCTTTGAAATCCATAGAGCAATCTCTCAACATGTCTTCTAGAGATTGTATTGTCCTCTCAGACTGATCGTCTGTCTGAGGATGGTAATCAGTGTTGAAACTCAACTCTGTATCTAGAGCATGCTGAAGACTTCACCAGAATTTCGAGGTAAACCTCAAATCCCGATCACATATAATAGAAAGTGGTACTCCATGAAATCTTACCACTTCCTTTACATATATTCCGGCAAGATAATCAAGAGAAAAATATTCTCTAATAGAAATGAAGTGTTCCGACTTCATAAGACGATCAACTATAACCCAGATAGCATTATTGCCTTTGGATGTTTTAGGAAGTCTGGTGAAAAAGTCCATAGTGATGTTTTCCCATTTCCATTCTGGTATGGGTAATGGTTTTAACATTCCCTTATAATTTTTTATCTCAGATTTAACTTGCTGACAATCCAAGCATCGAGATACATATTCAGCAATATCTATTTTAATGCCATTCAACCAGATGTACTCTTTCAGGTCCCTATACATATTCGTGCTTCCGGGATGAATAGAGAATGAAGAACTATGAGCCTCATCCAGTATCTCCTTCTTTAATTCTTGGATGGGAGGAACACATACCCGATTCCTGAACCTTATTATCCCATCACAATCAAGGTTGAATTCAGGAACATTTATCACCGTCTTTTGTAACTCTACATCTTCTTTCTGTGCCTCTTTAATCTTCACGTGTATAGATGGTTGAACATTCCTTTGAGAAAGATAATATTTTCCCCATTCCATTATAATTCCAATATCCATCCTTTGTAAATCCATAAATATTGGATCTTTTGGGATCCTCATCATGAATAAGGTAGCATGGTCTTGTCGACTTAATGTGTCTGCCACCTTGTTTGCTTTCCCAGGGTGGTAATGAATTGAGCAGTCGTAATCCTTAATCAGCTCCAACCATCTTCTTTGGCGCATATTCATCTCCTTTTGTGTGGAAATATACTTTAAACTTTTATGATCAGTATAAATATCACACCCTTCACCATAAAGATAATGCCTCCAAATCTTTAATGCAAATATTACCGCAGCTAACTCCAAATCATGAGTTGGGTAATTTTGCTCATGGATTTTAAACTATCGTGAGGCATAAGCTATAACCATATCATTTTTCATGAGAACACACCCCAGTCCCTTCTTGGATGCATCACTTTAGATCAAAAACCTTTCTCCACTGCAGGGTAGTGTGAGAACAGGTGCACTGGCTAACCTTCTTTTTAGCTCTTTGAAATTCTCTTTACATTCCTCCGTCCAAACAAAAGTAACTCCTTTACAAGTCCACTTGGTGAGTGGGTTATATAACCTTGAAATAACTTTCATAAAACATCGGTAATATCCATCCAAGCCAAGAAAACATCGGATCACAGTTACTGTTGTTCGTCTCGACCATCTTTTGATAACCTCTATTTTTTCTGGATCCACAGATATCCCCTCTTTTGAGATTATGTGACAAAAAATGAAACTTTTTGAAGCCAAAATTCACACTTGGTAAATTTGGAAAAAATATTCTCCTTTCTTAGGGTCTTTAATACAATTCTCAGGTGATCTTCATGTTCTTACTTTCTCTTTGAATAGACAAGAATATCATCTATAAAGACTACCACAAACTGATTAAGCTAGTCTCTAAAGACTCTATTCCTTAGATTCATGAAGATAGCAGGGGCATTAGTAAGACCAAAAGGCATCACTATAAATTCATAGTGTCCATACCTTGTTCGGAAAGCCGTCTTTGGTATATCCTCCCTTTTTAACCTTAATTGATGATGCCCTGAATGAAGATAAATATTGGAAAAGTATTGATCTCCGCGTAGTTGGTCAAATAGGTCATCAATGCATGGGAGAGGATATTTGTTCTGATAGTGATCTTGTTAAGTTCTCGATAATCAATACAGAGTCTCATTGATCCATCTTTCTTCTTAAAAAACAGAACAGGTGCTCCCCAAGGTGAAGCACTAGTGAGTATGAATCCTTTATCAATATTATCTTGGAGTTGCTTCTTCAATTCATGAAACTAAATTGGGGCCATTATATAAGGTGTATTTGAAATAGGCAAAGCACTCGGTACGAGTTCTATTGAAAACTCATCTTCACGATTTGGTGGAAGACCTGGAAAATACTCCGGAAAGACATTATCAAACTCCCATACAATGGAAATATTATTAATCGTGAGTTTCCCTCCAACCATTTGAGATAAATAACCTTCATTTAGTGGAATCAAGACCCATAAGATGGATGAAGTTTCCAATGGAAGGTTATGTTCATCCTTGCATTGATAGATGATCATAGATTGATCTGGAATATGAACTGTGACTTCCCTTCTTTGGAAATTGATATGAGCTCCATATAAAGAAAGCCAATCCATGTCAAAAATCACATCAAATTCCACTATAGGAAGGATCACAAGATTTGCAGGAAGCACTTTCTCACAAACTTCAATCGGAGAAGAATTGTAAACTTTTGATGCAACCGTTGTTCCATTAGGAGTTTTCACAGCCAACTCAACATCTAATTGTTGAGGTAATACGGCAATGCCCTTAGAAAATTCTTCAGAAATAAAAGAGTGGGTGATCCATAATCAAATAAAACATTTTCTACTTTAGAGTGGATGGTAATTGTACCTCTCACCACTTCGTTGTCATAATCCACATCGCCGATAGTAATTGCATGTGACTTTACTTTGTCTTTGGACTTAAGAGATTGTTGACGTCGATCGTCATCATCAACCCTTGGATTTGGGCATTGATTGGCATAATGACCCATCTCCTTGAACTTGAAACATTGAAGTGTAGTAGGTGCATTCTATGTATCTCTTCCTTTGTTTGCATCATTAGAAATCTTCTTCCCATTATTTCGACATTCAATTGCCTGATGACCTTATTTTCCACACTTATAACATTTTCTTGTACCCTTAAGACAATTTCCTCCATGTTTCTTTCCACACTTTTAGAATTAGGGGAAACTCATCTTCTTTTCACTGTGGTCTTTAGATTTTCATTTGAATTCAATTTTCCTCTTCTTATCAAACCCATGTGACTGATGGGTTACTCCAATCTCCATATCAACCTAGAGAGCACATTGAACAATTTCCTCATAGCTATTAATGTCCCTTATGGATAACGCCCTTTGAAGACTTGGTTTTAAGCCACTAAAGAATCGATCGATCTTACTCTCAGGTTGGATAATAATTCCGGAAGCGTACCTTGAAAGTCTTGTAAATTTTTCTTCGTAAGTACCAACAGATTCATCGTCCTTTTGCTCCAGTTCAAGAAACTCCTTCTCCATCTTTTTTCGAAGAATACGAGGGAAATACTTATTGAAAAATAAGTTCATGAACTCGTCCCATTCCATGGACTCAATTTCATCCCTTTTCCTCGTATTCTTAATAAGATTACACCATTGATCAGTATCACCTTCCAAACGATATAATGCTAAGATGACTTTATCACGTTCAGAACATTGAAGAACTAAAAATATCTTTTTAGTGGTATTGATCCATTATTCAGCCACTAATGGATCATAAGACCCGCTGAATGAAGGTGGATGCTACCTAATAAAGGATTCAACAGAATGTTGATCCTTACTTTACTCGTTTAGAAGTCCTGCATGATTTATATCTTAAGAAAGTTGTGTGAGCATGACTACAATATTTTTCATTCCAGATCCCATAACATTTGGTTTCTCAGGGGGACAATCATTGCATTGCCCATTGCATTCCACATTAACATGGTTCCTACGGGTTCCATCCATTGACTAAAACCAAGAAGAATAGTGTGATAAACACTAATTATAATAGTAAAACCACATAATCAAGAATAAAATTTCACACTTAAGGTCTTATCATAGGTTGTTCATGGCCATTTCTAAAACACTAAGATTTTGTTCTATTCTTAGACATATCCTTATGTTTCTTACTAAGGCTTTCACATCCTAGTTTCCAAAGGTTGACTATACCTTTCCCCTGATACAAACTATAATGACCCATACTTTACATACATGGTTATTACTTCAAAATTTAAGCATACTTATTAAAACATATAATAAAACCATGAAAGGACCATATAGGTATAGTGTCTTTAGAAACTGGGAAACATAAACAACTGGTTCATAAATCATCTACGTTGTATCCCATTTATTTCGTCATATATAGAGTCCCTTTTTGGCATATCCTACTTAATATCCTTTATCCTGACCTGGGGAAAAGAAAACATACAAAAGGGTGAGCTCAAATGCTCAGTAAGGGTAAACAAAAGAAATATCAAACATATCATATTCATAAGAACATAACATTTTGAATATCTTATCCTACAAAAGAGATCATAACATGGGATAAATCATTGAAGTGAAATGTAATCCCAATAATCATAACTTAAAACATGAAGCTTTGTGGCATACACACATAATCATAGAAAATCATTTCTTAGTATTCAAGACTCATTTCCAAGATAATCTTATTGGAAAAAGTCCATTTTTGAACCGATTTCACTCCTCATTTCAGTCCTGTTTCACTGAACCGGTTTAACCTGCCGTTCTAGCCATGTCTATCTCATGAGATATAAATCTTTACCCAATTATTTGGAGGTAGATATAGGTCCCATCCATCTTATAATGATACCACTCTTATGTGTTCCACAAGATCATAAATCATACATCACAGTATAACCCATGTAATAAAAATGGGATTCTTAATCATATTGCCATCATAACATAATCCATATAAGATAAAAGGACTTCCTAAAAATAATTCCATCATAAAATAATCAAAACAATTTAAAAATAGGGATATAAACATAACCCTATATTATCTTAGTTGGAAAATAATTTTGATAAAACACTTGAACTCCATTCTTGAGGAAAATATCCTTTCTACTTCAAAAACATTTTTCCTTTCTTAACATGTCATACAATTTTAATCTAAAAGAAGTTGATTAAAAATAAACGTGAGAACTTGTAAAAGAAGCTTCATGGAAATAATTTTATATGAAATCATAAAAAAAATCCATTCATTCCATATAAGTTAAAAAAACATTCTTCACGTACTTTGGCCGGAAAAGTCAAAAAGTTCCTCGTACGAAAAATGAAAAAATATTCCTTTCATATCTTTTACTAAAAACTCACCGAAGGGTAAAATTTGATTTAAAAAATTGTAGGAGTATAGAAATAATATTACATATTGAGGAAACTTGGATGTGGATGATAAATATTCCCCAGTAAATTCTAAAGTATAAATAATCTCGGATAAAAATGAGATTGTGAGATTTTCCCTTACCTTAGGTCCGATATGCTTCGTATGAATTTGAACCTCCTGTAATATGGTTTAAATAATGTCAATTGACTTATTACAGAATCATATTCATTGTTATGATATCATATATGGTCATATTTGTATCTTCTTAGTATTAATATTTCATTGCTACTTGTTATTCGGGTGATTATTAATTTATGTTCTTATGCGTGTTTTGTCGAATAAATTCTAATTACTCTTTATAGGATAGAGATATATCATTTAAATAATGGTATTAGTGTAATATATATCATATTAATTCATTCAATTCATTTTTATAATCATTATTCAATAAATATCATATAAAACGAGTCGCATCACATCGTGGAGACGGTAGGCCGTACGTACGCACGAGCGATGATATCATTCCCATGATCATGGAATTGTATTAAAGTGTATGTATAATATTTTAGAATAAATACAACTTTAAAATAATCATATATAGTTATTTATTTTCACCATTATACCCATCCAAGTAAGGTGGTGGTGGAAAACATATAACACCACGACGTGGAGACGGTATTCCGTACGTACGCACGCACGATGATTTTGTTTACCGTAGGATGGATAAGAGGTGAAATAGGGTTTTTTCATATTTATAATGATATATAAGTATATGAGGGATACTGATGTTATTACTTCATAATGAAACAACTAAAGAAGATGGAGTAGATGAAGAATAGAATTTGAAGAAAACGGTATAAGGTATTACCTCTTTCTTGAAGTGCCTCCTTTAAACATTCTCTTAGGGCACTAGAGTTGGACTTTTGAGAAGACCAGTACCTCTAGTATGTTTATAAAAAAGTGGTGAAGTGAAATTGGCAGGTTTTGGCCGAGCTTGAAGGCTCAAATTGGTGTGAGGTGGAGAGGGAGGAGGTTCCCTTTTATAAGGGAGGAGAGGGGCACCTTTGGAAATATAAGAAATATTAGTTTATGTTAAATCCCAACCCCACTTAAAAACTTCCAAAATTACTCATATCCTAAGATTAGATGAGATAGGGTTATAATCTCATAAAACAATAAAATTTAGACATGTTAGGAATTTATTTTAAACATTATCATCTTGATTTATCCTTATTTATCAATTTAATTTTATTTGTGATAGTAAAGTTCTAAATTTTAAATTATTATAAATAACTACATATGTGTTGTGAATTTTCCATAATTTGACACTTTATGAAATTTTAGACCATATAAATTTTAATTTATAATTTTTAAATAATTCTGTGATTTTTATGCAATTTTATAATATTTTATTTTTATAAAATAACAATAGTATCAATTTTGACACTATTCATTTATTTGAATTTAAATAAAATATATACAGAAGATATGTTCAAACTAAAAGCGTTAATAGATTCATAAAATGCCATATGTATCTAGAAAATTAGTGGAGCACATTAAATAGTTCATATAATACTTATTTTAATATTTTTGAAACCATTTATTTGATATTTTAATAAATAAAATAATTTCAACATCACTATTATGTCATAATTAATGATAATTATTTAATCCCTAAAAATTCTAAATAAATTCATATAATGTATATAAATTTATTATATTTCTGGAGAATATTTATATCCGAAGTTTCATGAATTGTATCACAAAATTAAAATTATTATACTTATAAGATTTAAAAGAGTGACATATTGTCACTTTCCTTGGTTTTAATAATAATTATATTATTTCATGGTCAAAAGTCCATGAAATAAATATAGTCCAGCCCTTAGGTGAAATGGGTCGACTTTTATTCATCCAATAGGATTTTTCAGGTGTTAGGGTAATTTTATAATCTTATATTTACCCTTAATTACCCGATTTACCTTTAACTATGGTAAATAAAATTTGTCGTAGTTACTATTCATAATGCCCAAAAATAAAAACTAGCATATTAACATAATTTGGACCCACTGATTTCAAATATGGAATCCATTCTTCAAAATTCAATACACATAAGTTGCAGTAATTAATTTAAAATTACTCTCGTTGTTAAGAAAACGGGTTTTAGAAGTTAAAACATTGCCAAAGATTGAAATGTTTTTACCTACGAATTAAATGTGAAATTAATGCTAATGACATACATAATATTAAATGGTGAAAATATACTATATTTATATTTTAAAACCATTAAATATTATAATTTAACCATATAAATTATCTCAATAAAAAAAGTTCTTTTTTAAAAAAAATTAGAGTATTTTTACTATTCATCAAAATATGAAAGTTATCAGAAAAGTATCAAAAATTTATTCAAAGTAAATTTTTATATCCTGATTCCAAATAAGAATTTTATTTTGTCAAATTGAACTTATAAACATGTCAAAAAATATATTTAATTTGGGTGCGCCATCAAAAGGAGGCAAAACTGCATTTTTTTAAAAATACATATTTTACCCAAAAAATTTATTTTGTTCTCTTACCATGTTCTAGAAAATGTGTAAGATGAATGATAACGTTATAAAATTTAAAATATAGTTTATACTATTCATAACGGCTAGTCCATAATAATATATCGTTGTTTAGTGAAACCTGGTATTGTGTACTACACACGCTATCGAGGAAGGTCGTGATTGCGTGTCATGCAAGCCAAGTCAGTATTGTGTGTTGTGAAAGATTCCTTTGGTGTTTTTTATAACATAAGAAATAAAAAAATATTTCATAAAATCTCAGGGTGTTATAGTGAGGGTAGGGATTTTGGGGTCATAGGGGTCAGGGGAGAGGGGTTTTATGAGGATAATTTTTGGGTTTTTGAAAAAAATAATTTTGTAGCAGCTGTTTACTAAATCGCCGCAAAAAACTGATTTTTGTGTAGTGTTCTAACTGACTTTTTTAAGTCTAAAATATGATTATTCAGATTTTCCTCTTCCCTAAAAATTTAATTATAAGAATTTTGAAGGGTTTATTTTTCTCTTTCGGTGTTTTATACTTGATTGAAAAAATGGTTCAATACTCATTTAGTTTTTGTATGAGAAATTTTCATTTTTTGATTCATGTTCATTCCCATAAGAGTAACAAGAACGTACCTCATCTGATTGTTTTATAAAACATATGTTGGATTTCTTATTTGTAGTTTAGAATTATGATTCTGATGAAGTTCATTCTCTATAATATTGATAATCACTCCAGATGGACTTCATAGATTTCTTAGATTTCTTATATCCAATTTTCTTGAAGTATTTATTTATATTTTCCTTATCATCTTTAATTTTCAGACATTCAGCCGTGGCGTGTCCCATCTTTTTTTACTCATTGAATCTCAACTCTTTAGATTTATCACCACACTTCTTAGTTTTATTTAAGTATCTTCTGAACGCTCTCCATTTATTATATAATTTTTTGAAATTTTAAGAAAATTGAGATAGATCATCATATGAATTATATTTTATTTTGAAATAATCTTCTTTAGATGCTTTTGATATTTGTATAATATTTCTCTTTTTGTCTTATTTAGATGTTTAAACCTTCAATGAAACATTTTCCTTCTTGATCATATTATGCCCTTCCATTCTATTTTCCATTATAGCTTCATAAATCATCAGAGTCCCAATGATATATTTTATTTTTAATTTTTTTTTACTTTTCTAGATTTTTTTTATAGCTGCTGAGATTCTACTCCACATAGGTGGTAATACTCTGAGAACTTTTAAAACCTATTCAGCCTTCGTTATA
Source organism: Viscum album (assembly GCA_963277665.1). Classification (NCBI taxonomy): domain Eukaryota; kingdom Viridiplantae; phylum Streptophyta; class Magnoliopsida; order Santalales; family Viscaceae; genus Viscum; species Viscum album. The sequence goes on from OY728131.1 coordinate 921,474,427, forward strand.
GTCATTCCTAGAGAATCAATGTTATTCACATTCTTAATGATTCTTCTATTTAGTTGAATAATTTTTTATCCATTAACCATTTTCAATGTTCCAAAATAACGTTTAGTTGTATCATATATAATAACTTTCAATTTTTCAGTGTATTCATATGCAACAACCATAGTGGTCCAAATTTCATGTGATGTTTGACATTGTTATATTTTGTTAAACTCAACAGGTCCCAACCCATAGATTATATTGTTCATAACTTTGGAGTTCATGTCATAATTTTATTCGTGTATGGCATCCCATGTTTCAGGATCTATCTTAGGAATTTCATATGTCTTAACTACTTTAAGATAGACTTTCAGTCCAAGATTTTCTATATAGATGACCATAAGATCTTTCTAGAAACCATTATTTTCACCATTGAAGTATGTATCTCTAACCATTGACATACCTTCTCAGTTATCAACCACAACATCCATTTGAAAACATATTTTGAATTCATCAGTCGATAGTTGTGAACTCAAGAGTCATGATACTAGATACCAATTATTATCTCAAATGATGACTGGTTAATTAAATCTATATGGGGGTGAATATAGTTCTTAAAATTTCTATTACAAAGTACCAGCCTCTTCACGTATGATCATTGAAAATATTTTACTTAAAAGAGAATGAAGTGGAAAATAAGGAATTTATGGGAGATATATTTCACACACAAGATTTATAGTGGTTCAGGTAATAGAAATCATCTTGTCCACTCCACCAACACGCAAATAAATGATTTTGGTGATTTTCACTATAACAAACCTTTTACCAAGAACTCCTAGCTGAGTAAAAGCAGTATTCACTTAATAAAAAGGTCCAACATCTTTCAACCAATATCTCACTTTAAAAGACCTATCTGCAGTATTAAACTCTCTCTTACACAAATTTTTAACAATACATAATCAATATAAACATTGAGAGGAATGTATGAAGCACACAGTTCCATGTAGAAACTGAGAGTAGATGAAGATTCGTCCTGATAAAATTATAGACTAGATGGTATATATCAGGAAGATATTTAGTGAAATAGATAGAACTAATAAGCACAAATAAATTTTTTTTCCTCCACTATTTATAGGTCTCCAATATTTTTATTTTTGTTATAGAACATGAAAAACCATTATCTCTTCCCTAATTATTTTTTAGTGGCTAACTGATCTTTTTTATATCCTTTTTAAACTTGATTTCAAGGTAATTCTAACATTCGGGCAATATTGTATAATGATATTGATGAGATAGGCTATTAAGGATATGCATCCAAACTGTCCATATATTGGAATTACTTTTTCATTAGCGATGATAGAAATATTCTCATTCTATGGATCGTCATATTCAGGGAAAGTCTTTTGCAAACTGGTCTTTCCTTAAATGGATAATATCCTTTTGGTGTTCTCTAAATGCATGAAGTAACTTATCAAGATATTTAAAAAGTAATCATGACATTCTATAATACTATATCTTCATAAGATACAAATTGGAAGCATTGTTCATCATAAGATGACTTTCATAAGATAAAGTAGCTCTACCTCATTAGATAAGCTAACTTCAATAAAGCATAAGCTAATTATCTAGAGAAAGATAAAATTTTACTATGATGTAACACTTATGTTATTCAACTTATTCTGAATATGAATATTATTTTCAGAGGATAGTCTCCTTTCATTTTTTTGACTAAATCATGTTTCTTAATAAACTCAACCACACTCTGTAAGAGAAAGTCTAATGTTGTAGAAAAGACTTTGTCACTTTCTGATTCTAATGATCTAAATATGTTCATAAATTATAATAAGATAAAATGATTCCATATTGTAAAATAAAAACATTGACACACAAAGTAAGATAAATATAATCTGAAACACATAGGATTAACTTATTATAATAAAAGTAGGGATTTTATGAGTCATAAAAATACATAACACGAGGGTTATTTGGAATAACATATTCATTCCAACACATGGAACACCAATATCAATTGTCTCTATTCATGATACAAGATTTACCTACATGTTATGTAAGAGTCTCCAACATGCTCTAAATACTGAGTTTAACTTCATCACAACTTATCACCCCCAAACTGATGACCAATCTAAGTGACTATCTAGACACTTGATGACATGTTGAGAGCATACTCAATTGACTTCAAAGGAGGATGTGACCAACATATTCCTATGTTTGATTTCTCATAAAATAATAGGTTCCACTAAAGTATCTAAATGGATTCTAATGAAGCCCTTTATGGTAAGAGGTTCAGAACACTTGCAGGCTGGGATGATGTGGGGAAATGAAAAATAATAAGTCCTGAAATGGTTAAGGGAATAGTGGAAAAGTTTTAGACCATTTAGTAGCATGTCATGGATGATCAGAGTTGAAATAATATCTATTATGACAATCATAAAAAATACCTAGAGTTTTATGCAGATGATATGGTATTCCTATGTGTATCACCATCGAAGAAATTCATGATACTAGGGAATAAATGAATGCTTATTCCAAGATAAATCAGTCCCTTTGAGATCATTGATCACATCAGAGTGGTGGCCTATCAACTAGACCTTCCACCTAACCCATCTCAAGTACATGATGTATTCCATGTATCCCTCTTGAAGAATAAAATACCATACCCCTCATGTATACTCAATCCAAACTAGGGTCCATTAGATAATGATCTTTCCTATGATGATATTCTGGTGAAAATCATAGATCATAGAGAAAAATCTCTAAAAAATAATAAAATGAACCTAGTAATATTCTTGTGGAGAAACCATGAGTGTGATGAAGTGACATGGGAACTAGAGGGGGTGATAATACATAATTACCCTCATCTATTTTAGTGGGTGAAATTTCTGAAGGGGGGAACATTGTAATGACCCAAACTAATAAAAATAAAATTCTTTTTTTGTTTAATTAAATGTATTATCATTTATTATAGATATAGGAAACACATGAACTTATTTGGTTTTATTATATCATATCATATTTAAAGGACTATTAATAATCATAAACAATGATAATATAGTCGTTGAATAGTGATTATATGATTAGTAAAAATATAGGGTTTTAACAAATTGAATTGACATAGACAAAGGATGTGATGTCCTCAAATAGTAGGATTGTACCCTATAAAGCCCAATTATTGTAGATTCTGAGGGAGGTAGAATCTATAGGATTTTTCCTTTACCAAGACCAAGATATATCAAAAAAATTAATCATGAATGAAACTATTTATGGGATTATTTCAAGTTTATTGAGATGACAACCTAATCCATATACGTTGAACCACCCCATGAAAGTCTCAGCATCACACACATTACCATTAGAGATTTTTATAGTGTATTAATGGGTTATGTATCAATACCATAATAATAAGAATATGTATATTTTATATAATAATGAATATGTTTTCATCTTATTATTGTTACATTATAGGTCATTTTTATTTTGATACAATAAAACAGAAATTTTATTTTTTGGGTAATATTCAAATTTAATTAAGGAATTTATTTTTATGAGTTAATGTATTTTTTAAATAAATAATATTTTAGTAAAATATTATTATTAAAAAAATTTTATCAAATATAAATTATCATATAATTTTTATGAATTCAAATGTAATTTTTATAAGGGTTTGGACACTGTTATTATCAAAAAAAAATCCAATATTTCTAAATAGATATCAATTATTATTTAAAAAGTTATAATACACATATTTAAACATTTATTTTGATAAAATTTATATTTTTTTTGGAATCACAATGTCAATATTATCCAACAGGGAATTTTTTCATAATTTTCGAAGATAATTAAATTTTCAAGTAAAAAAATAAATATCGTATAAATATACAATGTGTATTATGATATCATAATAACCCAAAAGTGATGTAATAAATATTATAAAGGGTATAAAAGACCAAATCTATATTTACCTTTAAAATAATTTGATTTTATGTTGATTTTATTAATTTAATAAGTCTTTAATGAATCCTCCAAAACCATTAATATATTTTAAGGTTTTAAAATAACTTATTTAGAGTATGACTCAATTACATACTAGAAAGGGTAATATTTTATTAATTTATACCCATTTACTTATAAAATAATGACAAAAATTCCAAATTGTCAAAAATCATTGTAAAAACAAAGGTATGGTTTCTGTTTTTGGTTATTTTAATATATTGAGTCTAAAACCAAAGATTGAGAAATAATAAAGAATTACCAAAACATTTCCTAAATAATCCCACCCAATATACTATTTATCTTCACTAAAAATACATGTATCATGTCTTAAATCTTCCATCAAGGTGCCTTAAAGTTCTCAAGAAACTCCTCTCAAGAATTTAGAGTTACCCTCGCAAGGTAAGGGTTATTTTCTTTCTCTTCTTTATTTATGTATCTTATTTATCTTATGTATATTATCTTCATTTCATAATGTTGGGATATGTTCTTAAATATCCCCCTTATTATCCATTTTACTTCTAAATTATGAGAGACCCCTTTAACTATCATCATTACCTCCCATGAAAATTTATACAACCCTGTTATACTACTAAAATTTCATTACGATTCTCCATGCCAAACAATTGTGTAGTAAATAACCATACCTAGTTCCTATCAAGGGTTTTCACCTTTATGAACTTATACTTCTTGATTGGGACTTAAATTTATGTATTACACACTCCTTTATCTTGTAATAAAATATTATGATGAATTAATCCATGTTTTATGATCTATGTGCCACACTTAAGCATGATAATGAAATGAAAGTGACGGGTGCACCCAGAATTACATTGCACTCTAATGCATTGGGTAATGTTTTAGTCTCATGAGATGTAATACAAGGGATTAGGGAGTGAACCAAATACATAATTGGATTTTTTCCATTATGATGTCTTGGAAGTTAGCCTTGACCTATGTTTATAATGTATTGTTTTAATATTTTCCACATTTCCCATGTTGCCTTTATGTTATCATGATATATCATGCCTCATTGTTCATTTTTATGATTCTCACTCCTTTTATGCCCCCATTGATATGTATAATGTCTAGAATGTATTAATTTATTCATTTTATTCCATTTTTATTCTCTTAAAACCCTTTATACCTCACCCCTTTCTTAGGTATTTCCCCAGGTTATCCTAGGCAGTTTTAAGTACGAATGAATAAAATGGGTATTTTAAGGAAGTTTTCAATAAAGATGATGTATTCCCTATTTTAGGTTGTTATTAAATGTACATAATTCCAAAAGAAACTATACTTCTAGATATTATGAGTTGTATTATGTATACCTTTATGTAATAAATCATGAATTAATATATAATAAAGAAAAGAGTGGCCATACAAGATACTTGTGGAAAGAAACACCATGGTACATTGCTAATAGTAAAAGGAGTTTACTTCAGGTGTGGGGAAGAAGTCCATCATATTCATGCATACAAGGGTATGGGATAATCCATAAAATCATAGTTCTTTAACTATAATAAGGTAGGGCATTATTCCATCTACTCCCCCAAACATCAATGGTACTTACCATAAAAGAAACTAAGAGGAGAAGGTCAAGCATATGAAATTTCTATAATCGATATGGATGTTCCTAGTGATGCAGTTTAAGGTATGCTTATTATAAACATTAGGATTGGAATATTTTTATTTCATTCTAGTTATACCAACTCTTTTATATTTTAATAATTTCTTAAGGGTATCATATCACCACATCAACAATTAGATATTGAGTTAGTGATGAAAACTCTTAATAGTATGATGACTGCATCTCAAGTTTATAACTCATTTCTAATTAAATTTTTTGGGATGGTTCGTATTGTGAATATTTTTATTATTATTATAGTTTAATTTATCATAATTGTGGGTTTTTATTGGATCTACCAGTATATATCCCATATTAATTATTGATGAAGGGAAGTCACATTCAATATTATGAATCAACCTTCAATTGTTTATCAGTGTGAGGATGAACCTGAACACCCAATGTAAATTACTTCCATTATATGGGTCTTGATACCTATTAATGTGAGAAATTTATCTCAAATGGTTGGTGATAAAATCAATATTAAAAAAGTTATTATTGTTTAGGAATATGATGATGTGTTTCCTTAGGACATGTCAAGTCTTCCCTTGAATCGTGAAGTTCGGTTTTTCAATATAACTAATACATAGTGATACACATAATTAAAATACCCAATATAGATTGGACATAATTGAGTTGTAGGAATTGAATAATAAACTAAAATAGAATATAGATAAGGGATTCATTTATCTTAACTCTTAATCATGGGGTGAACTTGTTCAATTTGTTAATAAAATAGATTTTTTAATGTGCCTTTACATTGATTATCAGTAACTTTACAAGATAATAATTAAGAACAAGTATCATATACCTTGTATCAATAATATTTTTGATCAATTATGAAAAGATATATATTTTTTCAAGATTTATCTTTGATCTAGATATCATCAGCTAAGGATCTGGAAGAAAGATATAGCTGATAAAACCTTCTGTGTGAGGTATGGTCGTTATGAATTTTTAGTAATTCTATTTGGAATTACCAATGCTCATGTTATCTTCCTAGATTTAATGAACAAAGTCTTAAAATATTACCATGTTCATTTTTAGGGAGTCTTTATAGAAGATATTATTATATATTCAAAGAATATGAAAGAGCATGAAGAAAATTTGAGAAGTGTGTTGAAGACCATGAGGAACGAGAAGTTGTAATCTAAATTTATCATGTGTGAATTTTGGATTTAGAATGTTCCATTATTGGGTCATATAATCTCAGGTGAGGGTATATCTAAACAAAAATGGCCTTATTACATTACATAATAACAATTTTAATCAATAAATAAATTCTTCTACATTGAGGATCTTTTTAAGTTTAGAGAATTATAGAATTGGGACATAATACATTCATAACATTACACATTGTTACATAGTGGATAATATAAAAACAGTTTCCTTTTTTTCAAAATAAAAACATTAAAGCTGAAAACATATTTTCTTTATCAATTCATAAAACATTTAATTTGGCTTCCTTATTTTTCTTAAACATCCTTATAAACTTTGAAAATAATTTAAAAAGATGGGATGATAACAAGAGCTCATTAAGGGATATAAAAATAAGGAAAGAACAAATTAGTCCATTAATACTTGTAAAATATGGAAACATTTTTAAAAGACGTACTTATCACCAGTATAGATATACATACATTTTCAAACATGAGATTTCCAAAATATTACCACAATAAAAAAGAACATAAGTATAACCATAAATTTATCTAGGTTAATTACTTGCATAATATTTTAACTCTCCCAACAACCTTATTATTTGAAACCCTCACAACTACCTTACAATTTGTGTAACCATCGCAATTACACTTGGAATAAACATACGACCGACCTCTAACATATGAATAACCAATGCATTGGAGAGAGATATAGGTGCCAAAATTCAACATATAAAACACCCAATAATGATAACATAATCATACAACATGAATAATTTCTTAAAAACATTGCCTTTGAAATTTCATAAAACAGAATTTAAAAAAAGTTTTTAAAGGAAAGGCTCCTTACAAAAATCATATAATTGAATTGAAACTTATTAGAGTGGATGGAATATATATATATATAAACTATAAAAACACATAAATCATAATAATATAAATATTTTCCATCACACAAACAATTTTAATACCACATAAATAATGAAGTATAAGGTTAACCCAAAGAATTGAACTCAGGTTAAGAATTCCCATACATCGGGTTTCTATTACTTCCAACTTGTTTAAACCTCCTGTATAATGATTAAAAGAGTTTTATTCATATATTTCAGAATCATTTACTTATTTATAATACCTTATATGATCATTTCATTACATAATTTCACCCTTTAATTGTTAGTATTTTGTTCCTTGCATTATTTTTGGTGTGTTCTTTACATGTTTCCATGATTGGTTCATGATGGTTGTTCTTGTCAATTCAAATTGAAAATCAAGAATTTTAATGGAGTATTATTTAAATATTTACAAAACCATGAATTATACCATTTATCATTTTGAATTCTTACATGATGATGATTCATAAATTAAAACATCAATGACGTTCGTTTAGATCATTTTAGTGGTTCTTTGACAATAACGACCAAATTTTGTTTTATAAATTTAAACCTTGTGTAAAAAAAAGAATTCCTAAACCATGGATGAGACATAATACATATATTATAAACTTTTTCAACCATAATAATGTTTTCATGACAAAACCTAAAATAATTAATGTAGATTGAAATCACATCGTCCATGTTGACGATAATTCGACACATCATGAACAATGTTTTTATTCCATGAATAAGTGGGATAGGGGAAGAAGTATGATGATTAATTTTACATGAACAAGATAAAATACATAATATACATGATTTATGGATATTTCATGCCTCTTGGGTATGAGTATTTGACTAAATAAAAGAATGAAACTCAAAATAAAAGAATAGTTGTGAAATCCCTTACAAATATTCGACAGTCTAAGGACTATGCAACATGGTTCTAGATAACATTAAAAAGAGCGGGGACAAGGGTCAATGATAAATAAATGAATCATAAAACAGAATAGATCAATAATAAGATTAAAATAACAGCATTTTATGGATTCCTGAATTCTATACAACATAAAAGAGAACTTGAATGGAGAAAAGAAAGAAGTTGAGAATTTTTTTACCTTGTAGAGTAACTCCTAGAACATGAAGGATGAGAACTTGGGGGATGGAGAAAACATTTTAAGGAATATTAGGGAGGTAATTAGGCTAGATATTTGTTGAGGAAGAATTGGGAATGAATTTAATTAGTTAATGAGTTGGTATGTATAGCAAAAGTGAGGGAGTATTTTAATAATTTCCAAGGGACACCTCATTAGTGGTATTTGAAAAATCAGGGGCTTTCCCATGGTATTTTCCCAAGGTATTAGCCTCTTGAGACACCTCATATCTTAGTTTATAGTACACAAGTAGAAAGGATTTATTATATCATTATTACATCATTAATGATGTCATTATCAGACAAAAACTCAAAACTGTATTTTTTACTATTAACTGAAAAATTAACTGTTTCAAAAAAATCCCAAAAATTCACTCTAACCATTATTCTACATATAGAATTAAAACATGAACTCCATTTTTTTAAAATAATTTTTAAAATATTATTAATTTAAAATTTAAATGAAATCATACTTAATTCAAAAGTTAAGAATTTTAATTCTATAGTTGCGTTTATATCACTTTGAAAAATTAATCAATATGTTATTAACTTAAAGCCTTAAGGGAATAAAATAGTAATAAAATTTACTATTCATTAGGTTCATTTTACTCTTCATAATGTAATGTTACTATGCACTAAAAAATTCATGTTGGTTCGATCAGACTCTAAATAACTTACTGAAAACAATTGTAGATGACTGTTTTTTGAAATTCAAAACCTAGAAGCTACAAAATTATGTTCAAAGGATAGTTATAAATATATAATTAAAAAAAAGTTTCATGAATTTTATTTATTTTTTTAAACCTTGAGGTGTTACATTATCCCCACCTTCTTGAAATTGTGTGCTCGTAATTTTATTTACTCATTAATCAAGTGAGGATAACTTCCCCTCATTGAATTTTCAAATTCCCATGTTGCTTCTTCAAACATGTGGTATCTCCACAAAACCATTACCTGGAGAATTACCTTATTCCAAAATACATGTTTCCTTCGATCAAGGATCTAAACTGGGTTCTCTTCATAAGAAAGGATCTCTTCTAGATGAAATTCTCCTCGGCTCAAGACATGTGATGAATCTGGCACATAATTCCTCAACATCGAATCATAAAAAACATTGTGTACCTAAGAAAAACTTGGTGGAAATGTTACTCGGTATGTAACTATTCCAAATTTCACTAAAATTTCAAAAGTACCGATGAACCGCAGACTTAGATTCCCTTTATTACTGAAATTCATCCCACATTTCCATAAAGATATTTTATGGAAAACATGGTTGCCTACCTCAAAAGATAAGTCTTTCCTTCAGTTATCGGCATAAATTTTCTTCTTGATCTGAGCTATCCTCATATGTTGCTGGATCATCATCACTTTTTCAGCCACTTCCTCTACAAATTATGGCCCCATTAACTTCCATTCACCAATTTCATCCCAAAATGCTAGAGTTCGACACTACTTCCCATAAAAGCCTCGAAAGGTTCCATCTGTATACTAGAATGAAAAATATTATTACAAGAAAACGTAAATAAAGAAAGATGATGATCCCAACATCCCAGATATTTCATTGAACAAACATGAAGCATATCTTCCAATTTCTGAATCGTTTGTTCTGACTTCCCATCTTACTGAGGATGAAAACTTGTATTGAAATTTAACTTTGTTCCCAATGACATCTGAAGTCCTTCTTAAAGTTATAAGTGAACCTAGGATCCTAGTCAGATACAGTGGAAATAGTAACTCCATGTAACCGGACAATCTCCCTGAGGTACAGTCGAGAAAGCTGATCCAAAGGCATTGTATCTTCAATAGAAATAAAATTTTTATATTTTGTTAGTCGATCGACAATAACCCAAATTACATTGTTAACTCAATAAGTCTTTGGTAGTACCACCACAAATTCTATGGATACATTCTCTCATTTCCAATCTGGAACTAGAAAAGGTTGTAGAATCCCTTTCGGTAACTACCTACTTGCTTTAACCTGTTGACATGTCAATAATTTCACAATAAAATCAGAAATATCTCTTTTCATTCCATCCCACCATAAATATTCCTGAAGGTCTATGTACATATTAGTACTACCAGGATGACCTAAAAATGGATAACTTTGGGCTTCTCACAAGAATTATTTCTTCAACTGGGAATCACAAGTCACACACAACCTTTTACCCAAACTTAAAACACAATCTTTATCAAGGTTAAATTCTGGAAACTTACCCATTTTAACCAATTCTACCTTTTTCTATAGCTCAGGGTCTTCCTTTTCCACTTTCTTAATTCTGTATAATAATGATGACTACACTAAAACCTAAGACAAAACTGAGGTATTTCTTGCACCAACAACTTCTAATCCAAAATTCATCAAATCATTAATCAAGCGATCATGTTCAAAACATAACATAGTTAATGATGCATGATGTTTTCTACTTAATGAATCTTCCACTTTGTTTTCTTTTCTGGGATGGTAATTAATCGTACAATCATAATCCTTTATCAGTTCAAGCCATCTTCTCTTCCACATGTTTAATTCCTTCTGAGTTAATATATACCTCAGACTTTTATGGTCTGTATATATTTTACATTTGGCTCCGTATAAATTATACCTCCTAATTTTCAAAGAAAAAAACATAGCTTCCCATTCCAAATCATGTGTGGGATAGTTTAACTCATGAGGTTTTAGTTTTCTTGAATCATAAGAAATTACCTGATCATTTTGCATCAAAAAACAACCAATTCCCTTCAACGAAGCATCATGGTAGATTACAAACTCACCATTTCGGGAAGGGAAAGAAAAAACTAGATCATTCACCAATATCTTCTTCATTTACTAAAAAAAACATGACATTCTTCTACCCAAATTAATTTAGCCCCTTTTCATGTTAACTTAGTTATCAAGCTAGATAACCATGCAAAGTTCTTAAGAAATCGTCAGTAATAACCTACTAACCCAAGAAAACTATGAATATCTATATCATATGTAGGTCTTGGCCACTCATCTTCCACCTTTTTTTGGTTGGATCAACTGTTATTCCATCCGTTTTTACAATGTTCCAAAGAAAAAAAATCTATTGCAACCAAAAATCACACTTTCTGAATTTTCCATACAGTTTCTTTTCCTTTGAGGTTTGTAAAAAAACCCTTAGATGTTTTTCATGCTCCTCTTTAATTTTAGAAAATACTATAATGTCATTAATGAATACAACAAAAAACTTATCCAATAACTCATGAAATATTCTATTCATAAGATTCATAAATACATAAGGTGTATTAGTTAACCCAAACGGCATGATAAAAAATTCAGAATGCCCATATCTAGTACGAAAGGATGTTTTTGGGATGTCACCCCCCTTCACCTTCAGCTGATTGTATTTAGATCTCAAGTCAATCTTGGAAAAGTATTGATCTCCCAAGATCTATTCAAAAAAATTCATCTATATGAGGAAAATGATAATTGTTTTTGACAATGATGTTATTCAATTCCCTATAATCAATGAAAAATCTCATGTAACCATCATTATTTTTAACAAACAAAACAAGATCATCCAATAGTGAAGTGCTATGACTAATAAATCCTTTATCAAGAAAATCCTACAACCGATTTTTTAATTCAAGAATTTCTATTTGAGACATACGATATGAGGGTTTTGAAATTAGATTAACATAAAGAACTAAGTCAATTTTGTACTCGACTTCTCAATCAGGTATGACACTAAGTAACTCAGCAAGAAAAACATCAAGGTATTCATTTACCACATGCACATCATCAATTTGAACACTTCCCTTGTTTTCAACAATATGAGAAAGATAACATTCATTTCCATATTTCAACAATTTTTCAGATTCCTGATATGTTATCAATTGCATGGGTTCATTCTTATAGGATAACTGAAACTCTTTCTGAAAAACAACTTCTTTAGCTCTACATTCAATCTTAGCATGATAAACAGAAAGCCAATCCATTCCCAGAATAACATCAAACTTGACTAAGGGTAAAACAAAAAGGTTTGTAGGTAAATTCAGTCCAAAAACCACAATATAAATATTATGGTAATTCCTCTTTGATATAATATTTCCTCTAGTGTTTTAAAAACAAGTTCTAGTCTCATTGGTTGAGGTGATATTTCCAATTTACTAGAAAATTTCTCAGAGATGAAGGAATTTGTGGACCCCATATCAAAAAAAACTTTAGAAAAATTTGTGTAAACAAACAAAGTACCTAATTCAACTTAATTGGATGGATTATCATCTGCATACGTATTCACAAAAGATCTCACTACACTTTTCTACTTATAGTCCAGCTTCTTTGCATCATTTGGATCTCTCTTTGTGCATGCATTTTCATAGTGAATCATCTCACCACATATAAAAAACTTTATAGTTATCTTATAAGGATTTGTCTTAGGATAATTTTCATTACAATAATGGGCCATATGTCCAAACTTACCACATTTAAAATACTTCCCAGTTTTGCTAAGACATTCCCTATGATTCTTCTTCCCAAACTTTTCAAAAACTGGAAACTGGATTTTCTTACCATCAAATTTCATTGGTTGATTATTACTCATCACTTTCCATTTGTACCTCTTCCTCTCATTGTTTACAAAATGAATGTGATCATCCGTAAACTCTATCTCTACCTTCTCAGGACATTGGACACGTTTTTCATAACTTTTGAATTCACAGGAGGCCAATTCTCTTTGATACATTTGCTTTAGTCCTGAGTAAAAGCGGTTGATTTTTCTATCAAGATCCTGAATAAGATTTGAAGCATACCTCACCAGTCGGGTGAAGTTCTCTTCAAACACAACCACTAAATCTTCCTCATTTTGCTTCAATTCAATTAATTTCTTCTCCATCCTAAGTCACACCACCTTAAGAAAATATTTTTCAAGGAAAAGACTTTTAAATCCATCCCCTATAAGGCATAAATATCCTCTCTATCCCTAATATTATTTATCATTGACCACCACTAATCAGTTTCACCTTAAAAATGATAAATTTCAAGAGATACCTTTTAACAACCCATTTCATCAAATTTGTTTTCAAGGTCTTTAACCCATCCTTTAGCTTCTACTAGTTCAGAATATCCATTGAAAGGTGGAGGGTGTTGTCTCCTAAAATGTTTAACTATTGTCATGTCTTGTTGTGGTACCTTCAGTTTTTCTCTTGCGTGGATTACACCCCCATTCCTACCTATGTAGGCTGATCCATTAAAATCAAAATCTTCTCAGTTCCAATCCCTACTATTCCGGGATGCAGATTCAGAAGGATGTCGTTCTGTCAGTGCCTCCCCTCTTCAACTTCACTATTTCTTCTGTGGACAACCTTTCTGAACAAACATATCTTAGACAAGGAAACCATGTAATCTTTAAATGTTATAACATTTCAAATTAATCATAGAGTAAAAATAAGTTATGGTAATCTTTTAACAACATCCTAACCCCTAAAGTTATCTAAACCATCCTCTAATACCAACTATAAGGACCCACCCTTATTACATTACATAATCCTGATTTTAGTCAAGAAATCACTTCCTTTTACATTGAAGATCTTTTCAAGTTTAGATCTTTAGATAATTTGGACATAATACATTCATAACATTACTCATTGTTACAAAATACATGCCATAAAAATAGTTTCTATTTTCTTCAAAATATAAAACATTAAATCTTAAAACATGATTTCTTTGACAATTCATCAAACATTTAACATGGCATACTTTTTTGTATTACACATCCTTATAACCTGTGAAACTAATTTAAAAACATGGTATGAGCACAAAATATCAGTAAGGGATATAAAAATAATGAAAGAACACATTAGTCCATGAATACTTGTAAGGTATGAAAACATTTTTAAAAGACAAACTTATCATCATTATATATATACTTACTTTTTGAAAAATGAGATTTCCAAAAGATTAACACAATAAATAAGAACATAAGTATAACCATAAATATATTTTGTGGCATTAATTATATAAAATTTTACCTTTCTCATCTACCTTATAATTTGTAACCCTCATTGCTACCTTACAATTTGTGTAACCATCACAGTTACACATAGAGTAACCATACGGGTGACCTCCAACATACACATACCCAATGAATTGGAGGGAGATATTGGTCCCACCCTTAATGAGAAACAATTCCCAAGAACTAGAAGGTAATCATACAATATGAATAATTTCATAAAAACATGGCCTTTGAAATTTCATAAAACAAATTTTTTTATAAAAAAATGATTTTAAAGGAAAATCTCATTACATAATTCATATAATTGAAGAGAGACTTATTAGAGTGGGTGGAATATTCATATACCCTATAAATACACATAAATAATCATTATAGAAACAATTTTCATCACACAACCAATTTTAATACCACATAAATAATGAAGTAGAAGGTTAACCCAAAGAATAGAAATCGGGTTAAGAATTCCCTTATCTCGGGTTTTTATTACTTATAACTTTTTAAATATCCTATATAATGATTTTAAGAGTGTTATTAATATCTTAAAAAATCATAACCATATTTATAATACCTTATATGATCATTTCATTACACAATTTCACCCTCTGATTGTTAGTATTTTGTTCCTTGCATTGTTTTGGGTGTGTTCTTTACATGTTTCCCACGATTGGTACACGATGGTTGTTCTTGTCAATTGGAAGTGAAACTAAAAAAATTAGAATGTATTAGTATTTAAATATTTCCAGAACCATAATTTAAACGATTTATCATTTTGAATTCTTACATGAGGATGATTCATAAATTAAAATATTAATGTTTTTTGTTTAGATCATTATAGTGGTTCTTTGATAATAATGACCTCATTTTGTTTTATAAATTAAAACCATGTGTAAATAAAAGAATTATAGAACCATGTATCAGACATAATACATATATTATAACCTGTTTAACCCATAAAAAGGGTTTCATGACTAGCCTTGAATTAATTATACCATATTGAAATCACATTGTCCACGATGTCGGTAATTTAACACATCATGAACATTGTTTTTATTCCATGAATAAGTGGGAGAGGGAATGAATAATTATGATGAATTTTCCATGAACATGAAAAAATACAGAATATACATGATTTATGGAGCATTAATGCCTTTTGGGTAAGATTATTTGAGGAAAGAGAAGAAAGGAACTCAAAATAAATGAATAGTTGAGAAATCCCTTACAAAAATTTAGCAGCCTAATGGCTTAGCAACATGGTTTTAGAAAACATTAAAAAGAGAGGGGAAAATGGTCACCACTACATATATCAATCATAAAACAAAATATAGAAAGAACAAGAGTAAAATAATAACATGGTAAGGATTCTTAAATTTTATACCACATAAAAGAAAACTTGAATGGATAAATAAAGAAGTTGAGAATTTTCTTTCCATGTAGAGTAACACCTAGAAATTGAAGGATGAGACCTTGTGGGATTGAGAAAACCTTTTGAGGAATACTAGGGAGGTAAGTAATCCATTTCTTCATTGAGGAAGAATTGTAAATGAATTTAATGAAAGAATGTGTTGGTATTTATAGCAAAAATGATTGAATATTTTAATAATTTCTTAGGGAAACCTCATTAGTGGTATTTGAAAAACCATGGGATTTCCCATGGTATTTGCCCAAATTATTAGCCATTTTGAACACCTAAAATCTTATTTTACTGTAAAAAGGTCTACAAGATTTATTACATCATTATTACATCATTAATTATGTCATTAACACACCAAAACTCAAACCTGTATTTTTTACTATTCACTGAAAAATTAACTGTTTTAGAAAAATCCCAAAAATTCACCCTAACCATTTTTCGATGTGTAGAATTCAAAAATGAAACCCATTTTTTGAAAATAACATTATAAATATTATTAATTTAATTTTTAAAATTAAATTATACTTAATTCAAATATTAGCAATTTTAATCCAATAACTACTTTTATATCACATTGAAAAATTAACCAGTATGTCATTGTCTTAAAGCCTTAAGAAAATAAAATAATAATACAATTTACTATTAATTAGAGTCATATTACTATTCATATTATTATTCATAAGGGAATGTTACTATTCACTAAAAATACAAGTTGGTTTTATCAGACTCTAAATAACTTACTGAATACAATTGTAGATGACTCCTTTTCAAAATTCAAAACATAAAAGTAGAAAAATTATGTTTAATGGCTAGATATAAATATCTACTTAAAAAGAAGTTTCATGAATTTCATTTTTTTTAAACCTTGGGGTGTTAAAATATTGTTGGATCATAAAATGATAGAAGTTATTGAACATTGACTCATACCAACCATAGTGACTGAAATCTATAGTTTTCTTATTTTTGATGGATATTATTGATTATTTACTGATGATTTCTCATTACTATCAAATCCACTAACCATGTTAATAAAAAAGGGATCTATGTTCCTTTGGAATGATGAATTTGAGAAAATTTTCAATGAACTAAAGGTAACTTTAGTCAGCACAATTATTCTTACACAACCTTGTAGTGGATAAGGGTTTCTGATCTATAGTGATGCATTAACAAAGGGACGAGCATATGTACTCATCTAGAATGATATGTAGCTGATGCCTCATGAGAATTAATTGTTTATGAGAAAAATTTCCCTACTAATGATTTGGATTTAGCTATAGTAATTTTTTAATTAATGATATATACGAATTATCTTTATGGTGAAAGGTGTGATATATATATTGACCATAAAATCATTATGTATATATTTATATAGAAATAATGGAATCTATGTCAGATAAAATGGTTGGAGATGATTAAATATTATGAACATTCAATACATTACCACTCTAGGAAAAAAAGGTGGTAGATGCTTTTATTCGAAAGGATCACACTATATTATCTATGATGTGGACCATAAAATATCCAATATTTTTCTATTCAAAAAGGTTTAATTTTGTAATCTTGAAAGATGGATATAAATGTTATCTTTCTCAAATGAGTGGTCATCCATATATCTATGTGAAGATTAAATAGGTGGAGAAGGAAGATGTATATATATAAAGGAATGTATGAAATTTTCCTGAGTTCAACCTTGGTTATGGTGGGATTATATGGGTTAGTAACCATGTATGTGTTATGTCTATACCAGATTTGAAGGAGGAGCTATGGTGAAGCTCATAGTTTATCATTCTCTATTCATCTTGGAATTACAAAGATGTATAAAGATTTGAAATAGCATTTCTTGTGGGACAACATGAAATGGTATATTGTAGAATATGTATCTTGTTTCTTGGTATGTAGGCAAGTTAACGTTGACAGAACAAAATCCATGGGGATGTTACAACCATTTACAATACCTGAATGGAAATAGAAAAATACCACCATGGATTTTGTTTTAGAACTCCCAAAAACATCAAAAGGACATAATGATATATGGGTTGTAGTTTATCACCTTAAAAATTCATCATATATCATTACAATTAGATAATATTTCTATCTTGATCATATTTCTAAAATATAAAATAAATAAGTGGTAAGGTTTCATGGAGTACCACATTATATTTAATTTGATCATGATATGAGGTGTACCATGAATTTCTAGAAATGTATTCAGTATGCTCTAGATACTATGTTATGTTTTAGTACTTCTTACCATCCATGTATAGATTCTTAATATGATAGGACCATTCAAACCCTACAGGATATACTGATATCTTATTTTGTAGATTTCAAAGGTGGTTAGGATAAACACCTTCCTCTAGTCAACTTTTATTATAACAATATCATTCCCTTGAGAATTTATATGGATCCTTATGAATACCAATATAAAAATAAGTGTAAAACTCCAACATTCAGGGATTAATTTGGAGAAATAAAGCTATTAGGACTTAATATATATGAGGAAATGGTTGATAAAGTTAGAGAAATTCAACAACACGTCAAGACATCTCAGAGCCGACATAAAAGTTATTTTGATAATAATTAAAGATATATGAATTTCAATGTTGGTGAGAATATGTTTTTGTGAATTTGTACATGTAATAAGGTTTTTAGATTCATAAATAAATTAAATTTGAGATATAGGTATATTTTACCCTTCTAGATTCCTGATTGAGTAGATATGGTAGCTTATCACTTGGAACATCCACCAAACCTCTCTCAAGTTCATGATGTGTTCCAGCTATCTTTGTAGAGGAAGTAAATACTTGATCCTTCACATGTAATGAACTAAAATTTTTTGATGAAAACTGATATTTATTATAAAGAAAAACTTGGATAAATCTTGGATCATAGAGATAAAGTGTTATGAAACAAGACTACTCACATGGATAAAATTATTTTTAGGAATCGAAAATTTGAAGAAGCAAATTGGGAACTAGAGGATGTAATGAAATAGATATATCCTAATTTATTTGTATAGGATTGACATAATTTCAAGCGAAACATTCATTTTAATTGGGGTAGAATGTAACACCCAGATATTTTATGATATACTTCTTTATAAATAAATATAATTTCTTCGATTTATTATGATACACGCAACCCTAAGTCTAAATAAACTGCAATATAGTATACCATTATATACGAGATGTTAAATTTGAGGGTATGAATAGGAATAATGAAATTATTAAAAGTATATGGTTTACCCATGTATAAAATAAATTTATTTGATATCAATTGATTAGAAATGAAAATAAAAATCAATTCAGAGTAAAATAATTATTTTTATTAAAAAAAGTTTTTCAGAACACAATTTCTTTATACTATATTTAATCACTACCGGTTAATTATTTAAAAAAATTATATTTTATATATTAAATAAAGTTTTTCTATCATTCATAAAATATATTTTTTATGCATGAGATAAGAATAAATATAGTTTTCTTCTAAAATACTATTTTTTTTCTAAAAAATGGTTTTGTCGCGTTCTGAACATTTATTTAAAATTAAAAATTTTACACTTTTAGAAAAATAATTTAAAAAATATAAATTAATTTTGGAAATTAAAATTTCAAAAATTACCATATAATTATTTTTTTATAATCTTATAAAACGGTTACTTTTTCAATGTATAGTGAAATAATATGGATTTTTATTAAAAAATGTATTTTCATTTAAATAATTTAAAAAGTTCCATTTTGTTTTAAAATGTGTTTGAAAATAAAATTAGTACAATTATATTATTATTAACCAAATTTATTTTATTATAATCAATTTTAAATTGAATTTTTATATAAAAACGTTTTATACTTAAGAAAACATTTTCATTGGAATCCCGATTTTCAACGTGTTTGTAGTTTTAATTTTAAATTAAATTATACCAATTTTGTGAATTTATTTTGATAAAAATTATTAAATATTTGGAATCAAAATAATAATTATTAGTTAATAAGTTAATCATAGTAAAAATTAATTACTACAGTTAAGGATAAAATGGGGGTTTGCGCGTTACATGTACTTATATAAAAATTAATTTTCAAAACAAATAGGATTTTTATTTGATAAATTGGATTTTATTTTTAGATTCATGGGGTAAAATTTATCTAATAAGCCTCATTTTTTTGTATTAATGTACTAATTACATAGGTAAAAAACTAGTCACTATGATGAAAACTAAAATGGTAAAAGTGAGAAACCTTAGAGATTAGGTGAACAAAACACTTTAAAAAAATGTTTCTTTTTTATGTTAGAGTTGTGTATCAAACTTATATTCCCTAAAATCCATTATTTATAAATGTTTTAGGCACTTGTATTGATAGTAATCTCCCATTATTGAATAGTTTTGGGTATTTTCAAAAAATTCACTCATTCTCACTTATAAAAGGGCACCCCTCTCCTCTCATCTCCCCTCCTCTCCACACATTAAAAGCTTTTACTTTTAGAAAATAAATGAAAAAATGAATCCATTAATTATCTTATCACATATTTTAGTCCTTGGTTTTATTATGAAACCCTTTTTATGTGGATTTTGGTGAAAACCTATAGGTCGCTCGAAGAAGAGGTATTGTTCTTAACCCAGCATTTCTGTTTTATTTATTCTTCCACCACCTTAAAATCTTCTTCAATTTTGATGAAATGTTAAAATTAATATATTATATACAGTGATATTTTATTATGTTAATTTGATATCCTATATCCATCTCCACTTACATCAAATGAGAAATGAGACTATTGATCATGTGTATGGAACACAACCACATCAGATATTAATGTAATTCATTTTCCATAATTGCCTCTCAAAGTGGGATATAATGACAGATTTAATGTATATATATGATATTTATGAAAAAATTATACTTTTATAATAATAATATCTCATATAACTTATTTCCTTCTAATCTGTTGGAAAATGATAACGTCGCTCGTGCGTATGTGGGGACTACCGCCTCTACGAAATGATGGGTATTTTTTTACATCGATGGTAATAAGGATGTATTTTATGATATATATTATTTACATGATAAAAGAATTATTATTCAAATTTGATTTATTATTTAACTTTATTTAATTCTATCCTTATAAAAATTAAAACAACATTTATACATACATACGTCCCATCGTCTCTATAAACAATGTAATTCATTTTTATATATAAAACATTAGTGGATTAATATAAATACTTATATAATTAATATATATGATATTTATCTCATTAATAAAATTAAAAATATTATTAAACCATGATCAAAGTACAAGTAACAAAACTATCAAACCTAAACATATATAAAAAATGAAGCAGTTATTACTTGAAACAAAGATTTTAACAAAGAATTTTCAATAAATGGGTGATAAATGATTATAAAAAATAATATATGGTATGATTTATATAATTACGGTACTATAATATATTTATAATTATTCTTTATTTATTATACATATGTTTTGAACATTTATGAAGAAAGTTGGACCTGAGGTAAGGATTTATTTCACAATCTCATCATTATTTTGGATTGTTTATATTTGTGTTTCTAGTGTGGAAATTATTTTATATTTATATATTAAATAAAAAATACTTTATTATAAGATATTTATTTATTTAAATTACAGTTTTTCCATTAAATTTCCTCTCTTTAAGCACTCAAGATACTAAAATAACATTTTTAAGGAAAACTAACATTATTTTTTACTTGGTTTGGAATTTTTCTCTTACTTGTCCATATTTTCCTCAAAATTCCTAAAATAATGTTTTTAACATTATAAAATTATTTATTAAATACTCTTTTACCTATTCTTTACTTTAAAAAAATTAAAATGAATCTTCTTGTCATTTTCTAAATGAGGTACTTTTTGACCATTTTTATAAGTGTTAAAGGAATATTTTTTAACTTATACGACATGAATGAAATTTCTTGTTTTCATAATCACTCATTTCATTGAATCAAAATATTCATTTTTTTAATATTAATTTTAAATAGAATATTTTATTTATTATTTGGGAAATATTTTTTTAATTTAAAATAGTGATTTTAAAGTGAGAAGGGTATCATGCCCAAGAAATTTTCTAGAGATATTTTTGAAGTATTTTCTTCTATGTTATCATCCATCATTGAATATTACACAAAGGATATAATTTAATGATAAAATCCCCAACACTTTTATGGATGGTTTATGATCATTTAGACTAAGGAATGTATTGATAGTCTGTATGCTTGTTCTTTCAATGTGGATAGCTATTGATTTTTAGGGCATGATGATTAAGTTGTATTGTTTATTAATATGATGAATTCATAAATCATATTCTGTAATAGGTGGGTCTCAAAATTATATAACCCCTGATGCATCAGCAGGACTCATGAGACAAACTATATTGAGAATTTTTTCAAGTACTTAACAATTTATATAAGATGTTTTGGAACGAGGCCTAGATAGTATGTTTAAGATGAATGAAATTATGCATTCTATCATTATAAAAGAGGTTTTTGATTTTCATGTGATTATTTTAATTATTATGAAATCCATATGTATGTTTTTATCTCATGTTACTATTTATATGTAATTATTTGATCAACAATTATTCTTCCCATATTATTCATGAATTATTAGCTTCTGATGTATGAATACCCTTTCTGAGCATCTGAGATTTCCCCTTTCTTATGTTTCATTTTCCCAATATGACAATAAGTGTATTGTGATTTATATGTTGGGATATTATAAATAAAATAATTGTGTTCTCAAATAAAATACTGTATTTCATTTTATGTTTTCAAATGTAATTTTGGATTCAAGTATGTATCTAGTTTACTAAGACTACTAAACTATTCAGTTCTTTGGGATGAGAACACTTGTATCTTATTCCAATGTAATAAAGTAACCAAAAATTATGGGATACTAGATATGGGTTATTTATAATTGATCCATCTATGTCTCCTATCATATTCAACATTCCGTCCTTAACACCAATATCCATCACCATGGATCCCCGAGTGATATTCTATAATCCATTCAAATAATTTATAAAAAATACTTATTTATCTATATATAAACTAAAAATTCATTTCTTATCTAAATATAGAATGTTATGAACTCCATTAAATTCCAAAAAACATCCATTTGAGATGTTGACTTTAAAACCCCCTTTATGTACAATCTCAATAGTGTTAACATCCATAAGAATAACCTAAAAAAATATTTTGGAAACATAGTTGTTCATGATCTTCTTATTAGATATAGAATTAAATTACACCCCATAATCAATAATACATGATTATAATGGAGTATTTACAATGTTTATTAAATTAATTTCTCCCAAAGCTTTTTTATTTGTGGAACTTTCAAAACCTATCCTTATAAAATTGATTCTGTGATCCTAATAATCCTTCTCCAGATGCTCGTTATTCCATCAATTCCAACATATAGTCCCATTTTTGGTCAATTTAATTAGACTTATATACCTATTATCTTTCAATTTATTTTAATATTTTCATTAGAGAACATCCTCTACCTTGAACATTTAACAGGGTTCTGGTTGGTTCTTATAATTCCATCCATCTGATTTACTCATTTGAAATGGGATTAGGAACATATTCAAAATAAAAATAAGAATTAATATTATAATTTTGGATGGAGATGAATATTATATCTCATGATTCTAGTATTGATGATAGAAATAAAAAAACCTATAACATATCAAGAATCTTTACTCCTATCTATTCCAATTAACTATGGGTCATACTGAATTCATTGACATGATCACACACTGTACTTCCTTATGAAATTATACAACTAATATACATCAAATATTTAGAAAATTATTCATTTCTATTATAATATCATAAATATATACAAGTTCCTTCATCAATTCAAGAGTGTTATTCACCTCCTTGATGTTGTAGGTAATATTACTTCCTAAGGAAATTTGTATCATGCCAAGTACCTCCATATCAAGCCTTACCCATTTTTCTTTATCCATTTCTTCTGGTTTGACTCCATTTGATATAATCTCAAAGGAATTTTAATAAATACAATCCTCAATAATAATATTCCAGAATATGAATTGTATTCCTTTGGTTTTTTCAATCTTGAACTTTCCCTCTTTCAATGAAATTTATTATGTACTAGATAACTCCCGCTAAAAGAAAATATCATAAATAGAGGGATGTTACCCAAAATTTTCATTCCAAGTGAACTGAGCCTTAATAAGACACAAGTTATTATACCACTTATTGGGTATGAAACCACCGCGATTGGAAGAAACCAATAGAACTTAAATCTTGAAAAAAAGTTCAGAACTACCATAAATATTTTAACCCATGAAACATTGTATTGAAATTGAGAATACAAAAGCACCACATCCACTACAAAAAATTTCCACACACCAACACTCAATACTCTTGTAAAAAACATATATGAAAAACAAAATGACTAATGGAAAGAAAATAAGAGATTACATGTTTCATAATTTTTTCCTACTATATAGGGAACACTGGTTCTTTGTTAATATTAATAGAAGAGAAATATTAAAACTTTAGTTATTTACATTATATTCACCAATGATTATATCCTGCCTATATATAGTAGTTCCCAACTGGTTGACTAGGTTCTACCACCTCTAATTTCGTGAAGAGTGTACTCTTGACCATGGTCACCTTTGTTTTCTCATGAATTTCACTGCCACAAACATTGTCTTATGATGAATAGTACAAAATATTATCACATATCCCTATGATGATTATTACATATCCATTATAAATAACAATATAATATGATGAATAAAAACATTACACCCTATATATAGTCAAATTCTATACATCTATCATTCATAAATTTCATATACTACGTGTTTCCAAAAAATAAACATATGAACCATGACTTCCCCTGATGGACCTCTACCACTGCAATACTCCTCTATTCCTAGGAACCGATACTTTTATTCTCTCATTACAGAATCAATGAATCATAATGTTAATGAATCATTAATTATTTATAACAGTTATCTTATATTTAAGGCAGGTGATACCTATAAGGATTAACCGTATGTATAGTATGTATGATTTTGTATGATTTATTGGGTATTTAGGTTCAAGTAAAATTGATAGAGACCTATATCGACCTAATTGTATAATTAGGAAGCTATGTGACTTATAAACTTAGAGTAAGTTCCCTATAGCATGTTATGGGAATTGGAACTACCTAAGGACTATTTCACCAAGGGGGATAAGATGTTAGTTGACTTTATGAGAGTCTTAGGGTAAGTCTCGGAGCCGGAATGAGCTATGGGTAAGCTTAAAATGAACTATAAGGGATATTATTGAATTAATAAAGGGCCTGGTCTAATAGAAGATGATTTGGATGACTGAACATCTCATATATGGATTGGAATACCTCATTGAGTGAGGTCGGATGCCTTAGAACATGTGGTGAGTGGGTTAAGTCCCATGAGGCTTATTATAATGCAATTTGAATTGTTTCCTTTGGATGAAGTGATTAAGATCCCTCCATTAGGTTATATGACCTATGTTTGGTTGTGGAAATTGTTTTCATGACCTATAAATGAATTTTCAAAAGTATTCAAGGGTGTGGGATTGGCCTGGTCCATGAAAATTGGGAGAAAGAGATTGATATATAAATTGTAAGGGGATTATACTTGTATTCTTGAGGTTGAGGTCATGTAGGATATTTGGATATTGGAATTCTATGAGATATTGGTTACATGTTAGTATCAGTAAATCAAGTCCATGTTGGGGCCACATAAATCAATGGTTTCCATCCTCGAGTGTGATGGTTGGGATAATGGGATCTTTGTGACACACCTTATGTTTATGGCCTAATATGGTGGGGTTATCCTATAAGGATAAGTTGTATTGGGTGATTAATGAAGACTAGTCACGTCTAATCTATTTAGGAATTATCATCTAGTGGTGCACTAGGTGTGGATCTATGGTATACTAAGTGCTTGGGAATAATTATTACATATTCCATTTGAGGATAGGTCCATCTCATTATAAACATCATATGAAATCGGGGTTGTGTGACGATAAGATGTGGGGTTTAGGCATGGGAAAAACATTGATTTGATTTGTGTTATACATATCATGGTTAATGAGATAGGGTGTGGGACATACCCTAGATGACAGGGTGAAGTCCATGGATTGAGATGAGAGGCCTATACTAAGTTAGAGGGTAAATGATGTGGTTTATTATTTGAACCCATCAAGAGTTAGGGGTTGTGGTTAAGGTTGGAGTTGTGTTATGAGACCTTGCCTTGAGTGAGAGGGTGGATGTTTGAGATGTGGTATGGAATGTGTGTTGATTCCTCACATGGATTGAGTGGATGGTGGCATGAGACACAATATTTCAAATGGTATGAGGCCTCACCCTAAGTAATAATGTGTTTGTATGAGACATGTGATGTTATGTGGTATGATACCACACCCTAAGTGAGAGTTTAGCGGTATGAGATGGGTCATGAGAATGAGATTCTTGTGGGACCCCATACAGAGTGAGAGGGTAGAGGTAGTGACTTGATATGGTGTAGTTTATGTTTAGTATAGACCCTATCATAAGTGATAGTATGGTGTTATGGTATGAGTTATGAGATTTAGATTCATTTGGTAACCTACCTTGAGTGGTAGGGTAGAGGTCGAGACTTAGTATGATGTGTTTGAGGTTTGGTATGGACCCCGATTTGAGTAATATGGCAGTGGTCATGGATTAGTGTGATGACCTACCATAAGTTTTAGTATATGGGTTGGATTTTGAGGCATGGGGTGACTTATTCATCCAGCATTGTCCTAGCCATATAGGTCCAACTATTGTGCTGGACTATTTAACACATGATGACCTGATACACTTGAATTCATGATTTATATTCTATTATTTATTTTAATCATGCATACGAATGTATATGATGGTGTATATTATGGGAATAGGGTGAGAACCTAATAAGATGTATTTCTCACACCCTGTATGGGAACCTTTGAACACGTGCAGACCTTATGTATAGTATATTGGTCTGACCATGGGTTGTATAGCTAATCACACTAGAGTATCTTGATGGGATTTGGAGAAGGGATTGAGGAAGTCTTGAGGTTAATAGTAGATCCCCTTGTACATTTTATTCATTTTTTATTATTCATATGAATGTCTTAAAGGGATATTTGTTTGGATGTATAACCACATGTTTGTATTGTATATTTGAAATAGTATGGGTAAATTTTATTTTGTAATTGTTTGTCTTGGATATAATTATATATGTGTGTACATTGATAAGTGTCCATGGATGATATTTGATTATTAATTTTTATTGATGGAATTAATATTGAAATTATGGTATCCCTAATGGTGATCATAGACTATCACCACTAGTTAAAAAACATTGGCATATGAGGATCCATGATTGAGGCCACATAGAAATTTGAATAGGGTTTTATTTTGGTGATTTCATCCATAGAGTTACAAAATTGTATCATATATTATTTTTTATTTGACTTATTATTTGGGTAATTGGAATTCAATGATTGGAATGTGTCAGAGTATGTGATGTATCTCATGTTGGTGATTCATGAGAACCTATTTTGGTGGAAGTTCAATTTACCAAGGTTATGGGATTATTGTTCTTGGCCTAATGTGACAATAGGAATGTGTATATGAATCATATTTGGAACATGGGACTCAAATTACATTCATGATCTTTTGAATTCTTAATTTACTATTGATTGAGGGTTACTTTAGTGTTAGTAACATCTTGTATTGTGTTTTCCTATATAACTAGTTGGTATAATTCTACTCTACAGAACCATAATGTTGTTTGATGACAATTCACGTGAATCTTACTGTGGGATATATTGGGAATAAAACTTCCAACCACCCGTTCTTTCAATAAAACTTCTATATATTTCATGATGATCCCCCAAAAGTTCACATAAAGATTAACATGATGAAAAAATAACCTCTAGACATTTAATTCCCTATATTTAGTGTACTAAGAGTTGCAAGTCTTCATACCCTACCCACCTCAAAAATTCAACCTCACTAACAATTCAAGAAATACTCACAAAAATTTAAGGAAATGGAATAAAAAATAATTAAACAAAATAAAGGTTGAAAATACAATGAAATAATTAATGTGATTTGGACTAGTTTTTATGCCTTCATAAGAGAAACATTATAGATTTATTTATAATAATAGAAAGTAAAAAATATTTCATTCTACCAACAAAATAGTCATTTAAATGTTATTACCAAGGATTAACACTATATAAAATTATACATAAATAGTGTGTACTATTCGTATCGTTGATGCACTATAAAGATAGGTCCCAAATTCCATTTATAGTAAATTTTAGCAGGTCATCTTGGTTTCACTTCTATCCCAGATTCATAGAATATCCTATATAAGGAATGAAATTTGTGATCTCCAGAAACTCCATTGACCGTAACCAATTGCATCGATAAACACTTCCAAAATATTCATTATAGAGTCGTCCTTTATTCACAAAAAATTATATAACTCCTTGATTTTATCAGAAGATATGAAATTATCATGACCCTGCTACCACCTAAATAGATGAACTATCATTTTATACATATTGAACCAAGATAACTTCTACCGATAAATTTTCATGAAATGAAATTATGGTGAATGGACTTTAAACAAATTGGATAAGAATTCACATTCCCATAATATCCCACTTAAATATGTGTTTCGGGGAAACTATTTGAACTCTTCAACACTTTGGAAAACATCTTCTTCTTTCTATCTCTTTTTGAAATACATAGTGTTTCTACATATCCCTTTCATTCACCCAATCCCCACTGAGGTAGGATGTTACCTCTAAATTTATTCAATTAATTTTTTAGTGAAAATTTCCATTGGATTTTGGTATCTATCAATAATCCAGTGATCTAATAAATTCTCCTCTATATTTTTTTTATAAAGTGTTATCGGGTCTTGATTTTCTTTTTTCAAGCATGTAACACAATATTTTTATAAAATTGGATGTTACATTGTTTTTAATAAAAAATAACTCCTCCGTCCTCACTTATTTAAAGTTTCTTTAATAATAAATTTAACCAAAACAACTCCTAATCTACTTATATTATAGCTATATACTCAACTTTATTTTTACATAGTGTAACGATCTTCTATATTTGTGACATCCAACTGATCTATGTTCCTATATTGTTAAACAAAAAACAAGTTGTTTACTTCTGGGTATCTGAATATAAAGTGAATCCCTCATCCAAAAAACCTTGTGTAGAATCAGCATCCCCAAAACATAGATCCATATATTAATTTATTTTAAAGTACTAAATAATCCATTTGATTCCTTCCCTAGGTTCCTTTATGGGTTTTGATACAAATTGACTCACAAATCCCACTAAAAATTCAATATCTAGCTGAGTAAAAATAATTTAAAACATAAAAAATATAAATCACTGATTTATATGGAACATTATCCATGTATCATCACAGTTCTTCATTTACAGGTGCATGTGATTTAGACAATTTGATGTGTCTGAAAATAGGATTTGAGAATATATTACATCAGGTATTCCCAAAACTTTTAATGGAATTTTAGATATAATCTCTCTAGGACAACACTGATGTTTTATCTTTCTAGTCCCTCTCAATCATTATACCAAATATCTTCTTTTCTTTCTTGAAATTTTTCATTTTGAGGCTTCCAAAAAACTTGCACATCAACTTGTCAATAAATCACTCATATGGTCCAACCAACAATATATAATTTATATATAAATACAATATGATGAAATTTACATCAACAAAATGCATATAGTAACAGAATTGATACATGTTATACATTCCAAATCTTTCATTTAGACATGAATTCATCCAATTGATGATTTCACTATCGCAGCTCTTACTTTGGACTATAAAGACTTTTCTTCAAGTTACATACCATGTTCTTGTTCATATAATATAGGAAAACTAATGGCTACTTCATGTAAATATCTTTCTCAAAATATCTATGGAGGATGTTTGTATTTATGTATATCTATTCTATGTATAGATATTTTGATTCCAACATACATAGAACTACCATAATATTTTAATGTTGAACTACTGGTGATAAAATCTCATAAAAATAAACATTTTTCATTTGTTGAAATGAATTTACATCCAGTCATGCTCTGCAATGCCTCTTTCTATCAGTATCCTCTTTCAAGTGATAAACCCATTTATTCAAAAGTTCTATTTTACCTTATGATAAATATGTAAGCACCCAAGTTCCCCTATACTTTAATGAATAAATTTCATCATCCATTACTAATTTCCATTTTTCAAAGACACTTAGTGATTAAAATTATTCAAAAAATTCATGACCCAGTACATATATTAAGAGTAAAAAATTTATATGAGACCCAAAACAATGTACTGGTCTTCTAATTATTATTGATATCCTCAACTGAATCATATGTTTTGAACTACTTTTATCTTCTCTGGATTTTGGAGAATGGTTCTCCCACTAAATATTTAGGTTGCCTTAAACATTGTGACATTTCCTCTAATTTTATTACATCCAGTCTTCTCATTATTTCATAATTCTCATCTGATTTCTCTAGAAGTTTAAATCTTCTAGTGTCTTTAATCTGATCAATATGGACATTGATAGTTGATGTTTTTCCTCATAATCCTTCTCCTCAAAGATCCAATTATTCCACAATACATTTCTATTAAAGATAATGTCTATATTTCAAACGATTTATATCCTATTATCATCCTCTAGTTGATATCAAAAGTTATGATCTCCATAATCGAAAAGGAAATATACATTAAATCTTGTTTCATTATTACAAATATCCTTAGAGTTAGGATGCACATACACCAAGCATTCAAATATTTTAATATGGAAAACTTCCAGACATTTATCAGACCATAACTCATTTCAATGTTTCTTCTAACTACCGATGTTATACTTATATTGGTTAGATAATATACTTTGTTGAATGCCTCTCCCAAAATCTCCTTATAAATTTTTGAGTGAAAGCTCTTACATTAATATTTTTTTGTTAAGGTTTGATTCATAATCTCATTTATGTCCTTCTGTTGTGGAGTTCTAGGAACTATCTTTTTCATTCCTTATTCCTTTTTCCATATATAATTTATGAATCTCATATACAATGTACTCACATCTTTTTTTTGAATGTATACACTTCAAAATCTATAAATATTCCCGTTTTTCTAAGGATTGTCCTTTAATAAAAAACTAGAACACCGCATACTTATGCCTCAAAATTAAAATCCCAACTTTTCTTATATCATCAGCAATAAAGCATACAATACACAGAGAACCACCATAGGATTAAAGTGGAACAGTTCCCAAAAAATCCATGTATTTGAGTTCTCACATCAAATATATGGGATTCAATCCATCGAAGATGAAAGACACACGTCTATACTTCCTTAGCCCAAACATTTTACACTGTCCAATTTCTATGTGATTAATATCAAATATACCATTTACTGTTATAACTTATATATTCTTCTCATTGATGTGATTAAACTTTCCATTAAAAACTTCTAGATCTTCAGAAGTTATACTTCTAGAAATTGCAATTCCAAATGAATTTATAGTATATTAAAAAGTTCAATCTTTAACTACATAATAATATAATATTGAACCGTAGGTATCATTCCATACATCATTGAAAATGTAGTTGTTAAAATTCAATCATGGGTAAAAATGGATTTAAAAAATATTTAGAAAATAGTAAAAACATTATTAAAATCATTTTTAGAAAACATGGACATGGAAGATAAATGATTTTCAAGCAACGAGAGAAATAAATTTGTTTTTCCATAAAAACATTCTTTTAGAATCTCGAGTATATAATGACAGAAAATAAAAGTAAAACCTGTATTCTCTAGAAATAACCATAGCAGAAGAAAATTCACGAGATTATTTGGATATAGATCATAATATTTCATATTCAGAATAATAATCATAAATGATCTCTATTAAAAATGAGATTTTATCAAAAGCCCTTAACACTTTGGTAACTTTTGAATTGTAATACCCATGAAGGAAAAAACCATATATGGATTTGTATATCACATAATTTTCATGATAAGAATTATAAAATAAATTAATAGAAAGTATATACACCACAAAAAATAAACATGTGGTGAATATGACATGTTTCCCATGCAAATAAATATGTGATAAAAATATCTTACCTCAAGTCTCATCTTCCTTCATACATGTTTGAACCTCCTCTTCTTTGGAGAACCTTTTTAGGTTTATAATTTAATCATTAATAATATGGTTTTATGATCAAAATTTGGACTCTAGGTAGTGTAGGAGGATTTAATTAATGGATTTGGGAAGATCTTGGTCGAACTAAAAGGATTTTCATGTGTGAAGATAATATGATATGGGGTTCCCTTTTATAATTGAGTTGAGTGGTGCACATGTAATTTTTTAATGTTTTAAAATTATTTTCTGTCACTTTCCTGGACATAAGGCTCTAAAATTGATCATTATCACACCATAGATTAGATAAGGTAAAACTAAGGTTATAAAATATGAATTATATAATTTTCTAAGTCATTATAACCCTTATATTTTTAGTTTAACCCCCAGGTAAATCGATTTTAACCTTAACCACGATAATTTATTTTTTTCTTTTACTATTCATTATGAAAAAAAATAAGTTGGTATTATTAAATAATATTAATTTTGATGATTCTAAATATATAATCTAGTTTACCAAATTTAATTCAAAGAAGTGGAATATGTAAATTTAAAATTAATCCCACTGATGTGACAAAAAAGCGATTTTCTAATGAAAAAGTTTTAATAAATATAAAACAAATTAAATCAAAATTCAAAAAAAAAATAGTTACAATGACATAAATTTGATTAATAACAATATAATTGAAGTAATTTTATTTTTCGAACATTTTAAAACAATATGGAATGTTTTAAATGATTTAAATGAAAAGGTGGTTTTTAATAAAAATCAGTATTTTTCACTATTCATAGAAAATAAATCTTTTTAGAGAATTATAAAAAAATAACTCTACTAGAAAATTTACATGTTGGTTTCAAAAATTAAGTTAAAATTTTAAAAAAAAAATTAAATGTTTCAAAAATTAATTTTAAATTTTTTTTGCAAAATGTGAAAAAAAAAATTTCTCGAAAAATATAGTTTTTAAGTATAAGAAAAAATTTATTCTTATCTCGTGCCTAGAAAAGATATTAAATGAATGATAAATAATTTTCCTGAATAAATAATATAAATTAGCATTAAAATAATTAACCAATATTTATTAATTTAATTTATTAATTTAAAAAATACAATGCGCACATAAAAATAGTTTCTCAAAAAAAATATTTCATTCAATTTCAAATGATTTTCATTTTCATTTCTAATAAATTAATAACCAATGAATTTATTTTATACATGTTTAAACCATTTAATTTTCATAATTTAGTCATTCTTATTCATACCCACCAATTTAATGTTAATTTTATAACTATCACTTTAAATAATATTATTTTTATAGTATACACAAGTTTTTTTAACTAGTTGTTACATATAACATAAGCTACCAAATAAATTTAATTAATTTAAAATAAATATTTCAGAAAATATTAGGTTTTTTTATTTTAAATTTCTTCTATTATATTTCATCACTAAAAAATGGAACACATTGAGTTAGCAAATAATCATCCTGATTGAGTTATAAAAGAAAAATCCCTATGATGGTAAAAGTTAACAAACCCTATAATGGATTATCATAATTCTCATGTTATCTAAGTTTCTTTAAAATATAGTTCCCATGTTTTCTACTAAACTTTCTCGGATACCAAATTTAGAAACCCAAACTCTAGTAACTTAAAGCTAGTGTATATTTTATTAAATTGGCATATTATACAAGGTATCTCATCCCAATGGACCGATCGGTTTAGTAGTATTAGAGAACAAGATACATACATGATTTCCATATTACACTGAAAATATAAAATACAAAGCATAATAAATATTCTTGCATCCCTCATATTATTAATAATATCCTTATTCATATCTTTGGGAAAGGAAAACAAATAATGGGTGATCACATATAATCTATAAGGGTTACGTACAATATAATCTATCATGAGTAAATAAGGAATAACCAATATATAAAGGTATATAATGGAAAAAACATGTCATTTAATCAATAACTTGAGCATGAAATGCATCCATGGATAATATCAATACAGTAATATCATGGATAATAATAAGTAAATTCTCATTTAATGAAATACTTAGTATAGGGCTTCATAATATTAGACATCATGATATCTTTATCGTCAAGACCTTACACCAAGTTAATTTAATCAATGGGTCGGTATACACAAAAAAACAATCTAATAAGGATATCCAATGGATCTACCTATCGAGACCCGTCGATGCATTGAGGGGATAAATAATTTTGGGCTCCACCCATTGCAACATATTAAATTCATTCCTCATATATTGAATGATCTATTTAATTCATAAAAATATTACTTATCAACAAATATTTGTATTGAGTAATGAATACAAAAAATCAAGATTTCCCCAATCAAACAAATATATTTCATAGTAGAAAAACATATGTATAAATGGTATATAGTTTATGAAAAAATAATATTTATGATAAAAAATATGTATATTTTAAATAATTTTAATTTCCAATGAAAAATGATCATAAGAAAGTTAGTGTTACAAAACAAGTTTATTGACCATAAAATTAACATAATATGACCATCAATTCACTAGAGAAATATATTTTCTAGTAAAACCAAGTCCTTCAATTAATATTAGAAAATGGAAATGAAAAATCTAAAAGAAGTGTTCATAAAACATTTTTATTTTTAAAACCATTATAATATTATATAATAATCTAAAGATTGTAAAACTATAATGGTAGTGAGAAGGTCTGTTAACGATGTAGATGATAAAAAGAAGACATTTCATTTGAATTTTTACAAAGAAATTTGAATATAAAACTTTAGGGGAAACATTATAAATATTATTTTCAAACCATATAAAAAAGTAAATGATAAAATAATATTTCCTTAATAAATCATCCGAGTAAATAAAATTACTTTTTAAAACTTTTTTCATACAAATATGGATATGGTGGAAAATATACCTGATCAAAAATCAAAATAAGATCACATTTTATTTTAAAATTTTCATGACTTGATTGTTGTTACAGAGAGAGGAAAATATGGACTAAAATATAGGAAATACTTAAAACTATATAAGATAATAATAAACTGATTTTATAATGGGTAAATTATTATATTCTTTCAATAAAAATAAGAGTAATCCCAAAATAATGTGATTGCAAAATAAATTATTACCACATTGGTAATCATTAAATTGTGACCTGATGAAATATTTACTTGAATTTAATCATTAATAACAATTAATAAATATATATTTATGTTAAATATATAAAATGGGTAGTATATACATCACATAAAATTAAATAGGTTTATAATACCAAATATGTCTCAATAGTGTGAAAATTGAGACGAAATCCCTTACAAAGATCGTATCATTGAAGTGAGAATTAATCAATGGAAGCGATTGTGTGTAAAAAATTTAAATCCACAAAATATAATTGTAAATGAAACATAATATAATAAAAGGAAATTTCACACATAATCCAACCATAACATAGTCAATGAAGTAGATGTATAACCTAGTGAATGAAAACTGAGTTAAGAAACCCCTTAACTCAAGTTTTACTTTCCTCTTAAACGATTTTAACCTCATTTATAATAAATTTAAATTTATTATTAATATATAATAGAAACATATGCATATCTATAATACCATATTCGTTCCATTTATAACATTTTATCACCCATTTGTTAATGATATTTTATTATTATCATTATTTTGGGTGTTAACTACTACATTTTTCATATCTGTTTCGATTTGTTAGTTTAGGTCCCTACATATTTCTTAGGGATCCATCCTCACTATAATTTTATTCATGATATAAATATTATATATATTCGATATATATATATATTTATATTCATCCATAAAATATAGAGATTAAATAATGAATGACATTGTTAATAGAGATGCTAGGCCGTACATATGCATGAACACTATATTATGTTTTCAATGGATGAAAAAAAGAAAGGTAAATAATAATTAATAGTTATATTATCATTTTTATATAATATATTTATTATATATTCACTAAATATATCCTTAATCATCATCCATGTAAATTTTAAATGAAAAATGGATTGCATTGCTTCGTGGAGGTGGTAGTCCACACGTACGCTTGCACAATGTTATCATTATCCAATGGATTGGAAGGTAAAAAGATAGATATGATATAAGATTTTATAAGATTAATTATTTCACAAATATCATAAATAATCATTATTTTACAATTTTATTATCTTCCAAGTATAGTAGTTATGAAACAAAATTACATCGCTATGTGGAGTGGGTAAACCATACATGCACACGAGAAATGTTTTCACTTTCCATGGGATGGAAAATAAATAAAATATGATTTCATAATAATTATAATAAAATATAATTATATTTATTATACATAAGTTATTATTTAAGTACGGTAGAATATATTTAGAGGAAGTAGAAGGAGAATAAAATTTGAAAGAGCCAGTAAAGACGATTACCTCATCTTCAGTAGACTTTATATCGATGTCTTATTAAGGAACCTAGGGGATGCATTTTTTGAAGACTAGAACATATATAAATTGAATTGGTATTTCTATAAGATAAATTTCTAGGTTTTTGTTGAGATATATTACTCAATGTATTGTAAATAAAATACATAATGGGTATCCATTTATAAGTGAGGGGAGGGGTATTCTTAGAATTTCATAAATTATTAAATTAATATAAATTATTTTTCATGTCCAAATAGATAAACATTTATAAAATTCAAATATAATATGATTATAATTCAAACCCATATCATAAAATAAAATGTTGAAAAATGTTGGTTATGTTTTAACCCTTATCTTTTAGTTTTAACCCCTCATTAACCCTTTTGACAATTACTGCAATAATAACGTTTTATATCATTTAAGGGTCAATAATGTGACCATATGTAAGATACAAACATTTTCTAGAGTTGAATGGGGATTTAATTTATTCAATACTTTGTCATTATTTGATTACTTTTCATTTGGGTTGTACATTATGGTGTGTTTGGGTGAAAATTAATAAAAATGAAAGAAAATAGGGTTGTGCACGGTGGGCGCACAGTTAGAGAAAATTGTATGCCCCAACCCAACAAACCATAAATCCCTAGAGAGTAGGGGATCACTTGGATGATGCATTGTTTGTTAAACTATTTACCCTAAAAAGAGAAACTATGCACCCCAAAAATAATAGGCACAGGGTTGGCGCATAATTAGGGAAAATCGTGTGCTACTTCCTAGGAAACCATGTACGTTATTTTTAATTTCATGAAAATTAGTTTTAACTCCATCCGAACCTCCAAAACATCACCCATTATACCAAAAAATTTACCCGTAATATTTTTGGATGATTTAAAAGCTTTCTAGAGGGATTCCAAGGTTAGTTGACCCCTGCTCTTCACGATTTGAATCCCGGATCGAAGATATTATCCTCTCCCAGAATGTGGATCCTATCCTGCTACTTTATTGTTCATCCTCCTTCCATCTCCAGTTATATTGGTGGAAGTTATTTTCTACATTTCTAGATCTATATCTATATTTATTTAATCTAGATATAGGATTTTGTATTTATATCGAGAGTGGAAATATCTTGATTTCATTAATCTTGATTTAGGGTTCTGAGATATGGATCTAAATCTACATCATTGTACTATTAAATTTTGGGGATTTTTGTTGGCTGGTATTCATCAATAAATCAATGTCGGTGGTCTAAAATTCAAATCCCATCATGATCTTCATTATGTATATGAAAGTTGTAGAATATTTAGAGTTATTTAAGAATTTTAAATCATTAATTGAATTAATTAATTGATTAAGATAGTTGTGAAATTGTAAGATTTATGATTGTTCAATGATATGGTTAATTGGAGAAATAATTATGAGATTTTCAGATTTCTGAATTTGAAAATTAATTGTGGTAATTAAGTATGAGGGAATTGAGCTGATTTAATTGCATAATTAATTGTAGAATTAATTATGGGATATGGATGTTATAAATTGAGATAATTAATGGTTGAATTAATTATGGGGTTTTGGGATGGTGTGTTTGAATAATTAATTGTTGAATTAATTATTGGATGTTTATATTCTGAAAATATTAATTAATTGTCTAATTAATTAATGGAATTGGATTAATTAATTAATTAATTAATTAATAGAAGTTGTGATGGTAAATTATGATAAGAAGATTAATGTGTTTGTTTTTGTTTTACATGAAAAAGTGAAAACATGTGAAAATGAGATACATGTAAAGTTTTGATAAGAAATGATGCATATTCATAGTTAATAAATGGAGTGATAGAGACAACAATATATGCCAGTGTTATATATAAATTGTTGTTAAATGAGGTTCTAGACATGAAAATTTACTCCAATGATAGAACTATTTTTGTGGTTGATAAATGGGGTGCTAGATATAATAATCTACACTAATGAGATATGTGTATGATTAAGAATTTGGGTTCCAGATATGACGATATACACCAATGATATATATGAATGATTGAGAATTGGGTTGTTGGACATGACATTCTATGCCCATGATATATATATATATATATATCCATGTTTGATAAACTAGGTGCTAGACACATTGTTCTACACAAAAAACATTAGTATTGGAGTATGGTTATAAGTGGTTGTAACAAAGAGATGTGAATGAAAGTGTAACACGATCCAGACCTGATGATGGAAAAAGTAGGAATTGAGGTATGGGTGCCCTCGAAAACCTGGGGGTCTATGTGGTTTAATAAAGATTAATTGATAATGTGATAAATATTTACTTAGGAATTGTAATTATTTTTTATACAACTGCATACACATGTTATTGACTGGATTGGTTTTAGACACTATTGGTGGTGGCCTACTGAGTTTTACTCACACCCTACTCAGGCATCCTGATCGGTACCCAAGAAGACATTATTGTTGTAAGATAGGTTAAAAGAAAGGGCCCTGTGTTGGATGGCTGATTTGGGGATGTAAGACGATTGAGGGAACTATATGTGGTTTGGGACCCGATGGGAGTCATCAGTGTCTTTTATTGGGTTTTCATTTTAGACACATGACATGTTCATTAGAATGACATGTTTTCTGATTTAGTTTGGATATTGTATCTCCCGTTTTGATTGTCTTGAGATATTGGTATGGTTTTTTGTTATATATATGATTTCTCTATTATTATTACTTCTGCTAGTGTTTTACTCTTATTAAAGAGGGTATAATTTCCCCATGATCAACTTATCAGACCCTCACTGCTAGTCGGAATCCTACGACATATGGGGAAGCACGCTTGAGGTCATGTGACCGATCAGCTTGGGGCACCAGTGTGTGCCACCTGGGTCTGGACGTTACACCATAAAAGGAAAAGAAACTCATTAATGGACCATGGGTGATATTTTAAACCATATCCCATTAATTTTCCCTAAGATAATATTTTTATTAATTTTAAATCATTTTATAAAATATTAATTATTTTAAAATATCATTAATGTCATTTTTAGAACTATTCATTTAATTTGACTTTAAAAATAACTTGACAACCAATTAATTTTAATTTTAAATTTATAAACATCCATATTATGTTATATTTATCTATAAATTCATGTGACTCTATAACTCCCTCAAAAAAATTAACGTAGTGTTTTTAAATTCATTTACTTGATTTTTTATGTATTCCTTGCACAAACAGTGTGTTAGTGTTGCATAACATTTAATGTAAATATTTAATCAATAAAAATTAAAAATAATTTACCGTGATAAAAAATATTAATTAATATTTTAAATAACCTTTTATAATCATACATAAGTTTTTATTATCTCTATCACAAAATATTATAGATATTAAATGAAAAAAAGTGACATTTTATAATTAATCCTTTACTTAAATATTATAATGGTCAAAATCAAATATAAATAGAAAAAATGTAATATTTTCATATTTCGGATGAATATGGAATAAATAAAATCATAAAATGAAATAAATTAAATTGTTGGATATATTTTTAATGCCTTGTTAAATTATTTCTAACCCTAATTACCAGATTTACCTTTTACCAACGTGATAAAGTTTACCATGGTTACTATTCATATTCACTAAAAATAAATGAAAACTATTTACCAAATTTAAAAATCCTGATTCATAATATAGAATCAATTTTATCAAACTTTATATCTATAAGTACTTGAAATTTATTTTAAAATAATCCCACAAAGTGTGATAAAAACGATTTTCTTAAAAATTCCATTTTAAGTGAAAAAATATTTTTATACCAAGATCAAGTATAATATTGATCCAAAAGGTTTAAATTAAATTATTTATAAATAAATAAATTAATTTAATTTTAAAACCAATATAAATAAAAATGAATGATTTTAAAATAATATAAAATATAGTTTTTATTAAAAATTAGTATTTTTATTACTCACCAAAAAATTAACTTTTTTATAAAATTCCCAAAAAATAAAACTAAGTTAAAATTGAAATGATTATTTTAAAAATGTTATAATTAAAGCATAATAATATTTCAATAAATTTTCATGGTTTCTTTAAACTTGGTAATGCGTGTAAGGAAATTTGTCGATGAAATTTTATTATAAGAGAACTATATCATAAAATCTTAAGTTGTTACATAAAAGTAGATGGAAACTAAACCTTATGATATCAAATGTTGCATCACATGCAAGGCACTATCCTAGAATAAATGTACCATACAAATTGGAGTTTAAAATATTTTTATTTCAAAAACAATTTATTAAACATTAATATAAAAGAATTTTGAAAAATAAATAAACAATT
Organism: Viscum album; assembly: GCA_963277665.1. NCBI lineage: Eukaryota > Viridiplantae > Streptophyta > Magnoliopsida > Santalales > Viscaceae > Viscum > Viscum album. Next base: position 921,515,638 of record OY728131.1, read on the forward strand.
TAATTGTTTTCTAAAACATGAGACATTTATGAAGTGTTCATAAATAAATGCTAATTATAAAAAAATTAGCTATTAATATAAAAAATTTATAATTATTTCAATATAAAACATTTTAGGTTTCATATTAAATGGAATTTATATGATGTTTCTTGAATTATAAACACATTAAAATTTAATACTTATTATATAAAAATTTTATATGACCTAAATATCATATATTTTTTTAAATTAAAAACACCTTATAAATATTAGTTTATGATTTATAAAAAAATTAATTCTAGGTCATAAGGAATGCAATTAATTTTTTAAAACGTATTTTAGAATTTGAACCTGTATTATTTGGAGAAATTTTTTTATAAATATTTAATTAATTAATTTTAAATAATTTATAATTAATTAATTAATTACTTATAAATTAAATATTCTAAAAATACCTTTAAATATGATTTATAAAAAATATATAAACCATAAAAAACATTTAATATGATTAAAAAATAATAATATTTTGTTAAACCATATTCAACACCCCTATTCTACATAAGGGAATCCACCCTTTACCCTTACACAAGACATATAGAATCCTCTGTGTAAACATAAGTAACTCATTACCTTTACATAGCTTGTAATTAATTCACTGTGTATGGGTACCGTAGATATTAACCATACATGAACACCTCACGTAAGGGTTGATATTGGTTTAACACTGTTGCGTAAAGGTAATATATAAATTTCCTTTATGCATCTCCCTTACATTAAGGTATTAACGTTATGCAACTCCTGTGTGTAAGGGTATTATAAAAATTTCCACGTAAAGATATCATCAGTAACCTTTGTGCAGCTCTAATAACTATACTTGTAAGGGTCAAAAGTTGATGACCCTTATGTAGACCACTTGGGTAAGGTTGTTACCTTTACGCAACCCATTTTCATAAAGGTAACAAAGGGGTTACCCTTACATAGACCTTCTACATAATGGTATTACATAAGCGTAATACCATATCAACCTTTATGTAACCCTACTGCAACACAGTGTATGGGTATTACCTTTACGCAATGGCTTGCGTAAGGGTGTTACCTTTACATAGCCTACCTACATAAGGGTAAATCAAATTTTACCCTTACACAACTCACATTAAGTTTTGTAATGATATTATTATTTCAAAAAAACATTGAATTTTAATTTTATTTTACGACCAGTGAATCAAACATGTTAAAAACATGAATAATCATTCTCTCATACCACCGATGAGTTTTGTATGACCATATAATTTTCATATTTAGTGTAATAAAACCCAAACACAAGTGATCTACCATTATGAAATTAAAATGTAAATAATATATGCTAAATAGAGTACTTAGAAAATGGGATAAATAACATATTTCTTCTCTTAGAAGATGATGCTTGATTAAGATCACAAGGAATAGTGAACATAAGCACCCTGCCTCTTAGGTGATACACCATCCAATGGATCAACAAAGTCCTTGTGAGGATACCTAATATATGAATGGGTGTTAGAGCCATCTCAAAATATAGGAAGAGTTTCTGGAGGGAGGGAATGTTGTAAGAGGCTCATAAAAATGCACAGAGAACCCCCTATAAGAGAGGATCTCATACCATCATATCGTTGAAGCCCAAGTATCCTCCTTCATTATACATCATATACATTTCCAACTATTGGTATTATCCATCAAACATTTTTAATGAATTTATATAAAGACTCTAATGGATGAATAAACCATTTATGATGTAAATGAATAATATATATATCATATATATATAAATATTATTCATGTTTCATATGCATGAAAAATACCTGCATAATATTAATATATTAAATGTACACTATATATATAATCACATATTATATATATATATATACTCCATACATCACATATGAATATGAACATGTATCACATGCATGGAACTTTTAGTGTACGTCCAATAGTAATTGAATAATTAATGATATTTTGGGTGTTGGCATAATTTTGTAGTAATAGTGAGTATCAATTTCATTCATGATGTTGTTATAATTATTTTGAAAACCATTCTCTTCTTTCGTTTTCTCATTCAATAAAGAGTGTGTTTTTACCTTTATTCATATTTCATGTGTGTGTGTTCGGTGCACCGCTATTTTCTTGTCCGATTATTTTTATATAATTTTTAACCTATAACCATAAAAATTACAACCATGTTATTAACCACCAAAATGGAAGAGTAAATATCTCATTTTATTGAGTCGTAATTTGGGGATATTAAGTTATTGAGAGCCTTTTCTCGATGAATGTTCTTTAAATTAACATTGTGTATGTTGGAAATAAAATTTCATGGATTAATGGCATGATTTGTTTAATTTGTGGATTCCATGTATTATTGGAATGAAAAATAAACATCTGTAAACATGTTCTGATTTATATTATAACCCTATCTTATGTTATGGCTTGGATTAAATCCTTAACACATGGGAATTCCAATCAAAGTCATCTTGTGAAGTGAGTGTTAATTTAATGCAATTTAAAGCAAAGATCAATGATATAAGAATATTAAATACCAAATAATGAACTCATCCCAATATTTATCTAATTGTTAAATCAATTTATATCAATAAATAATTTCATTTTAGCTTTTGAAAACAACCCCCCAATCAAATTACAATCAATTAAAAACAATTGAATACTAAAAAGTATCATTGCTGAGGATTCAAATAGAGTGCCACTATACACATTAGCAGAGCATCAGACCCTTGAACGGTTGATAGGAGATAATTTTTCACACTTTAAATGGAATTATTTCTAGGTGTAGTACTATTTTTAGTTGGTAGTTCTTTATTTTTTAAAATAAAGTAAAAAAACAAAAAAATATCAAAAAACACAAAGAAAAACCCAACTTATCATAAAAATAATAAATGAAATAAACCACAAAAAACTCATATTCTTCATCTATCCTAAACATCCTTGAATTAATTATAGCCTATCAAAAAATAAATTAGATTTGTTTGACTTGGAAATCGAGCGAAATCTTCGCCAAATTAGAAGGGATATTTCGGATAATCAAATCACTCCAGAACCTATCATTGTCCAACCAATTGTTCTAGATATGACCAATCCTAGGGAAGAAACCCTTAAATAAATCTCTATCCTTGAAATGAATTACAAAATCATTGGTATTAAATATCCAAATATTGAGGCTGACTTCAAACTCAAATCAGTTTTGATTCATCTTCTACCTCAATTCCTTGGGGTAGCCGGTGAGGATCAACATCTTTATATCAAAGAGTTACAAGTGGTGTGCTCTTCCATTAAGTTTCAATGGTTTTATGAAGAATAAATCAAACATTGAGCATTCCATTTATCGCTAGATCACTCTTCCAAGTCATGTCTCTACTACCTTCTTCTTGGATCCATAACCATATTGAATGACATGAAGAGACTCTTCATATAGAACTTCTTTCTAGCATCTCGTACTGCTTATATCCGAAAGAAAATAAGTGTTATCCCTAAATTACCCAATAAATCTATCCATGAGTTTTGGGGGAGGTTCAAAAATATTTTTTCAACTCTCCCACACCACCAATTCCCTGGACAACTCTTTATCTAATACTTCTATGAGTGGTTATTGTCTATGGAGAGAACATTAATTGATTCCACAAGTGGTTGTGATCTTGTTGACAAAACTCCTAAAATAGAATGAGATATCATAAAAATATGGATAAAAACATATAGAAATTCCATAATCAAGCACATACTCATGTCAAACAAGTCCAAGAGAATCAATCCATAGATCCCAACAAGATAACCAAGTGGATGAGTTAACTTACAAGTCTTGTGAGACAAGTATCGGTGGTTTCCAAAGGTCCAACTATATATTATTCACAACATTTGTTCCCTGGACCTATCATGAATTGAGGAATATATAGCACATCAAACTGACTCATGTCCACAATATCAAGAAGAATTATTTGATTCATAGGGACCAGTGGAGCTCAATACAGCATATGCTCAGAGGAACACGAACCCTCAAAAATCATATCGATTCATTATAAACTTCAACCAACCCCACTCAGATCCCTTCTCTTCTACCATTAATCCAATCTCGTGTTATGGTAATCCCATTTCTCATCCCCATAAATTCCCTCCTCAAAACCAAAACTCATTCCAATGTGATCAAGGTGGTGGTAATTTCAAAAAACCTTATCCTTTTGTTACTCAACCTCAACGGATCAATCTTCATCTTTCTCCACCAAGATTCCACTATCCTAATGAGCCTTCTCAATTCTAAGCCCACTAAAATTACATTCTCATTAACTAGAATCAAGTTAATCCCATTGTGGGACATGCCTCTTCTTATAAGTAACCATGGGAAATCATTGTGGACGATCTTGTCTACTTCACCCATTCTAGCCTCAAAAACATTGAAACCCAAATTTTTCAACATGCATCCCACCTTATCCAGTAGAAACAATCCAATTCTTTCCAACTCCCAACTCAATTGTTTCCTCTCCCCAAGGGTAATGTAAGTGAAATTGCACTTAGATCGAAAAAACAAATTTACAAGCCTCATGATAGATCCTCAAATGATCCTTTGGATACTGATCTTGAAAATAAATAGAAAAAAAACTAGAAAATGAACCTGTAGAAACTCCCTCACCACCTCTTATCCTTCTATGGGATCCAATTTCTTTTCCTCAGGTCATTTCTAAGCTAATGAAATCCTTTGAACCCAATATTGAAATGCTCGACATATTTAGACATGTTGAATTCAACATTCCCCTCTTAGATTCCATCAAAAACTTCTTAAGTATTCCCAATTTTTTAAGGAATTGTGAACACATAAAAGATTTCATAGGACCATTGAGAATGTTTCGAAACAACAGTTCATACCCATGAAGTGAAAATATCCATGGACCTTTATAGTTCCATGCCATATGGTAATTTCAAACTTTGATGATGCACTCATAGACCTAGGAGACATGATAAATATCATACCTAAATCCATTTTCTACAATGAAGGTCTAGGTCCCTTGCACCCAATGGGTGTTTTTATCCAGTTATCTAATTGAAGCACAACTAGTCCTGAGGGAATAATTGAGGATGTACTTCTTTGATTTAATGATCTTATCTTTCTATCTGATTTCTATGTCCTTGACATGGAAGGTGAGAAAACCTCTTCTCATTCTCCCATAATTTTAGGAATACCATTCCACTAATAGTAAGAACTAAAATTGATGTTCATGAGGGAATCATATCCATGGAATTTGGTGACCAGCTGATGAAGTTCAATATCATTCAAGCCATGAAATACCCATCATAAGATCACTCTGTATTCTCAACCCATTCTTGTGAGGACACTTCTGAGAGTGGATTCACCCCCTATTTCATCATGTTCATCATTTTCTAATGATATAGGAGCTTGTGATTTTTTCACTATGATTAACCAAGTCATAAATGGGGATGTTGATGTGGACCATTAATTAATACAATCCATCAATATAAAAGACTTTGAAAACTCTCTAGAATCCCACCTCAATTCTGATCTCTACTGCTCCACCTTGGATAGTAATTAATCAAAAAAAATCCCTTCCCTTGTGCATGATTTTTCTATCCCACAAAATAAAGATGATACTAATAGGAAACCTCTTCTTACACACCTGAAATATGCATTCCATTTCCATGATCACTCTTATTTTGTCATTGTCTCTTCCACACTTACTGAAGCTGAGGAGTCCAAGCATGTTTAGGTGTTAAAGAAAAAACAAAACGGCCTTAGCTTGGAACCTAGATTACATACTAGGAATCAACCCCTCCCTTTTCATGCATCACATCCATCATGAGGAATCATCCAAACCAATCAGGAAACCACAAATAAGACATAGTACACTCATTCTTGAGGTAGTTAAGGAAGGTATTTCCAAGATTCTCCAAGATGGTATTATCTACCCAATTTATTATAGTGAATGGGTTAGTCCAATTCAAGTGGTACTTAAGAAGGGTGGGATAACCATTGTAAGAACCTGGTTCTTATATTTGAGGTACGAGATTATTCTTTTCTCTTTTCCTTAAGTGTTTTTGAGAAAATATGGAAAATGGAGAGAAATCCTAAATTTTGGAACTACACACCGTGTATTTTACCACACGCTGTGTACTTTTGGCCGTGAGGGATGGGTACATGGGGCGTGTAGCCATGCCGGTGACGAAGGGTGTAGGAACCGGCTACACGCCATGTGGTAGTCCTTTACACGCCGTGTAGTCAGTCGGCAGCCTAAAACAGTAAGGTGTTGGAGCAGCCGCCAGCTGGGAAACAGTACACGCCGTGTACTCAAGAGTACATGTCGTGTACTCAAGTCGACGGATGAACAGTATGGCGGTGCCGCCATAGGAATAGTTAAATGAAGGAAGTACACGTCGTGTACTTGGAAGTACACGTCATGTACTTTGTTTTTTTCTCTTAAATCGGAAGTAGCCCCCCTTGTTCACAGGGAAGGTTTAGAACAGGAGGAAGGATCTCGGGAGGAAGGTTGGATCTTCGTGGATCAACTGATCGAGCATCGGTAATCCGTTTCCACCTCGGACGATCTTGTTGAAACCGCACGGGTAATCCCTCTCTTCTACTAGAGTGTTGCTAACCAATTATTATCTTAACGGGAGTTATTTAAGGTTGAATGAAAGTATTCTTACCTCAGATATACGCCGTTCTTAGGCGTTTCTGGGATCGACGATCGTGTATACCGCTCATTGACATATAAGGTAGGTGTCTTGGTTTTTGTTTTTCCAACTGTCATGTGTTTTGTGCATTTTTGTTCCACGAACCCATGTTGGGGTGTCGTTTGGATGAGGTTGCTGCTATATTTAAACACCTAGAATTGATTAGGTATCTAAATATGATATTAAAAAGGCTGGTTGGGATCATTTCTTGGATCCGGAACCACCCCGGGGGTGTGTTCCACTGTTTAGCCGTTTGTCCAGGATACCCGAGGATATGCCTTTAAAGTAGTAATTATAGAATTTCCATGAGAGGAATTTCTTATTTACTTCTTGTTTACATGTTGGGCATGGCCCGGTTACCTGTTTAGATTGAGGGCATTGTTGTGATTAGCATGTGGTCATTGCACTATATTAGCCTGAGGGTGTGACTGTATTAGCCCAAGGGCAACATACTATTTCACCTGAGGGAAACATTTCATGCCTGAGGACTTGACTTCTGCGCCTGAGGGAGACACTTAGTATGCCTGAGGACAATTTCTATTACATCTGAGGGCTATACCTGCGGGTTGGATTCTGATTACCTGAGGGTGAGATTTTTGTTGTCTGAGGACGTTGACTGCTTACTTAGAAATTCATTGTGGTGTTTTTCTAAAATGATTAAATGAATAATAAAATGGAAATATAACTATAAGTTAGTTAATTTTGAGTACTTCTTACTTTATTTCATTTTACTACTACACACTATTGTTGCATGTTTACACGCAGTTGGCCACGGACCTTTGGTGGGTGCCTACTGAGATATATTTCTCACACCTTGATTGGGTCATGCTTTTCGGCCCAAACATTTTACATTTCTGCAAGTATGGATTGGGGCAAGAGTCCCTATACAGGTTCTTGACTGTTGTTGAGGAGTAGGAGGGCATGGGACCGAGAATAGGCTCGCGATGCCGCTGCTAGCTGTTTGGAATTGTTTTGTTTTCCTATACTGTTATATTGTACTGATTGTGTAACATGTTCTGGTTGTTTTCATATAATTTTGGCACATTGCAGCATTATTTATATACTGGTTGGTTATATCTACTGCAGTTGTTTATTTTAGTTGTGTATGGTTTACTGCTTCCTCTATTGTCGTATGTTTTATTCTTCCCGCTGCGCTACACTTTGACAAATGAGGGCATAGTTTCCTCGCTATCAGACATGGGCCCTCGCTGCTAGTCGGCAGCCTCTGGTGTATGGGGAAAAAGCGCTTGAGGTCACGTGGCGAACCGGGTTCGGGGCACCCATTGAGTGGAACCCGGAACCGGGATGCTACAAAGTGGTATCAGAGGAGTTCTTTTCTTTGACTTACTATTTGGAGTGGTAGTCAGGAGTAGGACGAATGGTAGTTGGTAATAAGTTGTGCCTGGGCATAGCTAACCTGTGTATAGGGAAAAGCCAGTTTACCTCGTATTTTACAATTCTTTTGATTTTTCAAATTTTACAGTTTATTTTTTTTTCACTATTGGGTGACACACTTCAGATTGTGTTGTTTATAATTTACCTGTGGGTTCTATTTAGTTGCAACATGATGAGATGAGGGTATGCCGTCTCATGCATCATATAGGCACATGCTAGAAATCACATTCCATGCATAGTTCCCATTCCATGTAGGTGCATTAGAAATTTCAGGTTGTTGTGATAGTTGTTGTGCTAATAAAGCATGCTGTTGTGATAGTTGTTTGATAAATACCTGCTTGTGATATGGAATTTTCGTTTGAGCCTGTGTATCGAACAGACCCCGAACTTTGGTTTTTGGGGAGTATGGGCCCCCATTGACCAAAATTTGGTGGATCATTGACTGTTTATTTCTTTATAACATAGATAAGATGTCAAACCTTGATTCGTGGGGAGTATGGGCCCTCATGGATCAGAATTTGACACTTAGGTGTTGGTTTTTAGTATTTTATGGGTTTCGGGGAAGTTTCTGAGGCATACTATCCAGAAACCCAGTATACACGCCCTGTAGTATGTTTAAACATGTCGTGTATGAACTTCTTTTCGGGAAGAAAAATAAACTTTTTGAGTACACGCCGTGTACCCAGAGCACACACCGTGTAGTCTCTTCCCATGTCACAAACCGTGTTGGCGGCGACACGGGGAAGGTAAGAGCTTGGGGAGAACACGCCGTGTAGTGTTGGCCCGGAGTCCAGCCATGTAACTAATAATACAGGTCAGTGAACTCCTTTTCATAACATGTCGTGTCAATGAGAACACACTGTGTAGTGTGAACTGGGGATTCGGCCGTGTAACTAACAACACGGGCTGGTGTCACCTCTCCTTAAACACATCGTGTACCTATGGGACATGCTGTGTATTCTTGTCCAAGGACAGACCGTGCGGTTTAGCCGTGTGGCTGGGAAATGGGGTGGTGTACACGCCGTGTGCGGGTGTAACACGCTGTGTAGTTGTATGCCAAGTAGTGGCCGTGTTACAGACGACATGGGCAGTTGGAAAATAACACCATACACGCCGTCTAGATTATATACACGTCGTGTAGTTTTTGTTTAAATGGGATCCGTGTGGCTTAGCTGTGTCAAAGGACCCGGGCAGGGGAAGGTAAGTCAAGCACATGCCTTGTAGTCAGTATACACGCCTTGTAGTCTTGTTTTTCAAATATTGAAATGCCTTCTTCATCTTGTTCCCTTTGTGGTTCCTTCGTTTTCAGTCTTAATAATCTTGAACCTAAGGCGTGCCTTTGACCTTGTAGTGTCATGCCGCCTAGACAATCACGCGTTGTTTTCCAGGAGAGCGGCAACAACTATACTTCGGAGGTGGTGGGACATGGGCTACCAGTTGATCCTCTAGTAGAGCCAGATGTGGCGCCAGCTGCTATATCGGACAAAGGCGCGGAGGCGCAGTTCTGTGAGTGCTTTATGCGGTTCATGCAGACCTTTCAGGGAGCACCGTAGGCTGCCACATCTATGGTCGAGCTGACGCGAATCTTCTAGCAGCAGCATCCGCCTACATTCTCCGGGGATGTCGGACCACATGATGTGGAGTCTTGGCTGGGATCGATGCAGACTATTTTCGAGCATCTGGAGACGCCTCCAGGGCGGAGGGTCAATCTCGCGACTTACATGCTGCGTGATTCCTCCAAGAGGTGGTGGGATGTTACCACCCAGTCAGAGAATCACAGAGACATGGCATGAGATAATTTTCAGGAAGTCCTCTATGACTTCTTCTTTCCAGAGATGCTGAGGGCATATAGATCTCGAGAGTTCATGAATCTGCAGTAGGGCGCTACGTCGGCGATGGACTATTCTGCTCATTTCACCGAGCTTCAGCGCTTTACACCCGTGCTGGTGGGTGATGAGACGTTGAGAGCCAGACGTTTTCAGGATGATCTTCGGTATGACATATGAGCACTGGTGAATGTTTTCAGGTTGCCTTCAGTACATTCTATCATGAATCAGGCACTGATTACGGAGAGGAACCTGTGGTAATCTAGTGGTGTGGGCGAGGGTGGTTCAGCACCAGTTACTGGTACTATTTCTACTGGAAAGAGCAAGAGACAGATGGATTTCTCTCAGGGAGGCAGTACCAGCCATGCAGCTTCTTTAGGTGGCCCGATCAGGTGCTACCAGTGTGGTAGATAGGGGCACAAGAGGCATCAGTGTCCAAGAGACCCAGTGGAGTGCCGAGATTACGGAAAGATGGGTCATCTGCAGCGCTTTTTCAGGGTGTTTCCACCAGCGGCTCGTGAGAGGGGTTTTGTGCAGACTTCGCATACGGGAGTAGGACCAGTGGATTCTTACCAGTCGGGGAACTGGAATACGGCAGGGCGTGCAGGCAGAGATGGTGGTCATGGTCATAGTAGCCAGACACCAAGATCTCAGAGGCAGCAGGGCGGGACAGCTCAGGGTAGTCAGGTTGTGTCGCAGGGCCGCGACATTGGGCAGGCTTATGCAGTGCAGCAGACCCAGCAGAAGCATGATCCTGGACCTTCTACAGTCAAAGGTACTATTCTGGTAGCTTTTGTCTTATCTTCAGTACTTTTTGATATGGGTGCTACACATAGTTTCATATCTTTACCTATTGTGGAGAGCTTTGGGCTCTGTGTTTCTACTTCTTCTGATATCATGACGCTAGACACTCCGTTGGGGACTAGGAAGACTGGTGTGCATCAGTGCAAGGAGTGCCCCCTTGAGGTTGGCGGGTGTCACTTCCTATGGGACCTCTATGTCTTAGAGATGAAAGCTTATGACGTCATTCTCGGGATGGAATGGTTGGTTCCCTTCCGAGCCTTTGTAGACTACTATCGGTGTATGGTGAGTTTCACGTCACCAGAGGGTGGAGAGTTTCTATACAAGGGAGAATGGGATGTTTAGGCGAGTCAAGCTAGACCAGAGCATCATGGGAGAGGTGGAGTCACAACCCAGATTGCGAGCTTATATCTGGATGACCAGGGGACTTGTCAGACAGATTTCCCTCCAGTTGTTGAACCATTTCAGGGATGTCTTCTCGGACGACTTTTCGGGTCTACCTCCAGTAAGTGAGGTGGATTTCTCTTTTGAGCTAGTGCTAGGAGCAGCATCGGTGTCCATTCCTCCTTATAGGATGGCCACGCCTGAGTTATTGGATCTCAAGAGGCAGTTAGAGAGCTACAATCGAAGGGTTTTATCCGACCTAGTACTTCACCGTGGGGTTCTCCAGTCCTTTTTATGAAGAAGGCGGACGGTACCCTCAGACTTTGCATGGATTATCGGAATCTGAACCAGTTGACGGTTAAGAACCGATATCCCTTGCTGAGGATTGATGATCTGTTTGATCAGCTTCGAGGAGCACGAGTGTTCTCAAAGATTGAATTGAGATCGGGATATCATCAGCTGCGCGTGATACCATCGGATATACCGCTTACGGCTTTTCAGAGCAGATATGGTATGTACGAGTACTTGGTTATGCCGTTTGGACTCATGAACGCACCAGCAGTTTTCATGGATTTGATGAATCTTGTGTTCCATTCGTATCTTGATTCTTTTGTGGTATTATTTGTGGACGACATCTTGGTGTACTCTCACACTCGACATGACCATGCCACCGATCTTGAGATCGTATTGAGTACACTGAGAGAGCATCGGCTATATGCTAAGTGTAACGCCCCAAAATTTTGAATAAATATTGTTTCCTAATTTTGTGTGTTATTTTATTTTATTTTATTATTATAATCAAAAAAATGTTTCATTTGATAACATGAGTATAATTAAAATGAGACCATTGGGTTTTGACTGTTATATGACCATTGGTCAATATGACCACTGTAAACTAAACGTTTCGATTATTGTTTCTAAATACAAGTAATCTTGGTTAATTAATATAGAAAGAAGATTTTATGGCCTCACCCAGTAGTCTTGGACTGATCAAATCCCATCTAACAGAACTTGGGAAGTAGGTAGCACCACTGGGCTTTGCTCTAGACCAAACCCAAGCCGAACTTCATCGTGTGAAGCTAGAACGGAATCACTTTTGCGAGAAGTTCAAACTGATAGAAATTATTACTCGTGCGATGTTGGCCGAGCCTCCCTTGGATTCTCTCACCTTAGCACACCTTACACGTAGGTCCTATGCTGGTGTGATAAGGGGCAATGTAAGGAGACCGTAACTTCCTTCTGTAATCCTTTGTTTTAAATAAAAAATTGGGATTTCTTCTTATGATGAAGTTTATGAATTTTCAAATCACCGGATAAATAGAGTATGCATATTTCTGATGAATTTTAGAAAATTATATTTTAAAAATGTTTATGAAAACCTAAAATAATTAAAAACGTGTAATGATATTCAAAAAATGGTCTTCTAAAATTATGTCTAGTACGAAATTTAGAGTCTAATAAGATCAACTTGATTTTTGAGGAATAGTACATTATGAATAGTGATTTTATGATTAGGATTAGTAATGTGTCCAAATGGATTAGTAATCTCACTTAACGAAAGTATTAAAATAATCTAGGCACCTTGATTAAGTAATGTGATTCAATAAAATGGTTAAATAACGGTTTCATAAATTATTATTCAAGTATTAGTTTTTTTGTTGAATAGTGTTTTTTAATTAAAAATTAAATTAAAAATATTTCGAAAAATATTTTTATAAAATGGATTTCATTTCTGAACTCAGAGCATCGATATTATGTTAAGGTAATTTTTGGGGTTTTTTCTGAAAAAATGAATTTTCGTTGAATAGTGTATTTAATTAAACATTAAATTAAAAATATTTAAAAAATTATTTTTATAAAATAGAGTTCATTTTTGAAATCAGAGCATTGATATTTGTTTAATGTGAAATTTTTGGAATTTTCTGAGAAAGTTGAATTTTTTATGAATAGTGAAAATACAGTTTTTCAGTTACGGGTGTTTAATGACATCATTAAATGATGTATTAAGTATGTAATCAATATGGTCGACTTTTTAATAGTAATATAAGGTATGAGGTGTCCAAAGTGGCCAATACCATGGGAAAATATCATGGGCAATCCCATGGTTTTGCCAAAACCACCAATGAGGTGTCCCTTGGCCATTAATGTATTGTCCCCTCACTTTCCCTATAAATAGCAAGCAATCATCTCATCCATTCGACTCCCCACTCTCCCCCAATGAAGTTCGGGTCTCAATAACTCCCAAGGAGTCCTACCAAGGTGCCCCCAAGCCCTCAAGGTTTAAACCTTTGAGTTTCAAGAGTTACGTTTTAAGGTAAGGGATCCAAACTCTCTCTTTCTTTTCAAATGCTCCCTTTTAAGTCATTTATTTTATGCTCCATGTTCTTATGTTGGAGGATGTTCTTTTAAATTAATTATACATTCCTTTTTATGTTCATATGATTATAGACCCCCTCTTACTCTCGTCATTTCATTTTATGAACCTTTATGTGGCGCCGTTAGGCTGCCGAAATTTTTGTAACAGATTCTTTCACCCTTCTCATTTTCATGTTCTATTTTCTTGTCAAGTCTTTCAATTTACTTTTTATTATGTTGGGTTATGATCTCTATATCTATCATACTTATATTTAATGATCATATGATGAGATACCCCATTTTGTCTCTTCAATTCAGTAGTTTTAAGTGGTGCCGTTAGGCTGCCGAATTTTTAAGGGATTCTTTCACCCTTCTCATTTTTCAAAGTTCTACTTTCATGTCAATTCTTTCAAGTTCCTTTTTTAATTATGTTGGGGTATGATCTCTATATCTATCATACTGAAATATTATGTTCACATGATTAGAGACCCTATTTTTAAATCATTTTTTGTTGAAGTTTAAGTGACGCTGTTAGGCTGCCGAATTTTCATAAGAGAAATCTATTTTTTTTATTCCTTCCATGTTTTTCATTTCAAATTGTATGTCCTTCAAATTTCATTAACATCTTCATATATCCTTCTTATTCTGTCCATCTACTGTTTTATGGGTCATTTATGAATGTTTGACCCATGTCCCCTCTCTTTTCAATGTTTTCTAAAACCCCGAAACATAGCCGTTATGCTGCAGAATTTTCATCTCAAAATGCCTCTCTCTTTTCTCAAAATTATTTTATGTTATAAAGTGAATATTCAAAGCTCTTATTTATACAGGGGTATTCACATATATATCAAAATTTTCTATTTTAAATTCTGGGATTTACATACATGAGACCCGCTCTCCCCTTCCGTGGGTTTAAAGTGACGTAAAGATAATGTCTTTAAACCAGTTTTTAAAACGTCATGATTATGAAATGAAACCCCTTTATTTTATGCTATATGGGTTATTTATGAAATTTTTGATGATGATATATGTGGCTCACATGATAATAAAGGCAAATTTAATGGTGTGCCTTGATAGCTCTCCAATGCATTGGGTAATGATGTAACCACTAGAGATTACAATTTTCACGATATCTTGGTGAATAACCTTGGTAATTTTCAAATGACACCTTGGGGATGGACCTTGGTGATATGTTCATGATTGACGATGTTAAATCTTGTAGCCACATCTTCAAGTTATGAAAAGCGTTATTTTTATTATGATATGCCTCATGATTTCTTTCTCAGGCCTTAAAGTTCTTTTTCATGACATTGTTGATGTATCTCAAGTGCACATGTTAAATGTTTCCCCTTGTGTCCCTTACTGGGCCTTCTGCTTACCTTTTCTTTTGATGTATGTCCCCAGGTTATTAGATGCAGAAATGAACCTAGTATGAACATAAGAAGAAGCATTTTATGTGTTTAAGAAGTATGTTTTTTGTTTCATGTATTAAGTTCTTGGTTTCCAAGGAACTAAACCTTAAAGATCCTCAGTTTTGTATAATGTAATGAAAGTTTATGTGACAAAAAATGCAGGATTCTATAGTTTGTATCAAAGGATGGTTTAGTTATTTGTGGAAATTAGGATATGAAAACTTTAGGAATAACCCTATAGAAAAGTTTAAATATAAGAAATCTTCCTGGTATTTTGGTGAGTATTGAGTAAGGGGTTGCCAAGCAAATACATCCATGTCTGGATACGAGTAGGTAGAGGTGGCTCTGGCACAGATTTACATAGGGGTAAAACCCAAAAACACCGCTTTGAGCTAGACTCAAACGGGAACTGGTATATGACAACGGGTCTTGCTACACTCTTTATTACGACACTCCCGAGGGATATGCTTTGGTAAATTCATAAGCTTAGTACGAAACATTATTAAAGGAACAAAGATAAAATAAAATAAAGATTCACATAAGAATATATGATCATGTATATCCTAGATTGGAACATAGGGGATCACAAGTTAGGGTATAATTTTCTTCTACAAGTTATCCTTCTATGCTTTAAGTTCCTTTTCATGATTATTGGAAAAGTATTTAAGCCCCTAACTGTACTTTCGTTTCTTAGTTAATGGAAGGAAATGGAAGAACATGTCCCAACAACCAATGTCATAGGAAATGTGATGATTTCCATATTAATATGACAGATATGATTAGGGGATTAAAAGATGATTATTATTTTGGAAGACGTTCACTATTTTGGGAACCCTATTTAATCAAGGTAAATATATTACTACGGTATTTTCTTTGAGGAGTAAAGGTTGACTTATATTTTGAACAATCACTTAATTTAAGGCGGACTTATAGTAATTTAGGTTACTTATGGAAATGATTAACCTATCTTGGGGTAAATATGTTTAGGTTAGTTACTTTTGTTATAAGATGTTAGGAGTGGTTAATGTTATTTGGAGATGAATGATACAGTTTACCTTGGAAGACTATGTTATCAAATCCTTCTTTTATTTGGGATTCAATATTAGTTTGGTTTATTTTGAGGATTTTTAAGGAAATTTATTTATGGAATGGTCTATGATGAACTTTGGGTAGTACCGTGGAACTTTGAATATTTAAAGTAGTTTCCCTTCCTCTGGGGTTCTTTATTTTGGAAGAGTTGTTTTATCTTACCCTTTCTGTTTTTGGGATAATGTTTAAATATAGAAGAAATAGATAGTTAATCTTTTGTGGATTATGTGATTCTCTATAAGATGATTCTTGTGCATTGATGAGACCAAGTAGTTTTGAATGCTCATCATTTGAAGAAAATATTAGTTTTGGTAGAAACTTATTAAAGGATGAAACTCTACTTGAAGGTATGTATATTTCCTTATGTTTTTATTCAATGTAGTAAATTAATTCTTCAAAACTATGAAAATGAACATAAAACAAAAAACGTTGTTGGTTTACGTTTCCTACTAGGTAATCAAAGACCGTTTACACACATCATAAGTTTGTGATTTTCTTATGGTTAACTTCCTCCAAATCATGTTTTCTATCACTCTCACTCAGAACTTGACCCTTTGTTTTTTCTTCCATATCCATATTTTCCTACATGGAATCTTAGTATGGGTTAACTCTGGTGACCTTTTTACTTCCCTTTCTTTCTTTTAAAGTAATAGTTTTACTGACTCCTTTTCCGATGTGGGACTTTCAATAAAATTTCAAAACCCAATTTTAAAATTGTGAGGACACAATTTCTTAAGGGGGGAAGAGAGTAACGACCTGAAATTTTGAATAAATCTTGTTTCCTAATTTTGTGTGTTATTTTATTTTATTTTATTTTTATACTCAATAAAAATGTTTCATTTGATAACATGAGTATAATTAAAATGAGACCATTGGGTTTTGACTTTTATATGACCATTGTTCAATATGACCGCTGTAAACTAAACGTTTCGATTATTGTCTCTAAAAAAAAGTAATCATGGTTAGTTAATATAGAAAGATGATTCGATGGCCTCACCCAGTAGTCTTGGACCGATCGAAACCCATCTAACAGAACTTGGGAAGTAGGTACCACCACTGGGATTTGCTCTGGACCAAACCCAAGCCGAACTTCATCGTGTGAAGCTAGAACAGAATCGCCTTTGTGAGAAGTTCAAACTGATAGAAATTACTACTCCTGCGATGTTGGTTGAGCCTCCCTCAGATTCTCTCACCATAACACACCTTACACTTAGGTCATATGCTGGTGTGATAAGGGGCTATGTAAGGATACCGTAACTGCCTTGTGGAATCCTTTTTTTAAAATAAAAAATTGGGATTTCTTCTTATGATGAAGTTTATGAATTTTCAAATGACCGGATAAATAGAGTATGCATATTTTTGATGAATTTTAGAAAAAGATATTTTAAAAATGTTTATGTAAACCTTAAATATTTAAAAACCTGTAATGATATTGAAAAAATGGTCTTCTACAATTATGTCCAGTATGAAATTTAGAGTCTAATAAGATCAACTTGATTTTTTATGAATGTTTCGCACGGAATCCGGGGATGACCTCCTGAACGGGAGATTCAAACGTTCCGATCGGTTTCTAATGGGTTTGTTCGTAAAACCGAAAACATCCAATGATTCAACATCCTTTTGGACCTACTTTCCAAAGGGAGGCGCTCATTAGCTTGTGGACTAATGAGGCTTAGGAATTTTCATTGGTCGAGAGGATGGGAGGTCGGACTCATCACACCTTTTTGAGGGGAATTATTGTCTACTCCGGGACTCTCTTTATAGATTTAAGTTATGGTCGTGAATCCTTATTATATTACCAAGTATAAAATGAGCTTTCCTTTAGTTTTAACAATCAATGATTAAATATGCAAGAAATTTAGAGAATCTTTTATATGTATTCGAGTTTCTTCATAAATAGATAATCATCTATATCTGTTTAGAGATTCTTGGTCAATGGTATCCTTCAAAACATTTATATAAAAGTCTCTTGGTCATTATGATGACCAGGCTGGTTTTAAAGCCACTCAGTGGGGCACTTGAAGTTTATCGTCATTCAGAAGGACATGGATTATTTCAAAGTTGGGATCGAACCCATAAATGGGCTACCTACGTATCCTTTGTTTTTGGAAAGGGAATCAGAACCCACGTAGTTCGAGAAATGGAGTATGATGTTTATGATTGATGGCTCAAAGATGAATGTCATAATTACTTTTACACTCTAAGCTCACATGAGTCATGCTCGGTGTGAGAAACAAGAGGTATTGGTAAAATTTAGACAATTGTGCCATGAAAGATGCAATCATAAGAATTTGTTTGGGGATTATGTATGGATGACTGCCCAGATAGATGAAGGTTTAGGATTTAATTTTAGGGAGAAAATCCATGAACAGGGTCCATAAAGTTATATGTGCTTCATGGAGATTTGAATACTCTAATCTTGGGGATTACTCCTAAGGAGGATGCCCAAGTTAGGAGGGGACTTATGATTGGGTTTTACTTCTGAAAAGGAAACCCAAATCAAAGGTAAATTATGACTGGTTAAGAGAAATTTAAGGGGACTTGGGGCTTTATTCCTGAAAAGGAGACCCAAGGTTATGACTGAGTCTTTATTCCTGAAAAAGGAGACTCAGGTTAGGAGACTTGGGGCTTATTCTTTAAAAGGAAGCCCAAGGTTATGACTGAGTCTTATTCCTGAAAAAGGAGACCCAGGTTAGGGATTATGGTTTGGGGCTTACTCCTGAGGAGGATGCCCATATTTGAGGTTGGGGCTTATTCTTAAGAAAGATGCCCAAGATTAAAGGACATGATTGGGGCTTACTCCTGAGGAGGATTCCCAAGATTGGGAACTTTAAGAATTTGGGGCTTACTTCGGAGGAAGATGCCCAGATTAAAGGATTTGATAACTAGGGATTATTCCTGAAAAGGAGACCCAGGTTAAGATTCTCTCATCTTGAAGGATGAGTTTGAATGAATGAACTCTCCGTATTTTAGTGACATAAGGATATTTAAATCACTAGACTTTGAGAGAGATTCCACAGAATTCCTTTCAGATAAGAAATTCAAATCAAGAAATCATGCCATAAATGGCTTTGAAGAGTGTCTTGAAGACTGAATTTTGAAAAGGAAAGGTGAAATGGCTTAAGAGGGGTAAAAATGGGCAAGATGGGCACCCAAAAAGATAGGGGCACGCAAGTCTTGAAAGGCGCGCAAGTCTTCCGTGGGCGCGCAAGTATTGGTCGCGCAGGTATACCTGCGCGACACAGAGTGTACTTGCGCGATTTTCAACCAACATTGAAATACTTAAGCGACTCTTTTTTTAACCCTTTAGAATGTTCTTGAGGTTCTTCCAGAAAAGGGACGCGCAAGTTATATTGATGGAAATAAGTCGGCGCGCAAGTGTTTGATAAGTTTCAACACTTAGGCCTTCCTCCTTCTCTTTAAATCTTCCGTTCTAGGTAAGAAATTACCTTAGAAGTGTTTCGGAAGCTTTGAGAAGAGACTTGGGCGTCGGGGGCTTCAATCTGAGTTTCTGGAAAAAGATCCTCTCGAATGGGGGGCCCACATGGTCTATTTATAGGCAAAAGAAGACCCCGGGCGGTTACCGGGCGGTTACCACTTAGGTCGCGCAAGTCACTTGCATGACCATAAGGCATCGCGCAAGTACTTGCACGACCACTAGGCTGCTCGCAAGTACACTTGCGCGACCATGAGGGAACTTGCGCGACCTATGGGCAATGTTCTCCTTGTTCATCCCTTTGTCGATTTTTGATGTTTCTTCAAAGGATGAATCACTTTTTTCTTAGATATTCCCCTTTTCCGATTTTTAGATTCTGTGAAGAAAGGAGCGTCAACAAAAGTCCCCCCTCAGAGTTGGATCCGGAGGGAAATGAGGATTTGACTCTGAGGAAATTGAATCCATCCAAAGGAAAAGGGGGCGCGCAAGACTTTAGGGCACAGAGGGCAGTGCGCAAGTATGTTGGAACTTGACTTTTATTCAGAGTTCCTTTGTCTTTTGTGGGCAGTTTAAAGTCATTCATTCCGGACATAAAGGGGCTAATGTTTAAGGTCGAAATAGCTTAGACCTAAATGGATTAGAATTGACACAATTCCTTGAAATTTCATTTGAAAACATACTACCATACTCATGTATGAGAGAAAATATGTAAACTATGGCTTAAGAGTATTTGAATCTGAGGAATGATATGAAAAAGAGCTAAAAGGAATTAGAAGAAGTAGTTTCCAAGAATGAAGTTACTATTATTTAACAAAACCCGTTAGGGGGTTGAAATATGCAGGGCCACCTATGGGCATTGGCTGCATGGTCAAATAAATAGCATCTTTTGGCTGACAAGTCTGTTATGTGGACTGTTTATGCAAGGCCACCTATGGGCACGTGCTGCATAGTCAGGCAAAAGAACTCCCAGAAATTTACTTTCCTAGTGCTAAAAGCCAGTGAAAGTTTATGGAGATTCAAATTTTCTAAAGTATAGAGTTTGTTGTATGGAAAGAGGTACTTGAATATGGAGAAGATATTTCCGAAATAAGAACATCGAAGAACTGGATGAATATCACTCCTACGAAGGTCTGACCCAAACGTAGGGAAGAAGAATAAACCATAGACTTGAATACTTTCAGATCATGAAAAATGATATGGGACAAATATGTTAAGGATGGCTATTTTTTGTGGATCCCTACATATTGTCGTTTTAAGACAAATAAGGACAAAAGAGGCATTCTTCCCAAGAATGAAGTTACTATTATTTAACAAAACCCGTTAGGGGGTTGAAATATGCAGGGCCACCTATGGGAATTGGCTGCATGGTCAAATGAATAGCACCTTTTGGCTGACAAGTCTGTTATGTGGACTGTTTATGCAAGGCCACCTATGGGCACGTGCTGCATAGTCAGGCAAAAGAATTCTCAGAAGTTTGACATTTTTGTGACTAGAAGTCATGAAATGGGTTATGAAGATCTGAAAATATTTAAGGTTAGGATTATAACACATAAAGATGGGTATTTTCCAATGTATATAGAGATACATAGGTCAATAAAAACCATAATCATGTTGTGGCTGGGTCCTGAATTGAAACTTGGACTTCACTACGTATCTCATAAGAATGAGAATCAAGCCATACGTAGTTCTTGAAATGCAGTTTAACGTCATTCAGGACGAAAGTATGAGTGATCTTAGTTTAGGGTCATAGAATTCGGACCATAATAATGAATACACAGTGTGTGTTTTTATGAGGACTTTTCATCCAAGGGACTGAAAGTGAAATTTGGGGTTAGGCCCAAAAGACTTGGGACTGGATTCGAGGGACACTCGAATGTTCCTACGTATCCCATAAGGATGGGAATCAATTCCACGTAGTTCTAGAACTACCCTTTGTACAAATCTGGTTCGTACATTTGAATGGTGAAAGGGGAATTTAGTGCAATGATGGTTTTAACCTAAGATAAAATGTTTAGGCATTACCATGTATGCATGTAGTCTTTTGAAATGAAACATGATTGAAAAAAAATCAATGTCAATAATGGTTCCTTCTCAAATGAGGGAATCAAAGAATGTTGTAGTTTATTGTCATACCGGACAAAAGTGTTGTATAGTTTAACGTCATATAACAAGGACGAAAGTGAATCAATGTAAAGATATTGATTCCAGGGGCGGTTTCACAAATCAACATCATATGAGGTTGTGGTGAATTGATGTGAAGAGATTGTTTTTGGGCTTGAACCCTGGGAGGTTGCCTACATACCTAGCCTGGAGGGCGAGGATCAAAGTCCGTGTAGTTCAATTAAAGAATGAATTAATGATCAAGTTGTTCTTGTGGACAATGATCTAGTAAAAAAAATATTGTTGGGACTTACACATGGTTAGTGGCCCAAAGGGAATGTTATGGTTGATGTTCGCTCTAAGATCACGTGAGTCATACTCGGTGTGAGAAACAAGAGGTAATAACAACCTTAACGATGCACAGTTTAATGTCATGTAGGACATAAAAAAAGGGACTATGAAGTTTAAAGTCTTGCAGTTAGGACTATTGGTGCTGCACAGTTTAGTGTCATGTAGCAGGGACAAAATAGTGTACCATTTTAACGTCATGTCGGACGAAAGTGCGAATAGTTTAAGGTCATATGCATGGACCGTGGATGGTGCAGTTTAATGTCATGCTGGACCTTTGATGATTATATAATTTAACGTCTTTTCCGACGTGAGGGACTTTTATACAGTTTAGCGTCATGTAGTTTAGGACGTCACATTTTAACGTCTTGCTGGACATAAGGGATTTGCAAATAGTTTATGGTCATATACATGGACCAGGGATGATGCAGTTTAAGGTCATGCTGGACGGTTTAGGGAACTTTCTCACAGTTTAATGTCGTGTGGGACGAAGTTGCATTTTAAAGTCATACTGGACCATTGCTGTATAGTTTAACGTCATATAGCAAGGACGAACTGGTGCTGTACAATTTAAAGTCATGTAGCTAGGACTAAGGTGAACCAATATGAGGATATCAGTTCTGGGGACTTTTTACAGTTTAACGTCATGCTGGACGATGAAAGTGCCACACAGTTTAATGTCATGTTGCTAGGACACAATATAGTTTAATGTCATCTCGGACAAAATATAGGATCTTCTGTACAGTTTAATGTCATGTAGATAGGACAAAATAACAGTTTAATGTCATGTAGGACAAAATATAGTTTAATGTCATCTCGGACATTGAAGGTGACACAGTTTAACGTCATGTTGGACGATGTTGCAATTTAAGGTCATACTGGACCATTGCTGTATGAACCAATTGTAAGAGTCTTGGTTCTGGGAACAATATTTTGTGTTTATACAAAATACTTCTTCAGAAATCTGGCATTAGTTGGAGTCGTGATGTGTTCTCCATCCATTGAGATCAGAGAATACGCTCCATTGGAGTAGACCTTATGTATTGAATAAGGTCCTTCCCATTTTGGTTCAAGCTTGGGAGGCTTCTTTCCTGGTATCATTGGTGCTCTGAGAACCAACACCAATTCTCCCTGAATGAATGAACGAAGACGAACTTTTTTGTTAAAAGCTCATGCTATCCGATTCTGATAGATTTACAAGTGGTGCAAAGTGCACAATCTTTTCTCAACTAACTGTTCCAATTCATTCAACCGCTTTTGGGATTGCTCATCTGTTGATAACTGATCACAAATGGCTGTTCTGAGTGAGGGTAATTGAACATCAATTGGCAAGACTTCTTCTGTTCCAATGAATATGGAGTAGACCGCGTTGCATTGCGAGTGGTAGTCCGATAATCCCATAAAGCATGAAAGAGTTTATCAGGCCATGACCTCTTATCTTTATCCACCATCTTTTGCAGTATATTTGGAAGAGTCTTGTTGAAGGCCTCTATCTGGCCATTAGCCGCTGCATGATATCGAGATTAATGGTTGGACTTAATGTTGTATTCTTGATACAATTTCTTTACCTCAGAAGAACAGAAATTGGTGTCGTTGTCCGTCAATATGGTATGAGGGACACCAAATCTAGTAATGATGTTAGACTTGATGAAGCTAACAATGCATTTAGAACTGACTTCTTTGAGAGGTACTGCCTCTGCCCATTTGGAAAAGAAATCAGTAGCAGTAAGAATGTACTTAAACTGCTTGGCCGTAGCTGAAGGGTAAGGTCCCACCACATCCATTCCCCATGTGGAAAATGGCCATGAGTATTTAGCTGTATGAAGCAAATCTGGAGGTTGATGAATGAAGTTGGAATATACTTGGCATGAATGACACTTCTTTGTGAAATTAACCCAATCTTGTATCATTGAAGGCCAGAAGTATCCAAGCCTTCGAATTTGATCAGACAATCTATGTCCAGACTGGTGGGCACCACAGACTCCTGCATGAACTTCTTTTATGATATCCATTGTCTCTTAACCATCAATACATCTGAAAAGAACTCCATCAAAACCACGTTTGTAGAGACTTTTCTCGAGGTGGTTTGGACCATCATAAAGAGTAAAATTGACCACACGTCGCCGAATTTTTTCTTTCTCGGCTCTATCAGGTGGAAGTGTTCCATTTTGAAGGTAATCCTTTGATAGGTGACATCCATCCTGTAGTATGACCATACGGTTCAGGAATGGGACTAATTTCGTTAATTTTCTCTGTTCTGACTTGAACATAAGGTGAAATTGCACGACGGTGGGAAATACAGATGGTTGTGTCGTCCCGATTTGGATCTGCTAAAGCTGTGGCTATATTAGCCAGTGCATCAGCTTGAGCATTTTGTGATCTTGGGAAATAAGAAAATTTCGGTTCTGAAGGGAATTCCGACATTAACTCTCTGACGTAATCATAAAAAGGGATTAATTCTTCTTTTCTGATGGCATAATCCCCATTGACTTGTTTGATTACCAGGTCTGAATCACCTTTCACCTTTAAGTGATTCACTTGTGCTTGAAGCACTAACTCCAAGCCTGTAATGAGAGCTTGGTATTCAGCTTCATTATTGGTACCACCTTCCCATAACAAAAAGGAATAAGGTAACACTGCCTTATCTGGAGAAATGAGCACAATTCCTAAACCAACTTTGTTGAATTTAGGATTTTCCATTTTTTTCCCTGTTGGACTTCTAGAAGAACCATCAAAATACATTTCCCATGTTTGAGGACTCTCTTGAATAGAGAAAACTTCCTCATCAGGGAGTTCGATATCTGAATACGTGTCTTCCACTGAAGGATGTTCAGCCATGAAATCAGCCAGAGCTTGGCCCTTAATTGCCTTTTGAGACACATACTGGATGTCGAACTGCTGTAGAATAACCGCCCAGCTTGCCAGACGTCCTGTAAGCATTGGACGACTAAGGATGAATTTGAGTGGATTATTACGAGATACCAATTGGACCTCATGATGTTGCAGGTAGTGTCTTAGTTTCTGAACTGCAAAGATTAATTCTAGGCAGCACTTTTCAATACTCGAATACCGGGTTTCTGCTTCAAGCATAGTTCAACTGAGATAGTAGAGACTATTTTCATTCCCAGCATCATTCTTTTTGAGCGAGAAAGGCACCCAATGATCGCTCTAAAGCTGTCACATAGAGGATAAGAGACCGACCCTCAACAGGTGGCATGAGTACTGGTGGACTCAAGAGTTATTTCTTGAGAACATCAAATGCTTTTTGACATTCTTCAGTCCACTGGTAAGTGACTCTTTTCTTCAATAATTTGGTAAAGGGTAAACTTTTGCCTTCCAAATTGGCGATGAAACGCCGAATATAGGCTAAGTGTCCTTGAAGTCCTCTTAATTCCTTCAAATTCTGAGGAGGTGACATACCAAGGATTGATTTGGTCTTCTTAGGATCGACTTCAATACCACGATGGCATACAACAAAGCCGAGGAATTTTCCTGAGGTTACCCCAAAAGCACATTTTAAGGGGTTCATCTTCAAATTATGTTGTCGAAGCTTGTGGAATACGACTTCAAAATCATCCAAGTGATCAAAACGTTGTTTGGATTTAACCACCAAATCATCTACATAGCATTCAACAAATTTCCCTAGAAAAGGTTTGAAGATACGATGCATGGCGCGTTGATATGTTGCACCTGCATTCTTTAAACCAAAGGGCTTCACCCGGTAACAAAACACACCTTGAGGAGCTCTGAAGGCTGTATATTCCTCATCTTATGGGGCCATTCGGATCTGATTATATCCAGAATATCCATCCATGAAAGAAAGTACTTCATAGCCAGTCGTCGCATCAATTAAGAGTTCTGTAATCGGAACTGGGAAATCATCATTAGGACAATACCGATTAAGATCTCTGAAATCGATGCAAACCCTAATTTGTCTGTTCTTCTTCTTTACAGGGACAATATTAGCCAACCACTTGGGATATTGAACTTCTCTGACGAAGTTTGCTTTGATAAGCTTATCCACTTCAGCCTCGATTTTGGAAGCATAGGTTGGGTGTGTTCGTCTCGCGGCTTTCTTGAATCCTCGATGTTCTTTTGGCAAACCCAAATGATGGGTGGAAACATCAGGATCAAGGCCAGGCATCTCTGTATAATTCCAAGCAAAAATATCTTTATTTTTCTTTAAAAAAGAAATATACAACTCTTGTTCTTCAAGGGTCATGGCCGCACTAATTAAAGTGGGGCGTGGATCTTTCTCTGTACCCAGATTTACTTCTCTGTGTTCATCCACAGTGGTAGAGATACCCTCTTCAAATGCTGGAGGAGCATCTCTAAGATCTTCCTCTTCCTCTTCATCATGTGTTATTTCTTCCTTTTCTACTTGCAAAGTAGATGAAAAAACGAAATTCTCATGATCATAACAGATGTAAAAATTTTCACATTTTGAAGAAGAAGCTTCCATTTCCGACCCTATTGATGATAAAGGGTCTTCTTTGGGAAATAAAGAGGAGATGATGGATTGAGAATCGACATCAATATTCACCACTGGTGTTGCTATAACTTCTTTTGGCCTGATTAGCGAAGTATAGACTTGTTGGATTTCAGCAAACAAAATGAAAACGTCACCACTTATGCTTTCATCACTGCTTGGTAAGTTACCAATTTCTCCCATGTTGTCTGGCTTGATTTCCGTAATTGACATTATGGATCTTTCTATAAGAGTATTTTGATTTGGGTCTATTTTGTCAATTTGACTGATAGGTAACACATAATCTGTACTCACATGTGAAAATGGATTTATTTGAATTTTTTCCAAACCATATGGAGCATTAACTTTGGTAATTTCCTTCATTGTAGATTTTTCTCTTCCCTTCATGTGATAAAATTCCGCCTCAATGTATTGAGACTCACATTTCTTGAACGGGGCATTATCACCATACAATGCTCCAACTTGACCATCGAAACAGTATTTGAGACATTGATGGTATGATGACGGAATAGCTGCATGCTGATGTAGCCAGGGTCTTCCAAGCAAGATATTGAAAGCTGAGTCTTGATCAACAATCATGAAATCCGAATTGGAAACAAGATCTCCAAAATGAGTTTTGAGCGTAACTTCTCCCAGTGGTTCTTGTTCATTTTTATCATATCCTTGCAACATCATGGTAGAAGGAGATAAATCAGATTCCGTGAGGCCTAATCGACGAAGTGTGCGAATGGGCATGAGGTTGACTCCTGAACCATTGTCAACGAAAGCTCTTCGAACATCTATACCATTGACTTTGCCTGATAAGTACAAAGGTTTTATGTGCCCATGCACAACATCATCTTCATCTTTATCAGTAAAAGATATCACTGCATGGCATTCTGCAGGATTATTCTCTATTTGATAGATTTCAGCTGCAGCAATTTCAGCTTCAAACTCCTGAGGACTTGACAAAGCTTCGATGAGTGCTTCCCGAAGATCTCTTGACAGATTCAAAGAATCCAAAATTGATAACTTGGATGGTACTTGGGCCAAGTGTTTCAATATATCATATTTTTGATCTAGAGGTCTGCGTTTCCCAATAGGAATATGCGGTTTAGCAGGTACCTTGGAAGCAGATGCTTTGGAAGTTGATGAATCTTGTATTGAAGTTGGCAACATCCTTGGTTTTGGAAAATTAGACTGATTAGATCCATTTACTTGCTGAGATAAAGAAGATGGAACTTTTAATCGGTCTTCCAAAATAACTGTGCCGAAACTGAGTTGTCCATTGGCAGAAGAACTTGCTTGTTCTTTTTGAGCTCGCTGAAGGGCTCTACCACGGGTTTCTGCTGCATATACAGTGCTAGCAGGGGTAGAATTAGAGTAGTGGCTTCGGAAAGATCCACGTTTTCCCCTATATCCTGAACCTCTAGAACTTCCTCGGGTTCCCTTATTTGATACAGGGAATTCAGGCTCATCAAGACTGAAATATGAATCTGTTAATTGAATCATATTAACAGAACCAAAGATTAACTCTTCGTCTGATAAAGACTCTGTCTGGTTAGCCTGTTTAGGCTGTGCTGTTTGGTGGGACGGTGCCCGTGGCTTCGAAGTAGATGGCATGAAATCTGCCAGAGTCAAAGACAATTTAGGCTTTGCTACATACTCATCTTCTCCTGATTCCTATTTCTTCTTTGAATTGCGCTGCCCTTTTGAGGATTTTCCTTTTGATAGAGGCTTTACTGCAGCTTTTGTAAGAGACACAATTGGCTTCTTCAATTGTGTTCGCAAAATGGAATGGGTCCGATTGATTGTCTTTCTGACCATCCAATCATCATATTTTTTCGCAGTTTTGCTTTTGACTTCCTGCCACTCGCCTCCTTCCTCTGGATCTGTAGCGGTAATACACGCTACATGAGCTGAAGAACCCTTCAATTTGACTTGTCCCAAGTCGACCATCTTTTGCAGGAGGTCTTTAAAGACAAAACACTCCTGGATGGGATGCCCCAACATTTGATGAAAGGGACAATAATTGGGACGGTCTTCATCTCCTTCCTTGTTTGGCCTCTTCGGCACTGGTAATTGAACCAAATTATTTTCCAGAGCTGAAATGAAGTAACCAGGAACTTGCTCACTTCGGAAAGAGTATGTTTTACTATTCATATACTCAAATTGTTTTCGTCGTTGATCTTTTTGATCATTTCGATGTAACAGCCTTTGTTGTTGGCATTCAGGAGGTGGAGCCCTTCGAGAAGATGAAGGTTTTGAATTAGAAATAGGTACAGGTGCCTGTTTAAGCATAACTGTAGCAGTTTCTTCTTTACCCATTCTTTTTTCTGGAGCTGATAGAATTACACGAGATTTAACCTTAGCCTGTATAAGGGAATCTTCAATCTGTTGAGAGATTGAAGTAAGGTCTCGAAACCCTCCTGTGTATTTCACAGGGATCAATGGCGTGCGTAATTCTTCACGCAAATTTGCCACACAGATTGGCAACAATTCCTCCCGAGGGAGTGCTAAACTCAAGGAATGCGTTAATCCCTTCCAACGAGCAATGAAATAAGAGACTCTTTCATTCTCCCTTTGCTTGCAGTTTGTAAGATCGAAAACTGTCGTTTTTGGAAAAGTTGAGCTAAACTGAAGAAGGAATTTTTGACGAAGATCCTCCCATCCGATGACTGACTGGGATTGCAAGCTTGTATACCAGACAAAAGATGGTCCTTGCAAGGTTCGCATGAAGCATCTGAGTTTCACTGCTTCTTGCTGCTCTGGAGTTCCCATCATAGGATCACAACAAGACACGTAATGCGTCAAATGTTGTTCAGGGTTGCCTGATCCATTGAAAGTAGGGAAAATAGGGTTTCCAAAACTGGATGGAGGAGAAATTGAATCTACCCATTCAGGGTAAACTTTCTTTTCAGGTTGAACTTGCGCCCATTTCCCTTCCATAGTTTCTAACCGAGCTGTTAATGACTCAATAGTAGTTATTAAATTTTGAGAAACGTCAGGTTGAACTTGGTTTTGGGTAGGTGCAATGAATGGAGCGTGGACAGACGTGGTGGTTGGTGCTGCAACTGATGGTAGTGCTGCCAACCGTTGTTGCGTTTGACCCGTAGGATTAGACCTATGTGGGTGTACTGATAAAGGAGGATATTCTTGATCCATCTCAGTAGTTACAACAAATTCCCTCGGCTGTCAGACTTCATAATTCTTAAGAAGAAGACTACTCTGAAGTAGTTCTGCATTCAACCTTCTTAATTCTTTCATTTCTTCCTCCTTTTGTGCAAACCTTTGCTCTAATGAGAGCGATTGACCTCCTTCAGAGGAAGGGTGAGAAGTAACCTGATTCTTTCCTTTCCCCTTATTGGATCCTTTTTGGAGAGGGGGAAGTGGGTTACGTGAAGGAATACCCAGATTTTGGGTAAGCCTTTGATTACGTGTGCGCACACCTTCTTCATTTAGGTCTGTGTGCGCAACTTCTTGAGCAGGAACCTCTTCGTCTGATCCCTCTGATTGAGCCTCATCTGGTGAATCAGCAGCAACGGCATTGATGACATTAATGGATGCATATTGCATGGAATCCTTTCTATCAGCATTTCTATGATATTGTCTCCTTCCATGTCCATGATGAGACATGGCATTCTGTTGACTTGATCCCTCATGAATTTCTTGGAGAACCGTCACTTGGAGAGAATCTCCGGATAGCTTGGCTCTTCGTTCCTCTTGAGGCTTATTCCCTAATCAAGAGAATACTGACTTTCTCTGAGGGAGGGATTGAGGATTTGAAAAAGTCCCCAGTCCGGTGGACTGGGGATGTTCATGCTGCTTCCGCTCAACTCCTCGAATCCCATTTGTTGACTCTGAGGGTTGGGTTAGAGAAGTCCCCAGTCTAGCAAGCTGGGGTGTCTCTTGACATGCTATGTATGAGATCTTCTTGAAATCTCTCTTGATCTTGCGAATCTTAGTTCGGAAATTAGCTGGATGCATTAACCTGTATCCACTTTTATCACCTGGTTCAACAGACCGTTGGATGATTTCCGAAACTTCTGTCATTTGATGACGTGTTTGCTCCAGACGAGAGGCTTGTGCAATATTCTCGCCTGCTTGATGTAGGAGCAATTCAACAACTTGTTCTCTATATACTTGATTTTGAGAGGAACTAGTTGAAACTTGTTCTTGAGCAAGCTTTTGATTATGAACAAAGCCCATTGACTGTGGCCGGCCATGGGCAATAACATTGCATGAGACCATTTTCGGCGGGCTTTGCTGACCGGAAAGCACTGTGAAATGTAGTGCTCCGTGAACACCCCATCCTCTGATATGAACATGAGATGGAGCATTGGAAATTAACTGACGCAATTTTCTTAGTGCGCCAAGGCATGAACGTTGAAGGGTTCTCTGTTGCTTTTCAGCCTTTGGATACCGAGAGACTGGTAGAGATGCCAAATCAATCTGGCGTTGTAACCCTTCTATTATCTTAAGATGATTTTAATATTCATCGTAAGATAATACCTTCTTCTTTAATTGACAAAGATTTTTCCATATGTTGAGACGAATATCATGGATTCCATCATCCGTCAACATCTTTGGAATGTCGTACTGGGAGTCGGCCAAAGGCCAAAACATGACTGGTACTTCACCTTTTCCCAGTTTTTTCCTCATGTTCAGCATTTCCTCTTTATCATTAAATAAAGATTCTTCTACCTGTTTGGACCAGAGTTTGTGTTTCCTTGTTGCTTCATCGGATTCAACAAGATTGGTAGAGAAATCACTATTCATGCTGGAAGATAAATGACCCAGGGATGGTTCGGAGAATAACCTGAACCCCAGGCTATCTTCTGATGGAGAAAGAGTTTCACCTGCCGATAGTAAAGCATCAGACATGACTGGTTTTACGTTTGCAAGTGCCTCGAGATAGGAGGGCTTTCTCGTCACTACATTTCCTTCTGAATAATTTTCGAGACAACGTGAATCACTACTGCGGAGAGGACTTTCGCAGCGAAGTTCATCACCATGAGGAGGACCGTCATGATGGGTTACAGCAAAAGATGAAATCTCTTGCTCCTTGGTCTTCTAACCACACAGAGGGTTCCTGTGGCTCTCATCTGAAGAAGAAACTTCAAGATTGACCGAATTTTCACGAAGAAAGTCTTCATGAGGAAGTGTCTGTTGAAGACCTTAAAAATTAATGTTCCCGTTATTGGGAACTGAGGGAGTAGAACCTTGAATTCCGACAGATAAATGTATGAGGGCTTCAAGAACTCCAGTATCAAGCAAGGCCTTATTGCAGATTGGCCTTTGATCTCCTGACTGTGCTGGGCGGATCTTTTTCTTAGATGCCTTCTTACTCGCTTTAGAAACCACTTGATGACGAAAGTGATTGCTCTGAGCAGGTGTATGTGCCTGATCAGGAAAGATGGTCAGCTTAGGCTGACGATCTCTACTCAAATCAGGTGTATGTTCCTGACTTGGTTGTCCGTATGATATGGGGGAGTATGCCCCATAACCCTCTTGGACTGGAACAGATGTTTGTGTCTGTTCTGGAGTGAATCGTTGATGTGTCACTCCATTGCTAGGGATAGATTTGTGTGTCTGTCCATGAGATGATGCTGAAGCTGTTATGATATCCTGGCAAGCATCCAGAATATGAGCAGGAATTTGCTTCTGCTCTTTCACCATTGACAAAATATGTTTGGTGACTTCAGCTGCCGGAACGGGGATATACGTCCATTCCGGGCTTGGAGTAGGTGTATGTGCCTGCTCCTGTCCCCCTTTTCCTGTCAGTGAATCCTGACAGTACTCAAGTGTGGAGGTAGAGAGTTGAGTCTGCCTCCTGTTTGTCGTCAGGACTTTCCGACTGACTTCTCCGGGCGCTACCAAGAGAGACTGTTGGTAGGCCTGATTAGTATTAGCAGGTGTATGTGCCTGCTGATTACACTTTGCCAAACATGGTTGACGAGATCCATCATATGTAGTCAGACGAGCCTGCTGACTAACTGGTGACGTATAAGCAGGTGTATGTTCCTGCCTATGGTACTCCACCGGAATTGCCTGGCGGGATAGGCTTGATGCTGTCAGACGAGTCTGCTGGACAGCGGAATTAAAACGAACAGTTGTGTATGCCTGCTCGTTGTTTGCCACCAAGTTAGGTTGGTGGACTTCTCCGGAGATGGCAGGGATGACAACCTGCTTATTATTAACCGGATTCCGTCTCTGGTGGTTCATCTTGCCTGCTCGGGTTCGAGGAACCTGAGCTGAATGCCTGGAGTCGGTACCCTCATCATGTTGAGGGCGCACTACCGCACGAGTCTGGCAGCGATTTTTGATGGGAGCCCTTGAGAAGGACTCCTGTCTTTTTGAATTAAGGTCCTGCGGGACCTGCTCATTCACTTCCTCAGAGTAAGGGAGTGAATGGAAATTGCGTTCCGGGGATAACGACCCGAAACGGTTGGAGACGGTAGTCAGCACCGCCTGCTTCTTGATTGCTGGCCGCCGTTGTCCGGATGACCAGGTAGAGTTGTTAACTTGGAGGGCTTGACGAGCGGCCTCCAGAGTTGGGATAGTACCGTTGCGACGGTACTCCTTAACCAGTGCATTAGAAACACAGCGTTGAAGACGCTGATTTGGTGATGTCATCCTCAGAGCGGATGACGTTCCAGCAGGAGTAGCAGCATTGGTTTTCACAGCAGCAGACCTCACAGTAGAGGTGTTCATAGCAGCAGTATTCACAGGGGTGAATTTAAGGAAAGCCATTTTTGCAGAAGATCTTGAGAAAAGAGTGGTTGTTTCATGTAGCAGACATAATCAAGATGAATCCGGCCACTGCATCTTTTGGATGAGGACATGTCAATGATTGCTTTTTTGGCCCAAGGGGCCTAACAAATAAGAAGAACATCACTTTCACTTGGTTAAGGATTCACTTCGGGTTCACCATTTTTGTTTCGCACGGAATCCGGGGATGACCTCCTGGACGGGAGATTCAAACGTTCCGATCGGTTTCTAACGGGTTTGTTCGTAGAACCGGAAACATCCAATGATTCCACATCCGTTTGGACCTACTTTCCAAAGGCAGGCCCTCATTAGCTTGTGGACTAATGAGGCTTAGGAATTTTCATTGGTCGAGAGGATGGGAGGACGGACTCATCACACCTTTTGAGGGGAATTATTGTCTACTCCGAGACTCTCTTTATAGATTTAAGTTATGTTCGTGAATCCTTATTATATTTCCAAGTATAAAATGAGCTTTCCTTTAGTTTTAACAATCAATGATTAAATATGCAAGAAATTTAGAGAATCTTTTATATGTATTCGAGGTTCTTCATCAATAGAGAATCATCTATATCTGTTTAGAGATTCTTGGTCAATGGTATCCTTCAAAACATTTATATAAAAGTCTCTTGGTCATTATGATGACCAGGCTGGTTTTAAAGCCACTCAGTGGGGCACATGAAGTTTATCATCATTCAGAAGGACATGGATTATTTCAAAGTTGGGATCGAACCCATAAATGGGCTACCTACGTATCCTTTGTTTTTGGAAAAGGAATCAGAACCCACGTAGTTCGAGAAATGGAGTATGATGTTTATGATTGATGGCTCGAAGATGAATGTCATAATTACTTTTACACTCTAAGCTCACGTGAGTCATGCTCAGTGTGAGAAACAAGAGGTATTGGTAAAATTTAGACAATTGTGCCATGAAAGATGAAATCATAAGAATTTGTTTGGGGCTTATGTATGGATGACTGCCCAGATAGATGAAGGTTTAGGATTTACTTTTAGGGAGAAAATCCATGAACAGGATCCATAAAGTTATATGTGCTTCATGGAGATTTGAATACTCTAATCTTGGGGCTTACTCCTAAGGAGGATGCCCAAGTTTGGAGGGGACTTATGATTGGGTTTTACTCCTGAAAAGGAAACCCAAATCAAAGGTAAATTATGACTGGTTAAGAGAAATTTAAGGGGACTTGGGGCTTTATTCCTGAAAAGGGGACCCAAGGTTATGACTGAGTCTTTATTCTTGAAAAAGGAGACTCAGGTTACGAGACTTGTGGATTATTCTTTAAAAGGAAGCCCAAGGTTATGACTGAGTCTTATTCCTGAAAAAGGAGACCCAGGTTAGGGATTAAGGTTTGGGGCTTACTCCTGAGGATGATGCCCATATTTGAGGTTGGGGCTTATTCTTAAGAAAGATTACCAAGATTAAAGGACTTGATTGGGGCTTACTCCTGAGGAGGATGCCCAAGATTGGGAACTTTAAGAATTTGGGGCTTACTCCTGAGGAAGATGCCCAGATTAAAGGTTTTGATAACTGAGGATTATTCCTGAAAAGGAGACCCAGGTTAAGATTCTCTCATATTGAAGGATGAGGTTGAATGAATGAACTCTCCGTATTTTAGTGACATAAGGATATTTAAATCACTAGACTTTGAGAGAGATTCCACAGAATTCCTTTCAGATAAGAAAGTCAAATCAAGAAATCGTGCCATAAATGGCTTTGAAGAGTGTCTTGATGACTGAATTTTGAAAAGGAAAGGTGAAATTGCTTAAGAGGGGTAAAAATGGGCAAGATGGGCACCCAAAAAGATAGGGGCTCACAAGTCTTGAAAGGCGCGCAAGTCTTCCGTGGGCGCGCAAGTATTGGTCGCGCAGGTATACCTGCGCGACACATAGTGTACTTGCGCGATTTTCAACCAACATTGAAATACTTGAGTGACTCTTTTTTAAACCCTTTAGAATGTTCTTGAGGTTCTTCCAGAAAAGGGACGCGCAAGTTATATTGAAGGAAATAAGTCGGCGCGCAAGTGTTGGATAAGTTTCAACACTTAGGCCTTCCTCCTTCTCTTTAAATCTTCCGTTCTAGGTAAGAAATTACCTTAGAAGTGTTCCGGAAGCTTTGATAAGAGACTTGGGCGTCGGGAGCTTCAATCCGAGTTTCTGGAAAAATATCCTCTCGAATGGGGGGCCCACAGGGTCTATTTATAGGCAAAAGAAGACCCCGGGCGGTTATCGGGCGGTTACCACTTAGGTCGCGCAAGTCACTTGCATGACCATAAGGCGTCGCGCAAGTACTTGCACGACCACTAGGCGGCGCGCAAGTACACTTGCGCGACCATGAGGGAACTTGCGCGACCTATGGGAAATGTTCTCCTTGTTCACCCCTTTGTCGATTTTTGATGTTTCTTCAAAGGATGAATCACTTTTTTCTTAGATATTCCCCTTTTCCGATTTTTAGATTCTGTGACGAAAGGAGCATCAACAATGAATAGTAAATTCTGAATAGTGATTTTATGATTAGGATTAGTAATGTGGCCAAATGGATTAGTAATCTCACTTAATGAAAGTATTAAAATAATCTAGGCACCTTGATTAAGTAATCTGATTCAATAAAATGGTTAAATAACGGTTTCATAAATTATTATTAAAGTATTAGTTTTTTCAGGTGAATAGTGTTTATTAATTAAAAATTAAATTGAAAATATTTAGAAAATTATTTTTATAAAATGGATTTCATTTTTGAACTCAGATCATCGATATTATGTTAAGGTGATTTTGGGGGTACTTTCTGAAAAAATGAATTTTTGGTGAATAGTGTATTTATTTTAAAATTAAATTAAAAATATTTAAAAAATTATTTTTATAAAATGGAGTTCATTTTTGAAATCATAGCATTGATATTTGGTTCATGTGAAATTTTGGGAATTTTCTCAGAAAGTTGAATTTTTTATGAATAGTGAAAATACAGTTTTCAAGTTACGGGTGTTTAATGACATCATTATATGATGTATTAAGTCTGTAATCAATATGGTCGACTTGTGAATAGTAATATAAGGTATGAGGTGTCCCAAGTGGCCAATACCATGGGAAAATACCATGGGCAAGCCCATGGTTTTGCCAAAACCACCAATGAGGTGTCCCTTGGCCATTAATGCCTTGTCCCCTCACTTTACCTATAAATACCAAGAAATCCTCTCATCCATTCGACTCCCCACTCTCCCCCAACAAAGTTATGGTCTCTTTACGTCCCAAGGAGTCCTCCCAAGGTGCCCTGAATCCCTCAAGGTCCAAAACATTGAGTTTTAAGTGTTACGTTTTAAGGTAAGGGATCCAAACTCTCTCTTTCTTTTCAAATGCTCCCTTTAAAGTCATTTCTTTTATGCTCCATGTTCTTATGTTGGAGGGTGTTATTTTAAATTCATTATACTGTAATTTTTATGTTCATATGATTAGAGACCCCCTCTTACTCTCATCATTTCTTTTTATGAATGTTTAAGTGTCGTCGTTAGGCTGCCGAAATTTTTGTAACAGATTCTTTCACCCTTCTCATTTTCAAGTTCTATTTTCTTGTCAAGGCTTTCAAGTTCATTTTATTATGATCGGTTATGATCTCTATATCTATCATACTGATCTTATATGATCATATGATGATAGACCCCATTTGATCTCTTCAATTCAGTAGTTTTAAGGGGCACCGTTAGACTGCCGAATTTTTAAGGGATTCTTTCACGCTTCTCATTTTTCAAAGTTCTACTTTCATGTCAATTCTTTCAAGTTCCTTATTTAATTATGTTGGGGTATGATCTCTATATCTATCATAATGAACTCTTATGTTCACATTATTAGAGACCCTATTTTCAAATCATTTTTGGTTGAAGTTTAAGTGACGTCGTTAGGGTGCCGGATTTTCATACGAGAAATCTAAATTTTTTCTTCCTTCCATGTTTTTCATTTCAAATGGTATGTCCTTAAAATTTCATTACCATGTTCATATATCCTTATTATTATGTCCCTCTAATGTTTTATGGGTAATTTATGAATGTTTGACCCATGTCCTCTCTCTTTTCAATGTTTTCTAAAACCCCAAAACTTAACCGTTATGCTGCAGAATTTTCATCTCAAAATGTCTCTCTCTTTTCTCAAAATTATTTTATGTTATAAAGTGAATACTAAAAGATATTATTTCTATAGGGGTATTCACATATATATCAAAATTCTCTATTTTAAATTCTGGGATTTACATACATGAGACCCGTCCTCCCCTTCCATGGGTTTAAAGTGACGTAAAGATCATGTCTTTAAAGCAGTTTTTAAAACGTCATGATCATGATATGAAACCCGTTTATTTTATGCTATATGGGTTATTTATGAAATTTTTGATGCTGATATATGTTGATCACATGATAATAAAGGAAAATTTAAGGTTGCGCCCTGATAGAGCTCCAATGCATTGGTTAATGATGTAACCACTAGAGATTATAATTTTCACGATATCTTGGTGAATAACCTTGGTAATTTTCAAATGACACCTTGGGGATGGACCTTGGTGATATGTTCATGATTTTCTATGTTAAATTTTGTACCCACATATTCATGTTATGAAAAACGTTATTTTTATTATGATATGCCTCATGATTTCTTTCTCATTCCTTAAAGTTCTTTTTCATGACATTGTTGATGTATCTCAAGTTCACAATGTTAAATGTTTCCCCTTGGTTCCCTTACTGGGCCTTCTACTCACCCTTTCTTTTGATGTAAGTCCCCAGGTTATGAGATGCAGTAATGAACCTAGAATGAACATAAGGAGAAGCCTTTCAAGTGTTTAAGAAGAATGTTTTTTTCATGTATTAAGTTCCTGGTTTCCAAAACACTAAACCTTAAAGATCCTCAGTTTTGTATAATGTAATGAAATTTTATGTGATAAAAAAGGCGGGATGTTATACTAATCTCTCAAAGTGCCACTTTTGGATGGACCAAATTCACTTCCTGGGTCATATCATCTCAAAGGCAGGATTTTTAGTAGTCCCGGTGAAGGTGAGAGCTGTAGATTCATGGGAGAAGCCTAAGAATATGTTTGAGATACATAGTTTCTTAGGGCTTTCCAGTTACTACAGACGCTTCACACAAGACTTCTCCTTCTTAGCAGCACCGTTGAAGGGTCTGACTAAGAAGGGTGTGAATTTCGTTTGGTTGAAAGCTTGCGAGACAGCCTTTTAGGACCTGAAGGGAAGGTTGACATCAGAACCGATCCTGATACTCACAATGTAGGGGAAGAGTTATACAGTTTACTATGATGCATCATGGATTGGTCTGGGAGTAGTGTTGATACCGGGAGACCGATTTTTTGCTTATGGGTCTTGGCAGTTGAGGCCACATGAGCGGAATTACCCAACACATGATCTCGAGTTGGCTGCAGTTGTTCATGTGTTGCGCTGTTGGAGACACTATCTGTTGGGAGAGCATTTTGTGGTTTTCACCAACCACAAAAGCCTCAAGTATATCTTTACTCAGTGTGACTTGAACCTGAGGCAGAGGAGATGGGTTGATTACCTACAGTCCTTCGATTTTGAGCTTTCCTACAAACCTGGTAAAGGTAAGGCAGTAGATGATGCACTAAGCAGGAAGACTCAAATACAGGCAGTGCAGGAGGCCAGTGGTGAGTGGGAGCTCATGGACATGTTCTCTGAGATGCATCTGGAGGTGCATGAATGTCAGGGGAAGACTTATCCTTCAACTTTAGCTGTGACTTTTACTCTCCTGGACAGAGTGAGGATGAGACAGTTATCTGATCCAGAAGGCCTAGTTCTATGGGAGTCGGTGGCAAGTGTGGACCCTCCTCCTGGTTGGACGATAGACGGTGATGAGGTTTTGTGTTTCCATGGAAGAGTGTGGGTTCCAGGGGATATACGCGAGGAGTTGATATGGGAGTTTCATGCTTCAGCTTGGGCAGTTCTTCCCGGGGTTACCAAGATGTAGCGTGACTTGAGGCGTCAGTACTGGTGGCCGGGTATGAAGAGAGAGACAGTTGGTTTTGTTACAAGGTGTTCCACCTGTCAGCAAGTGAAGGCAGAGCACCAGAGGCCAGCTGGGCTGTTACAGCAATTACCCATTCCAGAGTGGAAATGGAATGATGTCGCGATGGATTTTGTGACGGGATTTCCAAGGTCGCCTCATGGAAATGGAACCGTGTGGGTTTTTGTGGACAGACTCACGAAGGTAGATCACTTCTTTCCGATCTAGGAGACCTACGGTGTTGACGAGATCAGAAGGTTGTATATCCGAGAGATCGTACGTCTTCTTGGGGTCACTCGTTCTATCATTTCTGATAGGGAAGCCTGCTTTACGTCTCGTTTCTGGCAGAGTTTTTAGAGGTCACTGGGTACACAGGTGCTTATGAGCACAACATACCACCCTCAGACCGATGGCCAGTCAGAGCGTACGATACAGAAGCTAGTGGACATACTGCATGAATGCATCCTAGACTTTGGGGGCTCTTTGGAGAAGTATATACCCCTAGTCGAGTTTTCCTATAACAATAGTTTTTAGGTGACTATTGAGATGGCACCATACGAGGATTTATATTTTAGGCCATGTCGTTCACCTTTTTGCTGGTTAGAGGCAGGTGAGGCAGCTTTACTGGGGCCACAGCTCATTTAGGAGACATCTGAGTAGGTCTAGTTGATTCAGAAGCGGATGGCTACCGCGCAGTCTCATCAGAAGTCTTATCCTAATCGCCACAGAAGACCTTTGGAGTTCGTGGTCGGGGATCAGGTTTTCTTGCGTGATTCACTGAGGCTAGGACACAAACGGATCATAAGACAGGGTAAACTTTCACCGAGGTATGTGGGGCCATTCGAGATTCTGGAGAGAGTCAGTCTGGTTGCCTATTGGTTGTGGTTACTGCAGCGGTACCAAGCCATGCATGACGTCTTCCACGTATCTTAGTTGCACCGCTATCATTCAGACATGTCTCACATCATTCATCCCGAGAAGGTTGAGTTGGAGGCAGATGCATCCTTTGAGGAGCATCTGATCCGTATCGTTGACAGGAGCACAAAGGATCTCTGAGGCTGGTCGGTTCCTCTCATACGGGTGCTATGGCAGCATGGCCGAGTGCAAGACAAAACCTAGGAGCATGAAACTGAAGTACGTGCTCAGTGGCCAGAACTGCTCTGAGCTATATCTTCGCAACCCTCGGAAGGGAAATTCAGGGACGAATTGCTATAAGGGGGGAAGTTTGTATGAACCTGGTTCTTATATTTAAGGTACGGGATTCTTCTTTTCTCTTTTCCGTAAGTGTTTTTGAGAAAATATGGAAAATGGGGAAAAATCCTAAATTTTGGAACTACACGCCATATACTTTACCACACGCCATGTACTTTTGGCCGTGTGGGATGGGTACACGAGGCTTGTAGCCATGCCGATGATGAAGGGTGTAGGAACCAACTACACGCCGTGTGGTGTTCCTTTAAACGCCGTGTAGTCAGTTGGCAGGCCGAAACAGTAAGGCAGTGGAACAGCTGCCAGTTGGGTGACAGTACACGCCATGTAGTCCGGAGTACATGCCATGTACTCAAGTCGACAGATGAACCGTATGGAGGTGCCGCCAGAGGAAAAGTTAAATGAAGGAACTACACGCCGTGTACATTGTTTTTTTTCTTAAATCAGAAGTAGCGTCCCCTGTTCACAGGGAATGTTTAGAACTGGATGAAAGATATCGGGAGGAAGTCTGGATCTTCATGGATCAACTGATCGAGCGTTGGGAATCCATTTCCGCCTCGGACGATCTTGTTGGAACCGCGCGGGTAAGCCCTATCTTCTCCTAGAGTGTTGCTGACCAATTCTTCTCCTAAAGGGAGTTATTTAAGGTTGAATGAAAGTTTTCTTACCTCATATCTACACCGTTCTTGGGCATTTCTGGGATCAATGATCGTGTATACCGCTCGTTGACATATAAGGTAGGTGGCCTGGTGTTTGTTTTTTCAACTGTCATGTGTTTTGTGCATTTTTGTGCCACGAACCCATGTTGGGGTGTCGTGTGGCTGAGGTCGTTGTAATATTTAAACACCTATACTTTATTAGGTATCTAAATACGATATTAAAAAGGCTGGTTGGGATCATTTCTTGGATCTGAAACCACCCCGGGGGTGTGTTCCACTGTTTAGTTGTTTGGCCAGGATACCCGATGGTATGCCTTTAAAGTATTAATTGTAGAATTTCCTTGAGAGGAATTTCTTATTTACTGAATGTTTACATGTTGTTCATGGCCCAATTACCTGTTGAGCCTGAGGGCGTTGTTGTGATTGGCTTGTGGTCACTTCACTGTATTAGCCTAAGGGCGTGAGTGTATTAGCCCGAGGGAAACATACTATTTCACCTGAGGGAAACCTTTCGTGCCTAGGGGCTTGACTTCTGTGTCGGAGGGTGACACTGCGTACGCCTGAGGTAAATTTCTGTTACACCTGAGGGCTATACCTGCGGGTTGGATTCTGATTACCCGAGGGTGAGATTTTGGTTGTCTGAGGATGTTGACTGCTTACTTAGAAATTCACTGTGGTGTTTTTCTTAAATGATTAAATGAATAATAAAATGGCAATATAACTGGTAGTTAGTTACTTTTGAGTACTTCTTACTTTATTTCATTTTACTACTGCACACTATTGTTGCATGTGTACACATTGTTGGGAACGGGCCTTTGGTGGGTGCCTACTGAGATATATTTCTCACACCCTATTTGGGTTATGCTTTTTGGCCCAAAAATTTTACATTTCTGCAGGTATGGATAGGGGAAAGAGTCCCTATATAGGTACTTGACTGTTGTCGAGGACTAGGAGGGCATGGGACCGAGCCTAGGCTCGCGATGCCGCTGCCAGCTATTTTTCTTTGTTTTGTTGTACTCTGCAGTTGTATTATATTGATTGTGTTACATGTTC
This sequence comes from Viscum album, assembly GCA_963277665.1. Taxonomy (NCBI): domain Eukaryota; kingdom Viridiplantae; phylum Streptophyta; class Magnoliopsida; order Santalales; family Viscaceae; genus Viscum; species Viscum album. The sequence continues at coordinate 921,557,663 of OY728131.1, forward strand.
TGGCTATTTTCATATAATTGTTTCATGTTGCAGCATTATTTATATATTGGTTGGTTATATCTATTGAAGTTGTCTATTTCAGTTGTGTATGGTTTACTGCTTCTGATATTGTCATATGTTTTATTCTTTCTGTTGTGCTACACTTTAAAAACTGAGGGCATTGTTTCCCCACTATCAGACCTGGTCCCTCACTGCTAGTCAGCAGCCTCTGGCATTTGAGGAAATGCGCTTGAGGTCATGTGGAGAACCGGGTTCGGGGTACCCGTTGAGTGGCACCCGGAACCGAGACGTTACAACCATTTTTACAAATGAACAAGGGGAGGTAGTGTAACACCCCATGATTTCATAGTATGTTATTTATTCAAAGTAATTCAATAACTTTCACTACATGCAACACTGAGTTCTAGCGCACCATGACTTACCAAACAAGCCGTTCAAAAGAGGTTATGAATAGTATTAACTAAATTTTGAACTTTATATAATCCTCATAATTTTAGAATCCATATATATGAGTTTCTTAGACATAATGTAAGAACAAATACATTTTTCAGATAAAAGAAGTATTTTTAAAAAAATGCAATTTTACCTCCTTTTAATGGCGAAGCCTTTTTAAATCCAATATTTGAAACTTTTATATATTAAATTTGAGAAAATAAACTTCTTCTTTAAAATAGGGAAATAATAATTTAGTTTCAATAAAGTTTTGGTGTTTTTCTGATAACTTTCATATTTGGATGAACAGTGAAAAATACTATATTTTAACTGAAAGCCACTTCTTTAATCAAAATAATTTATATAGTTAAATTATAAATTTTAATGGTATGGAAGAATAAATAGATTATATTTTTACCATTTAATCCAATTATGTTCATTTTAAGTAATTTTACTTTGAAATTGGACATAAACAAGTGTCAATCTTTTGATAATTATTATTTCTTAAAAATACGCCTTTTGGTTTTAATTACGGGATTTAATTTTCAATTAATAAATGAAACTTTTATGTTTTGAATTTAGTAAAATAGAATTCATTTTTTGATTCGGAATATCGAAATTATCTTAGGGTGAAATTTTGGTACTTTTCTGATAACTTTCATATTTTGATGAATAGTGAAAATTACTAAATTTTAATTAAAAACAACTTTTTTAATCGAAATAATTAAAAGTGAGAAATTATGAATTTGAGTGATTTTAAAGTATAATTAGATTATAATTTTACCATTTAATCCAATTTTGGTCATTGGAAATAATTTCATATTTAAACTGGACATAAGAAAGTGTCAATCTTTTGATAGTTAATATTTGTTAAAAACATGCTTTTTGTTTCGACAATGGGAATTAATTTTAAATTAATTTATGCCACTTATTTGTTTTAAATTTGGAATAATTTATTCCATATTTTTAATCAGGATTTTCAAATTGTGAAAATAGGTAACTCTTATTTTTAGACATTTTGAATAATTACTTCGGTAAATATTTTATTTACCATGGTTAAAGGGTAAATTCGGTAAATAAGGGTTAACAAATAATATTATAATAATAATAAATTACCCTAAAATGTGTCCTAACATTATTGGTTGATACTTGTCCGACCATGGGCATCTTTGGGTCGATTTTGGGACCCCATGGAGCCACTTGTAGGTGATAAGGACACTTTATATTAATTAAGTTAAAGTGTATACAAAAATGACATAAGCATATATCTTTTAGAAAAACAATTTTTACATAAGGTTATATCTATTATATTTTCTACTATAAATATTAATTATAAATATAAAACTATTAAATACATGGTGGTATTTTATTTATAATTTTTAGATATTTAATAATTAAATTTATTTATGACACAATACTGATACCGTATTTTCCTTATTAATGAAAGAATCAAATAATTGGTATTATAAAGGTTAAAATAAATATAATTTGAATGTTTTGATTCCATACACGAATTTTATTGGTCAATATAACATGATATTATTGCTTAAATTAATTTGGTTCTAATTAATAATGTTTTTAAGACTTTAACAAAAATCAATTATTAAATATTGTCAAAATTGACATAAATGATTTTTTAAAACTAATATTATATTATAAATTTATATTATATTCCTGAAAATCTAAGTATCGTAAAAAGGAATTATATAATGATAGGTGTATCATTAATGGACCACTTGGGGGTCTCTTGGATGTATATAGTAAGTTTATTAACATTATAATATAAAAATACAAAGTGACATGGTAAATGTCAATCTAATTAACTAAGAGTTAAAACTAAAAGATATGGTTAATATAATGACCCAAAACTGTGTAAAATATATTGGTTGAAAGGATTTAGACTCATCCCCACTTTATACTTTGAATAATCAACTTTGGATACATTAGAAATAGAATATGAATTTATTATAAATTAATACTTTAAGTTTTTCCTAAAGAGCACCTCCTCCCCCGTATAAAAGGACACCGCTTCTAACCAATTCCTCACACCTCTCAAGCCTTTTGTCTCATCCAAACTCAGCCCAATTAAGCTCACTACATCCCTCTCCTCCTCCTAGAATCCTTACCTTAGGTAGAAGGTACTTCAAGATTCCTTTTTGGTTCAAACCAAAGGGAGTTACCCAAGTTAAAGGTAACGATTTCTCTTAGCTTCTCTTCTTTTATTTTACTTCTCCAACCCCTAAAATCTTCTTATTATATTCTTTTTAACAAACCAAGTAACATAAATATACTAGGATATTTTTATGATATTTATTCAAACTACACTTACACACACCTCCATCTAATGTGTGAAGAACATAATTTTTCTGTGGATGGAAACCAAACGCCACACAAAACGATGATTGTTCAATTATCTCCTACCACCCCTCATGGTGGCCATTATGATGGAACTATAATTAAATATGATATTAATGATATTTATTTTATATATAATCTTATGTAATTCCATTTTATAGCATACCATTATTCGTCTCATGTTGTATATATATACTATAATTTCATTTGAGGAAGTGCAGACTACTGCCCCCCCAAAGTGATATGACTCGTTCATACCATACATGGAACGTATAAATGAAGGTGTTAATGAAATTAAGTAACACTTATAAGATATTATATTATAATCTAATAATAATATACATATGTACTATTTGGTTTTTATTCCTTTTAAAATTAAAAAATGAAATGGAAGTTGCGTTCTTGCGTACGTACGGACTACCGTCTCCACGAACGCGATGAGATTCATTCTCCATCATATCCATTCAAGCCTAATTGTCATTTGATAATTAAAAAAAAATTTAAGGACTTGATATAATTATTTATATGAATAATATACATCCCATCCATCAAAAATATGGCTCACATAAAAAAGAATATAAAGGAAAACGAATCCGTTAACACCTGAAACGATGATAATACTAAGATATTATTAACAAAGCAATGTTAACAGATCATATATGATATCATATTAATGTATATGATTCTTTTATAATTTAAAAACAATTATTTAACCATTATAAAAGAGGTTAACCTACCCTCAAACAAGGAAAAGTACAAGGTAAGGGGTTTTCATCTCACTCCTTATTCTCGTGAGATTCATTCCATATTGCCACTATTGCCTTTTGTGTGGTGTATTTACTACCCATAATTGTATTATTTGTGTAATATACTTTAATTTATGTTTATTTACATATTCATTGTATGATACCTCTTTTATGGGGTGTATGTTTCGTAAGTTACAAAATCGGTAAGGGTTAATTCCTCAATCTCATTATTATCCGAGATTGTTTATGTGTAAGTATTTACTGGGACATTTTTATCATACATATCCATTTTTTATGAAAAATTATTTAAAAATGAATATTTTAATGATTTTTGAAAGGTTATCTTTATCAAGTTCATAATTTTAAATTTTTTAAAGATTTATCTTTCTAAATCTTTTTAATTAATGTCCATATTTTCAAAATGATTTTATGGATTTATTTATGTGGACATGAATGTTTTGAAATGATAATTCTTTTCAAAAGTTTCAAAGTGGTATGGGACACTTTGATTACAAAATATATTTTAAATTAATTCCTTTATAAATGTGTGACATTTCAATGATTTCAAAAAAAGAGAGATATTTATCTCAAATAGTTTTGATTTCATCTATGTCAATATCCTTTGATGGATTTTAAGCTTAATTGAAGTTGATTTATTATGATACAAAACTTCCATATTATATTGAAGTTTTTTTAGATATATTTGACTATGGATGTGTTATTTTTATACCATTCATGGTTTATGGAGAAAGTATTGACATTTCGTATGCTATTTTGAATACGAATGTTTATGTTATGTTTAAACCTGTTCATATGAGGAATGCATTGGACGTAATAAGTGGCGGGTGGAGCCCACTATAGCTCCTAGATGCATTGGTAGGTCTCATGAGACAAACTAGTGTCTTGGCATGAGGCCTTGAAAAAATATTATTTTTAGTCTTGGCACGAGGCCTTCGCTACGTGGTTATGTTAGTCTGGAATTATGCATTCCATCATTATGAAAGTGGTTATTGATGTTGCATGTGATTATTCGACTTGTAGAATATCCATGTGAATAAGTAAATGGCATTATTTAATTTTATTTTTTTACCATATTATGCTGAAGATCAAGTTTAAAAGGCTTTTTTTAGTTATACATTGCCTTAAATTTTTATGTTTATTTATGAAATTTTTCGCTATATAGTTATCCTCACTGAGCATCTGAGCTCACCCCTTTCTATGTTTTATTTTTCCCAGGATGTGAAGAAATATTTTATGACAGACCTGAAGGGATAGTCTAAAAGGGATATGAGTGTGGACTATGGATACTATGTTATTGTAGTTTTTCACTTTATGATGTTATGTAACATTTATGAATGTATCTAGTGTTTCCAAGGCTACTAAACTAATCGGTCTTTCGAGACTTGATCTTTTTTTATCATGAAAATGTTATGTAATAATGCACCAACTCTGGGTAACTGGGGTCGGGGCGTTATAGTTGGTATCATAGGAAGTTTAGAAATAACCTTGGAAGCTAGATTTAGATAAACTCTGATTAGAGCACATAGCCATAATATAGACTTTGAGGATTAGTAGAGAAGGACTTCCTAGAATTTTGATATTGTTGAGATTTTGTGAGTTTTCCGTGCAATACATCCCTGTCTGGATACAAGCAGGTAGAGGCAGCTCTGGCACAGATGTACCTAGGGGTAAAACTCGAACACACTGCTTTGAGGTAGACTCGAACGTGAACTGGTGCACGACAACGGGCTTTGCTGCACTTTTGGTTACGAAACTCATGGGGGATATGCTTAGGATAATTCTGATTTTATTTAAAAACAATTATAAAGGTTTTATGAGTATATACTTCCTCAAAGAAGACATTATTATGATTATGGATTATATCCATAAATTTTTTAATTTATGTTAAGTGTTTTACATGTTTGGGATTAGGTATTTCTATTCATAAACTAATCTACTGTATGAAATTATTTAGAAATGGTGCTCAGTAGAAGGAATGAGAACTCCAACAATACGCATGATCCAAAGAGTAAGAAAGATCATATCTTTCATGGTATTAAGCCAGAATTTAGAAGGGAAATAGTCTCCCACGTATTATCATCATATGAAGAAATAGTATCATGTGTTGATAAGATAAGTAAAGACTTCTCGGAGACCTATGGCTTTGAAGGGAATCCAGAGAAGGAAATGATGGTAGAGAGAAGGACAGATAAAGGGAATAAGGCAAAGAAGGATTTTTCCATATGTGATAAATGTGGAAAGAATCACCTTGGAAAATGCATGAAGGGAATGTGAGTATGATATAAGTGTGGAAAAAGGGACACCAAGTACATGACTGCAAGGGTAAGAAAAAGGTTTCAAATGTACAATGCTTCATCTGCAAGGAGTTTGGAAACTACGCGAACCAATGTCCCAGTCATCAGACTATGCCGCAAATGATGCTATTGGATAATAATCAAGTTATGAAACTACCACAGATGAAGATGAATGACTATTGTTCTTATGTTGTTATCAAAGAATTATTCCATTTGAGTGTTATATCAAGGATGTACTAGTTATATGAATTATGGAGATAAATAAGGATTGTATTGGAGTACAATTTCATTGAGGATTTGAGATTATATGGTATTATGAAAAGTGACTCAATAGAAAGTTAATTTTTTTTTAAATACATGGTTGAAGGAAAGGTAATCCTTAATATGGTATTGATACTGAGGTAGTAATTTTGGAATAAGAGATGTTTGATAAATTATATTGGATATTATTGACTACCTTGGCACTAATTAACGGTTTGTTTATTTAATCATTGAAGGAATATTCAAAGTTTTTGGATATAAGGATTATACCCAGTATTCTATAAGTAATAAGGGATCATGTATGTAATCAATAAGTTTTTATGGTATTTCTGGATGTTGCAGTGTTTTAAAAGAATTCATGATGAAGGTGTTCACATGCTATTACGTGGGAAAAAAGGATCTTCATTGTGTTTAACTACCTTATAAATTTTGGACTGTGAGTTGGAAAGAAGTATTTTGGATATGTCTAGTTTGAGATTATTTTTGGATTTCCATAAAAAGGACAACTTAGAGGTTGGGCGGCAACCCGTCACATCCGGCAAGGCCGTGAGACATGAACCCACAACCGAATGGCGACAAGGCTGTATCACCTGCCACTGAACCACGTGATGTCCTGGATTGAATAATGTAGTTTTTTAAGGGTTCTTATAAATGAATTATAAATTCATTTTTTTAACCCTATACGAATAGGATAAATAGAATATTATTTTTATGTTCTATTGCCTTTTAGAGTGAAAGATGAGTTTGTGGTAGAACTTAGTTAAAGTATGGGACTCTACTTGTCAAGTATATATTTTTCTTCTTCTCTTATTCAATGAAGAAATTAATTCTTACACTTTAGTGAATGGATCATAAAAAAAATGTGTTATCCTAATACCATATGTTTTGTTGAACCGATGGTATTTTAAATCATCATAGATTGATGAATTTGAGGCCCGTCAATTTTACGATTGTTTGTGATTGATGACCTCAATCACTACCTATAAATATTTATGTTTTTCCTCCAATTATATGTCTCTAATTTCCACCAATATTCTCCTAATCGATATCATAATTTGGTGGTGACCCTTTCATTTCCCTTTTCCTCATATTAAGACTAAATTTTATTAACCTAATTTCCGATGTGGGTTTTCCCAAAGGTATTTTCTATTTTCAGCCTTTTAATTTCGAAAAATAATTTCAAATTGCGAGGAAACAATTTATTAGAGGAGGAAATAATGTAACACCCCAAGATTTCATAGTACGTTATTTCTTCAAAGTAATTCAATAACTTTCACTACACGCAACACTGAGTTCTAGCGCACCATGACTTACCAAACAAGCCGTTCAAAAGCGGTTATGAATAGTATTAACTGAATTTTAAAATTTATATAATCCTTATAATTTTAGAATCTGTATTATGAGTTTCTTAGACATAATGTAAGAACAAATACATTTTTTTCAGATAAAATAAGTATTTTTAAAAAAATGCATTTTACCACATTTTAATGGCGAAGCCTTTTTAAATCCAATATTTGAAACTTTTATATATTCAATTTGAAAAAATAAACTTCCTCTTTAGAATAAGTACATAAGAATTTAGTTTTAATAATGTTTTTGTGTTTTTCTGATAACTTTCATATTTGGGTGAATAGTGAAAAATACTATATTTTAACTGAAAACAACTTTTTTAATCAAAATAATTTATATTGTTCAATTATAAATTTTAATAGTATGGAAGTATAAATAGATTATATTTTTACCATTTAATCCAATGATGGTCATTGTAAGTAATTTCACTTTGAAATTGGACATAAACAAGTGTCAAACTTTTCATAGTTATTATTTCTTCAAAATACGCCTTTTGGTTTTAATAGCGGGAATTAATTTTAAATTAATTAATGCAAATTTTATGTTTTTAATTTGTTAAAATATAATTAATTTTTGGATTTGGAATATCGAAATTAGCTTAGGGTGAAATTTTGGTACTTTTCTGATAACTTTCACATTTTGATGAAGAATAAAAATTACTAAATTTTAATTGAAACAACTTTTTTAATAGATTTAATTAATAGTGATAAATTATGAATCTGAGTGATTTTAAAGTATAATTAGATTATAATTTTACCATTTAATCCAATTTTGGTCATTGGACATAATTTCATATTTAATCTGGACATAAGAAAGTGTCAATCTTTTGATAGTTATTATTTGTTAAAAATACGCTTTTTGTTTCGACAATGAGAATTAAATTTAAATTAATTTCTTCCACTTATGTGTTTTGAATTTGGAAAAATGGATTCCATATTTTGAATCATGATATCCAAATTTTGAAAATAGGTAACTCTTATTTTTATACATTTTGAATAATTACTTCGGTAAATATTTTATTTACCATGCTTAAAAGGTAAATCCGGTAAATTAGGGTAAACAAATAATATTATAAAAATATTAAATTACCTTAAAATGTGTCCTAAACTTATTTTTTGATACATATCTGACCATGGGCATCTTTGGGTCGATTTTGGGACCCCATGGAGTCACTTGTAGGTGATAAGGACACTTTATATTAATTAAGTTAAATTAAATACACAAATGACATAAGCATATATCTTTTAGAAAAAAAAATTACATTGGGTTATATATGTTATATTTTAGACTATAAATTTTAATTAGAAATATAAAAAGATTTCCTACATTATGGTATTTTATTTATAATTTTTAGATATTTAATAATTAACTTTATTTATGACACAATAATGATACACTATTTTCCTTATTAATGAAAGAATCAAATAATTGGTATTATAAATGTTAGAATAAATATAATTTGAACGTTTTGATTCCATACAAGAATTTTATTGGTTAATATGACATGTTAGTATTGCTTAAATTAATTTGGTTACAATTAATAAAGTTTTTAAGACATTAACAAAAATCAATTATTAAATATTGTCAAAATTGACATAAATGAGTTTTTAAAACAAGTATTATATTATTAAATGATATTCTATTCATAAAAATATTGGGTTCGGAAAAATGACTTATATCATGATAGGTGTATCATTAATGGACCACTTGGGTGTCTCTTGGACATATATAGTAAGTTTATTAACTATATAATATAAAAATACAAAGTGACATGGTAAATGTCAATCTAATTAACTAAGAGTTAAAACTAAAAGAAAAGGTTAATATAATGACCCAAACCTATCTAAAATCTATTGGTTGAAAGGATTTATACCCATCCCTACCTTATAATTTTAATAATCTACTTTTGAGACATTAGACACCGAATATGAATTTATTATAAATTAATACTTTATGTTTCTCGTAAAGAGCTCCTCCTCCCCCTTATAAAAAGACACCAATTCTAACTAATTCATCACACCAATAAAAACTTTTGGATCATCCAAACTCTACCCAATCAATCACCCTAAATCCCTCTCCTAATACTATAAGCCTTACCTTAGGCATATGGCACTTTAAGAGTCCTTTTGGGTTCAAACCAAAGGGAGTTACCCAAATTAAAAGTAATGATTTCTCTTAGCTTCTTTTCTTTTATTACACTTATCCAACCCCTAAACTCTTCTTATTATATTCTTTTGTAACAAAAAAAGTATCCTAAATATACTATTATATTGTTATGAGAAGTATTCTAACTACACTTACACACACCTCCATCTAATGGGTGAAGAACATAATGTTTCGGTGAATGGAAACCAAACGCCTCACAAAACGATGATTGTTCAATTATCTCCTACCACCCCTCATGGTGGAAATTATTATGGCACTATAATTAAATATGATATCAATGATATTTATTTTATATATAAGCTTATTTAATTCCATTTTATAGCATACCATTATTTTTCTCATGTTGTATATATATACGATAATTTCATTTGAGGAAGTGCGGACTACAACCACCTCAAATTGATATGACTCGTTCATACCAAACATGGAAAATATAAAGGAATGTGTTAATGAAATTAAGTAACACATATAAGATATTATATTATACTGGAATAATAATATACCTATGTATCATTTGGTTTTGATTCCTTTTAAAATAAAAAATTTAAATGGAAGTAGCGTACATACGGACTACTGTCTCCACGAATGCGATGAGATTCATTCCACATCATGTCCATTCAAGTCTAATTGTCATTTGATAATTAATAATAATGTTTAAGGACATGATATCATTCTTTATATGAAAAATATACATCCCATCCACCAAAAATATGGCTCACATAACAAAGAATATAATGGAAAATGAAACTGTTAACACTCGAAATGATGATAATACTAAGATATTATTAACAATGAAATGTTAGAAGATCATATATGATATCATATTAATGTATATGATTCTTTTATAATTTAATAAAAATTATTTCACCATTATAGAGGAGGTTAACCTACCCTCAACCACAGAAAAGTACAAGGTAAGGGGTTTTCATCTCACTTCTTATTCCTGTGAGAATCATGCCATATTGCCCCTATTGCCTTTTGTGTGGTGTATGTACTGCCCATAATTATATTATTTGTGTAATAAACTTTAATTTATGTATATTTACATATTCATTGTATGATACCTCTTTCATGGGGTGTATGTTTCATAAGTTACCAAATTGGTAAGGGTTAATTTCTCAATCTCATTATTATCCGAGATTGTTTATGTGTAAGTATTTACTGGGATATTTTTATCATGCATGTACATTTTTTATAAAAATGATTTCAAAATGAATATTTTAAGGACTTTTTAAAGGTTCTATTTATCAAGTATAGAATTTTAAATGTTTTATAGATTTCTCTTTCTAAATCTTTTTAATTAATGTCCATATTTTCAAAATGATTTTATGGATTTATTTATGTGGACATGAATGTTTTGAAATGATAATTATTTTCAAAAGTTTTAAAGTGGTATAGGTCACTTTTATTCCAAAATATATTTTAAATTATTTCCTTTATAAATGTGTGACTTTTTAATGATTTCAAAAAAAAGATATTTATCTCAAATTGTTTTGATTTCATCAATGTCAATATCCTTTGATGGATTTTAAGCTTATTTGAAGTTTATTTATTGTGATACAAAACTTCTATATTGTATTTAAGCATGTGTGATATGTTTTACTGTGGATGTGTTATTTTTATACCATTCATGGTTTATGGAGAAAGTACTAACATTTCGTATGCTAGTTTTAATTCGAATATTTTTGTTATGTTTAAACATGTTCATATGAGGAATGCATTGGACTTAATAAGTGAATCATGGAGCCCGCTATAGCTCCTCGATGCATCGGTAGGTCTCAAGAGACAAACTAGTGTCTTGGAACGAGGCCTTGACAAAATCTTATTTTTAGTATTAGCATGAGGCCTCGGCTACGTTGTTATGTTAGTCTGGCATTATGCATTCTATCATTACGAAAGTGTTTATTGATATTGCATGTGATTATTCGACTAGTAGAATATCCATCTGAATAAGAAAATGGAATTATTTCATATTATTTTTTTTCATATTATTCTGAATTTCATGTTTAAAAGGATTTTGTTTTAGTTATACATTGCCTTAAATGTTTATGTTTATTTATGAAATTTTCCGCTATATTGTTATCCTTACTGAGCAACTAAGCTCACCCCTTTCTATGTTTTATTTTTTCTAGGATGTGAATATATATTTTATGACTGACCTTTAGGGATAGTCTGAAGGGGATATGAGTGTGGACTATGGAGACTATGTTATTGTAGTTTTTCACTTTATGATGTAATGTAACATTTATGAATGTTTCTAGTGTTTCCAAGGCTACTAAACTAATATGCCATTCGAGACTTGATCTTTTGTGATCATTCCAATGTTATGTAATAATGCACTGACACTAGGTAATTGGGGTCGGGGTGTTACAGGTAGTCACAACTCGGGTGAAAAAAATGTGTTTATTCCTCGACTATCAAAAATTTAATGATGAAACATGAAAAGATCACTACCCTCTTCTTTTCCTTGATCAAATTCTAGAACGATTAGATGGGGAGTCACATTATTTCTTTCTTGATGGATACATCGGCTACTTCCAAATCCCTATATCACCTCAAGACCAAAAAAAGTCTACTTTCACTTGCCCCTTTGGAAAATTTTAATATAAGATAATTATTTTTTGAATTTTCATTGCTCCTTCAACATTCCAGGGGTGTATGATGAGTATATTTTCATAATTCATTGATCATTATATGGAGGTATTCATGGATTACATTACTATTTATGGCGAGTCATTTGAATCCTTCTTGCATTCACTCTCTATAGTCCTTCAAATGTGTGTCAAATGTAACCTTGTGATGAATTATGACGGATATCACTTCATGGTTACTAATGAGATTGTTATAGGGTACATAATTTCACAAGATGGTATTTAAGTCGATCCAACCAAAATAAAGGTGCTCCAATCTCTTTTTGAACCCACAATAGTTCCACACATCTGTTTATTCCTTGGTCATGGCAGTTTCGATTGGTGATTCATCCATAACTTCGGTATAATTTCCCTCTCACTCACTTGGATACTCCAAAATGATGTTGAATTCCATTTAGATGAGGCTGGCAAGAGAGCCTCCATTGAACTCAAAACTGTTCTTACAACATACCTGATAATCCAACCCCCCGATTGGTCCTTACCCATCAAATTTATTTGACATGCTTCTGATAGGTCCATTAGGTATGTTCTTGGTCAAATAAGAGAAAAAAATCATCATGTCATCAATTATGTCTCAAAAACATTGTATGAAACCAAATATCACTACATTGTGACTGAAAAAAATCTTTTAGTAGTGGGTTTTTCCTTAGATAAATTCTGGACCTATCTCTTAAGTGCCAAAATCATCATCTTCACAGAAAAATCTGCTATAAAGTTCTTACTCAAGAAAAGTGATTCCAAACCGAGGCTAATAATATGGACCTTTATGCTTCAATATTTTGACATTGTGATTAATGATATACTTGGAAAAGAAAAACTTGTGGCTGAATACCTGAGTCAAATTTATAATTACTCTCATTCTGAAATCATTGATCTTGAATTCCCTCCTAAGAACCATTCATCTCCCACCCCAAAGATACCATGGTATGCCACAATTGTAAACTACATGGTTGATGGTGTTTTTCATGAAAATTTTTCAAAAGAGAAAAAAGTAAAGCTGAAAAGTGATTAAAATTTCTATTTTGGGAAGATAATAAAAATTGGAAAAATAAGGATGAAATTTTAATTAGGAGTTTTGTTGATGAAGATGAACATTCCTCCATCTTGGAATTTTGGCACTCAATTCCTGGTGGTGGCCACTTTGGACCACAAAACACCTCTTGAAAGGTCCTTGACTCAATATTCTTCTAGCCTTCACTCTTCAAGGACTCACATGAGTTCTATAAATCATATCCAAGTAGCCAAAATTTTGGCACAATTTCTAAAAAAATGAAATTTCTCAAAATCCCTTAATATTTTGTGAGATCTTCGATGTTTGGGGAATCGATTTTGTGGGACCTTTTCCACCCTCAAATAGATTATCACACATAATTACTTTATCTGATTATGTTTATAGGTGGGTCGATGTGAAACCAACTAGGATGGATGATGAAAATACTCTTAGTGAGTTCCTAAAAACCCATATTTTCCATCAATTTGGAACCCCACTTGCCTTGATAAGTGATTTAGGAACTCATTTCTATAATCAGACCACATTATCTCATTTTAAAAAGAATGGGGTTGTACCTAAAACCTCAACTACATATCACCCCAAAACAAATGGCATGGATGAACTTTCTAATAGATAAGTGAAAAGAGTAATTAATATAATTTTAAATCCCCCCAGAAACTACTGGCCTGATAGACTTGGTGATTATCTTTAGGATTATCGAACTGCCTATAAAATACCCATTGGGATTTCTCCTTTTAGGCATGTTTATTGTAACGCATGTCATCTACCAGTTAATATCCAACATAAGTAATTTTGGGCAGTGAAAACATGTAATTTTCATTTTAAAATGTCTGGTGAAGAGATATTGTTGCAGTTAAATGAATCGGAGGAGCTTCAACTTGATTCCTATGAGAATTATAGTCTCCATAAAGGACTGACCAAGGTACTCCAAGAAAAAAACATCATGTGAAAGGTATTTCATAAAGGTGAAAAGGTAATTATCTATAATTCTCAATTTTTAATTCACCCAGGTAAGAATAATTCTCATTTGGAAGTTCCTTTTATTATTACTAATGTTTTCCCATTAGGTCTAGTGAGAGATCAAGACCCATCTTCCAAAAGGACATTCACAGTTAACAGACATTCGTTAAGGCATCACCCTGAAAAGACACACATCCTATGAACCACAACGAATTACATCAGATCCATAACTATTTTAGTAGACCCACCACTGGATGGGGATGGCGACCCACCAAATCCAAACTAGGGGAACCACATCCCCTTTAACTCTCCCTCTCTTCCTCTCTCTCCCTCTTTCCTCTTCTCCCTCTCTCCTTCATTTTTTTACCACTTTCTTCATAAAATCCTTTTTTTTCTATTTCTCTTTTGTGTAGGTGTATATGTTAAAAACACCAAATAACTCAAAAAAACTAAAAAAATAAAAAATAAACAAAAATAAAGAGTCATACTTTCTCACCATTAAATTTTGAAATTTTTTCCAACCATTTTGGGGAGTAAAAAAGACAAGTTTTCATCTCAAAAATTTTGTATTTTCATCATGAATTTTGATAAATAATTTTTTTTAAGAATAATAAACTTTGAATGATCAGTTTTAGATTTGGAAAATGATTATTCCCTAACCATGAGGAAAAAAATTATCTTTCATTCCAAGGTCACCTATAACCATGTTTTAATTCTATGTGTTTTTACCCCCTTTTATGAGTCTTAACATTGTGTACCTTCAAGTTTAATTTCCTACATTGGTGTGCATTAATATAGTAGAGGAATTTTCTAAACCCCATGAGAATCACAATATCCAAATAGCCTTCAATTAACCTTAAATTAATCTTCATTTTGAGAGCCCATTCAAGCCTATGAAATTCTTTTCATTGATATCCACATTATAAGACCAATACCTTGCCCTCCCAACATCTACATGAAATTACATTATATAATTTATATAAATTTATGTTTTGGGGAATGGATTTCATATTGGGTGTCATTTCTATGATTTTCTTTCCATGATTTTCAATGTGTTGTCATATGCTTGAGGGAATGCCTCCATTTTACTGTGGAGGATATGTTGTCATATAGTGAGTTATGGGAAATTGACTTTCATTTATTTAATTTTGTAAATTTTATTGATAAGTGTCCAAAAGAAGAAGAAAATGGGTTGTGTCTTGGTCAGGTAAAAAATCACTCTTCCCCAACCTTTTATCATGTTATAACTATCACAATTAGTTTCATGAGGAGATCAAACATGGGTTGGGAGATGAGTGTCAGATCTACTTTAAGTTAAAATTGAGAAAAAACTATAAAAAATAAAAACAAAAAAGAACACTTATGTAATTTAGATAAGTTTTGTGTTTTGTAAATATTTCATCTTTTCATCCCCCTTAAAAAAATTCATCTTTTGTGTCTTTCTTCAATCAATAATTCCCTTGTAAATATGTTTTTCCATTTACTTCCATGTTTCATTTAAAAAAAATTGTGCATTGTTTTTTCCATGTAGATGTGTTACCCCTCCTTTCCTCTCTCTTGGAAATTAAATTCCAACTATCCCATATCCATTGAAAAACTAATTCAAAAGACCACTTTATTCTTATACAATTTATGATATGGAATGGAAGATGAGATCTCTTTCAAACTATATGATTTTATATTTTGGTTGGTGGATGAGAGAACCTCCAAAAATAAATAATTATGATCTTGAGAGGAGTAAGTTTTCAGTGCCTAAATGTTTTGTTTTGAATTTGAGCATGAAAAAGGAATTGTTTTTGGAATATTGTTTCTATAACAATTTGTTTTGTAATTAAATATGGATGACTAAAATGGTCTAAACATCCCCTGATTGGGGAAAACAAAATTTTAGTATTTGTTGGTGAGTGAGAATTATTTTGTTATGTTTTAATATTTATTGTACATTAGTAAATGAACAATAATAAGTGTGGTAGAGTTTATGCTATTAATTTATTTACAAAATTTTATTTACTCACTATACTAATTTTATTTGAAAAGTGCATAATTGGTGTGAATTGTTCATATTTTAATTTTAAATATAATTGATGAGAATTATTTGAATTAATTGTGATTCAAGTTAGTATACTTTTTTAATCATAACTCTCATATTCCTCATTTAAATTGTTTGATTATTGTTTTTTAGGGATACATATGCAATTGAAAAAATATCATTAGAAGGAATGTTTGGCCAATTAGTCTATTTTAAGGGTCATGTGATCCACATAATAAGGACCAAAGATTCCACAAAGAAACTGGACCAGCAATGATGATTGAATTTCTAGGCACAATCTAGAAGTAAAAATAATTTTATTCTCCACCAAAATTCTTGATCCAATTAAATAAATCTGGGATAAAATGTTTAAGGAACAAATACAAGAAAAAGAGGCCCAACACATGTTTTGAATTCTATCCCAACATTCTATCTATAAATTGAAATCAGAACACCATTTTTGATTTTATTCTGATATAGGAATCCATTAGAGCTGATATTTTTCAGTGTGAAATAGACGATATAGTTGGAATACTTTGTAGAATAATGTGTTCATAATTTAGGGAATCTTCCTATTCAAAAATCCATTCAAATTCCATCCTTCTAAAAAGTGGTGATAAAAATAGATAGTTGCCTGTTGTTTGGTAAAAAAATCCAAAACATTTTCTACATAACTTCAATGGTCGCCAAAGATTCAGAGTAGACAGATAACATCAATATATAAAACTTGTAAGAAGATAATATCCCTATATTTAGATTTCTAGTTGGCCAAATTAGCAAGCCAGTTTGAGGGTAATATTTTGAATAAAAACATTCCACCACCTTGGGCTATAAATGCATCCCCCTCTTCTCCTTGCATGGTGTTAGAATTTACAAAGAGAGAAAGATAAATTGGCATAAATAAAACCTTTCAAAGGGCCTTTTAGGACCTTCAAAACTCATGTTTTAACTTGATATACCCTTATTCCCCTCTTTTTACATGTCCTCTTTCTTTCGTTTTCCTTTGTGATTTTGTATGTGTTTTGTTGTTATTTTGTTTCAATATTAATTCTAGTTTATTCATAATCTCTTATTATCATCAAACTTATGTATTTTAATGTTAATTTTCTTAAAATATTTTAAATCTTGTTGAAAACCATTCTTTTATTTTTTCTTTCTCATTCAATCAAAAGTGTGTTTTCCTCTCTTCATATTTCATGTGTGGGTGTTCTTTGCAATGCTCTTTTATTGTCCCATTATTTTTATTTTATTTTTAACCCAAAACACTAAAAATTACAACCATATTATTAACCACCGAAATATATAGTCAGATATCCCATTGGGGTGATTCATAATTTGGGCATATTAAGTGATTCAGAGCCTTTTCTTTATGAATATTCTTTAAATTAACATTGTGTAAGTTGAACATAAAATATCATGGATTTATGACATGATTTGTTTAATGTATGGATCCCATGGATTATTGGAACCAGAAATACACTATCATAAAGATGATCTGATTTATATTAGAACCCTGGGTTATGTTATGGATTGTATTAAAGCCTTAACACTTGGAAATTCCGATCAAAGTCATCTTGTGAAGTGGGTGTTAATTTAATGCAATATAAATCAATGCTCAATGATTTCATAATATTAAATCTCCAATAATTAACTTGTAGGATTGAAATGAATATGTAGATAGTTCAATTACAAGAGGGGTTGAATTATAAGATTAAATTCTTTTGTTTTTATCCATAAGAAAATCTATGTTTAACAAAGTTAAACAAGATGAATTCACAAGCCCTCTTTAGTTATTAATAAAGAAACTAACTTTCTTAGGATCCAATAATATGGATCTGATAAAAAAATTTAAACAAGTTTACTTAAGGAAATATTCTACCATTAAGCATATAAAATCTAAAATAGAGTCTTCACAAGAATAAGAAAGTGTAAGAAAGTTATACTCTCTATCTGTAACTAAATGAAGTGGAATTTAAACAAACTTGTAACACGTGACAAGTGAAAAAGAAATATTTTAACCCAAAGAGAAGGGTATAAAAAATCATTGGATAAAGGTTCCTTGATTTATACTTTCAATAAATTCATTCTTACCCACACCAGGGTAAGCCCTTGATAAAAATATTGTTATTTGTCTTATTATCCCGACATGTCCCTGATTAAGCAGATAATCGGCACCTCAGTCTTCTTATCCCCATAATCCCTCGATTATGAACAGAATCAATCATATTCACACTAGGTAGGTTGAACAAGTTGTTCAAAATATTTGCAGAATGTGGATCAAGCAGATCTCTCACAGAGTATTAGAACATCTAAGATTTCCACACGAACGTTGTAACATGAACATTATAAATGAATAAAAATAGATGGGTATTTACAGGCTTGAAATCCATGGTCGAATTCCTCCTCCAACAGTCATATTTCCTAGAACTTTCAGAGGGACCCATACACATGGAAATCAAGAAATGGTTACTTTGTAACAAATTTGAAGACATTGTTTTATATAACAATTTATGAGAAACATTAACATGTTTAGGATATGATAAAATGAAACTCAACATTAAAGAAATATGATAAATTTAACAAAATAATTTAATTGGATTCTCAATATAGTGTAATTTAGAGTCTAAAAATATTAACAATTGGATTCCAAAAATGTAGAAAATCATAATCTAATTTATATGACAATCGGAGTCTTCTTTTTATGAGAATAAAATTCTGATTTATATGAAAATAAGATTTTGATTTCTATGAAAATTAGAGACTGGTTTCTTAGAGAATCAGTGTCCGGTTTCTATGGGAATTAGAGTATGATTTCTGAGGTAATCTGGGTCTGATTTCTTAGAGAATTGAAGTCTGATTTCTGAGAGAATCATATTCATATTTCTAATGAAATCGGATTCATAATTCTAGAGAAAACAGCTTCTGAATTATACAAAAATCAGATTCTCAATTCTAGAGAAATTAGATTCTGAATTCTGGAGAAATCAGATTCTCAATTCTAGAGAAATCAGATTCTCAATTCTAGAGAAAATAGATTCTCATTAAATGTAAGGTTACAAGTTATAGATAAGGATCCATTATTTTGTTTAAGGAAAATATGGTTATATTTAGTGAGAAAAAAA
This sequence comes from Viscum album, assembly GCA_963277665.1. Lineage (NCBI taxonomy): Eukaryota > Viridiplantae > Streptophyta > Magnoliopsida > Santalales > Viscaceae > Viscum > Viscum album. The sequence goes on from OY728131.1 coordinate 921,577,062, forward strand.
TTAGGCAAGGTGTTGGAAACCATAGGTAAATTCAAAAACATTCTTAGAGAAAGAAAAATTTCCTTATGAAAATGTTATTAGAGAAAGGGACATTTCCTTAAGAAAATGTGTTTGTGATTTACAAAATATAAAGGAATAGGAAATTCATAAGAAAATGTATTGACTCAACAGAATTCAAACAAATTATTATCAAAATTTTAAATCAATATATATCAATCAATAATTCCATTTTAGATCTACAAACAGACCCCCCAATCAAATTATAATTATTAAAAAAATATTAAAAAGCATCATTGTTGAGGATTCGACTCGAGTGCTACAATATGCATTAGAAGAGAATCATACCCTTGAATGTTAAATATGAGATAATCATTCACTCTTTAAATGGTTCTACTGATGGGTATGGTACTATTTGTAGTCAATAGTTTTTGATTTTTGAAAAAAAATTAAAAATTAAAAAAATTAAAAAAACAAAGAAAAACCCTCTTTCTAATAAAAATATTAAACAGAATAAACCAAAAATACAATCCCATCTTACTCATTCTTTTAAACCATCCCTAAATTCCCTGTAGCCTACAAACAAATCCATCAGATTTTTTTGACACAGAAATTGAGAAAACTCTTCACCAACTCAGAAGGGATATTAGGGATAATCAAATCACTCTATAACCCATCATTGTCCAACCAATTGTTCTAGATATATCCAATCCTAAGGGAAAACACTTAAATAAATCACTACCCTGATATGAATTACCAAACCCTTGGTATTAAATATCCAAATATTGATTTTGATTTTGAACTCAAATTGGGTTTGATTCATCTTCTACCTCATTTCTACAGGCTATCTAGTGACTATCCACATCTGCATCTCAAAGTGTTCCAAGTGGTGTTCTCTACCATGAAGCTGCAAGGGTTTTATAAAGAAAAAATCAAAAACCAAGCATTCCCTTTATCCCTATCCAACTCTTCCAATTCGTGGCTCTACTACCTCCCACCTAATTCCATAACCACATGGAATGATATGAAGCAGATCTTATTAGATAAATTCTTTCCTTCTTCTAATACTTCTTCTATCCCAAAGGAAATAATTGGTATCCCTCAATTCCCAAATGAATTACTCCATGAGTGTTGGGAGAGGTTCAAAAATATTGTGGCAACCTTCCCACACCACTAAATCTCTAACCAACTCTTGATCCAATACATAATTGATTTTTTATTGTCTATAGAGAGAAGGTGCTCTTGTTTAGAAAACTCATGTTGGAGGATGATATCTCAAAATAAATATGTATGAAAACATGCATCAATTCCATAATCTAGAACATGATCAAGTCAAAAAAAATCCCTAGAGAATCAATCCAAAGAGCCCAACAAGATGACCTAGAGGATGAGTGAACTTATAGGTCTAATGAAATAACTTGTGGTGGCTGCCAAGCCCCATCTATATCTTCCCCACAATCTCTATTACCTGTACCTATCCAGAATTGTGGAATCTATAGCTTTTCATCTCATCAAATTGAAGCATGTCCACAACTTCTGGAGGAATCATCTAATTGATCATGGCCAATGGATATCAATGTAGCATATTCTCAGAGGAACACCAGCCCTCAACAATCAGATCAGTTCATTTGAAAATTCAACCAGCCCCACTCCAGGCCCTTCTCTTTTACCACTAACGCAAGTTTGATGTATAGTAATCCCATTTATTATACCCCATCAATTCCCTCCTCAAAACCCAAACCAATTCCCATATGGTCAAGGTGGTGGTAACTTCCAAAAACCTTATCTTTTTGTTCCTCAACCTCAACAGATCAATCCTCCTCGTACTCCTCCTAGATTCCACTATCCTAATGAGCCTTCTCAATTTCCAACCCACTATAAGCACTTTCCCAAAAAAAAAATGTAATACCAATGCGGGATATCCCTCTTCTTCCAGAAAACTATGGGAATGCAATGTGAAAGATCTTTCCTCCTTCACTGGTTCTAGCCTCAAAAACATTGAAACCCAAATTGATCAACTTGTAACCCACATTATCCAGTAGAAACCATCTAATTATTTCCAACTCCTAGATCAACTGTTACCCAACCCCTAGGGTAATGTAAGTAAAATTGTACTTAGATCAGGAAAACCAATTTCCAAGCCTCGTGATGGATCCTCCAATGAACCTTTGGTTGTTGGTCTTGAAAATGAAACGAAAAAAATCCATTAAATGAACCTAAAGCAACTTACTCACCTCATTCTATCCCTAAAAGGACCCAAATTCCTTTTCCTCGTGCCATTTTTAAGAGAAGTAAATCCTTTGAACCCGGTCATTAAATGATCTGCATGTTTAGATGTGTTTAATTAAACATTCCCCTCTTAGATTCCATAAAATAAATTCCTAATTATTCCATGTTTTTTTAGTAATTGTGCCCTCATAAGAGATAACTTAAAACAATTGATAATTTTTCAACAGAACAGCCTATACCCACAAAGTGCAAAGATCATGGGACCTTTACAGTTCCATGCTACATAGGAATTTCAAACTTCGATGATGCACTCATAGACATAGGATCCTCGATAAATGTCATGCCTAAATCCATCTTCCCCAACCCTGGTCTAGGTCCATTGCACCCAATGGGTGTTGTCATCTAGTTATCCAATTGAAGAACAACTAGTTATGAGGAAATAATTGAGGATGTCCTTGTCTGAGTTAATGATGTTATATTCCCAACAGATTTCTATGTCCTTGACATGGAAGGTGAGATGACCTATCCTTGATCTCCCATAATTCTAGGAAGACCATTCCTCCTAATAGTAATAACAAATATTGATTCCCATGAGGGCATAATATCCATGGAATTTGGTGACCAACTGGTCAAGTTCAATATCTTTCAATCCATGAAATACCCATCAGAGGATAACTCTTCATCTCAACCCATTCTTATGAGGAAACTTCTGAGAGTGGATTCACCCCCCACATTTCATCATGTTCATCATGTTTTAATGATAGAGGAGCTTGTGATATTTTCACCGTGAATAACCAAGTCATAAATGGGGATGTTTCTGTGGACCACTCATTTATAGACTCTATAAATATAAAAGATATTGAAAACACTCTAGAATAACACATCAACTCTGATCTCTAGTGATCCACCTTAGACAATAATTAATCAAAAGAAATTAAAATCCCTTCCCTTGTTCCTAAGTTGTCTAGCCCAAAAAATGAAAGATGATACTGATCTGAAACCTCTTCCTACAGACCTGAAATATACATTCCTTTTCCATGATCATTCTTATCCTATAATTTTCTCTTCCACACTTATTGAAACTGAGGAGTCTACACTTGTTCAAGTGTTTGAGGAAAAAAAGTCCTTAGGTTGGAACGTAGAAGACATACTAGGAATGAACCCCAACCTTTGCATACATCACATCCATCTTGAGGAATCATCCAAACCAATTAGATAACCACAAAGAAGACTCAATCCACTCATCCTTTAGATAGTTAGAGAAGAAATTACCAAAATTCTACAAGATAGTATTATCTACCCAATTTATGATAGGCAATGGGTTAGTCCAATTCAATAGGTACCAAAGAAGGGTGGGATAACTGTTGTCACAAATGAACATGGGGAGGTAGTCACAACTTTGGTAAAACAATGTCGTGTATGCATCGATTATCGAAAATTAAATGTTGAAACAAAAATATATCACTGCCACTTTTTTTCCTTGATCTAATGATAGAACAATTAGCTGGGAAGTCACATTATTTCTTTCATGGTGGATATAGTAGCTATATCTGAATCCCAATAGCACCTTAGGACTAAGAAAAGACTACTTTCATGTGCCCCCTTGGAAAATTTTCATATAGAAGAATTCCTTTGGGAATTTTCAATGCTCCTGCGACACTATAGAGGTGTATAATGAGTGTCTTTTCCGAATTTATTGATCATTGTATCGAGGTATTCATGGATGAATTTACCATTTATGATGAGTCATTTGAATCCTTCTTGTATTAACTCTCTCTAGTCATTCAAAAGTGTGTCAAATGTAACATTGTGCAGAATTATGAAAAATATCACTTCATGGTTACTAATGGTATTTTTCTTGGGTACATAATTTCACAAGATGGTATTCAATTCGATCCTGCCAAAATTGTTGTGATTGAATCTCTTTCTAAACCCAAAATATTTCAACACATCCATTCATTCCTTGGTCATGTAAGTTTTTATTATCAATTCTTCCATAACATCAGTAGAATTTCCCACCCACTCACTCAGCTACTCTAAACTGATGTTGAATTCCATTTTGATGAGTCTTTCAAGAGATCCTTCATTGAACTCAAAACTGTTCTTACAACATCCCAAAAAAATCCAAACCCTATATTGTTCCTTACCCTTTTAATTGATGTGTGATGCTTCTTATAGGGTCATTAGGGCCGTTCTTTGTCAATGAAGAGAAAAAAATGTTATGTCATCTATTATGCCTCAAAAACATTGGATGAAACTCTATATCACTACACTATGACTGAAAAGAAACTTTTAGCAGTGGTTTTTGCCTTTGATAAATTCCATCCCTATCTATTAGATGCCAAAATCATCATCTTCAAAGAAAATTCTTCTATAAAGTTATTACTCAAGAAAAGTGATTCCAAACTGAAGCTAATAATATAGATCTTGATGCTCCAAGAGTTTGACATTGTGATTAAAGATATACCTAGAAAATTAAAACCTATGGTTGATCACTTGATTAGAATTTATAATTATTCTCATTCTGAAATCATTGATCCTAAAGTCCTCACTGAGAACCTTTCATCTCTCACCCCAAAGTTATCATGGTATTCCCCAATTGTAAACTACTTGGTTGATGGTTTTTCGATATAAATTTTACAAAAGAACAAATAGTGAAGCTGAAAAGTGATTCAAAATTCAATTTTTGGGAAGATAATAAACTTTGGAAAACTTGGGATAACTCGTAATTAGGAGATGTATCGATGAAGATGAACATTCCTCCATCTTGGAATTTTGTCACTCAATGCATGGTGGGGGACACTTTGTAACAAAAAGTACGTACCGAAAGGTCCATGGCTCAGGATTCTTCTACTTTTACTCTTCAAGGAAACACATGAGTTCTTTAAATCATGTCAAACTTGCCAAAATTTTGGCACAATTTCTAAAAAAATGAAATGCCCCAGAGGGCCTTAATATTTTTTGAGATCTTTGATGTTTGGGGAATCGATTTCAAGGGACCTTTTCCACACTCAAATGGATTCTCATACATTATTCTTGAAGACAATTATGTTTTAAGGTAGGTCGAGGCCAAACCAGCTAGAAATTAGGATGCAAATAATGTTAGTGAGTTCCTAAAAACCCATATTTTCTATCAATTTGGAACAACACATTCTTTGATAAGTGATTTAGTAACTCATTCTTATAATCGTACCATGGAATGTTTTTTGAAAATATGGGTTTGTTAATAAAACTTCAATTTCATATCACCCCAAAACAAAAGTCATGGTTGAACTTTCTAATAGTGAAGTGAAAAGATTAATTAGGAGAATTGTAAATCCCACCAAAAAACACTACCCTGACAGACTTGGTGAAGCGCTTTGGGATTATCGAACTGCCTATAAAACCCCTATTGGGATGTGTCCTTTGAGGCTAGTTTTTGTTAAATAATGTCATTGACCAGTAGAAATCCAAAATAAGTCATTTTGGGCTATGAAAACTTGTAGTTTTGATTGTGAATAATTTGGAGAAGAGATATTTTTACAGTTAAATGAAATAGAGGAGCTTTGACTTGATTCCTATGAGAATTGAAATCTCTATAAAGAAAAGTCTAAGGTACTCCATGGAAAAAACATCCTGTGAAAGGTATTTCATGAAGGTGAAAAGGTAGTGCAACTCAATTCTCAATTTGAAGTTCACCTAGTTAAGATTAATTCTCGTTGGGAAGTTCCTTTTATTATTACTAATTATTACCCATTTGGTGCAGTGAAATTCCAAGACCACTCTTTCAAAAAGACATTCAAAGTTTACAAACATCGGTTAAAGCATCACCATGAGAGGAAACACATCCCGGGAACCACATTGACTTCTATAGAATCCACAACTTGTATAGTAGATTCCCCACTGGATGGGGATGACGACCCAAAAAATCTAAACTATGGGGTACCTCTTTCCCTTTAACTCTCCCTCTACTCCTATCTCTCCCTATTTCTTCTTATTCCTCTATCTTTCATTTTTTTACCACTTAATTCATCAAATCCTTTCTTTTTCTATTTCTCTTTTGTGTGGGTGTGTATGTTAAAAATACTAAAAAACTCAAAAAAACTAAAAATTTTAAAAAGAAAAAAAACAAAATGATTCATTCTTAATCACTATCAACTTTTAAAATTCTTTCCAACCACTTTGGGGAGTAAAAAAGACATGTTTTCAACTCAAATATATTTTGTTTTCATCATGAATTTGGATAAAGAAATTTTTTCATGAGTAATACATTTTAATGCTCACTTTTAGATTTGGAAAAATATTATACCCCAACTGTGAGGAATAACATTAGCTTTCATTCCATGGTCACCTTTGACTATCTTTTCATTTTGTGTGTTTTCACACCCTTTTGTGAGTCTTCAGTTTTTGGACCTTCGAATTGAATTTATTACATTCGTGTGCATTAATATAACATAGGCATTTTATAAACCACATGAGAATCACAATATACAAATATCCACCCATTAAACATACATTAATATTCCTTTTGAAATTTCCGTTGAGCCTATGAAAACCTTTTCTTAGATAGCCACATTACATCCCAATACCTTGTCCCACCCAACATCTACATGGAATTACATAGAATAATTTATTGAAATTTATTTTTTTGGGAGCATGGATATTATTTTGGGTGTAATTTACCTGAATTTAAATGTGTTTCCATAGGCTTTAGGGCAAACATACATTTTAGTGTTGGGGAGAGTTTTTCATTCAGTCAGTTTTGGGGAATGGTCTTTCATTTATGAAATTTGGTAAATGTTGTCGACAAGTGTTCAAAAAAAGAAAAAAAATGGGTTGTGTATTTGGAAGGTAAAAAACCACTCATCCTCAACCTTTGATCTTGTCATAACTATTACAATTATTGTCATGAGGAGATCAAACATGGTTTGAGAGATGAGTGTGAGATCTGTTTCATGTTCAACTTTCGAAAAAATGCAAAAAAAAAAATCTTATGTCATTTGGAGAATTTTTTTGTTTTGTAAATATTTCATCTTTTTATCTACCATTAAATTTTCTTCCCATTTTTTTTATTTCTTCACACAATAATGCCCTTGTAAATAGGTAATTCTGTTTCCTTCTATGTTTCATTTCAAAAGAAATGTGCATTGTTTTACCCATACTGATTATTTACCCCACTTTTCCTCTCTCTTGGACACTAAATTCATACAATCCCATAACCATAGAAAAAACCCATCAAAAGATCTCTTTATTATTGTGCAATTTAGGATAGGGAATGGAATTTTATATCTCTTTCAAACATTATGATTTTAAATTTTGGTTGGTGAAAGGGTGAACCTTCCATAAATAAAGTTTTATCATCTTGGGGGAAGTAAGTTTTGAGTGCCTACCTTTTTTATTTCGAATTTGATCATAAAAAATGAACTATTTTCAGAATATTTTTTCTTTAACAATTTGTGGTGGAATTCAATATGGATTAGTGAAATAGTCTAAACATCCCCTAATTGGTTAAAACAAAATTTTAAAATTTTTTGGTGAGTGATAATTATTTAGTTGTGTTTTTATATTTATTCCACATGAGGACATGCACAAGACAAAGTGTGGGAGATTTGATGTTATTTATATTTTTATAATTTTTTACTTACTTAATTTACTTATTTAATATGAAAATTGAATATTTAGTCTCAATTATTTATATTTTAATATTAAATATAATTTTTTAGAATTATATGAATTAATCCAGATTCAAGTCAGTATAATGTTTTAATCATAACTCTCATCCTACTAATACAAATTATGTTATTCCTTTATTATAGGGATAATTATTCAATTTACAACATATAATTACGAGTAATAATTGGATAATTCAGCAATTTAAATGGTCATTTGATCCACACAAGAAGGCCTAACGAATCTATGATGAAAATGGACCAACTGTGAAGATTGAATTTTTGTGCTCGATCTCGAAGTCCAAATCATTTGATTCTTGATAAAAAATAAGGTTCCAAAAAAATTTATCTTGGATAAATCTTTCAAGACCCATATCCACTAAAAAGAGTCCAAAATTATGTTTTGAAGTGCCTCCCACCATTCTACCTGGGAATTGAAATCAGTAAACCATTATTCTTTTTTCACTTTATATAGACATCCATTAGAGATGATATTTTTCAGTGTGAAAGATAATATATGTACAGACGACTTTGAATAAGAATTTGTTCAGATTTGGGGGAATATTAAAATTCAAAAATCCATTCACATTCTAGACTTTGAAAACTTAGTGATAAAAATAGAAAACTGCACATCATTTAGTAAAAAATACATAACATTGGATACATAAGTTCAATAGCCAAAAGAAAATCATATCTGATAGATCACCTCAATATGTACAAGTTGTAAGAAGATCACATCTCTATATTTAGCTTTATGTTTGGCGAAATTGGAAAGGAAAGTGGAGGGGTAGATTTGGAATGCAAACAGTCCACCACATTGGGCTATAAATGCATCCCCCTCTTCTCCTTGCAATGGGTTGGTATTTCAGAAGATAGGAAGATAAATTGTCACAACCAAAGCATTTCCAAATTCCTATTATTACCTCCAAAACTCATGTTTTAACTTGATAGACCCTTCCTTATGTCTTTTTTTCATGTTCTATTTTGTTCATTTTCCATTTTGATTTTTTAAGTGTTTTTTTACTTTTGTTTCAATGTAAATGAAAGTTTCATCATAATATATTATTCTCATGAACCTTATATAGTGTAATTTTAATGTTATTAATATATTTTTAATCAATTTGAAAACCATTCTCTTCTTTTTCTTTATCATTCAACCAAAAGTGTGTTTTTACCTCGCTTCATATTTCGTGTTTGTATGTTTGGAGCACATATCTTATCTTATACCGTTGTTTTTATTTTATTTTTAACCCATCACCATAAAAATTACAACCATATTATTAACCACCTAAATCTATGATTAAGTCATTAATTTGGGTGAGTAATAATTTGTGGATATTAAATTATTGAGAGCCTTTTCTCTATGAATATTAATTAAATTAACATTGTGTATATTGAACTTAAAATGTCAGGGATTAATGGCGTGATTTTTTTAACAAGTGGTTTACATGGATTATTGGAATGACAAATACACTGCCATAAATATGTTCCGATTTAAATTAGAACCCTAAGTTATGTCAAGGGTTGGATTAAAGTCTTAACACTTGGGAATTCAGATCAAAGTCATCTTGTGATGTGAGTGTTTATTTAATGAAATATAAAGCAAATATCAATGATATCATAATATTAAATCCCCAACAATGAACTCAACCTGGTATTTATCAAATTGTTAAATCAATCTACATCAATCAATCATTTCATTTTAGCTCTGCAGCCAACCCACCCCCCAATCAAATTAAAATTAATTTAAAAACAATTGACTATTAAAAATTATCCTCACTAAGGATTCGACCCAAGTGCCGCTATACGAATTAGCAGAGCACTGGACCCTTTAATGGTCAATAGGTGACAATCGGCCACACTTCACTTGGATCTTACATTTCAAATGGATATAAAACTACATAGAAATATAATCTTAATGATTCCTATCATGTAATCACCCCTCTATAGTGTTTCTTGAGTTGTTTTATAGGATAACTCAAAGGAGAATGAGGATGTTTCTTTTTAGGTAGCTAGAGTAAAGCTTTAGGGTCTTAGTCGTGCATTTTCTCTAAATGTATTTTTATATTTCATGTATTTATAGTCAATTTTGAATAATGATAAGTTTTTCATATATATATATATATATGATTGTGTGTGTGTGTGTGAATTTTATTATTGAATAGGTTATATTTTCCTAGTAACTAAGATGGAAACATCTCCCATACTTGTGATAGATACCATTGGTTCGAGTTGCTAACTTGTGGCCTATTATAGGTGGGCTTTATGGGTCACTCTAGTCTCCAATTTTTGAACTAGTAGTGGTTTTAGTGGGTAAATTTTTTGAAAGTGTTAACAAAGCTAGTTGATTGATATTCAGGAAGGATATTGGAATTAGGTATAGGTGAGGAATGTATGGGTTTTGTAAGAAAACAATATCATTTAACCAAACTAGTTAAGAATTCATAGGACTAGCTAGAACATAAATACTTAGAAATCTTTTTGAAATATTACATAAACTTAAGGTCAAAGATACTGGTCTAGATTTAGATATCATGGCCCTTTGATATCATAAATAAAAACCATGACAATATAATAAGCATATTTAGATGAAAAATGTAGTATTGTAGGGTTGATAATTTTTAATGGTGCAGAGCATTATTTTCATAAGTTTCATTTAGAAATTAAAATTTTATTTTTGATTAGATTTAGTGTGTTTATTTATGATAGTATATATATTTATATAGTGTGTTCTTTATAATTATATTGAATTTTTAATTCATACTTGTTAACCTATTTTATTCTAATGACTTTTAACATGTTAAAATTTTTAATCTTACTTTCATAATATACTATATTGTTTTTATAAAATATAATTTTAAATTCATATTAATTAAAAAATTAATGCATGTTAAAAAATATTATGTTAAATTAATATGAGTAATATATTAATATTTTATCATTATTATGAATCATGTTTAAAAGATTTCATTTTCCATGAATAATTATTCCAGAACCTCTATGATTAAGAATACCCCTGATGAGTAATGATTGATTAACCCAAAAAATAAAAAATAAATATTTCAAATAGATTGTTTTATATTTTAATATTTATTAACATGAAATATGACCTTGTTTTTAAATCTAAACTGGTAATTTGATAATTATTGGTAAATAAATGGATGTTGTAAGTATGAGTAAATTTATTTATAATTCATGCTTAAATTATGAAATTATTAATATTTAATATGTATGACTATAACAAAAAATTACGAATCATGTATAGTGAATAATATATTGAAATGGAACAAATTATTCATGATTTAAATTGAGAATTAATGCGTTATATATAAACTGATTATTGTAGACAACATGTTTGGAATTATTAAAGGTTATAAGTGATTTTTTATATGATATGTTAATTTTTGGTTATTCCATGATGAACATGATTTTAATTTGATACATGATTTATACTACCATGATTTTATTAAGTATAAATCATTAAAATATTTCAATGAATAAGTTATTAGATTGAAAGTATTTTGATGTAATCATGAATATGATTATTCCATGTGTAATTTCCATGAAATATTATTTCTAATAATAATTAAATACCATATATTGATTTATTATCTTAACTGGTAAATAATGGAATGCCTTATTGATGAAATGAATACATTAACCCTCAGTATGGATGAAGATTTACACTTTTAGATTAATCTTTTTTAAATAAGTTATTCTAAAAATGATAATGAAATCCTCAAACTGATTTGATATCATATTTTGTGGAGGATTTAGTTGATAAAGTAAAGGAATGGTTAGCTTCAGATGGAAGTGGTAGTTAGCTGTTAGTGGATTATTTACTAGTTTATACTTATGTTTTTTATATATATTGTTTTCTTAGTTATTTATTATTTGATTATATTCTAGTTTTGATCATAATTGTTTGTTGTTTTCTTATTTTATTTTTCTATTTTTTTATTTGTCATTGTATACTAAATAGCTTGATATGATAGAGTTACACATTGTGATTTTTTATTTTCACATTTTTATTGATATTGGTTGTTGCTATATTTGGTTTTTTCAAGCAGCACTTAAAAGTGTAAAGGATTTTGTTTTCAAGTAAAATAGGATTTTAAATGGTTTATAAATTTATTTTAAACATTTTGGAATCTGTCTACCTTATTGTATTTGGTATTTTTGGTGGGTAGGTTTCTATTTGATAGGTATCTCCCCGTGTCCATTATATTTTGGGCCCCTATTATTATTATTATTATATTTTATTTTTTAATTAGTTTTGTATCATTAAGGATGAGAATTGTTTGGTAGGTATTTAATGTGAAAAATCCTTGTTTTCCTTTCCTTTTCTTGAGTTTGTCTCTTTCTCTCTTTTCCCATGGGTTTTATTTTAATTCTTGAGGATAAGAAATGTTTGAGTAGTATCTGATTTAATGGACTTCATTTTCTGAAGCCCTTAATTTGTCATTTCTTGGATAAATTTATGGGTATAATTCTGCATTCCAAATTTTGGCTAAGTGATATATATATTGAGCTTTGATTTCAAATTCCTTACACATATAATTTTTATTTGTAGATAAAATATGATGTATTACAAAATGTTACATGGGAATAATTTTTTGTAATATCTTATATACGTATCAGTTATAAAATCAAATGCATTTTCTAAAATATAATTGTTATAACTTCCAATGTATTATTTACTGCGGCTTCTGTGATGTCGGACTACAACTATGGCTTAACCCATGAACTAGATGGTGGCTGGGAATGAAATGGTGTATGTGGATTCGAGTGATGTTGGTTAATGTATACAAGTGACATGGAGTTTATTTGATGCATATGGTTGTCAATAAGGGTGGTGACAGATAGAATCTATGGTGGCCAGATTCGGGTTTTCACACCCTTGGGACTTTGGGTCTTTTTTGGTTCTTTAACCACCAGACCTTTGTGCCATTTTTTCTTCCTTGGTTCTCTAGGACATTAGGCCTCTAGGTCATCTCTTAGGGTTTCAGGAGACATGATGTTACCTTCCAATTTACATAGTACATTAGGTTAGCGGTAAATCGTCTCATTCATATGTCATCAAGAGGGTGACCATAATGGACGGATGTGTGTGATGACACCCATCATTTAGTCATTTTTATTCAATACAATGAGGGTGGATTATTTTCCTTCCCACAACTTTCTACATTGTGTTTTTAGTCAGATTATCTGGAGAATCAGGTTACTGGTGTTGTGGGAATCTCAAAAACATCATCGGATGGGCGGATTGAAAGAGATATAGGTGTGATGAAACATATCATCTTATCCACCCCTACATGCCAATTTGGGATATAAGGGTGATCATTCATGTTATTTTAGTCTAGTATAGTGCAACTCTCAATTGGGGGTGATACAGATTCTTTGACTAGAAGCACTAGTGAAACTTCTCGGGTAGAGAGGTGGTGAGACATTTGAATGGTACCATGACACATGCTTCCTCTTGGGTCATCAGGTCACTTCTTCATGAGTGTCGTTTTCTATGCATTTCAGTCTCTGAGTCATTTAGTCCATTTTTTCCTTAAGTCATGTTTCTAAGGCATATGTGCCTTTTAGATATTAGGCTATGTATTGGGTTACATTTTTCCTAGTTTTAAAGGATGTTTTTTCCATTATTTTTTAATAATATTGGGCTTGGCCCTCAATATATTAAAAAAATTATTGGTTATCTATTTTATTAAACATAATTTTAAATTATTTATTTTATGTTTTTTATTGGATTTTGAATAATTTCTTATAGTGTTTATAAAAATTTAATGTTTTATTTAAATTATTTATTTATTTAATGAAATTATGATTTGTTCAATTATTTAATTTGAATTATTTTTTTAAATAATAAATTTATTATATTGTTAGGGTGTAAGTCTTGTGTTTCTTAAAGTAGAATTTATGGCTATAATTGGTTTTTTTTGGAAAATGATAAGTCTTTTGAATATATATTTTATCATTTTTGGCTTAAATATAAATTATTGAATATATTTTAACTATGAGATGATTTTTTTTGAATTTATGGGTAAATTGTGATATCACCTTTTTAAAAGGTAATGGGGAAGTATGACATTAACATGTTAGTTATATAAATATTAAATGAAATAAAATATCAATTATTACATGGGTAGTTTTCACTAGACCCTTGGTTATGGTATATGTTTATTTATTTTACCTTAGGGACACATCCTAATGGTTGTGTCTATGCGCGGTCTCGTGGAGGTCTCAGTGTTGAGTCTTCTAAATTATATTATGGGTGCTAATAGATTTTGTTTCTAATTTTAAATACTTTTCTGTTATAATTTGTAAATATAAATTTATTTATTTGAATATATAATATAATATCTAGTAATTAGGGGGGATTTGAATATAATGTACAAAGAAAATATTTGTTATATACTAGATAAATTTAAATATAGAATAAGATTTCGTGGTTTGTAAAAAAGGATAAAATGATAGATGTTAAAAATAAATATAAAAAAATTTAAAAAAAAATAAAATAATAACTAAGGGATAGAGGAGAGTCATGATGAAATTAGGAGATGCGAGCAAATAAAAAAATATGAGACTTCATAAAATAAAATAAAAAACGATATTAAAAAAAGTGATGTGGTAAAAAATATTTTTAGACAAAATATTTAAGAAAATATTTCCCAAATAATTTTATACATGTTTTATAAAAGTATATCATTTAAAAATAATAATAAATATAGAAATTTTAAAAAAATTATAAATAAAATGTTTTGTTTAAAAAATAATATATTTTACATTTATTACTTGATGTGAATAATTTTATTTATTAAGGGTTGTACATTATTTTATGAAACCACTATTTAGTGAAATTAATTTTTTGGCTCAGAATTATATATTAAATAGTGGTCTTGGAGGTCATGTTTCTTCACGCTTCGAATATATACATTTTTATCTCTTTTATTTCTTTATTTTCTCAAAATGGACGACCAATGACACATCCTGAGATTATTAGAAGTGCCTAAAATCAATTTTTTAATTTGAAAAGTCTCTTGGTAATTCTAAATGGTTATAGTAGTGATATAAAGGGTGATATAGATGACATGAAGCATGTTGACGTGAATATCCCCATAGGTTCAGTAGTGTTCACTTCAATGTGGAATGACTTGACATTAAGAGGTAGGGTATTTCTATCATTTCCTTTATCTTTAGGAATATGAGTAATTTCTATATTTTGGAACCTTCTAATCCCTTGTTGAGCCTTAAGCCTTCAATTTTCATCCCCTAAAATTGAATAAATATAAATATATGCATTCACAATTCATTTTTATCACCTTAAAAATGAGAGATATGGCACATTCTCATTATCCTCAATTAAAACTCTCCCATTGTGTCAAATAAGTCAATACTTCTTGTATCAATCCAATAATTGTGAAACTACATTAAACAACACCAGATTTCAAGAAAAGTATATACTCTCTCATCAGGATCAGTGAAGATGATTTGGTCTTGTGGTATGAGTTGTAATTTAATTGATTCATTTTACTATCATAAGCTTTTATTGGGCCCTTGTTTGGTCCAAGGGACGAAGTCCTTGAATTTTATAATTCCATTTAATTTCTATATTGTTTATTTTTTATCTAGAAATGTGTGTTTTGGTTCCTTTCTATTTTCTTTAAATTATTCTTTAGAGTAATATTGTAACTATGTTATACTACAATTAACAGGTTTTTCATTCAAGTTTTTGAAATAGTTTGATTTCTTTATTGAAGTGAGAGAGAATTTGGGAATGAAATAAAAAAGGAGGAATCAATATTGGGAATGAAAATATAGAAAATGAGTATAATTCCTTGATATGCAACCATTAATTATTATGCTTGTTTATTTTTTTATTATTGATAATATAATTAATCATATTTGTATACATGGTGTCACACTTATATAATGATCTCATTTTATGAGTGTTTTCCTATATCATTTTTTGATATAGCAAATGTGGAAATGTATAATTAAATTAAAGATGATATTATGTGTCTAGAGAATCAAGATGAATTATAAGGGAATTGGTAATTGATATTAATGAATATGATTCATGTTTTAAGAGATGTAATTTAGACATTTATAAACTCAAAAATACTTCCTCAGTTGAGTATATTTATTATTATGGCTAGACTTCTCAAATTTGGTTTCAATAATTAATAAAATAATATGCATGATACCATTAATTATATTTTTTTTAATGTTTTTAAGATTTTATGGTTAGGTTGTAGTTTCTTCCAAGATAATCCTATTTAAATGAGGAAAATTAATAACATATTTAACCATAATAGTGTTGCTGGATAATTAATGGTATACATGGTGTTGGAATAATTTTATAGTAATATTAATTTGAAATTTATTTCATGATTTATTAATAATTATAATCATGATATGTTGTGTTCAATTAACATTTATTGTATTATCAATGTTTCTTACTATATATTTGTTATTATATTTACTATGTATGTGTTTGTTTGATTATTTTCTTCTATGATTGTTTATCTACTTGATTGTTTATGTTTTCATGATATTATACTCATGGTATGTAATGGATCATGGTTATTACATGTATATTCATGATTGGTTGTAATGTATTAAGGTATATCATACACACATTTCCCAAGGTACTGATGGATTAGGGTTTTGTCATATTTTGGGTAGTAATGGATGAAGTTATTGAACGAGTCTTTGAGGTGATGATGTGGTGAAATGGTGGACATTGTTAAGGTTGATATAGGTTAAGATAAATGAATTCATGATGATGTTATGATGGTTGACATGGGTTGTGAGTTGGGTTTGCCTCGTAATATTGGGATGGTTGGCACAGGTTGAGAGTTGGGCTTGCTATTTTTCTAATTGTTAATGTGATGGTAAACATTGGTGTTATAATAACTTTTGACTCTCTTATTTTCATAAGTACTATCATAATTAAATATTTGTATTTCTTAGTTTATTGTACACATGTCTATTTCAATACATATGTTTCACATAGATTCTTCAAAAATGATCCTACTTATTACTCCAAGGTGATCACCCCTCTATTGTGTTTCGTAAGTTTTTTTTCAAGATAGCTAAAGGGATTATTGGGAAATTATCGATCAAGTAGCTGGAATGGAGCTTTAGGAGCTCAAAGTTGCATTTTATCTGGATGTATTATTATGTTTCATATAGTTATAGTCGATATTATGTAATGTTAATGTTTTTAATTACATATGTATTGGTTATATTTTCTTGGGAAATAAGAGATTAATGCCTCTCAAACTTGTGATTAATAACCTTGATTCTAGTTTCTAACCCATGACCTATTAGCGGCAGGCTTCGGGGGTCACTCTCGTCTCTATTGTTGTCCCAGGAGGTGTTTTTTCATTGATGGGTAATGGAATCTCTTTTAATTTCTCATTTTTTTCAATTCTTCATTTCTATATTTTATTATTACCTGATAGTATTCCCTTTGTAATTGGGTTGGGAGTGAATACTTACATGAACCGTAGGCCTATACGCATAAAGACCTGAACAATATGGACCGAAGGACCATAGTCAAAATTATCTTGCAAATTTATTTGACTCTACTATATTGTTATATCCCCACCACATCACCTCTTAATGTATGTGCCTAGATCCCCGCATGAAATTGCTAATGAATTATAGTGCCCTGAGTATCACTACACATGCCAATGGTGTGTTTGTCATATCTCTCCTTAAATCTTGGATCTAGTTTTCTATGTCTAGTTATTATTACTACTTTTATTCATCATCCTTGGGTGGTTTTAGTAAGGCAGATCTAGTTTTCTCTGTGGCCCAATGTCCCAATGTCTCAAAGACCCTTTATTTTTGGGAGACCCTATGGCCCAAAGACCCAATAGTGGCATAAAGGCCTTATCGCTCAAAGGCCATTGAGGAACCAAAGTCCCTGTGAACCGTAAGCCCAATTCAGTGTCCTGAAAGCCCAATATTGGTGAATAGTTCCACTACTACAGCAATCCTATGGTACTTTATACAATACCATCTAGATTAAATTCAGAAATTATCACCCACCCAGATTGAAACATGGGTATCTCGCGTAGGATTACAAGGTGTTTACCACTTGAGCACCACCCCAACAACTATTATTTTAGTGATATGTGGAATTTTATTTAATTAAGTGATTCTTTTTTAATATTAGTTAGACTTATTGATAAAATTAACTATTATGTAGGTTGAATTTATAATTTTATAGATTTAAAAATGATTTTATTCATTATTATATTTTTTTCTTTTCGATTTTTATCACATTTAATATTAAAATTCATTGTTCAATTAGTTATCGGCAAAGAGTTTAAAAAGTATAATATTCAATGTTATATTTGGATTGGGTGTAGTGGTTTTAATTTTCAATACAAATACTATTATTTTTGTAGATATTTATATGTGTATGTGTTTTGATTTATATGATTAGATGTTTATTTCTTAAAACATAGAAGCTTGTATGAATTAAATTTATATGTTTCGTGATTTATATTTTTTAAATTTATGTGTGTTTATATATTAAAAATTTAAATGTTTTAAATATAGATTTATATTTTTATATAATTATATGTTTTAAATTTATATGTTTTACATTTTATGTTTATTTATTTATATGTTATAAATTTATAGGTTTATATTTATTTACATTTTAATTTATGTATTATACACATTTTAAAATTAATTGTTTGAAATGTTTATTTATATGTGTATATATCTTTATATTTTTAATTTATACATTTTAAATTAATATCATTATATATTTATATATATATATATGTTTTATATTTATATGTTTATACATATATTTTTTAATGGTATACGGTTATATATATTTTTAATTTATATTTTTAAAATTTATAAATGTTTTTGTCTATATATTTGTATCCTTTGAATTTATATATTTATATATTTCTAGGTATATATATTTATATATATGTTTTAAATTTATATGTTAATATATTTATATACTTGAATATTTTAATATGTTTTTTATTTGAATTATTTTTTTATGTAATTAATGGATCATAATTGGATCAATGCGTGGAAAACAAGTGACGAATATAGTAAAGGGGTTATGGGTTTTATGGAATTTTCTAAATTGGTTCTTGAAAATATAGACATTTTTTTAAAAATGCATGAAGTTCTTGAATACGATAAAATTAGGGTATATGGAAATCAAAAAACATTTAATTTTTTGTGGTTTTAATCATAGTTATACACACTAGGTATGGAATGGTGAAATAAAAAACAATTCAAGATCAATCATTAATGAAAACGTTTTGTGTGAGACATAGGATAGTCTTGATTAATTAATTCATGGTATAGGAATTAAACCCATTAAAAACAAAAATTTTTGAGTAATTTTGTGGTGATACAGAAAAAAAAACTATTGTTATGTTGTACTAATTTTATAGTAATATTAGCAGTACTTATATTTGATAATTTAAAACAAAGAAATGGTTAGAGTGAATAAAATTTCACTGAATTGCATGAACTTTTGAAAGAGTTACTTCCAAAAGGAAATAAGTTCTAGATTCCAATTATGATGCAAAACATATTATATTCAATGGTAATAGGGTATAATAAATTACATGTTTTCCCCATTTAATATGTGTTATATAATTAGGAATATAGAGGTTTATCAAAATTTCTTACTCCAAATCTCTTTTTTCATTTTTTGAATAAAAGACTTTTTGGTTTATTGGGAACCTCACTACCACAACACCTCAAATGAGAGGATCGAACCCAAATTAAAAACCAACATATAGATCTAGAACAAATAAAAAATTCAAAATCAAACACTGATAAAAAAATAGGGAACATCCCGCTTCCTCAAGCCCCCTCCCCCCACATCAACCAATCATAAAATAATAGTGAAAATATCATAACTATTCCACATACAAGCTATCAAGATTCATATTTAAATTTTTAAATTAAAAAAAAAGAAATACCACACCACCTCGGTAGAAAAACATATTTAACCATGTGAGTATATGGAACATCATGCCTTGAACCAACTAGAATGCACCTCACATCACTACCAGTATACAGTTTCAAGTACCAACGTCAGTCGTTATTAGAACCTCCAAAACAGAAACACCAGCACACCTTTGAAGGACCTAATCACCATAATATGATCTCATAATACATAAAAAACACATCACACCACCATCAACATCACCAAAGATAAAATATAAACACCTTGTAACAGAATCACCAAAAAAAGAACCAACACTGAGGGAACCTGGAGAAAGAAAGAAGGCCACTGCAATTCGTGCCTCCTAGAATACCCTACCGCTCCCACAAACACCTCCTAGAAAATCCTTTGAAACCATCATACCCAACTGACCTGGAACGGAGAAATGGTCCTAGAATCCAAGTAGAGTAATAGAATACATGACCTCCAAAATGATCCATGAATAATCTATCACCATCTACCCAACAGAAAACATCAATGATGAACTTGGACTGCTGAAATAGTGAGCGAAACACTATTAGAAATTGAAATCAGAGGATTGAAGAAAACATCTACATCACCAGGATAAAACAATGAGAAACATAAACACCAAACCATATAATTAAACTCGAAACCAAAGTGGTAGACGTCACCAACCGAGATGATCCCCCGACACTGACTCACAACCACCAATACCATCCTAAAACCACTACAATTACCCTCATACTGAATTGAAATGTGATCAAGCACTACAGGATGAGTAGAAAATGTATTGGAGGGAGAACGGTCCAATGTGTATGCTGCAAAAACTAAAACCAAAACAATCCAAAACCACCTGAGTATCTTCAAGACAAACCAATATGGATTTTAGCACAAAGGTTCAGGTGATAAGAGTAGAGGTGGGAGAAAAGGAAATCAATGAATCACCAACAAAAAAACCACCCAAACAGAACCATTTTAACCAAATATGAGTAGGGTCACTATGGATAGAAAGGAAGAAGAATGTTAATAAGTGTAAAACCTAGGTTGCTAAAGAAGAGAGAACAATCCAAGAAGGTGAAATGACCTCAAATATCATAAGGAGTGAAACACAAATATGGTAAAAGAGATGAATAGGAAAGCCACTCCATATCCATGGTAAACCTTAGATGGAAGAGATGTGTGCTAGAGAGAGCGTGCTAGGAGAAAATGGAGCCATCATAACTGGGTTTCCACTAGTTAATTTTATCAAAATCTCTTAAATATGAGACTTCATGATATAAAATTGATGAGAGTTCCAATTATGATTTATTCTTAAGAGCTAGAAAAAAACCTCATACTATGTAAATTTAGTATCTTCACATGATTCCTTATAAAAGTGTTTATTTTAAATTTCAAAATATGCAAATTGGATGGTATACATGTTTGAAAATATTTGATAGAAACCTACATCACCTTACTGATTCACCACAATGGATGAGATGTGATCAATAATTTCTTAAATTTGGAAATGATGTTATAAATCTTGGAATGAGAATATAAATAGATGAAATAAATCCATGATATATTATAACTATCAAATATAGTTCACGGTCAATTATGTTGGTATATTACAACATATCTCTAAAGATATGTGTGATTAAAAAATATGTTATGATGAGTTTGATGATTTCTAGAAAAAATTATCCTAGAAATGATATTTATGCTTATCTATCACCATTGAATGATTGTTTGATATTTCTATTTGTGGGAGGTTTTAAAGTGTTTTATGAATACAATAAAGAGTATTTTATTTTACATGTTATTATTATGTTCACTATAAATGAATTTTATTCTTATGGACACTTATCTCGATACAGTTTTAAGGGGAATAAATCTTATCCAATTAATGAAAAAGGGACTTAATATCCTTAATTTAAAAATGGGAGACAGATAGTGTACATGTTTAATTAATGTTTTTTTCAAATGGGTCACCCTTATAAAATATTTAAAAAATAGGTTAATGGTTTAAAAAAGTATGATTTTCCTTTGTATCCTTGGTCAACTAAAGAATATTACAATAAGGTTAAAAATAGAAATATCAAATTTTGGATGGTATAAAGATAAATTAATTATAAAAAATATATAAAACACATCCCATCTTTATTGATCTACCTTATTGAATACTTTTGGAGGTAAAAAATAACATTGATGTTTATGAATGTTGTGAAAAACATGAGTTGATGTTTAATCAGAACATTTTTAAACATAAAAGGAATTAAAATCAAGATATTTTATGAAATATTAAACTTAATATATATAATAATACATTGTTATTTATATCCCACTATGAAATGAAGAGATGATAATATTTACATCTAGCTTATCTCATGTTAAGAAGGAGTGAAAAGATGAATTTAGGTCAATGTCTTCATGGAATTAAATTACTTAGAGGATATTATTAAAATGATAAAAAATTATTAGAATTGAAATATTTGAAGTTAATAAAAATTAAATATCATTACTATAAATTATTGATGCAACAAAACTACTACCAATTTCACTATGTTACATATTATTGTTGCATGTCCTGAGGTATATCGTCAAGTTATGCAATATTTTCAATTCAATTTTTAGTAAATCCATAGGTCTAAATTTGTTAAATATGTTGGAGAATGAATATATTCTCATACTTATTTTAAATATAGATGTATTTTAAAACATTATTTTTGGATATAACGATTCATCTAGTGATTATTTTGGTGTGTAAGATAAGGATATGTGGGCATGTATATTTACAATTAATGTATCCTTCTGCCAGATTTATGAAAACTATAAATATATATGTTAAAGTTTTAAAATGAAATGAGGCCTATATTATTATAAAACATATATTGGAGTATGTGGTTGAGTTCTGTACTATATACTTATATGACATGGAGCATGTTGACCTTCTATATTCCGGCATCTAGAAATCAATAGTGAAGGTAAAGGGCTTTGTGGCATAAAAGTGAAGTTAATTTCAAGTGATGTAGTAATGAAAGAACATTTATCTATTTTGAGGAACACATGTGAAGTTCAACTATATATATATATATATATATATATCATCACATATTTATATATTGAAGGTACAATATCCAAAAATAAATGAAATTTTGTTGATGAATAATCTTAAAAATACATTTGTTTCATGGTTTAAGGAGAATGTCAGCATTGATTCATCTACATCAGATTCCTTAAAATGGATAGCTAGTGGATAGTGTGTTAATGTGATCACATGGCCTATTTTAAACAGTAATGGTTACACATTTTACACAAAAACTGATACAACAAGAGTACCAATCAAAATAGTTGAGTAATGGTCATCACTAAAGAAATTCATTTTTTAGTGAAAAAAATAAAAATCCAATTTCTATATCAAAAAAATATTTCAATGTTTTTTTAATATATAGTATATTGATAATATTAAATTTCAAGTACCATTGTTTAAGTGTAACTCGGTTGGTATTAATAGTGGTGGGAAATATGATGATTGTATATTTAAACTTATTTATTTGAATAGATTTAGTTAAAAAGAGGAACCATTTATCAAGGAGATCCATTCAAAGAAGATGTTTTATGTTATTAACCCATTGAATGATTAGGGGTACATCATTTTTCAAGATAAAAAAATAATTTGGGTGATAAAGATTTTTATGATTTTTTGGACTTATGTGAGACTTCTTCATCTATTACATTATTACGAAAGGATTACATTGATGTGATGTACACATGTTCCACGCAATATGAAATTATCATATGGAAGGGATATGGGAAAAAACTTCATTACTCTTTTAATTATTCAAGTAAATATCTTTTTTTGTGAAACTTACACATATAAAAACAAAACTTTTAATTTGAATATTTAAAAATTTAAATGTTGATCATTTATATCGTTTTTGTATTAATTTTTATATTCATAAATTTTAATTACACATTTTTTGGTCGAATAATACTAATTTCATTATTTTTCATAGACTATTTATTTATATTCATCATTTTTAGTTATGAAATTTTCTTCATATGTATTATTTAATAGAATATATATAAATTTATTACTATTTTGAATAATCAGAATTTTTACTTTTAAGAATGGTTTAATTCTAAGAAAATATTGGTATATATAATTTCATTAATGTAACCTACATTTATTTAAATAATGGATGTAGTGTTTGGATCAGTGTGATATCACTGAGAGGGGGGTGAATTAGTGGTCCCTTTTCTTTTTACAAATTTTTTCTTCTCAATTAAACCTATTTGGTTGGTTAAAGCTTCGATCCACTCTTGTTATGCCTCTCAGTCTTACCTTGAATAATATTGTTAAAAAGGCATAGAACAGAAGGATTTAAAAGGTTTGATACAAATACCTACTCCTTTTCATTTTGGTTAGTCCCCCTAACAAGGATTATCCAATATAATATTATCAAGGATTATAATGGTTTAGGAAAAAATTGGTTATCCACACCAATAATTGTTCCTCCATTTGATCCTAGTTATACCCCTCAACAATACAACTTTTTTTCCTTCGTTGGTTATACCCCCAACTCTCTTCTTCTCCTCGAGCCTCATTAGAAACTAGTTCTAACCCCTAGTCTCAAACTCCTTCTTCTCTTCAGTATTGATCCACTATAGGATGATCTCTTGATCTTCCTTGATGATCTTATTGAATCACACTTTCTCATGTACACTTCAAGTGCATTTATAGATTTCTGGTATTACTCAAATATATCTGATCACCTGTGTAAAATTAGTTTCCTTGGTGAAAAAATTTCTTATGTTGTGATTCATCCTTATATTGAAGTCTCGTCCTCAATTAAATGTGTGCAAGTGGTGTATATAAACTTATTTAGTATTTATGCAAGATGGTACTTTCAAAATCTCTATAAATTGTTATCTTTGTTATAAACTCTTCTCGTATTCTACTTGGATTTAGTCTCAAGTTAATTACTTATTTTTCAAGAAAAAAATTTCACATGTTCATTTCTCAATGAAATAAATGATCTTATTTGGTTATTCTTCAACATTATTTGTGAAAACTTTATATTTTAAAGATATCAATGTGCATGCATGTATTTCATGTTCACATGTATACACTACACAAATAATATATATATGAATCCTCAATATTTCTTGTAACACATAATATAATATAATTAAAATTAGTATTTCACAATATCACCTTCCACCTTTACAAAATACATGTATGGATCAAAAATATCTTCTCCTTTTGTTTGGGAATCCTGGAGGGATTGTTGTGTTTTCTCCTTCATAAGACAAGGATTTTATTCAGTGCTCTAAATCCTTTACTTTGAAATACCTAGAAGGTAACTTGCGATGTATTCTCCTCTCTAAGACAGGGATTGTCCATGATGATTCAACTCCTTTCCCTTAATGTGAATGGGTCCCCTGGACACATTTTTTTAAGAGTTCTCTCAATATTCTCAATAGACACAATTGTCTCTCTCGACCCATCCTCTATTAATATCATCACCATATCACCGCTGATCCTCTGGATTTTTATTCATGTCAAAAAATCATTCAAATATCACAAGGATCTTGGGATATAACATGTATTTTTAAAATATATAGTACACTTGGATATCATCGCATTTATTTTTTCAGTGATTAAACCCCTGTAACATTAGCATATCTGCTTTACGTATAGTGAAAACAATACACTGTTAATCTCAAATTTCAATATGAATATTTCCCTCGTGATTTCTACTATGTGATAAAAATCATAGAATTAGCTATGTGATTGTCTTTTTATAATGGCTACATAGTGAAAATGAGTACATGGTTCTCTTTAGAAAACAACTACTTCACTGCTACCTACAAATAGATATGTACATTTATTCCCATATGTATTAATTTGGATATGTCTCACTTACAAAAAATAGATATGTATATCTGATTATAGAAATCATCTACATGGATCTTTACTTCAACTAAATACATTGAAAAAAATTTATGTGGATAATTCCTTTAAGAGTAATATAGAAATATCATTTTCTTCATTTAATGTCCATGAATGAATGTGTAACTGCATGAATTTTATACATCAAACCCACCTGGATCACAGAATCTCAACACAACCAGAATTATACATGAGTGAGGATTTTGGTTGATTTTTTGGCTTCATCGCGGATGAATAATGGAACACTGATGATCACTCATCCAAAGGTAGAAGATGATCAGTGATGGTGATCAAATAGCTCAAATTAACTATACTAGATGGTGGGTAAAATATCCATATATTTTAATATGGATAAACAATAAAACACTTCTCTTCATCCCACGTTGATTTTCTACTCAATTAGGTGCTTCCTTTTATAACACCCACTTCCAAAAAAGCACTCGAGCTGGTAATGGGGGATCAACAGACGCGATTCACACCATATGGTCCACACTGTACCTGTACTATCCCACTGACATAAGACCAAACCCATGTGCACCCACACTGGCCTGAGCTATTATGGGCCTGTACATGGACCAATCAAAATTTTTCATTGCACCTTTCAAGTTAGAGGTTGAATTCCCTCCTAGGTAGTGGTTTTGGTCCCTTTTGTTAGCTAGGTGTGGTTTGATAATTTTTTGAGCAAACTCACAAAATTATTAGCAAAATATAAACCATGTAATTTTCAAATTTCAAGCTATAACTCAAATTTATTATCCAATATTCTTCATGAAAACATAATATGTAGTAATATTATTGCATTCCAAACTTCAAATTCCTTCATTATATTACTTTCTTTTTGAAAAAAAAACATTCAGATATTTATGCAAATATTTATTTACATTGTCTTTTTTAACATATTTAAACCATTGTTCACATCATATAATTACTTTTTCACAATTTTTTAAGCTTTTAATATCAACTAAAACAATCATAACAATGACAATATGAATAATTGATCAAGTGTGACATCCAATGTCATTAAATGAATCCATAAAAATTATATAAGCGTCGCCCAATCATCCATCAACACATATTTAATGACTACAAATGAAACATGGGATCAACAATATTCCCCCTTGAATTTTGTTTTCAATATCAAAATATATCATTCATGTCAATATGATATGCAAACCCTCTCCCACATATTGACAATAAAATGAAAAGGAAAAGTGGGGGCTTCTCAAAAACATGTTCTCCTTCCTTAGAATATTATTTCTTGAACACTTATGAGAGAGGGATGATATCGCATGGTTCTCTTTGAAAATAACCATTATTTAATCAGGTATAAATATATGAGGGATAACATGGTGTATAAAATAATAGAGATACAACCAAGGATATATAAGTTTTCTATAAAATACCATTCATGTGAAATCATTGTCAAATAATCTCAAATATCATTTAAGGTGTTTCCAAAAAAAATATTTTTCATTGAAATAAAAAATTCATTACACTTTTATAAACATGATATAAAGTTCATGTGCAAAGAAATAACACCCCTTTGTATCGTATTTTCATTAACCAAGAACTGGCCCCATAAATATGATTAATATAATTAATAATTAAGGATAAAATTCTGAGTGTCATACCAAAACCTCTAATTTTACAAAGATGTTCAAAAGTATCACATTGACTATGTCTTGAAGATTTAACGACATTATCTCACTAATTATCCCCACAAAGGGATGCATACATCTCCTTAAACTCCCTGAAAGTTAGTAAAAAATCATATATGTTTTTAGGGAATGAATAGGAACCTCTGGGTTTCTCAGAATTAACATTTAGACTGAGAGCTTCCTCTTAATATGGAATTCTTCTTCTTCATAGATTCAGAATAAGATATGTATCATTTCTTAGCTTTTTTTATGTGTGGAATTTATATTTCCCCACCAGTTGATACTTCTGATGTGGATGTCTTTTCCTCTCCAGTACTAGGATAATTGGTTTGACATTTCCATATTTTCTTCATGCTTTCCTATTGGGCTGGTAGAATTGTCATACAATGTTTTATGTCATTCATATTTTTTTCACACATTTCAAACTTAAGGATTTTCATGTAATCATTTGTATATTAATTTTTATCGACATTAACTTCTTCAACTGTCACCACTTTCTTTACTTTTTCCTCATCAAGTTTCTGATCATTCTCTATTTGTTTATCCTTTCCTAGTTGAATAGGCTAGATAACTAAACATTATTTCTTAATGTTCTTGGATTTTTTTAGTTTCTCAAATAATTCACTAGTGACTATATATTTTTTCACAAACTGTATTCTCTTCACATTTACATTGTGATAGATCTCACATAGTGGGATAACTCTCCATTTCTCATCTTTTTGACCTTATTGACAAAATCAACCATAGATTTCATTCAAGAAATAAATTTTTTTATGTGTTTATTTGTTTTATATTGTCTTGGTCATATGATTATCTTTTTGATCATCGTATTTCATCTACTTGTAATTGGTCCCCCTTGATTCCTACCTCATTCCTAGTAGTGACTTATTATACTATAATAAATAATCTTTATGACTAAACACTCCACAACACTAGTAGTAGCCTCTAAACCAAGATCTTATTGACTAATAATAGTTATCATCTAAAGATTATTGTTTCTTACTATTCATATATTGTTGGTGTTTGTACTTAGGAGGGATCCTTCTGACTGAATTAGTACACTCTTCCTTTGTGGAAGATGTTTTCTCATTTGTTATTTTGGTCTATCCAGATTCAATCTTGTCTCTCAAACCTTTATTGCCAGAAATAAAAAATGTAAATTGAGATTCATTAGGTAGAGAAACAACCATTTTATGTGGACTCTTCTTTTCATATGCTTTAAAATATTCATCCTTAATCCCAATATATTTTTTGAAGCGTTATTTCATCTTCTTCAACTCACTCTGAGATGAAAGGAACATAGACAATGTATCAGATAATTCTACCTCTTTATCATCAATATTTACACTTATATGACTCTCCATCTTCTCAAATTCAGCTAACTTCAATCAATTTTGTTTACATTATTAAAAAAGTGTTGATTCCTCCTTGTCTAACTCTTCCTTTTCAGCTGTTTTTTTTCAACAATTTTCAGATTGCCTTTTAAATCATCTATCTTCATCTTATTTTATCTTATTCCATTAATATGTGTCTTTTAATTCTCAACACATTCTATATTATGAAAGGTGAACTTATCAATTTATTTCTTTATCTTTTTCTTCTTCTTCTTGAGTTTCATATTGTTCACAATATAATATTCTAGATTTTATTTTAAAGTCCATTCTAATTATGCTCTCTCATCAACTTCATCACCTTCAAATGAGTTTTTAGATTTCTTGAAATTTCAATAAAAACAATGGATTCTTAAAAAATATTCCATCTTCTAACTCACGAATTTTTGAGGAAAAATCATACATTTCTCTACTCATAATATTTCTCTTCTTGTATGAAAAAACTTTTTTTTTTGCTTCTTACGTTTCCTTTTTGGATTTCTTATCTTCTTCATCTAATTCGGTGTCAATGGCCTTTTTCAATGAAAATTTAGTGGAAAAATAACGACATATTTAAAAATTATAGAATTTGAGTGAATATTTTACTTTTCCTTTCCACTTTCTCCTTTTAAACATTCTTGTTAATCTAGACATCATTTGATTGAATTCTTATCCAGCTACCTCATCCTTATAATCACGTGATTTTAGTTCTTCTTCAACTTTGGATTTTATTTTTATCATGGTTTCAAAAGAAATATTTCTTTTTTCTTTCTTCTTAAATTATGGTATTTTATCATTTCATATGTAATGATAATATTATAAAGTACATCTAGTGATCGATCTTATATTTCTTCTAGTACTGAAGCTTTTGGATCAAATCTATATGTAAATTTTCTCATCAACATCTTCACAATGGTTCATTCATCTATCTTTTCACCAAAACTGATGATGCTATTAAGAATATAATTTAATCTTGTAAATTGATCATCAAAAAATTCATCATCACCGATTTTGATGTCTTCAAATCTACTTCTCTATTTTTTCAACATAGATTGTTTGACTTTAATATTTCCTTCATTACTGCTTCTCATTTTATCTCATATATCCATGGAGTTTTGATAGTCCATCACATTAGTGTATACATTTTCAGATAAATCCAACAAAATATCATTTTTATCCCTTCCATACATCTCCAAGATCCCTTTATCTTCAAATTTCATAAGATAATTCTCAATATAGGGTGTACATCCCACTATAGTTACATTTCTCACATCTACCCAAAGTGATAGGATGTTTAATATCATCATATTTTCACCCATTATAGTTATAAACATTGAAAATTGGAATGACCCTACTATTTATTGAATTCATTTTCTCCATTATCATTATTCTATTGTATCTTTTAGTGGTGACCTTTCCATTAATACACATTGTAGTTCCTGAATTAGTGTGAGATCGTTGGTTGGGGGATAAGGTGAAGTAGTGATCCCTTTTATTTTTTAAAAAATAATTCTTTTAAATTCAACCACTATGGATAGTTAAAGTATTGATTCACTCTTCTTGTGTCTCTCATACTTACCATAAATAATGATATAATAAATTGGCACAAAACATAAGGATTTACAATGTTCGTTATAAAGACCCACTTCTTTCCATGTTGGTTAGCCCCCCCAATAATGATTCTCCAGTATAATATTATAAATTATTACAATGGTTTAGGAAGTGACTAGTTATACACCCCAATAGTCATTCATCTAGTTGATACTGGTTATACCCACAATAATCCAACACTTCTTCTTTATTTGGTTATTCCACCCAATTATATTCTTCTCCTCGAGCCACATTAGTAACTAGTTATACCCATAGTCACAAGATAATTCTTCTCTTCTATTTGAATCCACTATAGGATTATCTATTGATTTTCCTCCATGAGATTTCTGAATCACACTTTCTTGTGTACACTTTAAAAGACTTTACATCTTGCTGGTCTTGCTCAAATATATCTAATCTCCTATGTAAGATCATTTTTTTCAGTGCAACAAATTCTTAGGTTGTGAGTCTTCTATATATTGATGTCTCGGACTTAATTAAATGTGTGCAAGCAGTGAACACAAAATTCTTCAGTATTTATGTAATATGGTACATTCACAATATCAATACACCATCAACTCATATATAAAATCTTCAGTATTTTTCTCAACTTCAATCTCAAGGTTACTTAACACTTTTCATACAAATCATATCACATGTTCATTTTTCAATGCAATTCATGATCATCTTTAGTTATTTCCAATGTAATTTCTGTAATATTTCCTTCACTTTAGATTTGCATGATTTCAATGCATATTCAAGTATTGCATGTTCACATGTATACACTTAAAATATAGTATATATGAATCCCCAAACATTCTCATGACACACAGTTTAAGAAAATTGAAATATGTGTATTGTAATATCACTTTCCTCCTTCCTGAAATCCATATATAGATCACGGATATGTTCCCCTTTCCTTCGCAAAACCTAATGGGCTCGATGTTACTTATCTTTCATAAGTTAAGGATTTTCTATAGTTCTCTAAATCCTATCCTTCTTAATACCTATAATGTAAATCATGATGTATTCTAATTCGCAAGATAAGGATTTTCTATGGTGTTGAACCTCCTTTCCATTCACATGGAACGGTTATGAAGACACTCTATTTCAAGAGTTCTCTCAATATTATCAACAGTGAAAACTATCTCTCTAGACCCAACCAATGTTAATATTAATAACATCTGACCAGTAATCCTCTAGATTTCATTCCATTCCAAAAAAAATCATTCAAAGGTCCCTAGGATCTAAGGATATCACTGGAATTTTTAAAATATCCAGTAGACTCAGATATCATCATGTTTATTTATGAATTATATAAAATCACATAACATCTTCAAATCCTCTTTACAAACAGAAAAAAACAATAAATTTTTAATTGAAAATGTATACATGAATATTTCTCTCATGCATTCAGATATGTGAGAAAAATTAGATAATTAGCTATGTGATTATATTTTGAAAATGGAAACGTAGTGAAAACGCGTATGTGGTTCTCTTTAGAAAATAGCTACATCGCTCCTACCTGCAAAGGACTACATGATTTTATTCCCATTCATAGAAATGTTTATGCCATGTGTATCAAAAAAAATATTTCATTCTGCTCATACTAATTGGATATGTGGATATTTCCTTCAATGGAATACGTAACGAAAGGCTATGTGGATAATTCTTTTAACAACCACGTAGAAATATCATTTGATTCATTCAATGCTCATGTATACAATTAAAACTAAATTCCTTTGATACATAGATCTCACCTAGATCATAGATATTCATCATATACAACTTAAATGTGAGTGAGGGGTTATATTAATCCTTGTGGCTTCATTAATGATGGATAATAGCGAGATCATGACACCTCATTCAAATTCATTATGCAATTGCATTATTTTTTCTTGGAAACCATCAAAAACCCATGATAATATTTATTTTCATGGTATTATTTGACTTGTTTTAAACATAAATAAGATCATAAAATTCATTTTTCACAAGTATTTGTCCTTTTAAAATTAGTTCAAACAATCATCAAATTTATAACATGGATAATTTTTCAAGCGTGACATCCAATTCCATTAAATTAATCCTTGAAACTTTTCCAAGCATCACCTCTACATCCATCAACATATATTGACTTATTGAAAAAAATGAAACCCACATCAAAAATGGAAATTTTGAAAGATGAATATATATTGAGGTATGTGTATGTCTCTTCATACAAATATATCTATAATAATTATGTTGTTTAATGAAATTAAACTAATTTTTTTTGAAATTATTTAAAGCACTACAAATGAGCCTACTATTGTGGAGTCTTATTCTTCTCTAGATAATTTGAAACCTAAAGTTAGTATACATGAGATTACATAATTACCAAAACTTTGACTTGATCATGGGAAGTCATATAGGTTTCCAATTGAATTTGATGTTAACAATAACCTAGTAGGAAAAAATATGAAGCAATTTAAGAGTTGTATGGCCACATATATTCAAGGTAATATTAATATATTATAATATAATTAGAATAACATTTGTTAGATGATTAAAGAATATTTTTGGGAGTGCATAACAAAAAAATATCTCATCTATTTTTTTCTAATGGTTCAAATATTATATATTTCATATTCCTAACATTTGATCAATTCAATTATAGATGGAATTAGGATATCTAGAAAAAAAAGTTGTTAAGAAATTGTTTATTTTATGAAATAATTTGATGGAGGGATTTTAAATCATATTTTACTTCACTTTGTATTTATGATATGAAACAAAATGAAAATACATGCCTCAAATATGAGTTTTTAGATGCAGATACATAGAAGAATTTTTTCACCCTCCAGTAGATGGAATCCTTACTGGTATGATAGTTTTATATTTATAATCAATTGGTGAAAGTAGTTATTAATTACTTTTTAACTAATTTATTTATCCTTATGTAAGAGTAGGAGATTTCACCATGATTTCCAATCATAGAATTCATACCCTTTTTCATTTACACAGAGGGAGTCTATTACTGGAGGAGTGAATGGTTACTGAAATGTTTGAGAAATTGAGAGATAAATCTAGTAGTGAATCCAAATTGGTTTAATTTAGTCATAAATTTCCCTCCACTAGTAATAAAAATGGAAAGTGTGAGAATTATTAAAAAGGAGAAGTTTCTTACTAATCCATCAAACAATGTAGTCGATGAGATTGTATGAAATTAAATATTATATTTTTTTTAACATTAGTATTTTTTAAAATTAATCACACTAATATATCATTTACATATATAATTTTAGGACTTCCTTTATGTGACCTTTATCCTTAAGGATAGGATGGGAATTATTACGACTATTTTAAGTAAGCAAGAGACCAAGTCCATGTAAGATAATATGAGGTGGTTTTCAGTTTTAGAAAAGTTTTTGGATGTCCTAGTATGGAATCTATGGATTTAGAATATAAGAATGAAATTGATTTCCTAAAGTATGAGATTTGAGGGATGAATCAATAGATAGAACAGTGAATTAAGTCATTTTTATAGACTATGTTTGTAAAAATGGTGATACAGACACAACCTGTGTAGCCTATAAATATAGTTCCTTAACCTCCTTATTAAAACCTAGCTGTGTTCTATGAGTAGTGTACTAAGGATCTGCATTTATATATTTTAGCATATATAGTAATACATAATCTATGGGATTATGTCCATCCTCTTCTAATGTATTTGGATTAAGTGTAACAGTACCTGATATTAGTTATCCAATTTCTCTAGTTCCATCCCTTACCACAGATGTGTCTGTAATTGAAACAATTAAGGGTCATTTTTTTCTCTATTAGGTTATCCTTGTTCATCCATTTATATATAAGGTATGTGCTGTTTTTTTATTTTTTATTTAATTTTTATTTCAAATTACTTATAATGTTTTATTATAATTACCTTGTTTAGAAGTATCATAAATCTAAAGATTCATTGCAAAAGAAATAAATATTTTAAGAATAATCACATTTATATACTTCTCAGGTTTCTCAGAAGATAAAAAAATTACTTGTGAATCCTTTTATGTTAGAGAATTTCTATAAGTTTCCATTGATTATTCACGTATATAGGTGAGAATATTGTTAAGAATATATAAAAAATACATCCTTGATGTTGTTATTTTTTATGATCTTTCAATACTCGTGTTGCAGATGTTTTCCATATAAGTAAATTTCAATTTTCATTTCATTTAGTAAATATAACTTATAATGATTAAATTTATAATATATCAAATTAGGTACCTTCACACTCTTATCATACATAACTAAAGCACTTCTATTTATGGTTTTATGGATCTATAATACATTTAAATGATTCTTCTATGTCTTAGGAATCCTTCTTGAGTTAAATATATACTTGAAATATTTTACAACACATAGATTAAGTGTAGTTTATTCCATTCCTTGATAAGAAAGTTGAAATATATAATTATGAACTACTATTAATTAGATTTTCATTCATGATGAAATTTTTATATTTTAGTAAATATTGGATGTTAGACTTATATAATCCCCACAAATGCTAAGAATACTGGTAATTCTCTTTATTGGGTGAGTTTCATGAAAGATTTCAAGATGTTTTTGAATTTTTATGTTCTATTCTATTATATTAGTTTTTTCATCATAAAATTTTCACGCTAAATTTATTTTAGTAATTAATATATGTAAATAATACATTTCATATAATGTTTTAACAAGGTTTACTTACTGATATAAAAGATAAATGAAATTGATTATGTTCTCGTGTAGGTAGATAACTTTTATATTAGTTTGTACTTATTATGAACTATATATGGATATAATGTTTTTTTTCAATGTGTTGTTTCGTAACCACAGTTTCATCATCAAATATAAAGATTTTAATGTGGTTATTATGTATTATGATTCATATTTTTAGATTATCATGACTAGAATGACCATAAATTTTCATAAGGTTAGTTCCATTAAAAATCATATATTTTAAAATAATTTATAGTATTATTTATTTTATAAATAATATTGTTTTTGTATATTTTTTGTGATGTTTCATCATATTTGGTATATGTCTTGAACCAATTTAGAGGATTAATTTCAGATTATTTTATATTATTGATTAATTTATAGATGTATGTCAAAAAATTTCATGTTTGTGTGTTATCCTAAAAAATGATGTCGTAGTACACTTTGCATTGAGTTTTTATACTTTGTTTTATGTTTTTTTTATGTTATTATT
This sequence comes from Viscum album, assembly GCA_963277665.1. Lineage (NCBI taxonomy): Eukaryota > Viridiplantae > Streptophyta > Magnoliopsida > Santalales > Viscaceae > Viscum > Viscum album. The sequence continues at coordinate 921,612,696 of OY728131.1, forward strand.
ATAAGATTTTTTTAAATGGAATAGTTTCTTGTATTATAATATATTTTTTAAAAAATTAATTAGGTTTCAATGTCGATTTTCATAAAAACTGATGTTGAAAGTGACTTTAAACCTCAAATATTATAGTAATTGATCTCAAAATTCATTTTAAATGTATATTTTTATAAAACCAATAATAATGTAACTCTATATCTATATTTAGTTGAGATTTAAATATTTCTTTTTATAATAACTGAAGTTCCCAAGTCTAAATAGCATTTATTATCAATTATTGAGATTTCTAATGTATAGAAAATTTATGAATATATGTTAGAAGAAGAATAAGTTGATATGGGGAATATGTTTTTACATAAGCTAATGGAAAGATATATTGTTATGATAGAATACCTAGATAGAAATATTATTTATAGCATCCTAAATATGTGATTATTGTGGAATTTTTCTTAAATATTTCTTGAAAAGTGAAGCTGACTGAGAAGTGGTATTGTCTATAATAGATTTCAAGTAATGTTTTGGGAAATTATAAAAAGAAGTGACTAAAGAACTAAGATTAATATTGTAAAAACTGGATGGAATGCTGGAGAGACAATCCAAAGTCTATTTGAAATTAAATCTTTTTATAAACATGGGAAGGAAATATCTGGATGATGTTTTGAAGTATTTAATAATTATTGGTGGTATTTTGGGTTTATTTTAGGTGATTGATAAGGAATATGAATGAGTTGAATATGTTTTTTTGTTATTTGAGTGAATTTTTGAATTCCATAAGACTTTGGTGAAAGACATAAACTTTGACTAATTATGGTGCACATAAAACTTTGTGAGTACCTGAAAAAGACTTTATTGTGATTTTTAAGACTTTTAAGTCTTAACTGTAACATTTTCACATCTACGTAAGATTTATAGACGATATTGTAAGAGGAAGTCGAATGGGACTTTGTGTGTAAAACATAAATTTAGTTTATAAGACATTTAATAATCATGTAAGACTCTAGAGAAATTCATAATGCTATAAACAATATCATAATACATATAGAAACTTATTAAGACATTATGGATACTCCTTAATATTTTATTGTGATACCATAATACATTGGATAAACTATAAGACTTACAAATATTTATGAAAATCACTATGTGTGAAAATTCTAAAATGATTTATTATGGGAAATGTAATAATAAATCAGAAAACAATATTTTCATAAATGGAGAATAAATAAAATGATGATTTGATTCCATTCACCATGGATTAAATATCATGATCATTCAAAAGGATTATGATTCAAGTTGAGATAATGAATCAAAATAAAGATGATTCATGCTAAATATTGAGAGTTCTACACCATAAGAAACTATTCCATGTCACAATTACCTGATTCCTTGCATATATGGACAGAGAATTCAAATACAATTAAATCAGTGGACTTTTTAGATATAAAAAAGATGTTATATTAAAATATCACAAGAGGACTTTTTAGATATAGAGAAGACATTTACTAATTGTATATGACTCTTGTTATCCTTTCACATTTACAATATGAAGAATTGATCAAGAGTGACATCCAATGTATTTAAATTAATCCATAAAATTTATCCAAGCATCACCACTTCATCCATCAATACATATTGAATTATTGACAAAAAATGAAACATGGGATCGACAATCTTCTCCTTATTATTTTGTTGTCAATATAAAAATATATAATTCAATTCAATATGAGGTGAAAACCTTCCTTACCTTTACACTTTTTACAAAAAAAATTTGTCAAGATGATTACTAATCAAAATAGTTGAGTAATGTTCATCACTAAATTAATTCATTTTTTGAGTGAAAAAAATAAAAAACCAATTTATACATCCACAACATATTTTAATGTTTTTTTAATATATTGAATATTTTTTATATTAAATTTCAAGTATCGGTGTTTAATTGGAACTCGTTTGGTAGTAATAGTGGTGGGAAATATGATGACTACAGATTTACACTTATTAGTTTGAATAGATTTAGTTGAAAAGTGGACCCATTTATCATGGAGATGCATTAAAAGAATATTTTTTAGGTTATTAACACATTTAATGATTAGTGGTACGTCATTTTTCAAGGTAAAAAACATTTGGGTGGTAATTATGTTTGTTATTTTGTGGACTTATGTGAGACTTCTTCATTTATTAAATTATTACTAAAGGATTACAATGATGTTATGTAAACATGGTTAATGCAATATGAAATTATCATGTGGAAGGGATATGGGAAAAACATCATTACCCTTTTATTTATTCTGGTAAATATCTATTTATTTGTAAAACATACACATATAAAAACACAATTTTTTAATTTGAATATTTAAAAATATAAATGTTGATCATTTATATATTTTTTATTAATTTTTATATTGATCAATTTTAATTACACATTTTTTTGGTTGAAGAATACTAATGCCATTATTTTACTGAGAATATTTCTTTATATTCATCATTTTTAGTTAGGCACTTTTCTTCATCTGTATTATTTAATAGAATATATATAACTTTATTTTTATACTGAATAATCAGATTTTTTTACTTTCAATTTTTTTTTTAATTTTAATAAAATATTAGTATATATAATTTCATTAAGGTTACAAACATTTTTTTAAATGATGGATATAGTTTCTGGATTAGTGTGAGATCACTGAGAGGGGGGTAAATTAGTGGTCCTTTTTCATTTTACAAATTTTTTCTTTTCAATTCAACCCATGTGGTGGTTTAATGTTTTGATCCACTCTTGTTGTGTCTCTCAACCTTACCTTGAATAATACTGTAAAAAAGGAATAGAATATGAGGATTTAAAAGGTTTGATACAAAGACCTAGTCCTTTTCATGTTGGTTAGTCCCATTAACATGGATTATCTACTATAATATTATAAATTATTATAATGGTTTAGGAATAAAACTAGTTTTACACACCAGTAATTGTTCTTCAAGTTGATCCTGGTTATACCCCTCAACAATACAAATTTTTCCCTTGGTTGGTTATACCCCCCCAACTATCTTTTTCTCCTCAAGACTCTTTAGAAATTGGTTATAACCCATAGTCAAAATCTCCTTATTCTCTTAAGTATTGATACACTATAGGATGATCTCTTGATCTTCCTAAATGATCTTACCACATCACACTTTCTTATGTACACTTCAAGAGCATTTATAGCTTTCTAGTCTTACTCAAATATATCGGATCACCTATGTAAGATAAGTTTCCATAGTTAAACAAATACTTATGTTGTGATTCATCCTTATATTGAATTATCATCCTCAATTAAATTTGTGAAAGTGGTGTATACAAACTTATTTAGTATTTATTCAAGATGGTACTTTAAAAATCTCAATAAATTGTTAAATCTTTATAAACTCTTCTCATATTCTACTCAGATATTGTCCAAAGTTTATTAAATGTTGTTCATGCAATAAAATAACACATTTTCATTTATAAATGAAATACATTATCTTATTTGATTATTCTTCAACATTATTTCTGAAAATATTATATTTGAAAGATCTCAATGTGAATGAATGTATTGCATGTTCACATGTATACACTGCACAAATAGTATATATATGAATCCTCAATATTTCTTGTAACACACATTATAAGATAATTAAAATTAGTTTGTTTCAATATCACCATCCTCCTTCACAAAATCCAGGTATGGATCACAAATATCTTTTCCTTACCTTTACAAAGCCTGGAGGGATTATGGTGTATTCTCCATCGTAAGACAAGGATTGTCTACAGTGCTCCAAATGCTTTCATTTTCCAATAACTAGAATGTAACTCACGATGTATTATCCTCTATGAGACTAGGATTGTATATGACGATGCAACTAATTTCCCTTCATGTGAATGCATCATGTGGACACATTTTTTCAAGAGCTCTCTTAATGTTCTCAATAGACACAACTATCTCTCTTGACCCAGCCTCTGTTAATATCATCACCATATCACCACTATTCATCTTGATTTTTTTTCATGCAAAAAAAATCATTAAAAGATCACAAGTATCTCATGATAAAACTGGTATTTTTAAAATATATAGTAAACTTGGACATCATCACATTTATTTTTTCAATGTTTAAATCCTTGTAATGTCAGCAGACCTACTTTACTTATAGTGCAAAAAATACACTATTAATCACAAATGGCTATATGAATATTTCCCTCATGAATTCAACAATCTGAGAAAACTCATAGAATTAGCTATGTGATTCTCTTTTAATAATGGATACATAGTGAAAATGAGTACATGGTTCTCTTCATAAAATAGCTACGTCACTCCTACCTACAAATGAATATGTACTTCGATTCTCATATGTAGAAATTTGGATACATCTCAGTTACAAAAAATAGCTGTGTCTTTCTGATTATAGAAATAAGATACATGGATATTTCCTTCAACTAAATAAGCAGAAAAAATTATATAATTATAATTCCATTTAGTGTAGTGTATAAATATCTTTTTCTTCATTTAATGGTCATAAATGCAAGTGTAAATGCATTCCTTTTATAATTAAATCCCACCTGGATCACAGAATCTCAACACAGACAAAATTATATATGAGTGAGTATTTTTATTGAATTTTTGGATTCATCAATGATTACTAATGGCACATTGATGATCACTCATCCAAAGGTAGAAGACGATCAATGATGGTTATCAAACATCTCAAATTCACCATATCAGATGGTGAGTTAAATATCCATATGTTTTAATATGGATGAATAGTACACCACTTCTCTTTATCCCTTGTTGATGGTCTACTCAATTGGGTGCTTCATTTTATAAAAAACCTGTTCCACAAAGCACTCGAGCTGGCAGCGGGGTATCAACACATGCAATGCACACCATATGGTCCACACCACACCTGCACTAGCCCACCGACATAAGACCAAAACCATGTGCACCCACACTGGCGTGAGCTCTTATGGGCCTGTACATTGACCACGCATAATTTTTCATTGCACCATGCTAGTTAGAGGTTTATTTCCCACCTAGGTAGTGGTTTTGGTTCCTTTGGTTGGCTAGGCGTGGTTAGCTAGTTTTTTTAGAAAACTTAAAAAAATTATTAGAAACATATAAACCATGTAATTTTCAAATTCCAAGCCATAACTCATCATTATCTTCCAATATTCTTCATGAAAAAATAATATGTATTAATATTCTGGGATTTCAATCTTCAAATTCCTTCATTCAATTACTTTCTTGTTTCATAGAAATATTCAAATACTTATGGTCTTCCTTTACTTATTGTAAACATTGTATACATCATAAAATTTCTTTTTCACAAGTCTTTAAGCTTTTAATATCAATTCAAACAATCATCACATTTATAATATGAATAATTAATCAATTTTGACATCCAATGTCATTAAATGAATCCATAAAAATTATCTAAGCATCACCACTTCATCCTTCAACACATATTGAATTATTGAAAATAAATGAAACATGGGATCGAAAATCTTCCCCTTTGTATTTTGTTGTCAATATAAAAATATATCATTCAAGTCAATATGAGGTGAAATCCTTCTCCTCCTTACTGTCAATCAAATGAAAAGGTTAAGTGGGGGATTCTCAAAAACATGTTCTCCTCCCTTTGAAGATTATTTATTGAACACTTATGAGGGAGAGATGATATCACATGTTTCTCTTAGAAAATAACAATTTTTTAATCATGTATAAGTCTATGAGGGATAACTTGGATTATAAAACAATAAAGATACAACCATGAATGTCTATGTTTTCCATAAAATACCATTAATTTTGAAATCATCCTCAAATAATCTCAAATATCATTTAAAGTGTTGTTGGAAAGTATATTTTTCATTGAAATTAAAAATTCATCACATTTAAATAAACACATTAGAATGTTCATGTGAAAAGAAATAACTCCACTTTGTATCATAATGTCCTCAACCAAGAAATCTCCCTTAATTTTTATGATTAATATAATTTGTAATTAAGGATAAAAGTGTCAGTGTCATACCAAATGCTCTAATTTTACAAATAGTTCAAAAGTTTCACATTAACTATGTAGTGAAGATTTAACAAAATTATCTCACCAATTCTTCCCATAAAGGGATTAATCCATCTCCTTAAATTCCTTGAATGTTACTACAAAATCATATATATTTTTAGGCAATGAATAAAAGCCTCTTGGTTTCTCAGAATTAACATTCAGAATGAGAGCTTCCTATCAATATGGAATTCTTCTCCTTCTTAGATTCAGTATACGATATGTATCCTTTCTTGGTTTTTTATAAGTTTGAAATTTATATTTCCTCATTAGTTGATACTTTTGATGTGGATGTATCTTCCTCTCCAGTACTAGGATAATTTCTTTTACATTTCCACATTTTCTTAATGATTTATTATTGCGCTGGTAGAATTTTCATACAATGTTTTATGTCAAGACTAGTTTGTTCACACATTTCACACTTAAGAATTTTCAAGTAATCATTTGTATATTAATTATAATCAAATTTAAATTCTTCAACTTTCACCACTTGATTTACTTTTTCCTCGTCAATTTTTTATCTTTATTTGTTTTTTTATCCTTGGCTAGTTGGATAGGATAGATAACTAAACATTCTTTCTTGATGTTCTCATATTTTTTGAGTTTCTCAGATAATTCAAAAGTGACTGTAGATTTTTTCACCAACTGTATTCTCTGCCCATTTATATTGTGAAAGATCTCACATTGTGAGATAACTCTTCATTTCTCATCTTTATGGACTTTTTAACCACATATACCATAGCTTTCATTCAAGCGTTAAATTTTTTTATGTGTTGATAGGTTTAATGATGTCTTGGTCCTAGGATTCTCTTTATTATAATTGGATTTCATCTACTTAGAATTGGTCTCCCATTATTCCTTCCTCATTCATAGTAGTGAAATATTATACTAGCATGAATAATATTTCAGACTAAACACTCCAAAACTCCAGTAGTATCCTCTAAACCATGATCTTCTAGACTAATAATAGTTCTCAACTAATGATTATTGTTACTTACTATTTATAGATTGTGGGTGAATCTAATTATAAAGGAACCTTCTGAATAAATTAGTTCACTCTTCCTTTGTATAAGATGTTTTATCATTTGTTCTTTTGGTATATCCAGATTTACTCTTGTCTCTCAGACCATCATTGTCAGAAATTACAAATGGAAATTGAGATTTATTATGTACAAAAACAAAACATTAATGTGGACTCTTCTTCTCATCATCTTTAAAATATTCATCCTTAATCCCAATATATTTGTTGAAGTATTATTTCATCTTCTTAAACTCAATTTGAGATGAATGGTACATAGACTATGTATCAAATAATTATACCTCTTTCTCATAAATCTTTTCACTTAGATCACTCTTCACCTTCTCAAATTCAGCTAACTTCAATCAATTTTGTTTACTTTCATCTACAAGTGTTGATTCTTCCTTGTCTAACTCTTTCTTTTTAGCTAGTTTTTCATTAACAATTTTCATATTTCCTTCCAAATCATCTATATTCATCTTATTTGATCTTATTTCATTAAGATGTGTCTCTTAAATCTTGACACATTCTGTATTCTCAAAGGTGAACATATCAATTTATTTCTTTATCTTTTTCATTTCCTTATGGAGTTTCATATTGTTCATAAGAGAATCTTCTAGATTTTATTTTAACATCCATTCTAGTTTCTCTCTCTCTCTTCAACTTCATCACCTTCAAATGAGTCTATTGATTTCTTGACTTTTCCATAAAAAACTTCAGATTCTTAAAAAATATTCCATCTTCTAACTCAATAATTTTTGATGAAAAATCATACATTTCTCTACTAATAATATTTATCATCTTGGATGAAAAAATATTTTCATGCTTCTTATATTTCCTTTTCTGGGATTTCTTATCTTCTTCATCTAAGTCAATGTCAATGGCCTTTTTATTTGAAAATTTACTAGAAAAATAACAATGTATTTGAAAATTCTAGGATTTAAGTGAATATTTTCCTTTTCCTTTACACTTGTCCCTTTTAAACATTCTTGAGAATAAGTACATCATTTGATTGAAGTCCTACTCAACTACCTCATTCTCATAATCACTTAATTTTAGTTCTTCTTGAACTCTAGATTTTATTTTTATCATGGTTTCAAAGGACATATCCTCTTTTTATTTCTTCTTAAATTTTGGTATTGTATCATTTTATATGTTATGATAATATTATAAATTTTATCCAGTGATAGATTTTATTGTTCTACCAGTATACAAGCTTTTGGATCCAATCTATATGTAAATTTTCTCATCAGCTTCTTCACAATGGTTGAGTCATCTATATTTTCAAAAACAATATGTTGATGCTATTAACAATATCATTTAATCTAGTAAAGTAGTCATCGACACTTTCGTCATCACCCATTTTGATATCTTCAAATATAATTCTCTATATTTTCAACTTAGATTCTTTGACTTTAAGATTTCCTTCATAACTGCTTCTCATTTTGTCTCAGATATCCCTAAAGTTTTGGTATCCCATCACTTTAGTGCATACCTTTTCTGATAAATCCAACAAAATTTAATTTTAATCCTTTCCAACCATCTTCAAGTTCCTCTTATCATCAAATTTCTTAGGATAATTCTCAACGTAGGGTGGAAATCCCATAATATTTACATTTCTCACTTCTACCTAAAGTGATAGAAGGTGCAATATCATCCTATTTTCATCCATGATAGTTATCACCATTGAAAATAGGAATGACCCTACTATTTACTTAATTAATGTTCTCTATCATCATTATTTTATTGTATCTTTCAGAGGTGACCCTTCCCCTAATACAAATTATAGTACTCAAATTAGTGTGAGATCGCTGAGGGAGGGATTGTAATGACCCGAAATTTTGAATAAATATTCTTTCCTAATTTTTTTGTGTTATTTTATTTTTCATACTCAACAAAACTGTTTCATTTAACATGAGTATAATTAAAATGAGACTGTTGGGTTTTGACTATTATATGACTGTTAGTCAGTATGACCGTTGAAAACTGAATGTTGCGACTTTTGTCTCTAAATACAAGTGATCTTGGTTAATTAATATAGAAAGAAGATTCGATGGCCTCACACAGTAGTCTTGGACCGATCGAAGCCCATCTAATAGAACATGGGAAGGAGGTAGCACCACTGGGATTTGCTCTGGACCAAACCCAAGTCGAACTTCAATGTGTGAAGCTAGAACAGAATCGCCTTCACGAGAAGTTCAAACTGATAGAAATTACTAATCGTGCGATGTTGGTCGAGCCTCCCTCGGATTCTCTCACCTTAGCACACCTTACACTTAGGTCCTATGCTGGTGAGATAAGGGGCTATGTAAGGAGACTGTAACTGCCTTGTGTAATCCTTTGTTTTAAATAAAAATTTTGATTTCTTCTTATGATGAAGTTTATGAATTTTTCAATGTCCGGATAAATATAGTATGCATATTTTTGGTGAATTTTAGAGAAAGAATATTTTAAAAAAATGATTATGTAAACCTTAAATAATTAAAAATGTGTAATGATTTTCAAAAAAATGGTCTTCTACAATTACGTTCAGTACGAAATTTAGAGTCTAATAAGATCAACTTGATTTGTGATGAATAGTAAATTATGAATAGTGATTTTATGCTTAGGATTAGTAAGGTGACCAAATGGATTAGTAATCTCACTTAAATAAATCATTAATATAATCTAGGCACCTTGATTAAGTAATGTGATTCAATAAAATGGTTAAATAACGGTTTCATAAATTATTAGTCAAGTATTAGTTTTTTCGGGTGAATAGTGTTTTTTAATTAAAAATTTAATTATAATTATTTAGAAAATTATATTTATAAAATGGATTTCATTTTTGAACTCAGAGCATCAATATTATGTTAAGGTAATTTTTGGGGATTTTTCTAAAAAAATGTATTTTTGGTGAATAGTGTATTTATTTAAAAATTAAATTAAAAAAATTTAGAAAATTATTTTTATAAAATGGATTTCATTTTTGAAATCAGAGCATCGATATTTGGTCAAGGTGAAATTTTGGGATTTTTCTGAGAAAGTTGAATTTTCGATGAATAGTGAAAATAGAGTTTTTAAGTTACAGGTGTTTACTGACATCATTAAATGATTTATTAAGTATGTAATCTATATGGTCGACTTATGAATAGTAAGATAAGTTATGAGGTGTCCCAAGTGGCCAATACCATGGGCAAGCCCATGGTTTTTCCAAAACCACTAATGAGGTATCCCTTGGCCATTAATGCCTTGTCCCCTCACTTTCCCTATAAATACCAAGCCATCCTCCCATCCATTCGACTCCCAACTCTTCCCCAATGAAGATCTGGTATCATTACCTCCCAAGGAGTCCTCCCAAGGGGCCCCCAAGCCCTCAAGGTCCAAACCATTGAGTTTTAAGAGTTACGTTTTAAGGTAAGGGATCCGACCTCTCTCTTTCTTTTCAAGTAATCTCTTTTATGTAATTTCTTTTATGCTCCAAGTTCTTATGTTAAAGGATGTCCTTTTTTATTCCTCCTACTTCCCTTTTCATTTTCATATAATGATATATCCCCTCTTAATCTCATTATTTCGTTTTATGAAGTTTTAAGTGGCGCCGTTAGGCTGTCGAAATTTTTGTAACAGATTTTTTCTCCATTCTCATTTTCAAGATCTATTGTCATGTAAAGTCTTTCAAGTTCCTTTTTATTATTTTGGGGTATGATCTCTATATCTATCATACTTATCTTTTAATATCATTTGATGAGAGACCTCATTTGATCTCTTCAATTCAGTATTTTGATGTTTTAAGTGGCGTCGTTAGGCTGCCGAATTTTTAAGTGGTTTTTTCACCTTTCTCCTTTTTCAAAGTTCTAATTCCATGTCAAGTCTTGAAAGTTCCTTTCTATTATGTTGGGGTATTATATCTATATATATCATACTGATCATTTATTTTCGTATGATGAGAGACCCTATTTGATCTCTTCAATTCATTTTTGGTTGAATTTTATGTGACGTCGTTAGGCTGCCGAATTTTCATAAGAGAGATCTTATTTTTGTCTTCCTTTCATGTTCTTCATTTCATATGGTACATCTTTAAAATTTCATTACCATGTTCATATATCCTTCATATTCTGTCCCTCTACTGTTTTATGGGTCATTTATGAATGTTTGATCCATGTCCCCTCTCTTTTCAATGTTTTCTAAAACCCCGAAACGTAGCCGTTATGCTGCAAAATTTTCGTCTCGAAATGCCTATTTCTTTTCTCAAAATTATTTTCTGTTATTAAGTGAATACAAAAAGCTCTTATTTCTACAGGGTTATTCACATATATATATCAAAATTTTCTATTTTAAATTCTGGGATTTACATACATGAAACCCTCTTTCCCTTTCCGTGGGTTTAAGGTGACATAAAGATCATGTCTTTAAAGCAGTTTTTAAAACGTTATGATTATGAAATAAAACCCATTTCTTTTATTCTATATGGGTTGTTTATGAAATGATTTATGATGATATATGTGGCTCACATGATAATAAATAAATGTCAAGGGTGCGCCCAGATAGCGCTCCAATGCATTGGGAAAGGACTTAATCTCTAGAGATGACCATTTAGACTGATACCTTGATGAATAACCTTGGTAATTTTTATTGACACCTTGGGGATGGACCTTGGTGAAATGGAAATGATTTTCTTTGTAAAATTTTGTAGCCACATCTTCAAGTTATGAAAAATGTTATTTTTATTATGATATATCTCATGATTTCTTTCTCATGCCTTAAAGTTCTTTTCATGACCTTATTGAAGTATCTCAAGTTCACATGTAATATGTTTCTCTTGTTTCCCTTACTAGGCCTTCTGCTCACCCTTTCTTTTGATGTATGTCCCTAAGTTATGAGATGCAGTAATGAACCTAGTATGAACATAAGGATAATCCTTTCATGTTTTTCAGAAGAATGTTTTTTTTTCATGTATTAAGTTCCTGATTTCCAAGACACTAAACCTTAAAGATCCTCAGTTTTGTATAATGTAATGAAAATTTATGTGATAAAAAGGCGGGATGTCATAGTTGGTATCAAAGGATGGTTTAGTTATTTGTGTAAATTAGGATATGAAAACTTTAGGAATAACCCTATAGAAAAGTTTAAATATAGGAATTCTTCCTGGTATTTTGGTGAGTATTGAGTAAGGGTTTGCCAAGCAAATACATCCATGTCTAGATACGAGAAGGTAGAGGCGGCTCTGGGACAGATGTACATAGGGGTAAAACCAAAAAACACCGCTTTGAGCTAGACTCAAATGGGAACTGGTACATGACAATGGGCCTTTCTACACTCTTGGTTACGACACTCCCGGGGGATATGCGTTGGTAAATTCATAAGCTTAGTATGAACCATTAATAAAGGAACAAAGATAAAATAAAATAAAGATTCAAATAAGAATATATGATCATGGATAACCTAGATTGGAACCTAGGGGATCACAAGTTAGGGTATACTTTCCTTCTAAGGTTTATCCTTCAATGCTTCAAGTTTTCTTTTAGTGATTATTGGATAAGTATTCAAGCCCCTAATTATACTTTCTTTTCATAGTTAATGGCCGGAAATGGAAGAACATGTCCCAACAACCAATGTGATAGGAAATGTGATGATTTCCCTATTTATGTGACAGAGATGATGAAAGATCAAGTTGAACATATTGTGATTATGCCAAAACACCAATCAAAAATCACAATTAATAATTGGTACCTAGTTGAATGCCTAAATTCCTCAAGGAAGAAGAAGACAAAGTCTCAAGGATGTTCATAAGATATAGTTGATAAGGGAAATAAGACCCAATTTCCTTTGTGAAAAAACTATGGAAAGGGGAACCAAGGAGAATGTCACAAAGGAACCGGGATAAGTTTTAAGTGTGGTAAGATAGGGCATAAAGTATCCAATTGCTTTAAAAATGGATAATGTGATGAATGGAGATAAGGTTCGATCTAATGTGCCTTATACATTTCGATGTCGTAAATGTGGAGAAGTTAGACATTATCCAAGGAAATTCTCTCTTAGAATATGTGATAAGCATGATGAGGATCAACAATCTTCGAGGACAAGGGAACAATGCAAGTGCTATGCTGATATGGATCATGATGACTGAAGTACATGTAACTTCTTCACAATAATTGTCTATGTCATATTGTATTTTAGTTAGTGATCTATGAGCATATATTTTATGTTTTCTAAGATCAAAGAGTCACTTCCTAAGATGATTTTATATCATTAAGAAAACATATATTTTTATGTACCATATGTTGATGTAGTAAAGTTGTTCTTCTAAAAAAAGGGTGATTAGGGGATTAAAAGATGATTATTATTTTGGAAGACGTTAACTATTTTGGGAACCCTATTTGATCAAGGTAAATAGATTACTACGGTATTTTCTTTGAGGAGTAAAGGTTGAAGTATATTTTAAAGAATCGATGAATTTAAGGTGGACTTATAGTAATTTAAGCTACTTATGAAAATGATTAACCTATCTTGGGGTAAATATGTTTAGGTTAGTTACTTTTGTTATAAGATGTTAGGTGTGGTTGATGTTGTTTGGACATGAATGATAAAGTTTAACTTGGAAGACTATGCTATCAAATCCATCTTGTGTTTGGGTTTCAATCATAGTTTAGTTTAGTTTGAGGATTTTTAAGGACAGTTATTTACGGAATGATCAATGATGAACTTTGGGTAGTACTGTGGAACTTTGAATATTTAAAGTTGTTTCCCTTCCTCTGGGGTTCTTTATTTTTGATGAGTTGTTTTATCTTACCCTTTCTGTTTTTCAGATAATTTTTACAGATAGAAGAAATAGATAGTTAATCTTTGGTTGATTATGTTATTCTCTATAAGTTGATTCTTGTGCTGTGATGAGACCAAGTAGTTTTTAATGCTCATAGTTTGGATAAAAGATTAGTTTTGGTAGAAACTTTTTAAAGGATGAAACTCTAATTGAAGGTAAGTATATTTCCTTATGTTTTTATTCTATGTAGTAAATGATTTCCTAAAAACTATGAAAAGGAACGTAAAACAAAAATGTTGTCTGTTAATGTTTCCTAATGGGTAATCAAATACCGTTTACACACATAATAAGTTTGTGATTTTATTATTGTTAACTTTCTCTTAATCATGTTTTCTATCACTCTCCCTCAGAACTTGACCCTTTGTTTTTTCTTCCATATCCAGGTTTTCCTACATGGAATCCTAGTATGGGTTAACTCGGGTGACCTTTGTACTTCCTTTTCTATCTTTTAAAGTAATAGTGTTACTGACTCTTAATCTGATGTGGGGCATTCAATGAAATTTCAAAACCCAAATTTAAAAAATTGCGAGGATGCAATTTCTTAAGAGGGTAAGATTGTAACGACCCGAAATTTTGAATAAATCTTCTTTCCTAATTTTTTTGGTGTTATTTTATTTTTCATACTCAACAAAACTGTTTCATTTAACATGAGTATAATTAAAATGAGACTGTTGGGTTTTGAATATTATATGACCGTTAGTCAGTATGACCATTGAAAACTGAATGTTGCGACTTTGGTCTCTAAATACAAGTGATCTTGGTTAATTAATATAGAAAGAAGATTTGATGGCCTCACCCTGTAGTTTTGTACCGATCGATGGCCGTCTAACAGAACTTGGGAAGGAGGTAGCACCACTGGGATTTTCTCTGGACCAAACCCAAGCCAAACTTCATCGTGTGAAGCTAGAACGGAATCTCATTCGCGAGAAGTTCAAACTGATAGAAATTACTACTCGTGCGATGTTGGTCGAGCCTCCCTCGGATTCTCTCACCTTAGTACACCTTACAGTTAGGTCCTATGCTGGTGTGATAAGGGGCTATGTAAGGAGACCGTAACTGCCTTGTGTAATCCTTTGTTTTAAATAAAAAATTTGATTTCTTCTTATGATGAAGTTTATGAATTTTCAAATGTCCGGATAAATATAGTATGCATATTTTTGGTGAATTTTAGAGAAAGGATATTTTAAAAAAATGTTTATGTAAACCTTAAATAATTAAAAATGTGTAATGATTTTCATAAAATGGTCTTCTACAATTATGTTCAGTTCGAAATTTAGAGTCTAATAAGATCAACTTGATTTTTGATGAATAGTAAATTATGAATAGTGATTTTATGCTTAGGATTAGTAAGGTGACCAAATGTATTAGTAATCTCACTTAAATAAAGCATTAATATAATCTAGGCACCTTGATTAAGTAATGTGATTCAATAAAATGGTTAAATAACAGTTTCATAAATTATTAGTCAAGTATTAGTTTTTTCAAGTAATAGTGTTTTTTAATTAAAAATTTAATTAAAAATATTTAGAAAATTATTTTTATAAAATGGATTTCATTTTTGAACTCAGAGCATCAATATTATGTTAAGGTAATTTTTGGCGATTTTTCTGAAAAAAAAATGAATTTTCGGTTAATAGTGTATTTATGTAAAAATTAAATTAAAAATATTTATTAAATTATTTTTATAAAATGGAGTTCATTTTTGTAATCAAAGCATCGATATTTGGTTAAGGTGAAATTTTGGGATTTTTCTGAGAAAGTTGAATTTTCGATGAATAGTGAAAATACCGTTTTTAAGTTACGGGTGTTTAATGACATCATTAAATGATGTATTAAGTATGTAATCTATATGGTCGACTTATGAATAGTGATATGAGGTATGAGGTGTCCCAAGTGGCCAATACCATGCGCAAATACCATGGGCAAGCCCATGGTTTTACCAAAACCACTAATGAGGTGTCCCTTGGTCATTAATGCCTTGTCCCCTCACTTTCCCTATAAATACCAAGCCATCCTCCCATCCATTCGA
Organism: Viscum album; assembly: GCA_963277665.1. Classification (NCBI taxonomy): domain Eukaryota; kingdom Viridiplantae; phylum Streptophyta; class Magnoliopsida; order Santalales; family Viscaceae; genus Viscum; species Viscum album. The sequence continues at coordinate 921,628,593 of OY728131.1, forward strand.
CTCCCAACTCTTCCCCAACGATGATTTAGTCTCATTACCTCCCAAGGAGTCCTCCCAAGGTGCCCCCAATCCCTCAAGGTCCAAACCTTTGAGTTTTAAGAGTCACGTTTTAAGGTAAGGGATCCGACCTCTCTCTTTCTTTTCAAGTAATCTCTTTTATGTCATTTATTTTATGCTCCATGTTCGTATGTTAAAGTATGTTCTTTTATATTCCTATTACTTCCCATTTCATGTTTATATAATGATAGATCCCCTCTTACTCTCATTATTTCGTTTTATGAATTTTTAAGTGGTGTCGTTAGGCTGCCGAAATTTTTGTAACAAATTTTTTCTCCCTTCTCATTTTTCAAGATCTATTTTTCATGTAAAGTCTTTAAAGTTCCTTTTTATTGTTTTGGGGTATTATCTCTATATATATCAAAATTATATTATATGATAATTTGATTAGATAACCCATTTTATCTTTTCAATTCAGTATTTTGAAGTTTTAAGTGGCACTGTTAGGCTGCCGATTTTTTAAGTGGTTCTTTCAGCTTTCTCCTTTTTCAAAGTTCTAATTCCTTGCCAAGTATTTAAAGATCATTTTTATTATGTTGGGGTATGATCTCTATATCTATAATACTGATCTTTTATGTTCATATTATGAGATACCCTATTTGATCTCATCAGTTCATTTTTTGTTGAAGTTTATGTGACGTCGTTAGGCTGCCGAATTTTTATAAGAGAAATCTTATTTTTGTATTCCTTTCATGTTCTTCATTTCATATGGTACATCTTTAAAATTTAATTACCATGTTCATATATCCTTCATATTCTGTCCCTCTACTGTTTTATGGGTAATTTATGAATGTTTGACCCATGTCCCCTCTCTTTTCAATGTTTTCTAAAACCCCGAAACGTAGCTGTTATGCTGCAGAATTTTCATCTCGAAATGCCTCTCTCTTTTATCAAAATTATTTTATGTTATTAATTGAATACTCAAAGCTCTTATTTCTACAGGTGTATTCACATATATATCAAAATGTTCTATTTTAAATTCTGGGATTTACATACATGAAACCCGCTTTCCCTTTCCGTGGGTTTACAGTGACATAAATATCATATCTTTAAAGCAGTTTTTAAAACATTATGATTATGAAATGAAACCCATTTATTTTATGATATATGGGTTGTTTATGAAATTATTTATGATGATATATGTGGCTCACATGATAATAAAGACATTTCAAGGGTGTTCCCAGATAGCGCTCTAATGCATTGGGTAAACACCTAATCTCTAGAGATGACCATTTAGACTGATGCCTTGGTGAATAACCTTTGTAATTTTTATAGAAACCTTGGGGATGGACCATGGTGAAACGGAAATGATTTTCTTTTTAAAATTTTGTAGCCACATATACAAGTTATAAAAAATGTTATTTTTATTATGATATAGCTCATGATTTCTTTCTCATGACTTCAAGTTATTTTAATGACCATATTGAAATATCTCAAGTTCACATGTAAAATGTTTCTCTTGATTCCCTTAATGGGCCTTCTTCTCACCCTTTCTTTTGATGTATGTCCCCAGGTTATGAGATGCAGTAATGAACCTAGGATGAACATAAGAATAATCCTTTCAAGTATTTAAGAAGAATGTTTTTTTTGTTTCATGTATTAAGTTCATGATTTCCAAGACACTAAACCTTAAAGATCCTCAGTTTTGTATAATGTAATGAAAATTTATGTGATAAAAAGGCGGGATGTCATAGTTGGTATCAAAGAATGGTTTAGTTATTTGTGGAAATTAGGATATGAAAACTTTATGAAGAACCCTGTAGAAAAGTTTAAATATAGGAAATCTTCCTGGTATTTTGGTGAAAATTGAGTAAGGGGTTGCCAAGCAAATACATCCCTGTCTGGATATGAGAAGGTAGAGGCATCTCTGGCACAAATGTACATAGGGGTAAAACCCGAAAACACCACTTTGAGCTAGACTCGAACGGGAACTGGTACACGACAACGGGCCTTGTTGTACTCTTGGTTACGACACTCCCGGGGGATATGTTTTGGTAAATTCATAAGCTTATTATGAACCATTATTAAAGGAACAAAGATAAAATAAAATAAAGATTCACATAAGAATATCTGATCATGGATAACCTAGATTGGAACCTAGGGGATCACAAGTTAGGGTATACTTTCCTTCTACAAGTTTATCCTTCTATGCTTAAAGTTTCCTTTTAATGATTATTGGCTAAGTATTCAAGCCCCTAATTATACTTTCTTTTCTTAGTTAATGGCGCGAAATGGAAGAACATGTCCCAACAACCAATGTGATAGGAAATGTGATGATTGCCCTATTTATGTGATAGAGATGATGAAAGATCAAGTTGAACATAATGTGATTATGCCAAACCAGCTATAAAAAACCACAATTAATAATTGTTACCTAGTTGAATGCCCAAATTCATCAAGGAAGAAGAAGACAAAGTCTCAAGGATGTTCATATGATAGAGTTGATAAGGGAAAGAAGAACCAATTTCATTTGTGCAAAAACTGTGGAATGGGGCACCAAGGAGAATGTCACAAAGGAACCGGGAGATGTTTTAAGTGTGGGAAGATAGGGCATAAAGTAGCCAATTACTTTAGAAAAATGGATAATGTGATGAATGGAGATAAGGTTCGATCTAATGTGCCTTATACATTTCGATGTCGTAATTGTGGAGAAGTTAGACATTATCCAAGGCAATGCTCTCTTATAATGGGTGAGAAGAATGATGAGCATCAACAATCTTCGAGTACAAGGGAACAATGAAAGTGCTATGCTGATATGGATCATGATGACTGAAGTACATGTAACTTCTTCGCAATAATTGTCTATGTCATGTTGTATTTTAGTTCGTGCTCTATGAGCATATCTTTTATGTTTTCTAAGATCAACGAGTCACTACCTAAGATGATTTTATATCATTAAGGAAAACATTTATTATGTACCACATGTTCATGTAGTAAATTTGTTCTTCTAAAAAAAGGGTGATTAGAGGATTAAAAGATGATTATTATTTTGGAAGATGTTAACTATTTTGGGAACCCTATTTGATCAAAGAAAATATATTACTACGGTATTTTCTTTGAGGAGTAAAGTTTGACTTATATTTTTAAGAATCAATGAATTTAAGGCAGACTTATAGTAATTTAGGTTACTTATGGAAATGATTAACCTTACTTGGGGTAAATATATTTATGTTAGTTACTTTTGTTATAAGATGTTAGGAGTGGTTGATGTTGTTTGGAGATGAATGATAAAATTTACCCTGGAATACTATGTTATCAAATCCTTCTTGTGTTTGGGTTTCAATATTAGTTTGGTTTATTTTGAGGATTTTTAAGGACAGTTATTTACGGAATGGTCTATGATGAACTTTGGGTAGTACCGTGGAACATTGATGATTTAAATTAGTTTCCCTTCCTCTGGGGTTCTTTATTTTGGAAGAGTTGTTTTATCTTACCCTTTATGTTTTTGGGATAATGTTTAAAGATAGAGGAAATAGATAGTTAATCTTTGGTGGATTATGTGATTCTCTATAAGATGATTCTTGTGATTTGATGAGACCAAGTAGTTTTGAATGCTCATCGTTTGGAGAAAAGATTAGTTTTGGTAGAAACTTTTTAAAGGATGAAACTCTACTTGAAGGTTGGTATATTTCCTTATGTTTTTATTCTATGTAGTAAATGAATTCCTCAAAACTATGAAAAGGAACGTAAAACAAAAATGTTGTCTGTTAACGTTTCCTACTGGGTAATCAAAGAACGTTTACACACATCATAAGTTTGTGATTTTCTTATTGTTAACTTTCTCCTAATCATGTTTTCTATCACTCTCCCTCCGAACTTGACCCTTTATTTTTTCATCCATATCCATGTTTTCCTACATGGAATCCTAGTATGGGGTAACTCGGGTGACCTTTGTACTTCCTTTTATATCTTTTAAAGTAATAGTGTTACTGGATCTTTTTTCGATGAGGGACTTTCAATGAAATTTCAAAACCCAAATTTAAAAAATTCTGAGGATGCAATTTCTTAAGGGGGGAAGATTGTAACAACCCAAAATTTTGAATAAATATTCTGTCCTAATTTTTTTGCGTTATTTTATTTTTCATACTCAACAAAACTGTGTCATTTAACATGAGTATAATTAAAATGATACTATTGGGTTTTGACTATTATATGACCGTTAGTCAGTATGACAGTTTAAAACTGAATGTTGCGACTTTTGTCTCTAAATACAAGTGATCATGGTTAATTAATATAGAAAGAATATTTGATGACCTCACCCAGTAGTCTTGGACCGATCGAATCCCATCTAACAGAACTTGGGAAGAAGGTAGCACCACTGGGATTTGCTCTGTACCAAACCCAATCCAAAATTCATCGTGTGAAGCTATAACGGAATCTCATTCGTGAGAAGTTCAAACTGATAGAAATTACTACTCGTGCGATGTTGGTCGAGCCTCCCTCTGATTCTATCACCTTAGCACACCTTACACTTAAGTCCTATGCTGGTGTGATAAGGGGCTCTTTAAAGAGACCATAACTGCCTTGTGTAATCCTTTGTTTTAAATAAAAATTTTGATTTCTTCTTATGATGATGTTTATGAATTTTCAAATGTCCGGATAAATATAGTATGCTTAGTTTTGGTGAATTTTAGAGAAAGGATATTTTAAAAAAATGTTTATGTAAACCTTAAATAATTAAAAATGTGTAATGATTTTCAAAAAAATGTTCTTCTACAATTATGTTGCGTACGAAATTTAGAGTCTAATATGATCAACTTGATTTTTGATGAATAGTAAATTTTGAATAGTGATTTTATGCTTAGGATTAGTAAGGTGACCAAATTGAGTAGTAATCTCACTTAAATAAAGCATCAATATAATCTAGGCACCTTGATTAGTTAATGTGATTCAATAAAATGGTTAAATAACAGTTTCATAAATTATTAGTCAAGTATTAGTTTGTTCGGGTGAATAGTGTTTTTTAATTAAAAATTTAATTAAAAATATTTAGAAAATTATTTTTATAAAATGGATTTCATTTTTGAACTCAGAGCATCAATATTATGTTAAGGTAATTTTTGGGGATTTTTCTGAAAAAAAATGAATTTTCAGTGAATAGTTTATTTATTTAAAAATTAAATTAAAAATATTTAGAAAATTATCTTTATAAAATGGAGTTCATTTTTGAAATCGGAGCATCGATATTTGGTTAAGCTGAAATTTGGGGATTTTTCTGAGAAAGTTGAATTTTCGATGAATGGTGAAAATACAGTTTTTAAGTTACGGGTGTTTAATGACATCGTTAAATGATGTATTAAGTATGTAATATATATGGTAGACTTATTAATAGTAATATAAGGTATGAGGTGTCCCAAGTGGCCAATACCATGGGAAAATACCATGGGCAAGCCCATGGTTTTTCCAAAACCACTAATGAGGTGTCCCTTGGCCATTAATGCCTTGCCCCCTCACTTTCCCTATAAATACCAAGCCATCCTCCCATAAATTCGACTCCCAACTCTTCCCCAACGAATATCTGGTCTCATTACCTCCCAAGGAGTCCTCCCAAGGTGCCCCCAAACCCTCAAGGTCCAAACCTTTGAGTTTTAAGAGTTACGTTTTAAGGTAAGGGATCTGACCTCTCTCTTTCTTTTCAAGTTATCTCTTTTATGTCATTTCTTTTATGCTCCATGTTCTTATGTAAAATGATGTTCTTTTATATTACTCTTACTTCCCTTTTAATGTTCATATAATTAGATATCCCCTCTTACTCTCATTATTTCTTTTTATGAAGTTTTATGTGGCGTCGTTAGGCTGCAGAAATTTTTGTAACAGATTTTTTCTCCCTTCTCATTTTTCAAGATCTATTTTCATGTAAAGTATTTCAAGTTCCTTTTTATTATGTTGTGGTATGATCTCTATATCTATCATACTGATATTTTATTATCATTTGATGAGATACCCCATTTTATCTCTTCAATTCAGTATTTTGAAGTTTTAAGTGGCGCTGTTAGGTTGCCGAATTATTAAGTGGTTCTTTCACCTTTCTCCTTTTTCAATGTTCTAATTCCATGTCAAGTATTTCAAGTTACTTTTTATTATTTTGGGGTATTATCTCTATATGTATAATACTGATCTTTTATGTTCATATTATTAGATACCATATTTGATCTCATCAATTCATTTTTGGTTGAAGTTTATGTGACGTCGTTAGGCTGCCGAATTTTCATAAGAGAAATCCTATTTTTATCTTCCTTTCATGTTCTTCATTTCATATGGTATATCTTTAAAATTTCATTAACATGTTCATATTTCCTTCATATTATGTCCCTCTATCGTTTTATGGGTCATTTATGAATTTTTTACCCATGTCCCCTCTCTTTTCAATGTTTTCTAAAACCCCGAAACGTAGCTGTTATGCTGCAGAATTTTAGTCTCGAAATGCCTCTCTCTTTTCTCAAAATTATTTTATGTTATTAATTGAATACTCAAAGATCTTATTTCTATAGGGGTATTCACATATATATCAAAATGTCTTATTTTAAATTCTGGTATTTACATACATGAAACCCGATTTCCCTTTCCGTGGGTTTAAAGTGACATAAAGATCATGTCTTTAAAGCAGTTTTTAAAAAGTTAAGATTATGAAATGAAACCCATTTCTTTTATGCTATATGGGTTGTTTATGAAATTATTTATGATGATATATGTGGCTCAAATTATAATAAATACATTTCAACGTTTCTCCCAGATATCGCTCCAATGTATTGGGTAAGGACTTAATCTCTAGAGATGACCATTTGGACTGATACCTTGGTGAATAACCTTGGTAATTTTTATTAACACCTTGGGGATGGTCCTTGGTGAAATGGAAATGATTTTCTTCGTAAAATATTGTAGCCACATCTTCAAGTTATCAAAAATTTTATTTTTATTATGATATATCTCATGATTTCTTTCTCATTCCTTAAAGTTCTTTTCATGACCTTATTGAAGTATCTCAAATTCACATGTAAAATGTTTCTCTTGTTTCCCTTACTGGGCCTTCTGCTCACCCTTTCTTTTGATGTATGTCCCCAGGTTATGAGATGATGTAATGAACCTAGGATGAACATAAGGAGAATCCTTTCAAGTGTTTAAGAAGAATATTTTTTTCATGTATTAAGTTCATGATTTCCAAGACACTAAACCTTAAAGATCCTCAGTTTTGTATAATGTAATGAAAGTTTATGTGATAAAAAGGCGGGATGCTATAGGGATGGGGTAAAGTTGTAATCCCTTTTATTATTAAAAAAATTTTCATTCAATTCAACCATTATGGATAGTTAAAGCCTCGATCCACACTTATTTTCTCTCGCAAACTTACCTCAAATAATGCTATAAAAACAATGACACAAAACATAAGGATTTACAATGTTCAGTATAAAGACCCACTCCTTTCCATGTTGGTTAATCCCCCCAATGATGATTCTCCACTATAATATTATAAAATATTACAATGGTTTAAGAAGGAACTGGTTATACACCCCAATGGACATTCCTCCAGTTTATCCTAGTTATACCCCTAATAATCCAATACTCATGCCTCGGTTGATTATACCCCCCAAATATATTATTCTCCTAAAGCCACTTTAGCAACTAGTTGTACCCCTAGTTTCAAGATACTTCTTCTATTCTATTTTAATCCACTATAGGAAGATCTCTTGTTCTTCCCCCATGATATTTTTGAATCACAAATTCTTGTGTACCCTTAAAGAGACTTTACATATTTATATTCTTGCTCAAATATATCTGATCTCCTGTGTAAGATCAGTTTTTTCAATTAAATAAATGCTCATGTTGTGAGACATCTATCTGAAGAAGACTCTGTCTTAATTAAATTTGTGAAAGAGGTTCACACAATCTTCTTTAGTATTTATGTAATATGGTACTTTCACAATATTAATACACTATCAACTCATATATAAAATATTTTGTATTATTCTCAACTTCAATCTCAAGTTCACTGCACACTATTCATGCCAAGAATATCACATGTTCATTTGGCAATGCAAGGCATGATCATCATCAATTCTTTTAAATGTTATTTCTATAATATTTCCTTCACTTAATATTGTCATTATCTCAATGCACTTGAATTTATTACATGTTCACATGTATACACTTCACATATAGTATATATGAATCCCCAAACATTCTCATGACACACAGTTTAAGAGAATTGAAATAAGTGTATTGTAAGATCATTTTCCTCATTCATGAAATCCATATATGGATCATGGATATCTTCTCATTTCCTTCAAAAATCACAATGGTATCAAAGTGTCTTATCCTTCATAAGTTAATGATTGTCTATAGTGCTGAAACTCTTTTCCTTTGTAATACCTATAAGGTAACTCATGATGTCTTCTACTTCACAAGATAAGGATTTTCCATGGTGTTTCACCTTCTTTCCATCCACAAGAAAGGGTCATAAAGACACTTTGTTTCCATAGTTCTCTCAATATTATCAACAGTGACAACTATCTCTCTTGACCAAACCTCTGTTAATATCCACAACATCTCACCAGTACTCCTCTAGATTTCATTCCATGATAAAAAAATCATTCACTGGTCCCAAGTATCTCAAGATATCACTAGAATTTTTAAAATATCTAGTAGACTTAGATATCATAATGTTTATTAATGCATTATTTAAATTCTCATAAAATCATTAGATCTGATTTATGTGCTGAACAAATAATACATTATTAATCAAAAATGTATACATGAATATTTCTCTCATGAATTCATATATGTGAGAAAACTCAGAGAATTACATGTGGTATTATCTTTTGGAAAAGGCAACATAGCAAAAATGCATTTGTGGTTCTCTTTAGAAAATAGCTACGTCGCTCCTTTCAGCAAAGGACTACATGATTTTATTCTCATACAAAGAAATTTGGTTATTCCATATGTATCAAAAATTTCTTTTTCATTCTGCTCATACTAATTGGCTGTGTGGATCTTTCATTTAACTGAATACGTTGGAAAAGGATATGTGGATAATTCCTTTAATAACTGTGTAGAAATATAATTTTATTCATTAAATGTTCATGTATACAATTAAAACTAAATTCCTTTGATAATTAGATCAAACCTAGATTACAGATATTCAACATGTAAAACTTATATGTGAGGGTGGGTTCATATGGATCTTTATGGCTTCATAAAGGATGGATAATGGTGAACTCATGACCCCTCATTCAAATTCTTTATGCAATTACATTATTTTATTCTTGGAAACCTTCAAATACCCATGAAAATATTAATTTTTAATGGTATTATTCAACTTTTTTTCAACATTATGTAGATCATTAAATTCATTTTTCACAAGTATTTAACCTTTTAAAATTAGTTTAAACAATCATCAAATTTATTACATGGATAATTTCTCAAGCGTGACATCCAATTCCATTAATTGAATCCTTGAGAATTATCCAAGAATCAACTCTTAATCCATATAAATATATTTACTTATTGAAAAATAATGAAACCCAGATCAAAAATGGAAATTGAGAAAGAGGAATATATACAGAGGTAAGTTTATTTCTCTTCATATAAATATATATATAATAATTATAATATTTAATGAAATTAAACTTATGTTTTTGAAATTATTTACAGCACTAAAAATGATCCTACTATTGTGGAGTCTTTTTCTTATCTAGAGAAGTTGACACCTAGAGTTAGTATACATGAGATTATACAATTACCAAAACTTTTATATAATCAGGGGAAGTTATAGAGGTTTCCAATTTAATTTTACGTTAAAAATAAACTAGTTGTCCCAAATATAAAGCAATTTAAGAGTTTTATGAACATATATATTCATGGTAAGATTAAAAAATTATAACCTAATTGGATGAGAATTTATTAAATGATTAAAGATTATTTGTGGGAGTTAATAACAAAAAAAATATCTCAAGTATTTTTTTATAATGGTTCAAATATTATATATTTCATATGACTAAAATTTGATCAATTAAATTATAGATAGAATTAGTATTTATAGAAAAAAAAGTAGTTAAGAAAGGGTTTTTGTTATGCTTAAATTAGATGGGTGGATTTTATATCAGATTCTACTTCACTTTATATTTCTGATATGAAACAAAATGAAAATCCACGCCTCAAATATGAGTTTTTAGATACAGATAAACAGAATAATGTTTTGACCTTCTAGAAGAAGGAAGACTTTATTGTATGATATCTTTTATATAAAATAATATAGTAACATTATTTATTAATTACTTATTGACATCTTTATTTATTCTTATATAAGAGTAGGAGATCTCACCAGTATTTCCAATCATAGAATGCATACCCTCTTACATTTTCGCAGAGGGTATCTGTTACTGGAGGAGAAAATGGTTATTGAAAAGTTTGATGAATTGAGATCTAAATCTAGTATTGAATCCAAATAGGTTTAGTTTTGTCAAAAATTTCCCACCACTTGTAATGAAAAATAGAAATGGGTGAGAATGATTAAAAAGGTAAAGTTTCTTACCAATCCATCAAAACATGCAGTCGATGAGATTGTAATAAATTAATTATGATATTTTTTCAACATTATTATTTTTTAAATTAATCACACTAATATATCATTTAATTATATAATTTGAAGACTTCCTTTAGGAAACCTTTATCCGTAAAGATAGGATGGGAATTCTTACAACTATTTTAGGTAAGCAAGGACTAAGGCCATGTAAGATAATATGAGGTGGTAGTCAGTATTAGAAAAGTTTTTGGATGTCCTAGTATGACATCCAAGGATGTAGAATATAGGAATGAAATTTCTTTCCTAAAGGATGATCTTTGAGGGATGAGTCAATAGATAGAACTGTGAATTAAGTCATTTTTATAGTCTATGGTTTCAAAAATGGTGATAGAGACACAGGTTGTGAAGCCTATCGATCTATATCCTTGACCTCCTTATTCAAACCAAGTTGTGTTCTATGAGTAGAATAATGAGGATCCCTATTTATATATTATAGAATACATAATCATACATAATCTAGGGGATTATGTACATCATCTTCTAATGCATTAGGATCAAGTAAGTGTAACAGTACATGATATTAGTTATCCAATTTCTCTATTCTCATTCCCTACCAAATATGTGGCCACAATTGAACAAATTAAGGGTCATTTTTTCTCTAGTTTTTTATCCTTGTTCATCCATTGATATATAAGGTTTCTGTTGTTTTTAAATTTTTATTTAATTTTGATTTCAAATTACTAATAATGTTTTATTATAATTACCTTATTTAAGAGTATCATAAATCTAAATATTCATTGAAAAAGAGACAAATATTTTAAGAATCAACACCTTTAGATACTTCTCAGGTTTCTCAAAAGATAAGAAAATTACTTATGATATCTTTTATGTTAGAGAATTTTTATAAGTTTCCATTGATTGTTCACATATATGGGTGAGAATATTGATAAGAACATTTAAAAAATACATCTTGGATGTTGTTATTTTTTATGAGCTCTCAGTGCTCATGTCTCGGATGATTTCTATGTAAGTAAATTTAAATTTTCATTTCCTTAAGTAAATATAACTTTTAATAATTTAATTTATAATATATCTAATTAGGTACCTTCACACACTTTTCATACAAAAAAAATCACATCTATTTATGGTTTTATGTATCTATAATACATATAAATAATTCTTTTATGCCTACATAATCCTTTTAGAGTTAAATATATACTTGAAATATTATACAACACATAGATTAAGTGTGAGTTTATTCCATTCCTTGATAGGTAAGTTGACATATATAATTATGAACTAATATTACTTATATTTTCATTCATGATGAAATTTTTATATTTTAGTATACATTGGATGTTATACATATATGATCCACATGAATGCTAAGAAAATTGGTTATTCTCTTTATTGGGTGAGTTTCATAAAATATTTCAAGATTTTTTTGAATTTTTATGTTTTATTCTACTCTATTAGTTGTTTTATCTAAAAAATTTCCTACTACATATGTTTTAGTAATTAATTTATTAAAATAAAACATTTTATAGAAGGTTTTAACAAGGTTTACTAATCGATAAAAAATCCAGATGAATTTGATTAGGTTCTAGTGTATGTAGATAGCTTTTATATAAGTTAGTACTTATTGTGTATTACATATAGATATAGTGTTTTTTATTTTCAAAGTGTTGTTTCATAACAACATTTTCATAATCAAATATAAAGAGTTGGATGTGGTTATTTTGTTTTATGATTCATTTTTTTAGATTATAATGACTATAATGGCCATAAAGTTTAATAAATATGGTTCCACTACTACTATTATATTTTAAACTAATTTATTGTATTATTAATTTCATAAAAGATATTGTTTTTATATCTTTTTCATGATATTTCATCATATTTGGTATATGTATTGAACCACATTAGAGGATTAATTTCATATTATTTTACAGTATTGATTTATTTATAGATGTATATCAAAAAATTTCTTGTTTGTGTGTTATCTTAAAAAATAATGTTGAAGTAGACTTTTCAATGAGTTTTATACATTGTTTTTTTATGTTAGTATTACTAGATTTTTTAAATAGAATAGTTTATTGTATTATAATATTTTTTTTTAAATTATAATTATGTTTCAATGTCTATTTTCTTTAAAAAATGATGTTGAAAGTGAATTTAAACCTCATATTTTATTACAATTGATCTCAAAATTCATTTTAAATGTATATTTTTATAAAACCAACATTATTGTATCTCTATATATATATTTAGTTGAGATTTAAATGGTTTTTTTATTATAACTCAAGTTCCCAAGTCTAAATTAAATTTATTATAAATTATTGATATTTCAATTATATAGAAAATTTCTTAATATATGTTAGATAAATAAGAAGTTTAGATGAGGAATTTGTTTTTATATAAGCTAATAGAAAGATCTATTGTTATGCTAGAATACTTATCTATAAATATTATTGACACCAGCTTTAATATGTGATGATTGTGGAATTTTTCAAAAAGATTTCATGAAAAGTGAAGCTGATTGAGATGTGGTATTGTCTATAATAGATTTCATGTAATGTTTGGGGAAATTAGAAAAGGGATAGACTAAAGAACTAAGATTCATGTAGTCAGAACTAGATGGAATGCTTGAGTGACTATCCAAATTCTATTGGAAATTAAATCTTTTTATGAACATGTGATGGAAATATCTAGATGATGTTTTGAATTATTTAATAATGATTGATGATATTTTGTGTTTATTTAACGTGATTGAGAAGGCATCTGAATGTGTTGAATTTGTTTGGATGTTATTTGAGTGGATTCTGGAATTCCATAAGACTTTGGTGATGGAGATAAACTTTGACTAATTACGGTGCACATAAAATGTTGTGAGTGACTGAAAAATACTTTATTCTAATTTTTAAGACTTTTAAGTTTTAATTGAAACATTTTTACATCAACGTATGATTTATAGATGAGATTGTAAGACTAGGCTACATGGGAGTTTGTGTATAAAAAATAAGTTTAGTTTATAATCCATTTACAAATCATGTAAGACTTTAAAGAAATTCATAATACTATAAACAATATCATAATACTTATAGAAACTTATTAAGACTTTAAGAATACATCTTAAGATTTTGACGTCAGACCATAACACATTGGATAAACTATAAGACTCACAGAGATTTATGAAAATCATGATGTGTTGAAATTCTAAAATGAATTATTATGAAAAACAGAATAATAAATTTGAATAAATATTTAGAAGAATGTAGAATAAATAAAATGATGATTCGATTCCATTATTCAAGTATTAAATATCATGATCATTCAAATAGATTATGATTCATGTTGAGATAATGAATCAAATAGAAGATGATTTATGCTAAATATTGAGAGTTACATACCATAAGCAACTATTCCATGTCACAATTACCTGAGTCCCTATATATATGTATAGATAATTAAAATACAATTAAATTGGTGTACTTTTTAGATATAAAGAAGATATTATTTAAATATAACAAGAGGAAGGAAACTCCTGATTTTTAAAGGGAATTTCAATGGAAAACCATAACTGATATTTGACTAAGAATTTATATGATAATATCCTACCAAAAATAATGGTATTTCCATCTTTCAAATATGAAAATATTATTCAAAATATTCTTATAATATTATATGAATATAAATTTTGGGAAACGAATAAGAAATTAGGGGGAGGAACTGAAAAGTGGATAAAGTATTATATCAAAGAGAGTAAAGTTAGAGACGGAAGCTAGAAAATTTTTAGAAGGAATGATACTTACATACCATATAATTCAAATAATTTATTAAGATTAAGATCATTGAATATGTGAAAAAGCTTATAAAGACTAGTAGACCTAATCATGATCATATTCCATTGATCTTCTTGAAAACGTTAGCATGCGTTTAACAATTTATCAAGGAGAATTTATGAGGAATATCTATTTTAGGTGGTGAAAAAGAAACCTGGGTAAAAAAGAGATATTTCTTGTTTTAGTATAAACACCTTTATAGTAGGAATCAAGAAGTTTTATTTTTTCATTGTGACTATAGAACATGTGCATAGTGGGTCTCTATACTGATGGGATTGGGAAGATCCATGGGTTAACCACTTTGAAATATAGTATAGAATCTTTTATTGGAAGGGGGAATCTATGTAATCCCAACAAGGAGTAGTATTTTAAGTCTGAATCTTATAAATAAAAATTTTACTAGGTTTTTTAATCATTATTTTATATCAAGATGAGGTTTATTAAAAGAATATATAATGGATCGAGACTCTAACAAATCTAAGAGGTTGAATTTAAAAGAATAAATTTATAAAATCACACTATTGATTCACCCCCCATATTAGTTGTACTTACTCAACCTAGGCTCAACAAGTGGTATTAGAGCTATTCTTGGTTCCCCCTAAAGTGTCTAATAATTTTTTGAGTTTGGAGAATACAAATTTTTTTCACGTCATGGGTGTCCCTTTTTTCAATGGAAAATCTTTCGTAGTTGTAGGTATAAGATATTTCCCAACCTTATATCACTTTTCCTTGAAGTATGAGTTGCTGAAATAATGATATCTCCACCTATTACTAAGGGTTATCTTATGAATTTTTTCTAATAGGATAAATATGTAAGTGGATGGAAAGTGTTAAAATTAAATTTTGATATCTCTTTTAGAAAGGGAATATACAATGTTATGGGGCTTCAAATTACCATATAAATTTGGGAAAAATAGAATGTAGTAATGAGGGTAATGTAGAGGTTTAAAAAGATGAATTATATGTGTTAAGGAGCATATTTGAGGATTTTAAAATGTATGATAATGAAAATATCGATGACACCTTTATAAGAGTCAATGATATTTTTAGTAATATCAAGGGATTTTTTGACAAGCTAGATGATTCTAATATTTTCAAAATGTTGATGGGAAATTTTTTAGATAGGTTTGATCCTAAAATATTATCTAGAGAAGATAAAAAATAGATTTCACTAAATGTGTTACATAATATTCTCAAAGATTATAAAATGAAAAAGATACCCACTCTCAAGAAGAAAAAGTTGAGATAGATTTTCAGGATATGACAAATCTTGTCAAATAAGTTGAAGAAGTAGAATTAATTGATTCTAATACTGATAAATAAGCTGATGACTTTAATAAAAAAATTGATCCTATATCAAATAAGTTCAAATTGGTAACAAGAAAAGAAAAGTCAAGAAACCACCAAGGTGATAATATTTAAATGGAATTTGACAATTTTCCATAAATTTCCCAAAGATGAAGGTTGTTGAATTAGATAAAGAGTATGAGAGACCTTAGAAGTAAAACAGGGGTAATAATAAAAAGAAATATTATATTATAAGGAGAATAACTTTTATGAGCAATAAGGAATGAACATAATCATCCTTAGGCATCAGATCAAAGTATGAAGTTAATTTTATGGATCATCTTGAAAAAGGATTTTATACTTCAAGAAGCGATGATGATAAAGGTGAAAGAATATATATGGAATGTGGAAAAAACGATGAGTTAAAAGCTTATATTTAGCAGAATACACAGCTCAAGTTGGATAAGTGTAAGTTTATAAAAGAGAAATATAAGATGGTTGAAGGAAAATATTGGAATGTAAATAATGTGTTGGGATACATTAAATATATTAATAAATTTAAATTTAAAGTGGTTTATAGGAAATGACAGTGAGAGATAATGAGGAAAAACTAGTTGTGAAAGAGGAAGAGTTGTTTGAGTAAAAATCATTATGTCTTAAAGCTTAAACTGATTTGAAAAAAATAAAAATATGATTCACCAAGTTATTTGAGTTCAAAGACGATTCTTCTCATACTGGTGAGAAGAAGAGCCCTAATAGATAGGTAAAATTAATTCCTAATAAGTTTCATGGTAAATCTATTATTTATAATAATTTAGTTAACAAAATAAATTCCAAAACTCCTTGGATTAAGAATACAAGTTAGATATACTCTTCCTCATAAAAATAAGAGAGTAATATGACAAAAATACCACTTTTCATTGGTAAATTCCAACTCAAGTTGCAGTAGGACAACGTTAATAGTTTTTTGTGAAGACATTCCATCAATATATAAGACAATGGTCTCAAGTTTTATGTGGGTTTTGTGCGGTATTTAAACATAAATTTTACTCACTCTAGTTTAATATGTCATTAAAAATAAAGAGTCATGAACTAAGGGGCATATTTGTTGATCATATGAGGATGAGTTCCTAGAGAAAGAAAGGAATGACCAAAAATTCAAATTATATTCCCAAACATAATATATTTATATGTTTATAATAATTTTATGGAAGATGTTAATAGGAGGTTGATAGAATAAAGTAATGAATGAATATCCTACTAAGAAAGTATCCCTAGAGAGTGAAAGGGAAGTAATTCCATACATAAAAATGAGGAAATTCACCTTATGCTAATATAACTAAGAAATTATGTGGAACTACAAAGAAGATGATCATTCAAAAAAAGAGTGCCTAATATTTTTTACAACCCAATTAGAGATGGATAAAAATGAATAAAGTAAAAATGAGTGCTAGTTCAAGTGGGAAAAAATTATTTCAAATGAAAATATTTAAGTTCATAAAATTTTTCCTTAAAGTGACAACCTAAAAGTTCAATAAACATTTTTTTGGAAGATTTGAGTAGGCTACACATGATATGATAAATTTTTTGACTATTCTTCTCCATCAAGTATAATTAATGATAAATTTGACAAAGGCATCAAGTAATTCATTTTTTTGATGGCTTGGGTGAATGAAACAACTCCACACAATGAAATAATTCAAGGAACAAAGTTGATAATAAAATATATAAAGGATGATGATAGTAAAATAAGTATGGATAATTCTTACCTTGCTGATATTGAAAGAAATAAGAGATCCTGGATGGGAGGAAACTCTCATATTTGTAACTTCAAATGAGGAATTAAGAGCCCCCCCATTCCTTAATGTCTAGTTTATTTGTACTTACAAGTAGGGAATTAGAGGAGTAATGAAAAAGATGATTGTTTTATACACTATATAATAAATAAGATGATAATCATGGAGTTTATTAACTTCTATGATAAATAATAAATTAGTTCATCGCTTTAATTGGATAAAATGAGAAAAAAAGCTGTAAAATTATCATTATGTGGTGAATATGGAATTTCTAGTTAGATTTATAAAATTTGGCAATGAGTTATTCCAATAACACTTATAAACCTTGTTTTAATTATATCAAATATGTTTATAATGGCGGAGTGTTGGTTTATGAGAGAAAGAGGGGATTTAATATTCTTTACATGAACTTTCTGATATGTTTTTTGAGATGAGTGTATGCTACAAAGTAGTCCTAAAAATAAACATAAATAGGTTTAAAAATAAAAAATTGATAATGGTATCACATACATATAAGTTATTCGACATATTTGATCACCAATTTTATTAAAAATTGAAATATCTTAAAGATGAGATGATAAAACTTCCTTTACATTTTTATTTTTATTTATTGTCAATAATAGGGAGAAATAGTCACATATATTGACTCAATTATTATATGGAATTGACAAAAAATCAAATGGGGGATTGAATTTCCCAAATTTTAATTTAATTTTATATCAATATAGATATTTTTATTATATAGATAATTTTTCAATATATGTTTAAATAAGAAGAAACTGAGTCAGGGAAGATGTTGTTTCACACTCTAAAGGAAAGTACTATTGTTATTCAATAATGTATGGCTGGATAGATTCTTGATAAAATCCATGATATGTAATGATTTTGGATATATTCATTAAGGTTTGATGACAATTACTAGTGACTGAAAAGTGCTATTGTCTATGATAGTTTTCAAGCGATTTTTTTTGCAGTCGGAAAAAGGGGGGGTTGAATAACTGATCTTCGTGACGTCAAAACTGGATGAAATGCTTGAGAGACCATTCAAATTCTATTGAAAATAAAATTTATCAATGAATAGATGAAGTAAATATTTGGTTGATGTTTTTTGTTTTTTTAAGGTAATTAAAAAGGCATTTAAATGATTTGAATATGTTCCAAGCCAATTTGATTGAAGTCTGGATTCCATAAGACATTCGTGGTGGAGCTAAAATTTAGCTAACTCTAGTGGATGTAATAATTTATGAGTGATTATTTAGGACTTTATAGTGAGTTATTAGGACTTGTGAGAATTTCTTGAGACATTTTTCATTGGTGTAAGACATCCATATGAGCTTGTAAGACTCTGAGGTCATGTGATACTTTGTGCATAATACTTAATTTTAATTTGTAGGACTTGTTCTAGGCACAATATGGAGAAATCCATAAGACTATGAGAAACTTTTTAAGAAATATAGAATCCCTGTGAGACATTGTAATATTTTGATATAGATCTTGTATGACTTTGAAAAAACAATAAGATATATAAATCTTTAAAAAAATAACTATGTGTAGAAAATTTCAAAATGAATTATTATGAGAAATGTTAGAATAAATAAAAATAAATATTTTGATAAATGGAGATTAAATTAGAATATATGTTGACGATATTATTCATGGATAAAATATCATGATTATTCAAATGGATTAGGAATCCACATGAGATAATGAATCAAGTCAAAGATCATTCATTTTTAAGATTGAGAGTTCCACTCCACAAACAACTATGTCTTGTCACACATACATGAGGCCATGAATGCATTGATGGAGAATTCAAACAAAATTTAATTTGAAAATTTTGTGAATAAATAAAATATTTTATATTCAAATGCCAAACGAGGAAGGAAAAACATTATTCCTACGAAGAATTTAAAAGTAAGATCTTGATCGGGATTTGAGGAATAACTCAAATGATAAGATCCTGATTAAAATCATGGGGTTTGTATATTTCAAATATAGAAAAGGTATTTAAATTTCCGTATAATATTTATTGAATACAAAGTCTAGAAAAAGAATTTTAAAGGAGTGGTTAGGAATAGATAATTCAATACGTTGTTGTATCTAAGATAAAAAAGTGAGAGATCAAAGTTGATAGTTTTTTATATGGAAGAATAATTGCGTGCTCGAGAATTTGAAGAACTAAGTAAGATCCAGATCATTGAATATTTGGGGATAGTGAGAAAGACTAGAAGACCTGATCATGATCATATTATATTGATGTTATTGAATAAGTGGGAATGTGTTGAATAGTTAATCAATGAGGGAGACTTGAGGATGAAGATCTATTTCAAGTGGTGCTAGAGAAGCTGAGCACAAAACAAGGTCTTCATTGTTATAGTTCGAACAACATTTTAGTAGGAAATAAGAAGATATAGTTTTCCAATGGGAATATGGAATAGTATAATAGTGGGACACTATGTTGATGGGATTTAGAAGATCCCTAATGCAACTAATTGGGAATATAGTGGAGAATCTTCAATTGGGGTGTCTATCCAAACATGATAATGAGTAAGATTTTAAAGATAATACTTATAAATACAAATTTTCTTATTTTCTTTATCGTTTACTAATTTTATGTGAGGATGGGTAAATATTGATATAATGCATTGATCCTTTAACCAGTCTAAGAGGTTGAATTAGAAAGAATAAATTCATGTAATACTAATTCACTCCCTCTCAGTAGTACCAAACTGAATTGGGCTCTATAATAACTGAATATCGAAATTCACATTTGATGTCAATTTTTTGATACTAAATGCTAAAAATAAACTTTTAACACTTGTTTTTTTCATACATATTTTTAATTAAGGTTAAAAATGAAAAATAACTCATGTTAAGTAGGATAATTTCTAATAATACATGGAATTAGTGTGGCCTGATTGTTTCCATGTTTTCTAAGTTAAAATAACAACAAATTAGTTTCTTTGTGTATATATAACTAAATATAGGACTTTTAAAGTAAAAAATACTCATGATAACATTGGTTCACTCTTTATACAATGGGTTTGAGAGTTTTTAGTAGCTCACAATGGAAGATATAAGGTTTTTTCCACTCAAGGATCATTAGTGAGGGGTGATTACATGAATGACATTAAATGTAATTACTAATGGTGTAAAAAATAAAAAATAGAATAAAAAAATAAAGTAAAAAATTGGTAATACACCAAAGTATTAGCCATTATTCTCACTAGGTTTTCATCCTACATTGAATACTATTTGTATATTTAAAAAATTAAAAAACCTATTCTATTTTTCAGGTTTTAAAAATAATAAAAAATAGAAAAAAAAATATAATAAGTGTCATAGCATAGATATTATGCGATTTCAGGACTCCTTGATAGATAACATAGCTCTACTAATATGTTTCACTCTTAGTGATTAAATATTATATATTTAGTATTTTGAAAGCCCTATTTTAAAAAAAGCGAGTACCGAAAATTTTAAAGGTATCTAGATGGATAGTGTGAGTAGGACGTAGTTCCCACCATATATATGTACATTATATTAGATCCATGTAATATGCAATAAGATTTCTAGGTTACTGATTAGAATGGTGTACTTTTTTGAGGCCCTTTTTGATTGGTGACTTTTAGAGGTATGGATTATATTGTGTGTGTGTGTGTGTGTGTAATGTTGAGAAAGAGTTTGATTGTAGTGAGTTATGGGTAACTCTAGGCCTAAATACCTTACATGGTGGTAGTTTATACTTTTTAACTTAAGTTAATTTACATTTTATTACGTCACAAATAATATGGTTTATTTTTATTACATGGTTCGATCTCATTTTTTGGAAGGACCACACTAGGAAGTAGTACTAACCCCCTACATGAACACACATGAATTCATCATTATGTTCATGTTGTTCAATGAGACATGGTTAAAAGAGATGTTATACATTGAAAATATCACATAGTTTTATATAGGTCAAATTTAGATATTTTTTTGACAGGAGGTGTTTGGTTGTTGCATTGGAATTTTTTCCTATTTCATTTTGTATTCATTATGATATTTTTATGGAGATTTTGTGAGTATTTATTTTTAATCTTATTTGATATATGAAATTCATTTATATTTCATATTATCATTATTCTTTTTTATGATATATTTCATTGAAATGTTCTTTTTGGTTTTTTATAACCCATTTGGTGTTTTAAGTAATTTTGAGGGTAACTTCTCCCATTATATGTATAAATACTATCAATGATGGTATCTAACCTACCATATTGGATGACTTTATTTAACACCTTAACCGGATTAACCAAAACCCAAACTCAGTTTCTACTAGCCTCTAATGCATTTCCTTGAACTGTAAGAGGCCCCCAACAATAGGTGGGAGTTACCCGATATTTTGGGGAATAACTTCCCTCCAAACATCAAAATATATTTACCATTACATAACATACTAATACTACATTAAATATAAAATTAAAGTTAGTAACCTGAAATAAATAACCATATAAATTCATGCATGTGGGGTATACTAAGATGAGTTTATAATCTATATCAAACAATAGATCTAATAATAATCATAATTTTAAAATGTTTATAATAAATGTATAAATAAAAAATGGAAATAAAATAGAAAAAGAAGGCCCAATTTTCCAACATATCACATGGAAGATCTTCACCTACCAATGTCTATGAGCTATAGGAGGAATTATTTTCCAAATGAAAACCAAAACCATATGTGATGTCCATCACCAAACCTACAACTCATTAAAACATCATCATGTGTGTTTATGATGATATCCATGGGATAACACATGATATTTATAGATAATGAAATTTATATAAACAAGTTTGAGTTAATGGTATATATAATGAATTAAATAAATAACTAACCATTGGTAAACCCTCAAATAAAAAAACAACACTTACATGGAGGACAAAAAGAGAGGAAGGGGAGGGGGAAGTTAACCCTACCATGGTTGGGAAAGTATATCATTCATGGGTGTAGAAGAGGCAAAGGGAGTGGAAGGATATCCCTTAGTTGTTGTCTCATGTGAGTGGGAAGTAGAGAGGGGGAAGGTCCTATTATTTCTTTTATCCAATGATGGTGATTATGATGATGATGATGATGATGATAACTTTAATCTTAATGATTATAAAAATAATTATAATAATCATATAATATTAATAGCCTTCATTTTAATAAATAATCACTAAAACATCAAAACATTATCCTATAAACCAAATTATTGATTTAAACCCCTCATTATACCCCAAGTTAACTAAATTATAAAATTAAATCAAAGGAATTTTGGAGTCAAAAAATAGTTTAGCTGGTTTTTTAGAAAATCATAGTTAGGGTGCATGATTAGTTTACCATTCAACTAACTATGTATTAATTATTGTCCTTTACCCTTAATCTCACATGGTTAGGTGAATGGTTATCAAACAATGCACCATAATCATGAAACTTGAATTTTCTTCAAAAATAATAAATTTCCAACCAATACACCTTTAAAAATTTATTTAATTAATAAATAAAAACTAGGAATCTTTTTATGAGGAGATGACTTTGAAAATTTAAATTTCCAAATAAGGCCCTTAGAGGGGTCTGATCAAGTCATGTTTGATGAGTTAGTTATAATAAATTATAATAGTGACGATGTCTACTCATAGAATATCAAATGACATCAATTAAATTCATCATGTTTTCTCAAGTATGTTGTAATAAAGAGGATTGAAATTTTAGTGTTTCAAATCTAGTTTGACAAAGAAGTACATGTGTTGGTATAACAAGATTACATTTTTTAATAGAAGTCAAATTTTAAAATGAATTTTAAAATGAAATTATCATATTTTATGAAAAAAAATGAAGGAATGTATAAGACTAACCAATGATATTTTTAATTGATATGGTGTATGGTATGTCATCCTATGATGGGTTGAATAAAATGATTATTTGGGGATATGTTTAATGGTAAGTCTCTAAGAAATCCAGGTAACACCAAATATGAAATTGGTTTCTACTCTATTAGAAATAGAATAAGGAAACCAGATTATGATGACAATAGCATAACAAGAACACAAAAATGAGGTGATTCAAGATAATTGGAAATCAAAATAGATAAATTAAACACATAAATGAATGTAAACTGATTTTTATTTTTAAAAAACATTGAGATTTGTGGTCATACATGCATGAAAAGAACATCACCCGCTCACAGACTTTATTAAAACTAAAAAACACAAATTTATAAGATACAATCCAGGAAAATAGATCAAAAATAAAAGAACATTGAAGTTAAAAGTTGAAGCAACAAAGAACTAAAAAAATTAACTCTTATAGGTCTAGGGATTACCACCATCCAACAGTACATTGTTTGTACTTCAAAGGGTGTTGAAGATAATCATGGGTTAGGAATTGCGCACTCGAGTATGCCTCAACAAGATCTCTACCAATGATTGTGGTTCAGGAACAACCAAACTTCTTAAACATTAAAGGTTTTCATTGGAAATCCTCCATAAGAAAAACATCATCAACTTCTAGGTAGGATGACTGGATTTTACTCAAACTCTCTTAATGGATATCTCACCAGAACTTTCAAAGGTTTCACCAGGTCTAAAAGGAAAGAAACTTAGAGGAGTTGAATTGATTGAATGAGTGAATCCCCATGAATTATTTCCTATGGGGGTCATGAATTCCATTAATAGGGAATAATAGATAATGAGTTCTATGAAACAACTCAAATGTATGAGGAAAGGGAGTTTAGCACAGCTAAACAACCCAACTGGAAAGCACCATCTGCAAGGAAGATCCAAAAGAAAGGGGAGGCAATTCTTATCAACTCCTCAATAGATCCACATAATTCAAAAGAGGATCAAATCATAAAATTGGGATAGTGGAATAACAAATTGTTGATAAAAAAACCTAGTATAGGGAACCACATAAAATTTGAGCATATTAATAAAAAAAAAATTCATGGGAATTATAAACTATAGGCATGAAAATTGTGGATAAAAAAATAAAGTAATTTTGATATGAAAATTAAAATTTTAAAAATATCCACCATTTTCATATAAAATTGAATATTTTAATTCACATATGGTTATTGAATTGGATCCAAATTTAATAATTCTATATAGTAGTTGAATTTGGAAAATGTTATAGCTTTAATAAAATTATTGGCTGGATTGTTGTTAGTATGTATCTTGTTGACGCATACCATTCCAAATTCAATAATATCTCAACTAAAATAAAATATAATATCATTATGACTAGATCTATCATGAGAAAATAAAATTTAAGACTGGTATAATGATGATTAGATATCACTATACACAGTTATAACAGAATTCTAAAAGCATAATTCAGAAAGAAAATGATTAATCCATATGGCCTCCTTAACATCCTCATTCAAGGAAACGTATTCAGCATAGATGGTTGAGAGATCCACCATAGACTGCATGTTACTATTCCAATAAATATGTCTTCCACAAGTAGTAAATACATTGCATGTGAGGGATTTTCTAGTGTATATATTACCTTTATAATCTAAGTCTACCCAACCTATAACAAGTACAACATAATCAATATTTCCACAAAAGAATAAAGTTAATATAGATTAGTGGTAAATGTATCTAATGATCCATTTAAGATCATGCGAGTTCATCTTTCCCTGGTTTTACATGAATCTACTAAGGGTGAATATTTCAAAGGCCACATCATGTCTATTGAAAATCATGACGTACATGATGATGCCTATAGTGGTAGCATAGGAAATTTTAGACATGTACTCGACACCAGCATTTGTAATAGGTGAATGTGATAGTGAAATTCTAAATTGTTGTGAAATAGGTATACTAATAGTCTTAAGGGACTCAAGCATATATCTTTTAAGGATTTCAAAATGTGAGTATGATGAGGCAAATATAATGACATTTTTATTTCCATCTCTAGTAATTTTATTTCCCAATATTTGTTTGGATGCACATAAATATTTCATTTCAAAGGCATTCATAAATTATGATTGAATATAAATGGTGTGTTTTATGACCTTTAAAATAACCAACATATCATGAGCCTAATGGATTGGATAATGTATGTCATTTTTAACTGATTTTAAATACCAACATGCATCATATTTTCTACCACTAAAATGATTATCAATAATGAATGATTCAAATTTCCTATACCATTTCATGGATTCCTATATTAAACCATATAAATACTTATTTAAAATGTATGCTTGGTTTCAATTTGAACTCACCCATGTATCCTTTAATAGGATTCATATGAAATTTCTCATCAATGTCACAATGAAGAAAAGCAGTTTTAATATAATGTTACATAATATGAAAGTTATGGTAAGAAACAAATGCAAGAAACAATCAGATATATGGGTGTTTTAAAATAGGAGAAATTATTTCATATTAATCAATTCCCTATCATTTAGGGAATAATTTAGCCACCAATCTATCCACATATTTAATTTTACGATATTCAGTATTATCTTCCTTCCATTTGAATATCCACTTATAAGAAATTAACTTGGCATTGGGTGGATTATTCACAATAGGTTGTGTACACTTTTTATTAAGGAATTCATTTCATCACCCATAGAAGATATCTAATAACTAGAATCACTATAATTAATATCCTTCTTATATGTTTGAGGATCATCATCAACAAGATCCTGGGAAATATGGAATGAAAAAGAGGCTATATCATTTTGGCTAAACTGAGCATGATGCATGATGTTCATAAATATTCTATCATGTGTAAGTTGGCAGTCACCAAGCGAATACAATAGCTCACTATCTGACTTAATATCTCATTTGTACAGAGGTCGGGTTTCAGGTTGATGTTTAGATGGAGAAGGCTCAATAGGAGCCTTCAATTGGACAGAAGTACCATGATCAACACTCTCAATTTAAGGTGTGAAATCATTATCCTCGGTGAGAGAATTAGGTTTTGGATAAGTAGATTCTTAAAAGAACACATCCTGACTTATTATACATTTTTTGTAACCTGTCTTATCAACCCATAGATTATACCGATTAACCCCTTTGGTATTACCAATGAAAATACATTTAATATCTCTCTATTCAACTTTATCAGTATTAACATGGGAAAAAGCCATAAACCCAATGATTATTGACTGATTTTAAGAAGGGGTATGATAACACCATAGTTCCTCATGATTCTTATACTAATTTAGAATTTAAGTACATATTTTAATGAGATACACAATATTAGTTGTCTCCTTGATCCAGAATGATTTGGGAAGGCCAATGAATGCAATAATGATTTAGACCCGCTCCATTAAATTTTTATCTAATTTTGATATCAAATTACTAATAATGTTTTATTATAATTACCTTATTTAAGAGTATCATAAATCTAAATATTCATTGATAAAGAAACAAATATTTTAAGAATAAACAATTTTAGATACTTCTTAGGTTTCTCAAAAGATAAGAAAATTACATATGATATCTTTTATGTTAGAGAATTTTTATAAGTTACCATTGATTGTTTACATATATGGGTGAGAATATTGATAAGAACATTTAAAAAATACATCTTGGATGTTGTTATTTTTTATGAGCTCTCAGTGCTCATGTCTCGGATGTTTTCTTTGTAAGTAAATTTAAATTTTCATTTCCTTAAGTAAATATAAATTATAATGATTTAATTTATAATATATCTAATTAGGTACCTTCACACACTTTTCATACAAAACAAAATCACATCTATTTATGGTTTCATGGATATATAATACATTTAAATGATTCTATTATGCCTAAGGAATCCTTTTAGAGTTTAATATATACTTGAAATATTGTACAACACATAGATTGAGTGTGAGTTTATTCCATTCCTTGATAGGTAAGTTGACATATATAATTATGAACTAATATTACTTATATTTTCATTCATGATGAAATTTTTATATTTTAGTATACATTGGATGTTATACATATATGATCCACATGAATTCTAAGAAAATTGGTTATTCTCTTTATTTGGTGAGTTTCATAAAATATTTCACGATTTTTTTGAATTTGTATGTTTTATTCTATTCTATTAGTTGTTTCCTCTAAAAAATTTACTACTACATATGTTTTAGTAATTAATTTATGAAAATAAAATATTTCATAGAAGTTTTTAACAAGGTTTACTAATCGATAAAAAATCCATATGAATTTGAGTAGGTTCTAGTGTAAGTAGATAACTTTTATATAAGTTAGTACTTATTGTGTATTACATATAAATATAGTGTTTTTTATTTTCAAAGTGTTGTTTCATAACCACATTTTCATCATCAAATATAAAGATTTGAATGTGGTTATTTTTTTTTATGATTCATTTTTTTTAGATTATAATGACTACAATGGATATAAATTTTCATAAATATGGTTCCATTACTACTATTATATTTTAAACTAATTTATTGTATTATTAATTTTATAAAAGATATTGTTTTTATATATTTTTCATGATATTTCATCATATTTGGTATATGTCTTGAACCACATTAGATGATTAATTTCATATTACTTTACATTATTGATTTATTTATAGATGTATATCATAAAATTTCGTGTTTGTGTGTTATCTTAAAAAATAATGTTGAAGTGGACTTTTCAATGAGCTTTTATACACTGTTTTTTTTATGTTAGTATTACTAGATTTTTTAAATATAATAGATTATTGTATTATAATATATTTTTTAAAATTATAATTATGTTTCAATGTCGATTTTCTTAAAAAAGGATGTTGAAAGTGACTTCAAACCTCATATTTTATTACAATTGATCTCAAAATTCATTTTAGATGTATATTTTTATAAAACCAACATTAATGTATCTCTATATCTATATTTAGTTGATATTTAAATGGTTTTTTTATTATAATGGAGGTTCCTAAGTCTAAATTATATTTATTATCAATTATTGATATTTCAATTATATAGAAATTTTTTGAATTTATGTTAGATAAATAAGAAGTTTAGATGAGGAATTCGTTTTTATATAAGCTAATAGAAAGATCTATTGTTATGCTTGAATACTTAGCTAGAAATATTATTGACATCAGCTTTAATATGTGATGATTATGGAATTTTTCATAAAGATTTCATGAAAAGTGAATCTGATTGAGATGTGGTATTGTCTATAATAGATTTCAAGTAATATTTGGGGAAATTAGAAAAAGGATAGAGTGAATAACTAAGATTCATGTAGTCAAAACTAGATGGAATGCTTGAGTGACTATCCAAAGTCTATTGGAAATTAAATCCTTTTATGAACATGTGATGGAAATATCTAGATGATGTTTTTAATTATTTAATAATGATTGATGATATTTTTTGTTTATTTAAGGTGATTGATAAGGCATTTTAATGAGTTGAATTTGTTTGGATGTTATTTGAGTGGATTCTGGAATTCTATAAGACTTTGGTGATGGAGATAAACTTTTACTAATTACGGTGCACATAAAATGTTGTGAGTGAATGAAAAATACTTTATTCTGATTTTTAAGACTTTTAAATTTTAATTGAAACATTTTTACATCAACGTAAGATTTATAGATTATAACAACCCTTCTTTTTATTACAACTTAAACATTCTTTATTACATAAAACTTCACTTGATACAACAAAGAAGATCGAGAGGTTTAGTGTCTTTGGGGAATAGGATCATTACATAAAAACTTAAAACATGAAACACAACATCTTTATTAAAGGCTTCCTTTATATGACCACTACATTCCCTCGTACTTAGAATTGCATGGGATAACCTGAGGACATCAATAAGAAAAGGGTGAGTTATAAAGCCCAGTAAGGGAGTACTGTCACACCCCGACCTTAAATTCGTCTCTATTTATTTAATTCTTGGCTTCGGGTTCTCGCACCGAGGTCCGAGCTAGGTCACGAGTTAAATTTTTCGTCGTTTAATGTTTTTGGTGGGTTTTAGACCCACGCACGGGCACTGCGTGGTTAGAAGTGGCCGTGCGGTCGCCCTAGGTGCTTGTGCGGGTGCCCGAGCACATTGCGTTGAGGTGCACAATGTGTGCGCATTTTGTTTTGCGTACGATGAGTGCACGGGGACCCCGTTTTCATAATTTGATAATTATGTGGTCTAAGTTAAAAAAATGTTAATAAAAATAGTAATTTTATGTTGTTGTTATTATTATTATTATAATTATTATTATCCTTTATATTATTAGTATTATTATTAGGAGTTAAAAAAAGGCCCTAACCCTAATCAGCGGCGCAACCCCCTCCTCTTCCCCCATTTTTTTTCTTTCTTTCTTCCTGCGGCGCGCCCCCTAGTTTGCGGCCTCCCCTGCTGAGCTCCCTCTGCCTCGCCGCATCCTCTCACCGCCGCCGGCTCCCGCTCCTACCATCTCCGCACTCGCC
The DNA here is from genome assembly GCA_963277665.1 of Viscum album. NCBI lineage: Eukaryota > Viridiplantae > Streptophyta > Magnoliopsida > Santalales > Viscaceae > Viscum > Viscum album. The sequence goes on from OY728131.1 coordinate 921,658,504, forward strand.
CCCCTGCGCAGTGGCGCCTCCCAACGCGAGCCTCCTACTTCCCTCTCTCGTCGCTGGATCCCGACCTCCTCCTGCAAGCCAGCTTCCGCACCCAGCCCTGCTCCACCTCAGTACCCCGACCTCGCCCTCGCTAGATCCATGTCGCCCTCCCCGACCGGTGCCTCCTCCACCCGGCAACACCCCTTCCGACCTTCCTCCTTGGCTACGCATGCCCAACCCCCAGCCGCAGCCGCTCCATATTTCCACAATCCATCCGCGCCTCCTACCGGCTACTTGCAGCACGCACCGACTGGCCCCGACACTACTGCAAGACCCCCCTTGCCTGTGCACCTCGTTTCCGATGCGGCTGAACATCCGGCGACCCCCATCCCTTTTTTTTTCCAGCACCGCGCAAGGTCCGACAGCCTCCTTCGAGCTTCGGACGACCCCCGCACCCTTGTCGTAGGTGCGTTTCCCTTTGACTGCTTGCTATTCATTTTTTTGGTGGTGATGCCGAAAGGATTCAGCTTTCCGTTAGCACTTTTTTGACATCTTCGACCCAATACCTTGTCTTAAGGTCCGATATAGATCCCTTGTAGTGCAATCGATGTGCAGAGGAAGTTTTTCATCTATTTGCGAGGTTATTCCTACATTGAGGTAGGTGTCTCCAAGTATAAATATTATTTAGAAATTTTTATTGCTTGTTTGATTAATCTACAATATTTTTTAATTTATTTGTCTGGTTCAAATTTTGTTTTGTTGGAGTTTAGTGTGTGTCTCATTTGGTTCATAGCTTTTCCCCATGGTATGGATGCGTTTTTAAGGAAGTTTATGTGTAGTAAATTGTTTTCGTTTGAATAAATTGTGTAGTTGGTTGTTAATCTGTGTCAGTATTGTGAATTGCATTTTGACATGGTATATTTTTCTTGTTTGGTATTGAATGCATCATGTTCATTGAGTAGGTAATGCCAAGTGACTTTTTTTAAACTATCACATGATTTTTTATTTATGATTTATTGGGTTTCATAAATGGTGAAAATGCGTTCTATAAATGGAGTTGAGTTTTCCCAGAATGTTGATATGGTGTATGTCACACTTTTGAAGTCTCATTTGAGTGCGTGTGGTCTTGAAATTTCTTTCGGGTGTGTAAAATCCTGAGTCTCTTCGGTTTTGGTTTTATAAATTTTAAAGTGACTTATTAAATAGTACGAATGGTGAAAGTCATGCATTAAAAGTAGGACGAGGTGGTTCTTTTGTGATGTTTGTTCATATGGTTTGTTTTAAGTCCGTGTTCATGTATTTTGTTTATCTTTGCGGTTGCAGCGCGTCGGCGGGGTAACCTCACGTTACCACGATCTTCGGTTTGTGCATACTTGTGCCCCTGTGCGAGGCGTGTCATGTTGTCGTGATCGATCTGCGAGTCAAGGTAGGTCCCCCATTGCACTTACCTTTAGATTTAGAATTTATTAATTTCTTGTTGTTTTATTAATTTTTAATGAATTAGAAATAAAATTAGATAATAAAACGTTAAATTATTATTTAGTGCGAAAAGAGCTGTTTATTTTATACCGAACACTTGTGACATTTTCTTGACGGGCGGACACCCAGTTTTGAAAGAATGCCAGTTTGGCCTTTAAACATAATTCACGGAACATCAAATGTGATTCTAGTTTTAAAGATAAATAATTTCTTCTGAAAAAGTGTTTGGAGCTTTTTGAGAAATGAGGTTTTACTTTAAAATTGGTGAAAGCCCGTTTGGCACTTTAATGAAATGGATTATCTTGGAAATCCCACTCGGTGGTGATCGTTGGTTTGCGTTGTTTGCGTGAGCTGTATGTGATGTTTGTGCATCATGACTGATTTATTTACATTGTAGACGCGCCCCCTTTTTACTACTTGTGTTGACATGGGAACCTGGCATATTGAGTGAATTTTCTTAGAATGATTGCTGCACTAGTTTAGACCACGCAGTGGCTAGTGGCCCCATAGCAAGGGAATACTGAGTTATAGCTGCTATGGGGATTGGGCCCCTCGGTTAGGCCATGCAGGGCTATGCCGGGTAGTATTATGGGCTTTATGACGTCATCAAGTTATGGCATGCCTTCAGGATGAGTCACATGTATAGTACGTTCTGGATTGTTCATGATCTCCTAGGTTCGACCCATGTTTATTTTAGTGTTTATTTGTATGTGGCGGACGATTGAGAGGTCGAGTTCGGTAGCTGACCCATGTGTGCCACTTTTTCCATTTCCCTTAGTGTGTGTTGTGTATTGTGTGTGATTTTCCTTTTGACTAACAACTAAAGTTTGAATTTCTAAATTGTTCGCAAAATGTTTTAAAATGAAATTCACATGTTTCTTTCAACATTAAACTTGTTCTTAAATTAAAAAGGGCAATGGAATGTTACTTGTTTTAGAAATGAATGTGTGTGGAAAACATATTTTTATATAATTTAGTTCAAACCTGGAATTGATAAATTCTTTATTTATTGGTATTGCATTGGATAGAGTTAGTCGGGCCTACCTACTGAGTTTTAATACTCACGCCTATAGTTCTTTCTTGTTTTTAGTTCTGTTGCAGGTTCCAGATTCAGTTGTTCGCCTTGAGCGATATTGGTTGTGGTATTGTAGAGTGACCCATGGGGTCACCTGGAGTTTGGACCGTGGTCAGGTTAGTAGTGGTGTTGGTTTCTCTTTCTTTATTCATTTTGTCATTCTATTTTTTTTATGCTGTTTAGTTTATTTTTCATCTAGGCCAAATCGTTCCCACCTGTTTACTTTTGATGCCCGGCACTAGTTGCCAGTCCGTGGGGATCGGGAACGCCCTTCGGGCCGTGTTGCGGGCCGGATCGGGTGACCGGTTCAGGGTCGACCCGGGTTGGTTCGTGAAAAAATGGTATCAAAGGCAGGCCCGTGTTATTTGGGATGTCCGGTAGAAGGAGATTAGGATTGTCGGGAATCGAGAGGTAGGTACGGGAAGGATGTCATGAACCCTCGCCCGTTCCGCACCTCGAGTCGCCAGGGATAGTCCGGGAATTGAGTCTTTGTTTCATTCTGGCTTGTTTTGTATTGAGGGATAACAACGGAGGTAAACCGATGTTACATCATGATATCACATGGAGTAGTGACCCATGTGGAGTTTGGGTACACGGTTTGAATTCCTTCTAATGGTTGACGCTTACCTGGGGCATGACCCACTATCATGTCGGCATGTTAAGTGTGACCGCTGGTCCCTCACCCTGATGGTTTGATGCGAGTTGAGTGTCGTTTTCGTTTTGGTTAATGTAAGTGCATTTTTGGAAGTGAAAAAGGGTTTTTGAAAAATGGGACTGATTTCTTTTAAATGAAATTAAATTTATGAAATTAGTTTTAAAACTGAAATCCCTTGGTTTGAAAAAACTGGTTTTTGCTTGGAAATTTGTCGAGAATGGTTTGGGGTGAAACCGAAGGTACTCCTTATGAACGTTTGCACATGTGAGAGAATGCATAGAAATTGTGTGTTGGTGCGTGTATGAATGGAATGTGGATAATGACATGTGCAACGGGTCATGAGATTACCTGGGTGTTTATTTGAAATTAAAGGCTCGACCATGTTTTTCTAAATTGGCTTTTAAAGAGGAAAATGGTTTTGGAAAGAGATTTTGGTTTGAAAGGGATTTGGTATTTGGAAAATGGTCTTGAAACTATAATTTAAAAAGAGGAGGTTTTGGAATCTAAAATGAAACGGGAATTTTGGACAGGGAATTTTGGGTTATGTTTGCGGTTTTTTGTTTCTTTTGAGCTGGTTGTTTTGGATGAAACCACTTTCTTTGATGTTGCTTCGATTGATATCAGTTTCTTCTTGGTGTTATATATGTTTTTCAAAAATGCCGCCCAGAAAGGTCCCTAGAGTTTTGATGAGTCATGCCCAGTTTTTGGTCCTTCTCGGGCGTTGTCCGTACTTCGTGGTGATTGGAGTCTATTAGAGACAGTGCAGTGGCTTGAAGAGGTCGAGCGTGTCTCCAGGGTATTGGGAACTCCCGAAGCGGTTAAAGTGTATGTGTATTGGGTCTATTCGAAGGTCCAGCTCTGGATGAGTTGGATTTGTTCTCCCCATCATTACTGTAAGTTGGGATGATGTGGTATGTCTTCAAAGCCATCTTCGTTCAATGATTTATACTTGTGGAGGTGAAGACGAAGAAAATGAAAGAGTTTATACGTGTTCGACATGGCCAGCAGACGGTGAAAGCATATGTTGAACATTTCAAGGATCTTGTGTCTCTTTTTCTGGGGGTAGAGTCGCAAGACTGGATTAAGACTTCTCTCTTCATCAAGGGTCTTCGTTTAGAGATCAAGGAGCGAGTCCTCCTTTCTGAGGACCATCACTTTGAGAAGCTGGTGGATGAGGCGTTCTTAGTTGAGTTGGTCTTTGGAGTGGATATGGTTGACAATTCAGTGTATCCACTTGTTCGTCCAGGTTCCCCATCTGGCGAGTAGTGTGTGCCAGAGGGACCTATTCCTAAAACATTCTCTTCAGTGGCTCTAACTTCCAGTTTTTCAGACCTTCTAATGGTTTACCGTCAGTTTGGACGTTTGGGGCATACAAGCCGTCATGTCACACCCCTCCGAAGACATTCCATCATTGCAGGTGTCTAGATCATCTCGATAAGCTTTGTCAGGAAGCGTCTCATGAGGAAGACACGGTGACCAGAAGATTCCAGTGCCTGACTGTGAGGCAGGGGATGCTTCAACCATCAGAGCCCCAACCACAGGTCTTGTGGTGAAGCTCGCGCGCAGTCAGGAGTTTTCAGGAGTGTGACGCTTCAATTCTGACTTTGGGTTTCGTGTTTGCGGTGAAACATTTAAAGTCTTTTCGTTCTTGTCTTTTTTCTGCTGGTTAAAGTTTTGGTGTTGTTATGAGTTCATTGGTTCGTCATGAAGTTACGATGGACTTGACCTATTATAATCCTAGTAGTTCCGTTTGTATAGACGTGGTTCTCCGAATCGTGCGCTTATCTTAAAAGTGTGTCTGGAACTTGTGTGGGTTAATCTCGGTTCAGTGGTGTTCGTTTGGAGATGTAAGTGTATGTGGAAGAGTTGATGTCGTAGTTATGCTCGGGTTTACTGCTTGGGTTATGTTCTGCTCGGAAGTGTTTTTCGCTCGTGCTATAAAAGATAGTTTGGAACGGTTGAGAGTTCCTGCATCCCCCCCCCACCCGTCCCGGGGTAGTATGTTTGAGTGTTAAATTTTCGCATTAGTGGTGTTCTTGTGGTGGGGAGAACCCTCTCGTGTTCTCCCGTTCCCTTGTGTTGTGTTTTATTTTGGACTCAATTGGTCTTGGATCCTTGTTAGGTCTATTGATTGAAGCTTTTTGAATCGTTCGTTCTTTATTGAGTGTGTTTAAAACCTTATGTGGATTAGTTTTGGGTTGGGAGTTCCCACGTCGACCCCCTCCCCGGGGCGGTGTATTTGGGTTCTAAAGCCTCCGTGTTGGTCGAGCTCTTATGGTGGGGAGAACCCTCCCGTGTTCTCCCCTCGTTTTATGTCGTGGTTTCTTCATGATCGGTCTGGTGTGACCTGTGGAGTAAAAGTTCATTTCTAATTTCATATCTTCTCAGTTTTGGATCGGGCATGAACTCGAGTTTTGGATATCCTTGGGCTTGGTGACTTTCTGGGGGCAGAATGTGTCTGTGGTGGGGAAAATTGTCACACCCCGACCTTAAATTTGTCTCTATTTATTTAATTCTTGGCTTCGGGTTCTCGTGCCGATGTCCGAGCTAGGTCCCGAGTTAAATTTTTCGTCGTTTAATGTTTTTGGTGGGTTTTAGACCCGCGCACGGGCACTGCGTGGTTAGAAGTGGTCGTGCGGTCGCCCTAGGTGCTTGTGCGGGTGCCCGAGCGTACTGTGTTGAGGAGCACAATGTGTGCGCATTTTTTTTTGCGTACGATGAGTGCGTGGGGACCCCGTTTTCAGAATTTGATAATTATGTGGTCTAAGTTAAAAAAAAAGTTAATAAAAATAGTAATTTTATGTTGTTGTTATTATTATTATTATAATTATTATTATCCTTTATATTATTAGTATTATTATTAGGAGTTAAAAAAAGTCCCTAACCCTAATCAGCGGCGAAACCCCCTCCTCTTCCCCCGTTTTTTTTCTTTCTTTCTTCCTGCAGCACGCCCCCTGGTTTGCGGCATCCCCTGCTGAGCTCCCTCCGCCTCGCCGCATCCTCTCACCGCCGCCGGCTCCCGCTCCTACCATCTCCGCACTCGCCCCCCTGCGCAGCGGCGCCTCCCAACGCGAGCTGCCTGCTTCCCTCTCTCGCTGCTGGATCCCGACCTCCTCCTACAAGCCAGCATCCACACCCAGCCCCGCTCCACCTCAGCACCCCGACCTCGCCCTCACCAGATCCATGCCGCCCTCCCCGACTGGTGCCTCCTCCACCCGGCAACAACCCTTTCGACCTCCCTCCTTGGCTGCGCATGCCCAACCCCCAGCCGCAGCCGCTCCATATTTCCACAATCCAGTCGCGCCTCCTGTCGGCTACTTGCAGCATGCACCGATCGGCCCCGACACTATTGCAAGACCCCCATTGCCTGTGCACCTCGTTTCCGATGCGGCTGAACATCCGGCGACCCCCATCCCTTTTTTTTTCAGCACCGCGTAAGGTCTGACAGCCTCCTTCGAGCTTCGGACGACCCCCGCACCCTTGTCGTAGGTGCGTTTCCCTTTGACCGCTTGCTATTCATTTTTTTGGTGGTGATGCCGAAACGATTCGGCTTTCCGTTAGCACTTTTTTTGACATCTTCGACCCAATACCTTGTCTTAAGGTCCGATATAGATCCCTTGCAGTGGAGTCGACATGTGGACGAAGTTTTTCATCTATTTGCGAGGTTATTCCTACATTGAGGTAGGTGTCTCCAAGTATAAATATTATTTATCAATTTTGATTGCTTGTTTGATTAATCTGATATATTGTTTAATTTATTTGTCTGGTTCAAATTTGGTTTTGTTGGAGTTTAGTGTGTGTCTAATTTGGTTCGTAGCTTTTCCCCATGGTATGGATGCGTTTTTATGGAAGTTTATGTGTAGTCAATTGTTTGAGTTTGAATAAATTGTGTAGTTGGTTGTTAATCTGTGTTAGTATTGTGAATTGCATTTTGACATGGTATATTTTGCGAGTTTGGTATTGAATATATCATGTGCATTGAGTAGGTAAATCCAAGTGACTTTTTTTAAACTATCACATGATTTTTTATTTATGATTTATTGGGTTTCATTAATGGTGAAAATGTGTTCTATAAATGGAGTTGAGTTTTCCCATAATGTTGATATGGTGTATGTCACATTTTGAAGTCTCATTTGAGTGCGTGTGGACTTGAAATTACTTTTGGGTGTGTAAAATCCTGAGTCTCTTCAGTTTTGGTTTTATAAATTTTAAAGTGACTTATTAAATAGTACGAATGGTGAAAGTCATGCATTGAAAGTAGGCCGAGGTGGTTCTTTTGTGATGTTTGTTCATATGGTTTGTTTTAAGTCTGTTTTCATGTATTTTGTTTATATTTGCGGTTGCAGCGCGTTGGCGGGGTAACCTCGCGTTACCACGATCTTCGGTTTGTGCATACTTGTGCGCCTGTGCGAGGCGTGTCGTGTTGTCGCGATCGAACTGCGAGTCAAGGTAGGTCCCCCATTCCACTTACATTTAGATTTAGAATTTATTAATTGCTTGTTGTTTTATTAATTTTTAATGAATTAGAAATAATATTAGATAATAAAACATTAAATTATTATTTAGTGCGAAAAGAGCTGTTTATTTTATACCGAACACTTGTGACATTTTCTTGACGGGCGGACACCCAGTTTTGAAAGAATGCCAGTTTGGACTTTAAACATAATTCATGGAACATCAAATGTACTTCTAGTTTTAAAGATAAATAATTTCTTCTGAACAAGTGTTTGGAGGTTTTTGAGAATTGAGGTTTTACTTTAAAATTGGTGAAATCCCATTTGGCACTTTAATGAAATGGATTATCTTGTAAATCCCACTCGGGGGTGTTCTTTGGTGTGTGTTGTTTGCGTGAGCTGTATGTGATGTTTGTGCATCGTGACTGATTTATTTACATTGTAGACGCACCCCCTTTTTACTGCTTGTGTTGACAGGGGAACCTGGCATATTGAGTGAATTTTCTGAGAACGATTGCTGCACTAGTTTAGACCACGCACTGGCTAGTGGCCCCATAGCATGGGAATACTGAGTTATTGCTGTTATGGGGATTGGGCCCCTCGGTTAGGCCATGCAGGGCTATGCCGGGTAGTATTATGGGCGTTATGACGTCATCGAGTTATGGCATGCCTTCAGGATGAGTCACATGTATAGTACGTTCTAGATTGTTCACGATCTCCTAGGTTCGACCCATGTTTATTTTAGTGTTTATTTGTATGTGGCGGACGATTTAGAGGTCAAGTTCGGTAGCTGACCCATGTGTGCCACTTTTTCCATTGCTCTTAGTGTGTGTTGTGTATTGTGTGTGATTTTCCTTTTGACTAACAACTAAAGTTTGAATTTCTAAATTGTTCGCAAAATGTTTTAAAATGAAATGCACCTGTTTCTTTCAACATTAAACTTGTTCTTAAATTAAAAAGGGAAATGGACTGTTACTTGTTTTAGAAATGAATGTGTGTGGAAAACATATTTTTATATAATTTAGTTTAAACCTGGAATTGATAAATTCTTTATTTATTGGTATTGTATTGGGATAGAGTTAGTCGGGCCTACCTACTGAGTTTTAATACTCACGCCTATAGTGCTTTCTTGTTTTTAGTTCTGTTGCAGGTTCCAGATTCAGTTGTTCGCCTTGAGCGATGTTGGTTGTGGTATTGGAGAGTGACCCATGGGGTCACCTGGAGTTTGGACCGTGGTCAGGTTAGTAGTGGTGTTGGTTGCTCTTTCTTTATTCATTTTGTTGTTCTGTTTTTTTTCTGCTGTTTAGTTTATTTTTCATCTGGGTCAAATCGTTCCCACCTGTTTACTTTTGATGCCCGACACTAGTTGTCAGCCCGTGGGGATCGGGAACACCCTTCGGGCCGTGTTGCGGGCCGACTCGGGTGACCGGTTCAGGGTCGACCCGGGTTGGTTCGTGACAAGTACACATGGAATAACATGAGGAGTACAATACATGTTAGACAATAGGCATATCAATAAAGCATAAAAGAAACATGAACATAAAGGCACGATAAAGCATGATAATCATAACATGGAAATGTGGCAACAACACTTAACATTGAATTAGCATGAGCCAAGGCTCATTGCACATGGAGCATGAGTAAACCCTCATTACACATGAAGCACGAGTAAACCCTCGTTTCACTTGAATTATAATGAGTCAACACTCATTGCACATTACGTATCATGATACTATACTTTACCCAATGCATTGGAGCGCTATAAGGGAGCACCCTTCTTAAACATTTCATTTCATGCATAAGTGTGTCACATAGATCATAAAACATAATAATTTATTCCACGATAAAGGAATATGGAATTCATACATGAAACTTTACAATCAATAAGTAAATTTTCATAAAGGTGAATACCCTTGATGGAGAAATGGGCATGGTATTCACTACACAATGACATTGGCTTAGAAAATCGGTGCGATTTCGGCAGCGTAACAGCGTGAGATAAGAATTCATAAAAAAGGTTGATGAGAGAGAAAGGGGTTCCTCATCATATTTACATGTAATGTAAAGTAAGGAGGTAATATAGATACATGTCCCAACAATTGAAATGAAATTTAGATTCATGATACAGAAGTATTGCTTGAATGTAAAAGAAGAGAGAGAAGTTCCTTTCGGAATTTTGGCATAGTAACGGGTGTACATGGGAGGAATTTAATGAGAGATAAAGGGGTCTCCCATCATTCAAACAATAAGAGGGAAGTATGGGGGAGTTGAAAAACCATACCCCAACATTAATAATTGAAATTAAAAGGGAAATACAATTTAAAGAAAACTGAAAAAAATGAGAAAGGAAGAAAAAACCCTTACTTAGAAGTGTGCTTCCAAAGGCTAGAGAGAGGCTTGTGAGAGGCTTCTTGGGAGCTTGGCGCACCTTGGGAGGATTCTAGAGAGAGTAGGGAAGAGGTTGGACGAACTCCAAGGGATTTTAGTGATGAGGAAGTGGGATCTTGGGTGGGTTTATATAGGAAAGGTGAGAGAATTCTTTATTATTTAGGTTTGGGACCCCTTATATTAAACTAATCCAAACCACAAACCATCCCATGGTTTTTGCCCATGGTTTCTGGAAAAGGAAAGAGGAAAACAATATTTTACAAGGCCAAGGTCCTAAATTATTAATATATTAGGGTTTCTTATATGGAGGTGAGTCACACTCCCATGGAAATTAATTTAAAAAGGCAAAGTGTTGAATATGTCTTGAGGGGTCCATTAATGCTTTGAAAAGTAAGTAAAACAAACCTAAAATCACATTATTTTAATGATAAAACATATATTGGCCGAACATAATGATTATTGTTTTTTATTACATCACCATTGGGTCATTATGATGTCATAAAACACATTATATATTTAAACGGTATTTAATTTTTACCCAAAAATTTGACTGTCTCAGAAAATTATGAAAAATTCACCGTTGGATAATTTCGATGTGCTGATTCCAGAAATGACATTTATTTTACCTAAAAAAATTCTAAATATGTTAATTTTCTCTTTTAAAATAAAAACCAACATTTATCGAAAATTCACAGGTTTTGACAGAAATGGCTTTCAAACCTTAATATAAAATTTTAATTGCATTCATAAAATTATAAGATCATTTATATTAAATAAAAATTAATTTAATAATAATAATATTTTATTAAAATATTATTTAATTCAAAAATCCCTTAATTTAAAAAAATATATTTCTTAATTAAATAATAACTAAAAACACCATTTGTACTTTAAAAACTATTTACAACGTATCAAAAATGACTAGAAATTATATTTATTATTATATAAAAAAAATAATGTACATGAACATAGTACTACTTATTTGTTACATAACCCCTTCAAACAGCTGCATAAGACCTAAGGGTAAGGTGTGTTATGGTGACAGACTCTTGGGGTGGCTCGGATAACATCGCTCGAGTGGTAATTTCAATCAACATCCACTTTTCCCGTAGACGGTCTCGTTCGAGCTTGACATGGTGAAGTTCAGCTTGGGCTTGGTCAAGGCTGAAGCCCAAGGATGCCACCTCTTTTCTGAGCTCCGACAAATGGGCTTCTTATGGGGAAATTCTACTCGATGAGGCCATCTCTTACTTTGTCTGATTAAAATTGGGTTCATTAAAGCCTTATATTTATACTAATCATGTGATCACTGTTCAAAGGCTATATTAACAATGGTTACAATTCATAACATAAAACCAAATAAGTTGACATCTTATAAAAACATTTTTCATAAAGACACATTTAACTGGATCAAGAGGGAATTCCCATTAATGAAACTTTGGTTCGTTACAACATTCCCCCCTCAAGAAATTTCGCCCTCGAAATTTTCCTTTTCCCACACTAAAACAGATGTGGGTGACTCAGCTTCATCTTTTCCTCTGATTCCCAAGTTTCTTCTTCAAACTTGTGGTTTCTCCACAACACCTTGACGAGGGGAATTGTCTTATTTTGTAGAACATTTTCTCTACGATCTAAGATCTTCACTGGTTGCTCCTCATAAGAAAGATCATCTTCCAATTGTACCACCTCGGAAGAGAGTACATGTGAAGGGTCCGGTATGTACTTCCTTAAGAGGGATACATGAAAGACATCATGCACCTTGGCCATAGTAGGTGGAAGTGCTAGTCGATAGGCCACATCCTCAACATGATCAAGAATCTTGAAGGGGCCGATGTACCTTGGACTTAACTTCCCTTTCTTTCCAAACCTCATGACCTTCTTCCACAGAGATATGTGTAGAAACACCATGACTCCAACTTTAAATTCAAGGTCTCGTCGACGATTATCTGCATAACTCTTCTATCGACTCTGGGCTTCCTTGATATGCTGCTGAATGGTTTTCACCTTCTCCACCATTTCTTCGACCATTTCTGGTCCAAGAAGATTACGTTCACCGACCTCATCCCAACATGCTGGTGTTCTGCACCGTTTCCCATACAGAGCTTCATATGGTGCCATTTGGATGCTCGAGTGGAAACTATTATTATAAGAGAACTCAACCAGAGGAAGATGTTGATCCCATCCTCCTTTAAATTCCATTGAGCACGCTCTCAATATATCCTCAAGTGTTTGGATAGTCCACTCGGATTGGCCATCAGTTTGAGGATGATAGGCCGTACTGAAGTTCAGTTCAGTATTTAGAGCATGATGAAGACTCTTCCAAAACTTAGAGGTGAATCTTGGATCTCGGTCAGACACAATAGATAGTGGTACTCCATGAAACCTTACCACTTCCTTGATATATATTCGTGCCAGTTGATCCAATGAGAAATCCTCCTAAATAACAATGAAGTGTGCAGTCTTTGTTAGACGATCCACAACAACCCAGATTGCATTGTTGCCTTTGGATGTCCTTGGAAGTCCGGTGACAAAGTCCATGGTGATGTTCTCCCATTTCCATTCTAGTATGGGCAATGGTTGCATCATCCCCTTAGACTTCTCCCTCTCTTCCTTAACTTGCTGACACACCAGACACTTTGATGTATATTCGGCGATCTCCTTCTTCATATTATCCCACCAAAAGTTTTCTCGGAGATCTCGATACATCTTTGTGCTCACTGGGTGAATAGAAAAATTTGAACTATGTGCATCATCCAAAAGTTACTTCTTTAGCTCTGGACTTGATGGAACACATAGTCTTTTCCCAAACTGCGCAATTCTTTCTTCATTAACATTAAACTCCGAGTATTTCCCCTTTTTGATATAATACACTTTTTCCTGAATTCCCACATCATCCTTTTGAGAATCCTTTAACCTTTCCAAAATATATCGTTGAGAAATCATTTGTGAAAGTATTGATGATGTTCCCTTCTTTATGATTCCCACGTCCATCTTCATCAAGTATAAGAAGATTGGATCCTTCTCAATTCTCATCATTAAAAGAATCGCCAGATCCTTTCTACTTAGGGCATCTGCCACCTTGTTCGCTTTCCCAGGGTGGTAATGTATTGAACAGTCATAATCCTTGATGAGATATTTCCATATTCTCTAGTGCATATTATGCTCTTTCTGTGTGAATATATATTTAAGACTCTTGTGGTCAGTATATATCTCACATTTCTCTTCATAGAGCTAATGCCACCATATTTTCAAGGCAAAGATCACCACCGCCATCTCCAGATCATGCGTTGGATAGGTTCTCTCATGCATTTTCAACTTCCTTGAGGCATAGGATATCACTTTATCATTCTGCATCAGCCCACATCCCAATCCCTTCTTCGAAGCATCACTGAATACCACAAAAAACTCCCCACTTTTGGGTAAAGTGAGCACGGGTGCAGTGATAAGCCTCCATTTCAACTCCTTGAAGATTTCTTCGCATTCATCACTCCAAGAAAACTTTTCTCCCTTTCGAGTTATCTTGGTAAGAGGGTTGGAAAATTGTGATAAATTTCTCACAAATCGTCGATAATTTCTAGCTAACCCCAAGAAGCTACGGATATCGGTTACCGATGTTGGCCTCAGCCATCCCTCAATTGCATCTGTTTTGGAGGGATCCACAGATATCCCATTGCTTGTGATGATATGGACCAAGAATGAGACCTCCTTTAACAAGAACTCACACTTTCTATACTTTTCATAGATCTTCTCCTTGCGCAAAGTCTCCAGTACAGTTCTTAAATGCTCCTCATGATCCTCCTTGGTTTTGGAGTATATCAGAATATCATCTATAAAGAATACCACAAATTTGTCAAGGTAATCTCTAAAGACTCTATTAATTAAGTCCATGAATATTTCTGGATTGTTGGTGAGTCCGAAAGGCATTACTATGAATTCATAGTGCTCGTACCTTGTACAAAAAGCAGTCTTGGGGACATCTTCCTTCTTCACCCTTACTTGATAATATCCCGATCGCAAGTCCACCTTGGAGAAGTATTGTGCTCCACGCAGCTGATCAAACAAGTCATCGATTCTTGGGAGAGGATACTTGTTATTTATCGTGATTTTGTTAAGTTCACGATAATCGATGCGGAGCCGCATTGACCCATCCTTCTTCTTGACGAAGAGGACCGGTGCACCCCATGGTGAAGCACTTGGGCGTATAAACCCTTTATCCAGATTATCCTGTAGTTATTTCTTCAGCTCTTCTAGCTCAACAACCGACATTCTATATGGAGTCTTGGATATTGGTAATGCCCTAGGTATAAGTTCAATTGAGAACTCAACATCTCTTCTATGAGGAAGACTAGGCAGTTCCTCGGGAAACACTTCCGCAAATTCTCTCACAATAGGCATTTATTCAAGTATGGTTTCTTATATGGACTCAATCATCTGAGACAGATACATGTGCTCATAGGGAAGTAATATCCATGCTTGAGATGATGGAGCTAAAAGAGATTCATCTTCCTCCTGACACTTGTAAAGAATCGGGGGTCGATTCTCCATATAGAGTGTGATTTCCCTCTCCCAACAATTTATGTTGGCTCTATATAAGGAAAGCCAATCCATGCCCAGAATTGCATAAAATTCCACCAAAGGGAGTATGACGAGGTTCTCCAGGAAAGTCAATCCACAGATTATAACAGGGGAGGACTTATATCCATGGGATGCAATGATTGCCCCATTTTCCGTACTCACCGACATCTTTACTTCCATGATTTTTGGTGGTGCTAGGATTGTTCTACTAAACTTTTCAGATATAAAAGAATGTGTAGAACCTGAATCATAAAGTACGTTCTCTATTCTTGAATGAATAACTAGCATACCTGTCACCACTTCATTGTCGGGGTTCACTTTGGCAGAAGTGGTGGAAAAATCTTTTCCTTGCTGTCTTGGAGGTTGTTGGTTGTCTCCTAAAACCCTTGGATTAGGGCACTGATTTTCAAAATGACCCGGTTCTTTGCATTTGTAGCATTGAACAATGCATTGAGGTTCGAAAAGAGCGTTCCTCTCATCTGTCACAGCCGCAGGTCCTTCTTGCCGACAGTTAACAGCTAGGTGCCCTTCTCTTCCACACCTGAATCATTTTCTCGTCCCCTTAAGGAAATATACAGGGTGCTTCTTTCCGCACTTTTGGAAGGTGGGGTGCTGGAACTTCTTAGCGTCGTTGGATTTATCCATCGGACCACCATAATTGAAGTCCACCTTATGCTTCTTGTCCCCATGATACCCCTGTGATTCCCTAATCTCCATTTCGACCTTGAGGGCACATCAGACAATTTCCTCATAGCTTTTGAAGTCACGGATCGCTAATGCTTTCCTCAAGCTAGGCTTCAGCCCACCAAAGAAGCGGTCGACCTTGCATTTGGGGGTAACGACAAAGCCTGAAGCGTATCGTGCAAGACTTGTGAAGTTTTCCTCGTACGCTCCAACAGATTCTTCATCTTTTTTCTTGAGGGAAAGGAAGTCCCTTTCCATCTTAAGTCGGAGGGTGCACGGAAAATATTTATTGAAAAACATCTTCCGGAATTCCTTCCATTCCAAAGCCTCGATCTCCTCCTTAGGCTTTGTATTTTTTATCAACGTCCACAATTGATTAGCTTCACCTTCCATACGATAAGCAGCCAGGAGAACCTTCTCTTGTTCAGAACATTGAAGGATAGAGAAGATCTTTTCAATGGAGTTGATCCATTGTTCAGCAATCGTAGGATCAGATGATCCACTAAAAGTAGGAGGCATTTGTCTCATGAATCTCTCGATAGCGACTTGTTCTTTCTTAGGGTGATTGAACATTCCTCTTGACTCGTGTTTCTATTTAAAACTTGAGTTAGCTGTGAGTGAAGTGTGACAAAGTTTGTGATTCCCGCTCCTATTGGATTTGGCATCTCATTTGTACAGTAATCACACTGATCTTCACAACAGTTGTTAGCCCGAGACCTCCTATTACCGGCCATTGGGTGGAATAAAAGGAAAGTTAGGGGTAACACATAAAGGGTAATCCAAAGACAAAAGTTGATGACTTATAAATAAACTTTTATTTCCTTAACTCATGAGTCTATAGGCTTTAATCTAGGCTTTTCATGATATACTTTCTAACATATATTCTTAGGGGGATTTTTCCCTTAATAAGGGTTCATACTAAGATTGTGAATTTATCAAAACATATCCCCCGGGAGTCTCGTAACCAAGAGTGCAGCAAGGCCCGTTGTCGTGCACCAGTTCCCATTCGAGTCTAGCTCAAAGCGTTGTTTTCAGGTTTTACCCCTACGATACATATGTGCCAGAGCCACCTCTACCTGATCGTATCCAAACAGTGATGTATTTTTTTGATAAACCACTTACTTAGTACTTACCAAAACATAGGGATGTTCTTATTATACGTAGTCTTGTATCTAAGGCTTTACTAGGTTTTCCTAATCCCAAAAAATAACTAAACCTATCCTCTGATACCAACTATGACAACCCTGCTTTTTATTACAACTTAAACATGCTTTGTTACATAAAACATCACTTGATACAACAAAGAAGATCGAGAGGTTTAGTGTCTTTGGGGCTTAGTATCATTACATAAAAACATAAAACATGAAATAAAACGTCTTTATTGAAGACTTCCTTTACATGACCACTACATTCCCTCATACTTAGCATTGCATGGGATAACCTGAGGACATGCATACGAAAAGGGTGAGCTATAAAGCCCAGTAAGGAAGTACACATGGAATAACATGAGGAGTACAATACATGTTAGACAATAGGCATATCAATAGAGCATAAAAGAAACATGAACATAAATGCATGATAAATCATGATAATCATAACATGGAAATGTGGCAACAACACTTAACATTGAATTAGCATGAGCCAAGGCTCATTGCACACAGAGCATGAGTAAATCCTCATTGCACATGAAGCACGAGTAAACCCTCGTTTCACTTGAATTAGCATGAGACAACACTCATTTTACATGGCGTGTCATGATAATATACTTTACCCAATGCATTGGAGCACTATAAGGGTGCACGCTTCTTAAACATTTCATTTCATGCATAAGTGTGCCACATGGATCATAAAACATGGATTCATAAAACATAATCATTTTTTCCATGATAAAGGAATGTGGAATTCATACATTAAGCTTTAAAATCAATAAGTAAATGTGCATAAAGTTGAATACCCTTGATGGAGAAATGGGCATGGTATTCACTACACAATGACATTGGCTTAGAAAATTGGTGTGATTTCGGCAGTGTAACGGTGTGACATAAGAATTCATAAAAAAGGATGATGAAAGATAAATGGGTTCCTCATCATATTTACATGTAATGGAGAGTAAGGAGGGCATATAGATAAATGTCCCAACAATTGAAATTTAATTTAGATTCATTATACAAAAGTATTGCTTGAATGTAAAAGAAGAGAGAGAAGTTCCTTTCGGAATTTCGGCATAGTAATGGGTGTACATGGGAGGAATTTAATGAGAGAGAAAGGGATATCCCATCATTAAAAAAATAAGAGGGAAGTATGGGGGAGGTTCTAAACCATACCCCAACATTCATAATTGAAATTAAAAGGGCAATACAATTTAAAGAAAATTGACGAAAATGAGAAAGGAAGAAAAAACCCTTACTTGGAAGTGTGCTTCCAAAGGCTAGAGAGAGGCTTGTGAGAGGATTATTGGGAGCTTGGGGCCCCTTTGGAAGATTCTAGAGAGAATAGGGCAGAGTTTTGACAAACTCCAAGGGATTTTAGTGAGGAATAAGTGGGAGATTGGGTGGGTTTATATAGGAAAGGTGATAGAATTCTTTATTATTTAGGTTTGGGATCCCTTATATTAAACTAATCCAAACCACAAAAAATACCATGGTTTTTGCCCATGGTTTCTGGAAAAGGAAAGAGGAAAAAAATATTTTAAAAGGACAAGGTTCTAACTTATTAAAATATTAGGGTTGCTTATGTGGAGGTGAGTCACACTCCCATGGAAATTAATTTAAAAAGGCAAGGTGTCAAATATGTCTTGAGGGGTCCATTAATGCTTTGAAAAGTAAGTCAAACAAACCCAAAATCACATTATTTTAATGATAAAACATATATTGGCCGAACATAAGGATTATGGTATTTTAATACATCACCATTGGGTCATTATGATGTCATAAAACACATTATATATTTAAACGGTATTTAATTTTTATCCAAAAATTTGACTGTCTCAGAAAATTATGAAAAATTCACCGTTGGATAATTTCGATGTGCTGATTTCGGAAATGACATTTATATTATCTAAAAAAATTTCTAAATATGTGAATTTTCACTCTTAAAATAAAAACCAACATTTATCGAAAATTCACGGGTTTTGACAGAAATGGATTTCAAACCTTAATATAAAATTTTAATTGCATTCATAAAATTATAAGATCATTTATATTTAATAAAAATTAGTTTAATAATAATAATAATATTTTATTAAAATTTTATTTATTTCAAAAATCCCTTAATTTAATATAATAGATTTCTTCCACTTTTCCCGTAGACGGTCCTGTTCGAGCTTTTCATGGTGAAGCTCAGCTTGGGCTTGGTCAAGGGCTAAGCCCAAGGATGCCACCTCTTTTCCAAGCTCCGACAAATGGGCTTCGTATAGGGAAATTCTACTGGATGAGGTCATCGCTTCCTTTGTCTGAGAATAATTGGGTTCGTTAAAGCCTTATATTTATACTAATCATGTGATCACTATTCAACGGCTATATTAACAATGGTCACAATTCATAACATTAAACCAAAGAAGTTGAAATCTTATAAAAACATTTTTCATAAAGAGACATTTAACTAGATCAAGAGGGATTTTCCATTAATGAAACTTTGGGTCATTACATATATGAGATCGTAAGACTGGGCTGCATGGGAGTTTGTGTATAAAAAATAAGTTTAGTTTATAAGACATTTACTAATCATGTAAGACTTTAGAGAAATTCATAATACTATAAACAATATCATAATACTTATAGAAACTTATTAAAACTTTAAGAATACATCTTAACATTTTGACGTCAGACCATAACACATTGCATAAACTATAAGACTCACATAGATTTATGAAAATCATTATTTGTGGAAATTATAAAATAAATTATTATGAAAAACATAATAATAAATTATAATAAATATTTAGAAGAATGTAGAATAAATAAAATAATGATTTGATTCCATTATTCAAGGATTAAATATCATGATCATTCAAATGGATTATGATTCAAGTTGAGATAATCAATCTAATAGAAGATGATTCATGCTAAATATTGGGAGTTACATACCATAAGCAACCATTTCATGTCACAATTACCTGAGTCCCTATATATATGTATAGATAATTAAAATTAAATTAAATTGGTGTACTTTTTAGATATAAAGAAGATATTATATTAAAATATCACAAGAGGAATGAAACTCTTGATTTTGAAAGGGAATTAAAATGGAAAACCTTAACTGAGATTTGACTAAGAATTTGTATGATAATATCCTACCAAAAATCATGGTATTTCCATCTTTCAAATATGAAAATATTATTCAAAATATTCTCATAATATTATATGAATATAAAGTGTGATAAATGAATAAGAAATGAGGGGGGAGTAACTAAAATGTTGATACATTATTATATCAAAGAGAGTAAAGTTAGAGATGGAAGCTAGAAAATTTTTAGAAGGAATGATACTTACATACCCTAGAATTCAAATTATTGAGTAAGATCAAGATCATTGAATATGTGGAGAAGGTTATAAATACTAGTATACCTAATCATGATCATATTCTATTGATGTTATTGAAAAATTTAGCATGCATTGAACAATTTATCAAGGAGACTTTAGGAGGAATATCTATTTTAGGTGGTGAAAAATTAACCTGGGTAAAAAAGAGATATTTCTTGTTTTAGTATAAACACCTTTATAGTAGGAATCAAGAAGTTGTATTTTTTCAGTGTGACTATAGAACAGGTGCGTAGTGGGTCTCTATACTGATGGGATTGGGAAGATCCCTAGGTTAACCACTTGGAAATATACTATAGAATTTTTTATTGGAAGGGGGAATCTATGTAATCACAACAAGGAGTAGTATTTTAAGTCTAAACCATATAAATAAAAATTTTACTATGTTTTTTAATCTCTATTATATCCAGATGAGGTTGATTAAAATAATATATAATGTATTGAGACTCTAACAAATCTAAGAGGTTGAATTAAAAAGAATAAATTTATAAAATCACACTACTGATTCACCCCCATATTAGTTGTACTTACTCAACCTGGGATCAACAAGTGGAATTGGAGCTATTCTTGGTTCCCCCTAAAGTGTCTAATAATTTTTTGAGAGCGGAGAATATAATTTTTTTGTATGTCATGGGTATCCCTATTTTCAATGGAAAAACGTTTGTAGTTGTAGGAATAAGATTTTTCCTAACCATATATCACTTTTCCTTGAAGTATGATTTGCTGCAACAGTGATATTTCCACCTATTATTAAGGGTTCTCTTATGAATTTTTTCTAATAGGATAAATATGTAAGCGGATGGAAATTCTTAAAATTAAATTTTTATATCTCTTTTAGAAAAGAAATATACAATGTTATGTGGCTTCAAATTACCATATAATTTTGGGAAAAAATAGAATGTAGTTATGAGGGGAATGTAGAGGTTAAGTAAGATGAATTATATGTGTTAAGGAGCATATTTGAGGATTTTAAAATGTATGATAATGAAAATATCAATGACACCTTTATAAGAGTCAATGATATTTTTAGTAATATAAAGGGATTTTTTGAAAAGCTAGATGATTCTAATATTTTCAAAATGTTGATGGGAAATTTTTCAGATATTTTTTATCCTAAAATATTATCTAGAGAAGATAGAAAATATATTTCACTAAATGAGTTACATAATATTCTCAATGATTATAAAATGAGAAATATACCCACTCTCAAGAAGAATAAGTTGATATGGATTTTCAAGATATGAGAAATCTTGTCAAATAAGTTGAATAAGTAGAATTAATTGATTCTAATACTGATAAAGAAGCTGATGACATTAATAAAAAATTTGATCCTATATCAAAGAAGTTCAAATTGGTAAAAAGAAAAGAAAAGTCAAGAAACCACCAAGGTGCTAATATTTCAATGGAATTCGACAATTTTCCATAAATTTCCCAAAGAAGAAGGTTGTTGAATTAGATAAAGAGTATGAGATACCTTAGAAGTAAAACTAGGGTAATAATAAAAATAAATATAATATTATAAGGAGAATAAATTTTATGAGCAATAAGGAATGAACATAATCATCATTAGGCAGCTGATCAAAGTATAAAGTTAATTTTATGGATCATATTGAAAAAGGATTTTATACTTCAAGAAGTGATGATGATAAATGTGAAAGAATATAAATGGAATATTGGAAAGAGGATGAGTTAAAAGCTTATATTGAGCAGAATACACAGCTCAAGTAGGAGAAGTAGAAGTTTATAAAAGATAAATATAAGATGGTTTAAGGAAAATATTGGAATGTAAATAATGAGTTGGAATATATTAAATATATTAATAAATTTAAATTTAAAGTGGTTTATAGGAAATGATGGTGAGAGATCATGAGGAAAAACTAATTGTGAAAGAGGAAGAGTTGTTTGAGTAATAATCATTATGTATTAAAGCTTAAATTGAGTTGAAAAAAATAAAAATATGATTCAACAAGTTATTTGAGTTCAAAGACGATTCTTCTCATACTGGTGAGAAGAAGAGTCCTAATATATAGGTAAAATTAATTCCTAAGAAGTTTCATGTTAAATATGTTATTTATAATAATTTAGTTGAAAAAATAAATTCCAAAACTACTTGGATTAATAAAACAATTTAGATATACTCTTCCTCATCAAATTAAGAGAGTAATATGACAAAAATACTACTTTGCATTGGTAAATTCTAACTCAATTTGCTGTAGGACAATGTTAATAGTTTTCTAGGAAGACATTCCATCAATATATAAGACAATGGTCTCAAGTTTTTTCCAGGTTTTGGGAGGTATTTAATCATAAATTTTACTCACTCTAGTTTAATCTGTCATTACAAATAAAGAGGCATGAACTAAGGGGTATATTTGTTGAGCATATGAGGATGAGTTCTTAGAGAAAGAAAGGAATGAACAAAAATTAAAATTATATTCCCAAACATAATATATTTATATGTTTATAATAATTTTTTAGAAGATGTTTATAGGAGGGTCACAGAATGAAGGAATGAATGAATATCCTACTAAGAAAGGATCCCTAGAGACTTAAAGGGAAGTAAGTCCATACGTAAAAATAAGGAAAGTCACATTTTTCTAAGATAACTAAGAAATTATTTGGAAAATACAAAGAAGATGATCATTCAAAAAAAGAGTGCCTAATATTTTTTACAACCCAATTAGAGATGGATAAAAATGAATAAAGTAAAAATGAGTGGTATTTAAAATGGGAAAAAAATTATTTCATGTGAAAATATTTAAGTTCATACAATTTTTCCTTAAAGTGACAACCTAAAAGTTCAATAAATCTTTTTTTGGAAGATGTGTGTAGGCTACACATGATATGATAGATTGTGGGAATATTCTTCTCTATCAAGTATAATTAATGATATATTTGTTAAAAGCATCAAGTAATTTATTTTTTTGATGGCTTGGGTTAATGAAACAACTCCACACAATGAAATAATTCATGGAAAAAAGGTGATAATAAAATATATGAAGTATGATGATAGTAAAATAAGTATGGATAATTCTTACCTTGCTGATATTGAAAGAAATAAGATATCCTGGATGAGAGGAAACTCTCATATTTGTAACTTCAAATGAGGAATTAAGAGCCCCCCCTATTCCTTAATTTCCAGTTCATTTGTACTTACAAGTATGGAATTAGAGGAGTAATGAAAAATATGAATGTTTTATACACTATATAATAAATAAGGTGATCATCATATAGTTTATTAACTTCTATGATAAATAATAAATTAGTTTATCCCTTTAATGGGATAAAATGAGAAGAAAATATGTAAAATTATCATTATGTGGTGAATATGGAATTTCTAGATAGATTTATAAAATTTGGCAATGAGTTATTCCAATCACACTTATAAACCTTATTTTGATTCTATGAAATATGTTTATAATGGTGGAGTGTTGGTTTATGAGAGAAAGAGGGGATTTAATATTCTTTACATGAACTTTCTGATATGTTTGTTGAGATGAGTGTACGCTACAAAGTAGTCCTAATAATCAACTTAAATAGGTCTAAAAATAGAAAATTGATAATGGTATCACATACATATAAGTTATTTGACAGATTTGATTAGCAATTTTATTCAAAATTGAAATATCTTAAAGATGAGATGATAAAACTTCCTTTACATTTTTATTTGTATTTATTGTCAATAAGGGGGAGAAATAGTCACATATATTGACTCAATTATTGTATGGAATTGACAAAAAATTCAAATGGGGTATTGAATTTCCCAAATTTTAATTTAATTTTTTATCAATATCGATATTTTTATTTTATAGATAATTTTTCAATATATGTTTAAATAAGAAGAAACTGAGCCAGGGAAGAAGTTGTTTCATTATCTAAAGGAATGTACTATTGTTATTCTACAATGTATGGCTGGATAGATTCTTGATAAAATCCATGATATGTAATGATTTTGGAGATATTCATTAAGGTTTCATGACAATTACTAGTGATTGAGAAGTGCTATTGTCTATGATAGTTTTCAAGTGATTTTTTTTGCAGTCAGAAAATGGGGAGATTGAATAATTGATCTTCATGATGTCAACACCGGATAAAATGCTTGAGAGACCATCCAAAGTCTATTGAAAATTAAATTTATCAATGAATATATGAAGGAAATATTTGGTTGATGTTTTTTTGTTTTTTTAAGGTAATTAAAAAAGCATTGAAATGATTTGAAGATGTTCCACGTCAATTTGATTGAAGTCTGGATTCCATAAGACTTTCGTGGTGGAGCTAAAATTTAGCTAACTCTAGTGGATGTAATAATTTATGATTGATTATATAGGAATTTATAGTGAGTTATTCGGACTTGTGAGAATGCACTGAGACATTTTTCATTGGTGTAAGACTTCCATATGAACTTGTAAGACTCTGAGGTCATGTGATACTTTGTGCATAATACTTTCTTTTAATTTGTAGGACTTTTTCTAGGAACAATCTGGAGAAATCCATAAGAATGTGAGAAAATTTTAAGAGATATAGAATCCTTGTGAGACTTTTTAAGATTTTCTTATAGATCTTATAAGACTTTGAAAAAACTGTAAGATATATAAAGCTTCTAAAAATTGACTATGTGTAGAAAATTTCAAAATGAATTATTATGAGAAATGTTAGAATAAATAAAAAAAATATTATGATAAATGGAGATTAAATTAGAATATACTTTGAATATATTATCCATGGATAAAATATCATGATTATTCAAATGGATCAGGACTCAATATGAGATAATGAATCACGTCAAAGATCATTCATTTTGAAGATTTATAGTTCCACTCCACAATCAACTAGGTCTTGTCACACATACATGAGGCCATGAATGCATTGATGGAGAATTCAAACAAAAATTAATTTGAAAATTTTGTGAATAAATAAAAGATTTTATATTCAAATTCCACACAAGGAAGGAAAAACTTTATTCCTAAGGATAATTTAAAAGTAAGATATTGATCGGGGTTTGAGGAATAACTCAAATGAGAAGATCTTAATTAAAATCATGGGGTTTCTATATTTCAAATATGGAAAAGGTATTAAAAATATCTGTATAATATTTATTGAATACAAAGTCTAGAAAAAGAAGAATAAAGGAGTGGGTAGGAATATATAATTCAATATGTTGTTGTATCTAAGATAAAAAAGTGAGAGATAAATGTTGAGAGATTTTTATATGGAAGAATAATTGTGTGCTTGAGAATTTGAAGAACTAAGTAAGATCAAGATCATTGAATATTTGGGGATAGTGAGAAAGACTAGAAGACCTGATCATGATCATATTATATTGAATTTACTGAAGAAGCGGGCATGTGTTGAATAGTTAATAAATGAGGGAGACTTGAGGATAAAGATCTATTTCAAGTGGTTCTAGAGAAGCTGAGCACAAAACAAGATCTTCATTGTTATAGTTCGAACACCATTTTAGTAGGCAATAAGAAAATATAGTTTTACAATGGGAATATGTAATAGGATAATAGTGGGACACTATTTTGATGGGATTTAGAAGATACCTAATGCAACTACTTGGAAATATAGTGGAGAATCTTCGATTAGGGCGTCTATCCAAACATGATAACGAGTAAGATTTTAAAGATAATACTTATAAATACAAATTTTCATATTTTCTTTATCGTTTTCTAAATTTATGCGAGGATGGGTAAATATCGATAAAATGCATTGATACTTTAACCAGTCTAAGAGGTTGAATTAGAAAGAATAAATTCGTGTAATACTAATTCACTCCCTCTCAGTAGTACCTAACTGAATTGGGATCTATAATAACTGAATATTGAAATTCACTTTTGTTGTAAATTTTTTGATACCAAATGCTAAAACTAAACATTTAACACTTGTTTTATTCATACATATTTTTAATTAAGTTTAAAAATGAAAAATAACTAATGTTAAATAGGATAATTTCTAATAATACATGGAATTACTGGGGCCTGATTGTTTCCATGTTTTCAAATTAAAATAAAAATAAATTAGTTTCTTTGAGTATATATCACTAAATAGAGTAATTTTAAAGTAAATAATACTCAGGATAACATTGGTTCACTCTTTATACAATGGATTTGAGAGTTTTTAGTAGATCACAATGGAAGATATAAAGTTTTCTGCACTCAAAGATCATTAGTGAGGGGTGATTACATGAATGAAATTTAATGTAATTACTAATGGGGTAAAACAAAAAAAATAGAATAAAAAAATAAAGTAAAAAAATAGGTAATCCACCCAAGTATTAGCCACTATTCTCACTAGATTTTCATCCTACATTGAATACTATTTGTATATTTAAAAAATTAAAAAACTTATTCTTGTTTTCATGTTTTAAAAATACTAAAAAATAGAAAAAATATAATAAGTGTCATAGAATAGATATTATGTGATTTCCGACCTCCTTGATATATAACATAGCTCTACTGATATGTTTCACTCTTAGTGATTAAATATTATATTTTTAGGATTTTGAAAGCCCTGTTTTAAGAAAAGCGAGTACCGGAATTTTTAAAGGTATCTATATGGATAGTGTGAGTAGGATGTAGTTCCCACCAAATATATGTACATTAGGTTAGATCCATGTAATATGCAATAAATTTTCTAGGTTACTGATTAGAAAGTTGTGGTTTTTTTGCCTTTTTGATTTGTGACTTTTAGAGGTATGGATTATACTGTGTGTGTGTGTGTGTGTAATGTTGAGGAAGAGTTTGATTGTAGTGAGTTATGGGTAACTCTAGGCCTAAAAACTTTACATGGGGGTAGGTTATACTTTTTAACTTAAGGTAATTTACATTTTCTTACATCACAAATAATATGGTTTATTTTTATTACATGGTTCGATCTCATTTTTTGGAAGGACCACACTAGGAAGTAGTACTAACCCCCTACATAAACACACATGAATTCATCATTATGTTCATGTTGTTCAATGAGACATGGTTAAAGGAGATGTTAGACATTGAAAATGTCACATAGTTTTTTATAGGTCAAATTTAGATATTTTTTTAGACAGGAGGTGTTTGGTTGTTGCATTGGAATTTTTTCCTATTCTATTTTGTATTCTTTATGGTATTTTTATGGGAATTTTGTGAGTATTTATTTTTTATCTTATTTGATATATGAAATTCATTTATATTTCATCTTATCATTATTCTATTTGATGATATTTTCCATTGAAATGTTCTTTTTGGTTTTTTATAACCCATTAGGTGTTTCAAGTAATTTTGAGGGTAACTTCTCCCATTATATGTATAAATACTCTCAATGATGGTATCTATCCTACCATATTGGATGACTTTATTTAACACCTCAATCGGATTAACCTAAACCCAAACTCGGTTTCTACTAGCCTCTAATTCATTTCCTTGAACCGTAAGAGGCCCCCAATAATAGGTGGGATTTACCTGATTTTTTGGGGAATAACTTCCCTCCAAACATCAAAATATATTTACCATTACATAACATAATAATACTACATTAAATATAAAATTAAAGTAACTTGAAATAAATAACCATATAAATTCATACATTTTGGGTACACTAAGATGAGTATGTAATCTATATCAAATAATAGGTCTAATAATAATCATAATTATAAAATGTTTATAATAAATGTATAAATAAAAATGGAAATAAAATATAAAAATAAGGCCTAATTTTCTAACATATCACATGGAAGATATTCACCTACCAATGTCTATGAGATATAGGAGGAATTATTTTCCAAATGAAAACCAACACCATATGTGATGTCCATCACCAAACCTACAACTCATTAAAACATCATCATGTGTGTTTATGATGATGTCCATAGGAAGAAACATGATATTTATAGATAATGCAATTTATCTAAACAAGTATGAGTTAATGATATATATAATGAATTAAATAAATAATTAACCATTGATGAACCCTCAAATCAAAAAACAACACTTAAATGGAGGAAAAAAAAGAGAGGAAGGGGAGGGGGAAGTTAACCCTACCTTGGTTGGAAACGTACATCTTTCATGGGTGTAGAAGAGGTAAGGGGAGTGGAAGGATATCACATAGTTGTTGTCTCATGTGAGTGGGAAGTAGAGAGGGGGAAGGCCCTATTATTTCTTTTATCTAATGATGGTGATTATGATGATGATGATGATGATAACATTAATCTTAATGATAATGAAAATAATTATAATAATCATATAATATTAATAGCCTTAATTTTAATAAATAACCACTAAAACATCAAAACATTATCCTATAAACCAAATTATTGATTTAAACCCCTCATTATACCCCAATTTAACTAAATTATAAAATTAAATCAAAGGAAGTTTGGAGTAAAAAAATATTTTCGCTGGTTTTTTAGCAAATCATAGTTATGGTGGATGATTTGTTTACCATTCAATTAACTATGTATTAATTATTGTCCTTTACCCTTAATCTCACATGGTTAGGTGAATGGTTATCAAAAAATGCATCATAATCATCAAACTTTAATTTTCTTCAAAAAAAATTAAATTTCAAACCAATACACCTTTACAAATTTATTTAATTAATAAATAAAAATTAGGAATCTTTTTATGAGGAGATGACTTTGAAAATTTAAATTTCCAAAGAAGGTCCTTAGATGGGTCTGATCAAGTCAAGTTTGATGAGTTAGTTATAATAAATTATAATAGTGATAATGTCTGCTCATATAACATAAAATGGCATCAATTAAATTCATCATGTTTTCTCAAGTATGTTGTAATAAAGGAGGATTCAAATTTTAGTGTTTCAAATCTAGTTTGACAAAGCAGTACATGTGTTGGTATGACAAGATTACTTTTTTCAATAGAAGTAAAATTTTAATATGAATTTTAAAATGAAATTATCATATTTTATGCAAAAAATGAAGGATTTTATAAGACTAACCAATTGGATTTTTAATTGATATGGTGTATGGTATCTCATCCTATGAGGGGTTGAATAAAATGATTATTGGGGGCTATGTTTAATGGTAAGTCCCTAAGAAATCTAGGTAACACCAAATATGAAATTGGTTTCTATTCTATTATAAATAAGAGAATGAAACCAGATGATGATGACAATAGCATAACAAGAACACAAAAATGAGTTGATTCAAGATAATAAGAAATCAAAATAGAGAATGTAAACACATAAATTAATGTAATCTGATTTTTTTTTAAAACATTGAGATTTTTTGTCATACATGCATGACAAGAACATCACCCACTCACACGCTTTATTAAAACTAAAAAACACAAATGTATAAGATACAATCCTGGAAAATAGATTGAAAATAAAAGAACATTGAAGTTAAAACTTGAAGAAACAAAGAACTAAAAAAAGTAACACTTATAGGTCTAGGGATTACCACCATCCAACAGTATATTGTTTGTACTTCATAGGGTGTTGAAGATAATCATGGTTTAGGAATTTCTCACTCGAGTACGCCTCAACAAGATCTCTACCAATGATAGTGGTTCAGAAACAACCAAACTTCTTAAAAATTAAAGGTTTTCATTAGAAATCCTCCATAAGCAACACATCATCAACTTCTAGGGACGATGACTGGAGTTTCCTTAAACTCTCTTAGTGTATATCTCACCAGAACTTGCAAGGGTTTCACCATGTCTAAAAGGAAAGAAACTAGGAGGAGTTGAATTGATTGAATGACTTAATCCTCATTAAATATGTCCTATGGGGGTCATGAATTCCATTAATAGGGAATAATAGATAATGTGTTCTATGAAACAACTCAAATGTATGAGTAAAGGGAGTTCAGCATAGCTAAACAACCCAAGTGGAAAGCACCATCTGCAAGGACGATCCAAATGAAAGGGGAGGCAATGCTTATAAACTCCTCAAAAGATCCACATAATTCAAAAGTGGATTAAATAATAGAATTGGGCTAGTGGAATAAAAAAAATTAGATAAAAACCCTAGTATAGGGACCAACATAAAATTTGACCATATTAATAAAAAATAATTTTTCATGGGAATTATAAACTATAGGCATGAAAATTGTGGATAAAAAAATAAAGTAATTTTGATATGAAAAATAAAATTTCAAAAATATCCACCATTTTAATATAAAATTGAATATTTTAATTCACCTATGGTTATTTAATTGCATCCAAATTTAATAATTCTAAATAGTAGTTTAATTTGGAAAATGTTATAGCTTTAGAAAAATTATTGGATGGATTGTTGTTAGTATGTATCTTGTTGACACATACCATTCCAAATTCAATAATATCTCAACTAAAATAAAATATAATATCAATGTGACTAGATCTATCATGAGAAAATAAATTTTAAGACTGGTATAATGTTGATTATCTATCACTATACAAGGTTATTATAGAATTATAAAAGCATAATTCAGAAAGAAAATGATTAATCCATATGGCCTCCTTAACATCCTCATTCAAGGAAACGTATTCAACATAGATTGTTGAGAGATTCACCATATACTGCATGTTACACTTCCAATAAATATGTCTTCCACAAGTAGTAAATACATTTCTTGTGAGTAATTTTCTAGTGTATATATTACCTTTATAATCTGAGTCTACACAACCTATAACAAGTACAACATCATCAATATTTCTACAAAAGAATAAAGTTAATGTAGATTAGTGGGAAATGTATCTAATGATCCATTTAAGGTCATTCCAGTGCATCTTTCCATGGTTTTACATGAATCTACTAAGGGTGAATATTTCAAAGGCCACATCAGGTCTATTGAAAATCATGATGTTTATGATGATGCCTATAGTAGTAGCATATGAAATTTTAGACATGTACTCGACACCAGCATTTGTAATAGGTGAATGTGACAGTGAAATTCTAAATTGTTGTGAAATAGGTATACTAATAGGATTAAGGGGCTCAAGAATATGTCTTTAAAGTATTTAAAAATTTATGTATGATGAGGCAAATATAATGACATTTTATTTCCATCTCTAGTAATTTCATTTCCCAATATTGTTTTGGATGCACCTAAATATTTCATTTCAAAGGCATTCACAAATTATGATTGAATAGAAATGGTGTGTTTTATAACCTTTCAAATAACCCACATATCATGAGCCTAATGGATTGGATAATGTATGTAATTTTTAACCGATTTAAAATACCCACTTGCATCATATTTTCTCCCACTAAAATGATTATCAATCATGAATGAGTCAAATTTTCTATACCATTTCCTAGAATCCTATATTAAACCATATAAATACTTATTTAAACTGTATTCATGATTTCAATTTTAACTCACCCATGTATCCTTTAAGAGGATTCATATGAAATTTCTCATCAATGTCACAATGAAGAAAATAAGATTTAACATAAAGTTACTCAAATTGAATGTTATGGTAAGAAACAAAAGCAAGAAACAATCGGATATATGGGTGTTTTAAAATAGGATAAATTATTTCATAGTAGTCAATTCCCTATCATTTAGGGAATCCTTTAGACACCAATCTATCCATATATTTAATTTTACCATATTTGGTATTATCTTCCTTCCTTTTGAATATCCACTTATAAGAAATTAATTTGGAATTGGGTGGCCTATTCACAATAGGTTTTGTACACTTTTTATTAAGGAATTCATTTCGTCACCCATAGAAGATATCTAATATCTAGAATCACTATAATTAATATCCTTCTTATATGTTTGAGGATCATCATCAATAAGATCCTGGGAAATATGGAATGAAAAAGAGGCTATATCATTTTGGTTAAACAGAGCAGGATGCATGATGTTCCTAAATATTCTATCCTGTGTAAGTTGGTAGTCACCAGGAGCATACAATAGATCACTATCTGACTTAATATCTGATTTGTACAGAGGTCGGGTTTCAGGTTGAAGTTTAGATGGAGAAGGCTCAATAGGAGCCTTCAATTAGACAGAAGTACCAGTCTCAACACTCTCAATTTGAGGTGTGAAATCATTATCATTGGTGAGAGAATTAGGTTTTGGATAAGTAGATTCTTAAAAGAACACATCCTGACTTATTATACATTTTTTGTAACCTGTCTTATCAACCCATAGTTTATACCGATTAATCCCTTTGAGATTTCCAATGAAAATACATTTAATATATCTCTATTCAACTTTATCAGTTTTAACATGGGAAAAAAGCCATACACACAATGATTATTGAGTGATTTTAATAAGGGGTATGATAACACCATAGTTCCTCATGAGTCTTGTACTAATTTTCAATTTAAGTACATATGTTAATGAGATACACAATAGTAGTTGTTTCTTCGGTCCAGAATGATTTGGGAAGGCCAAAGCATGCAATAATGATTTGGACCCGCTCCATTATAGTGTGGTTCATCCACATTTCCATCCAACTATTATAGGTAGTTTCCTTGATAGTAATGTACATAACTATGTCCTCATACTCATAGAACAATTTAAATTTATGTGGAAAGTATTATAAACCATTTTCAATTCTCATAGCATTAATCATTCTTCCAATCTGATTTTTAATAAGGGATTTCTAGTTTTAAAAGGTTTCAAATAAATCAAAATTGTTTCAATAATGTATACCCACACTTTTTAGGAGATGTCATCAATAATAGTCACAAAGTATTAGCCTCCACCATGATAGGTAGTCCTAATAAAACCCTATTAGTCAGAATGGATGTATCCTAAAGGATTATATGGCTTAAAAGAAGACCTATTGAAGTTGACTCTTTTTTTATTTACCCAATACCCAATACTCACAAAATGGGAGATTTTTAGGTGTGATATAATTCAATAGTCCAAGTTTACTCAATTTCTCTGGACCTTTGAGCATACATGCCCCGAACTCCTATACCAAATCATAGCATTATCAATATTAGTGACATAAATACTTCCTAAATATCTACAATGAGTTTTCTCATCCAAAACATAAAGTTAATTAATAAGAGATCCTTTTATTACTGTTCTAGGGCCTTTATTGATTTTAATACTACCAAATTAGGACTTTAAAGCAAAGTCATTCTGGTCAAAAACACCTAGGGATATGAGATTCCCATGCAAGTCGGGGAACCATCTAACATCAATAATGGTGAAAAATAAATGGTTATGGGGATATAATAAAACAAATCATCTTCCCTATACACAACACCTCATATTATTTCCAAGAAAAACCTCTCATTCCACTCTCTCGGTCAACTCAAGAAATGATTCTTTATTAGGTCATATATAGAAGGAACAACCATAGTCTAACAAATAATCACTAAATAGATCATGTGTAGATGCATTAAGAACCACAATTGTAGTAGGTAACATTCATAGACTTGTACTTAGAACTATTAAATCTAGATTTCTTATTGTTATTTAGATGTCATTTATTCTACTCTTTATTTTCAGTTTTATTTTCAGATTCACCACTATTAAATAAACTCTTTTCCTTATTCATAATTTTGGGTTTATTGTGTAATTATTTAGATAGCATTGATTACATAACATGTTCCCAGGTGAAACAATATTGACCATAAATCATGGTTTAACAACAAGGGTGTTATAGGAATTAACAAGAGAAATGAGAAGGATCATAACATTTTCTTCATCATCAAAAAATAAATTAATATTGGAAAAATCAAGCATGTTTTTTTAATTCATCAATATGGGATTTGATTAAATAACCAAAATTCATTTTAAAGTTAAACATTCTATGCTTTTTATAAATATATATGACTAACCAATGAAGCAATCATATATAATTTCTTATGTTTCAACCAAATTCTAGTAGTGGAAGACTCATAAGCTACATTTGTATGTACTTTATCACCTAGGGATAATAACAGGGATTTATGGGCCTTAACTAAAATATCAACAAAGATATCTTCATAGGTAGTAGTGGTATAACCATCATTATACTAGTTTATTATAAGTTTACTATGGCTATGTACGGTATCGATGATACCCTATTGATTAGGAAGGGCACTCATATTAATTCTCTATAGGTTAAAGTTATTGTCAATGTTGAATTTCTCTATTTCATAACTATAAGATTCAATTGTTTATTTTGGTGTCTCTAATACCAATTTTTTGGGGGCTACATTGAATTTTAAGTCACCAAGAAATCCATGTACCACCGAATATACAATTGGTTTCTATTTGATATTTGAAAAGGTGGATGTAAATGAGATGATGATGCCGAAAGTGAAACAAGAACATGAAAACAAGGAGATTCGAAATGAGAAGAAATTAAAATAATGAAGGTAAACACAGAAGAAAATGTAAACAGAAAGCAGTAATGGAACATGGGGATTCAACATGAATCAAACCTTCTTGGTCACAGGAGCATGATAGGAACACCATCCACCAATTATCTTTATTAATTCTCAAATAATCAAAAGTAAAGAATGAAATCTATTTAAAAATATAAAGTACATAAGAACTTTTAAGAAAAAACTTGAATCAACCAAGAATTGAAAAGGAACAATTACAAGGCCGAATAGCTTACCACCATCCAATGGACCTTTGATCCCCCTTTAGAGCATGTTGAAGATGCACCTGGATATTAAATAGTGTGCCTAAGTGTAACTCACTTGGATATCCACTAAAGGTCCCAGTTCAGGAACAAACACACTTCTTCCACAAGAAGAAATATCATCAGAAATTCATATTAAATGGAACACTAGTATCTGATAGGGAGTATGGAAGGATTTTCCTCAAACTCTTTTGGGGGATCTCCCATTAAACCTTGATAAGGTTTCACTGGGATGGTAAGGAAAGAAAACTAGGATGATCCCATCTGATCAAATGAGTGAATTCCCGTGAATGATGGTTTATGGGGGTCATCAATTCCCCTGACAAGGTGTATCAAATAAGGAATATAGTAAAATGCCCCAAACAAATGAGCAAAGGGTGTGTAGCATGAACGAACAAACCAAGTAGCATGCACCATCCGTGTGGATGGTCTGGATGAATGGGAAGAAAATTATTATCAATGGATCAAAAGAGACACATAATTCAAAAGAGGATCAAAGTGAAAAATCAATCTAATGTTTTAACAAATCCCATTCAAAAAATGATCATGGGAAACAACATAAAATTTGAGTATAATAATAAATACAGTTTTTCATGAGAATTATAAACAATAGGCACAAAAATGGGGAATATAACAACAAACCAATTTTTATATAAAAATTAAATTTCACATTGAAACCATCAAAATATTTTTCCTTGTAGCTATAAATTAATTTAGGAATGTATCACTTGTTTTAGAAAGGAAACAATTGTGTGGGTTCTTCTTGGTTTTAAAATAAAAATAATATCAAAATGAAACATAAAAGGTAACATTTATTTTTTTTAATAGTTTGGTTTCATGCTTATGAAGGTATAGAAGTCATGTCAAAGTA
The DNA here is from genome assembly GCA_963277665.1 of Viscum album. Taxonomy (NCBI): domain Eukaryota; kingdom Viridiplantae; phylum Streptophyta; class Magnoliopsida; order Santalales; family Viscaceae; genus Viscum; species Viscum album. The sequence continues at coordinate 921,693,730 of OY728131.1, forward strand.
TCCAAAAGAGATACCAAAAGGTAAATTTTGGATGTGGTGTTAATAGAAGATTCTATAAAAAAATTATTATATGATAATGAACTTATAGTGAAAAATTATTTTCAATTATTTAGTTATTTTTTATCTTGGTTTATTAAAATTATTTTCTTGATATAAACTTGGGTAATTTTACTCTATTTGATTTGGGTGTTTTAGTTTTTTTTCTTGTCATATTATTTCATAGATATTATGAAAATAATTCATACACCTGATGACACTTTTAGAATCCAAAAAGTAACAAATAAAAATTGAATAAACTGAAAACTAATAACATGGATGGAATGCATACAGCTAATAATTTTAATATTTTGTAGGAAAATCAGAGTATGGCCAAGAAGGACAGTTAGAGAAGATGTGTGATAGTACCACTTCGTTTTGAGTCATTATTGAAATGCTTCCAATATGAGAAAATAAGACATGTTTGGGATCAGTGTGATTAACCAACAAAGGAGTATCGGGAATGCAGTAAGATGTGACAATTGGAGAGATTTTTTCAGATAATCAAATAGACAGTTGGGACTCATGGACCAAGTTTGACTTAGCGAATTGAGGTGGGACCAAGAGCTAGTAATAAGGATTAATTTTCAGATGTGTTATGTTTCAGTGGACAGAATACCCATCACTATGGGTAATGGATAATAGTGATTACATGCTTTGGGAAGTCGATATTTAGATTTGTTGCATGATTGAGTTGACATATGTTGAGAAATTCATTGATTCATCTATAGTTATAGGTACTTTGTGAGCATATTGATAATTTTTTTCATAATGGGTAGGGGTGTATGATGTTCATATGTGATATATGTGGGATGTGCTGGCATGGAGTATCATGTGGTAATCAAGATAATGGTCAGTGGCTAAGTAGATATTTGGTGTGTTTTGGGATAGATGAGTGTGATACAATATTTGTGTGGGGTAAATTTTGTTTGGAATCATCTCAGAATTTTTGGAATGAGAGAGGAGGAGGATTAGGTTTTGGATAAGACATATTTAGTAAGTGGTTTGGATAGGTCATGGATGAGCTATCATTTGGTGAAGAGGTTGTAAGGTCCTAAGTATTTGGAATAGTGAATCGGGTTGGGATTTGGATCGACCATGTTACTTTGGAACCCATAGCTGTGTTGAAAGTTTTGGTATATTCTGGGGACAAATCCATGTGAGTTATCACAAGCTCAGTGGTTTTCAGTCTTATGGTATATTTTTAGAAAATTTTGAAAGGAAAATATCCTTTTAAGATAAATCTAGTAGGATATTTCTAGTAAGATAATTATTCTAGAATAACTATTCCTAGTAATATATTTCGAGTATGATATTTTTTGTGATATATTAGCTTTAGAATCAATATTACTAGTACTATATTCCTAATAAGATGTTTTTAGTATAATATTGATGATAAGATAATTTTTTCAGGAATCACAATTTCTAGTATAATATTTTGAGCAAGACATTTCTAGTATGATAATTATTATGGATTCACTATTCCTGTTAATATATTTATAGTATGATAGTGATAGTATGATATTTTTTTGGAAACACCGTTCCTTTTAGGATATTTCTAGTAAGATATTTCTAGTACATTTTTTTTTGAAAAATGGCTATGTTTGGAATCAAGTAGGATATTTCTAGAGTTAGAATGATATTTTCCATTTCCATATTTTGGCTTGGAGGAACAATGTTTCCAAAACCTTCTATATACTAAATAAATTATTGAATTTTTTTAAGGGTTTTTTAGGGGTGATTTATGACCTGTACATGGGGGAAATCATCCAGAATAAAGCTCTCACCACTCTATTATTCTATAAGTTAGATCTCCTCCTCTTATTTTAGAATTGTGTGTAATATGAAGCAAGAGGTATATATAGGTAAGGCTAATAATATACATGTGACTAATATCTAGATCTATTACTATTTCTTAGTCCCTCACCAAAAGCACTAATTGTAAGGATTTTCTTAGATTATGCTAAATCTTTATATTAAAGTCAAATCGACTAAAGTTTCATTGTGAGTGGATCCCTAAATTTTCCAGGTAGGTGGTCCCAAGATATTTCATATTAATACATGTGTTAGGCATCATGTAATAAATAATTGGGTGTTAGGTCATGGTTTTTATACCGTGTTCTAAACCTATTGCGGAATTATTTGTTCTTAGGGCATACTAGGGGGTATTCTCATGTGTGAAATATTGGGTTTATTCAAATATAGATTTATTTTTTGGATTTAGAGTTTTATTGGAATAAGGACATATATTAATAATTGGGTATTTTTTGACATGATGTTGTTGAGGGTTGTTGATATGGTGTTGACCATTATGGCAGGTGGCGATGGAGTTTCATCGATGGTGTGGCCTAGGATGTTGGTGATTTAAGCTCATAGTGGTTGGATGATTAGGTCGTTGTGGTTGTGTGAACATAGAGAATGGAATATGAGGTTGTTTGGTCCACTTGTTGTGGGTGGTGGCCTCTATAGATTAAGCAACATAAGTAGATGGTGTTGACCAATGGTGTGGAGGAGGTGTATGTCATAGCAGCCACAGTTAGCGATGAGGGAGACCACCAGATGGGTGGGTGTTTCACACAATGTTGAGAGATATATTGGAATTAGCTTGATGAGAGAAATTTTAATGTGTTAGTGGGGTTTTGAGGTGGGATTGTGATGGTCAAGCTGGTTATGGATAATATATATCCTGAGTGAAATAGGTTTGAGTGGAAGGTTGAGGTTCTTTTGGTGTGATAGATCATGGTTGTAACAGTCCACTCCATAACTGGATGAAGAAGGTGAAGATTTATCATGGCTTGATGAACATGGCTATATTAGGTGTTGTAATTAATTATTGATGAATTTTTATTGCATTTTTTCATACATTGGTACATGCGTGGATACTAAATAAGGACACCATTGGTGGTGGCCTACTTAGTTCATACTCACACCCTATACAAGCCCTCTGGGATGAATGAAAACTATATGTCTTTGAGTATGGGTAAAGGAATAGGATTAATGTTTAGTGATTAGTGGAAAAAGAAGTGTTAATGATGCATGGTCTGGTTGGCATGATTTTATAGAAGGGCAGGTGGTTCCTCAGTGTTGGGATATTATTTATTTTTGATTATTTTGTACATGTGCATATATCATTAGCCAATGAATTATCTGGTAAACTCATGTATGACTGCATGAATGGTAAACTGGTCATATGTAAATGAGGGCTTATTTTTTATTAATATTTTGTTTGATTCCCCTATATTGAGTTGATATTATTATTAATTATCTCCAAGGGGTATAGTCTCTCCACTATCACCACATAAACTCTTGATGTTAGTTGGTGGATTATAGTGTAATGGGAGGCATACCTAAGTCCATGTAGCACATTTCTGGTCTAGACACTAGTCAGGTTGTCTAAGGCAGTAAGGTGTTCTATGTGGAAGGATCCCACTCCCCTCCCAGAATACTTTCATGTGTGAGTGGAAAGGAGGGAGAGGGAAGCCCCGCTTGTTTAATTTAGCCCATAATAATAATAATGTCCTTGATAATGATGATAATGATCATAATAATAATTTATAATATTAATAACATTGTTTTTAATAACCGAACTCAAAACTTTATCCGATAAACCAAATAATAAATTTAAACTACTAATGATACCCTAATTAATGAAATTAATAAATTAATAGGAGTGATCAAGTCTTCTCATAGAATATCAAAAAAGGGAATCAATTAATTTCAATAAATTTTCTCATGTATGTTGAAATAAATTGGGATTTAAATTTTAGTGTTTCAAGTATGGTTTTACAAAGCATTAATTTTGGAATTTTCGTTACTTTTTTCCAGATAAGTTGTATTTCAATCTAAATTTTAAAATGAAATTATCATATTTTCTATAAAAAATGATGGTTTTTGTAACACCATCCAACATGTTTTTTAATTGAGATACTGGATGGTATCTCATCCTATGATGGATAAAGATAAGGGTGTAATTTCGGCCTAGCCTGGCCCTGACCAGACCGAGATGGGCTTTCCTTCTAAAATACCAGGTTGTGAAGACTAATATAAATTAGGACAATTGAGCCCCCTAAATCGAGCGACTTCCCTTGGAGGTCACAATAGGTCACCAATAGAGGCTGCCAAAGGTGGGCACTGGCTCAAAAGAATTGGAGAGAAATCATGCCCCCACCCAACTTGTGGATAACCCTCCCACTACACCCTCGATAGTTGGCCTCCTCAAACAACCCTTTCACATAACGGAGTCGCTACTACTACATATGTATCCTCCAACACTCATTAAGAACAAAATATGCCATTGCACACCCCCCCTCCCACCTCATGCACAACCCTCCCTCTCCTCCATCAAGAGTCTACCTCTAAAAACACTCCTGTCAAGAACCAAAGTTGTTTCCACCCTTCACGAACCAAATCTGCCACCACACTCGTAGTCTCCACCACTCATCGTGAACCAGATCCATTACCCATCATGCACTAGATCTTCCAACCTTCACAAATGGAATCTTCCTTTGCACCCAGAGCTTCCACGATCGTCACCACCCATCCACCCTCATCGGCTCCCACTCCCCTAGCCCTCACCGCACCCATACTAATTTTTTTATCTCCCTTACGCTCTCTACATTTTAAGGTATGAGAATGTTATTGTTGTTTAAATGATATATGTATTGATTATAATTATTATTTATAAATATTTATTGTGTGATTACATTGTGATTTTTAATATTTATTTAACTATAACTAATATGGAGTTAGCATGGAAGTTAGGTGAAAACCATCTTCTAGAGACTATGGAAATAAAAATTGGATTGATGGTCTGAAATTTCATGTGATTATAATTATTCACTTTTGAGTTTTTTTTTGGTATTTTCACTTTTCGTTAAATGTTGTTGTTTGGAAATCCATGATGTTAAAGTGTTACCTCCTATATCTTTTCCTTAAACAATCCATGTTTTTTACCAATATATTAATGCATGAAATATAATTATAAAATATTTAATTCGTTTTATTTATTTTAACTTCAATTTTTATTTCAATTCATATATTTTATCTAAAGTTTGGTGATCTCCACTCTTAGTTGCCAATATTGGATCAGAAAATAAAACAATTGATGGACATAATCGAGGTATAGATGTTTATTACATTTTTATTTTATTTTTTTTATTTAATTTGCCCAAAACATTTATTAATTCTATTATTTACAGTTTAGGATATCATTTTGGTTCTTTATGTTTATAAATTTATATTTTTTACATGTGTAATTTTTGAATATTTTGGATAATTGGGAACAAATAAACTTCAAACACTCCAAGAGAGTAAACCCTTTTAATTGATAGGTTTGTATTTCTAATATTTTTCCAATTCATTTTTTTGTATAGAAACTATAGGTGATAAATTTTCATATTTGTGATTCACATGGTTGATAATCTAATACACAAATTAAACTTTTCAATTAATATTTATTAGTGTTTAGGGGATGATTGAAGGATTGATTCCCTACATGCCCATGCTTCCCTACAAATTGGTTATTTCTGCAATTCCAAAACTGTGACTCATATTTTATTTATTTCATTCATTCTTGTCACGAACCAAACTGGTTCAACCCTGAACCGGTCACCTGAACTGATCCACAGCAAGTCCCGAGAGGCATTCTTGATCCTCCGAGGCTAGCAACAAGCGTTAGGGCATCGACAGAGAATATGGGAACAATTATGACCAATATAAATAAATAAAAGTAGTGGAAATAATAATGGGAATTCTGAATAAATGAACAAAATAAAACGACTAAACAAGAACTACAGATAATAAAAATAACCGAACGGGACAACCACTATCTCTATGTGACCTTGCGGGTCACTCTCCAACTCATGACCGAAGGTCGCCCAAGGTGAACACACCCAAGATGGAACCTGCACAAGAACTAAAAACAAAAAAGAACTGTAGGAATGAGTATTAAAACTCAGTAGGCTAGCCTGATATCTATTCCCCAATGCACTACATTTAAAATAAAAGAAACACCATTTCAAGTTTGAACTAAAATTTATTAAAAAAATAGGTTTCTCTAAATACTTTACTTAAATGAAAAGTATAAACCATTACCCTTAACCATTTCCAAATTTAGATTCTTGTCATTAGTGTCAATGACATTTTCAAAAGGGAATGTGATGTTTATATTTTCATATTTGTACAAAGAGGATAAAACACTTTTATTTGAGAACCATTTATAGAAACCTAATCAAAACTAGATCACTACATTATAATAAAAAAATACACAAAAATGAACAATAGTTATCACACAACAAGGGAAATGTAGATATACATATGAGCACCATATTCATCACTTTGAGCAACTGAAATCCAAAAGACATGGTTAAACCTAGTAGATCAAGAATAATCCCAAATACACAAATACATGAGACCTCATCCTTATTGACATGTCACACACGTTGAAATCAAAATGCTCAAAAGTCTCAGCCATCCTTTCTCAGGAAGGATGAAGGAAAATCCCATAGCAATAATCCCAATACATCCACCTTATATGGCCCACTGGTTAGTACAATAACCTACCAGTGTGAAAATAATTCTAAGAATATTATCTCAATATGCCATATTCCCATGTCTCGAGTATTTAAAAAAAATGGGTGAGCCAATCGATGTCAGCTGAACATCCAATCATAGTATATATAATAATAATGCACAACATGTCTCACACCGAGTCTCCCCTGGGACAATTCTCATGCCTTAAAATAAAACAATTATAGAGGGTTACAAATTAATAACCCTAACAATGGATCCTAAGAAACCCCCAACAAGTATGTCCCACCCATTTCATGCAATCGAGGCCTGAGAAACACCCAACCATGGTTTTCATAATAAACACTTCTTACTAATTTCACAAAATGGCCAAATAGGACCTTAAACATTCACCAAAAAAACCCTTATCTCAAAATGAAAACACTTTTGAAAAGTGGTGTTAAGAACACCATTTCCACTCAAAAAAATTTATCATCATTCTTGAAAACATTTCTTTTGCACAGTTAAAACAAACCCACATTACACGAAAACATCAATAAGGTCACAATTTGACATTTCACATTAAACTAATTTAAAAGCCACAATTATTCTTCCTTTTAATTTGAAACAATTTACAACACTATTAAAAAACATTTATCAATATACGTATGTATTTTTTTTATAAAGGGGTGCAAAGACACCAAAACACCTTGAAAACTGAAACTCATTACTTTATAAATCCCAAACTGTTTCGGAAACCATGTAAGGAAAAAAACATCATCTCACATGATACCTTTATATTTATAAATCCAAAGCAGTCAATTTTTTTAAATCACACGTAACCCATAAAATCCAACCGGGCATTTTACAAATACAAAAAATTTCACAAGTCGTGAAATATTTACCAAATGAATTTCTATTTAATACAAAGCAAAATATAAACCCTATTTTTAGGCCTTAACATTATTTCAATTGTTGAACCATGTTTAAAATATCACGAATCATGTGATAATTGGCAAAAAATAATTTATCAGACAAGAAATGTGCCCGCTTTTAACAAAGAAATGAAATTCAACACAAAAATTGGGATAGAATATCATTTTACACGCTATATAATTATCCGCAGAAACAATTGATGATATTTAGAATGTGCAGAAGGTAAAAATATCATGATGTAGTGAATTTAAAATTAAAAAGATAAGTGCAAGGGGAAATCATACCTCAAAACCAAGATGAAACGGAATGACGTGCATCCAAAACTATGCGGTAAGGACCAATGCCCTAGAGATTAAAAACTAAGGACATAAAACACACAAAAACCCCCAATTAAAGCATGTGAAACCAAGTGGCGTAGAGAAACCCTCAAATTGAATAGTTGCGCAACACGGGATGATTCAAAATGCCTAGGCTTTGACATTGAAAACCGAAACACACCTCAAGTGGTCCCAAGAGACATGTCTCATACCCCTGGAAGAGGGTGGTCAGAGGCAGACCGCTGGGCAGACTGGTCACCAACAGCGAATGGGGGCGGCTGCAATTAGAGTTGGGGTCTCCATAGAGAGTCTGCACGGCCAGAGGGAGGTATATCTGGAGGTGGGAAGTCGAAGTAAGGAGGTGGGTGCACTGGTGGGGGCTGTTGCACACCAAGAAGGAGAGGTTGGAGGAGGGTCTGGTCACCAGAGTAATGGGATCTGGATGAATAGCTGGCCAGGGAAGTGGAGGTTGATTACTGGGAGGTCGGCGGCACGATGTGCGATGGGGAGGAAGTCAGGAGCACTATAGTTGGTGGCCACGATAGGAGTGAGGAGATCGGCGGTAGCTGGCTTGATCCCACGCAGTAAGGGGAAGGGGGAGGCCGAGGTCTGGTTGTGGGGTTCATCACTACAGAGGAGGAGGCAGCGTCTGGGAGGGCCTCTCGTACTGCACACACGTAGAGGTTTGGGGCACTAATTGGAGAGAGGAAGTGGGTTTTCTGAAATCATAAAAAAAGTAAAACTAACCTAAAAAACTAATTAAAATTTTTATAACTTAATAATAATAATAATAATAATAAAATGAATAATAATAACAAAAATGACAATAATACTAAAAATAATCATAATAATAAAAATAATAATAATAAAAGTTTTCATTCATTTTAATGATAATAAAATCTTTAAAAACCATAAAATTTTAAATTGAAAATAATTAATTGTTGTAATTAAAAAATTTATTTATTTTCATTTTCCAAAAATGGATGGTCGTGCAGTTGCCTAGGTGAAGTCACGTGGCTTCCAAATCATGCTTCGCACGTGCGCCCAACAACGTTAACTCAAAAGGTGAACTTTTTTACATAAAATCAAAAAAAAATCCGGGACAGAATCTGAAACCCCAAAAAAAATTAAAGGAAAGAAAATAATAAAATAACCCAAATACATGGGTCAGGGTGTGACAATTCTCCCCAACATAATGCTTCCTACCCCATGAAATCCACAACACTATCCAGCCGATCAATCAACGCCTAAGGATTCCACATAAACATGATCCAACCTCTTAATCCAAGGACAATCCATCGACCACCAACGTGACTCAACCTCATTTCCCGAAACAGATCACCAGCAGAGGCGAGGCCTGAATAGACTCTCCACCATAAGAATTCATCTAGAATCCGATAACGACTTAAGAGAAAAATCAAAGAGACTCATGGTGGGTCTCCCCACAATAAATAACCAACCTAATAGCGGCTAAATATAAATCTATCTTGATCTTGAACCAGGCCTTACCCCATCTAAAAGAAACACAACAAGAACATTTAGACCACCAACTCCCTTTCTACATAAGGAAAAATAAAAACCAATACCTCACATGATTCACATAGGTGGTCCACACAAGGATGATGATTGGAAACTCACATCCAAAAAGGCACAATTATTGACATTGCGTGAGGGATAATTCCATCATGCTCTTTGCGGCTTGAGGAAATTCACAACGACATAGAAACCAGAACATAAATGTTAAAACTGTCTCACCGCAACGATAGAGGCACAACCTTAAAAAAACACCATAATACCCTTCAGGGTTCCTGACTATGTTCCGACTTCACTCTAAGGCTTTTTTATTGGAGATATGATGGATGAAACATCTCCTGCCTCACAGTCAGGTTCTGATAATCCTAATAAAAAACATACATCTTTTGATTTGACAAATGAAAGGACATAATTTTGGATTGAAAACCATGCTGACATTGAAAACTGAAGTTCATCAAAAGACCTGTGACATTCTCATACATTTCAAAACCCAAAACATGATCAGTGCAACTACAAAGATTAGAGATCCCTTACACTAGAGGGAAACATACACAAGAAACTTTAACCAAAAACCCAACAACATATCACCTCTGATAACTTCCTCCATATGCTTTCTAGTGATTCCTCAATAGAATAATTGTAAGTGACCCAAACGTCCACAAGCATGATAGGGCTTAGGAGTACTTGGGCACGATAGCCTCGTGTGACCCATCTTTCCACAATAATAATACACGAGGATCTCTTGCTGTAAAGAGGTTGATGAAAGATCCAGAGTCCTTTTGATTCCACAAATTTCTCCATAAAATTTCAATTTCTTCCTCATCTCCATTCTAGAATACTCACCACTACTCCTAGGAATTGAAGAAGGGAGGACTACTTCGATCACTCCCTCCATCATGACTTGTACATGAAAAGATTGTATCACCACATTGGAAAATGAGGTTAGGTTGGATGCTAACACCATCGATTGTATATCATGATAGATGCATGCCTTGAAATGTTGAGACTTCCTGGAGTCATATATAAAATACTTTGAATCATAAGGGTTTAGCTCCACAAAGCACTGGAAATACTCCAACATGGATCCACCACCCTTCTATAGACAACACATCACCATCCTGTTTCTTACCCTTTCTTTCTCAAAGAAATACTGACGAATGAAAAAATCCTTGAAAAACTCCTATGTATGCTCTTGACAGGGATTGTTCTGAGACACCGACTTCCACCACATCCACAGTGAACCTTCAAGCATGAAGGTTTCAAAACATCACAACCAATGACTCAAGTAACTCAATGAGGTTAAAGTCCCTTTGGATATTTTTCATCCGCTCCTCCTCTATGGAAAGTTCGTCTTGACCATAAATGTGATGTGGATCTATATTCTGAATCTCAAGCATAAAATCCTTAGGTTGATCAACCGCACTATGATCACCCATCGATGCTTCAAGGGGATAACCACTGGACAAGAAATTTCAAGAACCAAAGAAATTCCAACTCAATAAATAAAATCCTCAAGATCAAACACAACACATGTGACAAGATCTACACATAAGAAAACAAGCTATTATAACATCAAAACATTCTTTTTTGAAAACAACTTTAATTTAAAATGAGTTTGGTGGGTTAAACACTTTTCATTGGTATTCATTAGAGTCTCACTCACATGAATGTTTATGTTCCACCACGAGCATCCATCCACCATACCATACATCTATTCATATTCTAATATACCACTATGCATGTGATCACCCATAGGAACACCATGTACAAAACAAAATAATGTCATTTTCCAAAAACAAATCATTCATCTATTTTCTTTTAAAACAATCCCCAAATTAAGCATGTCATTTCAAACAACCTTTTTTCAAAACCATTTTTTCTGATTCAAACAACTTTCAGAAGTCATAGGAGACCCATAACAACTCAACGGGGGAACTAGTGTCGGGTGGTGACTTGACCATATGGTTTTCAAACACACCACTCGCACCGAGAGCCTTCTAGGACCATACTGTTGCTCCACATGGATTTTCAGGCCATGCAGGCTCACAAGGACTATTATAACAACTCCCCTTGTCTTATCCAAAACACAAAACGTTTCCTAAAAAACTAGAAAGCTTAACAAAATAGGGCATCCCATGGAATCCTAAGAATCAGAATGAGAAAGAGTTCACAATGTTCTTCCCTCTCCTACCCCTCAATTACTGACAATCCTACTCCATCTACCTTGACATTCCCAAATAACAAAGGGCACTCTGAAAAGGGAGGTCTACTAAGATTCAAACTCCTCGGATACCATTTTTCACGAACCAACCTGGGTTGACCCCAAAACGGTCACCCAAGCCAATCTGTGGAAAGATCAAAGAGACATTCTTGATCCTCCCAGGCTGGCAACAAGCGCCAGGGAATCAACAGAGACGAAAAAAATGATTTCTCTCAATACAAATAAGTAAAATCAGAGGAAATAATAAAGGGTATCTCTGAATAAATTAACCAAATAAAATGATTATAAATAACTAAAAAAAATAAAACTAACCGAATGGGACAACCACTATCCCCATGTAACCTCGTGGGTCACTCTCCAAATCACGACTGAACATCACCCAAGGCGAACATACCCAAGCTGGAACCTGCATATGAACTAAATACAGAAATGATCTGTAGGTGTGAGTATTAAAACTCAATATGCTAGCCAGATATCTATTCCTCAATGCACTACCTTTAAAATAATAGAAACACCATTTCTATTTTGAACTAATGTTTTTTAAAAAATAGGTTTTTCTAAATACTTTACTTGAAAGAAAAGTACGAACCATTTCCCTTAAAAAATTTCAAATCCAGATTTTTTTCATTAGTGTCAATGGCATTTTTAATGGGAAAGTGATGTTTACATTTTGATATTTGTACAAAGAGGATAAAACACTTTTATTTGAAAACCTTTTCTAGAAACCTAATCAAAAGTATATCACTACTATCCAAGAAAAATAATACATAAAAATGAAAAATAGAAATCACACGACAAGGGTAATTTAGATATACATACGATCACCATCTTCATCACTACAAGAAACTGGAAGCCAAAAGATATGGGTGAACCTAGGAGATCAAGAATAATTCAGAAGACACTAATACATGAGACCACATCCTAATTGACATGTCACACATGATGAAATCAAAATACTCAAAACGATTGGCCATCCTTTCTCAGAAAGTCCGAGGGAAAATCCCATAGCAATAAAATCAATACATCCATGTACAATGGGATACTGGTCAGTACCATAACATACCAGTGTAGAAATCATTATCATAATATTATATCAATATTCCAGATTCCCATGTCTTGTGTATTTAAAAAAGGGGTGAGCTAATTGATTCTAGGTAAGCATCCAATCAGAGTATATATAATAATAATGCACAACAGGTCTCACCCCGAGTCTCCCCTGGAATCATTTTCATGACATAAAATTAAACAATTATAAAGAGTTCCAATTGAGGAACCCTAACAACGGTTTTTGAGAATCCCCCAACAAGGACCTCCCACCTATTTCATGCAATTGAGGCATGAGAAACACCCAAAAAGGGTTTTCATAATAAACACTTTTCACTAATTTCATGAAATGGCCAAATGGGCCCTTAGACACACCAACAAACCCTTATCCCAAAATGAAAACACTTTTCAAAAGTGGTGTTAAGCACTCCATTTCCCCTCAAAAACATTTATAACCATTCTTAAAAACATTTCATTCGTACAGTTAAAACGAAACCGCATTACTCAAAAATGTCAACTGGGTCACAATTCAACATTTCACATCAAACTGGTTTAAAAGAAACAAATATTCATGCTTTTAATATGAAACCATTTATAACACTATTAAAAACACACATTTATCAATATACAAATGCATTTTTTTATAAAGGGGTGAAAATACACCAAAACACCTTGAAAACCGAAACTCATTACTTTATAAATCCCAAACTATTTCTGAAACCATGTAAAGAACCACAAAACATCATTTTGCATGTGACTCCAAATTTATAAATCCAAAGCAGTATTTTTTTTAAATCACACTTAACCCATAAAATCCCAGCGGGCATTTTACAAATACAAAAAAGCTCACTAGTCATGAAATATTTATCAAAACAATTGATATTTAATACAAAGAAAAATATAAGCACCATTTGCGGGCCTTAACATTATTTTAGTTGCTGAACCATGTATAAAATATCTCAAATTATGTGCGAATTTTCAATTAATAATTTATCAATATGCAATGTGCCCGCTTTTAACAAAACAATGCAATTCAACACAAAACATGGTATACACTATCATTTGACACGCTATATAATTATCCGAAGAATCAATGGTTGATATTCATAATGTGTAGAAGGTAAATATATCATCAAGTAGTGAATCTTAAATTAAATATATAAGTGCATGGGGAAATCCTACCTCGAAACATAGATAAAACGAAACGATGTGCGTCCGAAACCACGCAGTAAGGTCCTATGCCCAACAGATTAAAAACTAAGGACTCAAAACACATACAAAAACTCCAATTAATGTGTGTGAACCCAAGAGGTGGGGAAAAACCCTGGACTCAAATGGCGAGGCACCCCGGGATGATTTAAATTGCATCGGATTCAATGGAAAACACCGACACACACCTCAAGTGGTCCTGAGAAACGGACCGTTGGCTGGACAGATCACCGGTAGTAAATGGGGGTGGCCGCGACTAGAGGCGGGGTCTCAGGAGGGACTCCGCACGGCCAGAGGGAGGCCCCGCCGAATGTGGGATCACTATAGTAGGGAGGTGGGTGTGCCGTTTGGGGCCGTTGCGCACCAAGCAAGAGAGGTCAGAGGAGGCTCTGGTCACTGGAGTGGTGCGCGCAGGACGAAGATCCGGCCAGGGAAGTGGAGGTGGCTGTCTAGGAGCCCGGTGGTAGATTTCCGTGAAGGGAGGTGGCCAAGAGGCTGGTAGCGTGGCGCGCGATAAGGAGGCGGCTGGGAGCCCTGTGGTGGGTTGCTGCGACAGGACGGTGGAGACCGGTGGTAGCTGGCATGCTCGCGCGCACCAAGGGGGAGGGGAAGCCTAAGGTCTGGCTGCGGGGATTTTCACTGCAGGGGAGGAGGCGGCGTCTGAGTGGGCCTCTCGCACCTCACACACTAAAATAACGGGGGGTGCTAATTAGAGAGAGGAGGTGGGTTCTCAGAAACCCTAAAAAAGTAAAAACATCCTAAACAACTAATTAAAATTGTTATAACTTAATAATAATAATAATTATAATTATAATAATAAAAGGAATAATAATAATAATAATAATAATACTAATACTAATAATAATCATAATAATAAAAATGAAAATAATAAATGTATTCATTCATTTTAATGATAATAAAATATTTAACAACAATAAAAATTTTAAATGACAACAATTAATGTTTATTTAAATTATGAAATTTAAATATTTTTATTTTCTAAAAACAGGCAGTTTCCTGGGCGAAGCCACGTGGCTTCCAAATCGCGCTCCACATGTGTGCCTGATGACATCAACTCAAAAGGCACACTTTTTAACATAAACTGTAACACCCCGAGAGTTTATGAAAAATATTCTTTTAATTTCATTAATGTCTTGTGTTGTATTCTACACCAAGATTACCTTGCGCTATACGTAACACCGTATTAGCTTGCAGTATACGCAACACTATTCTTGGATCGTGTTACACACAATTTTGATAATAGTTATTCTACGCAACATTGAGTATATATATATATATATATATTCAATATATAAATGAAATATGGTTGGATTCTGTTATACGAAACAACGAAGGATTCTTTCACAACACGCAACCCTGACTTGTCTTGCATTACACGCAATCGCAACCTTCCTCGATAGCGTGTGTTGTACACAATACTGGGTTTTAATAAACAACGATATATTATTATATTGTCATGAACTAGCCGTTATGAATACTGTTAACTAAATTTTGAAATTTATAACATTATTATTCATATTACACATTTTCTAGAACATGGAATAAGAACAAAATAAATTTTTCGGGTAAAATAAGTATTTTTCAAAAAGTGTAGTTTTGTCGCCTTTTGATGGCGCACCCACATTAAATCTAGTTTTTTACATATTTATAAGTTCAATTTGACAAAATAAAATTCTAATTTTGAATCAGGATATAAAAATTTACATTAGATAAAGTTTTGATATTTTTCCGATAACTTTCATATTTTAATGAATAGTAAAAACACGCTTTATTTTAATTAAAAACAACTTTTTTCATCGTAATATCTTATGTGGTTAAATTATAATATTGAATGGTTTTAAAGTATAAATAGAATATATTTTTACCATTTAATATAATGTATGTCATTAGCATTGATTTTACCTTGAATTCGTAGGTTAAATCAATTCAATCTTTTGCAATGTTTTAAAGAAAAACCCATTTTCTTTCGACAACGGGATTAATTTTAATTTAATTGCTGAATCTTTTGTGTATTGAATTTGGAAAAATGGATTCCATATTTGGAATCAGTGGGTCCAAATTATGTTAATAAGCTACTTTTTATTTTTGGGCATTATGAATAGTAACTACGGTAAATTTTATTTACCATAGTTAAAGGTAAATCGAGTAATTAAGGGTAAATATAATATTTTAAAATTACCCTAAAAAATTTCAAAATCCTATTGGATGACTAAAAGACTACCCATATCACCTGAGGGTTGGATTAGATTCATTTAATTAAATTTTTTCAGTGAAAATAATTTAATTATTATTAAAACCAATGAATGTGAAAACATGTCACTTTCTTAAATCTTATAAGTATAATAATTTTAATCTAGTGATAAACTTCATGAAACTTAAAAAATGAATAGCCTCCAGAAAGCTAATACAATTATCTACATCATATGAATTTATTTAGAATTTTTAGGGATTAAATAATTATCATTTATTATGACACAAAGATGATGCAGTAATTGTCTTATTAATGAAATATTGACATAATTGATATTATAAAGGCCCAAATAAATGTAATTTGAGAATTTTTATGACTTACACTAATTTTCTAGGTTAATATGACATGGTATTGTTGATTTAAGTAACTTTTTTTGAACTTATCATTCTGTTATGAATTTCATAAAAATCATGTACCAAATAGTGTCAAAATTGACAAAAAATAGTTTTTAAAAAACATATTATATTATTAATTGTTATTTTATTCCTAAAAATCTAAGGATCGGCCAAATGACTTAGATAAGATTATATATATTAATAATAAACAACTTGGGGTTCTTTTGGCTTGATATTGTAAGTTTATTAACCATATAGTGTAAGAAAACAAAAAGACACGGTAAAAGTTAAATTAGAGTTAAATCTAATTGATAAGGTTAAAATAATAACCTAAACTTGTCTAAATATTATTGGATGATAGGATTTCGACCCATACCCACCTTACCCTCGAACTAAATTAATTTGGAGCTATTTAAAACCGAACTTGACTTTATAATAAAATCTTATTTTTTGTTATTCCAAAGGTGCCCCTCTCCTCCCTTATAAAAGGGCACCTCCTCCCTCTCTTCCTCACACAACATTGAGCCTTAAAGCTCGGCCAAACCCTGACAAATTCTGTTCTCCACTTCCCTAGAAACATCCTAGAGGTTCTGGTGTTCCTCAAAGACCAATTTTAGTTCCCTAAGAAGAGGTCTCAAAGAGGCGCTTCAAAGAAGAGGTAATTTCCGTTACCGATTCCATCACCTT
The DNA here is from genome assembly GCA_963277665.1 of Viscum album. Taxonomy (NCBI): domain Eukaryota; kingdom Viridiplantae; phylum Streptophyta; class Magnoliopsida; order Santalales; family Viscaceae; genus Viscum; species Viscum album. The sequence goes on from OY728131.1 coordinate 921,710,827, forward strand.
TATTTCTTCTTCCACTTCTTCTTCATAGGTTGTTTGATTATTAAGTAATAACATCAGTATCACTCATATACTGATATGTTATTATAAGTATGAAACAATCCTATTTCACCATCTATCCATCCTACGGAAAATGAAATCACCGCGCGTGCATATGTACGGAATAACGTCTCCACGCCGTGGTGAAATCTATTTTCCACCACCACCTTACTTGGATGGGTATAATGGTGTAAATAATAACTATATATTATTATTTTAAAGTTATATTGATTATGAAATAGTATACATACACTCCAATACAGTCCCACGATCATGAGAACGATATCATCGCTCGTGTGTACGTACGGACTACCGTCTCCACGACGCGATGAGATTCATTCTCCACTTTAACCATTCATGAATGATTATAAAGTATATATAATAAGTAATCATGAAATATATGACATAATAATGATACTATATTTATGTGTATATATATGTATGTCATCTACTTAATTCCGTTCAACTCAATAAGGAAACGAAAACAACGTTCATGCGTACTTACGACCTACCGTCTCCATGAACGGTGTATTTCTTTCCATTTACTGATTTATTATATATATGTATTTTCTGAATATATATATATATATATATAAATCATGTTTTATATTCTGGAATTAAGTAAACATGATCTAAGTAATCATATGAATAATTACAAGTCAAAACACGGACAACAAATGAAACAATTTTACCCAAAACGCTCTTTAACATGGAATTTACAAAAGAACGAGTAATATAAAGTAATAAGTGAACCATATATGATATCATAACAATGAATATTATTCTGGAATAAGTCAATAACATTATTTAAATCATTATACAGGAGGTTCGGACACTTACAAAGCAAGTCGGACCTAAGGTAAGGGAAATATCACAATCTCATTTTTATCCGAGATTGTTTATACTTTGGTATTTTTTGGGGGGTATTTTATCATCCATGTCCATGTTTCCTCAATATTTAATATTATTTCCATCCACCTAAAATTGTTTAAATCTAATTTTACCCTTTTTTGAGTTTTTAGTAAAATATATGAAAGGAATCTTTTGTCGTTTTTCGTACGAGGTACTTTTTTGACTTTTCCGACAAAAGTACGAGAAGAATGTTTTTTTAACTTATACGGAATGAATGGATTTTTAAAACCTTATTTCCAAGAAGCTTCCTTTACAAGTTTTCAAGTTTATTTTTAATCAACTTCTTTTAGTTTAAAATTGTATGACATGTTATGAAAGGATAAATGTTTTTGAAGTAGAAAGGATATTTTCCTCAAGAATGGAGTTCAAGAGTTTTATCAAAATTATTTTCCATCTAAGACAATATAGGGTTCTGTTTCTATCCCTATTATTACATGTATTTGATTATGTTGTGATGGAAATATTTTTATGAATTCCTTTATCTTATATGAATTGTTTTATGATGTCATGATGTTTAAGATTCCCATTTGTATTACACGGGTTATGCAATGATGTATGATTTATGATTTTGTGGCACACATAAGAATGGTATCATTATGAGATGGGTGGAACCTATATCTCCCTCCAATGCATTGGGTAAAGATTTTATATCTCATGAGATAGACATGGCTGGAACGGTAGGTTATACCGGTTCAGTGAAACAGGACTGAAACGAGGGTGACTCAGTTCAGAAAGGAACTTTGTCCACTAAGATGGTCTTGGAAATGAGTCTTGACTAACAAGAAATGATTCTCTATTATTATGTGTGTATGCCACAAAGTTTCATGTTTTAAGTTATGATTATTGTGATTACATTCCACTGCCATGATTTATCCCATGTTATGAAATTATGATCTCTTTTGCAGGTTAATATTTCCAAAAGTTATGTGCTTATGTATATGATGTGATTGATATTTCTTTTTTTTACCCTTACTGAGCATTTGAGCTCACCCTTTTATGTTTTATTTTCCCCAGGATATAAAGAAAGGTTTTAGGTATTAAAAAAAGGAAGATCTTTATGGGAGATGTTGAAGATCTTTAACCAGGATTAGAAGATTATATTCCGAGTTTCCAAAGACACTAAACTATTACGATCCTTGTGTGTGTGTTTTTGTTATGTACTAAGTATTCCGCAAATGTAATGTAATGTCAATGTACGTCATGCTTCGGGTCTCTACATAAACTCTATTAAAAATTAATTCGAGACTGAACCTGAACCCGAACAAAAATATGTAAAGGTATGAGAAGAATAAAATAACCCAAATACATGGGTCGGGGTGTGACAATTCCATTCACTTCTTATGAATAGATGCCTTCGAGACTCAAAAATAGGAACATGTTAATGATAAATTGAAACTCTTTTGACCATGACATAATAATCCTACACGATTACAACATTTTATAATCATTGTTAACATTTTATATATATGTGATTACTGATATGCTATAGATGGGTTCACATTCAATGTTAGCATTATAAATTCACTATTATCATGTTATATTCACTATTATCATACTGTGAAAAATAAATATAAACATTAATCAAATGGTTATCATACTGTTAAAAATAAATGAAAACATTAATCTAACTACTTTCTTTTAACATTCTTTAATTGTGATTGCATCATGATAATATGTATAAATTTATTATTAGTATGTTGTGTCACATTATTTACTATATATTGTGTTAGCGTGCTCTATATATGTTAGAATTGAATTAAAAAATAGATAACAATTGTATATGCATGCTTGATTTTTGTTTCTAATCATTGTCCTTTGACTTGTTTCACTATATTAATGTGTTTCCAGCCACTTTTATTGTGTTTTTTATATTTCAACAAGCTTTAATTCTCAATTCACTCCCAATAGTAGCAGGCCACACTCATGTCGCCAGCCTATTTTTAAATTTGTTCATTCTAAGCCTAATCATGATGTTTTTTACATGTGTGTTGTCTATTTATCCATCTATTATTTTGTAGGAAACCCCTTTCTTAAAATTTTAGTTCATATTCTGGAAAAAACATTCATGTGATGCTTACAAGGAATGAGCAACCCATTCATTATTTTTTTACATAGACTTAATGTATTTTTTTTTCGAGAATCATTTTATATATTTAAGTGTCTACCTTAAAACTAATTATTTCATTTTCTTTATTTAATTTTATTTAATTAATAATCATTCTAGTATTTGTTTCACTTCTCATATTGAACATGAAAAAATAACCAAATGATATTTTTAATTGTTTCAGAACCTATTACATCCTGTGAATTTGCATGGGAATATTTATACCAAGTAATACATATGCATGGGAAGTGATATATTAACTCACACTCATGATCAATATGAATATTGAAAAACATTATACATGTGCATAATTATACTGATTAATGTACAAGTTGCTCCAAAGAGACAAATAGTATAGTGCATTTTTTAGCCAATTCGCTATTGTGTGATCTCTTCAATGAACTTTCCAAAATATATACAATAATTTCTTTTCATCATATGTATGTCTTACATTTTCATGACATTTTCTTAATGAATTGAATGAATCTATTCTTTAGGATGAGTTTTTGTTGTAGATTATTGTGTCCCTACCGTGATCATATTATGGATGACATTGTCTTCTATGTTTCCCAAATAGGTTTCTTCTTTGATTCCTTGGAAACTATATTATTTAATTGTTATAGAGGATAACTTTATTCTTTCATAATTATTTTCGCAGTGTTCTTGGTTATGATTAATTCATAGGTCAGTCCAAAGTGAAAAATATTAGAGTACAGTTCTAGTCAGTATATTATTTGGTACTCTCTTACGTACAATAATTTCTCCCCATCCTGTGTGTATTTAAATTTTTCTTTTAATTGACTTCATGAATTGAACGAATCTTTTATTTAGATGGGATTTAATTTTTTGTTGTAGGTTACTGAGTGTCACGAACCGAATCTGGTCGCCATCAAACTCAGCACCCAACCTAGCCCGTGGCAAGGCCCGAAGGGCATTCCGAATCCCCATGGGATGACACAAGCTCCCATGTATCGTAAAATGATATTTGGGAACAATTTATCTAAGTTTATAACCATAAAAAAACAAAAGAATCCAATAAAACGAATCATGATTTTTCAAACCAAATTATCTTTTACAAATTTCAGAATTGAGTTAGACAATTTAAAATAATACTCAAAGACTATAAAAAGAGAAAAAACCAAAAGGACAACCCAAGAACCTCCTCATGGAAAGAGGCACCGCCCTCAATCCATCTCCATGACACAGCACCAAGAAGGTCAAATAGAAACTCGAACCATTGGCACTAAAAGATTAACCCAAACCTACAACAAAATAACCAAGTCTACTTACACCCAATGGTGTGGGTAGGGTGTGATCCGAAGCCCAGTAGGATGCCACCACAAAAATATACTATTTTATAATCATTATAATTCAAAAATACTACAAGTTTTGTAAACAAGAAATTCTAGTAGCAATTTATAAAAGATGCAAATCGCATAAAAACATTTTTCAAGTGGGATATTTTAAAGAATGACCACTTTTAAATAAAATGAACAAGATATTAAATTTATCCAGCCAAAAACAATATATACTATTGGTAAGTGTAAATTATTTAATGGGAACTAGCAATGGGAAATACCCCAAGGTACTAGCTCGTTGTGGGTCCCAGGTACCTCGTATATCTGTGAAAGTATCCATAATAAATATATTCTCGGGCACATGAGCCACTAGTAGGGAGAATACCCATAACTTAGTGGTCCCCCAACATCATCATCATAGTTTAGTTATTTTTTCCACTTCAATCATGCTATGTGAAACAGGGTCCAAACCCCACCAGATCACTAGCATACTAGTACACGTCCACTCACACAGATACTCGGGGTTTCCCCCTTGTGATCAAATAAGTTTCACATCATATAAAGTACAATTTCCTCTTAAAAGGGCCATTTAAAAATCAAACACACACCAAATAGCCCTCATGTGTATCACACAAGTCACATAATCCCCTTTTTCATTCAAATTCATTTTGAAATCATACTCACACAAAAACAGCCCACAACACATTTCGCATCTCAATCACACTTCTATAAATCCATTAAACATTTTTTATAAAACCTTTATAAGATATAAAACATCATACAACAACCCTTTCACTTTAAAACAGACCATTTCAAATGTACACTTCTACAAAAATAGTTTGGCAAGATAGTTTCACCTCTTACATTGACCAAGAAACTACTTAAAACCTTCATGAAACAATTACATGGAGCGTAACCAAGTTTTTTTTACATAAAATCCTTCTAAAACCCTATTTTGAGACCAAGGGAATAACAATATAACATAAAACCAGAATTCTCATCCCTAAAAACATTTAATAAAACCATTTCATGAACCTTAGAATAACACCACTTGATAAAATATGAATTACATATGAAAAACACACATTTTTTCACAAAGTTACCACTTAAAAATCATCCGCTTAACAAATTATACCAAATATAATTTTCACACCAAACTCAATAGAAGATAATAATGATAAAAATATAAATCATGAAAATCTAACTCATCCAATAATTCTTACACATGAATCACTTACAATCATGCCAAAAACCCTAAACTGTTGTGCGGAATTTCAACCGCACCACCGTCGCACCACAAGGGAGTGAAATAGAGCCCTAATACTGAGGATTTTACCAAAAAGACACAAGGTTAAACCCTAGGTACGAACCCTAGCTTCTAGAAATTATGAATGTCATGAAAACATGGATGAAACCCTAAGAAAAAGGAAGAAATCCTAAGCAAATGGGAGGAGGAAGGAAGGAAACCCACTTACTTTATGGATTTTGAAGAAATCGGCCCAGATACATCAATAGTTGAATCGTGAAGCATCCAAAAATTGTAGGGAGGAACTAATAAGTCTTAATAGGTTATGTGGGGACTGAAATGGTGGGAAAATAGTGACAATTGAAGGAGTTATTATAGAAAAATTTTACCTCTTCAAATCTGGGAGATTTGAAAAAGACTAAGAAAGATTGCCCTAATCTGTGGGGGAGATGATCTCCAAAAAGGAAAACACGACAATGGGGACGATTCTTAGGTTTTTGGATTCTAGTGGGAGGTAGAATCACTAAAAAATAGTAAAAAATGTATGAGATATTAAAAAAATTATAAAATTAATTTAAAGTAGGAAATGGGCTTACGGGCTGGCCCAATACCTTAATAAAAAAACCCAAATCCATCATTATTATGGATTACTATGAGGTAAAAATTGATATGGTGATTTTAATATACCAGGGGAAGCCAATTGGGAAGTGGAATGCGTATAAAGTATTAAAAAATGAAGGTTTCATAAAAGAAACAAAATTTATTTTTAAATCTGGAAATGGGCTCACGGTTTGGCCCAAATTTTGAAAGCCCACTATTTCCACCAAAATGCATGGGAACCCCCAAAACAAAGAAATAATGGAAACTAAATGAAAAATACCTTTAAAAGAATTCATGTATGTAACAATTCTTCCCACCATAAAACTTTCTGCCCTTGGAAAGCCACAACAATGCCAAAAACAAAAACCAAACCCTACTAAAAGGCCAAAATGGACTCTTTTGCCAAGTTTCACCTGCCCCCAAAAGGCCAAAACACATCTAATTGATCAATCATGGAAGAAATTATCTCACCAACCAAAACATACACCACTTCCTAAAATGATCAAGCATATTCAAACTACCACAAAAAACAAAACACCTCAAACACTATCCGAAGAAGACTCAAGCAACTTACATGGAATGAACAACGAAAAAGAATGAGGTCACCGTAGTCTTACTTCAACAAAACCGTTGGTTTCACTTCAATCCCAAAGTTTACTAAAAGAGGAAGTTGGTGGTTAAATAACTTCAAAAGAGACTACATATTTCTAGAACAACACTAGGGACATATCCAAGTTACTAATATGGGGAGACACAAAAAGACTCCCCACCACAAGAGCCAACTTAATTTTTTTCCCGATGTAGAATTGGGACACTAATAGGGGAAGCCTGAACGGACTCGCCCTATAAGGGGTATAAATTCATTATAATTTTACAAAATAACTTACATGATACTCATAGTGGGACCCCCCCCCCCCAACATAAGAACCAACAATCTTAACTGACCATCACAGGCCGACATGAAAAGACCCCAAAATTTAAAGAGTTGGCACGACCACATGGTTAGTCCACACGGTTTGGGAAACTGTGCGCTAACCGTGAGGAGCATTCTATCCAAATGGGATGCTTTCCATGGTTACATGGGTTGAGGTACACTTCCATGCACAGACCATGTGGTAGCTACTATCTCTTATCACACGGTTTCCTATTTTGGCGCATAGTTATTACTAGTCATGTGAAAATTTTTCTATTCAATATTCCTAGCACAAATTTCATCATTTTATCTAAAAATTCAAAATAAACCCAAGGTAATAACATGAACTCAGGATATAACAAGGAAAATAGTTCCTCCCACCTCCACCACCGAACAGGGACATCCTGAACTAGATGAAGACACTGGAGGTTTAAATTATTTCCATCTTTCATACTGAGGATAGAACTTTGACAAAAAGTTTAAATGACCCCAGGATTTCCCCTGACTATGCACCAGCTTCTCTCTGGGACCTATGGCTAGAGCTCATATTACTGAAGCATCTTTGGCCTCACAGTCAGGCTTTGGAAACCCCGAAATGAAACTTCTTCTTATGGTGCTACAAACCACTAAACTGCAATCCCATATGGATTTACCAAGACACAACACACTCCAAAACACACTTTACAAAAACCTAAAATTTTGTTGAAACAAGGTCTTTGAATATGAAAACACATCACCCCTTGTTTCTTTGGATGAAAAATTTAAGGAGGAAAGAAAATATTGAAACACATTCCTCTAAACATAGGATATCGCGATTTTCTAAAGGGAGACACACTTCCTACAAAATAGATACTCTTAGGTTATTGTACAACCTTTAAATTTACAGTCAAATGAGCACACAACATCACATGGAATCACCGAACATGGCCTTGTGACTAATAGAAACAAAACAAGGAGAGGGACCATATACCGAGTCCCAAACAACACACAATTCCTACATGTGACCATAACATCCTCACTCAGCCCGATTTTCCACACTAGTGGCCTAAAATGAACTCTTTCTTCGACAAGACTGACAACAGACCCAGGGGCCCGCTTAGAAAACATATTACACTAATAAACCTAAACCACTTTAACCTTTGGAAACTCAGGTAATGTAACAGCCCATGATTTTATGAAAAATATTCTTTTTAATTTTATTAATGTCTTGTGTTGTACGCTACACCAAAAGGAGCTTTCAAAACACGCATCCTTGACATATCTTGCATTACACGCAATCGAGACCTTCCTCGATAGCGTGTGTAGTACGCAATACCGAGTTTCACTAAACAACGATATGCTATTAAAATATTATTAAAACAAGCTGTTATGAATAGTAATAACCACTTTTTGAAATGTTTTAAATTTTATTTTTCAAAATGTAATTAATTTTTTGATTCGGAGTATCGAATTTAGCCTAAGGTGAAATTTTGGTACTTTTCGGATAACTTTCATATTCTGATGAATAGTGAAAATTACTAAATTATAATTAAAAACAACTTTTTTAATCAAAATAATTAATAGTGATAATTTATTAATTTGAGTGGTTTTAAAGTATATTTAGAATATATTTTTACAATTTAATACAATTTTGGTCATTGGATGTAATTTCACATTTAAACCAGACATAAACATGTGTCAATCTTTTGATAGATATTGTTTCTTAAAAACACGCTATTTGTTTTAACAGCGGGATTTAATTATAAAATTAATTAATGAAAATTTTATGTTATGAATTTGGTAAAATAGACTTCATTTTTGAATTCGGAATATGAAATATATCTTAGGATGAAATTTTGGCATTGTTCTGAAAAACATCAATTTTTGATGAATAGTGAAACTACTAAGTGGTAGTTAAAAAACTGAATTTTTCATAAAACTTAATTTTACCGCTTCTGTGAATGGAATTTCAAAAATCCGAGAGACACGGTTGATGTCAGTAAGTAAAATGTGGTTCAATGAGATTAAAATAATGTTTGGTGAATAGTAACTTTTTACTTTTATTTACCACGGTTAAAAGTAAATAGGGTAATTAAGGGTAAAAATGATATTAATATTACCCTAACACATGTACTAATCCTATTGTACAAGTGTATCTAGACAAAAAACAGCCTAAAGTGTAAAATTTTATCATTTAGGCCCACTTGGATTAGATTAGGACATTTATTATTATTTAATTCAAAGAAGAGTTAAAAGAGCTAAAATCAATGTTTATTTACTAAAACATTTTTAATATAGTGTTATACATAAGATAAATTCTATTATAAATATTTATTAGAAAGATAAAAATATTTCCTACATAATGATATTTTATTTATAATTTTTAGACTTTATATAAATTAATTTATTTATGACACAACGATGATGCAGTAATTACCCTTTTGAGGAAATATTAACATAATTGATGTTATAAATGCTCAAATGAATGTAATTTGAGACTTTTTATGAATTCCACTAATTTTCTAGGTTACTATGATATATTAGTGTTGATTTAATAAACTTGGTTCGAACATATAATTCTGTTATGACTTTCACAAAAATCATATATCAAATAGTGTCAAAATTGACACAAAATAGTTTTTAAATCAAATATTATATTATTAATTGTTATTTTATTCCTAAAAATCTAAGGTTCGGAAAAAGGACTTAGATAAGGATATATATATTAATAATAAACAATTTGGGGTTAGTTTGGCATGTTATAGTATGTGTATTAACCATATAGGGAAAGAAAACAAAAAGACACGGTAAAAGTTAAATTATTTAACTTAGAGTTAAATCTAATTGATAAGGTTAAAATAATACCCTAAACTTGTCTAAATCCTGTTGGTTGATAGGCTTTAGACCCATCACCACTTTAGCTTCGAAATAAGACCCTTTTGAACCATTATAAACTGATTTTGACTTTAATATAAAATAATATTTTGAGATATTCCTAAGGTGTCCCTCTCCTCCCTTATAAAAGGACACCTCCTCCCCCTCCTCCTCACACCAATTTGAGCACTCAATCTAGGAAAACCCCTGCCAAAATCTCTTCTCCACTTCCCTAATAACATCCTAGAGGTTCTGGTCTTCCTCAAAGACCAATTTTAGTGCCCTAAGAGGAGGTCTCAAAGAGGCGCTTCAAAGAAGAGGTAATTACCGTTACCAATTCTTTCATCTTTGTTTCTTCTTCCACTTCTTCTTCTTAGGTTGTTTCATTATGAAGTAATAACATCAGTATCACTCATATACTGATATGTTATTATAAGTATGAAACAACCCTATTTCACCATCTATCCATCCTACGGAAAAAGAAATCACCGCGCGTGCGTACGTACGGAATACCGTCTCCACGCCGTGGTGTAATCTATTTTCCACCACCACCTTACATGGATGGGTATAATGGTGTAAAGAATAACTATAAATAGTTATTACATCATCATATTGATTCTGATATATTTTATAATCCACTCCAATTAAATTCAATATTTATGGAAATGATATCATCGCTCGTGCGTACGTACGGACTACCGTCTCCACGACGCGATGAGATTCATTCTCCATGTTAACCATTTAAGAATGATTATAAAGTATATATAAGAAATAATAATGAAATATATGACATTATAAAGATACTGGATTTATTTATATATATATATATGTATGTCATCTACTTACTTCCATTAAAGACAATCAGGAAAGGAAAACAGCGTTCATGCGTACGTACGGACTACCGTCTCCATGAACGGTGTTTTTCATTTCATTTATCTATCTATTATATATATATATACTAAATATATATGATATATAAATCATATTTTATATTCTAGAAGTAAGTAAATCATGATATATGTAATAATAATGTCAAGAACAACAAGTCAAAACACCTACGATAAATGAAACGATTTTACCCAAAACGCTTCATTAACATGGAATTTACAAAAGAACGGGTAATATAATGTCATAAGTGAACAATATATGATATCAAAACAATGAATATGATTCTGTAATAAGTCAATGGCATTATTTAAATCATTATACAGGAGGTTCGGACACATACGAAGCAAATCGGACCTAAGGTAAGGGAAATATCACAATCTCATTTTTATCCGAGATTGTTTATACTTTGGTATTTACTGGGGTGTATTTTATCATCCACATCCATGTTTCTTCAATATGTAATATTATTTCCATCCAACTACAATTGTTTAAATCCAATTTTACCCTTCGGTGAGTTTTTAGTAAAAAATATGAAAGGAATCTTTTGACGTTTTTCATACGAGGTACTTTTTGACTTTTCCGACAAAAGTACGAAGAATGTTTTTCTTAACTTATACGGCATGAATGGATTTTTAAAACATTATTTACAAGAATCTTCCTTTACAAGTTTTAAGGTTTATTTTTAATCAACTTATTTTATTTTAAAGTCGTATGACATGTTATGAAAGGAAAAATGTTTTTTAAGTAGAAAGGATATTTTCCTCAAAAATGGAGTTCAAGTATTTTATCAAAATTATTTTCCATCTAAGATAATAAAAGGGTTATGTTTTTATCCCAATTATTACATTGGTTTGATTATGTTGTGATGGAAATATTTTTATGAATTCCTTTATCTTATATGAATTGTTTTATGATGTCATGTTGTTTAAGAATCCCATTTTTATTACATGGGTTACGCTATGATGTATGGTTTATGATTATGTGGCACACATAAGAAAGGATTCATTATAAGATGGGTGGGACCTATATCTCCCTCCAATGCATTGGGTAAAGATTTTATATCTCATGAGATAGACATGGCTGAAATGGTAGGTTATACCGGTTCAGTGAAACAGGACTGAAACGAGGGTTACTCGATTCAGAAAGGGACTTTGTCCACTAAGATAGTCTTGGCAATGAGTCATGACTAACAAGAAATTATATTACATGATTATGTGTACATGCCACAAAGTTTCAAGTTTCATGTTATGATTATGGGGATCTCATTTTCACTTCTATGATTTATTCCATGTTAAGATATTATGATCTCTTTTGCAGGTTATGATTTTCGAAAAGATATGATATGATTTTTATTTCCTTTGTTTACCCTTACTGAGCATTTGAGCTCACCCTTTTATTTTTTCTTTTCCCCAGGATATAAAGAAAGGTTTTAGGTAAAAAAAGAAGATCTTTATGGGAGATATTGAAGAACTTTTACCATGATTAGAAGATTACGTTCCGAGTTTCCAAAGACACTAAACTATTAAGATCCTTGTGTTTGTGTTTTTGTTATGTACTAAGTATTCTGCAAATGAAATGTAATGTCCATGTACGTCAAGCTTCGGGTCTCTACAGGTAACTTAAGAAACTAATGTATCATTCTACCTTCCACGACCACTCTCCCACTACAAGAAGATCCCCAAAACATGGAAAGGTAAAGGGCTATACTCGATCTCCAAAACTCGAGAAAAAATTCTATATGTTGATCAATTGGAATATTTTCCAATGGAAAACAATATAGGATTAACTTCAGTCATGCATTGACTCTTAATAGGAGAGTACCTTATCCAACAAGAGAACCCAAAGACCCAACCAAGATGGTCCTTTTTTTGAAATTTTCCTAAAACCAGAATCGAATAGATGAGGGGAACCACCATAAAGGCTTCCCAAAACATTTTTCATAAGAAGACCACTAACCATCCCTTCAACAAAACTTTCTGACCAAACAAAAAACCCAAACACTGATCAACAAGAGGGGTTCATTCACTCAAACATCCCACAAAAAAAATTTCCCAAAACACATAAGACACACCACCCAAACCGGCCATCAATATATTAAGTTTTCCCTTAAAATAATTCACTTCAATAAAAATAAATGGGTCGGTGGTTAGCACATACACCAATGTTATCTCATGGGCCACACACATGCATGTTTTTGTGCCACACTGGTACCCTCCTCATATTCATCCCAACACTCATCTATCCATTCCATTAACAATACATCATCCCATATAACCCCATGGATGTGGTTTTTCATGAAAATACCAAAGGTTAAAACTAAAATTATTTCCACTTTTTAGAACCAAAACATTCAACCGACACTTCCTTTTTCTCAAACCCACTAACCACAAAATCAAACTCAATTTACAGCTTAAATAACTTTTCAAAAAGGCACAATCATTCAATTAAAAACTCAATTTCAATCTATTCACATCAATTTCAAAACATCTCAACCCCTTTAAAAACACATCCTATTTTTGGACAAACATCATTGTCTCAAAACCCACTCATTAAAAAACTTGTGTCTTCTTATTTAAAACAAGGTTCCAATGATTCATAAAACTTTTCAAATTCTCACTAGTTACCAAATAAAAATCCATTTCTAAAATCCACACACAAATTCAAAGACACTTTATTCCATTCAAAACACTTTTTCAATAATTGAAAAATTTCCATTTGAAAGAGATTTTTAAACTCCACTTTGATGTAATTTATACTTTCAAAAGAGTTTAAATACACCATTTACCATTTCAAAAAAAAATTTAAAATTTAGTTCCAAAATTTCCCAAACCAAAAAATTCCATATTTATTAGAAAATTATTTCACAAAAACTTTACATTTCTTAAAACGAAGTCATTTTTGCTTTAAAACCAATCTTCCATGAATTCAAAACTAACGGACACAAGACAATGCTAGAGGAAACTAGTATCAGTGGGTGACTTGAAAATATGTTTGGAAGCCATGCACCATTCACTTCACCATCATGGAGAGTGTTATAGGGAAATATCCTTGGCTTTACATGGCTTTCCAAGCCCTGCGAGCTTAGTGAGACCATTAACCCAACTCTCTTTTCATTTCCCCTAATCATCATCAAACCTAGAAAAACAAAGGACTCAGATAAAACCTGACTACCCCTAAAGAGTTGAATCATGTCATGAGGTGTGTTGGCCCGACACCATAATAATAATTGTAATTTCAATCCTCAGCAATCCTAACTCCGGGCTATCCCGACTCTTCCCTAAATAACATGACCTAAAGTTTTAACATCATTTGATATGATTTTGTCATGAACCGAATCTAGTCCCCATCAAAACCGGCACCCGACCTAGCCCATGGAAATGGAAGTAGGGCATTCCAAATCCCCACAGGCTGACTCAGGTGCCCTGGTATCATAAAATGAAATTTGGGAATGATTTACCAGAGCTTATAACCACAAAACAACAAACGAATCCAATAAAACAAATCGGTATTTTTCAAACTAAATCATCTTTCACAAAATTTCAGAATTGATTTACACAATTTAAAATAATACTCAAATACTATAAAAAGGGTAAATAACCAAAAATATATCCCAATAACCTCCTCATGGTGAGAGTCACCACCCTCAAGTCATCTCTATGACACTGCACTGAGAAGGACCGCAAGAAACTCGAACCATTGGAACTAAAACATTTACCAAAACCTACGAAAAAAATAACCAAGTCTACTTACACTCAAAGGTTTAAGTATGGTGTAAGGTAAAACATAATAGGATTCCACCACTAAAAGATTCCATGTGATAATCATTATAAGACAAAAATCTTGAATGTTTTGTAAACAAAAAATTCTAGTAACAATTTCTAAAAGATGCAACTAACATAAAAAAGTTTTCAAGTGTGATATTTTAAATAATGAACAATTTTAAATAAAATTCACAAGATAATGAATTTATCCATAAAAACACCGTATTATGATGGTAACTGTAAATTATCTAATGATCTCTAGCAATGGGGAATACCCGTAGGCACTAGCTCGTTGTGGGTCCTAGGTAAAGTAACCATAATAAATATTTGTTCTTGTGCACATGAGCCACTATTAGTGAGCATACGCATAGCCTAGTGGTCCCCAAACATCATCATTAATAGTTTAGTTATTTTTGTCACATTAATATTGCTATGTGAAACAGGATCCCATCCTTACCGGATCACTATCATACTAGTACACATCCACCCACCTAGATACCCGAGATCCCCCCTTGTGCTCAAACAAGTTACACATCATATAAAGTATCGTTTCCTCTTAAAAAGGACATTTAAAAATCACACATACACATACACCAAACATCACACATGTATATCACACAAGTCACATAATCCCCTTTTTCATTCATATTAATTTTGAAATCATACTCACACCAAAACAACCCACAACATGTTTTGCATCCCTTTCACGCTTCAATAAATCCTTTAAAGATTTTTTATAATACATTCCAAGATATAAAACATCACACAATATACATTTAACATTAAAATAGACCATTTAAAAAGTACACTCCTACCAAAATAGTTTGGCAACATAGTTTAACCTCTTACATTGATCAAGAAACCACTTAAAACCATCATGAAACAATTCCAAGGAGCGTAACTAATTTTTTCACATAATATCCTTCTAAAAACCTATTTTGTGACCAAGGTCATGATAATATAATATAAAAAAATAATTATCAGCCCTAAAAAACATTTAATAAAACCATTTAATGATTCTTGTAACAACCCCACTTGATACAATATGAAATATATATGAAAAACACTCATTTTTGCACAAAGTTGCCACTCAAAAATCAACTGCTTAACAAATTCTACCAAATATAATTTTTGTATCAAAAAAAATATAATAGAATCATGATAAAAATATAAATCATGCAAAATTAACTCATTCAACAATTCTTACACGTGGAATCACCTATCATTTGTGCCGAAAACCACAAACCATTGTACAGAACTTCCATTGCACCACCGCCGCCCCACAAGGGAGTGAAATAGAGCCATAATCCACAATAGTTCACCAAAAAGACACAATGTTAAACCCTAGGTACGAACCCTAGCTATTGTAAATTATTAACTTCAAGAAAACATGGATGAAACCCTAAAAAAGAAAGAAACCCTAAGCAAATGGGAGGAGGAAAGGAGGAAACCCACTTACTTGAGCGATCTTGAAGAAATCCGCACAAATCCATCAATAGTTGAATCTTTAAGTAGCCAAAAATTTTAGGGAGGATATACTAAGTCTTATTAGGTAATTTGAGGACTGAAATGGTGGAAAAGGAGTGAAAATTGAAGGATTTATGAAAGAAACATTTTACATCTTCAAATCTGGGAGATTTGATAAAGGCTAAAAAATATTGCCATAATCTGTGGGGGAGATGAGCTCCAAAGAGGAAAAATCAATAATGGGGGTTACCCTTAGTTTTTTGTATTCGAGTGGGAGGTGGAATCACTAAAAAAAATAAAAAAATAATGAGATATTAAAAACATTAAAAACTAATTTAAAGTAGGAAATTTGATTACAGGCTGGCCCAATACCTTAATAAAAAACCCAAATCCATCATTATTATGGATTCCAATGGGGTCCAAATTGATATGGTGATTTTAATATATCATGGAATTCCAATTGGGAAGTGGAATGAGTGTAAAAGGTTGAAAATTATATATTCCTAAAAGAAACAATTTTTTTTTAAATCTGGAAATGGGCATACGGTTAGGCCCAAATTTAAAAAACTCACCATTTCCCCCAAAATGCATGGGAAACCCCCAATACAAAGAAATAATGGAAATTAAATGAAAAATAACTGTAAAAGATGTCATTTATGTGACATTGAGTCCCTAACCTAATCCTATTATGGATTCCATTATCTTCTGTGTTACCCAACTGGGTTCCCAACCAATTATCAACCTATCTGGATGGGTTGATGTAATAAATTGTGAAATTGCCTTCTTCATTTCCCAATCGGGTTCCTTCTTTGATTCCCTGAAAACTTGATTACTTAATTATTATAGAGTATAACATTGAATTCTCATTATCATATTAATATGGTCATCTATGATTTTATTTTCTTCATGATTATACAAAGACGATGTTTAATTCATCTATTCCTACACATGAAAGGTCTAAAAACTAGTGAGATTTAACAATTTCATATTTCATATTCCAATATGTGTTTATATTTATAATAATAAAACATACTAAATTCTAAATTCATTTTCATTAAATTTATTATATTATAGAATTTTTCATTTTTTCTATATATCCTTAATGTTCTTTGATAATATTCAACAATTTGTAATATTTTTTATAATTAAATATATGTTTTATTCAACTATGATGCCTTTTCCCATATAGCTAGCACATTAAAATTGAAATTTAATTATTAATTTAATTAACTATGAAAATGATAACAATAATGAATTTCTCTTATCATTTCATTAACCATGTCACTGGATTTAGTAGAATTCAACTATAAACAATGTTAATGTAATCTTACCCTATTAAATCACATTTATGTAAACCCATGGAATCAAAATCAAACCATTATTTACTAATATCCCTCTAAAAATTGTCATTTTATTTTTATTCTTCAACAATGAATGTTTATAGATCATTACTATGTTAATTTTTTAATCATTTTGATATATTTTTTTCTATTTCCTTCTAAAGTCTCTAATTATTTTCTATTTTACATGTTTTCAGGACATCAAGCCAATTTTTTTTGAAAATCAAACATTGGATCTCCTATTTCCAATGGAATTGGTGAATTACAGGTCTATTTCCTTTTGTATTATTAGAATTATTATTCAATCTATAATTATTTATTAATGAGAAAACACATTTACAAAGAAACAATTCACCATGTGTTTCTGTTTGGACAAGTACTTTAATTTCATTATAGTACTGTTGGTTTAAAAAAAAATTAACCAATCTAAATATATTATTTTAAAAAGAACTAAGATTAAAATGTTTTATTGTATATTGTTTACCAATTTTATCTTCATGAAATGATTTCCAAAAACCACATTCATATTTTATTGAGACATATCACTATCAGGATAGTTTAATAAAACTCTACATCATATTTATAATATGAATTTTTTATTCAATGAATGTATTCATATTATATTTACATTCAGTGTATTTTATACTATTTTAACACAATAGATATTTCAGAATTAAAGTGAAAATATGAATATGTGGAGTTGGTTTTAAACATATCAACAACATCAAAGTGAGGATGTAACACCCCATGTTTTAGGTATTTTATTATCTTATTATATTTTTTTATTATAAGAGGTTTTAGATTGGTTTTATGAAGTTCATTAGGGTTTTTTGGATGTTGGGGAGCTCTATTGTAGATTTATTATCTTTGGGATTCAAAACACTTATCTTGTATCCCACGATAGAGGGCATTTTAGTGCTGTTTGGAATGGTGAGTTGGGTGTTTTTTAAAGGTTCATACTTTTTTACAGGATCATATTTTTTTCCAGTTCATTCATATTTTTTCCATATAGGTGCATATTTTTTCCATAGAGGTACCAAATATTTTTTTTCATACTTTTTTTTATGTTTTTTAAAGTATTTCATAATTTTTTATAATGGGTTTCATTTCAATATACATGTTCACATTTTTATTATTTGTTTATATTTTTCCAACTTTTTTATCTTTAATCTAATTTTTTCATACAGGTTGATAATTTTTTTTAAAAGGTTCATAATTATTCATATTTTTTCATTTATATTCAAATTTATTAACAAACAAATAGGTTTTACTTAAATATACATGATTATATTTGTTAATTATATATATATATATATTTAATAACAATTATTTTTATACAATTTAATATTTCTTCATTATTGTCTGAAAAAGTTCCTATTTTTTCATATTTGGTCATTGTTTATATGGAATAGTTTATTATTTTTTTTACAAGGAATGAAAAAAAACTAAGGTGTAACTATAAAATGGGTACTCCATGATTATTTTACTGAACAAATGAGCTCTATCTTGAATGAAATATCACCTTCAAACACTACAGTGATGCAACGGGTTCATGAAAAAGGACTTAGTAGTATTTTATTTCAAATATCAATGTTCTGTTTATAATTAATAATATCAAAAACATTATTATTTATTCAATTGGGTATTTTTCAAATAATGTCATACAGATTCTGAAATTGTTACTACAAGCCTGTATGGGATGAAATTGATGTTCCATTTTTTCATTCCATTTATAAAAAGATTCAAATCCATGTGATTTGTCCGGTGTAATCGGAATTTATACCTTATGTATAACCAATTATATTCTACGTAATTATTCATATTCTTTAGATTCTTTTCTACTATTCAAACAAATTAAATTTACAAACTACGTAATAATTGTTCATATATTTTTATATTTATGATCTTCAATTTTAGGTGAACACCACTATCATCTTCCCAACCTATTAATCTAACATCAATTTCACTTTTGACTACATGTTAAACTCCACTAATATTTCATATCAACAAGTAGATGAAACTAAAGATCAGTAGATGTTTAAAGGTAACTACTATCTTCATGTAGATTTCCATTCTTATATAAAACTAATATCGTACAATTGTTTCTCTTTCACTAATTGCTACAAGCTGGTTAAGTCGTGACATAGTTTCCATTTCAAGATTATATAAATTGTTTTTCTATAATTATTGTGGTAAGGAGGACACTTATATATTTTCACAATATAGTCTATATTGTGGTTTTTATCATAAGATTGTGTATCAAGATTTTTTGGGACATAGAAATGCGGATCGGGAAGTTTCAATAGATTTTCATTTTTTGATATTAGGATCTTCATTTTTTTGATATTTTAAAATATCTTGGCAAATAAATATTGTTCTTAATGTTATAACCATAATCAAATCTTCTTGGTGGGTGGTGGTGAAGGTAACATTTCCATTTATAAATATTTATAGGCTGGTGACCCTTTGTTTTTTCATATTTTTCCTACACAAGACTTAATACTCATATATTCATGGGACTTCATGTCATTTTTTGATACAGTTCTGGATGCTCATAGTAATCAGGTGGCGGATGATATTATATTTTTTATGATTTTTGTCCACCTTATCTACTCTGGTATTTCCAATAGTTCTTTATCATATTCTATTTTTTGAAGCTTGACATACCCATATCTCCCACAGTTTAAGTGGGGGAATGATATATATAGCTATCTCGTTTTGATGATCCATAAGTGTGGGATTCCTACTGATGACACCCTTAAAATCTGAGTTATCTCACTTGTTTCTCATTACAACTATAGTGATTCTTCCTAAATAGTATTGTTGTTTCATATCTTTACTTAAAGGGAATGTGAATAAGAACTATAAACCTATTTTAGTGTATTGTTTGTTCTCTCTCCTTATATAAGTTCATTTAATAAGATTCTTTGGTGTTTTAATTTCCTCTCTTTGGCTATTGTTTTTTTATTTCGCAATTTGGAGGGTGTAAAAATGGTGAAATTTTAAAAAAATAATTTTTGTAGGCTAGTGACTTCCAATGAAAACATCTAGTAGACCCCTATATCGACTACTAATGGTAGCTGTTATTTTCCTATTGTGATTGGAAAACAGCGACCGCCAAAAGAGGTTCATTAGCAATCGCTAAAGGTTGAATTTCTAGTAGTGTAACCACTATTCGGGTTAGGAAGAGATGGAATAAACAACCCCATGAGGAGACCTGAGCCCAGCCTAAGGCCCGTTCAAACCATTGGGTCGAGCCGAGGTTTTCAAGTTAGGCCATTTCCAGTCCCTTGCCGGCTTTTATTTTTTTTAACAAAATATATACTGAATTAAAAAAGTTTTTTTTTTGTTTTTTAGTGTTTTTTAGAACATTTTTTGACATTTTATTAAAATCTTTTTATACATTTATTATAAATAGTTAATTTTAAAACATTTATTTTAAAAAAATATTGTTTATTTTAAACAGTTTTTTAAACATTTATATTAAAATATTATTTTTAACTTATTTTTAAATGTTTTGTTAAATTTCTTTTAATTATTTTTAAAAACCCTTTTTTTAAGAATTTTTTATATGTTTTTTATTCTTTTTAGACATCTTTTTTTAAACCTTTTTAAAACCACTTTTTTAAAACTCTTTTTTTATAACGTTTTAGAAATTTTTTTTAAACGTTTCATTTAAACAGAATTAAAATTGTTTTTTTACATTTTTTTAAAAACATCTTTTAAAAAAAACTTTTTAAAAAAAACTTTATTAAAAACATATTTTAAAAAAATATATTTCTTAAATGTTTTTAAAATGTTTAACAATTTTTTTTTAAAAAAATATTTATTTTCTTTTTCATTTTTATCAACAATTTCATTTTACATATAAACATGTTTAATTTAATTTTCAATCATTTTATATGTTTTAAATTGCTCACTTCATGTGTTTTATAAGAATTCTCAAACCCATTGTCAAATGTCTATTATAATTGTAATATATTTTTTAATTTAACAAAAATATAAAATATAGACCAATTCAAAAAATAATTAATGTTCCAATAACTTATTTGAAAATTTATGATTACAAAAAATGAATCTGTAGATACTGTGATGCTTAAATAAATATCCATCATCATAATAAATAACATCTATAATAATATGTGAAAGTTTTAAAAGAAAATTAATGAGGGGTTTGGGGGGTACACAGCAGTGGGTGGGTGTGAATATATATATATATATATATATTATATGTTAATTTTGTAAAAAGTGATAATGTGGGGTTGGGGGTGCGTAGTAGTGGTTGGGTGTGTTATTTTTTTTCTAAATAGATTTATAAATTTGAATATATATATATATATATATAATATGTGCAAGTTGTAAAAAAAATTAACGAAGAGTTGGGGGTGTGCAGTAATGGGTGGGTTATTTTATTCTAAATAGATTTATAGATTTATATATATTATATATAGTATATATAATATATTCAAGATGAAACATACTTTATAAAAACACTGAGGTTGGGGGTGCGCGAACATCAATGGGTGAATATGTGTTTTTTTGTTAATATAGAATGAGTTATTATATATATATATATATATTGTTAAATTTTTTATATATAAATATATATATTATTAATAACATGATATATAATTACATATATTAATAGACATTTTATTAATATATTTTTGTTCTTGTATATATATATAGTCTGGTAATTTTTAAACTAGCTGCAACCTTGAAAACATGTGGTATGGGGTTTGAGTCTTCCTATTGGTAGTTTCCCAATAATTGTTTTAGAGAAGACAGGTTTTTACAGGTTGGGATTCATACGGGCCTGTGGGATGGGCTTTTACAGTCCCACAGGCAGAGCTTTTATGGGCCATGCCGGCTTAGGCTTGGCCAAGCCAGGATGCTCGAGCTTTCAGGCCACCGGTCCAGAATTACACCCTTAGATGAAAATAAAATTTTTCATTGTTTAACACATAAAAATGTTTTTCCTTGTGGTTATTGTTCAATTTGGGATTGTCCGACATGTTTTAGAAAGGAAATAATTTTTTGGGTTCTCGATGGTTTTAAATTGAAAATAATATAAAAAAGAAACATAAAAGGTGAAATTTATTTTTGTTTATTTAATGATTTGGTTGCATGATTATTTAGGTAAATCTGACATGCCACAATAACAAAAATAGATACTAAAAAATTAAATTTTGGGTGTGGTATCTGTTCAATATTCTTTTCATAGTTTTATCATATTATCAATGACTTTCTAGTGAAAATTTTTTAGCAAATATTTAGCTAGTTTTTAGAAAAAAATTAATAAAATTCCAATCTTGATATAAACATGAGTAATTTTAATCTATTTTATTAGGGTGTATTTTTGATGATATATTAAGGTTTTTATTATTTTTTATTCTTATATTATTTCATAAATATTATGCAACTACTTCATACATATTATGACACATTAAAAATCCAAAGAGTAGTAAATCAAATTCAAGAAAACTCAATATAATAACATGTATGGTGTTTATATAACTAATAATTTGAATAGTGTGCAGGAAAAATTAGACTATGAAAAATTAAAGAAATTGAATTTTAAAAATGATGGTATTAATGAATGAGACACACTCATATACAAAGAAATTCTTTTATTTTTTTTAACTACAACTTGTGATAATGAATTTCAAGCACTGAACGAAATTCCTTCCACACTGGTTGTGGATGGTGATGCCCATTTAATTGGAAAATGGTCTCCTTGGGTAGATCTTGAAGGTCAAATGGCTAGATCCTTCTTCATTTTCTTTTCTATTCAACAATGATTAACCTCAATCAACCAAACACATTACATTTCAATTTTTAAAGAATAAATGAAAAAAAGGTATTAATCATTCTCAATCTCAGAATATGAGTCACTCAACTTCCTTTTTGTCGCTTCCATTCTATTTTCAACTGAACTAGAATATTCCTCAAATTTTATGACCGGGGTTCTTGGGATGATACTAATTTGATTCTTGATTTTCTTCCATCTTTGATTTTGGGGGTATTTATTAGTTTTCTATGTTATATTAATACTTCCATTTGAGTAGATTTTAATGTCTTCCACTATTTTCCACGCCATTGAATTTTAGTTGTCTTTTGTTTTGCAAGATTTCCGTCACACGTTTTGAACACTTCTTCCACTTTTGATACATTTTGTTGCTTGAGTTGGATTTTATTTTCCTTGAGATTTCATTCAAAGCCATCATTTTCTTTCACTTCCATGATCTATTCTCTTTCAGTGTCTGGATGGGGAAAAGGCAGTAGAGTAGGAATAAAGTTTTCACTTTTGAGAATAAATACCAAAGAAGGCATTGAAATTTTTCAAACCTCAATCTAGTTCATTAAAGAAATTAGAGGCTAGGAATACCAATTATAGAGTGATGATGCAAAAAACCATTTAGGAAGAGGGATAATTCCATTGAGTAGCTTCATGTTGATTTAATTGAATATGCAACAAGAATAAAAAAGTGATTTAGTACAGAACCATCACTTCCCATTCATTCAAATCCCAAAGAATCCTTAAATGACTGGAAACCTGAATATCACACATTATAGAAATTATAGGCAATAAGAAATCTAATCCATCATGTGGTGGTTTAGGAATCCCTTCCTCTATCCCATGAATAACATCTAAATCTTCCACTTTCAGTAAATTTTGATTCTTGAGATTTCCTTCAAAACCATCATTGTTTTTCACTACCTTGAACTCTTGCCTTTAACTATTTGGATGGTAAAAATAAAAGCTTGGAAAAAATTTTATTCATTAGAGAATAAAAATAAAATAATTAATTAGAATTTTTCAAACCTCAATCTCATTTATTAATGAAAATTGAGGCAGCAAATCCTAATTATAGAGTGATGATGTAAGAAATCCTTCAAATAGAGGGGAAATTCCACAAAAGAGCTTCATGTTGGTTGAATTTAATATGAAATAAGAATTTAAATAAATGAGGTATCACAAAACCATCAATGGAAGTTCAAAGAAAATCCTCTAAAATTATTAAAATCTTGTATACCTGATTATTACTCATTGTAGAAAGTTGAGGAAATAAGAATCTAAATTCATTAAACGATGGTTCGGTAATCCATTCCTCTATCCCACAAGCACCATCTAAACATCCATTTATTTCCACATTTTAGTTTCTATACAATTAAAATCAATGGAAACAAAATGGAGGCTTAGTGATGTTAGCTATTAGATTAAAGTGTATTTGAAATAAAAAATAGACTTAAAAATATAAAAAAACATAATTTTTCATTGCTTATTGAAAATTAGACCACAATATGAAATTATAAATTCATTTTTGAAAATTTATTCATCTTAAGCATGTAACAATACATGAGTGAAAAAAACCATTAATTTGAGATGATGATGAAATCACAAACAACTAAAACAATTAAACAATAATAATGTTATAAAATTTTAGAAAAATGTTTTCAACATCAAGAAGGATCACCTATTCGAATTATTTTGATTCCATTAAGATTATTTTATAATAACATAACATTGAACGACCAATAATAAACCCTAAATCATAAATTTTTTACTAATTAATGCAGGCAAGAAGAACTGCCTAAATCCACTAAGAAAAAAATAATTATAGTGATTAAAACGAAGATGTTGACCGAAGGTAGAAAAGTTTATGTGAGGGTGGACTATAAATAACAAACTACATATTGTTAGAAAGGGAATGATGGAGAGAGAGATCTATGATGAGAGTGCGGGAATCTGTCCTGGTGAGGTAGAGTATCGTTTGGGAGGGTAGACTATTTTTAAATGAAGCAACTCAGCCCAAGTCCTTGATCCCTTTCCATCCGTCCAAAAATTGTTGATAAATATTAATTTTTATTTAAATAAAAATTTAAGAATACATATTAATAATATATATATGTATGTGTGTATATATAATTAAATTTTCACATTATTAAATTATATTGAAATTTTAAATTAAAATTTAATTCAAATAATTATATATATACACATATTTATATTTAAATACACAAATAAAATATATAAAATCTTATTAAATTTAATTTTAAAATGATAATTTATTTAAATAATTATTGTGTCTGTGGGTGTGGGGGGAATTTCGGTGTGGGTGTATGTGGGTATGTTTGGGTATGGGTGTCTGCATGTGTGTGCATGTGTGTTCATGGGTGTGGGCGAGTATGCATGTGTATTTTTTGGTGTTTATGTACACACACATGTTAGGGCGGGTATGTGAGTTGGGGTGTACATGTTAGGGCACATGGGCGCATACGTCCACAGTTGTGTATTGGAGTACACACTTGTGTGCATGTGCATGTGGGTACATGCATGAATGTGCATGCATCCGTGATATTTAGTGGATTAATATACAATCTTATTATAAATTGAATAAATATTAATTTAATCTTTAAATGAAATAATTGAAATTATAATATATATTTAAAAACATTATAATTCATTATTTATGAATATGAATTATATTTAAACATGATTAATAATATTTTTTATAATTATAATTACATTTCAATGAATTTATTATAAATAGTTATTTATGAGTATATTATAATACATACAAACACATAGATACATTGACTATTTAAATATATAAATAGTTTGTGTGTGTGTGTTTGGGTTAACGTAAATCTAATTACATTGTTAAATAAGAATTTGTGTTTATAAGAAATACTATTTATATAATAATATCTTTGTTTATATATATATAATGTAACATCCCAATATTTTAAGAGGAAACACCATGTAAAATATTGTACAATTTATGCAACCCCAAGCTTAAAAGAACAACGAAATATTATTACTGAAACATGACCGTTATAAACTCGTTGTTAAATTAGTGGGTACAAAAATGAATAATTATTTTATGAAATAAATATAATGTTAAAACCCAATATTAATTTATTGTAAAGTGATTAGAAAATAATCACATACTTTTTTTAGTAAAGTCGTTTTATTCTTCAAATATACATTTTCTTCAAAATTGATTCTTATTGCTTTTTATGTACAAATAATTTTATAAATTTTGGGAACTTTTAAAACATTTATTTGATAAAATTAAATTCATTTTTTAAATCATCATATCAAAATTTTCTTTTGCTGAATTTTTCATAATATTTTGAAAAGTTTGATTTTTTTTCAATGAATAGTGAAAAATACTGGTTTTAATTCAAAACTGCATTTTATTTACAAGGTAAAATTATAATTTTTATTTGTATTAAATTATAATTAGTTCATTTTTAATTAAAATAATTCAATTATTGTTTTCATAATTGATTTTATACTTGAATATAGTGTAGAAATATTTTATATTTAAAAATAGGCATTTTTCTAAAAAAAGTTTTGAGTGCATTTTGCTGGTTTAATTTTAAATTAAATTGTGTCTCTTATTTGTTTTTAATTTGGAATAATTTATTCCATATTTGGAATCAAAAATAAAAAATTTATTAAATAGGTCCCTTTTATTTTTTTGACAATATGAATAGTAAAGTTAGTCATTTTTATTATCACAGTTAAGGGTAAATCAGGTAATTAAGGGTAACAATAATATGACAAGAATTATTAAATTACCCTAAAACTTGTCAAAATTTAATCATATTAGTATTTTTTGACCAAAATAATCCATGCGTCTAATTTATGACCCTCTGGATCTACTTGGATGACATTTAGTCCCTTATAATATTTTATTTTAAGAAAAGTCAAACTTGTCACAATATGGTTTTTTATAAGTATAACATTTGTAATACACTGTCATCCAGAAGATATGTTGAACCATAAATATTATTTTGAAATATAAAATATTTTTCTTAATCGTGTTAATTTATTTTTAATTTTTAGGGAAGAAATAATTACCTTAAATACTTGCACAGCTGTGATGCAATAATTATTGAATTAATAGAAAAATCAAATAAATGATTTTTAAAATATTATAATAAATACATTTTCAGATAATTAATATCAGATGATGATTTTATACATGAAGTTATCATATTAGGAATATATAAAAATATTTGGTTTGATGTTATTTTATTATATTGATTTTATTAAATTTAATGTAATGACTAGTCCTTAAAATTCACATTATGAATATTTTAGAGTAAATAATATTTTATTAAATTATATAAAATTCATAAAAATATTAAATTATTCCAAATTATTTGTTTATGGTTTTAAATTTCCTTCATGATCCATTTATGGTTCTTTTATAATTTTATAGTAAATTTATTAACCATGAAAGAGTAAAAATTCATGTTGTTACGGTAAGAGTTTAAGAAGATAAATAAGGGTTAAAACCAAAAGATAAGGGTATAACCATGATCTAATCTTATAAAAAATATGGGATAAATATAATTAGACCCTTATCACCTTATGTTCTAATTAAATTTTCTTAATGATCACTCATCCAAAAAAATGACTTATATGTTATTTAAATCAAAGATAATTACAAAATGTCACTCTCTTTGTATTTGATATCTTTTATATGTCAACATAGGTAGAAAAACAAGATATTAAGGGTAATAAATATCTATTTTTATCCTAATGAAATTATTTTAATTATATAAATTTATATTTAATTTTTTATAATTTATATAATTATCTTAAATGCTTCAGTAATGAAAAAACAATATTTCTTTAATTAACATAAATATAAAATAAATGATTTTGAAAAATATTAATTTTGATATATTTGAATGAGTTAATGTGTAAAATGAATTATTTAGATCTATATGACATATTAATGAGGTTTTAAATAATTATATTTCTATTACCACTTTGTATTGATGTATTTGAAGTAAAATTAAATGAAAAATATTAAAATTTGATACTAATGATAATTTAAAAAAACAATATTTTATTAAACTATTAAAAATTCATAAAAAAATTATCTTAAACTATGTGAATTTAATATAGTTTAAAAAATCATAAATTTTCCATTTATGATTCATTTTTCCATTTATAGTAACATTATTAACTCTTTATGATTTAAAAATGGTTACCACGGTTAAGGTCAAAAATAACTAACCGAGGGGTTGATCAAAAGGATAAGATTTTAAATGATCCCGAAAATTGTATAAATTCTATTAGTTTATGATATTATAACTCTATCCTATTTATTTTTGAATATATTTCCATTTTGTGTCATTTGGCATGATAAATGAATTTATTGTAATTTAATACTTTGAGAAATTCCAAAAGTGCCCCTCACATGAATTATAAAAGGGAACCCCTTCCTTTACTTCTTCACACTAATTTGAGCCATATATCTCAACCAAAATCTACCCATTTCTCTTATAAAAATAATTAGTTAAGTTTTGGATGTATTTTCCTTCCAAAAGACTAACCCTATACCCCTTAGGAAGTTATCTAAAGGAAGTTCTCTGAAGAAGAGGTAATCTTCATTACCAACTCTTTCAAATTTATTTCTTCTTCTACTTACTCTTAATATGTTGTTTCCATGGTAATGTAATAAATATAGTATCATATATATTCTGATATGTTATTATGAATATGGGACAACCATATTCCACCTTTTATACATCTAATGAAAAACAAAAGCATCGCACGTGCGTACGTACAACCTACCGTCTCCACGACGCGATGTGATTCATTTTATACATTCAACATTAAATAATGATTATATATATATATATAATAAATAAATATGATATCTATGAACTTAATATTATTTTGTAGATTATGTAACTATATTCTATGCACAAGAACTGAAACATACATGATAAAACATGTTTAGGAAAATAAAGGAGTTAACACCCAAAACAAGGGTAGTAACAAAATGTTATTAATAAAAGGGTGATTAAATTATACAAATGAATCATATATGATATCATATATATGAATAATATTCTGGTATGAGTTAATAACCTGATTTAAACCATTATATAGTAGGTTAAAGAGCGTTCAATTAAAGGAAATCATAAGGTAAGAGATTTTTTAACTCAATTTCCTTTCTTTGAGTTAAACATCAACTTCATTGATTATGTCATGATAAGATTATGTGTGAAATGAATTTTTATTATCTTATATATTATTTCCACTTGTTTTATTTTTATTTACATCTAATATAAATAATTTATTCTTTGGTTAATTCTCACTTCAATGATATGATATTTATAAATGACTTTTTTAAATACTCTTTTAATGTTTCTTTTTACAGAAGTCAAAAAGAATGTTTTATATATTATATAATATAAAATAATTTTCCCAATTTCATGACACTTTATTGTTTTGAATATTCTTCTAAATTTTTAAAAGTTTATTATCAAATAAAATGTTTTTATTTTGAAGTGCGTGTCTTTTTAAAATGAAAAGTGATTTCAAAATTGAAAGGTTATTTTCCTCAAGAATGATTTTTATGCAAGATTTTTGTGTTATGATTATGTTATGGTTTTGGTAATTTTCTTTTGATGATGTGTGGTTTCATTATAAATTGAGGGGTGGGTGATCTCATTATAATATCCAATGTATTAGGTAAAGAGATAGAGTTAACTGATTAGGTTTATCCTAAGAGGTTATGAAATATACTATGATGGTTATTCCAAAAGATACTATGTTGTTTACTCCCAATGTAGCTATGAGAGCTACTACATATGTAATAATGATTTGAAAATGATTCCACAAGTTACCTTTCTTATTTATGTATTCTTTCTCTGGATTTTATAGGAAACCTATGATTTCATAAGGCAAGTTAAGAGGTTATGTTTTATGGTTGAAAGTTATAACTTTGTGAAATAATTTAAAGAAAAATTTATGATTTTTTATTTTCTATTTATTTTCTCTTATAAAATATTTTAGGGAATTCATTGGGAATAAAATATGATTTATTCGGAATGAAAAGGTTTATTTGGGACCCTATTTTATTTTTGAAAATGAAAGATTGTTATAAGTATTTATAGACTAATGATTTCTTTATTTATTTTTTATGTCTGTAATGTCCCGAAATTTTTGTATAATTTACTTTAAATTGTATGGAATTTTTTCGAGACAAGATGCTTTGAAGGCACATGATTTCGAGGCCTGGTGAGACCAAATTGGAATTTTAAACTTTTTATAAGTTCATTTATGTAAACAGGCAAGAAAGTTTTCCTAACTTTTGAACCGGTGCTCGTATCAAAAATATGAGGGCACTGTTGAAATCAGAACTCCAGGATTTGCATAGAAAGGACCTAACTTTGATCGGCAAGGGTCAGATGGAAAATTTAATTTTCCGACTTTTCAGAAAAAAAAATAAAACAACTTAAAAGGATATTTTATTTTGTTTTTCAAAACCGTTTGGTGAGAGGACGGAGGCGCTGCGGTGCGTCGATGAGGCACATTAAATGAAGCTCATTAATGGCTCATAAATGTGTAGTGTAATGATGCATTAAATGGAACATAATAGATAAGTAATTTAATAAATGAGACAGTCTAACAACATAATGATACAGTGTAACAGAAATTCTACGACATGTTTTCTTTTTAATAGGTTAATGCATTTTAGAAACAATAATTAAACTGGGAAAATTCTATGATGAACATACGCCATGAAATATCTCAAACGACGAATGTCGAACATCAGCAAAACTATAACGACATCGACGGAGAATGGGACCGGTGAGTGACGAATGCCGACAACATCGATCGGAACCTAAATCCCAGCGGATGGAATGCTCCATCGACGATAGTCAAACGAGGTAGGGGTTTGATTTATTTTATGTTTTCCCCATTATTTATTCTAAAACTACAAATATAGGTCAACCAAGGAATAGGTGGACCCATAGATCACTCATCAATGCGGGAGGGTGCCTTTTTGTTGGGGGACTTTTGTATCGGGATTTAATTATATTTTTTTGATAGAACAATAACCCCGAACCTCCCCCTATTTGGAAATTATAACATAGAGGGCGCAGGACGACATGAATAAGGCATGAGCCCCCCCCCCCCCCCCCCCCCCCGCTTGTGCTTTCTTTGTGATAGAGTTTTTTGCAATGTCAGAAAAGGGGATTAGAGGACTTCCTAGGGAAGGTGATTCCCCAAGAAGGCTGGAGGCTCATATAACCCGAAAAAAGGGACCACTGGTGCAGAATTGGTGTTCGACAGAAGGACTCGCTAGCAATGGACACAGGCGGGTGGTGGTGCGCCACAATGACATGCCAGTGAATAAGCCACAACCGGACCAGGTCATGGCGTAGTAGGAGGATCTGCGGGCCATGATTCTCCGGGAACGTGGTCCCCTGACTGCATGCTGAAGGTTTGTCACAACCGCCGTTTCTATTTATTTTATTTTTATTATTTCTTGGTTCTGAGTGTCCGCGCCGTGGTCCGGGCTACGCCCCAGATTAAAATATTTGTCGTTTGATGCTTTTTCTGGGTTTCAGACCCGTGTGTGACCGCCATGTGGTTGGCGGTCGCCGCGCAGTTGGCCCGGGTGTCGGGAAAGTGCTCTTTTTTTATAAATTTGTTTTATTATTTTAATTTGGTTTCGATCGCGTTATTATTAAATGGTTATTTTTATTAATTTTTATTATTGTTAAAATTTTTATTATTATTATTCTGGTATACTATTATTTTTTTATTGCTATTATTTTTTTCAGATATTATTATTATTATTAACTTATTATAATGAAATAAAAAATATATATCTTGGCCCTAACCCTAGTCACCGGCGCAACCCCCCTTCTCTTCCCCGTTTTTTTCCTCTCTTCCTAGGGCGCTTCACCTGCCGATCTCCCTCCGCCTCGCCCGACCGTAGCCGCCTCGGCGCTCCCTCCACCTCACCCATCCATAGTCGCCCCCGACATTCCCTCTGCCTCGCTCAGCCGCCAGCCCCTCTCCCTCACCCTCACACAATCGCTCCGGCAACCCCGCGCGCACTAGGCTCCCCTCGGTCCTCTCCTCCGCACCGTCTTCCCCTCCCCAGCCTACCATCCTGCTGTAGCGATCCAGCGCCCAGCGCAACTCCCTTTCCCATCACCCAGATTCCCTAATCGCGAGCCAGCCACCCCGTTTTTTTTCTCTTTTCCGCATTGCTGCACTTCACCTGGTCTCCTGCTCATCGTCCTGCGTAATCGGCCTCGCCTCCACTGTCCACAGCACTGGCCTTGCCCCCCCTGTCCTCCATCCTCCTACTGCACCGGCCGGTGATTCTACCTCCGATCCACCATCCGGCCGCCCGCAGCGCCTACCTCCTGTAAAGCAACTCTCATATCTGCGGCCCTCCCATGCTCCCACTCATCTGCAACGACCCGAAGACCCAGCTACGCCCTCCCTGCCTCGCTAGACTTGTGGCGCACCCGACCGTCGTAACTCCTCCTAGAAACGCCCCTTCTCCCCTACCTACAGTGTGAACCGCCACCCCGAGCCGCCTCCTTGCGCCTGCTCTAGCAGGCCGCGAACCCCTTCCCCGCTCTGGTTTTTTTCTTCTTTCTATCTCGTGGTGTTTTTTTTCTTTATCTGGAACCACTTTGACACCTTGTTAATCTTGTTGTATCTTTTTGGAATTTTTTTGGTTTGTGAAGTCTAGATTTTTAGGGTTCATTATGTGCAAGGCATAGAGTCTTAGAACTTATGGTGTTTATTTTAAATTCTATTATTTCACTAATTGAAAATTGGGGGTTTTCATTAAATGTATGGTGTCAAATATAGTGTGAAGGTGGTTGTCTATTTGTGAACTTGGTTCGATATTTTTGGTTTACTAATGCTAGGACTTGTTTAATGTGTAAAGTGTTTTAGAAATGGGTTCTATGGTTTCAAAGGGGTTGTTTTATGTTCCTTAAATTATGTGGGTAGTTGGTTTTGGTTTTAAAGAAAGTGGTAGTTTTGTGAAAATAGTTTTTGGTGTTTTTATTTTCTACCTTTTAGTGTTTTAATTTATTTATTTTGGCCAAGTACCAACACCTTGGGTGTTGATTCACACGTTTGCCTTGTTTTAGGTGTGTGATTGGTGCGCGGGAGGTTGTCCTTCCCTCCGATGAAGCGTTACTACGTCCGTGCTTGGTTTGATGTAGGCGAACCCAATTTTTCCATTCCTAATTAATTCTTTGGAACATGCACGCTTTCAATTTCTCTCAAACATTATTCGCACCTCTGTGGAAAATTTAGTAATCTTATTACATCGTTTTGGAGTTTGGTTTTGAGTCTTTGCATTCGATTTACCATGATTATAGTTTGTTCTGGACCCACAAAGGTGCGGTTGAGGTGCGAACAAAGATTCACATCGGTTTCGGGTTGGCGTCATTTTTCCGCCTTGGTTCCAAGTGCGTTGAGCTTTACTATGTGTTTTTGGGTGTGCGTTTGATCAGAAATGCGTTCTTTGGATGAGTTTTGGGTGTATGGGCTATGAGTTACTTTTTGGAAATCGTTTTATAAATTTTAAAGTGGTTTATTAAATAGTGAAAATGATGCAAGTATATTTTGAAAGTAGGTCTAGGTGGTTCTATGCGTTGTTTGTTCATTTGGATTGTTTAAGTCCATGTTTATGTATTGTAGTTACCTTTGCAGTTGCATCACGTTGACAAGATTCTTCCACGGTCCTGCGATGGTCGGTGTGCGTGTGTTTATACGTCTGTGCGAGGCGTGACGTGCCATTGTGTTCTGATAACGAGTCGAGGTAGGTCCCTCATTTCACTCACCATTAAATTTAGAATTTATTAATTGCTTGATGTTTTGTTAATTTTAATGAATAATAAATAATATTAGATAATAAAATTTTAAATGATTATTTAGTGTGAAAAGAGCCGTTTATTTTATATCGAACACTTGGAACATTTTCTTGACGGGAGGACACCCAGTTTTAAAGGAATGCCCGTTTGGCCTTTAAACATAATTCACGGAATTTCAAACATACTTATAGTTTTAAAGATAAATGATTTCTTCTGAACAAGTTTTTTGGGTTTTCTCGAGAAATGAAGTTTTGCTTTAAAATTGGTGAAGGCCCGTTTGGAACTTTAATAAAATAGATTATTTTGGAAAACCCACTCGGGGGTGATATTTGGTGTGCGGTGATTGCGTGAGCTATATGTGATGTTAGTTCTTTGTGACTGCTTGATTTACATTGTGGATGCACCCCTCTTTTATTATATGTGTTAACATGGGAACCTGACATAGTGAGTGAATCTTCTGAGATCGATTGCTACACTAGATTAGACCACGCACTGGCTAGTGTCCCCATAGCAGGGGAATACTGAGTTATTGATAATATGGAGATTGTGCCCCTCGGTTAGGCCATGCAGGGCATACCGGGTAGTAGTATGGGCGTTATGACATCATCGAGTTAGGGCATGCCTTCAGGATGAGTCAGATGTATAGTATGTTCTGGATTGTTCACGATCTCCTAGGTTCAACCCATGTTTTTTAGTGTTTATTTGTGTGTGGCGGACGATTGAGAGGCCGAGTTCGGTTTCTAACCCATGTGTGCCACTTTTACCATTACCCTTAGTGTGTGTTGTGTGTGATTCTCCTTTTGACTAACAACTAAAGTTTGGATTTCTAAATTGTTCGCAAAATGTTTTAAAAATGCAATGCACCTGTTTCTTTCAACATTAAACTTATTCAAAATTAAAAAGGGCAATAGACTATTACATGTTTTAGAAATGAAAGTGTGTGGAAACCATATTTTATATAATTTATTTCAAACCTGGAATTGATAAATTCTTTATTTATTGGTATGTGCATTGGGAATAGAATTAGTCGGGCCTACCTACTGAGTTTTAATACTCACACCTATAGTGTTTTCTTGTGTTTAGTTTTGTTTCAGGTTCCAGCTTCAGTTGTTCACGTTGATAAATGTTGGTTGTGGTATTGGAGAGTGACCCACGGGGTCAGTTGGAGTTTGGATCGTGGTCAGGTTAGTAGTGTTGTTGGTTGCTCTTTCTTTATTCGTTTTTGTTCTATTTTATTTTCCGCTGTTTAGTTTATTTTCCTTTGGGCCAAATCGTTCCCACCTACTTAATTTTGATGCCCGACACTAGTTTCCAGCCCGTAGGGATTGGGAACGCCCCTCGGACCATGTCGCGGGCCGGCTCGGGTGACCGGTTCAGGGTCGGCCCAGGTTGGTTCGTGACAAAATGTTATCAGAGGAGGCCCTTCTTATTTGGGATGTCTGGTATATGGAGATTAGGTTTTTCGGGACTCAAGAGGTAGGTACGGGAAGTATGTCATGAACCCTCGCCTGTTTCGCACCTCGAGTCTCCAGGGATTGTCCGGGAATTGAGTATTTGTTTCGTTTTGGTTTGTTTTCGATTGAGGGATGACAACAGAGGTAAACCGATGTTACATCGTGATCTCACATGGAGTAGTGACCCATGTGGAGTCCAGGTACACGGTTTGAATTCCTCCTAGTTGTTGATGCTTGCTTGGGGCATGACCCACTACCATGTCGCCAGGTTAGGTGTGACCGCTAGTCCCTCACTCTGGTGGTTTGATGCAAGTTGAGTGTCATTTTTTGTTCTGGTTGGTGTTAGTGCATTTTTGGAAATGAAAAAAATGGGTTTTTGAAAATGATATTGATTTCTTTTAAATGAAAATTTAAATTTATGAAATGGGTTTTAAAACTGAAAGCCTTTGGTTTGGAAAAACTAGTGTTTGCTTGGAAAGTGTTTGAGGATGGTTTGGGGTGAAACCTCATGTACTCCTTACGAACGTTTGCACATGTGAGAGGATGCATGGAAAGTGCATGTTGGTGCGTATGAATGAAAGTGGATGAAGACATGTGCAATGGTTCATGAGATTACCTGTGCATATTTGAAATTAAAGGATTGACCATGTTTTTCTAAATTGGCTTTTAAAGAGGAAAATGGTTTTGGAAAGTGATTTTGGTTTGAAAAGTGGATTTGGTTTTTGGGAGAGTGGTATTGAATGAAAGCGGTTTTGAAAAAAAAGTTGTTTTGGAATATAAAATGGAATGATAATTTTGGACAAGAAATTTTGGGTTGTGTTTGTGGTTTTTTGGTTTCTTGAGCTTGTTATTTTTGGATGAGGGTGATTTATTGATGTTTCTTCGATTGATATTTGTTTCGGCTTGGTGATATATATGTGGTTCTAAAATGCCACCCAGAAAGGTCCCTAGAGTTGATGAGTCATGCCCAGTTTTTTGTCCTTCTCGGACGTTGTCTGTCCTTCATGGTGATTGGAGTCTGTTAGAGACAATACAGTGGCTTGAAGAGGTCGAGCACAACTTCAGGGTGTTCAGAACTCCCAAAGATGTCAGAGTGCGTGTTATTTTTGGTCTGTTCGAAGGTCCAGCTCTGGACAAGTAGGAGTTGTTCTCCCCACCATTACTGAAAGTTTGGATTATGTGGTATTTCTATAAATTTTTCTTCATTCAATGGTTTATACTTGTGGAGGTGAAGAAGAAGAAAGTGGAAGAGCTCATGCGGGCTCAACATGGCCAGTAGACAGTGAAAGCGTATGTTGACCATTTCAAGAATCTTATGTCTCTTTTTCTAGGGGTAGTGTTGCAGGACTGGGTGAAGACTCATCACTTCATCAGGGGTCTTCGTCCAGAGATCAAGGAGTGAGTCCTCCCTTTTTGGGAGCATCAATTTTGAGAAGCTGTTGCATGAGGTGTTCTTAGCTGAGTTGGTTTCCGGAGCACAAACAGTTGACAATCCACTGTATCCAGTTGCTTGTGATGGTCCCCCATCTGATGAGCAGAGTGTGTCAGGTAAATTTGTTTCTAAATATCTATTTTCAGTGGCTCTAACCCCCAGTTTGTCGGACCGTCTAATGGTGTACCGTCATTATGGATGGTTAGGGAATACGATCCGCTATGTCACACCCCTCCGAAGATGTGCCATCATTGCAGGTTTTTGAATCATCTAGAGAAGCTTTGCAGGAAGCGTCGCCTAAGGAAGAAACTGTGACCAGAAGATTCCAGTGCCTGACTGTGAGGCAGGAGATGCTTCAACCATCAGAGCCCTAACCACAGGTCTTGGGGTGAATCTCGCATGGAGTAAGGAGTTGACGGGGGTGTGAAGCCTCAGTTCGGGTTTGGGTGTTTAGTGTTTCCAATGAAACATTTAATGTCCTTTCGTTCTCGTTCATTCACTGTTAAAGTTTTGGCGTTGTTGTCGATTCATTGTGTCTTCGTGAGGATGGGATGAATGTGTTCGTTTGTAATCCAAACAGTCTCATTTGTCTGATTATGGTGTTTAAGATCGTGCATTTTTATTAGAGGTATGTTTGGACCTTGTGTGTGTTAATCTTGGTTTGGCGATGTTCATTTGGATATATAAGTGCCTGCGGAGGAGTCTAGGTTTGTTGTTATGCTTGGGTTTACTGCTTGGATTAAGTTCTGCTTGGAGATTTTTCTATCGTCTTCGGGCTTTCTTTGGTCTGAGTCGAGAGTTACAAGTTTTGGCGGAGGTGTTGTTTCGCTCGCGCTATAGAGGTAAGTCTGGATCGGTTGGGAGTTCCCGTGTCGCCCCCCGTACCGAGGAGGTATGTTTAGGTGTTAATTTCCACGCTAGTTGAGTTCTTGTGGTGGGGAGAACCCTCTTGTGTTCTCCCATTCTCTTATGTTGTGGTTTCAGCTAGTTTTATTTGGGCATGGATTCTTGTTTTGCCCATTGTTTAGCTGGGTGAATTTTTGGGGGCAGAAAGTGTCTGTGGTGGGGAGAATTGTCACAACCTCTGTTTCTATTTATTTTATTTTTATTATTTCTTGGTTCCGAGTGTCC
This sequence comes from Viscum album, assembly GCA_963277665.1. Taxonomy (NCBI): domain Eukaryota; kingdom Viridiplantae; phylum Streptophyta; class Magnoliopsida; order Santalales; family Viscaceae; genus Viscum; species Viscum album. The sequence continues at coordinate 921,748,942 of OY728131.1, forward strand.
GCGATGCGGTCCGGACAATGCCCCAGATTAAAATATTTTTTGTTTGATGCTTTTTATGGGTTTCAGACCCGTACGCGACCGCCGCATGGTTGGCGGTCGCCGCGCAGTTGGCCCGGGTGTCGGGCAAGTGCTCTTTTTTTATAAATTTGTTTTATTATTTCAATTTGGTTTGGCTCGCATTATTATTAAATGGTTATTTTTATTAATTTTTATTATTGTTATTATTATTATTATTATCATTCTTGTATACTATTATTATTATTTTCTATTTCTATTATTATTATTATTATTCAGATATTATTATTATTATTACCTTATTATAATGAAAAAAATATATATTGGCCCTAACCCTAGTCACCGGCGCAACCCCCTTCTCTTCTCTGTTTTTTTTCCTCTCTTCCTGCGGCACTTCGCCTGCCGATCTCCCTCCGCCTCGCTCGGCCGTAGGTGCCTCGGTGCTCCCTCCTCCTCACCCAGCCGTAGCTGCCCCCGGCGTTTCCTCTGCCTCGCTCAGCCGCCAGCCCCTCTCCCTCACCCTCACACACCCGCTCCGGCAACCCCGCACACACCAGGCTCCCCCCAGTCCACTCCTCTGCGCCGTCTTCCCCTCCCCGGCCTCCCATCCTTCCTATAGCGATCCGGCTCCCTACGCACCTTCCTTTCCCGTCACCCCGCTTCCCTAATCATGAGCCAGCTGCCCTGTTTTTTTTTCTCCCTTCCGCGTTGCAGCACTTCACCCAGTTTCCTGCTCATCGTCCTGCGCAAGCGGCCTCACCTCCACTGTCCGCAGCACCGGCCTTGCCCCCCCCCCTGTCCGCCTTCCTCCTACTGCACCGGCTGACGATTCTACCTCTGATCCACCGTCCGGCCGCCCACGACGCCTACCTCCTGCAAAGAAACTCTCATATACACGACCCTCCCATGCTCCCTCTCATCTGCAGCGACCCGAAGACCCAGCTATGCCCTCCCTGCCTCGCTAGACTTGTGGCGCACCCGACCACCGCACCTCCTCCTAGTGGTGCCCCTTCTCCCCGACCTGCAGCGCGAACCGCCACCCTGAGCCGCCTCCTTGCACCTGCTCCAGTAGGATGCGAACCCCTTCCCCGCTCTGGTATTTTTTTCTTCTTCTTTCTATCTTGTGGTGTTTTTTTTCTTCAGCTGGAACCACATTGACACCTTGTTAATCCTGTTGTATCTTTTTGGAATTCGTTTTGGTTTGCGAAATCTAAATTTTTAAGGTTCATTATGTGAATGGCTTAGAGTCTTATAACTTATGGTGTTTATTTTAAATGCTATTATTTAACTAATTGGAAATTGGGGGTTTTCATTAAATGTTTGGAATCAATTATGGTGTGATGGTGGTTGTCTATTTGTTAATTTGGTTCGACATGTTTGGTTTCCTAATTCTAGGACTTGTTTAATGTGTAAAATGTTTTGGAAATGGGTTATATGGTTTCAAAGGGGTTGTTTTATATTCCTTAAATTATGTGGGTAGTTGGTTGTGGTTTTAAAGAAAGTGGTAGTTTTGTGAAAATAGTTTTCTGTGTTTTTATTTTCTACCTTTTGGTGTTTTAATTTATTTATTTTGGCCAAGTCCCAACACCTTGGGTGTTTATTCGCACGTTTTCCTCATTTTAGGTGTGCTATTGGTGCGCGGGAGGTTGTCCTTCCCTCCGCTGAAGCGTTACTGCGTCTGTTCTTGGTTTGACGTAGGCGAACTCAATTTTTCCCTTCCTAATTAATTCTTTGGCACTTTCATGCTTTCAATTTCTCTTAAACATTATTTGCACCTCTGTGGAAACTTTAGTTATCTTATTACATCGTTTTGGAGTTTGGTTTTGAGTCTTTTCATTTGATTTACCATGATTATAGTTTGTTATGGACCCGCAAAGGTGCGGTTGAGGTGCGAACGAAGATTCATATCAGTTTCGGGTTGGCGCCATTTTTCCTCCTTGGTTCCAAGTGCGTTGAGATTTTCTGTGTGTTTTTGGGTGTGCGTTTGATCAGAAATGCATTCTTTGGATGAGTTTTGGGTGTGTGGGCTATGAGTTACTTTTTGGAAATCGTTTTATAAATTTTAAAGTGGTTTATTAAATAGTGCAAATGATGCAAGTATATTTTGAAAGTAGGTCGAGGTGATTCTATGCGTTGTTTTTTTGTTTGGATTGTTTATGTTCGTGTTTATGTATTGTAGTTACCTTTGTGGTTGCAGCGCGTTGACAAGATTCTTCCACGGTCCTACGATGGTCGGCGTGCACGGGTTTGTACGTCTGTGCGAGGTGTGACGTTCCATTGTGTTTGGACAACGAGTCGAGGTAGGTCCCCCATTGAAATCACCTTTAAATTTAGAATTTATTAATTTCTTGATGTTTTGTTAATTTTAATGAATAATAAATAATATGAGATGATAAAATTTTAAATGATTATTTAGTGTGAAAAGAGCCGTTTATTTTATACCGAACACTTGGAACATTTTCTTGACGGGAGGACACCCATTTTTGAAGGAATGCCCGTTTGGCCTTTAAACATAATTCACGAAATTTTAAACATACTTCTAGTTTTAATGATAAGTGATTTCTTCTGAACAAGTGTTTGGGGTTTTTTCGAGAAATGAAGTTTTTCTTTAAAATTGGGGAAGGCCCGTTTGGAACTTTAATAAAATAGATTATTTTGGAAAACCCACTCGGGGGTGATCTTTGGTGTGCATTGATTATGTGAGCTATATGTGATGTTATTGCTTTGTGACTGCTTGATTTACATTGTGGAAGAACCCATCTTTTATTATATGTGTTGACATGGGAACCTGGCATAATGAGTGAATCTTCTGAGAACGATTGTTATACTAGATTAGACCACGCACCGGCTAGTGGCCCCAGAGTCGAGGAATACTGAGTTATTGCTGCTATGGGGATTGGGCCCCTCGGTTAGGCCATGCATGGCTATACCGGGTAGTTGTATGGGCGTCATGATGCCATCGAGTTAGGGCATGCCTTTAGGACGAGTCAGATGTACAGTTTGTTTTGGATTGTTCATGATCTCCTAGGTTCGACCCATGTTTCTTTTAGTGTTAATTTGTGTGTGGTGGACGATTGAGAGGTCGAGTTCGGTTGTTGACCCTTGTGTGCCACTTTTACCATTGCCCTTAGTGTGTGTTGTGTGTGATTCTCCTTTTGACTAACAACTAAAGTTTTAATTTCTAAATTGTTCGCAAAAGGTTTTAAAAATGCAATGCACCTGTTTCTTTCAACATTAAACTTGTTCTATATTAAAAAGGGAAATGGAATGTTACTTGTTTTAGAAATTAAAGTGCGTGGGAACCATATTTTATATAATTTAGTTCAAACCTAGAATTGATAAATTCTTTATTTATTGGTATGTGAATTGGGAATAGAATTAGTTGGGCCTACCTACTGAGTTTTAATACTCATGCCTATAGTGTTTTATTGTTTTTAGTTCTGTTGTAGGTTCCAGCTTCAGTTGTTTTCCTTGAGAAATGTTGGTTGTGGTATTTGAGAGTGACCTACGGGCTCACCTGGACTTTGGATCGTGGTCAGGTTAGTAGTGTTGTTGGTTTCTCTTTCTTTATTCGTTTTTTTTTTCTATTTTATTTTCTACTGTTTAGTTTATTTTCCTTTGGGACAAATCATTCCCACCTGCTTAATTTTGATGGTCGACACTAGTTTCCAGCCTGTGGGGATCAGGAACGCCCCTCGGGCCATGTCGCGGGCCGGCTCGGGTGACCGGTTCAGGTTCGACCCGGGTTGGTTCGTGACAAGGTTTGTCGAGCAGTTGGTCAGCTGCGTGACGGTGCCCCGGACGCGTCATGCATTTGGGATGGAGGATGTAGCCCCACTGTGACCAGAAGGGTAGGAGGGGGATGCGGTCGGCTGCTGCATCTTGGTCAGACAGGGCCCACCCTAGGAGGGTTGGGTAGGGAGTGGACTACCCTAACGGTCCGAACCCACACCAGTGCGACAGACGAGACCAGGTAGCCGGGAGACTTGGCAGGCTGGACCCTCGGCCAAACTAGGCCAGGTCCAGTGAGGCCCAATGGGCCTGTCCCACTGGCTAGGCTGGACCAGACCAACCCAGACCCGAAATGGGTATGTTTGGGTCATTCAAATCAAATCGGGGCATGTGAGGCCACTGGGCCAGGTTGGTCGGGTCGGTCTGACTGGGTTGGACTGGGCCTAGATGCAACCAATCCCTATTTACAAAAACGCCAATAACATGCAAACCAGACATCCGATTGGCGAGCCGTTTGAAGCGTTGGAACCCTTGTGATGAGCCGTATATTTTTCTATACACTAAGGAGGATTTAATCGATGTTGAAATACAAAGAATGGCTTAGGGAGAGGTTCTCCCAAGATCAAGCGTGCTACTTGCGGAAACGTTACGGCTGGATGAGACCTGAAGACTGCTGACAAGTGAACTTGTGTGGATAAGCTACGATGGCCTAGTGGGAAGAAGTTTTGTGTGACCTGATAGCCCCATAGTGGAGAGAGACTCTGTGTGACTCAGAAGACCCACGATACATGATTGGGAGGAGTACCTGAATATGGATAATGTGGAATACGGCTCTGTGTGACCCAGTGGGCCCATGGTGGGGAGAAACTATGTATGAATAGGCATACCCATAGTAGTCATCAGGGATGAGTTCCACAATAGTTCACGGTTAGTGGGAACTGACTTCTGTGTGACTCAGTTGGCCCACTATACTCATTGAGGAGGATCTCTCCTACAGCTGAGGTGTTTGATGATATGACTGATGATTATACTTTCCTAATCTAGATTATACCTAGTATGAGATGTCTTTCTCCATGATCAAGCTTTGTGATTTGTTTTGTGGATTGATTTCCGGACTTTCGTTTTTGTTTCAGGGTCCCTACTGAGTATTTTGTTACTCACCCATGCATGGGCATCGCCCGCATGTGTTGTGTCATGTGCCGATGATCGACGCCTTGATGAAGGACCTAGTGGACTAGCATCTGGTGGTTCCCAGTGAGACCAAGCAGGTGATATGCACTTCTACAGATTCTAGTAGCTACTCCACACCTTCCTATTAGGTGGGGTTTTCATCAAATGGCTATCCAGGGTTTCTTTTGTACTTTCATGTTTTCCAGTTATTCATTTGTTGGGTTTTTATTCTGGACCATTTTACTTTTAGTTGAACTTTTATTCAATGGTTATTTATAGTACCCTGCATGTTCTTCATTCTGGTTTTGGGACGTGGTTGTGTGTATGTGTACAGGTACTCCGACAAATTCCCCCCCCCCCCTTGCAGGTTGACGCCTTCAGTGCTAGTCACCAACCCCTGGACTTTGAGAGGCGGGCTTGGGGATGTCATGGCATGGGCCCCAGGAACGGGTCATGAAAAAGTGGTATCAAAGGGAGGTCAGTTATTCATCAAAGATGGAGAGTCTTTTGTTTTGTTTTTGGGACAATATTGTTGAATGTTTCGAGTTCTACTTTCAGATTCGAGGAGTCCGGTTTTGGTGGTGCAGTGGACGTATCCATACACTAGGACCCTGAATTCTTCTTTTCAGATCAATACATGAAAACACTAGTTTCATAAGTGTTTCATTACGATCATCTTGAATAAGAGTCAGCTCACCAGGTATAATCTTCTGAATATGGTACATCTGGATCTATTTCAGGATGCCTCCACACAAACAGCCAGCTAGTCTTTCAATACGTGATCATGTGGACAGCTCACCTAGCGATGGCGCATCAGTTTAGGGATTGGTGCTAGAGGTGCCCTAACGGGTGGTGCACCGGTGTTTACACTACCCATTGATCAGAATTTAGGTCACGACCCGTCCCCCATAGCTCTTGTTGCGACTACCCCAAGCCCGCCTTTCATAGGCCAGGGGCTGGCGAATAGCAACGAAAGGCGTATTCCCTAAAACCGAGAAGGAATTTCCTTTATATCCTATAAAAACACGTAACCAAGAACACAAAAAGATATGAACACAAGTAAACTATATAGAAAAAAGAGTGGTGAAAGTAAGAGGGGCTGTAATAAATGCCCAATAGTAAAGGTACAAGTACAACTGAAATAAAATACAACTGAAGAAAGAGAAAGACAACTACTAGGTCATCCTTCGAGGTTCCTACCTGAAGGGTAGGTACATATCGCCTCCTCAACACCCCACGTTTTCCCGTCTTTTCTGCATACTGACACATTGTATGGTTCAACTCCGAGTACCTTCCAATCTTGGTACCCTCAACCTCGATCAGTGATGTCCGTCATCTACACCAAATATAACAAGGTGCGGGCATAGCCCATGCAGGGGTGAGTATAACAATACTCAGTAGGGACCTTGAAAACCTCAAGGTATCACATAATCAAAAAAGGATAAACCAAAAATCATGAAATCAACTGAAAACCCTACTTATGTATATGCCCATACATATTCCCAAGTTATCAAGTACACCCATCTCAATCATGAGGAAAACACAGAGTCCAACCCAAAAGTCCAAAGCTCAACTATTCTAAAAAGGAAGGATTACCATAAAGGTAACTACCACAAAGGTATGCCACATAGAATAATACCACCAAGGTATTACCATGAAGGAAAGTACCACATATGTACGATCTCATCTCACACCAGGTATAACTTAGGTACGGAAGTAGAGATGATTATTTGTAACCACTAATTCATCTTACTCTGTTAAGAGGAAGACCCATGAAAGATCCTAAATCATCATCAGACCCACAAAGGATCGTAGTACAATGTCAAACCCACATAGGATCCTAGTACCTCGTCAGTATGTCGTCAGACCCACACAGGATCCTAGTACATCGTCAGTACATCTCAGACCCACACATGATCCTAGTACATCTTCAGTACATCATTAGACCCACACAGGATCCCAGTACATCGTCAGTACATTGTCCGAGCCACACATGATCCTAGTACATCCTCAGTACGTCGTCAGACCCACACGGGATCCTATTACATCGTCAGAACATCGTGAGACCCACATAAGATCCTAGTACATCGTCACAGCCAGCTACATGGTACCAACACTAAGCTTGCTCGTCTCTGGGAGAGTCCATTCCTCAAGCTACCGGTCGATACACCAACTCCCATGATGTCCCATGAAGAAATATCCCAAAGGACCCCCATGTCATAAGGGTCTGAATGCAATAGACGATGCGTTAAATGGACACCCAGTTCGTAAGTTATTAGCCTTTTAGTCCCGAGGGCCCAGTTGGATTCGTCCATGATCCAACCCGACTATTACCCAAAATTATCGAAATCTCCAGTGTGGTATACCAAAGGTACCGTCTCTCTCCAAGGTTTCCAGCACCAGAGACGGTTCGTCAAATAGATGGTCGGTGCCAAAGATATGACCAAAAGAGAGGAAATGGGTCGAAGTTAGTCCGGGTCTGGTCCAAATGGCCGAACCAACCCGGCATGGGCCGACCCAACCCAGTTCAGGTCGACCTGGACCGCTGCGTCTGGCCCGACCCATGCTAGGCAGCCTGGCCTGGCAGCGGGTCAGACGTGGTGCAGCGGGGCGGCTACGGTGCGGCGGGGCGGCCGCGGTGGGGCGGGGTGGCCACATTGTGGGGGTGCGGTCGCGGTGCGGCCTGGGGGCCACGGTGCAGCGGCCACGGTACGGTGGTGCGGTCGCAGTGCAGCACGATGGTTGCGGCGCAACGGCCGCTACTGTTCTTTTCCGTCAGGCGGCGCGGTTGCGCCGTCACCTTCGTTGCAGCCATCCGGGGTGTCGGCCGCCATTCCCATTCCCCACCAGTGTTGGTTTCCGTTCTCCTATATCGCAAAGAAAACAAAAAATATTACACAATGATTTTCAGTGTGGTCGGACCGTGTTTGTTTGGCCCGCACCCTCCATGTTAGAGTGATAGAAAGTGGCTCAAATATTTCTTGAATCATGAAGAAATGTAAAGAATGGGTAAGGGGGAAAAATTAAAAAAACCACCCTACAAGATACCCCGCAACATCCTCCCGCAAATATGAAAGAATCGTGGGTCAAACCGTTAGTCGGTTGACATGCGTTCTTCGTATAAATTCAATAACGGGGAGGAGGAAATCAAAATCGCACATTCGAAATAACCCCCTACCTCAAAGTTTTGTTGATGTTGGCACAAGAAATAATTCAAAGATGTCAACGTTCGTCACACCTTCCACACACCTCTGATCCTGGGCTCATTCGTCAGTTCGTTGGATAATCATTCATCAATGGAGGTTTTTCTTCATTGGAGAGAAGTTATCCAAGTTCTCTACTTCTCCTTCTCCAACCAAATCCTCTCAAAGGAAAGAGGTTTCAATATAATTGAAATTGGGTAAATTAATAATGTTGGCATGTTGGCATAATTAATTGGCATAATTAATTGGCTCAATTAATTGACTCAATTAAATGAAATTTGTTGGAATAATTAATTTTGGAGGGATTCCATGGGTTAACTCATCATTAATGAGGGATTTCAAGGTGTTTCTCCCATTAAGAGGGTTTGAATGGTCCCCAACACTAGAAATTCTAAATGGGGGTCATAGGCTCAGTGGTCCCCACCATCATAATATACATGTGGGAGGTTTTAGTTCAGGTGGTCTCCACATTTATAACATCCACATGGGAGGTTTCAACAAATAAAAATGTTAAACATTTTTATTTTATTTTATTCTTTCATGAAAAACACAAAAACTACCTTTCACCCTCGACCAACTGCCATCAAGGTGAAAGTCTACTTAAGAGAATACTGGCGCTGCGAGTTCGACGATGTCCTCAGATATTAATTCCGAGAACCATTTCAAAAGTTTCAAAAACCCACTTGCACGTTTACTGAACATTCTCGAAAAAAAGTTCAAGAATTCATTCCAGGAACACCAGATCTCGAAATCAGGCGCCATCAATTTTCGCAGACTCATAAAATTCTCATATAATTAAAAAAAATTACATGGAATTTCGGAGTCTTTACATTCTCCCCACCTTAGGGATTTTCATCCCTGAAATCCACAACACAAAACTAGGAAAACAAGTGGGGGTACTGAGCACGTATCTGAGCCTTCTGCTCCGATTTTCTCACCTGGAGGTTCTCGTGCTTCCAGCGAACACGCACCAGAGGTATCAACCTCCCATAAAGGACCCGCTCCTGTTGATCCTCAATATCAACTGGAACCTCCGTAAACATATCTCCATCATTGACGTTCAACTCTCCGTGGTCAATGATGTGAGAAGGGTCGTGCACGTATCTCCTCAGCTGGGAAATGTGGAAGACGTCGTGCACTCGGTGCAACTGAGGGGAAAGTGCTAGGCGGTAAGCCACCTCGCCAACTCTGATGGGGACCTGAAAAGGTCCGATGAACCTCATTGATGACTTGCCGCCTCAACCAAATCTCTATAAACCTCATCAGGGTGAGACCCGTAGAAATATGTGGTCGCCATCCTAGAACTCTAGAGGTCTCCGTCTCCTGTCAGCATAAGACTTCTGTCTACTCAGTGCAGTCTTCAACCACTCCTGGATGATATTCACTTTCTCTATGGTAGCCCATACCATCTCAAGTCCCACGAGTGATGACTCCCCGTGGTCAGTCCAGCCCAAAGGTAATCTGTAAGGTCGCCCGTACAACGCCTCAAAAGGCGCCATCCCAATGGTAGAGTGATAGTTGTTGTTGTATGCAAACTCCACCAAAAGAAAGAGATCCTCCCAGCTACAACCGAAGTCGAGGATGCAAGCACACATCATGTACTTGAGAGTCTATAACACCCCAAGCTTCCATGGTACTCTTCTCTTTGAATAATAAAATAGCGTGTGTTATACGCAACTTCGAGTTCTAACACACCACAACCAATCAAACTAGCTGTTATGAATAGTAATACCCACTTTTTGAAATTTTTTAAATTTTACCTTTAAAAATGGACTTTATTTTTGGATTTAGAATATCAAAACTAGATTAGGATGAATTTTTGGTATTTTTCTGAAAACTTTCAATTTTTGATGAATAGTGAAAAACACTGAGTTATAGTATAAAACCGAATTTTTATTTAAAAAATTATTTATTTCATTTAAATTTATTTTAGGTCAAAATAGATACATAATACCTATATAAGTTCAATACAATTCCTTGGATTCGTTTATAATAATTTTAGATATATAAAAATTTTATTGAACTTTTTACCATCCTTTACCCACCTCCTAGAAGTATTTGCAAATTTACATAAAACATACTTTTAGTGCTTCTATGAGTTGAATTTCAAAAATAAGAGAGACACAGTTGATATCATTAAGTAAAATGTGGTTCAATAAGATGAAAATAATTTTTGGTGAATAATAACTTTTTACTTTTATTTATCACGGTTAAAAGTAAATATGGTAATTAAGGGTAAAAATGATATTATTATTACCCTAACACATGTACTAATTATATTGGATAAGTTTAATTAGACCAAAAAAACCTTAGGAATAAAATATTAACCTCTTTGGTACACTTGGATTAGATTAGGACATTTATTATTATTTAATTCCAAGAAGAGTTAAAAGAGTTAAAATCAAAGTTTAATAACTAAAACATTTTAATATAGGGTTACACATAAGATAAATTAGATTATAAATATTAATTAGAAAGATAAAAATATTTTCTACATATTGGTATTTTATTTATATTTTTTAGACATTAAATAATTTAATTTATTTATGACACAATGATGATGTAGTAATTAACTAATTAATGAAATATTAAAATAATTGATATTATAAATATCCAAATAAATGTAATTTGAGTCTTTTTATGAATTACACTAATTTAGGGTAATATGACATATTAGTGTTGTTTAGAAGAATTTATTTCTAAGTAATAATGCTGTTATGAATTTAGCAAAAACAAAATACCAAATAGTGTCAAAATTGACAAAAAAGAGTTTTTAAAACAAATATTATATTTTTAAGTGATATTATATTCTTAAAAATATAAGGTTCAGCCAAAATAGATATATAATGATAGGTGTATCATTAATGAACCACTTGGTGTTTGCTTGGAAGTATATAGTAAGTTTATAAACCATATAATATAAAAATACAAAGAGACAAGGTAAATGCCACACTATTTAACTAAGAGTTAAATCTAAAATATAAGGTTAATATAGTGACCCAAACCTATATAAAACCTATTGGTGGAGTGGTTTTAGACCCATCCCCACCTTAGCCTTTAAATAATCCATTTTGGAGACATTAGAAACCGAAAATGATTTTATTATAAAATAATATTTCTAGCCTTTCCTAAGGTGCCCCTCACCCCTCTTATAAAAGGGCACTCGTCCTTCTCTATAATTCACAGCTACAAAGCCATTTGGCTCGGCCAAACCCTTCCCAAATACCCTCTCAACTGTACTCCCTTCATCTTAGAGGCCTTCCTTTTGTCAGAAAGCCAACCTACGGAGCCCTTTTGATCAAATAAAAAGGAAGAACCCGGAGAAGAGGTAAATATTTCATCACCACTTTCAAGTTCCTTTCTTCTTCCACTTCCTCTTTATTTGTTGTTTCCATTATAAAATAATAACTCCAGTATCTTTTATATATTGTGACGTTATTTTAAATATGGTACAACCATATTCATTTTCTATCCATCCTTTGAATGAAATGTCACCGTACGTGGGTACGTACGGCTTACCATCTCTCTGTCGTGGTGTAATTGTTATTGTCACGAACCGTCCTCGGGACCCGTGCCGTGACTACCCCAAGCCTGCCTTCCATAGGCCAAGGGCTGGAGAATAGAACCAAAGGTATAAATCCCTATGATTAGAAGACTTTTCCTTTATGAAAGAAAACAAACAGAACAGAGTACACAACAGGAAGTAAACTCTAAGTAAAACTGAATACAAAAGAGTGTGTTGGAAATTAAATGGGCCAGTATACAAACCCAATTGAACAACAAGTACAAGTAAAGGGAAAACCAGCTGAAAGTAAAGAGGAGCTCCTAGATCGTCATCTAGGGATTACAGTATGAAGGGTAGGTACATATGGCCACCTCAGCACACACGTCCTCAGTCTCCTCCATGTGCCGACTCGTCGCAAGGTCCATCTCCGGGCACCGTCCAGTCGTGGCGCTCTTGGCCTCTGTCAATGATGTCTGTCGTCTGTATCAAACACAATGTGGTGTGGGCATAGCCCGTGCAGGGGTGAGTATAAAGAAACTCAGTAGGGACCCCGAGACCTGCAAGCTCTCACAATATCCACTAAGGATAAACAAAAAAGAATGATACAATCACGAAGTATCAACCAACCCTACTTAGGTATATGACCATACATATAACTAAGTTACCAATATCAGTCCGGCTCCAACTCTCGAGCCTAAGGACAAACCAATTCCACAAAGTAATTAAATTCAATCACCATGATGATAATGGTTGAAAGACATGACTCATCTCACACAGGTATATAACTCATGAAGATGGGCAGAGATGATTAGATGTAGGCTCTGAATCATCTCCTTTGTCAAACCCGCATATGATCCTGGAATAATATCGTCGCTATCAAACCCACAGAGGATCCCAGTAAATAAGCCATCACTGTAGAAAAAACAGAGGATCCCAGTACAAAATTCATCATTGTCAAACGCATAGAGGATCCCAGTACAGAAGTCATCATTGTAGAACCCACAAAGGATCCCAATACATAAGTCATCGATGTCGAACCCACAGAGAATCCCAGTAAAGAAGTCATCATTGTCGAACCCACAAAGGATCCCAGTATATAAGTCATCGTTGTCGAACCCACAGAGGATCCCAGTATAGAATTCATCGCTGTCGAACCCACAGAGGATCCCAGTACAGAAGTCGTCATTGTCGAACCCATGCAGGATCCTGGTACAGAAGTCAACACAATCGCAACCAGCTCTAGGGTTCCCGCACACAACATGCTCGATTCCGGGAGGGTTCGCTCCTCAAGCTAAGGGGTCGATACACCAACTATCTTGAAGTTCTGATTTGATGTATCCCAAAATTCCTTCTCATCAAAATAAACCCAACGCGACAGACGGCATGTCAATCGGACGCCCGGTTTGAGAGTTATTGTCTTTTATGTTCCAGGGGCCCGGTTGTATTTACGCTCGTTCCAAACTCAGATATTTTCCAAAGTTTCCCAAAACTCACTTAGAGTATCGTAAAAGGACCTCCTTTTCGTGAGGATCCCATTTTCGTAGACGGCGCGTCGATCGGACGCACGTTCAAGAAGATATTCACGTTTAAGTGAAACAGGCCCGGCCCGTCAAGCCCAGTGGGCTGGCGGGTCAGCCCGACCCGGTTTGGTGGGTTCGACCCAGCTGGGGGTCGGCCTGGCGGGTCCGACCCGGATAGGGGACAGCCCGGACCGGTGGAGCGCGACCCACCAAGGGACCCGACCCGGGTCGCGGGCCGGTTCGGCTCACCCGGTGGCACCGAGCGGTGCCGCCCCTCCTCACTGCCCAGCCGCACGAAGCTGGCCGGTTTGTCCAGTGCGAGCGGCCCACACAGCAGGCCGCTGTACTCCCACGCGGCACCGCTGTTTCTTCCACCCGGCCGGCAGGTGGCCAGCAGGTTCGCCCGTCGAAGCAGCCCGCCCAGAGCGGGCTGCGGTCTTCTCCGTAGCGCGACGCCAAGTGGCACCGCGGTCTTCTTCCCGGCCAGCCCTAGCCGACCAGCTCGTCCAGTAAGCGGCCCGTGGAAGCGAGCCGCACCTCCGCCGCGCGGCACCAGCGGGTGCCCCGGTTCACAAGCTCAGCCAGTTCGGTTCGTCCGAGCGGCCTGTGGTTACAGGCCACGGTTTTCCCCCATGCGATCGGTGCACGGCCGCCACTTCTGGCCGTCGCCGCCTCCGGTCGCCGCCGCCTCCGGTCGACGTTGGCAAAATAATCACGAACCAATGGAGGGTCGTTGGGCTGTGTTCGTTCAGCTCGCGCCCTCCGCGTTAGGCGATATCAGATGACCGAAGACAATCCAAGCATTCATCAAGAACGAGATATAATTTTATTCACTTAAAATTATACAAAACCCCCTACCTCGATTCAAGAACATTGTTCGCTTGTTGGTGTCGCGGAAAGAGAATTCAAAGAAGATGTCGCACGTTGCGCCTGTCACACGCCGCCAATTCCGAGCTCGAGCCTTCTTCCTCGTTCTTCATTGAAAAGGACGTTGTTCTTCGTCGAAGATATTCTTCGTCCTTTGTTGGAGATTTTCTTCATGAAAAGAACACTTCCCTTATAATCCTCCCAAAGTTCCCCAAAAAAATATTTTCCAAGGACAATATAATAATAAGGCTCCCCAAAAAAATATTACCATGGATTCAAAACAATTCAAATGAATTGTTGACACCAACTATTAATTAAAGAAAACTTCAATTAATTGTGTTGGTACAACTAATAGAGGGAGATGGAGAGGCTCCACCATTATGTGGAAGTTCAAAAGTTAAAAAAGGGGTTCATGGGAGTTAAAGGGGGAGTTGAGGGGTTAGGTGCTCGTGTGGGACCCACCACACATTATCCGCTCATGGGAGGTTATGTGGGGTGTGATCCCCACCTCCAACTCCCCTTTGGAGGAAATAACCACCACTTAAAAATAAAATTGTGTAACACAACAATTTTATTTGATTTATTATGAATCCCCAAATTATAACTTATACTCTCGACAAAGAACAACAGTGGTAAAGGCCCCCTTAAGCGAATACCAGTGCTGCGAGTTCATCGGTGTCCTCGGATTTCAATTCTGTGCACCGGTTCAAAAGATATAAAAACCCGCACATACGTTTACTGAACATACCCAAACAAAAATTCAGAAATTGATTCTGGGCACACTGGGCCTCAGAATCAGGCACTGTCAGAAACTACGGACTCATAAAATTCAAAAGAATTTAAGAAAAAAAATTTCCTTTAAATTTACAAGTCTTTACATTACCCCCACCTTAGGGATTTACGTTCCCGTAATGCTACAACACACGTTAGGGAAACAAATGAGGGTACTAAGCACACATCTGAGCCTCCCGCTCCCATGTGCTTCTCTGGAGGTTCTCGTGCTGCCAGCGAATGCGCACCAGAGGAATCGATCGTCCACATAGGACCCGCTCTTCTCAATCCTCAATCTCCACTGGAACCTTCGTGAAAGTCACCCCGACTTCGATACCTAGCTCCCCATGGTCGATGATGTGGGAAAAATCATGCACGTATCTTCTCAGCTAAGATACATGGAAAACGTCGTGCACCCAGTGCAACTGAGGTGGAAGGGCCAGGCGGTAATCTACCTCACCTACCCTGCTGAGGATGTTGAAAAGGTCCGGAGATTCACAGAGATAACTTGACGCCTCGGCTAAATCTCCGTAGACCTCGTCGAGATGAGACTCGTAGAAAGATGTGGTCGCCATCCTCGAATTCTAGAGGTCTCTGTCTCCTGGATGTTCGTGGAAGACCTATCACGAAGTCAAAGGATATCTTACCCCTCTTCCACTTTGGGATCTCTAAAGGCTGAACCAAACCTGCTGGTACCTGATTCTCCACCTTAACTTGCTGACAAGTGAGGCATCGAGAGACAAAATTTTCTACTGCATTCTCCATACCTGGCCACCAGTGCTGTCATCGAAGGTCCTAGTCCATATTTACAAGTCCTGGATGTACCGCTAAAGGGGATGTGTGGAAATTCCACAACACATCCTCCTAAAATGCAACTGGTACCATGGTATGTCCTCTGAAAGGAATGACGTGCTCCCCACCTTCAGAAAATCCTTCGGGTGCCTGACCTGAGGTTATCTGAGCACGTCGTGTCTCACCGTTAGCGTCCCCAAGCTGCGCCTCCCCGACTCACTAAAGAAGTGGAGGAGTGATGGTGAGAGACTGCAGAAAGGCTGCTCTATCTCTATCCACAAAGTATATCTGCAACGCGGCCAGCTGCTCTGTCGCCTCTCCTAGTAGCCAAATGCCCGATCTCATGCTGAGAGAATCTGCTACAATTTTCCCCTTCCCAGGACTATAGACTATCTCGATGTCATAGTCCTAGAGGAACTCGAGCCATTGTCGCTATCTCAGTTTTAGGTCCTTCTACGAGAATATATACCTGAGACTTTTGAGAGTAGAGTAAATCGTAAACCGTTCGCTCGATGAACTATGGGTGTGACTAACCAATTGTAAAGAACTCATCTATACCCTTCTTCGCCTACGTCCTACAGGAGCTGATAAGATTTATCCTTTTCCGAAAAGAGAAATCCGGTCTCATCCCCTGGATGAAACACGCCCATTGCCTAATACAGTCTATCCTGACATGAATGGTACTAATTCATTCCATGGACGATATTGTAAGGCCTCGACGCTACTACCAAGAGATCCAACTATTACTCTTTCCTCCAAGGGTTGAGTCACACTGTCGACATCAGTTTGTGGTCACTAGGTCTCCTCTATTAGGAATCTCGAATGTGAGGGTCAAGTCAATGGTTTTATCCAGAATCTCTTAGTATTATCCACACAAAAGACAAGAAATCAAACGTCAAAAGGACAAGTGTCTTTTATTACTGCAGCTCAAAGTACATAGACATAAAGCAACCAAAAACAACGATATCAACGAAGATATAAGCTTTATGAACATGGAATCTAAGCCTAAAAATAGTCCCACTCCTATCCACCTACTCCCGGAGCACTATGGTCATAGGCCTCGGCTGCCTGAAGCTGAGATCTACCCTGTCCACTTATTCCCTGCGGTCGAGGTGGTCCTCCTTGTGGTGGTGGTGGTAGGGCCTCGAAATGTCGTCCACCACCTACTACTCAGCCAGCTCCACTGGCACATCCGCCTTCTCCTGACGTACCACCATGGTCGAACCTCTGCCTCTGCCTAGGGGGTCCCTCTATTGCCTGCTGCTCATCTGCCAGATGGGTCGGGCAGACTCGAGCCATGTGACCTTGCCCACTGCATGCATAGCACTGTCTGCTCCTCATATAGATAGCTCGGTCTCATGTGCCTCGCACAAAAAAACATGAGTCATACAGTTGACCACCTGTGGTTCTGGTCCTCTTGGACCCCTGCTTCATCTGTCTACTGCCGACTGCAGAAGACTCTGCTACGTGTCGCCCTATGGTGGGTCTCACTACTGGTGACTACTCACCGAGAAAGATCCCCACAAGAAGGGCTCGCTCCAGTACCCCCGCCTGTGTCGGAATGTTGAGGGAGATCATCGAAGCCCTGATCTCATGTCTAAGTCCCTGCTCAAAGGTTTGGGCCTTGAATAATGGGTCTCGTACCATATCCGTATAGTAGTGGGAGAGGTCAGTGAACCTCCCTGAGTACTGAGCTACTGTCATGCTGCCTTACTGCAGATGAAGTAACTCCTGAATTCGCACCGCACGAAGGATAGATGTTACAAACTCTACTAGGAATAGGCTCTCAAAGTCTGTCGAGAGTAGTGATGCCTCATCATGCACCTGGAGCATCAGGCTCCACCATCTGCCTGCTGCTGCCTGCAAGAGACTTGTGGCAAGGATCACCATGAGTTTGGCTGGTGTCCCTACCTATATGAAAACTCTGATGACGGCCTCCAGCCAATCCTTAGCTGCTTGTGGGTCCGTCACTCCCCAAAACTTGGGCGGCCTATGACGCTAGAACTCGTGCAATGCACTCAGGAGGCATGCACTCTCTGCTGTTGAACCGGTGGTATTGGTGTCATTGCGGGTAGTGGTACCACTGGTACCTCTTCTGTGATGGGGCCCTGCACCGAGGCCTCGTCGGTCAGTGGGATACCATCTCGTACTAAACTCATAACCCTATCTGGCTGCCTTCGTGGGGCCATCTTGAAAGAAACAGGTGTTCCATGGTTAAAACAGTATACCTGGTGAGACGACACAAAGTAATCACAATGAAAACCTTTTCTAAGGAAACTCACACGTAATCAGTGTTTTCGTGCATTGAATCGGAAATCAGAGGTCAGGGTCCTGGTGTATGGATACGTCGGCCGCCGAACCAACACTGGACTCCCTAAGCTGAAAACCACACTCAATACTCTTAACACTATTGCTTCATAGAAAAGAATGATCAGAGTCCTGAGTTTTGTAGTAGAACCAACTCCTCTGATACCAATTTGTCACGACACATCCTCGGGGCCCGTGCCATGACTACCCCAAGCCCGCCTTCCATAGGCTAGGGGCTGGAAACTAGCACCAAAGGTGTAAATCCCTAAGCTGGGAAGGAATTTACTTTATAAAAGAAAACAGACACAACATGGTACTCAACAGGAAGTAAACACTAAGTAAAACTGAATACAAAAGAGTGTGCTAGAAAGTAAATGGGCTAGTATACAAACCCAACTGAACAAAAAGTACCAGTAAAGGGAAAAATAGCTGAAAGTAAAGAGAAGCTCTTGGATCATCCTCCGGGGATTATTACCTGGAGGGTAGGTACAGATGGTCACCTCAGCACTCACGTCCTGAGTCTCCTCTATGTGCCGACTCATCGCAAGGTCCATATCTGGGTACCGTCCAATCGTGGTGCTCTCGGCCTCCGTCAGCGCTATCCGTCGTCGGCATCCAACACAACGAGGTGCAGGCATAGCCCGTGCAAGGGTGAGTATAATGAAACTCAGTAGGGACCCCGAGACCTGAAAGGTCTCACAATATCAACTAAGTATAAAAAAAGAAGAAAAATACAATCACAAATTATCAACCAACCCTACTTAGGTATATGCCCATACATACAACTAAGATACCGATCTCAGTCTGGCTCCAACTCTCGAGCCCAAGGACTAACCAATTCCACAAAGGAAGTAAATTCAATCACCATGATGATAATGTTTGAAAGACATGACTCATCTCACACCGGTATACACCTCACGAAGAGGGGTAGAGATGATTAGATGTAGCCTCTGAATCATCTCTTCTTTCGAACCAACATAGGATCCTGGAAAATTATCATCGCTGTCGAACCCACGGAGGATCCCGGTACAGAAGTCATCGCTGTCGAACCCACGGAGGTTCCCAGTAGAGAAGTCATCGCTATCGAACCCACATAGGATCCCCGTACCGAAGTCATCACTGTCGAACCCACAGAGGATCCCAGTACAGAAGTCGTCGCTGTCGAACCCACAGAGGATCCCAGTACATAAGTCACCGCTGTCGAACCCACAGTGGATCCCAGTACAGAAGTCATCATTGTCGAACCCACAGAGGATCCCAGTACAGAAGTCGTCGTTGTAGAACCCACAGAGGATCCCGGTACAGAAGTCGTCACTGTCTAACCCACGTTCGATCCTCGTACAGAAGTCAACGCAGTCTCAGCCAGCTATAGGGTTCTCGCACACTGCACGCTCGATTCCAGGAGGGTCCGCTTATCGAGCTAAGGGGTCAATACATAAACTATCACTAAGTCCTGAGTTGATTATCCCAAAGTTCCATATAGTCAAAAGCAACCCAATGTGAAAGACGGTGCGTCAATCAGACACCCGGTCTGAGTGTTATTGGCTTTTCTGTTCTAGGTGCCCGATTGGATTTACGCTCGTTCCAAACCCGAAAATTTCCCAAAGTTGCCCAAAACTCACTTACAGTATTTCAAAATGACCTCCTAGTCGTGAGGAAACCAATGCCGCAGATGGCGCATCGATCAGATGCGTGATGAAGAAGATATTTGCGTTTAAGAGAAACGGGTCCGGCCCGACAAGCCTAGTGGGCTGGAGGGTTTGCCCGACCCGGTTTGGTGGGTCTGACCCGGCTGGGGGTCGGCCTAGCCTGGTGGAGCATGGCCCACTCAGGGACCTGGCCCCACAGGTCCGACCCAGATAGGGGTCGGCCCGGCCCGCTGAAGCGCGACCCACCCAGGGACCCGACCCGGGTTGCAAGTCGGTTCGGCTCGCCTGGCGGCGCCGAGCGACGCCGCCCCTCCTCACTGCCTGGTCTGCTAAAGCCGGTCAGTTTTTCAGGAGTGAGGGGCCCGCACAGCGGGCCGCTGTCCTCCCATGCGGTGCCAATTGGCACTGCGATTTCTTCCGCTCGACCGGCAGGAGGCAGGCCAGTTCGCCCACTGAAGCGGCCCACCCAGCGCGGGCTGCAGTCTTCTCCGCAGCGCGGCACCAAGCGGCGCCGCGGCCCTCTGCCGGGCCAGCCATAGCTGGCCGGTTAGTCCAAAAAGCAGCCCGCGGACGCGGGCCACACCTCCTCCATGCGGCACCAACGGGTGCAGTGGTTCACCAGCCCGGCCGGCTACGGACGGCTAGTTCGGTTCGTCCGAGCGGCCCGCGGTTGCAGGCCCCGATTTACCCCCACGCGGCCAGTGCACGATCACCGCTTCCGGTCACCACCACCTCTGGTCACCGCCGCCATCGGTCAATGTTTACAAAATAATCACAAACCAAGGTAGGGTCATCAGGCCGTGTTCGTTCAGCCCGCGCCCTCCGTGTTAGGCGATATCAAATAATCAAAGACAATCCAAGCATTCATCAAGAATGAGATATAATTTTATTCACTTAAAATTATACAAAACCACCTACCTCGATTCAAGAACATTGTTCGCTTGTCGGTGTCGCGGAAAGAGAATTCGAAGACGACGTCACACGTTGCGCCCATCACACGCCACCGATTCCGGGCTCGATCATTCTTCCTCATTCTTCACCAGAAAGGACATCACTCTTCATCGAAGATGTTCTTCGTCCTTTGTTGGAGATGTTCTTCATGGAAAGAACTCTTCCCTTCTAATCCTACCAAGGTTCCGCAACAGAATATTTTCCAAGGCCAATATAATAATAAGGCTCCCCAACAAAATATTACAATGCATTCAAAACATTTCAAATAAATTGTTGACACCACAAATTAATTATAGAAAACTTAAATTAATTGTGTTGGAACAATTAATGGAGGGAGATGGAGAGACTCCACCACTATGAGGAAGTTCAAAAGTTAAAAAAGGGGTTCATGGGAGTTAACGGGGGATTTGAGGGGTTAGGTGCTCGTGTGGGACCCACCACACATTATCCTGTCATGGGAGGTTATGTGGGGTATGAGCCCCACCTCTAACTCCCCTTTGGAGGAAATAACCACCACTTAAAAATAAAATTGTGTAACACAACAATTTTATTTAATTTATTATGAATCCCCAAATTATAACATATATTATCGACCAAACTCAACTGCGGTAAAGGTCCCCTTAAGCGAATATCGTCGCTGCGAGTTCATCGGTGTCCTCAGATTTCAATTCCGAGCATTGGTTCAAAGGATATAAAATCCCACATGTACGTTTACTGAACGTACCTGAAAAAAACTTCAGAAGATAATTCCGGGCACACCGGGTCTCGGAATCAGGCGCCGTCAGAAACTGCGGACTCGTAAAATTCCAAAGAATTTAAGAAAAAAATTTCCTTGAAATTTCTCGGTCTTTACAGTTATTCAATACATTATTATTTGGAATTTTATAATAATGATGTATAATTGATGTAAATAACAATTATAACATGATAATGATTCTATATATATGATATACCATCTAATTATATATTATTTTAATATCAAAAGAATGATATTGTCGTTCATGCGTACGTACGGATTACCGTCTCCATGAATGCGATGAGATTCATTCCCCATCGTATCCATCCAAGACTAATTTTCATTTGATGATTAAAAATGATTTTTAAAGACTTGATTTCATTCTGGATATGAATAAGATACATCCCATCCATAATAAATATGACTCACATAATAAATAATATAAAGGAAAACGAATCCGTTAACACCCGAAATGATGATAATACTAATATATTATTGACAAAGCAATGTTAAAAGATCATATATGATATCATATTAATGTATATGTTTATTTTATACTTTAATAATTATTATTTCACCATTATACATGGGGTTAACCTACCCTCGACCAAGGAAAAGTACAAGGTAAGGGGTTAATTCTACAATCTCTTCATTATCCGAGGTTGTTTATACGTAATTATCTACTGAGACCTCTTTATCATCCACATCCACGTTTCTTAAAATGTACTTCAAAACATTTTTACTATTTACTAGACAATGGGTTAAAGTCATTTATACCCTTATTTGACCTTATATGTTCTAAAATGAATCTTTCTATCTTTTTCCAAACAATGTACTTTATGACCATTTTGACAAAATTAATGTAAGAATGTTTTTTTAACTTATATGGAAAGTGTGGCTATTTTCCGCCATTATAACATCGTCGAAGCTTCCCTTACAAGATTATAAGAATATTTTCAAAATAAATGTCTTCTTAATAATTATGTAACTCTTAAATGGTTTCAAAATAGAAAGAGATATTTCTCTAAAAAAGGTTTTGATTTCATCTATGTCAACATCCTTTGATGGATCTTAAGTTTATTTGAAGTTGATTTAATATTATACATAACTTCCATATTGTATTGAAGGTTTTGTGATATGTTTGATAGTGGATGTACTATTTTTATACCATTCATGGTTTATTTTTAAAGTATTGACATTTTTTTATGATAGTTTTAATAAGAATGTTTATGTTATATTTAAACCTTTTCATACGAGGAATGTATTGGACTAAGTAAGTGACGGGTGGAGCCCACTATAGCTCCTCGATGAATTGGTAGATCTCATGAGACAACTAGACATGGAATTGGACGAGGCCTTTCCAATTTTGATATATGGTTTTGGACAAGGCCTTGATCATTTTTAGACGTCTTGGCCGAGGCCTTGACAAAATGTTTCAAAATGTCTGAAATTATACATTCCCTCATTATGAAAATAATATTGATGGTTTATGTGGTCAATTGACTCATAGAATACCCATGATTATGTTTTATTATGACATTATTTACTCAGCTCAGGTTCCTTCCATAAAAGTATTCATGTTTATTATTGGTAAAGGCATGTGGTTTAAATTATTCACCATGATTAATATTTATGTTATCTTTCGTTGTATTGCTTACCCTTACTGAGCATTTGAGCTCACCCCTTTCTTATGCTTCATTTTCCTAGGATATGAAGAAGTTAGTTATGAGTGACTTGGAGGCATAATCTAAGAGTCTTGGATGTTTCTAATAGAATAAATTCGTGTTGTATTTATTTTCAAGTTGTAAATTTGAACTTATTTATTAATATTATTTCCAATAATACTAAACTGATCGGTCTTTCGAGACATGATTTCCTTGTGATCATGCTAATGTTATTTAATAATTCACCGACTCTAGGTAACTAGGGTCAGGGCGTTACAGGGTCTGAATGGTCCGCTCAGTCTGGCCATCCGTTTGAGGATGGAAGGTAGTGCTCAAATGAAGCTCCGTCCCGAAAGCCTCCTGTAACCCCTTCCATAGCCAGGAATTAGAACGTGTGTCACGATCGGAGACAATCATCGAGGGTACTCCATGTAGCTGCATAATCTCTTGCACATAGAGGCATCACAAGCTCTCTACTGAACCCTTCTCTCTAATATGTAGGAAGTGGGCCCACTTGGTGAGTCGGCCGACGATCACCTAGATATAATCATGACCTCTGGATGTATGTGGAATTCCTGCCACATAGTCCATGGATATCCCATCCCACTTCCACTCTCGAACCTCTAAAGTCTAAACCAAGCCTGCTGGTACCTGAAGCTCTGCCTTCATTTACTGACAAGTGAGGCACTGAGAGACAAACTCTGCTACAGCTTTCTTCATTCCCGACCAACAGTGTTGTCTTCAGAGATCATGGTATATCTTCACCACTCCTGGATGTACTACTAGTGGGGATGTGTGGAACTCCCTCAACACTTCCTCCCAAAGTGACACTAGTACCATGGAACATCCTCTGAAAAGGATGAAGTGCTCCCCACCTTCAGAAAATCCATCAGATGCCTGTCCTATGGATATATGAGCACGTCAAGCCTCGCAGTCAGTGTCCCAATGTTGTGCCTCTTAGACTCGCTGAAGAAGTGGGGGACTGAGTGTAAGAGACTGAAGACAAGTTTCTCCATCTCGATCCACAAAGGATATTTTAAAAGCTGTCAGCTTCTTTATCACGTCACCTAGTATCTGTATACCAGATCTTCTACTGAGTGCACATGCTACTATGTTCCCCTTCTCAGGAGTATAGACTATCTCGAAGTCATATTCCTGGAGAAAATCAAGCCAATGTCTCTATATCCTGTTCAGGTCCTTCTGAGAGAAGATATACATGATACTCTTGGGATCAGAGTACACTGTAAAACGTTCGCAAATCAAGTAATGTAACCACATCTTCAAGGTGAAGACCACTGCTGCTAACACCAGGTCATGGGTAGCGTAGTTCTGCTCATTATGCCTCAGTTGTCAAGAACCATATGTGATAAATTCTTGACCCTGCATCAGGACACATCCGATTCTGGTCCCTGATGCGTCGCAGTAGACTACATACCCGATGACTTCCTTCGATAGCCTCATGATGGTGGCACTAATCAGGCTCTACCTTAGCTCCTGAAAACTCTGCTGTATATCTCTTACCAAATGGTGGGGTTCCCCTTCTTAGTCAATGCTGATAAGGGTGCTGCAACTCTGGAGAAATCTGGAACAAATCTCCGGTAGCATACAGCCAAGCACAGGAAACTTCGTACCTCCGTCACACTCCTGGGTGGCTCCCAAGCAAGTACCACCTCAATATCCGCTGGATCCACTACAACACCAGCCTCTGAGATGACATTTCCAAGAAAGTGAACCTATCGGATCCAGAACTGTCACTTTGAGAGCTTACCATAAAGACAGTGATCTCGAAGTGTGTCCAGTACTAACTAAAAATAATAGGAATTCTCATCCTTAGTAGTTAAGTAGATCAGAATTTCATCAATGAATACCCCCACAAAGAGATCAAGATATGTCTGAAATATCCATTTCATGAGTCCCATGAACACTGCTAGAGCATTTGTCACGTCGAATGGCTTGAACAAAAACTCATAATGGCCGCACCAACATCTGAAAGTCATCTTCTGCACATCCTCATCTCGTACTCTGTGTTGGTGATAGCCTGAGGTCTATCTTTGAGAACCGCCATGCTCCCTTCAGCTGATCAAAGAGGTCATCGATCCTCAGGAGTGGGTACTTTTTCTTCACGGTCACTTGGTTCAGGCAAAAATAGTCAACACAGAGTCTCAATCTCCCATCTGCCTTTTTGGCAAACAAAATCGGGGCTGCCGAAGGAGAAACACTGGGTCGGATGAATCCCTTCCCCTTCAAGTCCTATGGCTGTACCTGCAGCTCACGAAGCACCACATTAGCTATCTGATACACTAGTGTAGATATCGGTGTTGTCCCAGGGTACATTTCAAAGTAAAATTCCACCTCTATATGAGGAGGTAGACCTGGAACATCATCAAGTAAAACATCTGTGTACTGGTCCACCTCTATAGGACATCTCAAACTCTCCACATCAACTGCTCCAAGGGTAAGGCTAGCCAACTGATTAGTGATCGGCTTCACTCTCCTCCGAGTAAGTTCATCTTGTGCTGTAAAGGCTCTCTTCTCACCAGTGAAGGTAAACTTGGTCCCATCCATACAGACACACCACACTTTGCGCCTAATAAATTCAATATGATCATGGACTGTATATAACCAGTCTATACCCAAGATGACGTCATAAGGCCTCAACGCTGCTACTAGAAGATATCAACTGAATCTCTCGCCACCTAGAGTAATCTCACACTACTGGCACTAGTGTGTAATCATCGAATCTTCTCTCATAGGAGTCTCTAGCCATTAGGATCGAGCCAACTGCTCCGTTAGAATCTCTAAGCTCTGAACGAGGGATGTGGCAATAAAAAAATGACATGAACCTATGTCTAAAAGTACTACAACTAAGGTGGAGTAGACACATATCATACCTCGTATCATCTCTAGAGCACCATGGTCATAGGACTCGACTACATGGAGTTGAGCTCGCCCCTATCCACTTGCTACCCGTGGTTGGGGTGGACCACATGGTGGTGGTGGCAGTAACATCTCGAATCGTCACCCACCGCCACCTGCATGACCAGCTCCTCTGCCACGTCTGCCTGCTCCCTACGAACCTCCTCGGTCGAATATCTATCTCTGCCTGGCGGTCCCTCGACCTTCTTCTGATCATCTGTATGGCGGGTCGGACAGTCATGAGCCATGTGACCCTAGCCACCGCATGTGAAACACTGCCTACCCCTCGCATGACTAGCTCTGTCTCTAGTACCCCACACAACTGATCCTGAGTCAGGAGGTTGTCCACCTATAGGTCTGGTCCTCATGGACCTCTGTGACATCTATCTGTTACCAGCTATAGAAGACTATGGTGTATGTTGTCCGGTGGTGGGTCTCGCTGTTTGTGACTTCTCAGCAAGAAAAATCTTCAATAAGAGGTCTCTCTCTAACACCCCCGCCTGCGTCGGGATACTGAGAGAAATCATCGATGCCCTGACCTCCCGCCTGAGTCCCTGCTCGAATGTTCGAGCCCTAAAGAATGAGTCTCGTACCATATCATTGGAGTAGTGTGAGAGGTCAGTGAACCTCTCAAAGTACCGATCCACAGTAATGCTGCCCTGCTGCAGATGAAGTATCTCCTGTATGCGCACTGCACGAAGAATCGCTGGGAAAAGCTCTACCCAAAACAGGGTCTCGAAGTCTTCCTAGAGAAGCGTCACCTCATCGTGAACCTGGAGCGTTAAGCTCCACCATCTGCCTACTGCTTCCTGTAGGAGACTGGCGATAAGGATCACCATGAGATCAGATGGTGTCCCTACCAGTCAGAAGACTATCACCATGGCCTCCAGCCAATCCTTTGCCACCTGTGGGTATGTCTCTCCCCAGAACCTGGGTGGCCTCTAGCGCTGGAACTCATGAAACATGCTCAAGAGGCGTGGACCCTCTGCTGCTGGAGCTGGTGTAATCGGTGTCCCAATGGGTAATGGTACCACTGGTGCCTCTACTGGTGCCTCTACTAAAAGAGGGACTTGCACCGAGGCCTCGTCGCTCGGTGGGATATCAGTGCGTACTGTACCCGGAACCCTAGATGGCTGTCTGCATGGAGGCATCCTTAAAATAAACAGGTGTTCCACGGTAAATAATTTATACCTGGTGATATTACTCAAAGTGATCACAAAGAAAAATCTTGAAAACACACACGCAATCAGTGTTTTCATGCACTGAGTCAGAAATCAGAAGTCAGGGTTCTGGTGTATGGATACGTCGGTCGCCACACTAACACTGAATTCCCTAAAATGATAACCACACTCACTAAACTTAACAGTATTACCATTAAAAAGAATATCAGAGTCCAATGTTCTATGGTAGAACCGACTCCTCTGATACCAATTTGTCACGACCCATCATCTGGGGCCCATGCCGTGACTACCCCAAGCCCGCCTTCCATAGGCCAGGGGCTGGCCACTAGTTCCAAAAGACGTATTCCACAAAACCGGAAAGGCATTAACTTTATATCCTATAAACACACGCAACTAAGCACACAACAAGATACGAACACAAGTAAACTGTATCGCAAAAAGAGTGCTAAAAGTAAGAGGGGTGGGAATACAAGCCCAACAGTAAAGGTACAAGTACAACTGAAATACAATACAACTGAAGAAAGAGAAATACAGCTACTGGGCCGTCCTCCAAGGTTACTACCTGAAGTGTAGGTACAGATCGCCTCCTCACCACTCCACGTCCTCCCGTCTCCTCTGCGTACCAACACGCCGTATGGTCTACCACAGGGCACCGTCCAGTCCTGGTACCCTCATCCTCGGTCAGCGATTTTCGTCGTCTTCACCAAACACAACAAGGTGTGGGCATTGCCCTGTAGGGGTGAGTATAAAGATACTTAGTAGGGACCTCGAGAACCTCAAGGTCTCACATAATCCACAAAGGATAAACTAAAAAGCATGAAATCAACAGACAACACTACTTAGCTATATGCCCACACATATACCTAAGTTATCAAGTAAACCCATCTCAATCATGAGGAAAACACAAGGTCCAACCTAAAAGTCCAAAGCTAAACTGTTCCACAAAGGAAGGATTACCAAAAATGTAAGTACCACAAAAGTACACCACATAGAAGAATATCACCAAGGTATTACCATAAAGGAAATTACCACAAAGGTATGTTATCAGCTCAAACAAGGTATAACGTAGGTACGGAAGTAGAGATGATTTGATGTAACCACTAATTCATCTTACTTTGTTAAGAGGCATACCCACGAAGGATCCTAAATCATCATGAGACCCATATAGGATCATATTAAATCGTCAGACCCACATAGGATCGTAGTACCTCGTCAGTATGTCGTAAGAACCACACATGATCCTAGTACATCATTAGTAAGTCGTCATACCCACACATGATCTTAGTACATCGTCAGTACGTTGTCAGACCCACATAGGATCCTAGTACATCGCCAATACATCATCGGACCCACACATGATCCTAGTACATCGTCATTATATCTCCAGACCCACACCGGATCCTAGTACATCGTCAGTACGTCGTCAGACCCTCACAGGATCCAAGTACATCATCACAACCAGCTACAGGGTACCCGCACTGAGCTTGCTTGTCTCTGGGAGAGTCCGCTCTTCAAGCTACTTGTCAATACTCTAACTTCCATGAAGTCCCATGAAGAAATATCCCAATTTACCGCCACATCATAGGGGACTCAATTAAATAGACGGTGAATCAAACGGACGACTGGTCTGTAAGTTATTAGCCTTTTAGTCCTGAGCCCCCGGTTGGATTCATGCTTAATCCGACCCGACCATTCCCCAACTTTATCCAAATTTTTATTGGGGTATACCAAAGGGACTATCTCACTCCAAGGTTTCCAATGCTGTAGACGGTTCATCAAACGGACACTCGGTGCCCAAGATATGGCCAAAAGAGCGGAAATGAGTCGAATCTGGTCCGGGTCCGGTTGGACCCAGCCTCGACCAACCCGACCCGGTTCGGGTCGACTCGGCCCACTGGTTCCGGCCCGGCCAGCGCTGGGCGGCCCGTCGGGGCGGCGGGGTGCCGCGGTCTGGTGGGGCGCCGCAGTGCGGCATGGGGGCCATGGTGTGGCAGGGTGCAGTAGTGCGGTGGGGTGCCGCAGAGCGGCGGGGAGCCACGGTGCGACGGGGCGGCCGTGGTACGGCGGCGGTGTGGTAGTCTGCCACCATTATTTTCTGTTGGGCAGCGTGGTTGCACCATCACCTTCGCCACAGCTGGCCGCGGTGTCGGTCGCTGTTCCCGTGCCCCATCGATGTCGGTTGTCGTTCTCCTCCATCGTGAAGAACATAACAAATATTACACAAAGATTTGCGTAGTGGTCGGTCCATGCTTGTTTGGCCATCACCATCGGCATTAGAGTGGTATCAAGTGGATCAAATATTTCTTGAATCATGAAAAACTGTCAAGAACGGGTAAGGGGGAAAAATTCAAACAATCACCCTACAATATACGCTGCAACATCCTCCCACAAAGACAAAAGAATCGTGGGTCAACCTGTTAGTTGGTTGACCGTGGTCTTCCTATAAATTTGGGTCTTTACAAGTTACTACCGGTATTAATGGAAGAGGACGTATGAAGGATCATTGCCTTGAAAGTGTTTTAAAGATCGAGACCTCCTAGGTTCAGTTGAGGGACATATCTTCATGTCACTAAGGACTAGCTGATGGTAGTGATGTGGGTGTTCCCCTTAGTGGGGAAACTTCTTGATCAGATGGTGATCTTGTCCGCGAGCTTTCTACAGGGCTTGGCAGGGAGTGGGATGTGGATGTCTACTGCATCCCAGCTAAACAGAGCCCGCCCTAGGTGGTCTAGGCAGGGTGTGGGCCACCCCGGCAGGCCGGACCCGCACCGGTGGGTCAGACCTGCACTGGTGGTCCAAACCTGTGCCTGCATATCATACTCATGCTAGCGGGCCAAACATGTGCCTAGAGATCCTGAACCACCCATTCGGATTGGTTCGGATGAGAGTGGGTCACCAGGAAACCCGACAAGATGGACCCTCGGCCAAACCGTGCTGGGTCCAACGAGGCCCAATGGGACTGGCCCACTAGACATGTAGGATCGGACTGAACCTAAACTGAACTGGGTCAATTTAGGTTAGTTGAATCAAACTGGGGCATGTAGGGCCCCTAGGCCAGGTCGGTCGGGTGGGTTCGACTAGGTCGGACCGGGCTGAGACGCAACTGGCCCCTGTTTACTAAAACACCAACAACATGCAAAATGGGCATCTGATTGAGGATCTGTTTGCGGTGTTGAAACCATCACAATGAGGAGGATATTTTAGTATACTCTATATAGGCTTTAATGGAAGTTGGAATACAATGAATGGATTGGGGAGGGGTTCACCTGAGATCAAGCATTCTACGTGCAGAAACCCTACAGTTGGATGAGACCTGAAGATTGCTGACAAGCGACCCTGTGTGGATATGCTATAATGGACAAGTGGGAAGAAGCTATATGTGACCCGGTAGTTCCACAGAGGAGAGAAACTTTGTGTGACTCAGTATAACCATGGTAAATTATGGGGAGAATTACCTCTGTATTGCCAAGGTGGGAAGCGGCTCTGTGTGACTTCGCAGGCCCGTGGTGGAGAGAGACTCTGTGTAACTCAGCATACCCATGGTACTCACCAGAGATGAGTACCACAAAAGTCCAAGGTTAGTGGAATGCGACTTTTGTGTAACCTGGAAGGACCACTGTACTCATTGAGGAGGAGTTCTCTAGTATCCAAGGTGTTCAATGATATGAGTGATGATTCTACTTTCCTACTCTAGATTATACCTGGTGTGATCTGTCTTACTTCATGATCAAGATCCTTTTTTTTTTGTGGATTGATTTGTGGTCTTTCCTTTGTGTTTCGGGGTCCCTTCTATGTATTTTATTACTCACCCTAGCACGGGATTTTCCCACACATGTTGTTTCCGGTGCGGATGATCGGCACCTTGACAGAGGACCTAGTGGCCTAGGACCTAGTGGTGCCCAATGAGACCAGGCAGGCATGACTCACTTATACAGCTTCTAGAAGCTACACCACACTTACCCATCAGGTGGGGTTTTCAGTGGATGGCTATCCGGAGTTTCTTTTGAACTTTTCTATTTTCCAGTTAGTCTTTTGTTGGGTTTGAATTCTGGACCATTTGAATTTTAATTGTACTTGTACTCAATGGTTATTTATAGTATCCTTATTGTTCTTACTTCCAATTATGGGATGTGGTTGTGTGTATGTGTGTACAAGTTCTCAGATAAATTCCCCCCACTTGTTGGTTGACGCATTCGGCATTAGTTTCCAACCCCCGGCCTTCGGGAGGTGGGATTTGGGAAGTCACAACATAGGCCTCAAGGGAAGGGTTGTGACAATGTCTCTTTATGATCTTTTGTAATCATCCCAATTTTTAAAATGTTTTTCATAGGGTTTAATGGAGAGTAAGAAAAAGGATGGATCCATGAAGAAAATTATAAATATTTATCATGAAAAAAACTGTTTTTTATTTTTAAGACTTTTTGTTTTATAAAAAATGAACTCTTTATAGAAGTGTCAACTTATAATGTGTGCATTTACTTGGTAAGAGCTTTTCCAAATTATATAAAAATCTAAAACTAAAAAATCTTTTGTAATGAAGGAAAATGAATTCTTGGAAAAAGTCACTAGAATATGAAATGTTGAAGGGTGGGTCCTCATGGTAGGTATCAAAGCATGGTTTAGATAACTTTGGAGATTATAATGTTTTCTTCAGAGGTTTTCTTTAGAGTTATAGATACCATCTTGAGTTTATAATTGATCATAATACCAATTTTTTAGGAACACCTTTTGATATTTTATGTTATGAAATTTTATGGTGACTAATGATATTTTTAGAGACATTTATTTTTTAGGTAATTGTGGGATGAAAAATGAATGTTTTAAGATAAACATTGTGGTTACAACATTTTTCTCAATAATGAATATATTATGGTCATTTTTTAGGATGTTTCTCATTTTCTAGGAATATTATAAGGATTATATTTTTTGAAAAATAAAACTCACCAGATGGTTGACAACTCATCATGTCCGGAAAAGCTTCGAGGTTTGAACCCACAAATAAAGTGTGACAAGGGTGGATAGCCTACCACTAGCCCACATGAATACCTGGTTAGTATGATTTTTTAAAATTATTTTATGGATGAAGAATAATTTTATTTTTTGAATATATATTTTATAGAATAGATAACTAAGGGATTGTAAAATTATTTGGTGATTAATTGATTAATATTATTTTAGAAGAATTTTACCATTTTTTGAACCTTGTATGATTAAGGTAATCCTAATACTATGATATTTTATTTGAGGAATAATGGTTGAATTATATATGATATTATTTTCATTTATGGTGATTTAGGTTATTTATGAGAAAAGTTATCATATCTTGGATATTATTTGATATAGGAAACAACATTTTTGGTATGATACATTAAGAGTAATTGATGTGATTTGGATATAAATATAAATATCTTGGAGGGCTATGTGATCAAATCCTTCTGATATTTGGGTTTAAATCCTAGTCTATAATAATTTTGAGGATTTTTTAGGAAAATTATTTGTTGAATTTTGGGTATTACTATTAAATTTTATAGATTATTTATTTTGGGGAATTATCTTATATTATCATGACTATTTTGGTTTTAGTTAATGTCTAATGACTAGAGGAATATATTATTTTTCTTTTGTGGATTTTTTTAATATAATATGATTATAGTGATTCAAGCATGGAAAATTTATACTCATTATATGGAGAAAAATATCATTTTGTGATGGGAATTGATTAAAGGATGAATTTATTAATTTCAATTATGTATATTTCCTCATGTTCTTAGACTAGGCAGCAATGTAATCTTGAAATACAAAATGTTATATGTCCACTTTTCTTACCTGGAATTCAATGCCCTTTTAACCTATCCCAAATTTAAGTTTTTTTTATGGTTAAATTTATACTGACCATGTTTTATATCACTATATATAATTACTTGGGAGTTATTTTTATCTTCCATGTCCATGTTTTTCTACAGTAAAAACAAGTATGTGTATCTGAGGTGACCTTCATACTTTCCTAAATATCTTTTTAAGAGGAAGTTTTATTAATCCTTTTTAAAATGTGAGATTACAAAAAAGTTATTTTGAATAGTGGAACCTTGGTTACAAATCACATGTTCAAGTTGAAAGGATGCAATTTATTAAATGGGAAAATAATGTAACATCCAGAGATTTTAAGAGGAAACACAATATTAGATAAAATACAGGATATACAACACCAAGCTTAAATGGACAATGAACTATAATTATTTAAATGTGGTCATTATAACCTAGGCATTAAATTGGTAGTTATGAATAGGAATATATATTTTATGTAATACATATAATTATAAAACGTTATATAAATTTATTTTAAAGTTCTTAGAAAACAATCACATACTTTTTTTAGTAAAGCCATTTTATTCCTCAAAAATATGTTTTCTTCAAAAATGATTTTTATTTCTTCTTATGTAAAAATAATATAGTTAATTTATAGTAATTTAAGAAAATTTATTTTATAAAATGAACTTAATTTTTGAAATAAGCATATCAAAATTTTCTTATGGTGGAACTTTGATACTTTTCTAAAATTTTTGATTTTTTTCAATGAATAGTGAAAAATATTGGTTTTTATTTAAAATTATATTTTATTTACAAGGTGAATTTATGGTTTGGAATTTTTATAAATTTTAACTAGTTAATTTTGAACTAAAATAATCCAATTATGGGTTTTCTATGGGTTTTATACTTCAATTTAGTATAGAATCATTTTATATTTAAAAAGAGGCATTTTTATGAAAAAAAGGTTTTTTGGCCCATTTTTTTAGTTCAATTATAAATTAAATTCGGAAACTTATGTGATTTTAATTTTGAAAAATGGATTTCAAATGTGAAATAATAATTTACAAATTTAGTAAATATTTCCCTTTTATTTTTGGACAATATGAATAGTAAACTTTGTAATTTTTATTACCACGTTTAAAGGTAAATCAGGTAATTAAGGGTAAAAATAATTTGATATGAATTATTAAATTACTCTAACACTTGTACAATTTTTATTGCATGAGAATTTATGTACAAAAATCATCCATGTGTATATTTTTTGACCCTTTACAGCCACTTCGTTAACATTAATCCCCTTATGGTATTTTATTTTAAGAAAATTTTGTCACACTATGGTTTTTAATAAGTATAAATTTTATAATACAAGTTCATCCATAATCTATGTTCAACCATAAATAAAATTTTGAAATATAAAATATTTATCTTCATCATGGTAATTTGTTTTTTATTTTTTGGATTGAAATAATTACCTTAAAATCTTACACAATGACTATACAATAATTATTTTATTAATCGAAAAAATCAAATAAATGATTTAAAAAATATTAAAATAAATATATTTTTTAGATAATTAATGCCTAAAACAAATTTTATAGATTAAATTTTTATATTAGGGATATATTTAAATATTTGGTTCTAATTTATATTGTTGTATTTGTTTTATTAAGGTCAAAGTAATGAATAATTCTTAAAATTGACATTAGGAATATTTTATAGTAAATAATATTTTATTGAATGATATAAAATTAATAAAAAACTTAATTTCTTCCAAAGATTTGGTATAATGTTTTAAATTTCATCCATGATCTATTTATTGGTCTTTTGGCATGGAATAGTAATTATATTAACCCGAAAATAGTAAAAATACATGTTGTGTAAGAGTTAAAGGGGACAAATAAGGGTTAAAACGAAACGATAAAGGTATAACCATGACCTAAACATGCAAAAAAAATTATATGATAAATATTATTTGACCCTTATCAAATTAGGTTCAAAATTTTGTTTTTTAAGGGACCATTTTCCATTAAAATTAGTTATATATTATTTAAATCAAAGATAATTACAAAATGTCACTCTCTTTGTATTTAATATATTTTATGTTTCCACATAATGAAAACACAATATATGAATGGAAATTAATGTATATATTAATCTTAATTAAATTATTTTCATTATATAAATTTATATTTAATTTCTTATAAATTATATAATTACCATAAATGCTTCTACAATGCTAAAACAATATTTATTTAATTAACATAAAAATAAAATAAATGATTTAAAAAATATAAATTTTGATATATTTTCTCATTTTAATTTGTGAAATGAATTTTATATCTCTATATTAAATTTTATATAGGTTTTAAATCATTATATTCTACTTTCCACTTTTTCTTGATGTATTTGAAGTCAAATTAAATGAATAGTGTCAAAAATTGACATTAATGATAATTTGTCAAAAAAATATTTTATTAAATTGTTAAAAATTATTAAAAATATTATCTTAATACAATTTAATGTAATAGTGTTTTAAAAAACATATATTTTTTATTTATGAGTCTTTTTTTATTTATAGTTACATGATTAACCTCTTATGATTAATAAAGTGGTTATTGTGGTTAAAGTCCAAAATAATTGACCAAGGGGTTAATCAAAAGGATAAGGTTTAAAATGAAACATAAACTTTAATAAATTATATTTTTTATTATATTAAAACCATATACTACCTTATAAGTTAATTTCTTTCTGTTTGGTTTCTTTTGGCATGATAAATGAATTTATTATAATTTAATATTTTGAGAAATTCCAAAAGCACCCCTCAACTCAATTTTAAAAGATCACCCCTTCCGTAACTTATTAACACAACTTTTAGAAATATATATTTACTAAACTCTACCATATTCTATTATAAACATACTTATTTATGTTCTGGAGGTCTTTTTCCTTCCAAAAGGCCAACCCTATATCCCTTAAGAAGAGATCTAAAGGAAGTCTGTTGAGGAAGAGGTAATCATCTTTATTAACTCTTTCAAGTTTATTTCTTCTTATAATTACACTTAATGTGTTTTTCCTTGTTAAAGTGATAAATATAGTATAATATATGTTCTTATATGTTATTAAAATTATGGGATAACTATATTCCACCTTTTATTCATCCTATGAAAAACAAAAGCACGATGCGTGTATACGTATGACCTACCGTCTCCATGACGCAATGCGATTAATTTTCCATATTAACAATTAAATAATGATTATAAAAACATATAAAATTAATAAATAAGATATATATAAACTTAATATAATTTTGGATATTATGTAATTATATCCTATGCACAAGAACTAGGACATATATGATAAAACATGCTTAGGAAACTGAAGCAGTTAACACCCGAAACAAGAGTAGTAATGAAATATTATTAAAAAATGTGTGCTAAAATGATATAATAGGGTAATATATGATATAATAAATGTGAATATGGTTATTTTATGAATTAATAACATTCTTTAAACCATTATACTGGATTTTAAAGCATGCCCAGTTAAAGAAAAGTGCAATATATGGGAATATTTAACTCAATTACCTTTCTTTGAGTTAAACAACAACTTCATTGATTATGTAATTATGGATTATGTGTTAAATGAATTTTTATTATCTTATGTTTTATTTACACATGTTTTATTTGGATTTACAGCTGATACACATAATATATTCTATGATTGATGCTCATTTTAATGGTATCATATTTATAAATTACTTTCTTTTAAAAATACTATTTTAATGTTTCATTTTACAAAACTAAAAAGTATTGTTTTTATAACTTATATGACATTAATAAATTATCATTATTCTATTATTCCTTAATGTTTTTAATCTTACACTACTATTTTACATATTCATCCTCAAATAAAATGTTTTCATTTTTAAGTGTGAAACTTTTTAAGAAGGAATGTGATTTCAAAATGGAAAGGATATTTTCCTAAAAAATGATTTATATGTAATATTTCTATTTAATGATTATGTTATGGCTCGTGGTAATTGTTTATAAGTTTGGATGGTTCCTTTATAAACTAAGTTTGGGTGTTCCCATTATAGTTTTCCAATGCATCGGGTAAAGAGATAGAGTTAACTGATTATGTTTCTCCTAAGATATTATGGAATATACTATGATGATTATTACAATAGTAACTATATTGGTTAATCCTTGGGTATCCAAGAGATCTATTTAATATGTAATAATGATATTATGATTTATGTATGCTTGTTATAGATTTTATAGGAAACTTATGATTTCATAAGTTAATCTAAGAGATTATGCTTATGGTTTAAAGTTATAACTTTGTGAAAATATTTAATGAAAAATTTATGAGTTTTTTATTTTTCCTTTATATTATCCTATGAAAACTTTTATTAAATCCATTGGGAATAAAATACGATTTATTATGTATGAAAATTTTTATTTTGATCCATATGTTTATTTTTTGAAAAGGAAAATTCTTACAATTATTTACGGACTAATGTTTTCTTTATTTCTTGTTATGTCCGTTAATGAGATTTTTTTCTCATCCCAAGTTAAAAAAAATCATTGGGTTTAAGGGATATTAAGAATAAGGATGAGGTCATGAAGAAAATTGGGAAGATTTATCATGAAAATAAATCATATTTCATTTTAAAGACATCTATTTTATGAAAAAAGGTATACTGTATTGATCTTTCCACTTATAATGTATGAGTTTTATTTGTAATATTTTTTCAAAATTATCTAAAGCTCTAAACCAAAAGGAACTTTGATAATGAAAGAAAATGAATTCTAGGAAAAAGTCACTAGAATATGACATGTTTAGGGCTAAGACCTTACATATAATATATACTATAATAATTGGATAAACTCACTAAGTCGACTAGTTATATAACCCTTCTTCGAATAAGAGAATAGGTTCTCAAACCACACTATCCTCGAAATGTCAATTTATGTTTTATTTAGGTTTATATTACGACTAAAATTTTTAGTGTTGATAAAGAATGTTTTCATCAAAAATTTCTAGGAAAGAGCTGATAATGAAATTTTGAGTTTTTATTTAATACTAGCCACAATGAATGATCTTTTTCTTCTTCACTATATTATTTTTCCTAAATACCTACCCAAATATTTGTCGAACATTCATGTTTTGTTTGTATAATTTGACTCATAATGTCATGAAATGTCTTTAAATATTGTTTTTATTGCTTTATTTATCGATCAAATAGGGTTTTTATGATTTATACACTTATGAATCATCATGGATTGCTTATATATGTATAATGTTAACATATTTTTGTATGAATTATTTTAATATTTTTTGTCTATACCTTATGTGCTTTATAATGTATACTTTATATGCATAGTTTATATTAAGTTTTAATATGTTTATATATTATATATATATAATTTATAAATTTAATCCTTATATACTATATATGTATACTTTTATATAATTTACTAGTATATATATATAATTTTATATGTATATTAATTATATGCACACTTTATAAAATTTATATATGTAAAATGATTCTTTATATGCATAATTTATATGAATTATTTGTATATGTCTCTATATGAATCTATTTTTTTATTGAAATATGGATATCATTGAAAAAAAGAGATAAACACAAATATAAAATGTATGAATATTGGCCATATGAAAAGGGAGTACGAGGATGTTGTAACAACCTGTGAAATTATGGGACATTGTTTTTTTAGAAATTTTGAATATTTGTTCTGGAGTATGGGAATTTTGAAAAGTTTTACTCTGATAGAAAATTTGAGAGTTTCAGATCTTCTATAATTCTTTTTTTGGCATGTTTGAGTTTTTTATGAGGCTCGATAATTGAGTTGGGTGATCCGGGGAAGAACGAGCCGGCATTGAAACTACAACATTACTATAGTCACCACTAGGTAACCGGTAGAAATCCATTGTGTACCCGGTGGTTTAGGTTGAGGGTTTATATCCATTGGAGATCAATCGGGTGACAGATGTCCTACCAGGTACCCGGTGGTGGTTGGTAGGGGTGCCCAATGGGTTCTTGGCTTGTTTTTAAAAAGAGGGGCAAGAATTTAATTTGACGATAGGCCCTACAAGGATTTAGAGGATTGGTGCTCAGAGAAGGTCCACTCTCCTGACTTCCCTTCCTCTAGTTGACCCCCCTTTATGAGGGGTGTTTTGGGCAGCTTTTACATAATATTTTGAGGTAATATCTTCCCCTTATTCCTCTATTTATCTTCTTCTTTGTTGGATGTTGATTTGTGGTGCCTCCAGGTGAGGTATTGGGTGAAGATTCCACTAGAGTATGGTGGAATCATCTGAGTATAAAGGTGATTTGGTGTACAATGTCTTAAGGGTGTCAAGATAAAAGGAATGCATGATTTCACTCACTATTTTGGTGGAGTATCACTACCATTGAGTTTACTATGGACTCCCACAATTTATATTGAAATAGAGAATCAATTGGATGCTAGTTTATGGGGATTTCTCATAGAGGTATTATGGGTGTGCCAAGGATCTATTGTGTGTTGTTGGTTGTGGTTTCAAGATGGAAGGGTGGATTGTTGTGTTTCTGATGATTATTCCACATTGGTCTAAATTATTTAATTAATTATAATTATTATAATTAGTAATATCACTAACCCTGTACTCCCTCACGTGACCAAGATGGGTAGTTAAGAGACCCCAGGTGTGCCTCCCCCTATTTTAGAGGCTACCAATTAGCAGTGAGTGTGTATGTAATAGCTGTGATACATTACCATTTGGTACAGAGTAATAATAAAAATGAAAATAATATAATTAATCAAACATGGAACCAAAGAATAATAAAGGGAAAAAACAAAAAACCAAAATAATAATAAATACCATGTAATGAATTTTTGAATTTAACTAAATGACGTGCCAAAATCATACAAGTAAAAGACTAATAGACTCATTAAAAAGACTCCAAAATCCCCAGTCCCAAACCCCATGCCAGTCTTATCACAAAATTTCAGTCCCATCCAAAAAATAACACAATCAAGTATAAGGTACTTTTAGATTTTCCATACTTGAATCCATGCGGTCTTCTAGGGTACCAATTGGTGCCCGAACAGGGTGTGAATATAGCTTAGTAGGCCAACACCCACAGTGTATAAATAATCCATTCTGAATATGTAGTTCATACAAAAGTATGATAAACATGGTTATTAATTCATAAATTAATACAGAACATGATATTAACTTGGAAAGCCTCAAGCTTCGTGTTGACACCTAGGTTCAGCCAAACCTACTTCATCACAATTACAAATGTCTCTATCAAGTGGTAGATCTTTCTGTACAGGACATATCACCCATAATGTTGTTTGATTCTCCTGCCTAGGATGAATCACCTATTTAATGTCCCATGTAACTAAACCATGATATGCTATATGATAATTACCCATGATAGATCTTCTTATGTCTTCCTAGGGAACAAAACCACACTAGGGGGAAAATAACCATATCATAATGGGATCCATTTAAATTACCCATAATCGGGTTTCTTACATGTTCCCAAGGAATAATACCATACAATGAAAAATAAATCATATTAGTTTCTATAAGAATTACCCATGTTCGAGTCACTTATGTATTTCCATGGTGCAATACCATACTAGGGAAAAGTGACCATATTGATATCCATGATAATTACCCATGATAGAGTCACTTATGTGTTTCCATGGAACAATATCATACTAAGTAAAAGTAATCATGTCAATTGGTAAATTCTCTTTCCTAGGATGAATCATCGGTGGAAAACATCATGTAATCGATCATCAAATACAAGCAATAAAAATGCATAAATCTGTCAATTGGTGGATTCTCTTATATAGGAATAATCACTGATGATATGCATCAATTATGTCCAACATTTTATCACCATACATATTGTTTAATTCATAAATTTACCATTTAACAATCCATTTATTCTCAATTGGGGGATTTTCTTAACTAGGATGAATAAAAAATGTCACATTATTCCATGTTACCAATTATTACAATTTACATGTTATTCTAATTCCATAAGGTTAAGGTAATTATCAATAATTTTCATTTCACCCAACATGCTCTATGTTCAACCAACCCATTTTTTGACCTAGGTTTGATGTTTGGAACCCCTCTTGGGTGGCCCCAAGTCTCGGTCTCAATGAAATCAGACCTAATGGGATCCATGAGAAGTCTATGCATGAGGGTATTATTAAAATAGTAGATCAATGATTTAGTTTGGTCACCTACATGACATGATGGAGAGATCATGCTTATTGAAGATACTAGAAAAAATGAAACAAACATTAAGGATTTCTTTTAGACCACCCACGTAAAAAGGAGAGTAGATGTAGAAATTCATCAACATCCAAGGTAGCGATTTGGGTTTCTCCATCCTTCCCTTCAATGAAGACAAAAAACTATTTCAACATAGGACATAAATTCTAGGTATGGTTTGGCCACATCAGACAAGGGTTCTTCTCAAGGAAAATATAATGGATCTAGAACAAGAAGAAGAAGAATATAAAAGAATAAATTCAATTTCTAGGTCTAGAACACCAAGATCCAATGGGGGTCTTTCTTCTGGTTTGAGGCAGATTCATAGATATGATGATGGATGGATTTCAGTTTGAGAAAAAGGGTATGTGATATAAAAAATATAGGGCACTAGATATTTAAAATGGGCACTGGGTGTTCAATATTCACAACATGAATAAGGGATTCATGTTGTGAATGTCTGAGTTTTCCACTAATACTAATTTTTTCCTCCAATTTAAAACCAATAAAAATAATTCCACATCATGAATCCAAATTTC
Organism: Viscum album; assembly: GCA_963277665.1. Taxonomy (NCBI): domain Eukaryota; kingdom Viridiplantae; phylum Streptophyta; class Magnoliopsida; order Santalales; family Viscaceae; genus Viscum; species Viscum album. The sequence goes on from OY728131.1 coordinate 921,790,578, forward strand.
GATATTATTTTATGTTTCATAGCTCTACCCAGATCTATTTAGGCCATGAATGTAGTTTATGGGGTTTACCCAGAACCATTCACTCCTTGGATGAAGTTCATGGGGTCTGCCCAGAATACTTCATGTCATGTATTTCACATTCATGGTATTAATTATTTTTATAATGAGATTCCCTCCTCCATTGTCATTCCTTTTTAATTTAAAAAACCTCCAACACAGTAACCCATATAGTACAAGTCTTGATGACCAATGTCTAAACTAAAAGTTAACCAAATTCAAGTAATTTTAACTAAATACATAAAGAAGGACGTACTTGGAAAAGATGTGATCTTATAACCTCCCCACCATATAATAATTTATCCTGAGTGTTTATCCAAATAATCCTTGTGGGGGTATCGGTGAACAATATTAGAGACTAAATTTTCATATCAAACTCCCATTCATAGGTCTCCTCTTTAATATGCCCATGCTACCAATGTTCTTACACAAGTGGCACCGTCTTCCCTTAAATAATCTTCTCACTGCGGTCCACAATATGGATTAGATTATCCTTAAAGGACACATAAACATCCATTTAAACATTATAAACATCTATCACATAAAAATGGTTAGTGTTTTGTCTCTAAATATGTGACATGTGAAACATATTTTTCATGGCGTTGTAGCTCTATGGAAGGGACAAAAAAATGCTACTAGACTAACCCTCCCCACTATCTCAAACGGCCTAAAAAACATTGGTGCTAACATCCCTTGAATTCCAATATGAAATTTCCCTAGACTAGGTGACACCCATAGAAAAACATAATAACTGACCTCGAGCTCCATAGGTCATATCCAATGGTCAGTTTATAGTTTTTTCTATCTCTATGAAATTATCAACCGCTTCTTGATCAACTGAACCTGCTCAGGTATCTATTTCATATGGTTATGTCCAACGTGCACTGAATCTCTAGCCTATAACTAATAAATAGGTGAATGAACCGAACTTCCATGAAAGGACTTAATAGGATCTATTTTTATTGATTTCCAGAATATTTTATTATAGGTAAAATCCATGAGTGCTGGATGTTTCTCTCAAGAACTACTGAAATCCATAACATTGGCTCCTAACATATCCTCCAAATTCTAAATCACCCATTCATATTATCCATTAGTCTGAAGATTATAATCTATACTCATAAGTAACTCTGATCTTAGTGCATTCTAATGACCCATACAAAATACAAACGTGAAATAAGGATCTTGATAAAAAATGAGACTCCTCAAAACACTGTGCAATAGTACTATCACCCACACGTAATGACTACCTAGATCATCAATGATAAAGGCATATATGATAGGAAATAAGTGAGATACCTTCTTCAATCGATCCAAAATCACCCATACTGCATCATTCTTATGAGGTGTCCTAGGTAATCCTATCAGAATATCCATAATGACATCATCCCACTTCCATTTTATAGTGGGAAAAGGTTGTAAAATCATTTCATACCTATGATGCTCAACCTTCACATACTGATAGATGAAACATCTTTCCATGAATCTCACTATCTCCTTTTTAATCCCCATCAACAATTACTACCTATGGAGATCATGATACATCTTTTTCATACCTGGATGTACCTCCCCCTTTGAAGCATAAATCTACCTCTTACATAAGCCCATAGGAACCCATACACATCCATGGATAATAAGAACATCTCCACTACTAGGTGACCATATTGAAGATGGTTCCCCACTACATAAGCTATCCCTTAGAGTTAAGACATTTATATTAATTATCCTCTCTCTCTTGATCCGATCTTGAGACATGGGTATAACAGATGTCGATGTGAGGGATACTCATCCTGATGACTCATGAACATTTAGATGCATATTCAAAAGGAGTTCCATTAGCCACCAATCCTTGCAAGAATTTTATATTGCCTCTATACTCATATTCCAGATCAAGTGATTAGTGATTATGTTGCCTTTTCCTGGAGTGTAATCTATCTTGAATTCATAAGACTACAGATAATTGACCCACCATCTCCATTGAAGGTTCATGTCACACTGAAAAAAATATGTACCTATGGATCTTATCGTACATGTACACCAAAAAACTCTCTGCCAAAACATAGTGGTAGCAGTATCTTAGGATGTTTACCACCACAACCAACTCTAGATCATGAGTAGGGTAATTCCTCTCATGTGGTCTCAATAACCAAGAGTCATAATCAACCACTTGATCCAACTACATCAGAATAGATTTGAGTTTGACTCTAGATGGGTCATAGTACAAGGTATATTCATTACCTTTAATAGGTTAAGTGAGGATCAGTGAGGAGGTTAGCCTTCCATTTAAGGCTTAGAAATCCCTATCCCAAGCATTTGACCAAACAAGCTCCACTTTCTTCTTGGAAAGCCTAGGCATTGGCACTAATGTATGAAATAAGTCCAAGATGAAATTCTAGTATTATATTTCTAGATGTATAAATCTATGAATCTATAATATTATCTTAATATTCTCCTAATATATGAAATATATAACCATTATTGGGTCCACTGACACTACGACCTATGAGATAAGATGACCAAGGGAGTGCACTCTATCAATCCATAAATAGTGATTGGATAGTTTGGTGTCAATCCGATTCTCTCTCAATGTACTCATGATAATTTGAAAATGCTGGGTATGATCATAAAAAAACTAAGAGTACACTAAGATTTCATCATTAAAAATCACCACAAATTGATCCATGCATGGATGAAATATCTGGTTCATCAGGACCATGAATACCATTGGTGTGTTTTTCAAACTGAACAATATCACAATGAACTCATACATGCCATAATTTCTCTTAAACATAGTCTGGGGTATGTCAGATGATCTCAACCTCCACTGATGGTACCCTGACCTCAAGTCAATCTTGGGGAAAATATAGGCACCTCTTAGCTAATTGAAGATATTTTCAATGCATAGAAGGGAATACTGGTTCTTAACTATCATCTTATTCAGCCTTCAATAATCCATATATAAGTGAAAAATCCCATTAGCCTTATTATATAAGATCATGGGATAACCCCATTGTGAATTAATAGGCTTTATATATCCCTTATATTCTAGATCATTCAATTGAACTTGAAAATCATGAAGATTTTTTGGTGCCATTCTGTAGGGTAGGGTAGAAACTGGTTCATCTCCTGACGTGAACTCAATTTTGAATTCAGTCTATCGCTCTAGTGGTATGATATAGATATATTTGGTAAATAAATCCTCAAAATATTCTACTAATGAATAAAAATAACATTTCTATAACTCATTATGATCTATAATAAGGCCTTTTATTTGAACCATGATACAATCTAATATATACTAAATTGTTCATGTCTGACCAGCCTGAATATCTCGTTTACTCCAGTGAAAATAGACACCCATTATGGAGATAGAAATGAGACTATCCTCCTATATCATTAAATATTATCAAGAAACATAACTATTCAATCCATACTTAAAATCAAATCAAATCCTACCATTTCTAGTGAAAACAACTCGTAGAAGAAATGATAGCCACCCATTTCAAGGGAAAACTCTTTACAGCATCTTATAACCATTTTATGAACTCACAACAATGTTTTGATGGTAATAAATCCATACAAGCTATCTAAAACCAAGCCCAATATAGTTTAAAATTGAATATTTTTATAGAAAAAGGAATGTGATGTTCTTGTATTAAAAAAACACGTATAACTGTATATGATAAAAGGATAATACATATGATGGTGGAAGGTCCTATAACCAAGCTATTTAGAGTAAGATAGTTAGTAAGAAACTGAATCACCTCTCTTATATGGGCCTCAATATGAATCCCCCATGATGCTCCCTCTAGCTGGTAATATCTCACTTGCATCGAGGCACCATGTCCCATGTCTCGGCTTAAGAATGCAGTGGAACTCCAGCTTCCAAACTTCTCAGGGGTAGCTAAGTCCTTCACAAACTTCAGTGTCTACCCTGATCCTCAATCACCACTCCACTACTGAGGGGTCTTGTAGATCCTCTTAATATGAAATATCCTCCCATAATTGGCTCTCCAAAATAGGATAATGACACTAGTTATGCTTGTGACCAACCCTTTCGCACTGAAAGCACTCCACTGGGCCGTGGTCCTGATGTGGTTATTCACTACATTGGATGCTCTACCCACAACTTCCCAAGAGGTAACTGTCATAGTGGTGATTCTTACTATTATAGGAATAAATCCCTGATGTCCCTACTGAGAACACATACCTTCCACTCAGGGCCTCTCACATGATAACTTTCATGATTAGAGGATGATTCATCACACCTGTAAAGTTGAAAATGAGAAATACATTCACCTATGAATTTATCTTGTAGTGTATCCCATATTAGAAGTAATTATCCATAGAAACCACATCTACTTCCAAATATGTAGAAATATTCTATAGATCGGTGAAATGACTTGTATATCTCATCACTAACATACTCCCCTATGTCTGATGCATGAACTCCCTAGCTATCTCATCCCTAAAAATCGTTGGATATAATTGGATTAATAAGATCACCTAGAATTCCATTTAAGTTAGATCCTCTTGTGTAATGGTTTCCTCTAAAATGTACCAACAATGCTTGGTTGGTCCTCATAACATATAGGCATCTAACTTTACCCTCTTGTCTATGAGTGTATTATGGTTCTTGAATATGGTCTAGATAGATTCAATCTATAACTCAAATAAAATGGGGCCTTCCTACCTCGTGAATATAAGTGGATTCTATAGTTAGAAAACTCTAATCATATCATACATCCAAGGTATAGTGAGAACATTCTCCCTATCCATATATCACATAACCCTCAGGAATCTGTCATGAATATGTTCATCCATCTACTTCCATGGAGCTACAGGATATTCCAGATTAGCTGTATTATGAGCATTATGATTAACATTATCCTAGTTCTCAACTTGAAGAAAATATAGTGGTATTTTATCTACAAAAAATGTACTCCTTAAAACATAAGATACTCACAAATAGTAACCTTAAAATGTTATAGAAACAAAGAATCATTGAATCAAGGTTCCTATGAAGATGGATTAACAAGAGAATAGGAATATAATAACAGTTTATTTACATTATTTTAATTAGGTATATCAAGGTATTTAATTTCAAAATTTATCTAGGAAGATATATCACATGCAATAGATACGTATAAAGCAAGAACACTGCATGTCAAAAATATGTACATGTTTTCCTATCATAATTCATGTATAATTATCTCATACCATATCATCCCATGATTAAAATATCAATAAACACTAATTCCACAAAACAATTGAATCACCAAAGGAAAAATAACATCAAAACTTCAATGAGTGAACAATATGAACAACAACCCCATCCATAGCCAGTCAATTCCCCCCCCCCCCACATGTGTTATCTACTCCCATTAATGAGCTCATTTCCAAACTCTGAAAAATCTAAGTCTTATGTCTACCATTCACAAGTTGTAAAGTAGAAAAACACTTCACTGATACCACTTAGAAACATCCCTAGTTGCGTACTCGCCCATATGATCGAGATGGGTAGTCACGAGACTTTAGGAGTGCCTCCCCATACTCCAAAGGTAGCCCAGTACAGTGAGGTTTTAAGGAATAGTGGAGAGACTATACCCTCTGGTACAAAATTATAATAACTTTAGAAATAATATAAATAATTTAACATGCATCCCAAGTAGAATAAATGAAAAAACCGAACAATCCAAATAATAATAAAAAATATGTAATGGTAGTTAGAATTTAAATAAATGACGTGTTAAGTCATACAAGTAAAAGGATAAAATTTTCTATAAAAGGAATCTAAAATACCGGGTCCCAAATCCCATTATAGACTCATCTAAAAGATCCAAACCCATCTATAAATTCACACAATCATGCACAATATCATTTTCCCTTATCAATACACACATCCATGAAGTCTACTCGGGTACCAAATGACACCCAAACAAGGTGTGCGTACAACTTAGTAGGTTGACACCCATTGTCTCTAGAAAATCCATTATGAATATGTAGTCTATGAAAAAGTATGATAAAAAAGTGGTATTAATTAATAAATTAAAATAGAAAATTCAATAAATATTCTAATGCTCGAGCTTCAGGATGACACCTAGGGTGATCCAAACCTACTTTGGTATCCTGTTAGATGTATCTATCAAGTGGTAGATCCTTCTGCATAGGATGGATCACCCATAATGTTGGATAATTCTCCTACCTATGATGAATATCTCAGGTCATGTATCATTTAACCAATCCAAAATAGGATTTATGCGAATTACCCATGCTAGATCCATTTATTTATTTCTTGGGTGTAAGACCATGACTAGGGGAAAGTAACCATCTCATTCTGGGATCTATGTGAAATACCCATGTTGGAGTTTCTTATGTGTTCCCAAGACAAAATATCATACTAATTAAAAGTAACTATACTCTATTCTATGTGAATAACTGATGCTAGAGTCTCTTACGTGTTCCCATGGCACAATACCATACTAGGAAAAATTAACCTTACTAGGATCCTTGAAAATCACCCAAGATAGAGTCACTTACATGTTCCCATGGAACAATACCATATGAGGGAAAAGTACCCATATCAATTAGTGGATTATCCTACCAATAAAGAACCACTGGTTGCAAGCACCAAGTAACTGATCATCAAATACATACAAGAAAAATTCATCCCTTTATCAATGGGTGGATTCTCCAATATAGGTTGAAACACCAATGGTATGAATTAATTAGGTAAAATATATTATCACAATACATATTGTTAAATTAATCCATTTACCATTTAACAAGTCATTTATTCTCAATTGTTGGATTATCCAACCATGTACGAATCATAGTGGTCATATCATTCCAAGTTACCAATTATCACAATTTTATGTTATGCCAATTTCAAATAAAAAAAGTTTCAACCTAGGGTTGATGGTTGGAACAGCTCTTTGTGGCCATAAGTTTTTGTCTCAATGCCATCAGACCCAACATGATCTATGGGAAGTCTATGTATGAGGGTTTTATCAAAATAATATATTATTGATTTAGTTAAGTCACATCCATAGCGTGTTAATGAGATCAAACTTATTTCATATACTACAGAGATTAAAACATAAATTAAGAAGTTATTCTAGGATACCCACATCAAAATAAGATTACACATAGAAATTCTTCAACATCTAAGGTAGAGATTTGGGGTCATCACACTTTTCCATAAATGAAGGTTGAGTAATATTTCAATATAATACATCAATTCTAGGTACAGTTTTTCAATAATGGACTACGGTTATTCATAATGAAAACTAATGGAATAAGAATCTGAATAAGAATATAAGAGATTACATTTGATCACTAGGTTTGAAACAACAAGATCCAATGTGGTCATACTTTTGGTTTGAAGAGGATTCCCAGATATGCCAATAGAAGGGCTATAATTCGAGAGAAGGGGTGGATGGTTTGAGAAACACAAGGAACTGGAGATTTAAAAGGAGCGTCGAACATGCCATATTGATGACATTAATAGGGGATTCACATTGTGAATGCCTCAGTTTTCTACTTATTCCAAAAAATATATCACCTCCGATTTTAAAACCTAGAAAATCAGTTTCACATCATAAATCCAACTATAGACATAATTTTATGCTTCACATGTCTGCCCAGATCCATTCAGGCTATGGATGTAGTTCATGGTGTCTTCCTAGAACCATTCATGCCTTTAATGGAGTTCAAGGGGTAAGCCTAGAATACATCATGTTGTGAATTTCACATTTACGATGTGAATTATTCTTGTAGCTAGATTCCATCCTCTCTTCTCTTTATTTTCCCTTTGAATACCTATAACAAACTAATAAAATAACATAAGGATTGATTACAAAGGTCTAAATTATAAGTTAAATGAACTCAAGGAAATTTAACTAAAAACATAAAGAAGGATGTACCAATAAAATATAAGATATTACACAATTAAATTTTATATTATTAATAACTATATTAAAATTAATTGATAAATTGTATATAAATATTTTATAATTAATTGATTGGGAATTTTGTTTGAGATAGGGGCTCATGGAATGGACGGTTTTTGGATCGAGGATAAATACAACTTAGATAGAGCTTGATTTGAGGGATTAATGTTGGGTCCAAAAATATCCTGATTCGAAGAAGCCATAAAAACTCCAACCATGAAACAAAGTTCAAGAATTCAAAAAATGGATAAACCCACAAAAAATTTCACTAAAATAGAGAATACAAAATAAACATATCCACCAAACTAAATTTGAACCCTCCAACAATCCCAACTATCAAAAAAATTACATAAGTGAAATGAAATAACAAAATTTAGTCCTACCCTATAAGATTACACTACATCATTATTTATACTAATGGAATAAAAATAATCCAATTTTTAGTTCTTCCTATAAAATAAAAAAATGATCCCATATCACCAATATAATGGGGCCTAACTTTTTGTCTAGGTTTCACTACCATTCAAACTTCATGAAGAGCCCACTATTGATCATAATAACCTTTGATTTCTTAGGTATTTCACTGCCTTAATAACTATATTTTGTTAAATAGTGAAAAATAATCTCATTTATCCCTCTAATGATTTTTATGTATCCTTTGGAAAACCTAGGTTAATCTAACTTATCAATAGTGTTCACCCTACATAGATTCATCTTTTACACTCATATCATCCTGAAATTTCACTTACCACCTAATTTTTGAATATGAACATCCAGGACAGTATTGACTCTACTGGCCATCTATTACCATAAGACACCATGAATTTTGAGACCCAAGTTCCATATCCTAACATCCTCGAATTAAAGAATTTTCTATAATTCCAATTTTATTTTATTTCATGAAAAAATCTATTTTAGTGGGTTGAGAGAGAACCATTACATCTCCCAAAGGACTTATAGATCAAAGTCTCATTATAATTTGATAGATTGAAGTACCTATGGATTGAAATCCCATTACATGGACCAAATACCCATTCTATGAAAAATAATCCTATAACAAATTCCACTACTAAAGTACCTACAACAGTACTATAGAAATTTCCCTTATCCAGAAATGAACCTGGGTCTGATGTTGGATTATGGGGAGACATTACCACTCAGGTAAGCCCCACAATAAATAATTAAAGAATTATAACATGAAATAATTCTTCAAAAATAGTAAAAATATACCACTTAAAATTTAATTTCATGAAATCAATGATAAACACTGAATTGTAGGAAAAATTTGGAACCCATTATCCTTTATAGTAATAGATATTGTCTCAATTTATCCTTTTAGTCACCCAAATCCCACTAAAGAAAAATGTTTCCTTATGTTTTTTCTGACCAAGTTCTTAGTAAATATGTTATCCAAATTTTGGATTTCACAAATCTACTATAGTTCTAGTACTCCATCTTATTATAGTTTCCAGGTGAAATGATACTTGATCCTAACACACTTCATCAATGAATAAAATAATGAATTATTCACCATATGATTCACACTATGATTATCACAGAACAACCACCCACATTCTTGACTCCTTTAGAGTTCTTCTAATAATATCTTCAACTAGACCAATTATTTTCATCCTTTTGTGATGGTCATGTACTCAGCATCTATAGTTTAAGGCGAAACAACTAGATATAGTCTTGACATCGAACATAGAGTTGTACCTCTGAAAGTGAACAAAAAACATATGGAACTCTTTTATACATCCATTTCCCCTCTAGAGTCTTCATTAACATACCCATATAACATATCATATATTCAGATACATAGTTCTATACCTTCTAGACCATTGAGATATAAAATAATCCACTTTAAATATTCCCAATGTTCCTTTCGTAGATTCACCAAATATCATATTACAAAAACCATTGCATGAGAAATATATAGTCTTATATAATCCATCACATACATCATACTTTAGACTGTTGAGGTATATAAAACTTTTTATTTTTATGGTGTTTTATTTTTTATTTTATATGCTTTCTTTTTTTATAATGTAAAGTGGCTAGTCAATGGGGTGGTCAAAAGTGTAATGAATCGGACCCCTCAAAGCCATTCCTTTGTGAAAATACAGTTTTTAGGGTGTTCTATGAGGAAATATTATCTTGTTTCAAGAGTTTTCCAAATTTCTAGTTTTTACATCGATGAATTAGGGTGTCGGTGTCGGCATGTCAGTGCATCAGTAAATCAGGGGTATTGGTATTAGTGATTTAGTGAATCGGTATTGGTGAGTCAGGGGCGTCAGTATCATTGAGTCTAGGGAGTCAGCATTAGTGATTCAAGGGCATTGGTGTCATTGAGTTGAGGGAATCCATGTTTGTGAGTCAGGGTGTCGGTGTCAGGGTGTTGTGAAGTCATGGTGTCAGTGAGTCATTGCATCAGTTGTTTAGTGTCGTTGACTCAACCACTAGTGACTCATTTCCAGTTTTTCTTATTTTTAGCATTTTTCTAGTTCCGCCCCTCTTACATATTTTTTGATGTAAATCAAGATTAAATCCTTGTATGGGAGTTTTTAACGGTGATTCAAAGGATATTAAGTATATATTTAATATCTTAACCCTCCAAGGACATTGAGATACTCAAACTACGTGATCATGACCACAATCCCATGTTTATGGATTTTGGAACCATTCATCCTTTAAAATAGGATCTGGATCTTCAAAGCCGGGATCTTCCCTTCTCGTTGTGTGTTATATTCCTTCTTAGTGTGCCTAAAGTGTTCACATCTAGACGATTTTCACCTGTGCTAGAGCCCCCTCCTGCTCAGTTTTCTTGGGGTTTCCTATTTCTTGTGCGACCCACTATTCTTGGCGCAAGGTGAAGTTTTGGTTGCATGTTGTTCAAGTAGGGATTTCTTCTACCTATATTTAATTGTGCATCATGTATGGTGGGTGTACTAATGATTATCTATGAAGAAAATATGAATAATTTTCTTAAAACAAGAAATAAATAAGAAGGTAATATGATCGAAAGGTAACGGTGTCAATGAAATAAAGGGACAAGAGTGGTTTGATGTTAATCATATATTTTATTTGTTATCCTTATTGATGATATAATCTTTTGTGTCTTTAAATCCTTCTGAAAATCATTTTTGTTGGTGGTATTTGTCTATAAATGGGTGAATATTTGTAACTATAGTTGTTTACTTATAAACAATAAGTGTGAATACTAATCTGACTAATTATGTATACCTAGTTAAATGAAATGGATGCCTCAGGATGAAAACGCTTGTGTGATCATCCGTATTTATCAAATTGGATTAAATAACATCGTTTTACCAAAATGTAATATATAATGTTTGATAGGTAGGGTTGGGTACTGTGTTTTGTTGGATTCTGTGACTTTGCCTATGGGTTGGTACAGGGGGAATGTTCGTATCCCAGTCTGAGAGACTAATTGATTGTGAAATGGATGGACTTATAGGTATTGGGACTGCCTTTTTTGTGTTGTTTCCATCATGTGACATTGGCAAATGGGACTGCAATGTGGTTATGGGCTTTTTATGTAGTGGGACTGCACCTTGGGGTTGTTTGTGTAGTGGGGCTATATTTTTGGGATTAAGGGTAGGATTTTGTTCCATAACCATGAAGAATGACAGTTGATAGTGGTTTAAGAGGTGTTTATGGAAAAAGGGGGTCAGCCGTGGGACTGTAGGTTGGTTTCAAGGTGTTCGGTTAATTAGGCTCTTCGCCTTCTGATGTTGTCATAGATGTTGTGCTTGGTAATTTCCCTATGTAGATCTAAAACTAATTAAATTGAACCCCTTAATAAATAAATGGAAAATGGGATAATGGAAAAGGGATTAGGCTTACACTTAGGTAGTTATAGTTCATGTGGTTGTGAATATAGGGGTATTAGCAGATGTGGTTCTGTGTGGGTTGGTTTTTTGTTTTGGGGAACATAGGTGGGGCTGAGTGTTTGTTTACTTATATATATAAATTGTAGTTCCTCATGATTTCTATACACACCCCACCCTTATTGATTAACACGTTCCAAATAACCCCATCTCATAGTGGAGGGTGTATTTCCCAACATCCCAGTGGAAGGATAGATGGTTGGTTACTGACTTTCTTCCTCAAACCCTCTTCCGGGTTCTTACCTCTTGAGTGTATCTAGGAAGGATGTAATGGATTGAGGCTTACCATATTCCAAGATCCTTTGAGTAGGTTTATTGTAGATGAGGGGATCAGGTGTTTATGGGCCAGTTTTGTCATCCCAAGTGTCTTTGGGATGAGGCTTAGGTGTCTTCGGGCAGGATACATGGTTGTTGTGCCCCAGGTGTCTGCGAGTGAGATGTGTGGTGCGGTTGAGGCCGAAGTGTGTGCGGGTAGTTTGAGGTAGTGGGGATACATTTTGGAATAGAGGTAATTTCCAGATGTTATCCATTGGTAATGATCATCTAACCAGTGGGAAAGTGGTTCAGGGTACCCAAATGTCGCTGTTCTTATACTACTACTATACTTGACTTGAGTTATTTGGAGAGTGTGCCTTGGTGAGGTTGGGCTGCTAAGTATTTCTTGGTAGGTGCATTGATGATCTAATAATCTTTCACTGGGGAATTAGTATGTTCCCCCACTTTTTCATGGATGGATTTAGTTTTCATACTGGGCATACTTTTATACTCCCCATACATTTGTAAAACTATTTTCAGGTTTCCAGGAGGACTTTAAGGATCATGCTAGACTTTACTAGCTCAGGCGTCAGGATAGTTGTTGTGTTTCTACTTAGTCTATTTTACATTGATACTTGTTTTAGTAGTTTTGATGTACGTTTTTCATAGTTTATGTTTGAATATTTATATGGTAATGGTTTTTGTCTTTACTTTCTACTTTTGTTTGGTGTTGTTGGGATGTTTACAATCTTATCTTTTAATACTATTTTCAAAAGAAAGGGTAATACCTTCCATTTTGTGTGATATTCTATAACTTTGGTTATAGTCGCCACTCTGAGGCCTATTTAAGGCAGGTCTTAAGGGTCATTATCTCTCATTCATCTTGAAGAAGGAAGGGCATGGAACTTGGATACCCTCCCCTCATCCTGAAGAAGGCGGGTCAAGAAAGAATGGTATCATTGGTGAGGTTGAGGGATAAGATGGGTTTCATAGTTAGGCATAGTGAGGGTTGCATGAGATGGTAGGTAAATGGTGTTAAACTATCTTGGTTCATGAGATAGGCTAGGGAAGACCGACTAGGACATGGGATTTTAGGGCCCCCTGTGATCCGATGTAAGGACTCTGGACCTATTGAACAACCAAGTGTGGCTACATTGGTTGCAGGGTAGAGACCCTAGGAATGGTACATGAATCATATTGAATATTTTTTCTTATATGTACTGGGCGTTTTGGGAATTTAATTTAAATAAAGTATTAGAATAAATCTTAAAAAGGAAATTTCCATACTACAAAGGCTTAGGAGTTCCTTGTTGACCCTTTTCAGCTATGAAACCTGGACATCGCCCAAGTGTGGTATGAGTAGTTGATGCCACAACTGAGTTTTATTTCTCCCTTGGTTCAAGATCGGTTCAGGGTTTGATTGATTCCTTGTTTAAAATTTTTATCTTTTATTTAAAGATCAATGTTTTGGGCTTTGCAGCACCTGGTGCATGGGCATGGCACGATTCAAAGACTGTGTGACCTGCCCGGTTTTCAAAATAAATTAAATATTTTTTTAAGTATAGTAATAAAAATTATTATTATTTTGGATAATAATATTATTACTACTATTATCAATTTTTTTTATTATTTAAATTTTTTATGGACCGCGCGGGGTAACCACACAATTTCTCGACACTTTAAACAATTATGAAGAGGTCTTATGGAAAATGAATTAAATTAAGAAAATGTTTTACAATTGCAGATAATAATAATAATATTTTTATTAAATATGTTATTCTTATAATTATTGTTAACATTAATATGGATATTTTAATTAAAATAAAATGTTCATTATTATTATTATTATTATTATTATAATTGTTTGATTATTACAATTTTTTAGGGTTTCATTTCTTTTTACTATTATTTTGGGAAATTTTTCCCTTTTTTCTCCCCCCACATATTCCCTAGTGTGACACCCCCCTTCCTGGATCATCGGTGGCACCGCCTCCCCCATGCGGTCTCATCCCCCCTTGATCATCCACCCAACCGCCGTCGGTGTCCCTCCTCCGACCATCCATATCTGATGTGCCACCCGAACCGCAATCGGCTTCCCCTTCTCTGGCCAACCCATGACCTTCCATCCCTTCTCTGGCCAACCCATTACCCACAACCTTCGGCTATCCCTCCTATAGCCACGTGGTCCCTTCTGGAAAGCTCCCATCGGTATGCCTCCCCTCCGGCACTAGCCTTCCTCCTTCCCCCTCTAATGTGCTATTATTATTTCTCTTTTAGGTTTAGGGTTCTTCTGTTGGGGTTCCAATTTAAGAGTTTATTACTAAAATTTGAGTTCATTTTTCACTATTAGGGTTTTTTCTTGACCCTCAAAGGTGTGGGTGATGTGTAAACAAAGATTCACACCAGTTTTGGGATTTTTTTTCAGTGATTGAGGTATTTTTACCATTACAAATTCCATTTAAGTATAATATTCATCTATTTCTTGATTTTCACACCTCTTATAGTAGATAATTGTATGTATGTGATCCTTAGATTATGTTATTGTAGTGTGGAAATGATTTTTCAAGTTCTGTTTTATGATAACTAGAAGTGTTTTGTTAAAAATGTGTACCCTACATACTTCATAGATTTCCCCACTATCTTTTTCACATAGTTTTTATTATTTAGGACATGGTAAAATATCAAGAAAAAATTTATGGAATGAAAATTATTGTGTATGCCTTATTTAATATTTTTAAAATAATTGTTTTGTTGATTGTTTCATGCCTTGTGTTTTTTATAAAATGGTCGTTTGGGCTTTGCATGTGGTTTGAGATTTTTGGGAGGCATGTATTGAATTTTGTGAATGTATTCATAATTCTCTTGGTTTTTAAGTGGCCTTTATGGAATATAAATGGGTGTTTTTATGGTGGAAACTCTTATGATGTTTTTTGAAAATATTTTATTAAGTGTTTATTAAATTCCCGGTTGGATCTTATAAATGTATTCTGAATTTAAAGTGGTGGTTAGTTTTTTGTAAATGGGTTTCAAAGTGACTTTAACTTGAAGTTGGTTTTCTAAAAATAAATGGTTTAGATTTCATGTGTTCCCCCTTTATTATACTCTTTTAGTGTATTTCACAAATGGTGTATGTGATTTTATAAATTGTGTAATGGTGTGAAAGGTGTTTCTAATTGGTTTTGTCATGCGTTGGATTTAAGAGAGGGTTTTAGTGGGTTTTATATGCGTAAAGTCATGGATTACTCAGAAAATTTGTTTTATAGATATTTAAATGGTTTTTTAAATAATAGGAATTTTGTGAATTATGTTTTCAAAATGTTACGGGGTGTGCATAATTTTAAAAAGTGGTTTTTAACATTTCATGATTTTTTGTTAGGGTGTGCATACCATGTGTTAGTTAAATTTCACGTTTGTAACTTTTTAGTGATTAAAGGTTCCTAAAGATATGGTCTGGATTTTATAAATTTATCGATGATGTAAAAATGGGTGATGTGAGTTTTAAATGTTTTTTTTGTATTAATCATATGTTTATATGTCATTATAAATGTGTTATGGTTTGAATAGTGGTATGGATTTTAAAATGGGGTTGTGTAAGGGTATTTATAAAATGGATTATTTTGTAAAAAATTTCTAAATTCCATTTAGTATATTGAAATGGATTTTTAAAAGAAACCCTCTTGTGTTGGGTCTCCTACCTAGTAGTTGATCGTGTGTTGGTAGGGTCCTTAGTATGGGACCTCCCACATATGGTAATTATTTTAAGGTGAGGGAATAACCTTGAGGTGGCTGGGGTGGTTCTGAAGTATGGTGTGTGTAGTTATACATATGTGTGTGACTTGTTGTTTGAATGGTATAACACACCCCCTTGTGAAATATAAATGGGAACCTAGCATAACATAAAGGTTTTCTAAGAATGATTGCTTCACTAGTTTGATTATGCACTGATAAAGGCCCATATTAGGAGGATATTTTAGTTTTTATTGCTATGGGATTGGCCCCTTGACTAGGATAGGTAGGTAAATGGTCAGACGTTAGGGCGTTATGATGTCATTGACTAGGGAATTCCTTTGGGATGAGTCACATGTATTAGTACATTCTGGTTTTCCTCTGAGTTCCTAGGATTTATCGTCTTCCTTTGACACTAGTATAGTTAGTACCATTTCTTTCACTATATGAAGTGATATGTCGTGTACTTAGTTTTGGAGTTTCCTTCTAAATTTTTAAATGCATGGTTTGCTAAGGATATTTTCATTAATAATATTTTGAATGAACAATCACTCTTTCCTTTGGAACTTTTATGAAAAATAAATGATTCCTTTCTTTGTCTCCTTTTCTTTTTTCATCCTCTTGAAACTTATTTTAAACTTAAGGGAAATGGATTATGATTGTTAATTTTTTCCCTTAATATGAAAAGTGTAGAAAATTCTATATTTATAGATTGTATTTCAAACCTGAAATAAATGTTTTCTTTATTTAATGAATGTGAACTAGTAATATAATTAGTCGAGCCTATCTACTAAGTTTTAATACTATTGCCTATATTGTTTTCTTGTTTTTAGTTCTCCTGCAGGTTCCAGATCTGGTTTAGATCACCTGGGAAACATTTGGTTTTGTTATGAGAGTGTAACCCATGGGATTATGTGGAGTCTTAGTCATGGAAAAGTTATTCATGTTTTAGGCCATTCTTTCATTTCATGTCGTTTTTTTATCTCGCATTGTTCTAATTAATTTCTAATGCTTAGTTTATTTTCATCAAGAGAAATCATTACCATATGTACTTTTTTGATGCCATGGCGCTTGTCTCCAACTCGGGAGGATCAATAATTCCTCTCGAGCCTTGCTGCGGATCGACTCAGGTGACCGGTTCAGGGTCGACTCGGGTTGGTTTGTGAAAAAATGGTATCAGAGTAGGCCAGATCTCTTGATGACCTTTATTTTAGAGTGCCTTTTTTATTTGGTGTTGTTGAGGTAGAAGGAGTAGGATTGTTGGGCTCGAGGTGTAGGGATGGGAAGGACATCAGGAACCCTCACTAGTTCTGAACCTCGAGTTATCATGGCATATCCGAGCTTGTTGTTGTCCTTTGATTCTTGTGAATTGTTTTATGTTGGGAAATGAAAAGGGAGTTGGAAATGTATCCATATGAGCTCATAGAGCCTATAAAGACATGTGGATCTAAGAACATTTCCATATAATACTCTCCATGATGGTGGTGTGATTGGAATATGGCCGCCAACCATGTGTCTGAGTCACCCCTGACACTAGTTTCTCCCTTGTGGATCATATGAGTTTTCCTTCATTCTAAATGTTGTTTTGAAAAAATATATTTGGGTCAATAGACCAATTTAGTTGGGTCGTTGGTTTCATCAATTTGGATAGAGTGCACCCCCATGAGGAATCAATGTTCGTTTGGAACATGGTCATGGGGGACCTCCCTAGTGGTAAACCATTCAGTTGGTAAACAAAAGGATTTTCATATTATAATTTGGGACATGAATATATCTCATGGAATTTTTATTTGATCGGATCATCTCACATCAGAAGTGTGATGGTGAGTTGGTCGTAAGAGGCTAATATGGTCGTTCTCAAGAATTGTGTGTTGGTTGGGACCTGAGTTGAGATCCCTCTCCCAGTAATGTTTCCCATCGGTTGAAAAGGTCATGTTCGGTGGCATCTAATAGTGTTTCTTTCTCTTTTAAATGAAATGGTGGATGTTGTGGAGCCTTTTGGGACTCATATTTTGACAAAAGTGTATCCTTCCTCTGAGAGTTCCGAGATTCTCAGATCTGGATGAAAGTGTTTCCCCTTGTACCCTTCTACTGTTGCTCCCTATTCGAAGTGAAAATAGTGATGTATATGAATCTTCTATGTCCATGCTGTGGTAATGTTACATGTTGATGAAAAGAGAGTATTGGAATGTGTTGGGGTATGATCGTTCGACCTAGATTTTAGTGTAGTTACTTTTGGAATCAGAAGTAGAAGTGTTATTCAGGGGTTTCTAAAGCCTGAATACGAGGAAAAAGATTCTGAAAACACCAGAACTCCATCCATAGACATAGGTACTATAGTGAAGCTGGTTCATAGTCAGGAATCCCCCCAAGGGTGTAATGGATATTATTCTAACATTTTTCTTTTGTTTTGTTTGGAGATTCACTAATCAGGTCCCTTGTAGTGGGGGATATGGTGTACGAGAAGCCTATGAGTTTTCTGTTTCAGTATGTTCTAATCAGTCAAGATGGTTAGTTCTTATGGTGGGGACACAAACAACGAGTCTTATATAGTTACGCCTAAAGTAATTTAGTGTTATCCTAATCCTTATGGTGTAGATCCCATTTGGGTCTCCTCGTGTCATTATCAGAGTTTCATTTCGGGTATCGGTTTGGTAGTGGGTGGTCTCATATGGAACCACCTAATTTTAAGTTCTCCTTTTAAGTAAATGTAGATATGAGAGTTTTCCAGTGGTTTTGATTAGAATAAGGTTATAAAGGTGTTTATGGGATGGGTATTTTTCTCATTAACTTATTTGGATGTATTGTTCATGTTCCCCTTGGTGATGTTTAGGATATTCCTGTTTCATGGTAGGAACTAGTGTTATGGAAATTATATGTCTTTTGGACTGATCAACTGAGGGTGTCTGAACTTTTGGGGGGTGGGTGTCACCCAGAGGTGAGTCTGTCTCGGTCTCCTGAGTTCTTCTTATTAGTATTACTCTCATTGGTGGTGTTTTGTGACCTCTTCTTTATTGTTATTTTCGAATTTACTTGTACCATAAAGGGGTATCAGTTTATGTTTTGGGGTCCAATCTTATTATGGATTTTCAAGGGAGGAAAGCGTTATGGTGGGGAGAATATTCACAAACAGATTTTATTTTTTCCTTAGTTCAGGCTCGGGTTGGGGTATGGGGGAGTCATTGTTTAAATTTTTTAATTTTTATTTAAAGATTAATGTTTTGGGATTAGCGGCACCGAGCACAAAGGCATATCACTGTTCAGAGACCGTGCGGCCTGAACGATTTTCAAAAAAAAATTAAAAAATTAAATGTTTTAAGTATAATAATAAAAATTATTATTTTTTAAATAATTGAATTATTACTATTATTATAAAATTTGTTTTTTTATTATTTTTATTAGTAATTTATTTTGGACAGTGCGGGGTAACCCTGCGGTTTCTCGACACATTAAATAAATAATAAGAGCTCTTATGGAAAATGATTTAATTTAAGCAAGTGTTTTACATTTGTGGATAATAATAATTATATTTTTATTAAATTTCTTATTTTTATAATTATTGTTCACATTATTATGGGTATTATAATTAAAATGAAATTTATATTATTGTTATTATTATTATTGTTGTTGTTGTTGTGTTGATATATTATTATAATTTTTATTAGGGTTTCATTTTTATGATTTTTATTATTTTGGGAAATTTATCCCCTTTCTCGAACCATCCCCATTCCCTAGAATGAAACCATCCCCCTTCCTGGGATGTCGACAGCTACCCCTCCCCAATGCGGTCTCCTTCTACCCTGCTCCTCCACCCAACCGCGGCCTCCCTCCCTCCTTTGGCCATCCAGGTATGGCATGCCACCCGAACCACAACTGGCCTCCCCTTCTCTAGAAAACCCATGACCAATCTTCCCTTCTCTGGCCAACCCACAACCCGAAACCTTCGTATAGACCTCCTCCGGCTGTGCAGTCCCTTCTGGAGAGATCTTGTTAGTATGCCTCCCCTTGGGCGTCGGTCTTCCTCATTCACCCTCTGGTATGCTATTATTATTTCTCTTATAGGTTTTGGGTTATTCAGTTGGGGTTCCAATTTTATATTTCATTCCTAAAATTTGAGTTTGTTTTCTAGTATTAGCGTTTTTTCATGACATGCAAAGGTGCGGGTGAGGTGCGAACGATTCTTCGCACTGGTTTCAGGATATTTTTCAACGATTGAGGTAGGTTCCCTATTAAAAATTCCCATTGAGTATAAATTCATCCATTTATAGATTTTAAAACATAACTTAGTAGATAATTTTATATATTTGATCCTTAGATTAAGTTATTATGGTGTGCCATGGATTTTTCATGTTATGCTTTTTGATAATTAGAAGTATTTTGTTAAAAATATGTACCCTGCATAATTCATAGATTGACCCTCTATCTTTTGTACATAGTATTCATTATTTAGGACATGGTAAAATATTGTGAAACAATTTATGGCATGAAAATTATTGTGTATACCTTATTGAAAATTATGAAAATAATTTTTTTATTGATTGTTTTATGCATTGGGTTTTTATAAAATTCTCGGTTGGACTTTGCATGTGGTTGGAAATTTTTGGGGGCATGTCTTGAATTCTGTGAACATATTCATGATGTTATTGGTTTTTAAGTGGACTTTGTGTAATATAAATGGGTGTTTTTAAGGTGTAAACATTTATGATGTGTTTTGAAATTTTTTATTAAGTGTTTATTAAATGCCAGGTTGGATCTTATAAATGTCTTCTATATTTAAAGTGGTGGTTAGATTTCCTTAAATGGGTATCCAGTGGAATTTTGGCTTGAAGTTGGTTTTCAAAAAAGAAATGGTTTGGATTTTAATTTTCCCCCCTTTGTTATACTCCTTGAATTTATTTTAAAAATGGTGTATGTGATTTCATAAAATTTGCAATGGTGTGAAAGGTGTTTCAAATTGGTTTTGTCATACGTTGGATTTATGAGAGGTTTTAGTGGGTTTTGTGTGTGTAAATTCATGGATTACTATAAAAATTTGTTTTATAAATATTTTAATGGTTTGTTAAATAATATGAATTTTGAGAATTATGTATTGAAAATTCTTTGAGGTGAACATAATTTTAAAAGGTTGTTTTAATTTTTCGTGCGTTTTTGTTAGGGTGTACATACTATGTGTTAGTTAAATTTATCATTCGGAATTATTAAGTGATTAAAGGTTCCTAAATACATGTTTTGGATTTAATAAATGTATTGATGTTGTATAAATGGGTGATGGAAGTTTTAAATTATTTTTTTTCTCATTAAGCGTATGTCGGTATGTCATTGTAAATGTGTTTTGATTTGAATGGTGGTTTTTATTTCAAAATGGGGTTGTGTAGGGATGTTTATGAAATGGATTGTTTTGTAAAAATGTTCTAAAGCCCATTTGGTATTTTGAAATGGATTTTTGGAAAAAAAAACCTCTTGAGTTGGGTCTCCTACCTGGTGGTTGATCGTGAGTTGGGAGGGTCCTCGTTATAGGACCTCCCATGTATGGTAATTATTTTAAGGCAAGGGAGTAAGATCGAGGTGGATGGGGTGGTGCCAGATTTTGAGATGCGTGTAGTTATATACATGTATGTGACTTGTTGTTTGAATGGTATGGTACACCCCCTTGTGAAATATACATGGGAACCAAGCATGGAAAAGTCGTTTATTGGGAAGGATTTCCACACTAGTTAGATTACGCACTGCTAGTGGCCCATAGTAGGGGGTATTTTTGTTTTCATTGCTATGGAATTAGACCCTCAATAAGGCCAAGTAGGGAAACAGTCGAGCATTAGGGCATTATGATGTTATTGAGTAGGGATTTCCATTAGGATGAGTCACATGTATTAGTATGTTCTGGTTTTCCTCTGAGCTCCTAGGATTTCCCATATTCCTTTAACACTAGTATAGTTAGTATTGTTTCCCTTGATACATGAAGTGATATCCCTTGTAATTAGTTTTGGGGTTTTCTTGTAAAATTTTAAATGTGTGTTTTTCTAAAGAGCTTTTCAAGAAAAATGTTCTGAATTAATAATCACTCTTTCATTTGGCACTTTTATGAAAAATGAATGATTCCTTTTTGGTCTCATTTTCATTCCTCCTCCTCTTGAACATTATTTTAAACTTGAGGGAAATGGATTATGATTGTGATTTGTTTACCCTAAAATAAAATGTTTAGAAAATATTATATTTATAGATTGTATTTAAATCCTAAAATCAATGTTTTCTTTATTCAAAGAATGAGAAATAGGAATAGAATTATTTGGGACTACCTAATGAATTATAATACTCATGAATATAGTGTTTCCTTATTTTTAGTTCACCTACAAGTTTTAGCTCTGGTTTGGATCACCTTGGGCGATATATGGTTCCGGTATTGGAGAGTAACAAACAGGGTTATGTGGAGTCTTTGTCATAGATAGGTTAGTCATGTTTTTGTTCACTATTTCATTTCCTGACATTTTTTTATCTTGTGTTGTTATATTTTATTTCTACTAGTTAGTTTATTTTCATTAGGATAAATCATTACCATGTGTACTTATTTATGCCTTGGTGCTTTTATCCATCCCAGGAATATTGGGAACACCTCTCAGGCCTTTCCATATATTGGCTTGAGTGACTAGTTTAGGGTTGAAACAGGTTGGTTCGTGACAGTTGAGTCCCAATAAGTTGACCTGATTGATCAGCAGAGGGTTGATCGAGAGGAAGAAGATGACATGTAGAAAAATACCATTTGGGCCGTCCAGTGGAAGACTCTGGGAAAGTACGAGGATAGTGTCTTGGATATGGAGATGGAGAGTTGGCTCGAGGAGCTGGTGATAACTTTCAAAATGATCCGGGCTCTGATAGAGTACTAGGTTCCACTTGAAGTGATCCAAATGTGTGGGGCGGTGCATCTATGGTGGACTCTTTACCTTAGAGATAAGAATGTGACTGATGTCTCATGGGATGAATTTGAGAAGGAGTTTCTAGTAGAGTTCCTTTCTTCGATGATAAAGGTCGAGAAGTGGTAGGAGAATCTCTCCCTCTAGTAGGGGAGTATGTCAGCGAGGGAACTAGGATCAAGTTTTAGGATCACTTATGATTTTCAGTAGATCTATTTCCAGATAAGGAGTCATGGGTGAGATGCTTGGAGGAGGCACTTTGACCTTCTCTTCAGTAAGTCATCACTCCCTTTACCCTACCTATATACTTAGAAGTTCAGAAGAAGGTATAAATAGTAGAGAGGATGTAATCATAGGGAGGTGTGCCATGAGAGGGGAGCCAACTGAGTTCATCGAAGGGGAAGGTAGTCAGTAGATGGAATCTGATATTGGGGCCTTCCAGTGTATGTCCAGTAGGGAGTAGGCCTCATCAGTTCCAGTTTCGATCTATTGGGAATCACCATTTCCCAATGGGCCTGGGACCAAGGATCTTTGTCTATAGAGGCCATGAAAACATTCGAAACAAGTTCCCAGTTCAAGCGCAGTATGGTGGGGGTGGGTAGGTTCAGCGCCCACCCCGGAATCAGTAGTTTCCAGTTAGGCCTTTCCAACAGCAGAGCAATGAGATCCTGTTCCACTGAAGGTAGACGGTGCTGGAGGAGGCCTACCTCAAGTAACTTGACAAGGGTGTGGTCGTGGAGGTGGTCGATAGAATAGTGGTAAAGGAACTATGCGTGGGAAGTTTCACGCTGCAGAGATAGTAGTTCTAGTAGGGCCAGAGGTTGTTCGATGTACGATTAGTCTGTTTTGTACTCTTTCTTTCACTTTATTTAATTCAAGAGCCTCACACTTCTTTGTTGCACCTAGTCTAACCCATTCCTTGTTTCTGGACATAAAGAGAATTCACATGACCCTAGTGTTGAGTACGCCAATTGGATGTTAGACTAGTTTTCCTAATGTTTTCCAGGGATGTAGACTGACGTTGGGGCCGCATCAGTCCAGTGGGGATCTTCTTCTTCTATAGATGCAACCATACAATGTCATCCAATGAATAGACTAGTTTTTTTCTATGTAATCTATTATCTACTGCTTCTATAGGATAGTTTTGTTTTCAGGTATGGATGTCTGGCATGTAGTTGTCTTTGGTGAGTGGAGCTGTCAGGTGGGAAGTCGGTGTACAGAGTCTTTTATCTCCTTTACAGCTAAGCTGTCAGTGGGATCAATAGACACAGAGATGATGGAGGTTATGGGGGTTGTCATAGAGTTCATGTATGTCTTCTTAGAGTAGGTTGTGACTCTACCCCCTTGACATGCTGTTGTGTTTTGAATATAATTGAAACTTGGTGCCCGTCTGATTTCGATGGCTCCCTATCAGATGTGGCCTTCTAAGTTGCGGGAGTTGCAGATTCAAGTTGACAACATGATGATGATGAGATTTATCAGGCCGATTATGTCACTATGGGGTGTTATTGTCTTGTTCGTGAAAAAGAAAAATGGTGGTCTAAGACTGTGGATAGACTACCAGATACTAAATCAGGTGACAGTTAAGAACCGTTACCCCCTCTTGAGGATAGATGATGTTTTTTACCAATTAAAGGGAGCATGTTGCTTCTCTAACATTGATCTATGGTATGGATATCACCAGTTGAGGGTGAAGGAGGGTGACATCCCGAATAATAATTTCTAGTGCATGTATGGGCACTTCGAGTGTGTGGTCATTCCCTTCGGTGTTACGAATGCACCATCTATGTTCCTGGGACTCATGAACTCTATCTTCCGCAAGTTCCTAGACCAGTTTGTCATCATGTTACTTGAAAACATCTTGATATACTCAAGGTCATAGGAGGATCATACCAAGCATATAAGTACTGTCTTGGAGGTCCTTCGACACCACTATCTCTATGGGAAGTTGTCCAAGTGCAAGTTTTGGATGAGATAGGTGCACTTCCTTGGAAATGTGGTGTCTCAGCAAGGGATATCATTGTAACCATCAAAGGCCGTGGTGGTTGTCTCTAGGGAATCGCACAAGAATGTGGAAGAGGTTCACAAATTGATGGGTTTAATAGGATATTACTATAGATTCCTACCCAAATACTCTCAATTTGCAGCTCAATTGTTGACTTTGACAAAAAATGACAAGGACTTCATGTCAAGTGAGTAGTGTAAGACAACCTTCTGCTACCTAAAGGGGAAGTTGGTCAATGCTCCAGTGCTTAGGTTTATAGAGGAGGGAGTTATGTTCGTGGTGTTTTGTGACGGTTCCAGTCTAGGCTTGGGATTTGTGCTAATGCAGTAGTAGGGAGTGATCTATTATGGGTCTAGGAATTTACATCTGCACTAACGTAACTATGCCACACATGATCTGGAGCTTACAGTAGTCATGTTCATGCGGAAGTTTTGGCGACATTACCTCATCAAGGAGCACTTTTTGGTATTCATAGATCATAAGTGCTTGAGGAACATATTCTCCCACCAAGACCTAAACTTGTGACAATGATGATGGATGGAGTTTATCCTGGACTACCACTTCGAGATCTCTTACACCTCATGAAAGGGTAATGTGGTGGTCGATGTATTCAGTAGAAAGTTATAGAAGGGGGTCGTTTGGGAATCCAAGGATTCTTAGAAGGCCATGGAGGAGTTGTCCACTTTGCATTTGGATGTGATAGTGGATGAAGAAAGAGGATATATGTATGAAATGATAGTGTAGTATTCCTTAATGCGGAAGGTAGAGGAGTCTCAGTGGGTAGTCTCTGAAACTAAATTGATGTGTGATCAGGTTGTCCAGGGTGATGCTCCAGAGGGATGTTCAGAGGATAGTCAGAATCAGATTCTGTTCCATGGGAAGCTATTTGTCCCAGTGGAAATGTCTGAGGGAGTTCTCCATGAGTTCCATATATCACCCCTAGTGATGGATTCATGAGTTTCTATGATGTAATGATGCTTGAGAGAATAATTTTTGTGGACTGAGGTGAAGTGGGTAGTGGAGGAGTTTGTGGAATGGTGCCTAGTGTGTCATCAGGTGAAGGTTAAGAAACGTGTTCTCTGTAGCCTATTGTATCCCTTAAATGTTCCTGAGTGGAAGTGGGATTACATCTCAATGGATTTCATCACAGTATTACCCAGGTCTTAGGGAGGATGTGATACTCTTTGGGTAATATTGTACTGATTGAAGAAGTCTTCTCACGTCATGGTGATCAAGGAGTCAATCACAGTGGATTCCTTAGTACAAAGGTATGTGGATGAGGTTGCGTGGCTGAATAGAGTTCCAATATACATTGTCTCATATCTGGATACATGTTTGACATCGTGATTTTGGAGGGGATTTCAGTAAGCCTTTGGCACCCAGTTATTCCTCAACACTTTTTTCCACCTTCAGATGGATGGGCAGACAGAGAGGACCATCCAAACAGTGGAGGACATACTACGAGCATGTGTTCTAGACTTCAGTGGGTCTTGGGAGTGAAAATTAAACTTGGTATAGTTTGTTTACAATAATAGGTATCACTCTTCCATTGGTATGGATCCTTTTTAATCTTTATACGAGAGGTTGTGTTTTTCACACTTGTGTTGGACATAGATTGGATAATTAGCCATTCTTGTTCTAGATGTGGTGTAGAGTATGACAGAGAAGATACAACTTTTCTATGAAAGGATGAAGTCATCACATGACTAGAATAAGTTGTATTCCAATCATATGAGAAGGCCTTTGGAGTTCGAGGTTAGGGGCCATGTCCTCTTGAAGGTTTCTCCTCGACGTGGGCAGTAGAGGTTTGGCAGAGGGAGAATGCATTCTCCTAGATTCATCAGACCATTTGAGGTGTTGGGATGATTCAGAAAGGTGGCATATCAGTTAGAGTTTCCACCACATTTAGAGAGGATCTAGGACATATTCCATGTCTCTCAGCTCCTTCGTTATCTACATGATGGCCCCCATGTCATTGACTAGGGAGAGTTGGACATCGTGGACAGTGAGACATTCATAGTGCGATCAGTTAAAATTGAGGATTGTGAAGAGAAGGTGATTCCTGGATGGACCATTCTATTGGTTCCTGAATTATGGTGACATTTTTTCCTCTAAGAGAGTACTTGGGAGTGATAGGAATAGATGCGTTCCCAATACCCAGAGCTGTTCTATGTTTTTTTTGTGTTTTACTTTTGTGTTTCGTTTTATAATGTAATGATTGTACTGATTCATTATCAGATGAGTTGTTTCACTATTCTATAAATGTGTGTGAAAATGTATTGATTGTGGGGAGGGGGGCCTTATCCTTAATCGAGATTCATTAATGTGGATGTGATTAAACCCATGAGGGAGAGTGAGTACCGCTTAAAGTGGATAGTATCTTGACATGGAGGAAGGAGCTCCCTAATCCATGTGTCTGGATAGTGTAACCTTTGTTGCGTTTATGGTTGTTTAGGGTAGTGGGTCCTTAGTGTTTTTATAGTTTTTTGAGAGATGGATTTCAAGGAGTTGTTCTTGAATATCAGGGTTTTCACTCCATTTTTAAACAATGTCAGTTGGTTTGTTCCTACGAGGTATCTTGGGGGGGGGGGGGGTTGTTTGGACCTCTTTTTTCTGGGTTAGATTTAAATTATCGGGGATGAGAATAGTTTGAGAGGTATTTGATGTAATGACTCGGACCCCTCTATTACATTCATTTATGAAAATCTAGTGTTTAGGGTGTTCTCGGAGGAAACCGTAGATCGTTTCAAGAGTTTTCCAAATTTCCCGTTTTTCCACCGGTGACTTAGGGCATCCGTGTCGGCATGTTAGTGCATTGGTGAGTCGGGGGTGTTGGTATCGGTGAGTTAGGGTGTCAGTATCAGTGAGTTAGGGGAATCCGTATCATGAGTCAGTGGAGTTAGCATCGGTAAGTTAGAGGCGTCGATGTCGGTGAGTCGAGGGCATTGGTGTCGACGAGTCAGGGTGTCGGTGTTAGGGTGTCAGTAATTCATGGCATCTTTGAGTCATTGCATCAGTTTCTCAAAATTGGTGGATCAACTTCATTAGGTCACATAGGTATGTTACCCATCAGTGGTTCAGTGTCGGTTACTCACCCATGAATGACTCGTTTATAGTTTTTCTAGTTTTTCCCAGTTTTCTAGTTGAGCCTCTCTTATGTCTTATTTGATGTAAACTGAGTTTAAAGCATTGTTTGGGAATTTTTAAGGAATTTTCATAGGATATTAATTATATATTTAATATCCTAACCCTTTTGGGACTTTGAGATACTAAAATTTTCCTTGACTATGATCCCACGTTGATAGATTTCGAAATTGTTCATCCTTTAATATAGGATCTGGCTCTTCAAAGCCAGTATCTTCCCTTACCAATGTGTTTTCCATTCCTTCTTGGTGTGCCTAATGTGTTCCCCCACCAGATGAGTTGTTCACCTATGCTAGAGCCCCCTTCTACTCAGTTTTCTTAGGATTTCCTACTCCTCTCTCGACCCCATGTTCTTGGCGCAATGAGGAGTTTTGGACGCATGTTTTTGAAGTAGGGATTTCTTATACCTCTATTTAATTGTGCTTCATGTGGGTTGGGTGTAATAATGATAATTTTTGAAGAAAGAGAATAATTTTCTTAAAACAAGAAATAAATAATAGGGGAATATGATCAAAAGATAAAAGGGTCAATGGAATAACGAGACAAGAGTGGTTTGATGTTGATTTTCTATTTTATTTATTATCCTTTTTGATGATATGAACTATTTTGTTTGTAAAGACTTTTGAAAATCATGTTCATTGGCAGTATTTGTATGTGCATGGGTGACGATTTATAATTGTTGTTTTTTCATTATAAAAAATTGGTGTGAATATTAATCTAAATAATTACGTATACCCGGTTAAATGAAATGGATGCACCGGGATGAAAACCCTTGTGTGATCACCCCTATTTATCAAAGTGGGTTAAAGAACAATGTTTTACCAAAATTCAATCTATCCTATTTGATAGGTAGGTATTTTTACTATGTTCTGTTGGGTATTGTGACTTTGCATATGGGGTGGTACAGGGGGGCATGTTGGTATCCTAATCTTAGAGACTGATTGATTACAGAATAGAAGGAAAAGTAGGTAGTGGGACTCCCTTTTTGTGTTGTGGCCATCAAGTGATGTTGGGCCATGGGAATGAAATGTGGTTATGAGATTGTTATGTAGTGGGATTGCATTTGGATTTTTTTGTGCAACAGGGTTTCAGGTTTGGGTGCAAGGGTAGGATTTTGTGGTATAACCTTAAAGAATGATAGTTGGAAGTGGTTTAACAGGTGTATAGGTAAAAAGGGGGTTTATAGTGGGACTTTAGTTGGTTTCTATGTGTTCAGTTAATCAGGATCTTTTCCTTATGATGCTTTCATAGATGTTTTGATTGGTAGTTTTCCCGAGTAGTGTTGGAACAAATTAAAGTGAACCCCTTAATAAATAAATGAAAATTTTTTGAATGGAAAAGCGGTTGGGTTTATTCTTTGGCAATGACTGTTTGTATGGTTATGCATATAAGTCTAGAAACAAATTTGGTTCTATGTGGGTTAGTTGTTTATTTTGGGACCTGTAGGTTTGGATGAATATTTGTTTACTTATATGTATAAATTGATGTTCCCAGTGATTTATATACGCACCCCACCATTATTGAGCACCATGTTTCGAACAACCCCATATCATGGGGGAGGGTGTCTTTCACAACATCCCGATAGGAGGATGAACGGATGGTTACTGAACTTATTCATCTCACCCACTTCCTGGTTCTTACCGCTCAAGCATATTCGGGTAGGCTGTAATAGCTTGAGGATTACCATAGTCCAAGATCCTTTAGGTAGGTTTGTTGTGGATGGGGTGCTCATGTGTTTGTGGGAAAAGTTTTTCTTCCCAAGTGTCTTCAAGATAAGGCCAAGGTGTCTTCAGATGAGAGGTGTGGTTGTTGTGGACCATGTGTCTATGGGAGAGATGTGTGGTTTGGTTAAGGCCCAAGTGTGTGCGAGAAGTTTAAGGTATTGGGACTGTATTTTGGAAGAGTGTTAGCATCAAGATGCCAACCATTAGGAATGATCATCTAAACAGTGGGAAAGTGGTGCGGGGTACCCAAATGTAGGATATGATTATACTACTACTTTAGTTGACTTGTGTTATTTGGTGAGTGTGCCTTGGTGAGGCTGGGCTGGTTTGTATTCTTTGGTAGGTCCTTTGTGGTTCTAGTATTTTCTGATAGGGGCATTAGTATGTTCCCCCACTTTTGCACAGGTTTCTTTAGTTTTCTTATTTGGGTATACTTGTATACTCACCCTATGTTTGTTAAACTGCTTTTAGGTTTCCAAGAGGACTTTGAGGACCATGCTAGACTTTACTAGCCTGAGCGTCAGGATAGTTGTTGTAATGCTTCTTATTCTCCTCTACTTTGGTAACTTGTTTTAGTAATTTGGTTATACTTTTGTAATAGTTTCATTTGAACATTCATATGGGAATGGTTTTTGGATTTACTTCCTACTTTTTTTGGTGTTGTTGGTATGTTTACCATTTTATCTCTTCATTCTGTTTTCAAAAGAAAATGCAATACCTTCCATTTTCTATGAGATTCTATACCATTGGTGCTAGTCACTACTCTGGTTCCTATTTATGGTGGGTCTCAGGGGACATTATATTTCCTTAATCTTGAATAAAGAAGGGTGTGGCACTTGGTTTCCCCCTAACTCTTCCTAAATAAAGCGGGTCGTGATAAAAATATTATATTTGATCATTTTAAAACATTAAATTATCTTCCATATGTACTTATTGTAACATCCTATTACTATTTTAGGTATTATTAAACCACTATTTTTAGTGTTGATTTGGTTGGATTTCATTTGGGATTTAATTGGGTGAAATTCAGAATTTTTTTTGAAGTTTTTGGGCTTGTGCACGGTTGTTGCACGGTTTACCAAAACCCTGTACACTACTAAAGAAAACTGAAAAACCGGAAAGTGTGTCTTACATAACTTTCACATAGTTTATTAAATCATGCACCCTTTTTTATGAAAATATGCGACCCATTTAAAATAGGTTCATGACTTGTGAATGGTTTTTCCAAACCATGTTCCTCTGCCTAGGAAACCGCATGGATGGGTTTTTGGATAAAATGAATTTTATTTTAAAATTAATGAACCCTTCTTTTACATCCCCAATAGACTGGTATGAACCAAAAACGATTTATTCCATCCTTTTATCTTCAAATAAGTATTTTTCCCCTTCGGATCCCTCTCACAAGAGATCTGAAGCTTGAGGAATGCCCTTCGATCTTCTCTCGGTTAGTTTCCTCATCCCGATCTCATTCCCCCTTGATCTATCTTCGTCTCTCGAAGGATCCATTGATCATTGTGTTTATTTGTGGATCTAATACCCAATTTTTTTGATCTAATCATAGGTTTTATTCATAGATATTTGTTGTTATCATTCTCCATTGGATTTTTTCATTTACGATGTTGTGAATTGAGATCCTTTGATCGTGAGGTAGGTGGTTCCATTACGATACCCAATTTATATTAACCAAAAATTGATTAGTTTAATTTTAACTATTTTAATGAAATTCAAATGCTTGTTTTTCATTAAATGGATATCAATTTTTTGTTGTAAAAACCCAATTCCATTTAACTGGTGTTTTTATGTAAAATAGGTTTTAGGAATGAAATTGGAAAACCCCTAATTCCATTTAATTGGGGTGTGTCTATGGAAAATTGTGAAATTTTAATTGCTTAATTTAAATTATGGATTTGATAGAATATGTTTCAGTTAAATTATTGAATTTAATTTTGGAAATGGTTTTGATGGAAAAATGTGAACCCCCCCCCAAATTCTATTGAATTGGGGGTTTATGATGAAATTGATGGAATGTTTTGAAAATTAAGTTGTTGAACTTAATTATAAAATTTCATTATGAAATTTAATGGTCAATTGGTTTAAAATAACTATATGTGAAAATTTCATAAAATAGTTTTGATAAAAATCTTAGGGTTATATCTTGGTGAAAAGGCATGTTTTTTATTAAAAAACCATTATGGGGTATAAAGGGAAAATTAACATATTTGAAATGAAGAATGGGATTTAATTGTATTTTAAGCAGTCTTAAAATACATTTCCCATCATTATTTTGTTATTAGAGCACATACAAGCCTAAGGTAGTTAGTGGGTAATTTGGATAGAACTTTATGACTTTAAATGTTTTGAAAGATCATATAATCACATCACATCCCTTAGGTAATGGTGATGAATTCTATTTGTCTTTAGTCCCAAAGGGACGTATCTACATATTTTCTGTTTCACAGTGTCAGGTCTCTATAGCCTTAAAATATCATACCTTATTAGGCATATGACCATTTTTCTCACTTATTGTATTTCAAATAAATATATGAATTTGTTGTAAACTGTTTTACATGCCTTCTGATTTATATAAACTCTTTTATATAAAATTGATTGTTTAATCCATTTGTGAAAAGTTCCATTTTTTTAGAAATATTCTATCATTTTGAAATGTGAAGTATTTTCTTAAAATGATTTCTATAATTTTGAAATCTAAATAATGACTTGATAAATCATTTCCATCCTTTGAAATGTAAATCAATAATTGTTTTAATTATTCTTTTAAAATTCCAAATCTGCTTATTTGAAAATTGAAAGAACTTTATTGGTTAATTTGATATTTGAATCATGTTGTGGAATATTTTGGTGAAATATTACTGGTCTTTGGCTCAAACCATACTTTTTCCTTTGGGTGTTTTTAGATTACCTTTTTCAGGGATCAAACAGGGGAAAAGGACCACTTGGAGATGGTTCTAGCTATTGATATGCGGTCTTGGTGGGTTGCATCTGTTAGGATTTGGGTAGTTTTTCCTATTTTTTATGTACTTAATTGTAGTAATTTGGGTTCTTATAACTATTTGAATTCTGGTATATTACTCCTAGTGTATTTTCTTTTGTATGAATTTATTATATTTCTCCCACATTTTTTGTGGAAGATTCATTCCCACCTTCTTTGTGTATGATTCCAGGTGCTAGTCACCAACCCATAGTGATCAGAACACACTTTGGACCATGTTAGGACTGAATTGATTATAAGGTTACTATGGTACCTATGATAGTTCATGAAAAAGTGGTATCAAAGTTGCATGTTTTTCATCTTACCTTGACGTTAGTATGTAGTTTGTGTATCTTGTTGGGACTTAGAAGGTAGTTGCGATTTAATGTCTGAACAACTCTCACCATAATAAACCTTAAGATGTTAAGGGTGGTTAGGGAAAGAATTATTATGGATTTGTTCTAGTATTTTCTGTACTTTTGATTTGGATAGATTGAAATCCAAATCCTGTTTATCTATCTGTTGGGATTAATTTTTTCCTCATTGCTCTATTTTAGTGTTATATGTTGTATTCCTTGTTGTATGTTGATGTTGTATAGCATCACGAATCTAATAATATGTGTGAATCAGATCTAGGAGGAATAAAATGCTGAACCATAGTGTGAAAATCCTTTTGTGGACCTAAATCTAGTTGTGGTGATTGTGCACATTGTCCATGCTCTAGGACATGCACCCCCTTCAATTCAGGTTCAGGATCCAGTTGTGGAACCTCAGAGGGGTGTTATCAAGATTTATTCTCAAGAGTTCCTTCACTAGATTCCAGAACCATTCAAAGGCTCAAATGATCCTCAAGAGGATGAGGAGTGGTTGAGTATAAGGAAGTGTTTTTTTTGGGTTCTTGGAAACACCCGAAAAATCATGGTAAAGTGTACCACCTTCATTATGGAAGGACTGATCAAATAATGGTGGGACACCATGGCGATGAAGAAGAAGCATGAGGGATTAGAGTGGAAATATTTCAAGGTTCTTTTCATTGATCCGTTATATCAGAGTCAATTCTGTTTTCAATGTCTATGGAGTTTTTCAAACATGAGCAGGCTAATAAGACCATGACAGAGTATGAAAACCATTTATCTAAGATCATATATTTAAAACCAAAGATTATATCAAATGAGAAGATTAAGGCCTATGGTTTGATTTCAGACTTTGTTAGGATATTATTTCTTATCATTTCTTACTAAAAATTCTTTCTTATGTTGATGTACTATCTGGAGCACTGATGGCCGAGATGGACTTGGATGTAAAGTCAGGGTTACCAATAATTTCTTTCTCTCCCACTCGTAGTGTGAATTATTCTAAGGGATATAGGGAGTGTGATGATTCTTTTGGAGGATCTCAATATAAGGGAAATTCTAAACCTCCTATAGTACCTAGAAGAGTTTATTTAGTTTGTTATTAGTGTATAAATTTGGGGCATTCAAAGAGGGTTTTCACTAAGGTGCCCAAGAAATGTGGATCCTATGGACGGTTAAGTCACTAATAGATGTTATATCATGTTTATTCCTCTATTCATAGTGGAAAGAGATCATAAAAACCTTCTAAAACTATGACACAATCAAATGATGTATGTATAAAAGGGTTCTAGCCACAATCATCCAAAACGAAGCATCTTCACATAGTGGAAGAGTCTCCAGAGGTAGCAGATATGAGTCCAATGACTGTGAGAGTTACCATTACTATATATTCATTATTTTTGACAGCTCTATTTGATACTGGAGCATCTCATTCATTTATTTTATCTATTATTGTTAATATTCTAAATCTTCCTATGGAGATTTTATCTTATGTAATGGATATTACTACATCCCTTTGTACAAAGAGAGGGCGGGGTCTCCACAGTCCCGCTTGTTCTTTCTCTCTTTTATATGTCGAGATTGCTTGGTTTTTTTGGTCCTCAACATGAATCCTATTAAATTCATTTTCAGGATGGATTGACTCATAACCAATAAATCCCAGATTGATTATTATCTTCAATGGGTATCTTTTACTACACCTGATGGTGTGTGCCGTATATTTTAAGAAGAGTGGGACCCAAGGTTGATCAAAGATATAACTTCTTATTTAGAGTTGGTGAAATTAATATTGGTGTATTGCTTTGATCTGGAGAAATAATATTTTAGTGGTGATCTCTCTCTTGTTTTCATTTATTTTTTGGATTTTTTTCCTTAAGACTTCTATAGTATTCCATTAGTAAGGGAGGTAGAGTTTTTATTGACTTAATTACTGGTACTCAACCAATATCTATTCCCTCTTACCACATGGCACCAGCTAAACTGAAAGGGTTGAAGTCCCAATTGGATGATCTTCTTGAGAAAGTATTCATAGACCTGAGTGTGTCACCTTGGGCAATGTCACTTCGCTTTTCTATAAAATCTAATGGTTCAATTCATCTATGTTTTGATTACTGAAATCTTAATCATGTGATAGTAAATAAAAAGTATTTTTTTCCATAGATTGATGATATGTTTGATCAGTTGAAAGGTGAAAAGCCGTTCTAAAGTTTAGACCTTTGATATGATTACCATAAGTTGATAATAAAGGAATCTAACATTCAAAAAACTACCTTTTAGAATAGGTACAATTATTATGTGTACCTTATTATGACTTTTGGTATAACCAATGCTCCTGTAGTCTTTCTGGATTTGATGAACATAATTTTACATGGGTATCTTGATACTTTCTTGGTAGTATTGGTGGATGAAATCCTCATTTACTCTAAGTCTGAGGAGTATCAGATGAATCATCTAGTAAAAGTTCTGATCTTTTAGAGAAATCACCGACTTTATGCCAAGCTTTCAAAATGTGATTTCTGTATTTGGGAAGTGGAATTCATGGAAATGTGGTTTTGGAGCATGGTATTTTTGTTGATCCTAAAAATTTTAAAGTGGTTATGACATGGGAACAACCATAGAATGTTTTCAAGATACAGAGCTTCTTGGGTCTAGCTGGGTATTATCATTGGATTTTGAAGGACTTCCCAAAGTTGGCTTCACTAGTGACTGCTCTAACTCAGAATGGAGTAAATTTTGCTTGGAATAATAAAATTCAGAATTATTTTGTTGATCTAAAAACTCTTTTGACTATTTCATTGTTGTTGAATATTCCAAAGGATGAGTAGGGCTATGTGGACTTTTGTGATGCATTGGTTTTACTCTTGGGTTGCATTCTTATACAGGGTAATTATGTCGTTACTTATTCCTATCATCAGGTTAGAACACATGAGAATAATTCTCTGAACCACGAACATGAAATCTTAGTTGTTATGCATGTGATTAAATGTTGGTGGGAGTATCTTTATAGGGAATGGTTTACCATGTTTTCATACCACAAGAGATTGAGTTATATCTTCTCTCAAAAATATTTGAACCTCCACCAGAGGCATTGGGTGGAATACCTGTAGTCTTTCAATTTCTACATCGCCTATACCCTGAGGAAAGGGAATGTCATTAGAGATGATTCAAGAAGGAATCCTCTGACCCAAGTAGTGAATGAATCATCGAAAGAGTGGAGCATGACGGTTCATTTTTCATAGTTACATATTAGAGTCCAAGAATCAGGGGAAAGGTTTTCTTGGATAGTGTTCAGTTGACAACCACTCTTCTTGAATTAATTATTCAGGAATAACAACTTGATGATAAGTTCTGTATAATTAGAGACTCTATGAAAGGTGGAAATACCATGATTGATTGGTTATTCTCCAAATATGGAATTCTATGCTTTCAGATCCATTTTGTGGTACCACCTTCGGTGAGTAAATTTGTTATGGGGGATTTCCATAGTTCCCAGTGGGCTGTGCACCCAGGAACCAAAAATATGTTCTATGATATGCAACAAAATATCTAGTGGCCAGGAATAAGATGGGGAATTTCAGATTTTTTTTCTCATTGTTATATTTTCCAATAGGACAACGTTGGGAACCAGAAACCTTCAGGTTTTATTTAGCCACATCCAATCCCTACCTGGAAGTGAGATGAGATCTATACGGACTTTTTTGGTTGTATTGTCACATACCCAAAGAAATAAGAATGTTATATAGGTGGTTATCAACAGGCTGACCAAGTATTCACAATTTATACCCATTCATGACACAACCAAAGTTGAAGAGTTGGAAAATCTCTCTGTGAAATAGATTATTCATTTAGGTGGAGTTCCATATTCTATAGTTTCTGATAGAGATCCTCGGTTCACTTCTCATTTTTGAGAGGCCTTCAAGAGGCGTTGATATCTCATGTTCATTTGAGAAAAAAATACCATCTACAGTTGGATGGACAATTAGAAAGATCTCTACAGATTCTTGAGGATATACTTCATGCTTTTTTCTCGATTTGGTGGATCTTGGGATGATAAATTTGGTCAATATGATATTTCATATAACAATTGTTATCATTTTGAAATTATAATGGATCCTTTTGAGGCCTTGTATAATTGAAATTGCAAATATTTGTTGTGTTGTTCAGAGATTGGGGAAAGTTCCTTGGTTAGACCAAGCGTGATCCAAGAGATGATAGTAAAGATTCAGTTGATTCACCAGATAATGATAATGGAATAGAGACATTATAAATCTTTTTCTGATCTTCCACATAGTCCTTAGGAATTCTTAGTTGGTGACAAGGTTTCCTTGAAATTTTCACCCCGGTTGGGTCATTAACAACTTAGGAGAAAAGGGAAGCATTATCCTCATTTTATAGGACATTTTGAGGTTATTGAGTAGGTGGGTAAATTTTTTTATCATCTAGAACTACCACCATAGATAACATCGATACATAACATGTTCTATGTATCATAGATAAGAAGGTATCTATTTGATCTATATCTTGTTTTGAGGTGGAGTGATCTTGAGGTCGGACCTAATTTATCTGTGACTGAACAACCAATTAGGATAATTGATTCTGAAACCAAGGTAATTTGTGGGAGGACAATAACTTTGGTTCATGTTCTATGATAGCATGGCTCCAATTCTCATGAGATTCAGGAGATGAATGCACTAATGTGAGAGTAGTGACCTCATATTATTGGCATTAAAGTTTCTTTATAGGCATTCTGGGGATAAATATTTTCTTTGGTTTAGAGGTTGTAACATCCTATTACTATTTTCATGTATTCCTAAAACCCTTTTAGTCTTTATTTAGTTGGGTTTCATATGGGGTTTAATTAGGTGAAATTCTAAAAAAAATTGAAGTTTCTATGCTAGTTCATGGTTAGTGTATAGTTGGCACATGATTTTCCCAAATCGTGCACCCTACTAGAGAAAATTGAAAAAACAAGACAATGGGTTTCACACAACTTGTAAATGGTTTGGTAAATTGTGCACTCTTTTTGGAGAAACCATGCAGCCCATTTAAAATAGGTTCACACCTTGAGCACAGTTTTTCCAGACCACACGCCTCTTCCTAGAAAACCATGCAGATAATTTCTTGGATAATCCAAAATTTAATTAAAAATTCATGAACCCTCCTTCTAGGTCCCTGATGGACCAGTATGAAAAACAAATTTATTCCATCATTATATCTCATAATAAGGATTGTTGGCCCCTTGTATCCCTCCCAGAAGTGATTTGAATCTTGAGGAATTCCTGTCGATATTCTCTCAGTTAGTTTCCTCATCCCAATATCATTCTCCCTCGATCTCTCTTCTTCTCTCTAGGGTTCCATGGATCATTGTGTTGATTTTTGGATCTAATACCTACTTTTTTGGATCTAAACCTAGGTTTTATTGATAGATATTTATTATTGTCACTCCCTTTTGGAGTTTTTCATTTGTGGCATTGTGATTCGAGATCTATTGATCCTGAGATAGGTTGTTCCATTATGATACCCAATTTATATTAACCTAAAATTTCTTTGTTCAATTTCAACTATTTAAGTTAAATGAAATTGTTAGGTTCTAATTAAATGTCTTTCAATTTTTTTTTTCAAAAACCCAATTCCATTAAATTGGAATTTTTACGAAAAACAGGGTTTTGAAATGAAATTAGAAAACCCCCAATTCCATTTAATTGGGGGTGTCTATGGAAAATTATGGAATTTAATTTTTTTAATTTAAATTTTGGATTTGATGGATTTTTTTAAAATTAAAAATTTTAATTTAATTAAGGATTTTTTTTTGACAGAAAAATGTGAAAAACACTAATTCCATTGAATTGGGGGTTTGTGACAAAATTGATGGAATTGTTTGAAAATTTAATTGTTGAATTTAATTATGAAATTGTATTGTGAAATTCAATGGTGAATTGGTTTCAAATCTCTATTTTTGAAAATGGTTTTGATAAAAAAAAATAGGGTTTTATCTTGGTGAAAATGAATGTTTTTTATTAAAAACTCATTATGGTTTTTAAATGGAAAATTGGCATATTTGAAATGGAAAATGATATTTAATTGTATTTTAAGTAGTCTTAAAATAAATTTCCCAACATTTTCTTGTTATTATAGAACATTCAATCCTTAGGTAGTTAGTTATTTGTTTGGATGGAACTTTATGAATTAAAATGTTCTAAAACCTTATATTATTACATCACGTCCCTTTGGGGATAGTGATGAGTCCTATTTGGAATTAGGCCTAAAGGGATGCATGTATATATTTTTCGTTTCATAGTGCCAGGTCCCTATAGCCTAGAACCATTATACCTTATTAAGCATATGACCATGTCGCTCACTTGTTGTATTTTAAATGAATATATTCCATTATTGTGAACTATTTTACATTCCTTTTGATTTATATAAACAATTTTATATAATAGTGTTTATTAAATCCATTTTTTGAAAAGTCCCATTGTTTCAGAAATTTTCCATCATTTTAATATTGGAAGCCTTTGCTTAAAATTATTTCCATCATTTTGAAATGTGAAGAATTATTTTCAAAAGTATTTCCATCCTTTGGAATGTAAATTATAAATTGTTTTAATTATTATATTGAAATTCAAAACCTATTTATTTGAAAATTGAATTTTCTTTCTTGGTTAATTTGATATGCACATATGGTTATGGAATATTTGGATGAAATCCTATTAGTATTTTTCTCAAACCCTACTTGTGCCTTCGGGTGTTTGTAGATTACCTCCTTCCAGGATCTAACAAGGGGAAAAGGATCACTTGGAGCTGGTTCTAGATATTTATTTGTGGTATTGGCGAGTTGTATCCGTTGGGACTTGCGTAGTTTTTCCTATTTTTCTCGTACTTCGTTGTAATGATTTGGGTTCTTATACCTATTTTACATCTGGTGACTTACTCCCAATAGATTTTATTTTGTATGGATACTAATTTTTTATATTTCTTCTACATTATTTTTGGAAAATTCTTTCCCACCTTCTTTGTGTATGATTCTAGGTGATAGTCATTGACCCTTGGGGATTAAGAATTCCCCTCGGTCCCTATTAGGACTGGATTGGTTTTTGGGTTACCAGGATACCCAGGATCATTCATGAAACTTCTTCTAAAATACAACCAATTATATAGTCTTAATATCCTTCATGATATGCATCCCTAAAATCTGATTGCTTTTACGAAGATATTTCATCTCAAACCTTCTAGAAAAATCATCTTTGAACTACATAATATAATCCATGCCCAAAATTTCTAGGAGAACATCATTAGACATATTTCAATAATAACAATGAAAAAAAATTATTTGGATGAACCACTTCTTAGCTATAAAGGAATTGAACTTCTAGTTTTATAACCTTGGTGCTAACATAAAACTGTCCAGGATCCTTTTTATCTTGTAAGCCAAATTTTTTTCCATTTATCTATGGAACCCTCCAGTCACTTCATAAATTTTTCCTCCTCTAAATAACCATGAACAAATGTTTTTTTAACATTTAACTATTCAATATGTAATCCTTCTAAATCTTCCATAAATAACACTATCTGAATATTTGTATATTTGAAAATAAGATAAAATATATTAGAGAAATATATCCCTTCTATCGATTGAAACCATTTAAAAAATAACCTTTTTAATAATGATTTCTACCATTTTATTCTTCCTTAAACTAATATACCCATTTTTCTATAGTGATATATTTCCTTGTGGTGATTTTTTTTCTCTAAGGTTCTATTTGTATATAAAAAATCCAATTATTATATCATAGATAACTCCCACTTTATATAGTCACTGAAAATTTCTGATTCTTCAAATCCCTCCTCTATCCATAATAATAAATAAATTTATATCAATTATGAACCTATGAACTAGTCATCTTATCCTAGTAGACCTCCAAAAATCATCCTATGGGTCTAATCTTTCCAAAACCACTAATTATAGGATTCTATAGTTATATATCCTTCTAGTAATTTTAGCCATATTAGGTCTTCCAAACATTCCAATTTTTTTTTGAGATTTATGGAACATCTAAAACTTTTTATTTTCCAACCATATCAACTTGGACATGATTCATTGGTTATTTGTACATAGACACATTTTCCAAAATTTTTGGCCTTACCATAAGACATTCTCATTAAATAAAACATTTCAACTACTAATGACATTGATTTTACATTTTCGTAGAGTTGAAACTTAAATATTTCATCTATATACCCACAAAATAATCATTATTATGAATTTATTCAAGATTATACCTATGCTTGGAATAAAATTAAATGTATGAAATGATTTCAATAATATGCATATAAGAGACATCAAATGTTATTCCAGAAAATAACTATTTCAAAATATCATTCCCTATGGGTGTGGAAGGACATATATCAATGATTTTGAAAGAATAATTAATGTTTACTATCAAAAAAATATTTAGGAAACTTTCATTTAACCCCATGCTCTAATATTTCTCATTTAGTGTTTAGTTTATCCACTCCACCACACAATTTTTTTCTAGCATCTTAGGTACAGTATTATCAGACAAGATTCTTTTTCTCCATAAAAACCTTTGGAATTACTAACTATCATACACACCACTATTTTCTTACTTTAATAACTGAATCATATTTTAAACCTATTTATCCACTAGGGATATACATTGAAAAAGCACTCGAAATACCTCATACTTATTCTTATTGAATTGTACATATACCTTCAATGTTGAATAATTAATACAAGTAATATAGTACAGTGACACGTTGTGAGAATAGACCACATTAGACCCCCAAACAGCTATATGCATAATCTATAATTTACAAGACATAGGTCTCATTATTTTTGTGAACAAATGACACATTTGTCTACATTTTCAAAATAAAACTATCACATATTCTGAAATACATTTGACCGAGCTTCAACATCCCTATGGCCGCTAAGATTCACATGTTCTTCTCACTGATGTTCCCAAGATAGTAATTCCATAAGTATGGACTTCCAAAATTTATCGTTTATCAATTTTTGTTATAACATCCTGATATTTTAAGACATATTTCTTTTTAAATAAATTTAATCTCTTTGATAGATTATGATACACACAAGCCTGAGTCTAAATAAATAGTAATATAGTATACCATTATAACATATCTATTAAATTGGTATGTATAAATAACAATAATTAAATTATGAAAATATTAGGTTTTAAAAGTTTATAAAATAAATCCAATGGTTATTTATTTATTAGAAATTATAATAAAAATTATTTAAAAATTAAATAAATATTATTCTGAAAAGCTATTTCTATGCGCACACTATGTTTTCATCTAAATTTTTCACTATTGGGGAATGATTTTAAAGGAATTTATATTTTATATATTTAATCAATGGTTTTATCATTCAAATAATAT
Organism: Viscum album; assembly: GCA_963277665.1. Classification (NCBI taxonomy): domain Eukaryota; kingdom Viridiplantae; phylum Streptophyta; class Magnoliopsida; order Santalales; family Viscaceae; genus Viscum; species Viscum album. Next base: position 921,833,022 of record OY728131.1, read on the forward strand.
TTCTTTATGAATGAGATAAGAACAAATCTAGTTTTATGTTTAAAACCTGTATTTTTATAAAAAGTTGTTTCTTTGCGTTTTGCACACTACTTTTAAAATTAATTTTTTTTCCACATTTATAAAATATATTAGAATAAAATAAAATTCATTTTTTTAAAAAAATGTAAAATTTTTCTTTGAATTTATTTTAATTTTTTGACGAAATTACTTTTTTGATGAATAGTGAAAATATATAGATTTTTATTAAAAAATATATTTTATTTTAAAGAAGTAAAAAAGTTTAATTTTATTTTAAAATTGTATTAAAAATAAAATCAGTTCAATTATATTGTTATTAATCTAATTTAGGTTATTAGAATCAATTTTATGATTTTTTTATATAAAAAAATGTTTTGTTCGTAAAAAAACTTTTTCTTTGGAATCCTGCTTTTCGATGTGATTACATGTTTAATTTTAAATTAAATAATTCAACTTATATGAATATAATTTTATAAACTTAATTCCATATTTTGAATCATTATAATTAATATTATGTAATAATTTCAACTTATTTTTTCATAATGAATAATAAAGACAGAAAAAATTAACTACCCCGATAAGGTTAAAATGTGGTTTAGTGCATTACATGCAGTTGTCTTAAAATTAATTTTCCAAAAAGATAATATTTTTATTTTATAAATTTTATTTACTAAGTAGAATATGTGGGTACAAATTATTTAATAAGGAAAATTTTATTTTTTTGTCTTAAAGGATAAATTACCTTGGTAAAAAAGTTAGCCACCATGGTGAAAACTAAAATGTTAAAAGTGAGTAACATTAGAGTTTAAGAGAATAAAATATTGAAAACATATTTATTTTTTAGTTTTGGAGGTGTGTATAAAACTTATATTTACTAAATTATATTATTTATCCATTTTGGAGGCACTTGGATTTATAGTGACTTCCCATTATTGAATAGTTTTTTGTGTTTAAAAAAATGTTTCTCTTTCTCACTTATAAAAGGTAACCTACTCTCCTATAATCTCCAAAATTAAAGATCCTTTTTAAAAAAAATCACCAAAAGGTACCTTTTTTACTTACATTAACATATCCTAGAGGACTTTTTTATTAGTAAACCTCCATAAGAAGGCTGTTGTTACAAATCTAAAGTGATTATCCAAAGAAGTGGTATTGTTCCTAACCAAGCATTTCTATTTTATTTATTTTTCCAAATACATAAAATCTTATTAAATTATTATGAAATAATAAAAAAATTATATTCAATATAATTATATTTTATTATGTTAATTTCATAACCTATATCAATCTCTTCTACAATCAAATGGGAAATGAAACTATCGATCATGTGTATGTCGGACTGCCGCCTTGCGAACTAATGTAATTTGTATTCCATCACCGCCTCTCATGGATTAATATACTGATAGATTTAATATATATATATATATATATTATTTATGAAATAATTATACTTCTGTAATTATAATATCACATATATATTCTCAGCTTCCAATCTGTTGGAAAACGATAATGTTGCTCGTGCGTACGTGTGGATGATCGCCTCTATGAAGCGATGCGATTCATTTTTCATTTTATATTTATATATATGGTAATAAAGATAGATTTTATGAATAGAAATTATTTATATGATATAATAATTATTATTTAAATTTTAATTATTATTTAACTTTCTTTCATTCGATCCGTTGAAAAATGAAAAAAAACGTTCATTCATACGTACGACCTACCATCTCCATGAAGGGTGTAATTCATTTTTCTATGCCTAAGTTTTATGGATTACTATATATATATATACAATTTATATATATTATATTTATATAATAATTAGAATTATATATATTATGGAACCATGATCTATGTATGAGGACTGAAACCACTGAACCAAAACATACATAAAAAATGAAGCAATTATTACTCAGAACAATGATTTTAACAAGGAATTGTTAATAAATGTGTGATAAAAGATTATAATTAAAAAATATATGTTATAATAAATATTAATAGGGTTATTTAATATATTTATACTTATTATAAATGAGTTTTGAACATATACGAAGGAAGTCATACCCGAGGTACGAGTTTATTTCACAATCTCATCATTATTTGGGGTTGTTTATGTTTATCTATCCTATGGATAAATTATTTTATATTTACATATTAAAAAAAAATATTTTATTCTCCTCTAGTTATTTTTATAAATTACATGTTTTGCTTTAAATTTATTGTCTTTAAGCACTCAAGATACCGAAATAATGTTTCTAAAAAAACTGACATTGTTTTTCTATTCAGTTAGGTTTTTTTCTCTTCCAGGTCCATATTTTCCTTAAAATGTATAAAGGAATGTTTTTAGAATTATCTAGTAATTTAATAAATACATTTTTACCAATGTTTTAATTTTTAAAAAATGGTTGAAAATTAATATTCTTTTCATTTTAAGAACGAGGCGATTTTTGACATTTTTTACAAAAGTGTGGAAGGAATAATTCTTGAACTTATATGTCATGAACGGAATTTAAATCCATCATTAACACTAGTTAAGTTGAATATTAATTTAAAATTATATAATTTTCCATTCAAATAATTTTTTTCTTCACATGTAGAAAATATTTTTGACTTTAAAAAGTGATTTCAATGTGAGAAGGGTATTTTACTCAAGAAATTTTCCAGTGATTTTTAACGAATTTTAAAGCAAGTAGACATACTTTGTTGAATATTATGATCAGTATATAATATAATGATACCATCCACCATATTTATATGGATTTTTTATGATCAATTTGACCTGGGAAAGTATTGATGTTATGTATTCTTGTTCTTCCGATATGAAAGGTTATTGATTTTTAAGGCATAATGATTAACTTATATTGTCTATTAATATGATAAATTCATTGAATTTTTTAAGTGACAAGTGAGGATCATGATTATATGTCCCCTTGATACATTGGTAGGATGCATGAGTCAAACTATATTGGGTATTTTGTCGAGGTCTTAACCATTAATGTAATATGTATTGACATGAAGCCTCGATGGTATGTTTCAGATATCCCGCATTATGCATTCCATCAATATAAAATAAGTTATTAATATACATGTGATTATTTTAATATTTATGATATCCATGGATACATTTCTAGATCATTTTATTATTTATATGATATTACGTGATCATTATTTATTCATACCATATTATTAATGTGTTATTAGCTTATGTTGTATGCATACCCTTATTGAGCATATGAGATAAACCCTTTATTATGTTTAATTTTATTAGGATGATAGGATGTGTATTATGATTTGTATAATATAATTTATAAATATAATTATGATGTTATTAGAGAAAATCCTATGTTGTAATTTAAGTTTTCAAATATAATTTAGGATTCAAGTATGTATCTAGATAACCAAGACCACTAAACTATTCAATCCTTTGGGATGTGATTGCTTGCATATCATGATAATGTAATAATGTAACCACCGATTATGAGATACTAGAGTTAGGGTCTTTACAATTAGTATCAGATAATTTTTAGAAGAAACTCTAAGAACCGGATTTATGAAAACAAAGATTAGAGAATATAGCTATGTGAATGACTTTGAGGTTAAGTCTAAGTGTAGAATTACCATATAATGTTTTGGTATAGTAGATATTATATGTATTTCCAAGTAATAAAAACCTTTTTGGATAATAAAAGTGGACTTGGATTTATAATAGATGAATCTAGGGGTAATAACCCCAAAAAGAGTTGGTTTTAGTATATCTCGACCATTATTCTGGTGCATGATGAGTGTGCCCTTACTGCGCACCTAGTTTTATACTATTAGGGTATATTCATAGGTAAATTAACATTTTATTTAGAAAAAATAATAAAGTATTTGGAAATATTTTTATTTTATGAGTGTATTCACAAAGAAACCATATTTATGATTCTAAGATTAGTTATCAATATTTTTTTCAATTTATGTTAAGTGTTTCAATACTTTTGAAATTATACATTATGATTCATAATTTTATGATCTAATATAGTGAACTAAAATGTTTATAAAAGTATTTTAGTGAAATTAATAAAAAAAACATATCAATGCACATAATCTATGTAGGGATTTTTTTTATGGGAAAGATAATGAAGCTAGAGTTGGAGCTGCCGATGGAGCTGGAGTTGTAGCTAGAGTTGGGAAAATTATAGCTCTATTTGGGTAGATGGATTAATTTATGATGAATGAACTTGACCGTATGAAGTATACACATGATCAAACACATGGTTTAACAATGTTATAACACTTCAGGAGTTAGAAACATCCATAATTTAAAGGGACAACAAATCTATTTGTAGCTGAGAAAAGGATAAGTTCCTTGTAGAAGATATTTTTTTATTTGGTAAGTAATGAAATAGATAAGGTTTTCATTGTATTTTATCACCTATAATGGGATTTAGATCAATAGTGGATGTTGATTCAAAACCATAAGGATGAGGAAGAAAAAAAATTTCATGGAATGGAAGGATTCTTCGGAGCATTTCTTAGTAGAATATTTTCCTTGCGAATAAAAAGAGAATATGGAGAGGTAATTTTTGAGTATGAGAAAAAAGAAAGTGCGAAATGTTTCTAAGTATAAATCTAACATTACATGGTTATAAAGCCATGCTTAAGACTATGTATACAATCAAAAATCAAGATTTACTATTTCTTTGATGGGATTAAGTCAATCCTTAGAAGGGAACTAGTCTCCCAAACATTCATATCATATAAGGATATAATATCATGTGCTATAAAGATAGATAAATGATTCTATATGTCATATGTATTTGAAGAAAATAAGGATAATAATGCGTCATAAAAGAAAAAAATGTATAAGGGGAAGAATATAAAGGGTAATTTTCTGACACGCAATGCAACGACCCAAACTTTTATAAATAAAATTTCCTTTGTGGTTTAATTAAATATATTATCATGTATTATAGATATATAAAACACATGCACTTATTTGGTTTTATTATATAATATCATATTTAAAATACCATTAACAATCATAATTTTTGATAATATAGTCATTGAATAATAATCACATGATTAGTATAAATATAGGGTATTAACAAATCCAATTAACACAAACAAAGGAAGTGATAGCCACGACCAGTAGAATCATACCCTATGAAGTCTATTTATCAGAGATTTTAAAGGAGATATAATCTCTATTATTTTATCTCAAACAATCCCAAGTAGAGATCCAACAACATAAGAATAAATGAAATTGTTTATGGGATAAGTTCAAGCTTATCGAGATCACGACCCAACCCATGTACAGTGAACCACCCCGTGAAAGTCTCGCCATCACAAACCTTACCCTTAGAGCGTTTGATGGTATATTATAGATATATATATCAAGAACCTAATAATATTAATATTTATATTGTATAGAATAATTAATATATTTTCATCTTATTATTGTTACTTTATAAATGATTTTGATTTTGATACAATAAAACACAAATTGTATTTGTCGGTAATATTCAAATTCAATTAAAGAATTTATTTTGATGAATTAATGGATTTTTGAAATAAATAATATTTTTAAAAAATATTATTAATAAATAATTTTTATCAAATATCAATGATCACATAATTTTATGAATTCAAATGTAATTTTTATAAGGGTCTGAAAATTATTATTGTAAAAAAACCCAACATTTCTCAATAAATATTGATTCTTGTTTTAAAAGAGAAAACACACATATTTATAAAATTAGTTTTATAAAATTGATTTTATTTTTGGAATAAAAATGACCAAATTATCCAATAGTAATTTTTTCATAATTCTCTGAGATTGTCAAATTTTCAGGTAAAAATCGAATACTGTATAAATATACGGTGTGTATTATGACATCATAATGACCCAAAAGTGGTGTAATAAATACTATAAATGGTATCCATGAAAAAATATTTGTTTACCATTAAAATAATTTTAACTTATTTTTATTTTATTGGTATTGTAAATCATTTATGAATCCTCTAAAATCATTAATACATTTTAAGGTTTTAAAATCATTTCTTTCTGAGTATGACTAACTTCCACATCATTAAACATAATATTTTATTTATTTAGTCCCTTATAATTATAAAATAACTAATACCACTTCCATTTGGAATAAATCACGGAAAAAAACCACGGGAAGGTTTTTGTTTTTGGATATTTTATTAAATATATTCCAAAACCTATGTTTGAGAAATAATAATGAATTCCACACTCATTTCCTAAATAAACTCACACAAACTCCCATTTATCTTCACTGAAAATCCTTGTATAATGTTCTTAAGCCTCCCTCCCATCTCTATAGTCATCCAATGGTGCCTAAAAGTTCTCAATAAGCTTATCCCAAGCATTTTATGCCACACTCTCAAGGTAAGGGTTATTTTATTTCTCTTCTTTATTCATGTATCTCATTTATCTTAGGTCTATTACCTTAATTTACTAATTTTGGGATATGTTCTTACATATACCCCTTAATTTGAATTTTATTTATAAAGAATGAGATACCCCTTTCACTCTCACCAATCCCTCCCATAAAAATTTATATTCCCCTGTTATGATGTTGAAATTTTACCGTGATTTTACATGCCAAACAATTGTGTAGTGAATACTCATACCCATTTACTATAAAGGGTATTCATCTTTATTAACTTATAATTATTTATGGGGACTTAAATATATATATTATAAACTCATTGATCATGGAATAAACTATTAGGATGAATGAATCCATGTTGGATGATCTATGCAGCACACTTAAGCATGAGAATGAAATGAAAGTGACTGGTGCGCTTGAAATTATATAGTGCTCCAATGCATTGGGTAATTTTTTAGTCTCATGAGACATCATGGAATAGATTAAGGAGTGAAACTAATCCATCATGGGAATTTTGACATCATGATCTCTTGTCAGTTATCCTTGACCTATGTTTATGATGTGGTGTTTTAAGATGTTTCCACATTTCCCATGTTTCCTTTATGTTATCATGCTATATCATGCCGCATTGTTAATGTTTATGATTATCACTCCTTTTATTCCTCATTGATATTCCTAATGTATAACATGTATTAATTTCTTCATGTGATTACATGTTTATTCCCTTTTTGATATTTATAGATCACCATTTTCTTATGTATGTCCCCAGGTTATCCCATTCAGTTTTAAGTATGAAGGAATAATATGAGCATGTTAAGAAAGTTTTCAAAAAACATGATGTATTACCTATTTTATGTTTTTATGTAATGTATCTAATTTCCAGATACACTATACATATCGATCATTGGTGTTGTATGATGTGTAATTTTATATAATAAATCACTAATTAATATGTAATAAAGACAATGGTTGTCATTGTTGGAATCAAAGGAAAGGTTTAGTTATTTTTGGGATTAGATTAGAAAATTCTAGTGAAAGGATTAAGGATAAGACTGAGTTTAAAAAAACAACCCTAAATTTTGGTAAGTATAGTGTAATTTTTTTATCAAGAAAATACATCCATGTATAGATACTATAAGGGGATGTGGATCTGACATAAATATACAAAAGGGTAAAACCCGAAAACACCACATTTAGCTAGAATCGATCAGACACTGGTTCATGATAACGGGCCTTGTTGCACACCTGTTTTGACACTCCCAGGGGATATACTTTGGTAAATTTATAATCTCATTATGAACCATTATTTAGGGAATAAAAATTACTCATAGTAAAATATGTTAGGAAATAGATCATGGATAACATAGATAAATCCTAGAAATTCATAAGTTGAGCACTATTAAAATATAGCATATTAGTGGCAGTTATTTATATGTGGTTATGCACAACCCCCTCTAAAATCATTTTCTGTATAATTAGAGGGGGTTATGAACAACCCCCTCTAAATTCATTTTCTTTGTAAATTATTGGGGGATATGTTAGACCCTTTCTAATCAACAAATTTAGAGGGGGTTGAGAACCCTCACTAATTTTTTAAATTAAAGGTGTTTTTGAACCAACTAAAAAAATAACATTATTTTTTTAATATCCTATTGGATTTTTGAGTGATTTTTGAACCCCCTCTAATTTAATAAAATAGAGGGGATTCATAATCACCGCTAATCAATGAGATCAGCGGTGGTTCACAACCCCTTCTAATATTTTAAATTAGTGGGGGTTCCAAATCCCATATAATATATTAAATTAGAGGGGGTTGAAAACCATCTCAAATGTGTTAAATTTGAGGGATTTAAAACCCCCTCTAATGTCTTAAATTATAGGGGGTTCAAAAACCCCTATAATATCTTAATTTAGAGGGGGGGTTTAAACCCCCCTCTAATGTCTTAAAATTATAGGAGGTTCAAAACACCCTCTAATTTAAGATATTATACGGGTTGTGAACCCCCACTATTAAAAAAACAAATCCCATAATATATATTTAATTAAAACACTATATATAAATGTATTTAAATAAATTATATGAACATATTATATAATATATATATGATTGTATATAATTGTATTTATTTGTATACATAAATATAATTTTATAATTTTATGTACATTAATATATATTTATTTGTATAAATTGTACTTCCTATAATAGTAATTATATATAACATGAAATCATAAACATATTATATAAATATATACATAAATATAATTTTATTAAAAAATATATCATATAAAAACCCAAGATTGTTGTCTTTATAATTTATATTATAATAATAATAGATATTTTTCAAAATAATATGTTTATGTTTTTATATTATATATAATTAATATTATATTATATAAAATTTATACAAGTAAATATATATTAATTAACACAATATTATACAATTATATTGACTAAAATACATATATATTAATGTGCACAATAATAACTATATATATTGAAATTAATTATATAAATATCTGTATAAATTTTATTTCATATAAATATTTGTAAAAATTGTATTTCATATAAATGTATTCAATATAATATTAATTATATATTAATTATATATATAATATTATAGAAGTTATAAAATTAATATTTATTAATGTACATAATAATAAATATATGTATTAAAATACATTATATAAATATATTTTTAAATATACGATATAAATATATTCTTAAAAATATTATATAAATATATTAAATAAATACATATATATATATATATATATATTGTAAATAAACATGTACATAATATGTAAATATTTATTTAAGTATATAAATAATTTACATAAATATATGTGTATATACATAACATAAATAGAATTATAAAATATATTTAATTAAATATATGTAAATGCACATATAAAATATATAGTTTATATAAATGTACAAATTGAATATAATATAATTTTATTATAATATAAATATATAATTATGTAAATACATAATATAAAAATGTATATATTCATTTATATAAATATATAAATAAGTTATATATTTATATATATTTAAATATTTATTCAAATGATATATATTTTAATCAGCTTCCTAGTATATATAATTATAATAATGTGTAAGAATTATATTATAATTGATTTGGCATGGTGGTAAAGGGGTGGGTGGTATATGAATGTGATCAAGGGTTCGAAACTCTGCGGGCCATAAAGTTTACAAAGGTGGTGAGGAGGTGCACGTGTTGAATTGGAGGGAGAAATTAGGGGGGGATCACAGTAGAATTGGATCAGGAGGGTGGGAATAAGAATGTGAATGAGAATTAGGGGGCTCATATAGTAGCTAATGGGATGGGGTTCTCACATGAGAATGGGAATGGGAAGGGGCTCATAGGGGTATAGGATATTGAAAATAAATAAATAAATAGATATAGGTGGTTATGAAAACTGCCTCTAATACGTCCCTCTATTATATAGGGTTAAAATCCCCGCTAATTCAGCCTTAAATAGAGGCGGCTTCCAAAACCACCCCTAATATGTAACTTATAACTCAAATTTTGGTAGTTTACAATCAAAACTAAATTTGATAAATAAATTATATGAGGTTAAAACCCCCTATAAACTGAGATTCTATAGATAAATTAGAGTGGGTTCTAACCCCCTCTAAAACAACTGTCGCTAATTTTCGCATTACTTTATCAATGCCTCCTAAAAACTTCCTCTAACAATAGTATGTGGGAAAAATAGTTTCAGTTCCTTATAACTGCCGCTAATATCTTTAGATGGGGTTATAACCCCTTCTAAAATAAAACATAACCCCCTTTAATTAGGTTTTTTTGTAGTTAATAAATAAATTCATTTTATATGTTCTACCTTTAATGTAATTGGATTCCCGTTTATGTGTTTAATATGTCACAAATACTCATCCCTAATTTTTCCTTTATTCTTTCCAATGGCTGAAAATAGGAGGAATGAGGTAAACAAAAAATATGAAGGGAAATGTGATGACTACCCCAACAAGATGCATAATTTCATGGGAGTGGGAATAAAAAACATTGTGATGATACTCTCACACTTTACTCTGGTATTGAAAAGAATACTATATCAAGAGGAGGGACCAAAATCCCCTAAGAAATAACAAGTTGCAATTGAGACCTTTATGTGACAAAGGCCTCAAACTTTCAATGGATCATCTGATCCCTTAATCATGGAAAATGGATCAACTCCATTGAGAAGATCTCATCTATCCTTCAATGTTCTGAGAAAGAGATGGTTCTATTATTTTTTTATCGTATGGAGGGAGAAGCTGATAAGTGGTGGACATTGATCAAGATAACAAAGCTCGAGGAAGTGAATAAATTGATGGGGTGGAAGTAATTATGGAATTGTTTTTGAAAAATATTTTCCTCGCACTCTCTGACTTAAAATGGAAAAGGATTTTCTTTCCCACATTAAAAAACATGATGAATATAATCGGGTGTATGAGAAAAAATAACAAGAGTTTCACAATATGCCTCCTAATTTTTCGTTACCCCAAGTGAAATTTTTAACACTTATTTGGTTAGATAAAACCATGTCTTTGAAAATATCTCGTGATCTGATAATTTTATACCTATGATTATATTCCTATGATGTGCCCTCAAAATCTAATTTTATATCGACAGATCTGAAGGGTATCATAAGGATAATAAGCGGAAAGTAGCGTTTAATTCTAGCAGTCATATGGATAAATCTAATAGTACCAAGAAATTTCAATATCCCACATGTCAAAAGTGCGGAAAGAAGGACCCCATAAATTGCCTAATGGGTGAGGAAATGATTTAGATGTGGAAAATAAGGACACCTAGATTGATATTACCAATGAGATAATCCCACTAATGTGATAGAGGAAGGGAATGATCTGGTCAACCCTCAACACATTGTTCATTGCTTTAACTGCATGGAACCATTTCACTTTTCACACCAATTCACTAATCCAAGGGTTTTCAGAGACAACCAACAACCTCAAAGTCAGTAATGGTGAGTCTATTCCATCACAACTACTAAGGTGGATCCCAATAACAAAGAGGTGACAAGTATGCTAATTATTCATTCAAGAATAGTGAGCATACTTTTTTATTATAGATCTAGGCATTTCTTGACATCATGAAAGTTGAGTATAACTATTCAAACACCACCACAAAGCATGGAAGTAGAGTTGTCATTGAAAATGAAAAATGGGAAAATTATTTCATCCAAAGCATAGAACTCCTCCCCTATTAAATTTGTGGGATAAACTTTCCAGTGAACCTTATCATACTCCCTCTGGTGGAATTTGATGCAATTATAGTTATGGATTAAATTTACCTATATAGAGCCAATATAAACTGCTGTGAGAAGGAAATCACTATTCGTATCATGAATCATACTATGATTATGTACAAATGAAAGAATATGGATGAATCATCTTTAGAACCAAAATATATAGAATGGATATTATTTCTCTATGATAAAAAATATCTAGCTCAAATGATTGAGACTAAGGAAATAATTGTCCTTGAATACATTCTCATTATGATAGAATATGCTGATATGTTTCCTAAAGAAATGCCCAATCTTCCTTCTAGATGATAGGTAGAATTTTTAATCGATCTTATACATGGGATTTTACTATTATCAAATAATATATATATAATAACTGTTGTGGAACTTGAGGAGTTGAAGAAACAACTACGATAGAATTTGGATAAAGGGTCTATATTCCCAAGTGCTTCATCTTGGGGTGCACCAGTCCTATTCTTCAAGAAGAATGATGGTTTAATACGCCTTTGCATTGATTATCATGAGCCCAATAAGATCATGATAAAGATCAAGTATCATCTTATATGGATTTATGACTTGTTTGATCAGCTATGTGGAGAACAATACTACTTCAATGTGGATTTTTGGTTGGGGTACTACCAAGTTAGGGTGAAGAAGGAGAATATCCCCAAGACATATTTCCAGAAAAGGTATGGGCACAATGGGTTCATAGAAATTTCATTAAGATTCACTAATGCTCTGAAAATATTCATGGAATTGATGAATAGATTCTTTAGATATTATCATGAAAATTTTTTGGTAGTATTTATAGATGATATTCTAATATATTCTAAAAGAAAGGATGAGCATGAAGAATATCTTAGCACAGTTCTAAAGACCTTACTAAAGGAGAATCTTTATTCGAAGTACAACATATTTGAGTTCTAGTTGAAGGAAGTCTCATTCTTGGGGCATATTATCATATGAAATGGGATGTCTGAGGAACTTTCAAATACAGAAGCAATTGAAGGATGGATGCGGCCAACATATGTGATAGATATCTATAGTTTCCATGGATTATCTAGGTATTATCATAGATTTTTGAGACATTTATCATGATTGTAAAACCCTCTAACCAAGATAACTTATAATGGATTCATGTTTTTTTAATGATGAATGTGAAGAGAGTTTCAAGGAGTTAAAAAAGAGGGATATCACTACACTAGTACTCACACTACCCATGAGTGGAGAACATTTTTTGGTATTTAGTGATGCTTTGAAGAAGGTATTGGGTTGTTTGTTAATGAAAAATGAAAATGTGATAGTCTATGCTTCAAAGAAATATAATGTTCATGAGTAAAACAACCCAATGCATGATATATAGTTTTCTATAGTGATGATTACATTGAAAATATAACATCATTATCTCTTTTGGGAGATGTGTGAAAAAATATGGATCACAAGAGCCTTAGGTATAAATTCACACATAAAGATCTGAATTTGAACCAATGAAGATGGTTAGAGATGATCAAGGAATGTGAATTCTTAATATACTACCATACTAGTAAATAAAATAAAGTGGTAGACACTCTAAATAGAAAGGATCTAGTAACTTATTCATTGATGATAATTGAAAAGGATCTGATCTTATTAGACTTAAAAAGGATGGACATGAGAATCATAAAGGAAGGAAATTCATAAATCCTTTCAAAAACGATTTCTTAACCATATCTTCTGGAGAATATAAAGGATTCTGAAATAGATTATATGGGAATTCAGAATAAAGTGAAAGCAATATGAAAACTTAAATACACAGAGTTCAATGTTAATGAATAAGGTTTTGTGAGATTTGGGTCACGAATATGTGTACCATCAAATCCTGAGTTAAAGGAGCTATTGGATGATGCACATAGTTAAACTTTATCCACCCATCCATGAAGCTCAAAGATGTATTGATATCTAAGATAGAACTATTGTTGGGAAAATATGAAGAAGGAGATTGCAAAATATACATCAAGATGTATTGTGTGTCAATAAGTGAAGGTGGAGAGGAAAAAAATAAAGGGGGATGATGCAACCATTACCCATACCTAAATGGAAATTGGAAAACATCAACATGGAATTTGTAACTATTCATATGAAGACATCAATAGGAAATAATTCTATTTGGGTTGTGGTGGATCATCTTACAAATACATCACACTTCATTGCGATTTGAGAGGAATTATCACTCAATAAAATTTCAAGGATATACTTTATAGAAGTGTTGAGGCTACACGGTGTTGACCTAGATGATGAAGAACTAAAAAAACAAGAGGGGTGAATTGATTTCTTAAAATTTATTTTATATAGAACCACCCTCTTCAAGTAATATCATTCAAAATATTTTTCTTAAAAGAGTATGCAGTATAAAATAAGAAAATTAAGGGAAAGAGGTTTCTCAAATGAGATTTATTATGTTTTGGTGAATATAAATCCTCTAATACACTCCACCAACACTCTACTCCACATGTTGGGTGATTTTCACTATAATAGCCCTTTTATCAGGGGATACAAACTATGTAAAAGCATTTGTTACATAATAAAAAGGCCTAAGAGATTTCAACCAAACTCTCCCTTTACAATAATTATCCATGGTCATAAACACACTCTTACATTGATTTTTAATAAGTCAGAATGAACCAAAACTTTGAGTGGAATATAAGTAACATAAAATTTCAAGAAGAAATAGATAATAAATGAATACTTGTCTTGGGAAAAGGATAGACTCCACAGTATAGTTCAGAATGAACTTCAAAGAAACTGATAAAACTATTAATCACTACATAAAATTTTGGTTTCTACTATGTACAGGTCTCTGATGTTTTTCTTTTTGTTGTAGAACTTGCAAAACCATTATCTCTTATTTGTTTCTTTTTTAGTGGCTAACTGATCTATTTATATCCTATTTAAAATTGAGTGAGAAATAATTCTAATGACCAGGAGATCTTGTATATTGATCATGTTGAGATAGGCTATTATGGATATACATCCAAAATTTCCAAATATAGGAATTTATTTTGGAGCAGTGATGATAGAAATCTTCTCATTCTATAGATCTTCCTATTCATGGAAATTCTTATATAGACCAACATTTACATAAATATATAATCTCAATTAGATGTGATATAAAGGAATGAAGTGACTTATCGAGATATTAGAAAATTAATCATGACATTCTATAACAATATTTCTTTATAAGATACTAACTGTAAGCAATGTTCATCATAAGATAACATTCAAAAGATAAATTATCTCTTCCATATAAGATTAGCTAACTTCAATACGACATAAGATAATTATATAGTGTAAGATAATATTTTACTGTTATGTAACACTTAACTTATTCATCTTCTTATGACTATGAATATTATTTTCAAAGGATAATGTATTTTCATATTTCTATTTTGACTAAATCATATGTATTGAGAAACTCAATATTACTTCATAAAATAAAGTTTTACATAGTAGAAAAGACTTCAACACTTTTTTATTTTGAGTAGATGAATATTTTCTTCAATTCTCATAAGATAAAATTCTTTCATATTATAAAATAAACCATTGGACATATTGCGTAAGAAAAATATAATATGAAACACTTAGGATAAACTTTTTAGAATAAAAGAGTGTATTTTTACAGTCATCAAAACACATAAAATAAATGTATATTGGAGTAATATATTCATTCCAAAAATATTACTCTTTTTATGATCACAAATCCCATGATATGAGAAAGCCAAAAAATTATATTCTACGCTTTTAAACCTTCATAAATAAATAAGTTTTCATTTCTTATTCTTCTTTTTAAAAAAATTTAAAAATTAATTATCTTTTCCTTCTCCTATTTTTCAAATATGAATTAATTTTTGATATTTTATTTTCCTTTCTCCTGCTTTTTGTGATATCAAAAAGATATAGAAGAAAGAATAAAAATTATATTGAATACAAATGTTAGTAAAAAGTTAAGGCTACTACCGATAAATAGGGTTTGAAATTAAATATAATTCACAAAAAAAAACATTAAAATAGTATTGAATAAAATAATTATGGAATAATATATTGAAAAGAAATTATAAAAAAAATATTGAATATGTGAAAAAAAAGATAGGGGCATAGAAAAACTAATTATTTGATAAAATAATTAAATACATTAAATCATTAAGATCATTCAAAGAGATGTTACTATAGAGAGATACAATTTTTTTTAAAAATTCCATAAAGTTCACATGATTCTCAATTTTTAATACTTCTCATCCACTAGACAAACCATTCCCCAAACTAAAGAAGACTATATCAACTACTGGTCATGAAATGACTTTTTGGAAGCAACTTCTTCAAAATATGTGTTGATCATGAGGTAACAAGGATGAAGGCATATGAGCGTCGACTGTTATGCTAATAACATCACTCAATTTTAGTAGAGATTATCCAAGTCCGGATCTATCTTCATGAGAAAATCATATTTGTGTTGACTAGATGTTGAGATTGGACTGTTGTTCCCTCAACAAATCAAAGTTATCTACATGGGTAAAGGCTAATTTGGAGGATGGTTCAATTAAGGTTAAAGATACTTCTTTAGAAAACCTAATATTTTCTCTTTGACAGACCACAAAATGGTAAAAATTTTCTTTAGACACAGAGAGGTGGCAAGATGTCAATCGGTAATTTGTGGTCCAGGAAACCACCTTCCTTGAATTTGAAAAAGATCATCTAAAAAGGCATCAATCATTTTTACGATCTAATTTTTTCAATATTCCATAAGGTTTTTAAAATCATTCCACACATGTTGAGAGAAATTCCAAACAATGTTCTCATTTTCTCCCTTCCCTATTCAATTTGATATCAAATTTTTAAACACTTCGAGTTGGTTGTATATCATAACAACACCATAAGTACTTTCTTTTTTTATTGAAACTTGTATTTCTAAAGCTTCTACAAATGCATCAGCATCGACCTCATCATCTTCTGAGAAATTTGGCTTGAAATTTATAAAAACTATTTTATGTAACTCTTCAAATTTCTTTTCTATAACTCCCATGTTGTTTGATAAAGAACCAACCATATTATTTAGTCTTGTGATGATGAAGCTGGAATACCTCTTCACTTGAACTGAATTTTCTTGAGCATTCAGTAACATCTAATTTAGCATAGAAATAATTTCCTTTATGGAATTATTAATGGATTTGACAGATTGTTTAGGTGGAACTAGTAACCTTATAACTTCATCTACCACATTTTTCTAAAGATCTTGAAACATGTCCCATAAGATGATTTCACACTATAGAGACTCAAAAACTATATTCATCATATCAACTACTTGAGATAATTCCATTAGCATTGATTTTTTATTATAATTGTTTTACATTCATGTAGTATATTCTTTCAATAACATTTCTATCACAGACTGAACCAAAAACATTACTTCCTAAATCTCAGACATTGATGAAATTTGTTTATGATGAGTTCTTACTTCTTAACTATATTCAATGAATTGAGATTTTATAAATTTCATTTCAGACAAAAACTTCATGAAGATCCATTTTAATATTTTATAATCACTTCTACCAAATTTTATTACTTCAATTTTTCCACCTTCTTGAAGAATATAAGAATGCCTTTCCTGGTGGACCTCTACACTTTCTCCCCCAACTGATTGTATTTTTGCAACATCTGGCACCTCTTAAACATGATGTGATTCTCATGATTATGTCACACCAACTCTTATTTCACCCACCTTTTCCAATTATTGAGAATGAGACTTGATTATGAGAGGATAAATTCATGTTCTCGTCCTAACCAACTAAAAACATGCGAGTAATAGCCAAGGATATCGTATCTTTATGAACTTTTACTAGTACCAAAATAGGTGTAGGAGGAGTGATATCATAAAAACTATTTTTTTCACCTAATTAAATGCAAATTCATACTCCTCTTCACCTTACTTTGAGATTTTCTTCGTCATTCTAAATTTATCTTATCTCAGTTTTACAAGTGGATCATTCTACAAACACTGGTGTCTATTGTAAACAAGACAAATACCCTTATGCTGATGAATGTTCTTCCCTAAAAATTGATAGGGAAACAAATTTCTTAATGAAAAGTACCAACATAGCCCACTTTTTCATAGAACACTTACACTTATGGTCATAAAATAATGATTAATAGTTGTGTTACTATCATCAAATAAAACTCCAATGTTTCAAAAAACAAAGGTTAAAATTCAACCAAATGGATAGAAATTTAGATTATTGGTTTTAACAAGACACGTTTATTATAGAATATAACATTCCAAATTCATAGGTTTTTCTATCACCAACAGATATAGAAAATTTATATCTTGAAAAAAATCAAACTCATAGTTTATTTGTGTTATTCCCATCAGTATGAACTTGGTCAAAACTTTTATTTCAAGCTCTAAATTCTTTACTTGCTTCTTCTCAACATTGTGTATTCTAAATAGAGACTTCATTATCTTTAGAGGGGTGAATCCATCCATGGAAGCTAAGAATGTGATGAAAATTGGTAGCCTCCATGAGGGATTTTTAGGGCGTGAGTAAACTGAATTGAGGTTATCGATAAATTTTTTTGGTTTATTTTTGAAGTAACCAAGTCTTCATCATCACCAAAATGAAAGAATGTTGATTCGTAAAACACAAAATCTTCTTTCATGAATACAAACATGGTTTACATTTCATCAAATACGTACTCACACCCATGAAAATTGATGAATTTCTTTATGAATATATCAGTCTTATCCATCCATTTAAAATTAATTGATCTTTCACTTAAAAAATTTCCTTCTGATCCTTTGTTTTTTCATTCTACTACATGATGCACCTTCGGTTCTTATTGTTTTGACTGTTGACAAAGGGTTTGGAAGGTTTGAAGATTGGGGTAATGAAGGGTTGGGTAGAGAGGAGATAAGGGTTCCAGATATTTACAAGGAATTTCATGCATAGAGTTGTTACACAATATTTTTTTCTTTTAGTAATCAAGGGGTCACGTAGTGATGCGTAGGGTAATTATTACTAAATCTAGGTTATGTCGCCGATCAAATATAAATATTATGCAAAGAATAGGCAAAAAGCATAAAACAATATTTTATTTATTTTGAATATGAAAAAAATATGTTATAAAATATTATTTAGTAAAATTAAACATACCTAATTCTAACTTAATAAAATCAAATCTGTCAATCGAAAAAGCTTTTATTATTTTTTTTTCTATTTGGTTTTATTTAAAAATTAATTCTAAATAGATATCATTATTTTTTTCCATATCTCTCAGGAAACGATGTGTTAAATCAATGTGCTTTATTATTGAATGGTTTATCAGATTCTTTGAGATGTTTATGGAACTTGTGTTACCACATGTGATTGAAATATAATTAAAATTAAATCCAAAATTCATTAAGGTGTGTTTCATTTACAACACTTGTGCACAACTAATTACTATAGTAATATATTCATCTTAAGTAGTTGATATTGCTACAGAGTGTTGCTTCTTAGTTGACCAAGATAGAATGGATTTACTATGAAAATGATAGGTTCTTGAGGTTCTTTTTCTATCTAATATGAATCCAACAAAATCAGTATCAATGTATGAAATTATATTAAAATAATAGGTGTTTTATAAAAATAAGAGAAAGAGACACATTTCCTTTTAGATATCTTAAATTTTATTCACCTAAATAAAGTTATATTATTTTGGATTAGATTGAAATATTTCTCAAAGGCATTCCAAAAACATAATTTCTGGTATACTTGTTGTAAGGTATAAAAACATCCCAATGATTTCTCTATACAACTTTTTGTCAAATGGTTTTCCCGTTTCATTCGAGTCATGTTTGATATTAGAACTCATAGAAGTTTAGTAGGTCTGACTATTTTCAATTGAAAACATCTTAAGTAAATCAAGTATATATTTTCTTTGATTTAAAATATTTACAAAATATTTTTGATAAGCTTGAAATCCCATAATATAGTTTAGTTCACCCATCTTACTCATTTAAATTTTTTTTTCAAAAGTTTTGAAAATTCATTACAAAATATTTGTTTTTTATCTAAAAATAACATCATATACATATATTGGTACCAAAAAAATATATCTAAGGATGCCGTTTTCTTAAATAACATAGGATCTTCCATTCCTACAGTAAAACCATTTGATAAAATAAATTATCTTAACATTTTCGTACCATGACCATGGAGCTTGTTTATGTCCATATAGATCTTTAGAAAGTTTAAATATAGGATTTTAAAAATGTGGATATTCAAAAACAAGAGGTTGTTCTATATAAAATTAATTTATTAAAAAACCACTTAAAAAGGCATACTTAATATAAATTTGATATAATTTAAAATTCATGTTCGATGCGTATGCTAGATGGATTCAAATAGCTTTTAATCTAGATATAGTAGAAAAATATTCTTCTTAATATATTCCTTCTTCTTTATTATATCCTTTAGAAACTAATAAATATTTATTTCTAGTTATTACACCATGATCATCTTTTTTGTTTCTAAAAATAAATTTGGTTCCAATTATAGGGGAGTTTTGGGGTCTTTCAACTAATTCCCAATCATTATTTATTTTGAATTGATTTATCTTTTATTTCAAAGATAAGAATCAAATTTCTTCTGATAATAATTCTTCTACAGATTTAGGTTCTAGTTGAGATAGAAATATCGATAATTCTACTATATTCCCCATATTTCTTTTAGTTCTTACTCCTTCATCAAGGTTTATTATAATTGTTTCTAAAGGATAATACATAAGGTTTCTAGGTATTATAGGAAACACACTTTTTTTCACTAACATATATCCTTATTGGATTTTGTTTTAAAGAAATCAAGTTCCAAAAAATCATCCTTGTTGTCATTAAAGAGAGGTTTAGGTCTCATATTTTTGATTGAATCATTTTGATCTTTAATCAGCATCATTTTATGACCAAATCGATCACTTTCATCAAACTTCACATGAGATGATTATTCAACAATCCTTGAACTTTTATTGAAAACTCTATAAGATTTGGTAGTATTAAAGAATCCTAGGAATATACCTTCATCAGCCTTTGGATCGAATTTTCCAAGATTATCCTTAGTATTCAAGATATAAACCTTACATCCAAATACTTTGAAGTATCCTAACATGGGTTTTATATTATTCCACAACTCTTGGGTTTTTTACATTAAAATAGGCCTTATTAAAATTATGTAAATGATATAAAACATGGTTTTAATAGCCTCGACCTAGAAATGACTATAAATTTCATGCGAATTCCAATTTCTCCTTTCAATCAACACTATTCTATTGAGGTTTCCTAGGGATAGAGAATATATGTTTAATTCCTTGATTAGAGAAATAATAATTAAATTCATAATTCTCAAATTCTAATCTATAAACACATCTCAAAGACATAATTTTTACATAATTTTTATTTTTCACAAGTTTATAGAAATCATTAAAAATAGAACCTACTTCACGTTTGAGTTTTAAAAAGTAAATCCATGTAAATATTGAAAAATAATCAGCTAACACATAAAAAAACAACTTACAAGCAAGACTTCTAGTTCTAGTAGGTCCAAACATATCTATATAGATATGATCAAGTGGTCTAGATGTAGAAACTTTTTTAACTGGTTAGAAATATGATTGGTGTTCCTTGCCCATTTGGCATGCATCATGTGGCTTCTTTCTATCCAATTTGAGATCAAGAAGTCAAAAATAAAATTTCGTTTAGGAAATTTTCTCAAATAATGATCATTTTAATGTTCAATAATTCTATGAAAAATACATTATTCATCAATTTCATCATTTAAAATTTTTACATTCTTTCTACAAAAATAATTCAGATCAAGTGTGTAAACATCTTCTGTTATGGGTGCTTTAAACTTGAGACACTTATCTTTAAAAACTAAGCGGGAGTTTTTATAGAAATAGATAGAACACCCATCATAAAAAATTTGAGTTAAACTGATTAGGTTGTGCTTTAAGACTTCAACATAAATTACTTTATTGATGAGAATCTATTGAAGGTTTCTAACTGATCCAATTCCAACTATCATTCCTTTTGTGTTGTCACCAAATATGACATATCCTTAATTTATTTTGGATACAGAGTGAAAGTTGAGTAATCTACATTAATATTCATTTAACATATATTATCCATAAAACACTTTTCTCTATTTTTCATGTGTCCAATTCCCTATAGTGATAGATCAAACAATATAGTTATTTAGTACTGAAATTTTTTTGGGTCTAAAAATGTTAGATATAAGGGATCTAGGTATCCAAACTTATTTTTTCTTTCCAAAAAACATTGAAAGATTTTTTGAAAATATTTTGTTAGAAAAGAATTTTCGATTCCACATACCTGACATTTTATCAAAATCACAAATATTCTAAAAAATTACTATTTTACCATACCGAAAACAAGTAACTTTAGGAAGGTGTTTATTTTTAGAAAAAGGCATAAAAGGTTTCCTATAAATTTTGGATGTAGAGACCCGAAGCTTGACATACATGGACATTACATTTCATTTGCAGAATACTTAGTACATAACAAAAACACAAACACAAGGATCGTAATAGTTTAGTGTCTTTGGAAACTCGGAACGTAATCTTCTAATCGTGGTGAAAGATCTTCAATATCTCCCATAAAGATCTTCTTTTTTTTACCTAAAACCTTTCTTTATATCCTGGGGAAAAGAAAACATAAAAGGGTGAGCTCAAATGCTCAGTAAGGGTAAACAAAGGAAATAAAAATCATATCATATCTTTTTGAAAATCATAACCTGCAAAAGAGATCATAATATCTTAACATGGAATAAATCATAGAAGTGAAAATGAGATCCCCATAATCATAATATGAAACTTTAAACTTTGTGGCATGCACACATAATCATGGAAAATCATTTCTTGTTAGTCATGACTCATTGCCAAGACTATCTTAGTGGACAAAGTCCCTTTCTGAATTGAGTAACCCTCGTTTCAGTCCTGTTTCACTGAACCGGTATAACCTACCATTTCAGCCATGTCTATCTCATGAGATATAAAATCTTTACCCAATTCATTGGAGGGAGATATAGGTCCCACCCATCTTATAATGAATCCTTTCTTATGTGTGCCACATAATCATAAACCATACATCATAGCGTAACCCATGTAATAAAAATGGGATTCTTAAACAACATGACATCATAAAACAATTCATATAAGATAAAGGAATTTATAAAAATATTTCCATCACAACATAATCAAACCAATGTAATAATAGGGATAAAAACATAACCCTTTTATTATCTTAGATGGAAAATAATTTTGATAAAATACTTGAACTCCATTCTTGAGGAAAATATCCTTTCTACTTCAAAAACATTTTTCCTTTCATAACATGTCATACGACTTTAAAATAAAATAAGTTGATTAAAAATAAACTTGAAAACTTGTAAAGGAAGATTCTTGTAAATAATGTTTTAAAAATCCATTCATGCCGTATAAGTTAAGAAAAACATTCTTCTTACTTTTGTCGGAAAAGTCAAAAAGTACCACGTATGAAAAACGTCAAAAGATTCCTTTCATATTTTTTACTAAAAACTCACCGAAGGGTAAAATTGGATTTAAAAAATTATAGTTGGATGGAAATAGTATTACATATTGAAGAAACATGGATGTTGATGATAAAATACACCCCAGTAAATACCAAAGTATAAACAATCTCGGATAAAAATGAGATTGTGATATTTCCCTTACCTTAGGTCTGATTTGCTTCGTATGTGTCCGAACCTCCTGTGTAATGATTTAAATAATGTCATTGACTTATTACAGAATCATATTCATTGTTATGATATCATATATTGTTCACTTATGACATTATATTACCCGTTCTTTTGTAAATTACATGTTAAAGAAGCGTTTTGGGTAAAATCGTTTCATTTATCGTAGGTGTTTTGACTTGTTGTTCTTGACATTATTATTACTTATATCATGATTTACTTACTTCCATAATATAAAATATGATTTATATATCATATATATTCAGTATATATATATATATAATAGATAGATAAATGAAATGAAAAACACCGTTCATGGAGACGGTAGTCCGTACGTACGCATGAACGCTGTTTTCCTTTCCTTATTGTCTTGAATGGAAGTAAGTAGATGACATACATATATATATATATATATACATAAATCCAGTAGCTTTATAATGTCATATATTTCATTATTATTTCTTATATATACTTTATAATCATTCTTAAATGGTTAACATGGAGATTGAATCTCATCGCGTCGTGGAGACGGTAGTCCGTACGTACGCACGAGCGATGATATCATTTCCATAAATATTGAATTGAATTGGAGTGGATTATACAATATATGAGAATAAATATGATTTTGTAATAACTATGTATAGTTATTCTGTACACCATTATACCCATCCATGTAAGGTGGTGGTGGAAAATAGATTACACCACGGCGTGGAAACGATATTCCGTACGTACGCACGCGCGGTGATTTCTTTTTCCGTAGGATGGATAGATGGTGAAATAGGGTTGTTTCAAACTTATAATAACATATCAGTATATGAGTGATACTGATGTTATTACTTCATAATGAAACAACCTAAGAAGAAGAAGTGGAAGAAGAAACAAAGATTAAAGAATTGGTAACGGTAATTACCTCTTCTTTGAAGCGCCTCTTTGAGACCTCCTCTTAGGGCACTAAAATTGGTCTTTGAAGAAGACAAGAACCTCTAGGATGTTTCTAGGGAAGTGGAGAAGAGATTTTTGCAGGGGTTGGCCGAGCTTGAGTGCTCAAATTGGTGTGAGGAGGAGGGGGAGGAGGTGTCCTTTTATAAGGGAGGAGAGGGGCACCTTAGGAATATCTCAAAATATTATTTTATATTAAAGTCAAAATCGGTTTATAATGGTTCCAAAGGGTCTTATTTCGAAGCTAAAGTGGGGATGGGTCGAAATACTATCAACCAATAGGATTTAGACAAGTTTAGGGTATTATTTTAACCTTATCAATTAGATTTAACTCTAAGTTAAATAATTTAACTTTTACCGTGTCTTTTTTTTTCTTTCACTATATGGTTAATACACTTACTATAACCTGCAAAACGAACCCCAAATTGTTTATTATTAATATATATATCCCTATATAAGTCCTTTGGCCGATCCTTAGATTTTTAGGAATAAAATAACAATTAATAATATAATATTTGATTTAAAAACTATTTTGTGTCAATTTTGAAACTATTTGATATATGATTTTTTTGAAAGTCATAACAGAATTATATGTTCGAACCAAGTTTATTAAATCAACACTAATATATCATAGTAACCTAGAAAATTATTGGAATTCATAAAAAGTCTAAAATTACATTCATTTGAGCATTTATAACATCAATTATGTTACTATTTCCTTAAAAAGGTAATTACTGCATCATCGTTGTGTCATAAATAAATTAATTTATTTAAAGTCTAAAAATTATAAATATAATATCATTATGTATAAAATCTTTTTATCTTTCTAATGAATATTTAAAATCTAATTTATCTTATGTATAACCCTATATTAAAAATGTTTTAGTAAATAAACATTGATATTAGCTCTTTTAACTCTTCTTTGAATTAAATAATAATAAATGTCCTAATCTAATCCAAGTGGGCCTAAATGATAAAATTTTACACTTAAGGATGTTTTTGGTCGAGATACACTTGTCCAATAGGATTAGGACATGTGTTAGGGTAATATTAATATCATTTTTACCCTTAATTACCCTATTTACTTTTAACCGTGGTAAATAAAAGTAAAAAGTTACTATTCACCAAAAATTATTTTCA
Organism: Viscum album; assembly: GCA_963277665.1. Taxonomy (NCBI): domain Eukaryota; kingdom Viridiplantae; phylum Streptophyta; class Magnoliopsida; order Santalales; family Viscaceae; genus Viscum; species Viscum album. Next base: position 921,858,613 of record OY728131.1, read on the forward strand.
TCTCATTGAACCACATTTTACTTACTGACATCAACCGTGTCTCTCGGATTTTTGAAATTCCATTCACAGAAGCGGTAAAATTATGTTTTATGAAAAATTCAGTTTTTTAACTACCACTTAGTAGTTTCACTATTCATCAAAAATTGATGTTTTTCAGAACAATGCCAAAATTTCATCCTAAGATATATTTCATATTCCAAATTAAAAAATGAAGTCTATTTTACCAAATTCATAACATAAAAGTTGCATTAATTAATTTTATAATTAAATCCCGCTGTTAAAACAAATAGCGTGTTTTTAAGAAACAATATCTATCAAAAGATTGACACATGTTTATGTCTGGTTTAAATGTGAAATTACATCCAATGACCAACATTGTATTAAATTGTAAAAATATATTCTAAATATACTTTAAAACCACTCAAATTAATAATTTATCACTATTAATTATTTTGATTAAAAACGTTGTTTTTAATTATAATTTAGTAATTTTCACTATTCATTAGAATATGAAAGTTATCCGAAAAGTACCAAAATTTCACCTTAGGCTAAATTCGATAATCCTAATCAAAAAAATTAATTCCATTTTGAAAAATAAAATTTACAAAATTTCAAAAAGTGGTTATTACTATTCATAACAGATAGTTTTAATAATATTTTAATAGCATATCGTTGTTTAGTGAAACTCGGTATTCCGTACTACACACGCTATCGAGGAAGGTCGCGATTGCGTGTAATGAAAGGCAAGTCAAGGATGCGTGTTGTGAAAGCTCCTTTTGGTGTAGCATACAACACAAGACATTAATAAAATTAAAAAGAATATTTTTCATAAAATCTTGGGCTGTTACATTCTACCCCCCTTAAAATGAATTTCGCCCTCGAAATTCGTCTGGGTTATAAATGGTTTACTATTCAAAAGTTTCTTTAATAGAAACCCACATTGTAAAATCGAATACCAATACTTGGTTTTAAAAACTATAGTATGAAATGTAACGATTACCCAAATAAACTAATCACTGGGTTTCCACATAGGTGAAAATATGGATATGGAAGAGAAATCTAACCATCATGTTCTGATGGAGAGTGGTAGGGAACATGGCTATGGAAAAGCCAGTAATCACAAAGCCATAAATTTGTGATGATCTAAGGTACCATCTGATTCCTCAGATATAAGATCACTAGGACAACATTTTTGGTTTTCAAGATCATTTCCCTAAAGTTAAAGAATTTGAATTAGAATAAATACTTACTTTATTTTGGTACAATCTCACTGTTGTTCGTGCCTTTAACAATTTCCACTTCATCTCTTAAATAAATGAAGTTGAATTTGTTATTCGTGATGTGTTAGCAGATCATGTAATAGAATTATGTGTCATTCCATCTGTCTCAAACAAAAGGTTTGAAAAGTTATAAGTTTATTGTTAGATTAATCGTATATGGTTCCAAAAATGAACTTATACTTCATATATCATACCGCTTAATAAAATAAAACTAGTTTCTACTAAACAGGGACTTCCTGTAGGCCAGTGGTAGGCGATAAAGGCCAGTCGCACTTCGGTTGTGGGTTCGATTCCCACAGCCTTGTCCGACGCGATGGGCTGTCACCCGTCCTGCAGGTTGTCCTTTTTCTAAAACTATATTAATATAACATCCCATCAATAATATCGAAAAAACTTCTATCCTTAAACAATACTAACTTATGTCCAACATAATCCATTCCAATCTTTAGGCTTATCCATAATACTGCAGTCCACTCTCATAACATAGTGAAAACGATTACCAGAGATTTAACACCATCATTGATCCCCATATATCATAAGATATGTCTTGTTGGTCACATTCTATACATTCAAAGTCCTTAATCATGTATTCTCTTGAATACCCATTGAACCTTAGTGAAAAAATGAATGCAGTTAAACATTAACACTTTCCACATACCAAAATCCTCAAAATTCTTTATAATCAAACCATGATATCACTTAGTCCTTATATCAATCACGAGCTCATGAATACTATTAAACATTTCATTTTCTCGTTTTCCCTTCATTATGCGCATATCATCTTATTTCCAAAAAATATCGCAATCACTTTGAATACCACATCAATAAATATTGCAATACTCAATGATACAACATTATTTTGGAATCCCATTACATAAACACTTAATCATTCCACCACAACGTTGTCATATTCAACATTGCCAATAGTGATCGCATGTGACTTCCCTTTGTCCTTTGCCTTCAGTGGTTGCTCATGTTGATCATCACTAACCCTTGGATTAGGGAATTTATTAGAATAATGCCCCATTTCCTTGCACTTGAAGCATTGAAGTGTTGGTGGTGCGTTCTCTGTGGTGTTTGATTTATTCACATCATTAGAAAACCTTTTTCCATTACTTCGACACTCAGCTGCTCGATGACCTTCTTTTCCACACTTAAAACATTTTCTAGTCCCTTTAAGACAATCTCCACCATGCTTCTTTCCACACTTTGTGCATAAGGAAACAATATTCTGAGATTTCTCCTTGAACTCCATCTTTCGTTTCTTGTCAGAACCATGAGATGGATATGTAACACCAACTTCCATTTCTACCTTGATAGCAAAACGCACAATTTCTTCATAGCTACTGAAGTCTCTTATAGCTAATGCCTTTCGAAGACTTGGTTTTAAGCCACTGAAAAATCGATCAACTTTACTTTCAGGTTGGATGATAATGCCAGATGCATACCTTGCAAGTCTTGTAAAATTCGCTTCGTATATACCAACAGATTCATCATCCTTTTGCTTTAGTTCAAGAAACTCCTTCTCCATCTTTGTTCGAAGAATACGAGGGAAGTACTTATTGAAAAATAAGTTCTTGACCTCGTCCCATTCCATGGACTCAATTTCATCCCTTTGCCTTGTATTCTTGATAAGATTCCACCATTGATCAGCTTCACCTTCCAAACGATATACTGCTAAGATGACTTTATCATTTTCAAAACATTGAAGAACTGAAAATATCTTTTCAGTGGTACTAATCCATTATTCAGCAACAAGTGGATCAGAAGACCCACTGAAAGAAGGTGGACGTTGCCTCATGAAGGACTCAATAGAATATTGTTCCCTTCTCTGCTCATTAGGAAGTCCAGAATGATTCATAGATTGTGTAAGTATAGCAATAAGATTTTGCACTCCATCTCCCATAACATTTGTTTGTTCAGGAGGACAATCATTGCATTGTCCATTGCATTTATCAACACGGTTCCTTCGGGTTCCAGCCATCGTCTAAAACCCAAAAAGAATAGTGTGAGAGGCAAAAATCATGCTAGGTAAAATAACATAATAAAGGCGGAGTACCTTCAATATCTAACATCTTAGGTTAAATTCTATGATCGTTACCGTAGTTCTAGGACTGTATCCTATACGTATACTTATCCTTAGGGACATCCCTAGACATACCGTAGAAATATCTCTAGGGATCTCACTAACTTTTTCGCATCCTAGTTTCCAATGGTTCACTAAACCATCCCTCTGATACCAACTGTAGAGACCCGAAGCTTGACGTACATGGACATTACATTTCATTTGCGGAATACTTAGTACATAACAAAAACACAAACACAAGGATCGTAATAGTTTAGTGTCTTTGGAAACTCGGAACGTAATCTTCTAATCGTGGTGAAAGATCTTCAATATCTCCCATAAAGATCTTCTTTTTTTACCTAAAACCTTTCTTTATATCCTGGGGAAAAGAAAACATAAAAGGGTGAGCTCAAATGCTCAGTAAGGGTAAACAAAGGAAATAAAAATCATATCATATCTTTTTGAAAATCATAACTTGCAAAAGAGATCATAATATCTTAACATGGAATAAATCATAGAAGTGAAAATGAGATCCCCATAATCATAACATGAAACTTGAAACTTTGTGTCATGCACACATAATCATGGAAAATCATTTCTTGTTAGTCATGACTCATTGACAAGACTATCTTAGTGGACAAAGTCCCTTTCTGAATCGAGTAACCCTCGTTTCAGTCTTGTTTCACTGAACTAGTATAACCTACCATTTCATCCATGTCTATCTCATGAGATATAAAATCTTTACCCAATGCATTGGAGGGAGATATAGGTCCCACCCATCTTATAATGAATCCTTTCTTATGTGTGCCACATAATAATAAACCATACATCATAGCGTAACCCATGTAATAAAAATGGGATTCTTAAACAACATGACATCATAAAACAATTCATATAAGATAAAGGAATTCATAAAAATATTTCCATCACAACATAATCAAACCAATGTAATAATAGGGATAAAAACAGAACCCTTTTATTATCTTAGATGGAAAATAATTTTGATAAAATACTTGAACTCCATTCTTGAGGAAAATATCCTTTTTAATTCAAAAACATTTTTCCTTTCATAACATGTCATACGACTTTAAAATAAAAGAAGTTGATTAAAAATAAACTTGAAAACCTGTAAAGGAAGCTTCTTGTAAATAATGTTTTAAAAATCCATTCATGCCGTATAAGTTAAGAAAAACATTCTTCGTACTTTTGTCGGAAAAGTCAAAAAGTACCTCGTATGAAAAACGTCAAAAGATTCCTTTCATATTTTTTACTAAAAACTCACCGAAGGGTAAAATTGGATTTAAAAAATTGTAGTTGGATGGAAATAATATTACATATTGAAGAAACATGGATGTGGATGATAAAATACACCCCAGTAAATACCAAAGTATAAACAATCTCGGATAAAAATGAGATTGTGATATTTCCCTTACCTTAGGTCCGATTTGCTTCGTATGTGTCCGAACCTCCTGTATAATGATTTAAATAATGTCATTTACTTATTACAGAATCATATTCATTGTTATGATATCATATATTGTTCACTTATGACATTATATTACCCGTTCTTTTGTAAATTCCATGTTAAAGAAGCGTTTTGGGTAAAATCGTTTCATTTATCGTAGGTGTTTTGACTTGTTGTTGTTGACATTATTATTACTTATATCATGATTTACATACTTCCAGAATATAAAATATGATTTATATATCATATATATTCAGTATATATATATATATATAATAGATAGATAAATAAAATGAAAAACACCGTTCATGGAGACGGTAGTCCGTACGTACGCATGAACGCTGTTTTCCTTTCCTTATTGTCTTGAATGGAAGTAAGTAGATGACATACATATATATATATATATACATAAATCCAGTAGCTTTATAATGTCATATATTTCATTATTATTTCTTATATATACTTTATAATCATTCTTAAATGGTTAACATGGAGAATGAATCTCATCGCGTCGTGGAGATGGTAGTCCATACATACGCACGAGCGATGATATCATTTCCATAAATATTGAATTGAATTGGAGTGGATTATATAATATATCAGAATCAATATGATGTTTTAATAAATATGTATAGTTATTTTTTACACCATTATACCCATCCATGTAAGGTGGTGGTGGAAAATAGATTACACCACGGCGTGGAGACGGTATTCCGTACGTACGCACGCGCGGTGATTTCTTTTTCCGTAGGATGGATAGATGGTGAAATAGGGTTGTTTCATACTTATAATAACATATCAGTATATGAGTGATACTATTGTTATTACTTCATAATGAAACAACCTAATAAGAAGAAGTGGAAGAAGAAACAAAGATGAAAGAATTGGTAACGGTAATTACCTCTTCTTTGAAGCGCCTCTTTGAGACCTCCTCTTAGGGTACTAAAATTGGTCTTTGAGGAATACCAGAACCTCTAGGATGTTTATAGGGAAGTGGATAAGAGATTTTGTCAGGGGTTGGCCGAGCTTGAGTGCTCAAATTGGTGTGAGGAGGAGGGGGAGGAGGTGTCCTTTTATAAGGGAGGAGAGGGGCACCATAGGAATATCTCAAAATATTATTTTATATTAAAGTCAAAATCGGTTTATAATGGTTCCAAATGGTCTTATTTCGAAGATAAAGTGGGGATGGGTCGAAATACTATCAACCAATAGGATTTAGAAAAGTTTAGGGTATTATTTTAACCTTATCAATTAGATTTAACTCTAAGTTAAATAATTTAACTTTTACCGTGTCTTTTTGTTTTCTTTCACTATATGGTTAATACACTTACTATAACATGCCAAACGAACCCCAAATTGTTTATTATTAATATATATATCCTTATCAAATTCGTTTGGCCGAACCTTAGATTTTTAGGAATAAAATAACAATTAATAATATAATATTTGATTTAAAAACTATTTTGTGTCAATTTTGAAACTATTTGATATATGATTTTTGTGAAAGTCATAACAGAATTATATGTTCGAACCAAGTTTATTAAATAAACAATAATATATCATAGTAACCTATAAAATTAGTGGAATTCATAAAAAGTCTCAAATTACATTCATTTGAGCATTTATAACATCAATTATGTTAATATTTCCTTAAAAGGGTAATTACTGCATCATCGTTGTGTCATAAATAAATTAATTTATTTAAAGTCTAAAAATTATAAATAAAATATCATTATGTAGTAAATCTTTCTAGATTTCTAATTAATATTTATAATCGAATTTATCTTATGTATAACCCTATATTAAAAATGTTTTAGTAAATAAACATTGATTTTAGCTCTTTTAACTCTTCTTTGAATTAAATAATAATAAATGTCCTAATCTAATCCAAGTGGGCCTAAGTGATATAATTTTACACTTAAGGCTGTTTTTGGTCGAGATACACTTGTCCAATAGGATTAGGACATGTGTTATGGTAATATTAATATCATTTTTACCCTTAATTACCCTATTTACTTTTAACCGTGGTAAATAAAAGTAAAAAATTACTATTCACCAAAAATTATTTTCATCTCATTGAACCACATTTTACTTACTGACATCAACCGTGTCTCTCGGATTTTTGAAATTCCATTCACAGAAGCGGTAAAATTATGTTTTATGAAAAATTCAGTTTTTTAACTACCACTTAGTAGTTTCACTATTCATCAAAAATTGATGTTTTTCAGAACAATGCCAAAATTTCATCCTAAGATATATTTCATATTCCGAATTCCAAAATGAAGTCTATTTTACCAAATTCATAACATAAAAGTTGAATTAATTAATTTTATAATTAAATCCCGCTGTTAAAACAAATAGCGTGTTTTTAAGAAACAATGTCTATCAAAAGATTGACACATGTTTATGTCTGGTTTAAATGGGAAATTACATCCAATGACCAACATTGTATTAAATTGTAAAAATATATTCTAAATATACTTTAAAACCACTCAAATTAATAATTTATCACTATTAATTATTTTGATTAAAAAAGTTGTTTTTAATTATAATTTAGTAACTTTCACTATTCATCAGAATATGAAAGTTATCCGAAAAGTACCAAAATTTCACCTTAGTCTAAATTCGATACTCCGAATCAAAAAATTAATTCCATTTTGAAAAATAAAATTTACAAAATTTCAAAAAGTGGTTATTACTATTCATAACGGCTAGTTTTAATAATATTTTAATGGCATATCGTTGTTTAGTGAAACTCGGTATTGCGTACTACACACGCTATCGAGGAAGGTCGCGATTGCGTGTAATGCAAGGCAAGTCAAGGATGCGTGTTGTGAAAGCTCCTTTTGGTGTAGCGTACAACACAAGACATTAATAAAATTAAAAAGAGTATTTTCCATAAAATCTTGGGCTGTTACATTGGACCTTTTACCTTGACTTCCAATTCCAAAATTTTCTATTTTTAGTTGATTTTTACCAAGAATTTTGTTTAAATAATCTTCCCCTTTAGTAAAGAAACTTATAGAATCTTTGAAATTTTGAACCTCCTTTTTGTAGGTTCCCAATTGTTATTAATTGTTCATTATTAGAGCCATTAGATTTTTCGAATTGATTTTTAATCTAAAATCTGGTTGTTTAGATTTTTCTCTTCAATAAAAATTTTATTATAAGAATTTAACAATAATTTATTTTTCTTTTTTAGGCTTTCATACATGATTTCCAACACGGTTAAATACTTATTTAATTCTTTGTATGAGAAATTTTAATTTTTTGATTCATGTTCATTCCTAGTGGTGTAATAAGAATGTACCTCATCCAAATTTTCCAAAAAAACATATGTTGGATTTTTATATATTGCTTCATATTCCGATTCTGATGATGTGAATTTTCTTGAATCTTTATAATCACTCTATATAGTCTTAATATATTTATCATATTTCTTATATCTAGTATTATTGAAGTATTTATTTTATATTTTCTTATCGTACTTAATTTTTGGACAGTCAGGCTTGATGTGTCCCAACTTTTTTCACCCATTTAATATAAACTCTTTATAGTTATCATTATGCATCCTTTTCTTATTTAAGGATATTATAAAACATCACCTCTTGTTATAGAACTTTTAAATTTATTGAGAAAATTGAGTGATCTCATTATTTGATTCAGATTTTATTGACAAATATTCTCTTTTAAATGCTTCATAGATTTGTACAAATTTTCTATTTCTATCATCTTTATAAGTAGAAATCATTAAGGCATCATTTTCCTTCTTGATCAACTAATTTTATTGAATTCTAGTTTCCATTTCAACTTCAAACATAAAGATATTCCAAATGATATCATTTATTTTGAAATTTTTCACTTATTTAGATTATTTGTTAGTAGTTGATATTCCACTCCACATAGGTTGTAATATTTTTAGAACCTTTAATTCCTATTCAGGTTCAGTGATAGGAATTACTAGAGTATCAATACTATTCAAAATCTCAGTGAATATTTCATTTATTTGAGTAATTTTCTATCCTTCATCCATTTTGAATGTGTCAAACATAAGATCAGTAGTATCATATCTAAAGGATTTTTCATTTTTAGTGCCTATATATGAAACTTCTAAAGTGGTCCACATTTCACGTGCTATTTGACATTGAGAGATTATATTAAACTCATCTGGTCCCAACCCACATATGACAACATTCATAGCTTTGGAGTTCAGGTCATAATTTTCTTTGATTGTTGCATCCCATGTTTTAGGTTTTGTCTTCGGAATTTCATAGGCCTTAAAGACTTCGAGATAGACTTTTGGGACATGATTTTTCATATAGATGATCATTTGAGATTTCTAGAAACCATAGTTTTCATAATTGAAGTGTGGAGCTCAAACAATTGAAATAAATTCTCATTTATCAGCCATATTATCCATTTTAAAATATCTTTATCTTTAGACTTCGACATTTATGAACTCAAGAGTCACAATCTCTAATACCAATTGTTGCCCCATACGATTACTCTCTAAATAACAGAGGAGGGGGTTAATTGAGTTCTTAAAATTTATTTTATAGAGAACCACCCTATTTAGGTATGATCATTCAAAATCATTTCCGTAAATTAGTATGCATTATAAAATAAATACTTTATGTGAAATAGATTTTACACATGAGATTTATAGTGGTTTGGGAAACATAAATCCCCTAGTCTACTCCACCAAAACTCTACTCCCCAAGTTGGGTGATTTTCACTATAACAACCCCTTTATCAGGGGCTCCCAACTGAGTACAAGAAGTTGTCACTTAATATAAAGGTCCAAGATCATTCAACTAGTCTCTCCCTTTACAATACCTATCTAGTTTGAGAGCATGTTCAATTAACATCAAAGAAGAATGTGACCAACATATTTCTCTGGATGAGTTCAAATACAATAATAGTTTCCACTCAAGTATCCAAATTTATCCCTATGAATACCTTTATAAGAAGAGGTTCCGAAAACTTGCATGTTGGGATGAAGTTGGGGAACAAAAACTTCTAGGCCTAAAATGGTCGAGGTAATGGTGGAAATGGTTAAGACCATTCAACAACACATAAAGGCTGATCAGAGTTGAAAGAAGAGCTATATTCACCATCAAATATGAGACCTATCATTTGATTTTGGTGACATGTTATTCCTTCACATATCTCTATGGAATAAATTTAAGTGATTTTGTAAAAAGTAAATCTTAGTCCAAGATACATCGGTCCCTTTGTGATCCTTGACAGCAACAGAGTCGTAACCTATCAACTATCACTCCCACCTAATCTATCTTAGGTACATGATGTATTCCATGTATATATCTTGAGGAAGTACATACTAGTCCTCTCATATGTACTCAATCCAACGGTGATACCATTAGACAATGATCTTTCCTATGAAGATATGTCAGTGAAAAAATTAGATCTTAGAGACAAAGTTCTATGAAATAAGACAATGAACCTAGTCAAAGTGATATAGAGAAACAAAATGTTTTAGGAAGTGACATGGGAATTATAGGAGGTGATGAAACATAATTATCCTCATTTTTTAGTGTGTTAAATAAAAAAAATTTAGGGAGAAATTTTTGAAGGGGGGATATTGTAATAACCCAATCCTTTATATATAAAATTCCCTTTTTGTTTTAATTAAATGTCTTATTATGTATTATGGATATAAAAAACATATGCAATTATTTTTTATTATTATATCCTATCAGATTTAAAATATCATTAATAATCATAACCATTGATAATATTGTTTTTGAATAGTGATCTTATGATTAGTTCAAATATAATGTTTTCAGAAATCCAATTGACACAGATAAAGGAAGTGATGGACTCAAAAAGTAGGATCATAACCTATGAAGACCATTTATCGAAGATTCTAAAGGAGATATAATCTCTGGGATTTTCCCTTAACTGAGCCAAATCTAAGAAAAAATAACTTTCAAATGAGAAAAAATATTTATGATATAGTTCACTCTTATAGAGATCATGACCAAATCCATATATGACGAACCACCCCATGAATGTATTAACGCCACACACCTTACTCATAGGGATTTTTCTAGTGTATTAATGATATATGTATCAAAACCAAAATAATATTAATTTTTATGTTTTATAGTATAATGAATATATTTTCTTCTTATTATTTTTACTTTATAAATGATTTTTTATTTTGATACAATAAAAAAAATTATTTTTGTGTAATATTCAAATTTAAATAAGAAATTTATTTTTATGAATTAATGGATTTTTGAAATAAATAATATTTTAATAACATATTATTATAAATAATTTTTATCAAATATAAATGATCATATAATTTTTATGATTTCAAATGTAATTTTTATAAGGGTTTGAAAACTGTTATTGTCAAAAGATCCCAAAACATCTCAATAAATGTCGAATAGTATTTTAAAAGTGAAAATACACATGTTTATAAAATTATTTTTATAAAATTAATATTATTCTTGGAATTATAATGTTTAAATTATCCAATGCTGAATTTTTCATAATTTTTCGAGTTAGTCAAATATTTAGGTAAAAATTAAATACTGTATAAATATATGGTGTGTATTATAACATCATAATGATCCAAAAGTGATTTAATAAATAATATAAATGGTATACATGACCGAAGATATGTTTTAAAATTAAAATAATTTGATTTTATGTTTATTTTATTAATTTAATAAATCATTTATAAATCCTCCAAAACCATTAACATATTTTACAGTTTTAAAATCATTTCTTTAGGAGTATGACTCACATCAACACCATCAGGGGTATTGTTTTATTATATTAAACCCTTGGAATTATAAAATAATGAAAAGAAATCCCATTTGGAATAAATCATGGACAAAAACCATGTTAAGGTTTGTGGTTTTTATTATTTTAATATATATTCTAAAACCTAAGTCTGAGAAATAATAAAGAATTACCCACTCATTTTCTATATAAACCCACCTAATATACCATTTCAATTCACTAAAAATACTTGTATCACATCCTTACTATTACATACCATCTATAGAGTCCTCTCCAGGTGCCTCCAAGTTCTTAATAATCTCCTCCCAAACATTTATAGTCACACTCTCAAGGTAATGGTTATTTTATTTCTCCTCTTTCTTCAAGTATCTTCTTTATATTATGTCTATTATCTTCATTCACTAATGTTGTGATATGTTATTACATATCCCACTTACTGACCATTTTATTTATAAATGATTATATACCCTTTTCATTCTAATCAAGACCTCCCATGAACATTTATACACCCCTGTTATACAGCTCAAATTTCACCATGATCTTCCATTCCAAACAATTGTGTAGTGAATAGCCATACCCATTTCATATCAATGGTGTTCACCTTTATGAACATATAATTGTTTATTGGGACATACAATTATATATTCCACACTCCTTTATCATGGAATAAAATATGATGATAAATGAATCCAAGTTATTTGATCTATATGGCACACATAAGCATGATAATGAAATGAAAGTGATGGGTGTGACCATAATTATATAGTGCTTCAATGAATTGGGTAATAATTTAGTCTTATGAGATGTAATTCAAGGTATTAGGGAATCAACCTAATCCATAATGGGACTTTTTTTATCATGATTCCTCGGAACTTAGCCTTGATCTATGTTTATAATGTAGTGAATTAAGATGTTTCCCCATTTACCAAGTTTCCTTTATGTTATCTTGCTATATCATGTATCATTTTTCATTTTTATGATTCTCTCTCCTTTTTTTCCTCATTTATATTCCTAATTTCTAACATTTATTTATTTCTTCATGTTATGTCATGTTTATTACCTTAATAGTCTTTATATCTCACCCCTTTCTTATGTATGTCCCTAGGTTATCCCTTGCAGTTTTAAGTACGAAAGAATAAAATGAGAATGTTAAGGATGTTTTCAATAAATATTATGTATTACCTATTTTATGTTGTTATGTAATGTAAATAATTCCCAAATAAATTAGAATTATTGATCTTACAAGTTTTATTATGTTTAATTTTATGTAATAAATCATGAAATAATATATAATAAAAATAAGGTTTTTAATATGTGATACTTGTGGAAAGAAACACCATGGTAAATTCTTAAAAGTAAAAGGAGTTTACATCAAGTGTGGGGAAGAAATTCATAATACTCATGAATACAAGGGTAAGGAATAATCCATAAAATTATAGTACTTTAAATATAATTAGGTGAGGCACTATTCCAACCAATTCCTAAAATGTTAAGGGTACTTACCGCAAAAGAATCTAATGGGAGAAGGTAAATCTTATGAAATTACTATAACTAATGTGGAAGTTCCTATTTATTTGGTGAAAGGTACACTTACTATCCACATGAGGATGGAAATTTTTTATTTCATTCTATTTTTAACTACCTTTTTATATGTGAATATTTTTCTAAGGGTAGAGTATAACTACTTCAATGATTAGATATTGAGTTGGTGATGAAAAACCTTAATGGTAGGATGTATACATCTCAAGTTTATTACTCCTCTCTAATAGAATTTCTTAGGACAGTTCTTCTTGTGAATATTGTTATTATTACTATATTTTAATTTTATGTAATTTTGGGTTTGTATCATCTCTCCTAGTATATATCCCATATCAATTGTTGATGAAGGGAATTCACATTCAATATTTTAAGTCAAAATTCAATCATCTATCAGTGCAAGGAAGAACCTAATCACCCAATGGAAATTACTTCCATCATATGGGTTTTGATACCTATTCATTTGAGATATTTATCCCAAATGGTCTGAGAGAAACTCAATATTAGAAATGTGCCTATTGTTAATGAATATGAAGATGTGTTTCTTGAGGACTTGTTGAGTCTTCCCTTGAATCATGATGTTGAGATTTCAATATAACTCATACCAAGTGCTACAACTATTTCAAATACCCAATATATATTGGACACAATTGAGTTGGAGGAATTGAAGAAGCAACTCAAATCCATTCTAGATAAGGGACTCATTCAGCCTAATTCATCACCATGGGGGTGCACCTATTCATTTTTTTAAGAAAAAAGATTTGTTGATTTTCCATTGCAATGATTATTAGTATTTTTATAAGATCATAATTAAGAAAAAGTATTATAAACCCCGTATTGATGATATGTTTGATCAATTATGAAGAGATCTATATTTTTAAATGATTAATCATCAATCTAGATATCATTATATAGAGTTAAAGAATGAGGATATACCCAAGACAACCTTATACTTGAGGTATGATCATTATGAATTTGTTGTAATTCTATTTGTAATTACCAATGCTCCTGCTATATTCATGGATTTAATTAATAGAGTCTTGATATATTACCTTGATCAGTTTTTGGTAGTCTTTATAGATGAAATTATTATATATTCAAGGAGTAAGGAAGAGCATGGAGAGAATTTGAGAATTGTGCTGAAGACCTTGAGGAAGGATAAGTTGTAAGAGAAATTTACCAAGTGTGAATTTTGGATTTAGAAAGTTTCCTTTTTGGGTCATATAATCTCAAGTGATGGTATATGGGTGGATCCTTCAGAGATAGAAGTTATTAAACAACAGATCATACCAACCACAGTGATTAAAATCTATAGTTTTCTTAGTTTTTATGGATATTATTGACTATTTATAGAATATTTCTCATGACTATAAAATCCACCCACCAAGTTAATAGAAAAGGGATCCAAGTTCCTTTGGACAGATGAATATAAATAAAATTTTATAGAACTAAAGAGAAGTTTAATAATCACAATTGTTCTTACACAACCTTGTGGTGGAGAGGGGTTTGTGATCTATAGTGATGCCTCAAAGAAGGTTCTAGGATTTTTCCTCATATAGAAATATATGGAGATGAAACCTCATGAAAATTAAAGTTTCATGAGAAAAATTACCCAACTGATGATTTGGAGTTATCCGTGGTAATTGTTTCATTAAATATATAGAGGAATTTTATATATGGTGAATGGTGTGATATATATATACTTATAATAAAATCTTAATGTATATATTTATATAAAAATAATTTAATATGAATTAAATAAAATTGTTGGCACTGATTAAATATTATGAACATTCAATACATTATCAGTCTTGGAAAGCGAACAATCAATGCTTTTTGTCCAAAGGATCACACTATATTATCTATCACAAGGATAAAAAAATATCCAATATTTCTATATTCAGAAAGGATTAATTTTTAAATCTTGAAAGAAGGGGAAAATATTATCTTTCTCAAGTGAGTGTTCATTCATATATCTAAGTGAATATTAAACAGGTGTGAAAGGAAGATGTAGATCCATAAAGGAAGGTAAGAAATATTCCTGAGATCAACCTTGATTATGGTGGAATAATATTGTTTATGAAATGTGAATGTGTTCCTTAAATACCAGATTTGAAGAAATATCTATTAGGTTAGGCTCATTGTTTATCATTCTATATTCTTCTTTGATGGACAAAGATGTATAGAGATTTGAAAGATCATTTCTCATGGGACAACATGAAAAGGGACATTATAGAATATGTGTCTGCTGCTTGGTATGTCAAAAAGATAATGTTGAGAGACTAAAATATAAGGTGATGATACAACCATTACCCATACCTAAATAAAAATAAGAAAATATCACCATGGATATTGTTATCAAACTACCCAAAACATCAAAATGAAATAATGTTTTATGGGTTGTAGTTGATTTCCTTACAATGTCATCACACTTAATTAATATTGGAGAATATTTATATCTTGATCATATGTATAAAATATATATTAAATAAGTGGTAAGGTTTTATGGAGTACCACATTCTATTGAATTTTTTCGAGATATGAGGTTTACCATGAATTTCTAGAAAATTATTCAGTAGGATCTGGATATTGAGTTATGTTTTAGTACTTCTTAGCATCCTTAGACAGATGATCTATCCAAGAGGACCATTAAAACCCAATAGAATATACTGAGATCTTGTTTTATTGATTTCAAAGGTGGTTGCAATCAACCCATTCTTCTTGTTGAGTTTTCGTATAACAATAACATTCACTTGATAAATTATATGGATCCTTATGAAGAATTATATGGAAAGAAGTGTAAAACTCCAACATTCAGTGATGAATTTAGAGAAATAAAGCAATTAGGAATTAATATTGATGAGTTAATTGTTGATAAAGTTATAACAATTCAAAAACACATAAAGGCAACTCAGATTCGGCATAAATGTAATTCTGATAATCGTAAATGATATTTGGACTTCGATATTTATGAGAAGATTTTTTTTGTGAATTTCTCCATGGAATAATGATTTGAGATTTAGAAATATGGTAATGTTGATCCATAGGTATATTTTCCCCTTTGAGATTCTTGATATAGTAGATATTGTAGCTTATCGCTTGGAACTTCCACTGAACCTCTATCATGTTCACGATGTGTTCCACATATCTTTGTTGAGGAAGTATACACTTGATCCTTCACATGTACTTAACTAATATGTTGTTCCATTGAAGAATCGTCTTTCTTATGAAGAAATACCAATAGAAATCTTGGATAATGGATATAAAGTGTTATGAAAAAAGACTGCTCACCTAGTTACAGTTCTCTATAGCAATCAGAAATTTGAATAAGAAACATGGGAACCATAGGATGTAATGAAATAGAGATATACTCATTTATTTGTTTGTTACCCACGCAACCCCGAGTCTAAATGAACCAAAACATGGTATACCATTATATCCAAGTTTAAAAATTTGTAGGTATGAATAGGAATAAATAAATTATTAAAATAATATGGTTTAAACATGTATAAAATAAATTCATTGGTTATAAATTGACTATAAATGAAAATAAAAATCATTTGAAAATAAAAGAATTGTTTTTCGGAAGAAAAAAAAAATGTTTTCCTGTACACAATGTGTTTATCACCATAAATAATCACTAAAAGTGAATGATTTTAATGAAATTTAAGATATATATATTCAATAAAAAATTATCATTCATTTTATATTTTTTCAAGGAATTATATAAGAATAAATCCAATTTTATGCTTAAAAACGGTTTTTTTCCTAAAAAATAGTTTCATCGCCTTTTCAAAAATTATTTAAAATGATAATTTTATACGTCTATAATATTTATTAGTAATTATAACTTTTTTTAAAAATAAAAATGTCAAAAATTATTATATCATGAATTTTTTATAATTTTCTAAAAAGATTACTTTTTCAATGAATAGTGGAAAAATACTAATTTTCATTAAAAATGTATAACCATTTAAAGAATTTAAAAGGTTAAATTTTGTTTTAAAATGGGTCTAAAAATAAAATTAGTTCAATAATAATAATAATAATAATATAATTTAGGTCATTGGAATCAATTTTAAATTGAATTTGGGTAAAAAAAATTATATTTAAGAAAACAAATCTTTGGATATCCGCTTTTCGACGTGTTTGAAGGTTTAATTTAAAATTAAATTATACCAATTTTGTGAATTTAATTTGATGAAATGGATTAAATATTTAGAATAATAATAATTAATATTTTTCAATAAGTTTACCTTATTTTTTTTCATAATGAATAGTAAAGATAGTAAAAATTGATTACCACACTTAATGTTAAAATGGGTTTTGCACATTACATGCACTTGTGTAAAAATTAATATTCCAAACAAATAGGATTTTATTTGGATAAATTAGATTTTATTTTTATAATAATGGGGAAAAATTATCTAATTATCATCACTTTATATTTAGTATTAAATTATTAATTACTTAGGTAAAAAACTAGTTACTATGGCGAAAACAAAAATGGTAAAAGTGAGTAACCTTAGATATTAAGGAAAAAAATGTTAATTTTTTTATTTTTGGAGGTTTTTATTAACCTTATAATCCCTCCAATCCATTTTTTGTAATTTTTTTATGCACTTGGATTGAGAGTGAGCTCTCATTATTGAATAGTTTTGGGTATTTACAAAAATGCCACTCATTATCACTTACAAAAGGGCACCCCTCTACTCTCCTATCCACACTAAAAAAGCCTTTAGTTTCATAATATAATTGAAAAAATACCTTCATTAATTAAATTAACACATGTTATAGGAATTTTTTTTATTAGTAAACCTTCATTATATGTATTTTGGTGCAAACCTAAAGATGATTCCCAAAGAAGAGGTATTATTCTTAACCAAGCGTTTCTATTTTATTTATTCTTTCAACTCTATAGAATAATAATAAATTATGATGAAATAATAAAATTAATATATTACATAAAATGAAATTTTATTCTGTTAATTTAATAATCTATATCCATCTCTTCTTCCATCAAATGGGAAATGAAAATGGCGATCATGTGTATAGAGAACTACCACATCATGAATTTTTGTAATTCATTTTCCATCACTGCCTCTAAAAGATGGATATAATTATGTATTTATTGTATATATTTTATATTTATGACATAATTATAATATTATAATTGTAATTTTATATCTTCCTTCTTTCCTTCCAATCTGTTGGAAAACGATAACATCTCTTGTGCATATGTGTGGACTACAACCTCCACAAAGCGATGTGGTATTTTTTTCATTTTATATTAACATAGATTGTAATAAAGATAGAATTTATGAATATATATTATTTATATGATATAATAATTATTATTTAAATTTTAATTATTATTTAACTTTCCTTCATTTTATCCTTCGAAAAATGAAAACATCGTTCATGCGTATATACATCCTACCGTCTCCATGAACGGTGTAATTCATATATATATATATAAATATATAAATTTAATGGTTTAATATAAATCATTATATAATTAATATATAATATATTTATACCATAATTAAAATTATATAGATGGTGAAACCATGATAAAGTTACAAGGACTGAAACTACCAATCCAAAAGTTACATAAATATTGAAGTAGTTACTACCCAAAACAAAGATTTTAACAAAGAATTTTTAATAAATGGGTGCTAAAAGATAATAATGAAAAATAATATATGGTATGATATATATTATTATAGTCCTATAATATATTTATAAATAATATTTATTTATTATACATATGGTTTGAACATGTATTAAGGAAGTTAGACCTAAGGTTACGATTTATTTCACAATATCATCATTATTTGGGACTGTTTATATTTATGTTTCCATTAAGGAAATTATTTTATATTTCTATATTAAATAAAATATATTTTATTATAATATCATTAGTTACTCAAATTTAAATTTTTCCTTTCAATTTCGTCTCTTTAAGCACTTAATATACTAAAATAACGTTTTTATAGAAATCTGACATTATTTTTTACTCGGTTGAGAATTTTTTCTCTTATGTGTACATATTTTCCTTAAAATATTTAAAATTATGTTTTTAAAATTATAAAATTATTTATTAAATATATTTTAACCCATTTTTTACTTTTAAGAAAATGGGTTAATGGAATATTCTTTTTTTTTGAACATGGTACTATTTGACCATTTTTACAAGTGTGAAAGGAATGTTTTTTAACTTATACAACATGAACATAATTTTTGATTATCATGATCACTCATTTAATTGAAGATTAATTTAACATTTTAGAATATTAATTTGTAATATAATTTTTTCGTTATTATTTTGGAAATATTTTAGCCTTTAAAATAGTAATTTTTAAGTGGGAAGGTATCATCCTCAAGAAATTTTCTAGTTATATTTTTAATGTTTTTTCAACTATGTAGTAATATTTTTATTGGATCTTATGTAGAGGATATAATTTAATTATAACATCCCCACTATTTTTAGGGATGGTTTATGATCAGTTTTATTGAGGAAAGTATTGATATTCTGTATTCTATCTCTTTCAATATGAATAGTTATTGTTTTTTAGGGAATGTTGATTATATTGTTTTGTTTATTCATATTATGAATGCATAAGACATATTAAGTGATAGGTGGGGAACAAAATTATATACCCCCTTAATTCATCAATAGGTCTCTTGAGCCAAACTAGATTGAGTCTTTAGCTAAGTCCTTACATACTTATGTAAGATGTCTTGGTACGAGGCCTCGATGGTAAGTTTTAGATACCCAAAATTATGAATTCAACCATTATTAAAGAATGTATTGATGTATATGTGATTATTTGAATAGATATTATATCCATTGATATTTTCCCATGTTATTATTTATATTTCATTATTTGATCATCCTTTATTATTTCCATATTATTCATCAATTATTAGCTTCCACTATACACATAACCTTACTGAGAATCTGAGAAATCCCCTTTTTAGGTTTCCTTTTCCTAGGATGTTAGGAAGTGAATTATGATTGATATGTAGGGATATTATAAATATAATAATAGTGTTATCAAAGGAAACACTATGTTTCATTTTAATTTTTCAAATGTAATTTTGGATTCAAATATATATCTTGTTTACCAAGAATACTAAACTATTCAGTCCTTTAGGATGTGATCACTTTTACATTATGTCATTATAATAAATTAAACATTTATTCTGGGATACTGGATATGGGATCTTTATAATTGATCCATCTAATTTTCCCATTAGATTCAATATTCTATCCTTAACACCTCTATCTATTACCATGGATCCCTGAGTTATTTTTTATACTCCATTCAAAAATATTATAAAAAATACTTATTTATCAGTATATATACTAAAAATTCATTTCTTCTCTAAACAATTCATGACATTAACCAAATGAAACTCCAAGAATCATCCATTTTAGATGATAACTTTCAAATTAACTCTATGAACAATCTCAAGAGTGTCATTATCTGTATGAATAACCTCGACAAATATTATGGAAACATAGCTGGTCATGCTCCCCCTATTAGATGTTGAATGAAATTACACCTCATATTAAATAAATAATGATTATAATAGAGTATTTACAATTTTTATTAAATTAATTTCTCCCACATATTTGGTATTTGTGGAACTTTCAAAATCAGTCTTTCTGAAATTTACTATGTGATCCCACAAATCCTTCATCAGATTACCCTTATTCCAAAAATTAAAACATATAGTTCTGATTTTGGACAATTTACATCGACTTATATCCCTCTTATTTTTCAATTTCTTCTTATTTTTCATTAGAGAACATCCTCAACCTTTCACATTGAATATGGTTCTTATAGGTTCTAAGAATTCCCTCCACCTGATTTCTTCATTCTTAATGGGATTAGGTAAATCTATAAAATCACATTTGGTATTCCTAATATAATCTAGATGGAGATAAATATTATATATATAAATTATAAGAGTGGTGATAGAAATAGAGACCCCTATAATATATATATAATCTTTACTCATATCAATTCTAATTAACTATAGATCATAAGGAATTCATTTACATGATCAAACACTAGCCTTCCTTATGAAATTCTCATACTAATATACTTCACATAATGAACACTTAATTCATTTATATTATATTATCATGCATATCTGAAATATCCTTCAACAATTCAAGAGTTGTATTCAACACCTTGATGTTGTATCCAACATTATTTTCTAATGAAATTTTTATTATTTGAAGTGCCTCCATATAATGCCTTCCACATTTCGCTTTATCCATTTCTCCCTGTTTGACTCCTTTCGATATAATCTTGAGGGAATTTTATAATATATAACCCTATATATTCTTATTCCATAATATATATTCGATTACATTTAATTTTTCAATCTTGAACTTTTCATATTTCAATTCCATTTATTCTGTAATAGAGAACTCCCCTGCAAGGAAATATAATAAAGACAATAATTTTATCAATGATTTTAATTCTGAGTGCACCAATCCTTACTAAACCACATGCCATGATAGAACTTTTTGGGTTTAAAACCATGATGATTGGAAGAAAACAATAGAACATCAAGAATTGAACAATGTTCAAAACTACCATTAAAAGATGAACCCATGAAACAATGTATTTAAATTGAGAATAAAAAAGCACCACATCCATTATACTAAATTTCTTGACATAAACACTCAAAAATCTGGTAATAAATACATAATAAAAACAAATTAACTAAAGGAATTAAAATAAGATATTACATATTTCAATATTTAGTCATACTTCATAAGGAACACTACTTCTTTGTTTATATTAACAGAATGTAAAATATTACAATTTTTATTTCATCACATTATATTCCAAAATGATAATATCCCACATATATATATAGTGGAGTCCAACTATTTGAATAGGTTTAACCCCCTCCAAACTTCATGAAGAGATCATTGTTGATCATGGACACCTTTGGTTTCTCATGAATTCCACTACCATAAACATAGTCATATGATTAAAAGTGAAAAATAATATCACATAAACCTATGATGATTCTTACATATCATTTAGAAAGAACCATCTAATCTGAGGTAAAAAAAATTCACCCTATGTATAGTCAACTTCTACACACCTATCATTCATAAATTTCATATACTACCTGATTCCAAAGAGTAAATATCTAGACCATGAACTCCCCTAATGGACCTCTACTACTGAAATCGTCCGCTAATACTAGGACCCAAGTTTGGGATCCTCTAATAAAAAATTCAATATATCATAATGTGAAATAATTATTCATAATTTCTAATAGTTGACTTCTACTTGAGGTAGGTTATACCTATAAGGATAAACCATATGTATATTATGCACGATTGTGTATTATTTATTGTGTATTTAGGATAGATTAAAATTTATAGGGACTAAGATCAACCTAATGGGATAATTAGGAAGCTCAGTGCCTTCTAAACTTAGAGTAAGTGCTCTGGAGAATGTTGGGGGAATTGGAACTGCCCAATGACTATGTCACCAAGGGGGAGAGGATGTCGGTTGAGTTTATGAGAGTCATGGGGTAAGTCATGAGGCATAGATGATCTATGGGTAGGATATGATTGATCTATAATAGTTATTATAGAAGGAATAATGAGCTTCCTCTAATAAAAGATGAGTTTTATGGTAGAACATCTCATATATGTTTGGGAATACCTCATTGAGATAGGGTGGAAGCATTAGCACAAACGGTGAGTGGGTTAAGTCCCAAAAAAATTATTATAATGCAGTACAAAGTGTTTCATTTAGATAAAGAGATTAAGAGATATCCATTAGGATATATGACCCATGTTTGGTTGTAAAAATTATTTTGATGACCCGACAATGAATTTTCAAAAGGCCATAAGGGTTTTCTATTAGAATGATCCATGAAAATTGGGACGAATATATTGATATAGAAACTGGAAATGGATTATACCTATCCTCTTGAGGCTAAGGATAAGTAGGGTATTTGGGCTATTGGGTTTCTATGAGATATTGGATGCAAGTTAGTATCAATGAATCAAGTCCTAGTTAGGGACACATAAATCAATGGTTTCTTTCCTTGAGTGTGATGGTTGGGATAATGGGGTCTTCTTGACACAGGTAACCTGGTGGGCCTGATATGGAGGTGTTATACTATAAGAATAAGTTTTATTGGGTGATTTATGAAGACTAGTCATTTCTAGCTTCTTTAGTCATTATCCTCTAAAAGTTCACTAGGTGTGAACTTATAGTATACTAAGGGAAAGGGAATAATTATTCCATATTCCATATGAGGAGAGGTCTATCTCGTTATGAACCACGTATGAAATTTTGGTTTTATAATGATAGAATGTGGGGTTTAGTAATGTGAAAAGACATTGATATAATTTTTGTTCTATATATGATGGTTAATGAGACGGGGTATGGGAACTACCCTATATGAGAGGGTGAAGTCCATGGATTAAGGTGAGAAAAATTTTCTAAGTGAGAGGTTAAAGTATGTGTCTCATTGTTTGAACTCTTCATGAGTAAGAGGGTTGAGTTTGATGTTGTGTTATGAGACCTTACCTTGAGTGGGAGGGTGGAGGTTTGAGATATTGTATGAAATGTGTGATGAGTCATCAACAATATTTATTGGATGGAGGTATGATACATAGTAAGTGAAATGGTGTTAGGACTCACCCTAAGTAAGAGAATGTTGGTATGAGACATGTTATGTGATGTGGTATAAGACCACACCCTAAGTGAGAGGTTAGCGGTATGAGATGGGTCCTAAGATTGAGATTATTGTGGGACCCCATACTGAGTGAGGGGGTATAGGTAGTGACTTAATAGGATGTAGTTGAGGCTCATTATAGTCCCTACCCCAAGTGAGAGTTTGGTGGTATGTGATGGGTTATGATATTATGATTCATTTGGGAACCTACCTTGAGTGAGAGGGTAGATTAAGAGACTTAGTATGATGTGGTTGAGGTTTGGTATGGACCATTATTTAAGTAAGATGGTAGTGGTCATGATTTATTATGACACCCTACCCTAATTTATAGGATATGGTTGAGGCATGAGGTGAATTCTACATCCATTTTTTCCCAATCCATGTAATTCCTACTGTTGTGGTGTCCTCTTTAACACATAATGACCCGATACACATGAATTCATGATATATGTTCTATTATTTATTTTCATCATGCATAAGAATGTATATAATGGTGTATATTAGGGGTACATGGTGAGAACCTAATAATATGTATTTATAAAAACCTATATGGGAACCTTGGTATACGTGTAGACCTTATGTATGGAATTCAAGTCTTCACACGGGTTGTATAAGTGATCACACTGGAGTAGCTTGATGGTATTTGGAGAAGGGATTGAGGAATTATTAGGGTTAGTAGTAGATCCCCTTGTATATTTTATTCATTTTATTATTATTTATATTATTATCCTGAAAGATTTTTTTGAATGTATAAATACATGATTGTATTGTACATTTGATATATTATGTGTAAATATTATTTTTCAATGGGTTTACTTGGATACAATTCTATATCTTTGTACTTTGATATGTGGCCATGGATAATATTTGATTATTAATTTTTATTTATGGTATTAAGATTGTGGGTATGTTATCCCCAATGGTGATCATAGAATCTCACCACTATT
Source organism: Viscum album (assembly GCA_963277665.1). Lineage (NCBI taxonomy): Eukaryota > Viridiplantae > Streptophyta > Magnoliopsida > Santalales > Viscaceae > Viscum > Viscum album. Next base: position 921,883,417 of record OY728131.1, read on the forward strand.
TAGAAACCTTTGGCATATGAGGAGGCAAGTTTGAGGACACATAACACTATGAATAGGGTCTTGTTCAGTTGATTTCATCCATGGAGTTATAATGTGGTATCAGAGATTCTTTTTATTTGTCTTATTATTTGAGTAATTGGTAGTCAATGATAATGTGATGGATATTAGGTTAGTGATTCATAAGAACCTATTTTGTGGGAATTTATAGTTACCAAGGTTGTGGGATTATTGTAATTGGCCCAAAGTGGTAAGAGGCATTCACATATGCATCTTTTTTGGCACATGGGACTCAAATGACATACATGTTCTTTTGAATGATCGATTTTACAAATTATAGAGGGTTCAGTTATTATATGTAACATCTTTTACAGTTTTTCCCTATATAACATGTTGGCGTAATTATACTATACCAAACCATAATGTTTTCTGATGTTATTTCGTGTACATTTTATTGTGGGATGTGCGCAGAATAAAACCCCCAACTACCAGTTCTTTCAATAAAACCACCATAAAATCACATGAATGTCCACCAAAAGATCAAATATAGATTAAAACTGTGGAAAATAGAACCTCTAAATGTTTAATTCCCTCGATTGAGTGTACCAGGAGTTCCAAGTTTACACACCCTACCCACACCACAAAGTCAACCTCACTCTCAATTCAAGAAACAGTCGCAAAAATTGAGGGAAATAGAATAAAAATAATTAAATAAAATAAATGTTGAAAAGAATATGAAATAATTAATGTGATTTTGACTAGTTTTCATTCTTTCATAGGAGAAACAATATGAATTTATTTATATTCATCAAATGTAAAAAGATTACATTCAACTAACAAAATAGTCAATAAAATTTTATTACCAGGGATTAATACTCTAAAACATTATATGTAAACAAGTTTTACTATTAATATCACTGATTTACTATATAGATAGGTCCCCACTTCCATTTATATTAAATTTTAGTAGGTCATATTGGTTTCACTTATATCCCACTTTCATAGAATATCCTCTATATGGAATGAAATTGGTGATATCCAGTAACTATATTGACCTCAACCACTTGCATCGGTAAAAACATACAGACTATTAATTATTGAGTATTTTTGTATTCACTAAAAATTCTAGAGCTCTTTCATTTTATCAAAAGATATGAACTTATCATGACCCTTCTACCACCTAAATAGATGGCCATTTATTGTCTGCATACCAAACCAAAACATGTTCTAATGAATAATTTTCATGAAACTAAATTTTGGTGAATGAACTTTTGATAAAATGAATAAGAATTCACATCCCAATAATCTCTCACATAAAGACTTATTTCAGGGAAAATATTAAACTCTTCAATGCTTTGGAAAACCTCTTTTAAATTCAATGTCCTTTTGCAATACAAAGTGTTTCTCCATCTCCCTTTCATTAACCCAATCCCTATTGAGGTGCGGTGCTACCTAAAAATTTATTGAATTAAATTTTTAGTGAACATTTCTATTTGATTTGGGTATTTATATATCATCTAGAGATCTAATAAATTATCCTCTATAATTTTATTTATAATGTGTTATTGTATCTTGAGTTTCTTTTTTCAATCATGGAACATAATATTTTTAGAAGTGGATGTTACATTGTCTATCACAAACAAATGGTTCCTCATTCCTAACTTATTTATAGTTCCTTTATAAATCACTTCAACCAAAACAAATCTTTCCTACCTTTTATTACATTTACATAGTCAACATTCATTTTACTTAGTGTAATGATCTTTTACAGCCATGATGTCCACCTGATCGATGTTCCTACATTGGTAAACACAAAACTAGTTATATAATTCTAGGTATCTAAATCTTTAGTGAAGTAATCATCCACAAAGCCTTATATAGAATCATCATCCCAAAAACAAAGATTATATCTTCCATTATTTTCAAGTAAGAGGTGATCCATTTGATGGATTCCTTATATTCCTTTCTAATATTTGATAAAAAACGACTTATAAATCCCACTAAATATTATATATCTAGATTTGTAAAAATAATATAAAACATAAATACATTAATCACATATTCATATGGATATTTATCCATGTATTTTGACACTTATTTTATTGCTGTTTCTTGTGATTTTGACAGTTTGAAGTGTTTGAAAATAGGAGTTGAGAATGGATTACATTTGGTCCTCCTAAACCTTTTAATGACCTTTAAGATTTAATATCTATGAGATAACACAAATGTTTTATCCTTCATATCCTTCTCAATAATTATCCCCTATATCTTCTTTTCTTTATTGAGATTTTTAATCTTGAAGCTTCCCTAAAACTTACACTTCAAATGCTCAATAATTATCTCATATGGTCCAAACAACAACATATCATTTGATAATAAACGAAATTTGATGAATGTTCCCTCATCCAATTGAATCTATTAACAAAAGTGATATGTGTTAAACCTTTCAAATCATTCTTTAGATATAAATTCATCAAATTTATGAATCCACTATCACAGTGATTACTTCAGAAAGTAAATAATTTTCTTCAACATGTATAGCACGTCCTAGTTTTTATTTTAAAGGAAAACTTCTGGCTACTTCATGTAAATATAATTCTCCGAATCTCCATGATGGATGGTTTTCTTTATGTATATCTATTCTAAGTCAAGATAGTTTCATGTCACCATACTTAGCACTGCCCTAATACTTTAATGTTTAACTACTAGTGATAAATTTTTAGAAAAATCAACATTTATCATTAGTTGAAATGCATTTACAACCAATCATGCATTGTAATGACTCTTGTCATCAGTATCATATTTATAGTGATAAACCAAATTAATCTCAAGTTCTATTTTAGATTTTGGTAAATCTGTAAGCACCCAAGTTCCTCTATACTTTAATAAAGACATTTAATCATACATTACTGATTTAAATTTATCAAATTCACTTAGTGATTCCACTTAATCAAAAAATTCAAGACCCCATACATATATTAATGGGAGAAAATTTATATCAGACCCAAAACATTATACTATTCTTATGATTCTAGTTGATCTCCTCAACTGAATCAAATGTTTTGAACTACTTGTATCTTCCTTGAAATTTAGTGACCTGTATTATGGTGTTACCACTCAAGATTTAGTTTCCATTGAACTTTATGACATTTACTCTAATGGTCTTACTTTTATTCTTATGATTCTTTCATCATTCTCATCAAAGATCTCTAAAAGTTTCAATCTTACAGTGTCTTTAATCTCATCAATATAGACATTGATAATGGGTGTTTTCCCACAGTATCTTTCTCCTCTAAGTTCTAATCATTCCACAATACATTCATATTAAATAAAACATCTATATACCTGGTGATTTGTTTCTTATCATCATCCCATGGTTGATATAATAATTTATAATCTCCATAACCGACAAGGAAGCATACATTATATTTTGATTCAATATTACCAAGATCCTTAGCTTCAATGTGAACATACGCTTTGCATTCAAATATTTTAATATGGATGACTTCTAGTAATTTATCAGGCCATAAATCCTTTGAAAATTTCTTCTAATTATAGATGTTGGACATATATTGATTATATAATATTCTATTTTTAATGCCTCTTCCCAAATCCCCTTATAAATATTTGAGTGAAACCTCATACTTTAATCCTTTTTTTCATCCTCCCATCCATTCCATTCTGTTTTGGAGTTCTAGTCATTGTCTTCAAATTCCTTATTATCTTTTTCTAAAAGAAACGAACAATATTATATCTATTGTACTCAAATATGTTGTTTGAATGGATACACTTTTACATCCATCAATAAACACCTTGAACACACCTTGAATGGATTGTCCTTCAATAAACACCTTGAACACACCATACTTATGCCTCAAAACTTAAATCCAAACTTTTCTTATAACATCATAATTTTTTTTACAATGTATAGAGAAAAAACATAGGATTTATATAGGCCAGGTACCCAAAAATCTATGTATATGAGTTCTAGCATCAATGATTTGGGATTCCATCCATCTAAGTTTAAAGACACCCTTCTATACATCCCTAACACAAAAATTTTACACTTTCCAATTTCTATGTAATTAAGATTCAGTATACCCTTTACTATTAAAACTTACGTATTATTCTCATTGATTTAATTGAGAATAAAATGAAAAACATATAGATATTTATAAGTTATACCTCTAGAAATCTCAATTCCATATGAATTTATAGCCAATTAAAAATTTTCATCCTTAACTATATAAGAAAACACCACTGAAACTTAGGAAACATTCTATTTCTCATTCTAAAATATGGTGTTAAAAATTAAATTATGGTTAAAATTGTATTTAAAAAATATTTATTTAATAGTAAAAACAATATTAAATTTTATTTTATAAAACATGTAAATGGAAGAGAAAGGATTTTGAACTGAATAGATAAATAAATTTGGTTTTCCTGAAAAACATTCTTTTAGACAATCGAGTATATAAACAGATAAAATGAAAGGAAAATATGTATTATCCAAAAATAACCATAGAAGAAGAAATTTCATGGTGTTCTTGTGATGTAGATCATAATAATTCATCATCAGAATCATAATCATAAATGATCTCGATAAAAAATTATATTGTATCAAAAACCATTACAACTTTGCTAATTTTTGAATTGTAAACCCCATGAAGGAATGAACCATATATGAATATGTATATCACATAATTTTAATGAGATTAATTATAAAATACATTAATGGGAAGTATATACACCACAAAAAATAAACAAGTGGTGAATATGAAATTTTACCCATAGAAATAAAACTGTGATAAAAATAACTTTCCTCAACTCCCATCTTCCTTCATACATTTTCGATCCTCCTCTTATTCAGAGAACCTCTTTAGGTTTATAACTAAGTAATTAATAAGTTGGTTTTATAATAAAAATATGGACTTAAGGTAGTGTAGGGGGATTTAAGTAATGGACTTGGGATGGAACTGGACAAAAAAAGGATTTTGAAGTGTGAAGAGAATATGATAGGGGGTGACGTTTTATAATTGAGTTGAGTGGAATGCTTGTAATTTATCAATGTTTTACAATAATTGCATGTAAATTTCTTTTAAATAATGTTCCAAAAGGCTTATTATCGAACCTTAGATGAGATAAGGTCAAAATAAGACCATAAAATAGGAATTAGATAATTTTTAGGTCATTCTAACCCTTATATTTTTTTATTTTAACCACCAGGTAAACCTATTTTAACCTTAATTGTGGTAATAAATTTTCCCATTTTTACTATTCAATATGAAAAAGATTTAATTTGGGATTATTAAATAATATTAATTATGATTATTCTAAAAATATATTCCATTTTACCAAATTTAATTCATATAATTGGTTGAATTTAATTTAATTTTATACCCACAAATGTGACGAAAAAGCGGTTTTCCAAAGAAAAAGTTTACATAAATATAAATAAATTATATCAAAATTCAACATCAAATTAGTTACAATGACATAAATTGTATTAATCATAATTTAATTGAACTAATTTTATTTTTAAATCATTTTATAGCAATATGTAACTTTCAAAAGCTTTTTAAATGAAAAAGGGGTTTTTAATAAAAATCAGTATTTTTCACTATTAATAAAAAAAATATTATTTTCAGAAAATTATAAAAAACTAAATCTAAGATAATTTTTAAATTTTGAATTTTAAAAATAAGTTAATTTAAAAAAAAAATTCTAAAAGTTTCAAAAATTAATATTAAAATAAGTGTACAAAACACAATGAAACAATTTCTTGAAAAATATTGTTTTTAAGTATAAACCTGAATATATTCTTATCCTATCCTAAAAAAGATATTAGATGAATGATAAAACATTTTATTGAATATATAATACAAAATATCATTAGAAAAATTCACCAATAGTGATTAATATAATTTATTAATACAAAAAACAAAATAAGAACATAAAAATAGTTTTTCAGAAAAATATTTATTTTACTTTCAAATGATTTTCATTTTAATTTATAATAAATTGATAAAAAATAAATTTTATTTATACTTGATGAAACCATATAATTTTCATAATTTAGTTAGTACTATTCATACCCACCAATTTAATGGAAATGTTATAACTATCACCTTAAATAATAATATTTTAATAGTATATCATGATTCGTTTAAACTTATTGTTTCATGTAACATATGCTATCAAATAAATTATATTCATTTGAAATAAATATTTCATAAAATTTTAGGGTGTTATAGATTCCATTTATTCCATTTGGTGAGATCACTAAAAAATTGCACATATTGAGTTAGATCAAAATCATCATGAATATTGAGTTATAAAATAAAAATCCCTATAATGGTAAAAGTTTTCAAATACTATAATGGATTACCACAATTCACATCTCATCTATGATTATTTAAAATCTAGTTCTAATGGTTTCTACTAAAATTACCCTAATACCAATTGTAGAAACCAAAATTCCATGTAACTTAGAGATAGTGCATACTTTATTATATTGTCATGTGATATAAGGGATCTCATCCTGAAGAATCAATCTATTTAGTAGTATTGGAGAACTAGATACATACATGATTTAAATATTATGCTGAAAATATAAAATACATAGCATAAGAAACATTTCAACATCCGTGATATTATTAATAAGATCATTCTTTATATCACGGGGAAAGGAAAAAAAGTAATGGGTGAACACAGATAATCTATAAGGGTTACGTACAATAGAAGATATCATGAGTAAATAAGGCATAACCAATATGGAAAGGTATATAACTGAAAAAAATTGATATCTAACCAATAACTTGATCATGAAATTCATCCATGGATAATATCAATAATGTAATAACATGTATAATAATAACTGACACCCCATTGAAGGAAATACTTAATATTGGACTTCATGATCTCGGACATCATTATATCTTATCCATTAAGACCTCACACCAAGTCAATTTAATTGATGGTTAATACACAAAAAACCCATTTAATAAGGTTATCCAACCGGTTTTAATCTTGAGACTTATTGGTGCATTGATGGGATAAATAATTTTGTGCTCCACCCATCACTATATATCCAATTCATTCCTCATATATTTAATGATCAATTCAATTCATAAAAAATATTCCTTATCAATAAATATCTATATTGAGTAATGAATACAAAATATCAATATTTACCCAGTCAATAAAATATATTTCATAGAAAAACACCATATGTAGAAATGTTATACTATTTAATAAATAATCATATCCTTGATAAAAATAATATGGATATTTAAAAAAAATCAATGAATCAATTCACTAGAAAAATAGATTTTCTAGTAAAACCAAGTCTTTTAATGAATAAATGAAAATAGAAATGAAATATTTAAAAGGATTTTCCATAAAATATATTTCTTTTTAAAACCATTTAAATATTATATAATATTTTAAATAGAGTAAAATGGTTATGGTAGTGTGAAATTCTATTAATGATGTATAGGTTGAAAAGAAAATATTTCATTTGACTTTTTATAAACAATGTTGAAAATGAACCTTTTGGGAAACCATTATAAAAATTCCTTTCAAACCATGTAAAAATTCATGGATAACATCAAACATACTTAGTAAACCATTTTAATAAATAATAGTACTTTCATAAAATAATTTTAAAAAAATTGTGGATATACAGGAAAAATATACGCAATCAAAAAGTGAAATAAGATCAGATTTTATTTTAAACATTTATTTTCTTGATTAAAGTTCCAAATAGAGGAAAAATATGAAATAAAATATATAAAATCCTTTAAAAAATAGATTATAATAAATGATTAAGTTTATAAATGATAGATTAAAATATTCGTTAAATAAAAATAAGAGCAATCCCAAAAGAATGAGATTATAAAATAAATTCTTACAACTTTGGTAATATTTAAATTGTAACCCCATGAAATAGTCACCTGAATATAAACATTAATAATCATGAATAAATATAAATTTATTTTAAATACATAAAAGGGGGCATTATATACATCATATAAAATTAAATAGGTGCATAATACCAAATATGTCTTAATAGTTAGGAAATTGAGATGAAATCCCTTACAAAAATCGTATCATTGAAGTGATAATTAATCAATGGAAGTGATTGTGTGTAAAAAATTTAAATAAAAAAAAAATAAGTGTAAATGGAACATATTATAATGAAAGGTCTTTTCACACATAATCATGGCATAACATAGTCAATGAAGTAAAAGTATAACCCAATGAATGAAAATTGAGTTGAGAAACCCCTTACCTAAAGTTAGAATTTCCTCATAAGTGATTTTAACCTCATGTGTAATAAATTTATATTTACTATAATTATATAATATAACCATATACATATCTATAATATCATATATGATCCATTTATAACATTTTATCACCTTTTTTTAATGATATTTTATTATTATCATTACTTTGGGTGTAAACTGCATCATTTTTCATATATGTTTTGATTTGGTAGTTTAGGTACCTACATCTTGATCATGGATCCTTAATATCTAGAATTTTATTCATTATATAAATATTATATATATTCAATATATATATTTATATTCATCTATAAAATATAGAGATAGAATAATGAATTACACTGTTCTTGGAGATTCTTGGTTGCACGTACGCATGGACACAATTTTCACTTTTAAACAGATGGAAAAAATAAAGGTAAATAATAATTCACATTTTTATGTTCTATGTATATAATATATATATTAAATATTTACTAAATATATCCTTATCAGAATCCATGTAAATTTGAAATTAAAAATCGATCACATCGGATCATGGAGGTGGCAGTCCACACGTACGCACGAGCAATGTTATTGTTATCTAACAGGTTGGAAGGTAAGAAGGTATATATGATATATAATTTCATAGGAATAATTATGTCATAAATATCATATATATTAATTATATCTAACTTTATAATCATCTAAGTAATGTGATGATGAAAAAAAATTACACCGCTATGTGGATATGGTAAACTATGCGTACCCACGAGAAATGATTTCACTTTCCGTTGGATGGAAAAGAAATTAAATATGGTTATATCATAATCATAATAAAATATAATTATATTTATGAAATTTTAGTTATTTTTTATGATGGTACAATAGATTTTGAGGAAGTATAAGAAGAACAAAATTTGAAAGAGTCAGTAAAGATGATTGCCTCTTCTTTAGTAGACTTCCTTTAGATGTCCTCTTAAGGGACCTAGGGTTGGTAGTTTTTGAAGACCAAAAAATCTATAAATTTAATTTTTATTTTGAAAATATAAATGGTTATGTTTTGGTAAATATATATTTCTAAATGTGTTGTAAAGAAAAGAGAGAATGAATGTCCTTTTATAAGTGTGGGGAGGGGTATTCTTAGAATTTCATAAATTATTAAATTAATATAAATTATTTTTCAAGTAAAAATAGATAAAAATAGACATAATTAAAATTTAATATGATTATGAGTCAAAATAATATCATAAAATAAAATTTTTACAAGTTCTGGTTATGTTTTCACCCTTATATTTTAGTTTTAACCCCTCATTAACCCTTTGGAAAATTACCACAATATCAAAGTTTTCTACCATTTAAGGGTCAAGAATGTTACCATAAATGTAAAAGAGACCCATAAATGGACCATAGTTGATATTTTAAACCATATACCATTCATATTTCCTAATATAATACTTTTCTGATTTTAAATCATTTAATGAAATATTATTTATTATAAAATATCATTACTGAAAATTTTAGAACTATTCATTTAATTTGAATTTGAAAATAACATGAAAGCCCATTAATTTGAATATAAACCTTTTAAAAATCCATAATATATAATATATATATATATATATATATAATCTTGGGACACTACAAATCACTCAAAAAAATTAATTTTAGGGGTTTAAAACCGTTTAATTGATTTTTTTTCTAAGACTTGCACAAACATTGTGTCAGTGTTGGACACCATTTAAGAAAATTATTTCATCACTAAAAATTTAAAATAAATTACCATCAAAAAAAATATTTAGTATTTAAAATATCATTTTATATCCACACATATGTTGTTATTATCTTTATTACAAACTATTATAGATATTAAAACCTAAAGAGTGACATTTTTTACTTTATCCTTTACATAAATATTATAATGGTCAAAATCAAATATAAATGAAAAAAATGTAATATTTTTGAATTTTTGATGAATATTTAAGAAATATAATAATAAAATGAAATAAGTTAATGTTTTTGATATATTTTTAATTCCTTTTTAAATTATTTCTAACCATAATTACCTAATTTATCATTTACTATTGTGATAAATTTTACCACGGTTTCTATTCATAATGACTAAAAATAAAACAAAAATATTTACCAAATTTGAACCTCTTGATTTCTAATATTGAATCCATTTTATCAAACTAAATCTATCTAAGTACCAAAAATATATTTTCTAATAATCCTACAAAGTGTTATGAAAAATGGTTTTCTAAAAATACCTTTTTGTGTGTATAAGTTTTTTTATTCCAAGATCAAGTATAATGTTGATCCAAAAAGTATAAATTAAATTATTTATAACAAAAAGAAACTAGTGTAATTTTAAAACCAATCCAAATAAAAATTAATCTTTTTTAAATACTATCAAATATAGTTTTCATTAAAAATATATATTTTCATTACTCACCCAAAAATTAACTTTTTTAGAAAATAACAGAAAATTGAAACTAAGATATTATTGTCATGATAATTTTAAAAATTATATAATTATATAATAATAATATTTAAATAGATTTTCATATTTTTTTTCCATAGTTGTTTTACAGGATATCTTAAGGGATAATAGGGAGGTTTCTTTTCAGGTAGCTAGTGTGATGCTTTAGGAGCTTTGTCTTGTATTTTATCTAGATGAATTATTATGTTTCATGTAGTTATATCCACGATTGAATAATTTTAACAATTTCATATATATTTATATATATTAATTTTATTATTTTACTAGTTAGATTTTCCTAGGAACCAATCAGTTAATTTCTCCCATACATGTGATAGATACCCTCGGTGCTAGTTGTCAACATGTGGCCTGATAGAGGTTGGCTTTGAGGGTCACTATAGTCTCAAATTTTGAACTAGTAGTGGTTTTAGTTGGTACATTTCATGAAATAGTGTTAAAAAATATAGGTGATTTAGAGTTATGAAGGAGCTTGGGATTAGGCATAGGTGAGGTCTATATGGGCTAGGTAGGAAAACAATGTCCTTTAACCAAACTAGTTAAGAAGGTGGAGGACTGGATGGAGCATAAATACTTAGATCCCCTTGTAAACTATTCCATAACTGTAATTTTATAGAGAAAATTTTGTATCTAGATATCATGGCCCTTTTATATAATAAATAAGGACCATGATATTCAACTAAGCATATTTTGATGTAAAATATAGTACTGTATGGTAGAAAATTTTGAATGCTTCATGCACCATTGGCATAAGTAGAATTTAAAATTAAAATTAGATTTATTTTTTTAGTGTGTTTATTTATACTACTATATATATTGATATAGTGTGGTATTTATAATTATATTGACTTTTTAATTCATACTAGTTAACACATTTCATTCTTACAACTTTTGACATGATATAATATTGAATATTCCTTTCATGATATAATAAGTTGGTTTTATAAAAAATAATTTTAAATTTATATCAATTAACATACTTTTAAATCATATGAAAAAATATTATTTTAAATTAATATGAGTAGTATATTAATATATTTTTATTATGATAAAGCATGTCTAAAAGATTTCATTTTCCAAGAATAATTATTCTAGAAGCTTCTTGATTAAGCATGCCCATTATGAGAAATTATTTATTAATCCAAAAAATAAGAAATAAATATTTTAAGTAGCTTGTATTAGATTTTAATATTTATTAACATGAAATATTACCTTTTTTTAAAGATAAACTAATAATTTGAGATTTTTTTAAATAAATTTATGTTTTAAGTATGAGTAAATTTAATTAGATAGAACTCTATAATTATTAAATTTATATTATTTAACATGTATGAATATAATGAAAAAATTTCAATCATTTCTAATGTGTATTATATTTAAAATGTAATAATTATTCATGATTTAAATTGAGAAGTAATGTGTTATATTTGAATTGATTAGTGTATATATCATGTTTGTAATTATTAAATATTATAAGTGATTTGTTATATGGTATGTTAATTTTTTTTATTCCATGATGAACATGATTAAAATATTCTACATGATTTATATTACCATGATTCAATTAAGATAAAATCATTACAATATGTTAGTGAATAATTTATTAAGGTGCATGTATTTTTATATAAGCATGAATATGATTATTCCATGTGAAATTTACATGAAATTATATTTTTGATAATAATTAAACATCATATGTTGATTTATAATCTTGACTGGTAAATATTATCATGCCTTATTGATGACATGAATTCATTTATCCTCAGTATAGATGATGATTGACACTTTTAAATTAATATTTTTAAAATAATTTAATATGAAAATTATGATGATATCCTTGGATAGATTTGATATCATGTTGTGTGGAGGATGTATTTTATAATGGAAAGGCATTGTTAGCTTTAGTTGGAGGTGTTAGTTATATTTTAGTGGTTTATTTACTAGTTTTTACTTTTTTGTTTTATATCAATTGTTTTCTTATTTGATTATTTTTTAATAATCTTCTAGTTTTGATAATAATTGTTTGTTGTTTATTAATTTTCTTTTTTTCATTTATATTGGTTGTTGTATACTAAATCACTTGATCTGATAGAGTACCACATTGTGAAAATTAATTTTAGAATTATTATTTATATTTGTTGTTGTGATATTTGGTTTTGTTCATGAAGTACTTCCGAGTTTAAAGGATTTTTTTTTCAAATAAAAAAACAAAAAGGGTTCTAAAATTTTTATTAATTTATTTTAATAATTTTGGAATCTATTTTCCTTGTTGTATTTGGTATATTTTTAGTGGGTAGGTTTCTATTTGAGAAGTTTCTCCCCATGAAAATTATATTTTGGGCCCCTATTATTATTATTATTATTTTATTTTATTTATGAATTTGTTTTGGATTATCAAGGATGAGAAATGTTTGAGAGGTATTTAATGCGAAGACCCATGTTTTCCTCTCCTTTTCTTGGGTTGGCCTCTCTCTTTTTTCCCTTGTGTTTTATTTTAATTTTTTAGTATAAGAAATGTTTGAGTATTATCTGATGTAGTGATCTTGAATTTCTCAAGACCTTAATTTATCATTTATTGGATATATTTCTAGGTTAAATTCTGCTTTCCAAATTTTGGTTAAGTGATATATATATTACATTTTAATTTCAAATACCTTACACATATATTTTTTATTAATAGAGAAGATATTATGTATTGTAAGAAGTTTCTTGTGAATCATTTTTTGGAAAATATTATATATGTATCAGTTATAACTTCCTTTGCATTAACTAAAATATAATTTTTATAGCTTCCTAAGTATTATTTTTTGTGGCTTCTATGATGTTGGCCAATAACTATGGATTGGCCCTAGAACTGGAAGATGGATAGGAAGAAAATGATGTATATGGATTCAAGTGACGTTAATTCATGAATACAAGATAAGAGGATTTTTTATGTAAATTGTTATCAAGAAGGGAGACAAAAAATAGGAGCTATGGTGGCCAGATTAGGTTTCTCAAACCCTTGGGACTTCAGGTATTTTTTTTTTGGTTCTTTGACCACTATGCATTCTGGCCATGTTTTCTTCTCTGATCATATGGGCCACTAAAACTATGGGCCCTTTCTTAGGGTTTCAGGTGACATGAAGTTACATGACAATGATGTTAGCACATTAGGTTAGCGGTAAAGCAGTTCATTCTTATGCCTTCGGGAGGGTGATCATAATCGAGGGATAGGTGTGTTGACACCCATAATTCAGTCATTTGTTTCAATTCCAATTAGGGTGGATGATTTCCCTATCCTAATATTTCTACATTGTATTGCAGTCATACGATGTGGAGTATCAGGTTATTGGTGTTGTGGGTGTCTCACAAACATCATTGGGTGGGCATATAAAAAGAGATATAGGTGGTATTGAACCTATCATATGGTCCTCTACCACATGACAATGTAGGATAGAGGGGTTCTATTCCATATTGTGTTAGTCTAGAATAGTTCATCTCTCTATAGTGGGTGATGCAGATTCATTGACTAGCAGCACTAGTGTAGTTTGTATGGTAGGGAGGCAGTGAGATGTCTGACTGGTACTTGGGATGACACATGCTTCCTCTTAGGTAATTAGGTCATTTCTTCATGAGTGTCATTTTTTATGCCTTCAGTTATCAGGGTAATTTAGTCCATGTTTGTCCTTAGGTAATTTTTCTAAGGATTATGTGGCTCTAAGATATTTGTCTATGTATTGGGTTCCATTTTTTCTAGTTTAAAAAGAGGTATTTTCTTTTATTTTTTATTAATATAGGGGTAGACCCTCATCCTTTTTAAAAATTTATTCATTAATTATTTTTTTAAATATAATTAAAACTATTTATTTTATGTTTTACATTGGATTTTAAATAATTTTTTATGGTTTTTATAAAAATGTTGGATGATTTATTTAAAGTATTTATTTTTTTAATTAAATTATGAGTTTGTTCATTAATTATTTGAGTTTCTTGATTTTTTTAATAATAAATTTATTATATTGTTACGGTGTAATTAACATTTTATTTAAAGTGTAATTTATTGATATAATTGGGTTTTTTGAAAATGATAATTATTTTGAATAGATATTTTATTATTTTTGGATTAAATATAAATTATTGAATTCTTGTTAACTATGAGATGATTTTTTGGTATATATGGGTAAATTTTTATGTCACCATTTTAAAAGGGAATAGAAAGTTTGAAATTAACATATCACTAATATATATATATTAAATTAAATCATATATTAATTATTACATGGGTATTTTTTACTAAACCCTTGTTTCAGATATATTTTTAGTGATTTTCCCTAAGGGACACAACCTAATGGTTTCATCTCTACAGGGTCTCATGGAGGTCTTAGGGTCGAGTCTTCTTGATTACATTGTAGGTGCGGATAGGTTTTATTTTTAATTTATAATTCATCCTATATAACCATTTGTAAATATACATTTAATTATTTGAATATATTTTAAAATAGCTATTAATTAGGTGGAATTTTAATATAATGTACAAATAAAATATATGTTATATACTATATAAGTTTAAACATAGAATAAGATTGTGTGGTGTGTAAAAATGGATAAAACGTGAGATGTTAAAAAAAATATAAATAAAAAATTAATTAAATAAAATGAAATAATAATGAAGGGATGGGGGAGAGGTGTGATTCAAGTAGTAGATGTGAGCAGATAAAAAAATGAGAGACTCATTAAAAATAAATATAAAACAACATTAAAAAAAGTGACATGATAAAAAATATTTTTGAGAAAGTGTTTTACAAAAATATTTCCCAAAATTTTTTATACATGGTTTATAAAAATATATAGTTCAAAAAAGAAATAATAAATATAAATATTATAAAAAATTTACAAATAAAATTTTTTATTTTAAAAATAATATATTTTACATTAATTATTTTATGTGAATAATTTTATTTATTCAGGGTTGCACTATATTTTATGAAAACACTATTTAGTGAAATTAATTTTGGGGCCTAGAATTATTTTATAAATATTGGTCTTAGGTGTAAATTATCTTAATGGTTCAAATATAAACAATTTCCCCCCTTTCATTTCTTCATTTTTGCAACCACAGATGATCAATGACACATCTTGGGAGTATTATAAGTTCCTTCAATAAATATTGAAATTAGTATAGCCTCTTGGTAATTCTAAAAGGTTGTAGCAAAGATATACATGGTGATGTATATAACATGAAGCATGATATAGTGAAGCTTCTAATAGGTTCAGTAGTGTTCATTTCAATGTGGAACAACTTGACATCATGAGGTTGGGTATTTCTATAATTTACTTTATCATCTAGAATATGAGTACTTTATATGTTGTGGAACCTTATAATTCCTTTTTGATCCTCAATACTCCGATTTTCATCCCCTATAATTTAATAGATGGAAATATATTCATTCACTCTTCATTGTTATCCCCTTCAAAATGTGAGATATGATACGTTCTCATTCTCCTCAATTAAAACTCACCCTTTGTATCCCATATATGAAGACATCTTACATCACTCCAATAATTGTGAAACTTCCTTGAATAACACTATATTTCAAGGTAAGTCTATACTCTCTCATCCGGATTGGTGATGATGATTTGGTATTTTTGGAGGAGTTGTAATTTACTTGATGCATTTTACTATCATAAACTTCTCTTTGACCATTGTTTTGTCAAAGGGAAGGGGTCATTTAATGTTATAATTCAATTTAATTTTTTTATTTGTTTATTTTTATCTGGTCATGGTTGTTTTTTCCTTTATATATTATTTAAATTCTTATTTCGAGTAATATTATAACTATACTATACTGAAATTAGCAAGTTTTTCTTTCAAATTACTGAAATAATTTGATTTTCAAATAGAAGTGGGAGATAATTTTGGAATGAAATAAAAAGAAGGAATATGGATTGGTAATGAAAATGTAGAAAATGAATATAATTCATTGATATGATGAAATTAATTATTATATTTTGTAGCTATTTTTATTATTGATATTATAATGGATCATATTTTTATATATGATGTCACAATTAGATAATGATCTCATTATATGAGTGGTTTCTTCTGTCTTTTGTTGATATAGCTAATGTGGAAATATATAATTAAAGTAAATATGGTCTTATTTTTCTAGAGAATCATTATTAATTAAAAGGTAAAAGGTAATTAATGTTAATTAATATGATTTATGTTTTAAGAGATGTAATTTAGACATTTACAAACTCAAAAATACTACCTCGATTGAGTATATTTATTATTGAGGTTAGTTTCGTTAAAGTTGGTTTCAATAATTAGTAAAATAATAAGAATTATACCATTAAATATATTTTTGTTAATATTTTTAAGAGGTTATGGTTATGTTATATTTTCTTCCACTATAATCCTATTTAAATGGGGAAAATTATTTAGGTAATTAATTAGAATAGTGTAATTAGATAATTAATGGTATGTTTGGTGTTGGAATTGTTTTATAGTAATATTAATTAGAAATTTCTTGCATGATATATTGATAATTATAATCAGGATATGTTGTTGTCAATTACCATCTTTTTCATTATCAATGTTTCTTATTATACATGTGTGGTTGTCTTTACTTTGTATGTGTTTGTTTGATTGTTTTATTCTTTTATTTTTTGTTTATCTACTTGATTGTTTATTTTTGTTTGATATTATACTCAAGGTATTTAATTTATCAAGGTTATGAAATGTATATTCAACATTTGTTGTAATGGATTGAGGTATATACACACACATTTCTCCTGATTGTGATGGCTTGTGGTTATGTCATGTTTTGAGTTGTAATGGATCAATTTATAGCACGATTCGTTGAGGTGATGATGTAGTGATATGGTGGACATTGGGATGGTTGGGTTAGTTTGAGATCTAGTATTTAATTATGATGTTAGGATAGTTGACATGGGTTACGAGATGGGATTGCTTGATAATATTGGGATGTTTGGAACATATCAAGAGTCGGGATTTCCTATTTTTCAAATTGTCAAGGTGATGGTAAACATTGGTGTTATAATTACTTTTGACTCTCTTATTTTCATAAACACTATCAAAATTATAGATTTGTATTTCTTAGTTGATTTAACAAATGTCTATCCCAATTCAAATGTTTCACATGGATACTTCACAAATTATCCTAAAGGGTACTCCCAAGTGATCACCCCTCTATGGCGTTTGATATGTTTTTTTAAAAGATAGATAAAGGAGAATGGGGGAGTTGTTGTTTGTGTAGTTGGAATGGAGCTTTTGGAGCTCAACCTTGCATTTTATATAGATGTATTATTATGTTTCATCTAGTTATAGTCGATATTGGGTAATGATAAATTTTTGAATTACATATTTATAGAGTTTATTGGTGGATTGGTTATATTTACTTGGGAACTAATATATTAATGTGTCTCATACATGTGATTAATACCCTCTATTATAGTTGTTGACTAATGACCTATTAGAGGTAGGCTTCAGGGGTGACTCTTATCTCTATTGTTGGCTCAAGAGGTGTTTTAGCATTGGGAGCCTAGAATATATTTTAATTTCTCATTTTTTCTATGCTTCAATTCTATATTTTACTATTTCCTCATAAGCATTCCTTTTTAATTGTGTTTATAGGGAATACATACATGACCTGGAGTCCTAGAGGCACAAAGGCCTGAACTACATTTCCCAGAGGCCCAAAGGCACAATTCAATTGAAAATTTATTTGACCCAACTATATTAGAATAGCCCCACCACATCACCTCTTCAAGTATATTCCTAGCTCCCCACTAGATGTTTCTAAATAATTATAGTGACCTAAGTATCACTACATGGGCCTATGGTGGGTTAACCATATCTCTCCTTCAATATTGGGTCTTGTTTTCTATGTTTAGTGACAATTATGAAATTGATTTATCTGCCCTGGGTTCTTCCAGTAAGGTATAACTGGTCTTCTCCATGGCCCGAAGTACTAATGTCTTAGAGACCCTTTCTGTCTTGGAGGTCCTATAGCCCCAAGACCCAATAGTGATATGAAGTCCTTATGGCTCGAAGGTCATTTATGGACCAAAGTACCTAGGAATCGTAGACCCAATTCAGTGGCATAAAATCCCAATAAGGGTGAATATTTATGATGCTACAGTACTTCTATGGTATTTGATACAATACTAGCTATAGTAAACATGGTGTTTGAAACCTGGGTCTCTCGTGTAGGATGGCAAGGTGTTTACCACTAACTCACCACCCCAACTGCCATTATTTCTGCGAAATGTTGAGTATTACTTAATTAAGTGATGATTTTTTAATATTAGTTAGAATTATTGATAAAATTAAATGTCATATAGGTTGAATTTATAATTTTATTTATTTAAAAATAATTTTATTCATTATTATTTTAGTTTATTTTTCTTTTCAGGTATTTATCACATTTAATTTTAAAATTTATTGTTAAATTAGTTGCCTATATTTAGTTTAAAAATTTATAATATTAAATTTTATATTTGGATTAGGTGTATTATTTCTATATCTATTAACATGATTGTGTTTTTTGATAGATATAATTAGATGTTTATTTTTTAAAAAATATAATTTTATATGTGTTAAATTTATATTTTTACATGTTTTTTATGTTTTAGATTTATATGTGTGTATATATTTTCAATTTAAATATTTTAAATTTATATCTATATTTTTATTTAATTATATGTTTTAAATTTATTTGTTTTTCATTATATGTTTATTTATATATATGTTTTAAATTTATAGGTTTATATTTCTTTTTATTTAAATTTATTTACACACACACACACATATATATATATTAAATTTAAATGTTTTAAATTTAAATTTATATGTTTATATATTTTTAATTTATACATTATAAATTTATAAATTGATATATTTATATGTTTTATATTTTTATGTTTATACATATATTTTTTTAATGGTGCATGGTTACATTTGTTTTATATTTATATGTTTTATATTTATATATGTTTTTGTCTATATGTTCATATCTTTTGTGATTATATATTTATATATTTATAGCTTTATATATTTATATATATGTTTTAAATTTTTATGTTAATGTATTTATATACTTGAATATTTTAATATGATTTTAATTTGAGTTATTTTTATAAGTAATTAATGGATTGTAATTGGATCAGTTCTTGGAAAACAAGTGAAAAATATAGGAAAGGTATTGATGATATCATGGAATTTTTAAAATAGGGTCTTGTAAATGGATACATTTTTATATAAATGCATGAAGTGCTTGAATATGATAAAATTTGGGCCCATAGAAATAAAAAAAATCTGTTTTTTTTGTTTTAATAATAGTTATACACACTAGATGATGCATGGTGAAATTAAAGAGAATTCATGATAAAAAATTGATAAAAACATTTAGTATGAGATAGAGGATCATATTGATGGATTAATTCATGATATAAGCATTAAAAACCTTAAAAACAATAGGTGTTGAGTAATTTTGTGGAGATACAGAAAACCAACTTTTTTAGGTTGTACTAAATTTATAGTATTATCATCAGTACAGATATTGGTTTATTTACAACCAATAAATGGTTGGAGTGACAAAAGATTCACAGAATTACTTCATATTTTGAAAGAGATACTTCTAGAAGGAAATAAGCTTCCAAATTCCAATTATGATGTATAAAGGTATTCTATTCAATGGAAATGTGGTATAATAAATTACATTTTCTACCCAATGACTATGTGTTATATAATAATGTATATTAAGGTTTATCAAAATGCCTTACTCCAAATCCATTTTTTCATTTTCTGAATAAACCACCTTTTGGTATTATGGGAACCTCACAACCACAACGCCTCAAATGAAAAGATCCAAACCAAATGGAAAACCACTATACAGAGCCAGTGAAAATAAAAAATTCAAAATCAAACACCAATAAGGGGGGGGGGCGATAGCCCGCCACCTTAGGCACCCCCCGTACCACCACATCATCCAATTGAAAAATCAAAGTGAAAATATCATAACCACACTATGTACCACCAATCAAGAACCAAATTTCAAATTTCAAATTCAAACAATGTACTATCACACCACATCAATAGAAAAACATCTTGAACCATGATAGTAGATGTAACATTGATCCCCAAAACAACCAGAACGTACCTCACATCACTACTAGCACACAGTTACTGGCATGAATGTCATTCGATATCAAAACATCCAGAATGAAAACACCAAAACACCTTTGAAGGACCTCATCATCATAAGAAGACCCCACAATCCAAAAAAACACATCACAACACCATCGACATCACCAAAGAAAAACCCTAAAAAACATGTAACAGAAGCAAAAATAAATAAGAACCAACATTAAGGGAACCCGAAGAAATAAATAAGTCCACTAAAAGTTGTGCCTCCTAGAACACCCTACAGATCACAAAAACACATCATAGAAACTCCTCTTAATCCATAAAATCCAACAAACCTAGAAAGGATCAATGGACCTCGAAGCCAAAGAAGAGTAAGAGAGAACATGACCTCCACAATGAACCTTGAAGAATCCAACAAAATGAACCCTAAATAAATCATTTTCGATGAACTAGAACTTCCAAAATAGCGATCACAACTCTATAAAATATCACCATCGAAAGACTCAATACAATGTTATTATCACCAGGATGAAACAATAGAAAACTGTAACAGAAGGACATCTAATTAAACTGGAAACTAAAGAGGTATACATCACAATCCTAGATGATCCCCCAACACCAAATCAAAAACACCAACACCATCCCAAAACCACCATAATCACCCTCATACTGATCCAAAATATGATCAAGCACAATAGGATGGGTATAAAGATTAATGGAGGGAGAACAGGCCAAGGATGAAGCTATTGAACCTCACACCAACACAATCCCAAACTACTAAAATGCCTTTGTAAAAAACCAACATGGTGTTTTTCATTAAGGTTTAGATGTTAATAGCAGATGTGGGAGATAAAGAAAGCGCCTAAAACCAACAAAAAACCACAAAAATGGAACCAGTTGAACTAAAGATGGGGAGGGGGAGAAACATTGATGGAGATGAAAAATAATGTGAGTAAGTGAAAAACCTAGGTTTATGAAGAAGAGATAACAAACCGAGAAGGAGAAATGGACTTAGAGAGATAAAGGAGTAAATCATGACGATGAAAAATGAGATGAATAGTTGATACACTCTATTGCTAGGGGAAAACCCTAGATGGGGGGAAAGTGCACTCAAGAGAGTGTTCCGGGAAAAAATGGATCCATCGTAACTTGGTTGTTACTAGTGAATTTTATCAAAATGACTTAAATATGGGAATTTATGATATAAAATGGATGAGAGTTCCAACTACGATTCATTCTCAAGAGAAGGAAAAAAACCTCATACTGTGTAACTTTAGTATCTTCAGAAAATTACTTCTTAAATCATATATTTTCAATTTCAAAATATGTAGATAGGATGAGATGTCATACAAATTATAAAGTATTTAATGGAAACTAACATCAACTTGTTGATTCATGATAATGGAAGAGAATTGATCAATAATTTTCTAATTTTAGAAATGCATTTAGAAATCTTGGAATTGGACAGTGAATAGATGGAATGAATCTGTATCAGTGCCTTAATATCCAACATAGTTCATGGTCAATTATGTAGGTATATTACAACATATCCCTAAAGATATGTGTGATAAAAAATAATCATGATGAGCTTAATTATTTTTTGACCAAAATATCCTGGAAATGATATTTCTGTTTATCTGTCACCATTGAATGGGGATTTGATATTTCTATAGGGGGGGGGGTGTTAAATTATTTGATGCATACAATAAAGATTATTTTTTTTTCATATTATTAAAATGTTCACTATAAATAAATTTACTATTTATGGAAACTTATCTAGATACAGTGTCAAGGGACATAAATCATACCCAATTTGGGAATAAGGGACTTCATATCCTTAATTGAAAAAAATGTGAGAAATATAGTTTACACAGTTCATTGAATTTTTTTTTCAAATAGATCATCCTTATAAAATATTTAAAAAAGAATTTAATGGTTTACAAGAGTATTATTTTCACCCACAACCATTTTCAACTTAATAATATTAAAATAATTTTAAAAACAAAAATTTCAAATTTGGTAAGGTAGAAATCTTGGGTTAGCAAAAAAATATATAAACGACATACCACCTTTATCGTTCTACTGTATTGAATATTTTTAGAGGTAAAACATAACATTGATGTTATGGATGTTGAGAAAAACATGTGTTGAAGTTTTATTGGAAAATTTTTAAATATAAAAGGAAATAAAACAAAGATATTTTAGGAAATATTATACTTAATATATATGGTAATACATTTTCATTTAGCTCCCACTGTGAAAGGAAGAAAATAAAATAATTACCTATACCTTATCTCATGTTAAGTAGGAGTGAAAATATTAATTTAGGTAAATTTATGTAAGAAATTAAAGAATTTAGAGGATATTCTTCAAATGTAATAAAATTAGTGGAATTTAAGGATTTGTATTTTATAGGAAATAAATATCATGACTATAATGTATTGATGCAACAACTATTGCTGATTTCACTATATGACATATTCTCAATGAATGTCAGAAGGTTTATCCTCAAGTTTTGTGATATTTTAAATTCAATTATTAGTAAATACATGGGTCTAAATTTTTTAAATATGTAGGAGAATGAATCTATTATCATACTTTTTCAAATAGAGATGTATTTTGAACCATCATTTTTTGATATAATTATTCATACGATGATTCTTTTGGTGTGGAATATAAGGATATGTGGGAATGTATATTTACATTGAATGTATCCATTTGAATGATTTATAAAAATTATAAAGGGATATGTTAAAATTTTATATTGAACAAAGGCCTCTATTTTTAAAAAATATATATTGGAAGAGGTTTTTAGGTTTTATACAAAATACTTATATGACGCAAGGCATGTCAGCCTCTCTATATTTTAGCATCTGGTAGTCAATAGTGAAAGTAAAGGGATTTATGGATTAAAGGTGAAGTTAATTTCATGTGATGTAGTGATGTATGAACATTTATCTATTTTTAACAACACAAGTTAATTTAAAATATATATATCAGTACATATTTCTAGATTGAAGGTACAATATCAAAAAATAAAGGAAATTTAGTTGATGAGTATGCTTAAAAATTCATTTGTTCCATGGTTCAAGGAGAAAATCAAAATTGATTCATCTACATCAGAAACCTTGAAATCGTTATCTAGGGGACGATGTGTTAATGTGATCACATGGTATATTTTAAACATTAATGGTTATATATTTTAAACAAAAAATCAGGAAAACAAGGGTACCATTCTAAATAAATTAGTAATGGTCATCACTAAATCAATTCATTTTTTCAGTTCAAAAAATAAAATACCAATTTCTACATCAAAAACATATTTCAGAGTTTTTTTGAGTATATAGTAAATTTATTATATTAAATTTTAAATACATGTGTTTAAGTGTAACTGGGTTGGTAGTAATAGTGGTGGAAAATATGATGATTATGTTTTTACACTTATTTATTTGAATATATTTAGTTTCAAAGAGAAACCATTTATCACAGATATGCATTAAAAGAACATGTTCTACGTTATTGACCCAACAAATTATTAGTGGTTCATCATTTTCAAGGGATAAAATTATTTGGGTGATAAGGATGTTTATGATATTATAGACTTATGTGACACTTCTTCATCTATTACATGATTAACTAAGGATTACAAAGATGAGCTGTAGACAAGGTATATATAATATGAAATTATCATGTGGAAAGAATATGGGAAAAAACATCATTGTTCTTTTAATTATTCAATTCAATATATATTTTTTTGTAAACCTTACACATATAAAAACACTATTTTTTAATTTGAATATTTAAAAATATAAATATTGATCATTTATAACATATTTGTATTAATTTTTAAATCCATCAATTATAATTACACATTTTTTGGTTGAATAAGACTTACACCATTATTTTGTGGAGACTATTTCATTATATTCATCATTTTTTGGTATTCACTTTTTTAGATATATTATTTAATATAATAGATATAAATTTATTTCTATTTTGAATAATCAGGTTTTTTACTTCTAACAATTGTTTAATTATATGAAAATATAGGTATATATAATTTTATTAATGTAACATACATTTATTTAAATGATGGATGTTATAGTACCCATGGTTTTTGGTAAGTAACCCTTAATTATTATTTTTATGGTTATTTATTGTATGGGTGGAGGTTGGGAGAGTTTGGAGAAATTTGGAAGAGTGTTTGGGGATATGTGATGATCGCACGGGCAGCACACAGTTTGTTTAAACGTGCAGCCAAACCGTGGATAGTGGTCCTCTTGAGGTAGTAGCTCCAGAACAGTTGGAACACGGTTTGGTAGACCGTACAAGGAGAATCCATGTGGGCAGTGTCTACCGCACGGTTAGTGCACAGTTTTCCTAACCATGTGGTAAAATAGTGCACAGAGTCAAAATGAGATCTTTAAAAATAGGATCTCACTCCTTTTGGCCATAACTCCCTCGTTTTCCCCTAAACAACCCTAATTCTATATTAATCTCCATTTAAGGTATGATAACCTATTCCATGAATTTTTGAGTCAATACAAAGGCTTCCCTTTGTGAATTAAAGTCAGATTCTTGAGGTATGTGATCATTCTTCTTCGTTCTTGATCGGTTTCTTAGATCTACTTAGATATACTTCTCCTCTAATCTTGGTTTCTCAGATCTATGATCATTATGGGTATATCTAGGTTTTTGGATGCCAAATATTATGAGATTTGGTCTTGATCAATCTAGGAAAAGATATCTAAGGAAGGTTCTTGGAGAATTGGCACGGTTTTCTTGTGCGTTCTTCATTCGTTGTGGTTTTAATCAAAAACCTTTGAGGTAGGAGGCATATTTCTAGGCTCCACATAGTAGAACTGATGGTAATGCTTTCAAATTTATTTCCTTATGATGAATTTATCACAAATTGGTTGGGTATGAATTTTTGGAAACCTTCTTTGGCGATGGGTTGGTAAATTGTAGAAATCTAAAAAATTGGGTGTTTTAAATAAAGAGCTTTTATTACTGGTTTTAAAAAATAGATTTTAAAATGGGAATTTTCTAGAATTATGGCACATGGTTTGTAAATGTTTTCTATGTAATTAAATGTTTTGTTGAAATGAAATTGTTTCTTTGAAATTGGTTTGTTCTTTTCTTTTCAATAAAAATGCATTTTTATTGAAAATGTTTGTTTTGGTGATTTGAAATGGTTTGTCATACATGGTGTGGTGTGAGTTTATGTCATATGTGCCCTGAATAAGGGAAGAGTACCATTGGGGTACAAGGTGTGTGACCCTGGATTGGGGGCGCGTGTCATTGGGACATAAGAAAATTGGACCAGAGACCGCTCATGAGTATGGAACTATAAAATGAGAATCCATGTGTGGGTGTGTGGTGAACAATGGAATCTGTATGCTAAAATGATAATAAGAATTGGTTTTTAGGATTTTATTAGTTATTTTTCTGGAAAATAACTTTATAGAAATTGGTTTTATTTACCTTTGTTTTTACTTGGATATAATTGGTTTTCAAGCTTCATTATATTTTGTTATAAACTATTTCAGTAAATTATTTTATATAAACTATTTTATATAATTTTCTAAATGTTCTATCCTAGTGGCATTAGTAGGGAAGTCTTAGGGGAAAACTACTAAGTTTATACTCACCCCTTCTTTGGAACTTTGGTGATTTTATAGATGTTATCTTCGAGGACAAGGGAAAAGGTAATGGTACACACATTTTTAGCACTACCTCATAATACATGTGTTGTTCGGTGATTGTGGATCATGAAGATTGTGAAGCATGGAGTCTAGTGGCCTCTTGAGAATATTTAGTTGGTTATCCACTGCTTACTTTGAAACTTTTTTGGTCTTCTGTTGTTGTACACTTTCATGTGGTTTTGAGATACATGAAGTTGTTTAGTTTCATTTATTTTATTCATGTATCATTTGATGAATGGTTGGGTTCTGGTTTTTTGGTTGATTAGTTTATTTATCAAGGGTTAAATCATCCACCACTTGTATTTGAAACCCATTAGCATTTATTTCCTTCCTTTGGAAACTTGGGGACATCACTTAAGGCCAAGTAATGACTCGTTGTTCTCTCAAGCCAATGATAATGGGCGGGTCATTACAAATAGTATTAGTATGGTCCTTCCATTGTGGTAAAAATGTTATCAGCTTGTTCGGTCCTTGCCTAAAAAGTGGTCATCAGTGTTCTTGGTATTGGAATCTAAATTCCTTCTTGGTATCCTTTGAGATATTATCTTAAACAAGAGTAGTATTGTCATAATTTAAAATGTATAGCATAAAAGGACATAGCTAACCCTTTTATGATGAAATTCATGTTACCAGTGAGTTGGGAACACAAGTGTCTGGAGACACTTCTAGGATCTTGAATCTCATTGTCATGGGTTTAGCCAATGAAAAGGGAATGAAATTAATTTTAGAAGAATTACTACCCATTATAAGTGCATACACCATTTCAAGGAATGATTGATGTTGTGTATTTTTTTTTTGATTTTTGAAAAAGTCAGAAATTGTTTTTAAAATGAAAGAGTTTGAAAAAAGAAATGATTATGGTATCTTGAAAATAATTTAATTTTCAAAAACAAGTGAATGTTTTCAAAGAGGTTTTAACATGGAAAAAATTTGTTTTTGGAAAACAGTGATGTTATAGTAGATGTGATAAAATTTTAAATGCTAAGACATTAGTTTCTAGAGAGTGAGATTGATGGTTTTTTGGGTTAGTTAAGAAAATGTCACCCGGTAGGCATCATTGAAACCAACCTGAAGAAGCTACAGAGAATGTGGTTGCACCTAAACCACAGGTGAACTAAGATATGGTTTAGAAAATTTTCCAAGCTTTTCAAGTTGTGGATACGGGGAACTAGAGGAATGAGCCAATGCATGTGGATCATACCATCTAGTTCATGAAACAGAATCCACCTAACTTTTGGGGTGATGTTGAAACCAAGAAGGAAAAGGTGTGGATTAGTAGTATGAATCATTTCATGGAGTTCATCAGCACACCGATGGAGATAAAGGCCAAGATGGTGATGTATATGCTCGGGGATCTTGCATGCTAGTTGTGGAATTTAGTGGTGAAGGCTAAATTGGACGAAGGCCTTACATGGGAGGATTTTGAGTAATTCTTCAAAAAAAAAATCTATCCTCATACATTCAAAATATAGAAAATAAAAGATTTCTTTATCATAAAGCAAGAGAATATCTCTGTCACAGAGTATGCGACTAAATTCACGAATTTAGTGTGCTTTGCACCAGAAGTTGTGGAAAGTGCATCGTTGAAGGAACACATCTTTGAATCAGGAATAAGGTAGGATATTTGATTAAATATTGTGGTTCTCTGTATTATGGATTGTAAATATATGGTGAAAAAAGTGACTGTGGATGAACGTGATATCTCGGGATCTGTGGGAGGAGGTATGCTGATACCTATAGGGAATGATGGGAACTCAACTACTAGGAGAAAGCCGAAAAGGGATACCTATTTTCAAGGTGAAAGTAGAAATCAGAATTAGATGGCTAGATCAGTGAACCTTCCTCCACAACCCAACATCAAAGCATGTTGTTTTCAATATGGTTCACTTGACCATATAAAGCGAGAGTGTATGGCCCAACCTAGAGCATGTCCTCCAAGGTCAAGTTCTCAAGACACTTCTCAGGCGTCGCGCAAGCATCGTATGCTTCGACAAGGTGAGGACAGCAGAACCAATATCGTTTGTAGAGAAGGGATAGATATGGTAATTCTACGAAAACCATGACTCCTCAACTAGGAAAATCATTATAAGGAAATAATGATAATAGTGTAGGGATGAAGCAATTGTATGGAGCTAAGCATATGATTATCGATGATCATGTTTGACCATCTATGATGAGAGGTGTGATTATTTTGAATTCTACCCTTGTGCAAGTGCCCTTCAATACCAGTGCATCACATTCTTACATTGCTTCTTATGCTGTTTATTTTCTATGTTTGATGTTGGAAATGATGCCTTCTGTTTTAAAACTAAAAATTCCTATCGAGGAAAGCAAATGTCAAGCCTTTGTGTGTGGAACATGTGCAACAAATTTTGATGGATCTGAGCTGAAATGGAACTTCTTGATGTTGGACATGGATTTCTATGATGTAATCATGGGTATAGATTGGTTCATAATGTTCAAGGCTCACATCGACTGTTATAGGAGAACAACTATTTCATAACGGAGGATGGAAAAGAAATGTGAAAAAGATTGTTGGCACCGGAAGTGGGAATGATCTCTTACCAGTTGGTGGAGTTGAATTTGGAATCATTGGAAGAGATCGAGGAAAATAGTTTTCTAATAATTGTGGATCAATTTATAGATGTATTTCCAGAGAACATCTCAGTGTTACCACCTATATGGGAAGTAGAGTTTAATATTGATCTCTTTCTGGGGACCAGTCCTATTTTAAATCCACCTTATAGTATGGAACCAACAGAGTTAAGGGAATTGACAGTGCAGTTGGAGGAACTAGAAAGAAAGGGGTTTCATATGACCATGTATGTCTCTGTGGGCAGCACCAGTCTTGTTCGTGAAAAAATCGGATGGAACTCTTAGGTCGTACATTGATTATCATAAGATAAACCAAGTTACGATAAAGAATATATATCCACTTCCATGAATTTTTGATCTATTTGATCAATTAAGGAGAGATCAGTGGTTCTCTAAGATTGACATGTGATCAGGATATCACTAAATGCGAGTTCAACAGGAATATATTCCAAAGACAGCTTTTAGAAGAAGATATGGACACTATGAATTTGTATTCATGCCTTTAGGTATAAAAAATGCTCTAGTGGTCTTCTTGGCTTTGATGAATTAGATATTTCAGCGATACTTGGACTCTTTTGTTATGGTGTTTTTCAACGACATCTTGGTGTGTCCAAAGACAAGGATTGACCATGAAGAACACCTAGAAATAGTGTTACAATTCTTTATAGATCACCGATTATATGAAAAATTATCAATGTGTGATTCTTGGATATAGGAGGTACACTTTCTCGGCCACATGACTTCTGAAAAAGGTGTTTTAGTATATCTTGAAAAGATAGAAGTTATTATCTCTTCAAAACCACTGAAGGATGTCATTGAGATACGATGTTTTTTTATTTTGGCTAGTTACTACCGAGGCTTTTTGTGTGATTTCTCGTGACTAACATTGCCAATGACAGCTCTGACAAATAGGAATGCTAAATTACAATGGATAGAGGAATTCCATAAGTCTTTACAAGAACTAAAAGTTCATCTTACATCAGAACCTATCTTTATTTTTTTCAGAATTAGGATCAAGGTATGTGGTGTATTGTGATACTTCAGGATCAGGGTTCGGTTGTTTTCTCATGCAAGGAGAACTTGTGGTTGCTTATGATTCAAGGTAGTTGAGGATGCATGAGAAGAATTACCCAACACATGATTTGGAGTTAGATATAGTCACCTATACTTTGAAAACATGGCGACACTATCACTTTGGTGGGAAATTCACTGTGTTCACTGACCACGAAATCTTGAAACATATTTTCTCACAGCGAGATTTGGATTTGAGGCAAATTATATGGATGAAGTATCTTCAGATGTTTGACGTTGACTATATGTATACACTAGGAAAAGATAATTCAGTGTCAGGTGCATTAACTAGAAATTCATATGCTTAGTTGAAGAAAAAATCTTCAGATAAATGGAAGTTGATGTTGGCACTAGTGAAGAAAACGTTTTTTACGTCAGTTATTTTTAATTTTTTACGTCGGTTTCTAGCCGACGTTAATACGTGAGACGTTATAAATATGGTTTTTGACGTCGATTATTTAAAAACCGACATCAAAAATCATAAAATCGCAATGTTTATCACGTCAGTTATTTTAGAACAGACGTGATAAAGGGCCTGGAGAATGGTTTATCACGTCGGTTATTTTAGAACCAACGTGATAAAAGGCCTGGAGAATGGTTTATCACGTCGGTTATCGAAGAACCGACGTGATAAACTGGGGTGAGGGTGGTTTATCTCGCCCGTTCTATAAGAACCGACGTGAAAAACTGGGGGAGGGGGGTTTATCACGTCGGTTATTGACTAAACGACGTGATAAACCGGTGGGAGGGGGTTTATCACGTCGGTTAGTCATTAACCGACGTGATAAACCCTTGTCCAAGCCATTTGGCACGTCCGTTATTCAATAACCGACGTTCTTAACCATTCTCCAGGCCCTTTATCACGTCGGTTATTAAATAACCGACGTGATAAACCATTCTCCAGGCCTTTTATCACATCGGTTATTAAATAACCGACATGATAAACCATTTTCCAGGCCTTTTATCACATAGGTTATTAAATAACCGACGTGATAAACTATTTTACAGGCCTTTTATAACGTCGGTTATTAAATAACCGACGTGATAAACCCAATTTTTTTTAAACAGAATGCAGTGATCTTCTCTCCACCAGAATCAACCAGAAAATAAATCAAGAAATCATACCACAAAAACATAAGTACATCAAAAATAAGCATGTAAATAGATAACATATAAAACTTACCCACTAGACAGCATCCACCCTCATTTATACCCCATGGACAGCCCTCCCCCACCCCGTTGGAGCCCTCACCCTCATGTATACCCCCTGGACAGCCCTCCCCCACCCCGTTGGAGCCCTCACCCTCATGTATACCCCCTGGACAGCCCTCCCCCACCCCATTGGAGCTCCCACCTTCATGTATACCCCTTGGACAACCCTCCCCCACCCCATTGGACCCCCCACCACACTCCTGAACTGCCCCCCGACCCCCGGACACCCCCAAACACCCCTCGAAAACCCCCCCACCCGCCTGAACAACACCTCCTCACCCCCTTCACCCCACTTGACAGCCCCCACCACACCCCTGGACAACCCCCCACCCCTGGACAGCACTCCCACACCCCTGGACCGGCTTCCCACACCCCTGGACATCCCTGCCACCCCCCAAGACTGTCCCCCCACCCCACCAGACAGCCCTCCCAGACCGCTGGACACCCCCAACCCCACTGAACACACCCCCACACCCTGGGAACCCCTCCCCCACAGACCCAAATCCATACCAGAAGAACCATCAAAAGTAGACCAAAACAAGAAGTAGAGCAAAATTAAACATTCACTTATATAACATTCAAAACATACACTGTCAACTTCAAAAAAAACTAAATCAAACCTAAACAACTACCAAATAGATAATTAAAACGACAATATTCAAAATTACATTTTACATTACAAACAACTAAAATTCAATCAAACCTGTAAAATAATTTGACCACTCCACTTGTACGTGTTTGATGTCTTCAGCAGTATAGGGTTGAGGGTCATCAAAAAGCTACAAATGAAAAATAAGAAAGTTTACGTGTATAATGAATAAATCAAATTGAAATATGATGGAAAGTTTAAGAGGAAATCATACCAGGTCAAAATTCACAACTATCCCAGTTGTTATTATTTCATACATAAATCATAACATATAATATCCGCATTCAATGAGTCCTTTTTGTTGATGACAATTCTGTTTTGAATGAGTGTAAATTAAATATATTATTTTTATGTAATAAATCAAAAAGTACAAATTATAAATGGAAATTTACCTTCTCCTTTACATATTTGATCTTTGCTTTTCTTTTCTTTGTGTTTTTTCAAAAGTAGGCCCATGCACTGTTAGAAAATAATACGAATGGGGTAAATTTAAAATTTATTATAATATATAAAACTATTGAGAAATTGAAACTTACATTTCCAATATATTCTTAAAACTTTCCCGCACATCACCATGAACAGAGCATATCCAATAAAGAGCTTTCTCCCTTGGGAAAAAAATCCCTAACATCCAATGATTACTGATAAAAGGAAATTTAATGTTAGTGGTTTTTTATGTTAAAAGATAATTAACTATTTGAGAGAAATGTGTTTCATACCTCTCACAAAAAGGCATCATCCAACATTGTTGGATTATATTCTTTTCAAATCATTCAGCAATATAAACCATTCTTTGTTCCTCAGTCAATGCACATGCTTCAGGGGAAATCAATTGCGGGTCCATGAATCCATATACTTCTGTCAGTTCATTCCTCTCACAAATTTTATAAAGATACCTAATACAAAACATATATAAGTATACATTTTTAATAAATATAATGCAGCGAAAAGGTGTTAAGACTTACATGGAAAAAATTTGCACCACGTTGATGCCCAACTTATCTCTAGTAACAAGCTCCATGATATCAGATTTTGTAATCCCCATAGTTATTTCACGTCCACAAACATGAGATTCCATTGGAAACTCATAAAAACCCAACAACAAATGTGAATATCATGACAATCTGTCAAGACCAATGGAATCTGTATCTGATGTCATAGCCTGTTGTCTTTGTTGTTGTCTATACAATATTTCTTTACCTTTGAAGTATTCCTGTGAAAAAAAAATTGAGAATTATAGTAGTTTTCAAATGATAAAACAACTTTAATAAAAAAATAAAATAAAAGATATAACATTCATACCTCTATGGTAATGAGTTGAAGAAGTCTGGATGGCCAAACTAAAAAATGGCCGATACTCTGTCCAACTGTCGCCACCTCATCTGTAGGTATTGGTACCCTAGCTGATCTATCTATAATATCATGTACAGTGACCCTCTGATTCTCTACCTCTAATTGTTAATGATGAACTGTATCTCCTATACAATATACCAACCCGTATGCTACTATATGATGTTGAGAATCATCAACATACAACTCGCAATATGTAGGAAGCTGCGGCGGAGGCGTAAGATAAAAAATGGGGTCTGCAGGCTGAGGTGGGGGAGTGGGAGCTACTGGAGGAGGTGGAGGATAAATAATGGGGTCTGCAGGGGGATGTGGAGGAGTGGGAGCTACAGTTTGGAATTGTCTTTGCATTTCTGCAAACATAGACTGCACCGAATCTCTAATCTTTTCTTCCATCATCGAATTAATATTTTGAACTTCAGCCTCAAAGGATTCTATTTTTTTATAAACCCCCTCATTGTTAGAATTTGAAGAACGTGGAAACAATTTTCTTACCGATACACCTGTCGGATATCCTCTTACACGACCAGGATGTTCGGGCCTTCCCAATGCTGCAAATAAAATATCTTCCCTCCCAGTAGCTGTAAATGTCCCCTCTGAACTTTGCTCCTCAAGAGAGTCCTGTATTAATTAATTGAACATTTCTGTAATGATTGAAACTTATATGAAGAAAAAAGTTAACTTAAATAAATTAAATAGATATCTTACAATCCGCTCAGCTACGATTCTCGATTCTTCCGAAAGATATTGCCCTTTTTTTCCCTTCCGAGCTCTCTTCCGTTTTTCATGTCTAGATGGAGGGGATGGAGGGGCCACCTCTCCAGAGCTTGAAGACTCAGCTCTTAGTTGTTGAAATTTTTCCACTATCATTTTTTCTTCCAATAATGTATACCCTCCCCGAGATAAACTATGAGGGTATACATTTTTAGATTGGATCTCCTGATGAGATTTCCTTGTTTTCTATAATTTAAGAATAAGAAATCATTAACAAAACATTAATAAAATCATTTATATAAGAAAGTATATAAAAGTTTACATTGCCGTTACCAGAAATGACTCTTTTTTTCTACTTTCAAAAAACTGTCTCCATGTGTCTTCATCTATAAAAGGATATATACGACATGGATTGTCATGACTCCTATAACCATAAATGAAATCAGATGTGAGGGTTGATTTGAAATCCCTCCATCTCCTGGCAGCCAACGATAAGCATTTCTTCTTGACTCCTCCAGTGTCAGGAATATCAAATGTCATCTGATAAAGAAGAGGTTAAACATATTATATATACCAGAAACATTAAAAGAATGGTCAAACAATGACAAAAGACCTTACCAAAATCGTCTCCCACAACTGAGCGATAATCGCTTTATCCGCACCTCTCCAATCATCATACAGAATGCTTACTTTGGTCTTAGCCTGAGTTGCAACAAAACTCTTAAAATCATTGGCTTTCGGACCTCTAGGAATATCATCATCATCAAACTCAACTACTATCTTCTGATCCTGCGTACGGGCAAGTGATAATTTTGGTAAACGTGTGCAACCACGTTTACCAACCTTTGAACTCTTTGTCGTAATAAGAGCATGTGAATGTTCATCCCCAGAGGTTTGACCAGCAATATGCTCCTCCCCAGAATCATGTGGTTGATCATCTGAATGATCTGTCATTATCCTTCAAATCAAAAAAACAAACGTCAGTTCACAAATATACAAATTCAAATATTTTAATACTACTGTAATCATAAAATAGAAAAGTGTACTAGGTTACATAATAGTAAACATTGGTAATATGGTAAGCATGTTAAACAATGGTAAAGATGGCAAAGATGGTCAAGATGGTCAAGATGGTCAAGATGGTAAAAAATGGAAAAAATGGTAAACCTGGGTCATCCGGCTGGCCGGTGGGCAACAACCGGTTGGCCGGTGTCACCAGGCAGTGGGCAAGCCCACTGCCTGGGTCCTCCGGCTGGCCGGTGGTCACGAACCGGTTGGCCGGTGCCCATACCGGCTGGCCGGGGGTCATCCACCGGTTGGCCGGTGTCACCAGGCAATGGGCAAGCCTACTGCCTGGGTCCTCTGGCTGGCCGGTGGGCAAGAACCGGTTGGCCGGTGCCCATACCGGCTGGCCGGTGCGCTAACACCGGCTGACCGGTGGCTCTGGCAAAAAGCAATGCTTCTTCCAGAGACCACCGGCTGGCCGGTGGTCATCCACTGGTTGGCCGGTGTCACCAGGCAGTGGGCAAGCCTACAATATCTAACATTTATGGAAAAAATAAAACATGTTTTAATAAATAAAAAACGTACAATATCTAACATTTATGGAAAAAATAAATGTAAACAAGAAATAAACATATGTTACCTGTAATTTTAGGAATGTACAGATGGATTTTTTCCCAAATTCCTTCGTCGTGATCCTTCCTTATGGCACAAACTATGTCTTCAACATGATCGTCATTATGTTCTGTTAATATTTCCATTGAAGTAGGGATCTCACATAAATCAGCATATTCATCAAGTTCATCCTCACCAACATATTGTTTTTCCCTTGTAAAACAACATCCCACTGCATATCTGATTGATCTACTACATAAAAAATTTGTTTTTCATGTGTTGCCATTATAAAAGAATCAGCTGTGTCTTCCAATCTATTCAGATTAACAAGTGTCATTCCAAATTCATCGTGTCTGACACTGTTGTTACCGTTAAACCTTTTACAGTTAAAAACGGGAACTTTAATATTAAAGTAATAAACCTCCCATATGTCTTCAATCACTCCATAATATGCATTTGATGCAGAAATTGGGTTTTTGTCCTTAGCACTCGAAAAATGCATTGCTTCTGCAAACACCAATACACCACTATTCTGAACTGCACTTCTATTGTCCTGATCTTTTGTATGAAATGTATAACCATTAATGTCATAACCAGACCATGTTATCACATTTAAACATGGACCACCCACTATCCATTTTAATGTCTCTGATACATCTGATATACCAAGCAAAGTTTTTTTAATCCATGAAAAAAAAGTTTTGTTGTGCTCATTCAAAATCCACATTTCTTTCTTCTTTGGATGACATTGTTTCAACTCATTAATGTGTAATGTGATATATGGTTGAGCATCAGCTATGTTCTTCAAGATGTATGATTCTAACTTCTTCATCTGTTCAGCTAAAAATGATTTGACTTTCAAGCCGCGAATCCCCTTTCCCTCATTATTAACTTGCTGATGGCGAGATGGAGGCAAACCTATGTGTTGCGCCGCAGCCAAGTAGCTCGTACAAAACTCTTCTACCTCCTCATAAATATACTTTTCAATAATGGAGGCTTCAGGTCGATATAGATTTTTTACATACCCCTTTAATATTTTCATATACCTTTCAAAAGGATACATCCAACGAAGATATACAGGTCAACAAAGCATTATTTCTCGAACCAGATGAATCATTAAATGCACCATTATATCAAAAAAAGATGGAGGAAAATACATTTCCAATTGACAAAGTATTAAAATTGCATCCTTTTCCAAAATGTTCAAAGCATTCACATCAATCCCCTTGTTACAAATTGAATTGAAAAAATAACACAACTTCATTATAGTCTTTCTGACACGAATGGGCAATATTCCACGCAATGCAACTGGTAGAATTTGTTGCATCATGATGTGACAATCATGTGATTTCATACATATCAACTTCAAGTCCTTCATTGAGACAAAATTTTTTACATAAGAAGAATAACCTTGAGGCACTTTGGTATCATGAAGACACTGACAGAAGCTAATTTTCTCCCTCTTCGATAATGTATGACAAGCCGGGGGAAGAAATGTTCGTCTTCCTTTAGGAGTGGGAGCTAACTCCAAACGTATTCCCATTGATAGTAAGTCTAATCCTGCATTCAACCCATCTTTAGTATTTCCTTTAATGTCTAACAATGTTCCAATCAAAGAATCACAGATATTCTTGTCCACGTGCATGACATCAATATTATGTTTAACTTCATGATACCTCCAATATGGTAGCTCAAAAAATATTGACCTTTTCTTCCAAATATGTCTATCATTACCAGATTTCTGTGTCTTTCCCAATGTCACGTCAAGGTTTTTCACCCTCTCAAAATACAGATCATGGGATAAAGGTTTTGGAGCAGTATCAAATTCTTGTGAGCCATTAAATGCCTTTTTTAGTCTTCTATAAGGGTGTTCCATAGGCAAAAACTTTCGATGACCCATGTACACTGTTTTCCTCCCATGATGCAATTGACATTAGGACGTCTGTTGTTCGCAAATTGGACATGCTTTATGCCCTTTAACACTGTATCCAGACAAATTTCCATACGCTGGGAAGTCATTTAGAGTGAACAGAATCACAACATGCAGTTGAAAGTATTCCATTTTATAAGAATCATACACCCTAATACCATCAGCCCATAACAGTTTCAAATCATCAATCAACGGCGACAAGTAAACATCAATATCATTATCGGGTTGCTTTAGACCAGAGATCATTGTACTCAACATGACATATTTGCGCTTCATACAAACTTCAGGAGAGAGGTTGTAAATTACCAATAAAATAGGCCATGCACTATGTGTGCTACTGAGTGTTCGGTATGGATTCATTCTATCTGTGCACAACCCTAGTCTGAGATTTCTTATTTCATTTCCAAATGTAGAATACTGCGCATCAATTTTCTTCCATTGTGGACAATCAGCTGGATGACGTATTTTTCCATCACATACCCGCTCTTCAGCATGCCATCATAACCTTTTTGCATCATGTGAATTAGCAAATAAACGTTTGAAACGATTAATTATAGGAAGATACCAAAATACCTTTGAAGGGAGCTTTGTAATCTCTACATCACCCTGTGATTTTTCTTTCACCTTATACCGTGATGTCCCACATTTTGGACACTCTGACAGAAATTCATATTCCTTCCAATATATAATGCAGTCATTCGGACATGCATGTATTTTCTTGTATCCCAATCCCATCGGGCATAATATTTTCTTGGCTTTGTAATGTGAATCTGGAAGATCGTTATCTTTTGGAAGAATGTCTTTCATCAATTGTAGAAGCTCTGTAAAACTTCTGTCACTCCATCCATGCTTCGCCTTTAGGTTAATCAATCTTAACACCGCCGACAGAACCGTAAAATCTATACAACTGGGATATAATGGTTTTTCAGCATCACCATATAGACATGGAACTGTCGGTTCTATCTCAATTTGTTCTGCTACAATATTGCGAATCATTTCTTCAATTCCATCGGAGTTACCATCTTGCGAATCATCATCATCAGTGACATTCCGTCCAGTTTCACCATGCCAAATCCAAGGGCTGTAACTCGGATTAAAACCATGACATATCAGATGATCTTTTATCTCTCTACTTTTCAACTTCTTCATATTCAAACATTTCAGGCATGGACAGAAAAAAAATGCCACTACTTGGAACATTTTGTTTTGCAAATTCCAAAAAGGCATCAACACCTTCCTCAAATTCATTGCTCATTCGATGTGTGGTAATCCAACTTCGACTCATTATTACCTATAACAAATATCAACAAAATATGTATATTTTTAAGATAAGACAAAACATGTTTATATGAAAAAAATCATAATTTGAATGTAAAACAATTTAAAATATAAAACAAATCTTGAAAGTAGTAGTAGTTTACATAAGTACCCAACACCAAATAGCTATACATCGTAAGTGTCATGTTAAAAATATGAATATAGACCATTTGTTTTATGTTTAATAATATTGTCATATTATCTGATCATTCTGATTATATATTAGAATTACTATATCCTTTTGATCCGATATATAATCTAAGGACATTAATATTTCTTTAGAAAAAGTAATGTTAATATCATGGTAATGTAAAAAAAGTATATTTCGAAATATATATATGTAATACCAATAAAAAAATACATATGTGTTTGGCCTGGGTTTCACACATAAATCAACTCATCTCACAGATTAAATTTTTGAATCATCCTACATAATACTTATTTTTATAACTTAGGGAATGAAAATAATAAAAGTTTTGATTTATGATACTCATTATGGGTAAACATGTTATATATAAATATAATATCTAATCTTATAAAAAGATATCCATGGGGGTATAAGAGCATACACAAAGCACATGATAAAAAAGATAAGTGAAACAGTTCTATATAATCATAGATCATAAAACCTGATTCCAAGTATAACAATTTTAGCATAACATAAGACATGATTTATATGATAGTGGGAACATGATTTAAAAAACCTTATTCACAAGATCACAACATTGGTATGTGGAATAACATAAGAGTGTGGCACAAACATAATCATATAAGTCATAACATATGTCAAGGGAAAACATAGTTTCATTCACCTCATATTGGGATATGTTAATCAGCTTTCCTATAATTTATTATAATATTTCTTACCAGGCACATCACATAACACATTGGACATGGTATAACCATCTGTATCCCATATTGATCTATGATATATAATGCATTGTCAAATTCATTAGAAGGATATTATGGACCCAAATGTCACATAATGACTAACCATATATATGGGTGAATCGTGATCATCAAATCATTTATAACACTTTCGTAGATCAATTAACTAACAAAAATGAAATGGGGGTCATAATTGTTTTTACAAAACATAATAATTATTAATACATAAAAATGTGTTTGGATGGTAAGATAAGATAATATACCTAATTCAATCTAATTATCATTAAATTATTTATACCTAGATAGAAAAGACCTTTATAAAAAATATAATTTAACTTGAGAATGAAAAGAAAGTACCCTTTACCTTTTTTATAATGAAAAATCTGAAAAGGATGATAATAATATTTAGGTATTATAATTTTTTTATGAATTATTAATAATAAAAGAAATTAGCTCACTTGGTTTTGTTGAAAATCGGACATACCATCGTATTCAAGAAATCAGATACACTTTCCATGAAAAGGTCCATCATTTTTAGGAGATGACTGAAAGAAGAAATGTATTATCAGACTCACCATGAGTCCAGAATGAAATATTTGATTGTAATAGGTATGAATTGATAGTTTTATGAATGCAGATGAAAACAGATGATGGTTTTTTGATCTAGGAGTTCTAAAAATCATAATTTTTTGAAAAAATATTATGATGTAAGAATGTTGAATGAAATTTTAAGGATTGGTATTACCGATTGTACCTGGTCCAATTTCATTCATGAAAATAATTTTTTGAACAATCATATTGAAAATATGATTTTAAGAAAATAATTACTACCAATCTTCATCCAGAAAGACACATTCCAGCTAAGTAGGAAATAATAATGTTGCTGGAAGAATGGAACGTTACAGTACCACCCATTATTTTTCAGATTTTGCTGAAGCTAATCCACAATGTTTTAATAATCATTTTCGAGTTGAATGTTGCGAGTTGAATGAACATAATAACCATTTGCAATAAAAAAATTCCACGAGATTCAAAAACGAACGAAAAGCACATCAAGAATCGAAACAAAAACGAACGAAATAAATTCATGGAAGGCTTACTTGAATGTTGCGAGTTGAGATGATAGATCCGAGAGCAGTGAAGAAGATAAACAATGAAGCCAAAATGAGTGTAATGCAGGCGATCGACGAGCCGATTAGGGTTTACCGCGCGAGAGAGAGACGAGCCGGCGACTGTCAATCGAAAAAATCGTAAATGACAGAACACAGGCTTTAATTTTTTTAAATTCTTTATAACGTCGGTTATTATATAACCGACGTTATAAACTATTTTTTAGCTTTTTTACGTCGATTATCTTAAAACCGACGTAAAAAGGCTCCCACGCTTTGGTTTTTTACGTCGGTTATCAAATAACCGACGTAAAAAACCAAAGCACCCGGGGGTTTTTTACGTCGGTTATAAAATAACTGACGTAAAACACACCGCGCATTGGTTTCTTACATCGGTTATTTGATAACCGACGTAAAAAACGCGTCGATATCGGGTTTTTATGTCGGTTACAAAATAACCGACGTAAAAAACCCCCCGTGCATTGGTTTTTTACGTCGGTTATTTGATAACCGACGTAAAAACCCAACATGCGCGATTTGTAACATCGGTTATTAAAATAACCGACGTGAAAAATCTACTCGCCGCATTGTTACATTGGTTATATATAACCGACGTAAAAAATGGTGACGTAAAAAACGATTTCTGCACTAGTGTGGTCTTAGCCAAAATTCATGTGGAATGTGAATACCGAGGGGATGTTGTAGTTTTCTTTTTAGCTATTCCTGTTCCTGATTTTGTAAACTTGGTCAAAGAGAGACAAACATCTGATGCAGAATGTCTAGTTATGAGTTCAAAACTCAATGGTGGGGAGACCATTGACAGAAGGAAACTTTATGGGAGTTCAGTTTTGTGTTTTAGAGATCGGATGGTTGTACCTATGTCTTGTCAGAAAAAACTCCTTCATGCTTACCACCATTCGAGATGGGTTGTACATCCAGGTACACAGAATACGTATAAGGCATTAAAGGTGAATTTTTTTGGAAGGTACTGAAAAAAAGTGGGCGAG
This sequence comes from Viscum album, assembly GCA_963277665.1. Taxonomy (NCBI): domain Eukaryota; kingdom Viridiplantae; phylum Streptophyta; class Magnoliopsida; order Santalales; family Viscaceae; genus Viscum; species Viscum album. The sequence continues at coordinate 921,925,495 of OY728131.1, forward strand.
TTTGTTTCTAAGTTATTAACTTGTCAGCAAGTTTAGGCAGAGCATCAAAGACCAGTGGGTATATTTTAGTATTTACTTATCCTAGTGTGGAAATGGGAGCAAATAGTAATGGATTTTGTTACAAGTCTCCCATGAATGCTTTGGAAACACAATTCCATATGGGTTATAGTAGTTTGTCTTACCAAGTTGGCCCATTTCATTCTGATTCGTGAAACTCATATGGTGGAGGATCTATCAAAAATCTATATCCAAGAAGTGGTATAGAGGCATGGCATACTAGTGTAAATATTCACAAACAGATATCTGAGGTTCATGTATCATTTCAGGAAATCCTTACTGAAAGCCCTTGGGACTCAGTTGACTATGAGCGTGACATATCTTCCTCAGACAAACGGCTATTCTAAGATGATGATACAAAAGTTTTAAGAAATTTTGTGGGATTGTGTAGTGGATTTTGGTGGCTCATGGGAGGAGAAAATTCCCTTGGTGGAGTTCTCATATAATAATATCAATCAGGCCTCGATACATATGGCTCTGTTTGAAGCAGTATATGGGCATCCTTGTTGTTCTCCACTATGTTGGGTGGAAATGGGAATGAATTCACTAGTTCTATTGATCCTTACCAAAGAAACAACTGAGAAGATCCAAATGATTAGAAAGAGTATGGAGACGGCTCAGAGTGGTCAAAATTCATATGCAGATCACCGTCGAAATTTTTTTTCATTCGCTGTGGGTGATCATTTTTTCATGAGGATATCTCTGAGGCTTGGACATCGTCATTTTGGGAACAAGGAAAAGTTATATCATAGATACATTATCCCTTTAGACATACTAGAACGGGTCGGAGAGGTGGAATATCGGTTGGCATTACCACCACATTTTAGTTCGGTGCACAATATATTCCATGTATCTTATTTGAAAAACTATCAGCCTCATCCGAACCATGTGATCAGATGGTATTACGTTGAACTAGGGCCAGACTCTTTGTTGATATATATCCTGGTATGGATTGTGGATAGGAAAGAGAAATTTTTTCATGAAAAAAGCATTGGTCTGGTATGGGTTTTATAGAATCATGGTCAGATTCAAGAAGTGACTTGGGAACATGAGAAGGAAATGAATGGGCGGTGGCCGGAACTCTTTCAAGGAAGCGTATGTTTTCTACTTTTTGGGGATGGAAATTCCAATGGTGAGGATAATTTAGTACTCCCGATTTCTGGTATGTAACCCTTAATTGTTACTTTTATAGTTATAATGTGTAGGGGTGGGGTTGGGAGAATTTGAAGAACTTTGGAAGAGTGTTTGGGGCTGAGTGATGATTGCACAGGCGGCACATGGTTTTCCTAACTGTGTGGACAAATTTTGCATAGTGGTCCTCTTGAGGAAGTAGCTACATCAAGGTTGAAGCATGGTTTGGGATACCGTTCAAGGGAAAGTTGTGTGGGCAGTGGATACCACATAGTTAGCACATGGTTTTCCTAACTGTGCAGTAAATCTGTGCATATAGTCAAAATGAGATCCTTAAAAATAGGATCTCAATTGTTTTTTCCATAACTCCATCATTTGTTCCCCTAAACAGCCCTTATTCAAGATAACTCTCCATTGGAGGAAGGATAACCTCTTCCATGAGTTGTGGAGTCAATCCAAAGGATTCCCTTAGTGAATCGAAGACGGATTCTTGAGGTATGTGATCATTCTTCTTCATTCTTGGTCGGTTTCTTAGATCTACTTAGATCTACTTCTCCTCTTCTCCTGGTTTCTCAGATCTATGCCCATTATGGGTAGATATAGGATGATGTATTCTAAATATGATAATATGTAGTCTTTATATTTCTTGGAGAAGAGATCTAAGGCTGTTTCTTAGAGAATCAACCTAGTTTTCTGGTACATTCTTCATTTTTTGTGGTTTTCATCAAAAATCTTTGAGGTATGAGTCTTCTTTCTCACATCCAGTTAGTAGAAATGATGGTTATGCTTTCAAATTGATTTACCTGGGATGAATTGATCATTAATTGGATGGTTATGAATTGTTGGAAACCTTTTTGGTGATGGTTTGGTAAATTGTAGAAATCTGAAAAATTGAGTGTTTTGAATAAAGTAATTTTATTCTTGGTTTTAAAATAGAGATTTTAAAATGGGAATCTTCTGGAATTGTGGAACATGGTTTGGATTAGATTTTTTAAATCAGAGGTAATGTTTTATTGAAATGAAATAGTTTCTTTGAAATTGGTTTTTTCTTTGGTTTTCAATAAAAATGAAGTTTTATTGAAACAGTTTGTTTTTTTGATTTGAAATGGTTTGGCATACATGGGGTGGTGTGAGTTCATGTTTGGTTTTCCATTAATAAGGGATGAGTACCATTGGGGTACAAGGTGTGTGACCCTAGATCAGGGGCATGTGTCTCTGGGACATAGGGTAATTTGATGGGAGACCACTCATGAGTATGGAACTGTCAAACGAGCATGAATGTGTGGGTGTGTGGTGAACAATGGAATGGGTATGCCAAAATGATAATAAGAATTGGGTTTTAAGCTTTGATTTGTTATTTTTCTAGAAAATAACTTTCTGTAAATTGCTTTTATTTACCTTTGTTTTCACTTCTTTATAATTGGTGTTCAATCTTGTTTATATTAGGTTATAAAATATTTTAGTAAATTATTTTATATAAACTGTTTTATATAATGTGCTAACTATTCTATCCTAGTGGCATGAGTAGGGAAGTAATTGGGGAAAACCTAATGAGTTTATACTCACCCCTTCTTTGGTACTTTGGTGTTTTGTAGATACTATCTTCTGGGATTGGGGAAAAGGTAATGGTTCACACGTTTTTAGCACTACCTCATGATACTTGGGTAGTTTGGTGATTATGGAGCATGGAGTCTTGTGGTCTCTTGAGAGTATTTAGTTATTGATCCGCTGCTTACTTTGAAACTTTTTTGGTCTTCCACTGTTGTACACTTTGTTGTGGTTTTGAGATACATGAAGTTGTTTAGTTTAATTTCTTTTATTCATGAATCATTTGGTGAATGGTTGGGATGTCGTTTGTTGGTTGATTGGTTTATTTCTCAAAGGGTAAATCGTCCCCCACTAGCATTTCAAACCCTTCAATATATATTTTCAGCCTTTGACACCTTGGGGATGTCACTTAATTCCTAGTAATGACTCATTGTACTCTCAATCCAATGAGAATTAGAGGGTCATTATAGATGTAGTGTCTGAATCTGTGTGAGATCACTGAGTGGGGGAGGGGAAAATTAGTGGTCCCTTTCCTTTTTACAAATTTTTTCTTTTTAATTCAACCTAAGTTTTTGGATAATGCTTTGATCTACTCATGTTGTGTCTCTCAATCTTACCTTGAATAATACTGTAAAAAGGCATAGAACATAAGTATTTACATGGTTTTATACAAATACCTACTCTTTGTCATGTTGGATAGTCCCCCTAACACGAGTTCCCTGCTAAAATATTATCAATTATTACTATGGTTTAGGAAAAAAATTGTAATACACCCCAATAGGTATTCCTCCAGTTGATCCTAGTTATACCCCCCAATAATACAAATCTTTTTTCCTTGTATGGTTATACCCCCAACTCTCTTATTCTCCCAAAGCCTATTCAGTAACTAGTTATATCTCCGAGCCACAAGCGCCTTCTTCTCTTTAGTATTGATCCAATTTTGGATGATCTATTGATCTTCCTCTATGAGATTGTTGAATAACACATTCTCATAGAGACATTAAGAGCCTTCACGGCTTACTGGTCTTACTCAAATATATTTAATCACTTACGTATGATTAGTTTCCTCAGTGAAACAAATGATCATGACATGATTATTCCTTCTATTGAAGTCTTAACCTCAATTAAATGTATTCAAGTGGTGTATACAAACATATTTAGTATTTTTGAAATATGGTATTTTCACAATATCAATAAATTCTTAATTCAAATATAAACTCTTCTGATATTCTACTTAAATTCAGTCTCAAGTTTATTGCACAACGTTCATGAAAAGAATATGATATGTTCATTTCCCAATTAAATTCATGGTCTTCTTAAATTCTTATTCGATGTTATTTGTGAAAACAATACATTTGAAAGATCTCAATGTGCATGAATATAATGAGTTTTCACATGTATACACAATAAAAATAGTATATATGAATCCTAAAACTTTCTTTTAACACATGCTATAATAGAATTGAAATTAGTGTGCCACAAGGTCACCTTCCTCCTTCATGAAAGCCAAGTATGGATCACAAATATGTTATCTTTTCATTCATGAAACTTATAGGGCTCATGGCATCTTCTCCTTCACATGATAAGTATTGTATGTAATGTTGTAGATCATTTCCTTTTCCAGACCTAGATGGAAAATCACAATGCCTTATCCTCCGTGATACTAGGATTGTCCATGATAATGAAACACCATTCCCTTTATGTGAACATGTTATTTGGACACTTTGTTTCAAGAGTTCTCTAAATATTCTCAACAACCACAACTATATATCTTTACCCAGCCTCTGTTAATATCAACATCATATCACCATTGTTCCTTTGGATTTTATTTCATTCCAAAAACTCATTCCAAGATCCCAAGGATCTTAGGATCTCACTAGAATTTTAAAAATATAAAGTAAACATGGATATCCTTACATATTTTTTACAGCGTTTAAAATCCTCTAACATCTATAGATATGCTTTACGTATAGTGCAAACAATAAACTATTAATCACAAATGGTTATGAGAATATTTCCCTCATGAATTCAGCTATGTGTGAAAACTCTGGGAATAAGAAATGTGATTCTATTTTAAAGACTGCTATATAGAGAAAATGAGTACATGGTTCTCTTTAGAAAATGGCTACATCGGTCCTACCTACAAACAAATATGATCTTTTATTCCCATGTGAAAATTCAGATACATATCACTTAATAAAAATGGAAATATCTTTCTTCTCATATAAATCGTTTACATGGATCATTCCTTTAACTAAATACACAAAAAATCTGTGTGGATAATTCCTTTAATAACAGCGTAGAAATGTCATTTTCTTTATTTTATGGTCATGTATGCAAGTGTAGATGTATGAATTTGATACTTAAATCCCACATGGATCATAGAAGCATAATATGGATAACTTAGATATGAGTGAGGCTTCTGCTTGATCTTTTTTTGATTCAACAATGATGGATAATGGCTCATATATTATCCCTCATCCAAAGGTAGAAGACGATCAACGATGGTGATTAAAAATCTTGAATGAACCATATCGAACGGTGAGTAAAATATCTATATGTTTTAATATGTATGAATAGTAAAATGCTTCTCTATATCCCACACTGATTATCCAATCAATTGGGTTCTACCTTTTATGACAACTAGTGCCACAAAACACTCAAGCTAGCAGCAGGGGATCAACACACACAATGCACACCGCATAGGCCACATGACACCCACATTGGCCCACCAGCATATGCCCAAACCCATGTGAACCCACACTAGCATGAGAACCATGGGACTATACATGTCCCACTCATAATTTTCCACTTCACCATGCTAGTTAGAGGTTGAATACCCACCTAGGTAGTGGTTTCGGTCCCTTCGGTTTGCTACATGTGGTTCGCTAAATTTTTGAGCAAACTCAAAAAAAAACAATTAGCAAAATATAAACCATGGAATTTTTCAATGATAAGATAAAATTCATATTTACCTTCCAATATTCTTCTTCCACGTATAATATGTATTAATATTCTTTCATTTCCATCTTCAAATTCCTTCATGCAATTGCTTTCTTTTTTCATGGATATCACTAAATCCTTATGTAAATATTTATTTACATGGTCTTATTCAACTTTCTTTAAACATTATGGACATCATTAATTTTCTTTTTTCACAAGTATTTAAGATTTTAATATCAATTAAGACAATATTTACATTTATAATATGGAGAATTGATCAGTTGTGACATTCAATGCCATTAAATGAATCCATAGCAATTATCTGAGCATCTCCACTTCACCCATCAACACATATTGAATTATTGAAAACAAATGCAACATGGAATCAACAATATTCCCCTTTTATTTTTTTTAATATCAACACATATCATTAAAGTCAATATTAGTTGAAAACTTTCTCCCCCTTTTTAAAATCAAATGCTAAGGATAAGCGGGGGATTCTAAAAAACATGCCTCCTCCCTTCGAAGATTATTTCTTGAACACATATGAATGAGGGATGATATCACATGGTTCTCTTAGAAAATCACCTTTAGTTAATCAACTCTAATTATACAAGGGATAAAATGGTGAATAAAAAATAGAGATACAATCAAGGATGTCTAAGTTGTTCATAAAATAACATTCAAGTGAAATCAAACTCAGATAGTCTCAAATCTCATTTAAGGTGTTTCCAAAAATCATATTACTCAATGAATTGAAAACACCTACACACTTCAATAAACATGGTATAAACTTCATGTGCAAGGAAATAACCCCCCTTTGTCTCACATTATCATCATCCAAGCTATCCCCCTTAATTGATATGATTAATATAATTAAGAATTGATGACGAAAGTGTGAATTTCATACCTAAACCACCAATTTTAAAAATCTATTTAGAATTTCCACATTCACTATATAGTAAATATTTAACTGCATTATCTCACCAATAATCCCCCTCAAGGCATGAATCCATCTATTTCAATTCCCTACATGTTAGTATAAAATAATATATATATTTAGGGAATAAATATGAACCTCCTGGTTTTTCAGAATTAAGATTCAGACTAAAAGATTCCTCTCAATTTGGACATATTCTTCTTAGATTCATCATGAGATATGTATCCTTTCTTAGTTTTTTCAAATGGTGGAATTTATTCTTCTTCATCATTTGATACTTCTGATGTAGATGTCTTTTCATCTCCAGTACTAGGAATATTCTTTGATATTTTCATGTTTTCTTCATGCTTTCTTCTTGGGATGGTAGAAATTTCATACAATGCTTTATGTCATGCCTAGTTTGTTCATACCTTTCACACTTAAGGATTTTCAAGTAATAATTTTTATACTTCTTCTCATCAACTTTAACTTATTCAACTCTCATCACTTTATTTCATTTTTCCTCATCAAGTTTATGAAATTTTATATTTGTTTATCCTTGTCCAGTTGGTTAGGCTAGATAACTAAACATTCTTTCTTGATGTTATCAGATTTTTTGAGCTTCTCACACAATTCATTGGTAACTGTAGATTCTTTCACCAGCTATATTTTATTCACATTTTCATTGTGAGAGATCTCACATGGTGAGATAACTCTACATTTCTCATATTTTGAACCTTCTTGACCACATCTACCACATAAATCATTCAATAGTTTAATTTTTTTATGTGTTGATATTTTTCATGATGTCTTGGTCACAAGATTATCTTCAGGATAATATGTTTCAATAGTTAAATTTTTTATGTGTTGATATTTTTTATGATGTCTTGGTCATATTCTTCTCTTAATGATAATATGATTTCATCTACTTAGAATTGGTCCCACTTCTTTCATGCCTCATTCCTGGTAGTGACATGTTATACTAACATAAATAAGATTTATGACCAAACACACCACAACACCAGTAGTAGCCTCTAAACCTTGATCTTCTAGACTGACAATTGTTCCCCACTAAATATTATTGTTACTTCCTTTTCAAAGACTGTGGGTGTTTCTTCTTAGGAGGAAACCATCTGGATGAATTAGTCCACTCTTCCTTTTTGGAAGATGTTATCTCATATATTCTTTTGTTTTATCCAGATTCAATCCTGTCTCTCAAACCAGCTTTGTTTGAAATAAAAATTGTACAATAAGATTGATTAGGTATAGATGCAACCATTTTATGTGGAACCTTCTTCCCAATATCTTTATAATATTCATACTTAATCACAATAGATTTTTTGAAGTCTTATTTTATCTTCTTCAAGTCACATTTAGTTGAAGGGAACACAAATTATGTATTAGATAATTCAACCTTTTTATGAGCAATATTTTCACTTAGATCGCTCTCCATATTCTCAAATTCAGATAACTTCAATATATTTGGTTTACTTTCTTCCAAAATTATTGATTATTCATTGTCTACCACTTCCATTTTAGCTATTTTTCCTTCAACAACTTTCATCATGCCTTCCAACTCATCTATCTTTATCTTATTTGATCTTATTTCATTAAGATGTGTCTCTTACTTCTTGACACATTTTGTATTCTCAAAGGTTATCTAATCAATTTATTTCCTCAGACTTTTCTTTTTTTATTCTTTAGCTTCATATTTTTTAGAAGAGAATGTTTGAGATTTTATTTTAAAAAACATTCTAGTTTTTCTCTCTCATCATCATTATCACCTTCAAATGATTTTTTAGATTTCATGATTTTTTCCATAAAAACTGGATATTATTAAAAAATATTACACCTTTCAACTTGCTAACTATTGATGAAAAATCATCCATTTATATACTCATAATATTTCTCTTCATGGATAAAACACTCTTTTTGTGCTTCTTCCATTTCCATTTCTAGGATTTGTTATCTTCTTCATTTGAGTTGGTGTCAATGGCGTTTTTCTTTCGAAATTTACTAGAAAAATGACAACTTCTTTGAAAATTATATAATTTTAGAAATTATTTTTCTTTTCCTTTACACTTTCTACTTTTAAACATTCTTGAGAATAAGGGTATCATTTGATATAAGTCCTCTTCATCTTCCACATCCTCAAAATCACTTGGTTTTAATTCTTCTTTAACTTTGTCTTTTATTTTTTACCATGGGTTGAAAGGACATATCATCTTTTCCTTATTCTGGAATTTTTTTATTTTATCATTTCATATGTTATTATAATTTTCTAAAATTATTCCAGTGATAGATCTTCTTGGTCTTGAGTACAAAAGCTTTTGGATCAAATCTATATGAAACGTTTATCATCATCTTCTTCACAATGGTCGATTCACCATTCTTTTCACCAAATCTGTTATGCTGCTAACAATCTCATTAACTCTTGTAAAGTGATCATCAACACTTTCATCATCACCCATTTTTATATCTTTAAATCTACTTCTCTATATTTTCATCTGAGATTATTTAAATTTAAGATTTCCTTCATAAATGCTTCTTACTTTATCTCAGATATCCTTGGAGTTTTGATGGCCCATCGCTTTAGTGTATACCTTTTCTAATAAATCCATAATGATTTCATTTTTATCATTTAAATACATCTCCATGTTCCTATTATCTTCAAATTATATAGGATAATTCTCAATATAGGGTGTAAATCCAATCATAGTTACATCCCTCACTTCAAGCCAATGTGACAGGAGGTTTGGTATCATCCAATTTTCATCCCTGATAGTTATCACCATTGAAAATAAGAACACCCCTACTACTTAATAAATTCATTTTCTATATCACCATTAGTCTGTTGGTTATTTTAGAGGTGACGTTTCCTCTAATACCAATTGTATTGTTCGAATAAGTGTGAGATCATTGAGAGGGGGAGGGGGTGAATTAGTGACCCCTTTTCTTTTTTAAAATTGTTTCTTTTCAATTCTACCACTATAGATTGTTGAATGATTGATACACTCTTATTATATCTCTCATTATTACCTCAAATAAATATATAAAAACAATGGCATAGAATATAAGGATTTATAATGTTTTGTACAAAGATATACTCCTTACTATGTTGGTTAGTCCCCCCAACAAGAATTCTCCACTAAAATATTATCAATTATTAAAAAAATAGGAAGTGACTGGTTATACACCCCAGTATTTATTCCTCCAATTGATCCTGGTTATACCCCCAACAATCCAACACTTCTTCCTCAGTTGGTTATACCCCCAAATTGTCTTCTTCTCCTCAAGCCACTTTAGTAACTAATCATACCCCCAGTCACAAGATCCTTCTTCTCTTCTGTCATGACCCACTATAGGATGATATCTTAATATTCTTCCATGAGATTGTTGAATCAAACTTGTTTGAGTACACTTCAAGATCCATTACATCTTATTGTTCTAGTTCTAATATATCCGATCTCTTATGTAATATCACTTTCCTTAGTGCAACAAATGATTAGGTTGTGAGTCTTCATTCTTATAAAGACTCAGTCTCAATTAAATGTGTTCCAATTGGTGCACATGAAATTCTTTAGTATTTATGTAATATGTTACTTTCACAATCTCGATACACTATCAACTCGCATATAAACTCTTCTAATATTCTTCTTGACTTCGGTATCACGTTTTCTTCACAATATTCATGAAAATCATATCACATGTTCATTTTTTCAATGTAATACATAACCTTATTCAATTCTTATCCAATGTTCTTTGTGTAATATTTCCTTCAATGTGGATTTTCATGATATAAATGTGCATGCATGTATTACATGTTCACATGTATACACGTCACATACAATATATATGAGTTCCCAAAAATTATCATAACACAAAGTTTAAGAGAATTGAAATTAGTGTGTCAGGAGATCATTTTCCTCCATCATCAAATCCATGTATGAATCTTGGATATTTTCTTCTTTCCATCAAGAAACCCAGTGGGATCGCAGTGTCTTCTTCTTCACAAGTCAAGGATTTTCTATATTGTTTCAACTCCTTTCATTTTTAATTATAATAAGGTTACTCATGATGTATTCTACTTCGTAAGATAGGTATTGTCCATGGTGTTGCAGCTCCTTTCCATTCACAGGAATGGGTCACATGGGAACTTTGTTTCAAGAGTTATCTCAGTATTATAAACAATGAGAACTATCTCTCTTAACCTAACCTTTGTTAATATCAACAACATCTCACCACTTCTCCTCTAGATTTTATGACATGGCAAAAACTCATTCAAATCCCATGAGGATCTCATGATATCATTGGAATTATAAAATATCCATTAGACTCAGATATCATAATGTTTATTTATGCAGTATTTAAAATCTCATAACATCTTCAGATTCTCTTTACATACAACGCAAACAATTCACTATTAATAAAAAACATATAAGTGAATATTTCTCTCCTTCATTCGTCTATGTGAGTCAATGAAATAATTTTCTATTGGATTATCTTATGAAAAGGGAAATGTATTGAAAATGAATACATGGTTCTCTTCAGAAAATGGCTATGTCGCTCATCCCTACAAAAGAATACATGCATCGATTCCCATAAAAATCAATTTGGCTATGTCATACTTATCAAAAATGGCTGCATCATTCTTCTCATACCAATTGGATATGCAGATCTTTCCTTCAACTGAATACATAGGAAAAAGTCTATGTGGATAATTCATTTAACAGCCATGTAGTAATTTCATTTTTTTTATTTGATATTCATGCATACAAGTGAAACTACATGCCTTTGATACTTAGATCTCACCTAGATCATATATATTTAACATGGACAACTTATATGTGAGTGAGTGTTCAGATTGAACTTTGATGCTTCATAAATGATAGATAATGGTGCATTGATGATCTCTCATCCAAAGGTAAAAGACAGTCAATAGTGGTGATCGAATGGATCAGATGTGCTAGATCAAATGGAAAGTGAAATATCTATATGTTTTAATATGAATGAATATTATAGCACTTCTCCATATCCCACATTGATTATCCACTCAGTTTGGTGCTTCCCTTTATAAAAACATTTTTTGCAACACATTTGAGCTTCCAGCGGGGGATCAGCATCGGCAACACATGCAGTGCACAACACACAGGTTACGCCGCTGCCATGCCGGCCCACCGACACAAGCCCAAACCCATGAATTCCCACACTGTCATGATATCTATAGGCTTATAAATAATCCACTCATAATCTTGCATCGCTCTATGCTGTTTAAAGGTTGACTACCCACCTAGGCAATAACTACGGTCCCTTTGGTTGGATAGGTGTTGTTGGATAATTTTTTTAGTAAACTCAATAAAATGATTAGACAAATATAAATTATGTAATTTTTAAATACAAATCCAAAACTCATCTTTATCATCAAATATTCTTCATTCACAAATAATATGTAGTAATATTCTTGCATAGTTGTCCTCAAAGCCTTTATGTAAATAGTTTATTTTTTCTTCCAAACCTTAAAATCCCCAGGAAAACATTTATTTTTATGGTCTTCTTCAACTTTTTGTAAACATTATGAACATCATAAAATTAATTTTTTTCACAAGTCTTTAACATTTTAATATCAATTCAAAAAATCATCACATTTATAACATGGATAATTTCTCGAGAGTGACATCAAATTCCATTAAACGAATACATGAAAATTATTGAGGCATCCCCACTACATCAATCAATATATATTGAATTATGGACAACAAATGAAACAGATGATCAAAAATAGACATTGATAATGTGGAATATCTACTGAGTTATTTGTGTATCTCATCATAAAAATATATCTATAACAATTATATTATTGAATTAGATTAAACTAATGTTTGCTGAAATTATTTACAACACTGGGAAATGAGCGTACTATTGTGGAGTCTTCTTCTTCTTCAAATAATTCAACACCCAGTGCTAATATACCTGACATTACATGATTACCAAAACTTTTACTTGTTAATGGGAAGTCTTAGAGGTTTCCAATTTAATTTTTTGATAACAATAACCTAATAAGACCAAATAAAAATAAGATTAAGAGTTGTATGGCCATGTATATTATAGGTAAGGTTAACATATTATAACCTAATAGGATGAGAATTTATCAGATAATGAAATATTAGTTGTGGGAGTGCATAAAAACAAAATTTCTCAACTAATTTTTTTTCTGATGGTTCACATATTATTTAATTCATATGACTAACATTTGATCTATTAAATTATAGATGGAATTATTATTTCTAGAAAAAAATAGTTAAGGCGGGGTTTATGTTGTACATAAATTAGATGGAGGGATATTAAATCAAATTTTACTTCACTTTATATTTTCAATATGAAAAAAATGAAAATCCATGCCTCGAATATGGGTTTTTAGATGGAGATACATGGAAGAATTTTGTCACTTTCATGAAGGAGGAATCCTTTCTAGTATGATAATTTTTTTTATATAAAATAAATTGATAAAATTATTTATTAATTAATTGATGACTTATTTATTTATTTTTATGCAACGGTAGGAGATCTCACCAAGAGATCCCATCATCCAATGCATACCCTCTTAAATTTTCAAAAATGGTATCTTTTTTTGGAGGTGAAAATGGTTGCTGAAAAATTTGAAGAATTGAGAAGTAAATCTAGTAGGGGATCCAAATAGTTTTAGTTTAGTCGTAAATTTCATGCCACATTCAATGAAAAATAGAAAAGGGTGATAATGATAAAAAAGGGAAGTTTTTTATCAATCCATCAAAACATGCAGATGATAAGATTGTAAGAAATACATTATTATATTTTGTCAACATTAGTATTTTTTAAATTAATCATACTAATATTGAATTTACATATATCATTTCAGTACATCCTTTACGCAACATTTATCCTTGAGGATAGGATGAGAATTCTTATGACTATTTTAGGTAAGAAAGGACACCAAGGGCATGTAAGAGAATATGAGGTGGGTGTTAGTATTAGAAATGTTTTTGGGTGTCCTAGTATGACATTGAGGGATGTAGAATAAAATAATGAAATTTATTCCATAAATGATAAACGTTGAGGGATGAATCAACCGATGAAATAGTGAATTAAAACATTTTTATAGTCTATGTTTTCAAAAATGGTGAGAAAAAAACATTATGTGCAACCTATCGATCTAGACCCTTAACCTCCTTATTTGAACCTGTGTACTATGAGTTGCATATTGAGGATCCTCATTTATATATTTCAACATTCAGAATCATACATAATCGAAGAGATTATGTTCATCGTCATATAATGCTTTTGGATCAATTAAGAGTAATAGTACATGATATTATTTATCCAACTTCTCTAGTGTTATTACCTACTGAAGAGGTGGACACAATTGGAAAAAGTAATATTCATTTTTTCTAGTTGGTTATCCTTGTTAATCCATTGATATATGAGGTATGTGTTTCTTTTTAAATTTTTATTTAATTTTGATTTCAAATTACCAATAATTTATTCTTATAATTACCTTATTTAAGAGTATCATAAATCTTATGTCATTAAAAAAGAAAAAAATTAGCAATCAACACCTTTAGATAATTCTCTAGTTTTTCAAAAGATAATAAAATTAATAGTTAATTATATTATGTTAGGGAATTTTTATATGTTTCCATTGATTTTTCACATATGTTTGTGAGACTATTGTAAAAAATATTTAAAAAATACTTCTTAGATGTTTTTATTTTTGATGAGATCTCAGTACTCGTGTTGCAAATTTTTTTTGTCACATACATGAATTATTTTAAAGTTATGTTTCATTTAATTTATATTCTTGCTTTGATTCAGGGTTTTCCCATGCTTTTTTGGAAGAAAATGTGGGTTTTCATTATTTGGGCCCAACCATGAGCTCATTTTCAGCTTTAAAAAAAACTTTGTTTCATTTATAACTCCTTAATTTTTCAAATTTTTTCATCCATTACAATTCTTAATTTCCCCCACAACCTATGAAAACCACAATATACATTTGGAAACATTAGGAACTCATAATCATTTTGGATTTGGGTGATTTAGTTAGGCATTGGGTCAACCCATGATCCCATTTCCTGCTTCAAAATAAAATATTAATTCTTTAACATCTCATTCATTTTTTACTTTGTTTCAGTGATTCCACATACCAATCAAAGAAAACATCCCTAGATGTGCCCCCCCCCCATGTTCGTGTATCCCTCTTTGGAGCTCATTTTCATCACGAATTAGGGTGAAATTTCTCAGAGCTTCTCAAATCATTCAGATTTGAGAGGGTAATTTTTTTCATTTATAAATCATTCAATTTTCACTCTTTTACCCCATTTCTGTCCTCAATTAACCTTCTATACCTCATTAGAGCCTCCCTATCAGTATTGGTATCTTGGAGATTCAACATTTGATATATTTGGGGTGATTTCTTCAGGATCTCACAAGTAAGTGGATTTCCTTCCTTCCTCATCTCATTTGATTTGGATTTCTTCCATTTTATTAGGATTTCTTCTATTATTGTTGAAGTTCCTAATTTCTATCATATATTGAATCAATTATAGGGTTTAATTTTTAGTTTCCTAGTCAAATCTTGTGGTTTTGGGTTCATTTTTTCTCCCTTGTGGTGCGGTTGAAGTTCCACAGAAGAATTTGAGGGTTTTGAAATATTTGGTAGGTGATTCCATGTATTAGCATTGTAGAATGAGTGGTATTGATGAATTTATATTTATTTTATATTCCTCTCTCATTTTTAGTGTAAAAAATATTTTTGGTAGCATTTGTTAAGAAGGTGACTTTTAAGTGCCAATTTTATGTGAAAATGGTTGTTTTTACTTGTGCATTCCATGTTGTACCAATTGGTGTTGTTTTATAATTCATGGAATGGATTTATAAAATGGTTTTAGTGCTGAAAATTTTGTTTTGGTGTAATATTGTTATGAATTTTGTGTTAAAATAGTAATTTTAAATAGATATTGTGTGCAATGTTTTGTTATAACTTGTATAATTGATTTATGGAAATTATAAGTGTTTGTTTGAGTTATACAAATGGTGAAAATAATGTTTAGCTACTATTTTGAGTGTGTATGACCAAAAATGGTATTTTTATGTGTAAATGTAATTTTTTTTCATGTGGAACTTGTTTGAAAACAAAGAGGGAAACACGGGTATCTAGGTAGGAGGATGTGTACTAGCATACTAGTGATCCACAGTGGTTTTTTCCATGTTTCACATAGAAAGTTTTACATTAAAAAGACTAAAAAAACTATGATTGTAATGATGTTAGGGAACACTAGGTTATGAGTGATTCCCTTACTAGTGGCTCATGCATGAGAACAAATGTTGTTATCGTTACTTTTACACCGAGATGCGAGGTACCTGGGGCTCACAGCTAACTAGTGCCTAGGAGTGTTTTCATGTTGAGTGAACATTGAATATTTGGAATTTATCATTTTATTATAGTGTGTTTGGATGAAAAATTTATTATCTTAAATGTTTTATTTATATTTACATATTCTTTAAAGTTACCCACTTTGAAAACTATTTTTATTTAAAATATGCTTCTTTAAAAATTATTGTTACCATTATTTGTTTATAACACTTGCATGATTTTTATCTTGTAATGATTTTCTAATGGATTCTTTGTGTGAGAAACTAATGATCTTAATATCACACCCTACTTACACCTTTGGGTGTAATTTGACTTGGTTATGTTTGAAACAGGCAAGGGAAAGGCTTTTGGAGACGGCGGTTTAGGTTGCTAGTTGCTTCCATTGTACGGTGTTGTAGAGACAGCTTTTGGGTGATGAACCCTTGTCGTGTGGTGGTCTTTGAGTTTTATTTTATGTTACTTTTGTAGTTTGGGACCCCTTGTGGAATGTTAAAAACCTTTTATTCAGTTATGAATTTTTAATTAAGTCTTGTTTGGCATGAATTTTCAGATTCATTTTATTGATTTTTTTATTGTCTTATGTATCATAATTCAGTTAAATCATTCCCAAACCATTATTTATGATACTCGGGAACTTGTGCCAGCTTGTGGGGATAGGAAAATCCCTTTGGGACTTACCACAGATCAATTCAGGTGCCAGTTTTAATGGCTACCAGATTCAGTTCGTGACATTTTTAATGTAATTAAACTGAAATTTCAATTTTCATTTCATTAAGTAAAAATAACATATATTGATTTAATTTATAATATATCTAATTAGGTACCTTCACACTCTTTTGATACAAAACAAAAGCACACCTATTTATTGTTTTATAGATCCAGAATAAATTTTAATGATATTGCTATACCTAAGGAATCCTAATAGAGTTTAATATATACTTGAAAGATTGTACAACACATAGATTTAGTGTTAGTATCTTCCATTCCTTGACAGGTACGTTGACATATATAAGAACCACTATTCATTATATTTTACTTCATGGTTAACTACTTATACTATAGTAATCATTGGATGTTAGGAATATATTATCCATATGAATTCACAATATATTGGTTATTCTCTTCATTGGGTGAGTTTCATAAAAGATTTCAAGATTTTTGTGAATTTGTAAGTATTGTTCTATTGTATTAGTTATTTCATCTTAAAAATTAAATGCTACATATGTTTTAGTAATTAATATATGAAAATAAATCATTACATACAAGGTGGTTAACATGGTTTACTTATTCATAGAGAATATAGATGAGTATTATTCTATTATATTAGTTATTTCATCTTAAAAATTTCATGCTACATATGTTTTAGTAATTAGCATTTGAAAATATAACATTTAATAGAAGGTGGTTAACAAGTATTTCTTATCTATAGAAAAGAATGATGACATTAATTATGTGCCAGTGTAGGTAGAAAACGTTTTTATTAGTTAGTACTTATTGTGTCATGAATATAGATATAATGTTTTTTATTTTCAAAGTGTTGTTTCATAACCATAGTTTCATCATCAAAGAGAAAGAGTTAAATGTGGTTATTATATTTTATGATTCATTTTTTGAAATTATCATGACTAAAATGACCATAAACATTCACAACGGTTGTTCCATTACAACTCTTATATTTTAAAATAATTTATTGTATTGTTAATTTTATAATATTTATTTTGTTGGTATATTTTTCATAATGTTTTATCATATTCGATAAATGTGTTGAACCACTTTAGAGGATTAATTTCAATACACTCTACAGGATTGATTAATTTACAGAAGTATATCAAAAAGTTTCTTGTATGTGTGTTATCTTAGAAAATGATATTATAGTGGAATTTGCATTGAGTTTATATATGTTTGTTTGTTATTGTTTATTTATTTCGGTATTACTAGATTTTTTTAACATGGAATAGGTTATTGTATTATAATATGTTTTTTAAAAAATAATTAGGTTTAAAAGTTTATTTTCATAAAAACTAATGTTGAAAGTGACTTTAAACCTCAAAGTTTATAGTAACTGATGAAAAAAGTCATTTATATGTCTATTTTTATAAAAACCAACATTCAAGGTCTATCTCTATCTATATTTAGTTGAGATTTAAATATTGGTTTGTATAATAACTGAATCTTCCATGTCTACATTGTTATTATTATCAATAATTTATATTTTTATTATACAGAGAAGTTATTAATATATGTTAAAAGATGTTGAGACAAGGAACAATTATTTATATTAGCTAAAATATGTAACTATTGTTATGCTAGAATACATGTCTAGAAAGATTATGATAGTAGACATAATATGTAATGATTGTGGAGTTATTTTTCAAGATTTCTTGAAAAGTACTGCTGACTGAGAAGTGGTACTGTATACAATAGATTTCAATTAATGTTTTGGGAAATGAAAAAAAAGGAGACTGAAGAACTAAGATTCATGTAGTCAAAACTGGATGGAATTCTTGAGATAATATCCAAATTCTATTGAAAATTAAAGCTGTTGAAGAACATGTGAAGGAAATATATGGATGATGGTTTGAAGTATTTAATATTGATTAATTATATTTTGTGTTGATATAAGGTGATTGAGAATACATCTGAATGATTTGAAGATGTTTTGATGTTATTAGAGTAAAATCTAGAATTCTATAAGACTTTGGTTCTCGAGATAAAATTGGACTATGTTTGGTGCACATAATACTTTTTGAGTGCATGCATACGAATTTATTCTGAGTTTTTAAGACTTTTAAGTTTGAATTAATACATCTTATCATAGATGTAATATTTATAGATGAGATCTTAAGACTTTGAGGATACATGGGACTTTCTGTATAAAACTTCACTTTGGTTTTTAAGACATTTTTGATTGTGTAAGACTCTATAGAAATACATAAGACTATAAACAGAATCATAATACTTATAAAAACTTATTAAGATGTTAATAAGACTACTAAATATTATATTGTGAGACCATCATACTTTGGAAAAACTACAAGACTTAAAAAAGATTTACAAAAATTACTATGTGCAGAAATTATAGAATGAAATATTGTGAGAAATGTCAGAATAAATTAGAATAAATATTTTAATAAATGAAGATTAAATAAAATTATTATTTTATTCCATTATTAATGGATTTAATATCATGATCATTCAAATGGATTGTGATTCAAGTTGAGAAAATTAATCAAACTAAATATGATTCATGCTAAATATCGAGTGTTCCGCACCATAAGCAACTGTTCCATGTCACAATTACCTGAATCCTTGTTTATATGGATAGAGAATTCAAACATAATTAAATGTGTGTATTTTTTAGATATAAATAAGATGTGATATTTAAATATCACATGAGGAAGGAAAAACCTGATTCTTAAAGGGAATTGAAAAGGAAAACCTTGACTAATATTTGAGTAAGAATTTATATGAGAAGATCCTTTCAAAAATCATGTTATTTCTATATTTCAAGTATGAAAATATTATTCAAAATATTCACATAATATTCTATGAATATAAAGTGTGGGAAAATAATAAGAAACGAGTGGGTAGGAACTGAAGCTGATACACTATTGTACCAAAGAGAGTAAAGTGAGAGGATAAAGTTGAAAACTTTTTTGAAGGAATAAGACTTACATGCCTGAGAATTCATTGAATTGAGTAAGATCAAGATCATTGAATATGTGGAGAAGGTAAGAAATACTGGTAGACATGATCGTAATCGTATTCTACTGATGCTCTTGAAGAAGTGATCATACGTTTAACAGTTGATAATGAAGACTTTAGGAGGAAGATATATTTTATGTGGTGCTAACGAAACCTAGGAAAAAAGGAGATATTTATTTTTTTAGTATAAAAACCTTTATATTAGACATAAATAAGTGTTATTTTTCCAGTGGGACACTAGCATAAGAGAATATCGGGACTCTACACTGATGGAATTGGTAAGATCCCTGGGGTAACCACTTGGGAATATATTGTACAATCTTTGATTGGGGGTCAACATTACCTCAAAAGGAGTAGTCTTTTAAGTTTAAACCTTGTAAATAATGGTGTGCCTATGTTTTTTATTTTCTGTTATATCTGGTTGAGGTTGAGTAAATCAAGAGATAATGAATCAGGACTTAAAAAAGTCTAATAGGTTGAATTAAAAAGAATAAATTTATAAAATTACACCACTGATTCACCCACATATTAGTTGTACTTACTCCTCTTGGGATCTACAAGTGTTGTTAGATATAATCTTAAATCCCCATAAAATATCTATGTATATTTTTTTGTGGAGAATTTAAATTTTGTGAAAAACATTGGTATCCCAACTTTCAATGGAAAAACTACCATAGTTGAAAAAATATGATATTTCCCAACCTTCCAACACTTGTCCTAGAAGTAAGAGTCACTAAAATGGTGATATTTCCACCTATTACTAAAGGTTATCTTTTTGATTTTTTCTCACAAGATAAATATAGAAGAGGATTTCAAGGATTAAAATTAAATTTTTATGTCTCTTTCAGAAAAGGTATATACGATGTTATGGGGATTCAAAATGCAAATGAAATTTGGGAAAAATTAGAAGGTATTTATAAGGAGAATGTAAAGGTTAAGGAATATAAATTACATGTTTGAAAAATCATATTTGAGGATGTTAAAATGTATGATAATGAAAATATTGATGACACCTTTATAAAATTGAATGAAATTTTTAGTGATATCTAGGGATTTAGTGAGAAGCTAGACGATTCTACTATTTTCAAAAAGTTGATGGGATTTGTTTTTGAAAGGTTTGATCCTAAATTCTTATCCCTAGAAGATAGAGAATACCTTTCAATAAATGAGTTACATAATATTCTTAGAGATTATGAAATGAGAAAGATTCTAACTCTCATGAAGCCAAAGTTGAGATGGATTTTTAGGATATGAGAAATCTTGTCAAATAAGTTAAAGAAGTAGAATCAAGTGATTCTAATAATGAGGAAAAATATGATGACTTCCTTAAAAATTTTGATCCTCTATTAAAGAAGTTCATATTGGTAACAGGAAATGAAAAGTCAATTAACCACCAAGGTGATACAATTTCAATGGTATTGGACACGTTTCAATAAATTTCCCAAAGAATAAGGTTATTGAATTTGATAAAGAGAATGGGAGACATTAGAAGTAAAAATATGGTAAGAACAAGAAGAAATTTTATATTAGAAAGATAAGGACTTTAATGGGAAAGAAGGAATGAGTTTAATCATTATTATGCATCAAATCAAATGATGAAGTTAATTTTATGGATCATATTGAAAAAGGATTTGATATTTCAAGCAGTGATGATGGTGAAGGTGAATAAATATACATGTGTAATGTGGTATAAAGGATGAGTTAGAAGATTTTCTTGAGGAGAACACATAACTCAAGAAGGATAAGAGAAAGTTGATAAAAGAGAAATATTAGATGGCTAATGGAAAATATTGTAATGTAAATAATGTGGTGGAATACATTAAATAGATTAATAAATTTAAATTTAAATTGTTTGATAGAATATAATGGTGAGATATCATGATGATAATCTAGTTGTGAAAGAGGAAGAGTTTTTTGAGTAACCGTCATTTTGTCTTGAAGCTCCAAATGAGTTGAAAAATAACCAGAAATGGCTTCAACACGTTAGTGAGCTCAAATATGAGTCTTCTCATACTAGTGATAAGAAGAGTCCCAATAGAAATATAAAATCTATTCCTAATAAGTTTTATGGTAAATCTGTTATTCTAATAGTGTAGGTAACAAAATAAAATCTAAACCTATTTGGACTAAGAATACATGTAACGAAACAGGTATTTAAAGAATAATAATGTTTGATTTATATTAATACTTATGAATAAGATATTAATTTTACGTTAAGGGGGATTATTTTTCTGATAGCGTACTCAACACACAACAAGGGGTTTCTCCAAAATCTTACGTTGCACACAACTTTGAGATACACTGAAAAATATTATTATTATTATTTTAAATGGTAGTTAACACCTAGTTTTTGGAATGGAGGGAATGAATAATATCATCTGAATTCTGAAATATGGTTTTCACATGTTTAAATAATGATTCATTGGTTACCAATGTTTTAGAAATGTAAATAAAAACCAATTGAATATAAAGGATATGTTTTTATGAAAAACTATTTAAAATAGAATAATTATGTTTTTATATCACTCTTTATGGTTTTTTATATAATTAAAAATATATGATATATATTCTATGTAATGTTTTAAATTCATATTTTATGTTTTCTAGATATGATATAAGAACTAAATCAATTTTTTAGATAAAAGAAGTATTTTTTAAAAATGTTTTTTACAGCCTTTTGATGAAGAACCCTTTTTAAATACAGTTTTTGTCACTTTTATATGTTTTATTTGAAAAAATAAACTTAATTTATAGAAGTGGGACATTAAAAATTACTTTGGATGAAATTTTGATATTTTCTGAAAATGTTCATTTTTAATGAATAGTGAAAAAATACTGCATTTTAATTCAAAACTGTATTTCATCTAATTTATTTATATAGTTATATTATAATTTTAATTTTTCTAATGTATAATTGAATTATATTTTTTCACTTAATCAAATTTATGTCATTGGAATTAATTTCACTTTTAAATTGGACATAAACACATGTCAATCTTTGGATTGTTATTACTTCTTAAAAACCCACCTTCTGGTTTCAACGATGAGAATTAATTTTAAATTAACTAATGAAACTTATGTGTTATGATTTTGAAAAATGGATTTCATATTTTTAATCAGGAGGTCCAAATTGTGTAAATAGGTATGTTTTAGTTTTAGACATTATGAATAGTAACTTCGGTAATTATATTATTTTCCATGGTTAAAGGGTAAATATGGTAAATAAGAGTAAAGAATAATATTATAAATTAAACTACCATAACATATGTCCTAATACTATTGGATGAGATATGTATGACCATGGACATTCTTGGATCTATTTTTGGGACCTCATGGAGCCACTTGGATGTGAAAATGAAAATTTTTAAGTGTTTATTTAAAGTAATGAAAAATGTAACATAAACCTGTATCTTTTACTAAAACAATATTTATGTGGGGTTATATAAGTTATTTCTTCAACTATAAATAGTCATTGAAAATATAAAAATATTTCCTACATCATGGTAATTTATTTATAATTTTTTGACATCAAATAAATAGATTTATTTATGACACAATGATGATGTATTGATTTCTTTATTAATGAACGATTTAAATAAATGAGATTATAAATATTAAAATAAATTTATTTTGAAACTTTTTATGCCATACACTAATTTTAGTGATTATTATTACTTGTTATATTTTAATTAATCAAGGATTTTCGAATAATCAAGTTGTTATAAATTTTTAAAAATCCATGAAATGAATAATATACAAATTGACATAAAAGAGTTTTTAAAACAAATACTATTTTATTAAATGGTATAATAGTATTAAAAATATAAGATTCATCCAAATTAATTATATAAAGTCTAACATGTCATTAATGAACCAATTTAGGTTCAATTGTCATTTTATAGTAACTATATTAACTATATAGTATGAATATAGAAGAAGACCTGAAAAGAGTTAAATTAGTTAACTAAGGGTTAAAGCTAAAGGATAAGGTTGAATTTGTGATCTAGACATATCTAAAACCTATTTTTTGAGAGTCTTTAGACCCAAAATAATATTATATTTTAAATAAATCACTTTGGGACCATTTGAAACCAAAAATAATTTTATAATAAAATAATATTTCAATACCTTCCTAAAGTGCACCTCCTCCCTCTTATAAAAGGGCATCACCTCTAACCCTTACTCACACCTCTCAATCCACTGGGGTCATCAAAAATATACCCAAAAAATCTACCAAAATCTCTATATTCTTAGTAGATGCCTCAAATTGGTAAAAAGGAAATTCAATAAATCTTTCTATCTTAAATCAAAAGGAGTTTCCCGATTTGAGGTAATGTCTTCTCCCAAACTTCTTTCATTTAATTTCCAACTCCAACCACCTGAAATCTATTTCTTCCATTATTTTATAACAAAACCTGTATATTAAATATACTAGGATGTTTTTATGAGAATTATTCAAACTATATTTATACACACCTCTATCTAATGGATACAATCATATTGTTTCTATGTACGGAAAACAGCTGCCTCATGAAATGATGATTGTTCAATTTTCCCCTACCACCTCTCATGGTGGCCATTATGATGGAACTTTATTTATATATGATATATATTATATTTATATTGTCTCTATGATACTATAATTTTTATTTAAAAAATACCTTTATTCTTTTCATGATGTGAAAATATAATAATTTAATTTCAGGAAGTGTGGACTACCACCCCCTCAATGTGATATGACTCGTTCATGCCATACATGGAATGTATAAAGGATGGTGTTAATAAAAATATTTAACATATATAAAATATGATATTATATTGGAATTATAATATACCTATGTATCAATAATTTTTCATTACTTTAAATATGAAATAGAAATAAATGCAGCGTTCATGCATACGTACGACTTACTGTCTCCATGAACAGTGCATTTCATTTTTATCTCCAAATGTTATGTACTATTATAAATAAATATTTATATTTAATATATTTGATATATATATGATATCTAAATCATGAATATCATTAGGGAGATAATGTAATTTTTACCACATAGACAATTTGTAATTATAACAAGTTCATTTTTGACTCAAGTACCAAATACTGACAAAATGACCGATATTAACTTAAATAATTATTTAATGTTTATAATGGATTAATAAGTGATATAAAAGGAAAATCAAACATTAAAAACGTTCTGAAGTAAGTAAAAATTTACATAATTTTATTATTTAGGAAGAACAAGGAACATATGTGACGAATCAGCCTCAAGGTAAGGAAACCTTTCACCCTCCTCTTTTAGTCAAAGACATATTTTATGTTATGTATTTTAATTTCCATTTTATTATGTTGGGATGGGTTATTATATATATTTATTGTTTTAAATTTTATGTCCAAGTGATGAGATTCCTTTTTCTCTCCTATCAACTCATTTTCTGAATTTTAAAGTGTCGTTGTTAGGCTGACGACTTCTCGTAAGGGACTTCATCTCAATATCCTTTCATTGAAGAATATTTTGATTTATACATGAAATTATTCTATACGGTGTATAATACCCTTTGAATTTTTATTTCATTCAAAGGGAATATTTTTCTATGAAGCATTTTACTAACGAGAAGAGAAATGTTTATTTTTAACCTACGCGATGACAATGACCTTTCCACCGCTGTGAACATTATTTGAAATATGGCTTCCTTAACAAGAAGTAATGTTTTAAAAAAATAAAATAAATACCAAATATCCTTTTCATGAATTTTGGTATTGAAAATTGTTTTGATAAAGTATTGATTATGTCAATATCTTGAAATTTTATATTTTGATTGGAATGTGGGAATGTTATCTTTCATTTATAATTATTTTATATGTTATGATTATGTTATGGTTATTGGAAATTTTTTATGTATACAGGTGGTTCCATGATAAACCTAGGGTGGGTGATCCCGATATAGCTCTCTAATGCACTGTGTAACGTGACAGAGGTAAATATTAACGTTTCTCCTAAGAGATTTAGGGAATATACTATAATGAGTATTCCAAACGTAACTGCTTATATATCTGTGAAAGCTACAATGTAAGTATGTTATGAATTACACAAGTTACTATTATGATTTATCATTTCTGTGTTATTCATAAATCATATTATTTCATGAGGTATGTTAAAGAGATTATTTTTATGAGTAAAAAGAATGGTTTCATTGATTTATATGTATTTATGGACTAATGTTTTCTTCCCTTATTTTATAACCCTTACTGGGCTTTTTATGTTTATATCATGTTTTTGAAATGTTTTTCACAAGGTATAAGGAATGTTAATAGAAAGGAAAAATTCAAGAAGATTTCTATCATAAAAATAATTCTTGTTTTATTTTAAGGAGTTTTATTTTTGTAAAAATAAGATTGGAAAGAGTAGAAGTGTCTACTTTGTAATTTTTGATATGCAATGTAACAGTTATGGACTAATTCTCTAAAAATATAAACCTGAAAAGATCCTCAATGTGAATATCTTGAGATAACTCAAGATTATGTAATTTTTAAGGTTTTGGCCTTAAAATACAAGTGAGAAACACTCTTCCACATCAATGTAAGAGAAAAATATGGCAAAAAGACAATTTCACTTAGGTAAAGTCAGGCTCAGGTTGCTGTATGATAACATAAATAGTTTTGTGTAAAGACGTGAAATAAATATATAAGACTAAGGTTTCAAGGTTTCAATATATAAGACTAAGGTTTGAAGTAATTTCACATGAAAATATTGAAGTTCATGAGAGTTTTTCTTAAAGTGAAAACCTAAAAGTTGAAGAAATATTTTATGGATGATGTTTGTAGACTGGACACGATATGATAAATTGTGTGACTATTCTAATAGCTCAATTATAATTAATGTAAAATATGATTAAAGTATCAGGTAATTCATTTTTTGATAGTTAGGGTGAATAAGACAACTCCACACAAGGAAGTAATTCAAGGAAAAAAAGTGATAACGCAACTGTAAAGGCTATCGATAGTAAAAGAAGTGTGTGTAATTTTTTCCTTGTTGAGATTGTAATAAATGAGAGATCTTGAATGGGAGGAAACTCTAATATTTTTTACATCAAATGAGTAATTAAGAGGTCCTTCCTTATTCTTTAATTTCTAGAGTATTTGTAATTTCATATAGGTAATAGGAGGATTAATGAAAAAGATGTGTTGTATGCACTATAATAAATAAGGTTCTCATAATGGAATTTATAAACTTCTATGATAAATAAGAAATTAATTCATCCCTTGAATGGGAGAAAATGTGAAGAAAAGATCTAAAATTATCATTGTGCAGGGAATCTGTAATTTCCGGATAGATTTATAAAATTTGAGAATGTGGTATTCCAATCACACTTATAACCCTTGTTTTGATTGTATCAGATATGTTTATAATGGGGGAGTTTTGGCTGATGAGAGAAAGAGGGTGTTTAATATAAATCACCTTAACTTTCTAATATGTTTTTTAAGATGGGTGTAGGATGCAAAACAGTCCTAAAAAATCTACTTAAAGAGCCCTAAATGGAGAAAATTGATAATGGTATCACATATATTTAAGTTAATAGACATCTTTGATCACCTAGGTTATTCGGTATTGTTTATTACACAAGGTTATCCCATGTATACTTGTATTTGACTAACCAAAGTCTCATGACTAAGTTGTGTATGTTTTCATCCTTCTATAAATAAGTGGACTAGGCTAAAATGTTGAACTAATGGTGGTAAAGAAGTCCTTTTGAGAACTACTAAAAAATCTCAAAGATGAGATGATATAACTTGCCTTTAATTTTTTTTGTATTTATTTTCAATAAGGGGGGAAGCAATAGTCACACATATTGACACAATTATTTTATGGCATTGACAACAAATTCAATGGGGGGATTGAATCTCCCAAAATTGAATTTAATTTTTTCTCAATAGTGATATTGTTATTATATAGAGAATTTGTCAATATATGCTTAAAGAAGAATAAAATGAGATGAGGAAGAAGTTTTTTCATAATCTAAAGGAAAGTACTATTGTTATTCTAGATTGTATGACAAGAAATATTCTTGATAACCACCATGATATGTGATGATTTTGGAGATATTCATTAAGGTTTAAAAGTACAAGTGACATTGAAGTGATATTGTCTATGATATTTTTCAAGTGAATTTTTGAGCAGTCAAAAAAGGGTAGATTGAATAACTAAGATTTCTTAATTCAAAACTAGATGAAATGCTCGAGAGACTATCCCAAGTCTATTGGAAATCATAGCTATCAATTAATAAATGAAGGGGATATTTGTATTATTTTTTGAATTATTTTATAATGATTAATGTTGTTTCTTTAATATGATTAAAAAGGAAATGAAATGATTTGAAGATGTTCCAAGTCTATTATAGTGAAGTATATAATTCTATAAGACTTCAATGATAGAGGGGAAATTTATATTACTCTAGAGATTGTAATAATTTATGAGTGATTATGCAGGACATTATAGTTAGTTATTAAGATTTGTGATAACTTCATGGGACTTTTTCATTGTTGCAAGACTTCCATATGAGCTTGTAAGACTCTTAGTTTATGTGAGACTTTGTGCATAATACTTCATTATAGTTTGTAAGACTTTTTTTATCACACTCTGGAGAAATCCATAAGGATGAACAAAATTATAAGACTTATAGAAACCTTGTGACTATAAGATTTACGTAGTGATCTTGTAATACTTTAGACAAACCATAAGACATATAAAGCATTACCAAAATCACTATGTGTAGAAAATTATAGAATGAATTATTATGAGAAATGTTAGAATAAATGAAAATAAATATTCTGATAAATGGATATTAAATTAGAAGATACTTTGAAGATATTATTCATTGATAAAATATCATGATAATCCAAATGTATCATGACTCAATACGAGATAATGAATCAAGCCAAAGCTTATTCATGTTGAAGATTGAGAGTTACACTCCACAAGAAACTACGCAATGTCACAACTGTATGAGGCCATGAATTCAAGGATAGAGAATTCAAACAAAATTTAATTTGACAATGTTATGAAGTAAGACAAGATGTGCTATTCAAATGTCACACAAGGAAGGAAACACCTTAGTCCTAATGAGAATTCAATAGTAATATCCTGATTCGGATTTGGGGAATAACTTAAATGAGAAAATCCTTATTAAAATCATGGGTTTCTATATTTCAAATTTGGAAAAGGTATTAAAAATATTCATATAAAATTTTGTGAATATAAAGTCCAGAAAAATAAGAAGAAAGGAGTGGGGAGGATCAAATAAGTCGATACACTGATGTATCGAAGTGAGAAGAGTGAGAGATCGACGTTGGGATATTTTTATATGGAAGAAGAATTGTGTGCCTGATAAATTGAAGAACTAAGGAAAGTCCAGATCATTGAATATTTGGATAAAGTTCATAAACAAGTGAGCATGTGTTAAATAGTTAATCAAGGAGGGAGATTGAGGAGGAAGATCTATTTCAAGTGGTTCTAGAGAAAATAATGAAAAAACGAGATCTTTGTTATTATAGTTCAAACACCGTTTTAGTAGGCAATGAGAAGATATAGTTTTCCAATGGGAAACTGGAACATGATAATATTGGGACTCTATGTTGATGGGACCTAGAAGATCCCTAGTGCAACCACTTGGGAATATAGTGGAGAATCTGTGTTTGGGGCTTCTATAAAATCACTGTAATGATTAGGTTTTTTAAGGGTCAACCTTATAAATACTGATTTTCTTATGTTCTTTAATTTTTACTATATTTAGGTGAGGTGGATTAAATCAATAGAGAATGGACTGATACTTTAACCATTCTAAGAGGTTCAATTAAAAAGAATAAATTTTTGTATTACTGATTCATCTCCTCTCAGTGGTACATAACTGAATTGGGATCTATAATAACTGAGGTTGAAGGTCACATTTGATGTTTTTTTTTTGATAACAAATGTTAAAACTATACTTTTAACACTGGTTTTATTCACATTGATTTCTAATTAATGTAAAAAATGAAAAATAACTGATGATAAATAGTGAATGGAATGAGTGGTACATTGAATTTTCTTTGTATATTAAAAAAATATGTGTTTGCAGGACTCCTTGAGAGATAATCTAACTCTACTACTATGTTACATTATTAGTGATTAAATGTTGTATTTTTAGGCTTTTTAAATCCCCATTATAGGACATGTGAGTACCAAAATATTTCAAGGTCTCTAGATGGATAGGGTGAGTAGGCCTTAGTTACCCACCCCACACACACCCACACCCACACCTACACCCACACCCATCCACACACCCACCTGCACACCCACCCACCCACCCACCCACACCCACACACCCACACCCCCACCCACTCCCCCACCCACCCCCACCCACCCCCACCCCCACCCACCCACCCACCCCCCCCCCCACATTCATGAACACCCATGCACACACGTACACACGCACACCCACATGCTCACGCACACACACACCGACCCACACCCCCCCCCCCCCACACACCCCCACACACCCACACCCACACATGCACACACACACACCCACACACACACACACACACACCCAAATACACACACAAACACACACGCACACACACACACACTCGCCGCACGCTCGTGCACCCCCCCCCCCCCCCCCCCACACACACACCCCACACCCACACCCACACACACCCACACACACAAAAACATCAATTATCAATTATATATACTAAAGCAGGCTTCATCCTACCCTATGTGGCACACTATCCTTCGTCCACATAACTCTTCAATTTCCCCCCGCCTATTCCTACATTAATCGCGCAAGAACATTGAGTACCCCCGCGTGTGATCTCCTCCAGCTCCCTCTCAAATAGGGTTCCGTGGCTACCATGAATCATCGACACTCCGACCCTGCACATTCTTCCGCTCCTTATTCACACCTCCGGCGATGATATCTTCTCTTCCCGTTCGCACGCTCTTCCCTCTTGAAAATTGATTTAGGGTTTCGAATAGCCGGGTTGCTTCGTCATATAACTATGACAGAGTATTTCAATTCCAGTCACAACTCCTATGACGACATTCGGTGTCCGGCAACGTGTCTACTGTTACCTCCATATAAGGGTTTATTCCTACCAGGTGGCTTCAACGTAGGTCTACCTATCATTACTAATCAACTTCCCTTGGCCATCGGTATTGCACTATCCAGGTTTGGTTTCTCTCGACGCGAGCTCTCATCAATGAATATATGAACATATTTCTCCATTCTACCATATGATGTTCGAATGAAAAATTCAAGTAATTTAATTCACCTCTATTCAGTCTAATTACTCACATCAGTATGCAACTATAGTCCATGTATGCATACAGTAACTATACACTGCTTATATATGGTACCTTTTACTGCTTGACTATAGAAATTCCTCCATTATTCCAAATTTGAGTCTAGCTCTTTCATCTATCTATTTTAGATATGTTAGACATATGTTGCTATTTATTTGATGTTGCTATAACTTTGGTATAAGAGTCGACCTGTGAAATAACTATGTAGTGCTTATCTATGGGTACTTTTTCTTGCATTACATGACATCCAAATTGAATATTTTAATATTTTAATTTATATTTTCTCTGTAAGCTTTATATGTTTCTTTGAGGTTGGTATAAGTGTGGTTCATTTCAATAACAATATAACTGTGGATCAATATAATTCAAACATGCATTATCTGTCAATTGTCTTATCATTATATTATAAATTGAAACTACGTACACAAAAACATCTTTTGGTTTCATTATAAAACTTGAAAATTCAACATAAAGACAACAAAACAAAGTTGTAGACACCGTCAGCGTCGAGAGACGCAAGGTTGCAAAGGAAACATTGTATGAGAGAACAAAAAATCAGTACAACATTTTTGTATTTTCTTGAAAACATTCCATAAACATACTTATGGATTTATAGGTTCCAAACTTCATAGTAAAATCACCCATGGAGGGCCATCTTTTATGTTTTGCTGCAACATCTGATTCATTGCAACTGAATTCAAATTTGATCAGAGGAGAACGCATACCACTTTCGCCTATACCTATCAATGGTAAGTATATTTTCATTTTACCAACATTTTCAGATACAGTCAATATACTAATTTTAAACAATGTAATCTAATTTACTCATGATGCATTTCAATTTACAGTGGCTCTAGATTCGGGATCCTCAACGCCAATTAGTGTTAGAACAAGCATTAGAAAAGGTTGTAGTAATAGTATTAACTGTAAGTATCAATGTGTTTCAATATTAATTTATATCTAATCATTACAACTGTGTTCATGTATTGTCTACTCACCAAAGGAGGATCATGCATATCAATTTCACCTTTATCTTTAAATGGTGATTCATATTACACTATCAATGAACAGTGTCTATATTTATTTATTTTACTATGTCTTAACATTGTATGGTTTGTCAACTGTTAAATTTCATTGACAGTTCATCACGGTTGTGGATCTTCATCAACAATATTTGCGCCTGGTAGCAAGCGAAAACGTATATCAGTAACTAATCAGGAAAATTATTACCCCTCTGGTAAGTAATCCATCATTGTATAGTTCTGAAAAACACAAACGTATTCTGTCATATGTATTTAACATTTAAACTAAATTTTCATTACTTTTTCCAGGTGTAACCACTGAGGGAAATATACCAACTTACCCTTCACGTAACTCATTGACAGAGTAAGTACTAATCATGCCTTCAAATGATTTTGAATTTTCACATAGTGTAAATTTTTAAATAATATTTTAAAACAGATACTATTTTACTTCTTCAACTACTAGTAACGAAGCCTATTTTCCCGACATAGGTGTGATCTATATTCTAATCATGTTGTATTCTCCTTTTTTATCCATAGATATAAATCTCTATTCTTTCGGTATTTCAATGTAATTCGAATGCATAAGTAACACTAGAAAATATGTGTCATCTACATTGAGTCATGTCATTTCAGAAAGAGATGTAACAACTGGTGATATCAACGCTGGAATTACTCATCGAAGAGAATATTCAGGTTTGACCTACGACATAATAATTTATTACTTTATAGGTATTTCTTATGAAAATCATACAAACTAAATGACAATACTGCTGTAGAAATAATGCAACTAATTCACATTGCGGAAAATGCAGGTCAATGTATTCTTTTTACCTACTGCTATAATGTTGTTCAAGTCATTACAATTTTATGTAATTTATAATGCCAAGTTTATTAACACCATTAATTTAACCATTACTCACATGAAAAATATTTTAATAGTGGAGATCCCTCTAATGTTTTCCAATACTGTGGTTCTATATTTTGGTTTTATGAGAGAAATATAAAATGCAGCTCCAAAGAAAACCCACGATTTGGTATATGTTGCGCGCTTGGTAAAGTTTCTTTTCAATTAGTACATTCCTATCCTTCATACCTTCAAACATTAGTCTTCAATAAAAACTCTGTGGAGGCAAGAACATTCCAGGAATATATGCATATTTACAATTATATGTTTGCATTCATGTCAATGGGCGGTAAGGTTGAAAGATCATTCAATAATTGTAGAGCTCCAACTATATTCAGATTGAATGGACAAGACTACCATCACATAGGTAGTCTATGTCCTCCTGAGGGACAACCACCTAGGTTTTCCCAGCTATATGTTTATGATACTGCGAACGAGTCTCAAAATCGGATTCTGAACATCAGGTAATATTTAACATGTATTTTTACACATTTACGAGATTGTCATATTTTCACTTCATTATATATTTAATTCGCTTTGCAGTTATGGCAGAGTGAATTCAAACACAGTGGTCGATTATAATATTGTTGTCAACTTACAAAATATGATTCATGAAACAAATGATTTAGCTCGTCATTTTGGAAGGGAAAAGGATGTTTTTGATCGTCAAGAACATGAAAACATAAATTTGCGCCTTCTTAAGAGAAGACAAACAGATTCAACGACATACAACTTGCCTACTACTTCTGAGATTGCGATGCTTACTTTCAGTGACATTGAAGATCTCAACTATGGAAGAGATATTATCTTTCAGAGCATAAGTGTTGATTTGCAACAGATTGATGAGCATCATCCCTTGTACCTTACATTACAATATCCACTTATTTTCTCAAATGGTCCAGATGGATATGTTGACCACATTTTGAATCGATATACATCTATGAGTACTTGTAGAAAGGTTCAGAAAGTAACAATGCATTAATACTTCTCCTATCACTTGCAGCGTCGTTCAAGTGATACATCAATATTAAAACATTCAAGAAGACTGTTTCAAAAATTTATTGTTGATGCTTATACAATTATAGAGTCTCAGAGACTATCCTTCATTCGCTTCAATCAAAAATGCTTGACGGTTGAGTTTTACAGTGGCATGCAAGATGCTTATCTTCAAGGTGACTGTGATGGGTATGCATGCGGGAAGAGAATCATTTTACCATCTACATTTACTGGTGGTCCCATGTATATAATTCAAAATTACCAAGATACAATGTCGATCTGATATTGGGAAGGATATCCAGATTTGGTTTTAACATTTACATGCAATCCTCTTTGGCCTGAAATCACTATATTTGTATCATGTAACAATCATCACCCCTCGGATTGTCCGCACATTGTATCCAGAATTTTCAATATTAAGGTTTACCAGTTAATGAAATATTTACGAGACCGCTGTTTCTTTGGAAAGTCACGTGCATGTACCTACTGTAATACATATTATTTAATGAGACATACTTTATCTTATTTAATGAATCTGATGTTGAACTATGTCATTTATATCATTACTTTCTGTGCAGTTGTTCGTACAATGGAATTTTAGAAACGTGGACTGCCTCATATACACATTTTACTATTTTTATGTAGAGAGAGAAACATAGGTACTCCAACCTGCATTGACAAATGTTTTTATGCTGAAATTCCAAATGAAGGTGATTTCCCAAAACTTCATGAGGCTGTTAAGAAGGTTATGATGCATGGACCTTGTGGTGATGCAAATCATAGATCACCTTCTATGAAAAATGGAAAATGTACTAAATTTTTTCCAAAAAATTTTGTTGAATGTACGCCAGTTGATGATAATGGTTATATTCTATACCGATGAAGAGTTGATGGAAACACGATCGTGAAAAATGGTGTCCCACTGGATAATCAGTTTGGTGTACCATATAATCCTTTCTTGCTAATGAAGTATAAAGCTCATTTGAATATTGAAGTCTGCAATCAATCTACATCTATCAAATATCTATTCAAGTATATTATCAAAGGTAATGATCTTGTAACAACAACTTTGTATGAAACAAAAACTACAACACTATCAGGAAATAATTTCGATGAGATTAAAATGTATTATGATTGCCGATCCATCTCTCATTGCGAGGCCTCTTGGGGGATATTTTCCTATGATATCCACTATAGATATCCTTCGGTTGAAAGATTACATTTTCATTTACCAGGCCAAAATAGTGTTACGTACACTGACACTGATCATATCGAGGATGTGTTGCATAAGGGTAACATTTTTCAATCAATGCTTACGGCATGGTTTCAGGCTAATGTTGCTTACCAAGAAGGAAGATGTCTCACATTTGAATAATTTCCAACTAGATTTGTATTCCACCAATGTGAAAAAATATGGTGTCCAAGAAAGCAGGGGTTTAGTATTGGTAGACTTTATTATCTTCCATCGACAACTGGAGAGATATATTTCCTTCGATTAATGCTCACAAAGATCAGAGGTGCAACTTATTTTGAAAGTATTAAAACTGTGAACAACATTATTTATGGTACTTTTCGTGAAGCATGTTCTGCATTGGGACTTCTTGCTGATGATGGATAATTTATTGAAGCAATCAAAGTGGTTTTAACTTGGTCTAGAGGCCGGTCTATGTGCATACATTTTTCCAGAATTCGGTTCTCAAACAATATGTCTCGTCCAGACATTGTGTGGCATGAAACATGGTAGCTCCTCAGTGAAGACATTCTTTATGCGGAAAAAATAGGCTAAAAATGCCTAGTATATGATTACAAATTTCCGAAAACATATAATGTGACTTATGTAGTTACTAATTCAGTTTTTTTTTCTTATTCAATTAATTCAAAGTACAAATTAAATAACAATATTTCATTATTCTAATTATATTTTTCACTCACGAATCGTGAAAAAAAATATGTATGCTTTTCTTGAAATAGAGAACCTACTACAGAGTAATTGTAGATCTCTTCATTATTTTCCACTAATACCGGTACCTGATTCTGAAATTGTCTCTCAATGAAATCAACTAGTATCTGATGAACTTAATTATGATAGAGAGGCTCTTCAGAATGTGTATCTGACTTTGTAAGGTAAACTAACTGATGAACAGAATGAGGTGATGACTACCATTATGTCTTCGTTAACTGCATCTGCTAGAGGATTCTTTTTCTTGGATGGTCATGGAGGCATAGGTAAAACCTATATTTGGAAAGTATTGACATCTTTACTACGGTCAGAAGGTGATATTGTTCTGGTAGATTCATCTAGTGGGATTGCGTCATTACTGCTACCTGGTGGGAGAACATCGCATTCCAAATTTCGAATCCCGATATCTATTTCTGAAAACTCTGTTTGCAATATTCTACAAGGAAGTGATATCACCAATCTTATACAGTTAACAAATATTATTATTTAGGATGAGGAACCAATGATTCATAAGCATTTTTTTGAAGCTCTTGACCGTACTTTAAATGATATCATGTTGGTAAAAAATGATAATGCTGCAAACTTTCCATTAGGTGGAATAAATGTTGTGTTGGGTGGGGATTTCAGGAAAAGACTACATGTCATACCAGGTGGTAATAGAAATGAAATAGTTTCTTCAAGTATAGCTTATTCATACTTGTGGAAACATTTTCGTGTTTTAACACTGACAAGGAACATGATATTGCTTTCCAATTATTCTACAATTTTAGATGAGGTTGTTGAATTTTCCAAGTGAAATTTAGATATTGGTGAAGGTCGCATTGCAGAACCAAATGATGGTGAAACTACAATTCTAATTCTAGCGGCATATCTTCTTGCTTGGACTAAAGATCCTATTTCTGAAGTTGTTGAACATAATTATCCCAACTTCTTTACTAACCATGCTGATATTAATTATCTTAAAGATCGTGTCATCTTAGCTCCAACTCAGGATATTGTTGATGAAGTAAATGCATACATGATGTCCCTCACATGTTCTGAATGCAAAATTATTTGAGCTCTGATTCAGTTTGTGATGCAAGCTTTGATACAGATAGGCCAGAAAATATTTACACATCAGAAATGTTAAATGGGATTAATGTATCAGGGATGGATTCCCATAAAATTACACTCAAAATTGGGGTTCTTGTCATGTTGCTTCGAAATGTAGATCAGTCTGTTAGATTATGTAATGTGCCTCGCTTGATTGGTACCCACTTGGGTGACCATTTCATTGGAGCAATAATTCTATGCGGTTGTAATTCAGGATATCTTACTTTCATTCCAAGATTAAATATGACACACTCTGACTTTCAATGGCCTTTAAAACTAAAAAGAAGACAATATCCTTTTATTGTTTCTTAAGTTATTACTATTAACAAAAGTCAAGGACAATCACAATCTTCTATTGGGTTGTATCTTCAAAAACCTGTGTTTTTTTCATTGTCAATTATATGTTGCTCTATCTAGAGTCACATCACCATTAGGTTTGAAAATAGTAGTTGGTGATAACAATCCCAAATCTCGTGAATCAACACAAAATATTATATACAATGAAATATTTTATAAATTGTGACAGGTATATGTCAAAATATATATTAAATTTTGAATGTTTGGTTCTGCTAAGATTATTTATGTCTGATTTTATGAAACCCAATGTTTCTGATTATGATATATTCGTACAGAAATTAAAACAACAGATTTTTGCGAATATGTCACGATCAATTTCCCCTTTGAATGATATCACACCTTATACTGATGAGACATTGAAGATAGAAGTGCATATTTTGAATTTTTTGTGCAACACATCATCCAGGTACTCCAATGATGTTGTCGCGATTGATATGAGTTTTGGTGATTTACAGGTGAAATCAGAATTAAAATATACTGCATATTATCATTATTCTATTTTATTTCTCCTTTCATTGAAATTATACCAAATATTTTTCAACTTCAATAAAACATGTTTCATAATTTGAGATTCATTGATATTGATTTCCATAGAAAGCAAAGATACAATGTACTATTACAGGGCGTCAAATTCTATCTAAGTTCAAAAATATATTGTGTGAAGGGATGTGCTATTTCATACAGAACTGGAAGATAGCTGCTAATCAAGGTACCTACTTAGGAACTAGACATGCATGTTGATTACTTTTCACATCAACAACGCATGTCCGACCATGTGATGCATCGCTAGCACATTTCTGTTTCGATTTTACTTCCTTTGAAGGCATAATTCAGAGAAGGATTCCAGAGTAACCTTTAATATGTAAAAGTTTATTGACATTTCTTTAACAGTTTATGAATGTTTCTAAAGTATCTTTTTTGTTCAATATTTAGCTGTATGGATTAGTTTCAACTTTTTTTACCTTACAATCCACAACCATTTCTTCTTCTTGATCTGTTTTGGAAATTATTGTATATTTACATTGCTCACATCCTCTTGAAGCATTGGGTTATTCCAATTTCAAGATGTAAATTGTTATACAGGATGATAGGTTAGTCAATATAACCTTAAATTATATTTGACCCACTGTTTATATTTAACATTATTTGGTGTATATTTTTCTGAAGAGGGTTAGAACTTAAATACAGTTTATGGGGTGACTATGCTAATCAGATGTCATCTTACTTGGAAAAAATGTCAATTCTTCAAATATTTTAATATTGCAACTTGTCAAAGTTATGAAATTGAATAGTATGCTCTCTAATAACCTAATTCCATATTTCTCTTTCATTTATTCAATGCTTTAAATGTTTTAAACCACTACTCCAACTGAATTCGTTTTAAAATTACATTCAGACTCTCTTATACTTACAACTGCCATTAATGCGACGCAAATCCTTTTGAATCCTGATATTGAAGATGTTGAATCATTCTGAAAAAGGTGCTCTGGATACTTGATTTAATTGTGTTTTTTGTATATTATGACCAATGTTTACTATATGATAGATGTACATATAATTTTTGACGTTTGATTGGGATGTTTCAATATTCAGATGTACATTTATAATGGAATCAGAGTATCAAATTCCAGCACCAACAAACCCATGTTCTTCCTCTACACCATTTCTATATTGAGAAAATAAAAAAACCATTTTTGAAGTCAATAATTATGATCAGGTATGTAGTATACGAAAAATTTACAATTTAATTTATGCACTTTAAAAATCTAGATGTACCAGCACAATACTGTACTATGCCATTATCTACACTAATATCAATGTTGGACAGTATAAAAAGTTCTTGATTTCTGTGGCCATAAAAAAGATTCAAACAAATCACAATTGGTTCTATGATTCATGCAATTCATGTATGAAAAAAGTTCATAATGTTGACGGAAAAAATTGGTGCAACAACTGCAAGATATCTGTAACTTGCACCGTTCCCAGGTTCTTATTTATTCTTCTGCTTAATAGTTTATTACTTATTTTATATATAAATAGTAATTAATTTTACTTGTCCTAAATCCCTTTGTAATCGTATTTATAAATCCACAGATTTAGAGTGCAGCTGCTTGTGAGTGATTCCACGGACTCCTTATCAGTTGTACTATTTGATAAACAAGTAATGAAATTTGTGAGCAAAAATACTTCAGAACTGTAAGATTATTTGATTTAGTTACTACTAGATAATAAACAATCACGATTACAAAATATGTTCGCTTCAATTAAACTAACATTTAGTATTTCTTCTTAAATAAGGCTGATAATGAGTATGGTTTTCCTACTGAATTGACTCTTTTCAAATCAAAAGAGGTTCTCCTGTCTATTGACGTGTCAAATTATAATATTTAAAGTCATCACTGTTTAGCAGAACAAAACTCATACAAGGTAATATTCTTTACCGACAACAAAAACTGCATCACCAAGTTCAATGATAGCTTCACATAATTTCATGTAGATTATACTATATATTCCTACTTCCATTAAAATGGATAGATTGAAAATAGTTATTTCTGTTTTTGATTATATACAACATCGTCAAAATAGTGTCTGTACCAATGTATGTAGTGTGCATGAACATAGTCAGGTACAATATAATCTATTATCATCATGTTTACTTCCACGCGTGTAAATAAAGTACAACTGGATTAATTCTTTATTGTTCTATGATAGGAATATCAAACTGTTAAATCATTTTGACTTAGTGAAAATAATAACTCTATATTTGAAACACCATATTCGGTATCATCCTCTATTCAGGTATATATATATATTTCCCCCCCTTTTAAATTTACTTTGAAAGCCTTTATTTTATTCGTACATTGTAATTGCTCCTAAATCTGATGCTACTTTTTATCTATGTTCTATATGCAGAAAAACCTACTGACTGAATTTATTAATGAAGATGTTATCGATCAATCTCAAGATATCCCAATTGTAAGTGTTGGTGGCCGAATTCAGGCTTTAAATATGGAAATCCGAATGAAGGATAAATTAAAATACAAGGAAGAAAAGAATGACTGATATGTTCTTCAAATATGAAAGGTAATAAGAATTCAGGTGATTGTATCTTATAATTTCATTTCTGTCATGTGAGTTAATTTATTGTTCATGTATTACAAATCAAATTTAAATTTATGTATTTTAGTGCTGGTGGGAGAAGGGGAAGGGCAGGGAGGGGGGGGGGTGGGAAAGGGGCTGGGAATGGAGGAGTGGCCTGGTTGGGTTGGTGCTGAGCAGGAGAGGGGGTGAGTTAGAAGGGGAAGGAGTTGGGATGCCGTGGAAGAAGATGCTGCTAGGGGGTGGGGAGGTAGGGGTGGACAGGGGGGGAGAAGGGGAGGGGATGGGCATGGGTGGGTGGAGGGGCATGGCAGGGAGGGGGGCCAAGTGGGGGATGTTGTGAAAGGGGCTGGGCAGGGAGGAGGGCCTGGTTCGGTTGGTGCTGGGCAGGAGGGGGGTGAGTTGGAAGGGGGAGGTGCTGGGATGCAGTGGAAACATAGGCTTCTAAGGGGGGAGGGGAGGCAAGGGGTTGGGCAGGGGGTGGACGGGAGGGGCTGGGCATGGGTGGGGGTGGTAATGGGTAGGAGGGATGAGGAGTTGGAGGGGGGATAGTCCTGGTGGGGGTGGAGCTGGGCAGGGGGGACGGGCCTGTGTAATGTATTTTAATAAAGTTTCTGCTTAATATATACAGGTTTTTTTATCATTGATTGTGAAAGATGTTCACTTATTAATTAATTTTCGGATTTTCTAATTTTAACTTTTGTGTAGAGGTTCGATAGCAACTTGGGGTGGAGTGTCATTCAAGGAACTCCATACGCATATTCGAGGTACGTGCTTCTGTAATGTTATGAATTACATTTTTATTGGCTCATTGGATGGTCTATATGAATTACATCACACAAGTCTTGAATATTGGTTATCTAACAACTTGATTTTTTGACTACAAAACCCAGTCCTGTGATATTATTGCTAATTTTATCTTATGCATATTTCATATTTGAAATAAGGTATTGTAGTCTATTATTGTTATTAAAAGGTAACAACTTATAAACAATTTAGTACTATGTGATACAATATATGGTTTCCAATTGATTTTACATACAAATATAAATGGTCTGGGAAGGTCGGAGAAGAGGGGAGGGGAGGGGAAATGAGGGCAAGGGGGAGGGCCCTGGTGGGGGAAGAGGTTGGGCAAGGGGGGAGTGGTGGGGGAAGGGGGTGGGTAGGGGGGAGGGGTGGAGCTGGGTAGGGGGAAGGAGGAGGTGCTGGGAATTTGGGGGGGGGGTGACAACCTGGGCAGGGTGGCGTGGGTGACATGAGGATCTACAAAGGGAAGGGATGAGGAGGGGGGATGAGGAGGGAGGAATGGCTTGGGGAACATTCTGGTTAGTGGGCAGGGGAATGGAGGGGATGGGCTGGGCAGGTTGGAGGGGAGGATAGGGGAGAGGAGGGGAGGGATGGGGGAGGGGGCTGCTGGGGGGAATACTATGGCCAGAGGAGGTGGTGGGGGAAGCGGCTGGGTAGGGGAATAGAGGGGAGGGACTGGGCAGTTTGGATGGGAGGGGAGGGGAGGGGGGGATGATGGGGGCATGGGTGAGGGGGCTGCTGGGGGAAGACTTTGGCCGGGGAGGGTGGTGGGGGAAGCAGCTGGGCAGGGGATCAGAGGGGAGGGACTGGGCAGGTAGGATGGGGCTTCCCAGGGAACAGTTTGGACAGAGGGGAGGGGGATGAAAACGTAATATTTTGGCCCCGGGGGGGGGGGGGAATTGGATGGGCAGTGGGGGGACAGCGGTGGGAGGGGGGTCTGCTGGTATTGGGTGGGAGACATGTGAATACAGGTGGAGGGGAGGGGTTGAGCTGGGTAGGGGGGTTAGAGGAGCTTCTAAAAAAATGGGGGGGGGGGTAACAGGCTTCCAGAATAACCAATGTTCTTTTTCAATTTGTATTGATTTATCTATTGTTTCAAATAGTACGAATTTTTCATTTTCATATTAATAATTGTTTGGTTTCACCTCAGTACATTACCCAATTTTTTTCATATTAATATATCTCATTTACTCACATTAATGTATAATTATATATTGCAGGGATCAATATAACTGTTAACAAACAAGACAAACTTCTACTCTACATCAATGATACATGGTAGTACTGGGAGGATGTTGAATTCAAATTCTGATGACATGAATTGTAATATGATCTTCACAGCTGCTGTTGTTGAAAATAATGGATCCTCTATTTGTTGTCAAAAATGTTTCTGCTACTTAAAGTGTATTTATGTTATCTTATCATGGTTAAATAACATTCCATAGTTATTTTTCAAAGGTGACATTAAAGTGACAATTGATGTATGTTTCGAATATAATCTTCTCTTACCATGCTTATGTTTCAATGTTTTCATATCTCAATCATCTAGATATTAGATTTTTATACTTTGTTTCTATGAATAGATTTATAATTTCAATACAATATTTATTATTTTCCATTGATCACTTCTCATTTTTCTAATTAATTTTGTAGTTCATATTTCATTTATGACTCCGTGCGTATGCACGAGCTATGTACTAGTTATATATATAATGTTGATAAAGATTTTGATTATGGTGAGTTATAGGTAAATATTGGCCTAAAAAACCTTACATGGGGATAGGTTAGACGTTTAATTTAAAAATAATTCAAATTTTATTACATCATAAAAAATATGGTTAATTTTTTTACATGGGTTGATCCCATTTTATGGAAGGGACATATTAGGTAGAAATACTTACCCCTACATGCACACTTACATGAATTCATTATTCTCTTCAGGTTGATCATTGAGAAATAGTTAATAGATAAGTTCAACATTGAAAATATCACATAGTTTTTTATAGGTAAAATTTATAGATTTTACTAGATAAGAGGTGTTTGGGTGTTGAATTAAACATATTCCTATTTTATTTTGTATTCTTTGTGATATTTTCATGGGGATTTTGTGGGTGTTTATCATAATCTTATTTTATACATGACATTCATTTAAGTTTCTTTTGATCATCATTCTAATTAATGATATAATCCATTGACAAGTTCTTTTGGGTTTATTATAACTAATTGATAGGTGTTTCAATTCATTTTAAGGGTAAATTACCATTATATGTATAAATATGCTCAATGATAGTATCTAACCACTTCCATATTGGAGGAATTCATTTAACACCCCAACCAGATTAACCTAAACTCAAACCGGGTTGACACTAACCTAACCACTGACATAAATGAGTGCATGTCAGGTATAGTAATATAAATACATCATTTATATACAAAAAACTTGTCTAATAATAATCATAATTATAACATTTTTATAATAAATATATAAATAAAAAAATGGAAATAAAATATAAAAATAAGGCCTAATTGTCTAACACTGGCCTTGGAAGATCTTCACCAACCAATGTCTCTGTGCTATAGGAGGAAGTATCATCCAAATAAAAACACAAACCATATGAGATGTTCATCACCAAACCTATAACTCATAAAAAGGTCAGTATGTGTGTTAAAGTGCATATGCATAGGATGAGTGCAATTCCTGGTAAGATTTCCCCATACATGATTTAAACAACTGAATCAAGTGTTAATGTCCATGGTATAACACATATGATATTTCTAGATAATGAAATTTATAAAAATAAACTAAAACTATCTTACTGGGTCATCTCCCAGTGGATAAAATAAGCCCATTTACCCCTCCAAAAACTATG
Source organism: Viscum album (assembly GCA_963277665.1). Classification (NCBI taxonomy): domain Eukaryota; kingdom Viridiplantae; phylum Streptophyta; class Magnoliopsida; order Santalales; family Viscaceae; genus Viscum; species Viscum album. The sequence continues at coordinate 921,969,659 of OY728131.1, forward strand.
AATTAAACTAATGAAAATATCTCTTGATAAGATGACTAGTACACCCATACCTTATTACACTTTTCATACTTTAATATCACTCATAATTTACATAATCATACCTAGGCCCCATTTAGGTATCACACACCCCTTGAGGTAATTTCCATTAAGTAATAAATCCAAAAAAGTTATTGATGTATTTTATAAAGTATCTCAATTTCAGTTTAAATCCAAACAATTATGAAATAGCATATTCTCATCATGTGCAAAAAAACATTAGATATTTATAAGTCATCAAAATATATCAATGTATAAAAAATAAAATAACTATAAGATCAAGGGGAATGCATAGTTTTCAACGCATTTATAATGTATTTTAAATAAATATCAAATTAGATCCACCAACCTATAACTAATATTAAATAACAATCCACAGATCATTACTTCCTTAAAAACTCCATTTACACCTAAGGGGTCATAAATTATCCATTTTATAAATTAAAACAAATAATTTGTCAAGACCACCTCGCAATCCAATAACACTCACAAGAATCTAAACAATATGGGCCTAGAGACATGTTAAACTCAACTCAACCTATCAGAACATCCTTTACCATCTAATTATGAAATATTTATGACAATTGAGGCTTTATCCATACATTGTAAAATCCCCAAATCAAAAATCAACACTTACATGGAGGGAAAAAAGAGAGAAGAGGAAGGGAATGGGGAAGCCAACCCTACCTGGGTTGGGAAAGTGCATCTTTCATGGGTGTAGAAGAGGGAAGAGGAGTGGATTGATATCCCTTAGTGGTTGTCTCATGTGAGTGGGAAGGAGGGAGGGGGAAGCCCCTCTTATTTAATTTATACAATGATGGTGGTGATGATGATGATGATGATGATGATGATGATGATGATGATAATGTTTATGTTAATGATAATAATGAAAATAATGATAATAATCATATAATATTAATAACCTTATTTTTAATAAATAACCATGAAAATATCAACACTTTATCCTAAATAAAATAATAAATTTAAACTCTTCATGATGGCCCAAATTAACTAAATTATAAAATTAAACCAAGGGATGTTTGGATTAAAAAAATAGTTTAGATGTATTTTTAGGAAATCATAGTTAGGATTCATGGTTAGTTTTCCATGAACATAACTGTGCATTAATCATTTTCCTTTAAAATTTACATGGATACCGGAATGGTTAGCTAACAATGCACCATAATCATGAAACATGAATTTTCTTCTAAAAATTTAAAATTTCAACAGATTCACCTTAAAAAATTTATTTAATTTATTAATTAAAATGAGGATTCTTTTCTTTAGGAGATGATTTTGACAAATTCAATCACCAAATAAGGGCCCTGGAGGGATCATATCAAGTCAAGTATGATGAGTTAGTTAAATAAATAATAATAGTGATGATGTCTACTCATATAATATCAAATGACGTCAATTAATTTCATTATATTTTCTCAAGTATGTTGTAATTGAGAGGGATTCAAATTTTAGGGTTTCAGATATAGTTTGAAAAAGAAGAACATATGCTAGTACAACAAGAATTTTGGAATTTTGATTAATTTTTCATGAGATGTTATATTTTGATCTAAATTTTAAAATAAAATTATCATAATTTCTGATAAAAATGAACGATTGAATAACACTAACAAAATGGGATTTGTAATTGAGATGTTGTATGGTATCTCATCCTATGATGGGATGAAGAAAGTGATTTCTGGGGGCTATGTTTAATGGTAAGTCCCTAAGAAATCCAAGGACCACCGAATATGCAATTGGTTTCTAATCATTATTAGAAACAGAAGAGGGAAACAAGATGATACTGACAATAGTGTAAAAAGAACATGAAAATAAGGTGATTCCAGATGAGAATAAACCATCATAGAGAAAGTAAACACATAATTTAATGTAAACATATTTTTTTAAACAATGGTATTTAATGTACTTCAAACCATTGTGGTCATACATGCATGACAAGAGCATCACCCAGTAATCCACTTGTTCAATTTATTAATACCCAAACAAACAAATGTATAAGATAAAATCCAATAAAACAGATCAAGAATAAAAAAAATATGAAGTTAAAACATGAAGAAACCAAGAACTAAAAAAAGGAACACTTATAGGGCCAGACAACTTACCACCATCCAATGGTACTTTGTTTGTACTTCATAGGGCGTTGAAGATACTCATGGATCATGAATTGCACACTTGAGTATGCCTCAACTAGATCTCTAACAAATATCATGGTTTGGGAACATACAAACTTATTCAAAATGAAGGGATGTCATTAGAACTGCACCATAAATAGCACATCATCCTCTTATAGGGAGGACGATAAGCTTTTCCTCTGGCTCTCTTGGTGGATCTCTCACCAGAACATGCAAGGGTTTCACCAGAAAAAAATTGAAAGAAACTAGGAGGATTCTAACTTATCTAATGAGTGAATACCCATGAATAATTTCTTCTGGGGGTCATATACTCCCAAAGAAGGTGTAATAGATGAGTCATGCTTTGAAACAACCCAAATGAATGAGAAAAGGGTCTGTAGCACAACTAAACAACCCAGGTTGTAATCACCAAGCATGTGGATGATCCAGATAAAATGGGTGACAATATTTATCAATGCCTCAAAAGATACATGGAATTAAAAATAGGATAAAAGCATAGTATTGGTCCAGTAGCATAAAAAATCCTAGACAAAAAACCCAGAATATGGAAAAACATAAAATTTGAGCATAATAATAAAAAATAGATTTTCATGAGAATTATAAACAATAGGAATGAAAATGGCGGATAAAACAATAAAGTAATTTTGATATGAAAAATAAAATTTCACAATTCTCCACTATTTTCATATAAAATTAAAGATTTTATTTAACCTATGGTTATTGAATTGAAACAAAATTCAATAATTCTAAATAGTAGTTGAATTTGGAAAACATTGCATCTTCAATCAACTATTGGCTAGATTATTGTCAGTGTCTCAATTCAATAATATCTCCAATAAATTATTTTATAATATCATTGTTTATTAGATCAACCATGAAAAACTATATTTTTAGATATATTTGTTGTGGATTTCCTATCACTATGCACAGTTGTAATAGAATTATTAATTCATAATTAAAAAAGAAAACCATTAAGCCAAATGGACTCTTTAACAGCCTTAATCAAGGAAATGTATTCAAACTAAATGGTTGAGAGAGTTACCATAGACTGCATGTTACACTTCCAATAAATAGGTCTTCCATATGTAGTAAAGATAATGATGGTGAATGATAAATGTATCTAAGGATATATTTAATGGCATGCAAGTGCAGCTTTCCCAGGTTGGACACACATCAACTAAGGGTGGAGATTATAAAGGCCACACTAGGTCTGTTGCAAATCAGGACATACATGATGGTACTAACAATGTTAGTATAAAGAATTTTGGACATGTAATCAACCTCAGAATTAGTAACAGGTTCTTGTGATAGTGAAATTTTAGTGTTATGAAAAAAGTAGACTAACAAACTAAAGGGACTCAAGCTGGTATCTCTTAAGTCATTTAAAAATTTATGTATTATGGGATAGATATAACAACCTTTTATTTCCACCTATAATAATTTCAATTACCAGAATTTGTTTGGATTCACATAAATATTTCATTTCAAAGGCATTCTTAAATTATGATTTAACATAAATGATGAGTTTCATGACCTTGCAAAGGACCAAAATATCATCAACATAAAGGAGTGGATAAAGAATGACATTTTTAACCGATTTAAAATACCCATATTCAGCTTATTTTCTCCTACTAAGATGATTATCAAGATGAATGAGTCAAATTTTCTATACCATTTCTTTGAATTGTATTTTAAACCATATATATACATATTTAAAAGGTATACCCGATTTGATTTGAACTCACCCATGCACCCTTAAAAAGGATTCATATTTAATTTCTTATCAATGTCGTCGGGAAGAAAAGCAGTTTTAACATCAACCTACTCAATATGAATGTTATGGTAAGAAACAAAAGAAAGAAAAAATCATATTTATGAGTGTTTTATAATAGGAGAAAAGATTTCATAATCAATTCCCTCTCATTGAAGGAATAACTTAGCCACAAGCATGGCCTTATATTTAAATTTTTTATCTCCATTATCCTTTCTTTTAAATATCCACTTATAAGAAATTAACTAGGAATTGGGTGGTCTATTCACAATAAACCATGTGTAATGTTTCTTTAAGGAATTCATTTCATCACCCATGGAAGAGATCTAATGGTTGGAATCACTGTCATTAATAGATTTATTATATGTTTTTGGATCATCATCAACAAGATTCTGGGAAATGTGGAATGAAAATGAGGCTATATCATATTGGCCAAACCGAGTAGGAGGCCTGATGTACCTCTCTATTTTGCTGTGAGTAAGTTTTTAGTCACCAGGATCATTTTAAGGCTCACTGTCTGACGTAATATCTAAATTGGACTAAGGATGTGTTTCATGTTGATTTTTTGGTGGAGAAGGCTCAAAGGGAGCCTTAAACTAGGCTGGAGTACAAGTCTCAACACTCGCAATTTGAGTTGTGTAATCATTATCATCTGTGAGAGGCTTAGTTTTAGGAAAAGTATATTCTTGAAAGACAACATCCTAACTTATTATACATTTTTATAATATATCTGATCATCCCATATTTTATACCCTTTAAAACCTTTGGGATAACCAATGAAAATACATTTAAGATATCTCTATTCAAGTTTATCGGTTTTAACATAGGCATAATCTATGCACCTAATTAATCTCAATAGATTTTAATTAGGGGGTTAGTTACACCTTATCTCATGAGGAGTCTTGTTCTAATTTTCAATTGAAGGACATATGCTATTGAGATACACAATAATAGTTATTTACTCAATCCAGAATGATTTGGTTTGGGTAGGCATAAGCAAGCATGCATGCTTTAGACCCACTCCAGTACAGTGTGCTTCATCTGCTTGGGCATCCAATTATTCTAGGGAGTTTCCCTAATAGTTAGGTACTAACTATTTCCTCCAACTCGTAGATCTATATAAATTATGATGGAATTTATTATAAACAATTATCTGTTCTCAAATCCTTAATCATTCTTCCAATTTGATTTTTAACAAGGTATTTCAATGTTTAAAATGTTTCAAATAAATTAGAATTGTTTTAAGAATGTAAACCCACACTTTCGAGGATAAATCATCAATAGTAGTCACAAAGTATTAGCCTCCACCATGCGAGGCAGTCCTAACAAGACCCCACAAGTCAAAGTGGATGTATCCTAAAGGATAATAGGGATTAAAAGAAGACCTATTGAAGATGACTCATTGATTTTCCAAAGACACAATCCTCACCAAATGAGAGATTTTTAGGTGTGATATCATTCAACAGTTATGGTTTACACAATTCCTCTAGACCTTTAGAGCTTACATGTCCCGAAATCCTTTGAAAAAGCATAACATTATCAATATTAGAGACATAGATACTTCCCAACTATCTATAGCGAGTTTTCTCATTCAAAACATAAATACCATTAACAGGGGATCCTTTGATGACTATTCTAGGGCCTTTAGAGATCTTAAGGAAAACTAATTCAAACTTGAAAGTAAATTCATTATGGTCTAAAAAACCTAGGGATATGAGATTACTATGCAAGTTGGGAAACCATCTAACATTAAGCAAGGTGACAACTAAATGGTCATGGAGCTCTAACAAAACAAATCATCATCCATAGACTCAAAAACTCATATTGTTTCCAAGAACACCATCTTGTTCCATTCTCTCATTAAACTCAATAATGTTACTTTTTAGTACATGTGTAACACCTACTCACTAAACAGATCATGTGTAGACACATTAAGAGCCTCAACACTTTCATACCTGACATCAATGATCAAAGACTAATCAGAAGGCTCATGAGGCTTTTAGTCCTATTTGAGATTCCTACACTCTGGCCTAATATAGACTAGATTAACATAATTGTAGCAGGTAACATTCATAGACTTAGGCTTAGATCTATTAAATATAGATTTCTTATTGTTCTTTCCATTTCCTTTATACTACTCTTTTTAGTTTTATTTTCAAATTTACCCCTACTGAATAAATTCTACCTCATTCTTAATCTCTAGTTTATTATGTAATTCTTTAGATTTCATTGGTGACTTAAATTCTTCCAAGGTTAATGAATATTGAACATACATCATGGTTTAAACAAGGGTGTTATAAGAATTAATAAGAGAAATGAGAAGTTTCATAGCTTGGTTTTCATCATCATCAAAGACATTAATATTGGACAAATCAAGTGTAGACTTGTTAAATTCATCAATATGGGATTTGATTCAAGTAATAAAATTCATCTTAATGGAAAAAAGTATACGTTTTTTATAAATATGACCAACCAATGAAGCATTAATACAAAATTTTTGAGGTTTCAACCAAATTCAAGGAGTGAAAGACTCATAAGCTACATCCCTATGGACTTTATCACCCAGAGATAATAAAAAGGAGCTATGGGCCTTAACTAAAATATCAAAATGGATATCTTCATAGCTAGTAGTGGTCTGACCTTAATTAGACTTAGTTATTATAGGTTTCTTAGGGCTATGTAAGGCATCAATGATCCCCTACTGAGAAATATAGGATCTCATATTAATTCTCCATAGGTTAAATTTATTTTCATTGTCAAATTTCACTATTTCATACCCAGAAGATTCCATTGATTTTTTTGGGCGGCTCTTATACAAATTTTTTGGGGGCTACATTGAATGGTATGTCCCCACGAAATCCAAGGACCACTGAATATATAATTGGTTTCTAATCAGTATTAGAAACAAAAGGTATAAATGAGACGATGATGAAAAATTTTACACAAGAACATGAAAACGAGGCAAATCAAAATTAGAAGAAACTAAAATAAAGAAAGTAAACAAAGAAGAAAAAGTTAATGGAAAATTGTAAAGTAATATGGAGATTTAACATTCTTCAAACCTTTAGGATCCTACATGCTGATAGGAACACCATCCACTAACACACCTTATTAGTGATCAAACAAACAAAAGTAAAAGATGCAATCCATGTAAACAGATCTAGATCATAAGCAATTTGAAGCTAAAACTCAAAGAAAGAAAGAACTAAAAAGGAGCACTTACAAGGATGAATATATTACCACCATTTGATTGACCATTTTTTACCCTTCATAGGGTGTTTAAGATTCTCCTGTATATTAAATAGTTCACCTAAGTGCATCTCACTTGGATATCCATTGAAGATACTAGTTCAAGAACTACCGCTCTTGTTTAATAAGAAAACATATCATTAGAAATCCATTGTAAACAACACTCTAGTTGCTTATAGGTTGGAAGGTAGGATTTTATAAAAACTTTCTTGGTGGATCTATCACCAAAACATGCTTAGGTTTCATCAGTATAGAAAGGAAAGAAAACTGAGATTTTCTAAACTGATCAAATGAGTGAATCCCCATGAATGGTCTTGGGGGTTATCAATTCCTCTGAAAAGGCGCAAATTATGGGGCATATAGTAAAATGAACCAAATGAATAATCTAAGGGTGTGTGGTGTGACTAAACAACCCAAGCAGTAATCACCATCTGTGTGTACGGTTCAGATAAAAGGGGAAATAATTCTTATCAATGGCTCAAAAGAGCTACATAATTCAAAAGATGATCAAAGTGTAGAAGTGAGCCAATCACATAAACAAAGCCCAAACAAAAAACCATCTTGGGGCCCAATATAAAATATGGGCATAATAATAAAACGAATTTTTCATGAGAAATATAAACAATATGAATGAAAATTGTGAACAACCAATTTTGATATAAAAATTAAATTTTACAAATATTTTTATCTTTCAACCCATAAAAATATTTGTACATATAGTTATCATTTAATTTTGGAAATAATTTCATGTTTTAAAAAGAAAACAATTATTTGGGTTCTCCTTCATTTTAAAATGAAAATAATATTAAAATAAAACATAAAATATTACAAGTATTTTTGTTTTTGTAATAGTTTGGTTTCATAATAAATTATGTTTAGAAGAGGTGCCTGATAGCCAAAAGATATAACAAAAAGTAAATTTTGGGCGTGGTATTCATATAAGAATCTTTACAAAAAATTATTATATGGTAATTAATTTATAGTGAAAATTTATTCACAATGATTTTGTCATTTTTTAGCCTAGTTTATTAAAATTATAGGCTTGATATAAACTTGGTTGATTTTACACTATTTGATTAGGTTAGTTTTTGATGTTTTATTTTGGTGTTTTAGTTTTTTTCTTGTCGGATTATTTCATAGATATTATGAAACTAATTAATTCCCATGATAACCCATTCATAGTAAAAAAAAGAATAAAACACAAACTAATAACATGTATGGAATGTATAAAAATAATAATTTTGATAGTATGTATGAAAATCAGAGTATAGATCAGAAGGACAGTTAGAGTAGAGGTGTGATAATGCAACTTCATAGTAGGTCGTCGGTGACACGATTCTAGTGTGGGTAAATAAGGAATGTTTGGGCTCCATGTGTTTGACCAACAAAGGTGTGTTGGGCATGTGGTTGGATGGGACAAATGGAGATATTTTGAAAGAGGACCACACAGGCAGTTGGGAGTCATAGACCAAGCCTGACTTAGGGATATGAGGTGGTACCAAGAGTTGGTATTCAGGATTCATTTCCACGTGTTGGATATATAAATGGATAGAATTACCATCACCATGGGTAGTGGTTGACGATGAGTTTTAGTCAACATGGAGGACATGCATCGGAAGTCAAGCTTCGGGTTAACTGCATGTGATCGAGCAATCATATGCAGAGCAATTCAGAGATCCATAGTTGGGGGTATTTTTTGGGCATGAAGATGATATTTTTGTATGATGGGTAGAGGTGTATGATGCTCTTATGTGTTATATGTGGGATATGTAAGCACAGAGTGTCACATGGGCATCAAGATGATGGTTAGTGGTTGAGTAGATAGATAATTTGTTTGGGATAAATGATTGTGATACCATCTTTGTGTCCGATAAATTGGGTTTGGCATCATCTCAATATTTAGGGAATGAGAGAGTGGGGGGATCAGGTTTTGGATAAGACTTATTCTGTAAGTGGTCATGATATCATTGTGATGATCTATCATATGGTGAAGAGGTTTTAAGGTCATAAGTATTTGGAATAGTGAATTGGGTCGGGCTTTGGATCGACCATGTGACTTTGGACCCCATAGAGGTGTTGAAGGTCTTGGTATAGGCTGGGGACAAAGCCCTAGGAGTTATCCCGATCATAGGGGATTAATTTCTATAAATGTTTTTGTAAGTGTTCTAACATGAATTTTCAGCTACTAAAGGGTTCGAAGATGTCTTAAAGGCCTAAATATGATTTTTTAGAGTTTTGGGGTTTTGGGTCATGTAGTATATTTTCATAAATTTAACAAAGGAAAATTTCATAGTAAGATAAATCTTGAAGGATATTTATAATAAGATAATTGTTGTAGAATCACAATTCTTATTAAGTTATTCTAGTGAGATATATCTAGTATGATGTTTCTAGTAAGATATTGGTTTTGAAATCGATGTTCCTAGTAAAATATTCCTTGTAATATATTTTTAGTATGATATTGATAATGAGATATTTTTTTGAGAATCTCTATTTCTAGTAAGATATTTCGAGTAAAAAATTTCTAGTTTAATAATTTTTCTAGATTCACTATTACTGTTAAGATATATCTTGTATGATATTTCTAGTATGATATTTTATTTAGAACCATTGTTCCTAGTAAAATATTTCTAGTACCACTTTTCTAAAAAATGGATACTTTTGGAATCTAGAAGGATATTTATAGTGTGAGAGTGATATTTTCCTTTACCAGATTTTTGTTTCGAGAAACAGTGCTTACAAAATCTTCCAGATAATGAAGAAATTATTAACAATGTTTATTTAAGGGTTTTTGAGGGGTGATTTATGGCCTGTACATGGGGAAATCATATTTAATAAGGCTCTCACCCCTCTATTCTTCTACAAGTTTGATATACTCTTATTTTTAACATAATATTGTGTCATTTGAAATAGGAGGGAGCTATGGGTAAGGCTAACAATTTTCATGTGACTAATCTCTTGATTTCTTGATATTTCTTCATCCCTCGCTAAAAATCACTAATTTGAGGGCTTTTTTTAAGTTTGATTAATTTTTCTCTTCAATTGAAATCAAATGAAGATACTATGAAAGTTCATGCCTACAAATTCTAGGTAGGTAGTCCCTAAATATTTCCTATATATACAGGTGTTACGCATCACATAATAAATAAGTGTGGGTAAGGTCATGGTTATGATACTGTAAACGAAACCTATTGGAGAATTTTTTGTTCTTAGGACATACTGGGGGGTAGTATCAAGTGGGAAATAGTGTGTTTATTATAGTATAAATTTATCATGTGGATTTAGTGTTTTATGGGCCTAAGGTCGTATATTAAGGATTCAATATTTTTGATACATGATGTTGTTGATGGTTGTTGGTTTGTGTTGACCAATGTGGTGGATGGTAATAGAGGTTCATCGATGGTGTGGCCTGAGATGTTGGTGATTTCTGATCATAATGGTTTGTCAATGGGGTCATTGGGGTCGTGTGAACATAGATAATGGAATATAAGGTTGTTTAGTATGCCTGTTGTGGGTGGTGGCCTCCTTATATTAAGTGACATAGGTAGATGGTGTTGACCATCGTTGCTGAGGTAGTGCATGTTGTAGTGACCATAGTTGGTGATGAGAGAGACCGTCATATGGGTTGGTGTTTCCCGACATGTTGAGAGATATATTGGAATGAGAATGAAGAGAGAAATGTGGATGTTTTAGTGGGGTGTTTAGTTGGGCTTATGATGATCAAGCTGATTATAAAGGATTTATAGTCCGAGTTACATGGGTTTGAGTAGAAGGCTAAGGTGATTCTAGTGTGATAGAACATGGATGTATCAGTCCACTCCAGCATTAGCTAAAGCATGTAAAGATTCATCATGGCTTGATGAGAATGGGTAGAGTAGGTGTTGTAATTAATTATTGATAATTTTTTATTTCATTTTTTAATACATCGGTATATGCATGGATACTAAATAAGGACACTGTCGGCGATGGACTTATTAGTTCAAACTCATACCCTATACAAGCCATCTGGGATGCATGCCAACATTTTGTCTTTGATTATAGGTAAGGGAATAAGCTTAGTGTTAAGAGATTAGTGGAAAATGATATACTGATGATGCTTGATTTGGTTGGATTGATTTTGCACACGGGTTGGGTGGTTCCTCAGTGTTGGGATGAAATTTATTTTTGGTTATTTTGTACATGTACATATATCATTCGCCCACGACCTATTTGGTTTACTATTGTATGACTACATATATGGTAAATTGGTTGTATGTATATTGGGAATTATTATTGATTAATATTTTGTTTGGTTCTGTTTTATTGAGCATCTATTATTAATTATCACTAAAGGGGTATAGTCCCTCTAATATCACTACATAGACTCTCGTTGTTTGTCGGTGGCTTATAGTGTAATTGGAGGCACGCCTAAGGCCATGTAGCAGACCATCGGTCTGGACACTATTTGAGTGGTCTGAGGCAACTAGGTGTTACAAGTGGAAGGATTCCCCTCCCATCCCCTAAGGCATCCATGTGTGAGTGGGAAGGTGGGAGGGGGAAGCCCCTGTTATTTCATTTAACCAATAATAATAATAATTGGAATAATAATGATGATGTAGATAATAATAATAATAATATATAATATTAATAAACTTCTTTTTCATAACCACTAAAACCTCAAAACATTATCCCACAAACCAAATAATAAATTTAAACTGCTCCTGATACCCCAAATTAATGAAATTATTAAATTAATAAGAGTGTTGACGTATGCTTATAGAATATAAAACAAGGGTATCAATTAATTTCATCAAGTTTTCTCAAGTATGTTGAAATAAAGGGGGAGTAAAATTTACATTTTTCACGTATGGTTTGAAAAAGTAGTACTTTTGGTGTTTCAGTTACTTTTTTCAAGAGATGTTATATTTCAATCTAAATTTTAAAATGAAATTAGAATATTTTATGTAAAAAATTTTGATTTGTGTAACACTAACCAACATGATTTTTAATTGATATATTGGATGGTATCTCATCCTATTATGGTATGAAGATAAGGGTGTAATTTCAGCTCGGCCCAGACCAGATCGGGCTAGGCCTGCTCTCAAAAAAATCAGGTCGTGAACCACTATTCGGGTGGGGCCTGACCAGACCAAACAACTCCATGAGGCGGTCTGAGTCCAGCCTTAGGCCAACCCAAACTGCTGGTTCAGGATGATATTTTTGTTTTGGGCCACGGGCAGGCCCTTGTGGGTTTTTATTTTTTTGAAATAAAATATATAACGTTTTAAAAAATATTTTTTATGTTTTTAGTGTTTTTTCAAACATTTATTTAAAACGTTTATTTTAAAATGGTTTTTAAAAGTTTATTTTCAAAAGTTTATTAAATATAATTTTAAAACATTAATTTTTAAAAGTTTTTTTAAACATTTATTTTAAAAAGAATTAATGTTTTTAATTGTTTTTTTTAATTTTTAAAACATTTTTAATGATTTTTTAAAATAGCTTTTTAACTGTCTTTTAAAACATTTTTTTAGGATTTATTTAAATTTTTTTAAATATTTTATAATACTTTTTTTAAACATTTTTTTAAATCTTATTTGAGAAACTTTTTCTATAAAACCTCTTTTTTAAACAACATTTTTAAAAAAATAATGTTTTTTAAACATTTCATTTAAAATGTTTTTTAAAATGTTTTTTTAACATTTTTTTAATTTTTTTTATTAAATCAACTTTTTCTAAACATATTTTTTTAAAAAAATATTTTTAAAAATGTTTAATATTTTTTTCAAAATGTTTTTTCTTTTTTATCAAGAGTTAAATTTTACAGATAAACATTCTAAATTTAATTTTAAATTATTTGACATATTTTAAATTTTACACTTCATGTATTTCACAACAATTCTCAACCCCAATGTCACATGCATATTATAATTGTAATATTTTCTTTAATTTAGTAAAAATTTAAAATATAGAATAATTTAGAAAATAATTAATTTTCAATTATTTTATTTGAAAAAGTCCTATTAAAAAAATGAAATTACGATGATTGTGATGTTTAAATAATTTTCAATCATCATAATAAATAACATTTTTAATAATATGTGAAATTTGTAAAAAAAAATTAATAATGGGTTCATGGGGTGCACATTAGTTGGTAGATGTGTTAATTTTTTTTCTAAATCGATTTATATATGTGTGTGTGTATATATAATATGCGCAGGTTGTTAAAAAATTTAATGAGAGGTTGGGGGTGTGCACCAGTGGGTGAGTGTTATTTTTTTTCTAAATAGTTTAATATATGTATATATAGTATATATTGTATATATAATATATGCAAGTTGCAACATAATTAAAAAACAATGAGGTTGGGGGGAGAAAATCAGTTGGTGAGTGTGTTTTTTGTTAATATATAATGAGTTATTATATATAAATATAATATGTTAAAATATTAATATATATATATATATATTAATAGTTTTTTTATATATATGTAGTCAGGTTCAGTCCATGGGTGATCCCCATGAGCCTGTGGGATTGGGAAACACCGCCAATGAGGCCAACAAAAACACTCCCAAACCCAAGAAATTTCACCTCCCGACTGCAACGTTGCTCCTCCCGGCTGCTCTCCCTATCTTTTATACCTCGCCATACCTCTCCTCGCCACGGCTCGCTCGTCTCATGGGGCTCACTGCCAACCCATCTCCCTCCCTCCCTCCCTTTTTTTCCTCGCTTCCCGCTTCTGTTGTTGGTGTTCACGGCTCCTCCTCGTCCTTGCTTCCGACGAACAACCCCCTCCCCGCTTATTTGATGATTCCTATGCACTACAAAGGACCCCCTACCGAATTTGTACTGCCCTGAAATCACGGTTATACAAGGGACCCCCTCCCTGCCAGCTTGCAGCTTCCCAGGCTAGTGGAGGTTTTTCTTTTGTGTTTTATTGATTGATAATTCTGTAACAATTAATTTTTTTTAAATTTTTATTTATTGTTTGGTTTTAATTTTCAGAAATTGTTTGAATGAATTGTGGATTGCCTATTGTCTTTTTCATGTTATTTCCAATTTTTCATCTCAATTTCAATTTTATAATTGATGCCCATGGATAATTATATTTTGTTATGATCAATTTGTAATTATCATTTTTTTTATTTATAATATTTTTTTATTTTCAAAAATTACCTAAATTACTAGTTCACTATTTTTATTCCCGTCTCAATTACAATTTGGCTATTTTAATTAAAATTTTCATTTTTTCCCTAGGTAATGTGTATTTTTTAAAACCATTTTTAATTATAATTATAATTATAATTTTTTATTTTTTATTTTTATTAATTAATTTTTAATTTTAAAAAATTATCAGAATTGCAGATTCAACGGTGTCTTCCCATCTCAACTGTAATTTCTCCATCTAAATTTCAATTTACAATTTTTCCGTAGGTAATTAATTTTTTTATAATCATTTTTTCCTTACCATTTTTATTTTATTTATTTTTATGAATTGTTTTGTTTAAATTTAATAATTTATATAAAACTATGGATTCATTTTTATCTAGTTAGTGTCATTTTAATGTTAAATTTTTTACTTTTAAATAACTGTATTTGAATTATTTGATATATTTGATAAAAATTTGAGTTTATAGTTGTCTATTTTTAGTTGTAAAATGTATTAATTGATTTTTATTCGTTTTTTATTATTTTGTTAGAGAAATATTCACATAAATTGATCAATATTAAATAAAAAATCAATTATTTGGAATATATTATTTTATTTTTGAAAGATGTCTTTTTATTTTAAATAAGTTATAACTCTAAATGAATTTTAATTATTTCAATTATAATTTATAACTTGTAGGTACTACAATGATTATGATTCATAATTTTAGATCCTAAAACATAAAAATTAAGCAAAGAAATAATGAGATGGAAAAATCACTAGTGGGTTCGATTTATAAATTATTTTCTACATGAAGTGAAAAAGAAAGTTCATCTATTCAATTTAATGAGAAATGTCTTTGTGATATTGTTTCTAAAGTGAATGAACAATCTATATAGGAGCCGAGGACTCAAAGTGTTGATATGATAAATAAAGGTGTGGATGTGGATTATAAAGAGAATCACAATGAAAATACTATTCATATATTTCAGGATCTTGGATATCAAAGCATGATTGAACTTAAAAAATATGTGGATGTGAATTATGATCTAATATTATGGGGAAGTACTAAAGAGGTTAAGAGAGTTTTATTGGATCAACGTGACCAGATTAAAATATTAAAAGAATATAATGTATTTTCTAATGAATTTGGTTATGGGAGTCACTTCTAATGATTATTCTTCGTCTACATTCTAACGATGAAAAACATGAGAGGAGTGTATTGTGTATTCTAATGAGTTGGAAAAGTATTTTTTTTGTTGTAAATTATTTATGTCGAAATAAATGAAAATTGCTTTAACTGAAGGGGGATCTAATGATTGTAACAACATTTTAACAAGACTTATGTATCATGAAAGAAATTTTTAACACATTTCTAATGTTGTGAAGTGGGTGGATTTTCATAGAGGACTTGAAAATAAATAAATAAATGAAAAAAATGAATTTATCATTGCGAAGGAAAGTGTTTGTTATTAGATGACACTTACTAGAATAATTGGATTTGTGAACGTACTTACACAAAATAACTTACCATTTTGTGGATCAAATAAAATGATTTATGAGAAATATAATGGTCTTTTTATAAACATATTGAATTCGTTGTTGAATTTGTTCCTATCATGGAAGATCATGTTCGTTGTGTGGTTAATAATGAAATTCAAAAGCATTATCTTAGTTATAAAGTTCAAAATGAATTTATATTTTTTTATGAAATGTAACTAAAGTCAAAATCTTGAAGAATATCATGAAAACAATGTACTTTTTGATTATCCTTGATTTCAATCCAGATATAAGTTATAAGAATGGAATTTAATAATCATAATATTTGTGTATGTTGACGAAGAATTTAAAGTTAAGTTTGATGAATTTTTTCTGGGCTTCATAAATGTTGATTACACATTAGGTGGTGGGATTTTCAAGTCACTTGAAGATGCTTTGGTTGATCTTAAACTAAACATTAATGACATAAGATGAAAATATATGATAATGGATCAAACATTATAGGTATACATCATGGTGTCCAAAAAAGTATTCTTAATGTAAATCCTAAATCATTTTACACTCTAAGTGAATGTCATGGACTGAATCTTGCTATATATGACATAGAAAAATCTAGTGTGAAAGCCATAAGTTTTTTTTCATATTTATAGAATATTTATACATTGTTTGTAGGTTCACCGCATTGATGGGATGTTTTAATGACATATTTGAAGCGTTTTAAACCAAAACCATTATCAATTACTTGTTGGGAAGGTCACATCGAGATTATTAGAGATATAAGAAGATAAAATCCTATGTTATGAAATAAATTGTTTGAAATTTCTAATCTTTATAAAAATTATTATGTTGTGATGTTGGATTCTAAAGGATCATGTTTTAATGTAATGAAGAATTTCTAATTCAGTATTATCTTATGCATTTGGTGTAAAATTTTAGATAAAGTCAATTATATCAGTAAAATCATTCAAATGGAAGAGATGGATATCGATGATGAAAATATGAAAATAAAAGAGTTTCTTTCGTTCTTTGAAGAACTTCAAGAGGAGGGTTTTGAAGGATTAATGAATAAAGAGAATTAACTTTCACTCAAAGTTGGTATTGATATAATATTTGAAGAAAAAAGAGTTCTTTGCTGGGAAAAGAATTGGTGAGGATGTGGAAGATGATGCTATTAAAAAAATTTCTATGGAGGAAAATTTTAAAACAAATTATTTCCTTAAAATTATTGATCAAGATATCATATTATTGAGGAAAATCTTTATGCAATTTCAATACTTTGATGAAATATTCAGATTTTTGTTGAGGTCTAGTTTTATAAATATTTTTGAAGAATACTTTAAGGAACATTGAACTCAATATCAATTTTTTTTGAAATGAAATGAACATGATGATATTTGTAGGGATTAATTATTTCAAGAGATCGAACATTTAAAGTCAATATTGCAAATTGAACTGACAAAATCAATTGATACTCTTGATTTTATAAAACCTTATTGGAGAGATGGAGGGTTCCAAATGACATGGGTGACATATCAATTTTTTTAATATACCTGTTATAGTTACATCAATAGAGAGATGTTTTTCTAACATAAAGTTGATCAAAACTTATCTTCAGACTACCATGCTACAAGAGAGATTATTTCCATTGGTAATGATTTAAATTGAAAATTAATTTTTTAATAGTTTTAATTATGATGTTTTGATTGAAGAAATTGCATCAAAAAAATCAACGAGAAGGTTTTTTCCTTTGAATTGTATTATAAATTACCCTAATCGGGTTCATGAAGGGCCACAACATGCACTGGTATGTCATTCACTATTTCATTACAATTTTTTATTATTGGATTATTTAATATGTTTGATTAAGAATATCTATCAAAATTTTAGCATCCAAATCAATTTTTTTTAATTTGAGGACTTGTATTATACAATTATAGTCATCGTTTTCTCCAAAAAAAAAAATAAATCCTTGATTTTTATATGAATTTTGATTCATGGTTTTACACTAATTGGTAATGTTTTTAACTATTTAAAAGTGTGTTTTTGAATTCCTCTATTATGTTATTTTAAATTCGTATGTTCAAATGTTTATATATTTAGAAGAAGAAGTGGGTGATGAAGATTAAGATGAAGATGAGGATGATTCATTCTTTTATTTCAACGGCTTAACAAGTCATTTATTACAAGCTTCAATGACTTGTTTGATTAGTTTTGGAATGGTTTAAAATGTTATAAAGTGTAAAAAATTTTTCTTTTAGAAAAAAGGGTTTTTACCTTGTTTAAATACATATAAGACTGAAGTTTTTATGTCATTTAAATCATTGTTTTTAATTCCTTTTAGTATATTTTTATGTAACACGTGTGTCAATTTAAACATTTTTTTTTACTTCTTAATATTATGAGGGCCTACATATGAATTGGCACGCATGTGGACTTAACCTTTTTTACGTCTTCATGTAATGTGGGTTTAAATGGATTTATAATATTAGGTCTACAAAGTTTGAGCTTTTATCTAGTTTTCTTCAGCCTAATCCTCATAACATCCATATTTAAAGGGAAATTTTTTTATAATTAGTCTCGAGAAACAAGATTCTCTAGGATGACCCTATATATTGTCTAGTAAATTTTAACCAGTAAAAACCATGAAAACTTGTGGTGGGATATTTGAGTCTCCATACCAGCAGTTTCCTAGTAATTGTTTTTATAGCAGACATGCTTTTATAGGCCAGACAACATATTAGCTAGTGGATATGGATTTTACGGGACCCCAGGCTAGTATATGGTCTTGATTTCATAAGACTAGGACCAACACAACTTGGGCTTGGTCAGGCCAGGATACTCGAGCTTTCGGGCCGTCAGGCTAGAATTACACCCTTAGATGAAAACAAAGATTATAATTGTTCAACACATAATTTTTTATCCATTGTGGTTATCATTAAATTTGAGTAGGTAACACATGTTTTATAAAGGAAATAATTATATGGATTCTCCATGGTTTTAATATGAATATAATATCAAAATGAAACATAAAAATGTTACATTTTATTTTTGTTTATGTAAAAAATTTGGTTTTATGCTTATTTAGGTACATATTGCACGCCACAATAACCAAAAGAGATACCACAAAAGTAAATTTTGGGTGCAGTATCCACAAACACTTCTTTTCATAGTTTTATCATACGATCGATGCCTTTCTAGTGAAACTTTATTGGCAACGATTTAGCTAATTGGGAAAGTTCACTAAAATTTCAGTCTTGATATAAACTTGAGTTATTTTACTCTATTTTATTTGGGTGGATTTTTTAAGACTTATTTAGGTTTTTTAGTTTTTTCTTCTTATATTATTTCATAAATATTATGCAACTACTTAAGACACATAATGACACATTAAAAATCCAAAAAGAAACAAATAAAAGACAATCAAACTCAAACTAATAACATGTATGATGTGTATACAACTATCAATTTGGATAGTGCGTAAAAAATTAGAGTAGGAACAAGTAAAAAAAATTGAATTTAAAAAATGAAGGTATTAATGAATGAATCACAATCATATAAAAATCTCCCTTTACAATGTTTATCCACTTAAACTAGTTCTAGTGAATTAAAAGCATTGAAAAAAACTTCTTCCGCATTGGTTGTGGACCATCATCCACATTTCATTAGAAAATGGTATCCTTGGGTAGATCTAGAAGGTCAACTCAATTGGAACCTTCTTGTTATATTTTTTTAAATAATGGATAACATCAATCAACTATAAATGCTACATTTAAATTTTTAAAGCATAAAATAAAACAGAAAGTAATAACCATTCTCAATCTCAGAATAAGATTCATGTAACTTCCTTTTTGTTTCTTCCATTCTCATTTCAACTGAACTTGAATCTTCCTCAAATTTTGTGGCCAGGGTTCTTGGAATGCTAGTAATCTATTTATTGATTTTTCTTCCATTATTTATTTTGGAGAAATTGGTTGGATTTATTTATTCTTTTAACAATACCATATGAGTATCTCTTAATGTATTCCAATCTATTCCATTCCTATGAATTTTAGTTTCCTTTTGTTTTGAAAGATTTCTGTCACACTTGTTCGACACTTCTTCCACTTTTAGTACATTTTGTTTCTTGAGTTTGATTTTATTTTCATTGAGATTTCATTCAATTCCATGATTGTCTTTATCTACCATGATCTCTTCTCTTTCTGTGTCTGGATGGGGAAAAGGAAACAAAGTTGGAACTTTAGAGAATAGAAACCAAATAAGGCATTAAAATTTTGAAAACCTCAATCTCATTCATTAAAGAAACCTAAGGGATGGAATCCCAATTGTAGATTGATGATGAAAAAAATCCATCAGGTATAGGTATAATTCCATTAGGGAGATCCATGTTGATTGAATATAATATTAAAGAAGAATAAAAAAACGAGTTATCAAAAAACCATCACTGTTAATTTATGAATATCTTGGAGAAACATTAAAATACTGCAAACCTAATTATCACTCACTATATAATTTTAATTAAATAAGAACACTAATTAATCAAGTGATGGTTTGGGAAGCCCTTCCTCTATCCGCGGAGCAGCATCTAAATCTTCTACTTTTAATATATTTTGTTTCTTGATATTTATTCCAAAACCCTCATTGTCTTTCACAACCATGATCTCTTCTCTTTTAGTGTTTGTCTAGGAAAAAACAAGAGACTTAGAAAAAAATTGACTCTTCAAAGATTAAAAACTAAATAATCCATTAAAATTTTGAAAACCTAAAACTAATTTATTAAAGAAAACTGAGATAATGAGTCCCAATTGTGGTGTGATGATGCAAAAATTCATCCAAACAAAGGGGTAATTTTGTAGAGGTACTTCACGTTAATTGAACTGAATATACAATAAGAATTAAAAAAATTGGTAAGACAAAACCATCACTGCCTATTCGATAAAATCCTGGGAAATCATTAAAAGGCTACAAACAAGATTATTACTCATTGTAGAAAGTCAAGACAGTAATAATGTCTATTAATGAAGTGGTGGTTAAAGAATCCATTCCTTTATCCTAGGAGAACCATCTAAACCTTCCATTGATTTACAAACATTAGTTTTTGTCCATATAATCACTAGACAAAAAATGTTGGTTTAGTGATGTTATTTATCAAATTAAATCACAATTGAAATAAAAAACAGACTTGGTAATATAAAAAACACAATTTATTGATACTTATTGAAAATTAAACCGTAATATGACATTATAAATGTATATTTGAGAATTTATTCATCTTAATCAAGTGACAATACAGGAGTGAAAAAACCCTAAATTAGAGATAATGGTGAAAATACAAATTACTAAAATAGGTTAGTGTTAATACTATCATAAGAATACAGGAAATGTTTTCAACATCAAGTAAGATCACCTATTTCCAACATTTTTATGCAATTAATATTAGATTACAATAAAAAAACATAGGAGGACATTAAAAAAACCCCATGTCATAAAATTTTTACAAAAAAATACAGTTGAATAGAACTCACTAAATTCACTAAGAAAAAATAGTAACAGTGATTAAAATGAAGATGGTGACCGAACTAGAGATAGTAGAAAAGTTGTTTTGAGGGTGGATTCTAATAAAAATGAGGTAAAAATCATTAGAAAGGGAATGAGGGTCAGAGAGATCTATGAGGAGAGCATGATAATTCATCGTGGTAAGGTAGATTACCATTTGGGAGGGTAGTTTATTTTTAAATAAAGAAGCTCGACCCACACCCTCAAGCCCCTTCTATCCATCTAATAATTGTTGATATATGATAATTTTTATTTGAATAAAAATTTAAGAACACGTATTAATAATATAAAAATTTATATATTATTAAATTTTCACATTATTAAATCATGTTGAAATTTTAAATTGATATTTATTTAAATAATTATATAAACATACACATATATATTTATATTTATATACACACATAGAATATATAAAATCATATTAAATTGAAATTTAAAATGATAATTTATTTAAATAATTATTGCATGTGTTGGTGTGGGGGGCATGTTGGTGTGGGTGTGTGTGGGTATGTGTGGCTCTTGGTGTGTTCATGTGTGTGCATGGGTGCATGCGAGCACACATGTGTGTTTTTGTACGTTTTTATACACACATGGGTTGGGGTGTGCGTGTGAGGGGGTTTCATGTTGGGTAATATGGGCGTGTGAATGCACAAGTGTGTATTGGAATACATGCTTGCATGTAGGCACATGTTGGTGCATGCATGCAAACATTCAAATGCCTGATATTCAATGGATGAATATAAAATATTATTTTAAATTGAAAAAATAAAAATTTAATTTTTAAATGAAATAATTTAAATTAAAATATATATTTTAAAAACATATAACTCTTTATTTTTGAATATGAATTATATTTAAACTTGATTAATAATAATTTTTATATTTATAATAATATTTCAATGAATTTAATGTATATATTTATTTATAAATATATTTCAACACACACACACATATTGAATATTTAAATATATAAATAGTTTATGTGTGTGCGAGTGTGTTTGTGTGTGCGTGTGTTTGCGTTAATGTAAATCTAATTAAATTGAGAAATAAGAATGTTTATTTATAAGAAATTATATTTAAATAATAATATATTTATCTTTATATATATATATAATGTAACATCCCAATATTTTAAGAAGAAACACCATGTTAGATAGCGTACAAGATATACAACAACGAACTTAAACGAACAACGAAATATTATTATTGGAATATTATAATTATAACCTAGCCGTTAAATTAGTAGGTGTGAAAAAGGATAATTGTTTTATGAAATAAATATAATGGTAAAACTCTATATGAATTTATTTGTAAGTTCTTATAAAATAATCACTTACTTTTTTAGTAAAGTAATTTTATTCTTCAAAAATGATTCTTATTAATTTTTATGTAAAAATAAAATAATTAATTTCTAGAACATTTAGAAAATTAATTTTCTAAAATGAACTTAAATTTTGAAATCAACATATCAAAAAAAAATTTATGATGAAATTTTGATAATTTTAAGAAAAGTTTGATTTTTTTCAATGAATAGTTAAAAATACTCGTTTTAATTAGAAACTGCATTTTATTTAAAAGGTAAAATTATGATTTGTATTTGTTTTATACTTTAATTAGTTTATTTTGAATTAAAATAATTCAATTATGGGTTTTGAAAAGGATTTTTTTTACTTTAATTTATTATAGATACATTTTATATTTAAAAAGATGCATTTTTTCCTAAAAAATGTTTTTCAGTGCATTTTGCTGGTTTATTTTTAAATTAAAATTTTTCACTTATATATTATAAATTTTGAAAAATAGATTCAATATTTTGAATCAATAATTCAAAATTTATTAAATATTTCCATTTTATTTTTGGGAAATATGAATAATAAACTTAGTAATTTTTATTATTTCGGTTAAGGGTAAATCAGACAACTACTGGTAAAAATAATATGACAAGAATTAGTAAATTTTCATAACAGTTGTCAAAATTTTATTATATGAGTATTTTTTGACCAAAATAATATATGATTCTAATTTATGGCTCTTTGGAGCCACTTGGTTGACATTAATTTCCTTATAATATTTTATTTTAAGAAAACTCAAACTTGTCATACTATGTTTTTTAATAAGTATAACATTTTTAATATATGGTCATCCAGAAGCTATGTTTGAGCATAAAAATAATTTTGAAATATAAAATAATTTTTTTATCATGGTAATTTATTTTTCATTTTTTGGGAATAAATAATTACTTTAAAGGCTTGCACAATAATGATGTAATAATTATTTAATTAATTGAAAAAATCAAATAAATGATATTAAAAATATTAAAATAAATATAATTTGAGATAATAAATGTCATACATGAATTTTATAGATTAAATTTTCATATTAGGGATATATTGAAATATTTTTTTGAGTTTATCTTATTGTATTGATTTTATTAAATTTAAAGTAATGAATAGTCCTTAAAATTGTCATAATGAATATTTTATTGTAACTATTTTTATATTAAATGATATTAAAGTCATAAAAATATTAAATTACACCAAATAATTTTTACAGGGTCTTAAATGTCTTCCAAGATCCATTTAGGGGTCGTTTTTCATTTTATAGTAACTATATTAACCTTGAAAGAGTAAAAATCCATGTTGTCGTGATACGTTAGGGGGACAAATAAGGGTTAAAACCAAAAGATAAGGATATAACCAGGATCTAAATTATAAAAAAATTATAGGATAGATATAATTATACCCTTATCACCTTATGTTCAAATTTTAGTTTTTTAATGGTCACTTTTCCATGAAAATGATTTATATTGTATTTAAATCAAAGATAATTACAAAATGTCACTCTCTTTATATTTAATATCTTTTATGCATCAACATAGAATAAAAACAAGATATGAAAAAAACCTAAATTTATATTTTAATCTTCATGAAATTATTTTAATTATATAAATTTGTGTTCAATTTTCTATAAATTATATAATCACCTTAAATGCATCTGTACTGCTAAAACAATATTTATTTAATTAATAGAAAAATAAAAAAATGATTTCAAAAATATTAATTTTGATATATTTGAATGAGTAAATGTGTGAAATGAATTATATCGATCTATATGACATATTATAGAGTTTTAAAATCATTATATTATAATTACCACCTTTTCATGATGTATTTCAAGTCAAATTAAATTAATAGTTCCAAAAATTGACATTATTGATAATTTATCAAAATAATATTTTATTAAACTATTTGAAATTCCAAAAAATATTATCATAGTATATTTTAATTTAATATATTTTTAAAAATCATAAATGTTTCATTTATGAGTCATTTTTTCATTTATAATAACATTATTTTCCATTTACGATTAATAAAGTGGTTACCACAGTTAAGGTAAAAAATAACTAACCAACGGGTTAACGAAAAATAACAGATTTAAAATGACACATAAACTTGTATAAATTATATATTTTTTATGATATTATAATAGTATCCTATGTTATCATTGAATATCATTCCATTTTGAGTCATTTGGAATGATAAATGAATTTATTATAATTTAATATTTTTGAGAAATTCCAAAATTTCCCCTCACCTCAATTATAAAAGGCCACCCCTTCCTTCACTTATTAAAACTACTTTGATCAAATATAGCTCAACCAAACTCTACCAATTTATTTTATAAATATCATAAAGTAGATTTTTGATGTTTTTTTCCTTCCAAAAGACCAACACTATATCCCTTAAGAAATGATCTAAAGGAAGTTCGTCGAGGAAGAGGTAATCATCATTACCGACTCTTTCAAGGTTTTTTCTTATTATACTTCCTATTCATGTGTTGTTTCCATGGTAAATTATTAAATTTATTATAATATATATGATGAGAATTTATTATGATTATGAGACAACCATATTCCACCTTTTATCCATCTAGTGAAAAACAGAAGCACCACGCGTGCGTACATATGACATACTGTCTCCACGACGCGATTCGATTCATTTTCTATGTTAAACATTCAATAATGATTCTCAAAAGAAATTATAATAAATAAATATTATATCTATGAACTTAATATCATTTTTGAGATGTTTTAACTGTATCGTATGCACAAGAACTAGAACATAGAAGATAAAACATGCTTAGGAAAATGAAGCAGTTAACACCCAGAACAAGGGTAGTAACGAAATATTATTAAAAAATGGGTGATAGAATTATATAAAATGATCATATATGATATCATAAATATGAATATAATTTTATTAAGAATTAATAATATATTTTAAACCATTATAAATGAGGTTAAAGCGTGTTCAGTAAAAGAAAGTGTAAGGTAAGATAAATTTTTACTCAATTTCCTTTCTTCGAATTAATATTTTACTTCATTGATTATGTCATGATAAGATTATGTGTGAAATTAAATTTTATTATCTAATATTTTATTTAAAGTGTTTTATGTATATTTATATATAATACACACAATCCATTCTTTCATTAATTCTTACTTCAATGATATGATATTTGTAAAGAAATTTTTATTAAAAATCACCTTTTAATGATTCTTATTAAAAAAGTCAAAAAGAATGATTTTTTAACTTATACAGTATAAACTGATTTTCCAAATTTCATGAAGATTCCTATAAATGTTTAATTATTTATTCTCAAATAAAATGTTTTCATTTTTATGTGTGTGTCTTTTTAAAAATAAAAGTTATTTAAAAATGGAAAGGTTATTTTCTTCAAGAATGTTTTTATGCAATGTTTATGTGTTATGATTATGTTGTGGTTCTTGAATTTTTTATGAGGATGGATGGTTCCTTTATAATTTGAGGGTGGGGGATCTCATTATAACTCTCCAATGCATTGAGTAATAATATTATAGTGACCCAAGCCTTTTCCATATCACATTATATGATTCTTAAGGATAATTATACATTAGAGTACAAGCCAAGGTTCGTTAAGTCTAGTGTCTTGGAAGACCAGGTACAAAAAATATAAAACATGGGGTTAAAAAAATTCTTTATTTAATATCCATCAAGAGCTACTAACTTCCTTTGAGACCTTACATCTGCATAGGGTACCCTGGGGAACCCATGGACAAAGGGATGATCTGAAAATACCAGTAAGGGAATGAACATAAGGATACGTCTTAAGCACATGAGTTAGGTTGCATGACATAATGATATCCAAAGCATGGAACATATAAAATTGTATCATATAAGCATGTAATCATATAAACATGGAATAATATAAATGTGGCAGGATTATAAAACATTTCCTTAGTATGGGTCAAGGATAACCGCCAATCCTGTTTCCCATTTTACTACGGGTCAAGGATAATTGCCAATCTCATTTCCCATTTTAGTATGGGTCAAGGATAACCACCAATATCATTTCCCATCACATATCATGAGACCTAAAATTAACCAATGAATTGGAGTGGTATATATGTTCATACATATCAATATTTTCATAAATATTCTTTCCACATAAATAATCATACATATCAACCATACATAAACATAAGGATACCCATGGAAATAAGTGGGTACCACAATCGTGACATAAAGTATAACCAATGGATGTATCATGAAAGTGTACATGAAAGAAAGGTATTAGCACATATATAGACATTAATAAGGTAAAATAAGAATATAACATGGTAGGAGATGTCAAAAATAAGTGACAACATATAAGAAATGTATTTGAGAAACATTAGTATGAAAACATTTTTTGTACAGTTTTAAAGAAAATACTTTTGAGATTTTAAAATAGAAAAGAGGAAAATATTTTATATAAATTGAGAATTGAACAAGAAATGTTTTCATAATAAATATAATAATTTTATAAAGACAATAGTGTCTTAAAACACAGGATACAGTGCACTTGAAATTGGCTAACAATTCGGGAAGTTCCCTTAAATCCTGTTTGCTTATTGGAAAGTTCTAAGGTGGGAATCTTTTAAAATAATGTATATCCCCGAAAGAGAGTGATGAAAGGTTATTCATAAATTAATTTTTTAAAACGTACATATAATTAATAATATGTACATAAATAGATAAGATAAATCAATTTTGATATATAGAAAGATAAGGCAACCCGAAAAAACAAAAAAGGTCCGGGTAGAATTTCTTACGGTTTATTGGCATGGTGCCGGGTGTACCTAAGAGGGCTTGATGAGATAAAAAAGGGGTTCCTCATCACCTATAAATAATTATGGAAGTATGGGGGAGGCTCCAAATCATACCCCATCATTTTATATTGCACATAAAAAAGGCATAGCATAGAGGAAAATCTTGATTAAGAGTGAAATGGAGAGGATCCCTTACCATAAATCTGTTTGTGTTCACCACTTTTTATTAAAGACCTGAATAAAAAAATAATATTTATTAATTAATAATTAAAGAAACTATTCTCTATTTAATTGGTTTATTATAATCATTTTATGTTTATTTATAACCATTTGGATTGGTTTTGAGGTTCAATTTCCTTGTTTGGATTCGTTTGTTTACTTGGTTTTAATGACCAGTTCACTTATATTCATGTTTGGATAAACATGTAAGATGAAAGTGGTTTTATAGATTAGAAGTTATATGATATTAGTGAACATCCAATAGATTAAATGGTTTTAAATTTAATTTTGTTACTTAGAGTGAAGTTGAATTATTATATAAAACCATAATGACAACCATTTTTGTTAATCGGTGGGTTTGATTACAAAGAACACATTTTTCTTTATAATTTAATACCATTTGTAAAAATATATTATAGAACCAAAAATAGTATCTATTACGTAGATAATAATATGGTTTAACCACATCAAAAATGGTTTCATAACCATAAATAAAGATGATAATAGAAATTGACAAACTGTTGTCCTTGAATGTGCTAAATTATCACATCTCAAACGGTGCTTTGATTTCATTCAAATAAAATATTGGGAAAGAAGAGATGATAATGAAATATCCCATTAGCATAAAATAATTCCAGTACATGTATTTCACTGGAGTTATCATACTATTTGGGTGAAGGGAGGTGAGGAAATAAACAAAAAAGAAAGAACATAAAAGAAATGAAGGAATTGGAAAGAGGAATTTACCTCTTGAGACTTCCTCCGTTGAGAACCTCTTAAGGGGAGAGGTTTTGGTATTTTGAAGAGGCTAAGGGATTTTGGACGTGGGGTAAGATCATGGAGAGATATTTGGGTAGAATATTGGCAAGGCACAAGGATTGAGAGTAATGAAGAGAAGAGGGAGTGAGGGGGGGTTTATAGTGGAGGAGAGGAGGGTTTTCATAATATTATATCCATTAGTTTATTATTTTCCCTCAAGACCAGAAATATTGACGATTCAATGACCCAAAATAGTAATAAATGCATGTGGATTCAAACTAAAGGCCATTTACATCATCCATGACTCATGCATGATCCATAAATTAAGGTTTTCGCATTTATTTTGAATTATCGGATTTTACTATTCATAAAAATTAAAGTATTTTAGAAAAAATCTCAAAAATTCACCCTAACCATTTTTCAATGAGTTGAATCCAAAAATGAAGTCCATTTTTCAAAAATTATTTTCTAAATATGATTTATTTAATATTTAATTAAAATTGTAATTTATTATTAAGAACATACTTTTAAAACATTTATTTACTTATTCTAAAATAAAGGTATATCGTACATTCATCATGAATATTATTTATATATTATCACAGGTAAGGTTACTATTCATTTGGGTATATAACTATTCATAAGGGTATGTTACTATTCATAAGGGTAGGTTGCTATTCACCAAAAAAATATGTTTTCCTTATCGGACTCCAAATAACTTACTGATTGCAACCGTGTATGTCACATTTTCAAAATTCCAAGCACAGAAGTGACAAGCGTATGTTTAAATGTCATTTATCACATAGTAGTTCATTAAGTTGTGTTTTCAGGTGATTTTATGACATATTTATAAGAAAGGAATTTCTGTTAATAAAATATTGGGTCGTTACATTCTTCCCCCCTTATGAAAATTCTCCCTCGAAATTTTCTTTTACATTATAGGAGACAAATAGGTGCGGGTAACTTTTCCGTCATTGCTTCCTCCAGTTCCTGTGTTTAATTTCTGTACATATAGTTTCACCATAGTACCTTAACTTGATGAGTAGTCTTTTTTCATAGAACTTTGTCTCTATGATCCAAGATCCTCACTGGCTTCTCCTCATATGAAAGATCATCTTCCAACTGTACCACCTCCGGAGAGAGTACATGTGAAGGGTCTGGTATGTACTTTCTTGAGAGGGATACATGAAAGATATCATTTACTTTACACATTCTAGGTGTAAGTTCCATTTGATAGGCCAAAACTCCGACTTGATCAAGGATCTCGAAGGGGCTGATGTAAAACCCCAAGCTTCTACTATATGTTTCCCATTGAATAATGCAGTAGCTTGCGTTGTATACAACTGGAAGTTTCAACACACCACGTCCAATAAAACTAGATGTTATGAATTTTAATGCCCACTTTTTGAGATTTTTTAAATTTTATTTTTCAAAATTGACTTCATTTTTGAATTCAGAATATTAAAATTTTCTTAGGGTGAATTTTTGGTACTTTTTTGAAAACAATCAATTTTTGATGAATAGTGGAAAACACTCTGTTATTGTTTAATACCAAAGTTTTATTTAAATAATTAATTATTTTATTTAAAAATATTTTAGGTAAAAATATATACACAATACCTATATATGTTTAATGTAATTTATTTGAGTCATTTTATAATAATATTAGATATATAAAATTTTATTGAAATTTTTCTCGTCTTTTACCCACCATCTAGGAGCATTTGAAAATTTTCATTTAACATTATTTTACCACTTCTATGAATTTAATTTAAAAAATCAAAGAGACACGGTTGATATCAGTAAAAAAATGTGGTTCAATAAGATGAAAATATTTTTTGATGAATAGTAACTTTTAAGTTTTATTTACAACGGTTAAAAGGAAATAAGGAAATTAAAGGTAAATATGATATTATTATTACCATAACACATGTCCTAATTCTATTTAATATGTTTATTTCGACAAAAATACACTTTAGGAATAAAATATTATCCTTTTGATCCACTTGGATTATATTAGGACATTTATTATTATTTTATTTAAAGAAGAGTTAAAAGTGTTTAATTCAATGTTTAATAATAATACTTTTTTTAATATGGGGTTATACATAAGATAAATTCGACTATAAATATTCATTAGAAATCAAAAAATATTTCCCACAAAATTGTATTTTATTTATAATTTTTAGACATTAAATAATTAAATTTATTTATGACACAATGATGATGTAGTAATTACCTTCTTAATGAAAGATTAAAATAATTGATATTATAAATATCCAAATAAATTTATTTAGAGAATTTTGATGAATTCCACTAATTTTATAACTTAATATGACATGTTAGGGGTTATTAAATATTTTTTTTCATCGTAATCATGCTGTTATGATTTTAACAAAAACCAAATACTAAATAGTGTCAAAATTGACCAAAATGAGTTTTTAAAACAAATACTATATTATTGGTTGATATAATATTCCTAAAAATATAAGGATCATACAAACGGATTAAATAATATTATAAATGGAATTGGTTAACCTCTTGATGTTTTCTTGGTAGTTTAGATTAAGTTTACTAACCATATAGTGTAAGAATACAAGAAGACACGGTAAAAGTTAAACTATTTAACTAATAGTTAAATATAAAAGATAAGGTTAATATGGTAACCTATACTTGTCTAAAACCTATTGGTTGAGAGTATTTAGACCCATACCCACATTATATTTGAAATAAATCAATTTTTATCCATTTGAAACCGAAAATGATTTATAATAAAATAATATTTCAAGGTTTTCCTAAAGTGACCCTCACCTCTATTATAAAAGGGTACTTCCCCTTATCTTAATTTCACATCACCAAATCCATTTAGATTGGCCCAACCCTACCCAAATATCCTCCAAAATACTGTCACTACATTCTAGAGTCTTTCCTTTGATCAGAAATCCATTCTAAGGACCCCTTTTGATCAAATCAAAAGGAAGTACCCGAAGAAGAGGTTATAATTTCACCACCCTCTTTCATGATCTTTTCATTTTCCACTTCCTCTTTCATTGTTTATTACATACCAAAATAATAACTCCATTACCTCCTAAATACATGGATATTATTATAAATATTTTACAACTATATTAAGTATTCTATCCATCCTATAAATGTTAAAGTCTCCATACGTGCATATGTACGGCTTACCGTCTCCATGTCGTAGTGTATTTTGTAATTCAAAAACACCATTATTTGGATGGGTATAATAATGAGTATAACTGATATAAATAATAAATATAACATGTTAATTATTCTTTATATATGATATAACTTCCACTTATATACGATTTCACCATCAAAAAATGATATTGTCGCTTGTGCATACATACGACTTACCGTCTCCACGACGTGATGAGATGTCATTCCCCATCGTAAACATTGAAGAATAATTTTAATTTTATGATTAAAAACAATGTTTAAAAACTTTATATAATTCTGTATGTGAATAAAACACACCCTATCTACAATAATCATGAATTACATAACAAAACATATAAAGGAAAACAAATCAGTTAACACCCGAAACTATGATACTACTAAAATATAATTAACAATGCAATATTAGAAGATCATATATGATATAAATTTTTTTTATTTGGTTATTTTATAATATAATAACAATTATTTAACTATTATACAGTTGTTTAATGTACCCTCAACTATGTAAAATTACAAGGTAAGGGGTTTTCATCTCACTTCTTATTCCTGTGAGATTCATGCTATATTGTCACTAATTCCTTTTTTGTGGTGTGTGCACTGACCATGATTGTATTATTTGTGTAAAATACATTAATTTATGAGTATTTAATTATTCATTGTAGGATAGATTTCTCATGGTGTTAATGTTTTGTAAGTTACCAAATCAGTAAGGGAATTTCAAATTTCAATTTCCACTCATTGGGCTTTACGCATACTTCATTGCTTATTTTAATCCAAGATTATTTGTGGAATCACTATTTACTATTTATGTAGTAATTTCCACTCCATTTTCTATGGATATACCTTTGATACACATAATCACTTCATTTATAAATTCACATTCAATTCATAAGAACTTGTTAAGGGTATTCTTAACTCAATTTCCATTCACTGAGTTAAACATCCAAGTCATAGGTTTTGTTTTTACCAGAATATGTGTGAATGTAATATGATTTATTTACACTGATGATACAATTATATTGAGTGTATTTAAATATGTCACACATAATTATTTAATTTAATTATCTTTAATCTAAGGATACAGTATTTATAAAGTATTTCGTCTCAATTTACATTCCTTTTAGACCTCTTTGTCGTTATGCACCAATTAACTTTTATATTCTGTATATACCGTCCTTTGATATATTATATCATGAATACCTTTATTATCATGATATTATAATGTTTTTATTAATTTTATTCCTCAATTACTTTTATTCTAGCATCTCTTATTTGGTTAGGAACTCTTTAACTAAAATGTTGTTTTAAATGTTTTTACTATTTATTATTTTAATACTTCTCATTAATATAAATCTTTTAAAAATGGTTTTAAGTATTTATTTATATATACGTGAATGTTTTTAATTTAAAATTCCTTTTAAAAGTTTCAAATTGGAATGGGACACTTTGATTCAACAATCCATTTTAAACAACTTCATTGATAAATAGTGCGACATTTAAATGCTTTCAAGAAAAATGGTATATTTCTCTAAAATAGTTTTAATGAATATTTTCTTCTATGTCAATATCCTTCAGTGAATTTTATTTTTTATTGAGGTTGTTTTTTTATAATACAATCATTCATATTGTATTTAATGAGTTATGATTACAGTGGATGTGCTATTTTTATGCCATTCATGTTTTGTGGATAAAATTTTGACATTTTGTATGGTAGTTTTAATATGAATATTTAGATTATGTTTCACCATTTCATATGAGGAATGCAATGGACTTAGTAAGTGAAGGATGGATCCTGCTCTAGCTCCTCAATGCATCGGTAGGTCTCATAAGACAAACTAGTTTCTTGGAACAAGGCGTTGAAAAAATCTTATTTGTAGTCTTGGCACGAGGCCTTGACTATGTGGTTATGATGTCCGACATTATGCATTACATCATTATGAAACTGGATATTGATATTACATGTGATTATTCGATTAGAAGAATATCCATGTGAATAAGTAAATGGAATTTTTTGATTTATCTTGGCCATATTATGCAGAAGTTTATGTTTAAAAGGCTTATGTTTTAGTCTTATAAATTTTCTTAAATTTTTTTGCTTATTTATGAAAGTTCCCACTATATTGTTATCCTTACTGAGCATCTGAGATCACCCCTTTCAATTTTTTAGTTCTCCCAGGATGAGAAGATGTATATTATGACTAACCTGCAGGGATAGTCTAAGGGATATGAATGTGGTCAATGGAGACAATGTTGTTGTTGTTTTTTATTTAATAACGTAATGTATAAATTATTAATGTATCTAGTACTTCCAAGGCTACTAAACTGATAGGTATTTTGGGATTTCATCCCTTGTGATCATGCTAATGTTATTTAATAATGTGCCGACTCTGGGTAACTGGGGTCGGGGTGTTACATTTGGTATCATAGTAAATTTAGTACTAACCATGGAAGCTATATTTAGAAAAAAAAATAATTAGAAAACACTACCCGAAGATAGACATTGGGGATTAGTATAGAAGAATATCCAAAGATTTTGGTAATGTAAATATTATAGGGGTTTTCCAAGTAATACATCCACGTCTGGATACGATTCGGTAGAGGAAGATCTCGAACAGATGTACCTAGGAGTGAAAACTCCGACCAAGAGTTTCGGGCTTGACCCGGGGTATCCTGGTACATGATGACGGGCCTTGCTGCACTCTTGGTTATGACACTCCCGGGGGATATGCTAAGGATAATTCACATTTTCTTTACAAAATTATTTCAATGATTTTAATATAATATGAGAATAAATAACCTTGGTTAATATTGAGGTGTTTTAGATTGAAAAAAAAGGTGTCATGATATTCTCAAAATGATTTTATGACTCACACTATGTTTTCTTATGTTAGTCAATGGATGGATTTCAAGGAAATCATAGTAACATTGAACATGATGTACAAGGTGGGAACAATGGTGGAAATGAGAAAAAAATTGAATGTTGATAGGCTTAAAAGATATCGTGTTCATGCCAAATCAGTTTCCCAAAAATATGAACAATAACTTATATATTAACCAGCTCCTAGACTCAACAAAGAAGAGAAATGCGATGAATGATAAGAGCTCCAACAGTGGAAACTGTGGAAAAAAGAAAGCTCAATTTCCATCATTCTAGAAATATGGAAGGAGACACCTAGGAAAGTGTCTCAATGGAATAAAGAAATGCTTTATGTGTTGGAAAGAAAGACATAATGTAAAGAACTTCCAAGGAAAAATGAAGAGTACTATAGAAGAAAATAAAAATGATCCTAAGAATACAATTATAGTCATTTTCCGTAAATGTAAGGGACCTTGGGATTAACTGGGTCAATGCCCTATTCTATAGGATAACCTCTAATTTATGGAAGAATATATGTGGAAATAAATGGATGAAGAAATGTTTAAAAGTATGGGATTACTTTGGAAGACTATTATCTTGTATGTGTAACCATGAAGTTTGTTATATGAAAATGCTATTTCAGGAAGAGACTTATTTTATTTTTTGGATATAGTTATAAAGAACCATTAGGGTTTATATGATCCTATAATTTGAGGCAATTACAGATTATTAATTTTTGGGATGAAAATGCGAGGTATGAGATAAAATTTGTGGTTAAAATATGTTATGGTTATTTTGAGGAATTTATCTCATTTTGGGAATGTTAAAAAATATATTTTTTTGAAAAAGGACAACAGGAAGACCATGTGACAACCCGTCGATCAAAAAAAGCTACAGGAATCGAACCCACAACCAATGTGTGATTGAGATTTATCACCTTCCACTAGACACATTGAAGTCCCAGGTTAGTGTGACTAATTATTTTTTGTTAAATGATTATTAATTATCAATAATAAATTGATTAGGCATATTATGTTTATAAAATGGATATCCTTAGTATAGGAACATGATTTGGTTATTAAGTGATAAATGTTATTTTGGAAGACGTTCGCTCTGATGGGAACGCTATATGCCTAAAGTATATATAATACTATGGGATTTCATTTGAGAAGTAATGTTGGATTTTTATCTTTGTATTTATTGTGGACTTATTGTGAATTATGTTATTTATGGAAATTATTAACCTATCATAGAGAATATGTGATTAAGTTAATTACATTTAAGTATGTGACTTTAAGAGTAGTCGATGTTATTCGGAGATACCATTTAACATGAAAGATTACGTAATCAAATTCTTCTGAGTTTTGGGTTTAAATCATAGTTTGTATTATATTGAAGGATTTTATGGACATTTGTTTATTGAATGGTAGTTATTAAACTTTAGTTATTGTTGGTTTAATTTTATAAATTACGATTAGTATTTATTTCTCTAAAGGAATAACCTTTTTGGGACCATATGATCTTATACTAACCATTTTGGTTTTGGTTAATCTCTAAAGGCAGGGGAAATATATAGTTCATCCTCTATGAATTATTGGATTCTCTGTAAGTTTATTCTAGCAATTTAGGTGTGACCAAGTCATGTTGAATACTCATCGTTTGGAGTGAAAGATGAGTTTTTGGTAGAAATTAGTTAAGGGATAGAACTCTACTTATCAAGTATTTTTTTCTTATTCAATGAAAAAGTTGATTCTTAAAATTTAGTGAAAGTATCATAAACCGAAAACAGTTTTATCCTGATACCTTATGTTATTCATCATATATTTATGGATTCAAGACCCTCAATTTTCAATTCATTTATTTGTGATTGATGACCTCAATCACTCCTTATAAATATTACCTTTCCTCCAATTATATTTTCCATCAATGTTATCTTATTTGAAATCCTTATTTGGTTGGGATTTTTTCATTTCCCTTTCCCTCTTATTAAGACTAAAATTTATTAACCCTATTTCTGATATGTGTTTTCTATAAAGGTATTTTCTATTTTTTACCTTTTATTTTTGAAGAACAATTTCAACTTGTAAGGATGAAATTTATTGAAGGAGGGAATAATGTAACACCTCATGCTTCTACGGTACATTTCCCTTTGAATAACTCAGTAGCTTGCGTTGCACGCAACATGGAGTTTTAACACACCACATCCAATCAAACAAGCCGTTATGAATAGTAATACAAACTTTTGGAAATTTTATAAATTTTATTTTTCAAATTGGACTTCATTTTTGAATTTTAAATATCAAAATTATCTTAGGGTGAATTTTTGGTATTGTTTTTGAAAACATTCAATTTTTGATAAATAGTGAAAAGCATTGCGTTATTGTTTAAAACCAACTTTTTATTTAAATAATTAATTATTTTATTTAAATTTGTTTTAGGTAAAAATAGATACATAATACCTATATATGTTCAATTTAATTCATTGGAGTAATTTTATAATAATATTAGACATATAAATGTTTATTGAACTTTTTACCGTCTTTTACCAACCTTCTAAGAGCATTTGGACATTTGCATAAATCTTAATTTTACTGCTTTTGTAAATTGAATTTCAAAAATATGAGAGACACTATTGATATAAGAATGTAAAATTTGGTTCAATAAGATGAAAATAATTTTTGGTGAATAATAACTTTTAACTTTTATTTAGCACGGTTAAAAGTAAATAAGGTAATTAAAGGTAAAAATGATATTATTATTACCCCAAAACATGTCCTAATTTTTATTGGATAATTTTATTTGGAACAAAATAAACCTTAGAAATAAAATATGATCCTTTTGGTCCTCATGGATTAGATTAGGAAATTTATTATTATTTTATTTAAAGAATAGTAAAAAGTGTTAAATTCAAAGTTTAATAAAACAGTATTTTAAATATATGGTTATACATAAGATAAATTTGAATATAAATATTCATTATAAATATAAAAATATTTCCTACATAATGGTATTTTATTTATAATTTTTAGACATTATATAATTACATTTATTTATGACACAATGATAATGTCGTAATTACCTTATTAATGAATGATTAAAATAATTGATATTATAAATATGAAAATAAATGTAATTTGAGACTTTTGAAAAATTCCATTAATTTTCTAGGTTAGTAAGACATGTGAGGGTTGATTAAATAATTTTTTTTCAAAGTAATCATGCTTTTATAAATTTAACAAAAACCAAATACTAAATAGTGTCAAAATTGTCCTCAATGAGTTTTTAAAACAAATACTATATTATTGGTTGATATCATATTCCCAAAAATATAAGTCTCAGCCAAAGGTCTTAAATAATATTATATATGTCATTAATTAACCACTTCAGGTACTTTTGAAAGTTTAGAGTAAGTTTATTAACCATATAGTTTAAGAATACAAGAGGACACGATAAAAGTTAAATAATTTAACTAATAGTTAAATCTAAAAGATAAGGTTAATATGGTGACCTAAACTTTTATAAAACCTATTTGTTAAGAGTCTTTCTACCCATAACTACCTTATATCCTAAATAAATCAATTTGGATCCATTAGAAACCAAAAATGATATATGATAAAATAATATTTCAAGGTTTTCCTAAAGTGACCCTCACCTCTCTTATAAAAGGGTACTTCCCCTTCTCTTAATTTCACACCTCCAAAACCATTTGGCTCGGCTAAACCCTGACCAAATATCCTCCCAACTACATTCACTACATCCTAGAGTCCTTTCATTGATCAGAAAGCCACCCTATAGATCTTTTTTGACTAAATCAAAAGGAAGCACCTAAAGAAGAGGTAATAATTTCCACACCCTATTTCAAGTTCTTTTCTTCTTCCACTTCCTCTATATTTGTTGATTACATACCAAAATAATAAATCCATTACCTTATACATACTATGATGTTATTATAAATATGGTAAAACCATATTCATTATTCTATCCATCCTATAAATGACACAGTCAACATACGTGCGTACGTATGACTTACCATCTACAATTATCCTCACAACTACTTTCACTACATCCTAGAGTCATTCCATTGATCAAAAAGAAATCCTAAGGATCCATTTTGATCAAATCAAAAGGAAGCACCTGAAGAAGAGGTGATAATTTTACCACCCACTTTCAAGTTCTTTTCTTCTTTCACTTTCGCTTTCTTTGTTGATTACATACCAAAATAATAACTTCACTACCTCCTACATACTGTGATGTTATTGTAAATATGGTACAACCATATTCATTATTCTATCCATCCTATAATTACAAAGTCACCATACGTGCATATATACAGCTTACCGTCTCCACGTCGTGGTGTATTTTTTTGTAATTTTTTTAAAGGTTTGGGACTAATCCTCAATTTATTATTTAAAGCAAATACCTCTTTACTATGGGTAGAGGGAGACCCATTACATATCTCGAAGGCCTAAGGCCATGTGGCCAGAATACAAGGCTTGAAAGCCCATTTTTTGGCCCAAATGACCCCTCAGTGAATAGAAGTGCTACAGTACCCGCGCTACTGCAGTACCAGCTACATTACCTACTGCCGCTACAGTACCCTACAATAGTTCCTCCTCCGCTACAGTGCCGCCGTTGCTACATTACTACTACAATACTGCTACAGTACCAGAAATTCTTCCCTTCCCAGATTTGATCTCGGGTCTTTTTGGATGCGAAGCAGGAGCTTGTACCACTTGGGTACAAGCTCGTTGGCAACACGTCATGGTGTATTTTGTAAGTCAAAAACTTTATTATTTGGATGGGTATTATAATAAGTATAATTTATATAAATAATAAATATAATAGTGTAATGATTCTGTATATATATTATATACCTTCCACTTATATACGATTTTACCATCAAAATAATGTTATTGTCGCTCGTGCATACGTACGACTTACTGTCTCCACGACACGATGAGATGTCATTCCATATCGTAAACATTCAAGGAAAATTTTCATTTGATGGTTAAAAATAATTTTTAAAGACTTGATATCATTATGAATATGAATCAAATACATCATATCCATAACAAACATGAATTACGTAACAAAACATATAAAGGAAAACGAATCAGTTAACACCCAAAATAATGATACCAATAAAATATTGTTAACAAATATATATTAAAAGATCATATATGATATAATATTTATGTATTTGGTTATTTTATAATTCAATAACAATTATTTAACTATTATATAGGAGGTTAATGTACCCTCGACTATGGAAAAGTACAAGGTAAAGGGTTTTCATTTCACTTCTTATTCCTTTGAGGTTCATGCTATATTGCCACTATTTCATTTTGTGTGGTGTATGTACTACTAATGATTTATACTTTGTATAATATACTTTAATTTATAGGTATTTACATCTTCATTGTATGATACTTCTTTCATGAAGTGTAATTTTCGTATGTTACCAAATCGGTAAGGGGATTTCAAATTTAAATTTCCACTCATTGTGCTTTACGCATAGTTCATTGATTATTTTACTCAAAGATTATGTGTGGAATCACAATTTATTATTTATGTAGTAATTTCAAATACAATTTCTATGGATATTCCTTTGATACACATAATCACTCCCTTGATAAATTCAAGTCCATTTATATGAACTTTTTAAGGGTAATCTTAACTCAATTTCAATTCATTGAGTTAAACATCCAAGTCGTTGGTTTTGTTTTCACAAGAATATGTGTGAATGTAAGATAATTTATTTAGACTGATTATCCAATTATATTTAGTGTATTTTTATTTTTCACACATAATTATTTCATTGATTTATCCTTAATCTAAGGATAGAGTCTTTATAAGGTATTTCGTCTCAATTTACATTCCTTTGAGACCTCTTTGTCGTTATGCACCGATTCACATTTATATAGTGTATATACTATCATTTGAAATATTTTGTCACAAATCCCTTTATTATCATGATATTATAATATTTTGGTTAATTTCATTCCTCAATTACTTGTATTCAAGCATCTCTTATTTGGTTAGGAACTCTTTAACTAAAATATTGTTTTAAATGTTTTAAATAATTGTTATTATAAATATTTCTCATTAATGTCCATGTTTTAAAAATTGTTTTAAGTATTTATTTATATGTACATTAATGTTTTGAAATTAAAATTCTTTTTAAAAGTTTCAAAGTGGTATGGGACACTTTGATTCAAAAATCCCTTTTAAACGACTTCTTTGATAAATAGTGCGGCATTTAAATGTTTTCAGGAAAAAGGGGATATTTATCTCAAATAGTTTTAAAGACTATTTCCATCAATTTCAATATCCTTAAGTGTATTTTATTCTTGATTGAGGTTGACTTATTATAACACAATCATCCATATTATATTGAATGAGTTATGTTTGACTGTGGATGTGCTATTTTTATGCCATTCATGGTTTGTGGTTAAAATATTGAAATTTTATATGCTTGTTTAAATATGAATGTTTAGATTATGTTTCAAACTTTCATATAAGAAATAAATTGGACTTTTTAAGTGATGGGTGGAGCCTACTATAGCTCCTTGATGCATCGGTTGATCTCATGAGACAAACTAGTGTATTGGCACAAGGCTTTTACAAAATCTTATTTGTAGTATTGGAACGAGGCCGTGACTATGTGGTTATGTTTTATGGGATTATGCATTGCATCATTAAGAAACTATATATTGATATTACATGTGATTATTCAATAGTAGAATATCCAATTGAATAAGTAAATGGAATTATTTGATTTATCTTGGCCATATTATGCAGAAGTTTATGTTTAAAAGGCTCATGTTTTAGTCTTATACATTTCCTTAAATGTTTATGATTATTTATGAATGTTTCCTCTATATTGTTATCCTTACTGAGCATCTGAGAACACACCTTTCAATGTTTTATTTTTCCCAAGATGATAAGAAGTATATTATGTCTGACCTGTAGGGATAGTCTAAAAGATATGAATGTGGTCAATGGAGACAATTTTTTTGTTGTTTTTTCATTTTATAATGTAATGTAAGACTTATGAATGTATCTATTACATCAAAGGCTACTAAACTTGTCAGTCTTTTGGGATTTTATCCCTTGTGATCATGACAATGTTATGTAATAATGCACTGACTTTGGGTAA
Organism: Viscum album; assembly: GCA_963277665.1. Lineage (NCBI taxonomy): Eukaryota > Viridiplantae > Streptophyta > Magnoliopsida > Santalales > Viscaceae > Viscum > Viscum album. The sequence continues at coordinate 922,011,375 of OY728131.1, forward strand.
CTGGGGTCGGGTTGTTACAGTCAATGTTATTGGGACATAACTTCCCTTTCCTTCCAAACCTCTTGACCTTTTTCCATGGAGATATGTGTATAAATACCATGTCTCCAACTTTGAACTCAAGGTATCATCAACAATTGTCTACATAATTTTTCAGTTTACTTTGGACTGCCTTGATATGTCGCTGAATGGTTTTCACCTTATCCACCAATTCATCGACCATTTCAAGTCCTAGTAGCTTATGCCCACCAACTTTATCCCAAGACACCTGTGTTCTACACCTTTTCCCATAAAGGGCTTCATATGGTGCCATTCAGATGCTTGATTGGAGACTATTATTGTAGGAGAATTCAACCAGTGGAAGATGTTGGTCCCATCCACCTTTGAATCCATAGAACATGCTCTCAACATTTCCTTACAGTGTCTTAGTAGTTCATTCATATTGAACATCAGTTTGAGGATGATAGGCCGTACTGAAGTTTAGTTTAGTTCTTAGATCATGTTGAAGACATTTCCAGAACATCAAGGTGAATCTATGATCATGATAGGATACAATAGATAGGGGTACTCCATGCAGCCTTACCACTTTATTCATGTAAATATGAGCAATTTGATCCAATGATAAGTCCTCTCGAATAGTGATAAAGTGATATGTCTTCGCAAGACGAACCACAACGACCCAAATAGCATTATTTCCTCTGGATGTCCTTATATGTCCAATGATATGGTCCATGGTAATGTTATCCCACTTCCATGCTTGTATGGGTAGTGGTTTCATCATCCCCTTAGAAGTTTTCCTCTCATTCTTCAATTTATGACATAATAGGCACTTTGATGTATATTCAACAATCTCCCTTTTCATATTGTCCCACCCAAAGTTTTCTCGGAAGTCTTGATACATCTTTGTGCTACCTAGGTGGATAGATAATGTGAAGATATTTGAATCATTAAATAGATCCTTCTTTATCTCTAGATCGGATGGTACAAAAAATCGTGTCCCAAATCTTACAACACCTTCCTCATCAATTTTGAAATCGGAGGATTAACAATTTCTGATAGCTTCCACCCTTTTCTGAATTTCTACATTTTTCTTTGCGCATCCTTTATTTTCTCAAAGAGGGATGGTTGAGAAATAATTTGAGAAAATATTGATGTAACGACCTAAACCCTAGTTTCCCAGAGTCAGTGCATTATTACATAACATTAGAATGATCACAAGGGATCAAATCCTGAAAGACCGATCAGTTTAGTATCCTTGGAAGTACTAGATACAAACATAAGTTTTACATTACTTTATGAAATGAACAACAAAAACATTGTGTCTCCTTTCCACACATTCATCTCCCTTAGACTATCCATGCAGGTCAGTCGTAATATACTTCTTTGCAACCTGGAAAAAATAAAACATAGAAAGGGGTGACCTCATGTGCTCAGTAAGTATAACAATATAGCGGAAAATTTGATAAATAAGAATAAACATTTAATGAAATGTATAAGACTAAAAAAATTCTTTTAAACATATTCTTCAACATAATATGGAAATGATAAATCAAATAATTCCATTTACTTATTCACATGGATATTCTACTAGTAGAATAATCACATGTAATATCAATAGCCAATTTCATAATGATGGAATGCATAATGTCGGACATCAGGACCCCATAGTCTTGGCCTCGTTCCAAGATTACAAATAATATTTTGTCAAGGCCTTGTTATAAGACACTGGTTTTTCTAATGAGACCTACCTATACATCGAGGAGATATAATCGGCTCCACCCGTCACTTACAAAGTCCAATACATTCCTCATATGAAAAGTCTCAAACAGAACATAAAACTTCATATTAAATATAGCTTATGAAAAGTTGATACCTTAACCGTAAACCACGAGTGGTATAAAAATAACACATCCAAAGTCAAACATATCACAAAACCTTTAAATACAATATGGGGGATTATATCATAATAAATCCACTTCAACAAGTGTAAAATCCATCAAAGGATTTGACATAGATGAAATCAAAACTATTTGAGAGAAATATCACTTTCGGTTTTGAAATAATTTAAAATTCATGTAATTATAAAAGATAACATTTATTTTAAAAATAATCTTATAATATTGTATGGAAACTTCAAAGGTGTTATAATGGTAGAAAATATCCACACTCATCATATAAGTTAAAAAAACATTCTTTCCTTAATTTTGTCGAAAAGGTCGTAAAGGACCTTGTTTGGAAAATGATAGAACGATTCCTTTATAGAATTTTTATAAAAACTAAAAAAATTCTATAATTTAATTTAACCCATAGTCTATTTAATATAAAAAATGTTTTTAGAAACATTTTTAAGAAACACGAAAGTGTATGATAAAGAGGTCCCAGTAGATACTCACGTATAAACAACCTTAGATAATGAAGAGATTGTAGAATTAACCCATACCTTGTACTTTTCCATGGTCGAGGGTATGTTAAAATCCTCTATAATAGTTAAATAATTTTAATTAAATAATACAAGAACCATATATATAAATATGATATTATATATTATCTTTTAATATTTATTTGTTAATAATATTTCTGTAGTTTCATTGTTTCAGGTGTTAACTGATTCGTTTTCCTTTATATGTTTTCTTACGTAAGTCATGCTTGATATGGATGGGATGTATTTGATTCACATACATAATGATATTAAGTTCATAAAAATTATTTTTATTCATAAAATTAAAATTATTCATGAAAGGTTACTTTGGAGAATGAATCTCATCACGTTCATGGAGACGGTAATCCGCACGCACGCATGAGCAGAAATACCATTATATTGATGACAAAATCATATGTAATTGGATGGTATATCATATATAAAAAATATTTAACATGTTATATTTATTATTTAAATCAATTATACTCATTATTATACCCATCAAAATAATTATGTGTTGAATAACAAACTACACAATGATGTGGAGACGTTAAGTCGTACGTACACACGTATGGTGACTTTGTCATTTATAGGATGGATAGAATAAAAAATATGGTTGTAACATATTTATAATAAAATCACAGTATGTATAAGGTACTGTATTCATTATTTTGGTATGGAAACAACAAAGAAAAAGGTAGTGGAAGAAGAAAAGAACTCTGAAAGAGGTGATGAAATTATTAACACTTCTTCGGGTGCTTCCTTTTGATTTGATCAAAAGGGATCCTTAGGTTGGCTATATGATAAAAGTAAGGCCAATAGGTTAAATTGAGGTTAGTTGGGAAAATATATTAGTAGGTCTTGGACATGAAAAATGGCTATGGAGGTGTGAAATTAAGATAAGGGGAAGTACCTGTTTATAAGAGAGGTTAGGGTCACTTTAAGAAACACATGAAATATTATTTTATTATACAATAATATTTGGTTTATAATGGCTCAAAAAGGATTTATTTTGAGGATAAAGTGTTAATGGGTCGAAAAAATCTCAACCAATAGGTTATAGACTGGTTTAGGTCCCCATATTAACCTTATATTTTAGATTTATCTCTTAGTTAAATTGTTTAACTTTTACCATGTATTCTTGTATTATTATAATAGATGGTTAATAAACTTACTATAAAAAGCCAAGAAAACCAAAAGTGGTTCATTATTGATATATATAATCTTATATAAATCCTTTGTTTGATCCTTATAATTTTAGGAATATTATATCAATTAATAATATAGTATTTGTTTTAAAACTCATTTATGTAAATTTTGACAATATTTAGTTTTTGGTTTTTGTGAAAGTCATAACGACTTTATCGTATAGAAAATAAATTATTTAATCAATCCTAACATGTCATATTAACCTATAAAATTAATGTAATATAAAAAAAAGTCTTAATTAACAATTATTTTAATATTTATAATATTAATTATATTTATCTTTAAATAATAAGGTAATTACTGCATCATCATTGTGTCATAAATAAATTTAATTATTTAATGTATAAAAATTATAAATAAAATACTAATATGTAGGAAATATTTTGAGATTTATAATTAATATTTATAGTCTAATTTATCTTATATATAACCTAATATTAAAAATGTTTTAGTTATTAAAATTTGAATTTAACACTTTTAACTCTTATTTAAATAAAATAATAATAAATGTCCTAATTTAATCCATGTGGACCAAAAGGATCATATTTTATTCATAAGGATTATTTAGGTTGAAGTAAACTTATCCAATATAAATAGGGCATGTGTTAGGGTAATTATAATATCATTTTGACCTTTAATTACCCTATTTTTTTAACTGTGGTAAATAAAATTCAAATGTTACTATTCACCAAAAAATATTTTCATCAAATTGAACCAAATTTTACTTACTGATGTCAACCGTGTGTCTTAGAGTTTTAAAATTAAATTTACAGAAGTAGTAAAATTACGTTTTATGCAAATTTGTAAAAGTGCCTAGAAGGTGAGTAAAAGACGTTAAAAATTCAATAAAATATTATATATAAAAAATTATTATAAAATGACTCCAATTAATTACATTGAACATATATAGGTATTATTTATATATTCTGATCTAAAATAAATTTAAATAAAATAACTAATTATTTAAATAAAAAGTCGGTTTTAAACAATAATGCAGTATTTTTCACTATTCATCAAAAAATGAAAGTATTTAGAAAAAACAAAAAATTCACCCTAAGCTAATTTTGATATTTCAAATCCAAAAATGAAGCCCATTTCGAAAAATAAAATTTATAAAATTTCAAAAAGTGGGTATTACTATTCATAATAGATAATTTGATTGGTTGCGGGGTGCTAGAACTGGAATTTGCGTACAACGCAAGCTATTACATTACTCAAGGAGAAACATACCTTGGAAGCTTGTGGTGTTACATTATTCTCTCCTTCAAATAATTTCTTCCACAAAATTTCTAGAATACTTACTGCGTAAAAATATATGGGTGGTTCTTCATCATAAGTTCCTCATGTTTCCACATTGCCTCTTCTATCTTATAGTTTCTCCATAGAACTTTTACCCGACGAGTTGTCTGATTTCTCAGCACTTGTTCCATAGTATCAAGAATCTTGATAGGCTCTTCACAATAAGATAGATCGGGTTCCAGTTCTATTTCATCATAGGTGAGTTCTTTCATTGGGTGAGACTTGTATTTTCTCAATAGTGATACATGGAACAAATCATGAACATTGGAGAGACTTGGATGCATTTTCAAACACTAAGCTACAACTCCAATTAGTTCTAAAATTTCAAAAGGTCTGATGTACCTGGGACTTAATTTACCCTTCTTACTAAAATTTAGAACACCCTTCGATGGAGATACCTTTAAGAAAACATGATCTCCTATATGAAATTCCAAATTCATCCTTCGGATATTAGCATAGCTCTTTTGGATACTTGGAGCTGCTTTGATGTGGGTTTGGATAATCTTCACATTTTCCATTGTTTCCTCAACAAGTTTTGAGCCTATGAGTTTTCTTTCCCCAACATTCACCCAACAAGTTGGTGTGTGACATCTTTTTCCAGATAACGCTTCTTATGGTACCACCTGAATACTTGAATGGAAGCTATTGTTATAGGAAAATCCTAACAGAGGTAAATATTGATCCCACAGACCTTGAAAGTCAAGTGAGAAAGATCTCAACATGTCTTATAAGGTTTGAATAGTCTGTTCTGATTTTCTATCAGTTTGAGGGAGGTAGGAAGTGCTCAAACAAAGTTCAGTATTCAGGGATTTATGAATACTATTATAGAATCTTGATGTTAAACATGGATCATGATAAGAAACAATCGATATGGGTACACCATGATGTTTTACAACCTCATTAATATATATTCTTGTTAAATGTTCAAGTGGTAAATCTTCTCTTATAGCAAGAAAATTTCATGATTTGGTAAGATGATCAACAATGGCCCATATTGCATCATTCCTTCTAGGAGTATTTGGCATCACCATGAAAAATTCCATCTTAATATCATCACATTTCCACTCTGGTATGGGAAGAGGTTGCATGACTCCTCCAGGATGTTTTCTTCCAGCCTTAACCTATTGAAAAACTATACATCTTGACACATAATCCGAAATCTCCCCCTTCATGTTGTCCCACCAAAAATGATCCATTAAATCACTTTACATCTTAGTGATACCAATGTGTATAGAGAAATTGGAGCTATGGGAATCATCCAAAAATTCCCTTTTTAGATCAGGTATATCAGGAACACAAAGTCTCTTCCCAAATTTCAAAATTCTATCTTCTTATATGAAGTCAATAAATCTCCCAGCATTCTAAGATTTAATTTTCTTTGGAAACTCCTCATCATTAGTCTGAGAACATTTTATCCTTTCTAGTAATGATGGTTTGGGAACCATTTGAAATTTTTTTGATGTTTCACCTTCCATGATTATTCCCATATCCATATTTACTAGATCCATGAACATAGGATTCTTTTAAACTCTTATCTTGTTCAAAACTCCATGATCATTTCTGCTCAAAGCATATTCTACCTTATTTGTCTTCCTCAGGTGGTACTGTATCGTGAAATCCTAATCCTTGATTAATTTAAGCCATCATCTTTGCCGCATGTTATGTTATTTATGTGAGAAAATATACATCAAACTCTTGTTATTGGTATATATCACACATTTTTTCCCATAGAGATAGTGTCTCTATATCTTCAAAATAAAGATTATAGCTTCTATCTCAATATCAAGAGTGGGATAGTTTTTCTCATGAATTTTTAGCTGTCGTGATGCATAGGCAATTACTCTATCTTTCTGCATATGGACACAACCAAGTCCTTTCTTTGAAACATCACTATAAATAACAAACCCATCATTACCCAATGGTGGAGTAAAGATAAGAGAATTGAATAATCTTCTCTTTAGTTATTCAAAAAATTCTTCACACTCTTTTGTCCAAACAAATTTAACCCCTTTACGTGTGTTCTTGGTTAATGGGTTTTCCAATCAAGCAAAATTCTGGATGAAACGCTGATAATAACCTACTAAACCAATTAAATTGCTTACCTTAGTTATACTTTTTGGTTCTGGCCATTCGTGGATTTCCTTGGTCCTTGAAGGATCGACATAGATTTTATCTTTAGAGACAATATGGACAAGAATTAAAATTTCATGTTTCCAAAATTCATACATGCTTCACTTCCCATATAGTTCATTTCTCTTGAGGGTTTTTAGAATAGTGTGCAAGTGATTTTTATGATCTTCATATATTTTTGAGTATAACAATATATCATCACTAAATAACAATAAAAATTCATCAAAATATTACTTGAAAACTCTATTCATTAGATCCATGAAGATAGAGGGTGAATTAGTCAATCCAAAAGGCCATATGGTAAATTTATAATGTCCGTATCTGGTTCGAAATGCTATTTTCAGAATGTATTTATTCTTGAGACACAACTGATGATATCCAGATCAAAGAAAAAGATTTGAAAAATATTTATCTCCATGATGTTGATCAAATAAATCATCAATTCGAGGTAGAGGATACTTGTTATTTATTTTTATAGCATTGATCTCCCTGTAGTCAATGCACAAACTCATAGATCCATCTTTCTTCATAAAAAAAGAACAAGGGCTCCCCATGGAGAAATAGTGGGGAGAATAAATCCTTTATTACTCAATTCCCCTAGTTGTTTCTTTAGTTCAATTACTTTCACAGTGTCCATTCTATAAGGGGTATTCGGCATGGGACTTCAACGAGGAATTAAATCAACAAAAAACTCGCTTTCTCTTTCTGGAGGATGTCTCAATAAATCCTTTGGAAACACATCTACATATTCTTGCACAATAGGTACATGATCTATTTGAACATTCCTTTCCCCACCCATAGTTATTTCACTCTCTTCCTCCCCAAAAATTGAATTTAATAGATCTACTGGGGGTGGGTCAAGATAAGAATCATGCTGCGACATTTCTATTCAAAAGATAAGGAACTCATTATCATCATTGAAAATTGTAATTTCATTCTTCTTACAATAAATTTTCACATCATGGTCCAAAATCCAGTCCATACTGAGGATTATATCAAATTAAATCTTGGGTGTGACGATGAGATCAGCAGATAAAGAACATTTATATTCCCTAATGGGAATTGATTCAAAAAACATTGTTGCAATGATACTTTCCTTAGGAGTTTTGACTGAAAACACCCTTTTTAAATCAAATTGGAAATATCTAACTTTCTTAGAAAACATAGAAGATATGAAACAATGATATAATCTAGAATCAAATAAATCATTGGATAAATTTTAGGAAACCATTAAATTACCTACCACTATGTCATTTGGAGCTTCAACCTCAGTAGTAGTGATTATAAAAACTTGGTCCTGCACCCTTGGCCTTTTTTAGGTAATTATCCTCGAACCTTAAGACATTCATTTTCATAATTTCCCATTTCTATATAATTTTATCATTCAACATTGACAACCTATTTTTTTCCCTTGCAATCATGAGCTTGATGGCCTTTTTCACCACACTTGTAACAGACTCCCATTCCCTTCAGGGAAGTACCTTGGTGTTTCTTTCCAAATTTACTATAGGATGGAAATTCAAATTTTCCCTTATTCCCCTTATTTCCATTTCTATAGTGTTCAACAGATCTCTTCTTCTCTTTCTTTTCTTTAAAGTAGTAAGACTTATAGAATTCCTTTTTTGTCATGATAGCACATGAGAAAATATCTTCATATGATGAGAAGGATAATGATACTAATGATCGATGGAGAAATGGTTTTAACCCATAGAATAATCAACCAATATTACTACTTGGGTTGCATATATAATCTGCAACATGCCTTGATAACTGAGTAAAGTTAGTCTCAAAATTTGTGACATTCTCATCCTCCTTTTTCTATAGATTCAGAAATTATCTTTCCATATCCACTTGATGGTCACGATAAAAGAATTTTTCCAATAAAAAATCTTTAAACTCTCTCCATTCCATATTTTATACTTCTTCATCCTCCTTTTTGTTTTGAATTAATTACCACCATTGATCTGTATCTCCCGCGAAGTGATAAACTACCATGACAACTTTTTCCGTATTGTTACTCCCCAAAGCATGAAATATTTTCTCTATGAAAATTATCCATTGATCAAATAAAAATGGATTTGTAGTCCCATTTAATGTTTGGGGTTGTTTCCTCATGAAGAAGTATAACATTGATCCTCGACATTATGTATTAGGGTTCTCCATAGGGGTAAGGTTATTATTTATAACCTGAGTGAGTTTCCCCAATATGGTAATAAGTTGTTCAACACCTCACCAGCTTCACTATAATTATCTAGAGTAAGAGGTAAATCCCTACATGGATTACGTTCATTGACATGATGTCCATTCCTTCCACTAGGTGCCATTTCCAAATATTGGCATACACTAGATTAGCTTATCAATCGTAATACATAATTCCAAAATAGTAAAATATATAACATAAATTGAACAGTTTATGCATATAATCCATAATCATAAATAATAGTTTTATTTGAGAAGTATTTACTCATAAATCCATCATAATGGTTTTTAAATAAATTGTGAATTATCCTAAGCATATTCCCCAGGAGGGTCATAACCCAGAGTGAAAAAAGGCCCGTTGTCGTGTACCAGGATACCCTGGGTCAAGCCCAAAAATCCTTGTCGGAGTTTTCACACCTAGGAACATCTATGCAAGAGCATCCTCTACCTTCTCATATACAGAAAAGGATATATTTATTTTAAAATACACAAAATATCTACATTACCAAAATTCTAGGAAGTTTTTCTATACTAATCCTCAAAGTCTATCTTAAGGTAATGTTCTCTAATCAGAGTTTTTCTAAATCGAGATTCCAAGGATTGTACTAAACTTCATCTAATACAAATTTTAATTCCCTAACCCTAGTTACCCAGAGTCAGTGCATTATTACATAACATTGGCATGATCACAAGGGATCACATCCCAAAAGACCGATCAGTTTAGTATAATTGGAAGTACTAGATATAAACATAAGTTTAACATTAAATTATGAAATGAAAAACAACAACATTGTGTCCCATTTGAACACATTCATATCCCTTATACTATCACTATAGGTTATTCATAATATACTTCTTCGCATCCTAGGAAAAATAAAACATAGAAAGAGGTGAGCTTATATGATCAGTAAGGATAACAATGTAGCGAAAAAATTCATAAATAAGTATAAAAATTTAAGGCAATGTATAAGACTAAAACAAAATAATTTTAAACATAAACTTCAGCATAATATGGAAAAGATAAATCAAATAATTTCATTTAATTATTCACGTGGATGTTCTACTAGTCGAATAGTCACATGTAATATCAATAACCAATTTCATAATTATGGAATACATAATGCCGAACATCATAACCACATAGTCAATACATTATTCCAAGACTATAAATAATATTTTGCAAAGGACTTCTTCCAAGAAACTAGTTTTTCCCATGAGACCTACCAAAGAATTAAGGATTTATTGTGGGCTCTACCTATCACTTTCTAAGTCCAATTAATTCCTCATATGAAAAGGTTTAAACATAACATAAAAATTCGTACTAAATCTATCATACGAAAGGTTAATACTTTAACCATAAACCATGAGTTGTATAAAAATAAAACAGCCATAGTAAATCATATCACAAAACCTTAAATACAATATAAGAGATTTTATCATAATAAATCAACTTCAAAAAAGTTTAAAATCTATCAAAAGATGTTGACATAGATGAAATAAGAACTATTTGGGAGAAATGTCTCTTTCTATTTTGAAATAATTTAAAATTCATGTAATTATAAAAGAAAAAACTTTTTTTTAAAATATTCATATAATATTTTAAGGGAAGCTTAAAAGGTGTTATAATGGCAGATAATAACCACACTCTCTATATAAGCAAAAAAACATTCTTTCCTTAATTTTGTCCAAAAGGTCGAAAAGGACCTTGTTTGGAAAATAACAGAAAGATTCCTTTATAAATTATTTTTAAAAATTAAGAAAAGAGTATAAATGACTTTTACCCATATTCTATAAAAATAGTAAATTTTTTTTGAAATATATTTTTAAGAAACATGGATGTGGATGATAAAGAGGTCTCAGTAGATACTCACGTATAAACAACCTTGTATAATGAAGAGATTGTAGAATTCACCCTTACCTTGTACATTTCCTTGGTCGAGGGTATGTTAACCTCCTGTATAAAAGTTAAATAATTTTTATTAAATTATACAAGAACCATATACATAAATATGATATTATATATTATCTTCTAATATTGCATTGTTAATAATATTTCAGTAGCATCATTGTTTCAGTTGTTAACTGATTCATTTTCTTTTATATGTTTTTTTACGTAAGTCATGTTTGATATGGATAAGATGTATTTGATTCATATCTAGAATGATATTAAATTCTTAAAAATTATTTTAATTCATAAAATGAAAATTATTCTTGAATTGTTATGATGGGGAATGAATCTCATCACGTTCGTGGAGACGGTAATCCGTACGTACGCATGAGTGAAAATACCAGTCTGTTGATGGAGAAATCATATATAATTGGATAGTATATCATATATAAAAAGTAATTAACATGTTATATTTATTATTTAAATCAATTATACACATTATTATACCCATCCAAATAATGGAGTGTTGAATAACTAGCTATAACACGACGTGGAGACAGTAAGCCGTACGTACGCACGTTTGGTGACTTTGTTATTTCTAGGATGAATAGAATAAATAATATGGTTGTACCATATTTATAATAACATCACACTTTTTATAAGGTACCGGTGTAATTATTTTGGTATGTAAACAACAAATAAAGAAGAAGTGTAAGAAAAAAAGAACTTTGAAAGAGGTGATGAAATTATTACCCCTTCTTCGGGTGATTCCTTTTGATTTGATCAAAAGGGATCGTTAGGTTGGATTTATGATCGAAGTATGGAATATAGGTTGAAGTTAGGTTATTTGGAATGATATTTGAGAAGGCTTTGGCTGAGCCAAATGTCTTAGGAGGTGTTAAATTAAGAGAAGGGGAAGTAAACTTTTATAAGAGAGGTGAGGGATGCTTTAGGAAAAGCTTGAAATATTATTTTATTATACAATCATATTCGATTTATAGTGGCTCCAAATGGATTTATTTCAAGGATAAGGTGGTTCTGGGTGGGAATCCTCTCATCCAATAGGTTATATATAGGTTTAGGTTTCCATATTAACCTTATCTTTTAGATTTAACTCTTAGTTAAATAGTTTAACTTTTACTATGTTTTCTTGTATTATTTTAATAAATGGTTAATAAACTTATTATAAAAATCTAAGAGAACCCCAAGTGGTTCATTATTGATATATATAACCTTATATAAGTCCTTTGGCCAAACCTTATATTTTTAGGAATATTATATCAATTAATAATAAAGTATTTTTTTAAAAACACATTTATGTCAATTTTGACACTATTTAGTATTTGGTTTTTGGGAAAGTTATAACAACTTTATTATTTTGGAAAAAAAATTATTAAATCAACTATAAAAATGTCATATTACCCTAGAAAATTTGTATAATACATAAAATTCTCAATTTACAATTATTTTAATATTTATAATATCAATTATTTTAATCTTTCAATAATAAGGTAATTACTGCATCATCATCATGTCATAAATAAATTTAATTGTTTAATGTCTAAATGTTATAAAAAAATATTAATATTTAAGATTTTTTTAGATTTCTAATGAATATTTATATTCAAATTTATTTTATTTATAACCCTATATTTAAAATGTTTTAGTTATTATTATTTGAATTTAAAACTTCTAACTCTTCTTTAAGTAAAATAATAATAAATGTCCTAATCTAATCCAAGTGGAACAAAAGGACCATATTTTATTCCTACGGTTTATTTTGTTCGAAATACACTTATCCAATAAAATTAGGACATGTGTTAGGGTAATTATAATATCATTATTACCTTTAATTTCCCTCTTTACTTTTAACCATGGTAAATAAAATTCAAAAGTTACTATTCACAAAAAATATTTTAATCATATTGAACAAAATTTAACTTACTGATTTTAACCGTGTCTCTCAGATTTTTGAAATTCAATTCATAGAATCGGTAGAATTATGTTTTATGCAAATGTGCAAATGTGCCTAGAAGGTGGGTAAAAGACGTTAAATGTTCAATAAGATTTTCTTTATCTATTATTATTATAAAATGACTCCAATAAATTAAATTCAACATATATAGGTTTTATGTATCTATTTTTACATAAAATAAATTTAAATAAAATAACTAATTATTTAAATAAAAAGTCGGTATTAAACAATAACACAGTGTTTTTCACTTTTCAATAAAAAATGAATATTTTCAAAAAAAAACAAAAAAAAAATACACCCTTAAGTTATTTAGATATTCCAAATCCGAAAATGAAGTCCATTTTGAAAAATAAAATTTATAAAATACCAGAAAGTGGGTATTACTATTCATAACAGCTAGTTTGATTGGTTGCGGGGTGCCAAAACTCGAAGTTACATACAACGAAGTCTATTGAATTAATCAAAGAGAAAAGTACCATGGAATCTTAGAGTGTTACAATTGATGATGTACCCCCCACCCCTTAATGATTCCCATGTCCATCACTTGAAAATCTAAGAAGACCAGATCCTTTTCAATTCTTATCATTGACAATGATGAATGATCCTTTCTACTTAGAGCATCTGCCACTTTGTTTGCCTTACCAGGATGGTAGTGGATTAAGAAGTCATAATCCATGATGGGCTCTATCCATCTTCACTGGAACATATAAATATCTTTTTGTGTGAATATATATTTGAGACTCTTGTGTTCTGTATATATCTCACAGTTCTCCCCATAGAGAAAATGCCGCCATATTTTCAACGCAAAGATCACCGCCGCCAACTCCAGATCATGCGTAGGATAGTTTTTCTTTTGGATTTTCAGCTACCTTGGGGCATAGGCTATCACTTTATCATCTTGAAACATCACACACCCAACTACATTCTTTGAAGAATAAATATACACCATAAAGAGTTCTTTTCTTTTTGGGAGTGTGAGTACTAGCATAGTGATAAGCCTCTTTTTCAACTCCATGAAATAGTATTCACATTCCTTAGTACAGACAAACTTTACCCCCTTTCGTTTCATCTTGGTCATTGGGTTTGAAAATCGTGAAATGTTCTTCATGAATCTTCAATAATACCCAGATAGACAAAAACGCTACGGATCTCCGTTACAGAAGTTAGCCGAAGCCACTCTTCAATTGCCTTCATCTTGGAAGGGTCCACATATATCCCTTGGTTGGTGATAAAATGCCACAAAAATGATACTTCTTCTATCCAGAACTCACATTTACTATATATTTCAAACAAATTCTCCCTTAGAAAATACATTAACACATTATTCAAATGCTCCTCATGTTCCTCCTTGCTCTTGGAGTATATCAGAATATCATCAATAAAGACTACCACAAATTTGTTAAGGTAATATCTAAAGACTCTATTCATTAAATCAATGAAATTTTATCGAGAATTAGTGAGTCTGAAGGCCATCACTATGAACTCATAGTGTCCATACCTCATTCGAAAGGATGTCTTGGAAATATCTTCCTTCCTCACCTTTAATTGGTGATATCTTGACCGAATGTCCACCTTATAGAAATAACTATCCCCACAATGCTGATCGGAAAATTCATCTATACATGGCAGGGGATACTTGTTTTTTGTCATGATTTTATTGAGATCACCATAATCAATGTAGAGGTGCACTGATCTATTTTTCTTCTTGACGAAGAGGAATAGATCACCCCATGGTGAAGCACTTGGGCATATAAAACCCTTCTCCATATTCTCTTGTAACTGGTTCTTCAGCTCCTCCAGATCTATGGTGGCCATTCTGTATGGTGTTTATGAGATAGGTTGAGATACAGGGAAAAGAACAACTAAGAACTGAACATATCAGTCAGGAGGAATACCATGAAACTCTTTAGGGAATACATCAGTATAATCCCTCACAGTGGGCATGTCTTCAAGCATGATTCTCTCCATTGTCTCAATCATTTGATCTAGATATGCCTGCCCAGAAGGCAGAAATATCCATACCAGAGATGTCGATTCTAAAAGAGATTCATCTTCCTCCTTACACTTGTAATGAATTAGAAGACACTTTGGGATGTGAATATTGATATAACTTTCCTAACAGTTGATGTTGGATTTGTATAAAGATATCCAATCAATGTCCACGATAGTTTCAAACTCCACTAAAGGAATTATAACAAGATTTTATATGAGTTTCAGCCTACAAATGTTAACTGGGGATGAGTTATAAACCATGGATGCAATGATTTCCCAATTCTCTATTCTCACATATAACTTTTCCTCCAAATTTTGAGGTGGTTTTTGAATAGTTCTTCTATACTTGAAAGATATGAAAGATTGTGTAGAAATAGAATCACATAGTACGTTAATTATTCTTGAATTAATAACTAGCATACATGTCACCACATCGTATTTCGGCTCCACCTCTGCAATAGAGATAGAATAAGCCCTTCCTTGTTGCCTTGGAGGTTGTTGATGATTTCCTCTGACAACCCTCAGCTGAGGGCAATTGTTCGCATAATTTTAATGCTCCTTGAAGTTGTAACACTGCACTGCATGCTGTGTGTTGATCTTAACCATTATTTATTCTTCAACCTTAGCTGGATTTTTCATATCCCTTCAGCAGTCCTTGGCCGGATGACCAAACTTTCCACATTTGAAGCTATTTCTAGTTCCCTTCAGACAGTTTCTAGGATACTTCTTCCCACAACTTTTACAAGGGGAAAATTCAGGCTTCTTTCCATCATGGGATTTATTGATGAACCAGCCATTTTGTTCTCCATTTTCCACTTCTTTTCACTGGGCCCATGGGACCACTTAGAGTCTCCGATATACATTTAAACCTTGAGGGCACAACAGACAATATCCTCATAACTGTCAAAGTCTCCAATTGCCAATGCTTTTCATAGACTCAGATTTAGTCTACTAAAGAAGCGATCCACCTTGCTTAGTGTTCATGAAAAAGCTAGAGGCATACCTTTCAAGCCTTATAATTTTTGCTTCATACACCTCGATGGACTCATCTTCCTTATGCTTGAGTCCGAGGAACTCTCTTTCCATATTGAGATAGAGGGTTAGAGGAAAATATTTGTTGAAAAACATCCTCTTGAATTCCTCCCAATCCATGGAATCAATTTCCTCTTAGGAAATTGTATTATTGACCAGTTTCCACCATTGATCAACTTATCCATCAAAACGATAGACCTCCATTACAACCTTATCTTCTTCCGAGAACTAGAGTACGAAGAATATCTTTTCAATGGAGTTAATCTACTATTCTGTGAGGAGGGAATCAGATGATCCTCTAAACATGGGAGGACTTTTCTGCATGAAGGATTATATAGCAACTTGATCTTTCCATGGAGAAGGAGGGCGTTCTATATGATTCAAGTAGTTCTTCATAACTTGAGCCATCTGATAAAGTACTATCATGAATTTTTGAGCACACTCTCCCGTCATATCAGGCATATCATTAGGGAAATATTCACATTTCCTATCACATTTGTTGTTGGAACTTGTTCTTCTATTTTCCTCAATTAACTTTGAAAAAGAACGTATAATTAGAGGTCTTGAATACTTATATATTGAGAATAAAAAAAAGGAGACTTTGAACATAAAAGGATAATCTTATAAAGAATAAGTATATCCTAACTTGTGATTCCTTAGGTTTAAATATAAGTTATCCTCGATATATTTCTTAACATATATTATTATGGTATTTTTTGTCTCTTAGTAATGGTTTGTACTAATCTAATATATCTACCAAAGCATATCCCCCAGGAGTGTCATAACCAAGAGTGCAGTAAGGCCAGATTTTGTGCACCAGTTCCCATTTGAGTCTAGCTCAAAGTGGTGTTTTGGGTTTTACCCCTAGAAAAATATGTTCCAGAGCCGCCTTTACCTGCTTGTATCCATACATTGATTTATTTTCTTGATAAACCACATTATCAATACACACCAAAATTTAGGAATGTTTTCTTATAGTTAGTCTCATCCTTAATGTTATCAGTAAGGTGCTCTATTCCTAATCTAAAAAAAACTAAACCATCCTTTGAAACCAACTATAGTGACCCAAGACTTTTTCCAATAATGTTACATGACTTCAAGGATAATTATACATTAGAGTAAAAGCTGAGGATCATTAATTCTAGTGTCTTGAAAGACTAGGTACATAAAACATAAAACATGGGGCTACAAAAACATTTCATTATTTAATATCCATCAAGAGCTCCAAACATCCTATGATCCCCTACATCTGCATTGGGTACCCTGGGGAACACATGAACAAAGGGATGAGATATATATCCAAGTAAGGGAATGAACATAAGGATACGTCTTATGCACATGAGTTAGGAGGCATGACATAATGATATCCAAAGCATGTAACATATACTATCGTATCATATAAGCATGGAATCATATAAACATGGAATCATATAAATAAGGCAGGATCATAAAACATTTACTTAGTATGAGTCAAGGCTAACCGCTAATCCTATTTCCCATTTTAGTACGGGTCAAGGATAACTTCCAATCTTGTTTCCCATTTTAGTATTGAACAAGGCTAACCACCAATTCTATTTCCCAACACATCTCATGAGACCTAACATTACCTAATTCTTTGGAGTTATATCTAGAGAACCCATATAAACATTTTCATGAATATTCTTTCCACATAAATAAACTTACATAATCAACCATATATAAACATAAGGGTACCCATGGAAAGAATTGGGTACAAAAATCATTCTATAAAGCAAAACCAATGGGTTTTTGATGAATATGTCCGTGAAGGAAAGGAATTAGAACATACATGGATGTTCATAATGTAAAATAGGAATATGACATGGTAGGTGATGTCAAAAATAAGTGACAACATATAATAAATATATTTGAGAAACATTAGTAATAAAACTTTTTTTGTGTGGTTTTATGGAAATTACTTTAGAGCTTTTAAAATAGAAAAGAAAAATATATTTTTAATAATACAATAATTGAACCAAAACTGTTTTCATAATAAAAATTCTGATTTTATAATGATAATGGAAGCTTAAAAGAGAGGATATAGTGCACTTGAAGTTGGGTAACAATTCGGGAAGTTCCATTAAAACCTGTTTGCTTATCAGAATGTTCTAAGGATAGAATATTTTAAAAACATGTATATCCCTGAAAGGGAGTGATGAAAGGGTCTTCAGGAATGAATTTTGTAAAACATAAATAGCATTTAGAATATGAACATAAACAGATAAGATAAATTCATTTTGATATAAATAAAGATAAGGGAACCTAAAAGAACAAAACAGGTCTGGGTAGAATTCGTTACAGTTTATTGGCATGGTGTCGGGTGTACCTAAGAGGGATTGATGAGAGTTAAAAAGGGTTTATCATCACTTATACATTATTATTTCAGTATGGGTGAGGTGAAAAATCATACCCCATCATTTGGGATAACACATAAAAAGTCATAGCATAGGGGATAATCTTGATTAAGAGTTAAATTGAGAGGATCCCTTACCTTAAATCCGTTGGTGTTCTCCACATGTCATTAAAGAACTGAATAAACAAATTAGGATTATTAATTAATAATTACATAACATATTCTATATGTAATTGGTTTAGTATAATCATTTTATTTTTATTTATAACTCTTTTGATTGGTTATGAGGTTCAATTTCATTATTCGAGCTCGTTTGTTTACTTGGTTTTAATAAACGATTCACTTATATTCCTATTTGGATAAAGATGTAAGATGAATTTGGTTATCCAGAATTGAAGTTATATGATATTAGTGATCATCCAGGAGATACATAGTTTTATATTTAATTTTTTTTACTTATAGTGAAGTCGAATTGTTATATAAAACCATAGTGACAAACATTTTTGTTAATCAGTGGGTTTGATTACAAAGAACATGTTTTGATTTATAATTTAAAACCATTTTTATAAAAGGATTACAAAAACAAAAAGAGGATATATTACATATATAATAATATGGTTCAACCGTAACCCAAATGGTTTCATGAACAAAATTAAATATGATAATAGTAATTGATAAATCGTTGTCCTTGAATGTGCTAAATTAGCACATCTCAAACAGTGCTTTCATTTCATTCCAATAAAATATGGGGAAAGGAGAGATGATAATGAAATATCCCATTAGCATAAAAACATTCCAGTACATGTTTGTTACTGGAGTTATCATACTATTTTGTAGAAGGTAGGTGTTGAAAGAAACAAAAAAGAAAGAACATAATAGAAATGAAGGAATTCGAAACAGGAATTAACCTCTTGAGACTTCCTACATTGAGAACCTTTTAAGGGGAGCTGTTTTTGTATTTTGAAGTAGCTAGAGGATTTTGGATGTGGGGGAGGTTCTTGGGGAGATATTTGGGTATAATATTGGCAAGGAGAAAGGCTTGAGAGTAGTGAAGAAAAGAGGGAGTGAGGGGGGTTTATATAGTGGAGGAGAGGAGGGTTTTCGTAATATTATAATCATTAGTTTATTATTTTCCCTTAATACCAAAAATAGTGATGATTACACGACCAAAAACAGTAATAAATTCATGTGAATTAGAACCAAAGTCCATATACAGCATCTATGACTCAAGCATCTTGCAGAAATTATGGTTTTAGCATTTATTGTTAATTATCGGATTTTACTATTGATAAAAAATTCATGTATTTCAGAAAAAATCTCAAAAATTCACCCTAACCATTTTTCAATGTTTAGAATCCCAAAAAGGATGTACATTTTTCAAAAATAATTTTTTAAATATGATTAATTTAATATTTAATTAAAATCATAATTTATTATTTAAAACCCATTGTTAAAACATTCTTTTAATTATTGTAAAATATTGGTATATCGTACTTTCAAGTTGAATTTTTATTTATATATTATCATAGTTAAGGTTATTATTCATTAGGGTATATCACTATTCATAAGGGTATGCTACTATTCATAAGGGCAGGTTACTATTCACCAAAAAAATAATTTTTCTTATCGGACTCCAAATAACTTATTGATTGCAACTGTGTATGTTAGATTTTTGAAATTCCAAACAAAAAAGTGACAAAAATATGTTTAATGGTCACTTAGTAATTATTAGTTCATTATGTTGTGTTTTCATGTGATTTTATGACATATTTATAAGAAATGAATTTCCATCTATAATACATTGGGTCGTTATAGAGATGGAGTTAACTGATTAGGTTTATGCAAAGAGATTATAGAATATACTATGATGGTTATTCCAAAAGTAACTATGTTGATTACTCCCTATATAGCCGCGAGGGCTACTGAATATATAAAAATGATGTGAAAATGATTCCACAATTTACCTTTATGATTTATCACTTCTTTCTATAGATTTTATAGGAAGCTTATGATTTAATAAGGTATGATAAAAGTATATGTTTTATGGTGGAAATTTAAAACTTTGTGAAAAGATTTAATGAAAACTTTATGAGTTTTTATTTTTTCTTTATTTTCTCTTATAAAATTTTTAATGGAATTATTTGGGAAGAAATTATGATTTCTTTGATAATAAAATATTTATTTTTATCCTTAAGTTTATTTTTGAAAAAAGGAAAATTTATATAAGTATTTACAGACTAGTGATTTTTTATTTCTTTTTTATATCCCTTTTTCAATTTTTTTATCATCCAAAGTTTTAAAATCTTTTAATAGGGTTTAAGGGAGATTACAGAAAAAATTTAGTTCATAAAGAAAATTATAAATATTTACCATGAAAAAAATCATGTTTTATTTTAAATTCATTTATTTTATGAAGAAAAGGATACTGTATAGAAGTTTACACTTGTAATGTATGGTTTTACATAGTAATAGTTTTTCCTAATTCTCTAAAACTCTGAACCTAAATCATCTTTGGGAATTAATGAAAATTAATTCTATGAAAAAGTCACTAAAATATGAAATGTTAAAGGCTTGGTCCTTACAGTTGGTGTTGGAGTAGGGTCTAGATAATTTTGGAGATTATAATGTTTTCATGAGAGGTTTTCTTAATAATTATAGATACCATCACGAGTTTATAATTAACCAAAATACTAATTATTAAGAAACCCTTTTGAGATTTTATGTTTTGAAATTTTATGGTGACAATGATATTTTTGGATACATTTATTTTTAAGGAAATAATGGGATGAAAAATTAATGTTATAAAATAACCATTGAGGTTAAAATATTTTCCTTAATTATGAATATATTATAGTTATTTTTTAGAATGTTTATCTATTTTTTAGGAATATTATAAGTATTATAGTTTTATAAAAATGAAAACCTACAGGATGGTTGAAAACCCGCCATGTCTGGAAAAGTTGCGAGGTTTGAACTCACAACTAAAGGGTGACATTGGTGAATCACCTAAAACTAGCCTACATTAAGTCTTGGTTAGTATTATTTTTTAAAAATGATTTGATATATGAAGAATAATTTTATTTTGTAAACATATGCTTTATCTAATAGATAATCAAGGGATTGGAAAATTATTTGGTGATTAAGTGATTAATGTTATTTCAGAAAAATTTTACCATTTTGGGAACCCTATATTATTAAGGTAATTATAATTGTATGATATATTATTTGAGGAATAATAGTTGAATTATATATTATATTATTTTGGTTTATGGTGATTCCGGTTATTTATGAGAATGGTTAGCATATCTTGGATATTATATGATTTAGGCAATTATATTTTTGGTATGAAACTTTAAGAGACATTGATGTGATTTGAAGATAAATAAAATTATCTTGGAGGGATATGTGATCAAATCCTTTTGATTTTTGGGTTTTAATCTTACTCTAGAATAATTTTGAGGAATTTTTTAGGATAATAATTTGTTGAATTTTGGGCATTTCTATTGAATATTAGAGATTTGTTATATTTAGGAATAATATTATCTTGTCCTAACCATTTTGTTTTTGGTTAATTTTTAAAGACATAAGGAATAAATTATTTTTCTTTTGTATATTTTTCGATCCATAGTGGTTGATTTTAGAGCTTCATACATGAAAAAATCAATCATTATTTCGAGAAAAAGATGATTTTTTGTGAAAATTGATTAAAAGAAAAATTTATTATTTTCAATTAATTATATTTACTCATGTTCTTAGACTAGGTAGTAAAAAAATCTTAAAATAATAAATGTTATCTATCTAATTTTTTTAATTAAATCAATAAAATTATTACCTATGAAAAATTTCAGTTTTTTATGATGGTTGAATTTCTCATGACCATGTTATCTATCACTTTATATCTTGTCTTGGGAGTCATATTTTTATTCCATGTTGATGTTTTCCTACATGGAAACCTTTTATGTGTATCTCAGGAGACCATCGTACTTACCTTACTCTCTTTTTAAGAGGAATTTCTATTAATCCTATTTACAATGTGGGATTTAAAAAATGTATTTTGAATAGTCGAATCTAAGTTACCAAGGACAAGTTAGAATTTTGAGGATTAAATTTATTAAATGGGGAGAGAATGTAACATCTAGAGATTTTAATAGGAAACACTAGGTCAGATAACGTACAAGGTATACAACACCAAGCTTAAACGAACATAATATTATTATTTAAATGTGTTTTATATAACCCATCCATTAAATTAGTGGATATAAATAGTAATAATTGTTTTATATAATAAATATAATGATACAACTCGATATAAATTTATTGTTAAGTGCTCAGAAAATAATCATATATTTTTTACTAAATTTAATTTATTCTTCAAAAATATGTTTTTTCAAAAATAATTTTTATTACTTTTTTATGTAAAAATAGTATAGTTAATTTTTGGAACTTTTAGAAAATATAGTTGATAAAATAAACATTATTTCTGAAATCATCATATAAAAATTTTACTATGGTAAAATTTTGATAATTTTTCGAAATGTTTGATTTTTTTCAATGTATAGTGAAAAATACTGGTTTTTATTAAATATTGTATTATATTTACAAGGTAAAAATATGTTTTATATTTATTTTAAAATTTAATTAATTTTTTTAATTAAAATTATAAAATTATTGGTTTTTAATGGGTTTTACACTTGAATTTAGTATAGAATCATTTTATATTTAAAAAGAGTCATTTTTCCAAAAAAAAATGTTTTTCGGTGCATTTGCTGGTTTAATTTAAAATTAAAATTTTAAACCATTGTGTTTCTAATTTGGAAAAGGGATTTAAAATTTGGAATCATAAAGTCCAAATTTATTAAATAGGACCCTTTTATTATTGAACACTATGAATAGAAAACATAGTAATTTTTGTTACAATGTTTAAGGGTAAATCCTGTAATTAAGGGTAAAAATAATATGAAAATAATTAGTAAATTACCCTGAAACTTATTAAAATTTTATTATATGAGTATGTTTCTACAAAAATCACCCATGGGTTGAATTTATGGCCCTTTTTATCCACTTGGTTGACATTAATCCTCTTATAGTATTTTATTTTATGAAAAGTCAAACTTGTCACACTATGGTTTTGAATAAGTAATTTTTTAATATAAGGTAATCCAGAATCTATGTTTAACCATAAATATTATTTATATATATATAAAATATTTATCTTCATAATGGTAATTTATTTTTAATTTTTAGGAAAAAATTAATTACCTTAAAGGCTTGCACAATAATGACACAATAATTATTTTACTAATGAAATAAAATCATATAAATGATTTTAAAAATATTAAAATAAATATATTTTAGATTATTTATGTCATAAAAAATATTTCTAGAGGGTATTATCATATTAGGGATAGATTGATATATTTGGTTCGAAGTTATATTGTTGCATTGATTTTATTAAAGTCAAAGTAATGAAAAGTCCTTAAAATTTACATAATGAGTATTCTATAGTAAATAATATTTTATTAAATGATATAAAAATAGTAAAAATATTACATTCATCCAAAGTATTGGGATATGTTTTTAAATTTCATCCATAATCCATTTGTGGGACTTTTTACATTTAATAGTAACTATATTAACCCTCAAAGAGTAAAAAACCATGTTGTCGTGATAAGAGTTAATGGGGATAAATAAGGTTTAAATCCAAACCATAAGGATATAACCATGAAAAAAATATAAAAAAGTTATTGGATAAATATTATTAGACAATTATCACCTTATGTTCAAATTTCAGTTTCTTAATGGATAATTTCCCATGAAAATGAATTATATATTATTTAAATCAAAGATAATTACAAAATGTCACTCTATATTTTATATCTTTTATGTTTCCGCATAAGGAAAATAATAATATTTGAGTTAAAATAAATTTTTATTTTCATCGTAAAGTAATTATTTTTATTATATAAATTTATATTTTTTTATGTATTACATAATTACCTTAAATGCTTCTGTAATGCTATAACAATATTTATTTAATTAATAGAAAAATAAAATAAAGGATTAAAAAAATATAATATTTTATATATTTTATTAGTTTAATGTTTAAAATTAATTTTATAGATCTATATAAAATATTAGAGATTTTCTAAATCATTATATTCGAATTCCCACTTTTTCATGATGTATTTGAAGTCAAATTAAACGAATTGTGTAAAAAATTGACATTAATGACAATTTATCAAAATAATATTTCATTAAATTATTAAAAATTATAAGAAACATTATATTAATCCATTTGAATTTCATATAGTTAAAAAATCTTAAAATTTCCATTTATGAGTCATTTTTCAATTTATAGTAACATTATTAACCATTTATGATTAAAAAAGTGGTTACCACGCTTAAGGTAAAAAATAACTAACCAAGGGGTTAATGAAAAGTATAAGGTTTATAAAGACACAAAAACTTTTCTAAATTATATTTTTTTATGATATAAAAACCACATACAACTTTCTATTTAAATTCCATTCCATTTGGAGGCATTTTACAAGATAAATTAATTTATTAAAATTTGAAAATTTGAGAAATTCTAAAATTGCCTCTCTCCTCAATTATAAAAGGGCACCCTTTGATTCACTTATTCACACCAATTTGAGCCCTCTAGTATAACGACCCATACTTTAAATACATTGTTAATACTTCAAAATTGAAGCATACTTATTACAACATATAACAAAAACCACGAAAGGACCGTATAGGTATAATGTCTTTATAAACTGGGAAACATAAACAACTGGTTCATAAAGCATCAACTTTGCCTCCCACTTATTTCATATTATCTAGAGTCCCTTTTTGGCATATCCTACTTAATAACCTTCTTCCTGGCCTGGGGAAAGAAAACATACAAAAGGGTGAGCTCAAATGCTCAGTAAGGGTAAACAAAAGAAATATCAATCACATCGTATACACAAGCACATAACTTTTGGAAATCATAACCTGCAAAAGAGATCATAATTTCATAACATGGGATAAATCATGGAAGTGAAATGTAATCACAATAATCATAACATAAAAAATGAAACTTTGTGGTATACACACATAATAACAGAGAATCATTTCTTGTTAGTCAAGACTCATTGCCAAGACTATCTTAGTGGACAAAGTCCCTTTCTAAACCGAGTCACCCTCGTTTCAGTCCTGTTTCACTGAACCAGTATAACCTACCATTCCAGCCATGTCTATCTCATGAGATATAGAATCATTACCCAATGAATTGGAGGGAGATATAGGTCCCACCATCTCATAATGATACAATTCTTATGTGTGCCACAAAATCATAAATCATACATCATTGCATAACCCATGTAATAAAAATGGGAATCTTAAACATCATGACATCATAAAAAATTCATATACGATAAAGGAATTCATAAAAATAATTCCATCACAACATAATCATATCAATGTAAAAATAGGGATAAAAACAGAACCCTTTATTATCTTAGATGGAAAATAATTTTGATAAAACACTTGAACTTCATTCTTGAGGAAAATATCCTTTCTACTTCAAAAACATTTTTCATTTCTTAACATTTCATACACCTTTAAACTAAAAGAAGTTGATTAAAAATAAACTTGAAAATTTTTAAAGGAAGCTTCTTGGAAAAAATGTTTTAAAAATCCATTCATACTGTATAAGTTAAAAAAACATTCTTCTCGTACTTTTGTCGATAAAGTCAAAAAAAGTACCTCGTACGAAAAATGACAAAATATTCCTTTCATATCTTTTACTAAAAACTCACTGAAGGGTAAAATTAGTTTTAATCAATTGTAGGTGGATGTAAATAATATTAAATATTGAGGAAACATGGATGTGGATGATAAAATACATCCCAGTAAATACCAAAGTATAAACAATGTCGGATAAAAATGAGACTGTGATATTTCCCTTACCTTAGGTCCGACTTGCTTTGTAAGTGTACGAACCTACTGTATAATGATTTAAATAATGTTATTGACTTATTCAATAATCATACTTATTTTTATGATATCATATATGGTCATATTCTTAGCTTCTTAGTAGTAATATTTCATTGCTACTTGTTATTCGGGTGTTTATAACTTTTTGTTCTTATGCGTGTTTTGTTGAATAAATTCTTATTCTTATATTTAGGTTATAGATACCTCATTTACAGAATGGTATTAGAATAATATATATCATATTCATTCATTCAATTAATTTATATAATCATTATAAAATGAAGATCATGTAGAACGAGTCGCATCACATCGTGGAGACGGTATTCCGTACGTACGCACGAGTGATGATATCATTCCTATGATCGTGGAATTGTATTGGAGTATATTTATACTATTTAAGAATCAATATAACTTTATAATAGTTATATATAGTCATTATTTACACCATTATACCCATCCAAGTAAGGTGGTGGTGGAAAATAGATTACACCACGACATGGAGACGGTATTCTGTACGTACGCACACACGGTGATTTCTTTCTCCGTAGGATGGATAGATGGTGAAATAGGGTTGTTTCATATTTATAATAACATATCAGTATATTAGGGATACTGATGTTATTACTTCATAATGAAAAAACTAAAGAAGAAAAGGTGGAAGAAGAAATAAAGATGAAAGAATCGGTAACGGACATTACCTCTTCTTTGAAGTGCTTCTTTGAGACCTTCTTTTAGGGCACTAAAATTGGTCTTTGAAGAAGACCAGGACCTCTAGAATGTCTCTAGGGATGTGGAGAGGAGAAAGTGGTAGGGTTTGTCCGATCTTGAAGGCTCAAAGTGGTGTGAGGAAGAGAGGGAGGAGGTGCCCTTTTATAAGGGAGGAGAGGGGCAACTTTGGAATAACTAAAAATATTATTTTATTATAAAGTCAAGTTCGCTTTTAAATAGCTCCAAATTGATTTATTTAGATTCTAAGGTGAGGATGGGTCTAAATAATCTCATAAAATAGAATTTAGACAAGTTTAGGTTCCTATTTTAACCTTATCATTTAGATTTAACATTAAGTTAAATAATTTTACTTTTACCATGTCTTCTTGTGTTCTTATACTATAAAGGTAGTAAACATACTATAAGCAGCCAAAAGAACCCCAAGTTGTTTATTATTAATATATATAACATTATCTAAGTAATTTGGCCGAAACTTAGATTTTTAGGAATAAAATAAAAATTACCAATATAATATTTGTTTTAAAAAACTATTTTATGTCAATTTTGACACTATTTAGTAATTGATATTTGAGAAAATCATAACAGAATTATTAGTTCGAACCAAGTTAATTAAATCAATACTAACATGTCATATTAACCTATAAAATTAGTTTAATTCATAAAAAGTCTCAAATTTCATTTATTTTGGTGTTTATAACATCAATTATGTCAATATTTCATTAATAAGATAATTAATGCATCATCATTGTGTCATAAATAAATTAAATTATTTAATGTCTAAAAATTAAAAATTAAATACAATTATGTAGGAAATCTTTTTAGCTTTCTAATGAATATTTATAGTCTAATTTATCTTATGTATAACCCCATATTAAAAATTATTTACTTATTAAACTTTGATTTTAACTATTTTAACCCTTCTTTAAATAAATAAAAAATAAATGTCCTAATCTAATCCAAGTGGGCCTAAATGGTCATATTTTATTCCTAAGTTTGTTTTTGGTCTAATTACACTTATCCAATAGAATTAGGACATTTGTTAGGGTAAAAATATTATCATCTTTACCCTTAATTGCATTATTTACTTTTAACCGTGGTAAAAAAAAGTAAAAATTTACTATTCACCAAAAAATTATTTTCATCTCATTGAACCACATTTTACTTACTAACATCAACCGTGTCTCTCGGATTTTTGAAATTCCACTCACAGAAGCGGTAAAATTATGTTTTATGAAAAATGCAGTTTTTTAACTACCACATAGTGGTTTCACTATTCATCAAAAAATTAAAAGATTTCAGAAAAATACCAAAATTTCACCCTAGGCTAATTTCGATATTCCGAATCCAAAAATAAAGTCCATTTTGAAAAATAAAATTTATAAAATTTCAAAAAGTGGTTATTACTATTCATAACGGCTAGTTTTAATAATATTTTAATAGCATATCGTTGTTTAGTGACACTCGGTATTGCGTACGACGCAAGCTATCGAGGAAGGTCGTGATTTCGTGTAAAGAAAGCCAAGAAAGTGTTGTGTAGAAAAAGATTCCTTTGCTGATTTATATAACATAAAAGTCTCGGGTGTTACATTCTACCCCCCTTAAAATGAATTTCGCCCTCGAAATTCGTCACTTTGTAACAAACAGATGAGGATACCTCTCCCTCATCATATCCTCAATCTCCCATGTAGCTTATTCTAATTGGTGGTTCCTCCATAAAACTTTCACAAATCGAGTGGTCTTGTTTCATAGGACTTTTTCGCTACGATCCATAATCTCTATCAGTTTTTCTTCATAAGAAAGATCTTTCTCCAGCGGTACAACTTCTGAGCTGAGTACATGTGAAGGATCAGGTATGTACTTTCTCAGGAGAGAGACATGGAACACATTGTGAACTTGAGAGAGATTCGGTGGAAGCGCCAATCGGTAATCTACCTTCCCAACACGATCCAGTATTTCGAAAGGACCGATATATCTAGGGCTCAACTTCCCCTTCTTTCCAAATCTCATAACCCTCCTCCAGGGCGATATTCGTAAGAACACTTTATCACCCATTTCAAACTCTAGGTCTTTTCTTTGGTTGTCGGAATAACTTTTCTGTCGACTCTGAGCTGCTCTTATGTGTTGTTGAATAGATCTAACCTTTTCTGCCATTTCATCAACGAGATCCGGTCCTAATAGCTTTCTTTCCCTAACTTCATCCCAACAAGTTGGAGTCCTGCATTTCTTTAAATAGAGAGCTTCATAAGGAGCCATCTGAATACTTGAGTGAAAGCTATTATTATAAGAAAATTCTACCAAAGGTAGGTGTTGATCCCAACCTCCTTTGAAATCCATAGAGAAAGCTCTCAACATATCTTCTAGGGTTTGAATTGTTCTCTCAGACTGACCGTCTGTCTGAGGATGATAAGCAGTGCTGAAACTCAACTCTATATCCAGAGTATGCTAAAGTCTTCGCCAGAACATCAAGGTAAATCTCAGATCCCGATCAGATATAATAGAAAGTGGTACTCCATGCAATCTTACCACTTCCTTTACATATATCCTGGCAAGCTGATCCAGAGAGAAATCCTCTCAAATAGAAATGAAGTGTGCAGACTTTGTAAGACAATCAACTATGACCCAGATAGCATTATTGCCTTTGGATGTTTTTGGAAGTCCTGTGACAAAGTCCATAGTGATGTTTTCCCATTTCCATTCAGGTATGGGTAATGGTTGTAACATCCCCTTAGACTTCTGTCTCTCAGCTTTAACTTGTTGACAAACTAAGCATCGAGAGACATATTCAGCAACATCTCTTTTCATGCCATCCCACCAGAAGTACTCTTTCAGGTCCCTATACATATTCGTGCTTCCAGGATGAATAGAGAATGAAGAATTATGAGCCTCATCCAGCAGCTCCTTCTTTTATTCGGGGATGGGAGGAACACAAATCCGATTCCTGAACTTTATTATCCCATCACAATCAAGGTTGAATTCAGGAACATTTCTCACCTTCTTTTGTAACTCGACATCTTATTTCTGTGCCTCATTAATATTCACATGTATAGATGGTTGAACATTCATTTGAGAAAGATAAGATTTTTCCCCTTCCATTATAATTCCAAGATCCATCCTTTGTAAATCCATAAATATTGGATCTTTTGTGATCCTCATCATGGATAAACTAGCATGGTCTTTTCGACTTAATGCATCTGCCACTTTGTTTGCTTTCCCATGGTGGTAATGGATTGAGCAGTCATAATCCTTAATCAGATCTAACCATCTTCTTTGACGCATATTCATCTCCTTTTGTGTGAAAATATACTTTAAACTTTTATGATCAGTATAAATATCACACCTTTCACCATAAAGGTAATGCCTCCAAATCTTTAATGCAAAGATTACCGCAGTTAACTCCAAATCATGTGTTGGGTAATTTTGCTCATGGATTTTCAACTGTCGTGAGGCATAAGCTATCACCATATCATTTTGCATAAGAACACACCCCTATCCCTTCTTGGATGCATCACTGTAGATCAAAAACCTTTCTCCACTACAAGGTAGTGTGAGAACAGGTGCACTGGATAACCTTCTTTTCAACTCCTTGAAATTCTCTTCACATTCCTCCATCCAGACAAACTTAACTCCTTTCCGAGTCAACTTGGTGAGTGGATTAGATAATCGTGAAAAATATTTCACAAAACGTCGATAATATCCAGCCAAACCAAGAAAACTTCGGATCTCAGTTACTGTTGTTGGTCTCGACCATCTTTCGATAACCTCTGTTTTTGCTGGATCCACAGATATCCCCTCTTTTGAGATTATGTGACCCAAAAATTCAACTTTTTGAAGCCAAAATTCACACTTGGTAAATTTGGCATAAAGCTTCTCCTTTATCAGGGTCTTCAATATAATTCTCAAGTGATCTTCATGGTCTTCCTTGCTCTTTGAATAGACAAGAATATCGTCTATAAAGACTACCACAAATTGATCAAGATAGTCTCTAAAGACTCTATTCATCAGATCCATGAAGATAGCAGTGGAATTAGTAAGATCTAATGGCATCACTATAAATTCATAGTGTCCATAAATTGTACGGAAAGCTGTCTTTGGTATATCCTACCTTTTGACCCTTAATTGATGATACCCTGAACGAAGATCAATCTTGGAAAAGTATTGAGCTCCGCGTAGTTGGTCAAATAAGTCATCAATGCGTGGGAGAGGATATTTGTTCTTGATAGTGATCTTGTTAAGTTCTCGATAATCAATGCAGAGTCTCATTGATCCAACTTTCTTATTAACAAATAGAACAGGTGCTCCCCAAGGTGACGCACTAGGGCGTATGAATCCCTTGTCAAGATTCTCTTGGAGTTGCTTCTTCAATTCCTGCAACTCAATTGGGGCCATTCTATAAGGTGTCTTTGAAATAGGCAAAGCACCCGGTACGAGTTCTATTGAAAACTCAACTTCACGATTTGGTGGAAGAACCGGTAATTCCTCCGGAAAGACATCATCAAACTCCCGTGCAATGGGAATATTCTTAATCGTGAGTTTCTCACCAACCATCTGAGATAAATAACCTTCATTTAGTGGAATCAAGACCCATAAGATGGAAGAAATTTCCACTGGAAGGTTATGTTCATCCTTGCATTGATAGACGATCATAGATTGATATGGAATATGAAATGTGACTTCCCTTCTTTGGAAATTTATATGAGATCCATATAAAGAAAGCCAATCCATGCCAAGAATCACATCAAATTCCACTATAGGAAGGATCACAAGATTTGCAGGAAGCACTTTCCCACAAACTTCGATCGGAGAAGAATTATAAACTTTATATGTGACTGTTGTGCCATTAGGTGTTGTCATAGCTAACTCAACATCTAATTGTTGAGGTAATACAGTGATACCCTTAGAAAATTCTTCAAAAATAAAAGAGTGGGTGGATCCAGAATCAAATAAAACATTTGCTACTTTAGAGTGGATGGTAAGTGTACCTTTCACCACATCGTTATCGTACTCCACATCTCTGATAGAAATTGCATGTGACTTTCCCTTGTCTTTAGCCTTAAGTGTTTGTTGACGTCGACCATCATCATCAACCCTTGGATTAGGGAATTTATTGGCATAATGCCCCATCTCCTTGCACTTGAAACATTGAAGTGTAGTATGTTCATTCTGTGTATCCCTTCCTTTGTTTTCATCATTAGACATCTTCTTCCCATCATCGCGACATTCAAATGCCCGATGACCTTCCTTTCCACATTTGAATCATTTACTTGTCCCTTTAAGACAACTCCCTCCATGTTTCTTTCCACACATTGAGAATAAGGGAAAGCTCATCTTCTTTTCAGTGGGCTCTTTAGATTTTCCTTTGAATTCCATTTTCCTCTTCTTATCAAACCCATATGACTGATGGATTACTCTAATCTCCATCTCGACTTTGAGAGCACATCGAACGATTTCCTTGTAGCTATTGAAGTCCCTTATGGCTAACGCCCTTCAAAGACTTGGTTTTAAGCCACTAAAGAATTGATCGATCTTACTCCCAGGTTGGATAATAATACCAAAAGCGTACCTTGCAAGTCTTGTAAAATTTTCTTCATAGGTACCAACAGATTCATCATCCTTTTTCTTCAGTTCAAGAAACTCTTTCTCCATATTTGTTAGGAGAATACGAGGGAAGTACTTATTGAAAAATAAGTTCTTGAACTCTTCCCATTCCATGGACACAATTTCATCCCTTTGCCTCGTATTCTTAATAAGATTCCACCATTGATCAGCATATCCTTCCAAACAATACACTACTAGGATGACTTTTTCATGCTCAGAACATTGAAGAACTGAAAATATCTTTTCAGTAGTACTAATCCATTGTTCAGCAACTAATGGATCAGTAGATCCGCTGAAAGAAGGTGGACGCTGCCTCATGAAGGATTCAACAGAATGTTGCTCCTTCCTTTGCTCGTTTGGAAGTTCTGCATGATTCATAGCTTGAGAAAGTTGTGTGAGCATGGCTACAAGATTTTTCATTCCATCTCCCATAACGTTTGGTTGCTCAGGGGGACAATCATTGCATTTCCCATCGCATTCCGCATTAACACGATTCCTTCGGGTTCCATCCATTGACTAAAGCCAAGAATAATAGTGTGAGAAACACTAATTATAATAGTAAAACCACATACTGAAGAATAAAATTTCACACTTAAGGTCTTATCCTAGGTTATTCATGGCCATTTCTAAAACACTAATATTGTGTTCTATGCTTAGACTTATCCTTAGGGTTCTTACTAAGGCTTTCACATCCTAGTTTCCAAAGGTTGACTATACCTTTCCTCTGATACCAACTATAATGACCCATACTTTACATACATTGTTAATACTTCAAAATTGAAGCATACTTATTACAACATATAACAAAAACCACGAAATGACCGTATAGGTATAGTGTCTTTAGAAACTGGGAAACATAAACAACTGGTTCATAAAGCATCAACTTTGCCTCCCACTTATTTCATCATATCTAGAGTCCCTTTTTGGCATATCCTACTTAATAACCTTCTTCCTGGCCTGTGGAAAGAAAACATACAAAAGGGTGAGCTCAAATGCTCAGTAAGGGTAAACAAAAGAAATATCAATCACATCATATACACAAGCACATAACTTTTGGAAATCTTAACCTGCAAAAGAGATCATAATTTCATAACATGGGATAAATCATGGCAGTGAAATGTAATCACAATAATCATAACTTAAAACATGAAACTTTGTGGCATACACACATAATCATAGAGAATCATTTCATGTTAGTCAAGACTCATTGGCAAGACTATCTTAGTGGACAAAGTCCCTTTCTGAACCGAGTCACCCTCGTTTCAGTCCTATTTCACTGAACCGGTATAACCTACCATTCCATCCATGTCTATCTCATGAGATATAAAATCATTACCCAATGCATTGGAGGGAGATAAAGGTCCCACCCATCTCATAATGATACCATTCTTATGTGTGCCACAAAATCATAAATCATACATCATTTCATAACCCATGTAATAAAAATGGGAATCTTAAACATCATGACATCATAAAACAATTCATATACAATAAAGGAATTCATAAAAATAATTCCATCACAACATAATCAAATCAAATTAAAAATAGGGATAAAAAAGAACCCTTTATTATCTTAGATGGAAAATAATTTTGATAAAACACTTGAACTTAATTCTTGAGGAAAATATCCTTTCTACTTCAAAAACATTTTTCCTTTCTTAACATGTCATAAAACATTAAACTAAAAGAAGTTGGTTAAAAATAAACTTGAAAATTTTTAAAGGAAGCTTCTTGGAAAAAATGTTCTAAAAATCCATTCATGCTGTATAAGTTAAAAAAAACATTCTTCTCGTACTTTTTTTTGGAAAAGTCAAAAAAAGTACCTTGTACGAAAAATGACAAATGATTCCTTTCATATCTTTTACTAAAAACTCAATGAAGGGTAAAATTTGATTTAAAAAATTCTATGTGGATGGAAATAATATTACATATTGAGGAAACATGGATGTGGATGATAAAATACACCCCAGTAAATACCAAAGTATAAACAATCTCGGATAAAAATGAGATTGTGATATTTCCTTTACCTTAGGTCCGACTTGCTTTGTAAGTGTCCGAACCTCCTGTATAATGATGTAAATAATGTTATTGACTTATTCCAGAATCATACTTATTTTTATGATATCATATATGGTCATATTCTTAGCTTCTTAGTAGTAATATTTCATTGCTACTTGTTATTCGGGTGTTTATAACTTTTTGTTCATATGCGTGTTTTGTCGAATAAATTCTTATTCTTCTCTTTAGGTTATAGATACCTCATTTACAGAATGGTATTAGTGTAATATATATCATATTCATTCATTCAATTCATTTATATAATCATTATGAAATGAAGATCATGTAGAACGAGTCGCATCACATCGTGGAGACGGTATTCCGTACGTACGCACGAGTGATGATATCGTTCCTATGATCGTGGAATTGTATTGGAGTATATTTATAATATTTCAGAATCAATATCACTTTATAATAGTTATATATAGTCATTATTGACACCATTATACCCATCCAAGTAAGGTGGTGGTGGAAAATAGATTACACCACGGCGTGGAGACAGTATTCCGTACGTACGCACGCGCGGTGATTTCTTTTTCCGTAGGATGGATAGATGGTGAAATAGGGTTGTTTCATACTTATAATAACATATCCGTATATGAGTGATACTGATGTTATTACTTCATAATGAAACAACTAAAGAAGAAAAAGTGGAAGAAGAAATAAAGATGAAAGAATCGGTAACGGACATTACCTCTTCTTTGAAGTGCTTCTTTGAGACCTTCTTTTAGGGCACTAAAATTCGTCTTTGAAGAAGACCAGGAACACCAGGATGTCTCTAGGGAAGTGGAGAAAAGAAAGTGGCAGGGGTTGGCCGAGCTTTAAGGCTAAAAGTGGTGTGAGGAAGAGAGGGAGGAGTTTCCCTTTTATAAGGGAGGAGAGGGGCACCTTTGGAATAACTAAAAATATTATTTTATTATAAAGTCAAGTCCGGTTTTAAATAGCTTCAAATTGATTTATTTCGATGCTAAGGTGGGGATGGGTCGAAATACTCTCATCCAATAGAATTTAGACAAGTTTAGGTTCCTATTTTAACCATATCATTTAGATTTAACATTAAGTTAAATAATTTTACTTTTACCATGTCTTCTTGTAGTCTTATACTATAAGGGTAATAAACTTACTATAAGCACCCAAACGAACCCCAAGTTGTTTATTATTAATATATATAACCTTATCTAAGTCATTGGGCCGAAACATAGATTTTTAGGAATAAAGTAACAATTACCAATATAATATTTGTTTTAAAAAACTATTTTATGTCAATTTTGACACTATTTAGTAATTGATTTTTGTGAAAATAATAACAGAATTATTAGTTCAAACCAAGTTAATTAAATCAATACTAACATGTCATATTAACCTAGAAAATTAGTGGTATTCATAAAAAGTCTCAAATTCCATTTATTTTGGTGTTTATAACATCAATTATGTCAATATTTCATTAATAAGATAATTACTGCATCATCATTGTGTCATAAATAAATTAAATTATTTAATGTCTAAAAATTACAAATAAAATACCATTATGTAGGAAATTATTTTATATTTCTAATGAATATTTATAGTCTAATTTATCTTATGTATATACCCATATTAAAAATTATTTACTTATTAAATTTTGATTTTAACTATTTTAACCATTCTTTATATAAATTAATAATAAATGTCCTAATCTAATCCAAGTGGGCCTAAATGGTCATATTTTATTCCTGAGTTTGTTTTTGGTCGAATTACAATTATCCAATAGAATTAGGACATGTGTTAGGGTAATAATAATATCATATTTACCCTTAATTACATTATTTACTTTTAACCGTGGTAAAAAAAAGTAAATAGTTACTATTCACCAAAAAATTATTTTCATCTCATTGAACCACATTTTACTTACTGACATCAACCGTGTCTCTCGGAATTTTGAAATTCCACTCACAGAAGCGGTAAAATTAAGTTTTATGAAAAAATCAGTTTTTTTAACTACCACTTAGTGGTTTCACTATTCATCAAAAAATTGAAAGTTTTCAGAAAAATACCAAAATTTCACCCTAGGCTAATTTCGATATTCCGAATCCAAAAATGAAGTCCATTTTGAAAAATAAAATTTATAAAATTTCAAAAATTGGTTATTACTATTCATAACGGCTAGTTTTAATAATATTTTAATAGCATATCGTTGTTTAGTGAAACTCGGTATTGCGTACGACGCAAGCTATCGAGGAAGGTCGCGATTTCGTGTAAAGCAATCCAAGCAAGTGTTGTGTAGAAAAATATTTCTTTGCTGATTTATATAACATAAAAGTCTCGGGTGTTACATCTAGATTGACCAAAATTTACTCATTTCTCTTATAAACATCTTTATTTACGTTATGGAGTTTTTATTCCTTCCAAAATACCAACACTATATCTCTTAAAAAGATATCTAAAAAAAGTCGACCGAAGAATATGTAATCATCTTTACCAAGTCTTTTAAGTTTATTTATTATTATACATTCTATTCATGAATTTTTTCAAGGTAAAGTAATAAATACAATATAATATATATTCTTAGATGTTATTATGATCATGGGACAACTAAATTCCACCTTTTATCCATCCTATTGAAAACAGAAGCATCACGCGTGCATATGTATGACCTACCGTCTTCATGACGTGATGTGATTAATTTTCCATTTTAAACATTCAAGAATGATTATAAAAATATATATAATGAATAAATATGACATATAAAACCTAAATATCATTCCAGAGATGATGGAACTATATCAAATGTACAAGAACTGGAACATACATGATAAAACATGCCTAGCAAAAATAAAGCAGGTAACACCCGAAACAAGGGTAGAAACAAAATATTATTAACAAATGGGTGATAAAATGATATAAGAGGGTCATATTTGATATAATTTATTTGAATATGTTTACATTATTAATTAATAACTTGCTTTAAACCATTATACTAGTTGCTAATGTATGTTCAATTATAGAAAAGCGGAAGGTAAGGGAATTCATAACTCAATTTTCATTCATTGAGTTAGAATTCTAATTTATTTTTCATGTCATGACATGGTTATGTGTGAAATTACTTTTTATTATATTATATTTTATTTCTATTTTTTTATTTATATTTATATCTAATACACATAATCAATTCTTTGATCAACACTCACTATAAGGATATGATATTTATAAAGGACTTTCATTTAAAAAACCTATTTTAATGTTTCTTTTTACAAAATCTAAAAGGAATGTTTTTATAACATGTAAGAAATGAACATATTTTCACACATTAATGATTAATTAATGTTTTAAATCATAATCTACAAGTTTAAATATTTATTCTCAAATAAAATGATTTCATTTTTAAGTGTGTAGCTTTTAAAGAAGGAAAGTGTTTTCCAAATGGAAATGTTATTTTACTCAAGAATGTCCTTTATGTAAGATTTATGTGTTATGATTATCTTATGGTTCATGTTAATGGTTTATGAGTATGTGTGGTTACATCATAAATCGAGGGTGGGTGATCCTGTTATAACTCTCCAATGAACTAGGTAAACATACAGGGTTAACCGATTAGGTTTCTCCTAAGAGATTAAGGAATATACTACAATGGTTATTAAAAAAGTAACTATGTTGGTTACTCCCTATGTAGCCGAGAGAGATACCAAATATGTAATAATTACATGAAAATAATTCCACAAGTTACCTTTATTATTTATGTATGATTTTTATATATTTTATAGTAAGCCTATGATTTCATAAGGTAAGATAATAGCTTATGTTTTATGGTTGAAAGTTAGATATTCATGAAATTTTTTAACAAAACCTGTATGATTTTCTTTTATTTTGACTTTATGTTATCCTATTAAATTTTTTCTATAATCCTTTGAGAATAAAAAGATGATTTATTGGGTAAGAAAATGTTTATTTTCATCACTATTCTTATTTTCGAAAAAGGAAAATTATTATAATTATTTACAGACTAATGATTTATTTCTTCATTTGTATGTCCCTTATTGAGATTTTGTGCTCATCCAATGTTTTAAAATGTTTTTCATAGGGCTTAAGGGAGATTAAGAATAAGAAAGAGGTCATGAATAAAATTGTGAATATTTATCATGAAATGAAATCATGTTTTATTTTAAATACTTTTGTTTTATTAAAAAATGGATACTGTATAGAAGTGTCCACTTATAATGTATGAGTTTAGTTTGTAAGAATTTTTCCTAATTCTCTAAAACTATAAACCTAAAAGAACATTGCAAATGAATGAAAAATAATTCTAGGAAAAAGTTCCTAGAATATGACATGTTTAAGGTCCGATCTTTACATATAATATATACTACAATAACTGGATAAACTCATTGAGTTGAATGGTTATATAACCATTCATTGGTGAGGAGCATAGGTGTTTAAACCACACCATCCTCAAAATTTAAATTTAATTGTTTAGGTAGGTTTATATTAATACTAAATATTTTATTATTGATAAAGGATTTATTTCATCAATGATTTCGTGGGAAGAGATGATAATGGAATTTTGAGTTTTTATTTAATATTAACCATTTTTAACGATATTTTTCTTATTCAAGCTACTAGGATTCCTGAATCTCTACCCAAATATTTGAAAAATATTCATGTTTTTTGGATTATTTGACTATTAATCACGTGAACTATCTTAAAATCTTGTTTTTATTACTTTATTTATCGATCAAATAGTTTTTTATGATTTATCCACTTATAAATCATCATGTCTAGCTTATATATATATAATGTTAATATATATGTATATGGATTATTTTATTATTGTTTCTACACATTATGTCCTTTATAATTTAAACTTTATATTCATATTTTATATTATGTTTTAATATGTTTATACATTATATATATATATTTTATAAATGTAATAATTTTACACTATATGTATATACTTTTATATACTTTACCTATATATATATATATAATTTTATATTTATTTTAATTATATGTACACTTTATAAAATTTATATATATATATAATGATACTTTATATGCATACATCATATAGATTATTTGTATATGTCTCTGTATGAATCTTTTTTAGTGAAATATGGATACCATTGAAAAACTTTAGATGAATAAAAATTAAAAATGGATGAAAGATAACCATATGAAAAAGAGGTATGAGGATTTTGTCACAACCTATGAAATGATGGGACATTGTTTTTTTTAGAAAATTTGATTTTTTGATTATATAGCAGGGGAATTTTTAAAATTGCGCCCCTGATAGAAAATTTGAGAGCTGGAGAACTTGTAGAAGGCCTTTTGGGGCATGTTTGAGTTTTTAATGAGGCTCGATAATTGAGTTGGGTGGTCAGGTGAAGAATGAGATGGTAGTGGAACTACAACATTGATGTAGTCACTACTAGGTAACCAGTAGAAAGCCATCGAGTACCTGGTGGATGAGGTAGAGGGGTTATAGTTCCTTGAGCTCCATCAGGTGACAGATAGTGTACCAGTTACCTGGTTGTAACATCTCACCCCTCCTCATTGTCTTAAGAAGGTGAAAGGACATTGCTTTTCCTTAAGGTACATACTCAAGATGCCAATGTATAATAATAAATGCCAAGGGCTTCGTTAATAGGTGGGGGATGATTTTATATTTGATATTAAAACAACCCCAACTAAACATTCTATAACCAAAACCAATACATGATGCATGATAACAATGTAAAAAAAGCATCATAATATCATTTATATCAAACCCAAACTAAAAAAAAGTACCACAACTAAAGACTACCAATAACAATGTCCACAGTAGAAACAAAACCAACAGAAACTCAAAAAACACCAAAACATAAATCCAAGATCCTACATCAAATCCAAACTCAAGTATCACAAAGAACCAATAAATAAGTGCAATTATTTACCAGTACCTATGTCTTAGTAAACAACATCTACAAAATAACAAACATTCTAAAGCAGGGGTGAGTAATAAAACTCAACAGGTTTTCCCAAAATGAATTTTCTACTCATGTCACGAGGTTTGAACATGTTAGCACATTAATCTAAACCAATTTATATAAAACAATTTAAATAGTTTACATCAAAACATAAAACAATTTCCATAAAAAACTATTTTCTCAAGAAAACTAAATTCCAAGGAATGTAACCAAAAACCCTTTAAACCCCAATTCACATTCATTTTTGGAATAACCCAATTCATTCTACATATCTCACACATACATGCAACCAAAAACACACAACCACACAAGTTTAGTGTTACCATTGATGGGAGAACATTCCTATCCAAAAACAAACCCCTTGATAGTGATACTTTCATGAACAATATCCATAACATTCCACACACTCTTAACCATTTAATCTAACCACATGCCAAAATTTTTTTCAAACCAATTCAATAATTTCAATAAAACCACACCTTTATTTAAAACCATAATAACAAATCATTTCAATAAAACCAATATTTTATTGAAAACACTTTTCTATCATACGATTTCAATAAAACTAACCATTTTATTGAAAATATTTTACATTCATAAAAACCAAATAACCATTTTAAAATCATTATTTTAAAATCATGTTACCCAATTTACCTTTGCCCAGAACAATCAATTTTTCACAATACCATAAACTGTCAAAAAAAAAAAAGGTTTCCATCAATCAATATAAAACAATTTCACAAGAAATTTCACACAAAACAACCAATTTGAAAATATTACTTCAATTTATAATCATAGGAGTCAAAATTGAATCCACTTACCTTGGGATTTATGGTGAAAAGGATGAACAATACTAAAATGCCAGAAAAACCAAGTTGAATATCCAAAAAACCCACCTTAGATCTCTTCTACTACCTTCAACAAGGACAAATATAATAATTATTGGAA
Source organism: Viscum album (assembly GCA_963277665.1). NCBI lineage: Eukaryota > Viridiplantae > Streptophyta > Magnoliopsida > Santalales > Viscaceae > Viscum > Viscum album. The sequence continues at coordinate 922,053,138 of OY728131.1, forward strand.
TAAACCACCGTAAATTTATCCAAAACATACTAGATCTAAGAAACCAAGAGATATTAGGTAGTAGATCTAAGAAAACCCACAAAAAACCACCATAAACGATGAATTACCTTGAGAATCAGGCTTGAACGCCTCAATAAACACCTTAGGATCATCTCTAGATCGATGGGGAAATCTTCCCTGATCTTTTGGAGGGATAAATCCAAATTTTGGGCTAAAATGGAGAAAAAAAGCGGGGTCAAAGGCCAATCCATAGAAAAATTCACTTTACGTGGATCTTGTTTTTAAATTATACAAAATTAGTCACACAGTTAGGAAACAAATGTGTGAATCATTCACCAAAATGTTATTCAAGTAGAAACCCTTCACGGTTGGCCAACATGGTTATAAAAACCATGAAAAATCCCACTATCCAAAATTTAATGGTTTCTTATAGAGAGCCATATAGTTTGTAAAAACTCTGCACTTTCATTTGCACCTTCCCCTTATCCTCTATCTCATTGTGCATGGTTTCCTATAGAAGTTACATGGTTCCCCAAACCGTGAACCTATAGTAAATCCCCAAAATAATTCCAGAAATCTTCCAAAACCACTCAAACGTCACCCAAACACTATATATACTAAAAAAAAAAATAAGAGTTACTTACTTGAAACTAAGGGTGCTACATTCTCCCCATCACTGTCCTTTATGTCCTCAAAATGTAGAAAGCCACTGCTTTCCTAGAAGATTTTGGGCCATTGATCGATTATTTCCTTCTCACATTCCAAAGTTTCTTCCAAAATTTGACCATGTTTCCACAAAACCCGCACTAGAGTGATGATTTTACCACACAATACATTATATTTATTTTCGAAAATCTATATTGGCATGTGATCCAACGAGGAATACGATTCTAGGTCAACATGATCCCATCAAATCACATGGTTATGATTTGGATGATACTTTTTCAGCTGAGATACATGAAACCCATTATGCACCACACTGAACTGTGGTGGTATATCCAACCAATTTGCCACCTTACAAACCCATTTAAGTTTCTCAAAGGGCCTATGTATCAGGGAGATAACATGACCAAATTTCTGAAATGCTGATATCCTAGCCTTGGAGAGATCATCAAGAACACATGATCGCTCACCTTTAATGACAAAGTCCATCGATGATAACCTATATACAATTTCTCATAACTATATGCCATCTCCATCTGTTTTTTGATCAACTAAATCTTTTCTATTGTCTCTTGGACAAGTCTTAGCCCATCCAGTGATGCCTCACCTATTTTCATCCAACAAAGTGGAGAACAAATGGTTTTCCCATAAAATTCTTCAAAAGATTCTATATGTATAAAGTCTTCATAGATGTTGTTATATGAGAACTCTTCTAGTGATACGTACTCTTCCCATGAGCCACCAAAATCCATTACACAATCCCACAACTAGTCTCCCAAGGTTTATATCATCCTTACAGATTTCCCATACATATGAGGATGATGAGCCATAGTCATATTCAACTGATTCCCAAGGGATTTCTATGAGGATTTCCAAAAATGAGACATAAACTTCGGATCTATGGATAACACTATCGAAATTGGTACACCAAACCTCTTTACCACTTCTCGGATATAAATTTTTTTCAAATCCTTCAATGAATGATATTTACTAATAGGGATGAAATGAGGCAAATTTGTGAGATGATCCACGATAACCCATATGGAATCATGTTTTCAAACCAATATTGGGATACTTGTTAAAAATATAGATATCTCTGTTACCATTTAAAAATAGGAATAGGTAAATACTACAACATGTATGCGGGTTTCTGATGTTCTTCCTTAACCTCCTAACAAGTTAAGCATCTTAAAACAAACTCAACCAACATATTTTTCATACCAAACCACCAAAAATGTGCTTTCAATGATTTATAAATATTCTATATTCTAGGTTGAATAACCCAGCTTGAATAATGGTACGCATGAATAATTTGTTCTTAAATATCCACAGGTACGACAATCTGATTACTGAACCACAACACTATACTCGCATCTAGCTTCCATCCATCCATGTTCTCCCCACCATTGAGTTTTATCCTCATAGCAACACATTTTTAATCAAACGTCTATTACTCTTTAACCATTTCAAAAAAAATCAGGAATGAATGAAACTAGAAAGGAAACCAAAACTTCACCTCTGTCTTCACATTCCATGTGCATGTTGGCTATGAACGACATCAACTGCGACTGATGTGAAGCTTCTTTTTCCAACTAAGCATATGAATTTTTTCTTAATGTATCTGCCACCATATTTCTTTTACACGATGCATACATTAAGTCAAATTCAAACATTTGGAGATACTCCATTCAAATTCTTTATCTCAGATTCAAATAACTTTGTGATAAAATATGTTTTAAGCTATTATGATCTGTAAAAATAGTAAATTTCTCACAAAAGAATAAATGATTCCAAGTCTTAAAATCATAGAATGTGACACCTAACTCCAAATCATGTGTTGGGTAATTTTTCTCATGAACCCATAAATACCTTGATCCATAAGAAACAACATGGTCTCCCGACATGAGAACACATCCCAACCCTAACCTCGAAGCATCACAATACACCACACAACCTTGTCCCGATTCAAGAAAAATCAAGATTGTTGCTGATGTAAGGTGAACATTAAACTCTTCAAAAGACTTCTTATATTTCTCATTTGATTATAATGGAACATTATTCCTTTTTAAAGGTATCATAGGTGATTCTTGTAATGAAAAATCATGAAAAAAGCATTGGTAATAACCATCTAGACCAAGAAAACTATGTATCTCAAAGACATTCTTTGTTGATTACCAAGAGATAACAACTTCAATATTTTTTAGATCCACAAAATACCTCTTTTAGTGATTAAATGGACATGAAAATGTACCTATGGTATCCAAACATCACAATTTGATAATTTTTAATACAAACAATGATCCAACAAAATTCCCAACACTATCTCCAAGTATTGATCAAGCTCAGACCTTTTCCTTGAATACACCAATATGTCATTCAAAAACACCACCAAAAAAGAATATAGATATCTCTAAAATATCCAATTCATAAATTTCATAAAGACTACTAATGAATTCATAAGACCAAAAGGCATTACCACTTATGCATAATGGCCATATATACCCCTAAAAGCTGTTTTTGGAATATCCTCCTTTTGAACCTAAATTGGAGATATCCTGATCACAAGTCAATTTTGGAGAACCAGTTAGCTCCCCTAAATTTATCGAATAGATAATTAATGTGTGTAAGTGGATACTGATTCTTTATTATAACTTGATTAATCTTACAATAATCCACATAAATTCATAGATTTCCATCCACCTTTTTGATAAACAAGACTGATACTTCCCACAAAGACGTGCTCGACGGAATGAAACCTTTTCTTTCCATCTCTTCCAATTTCACTTTCAGTTCCCTTAATTTTATTGGTTCCATCTAGTAAGACAAAAGAAAAATAGAACTAGTCCTTGGAAGGAGATCAATCATAAAGTCCACTTTTATCATGGGTGGAAACCTTGAGAAAATTTTAGGAAAACATCCTGAAATTGATCAAAAACTACTGGAAAAATGTTATCCTCAATCTCTTCCTCCAATGAGAAATTCAAAGACATAAACTAGTATGATATAATTCCAAATATTGGTGCCAAATGTCTCATTACAATTTTCTTTACATTACGGTTTCCATGAAAGGGATGCTCAGCACCATCTTCAGTTTTAAAAGTGACCCTTTGGGTATAATAGTCGATGTGATCCTTGAACGTTGTCATCCAAACCATACCCATTATTATTTCATAAACATTAATTTCCATCATAGAGAAATCCCATATCATCTTGGCTCTATCAATAGTTATAGAATAAGATTTACACATAAAGTATTGAAAATCTATTTGACCAAAAGTATTTTGAAGTTTCAACATTGAAGTCGTCATCTCAACACTAAAACCCTTTCAATCAACAACACGTGAAGAAATAAAGGAATGAGATTCAACCATATAAAATAGTATTTTTAAGGAATAATTAAAAAGAATCATACCTATCACTGTTTATGGTCTAGATTGATCATCCAAAATAACATTTTTAGCTCTATATAATTGTTTATTCACGACACTTTGTCACTTATTTAACTATTAAGGATTCATTATATTCCTAGAATCACCATTTCAAGCTCTATTATATAGAAGAGAGGTGTTCTGCATCCCTTGTCTTGTCGAAGCATACAATGCTTCCAACACCTGAGAGGTTTCCCAAACACTTGATGTTAGAGCCCTGTAAAAATAGTACTAAAGATTCCCCATCTGATTTCAGTTGGGACATGATCTAGGTGGTGTCGTACATTATTTCTACATGTGACTAAGGGAACCACATTGGAAAAATCCAAACATTCTCTTGGGTCTTGGAGAAATATTTACTGATCCATCTTTCATATTCTGACATGTTCCACATCCTTATGATTAAATACCCCTCTTCCTATTTCTCTCAGTGTTAGAGTCCGCACCTACTCTGATGAATACAACCCTACTTCCTCCAATTGGATTTCTAGTGGTGATAGATATCATAAAAAGAGTATCTAGTTGTTGTCCTGACCCAATGGCTTGATAGGAATGGATGATTCTTTGAACCATCTATTGGTTCACTTTTGAATCAGGTGCAACCAAATTCTCAACAGCCTCTTTTGACCCATTCTTATGATTCCTACTGGGTTCCATTTTCTATATAGACAAAAACTTCTATAAGTCTCAATATCTTGAATGAGAAGGCTTATAAATTTCAAAATTACCACATAATATTATCATAACAAGGCTTTCCAAAATTTAATATCTTCTATTTTCAACCATTTTCCAAAAAAATTCCACAGTGCTTTTGTGAATCAATCCATTTTCAAATTACCACAATCATGATCTTTTTCAAAATCTCACATTTGAAAAAAAATTCGACATTTTTAAAAAATCAAAACCTTTTCCCCAAATCATCAATCATTACTTAAAATGAGATATTCACTCCTAGTGGAAAGTCATTTCTATAATTCATTTCATGATCATATCATTCTCTAAACCCATGATAATGAGATTCCAAATCCTATAAGTGTCTCCAAAACACTTATGTACTCAACTTCCTGGTAACTTGAAGTTCAACATAAAAATGTTTTCTACTTCCTTTTTATTCTCTACATTTCAAGTCTCAACAATACTACTCATTTCTACAATCCCAACTCAAGGAATAAACTAGTATGAATTTCAACTCCAAGACTGATAGAACTAAGAACCACTTGTATGTTAAGAACCGAACAAGCTAACACCACTTGTTCCAAAAAGATATTTTAAAGGACCATGACTGATACCACTTGTAACATCCCACCCATACTCATTTTCTTGAGAATAAGGAAAGACATTACTTGACTTAAAGAGACATCCCCCTGATGCCAAAGGTTGGAAATAAATTCCAAGGGTTTCATTAATTGGAGGGGATGTTTTTTCCTCTAAAAATAAAATAACTATACTAAAACTTCCTTAACCAAAAACCACTACTGACACATGATAACAACGTAAAAAAATCATAAAAATACCATTGATATCAAACCCAAAATACAACAAAGTACCACAGCGTAATACTACCAATATAAAAGTACACAATAGAAACTCAGAAAACTCCAAGACATAACTACAAGATCCAACTCCAACTCCATGACCAAGTATCATAGGGAACCACTAAAGAAGTACGATGATTTACCTTTTCCTGTGTCTTAGTAAAAAACATCTACAAAAGCACCAACGTTACTAATAAGGGGTGAGTAATGAAACTCAGTACGTTTTACCAAAATGACTTCCCTACTCACTCCACTAGGATAGAACATGTTAGCACATTTATATAAACTAATTTATATAAAACAATTTAAAGAGTTTATATCATAACATAAAAAATTTTTTGAGAAAAAATATTTCTAAACAAAACTAAATTCCATGGAATGTAACCAAACAAAACCTAAAAACCAAATTCACATTCTTTTTTAGAATAACCCAATTCATTCCCCATATCTCACACACACATACAACCAAAAACACATAAATGCACAAGCTTGGTGTTACCATTGATAGTGGAACATTCACATCCATAACCACCCCCTTGATGGTAGTACTTTCATGACCAATATCCATCCAATTCTATACACGCTTAACCATTTAAGCTACGCACTTTCCAATACAACCATTTTCAAATGAATTCAATCAATTTAATAAAACCACACCTTTATTGAAAACCATAAAAACAAATCATTTCAATAAAAACATACTTTTATTGAAACCATTATTCTATCAAACAATTCCAATAAAACCCAAAAAATTATTTATTTTTTCCATGCATCAAAACCAAATAACCATTTTTAAATCATCATTTTAAAATCAAATTACCAAATTCACCTTTGTCTAAAAACACCTAATTTTGAAAACTACCATAAACTGTCACAAAAACAGGTTTCCATCAATCATTGAACTACAATTTCACAAATAAAATCATACCAAACAACCAATTTAAAAACTGTCCTTCATGTTCTTAATATATGAGTTGAGAGTGAAGCCACTTACATTGGGATTTATGGAGAAAATAAATAATGAAACTAAAATGCCAACAAAACCATGTTGAATCTAGAAAAAACCACCTTAGATATCTTCCCTTATCATCAAAAAGGAAAAATATAATCCTGATTTTCATAAAACACCTTATATATATCCACAACGGACTAGATCTAAGAAATAGATAGAGAGATAGAGGGAGGGATGTGGATCAAATAAGAAACACCAACATCCACCATTAATGAAAACTTATAGTAATAATACAACTTCAAAACACTAAGAAATTCCTTTAGATCATCTTTAGATTGATGGGAAAAGTTTCCTTATCATTTGGGAGGGAGAAATACTGAGTTAGCGATGAAATTGACCAACAAAGAGGGGTTAAAGGCTAATCCTGGCCTACATACACTTTTTGGGATCTTGTTTTTAAACTGTGAATGGTTAGAAACACGGTTAGGTATAACATGCACTAAACGTATACCAACATCTTCCTCAAGGAGGAACTCCACATGGCTGGCCCGTACAGTTAGAAAAACCATGCACCATCCATGAAAATGACCAGTGTCCCAAATTACATGGTTTATCTTAAGCATCCACACAGTTTAGACAAACCATGCACCTGTCCATGCGCCTTCCCCTTAGCCTCTAACTTAGTGTGAGAAGTTTTACATATAATATTTATGGTTCCCCAAACTATGCTAAAATCGTTCACTTATAGAAAATCCCCAAAACATTCTAAAAGTCTTCCAAACCCTCCCAAACATCACCCAAACACATTATATACTTAAAAATCACAAAAGTAGGGTTATTTACTTGAAACGTGGGGGGGTTCTACATTTGTGTTGGATAGTTGGGGTACCTAATGGGTTCTGAGCTTGTTTTTTAAAAATAGGGGCTTAAATTTATATTGAAAATACACCCTCCAATGATTTTGTGGATTGGGGGCTCAGAGAAGGTCCATTAGGCTGACTTCATTTCCTCTAATTGACCCCCCTTGATGAGGGGTGTTTTGGGTGGATTTTACATAACATTTTGAGGCAATATATTCAAATTTTTCCTCTATCATTATTATTATTTGTTGGATGTAGATTTGTGGTATCTTTAGGTTAGTTATTGTGTGAAGATTCCACTAGATCATGGTGGAATCATCTGAGTATAAAGGGGATTAGGTGTACAATGGATTAAGGGTGTTAAGAGATGAAGAATTCATTCTTTTAGTCACTATTTTGGTGGAAGATCACTACCCAATGAGTTTCCCATGGATTCCCTGAAATTATATTGAAATTTAGAGGATTCCAGTTGATGGGATTTTTCTCATAAAGGAGTTGTGGGTGTGACAAGGAAATTTTGCGTTCTGTTGGTTGTGGTTTCAACATAGAAGGGTTTATTGTTAAGTATTGGATTATTAAGAAATTTTGGTTTAATTTTTTTAATTAATTATAATTCTTATAATTTGTAACATCCGTGACCCTTTAATCCCTCACAAGACCAAGATGGGTAGTTAAGAGACCTTAGGTTCACCTCCCCATATGTAAAAGGCTACCGATTGGTAGTGAGTGTGTATGGAAGAATAGGGAGACTATACCCTTTGGTAAAGAGTTAAAATAATAATGGAAATAATATAAATAATCAATCATGAATCCCAATCATAATAATTGGAAAAAAAACCAAAAAATAATAAATACCTTGTAAAGACTTGCTGAATGTAACTAAATGATGTGCCAAAATCATACATGTAATAGTCTAGCATACTTGAAAAAAATACTACAAAATCTCCAGTCTGAAACCCCATGCCAGTCCTATCACCATGTTTCAAACCCATCTAGAAAAGTACACAATGAAACATAAGTTCCTTTTCCATTGTCTATACCTGTATACATGATGTATTCAAGGGTACCAAATGGCGGCTGAATAGGATGTGAGTACAACTTAGTAGGATAACACCCACAGTGTCTAAAAAATAAAGTCTAAATATGTATTGCATGAAATAGTATGATAAACATGCTTATTAATACATTAATTAATACAAAACATGAAATTAATCTACCAAGACTCGAGCTCCGGGTTGACACCTAGGGTCAGCTAAACCTACTTCATAATGATTATAGATGTCTCTATCAAGTGGTAGTTCCTCTTGTATAAGACATATAACCCATAACATTGGTTGATTAGCCTTCCAAGAATGAATCACCCATTTCATGTCTCATGTAACCGAACCACACTGTACTAAATGCAGATTACCCATGTTATAGCCACTTATGTCTTCCATGGGATATAAGAAAACACCAAGGGGAAAATACCCATCTCATACTAGGATCCATGATAAATACCCACACTAGGGTCACTTACATATTCCCATGGTATAATACTATATCATGGAAAAGTAAACATATTAGGATCCATGTGAATTACCCTTGTTTAAGTCACTTATGTTTTCCCATTGTGAAATACCATACTAGGGAATAGTGGACATAATGATCTCCATGTGAATTACCCATCCTAGTGCCACTTATGTGTTCCCATGGCGTAGTATCATACCAAGGAAAAGTAACAATATAAATTGGTGGATTTTCTTTCCTAGGATGAATCATTGGTGGAAAGAATCAAGTAACCAATCATCAAATACATTCTAAAAAAATACATAAATCTGTAAATTGGTGGATGTTTTTATATAGGATGAATCACCGATTATAAAAATCAATCAGGTATAATTTGTTATCACAATCCATATTATTCAATTCATCAATTCACCTTTTAAAAATCCATTTATTCTCAAATAGTGGATTCTCCATCCTTGGATGAATCACTGATGTCACATCATGCCAAGTTTCCAATTATTACAATTTACATGTTATTCTAATTCCATAAGGTGATGATAATTACCAATAATTTCCATTTCACTAAACATGATCTATGTTCAACCAAACAACGTTTCAACCTAGGTTCGATGTTTGGAGCACCTCTTAGGTAGCCACAAGTCTTGATCTCAATGACATCAGATCCAATGGGATCCATGGAAAGTCTATGCACGAGGGTATTATTAAAATAGTAGATTAATGATTTGGTTTTTTCACCCACACAACATGATGGAGAGATAATTATTATTAAACATACTATAAAAAATGAAACAAACATTAGGGAGTTGTTCTAGACCACCCACTTAAAAATAAGAGTAGATATTGAAATTCCATAATGTCCAAGGTAGCGATTTGGGTTCCCCCTTCCTTCCCTTCAATGTAGACCAAGAACTATTTCAACGCAGAACAACAAGTCTAGGTATGGTTTTTTTGGACTAGACTAGGGTTTTTAATAAGTAAAATCTAATAAAGAAAGAAGAATAAGAAGAATATGACTTACATTCAATTTCTAGGTCTATAACACTAAGATCCTTTGGGGGTCTTTCTTCTAGTTTGAGGAGTATTCCTAGATATGTAGATGGAGGGGTTGTAGTTCATGAGAAGGGGTGTATTATCTAAAAATGAAGGGTACTAGATATTTAAAAGGAGCACCGGGCATTCCACATTCCCAACATGAATACGGGATTCATGTTGTGAATGTATTAGTTTTCAACTAACAATGGAATTTTCTTCCTCTGATTTAAAACCTATAAAAATTATTTAATTTCATGAATCCAAATAATGATATGAGATTATGTTTCATAGGTCTACCCAGATCTATTTATTCAATGAATTTAGTTCATGTGGTATACATAGAACCATTCACACCTTGAATGATGTTCATGGGGTCTCCCCAGAATACATCATGTCATGTATTTCACATTCAGGGTGTTAATTATTCTGGTAGCTAGATTTCCTCCTCCCTTATCTTTCTTTTATCCTTTAAGAACCTCCAACACAGAAACCCATCTAGTAAAATTATCGATTACCAAGGTCTAAACAAAAATTTAACCGAATTCAAGTATGTTTAACCAAAAACTTCAAATAAGGATATAGTTAAAAAAAATAATCCTATAATCTCTCCACCATATAATAATTTATCCATGAGATCTAGTCTAAATAATCATTGTGGGGGTATTGATGAACATTCTTGGAGACTATATTTACATATTAGACTCCCATTCTCAGGTATCCTCTTAAACTTACCAATGCTACCACTATTCTTACACAAGTTTCACATTCTTCACTCGAATATTCTTATCACTTAGGTCCATGATATGGATTGGATTCTCCCTAAAATATCCATCAACATCTAGTTCAACATTGTAAAAATCTATCACAAAAAAAATTGTTAGGAATTTATATCTAAATATATGACAGATGAAACACATTGGGCATGGTGTTGTAGCTCTATGAAAGGGACAAACAATATGCTACTTGACATACCCTCCCCACTATCTCAAACGACATGAAAAACATGGTTTCTAGCCTCCCTTGAAACCCAATACAACATTTACCAGGCCTAGGTGAGAGCAAAATAAAATAAATAACCAACCTCAAACTCCATAAGTCATATCCAATGGTCAACGTATAGTTTTTTCCATCCGCTTTTTGATCAACTGAACCTGCTCAGATGTCTCTTGCACAATGAAAGGTCCAATAAGCACTGACTCCCTAGACTATAAAAAATAAAGTGTTGAAAAAATTTCCTTCAACACAAGGCCTTAAAAGGATAAATTTTTATTGATTACTTGAATCTTTTATTATATGTTAACTCCATGAGTTCTAGATGTTTCTCCCAAGAAATACAAAAATCTAAAACACAGTCTCCTAACATATCCTCCAAAATCTAAACCATTTGTTCAAATTTTCCATTTGTATGAGGATGATAATAATTATTTATAAGGACCTATGATCTTAGTGCCTTCTAAATACCCTTTCATAATCTTGATTTGAAATAAGGATCTTGATAAAAAGTGATACTCCTCAAAACACCATGAAATCAAACTATATTCTACACATAAATACTACCCATATCATAAATGATGGAGGTATATATGATAGAAAATAAATGGGATACATTCTTCAGTAGATCCAAAATCACCCATACTACATCATTCTGGTGAGGTTTCTTGGATAATCCAATCAAAAATTCCATAATGACGTGATCCCACTTCTATTTTACAGTGGTAAAATGATGTAAAAGCCTAGCATATCTCTGATGCTCGACCTTCACATACTGATAGATGAAACATCTTTACATGAATCTCATTATCTCTTTTTTAATCCCTATCCACCAATACTATCTATGGAGATCATGATACACGATTTTCATACTTGGATGTACTTCCCACTTTGAAGCATGAATCTCCCTATTGTATAAGCCCATAGGAACCCATACACATCCATGGATAAGAAGAAAACCACCACTACCAAGAGACCATCTTGATTTTGGCTTCCCATCAAATAATCTATCTCTCATAGTTAATACATTCGTATTATATATCCTCTCTCCCTTGATCCAATCTTGAAACATGAGTATAAATAATGTCAAAGTTAGATCTACTCATCCTTGAGACTCTTGAACTTTGATATGCATATTAAAAAAGAGTATTATCATCCACCACTCATCACAAGACATTCATAGTACCTCTATCTAAATATTCTAGATCAAGTAATCAAAAATGACGTTTCCTTTTCCTGGAGTTTATGATAGCTTGATGCTGAAATATTATTGATATTAAACCCACCATCTCTGTTGAAGGTTCGGGTCTCACTCAGAAAATATATACCTAAGTCTCTTATAGTCCATGTACACCAAAAAAATCTCTCCCAAAACATAGTTCTAGTGGAATCTTAGGGTGCGTACCACCACAACCAGCTCTATATCATGAGTAACGTAATTACTCTCAGGTGGTCTCAACTACCTAGATTAATTAGCAACCACTTGATCATACTACATCATAATATCTTTGAATCTGAATCTTTATTCTTTTTAGTACATGGTATATTCATTAACTATAATTATTAAGGTTAGGATCAGTGATGAGGTCAACCTTATATTTAACTCATGGAAATACATCTTGCAAGAATCTTACCAAACAAGCGTCACTTCCTTCTTAGAGAACCTAGACATTGAAACTACTGGACAAGAGAAGTCCAAGATTAAATGATAGTTATAGATTTCGAAACGTCTAAAGATAAGAATATATAATATGTTCTTAATATGATCCTATTATATGAAAAATATAACCTTCATTCGGTCCACTGACACTATGAACTATGAAATAACATGACCATGGAAGTATAATCCATCAATCCAGAAATTTTGTTTAGATAGCTTGGTATAAATATGATGTTCTCTTAGAGTAATTTGGATGATGTGAAAATGTTGGTTATGATCATCAAAAAAACAAAGAGTACACTAACATGTCATCAGTAAAAATCACCAAAAATTGATGCATACATGGATAAAATATTTTGGTTCCTCAAGGCCATGAATATCGTCAGTGTGTTTTTTAGACTAAACAATATCACCAAAAACTCGTACAAGCCCTACTTTCTCCAAAAAGTAGTATAAGGTATGTCATACGGTTTCAACCTCAAATTATGGTACCATAACCTAAATTATATATTGGGTAAACTATAGGCACCTCTTAGATAATTGAAGATATGGTCAATGAATGGAAGGAAATACTAATTCTTGACCATCATCTGATTCAGCCTTCTATAATCCATATATAAGTGAAAATTATCATTAGAATTCTTGGATAATAGTGTGGGAGAACCCCATGGTGAAAGAGTAGTTTGTATAAATCCCTCAGATTCCAGATCATCCAACTAAACCTTAAAATCATGAAGATTTTTTTGTGTCATTTTGTAGGGTAGGGTACGAATTGGTTAATCTCCTAGTGCCAACTCAATTGTGAATTCAATCTATCACTTTGGTCATAATATGGACATATAATTGGTAAAAACATCCTAAAAACAATATACCATTGGAGAAAAGAACACTACTATAACTCTTTATGATTTGGAACAAATTCTGTTATCTGATCTGTGTGACAATCTTATCTATACTAAATAGGTCTTGCATGACCAGCTTGAATATCCCATTCACTCTGGTTAAAAAAGAAACCCAATAGGGAGATATAATTGTGACTATAATCTAATAAAATTCAATATAATGATATCATATAACATGTTAATAATAACTTAAAATCAAATCAAATCCTACCATTTTTAGTGTAATCATCTCCTAGATAAAATGATAGCCACCAATTTCAAGAGAACACTCCTTGAAGCATCTTATAATGTCTGTCTGCACTTCCAACAGTGTGTTTTTGGTAATAAATCTATCCAATATTTCTAAACAAAACCCTAAGATATTTGAAGAATTGAATATATAAAAAAGAATGTGTTGCTGATGTATCAAAACAAACATGCACAAGATTATATTATACACAGATCATACCTTTAATAGTGAAGGGTCTTGTAACCAGGCCAGTTAGAGTATGATGAATAGTATGAAACTGACTAAAATATTTTCCATGGGAATTATTATAACTCCTATAATATTATACCTCCTTGTGGTATTGTCTCTATTACATCAGGGTACTAAGTCCCATGTCTCGGCTTGAGCATCCAGTTTAACTCCATCTACCTGACTATTGAGGGGTACCTAATTCCTTCACAGACTTTGGTGTCTTCCATGATCCCTGATCACCACTAAACTGCCAAGGGTTCCTATAAAGACTCTAAATGTGGATCATATCCCATAAGTGTGTCACTCCACAATAGGATAATGACATTGGTTGTTGTTGTGACTAACCATACCACATGGAAAGCACTCCATCGAGTCGTGATCCTGACGCGGTTGTCCACTACTTTGGATGATCTTCTCACCACTTCACTGGAGGTAAATTTCATAGTGGAACTTCTTAATATGAGAAGAATAACTCCCCGACCTTCCTACCAAGAACACATGGCTTTCACTCGGTGCCTCTCTCAGGATACCTTTCATGATGAGATCCTGATTCATAATGACTACAAAGTTTCCCAGGATAAAGACATTAACATACGACTTCATCTTGTAGTAGAGACCATCCTAGAATCACTTCTCCCTAGATACCTCATACACTTATAAAGATGTAAAAAAACATTGTAGTTTGGTGAAACATCCATCATATTCCATCACTAACATACCCCTTATGTTCGGTGCATGAACTCCACAACTGTCGCATCCCTCAACATATCTAGTTAGAAGTCTATAATGAATTTCACCTAGAATTCATTCTTAGTTAGGTTCTAGTGTGGATAATTTTTATCTAAAATATCCCAATAATTCTTGGATGTTCCTTATAACATATATGCATCATGCTTCACCCTCGTTTTTTTGAGTGTCTTGTGGTTCTTGAATATAGTCTAGATAGAATCAATCTAGAGCTCAACTGAATGGGTAACTTACTCCCTTGTGAATATAGGTGGATTATATAGTTATAACTCTCTAATCAGATCATACATTGAAGGTGCAATGTGAGAAGTATCCCTATACATAGATTTCATGTCCCTCAGGAAGCTATCACGAAACTGTTCGTCCATCTGGTTCCCTAGAGTTGTAGAATGTTTTAGATTGGTTGTATTATGATCATTTTGATTATGACTCTCCTAGTGGTCAACTCAAAGACAACACAAAGGAATTTTCTCTATAAGGTCAAATTCACACCTTAGAACATAGGATACACAAAAACACCAACCTAAAAAGTTGAAAAATAGAGAATCATTGAATCAAGGTTCCTCTGCACTTGTATTAATAATAAAAATAGAATATAATAACAATCTATTTGCTTTATTTTTATCAGGTATATCAGTGGATTTCATTTCACAATTTATCCGGGAAGATATATCACATGAAGAAGATATGTCCCTTGCATGAATAGTGAATTTCAACACATTTCCCTACTTTCCTATCATAATTCATGTATACTCATCTCATACCATACTAACCAATGAGTAAAATATTAATAAATAGTAATTCCACACCACAATTGAATCACCCAATAAAAAATAACATCAAAACCATAATAAGTGAACAATACAAAAAACAACCCCATTTCTAGGCACTCAATTTTCCCCCACATATGGGTTATCTAATCCAATTAATGAGCTCATTACCAAGATTTGAAAATATGTAGTCTCTTGTATACCTATCCCAAGTAGTGAAGTATCGAAAAAACCTTCACTGATACCACTTTGAAACATACGTGGTTGGGTACTCACCCACATGACTGAGACGGGTAGTTATGAGACCTCAGGCATGCCTCCCCATATGCCAGATGTAGGTGAAGAGTAGTGAGGGTGTAAGGAATAGTGGGTAGACTATGCCATTTGGTACAAATATACAATAACTAAAAAAATAATATCAATAATTGAACATTCAACCCAAGTAGAATAAAGGAAAAAACCAAATAATCGAAATAATAATAAATACTATGTAATGATAGTCTAAATTTTACTAAATGAAGTGTTGATGTAATACAAGTAAAATACTAGTAGACTCGATAAAAAGTCTCTAAAAGACCTATCCCCAATTCCTGTTATGGCCACATCTCCATGCTCCAAACCAATCCAGCAAGCCACACAATCAAGAACAATAACACTTTCCCTTATCAATACATGCATCCATGAAGTCTGTTCAAGTACTAAATGATGCTCGAACAAGATGTGAGTGTAAATTAGTAGGTTAGTATCCATAGTCTCTAAAAAATCCATTATGAATATGTATTCCATGTAATGGTATGACAAACGAGGTATTAATTGATAAATTAATATAGAACATGAAATAAAACTGCCAACCCTCGAGCATTAGGTTGACACCCGGGGTCAGCCAAATATGCTTCGACATGATACTAGATGTCTCTATCAAGTGGTAAATTATCCTGTATAGGATAGATCACCTATAATGTTGGACAACTATCCTTCCTAGGATGAATCGATCAAGTCATGTATCATGTAACCAAACCAAACCAGTCTCTATGAGAATTATCTATGCTAGAGCCAGTTAAGTATTTCTTGGCTGCAATACCATTCAAAGAGGAATGTAACCATATCATATTATCACCTATTTGAATTACCCATGTCGAAGTTTCTTACGTATTCCCAAGACAAAATACCATACAATGTAAAAGTTACCATATCTTGTTCTATACGAATCATCCATTCTGGAGTATCTTATGTGTTCCCATGGCACACTACCAAATTTTGAAAAGGTAATCATAATGGGATCCATGAAAATTATCCATGCTAGAGTCACTTACCTATTCCCATGGAACAATACCATACCGGGAAAAAATAACCCTATCAATTAGTGTATCCTCCTACAGCAGAAGAATCAATGGTTGCAATAATCACGTAACCAATCATCAAATACATATAAGAAAAATTCATACCTATGCCAGTTGGTGGATTCTCCGACATAGGATGAATCATCGATGGTATGCATCAATTAGGTCCAACATGTTATCAAAATTTGTATTAGTAAATTAATCCATTTACCATTTAATAAGTTATTTATTCTCAATTGGTGGATTCTCCAACCTTGGATGAATCACAAGTCATATCATGCCAAGTTACTAATTATCATAATTCTATGTTATGCCAATTTCATAAGGTTATGCGAGTTATCAACAAATTATATTTCATAAAATGGGATCTAGGTTAAACTAAACAAAGTTCCAACATAGGGTCGAGGGTTGGCACACCTCTCGAGTGGCCATACGTGCCGATCTTAATGCCAGCAGACCCAATGGGATCCATCAGAAGTCTAATCATGTGGTATTGTATCAAAATAATAGAATATTGATTTAGTTAGTTCATGTTCACATTGTGTGGGCGTTATCACACATATTTCACATATTATATAGAATAAAATAGTAATTAAGAAGTTATTTTAGAAAACCCACCTCAAAAGAATAATAGACATAGAAATTCCTCAATGCATGAGGTAGTGATTTGGGTTCCTCACTCTTTTCCTTCAATGAAGGCCAAGTAATCTTTCAACATAAGAAATAAGTTCTTCGTATGGTTTGAACATCCAAAAATATGGTTATTCACAAGGAAAAACTAATGTAACCATAATGGTAATAATAATAATATAAGGGATTACCTTTTATCCCAAGGTTCAAAACACCATGATCCAATTAGGTCTTGCTCCTAGTTCAAATAGGATTCCTAGAAATGCTGATGGAAGGTCTGTGGTTTGATAGAAGGGGTGAATGATCTAAGAAGCCTAGGGCACTGGATATTTAAAAGGAGTACTGAGAATTCCACCTTGATGACATGAATAGGGGATTCATATTGTAAATTCCTCAGTTTTGTACCTATGTTAAAAAATACATTACTATTGATTTTAAAACCTAGAAAATCCATTTAATGTCATGAATCTATCTATCGATGTGATTTTATGTTTCAAAGGTCATCCAAGATCCATTCAGGTTATGAATGCATTTCATGGTGTATTCCTAAAACCTTTCATGCCTTGAATGAAGTTCATGCGGTTAGCCAAGAATACATCATGTCATGAATTTCACATTTATAGTGTGAAATATTCTAATAGCTAGAATCCATACTCTCCTCTCTTTATCTTCCCTTTGAACACCAACAACTCACTAATCTAGCCAATACAAGGCTTTATTACCAAGGTCTAAACCATAAGTTAAATAAACTCAAGGAATTTTAACTAAAAAAATAAATAAGGATGTACTTGGAAAATATGGTATCTTACACAATTAACTCTTAAATTATTTATAAATGTTTTAAAATTAATAGATAAATTATTTAAAAATATTTTATAATTAATTGTTTGGGAATTGAGGTTGAGATAGGCGATTTTATCATGGATTATTTTTGTATTGAAGTTGAATATATCTTAGATAAATCTTGATTTGAGGGATTAATGTTAGGTCCACAACAATCCTAACTCGAAGAAGCTACATAAAATTCAAACAAGAAACAAATTTTAGGACCTAAAAAAATGGATAAACCCAAGAAATAATGATCCAAAACTGATAAGACAAAATAACCCTAGTCACCCCATTGAATTTTAACCCTCCAATATTCCCAACTCTAAAAAAAGTACACAAGTTAAATGAAAGAAATAAATTTAGTCCTACCCCAAAAGATAACACTACTTATTTCTTTATACTAATGGAAGAGAAATAATACAATTATTATTACTTCCCATAAAATTAAAATATTATCCTATCTCACCTATATAGTGGGGCCCAAATTGTTGGATATGTTTCACTACCATCCCAACTTCATGAAGATCCAACTTTTGATAAATAGTGAAAATTAATCTCATTTATTCGTCTAATGATTTTGATTCATCCTTTGGAAAACCCAAGTTACTCTAACTAATCAATATATTTCACCCAATATAGAGTCATCTTCTCCACTCCTATCATCTAGATATGTCACTTACCACCCAATTCTGAAATATGAACATTCATTCCATGATTGACTCTAATGGCCATCTACCACCAAAATCCTTCATCAAGATCATGAACCATGTTCTAGATCCTCTAATTCTAGAATAAAATAACATTTTTCAATTCCAATTTTATTTTATTTCATGAAAAATTATCTTTTAGTGGGTTGAGAGAGAACCGTTACATGTACCAATGGTCTTATGGATTTAAGGCTCATTATAATTCAATGGACTGATGTACCTATGGAATAAAATCCCATTACATGACCCAAATATCGATTATATGAATAATACTTCTATAACATACCCATATAACATATCATTTATTCAGAATCATTGGTATATACCTTCCAAGCCATTGAGATATCAAATAATCCACTTTAAATATTCCCAATGATCATTTTCTAGATTCACCAAATATCTTCTACCAAATCCCATTACCTAAGAAATATCTATTCTCATAAAAACCATCACATATAACCAACTTTTTACTATTGAGGTATATAAAACTTTTTAATGTATGTTGTTCAATTTTTAATTTTATGTGATTTCTTTTTTCGTACAATGACGTGTTTAGTCAATGGGATGATCAAACAATTTCATTTGATCATTGAGAAACGTTAAATGTTCATAAATATGTACTTCTTCTAAAATAGAACCAATTATATAGTCTTCATATCACTCAAAATTTTTATCCCCAAAATTTGATTGTCTTTACCAAGATATTTCATCTCAAACCTTCTAGACAAATCATCTTTGAACTTCTTAATTTGATCCGTGCCCAAATTTTTTAGGAGAATATCATTACAAATATTTTGAGAATAACAATTAACAATATTTCTTCTGATGAACCCCTTTTTATCGATAAAGGCATTGGTATTATGGTTTCATAGCATTGGTGCTTGCATCAAATTGTCTAGGATCCTTTTTATCTTGTAAAAAAATCCTTTATTTCGTTTATCTATGAAACCCTCCAGTAACTTCATAAAGTTATCCTCCTCTAAATCACGATGAACAAAATTTATTTTTTACATATAACTATTCAACATGTAATCCTTATAATGATACCATACATAACACTATGAATATTTTTATATTTCATAATAAGATAAAATATATTGGAGAAATATATCCCCTCCATCTATTTAAACCCTTTATAAATTAATCTTTATTTAAAATTATTTCTACCTTTTGATTCATATTTAAACTAGTTTACCCATTATTCTATATTTATTTATTTCCTTGTGTTAATTTTTTTATCTCTCGGGTTCTATTTGTATATAACAAATCCATTTCTTATTTCATAGATAACTCATAATTTATAGAATTACCAAGACTTGATGATTCTTCCAATCTCGTCTCTTTCCATAATAATAAATAACTTTATATCAATTATGAACCTATGAAATAGTCATCTGATCCTGGTAGACCTCCAAAAATAATCATATGAATCTTCTCTTTCAAAAACTAGTACTTCTAGAACATTATATTCTAGATCTCTACCTCAAGCTTCCACAGTTCTAGAGCCTTCCAGTACTTCCAACTCTATTGGCTCTTCCAAACATTCCAAATTTTCCAAGAATTATGGAACATCTAATTTTTTTTAATTTCCATTCAAATCAACTGGGACATGCTTCATTGGTTCATTGTTCATAGACACATATTCCACTATATTTTGGCATTTCTATAAGACCTTATCCTTAAAGAAAACATTCCAACTTCTAATGATATGGCATTTTTCATTTTCCTAGAGTTGAAACTTAAATTTTTCTTCTTTAAACCCAATAAATAATCAGGCTTATGAATTTTTTCAAGCTTATACCTATCCTTAGAATCAACATAAATGTAGAAGAGGCTTTAAAAAACCTTCACATGAGATACATCAAAAGTTATTCCATACTATAAATATTTCAGAATCTCCCTCCCCATGGGAGTGGAGGGACTTATATCAATGATTTTGGATGAATAATTAATTCATATTATCAAAAAATCACTTAAGAACCTTTAATTTAACACCATGCTATGATATTACCCATTTAGTTTTGGATTTATCCACTCCACCAGACCATTTTTTTATAGAATATTAGGTATAATCTTCTCAAACTATATTCCTTTTCTCTAGAGAAACCTTTGGATTTCCCTACTACCATACACAACACTAATTTTTGACTTCAATAACTTAATCATATGTCTATCATATTTATTTACTATGGATATCCATTAAGAAAACCCCTCCAAAGTCCTCATACTTATTTTTATTGATGTATAAACATACCTTCAGTGTTGAATGATTAATTTAGGCAATATAGTACAGTGACATGTTGTGCACATGGGCCTCAGCCCGATTGGTGAGGACTCGACAAGTGCATCGAAGAGACCAGAGATCAAATCTGCGCGGAGGAATATTTCAATGTTTTGTAGTAGTACTGTTGCAACTATTATAGTAGGTAGAATTTAGTACTATAGCCACTAGAACTATTCATCAGTTTGGGCATTTAGGCCACCTATTTGGTCTTCAGTCCTTTAAGGCATCCGGGCCACCCAATGCCTTCGGGATAGTAAGTCTTTCAGGCCACCTCAAGAATTTTAGGCCACCTCAGGCCTTTATCCCAGATGAATCATGGAGATTAAACCATACAGATTATAAGGAACAAGGCTCCAAATAAGGATTCAAAGTAGGCACATTCACCAGAGTAGAGCTAACTAGACTTGGAATATTTAGAGGGCACGACATTTCAATCGGTACCAGGCCTATACAAATCTGCTTAGGATAGCTAGTCGACCAAACATATGAAGGTGGATAGATAAATTCACAATATTTTATAGGAAAGGGCAGTTCCAAGTTGTCTTGTTTGGGATGATTTCCTATAAGACCAATGTCTCATGTAATGTGTCACATAAGCCATAAAGCCTTGTAAGGGTTCCCCCTAATCCCTTTAAAGGGAGGTTATCATAAAAATAAGAAGGCCTTCGGGCCATTTAGGTTGTGAGATGCTATGAGAATAGGACTTAGTAGACCCCAAAACTACTATACACATAAAATCTGACTTCCAAGACATAGGTGCCCTTATTTTTGTGAATAAATTACATTTTTATCTACTTTTTCGAAATAAAACTCTAACATATTCGGAAATCCATTTGACCGAGCTTCAGTATCCTTATAGCTTCTAAGATTAACATGTTCTTCTCAATCATATTCCCAAGATATTAATTATATATTTTTTTAATTCAATAATTTATTTTTTTAGAAATTTCCAATATAACAACTTGTTATTTTATCACATATTTCATTTTAAATAAATTTAATCACTTTGATAGCTTGTGATACATGTAATCCTGAGTCTAAATGAACCGTAATATAGTATAACATTATAACATAAATATTAAATTGGTGGGTATGTATAAGAATAAATAAATTTTGAAAATGTTATGGCATACACAATTATAAAATAAATTCATTGGTTATTTATTTATTATAAATAAAAATAAAAATCATTTGAAAATAAAAGAAATGTTTTTCTAGAAAATTATTTCTATGCGAGCAACATGTTTTCATCTAAATTAATCACTACTGGTGAATGATTTTAATGGAATTTATATATTATATATTTAATAAAATGTTTTATCATTCATCTAATATTCTTTCTAGGAATGGGATAAGAATAAATTGAGTTCTTTGTTTAAAAACAATATTTTTCTAAAAAGAGGTTTTGTTGCGTTTTTCAAATCAATATTAAAATTAGTTGTTTGTAGTTTTAGAAAATGTATTGGAAAAAATAAAATTAATTTTCTAAATCAAAAATAAAAAATTATCTTAGAATAAATTTTTAATAATTTTATGAAAATTTACTTTTTTGATGAATAGTGTAAATATATTGATTTTTATTATTAAATATTTTCTCATTTAAAGAAATAAAAAAGTCCTATTATATTTTTAAATAGTTTTAATAATAATATTAGTAAAATTATATTAATATTAATCAAATTTAGTTCATTGGAATCAATTTTATGTTGAATTTGGATATAAAAAATTTTTATACTTAAAAAAACTTTTTCTTTAAAATATCGCTTTTTGACACATTTTCATTTTAAATTTTAAAATAAAATTTTCCAATTATGTGAATTGAATTTTAAAATTTTTATTAAATGTTAGGAATAATTATAATTAATATTATTTAATGATTTAAACTTATTTATTGGTTATAATGAATAGTAAATATAAAAAAAATTAATTACCTCAATTACGTTAAAAAGGGGTTTTGTGCATTACATGCTCTTGTATTGAAATTAATTTTACAAAAACATAGGTTCTTTATTTTATAAATTGGATTTAATATTTATAATTAGTGGGTGAAAATTATCTAATACGTATCATTTTATTTTTAGGCTTAAAGGATAAATTACCTTGGTAAAAAAGTTATTCACCATGGTAAAAACTAAAATGACAAAAGTGAGTACCATTATAGGTTAAGGGAATAACATGTTTAATATTTTTATTAGTTTTTTAGGTGTGTATAGAACTTATCTTCCATAAACTATACTATTATCATTTTTAGGCAATTGAATTGAGAGTGACTTCCCATTATTGAATAGTTTTTGCTGTTTACAAAAATGTCGCTCATTCTCACTTATAAAAGGGAACCTCCAATATTTTACTATACCAAATTAAAAAGCCTTTTGGTTTAAAAAATAAGAAAATAAATCCCCTTATTAATTCCATTAAAAAATTCTAGATTACCTTTTTTATTAGGAAACCATCATATGAAGATTATTGTTAAAAACTAAAGAGGTTGTCCAAAGAAGAGGTATTGTTCTTAAAAGAGTGTTTCTGTTTTATTCTTTTTTATAAACACTTAAAATATTCTCCAATTATAATGAAATAATAAAAATTTTATATTAAATATAATTACATTTTATTTTGTTAATTTCATAACCTATATCAATCTCCTCTTCCATTTAATGGGAAATGAAACTGTCGATCGTGTGTATGGCGGACTACCGCCCCGCGAACAGAGGTAATTTGTCTTCCGTCACTACCTCTCATGGATGTTTATAATGAGAGATTTAATATATATTTTTATATATTATATTTCTTAAATAATTATAATTCTAAAATAATAATATCACATCTACATTCTTACCTCCCAATCTTTTGGAAAACGATAACATCACTTGGGAGTTTGTGTGGACCACCACCTCCACAAAGCAAAGTGATTTATTTTTTCATTTTATTTTTTATATAGATGGTAATAAAGATGTATTTTATGAATATATATTATATATATTTTAAAATAATTATTAAGGAAATTTTAATTATTGTTTAACTAAATTTCATTTTATCCGTCAAAAAATGAAAATAATGTTCATTCTTATATACGACCTTCCATTTCAATAAAAGATGTAATTCATTTTTCTATCCACAAATTTTATAGATTACTATAAATAAATATATAATGAATATATATGATATTTATATCACAATTAATATTCTATAGATTATGGAACTGTAATCAATGTATAAGGACCGAAACTACTAAACCAAAACATACATAAAAAACGAAGCATTTGTTACCCGGAACCGTGATTTTAACAAGGAATTGTTAATAAATGGGAGATAAGAGATTAAAATTAAATAATATATGGTATTATATATATGAACATGGTTTTTCAATATATTTATAATAAATATATATTTTTTATATAGGAGTTTTGAGCACGTATAAAAGAAATCAAACCTGAGGTAAGGGTTTATTTCACAATCTCATCGTTTTTCGGTTGTTTATGTTTATGTATCCTCCTGGAAAATTATTTTATGTTTATATATTTAAAAATATATTTATTTTTCTATATTAATTTCTATAAATTAAATTTTTTTCCTTTCAATTTATTCTCTTTATGTACTAAAGATTCCAAAATGATGTTCCTAAAGAAAACTAACATCGTTTTTCTACTTGGTCGGGGAATTTTCAATTCCATGTATATATTTACATTAAAATGTATAATGGTATATTATAAAATTCTAAAATAATTTATGAAATAAAATTTTAACAATTCTACACTTTTTACAAAATTGTTTAAATGAAATTTTATTATTATTTTTCAAATGAGGCACTTTTTGACCATTTTTACAAAAGTGTGGAAGGAATACTTTTTTAACATATAAGACACGAAAATAATTTAAAAAAATCATGAACACACATTTATTTGATGTTTAATTGAAAATTTTAATAGTTTCATATCAAATAATTTTTTCCCTTAATATTTAGAAAATATTTTTGACCTTAAAAATGTGATTTTAATGTGAGAAGGGTATTTTCCTCAAAAAAATTTCTAGTGATCTTTTTAACGTATTTTCATGTATGTAAACATAATTTGTTGAATATTATGATGATGATATACTATAATGATGACATCAAAAATATTTCTATGGATGGATTATGATCAGTTTGACAAGGGAAAGTATTGATATTCAGTATGTTAGTTCTTCCAATATGAAAAGTTATTTATTTTTAAGGAATGATAATTAACTTATATTATTTATTCATATGATGAATTCACTGGAATTATTAAGTTATAGTTGAGTATCATAATTATATATCCCCTTGATGAACCGGTAGGGCTCATGAGAAAACTATATTGGGTATTTGGATGAGACATTAACCATTTATGTAAGATGTCTTATCTTAAGGCCTCGATTGTATATTTGAGATATCTGACATTATGCATTAAATCATTATGAAATCAGATTATTGATATCCATGTGATTATTTTAAAATTTATGATATCCATGGATAAGTTTTTATCTCATGTGATTATTTATATAACATTATTTCCTCATCATTTATTCTTGCCATATTATTCTCGTGTTATTAGCGTCTGGCATATGCATACCCTTATTGAGCATATGAGATCAAACCTTTATTATGATTCAATTTATCAGGATGTTAGTAAGTGTATTATTATTCATATAAAAGGATATAATAAAGGTAATAATGTTGTTCTTAGATAAAATTCAATGTTTTATTTTATGTTTCCAAATGTATTTTAGGATTCTTGTGTGTATCTAGATTACCAAGACTATTAAACTATTCGATCCTTTGGGATGTGATAAATTGTATCTTATGATAATTTAATAAATTAACCACTTATTATGAGCTAATGGTGTGAGGTTATTTAAAATTCTTATCATAGAAAGTTAAACTTAATCCCTGGGAATCAGATTTATGAAAACATATATTAGGGAATATAGCTCTATGAATGGATTTGAGGTTAAGTATAAGTGTAACATAACCTCCTAAAGTTTTGGTATAGTAGAGATTTTGTGGTTTTCCTAGTAATACACCCATTTTTGGATAATAAAAGTGGACATAGATTTATAATAGATGAATTTAGTGGTTATAACCCCAAAAAGAGTTGGGTTGAGTATATCTCAATCATTATTCCGGTGCACGATGAGTGTTACCTTACTACACACCTAGTTTGACACTCATATGAGATATTATTGGGTTAATTAACATTTTATTTAAAAATAAATATGAAGTATTTAGAAATATTTTTATTATTTGGGAGTATTCCCAAAGAAACCAAGTTTATGTTTTTGAGATTAGTTATCAATAAAATTGTCAATTTATGTTAATTATTTCACTAGTTTTGAAATTATACATTATGATTCATAATATTATGATCTGATATTGTTCCTTCCATTATTTAGAAAACGATCCTTGTTAAAGGAATACAAAACATATCAATTCATGTAATCCATGTAGGGATTGTTATCCTAGGAAAGATAATGAAGTTAAGTTGGAGCTGCAGCTAGAGTTGGAGCTGGACAAGTTATAACTATATTGGGGAAGTTGAATCAGGTTATGATGAATAACCTTACCCATATGAAGTAAAATTACGATCCATAACATGATTTAACAATGTTATACCACTTAATTAGTTATTAAACTCCATAATTTAATTGGAATACAAATCCATTTGTAGGTGAGCAATGAATTGGTTCTTTAGAAAAGATATTTATTGATTTGGGAAGTAATGAAATATAGAATATTTTCGTGGTATTTTATCACCTCTCAGGGTATTCAGGTCAATAGAGGCTATCTATTCAAAATACTAAGGATGAAGAAGAAAAAAATCATAGAATGGAAGGATTTTACGAAATATTTCATGGAAAAATATTTTCCTTCAAAATAAAGAGCAGATATATAGAGATAATTTTTTATTCTGAGACAAAAGGAAGTGGAAAATGTTGCTAAGTATAGAGCTAACTTTACAAGGTTATTAAGTCATGCTTCATACTATGTATATAATCCAAAACCATGATTGGTCATTTCTTAGATGGGATTAAGTCAATCCTTTAAAGGGATCTAGTCTCCCAAACATTCAAATTATATGGGAATATAATATCATGTCCTATAAAAATACAAAAATAATTAACCAAGTCATATGGATTTCAAGGAAAGAAATATAATAATAGGTTGAAAAAGAAAAACTGTACAAGAGGAAGAATAGAAAGGGGGATTTTCCAACACGTGATGTAATGACCTGAACTATTATAAATAAAATTCCCTTTGTGGTTTAATTCAATGTATTATCATGTATCATAGATATATAAAACAAATAAAATTATTTTGTTTTATTATATCCTATCAGATTTAAAATACCATTAAGCATCATAAAAATTGATAATATATGCATTGAATAGTGATCATATGATTAGTATAAATATAGGGTTTTAATAAATCCCATTCACACGGACAAAGGAAGTGATGAACTCAACCAGTAGGATCATACCCTATGAATCTCATTTATCAGAGCTTTTAAGGGATATTGTATCCCTTGTATTTGACCTTGACCAATACCAAGCTGATATCCAAAAACTTAAGAATGAGTAAAATCGTTTATGGGAGAAGTTCGAGCTCATCGATATCATGACCCACATTATGTACGTTGAACCACCCCATGAAAGTCTCACCATTGTGCTCCTTACCCTTAGGGAATTTTTGGGTATATTAAAGGGATATGTATCAAGACCCTAATAATATGAATACTTCTATTTTTATAATAATTAATATATTTTCATCTTATTATTGTTACTTTATAAAAGATTTTGATTTTGATACAATAAGACACAAATTATATTTTTGGGTAATATTCAAATTAAATTAATGAATTTATTTTGATGAATTAATGTATTTTTTAAATAAATAATATTTTAATAAGATATTATTATTAAATATTTTTTATCAAATATAAATGATCATATAATTTTTATGAAGTCAAATGTAATTTTTATAAGGATTCAGAAACTGCTATTGTTAAAAAAACCTAGCATTTCTCAATAAATGACAATTTTTATTTTAAAAGTGAAAATATGAATATGTATAAAAATATTTTTATGAATGAAATATTATTTTTGGAATCATAATGTAAAAATTTTCAAATAGTTATATTTTCATAATTTTTAAAGATAGTCGAATTTTTGGGAAAAAATTAAATATTGTATAAATACACAATGTTTATTTTGACATCATAATGACCCAAAAGTGATATATTAAATATTATAAATGGTATAAATGACCAAATATATGTTTTAAATTTAAAAGCATGTGAATTTATTTTTATTTTATTTATTTTATAATGCCTTTATGAATCCTCCAAAACCATTAATATATTTTAAGGTTTTAAAATTATTTCTTTCAGAGTATGACTCACTTACACAATAGAAAATGTATTATTTTATTAATTTAGGACCTTGGACTTATAAAATAAAAAAATACCCTTTATCAGAAATTATGGACAAAAACAATGGTAAGGTTTGTGGTTTTGGTTATTTTAATATATATAGTCCAACACCTATGACTGAGAAATAAAAAAGAATTCCCCACTCATTTCTTATATAAACCCACCCATCCTCCCATTCCACTTCACTAAAAATCTTAAATGCACATCCTCGATCTATCCTACCCATTCTATAGTCCTCCCTAGGTGACTCCATGTTCTCAAGAATCTCCTCCCAAGAATTTGGAGTCACGCTCTCAAGTTAAGGGTTCTTTTCTTTCTCATCTTTATTCAAGTATCTTATTTAGCTTATGTGTATTATATTCATTTACTAATGAGGGTATATGTTATTAAACATCTCAATTACTATCAATATTATGTATAATTATGAGATACCACTTTCACTTTTATCAATCCCTCCCATGAACATTTATACGCCCCCCGTTATGCTACCGAAATTTCACTACAATTTTCCATTCCAAACAATTGTGTAGTGAATAACCGTACCCATTTACTATCAACAGTTTTAACATTTTTGAAAATATACTTATTTATTGAGACTTACATGTATATATTATAAACTTCTTTATCTAGTAATAAAAAACTAAATATAAATGAATCCATGTTGTATGATCTATGTAGCACACTTAAGTATGAGAATGAAACGAAAGTGACGAGTGTGCCCAGAATTATATAGTATTCTAATGCATTGGATAATTTTTCAGTCTCATGAGATGTCATGTAATGTATTATTGGATGAAACAAATCCATCATAGGGACTTTTCCATCCTCATTTCTTGGAATTTATCCTTGACCTATGTTTATAATATAATATTTTAAGATGTTTCCACATTTCCCATGTCGCCTTTATGTTATCATTCTATATCATTCATCATTGTTAATGTTTATGATTATCACTCATTTTATGCACTATTTATATTCCCAATGTCTAAAATATATTACCTTCTCTAGGTCATTCCATTTTTATTACTTTACTATGATTTATAGACCACTCATTTCTTATGTTTATCCATAGGTTATCCCATGTAGTTTTTAGTATGAAGGAATAACATGAGCATGTTAATGAAGTTTTCAATAAAGATGATGTATTACCTATTATAAGTTGTTATGTAATGTACCTAATTCAAATAAATACACTATAATTATTGATCTTTTAACTTTTATTAGGTGTAATTTTATGTAATAATTCGTGAATTAATATGTATTAAAGAGATGGGATGTCACAATTAGTATCAAAGGGAAGGTTTAGTTTTTTTAGTATTAGGATTAGAAAACTCTTGAAAATTCATTCAGTATAATAATAACTATAAGAAAACAAACCTAAATTTTTATAAGTATATAGAAAGTGGTTTATAGAGAAAATACATCCCTCTATGGATACTATAAGTGGATACGGCTCTTGCACATATGTATATAGGGGTAAAAACCTAAAAAAATACATTGATCTAGACTCGACTGGGAACTAGGAAAAAACAACATGCCTTTTTATACACATGGTTTGAAATTCTAGGGTTATATAAAACATAGAACATTTCACATAGTATTATATTATTTTAGGCATAATTAAATATTAATTTACAACCAAGGATCATAAATTATAGTGTCTTTGGATGACTAGCTACATAAAACTAAAAACATGGGTCTAAATAAAACATTTCATTATTTATCATCCATTATGATCTCATAACTTCCATTGATCACTTACATATAAATATGATGACCAGAGGATAACATGAACCAAGGATGAGCTAAATATTCCATTAAGGGAATAAACATTAAAATAAATCTTAGCACATGGGTTAGAAGACATAACATCATGATATAAAAAGGAAGGGAACATAATTAAACATATGAAATCATAACATATATAACGTGAGATAATATATTCATGGAATCATAATAATGTTAAAGAAATATAAAACATGACTTTATCAGGATTCAAGGCTCATTTCACATGGAGAAGCATGAGTCAAGGCTAACCACCAAGACTATTTGTACATGGGGAACGAGTCAAGGCTAATAACCAAAATGGTTGCACATGACGTATCATGATACTAAATGTTACCCAATTAATTAGAGTTATATCAGGTCACACCCATCATAACATGTTAATTAATATTCTTTCCATATAAATAATCATATATATGCAATGAAACATAAACATAAGGGCTATCCATTGAAAGAATTGGATTTCACAATCATGTAAAATTGAATATAAAAAGGTAATATCATAATGGTGTACATAAAAGGATGAATTTAAATCATAAATAGGAATTCATAATGTAATATAGGAATATATCATTATAATTTATGTCAAACTGATGTGAAAATATTGTTTAAGAAAATTTAGAAATAAAACATTTTAGTACGGTTTAAGGGAAAAATTTCAAAATCCTTTAAAATGGTAAAGCAATAATAGTTTTTATTAAACCATAATTGAACCAATATATATTTTTATGATAAAATTATTGATTTCAGAAAAATAATAAAGTCTCTAAAGAAATTATGGATTTCACATGAAAATGGGTAATAAATCGGGAAGTTCCCGTTTAATCGGGCTTGCTTATCAGGAAGAATTAAGAAGGGAACCTTTTTAAAACTTGTATTTCCCCATAAAATAATGATAAAACAACATGTATACAAGATTTCGGAATATATAAACAAAATTTAAAATAATTACATAAAAATAAATAGGAATTACATTAGGGTGAGGAGAGAGAAAGTGTAACCTGATGGAAAAATGGACGTTCGGGTAGAAACCCTTACCTTATGTCTAAAATGGTTCTGAACATGAGATTAATGTCCTAAATAACAAAATTATATTAGTTAATTAATAATTATAGAAACAATTATACGTTTAATTTATTTATTATAATTTTATAAAGTTCATTTATGGCCTCTTTGATGAGTTATAATGTTCAATTTCATCATTTGGGATTGCTTGTTTTCTTAGTTTTCATGATCGGTTTGATTATAAAAGAGTATGGATGTTCATGTAAAACAGAAATAGAAATACAGAAGTAAATTTATAAGTTATTAGTGAATGTACATAAGGTAAAATTATCATATAAGTTATTTGGTTATTTTGGGCAAGGATAAATCATTAGATAAAATGTTGGTGATAATCGTTTGGATTATTTTGGGTGGTTTTCACTCACAAAGAACTTGTTTTATTTTATTATTTAACATCATGAGTATATAATGATTCTATAACATTAAATAATATTTAATAAATATATTTTAATTTTTCTTAATTATAGTAATGTTTTTATTACTTTCCTTGAATGCATTAGTGGAAAATGAAAAAATTTCATCCTTGAAGGTGATAATTTAACACCTCACGAATGATGTATTCATTACTAGAATAAATGGGAGAGGAGAGGGGTTTAAAAATTTATTATACCATTATCATAATAAAATTCTAGTATATGTGAGGTAATGGATCTATCATACCATTTGGATAAGGGTTGGTGAGGAGAGAAAAAGAAAATAATGCAACTTGAAAAGAAATTAAAAGAAAAGGAAGATGGTTTTACCTCATGATTCCTTATTCTTGAGAACCTCCTTAGGGGATTGGTTTTGGTATTTTGTTAAGACCAATAGCACATAGATGTGGGAAGGGTATTGAGAGTATATTTAAGAAGAATTTGGACAGGGAAAATGGCTTGAGAGGGGTGAGGAGAATAAGTGGCGATGGGTGGTATTTAAAGTGGAGGAGGGGGTGTTTTCTCATTATTTTATTCATTAGTTTATTATTTTGGCTGAATACTATGAATAATTTAATCATTATAATAAAATTTAATAAAATAATGATGTATAGTTCTAAATGTTTTTGCTTATATCAGACTTAAATCATATATGACTACATAATTCATGTATTTAGCATTTATAGTAAATTATCATATATTATTATTCACTAAAAATTCAACTACTTTATAAAAATTCAAAAAATTAACCCTAAAAATTATTATACCTATAGAGTTAAAAAATGAACTCCATTTTATAAAAATAATTTCCTAAATATTATAAGTTTAATTTTTCAATAAAATCACTATTCACATGAAAAATACATATTTTAAAATTATAAATGATTTTATAACTCTTTGAAAAATTAATTAAGGTCTCATAAAATTATCTAGAAATCATAACACAACAAAATATTAATTTATGAATACTTTTTAAGAAAATATATTTTCTTTTAAATTATTAAATTATTTACTAAATTGTAATTAAATATTTATGAACTATTAAAATACCAATACTTAATTAATAATTTATAAAACACTTATATAATTATACAATGATATAATTATATACCATTACCATTTATAAATTGATTAAATTTTATTTATACATTCATAGGTGAGGCTATTATTCCATTCTTTGGTTGACTATTCATAAAGATTACGTTACTATTCCAAAGGCCATGTTACCATTTCATCAATATAGGTTCATTAACATCTAGAAATAATTATTATTTTATTTCTTCTTCATTTATAAAGTCTATATTATGTTCTTTATGTGATTTAATGTAATTTATACTATATGAAATAAGTATATGGGAATTTATGTTGATAAAAATTTGGTTCGTTATAAGGGGGACACACTTTGGTAAATTTATAAGCATATTACGAACCATTATTAAGGGAACAAAAAATACCCATAAGAATATATTTTAGGAAAAAGATCATGGATAACATAGACTAAAGCTTATAAATTCATAATTTAAGCACTACGAAAAAACAAAAAATTAGTGGAAGTTATTTATAAGGGGTTATGCACAACTCCCTCTAAATTAATTTTCTATATAATTAGAGGGGGTTATACCCAACCCTCTAAAATAATCAAATTTAGAGGGGGTTATGAACAACCTATAAATTATAGGGTATATGTGCGACTGTCACTAATCATCAAATTTAGAGGGGGTTGAGAACCCCCTCTAAAGTTTTTAACATTATATTTTTAATATTCTATTTGATTTTAGAGGGGGTTTTAACCCCCTATAATTTAAGAAAATAGAGGGTGTTCAAAATCAACACTAATAAATAAGATTAGCAGTGGTTCAAAACCCCCTCTAATATCATAAACTACTGAGGGTTCAAAATCCCCAATAATGTCTTAAATTAGAGTGGGTTGAAAACCATCTCTAATGTATTAAAATAGAGGGGGTTTAAAAACCCCCTCTAATGTCTTAAATTGGAGGTCGTTCAGAACCACCACTAATATCTTAAATTAGAGGGGGTGTAAAACCCTCCTATATTGTCTTTAAATTACAGGGGTTCAAAACCCTCTCTAATGTCTTTAAATTATAAGGGGTTCAAAACCACCTCTAATTTAAGAGATTTGAGAGGGGTGTGAACCCCAACTTTAAAAAAAAATAAAATTCCATAATATATATATATATATAATTAAAACACTTTATATAAATTTATTTCAATACATTATATGACCATATTTTATAAAATATTTATATTATGGTATATAATTGTATTTTTTTGTATACATAAATATAATTTTATAATTTTTTGTAATTTAATATGTATTTATTTTCATAAATTGTTTTTCATATAATATTAATTATATATAATATAAAATCATAAACATATTATTTAAATATATACATATGTATAATTTCTTAAAAAATATATCTTATAAAAACCCAAGCATGTAGTTTATTAAATTTATATTATAATAATAATAGATATATTTTTAAATGATATTTTTATGTTTATATATTTTATATAATTAATATTATATTATATAAATTTTTTGAAAATAAATATATATTAATATAAACATTATTATTAAATTATATTTATAGAAATACATATATATTAATGTGAATAATAACTATACGTGTGGAAATTAATTATATAAATATTTGTATAAATTGTATTTCATATAAAATTATATAAATATTTGTATAAATTTTATTTCATATAAATATTTGTATAAATTTTGTTTCATATATATGTATTTCTTATAATATTAATTATATATTAATTATATATAATATAATTCAATTTAAACAAATAAATATATGTTAATGTACAGAATAATAAATATATGTATTTAAATACATTATATAAATATATTTTTAAATACATTATATAAATACAATAAATAAACACACACATATATTATATAAATAAACATGTACATAAAATATAAATATGTATTTATGTATATAAATAATTTACATAAATATATGTGTATATACATAACACAAATAGAATTATAAAATATATTTACTCAAATTTATGTAAATACACATATAAAGTATATAGTTTATATAAATGTATAAATTGAATATAATATAGATTTATAATAATATGAATACATAAATACATAATATAAAAATGTATATATTAATTTATATAATTATATACATTGGTTATATATTTATATCTATTTAAATATTTATTCCAAAAATATATATTTGAATCAGCTTCCTAGAATATATAAATATAATAATGTGGAAGCATTATATTAAAATTGTTTTGGCATAGCGGTAAAGGGGCGGGTGGTACATACAGGTGATCAAGGGTTTAAAAACCAACGGGCCTTAAATTTTATAAAGGGGGTGAAACGATGCCCATATGGAATTAGAGGGGGGAATTATGGGGGGTATCACATGGGAATAGTAATAGGAGGGAAGAAATGGGAATAAGAGGGGGGATTCTAGAGCAACAGATGCGGGGGGGGGGGGGGGTGCCCACAAGAGAATAAGAACAAGAGGGGGCTCACAGGTGCATAAGATATTAATAAATAATTAACTAAATAATTATAGGTGGTTATGAAAACAACCTCTAATATGTCCTTCTATTATAGGTGCTAACCCCCTCTAATTCAGCCTTAAATAGGGGTGGTTTCCAAAAACGTCCATAATATGTAACTTATAACTCAAATAGTGGTAGTTTCCAACCACTACTAAATTGAAAAATAAATTATAGGGGGTTAAAACTCCCTCTAAACTAAGATTCCATGGTGAAATTAGTGGGATTTTTAGCCCCCTCTAATAAAACCATCACTAATTTTCCCATTACATTACCACCAACTCCCCAAAACCGCCTCTAAGAATAGTAGGCAGGCACAATAGTGGTGGTTCCTCATAACCACTGCTAATCTGTTTAGAGGGGATTATAACCCCTCCTAAACAAAAAAATAGCCCCCTCTAATCAGGTCATTTTTTTGTAGTTTAGAAATAATTGTCATTTATAGGCTCTGCCGTTAATGTCATTGGATTCTTATTTATGTGTTTAATAGTTTAAAAACAGTCATCCTTATTTTTCTATTTATTATATATAATGGATAGAAATAGGAGGAATCATGTAGGCAACCAATATGAAGGGAAATGTGATGACTACCCCATTGATATTCCCAACCTGATGAGAGTAGGAATCCCAAACCTTGTGGCAATACTCACCCAGCCAATTCATATTCGGAATAGAAACCTGGATCTATAGGAGTTCCCCAAACCCCATAAGAAAGAAAAATATAAAATTTAGACCTCTATGTGACAAAGGACTCTGAATTTCTATGGATAATTTTGTCCCTTAATCACTGAAAAAATGGATAAAATCCATGGAGAATATCTTATCTATCCTTAAATGTTTTGAGAAAGAGAATATTTTATTGTTTGTTTATTTTATGGAGGGAGAATCTGATATATGTTGGACATTGATCAAGAATACAAATCCTATGTAATATATTGAAGTGATGGGGTGGAAGGAATTATAAAAAATTATTTTCAATAAATATTGTCATCGCACTCTCTGACTTAAAATGGAATGAGATTTCCTTTCCCTCAAACAAACATATGATGAATCTATCAGGGTGTTTGAGGATAAAATTACAAGACTTGCATAATATGCCTCCGGATTTTTTGTTACCCCCATGTGAATGGTTGACCGCTTCTTTTGTGTGGTAAAACCTAATCTATGAAAATCCCTCATGATCTGAGACTTTTATACGTACGAGGAAATTATCCGATGTGCCCTAAAACTCTAAATGAAGATTGGAGAATCTCAAGGTCATCATAGGGATTATAAGAGGAAAGTGGAGTTTAATTATGAAAATCTAATGGAGAAATATAATGGTGATAAGAAATTTTAGCATCCCACTTGTCAAAAGTGTGGAAATATGCACCCCAAAAATTTCCTAAGGGGGGTGACGAAACGCTTTAGGTATGAGAATTAAGGTAACCTAACTATCGATTTTCGATGAGAGAATCCCACTAATGAAATGTAGGGAATGAATTATTCAGTTAACCCTTAGCACATTGTTCATTAATTCAAATACAATGAACCATGGGATTTTTCAATCCAATTCAGTAATAAAAGGGTTTTCAGAGATAACTAACAACCTCCAATGTAATAAGAGCCATCAAAACCGCTGAGGTAGATCCTGATAATGAAGTCGTGATAGGTACACTTTTTATTCATACCAGAATAGCGAACATTATTTTTTATTGTAGTTCTATATATTTTTTTATATCATGAAAGTTTATTATAACTATTAAAACACCACTACAAATCATAGATGTAGAGTTGTCAGTGAAAACAGAAAATGGGGTAATTATAGCATCCCAAGTATATAACTCCTCCCCTATCAAAATTTCTGGGATTAACTTCCCAGTTAACCTTATAATACACACTTTAGTTGAATTTTATGTAGTTATGGCTATGGATTGGCTTTCCCTATATATATCCAACATATATTTTCACAAGAATGAAATCACTCTCCGTTTCATGAATCTTCCTTTGATTCTACATAAATTTAAGAAGATAGATGAATCTTCCTTAGCACCAATATCTCAAACAAGGATATTATTTCCCTATGAAAAATCATATCTGGCTCAAATTATTGAGTCTAAGGAAATAAAAATCCTTTAATATATTCTCATTATGAGAGAATACACTGATATGTTTTCCTAAGAATTGCTCAGTCTTCATCCTAGTTGAGAGGTTGAATTTTTAAATGAGCTTATACCAAGTGAATTTCAGTTATCCAAGACTCTATATAGAATAAATGTTGTGTAACATGAGGATTTGAAGAAATAAATATAGGAGAATTTGGATAAAGGGTCCATATGATCAAGTCCTTCACAATGGGGTGCACTAGTCCTCATCATCAAGAAGAAATATGGGTCAACACACCTTTTCATTGATTATTATGAGCATAATAAAATCACAATAAAGAGCATGTATCCTCTTCCACGGAGTGATGAATTTTTTGATAAGAAATGTGGAGCATAATAAATCATCAAGGTAAATCTTTGGTTAGGGTATTACCACGTTAAGGTGAATAAAGAGGATACCCCCAAGACAACTTTTTGTACAAGGTATGAGCACTATGAGTTAATAGTAATGTCATTCAGACTTTTCGATGATCGAGAAATATTTATGGACATGATGAGTAGAGTCTTTAAGGATTACCTTAAAGAATTTGTGTTAGTCTTTATAGATGATATTCTAATATACTTTAAAATCAAGGAGGTGTATGAGGAGCATATGATCACAATTATAAAGACTTTATGAAAGGAGATCTTTTATTCCAAGTACAATAAATATGAGTTCTGGTTGAAGGAATTATCATTATTTGGGAATATAATCAAAAGAAATGGGATATCTATGGACCCTTGAAGGAGAGAAGCAATTTAAGGATTAATGATACCAACAACTATGATAGATATTTGTAGTTTCCTAAGATTAACTAGGTATTATCATGTATTTGTGAAAAATTTCTCATTATTATCAAACCAACTAACCAAGATAACTCAAAAGGGAGTCAAGTTTTTTTGGAATGGTGAATGTGAAGAGATATTTATGGAGTTAAAAAAGGCTTATCATTGCATCACTACTCACACTACCCATGAGTGGATAACTTTTTATGGTATTCAACAATTCTCTGAATAAGGGATTTGGTTGTGTTTTGTGAAAAAAGAGAAATTGGTATCCTATTATTTAAGTAAATTTAACGTTCATGAATATAACTACCCAACACATGATATAAAGATGGATGTAGTGATCTTTGCATTGAAAATATGATGGTATTATCTCTTTGGGGAGATGTTTGAAATATATACAGATCATAAGAGACTCAAGTATATATTCACATAGAATGATCTGAATTTGAACCAACGAAGATGGTTAGAGATAATCAAAGACTTTGACTTCTCATTACTCTACCATCATGGGAATGAAATTAATGTGGTAGATACTCTAATTATAAAGGATCCAACAATTTTTTAGTTGATGATAATTGAAGAGGATCTGATCTTCCTAGACATGAAAATGATGGACATGTGAATCATAAAGGAAGGACCATAATAAATAATTTTCCAAATTATTTATCAATCATATCTTCTAGAGGGGTTAAAGGACACTCAAAGAGATAATGTGGGAATTCAGAATAAAGAGGAAGCTATAAGAAAAGGGAAATCATTAGATATTAATATTAATGAAGAAGGTGTTGTGAGATCTAGGTTGTCACTATTTGTACCATAAAATCCTATGTTAAAGGGTGTGTGGGATGATGCACATATTTTGAATTTATACATCAATCCAGGAAGCACAAAGATGTATCGAGATCTCTGATAACACTATTGGTGGGACAATAAAAAGAATGATATTGAAAAATATAAACTAAGATGTCTTATGTGCCAGAAAATGAATGCAGAGAGGCAAGAATCCAAGGAGATGATGTAACAATTACCCATACCTACATGGAAATAGGAAAATATTACCATGATCGTTTTCACTATTCTTATGAATAAATCAAGAGAAAATAATGTTATCTGGGTTCTGTTGGATCATTTTACAAGGACTGAACACTTCATAGTGATTCAAGAGGACTTCTTACTCAGTAAAATTTCAATGATATACATTATAGAAGTGTTGAGGTAGCATGATGTTGTCCTAGATGACGACTTACTAAATAACTCATGAGGGTTGTGAATTTATTTTTTTAATTTTTTTATAGAACACCACCCTCTTCAGGTATGTTCATTCAAAATATTTTTATTGAAAGAGTATGTAATATAAAATAAATAATTTAAGGTAAATAGATTGCACACATGAGATTTATAGTGTTTTAGGAAACATAAATCCCCCAGTCCACTCCACCAACACTCTACTATATGTGTTTGGTAATTTTCACTATAAAATCCCATTTACTGGGGGCTCCCAGCTACGTATAAGAAGTTGTCACCTAACACAAAGGTCTAAGAGATTTCAACCAAGATATCACTTTACAAGACCTATGCATTATCTTTATCACACTCCTAGATAGTGTGTTAACAATATTTAATGAATATAAACAGTTAAAGGAACATATACAACATGTAGTTGTAAGCATAAACTGATAGTATATAATGATTCGTCTTGATAAAATGATAAAATCCATGTTATATATCATGATGATATTTAGTGAATCTAATAGAACTCATAATCACAATATGAACATTTGGTTTCCACTATGTATAGGTCTCCAACATTTTTATTTTTTTAGAACATGTAAAACCACTATCTCTTCTTTTTTTCTTTTGTAGCCGCTAACTGATATTTTTTAACCTATATAAACTCGAGTGTGAGATAATTATAATGGTAAGGTGATCTTGTATAGTGATATTTATGAGAAATACTATTATTTATATATTATCCAGACTTTCAAAATATTTAAATTAATTTTATAGTAGTGATGAAAAAAATATTCTCATTCTACAGATCATCTTATTCATAGAATGTATTATACATACTAATATTTCTTCAAATTTATTATCACATTTCGATTTGATATAAAGAAATTAAGTGAGTATTAAGAGATTATAAAAGTAATCATGACATTCTGCAATACTAGAACTTCATAAGATACCAACTGGTAGAACTGTTCACCGTAACATAAATTTCATAAGATTGGATAACTTCAACACAACCTAATATAATCCATCTGCATAAGAAAAAATGTTATCATCATATAACACTTAGCTTCTTTAAATTCTTCTGGAAACGAATATTAG
Source organism: Viscum album (assembly GCA_963277665.1). NCBI lineage: Eukaryota > Viridiplantae > Streptophyta > Magnoliopsida > Santalales > Viscaceae > Viscum > Viscum album. The sequence continues at coordinate 922,093,953 of OY728131.1, forward strand.
TTTCAAAGGATAATGTCCTTTCATATTTTTGTTCTGAAAAAATAATCTATCTTGAGAAACATAACCATAATTTGTAAGATAAAGTCCTATATTATAGAAATGATTTCGGGACATTATTATTATGAGCAGCTGATGATGTTCTTCAAATATTTTAAGATTAAATGCTTTAATATCATAAAATAAACTATTAGAAACATATCATAAGATAAATATAAACTAAAACACTTAGGATAAACTTGTTAGAATAACATTAGGGATTTTTTGAGTCATTAAAACAAATAACATGAAGGTATATTGGAAAAACATATTCTTTCTAATAATATAACCCTTTTTTATGATCAGAAAACCCATGATATGGAAAAACAAAAAATTTCATACACTAATATTTTAAACATTCATAAATAAAGAAGTTTTCTTTTCTACTTCTCATTTTTGATAAAAATTAAACGTTTATTTTCCTTTCATTCTCCCCATTTTGAAATACAAAATAAGTTTTTTTTATTTTCCTTTCCTTTCTCCCCCTTTTTGAAATATGAAATAACTTTTTGTATTTTCCTTTCCTTTCTCTCAATTTTTGTGATATAAAAAAGAAGTATAATAAGGAATAATCTTTATATTGCATACAAATGTTAGTAAATAGTTAATTCTACTGACGATAAAAAGTATTTGACATTAAATAGGGTTCATAATGAAACATTAAAACAATGTAGAATAAAATAAGGATACAAAAATATATTGAAATGAAATCATAAAAAAAGAATATTTAATATATACAAAAAATATAGGGGCATGGAAAAAATAAATATTCTAGAAAAAGGATTAATGGTATTACAATATTAAGATCGTTCAAAGAGATGTTGAAATATATAGATTTAATTGTTTGTATGAATTCCATAAAGTTGGCATGATCCAAATATTTTTATGAGTTCACATCCACTAGACAAACCATTCCACAAAATCAAGGAGTGTTTATCAAATGTTGGTCATGAAACAACTTTTTAGTGGCATCTTGTTGAAAATAAGGGTTGATCATGAGGTAACGAGGAAGAAGGTAGAGGAGCATCAAATATAATTCAAACAACATCACCCAACATTAGTAGAGATGATCTATGACCAACAATATCTTCATGAGAAAACGATACTGGTTAGGAATAGATGTTGAGAGTGTCTTGTTTTGCCCTTACCAAATAAATGTTATCTGCATGGGTAAATAAAAATTTATATGATTGTTCAGGTAAGGATAAAGATAGTCATTTTGAAAACCTAATATTATCCCTTTTATAGACCTCAAAGGGTCAAAATTTCATTTAGGCACTGAGAAGTGGCGAGATGTCGATCAATAATTTGTGGTCTAGGCAACAATCATCCATGAATTTGAAAAGGAGAATCTTCGTCGGCATCAATACTTTTTATGATGTCATTTTTGCAATAGTCTATAAGGGCTATAAAACCATTCCACACACATTGAGAGAAATTCCCCATAAAGTTCTATATGCATCCATTCCTAGTGAAATTTGATATAAAAATTTTCAACACTTTGAGATGTATGTCATACCAATGGCATAAGAAATTTATTTTTCTTTTGTCGACACTTTTCATTATGAAGATTTTATAAAGGCGACATATTCTACCTCATCATATTATGAGAAATTTGGATTGATACAATTAACAACTACTTCATTTAAATCTTAAAATTTATTTTCTATAACTCTAAAGTTATTGTATAATTAGCCATCCATATTTTGTATTGTTATGATAATGAAGCTGACATCCTTCTTCACTTGAATTGAATTTTCTTAGGATTATAAAAACTTCTTCTTTATCATAGAAATAATTTCCTTTTTTAATTTATCAATCGATTCAAAATCATCTTTTAGAGGAACTGGTAACCTTCTAACTTCATCTACCACATTTTTATGAAAATATTAAAACATATCTCGTGAGATGATTTCACACTATAGATACTCAATATCTGCAATCATCATATCAACAAATTTAGATAATTCCATTAGATTTTACTATTGATTAGAATAGTTTTCCATTCTTATAGTATATTATTTCGATAACATTTCTATCATAGACTAACCAATAACTTTACTTCCTGAATCATAGACTTTAATGAAATGTGATTACGAAGAGTTCTTATTTCTTGACTAGATTCAATTACTTGATCTTTTATCAATTATATTTCAGAAAAAAACATCAAGTATCTCTATTATATTCTTTTATAAAAACTTCTACCAAATTTTGTTACTTATTCATTTGTTCCATCTAGAAGAATAGGATAATTTATTTCTCAGTGGACTTATACACTTTTTTATCCAACTAATTATTTTTCAGCAACATGAGGTACTTATTCTACATGATGTGATTCTTATGATTCTGTTATACCAACTCTTATTCCAGAAAGATAATCTAATTCTTGAGAATAAGAATCGATTATGATAGGATACATTCACAGTCTTACCAAAATGGTCTTGTCATGACCAACTGAAAATATGTGATAGATAGTCGAGGCTATCTTATCTTTAAAAACTTTTACTGGTACTAAAATAGATTTACGAGGGGTTTTCTCTCAATAACCATTTTTCAACTGATTTAATGCCAATTTATAATCTTATTTTCCTTACTTTGATAGTTTATTCATTATCTTGACATTCTTTATCTTAGTTATATGAGAGGATCCTTCTACAAACAGTAATATCTCTTGTAAATAAGAAAAATCCCCTTGAGTTTATGTAGGTTATGATATAGTAATTGAGGTTAAGGGAACCAAATTTTGTAATGAAAATTCCCAACCTAACCCACTTTTTCTAAGAATACTTTCACTTAATGTAATAAAACCTTGAGAAAGAGTTGTGTTACTATCATCAAAGAAAACTCCACTATTACAAAAAGAAAAGGGTTAAAATTCATCAAAAAGGATATAAATTTATAGAAATATTTTGAACATGAAACATATATCACACAATATAACATTCTAGATTCATAGGTTTTTATATCATAAACAGATAAAGAAAAGTGATATGTTGAAAAAAAATCAAACAAATCATTTATTTATGTTATTACCATCGGTATGAACATGGTCCAAACTTTTATTTCAAGCTCAAAATTATTTACCTACTTATTCTTAACAATTGTTATTCTGAGGAGATACTTAATTATCTAAGGAGGGTTGAATCAATCCATGGTAGCTAAGGTGGTGCTAAAAATAGGTAGCCTTCATGAGAGATTCTCAGGGCTTTATTTAACTAAACTGAGTTTATCGAGAAATTTCTTTGTTTGATTATGGAAGTAGACCAGTCTTCATAATCACAAAAATGAAAGAATGTTGATTAATAAAACTCTTATACTTATTTCTTGAATTTAAACATTGTTCTTGTTTCATCAAATATATACTCCCATCCATGATGATTGGTTATTTTTTCCACAACATATCAGTCTTTTCCGACCATTGAAAATAAATTCCTCAGCTATATAATAATTTCCTTATGATCCTTTGTAATTTCATTCTACTAGATGATTCACCTTTGGTTATTTTCATTTTCACCATTGAAAAAGGTTTTGAAAGGTTGAAGGTTTTGGTGGAGAGAGAGATAAGGGTTCCAAATATTTACAAGGCATTTTGAGGGTAGAGTTTACACCCAGTATTTTTTATTCATGGTAATAGAGGGGTTGTACAATGATGTGAAAAGTACTTATTACTAAAACAAGGTGAAATTTCTTATTGAATATGACCATTATGAAAAAAGGTGACAAACATAAATAAAGAAAATAACATATTTACTTTGAAAATGAAATAAATTTGTTATGAAATATTATTTAGTAATATTAAACATACCTAATTTGGGATTAATGAAATAGGATTTTTCAGTGGAAAAATGTTTTGTAAAAATGTCGGCTAATTGATTTTATATGAAAATATATTCTTAATAGATACCATTATTCTATGCATTATCTCTCAATAACTGATGTATAAAATCAATGTTCATCATTATCTAATGGTTTATAGGATTCTTTGAGGTGTTGATAGTACTTGTGTTATCACATCTTATCAGAACATAATTAAAATCAAATCCCAAAATACATTATGGTGTGTTTTATACCAAACACTTGTGCACAACAACTTCCTGTGGAAATATATTTATATTCACCAGTTGATAGTGTTACAAAGTGGTGCTTCATACTTAAGCATGACACTAGGGACTTACTAAGAAGATGATAGGTTCTTAAAGTGATTTTTATATCTAATATACATCTAGATCATTTGAGAATGAAATTAAATTTAAAATCATATGTTTTTTGAGAAATAAGAGGAACAAACATAGTTCTATTTAGATATCTTAAAATTATTTTTTCTATATTAAAATGGGATTATTTTGGATTAGATTGAAATATTACACAAAGTAATACTAAAAACATAATGTCTAGTCTACTTATAGTAAGGTACAAAAAACTTCAAATGATTCCTCTATACAAATATTTGTCAACTAGTTTTCCAGTTTCATTCAAGTCATTTTTGATATTGGAACTCATAGGAGTTGAGTAGGTATTTCCATTTTCAAGTCCAGAATTCTTAATTAAATCAAGTATGTATTTTATTTGATTTAAATTTTTTACAAAATCTTTTTAAAAAACATGAATTCCTATAAAATAGTTTAGTCCACCCATCATACTCATTTAAAATTATTTTCCATAAATTTTACCATTTAATAAAATAAAATATATTGACCATTCATACCATGCCCTTGGAGCTTGTTTAAGTCCATATAGATATTTGGTAAGTTTAAAAACGGAATTTTTAAATTGAGGATCTTCAAAACTAGGATTTTGTTTTACATAAACATCCTCCATTAAAAAACCATTTATGAAGGATGACTTAATATCCATATAATATAATTTAAAATTAATATATGATGCATATTCTTTAAATATTCTAATAAATTCTAATATATATAAAGGAGGAATGGTTTCTTCATAATATGTTCCTTTATATCCATTGGAAACTAATCTATCTTTATTTTTAGTTATTACACCGTGATCATCATGTTTGATTACAAAAACCTATTTGGTTCCAATTACAGGATAGTTCAAAGGTATTTCAACTAATTCCCACACTTTATTTATTTTTAATTGAATTAACTCTTCTTGTATATATAATAAATAAATTCCATCTGATAAGGTTTATTCTAAAGAGTTAGGTTCTAGTTGAGATACAATGATATATAATTGTACTAGATATTCAATATTTCTTCTAGTTCATACTCCTTTATATAGGTTTCAGAAATTTGTTTATAAAGGATGGTACTTAAGTTTTCTAGGAATTCTAGGAAACACACTTTATGGTTTACTAAAATTTATCCTTTCTTTATTTGTTTTAAATTAATAAAGTTCCAAATAATTATCCTTGTTGTAGTTAAAGAGAGGTTTAGGTATCATATTTTTGAATAAATCATTTTGATCATTAATTTAAATAATTTTGTGACCAAAGAGATCAGTTTCATCAAACTTCACATGATATGATTATTTATTAATCCATTACCTTTTATTGGAAACTCTATATGCTTTGGAGGTAGTATAGTAACCAAGAAAGATACCTTCATCATCCTTTTTATTGAATTTTTCTAGATTATCCTTTGTATTCAACACCTTTCATCCAAATACTTTGAAGTATCCTACCTTGGGTTTTATATTATTTCATAATTCATAGGTTGTTTTATTTAAAATATTCCTTATTATAATTATGTTAATGACATAACATATTTTGTTGAATTCCTCATCCGAGTAATGAGTGGGAATGTTATATTCAAATAATATATTTCTAGGAATTTCTTACAATGTCCTATTCCTTCTTTCAATCAACACCATTCTGTTGAGGTGTCATGGGTGTAGATAATGTATTTTTAATTATTTTCTTAGAGTAAAAAGAATTAAATTCATGGTTCTCAAATTCATATCTATAATCATTTATCAAATACATGATTTAGATATATTTTTCGTTTAGAAAAATTTAATATAAATAAATAAAAACAGAATATGATTTAATTTTTAGTTTTAAAAAGAAAAACCATGTAAATCTTGGAAAATCATCAAATAACACATAAATATGTGAATTACCATAAATACTTATAGTTCTAGTAGGTCCAAAAAGATCTATATGGATAATATCTATAGGTATAGATTTTGAAACTTTTTAAATTGGTTTGAAATATGACTTATGTTTCTTACCCATTTTGCATGCATCACCTAGCTTCTTTCTACCCAATTTGAGTGCAGAAAAGTCATAAATCAAATGTATTTTAAATATTTTTCTCAATAATTAACATTTAAAGTCCAATACATCTATTCCAAATCCCTAATTCATCTATTTTATCATTTAAATTATTTATATTATGTCTACACAAACAATTAATATCAACTATATAAATATTGTCTATTCTGGGAGTTTTGAACATGAGACACTTATCTTTAAAAAATATGGAGGAATTGTTAGAAATATCAATAGAATACCCATCATCAAAAAGTTCAGAGATACTACTTAGGGTTTTATTTAATTCTTCAATGTAAATTACTTTGTTAATGAGAACCGACTAAGGGTTTACAACTGATCTAATGCCAACTATCTTTCCTTTTTCATTATCACCTAACTAGAAATATCCTATATCTATTTTGGATATAGAGTGAAAGTTTTATTGATATCTAATTATATTTATTGAAAATACACTATCCATAAACCACTTTTCACTATTGTTCACGAGTCTAATTCCCTACAATGATAGATCAAGCAAAAGAGTTCTTTGGTAACCAAATTATTTTTAGTCTATAAATGTTAAATTTAAGAGACTAGGTATCCAAATTTGTTTTTTATTTCTAGGATAATTTAAATATTATTTTAGAAAATATTTTATAAGAATAGAATTTTTGATTCCACATAATTGAGGTTTTCAAAAATCACAAATATTGGGAAAATTTCTTATTTTACCACAATGAAAACAAGTATCATTTGGAAGTTTTTTTAGATTAAGGGACACCAATTTTTTATAAATTTTGGGCCTTTCACCTTAACTTTAAATTCCTAATGTATCTATTATAATTTTATTTTAACCAAGTAGTTTGTTCCCTTTAATTAAGACACTTGAAGCATCTTTGAAATTTTAAACCTCCTTCTATAGGTTCTCAATTGTTTTGAATTGTTCAGTATTCAAGGCATAACATTTTTCTAACTAACTTTTTTAAGTCTAAAATGTGATTGTTAATATTTACCCTTTCACTAAAAATATTATTATAAATATTAAAAGGGTTTATTTTTCTTTTATGGTATTTTATACTTGAGTTATAACATCGTGAAATAATTATTTAATTCTTTGTATTAGCAATTCTCATTTTCTTATTCAGGTTCATCTCCAGATAAGTAATTAGAACATACCTCCTCTGATTGTATCATAAAACATATTTTTTATTTCTAATTTTTTGCTTCATATTTTTATTTCTATGGAGTTAATTCATTTGAATATTCAATATCACTCCATATAGTCTCCATACCTTTCTATTATTTCTTATATCTAGTCTTATTGATGTATTTCTTTTCTTTTTTCTTATCGTCTTTAATTTTCAGACGGCCAGGATTAACGTGTCCCAAATTTTTTCAATCATAGCATCTCTACTCTTTAGATTTATCCCCATACTTATTGTGCTTATTTAAGGATCATCTAAAACCTCACCTTTATCTATAGAACTTTTTCAAATTTTGATAAAATTGATCGATCTCATAATTTGGTTCCAATTTTATTGAGAAATATTCTTCTTTAGATGCTTCCATGATTTGTTCACATTTCTATTTATCTAGTATTTATAAGTATATTACTTGAAGCCAACATTTTCCTTCTTTTCAATCATATGGTCTTTAATTCTAGTTTCCTTTTCATCTTCATATATCAAGAGAGTCCAAATGAGATATTTTATTTTGAAATTTTTTACATATGTATATTGTTTGATAGTAGTTAAGATTCTACTCCACTTAGGTGGTAATACTCTAATAACTTTCAATGCATGTTCGGATACAGTGATGGGAATTCCTAGAGAAGCTATGTTGTTCACAATCTCATTGAGTCTTCCATTTAGTTGAGTAATTATATATCCTTCAACCATTTTGAATGTGCCAAACTTAATTTTAGTTGTATAATATATAAGATCTTTCATATTGACATTGCCTTCATATGAAACTTCTATAGTGATCCATATTTCATGTGATGTTTGACATTGAGTGATTCTATTAAAATCATTTGGTCCTAAACTGTAGATGATAGTGTTCATAGATTTAGAGTTTAGGTAATTATTTTCTTCAACTATAACATCCCATGATTGAGGTTCTACTTAGTAATTTCATAGGGCTTAACTTCTTTGAGAAATAATTTCAAGACAATATTTTTCATATAGATGATCATACGAGAATTCCAGAAGCCATTATTTTCCACATTGAATTATGGAGCTCTAAACATTGACATAAATTCTCAATTATCATCCATAACATCAATTTAAAAATATATTTTTAATTCACCCTTCAAAAGCTATGAAATAAAGAGTCCCAATCTTTAATACCAATTGTTTTCTTAGACAATGAGTCGATAAATAACTCTAGTGGGGGAGAATTGAGTTCTTAAATTCTCTTTTATAGAGCACCGCCCTCTTCATGTATGATCATTCAAAATATTTTCCTTAAAATATCATTCTATGGAGAATAAATAATTTAAGGGAAACATATTTCACACACAATATTTATAGTGTTTTAGGAAATAAAAATTTTATAGTCCACTCCACCAACACTCTACTCTATGATTTTGATGTTTTTCACTATAACAACCCTTTTACTCGGGGATCCCATCTGAGTACAAGTATCTGTAACTTAATACAAAGATCAAATAACATTAAACCACGCTCTCCCTTTAGAATACCTATCCACAGTCTGAAACACACTCTTACATAATGTGTTAAAAATATTAAATGAATAGAAACTTTGAGAGGAACAAATGTAGTACATCGTTGCAAGCAACAACAGACAGTCGATAAAGATTCATCCATAGAAAAGGATATACTCCATGGTGTTACTAGAGTTGATATTTAGTCCAACTGTTAGAACTGATAAAAACGACACAAATATTTGGTTTTCACTATATACTCATCTTGGAAATTTTTATTTTTTGTTTTAGAACATGAAAAACCACTATCTCTTCTCTATTTATTTTATTGTGGATAACTAACCTTTTTTATATCTAGTATAAACTTGAGTTAAATGAAATTCTAACCATTGAGCGAGCTTGTATAGTGATCTTGATGAGATAGACTATTAATTATATGCATCAAAACTATCCAATTATAAGAAATTTTTTTGTAGAAGTGATGACATAAATATTCCCTTTCTATGGATTAACCTATTCATGGAAAGTCTTGTGGAGGAAAATCTTTCCCTAAACAAATAATATCAATTTGGTGTTCTCTAAAGTCATGGAGTGATTTATTGAGATATTTAAAAAGTGATCAAGACATTCATAAATAATAGATCTTCATAAGATACCAATAGGTAGCACTGTTCATCATAAGATACCTTTCATATGATAAAGTAGCTCTTCCTCATGAGATAAACTAACTATATTACAACATAATATAATTATACAGTTTAAGATAAAAATGTTATTGTGATGTAAAAATTATATTCTTCAACTTCTTCCAGAAATGAATATTCGTTTTAAAGAAGTATATCCTTTTATATTTTTATTTTGACTAAATAATCTTTCTTGATCAACTCAACCATACTTCGTAAGAGAAAGTCTTACTCTGTAGAGAAGACTTTGGAACTTTTTGATTCTGAGTAACTGAATATGTTCTTCAATTACCATAATATAAAATGATTTCATTTTTTAAAATAAACACTTGAACAAAAAATTTAAGATAAATATAATCTGAAATAGTTAGGGTAAACTTTTCAGAATAAAATTAGGTATTTTCGGAGTCATCAAAACACACATCATGAAGGTATATTGGAAAAAAATATTCTTTCCAACACATGGAACACCACTATCGATTGTATCTAATAGATTTCCAAGATATTCCACCAAGTTATAGAAGAATCTATAACATGATCTGAATATTGATTTTAACTTCATCATGACTTATCACCCCCAAATTGATGGCCAATATGAGTGGACTATCCATACAATTGAAGACATATTGAGAGAATGCTCAATTGACATCAAATATAGATGAGACCAGCATATTCCTCAGGTCGAGTTCTCATACAATAATAGTTTTCAATCAAGTATCCAAATGGATCCCTATGGATTTCTTTATGGGAAGAGGTGCAAATCACTTGCATGCTAGGATGAAGTTGAGAAATGAAAACTACTAAGTCCTGAAATGGTCAAGGAAATGGTGGAAAAGGTAAAGACCATTTAACAGCACATCAAGGCTACTCAGAGTTTAATGAAGATCTATGCTAAAAATCATCAATGATACCTAGAGTTAGATTTTGGTGACATGTTATTCCTTTTCATATCTATATGTAAAAAGGTCATGAGAGCTGGGAAGAAAGGAAAGCATTGCCAAAGATACATCAGTCCCTTTGAGATAATTGATCACATCAGAGCGGTGACCTATCTACTAACACTCCCACATAAATTATCTCAATTACATGATGTATTCCATATAAACCTATTAAATAAGTACATAATATACCCCTAACATATACTCAATCTATAGGTAGTACCATTAGATAATGATCTTTCCTATAAATATCTTCCTGTGAAAATAATTGATCATAGAGACAAATCTCTACGAAATAAGGTAATGCACCTAGTCAACGTACTGTGGAGAAACCGTATGTTTGAAGAAATGAAATGGGAACCTGAGGAGGTGATGAAAAATAATAACCCTAAACTATTTTAGTGTGTGAAATGAAAATTTCAAGACGGAAATTTCTAAATGGGTAAATATTGTAACGACACAAACATATATAAGTGTTTAAAAACTGTTATAGTAAAAAACCCAACATTTCTCAATAAATATAGATTATTATTTTAAAAGTGAAAATAAACATATTTATAAATTTATTTTGATGAAATTAATATTATTTTTGGAATCATAACATCAAAATTATCCAATAGTTAATTTTTCATGATTTTCTGCGACAGTCGAATTTTTGTGTAAAAATTTAATATTGTATAAATATACGATGTGTATTATTACATTATAATGACCCAAAAGTGATGTAATAAATAATATATATGGTATCCATAACCAAATACATGTTTTGACTTTAAAATAATGCTAATTTATATTTATTTTATTAATTTTATAAATCCTTTATGAATCATCCAAAACCATTAATAAATTTTAAGGTTTTGAAATAATTTCTTTAAGTGTATAACTCACTTGCACACTAGAAAGTGTATTATTTTGTTAATATCAACCCTCAGAACTATAATATAATTAAAATCACTCCCCTTTGTCATAAATCATGGTAAAAAACGATGGTAAGGTTTGTAGTTTTGGTTATTTTAATATATACAGTCCAAAACCAATGTTTGAGAAATAATAAATAATTCCCTACTCATTTCATATATAAAACCATCCAAGATGCCATTTATATTCAATAAAAAATCTATATAATGTCCTTACTCATCCAAAAATGTGCCTCCAAGTTCTCAATAATCTCATCCCAAGCATTTGGAGCCACACCCTCAAGGTAAGGGTTATTTTCATCCTCTTCTTTATTCAAGTATTTCCTTTATCTTATGTATATTATATTTATTTCCTAATGTTGGGATATGTTGTTAAATATCCAAATTACTATCAATTTTATGTCTAAATTATTTTAGACCCATTTTACTATAATTAATCCCCCTCATGAACATTTATACACCCCCATTACACTACAGAAATTTGACCATGATTTTCCATGACAAACAATTGTGTAGTGAATACCTGTACCAGTTTCCTATAAAGGGTTTTCACCTATATGAACTTATACTTCTTTATTGGACTTAAATGTATGAATTATACATTCCTTGATATTGGAATAATATATGATGATGAATGGATCCATTTTTATGATCTATGTGGCACAATTAAGCATGAGAATGAAATGAAAGTGATGGGTGTGCCCAGAATTATATAGCGCTCCAATACATTGGGTAATGTTTTAGTCTCATGAGAAGTAATATCAGGGATTAGGGAGTGAACCTAATACATCATAATAATTTTCCCATCATGATTTCTTGGAATTTATCCTTGACCTATGTTTATGATACAATGTTTTAATATGTTTCTACATTTCCCATCTTGCCTTTATGTTATCATGCTATATCATGCCTCATTGTTTATTTTTATGATTCTCACTCCTTTTAGGCCCCCTTGATATACCTAATGTGTAACATGTATTACATTCTTCATATTATTCCATGTTTATTCCCTTACTAGGCTTTATATCTCACCCCTTTCTTATGTATGTCCCCAAGTTATCCCATATAGTTTTAATTTTGAAGGAATAAAATGAGCATGTTAAGGAAGTTTTCAATAAAGATGATGTATTCCCAATTTAAAGTTATTATATAATGGACCAAATTCCAAAATAATCTATACTTCTCGATCTTTTGATTTTTATTATGGGTACTTTTATATAATGCATTAGTAATTATTATGTAATTAAGAGAAGGGTTGTCATACATGATACTTGTGGAAAGAAACACCATGGGACATTCCTAATAGTAATGGGAGTTTACATCAGGTTTGGGGAAGAAGTCCATAACTCTCATAAATACAAGGGTAAGGGATGAGCCATATAATTATAGTTCTTTAACTATAAAGAGGTGGGGCACTATTCCAACCAATTCCTGAAATGTCAAGGGTGCTTACTATAAAGGAAGCTAAGGGGAGATGTCAAGCATATGCAATTACTATAATCGATGTAGAATTTCCTAGGGATGTGGTGAGAGGTTACCTTATTATCCACCCCAAGATTTTTTTTAATTTTGTTATGGTTATAACTACTCTTTTATATCTTAATAATTTTCTAAGGGTATCATATCTTTACTTAAATGATTAGATATTGTGTTTGTGATGAAAACTCTTAATGGTAGGATGACCACATATCGGGCTTATAAATCCTCTCCAATTGATGTTTTTTTTGATGGTAATTATTTTTAATCTTGTTATTATTACTCTAGTTTAATTTGACATAATTTTTTGTTTGGATTGGATCTCCCAGTATAGATCCCATATCAATTGTCAAGGAAGGGAAGTCCCATTCAATATTTTGAATCAACCTTCAATCGTCTATCAGTGCAAGGATAAACCTAAACACCCAATATAAATTACTTCCATTATATTGTTTTTGATACCAATTAATTCATGATATTTATCTCAAATGGTTGTAGAGAAAATCAATATTAAAAATATGACTATTTTTTAAGAATTTGTTGATGTGTTTCCTGAGGACTTGTCGTGTCTTCCCTTGAATCACGAATTTGGGATTTCAATATAAATAATACCTTGTGATATAGCTATTTAAAATCCCCGTTATATATTGTCCCCAATTGAGTTACAGGAATTGAAGAATCAACTCAAATAGAATCTAGATAAGGGATTCATTCAACTTAATTCTTCACCATGGGGTGCACCTATTCATTTTGTTATGAAAAAATATTTGTTAATGTGACTTTTCATTGATTATTAGGAACTTTAAAAGATAATAATTAATAACAAGTATCATATACCCCATATCAATGATACGTTTGATCAATTATGAGGAGATATTTTTTTTATGATTGATCTTCGATGTAGATATCATCAGCTAAGGATCAAGAATGAGGATATACCCTAGACAACCGTCTACATAATGTATATTCATAATGAATTTGTAGTAATTATATTTTTAATTACCAATGGTCCTTTTATATTAATGGATTTAATGAAAAAAGTCTTCATAGATTACCATTATCATTTTGTGGAAGTCTTTGTAGATGATATTATCAGATATTCAAATAGTAAGGCAGTGCATGAAGAAGATTCATGAATTGTATAGAAGACCCTGAGGAAGGATAATTTGTAATCCAAATTTAACAAGTGTGAATTTTGGATTTAGAAAGTCTCATTCTTGGGTCATATAATCTCATGTGAGGGTATATCAGGGGATCCTTCAAAGATATAAGTTATTGAAAATTGTCCCATACCAAATATAGTGACTAAAATCTATAGTTTTCTTATTTTCAATGAATTTTATGGATGATTTATCAATGTTTTCTCATGACTGTCAAATAAACTCACCATGTTAATAGAAAATGGATCCAAGTTCCTTTGGATAGATAAATGTGGGGAAAATCTCTAGGAACTAATGATAAGTTTAGTCTAAAAAAATTTTCTTACACAACCTTGCAGTGGATATGGGTCTATGATCTATAGTGATGAATCAAAGATGGGACTAGGATGTGTCCTCATCTAAAATGACATGGAGCTGATGCCTCATGAAAATTAAAGGTTCATGATAAAAATTACCCAACTCATGATTTGGAGTTAGCTGTGGTAAATTTTTCATTAAATATACAGTGGCATTATTTTAATGGTGAAATGTGTGATATATATACTGATCATAAAATCTTAAAGTATATATTTATATAGAAATAATTGAATATGTATCAGAGAAAATAGTTGGATCTGATTAAATATTAAGAACATTAAATTCATTATCACCCTTGGAAATAGAACAAGGTGGTCAATTATTTAATTCAAAAGGATCATATTATCTTATCTATGATTTGGATCACAAAATATCCAATACTTATGGATTATAAAAAGTTTAATTTTGTAATCTTAAAAGAATGGGAGAACTCTTATCATTATCCAATGAGTGGGCATCCATTTATCTAATTGATGATAATATAGGTGGAGAAGGAATATGTATATCTATAAAGGAAGGTAAGAAAGATTTTTGAGTTCAGCCTTGATTATGGTAGAATGATATGGTTCAAGAACCATTTATGTGTTACTTCCATACATGATTTGAAAAATGAGCTATTGGGTGAGGTTCATAGTTTATCATTATCTATTGATCTTGGAATTACAAATATGTATAGAGATTTGAAAGTGAATTTTTTGTGGTAATATAAGAAAAGGTACATTGTAGAATATGTATATTGGTTCTTGGTATGTAAGAAAGTTAATAAAAAGAGAATAAAATCTAAGGTGATGTTACAACCATTACTCATACCTGAATTGATATTGGAAAATATCACCACATATTCTGTTTTCGGCCTCAAGAAAACATCAAAAAGACATAATGATATATGGGTTTTACATGATCTCCTTGCAATGTTAGAACACATAATTACTATTAGAGAATATTTATATCGAGATCATATTTTTATAATATACATTAAATAATTGGTAAGGTAGCATGGAGTAAAACATTCTATTGAATTTGATTTGGATACAAGGTTTACCTTGAATTTTGGGAAACGTATTCAGTAGGATCTGGATACTGAGTTAAGTTTTAGTACATATTACCATCTTTAGATAGATGGTCATTATTATAGGACCATTAAAACAATGTAGGATTTACTAAGATCTCAATTTATAGATTTCAAATGAGGTTGTGATCAACACCAACCTCTAATCAAGTTTTCTTATAAAAATAACTTTCACTTGAGAATTTAGATGGATAATTTTGAAGTTTTATTTTGAAAGAAGTGTACAAATATAATATTTAGAGACGAATTTAGAGAATTAAACCTATTGAGACTTAATCTAGATAAGGAAATGAATGATAAAGGTAGATCAATTCAACAAAACATCAAGGCAGCTTAGAGATGGAATAAAAGTTATACTGATGATCATTAATGAGATCTAGATTTCGATGTTATTGAGAAGGTATTTTTGTGAATTTATACATTGAATAAGGTTTTGATATTTATAATTAAAGGAAATTTAACCATAGGTATATTGGAACCTTTGATATTCTTGATCGACTAGAGACAATAGCTTATCACTTGGAACTTCCATTGAACCTCTCTCAAGTTCATAATGTGTTCTACATATCTCTACTGAGGAAGTACACACCTGATCCTTCAAATGTAATGAAATCAGTTTTTATTCCAATGAAGCATGATATTTATTTTAAAGAACAACCATTAAAAATCTTTGATCATAGAGATAATGTGTTACAAAACAAGACCACTCACATGGGAAAAGTTCTTTGTATGGATCAGATATTTGAAGAAGCTACTTGGGAACCAGAGGATGTAATGAAATAGAGAAACTCTCATTTATTTGTATAAGAGTGACATAATTTCAAGGGAAACATTCATTTTTATGGGGGTATAATGTAACACCCTAATATTTTATGATACATTTCTTTTAAAATAAATTTTATCTCTTCGATTTCTTATGATACACAAAACCCCGAGTCTAAATGAACTGTAATATAGCGTACCATTATATAAAAGATGTTAAATTCATGGGTATGAATAGGACTAACAAAATTATGAAAATTATATCCTTTTAAAATTTAGAAAATACATTTATATGTTATCAATTGATAAGAAATGAAAATAAAAATCACATGAAAGTAAAAGATTCTTTTTTCTTAAAAAAATAGTTTTGTATGTGCAATGTATTTTTACATTAATTAATCACTACTAGTGAATTATTTTTTTTTTTAAAAAATAATATTTTATATATTCCATGAATATTTTTATCATTCATATAATATTGTTTCTTGGCCTGAGATAATAATAAATATAGCATTATGCTTAAAACTGTTTTTTTAAACTTTTTCGTCACGTTCTGCACATTTATTTTAAAATTAAAATTTTCACTTTTAGAAAAAGAATTGGGAAAATTTAACTTGAAATAATCATGTAAAAATTATCATATAATGAATTTTTGATAATTTTATGAAAATATTACCTTTTCAATGAATAGTAAAGAAATACAGATTTTTATTAAAAAATGTATTTTCATTTAAAGAATTTATAAAGATCAATTTTGATTCAAAATGTGTTAAAAAATAAAATTAGCTCAATTATATTATTAATAATAAAATTTAGGTTATTGGAATAAATTTTAAATTTAATTTTTAAATAATAAAAATTTATACTTGAGAAACATTTTTTTTGGTAACCCGCTTTTCGACGTGTTTGTAGTTTAAATTTTAAATTAAATTATATCAATTTAGTTAATTTAATTTGGTAAAATGGATTCCATATTTTGATTCATCATAACATATATTAGTTAATAAGTTCAACTTATTTTTTTCATAATTAATAGTAAAGACAATAAAAATTAATTACAACAATTAAAGTTAAAAAGGGCTTTTCCATGTTACATGCACTTATGTAAAAAATTAATTTTCCAAACACATAAGGTTTTTTTTATAAATTGGGTTTTATTTTTAGAATCATGGGGTAAAAAATATCTAATAATACTCATTTTATTTTTTGGCTTAAAGGATTTATTATTGAGGTAAAAAACGTATCACTACGGTGAAAACTAAAATGGTAGAAGTGGGTAACCATAGAGATTAAGATAACAATATTTTTTTAAAAAATTACTATTTTTATGTTAGAGGTGTAGATAAACCTTATATTTCCTAAAATATATTATTTATAATTTTGTTAGGTGCTTTTATTGAGATTGAACTCCCATTATTGAATAGTTTTGGATATTTACCAAAAATGCCACTCCTCACTTATAAAATTCCACCCCCTTTCCTCTCATCTCCACAATTAAAAATACTTTACTTTTTACAAATAAATGAAAAAAATACCTTAATTATGTCCCTTAATGCTTCTTATAGTCATTTTTATTAGTAAACCCTCATTATAATGCTTTTGGTGCAAACTTAAAGATATTTCCCAAAGGAGAGGTATTATTCTTAACCAAGCATTTATGTTTTATTTATTCATTCATAAATTTAAAATATTATTCAATTATGATGAAATATTAACATTAATATGTTACATATAATGATATTTTATTATGTTATTGAAATAACCTATATCCATCTCCTATTCCATCAAATGGGAAATGAAATCGTCGATCATGTGTATGGAGAACTACCACATCACAGATTGATGTAATTCATTTTCCATCATTGCGTCTCAATGTTGGATATAATGATGGATTTAATATATATATATATATGATATTTATAAAATAATTATACTTTTATAATTATAATATCACATCTACCTTCTTTCCTTCCAATCTGTTGGAAAATGATAACATCGCTCATGCGTACATGTGGACTATGACTTCCACAAAGCGATGTGATTTTTTTATTTAATTTTTAAATGGTTGGTAAAAAAGGATTTATTTTATGAATATATATGAAGTATATGATATAATAATTATTCTTTAAATTTTAAATATTATTTAACTTTCTTTCATTCTATCCTTAGAAAAATGAAAAGAATGTTCATGCTTACATATGTCATACCGTCTCCATGAACAATGTAATTCATTTATATATATAATTTTAATAGATTAATATAAATACTTATATAATTCATATATATTATATACATATCATTAATAAAATTATATAAATGATTAAACCATGATCAAATCACAAGGATCAAAACTACCAAACCAAAACATATATAACAAACGAAGCAGTTATTACCTATAACAAATATTTTAACAAAGAATGGTTAATAAATGGGTGATAAAAGATTATAAGAAAATTATATATGGTATTATATATATGATTATGGTACTATACTATATATATATAATTATTATATATTTATTATACATGAGGTTTGAATATGAATGAAGGATGTTGAACCTGAGGTAAGGATTTATTTCAGAATCTCATAATTATTCAATATTGTTTATATTTATGTTTCCATTGGGGAAATTATTTTATATTTATATATTAAATAAAATATATTTTATTAAAATATCCTTATTTATTTAAATAAAAAATTTCCTTGAAATTTATTCTCTTTAAGCACTCAAGATACTAAAATATTGTTTTTAAGTAAAATTGACCTTACTTTTTACTCGGTTGGTATTTTTCTCTTATGTATCAATATTTTCATTAAAATTAATAAATTAATTTTTTTAAAATTATACAAAGATTTATGAAATAAATTTATACCCTTTTTTTACATTTTAAATTTTTTTAAAAGGGATCTTTTTTTCATTTTTTGAATAAAGTACTTTATGAAAATTTTTACAAGTGTGAAAGTAAGGTTTTTTAACTTATACAACATGAATGAAATTTAATTTTGTCATGATCAGTCATTTAATTGAAACTAATCTTAAAATTTTAGAACATTAATTTAAAATAGAATATTTTCCATATTATTTGGGAAATATTGTAGACATAAAAATAGTGAATTTAAAGTGAGAAGGGTATCATTCCCAAGAAAGTTTCTAGATATATTTTTAAAGTATTTTCATCTATGTCATCATCCTTTATTAAATATTATATAGAGAATATAATTTAATGATAATATCCCCAATATTTTTAGGAATGGTTTATGATCACTTTGACTGAGGAAATTATTGATATTCTGTATTCTATTTCTTTCAATATAGATAGTTATTGATTTTTAGGTCATGCTAATTAAGTTATATTATTTATTCAGTAATTAAAGTATTATAAATATTAATTTAAAGGTGGGAACCAAAATTATATATCCCTACAATTCATTATTATGTCTCGTGATACAAGAAAGATTGACTATTTAGCCAATTCCTTACCCATTTATGTAAGATGTCTTAGCACGAGGCCTCTATGGTAGGTTTAATATGCCCAAAATTATAAATTCTATCATTATGAGAGAAGTTATCGATGTCCTTGTTATTATTGTAATAGATATGATATCCATGGATATTTTTTACCTCATTTTATTATTTATATGTTATTATTTGACCAAAATTTCTTCTTTCCATATTATTCATGAATTATTAGCTTCTGTTGTATGCATACCCTTACTGAGAATTTGAGATCTCCCCTTTCTGATGTTTACTTTTAATAGGATATTATTAAGTGTATTATGATTGATATGTAGAAAATTTATAAAGGAAATAATGGTTTTATCATAGAAAATATTATATTTTATTTTATGTTTTCAAATGTATTTTAGGATTCAAGTATGTATCTAATTTACCAAGACTACTAAACTATTCAGTCCTTTAGGATGCAATCACTTGTATCTTATTCCAATATAATAAATTAACCACTAATTATAGGATACTGGAGATGGGTTCTTTATATTTTATGAATCTAATTTTCTTATATTATTCAACATTCTATCCTTAACACCTCTATCCATCACCTTGGATCCCTGAGTGATATTCTATAATCCATTCACAAATATTATACAAAAGACTTATTTATATATCTACACACTAAAAATTCATCTCTTCTCTTATCTAGGTATGTTATAAACTCCAAGATACTCCAAAAAGCATCCTTTTGAGATACATAATTTCAAATAATCTTTATGTAAAATCTCATGAGTGTTATCATCCATAAGAATAACCTCAACAAATATTAAGGAAACATAGTTGGTCATGCTCCCCCTATTCATTGTAGATTGAAATTACACCCTATAATCAATAATATATGATTCTAATAGATTATTTACAATGTTTGTTAAATTAATTTCTCCCACAACTTTGGTATTTGTGTAACATTCAAAATCACTCCTTCTGTAGTTAACTCTATAATCCCAACAATCCTCCTTCATATTCTCCTTCTTCCAAAAATTCCAACATATAGGTCTGAGTTTTTTCAATTTACTTTGACTTATATCCCTCTTATCATTAACATTATTCCAATATTTTCATTAGAGAACATCCTCCACCTTTCACATTTTTGTTGGTTTCTAGAATTACCTCTACCTGATTTCCTCATTCTAAATGGGATTTGATACATCTCTAAATGAAAATTCGTATTCTTGATATACTTTGGGATGGAGATAGATATCATATCCCATGATTCTATGAGTGATGATAACAATAAAAAAATCCTATAATAGATCTACAATATTTACTCTTATAGATTCCAATTAACTATGAATCATACTAAATTCATTGACATGATCACACAATGCCCTTCCTTATTCAATTCTCAGAATAATATAATTCACATCATGAGAAATATATTTATTTTTATTATATTATCATATATATATTAAAGATCCTTCATCAATTCAAGTGTGTTCTTCCCCTCCTTGATGTTGTAGGCAACATTCCTTTCTAATGACATTTATATTATGACAAGTACCTCCATATCAAGCCTTACCCATTCTGATTTATCCATTTATTATAGTTTGAATCCTTCAGATATAATCTCAATGGCCTTTTATAATATACAATACTATATATTAATCTTTAATAATTTGAATTCCATTACATTGAATTTTTCAATCATGACCTTTACCTATTTCAATGTCATGTATTATGTAATAAAGAACTCCCACTGAAAGGAAATAACATAAAGATAATAATTTTATCAAAGAATTTCATTCTGAGTTTGCTGAGCCTCAATAAACCACAACCTATGATACCACTTATTGGGTTTGAGACCACCACAATTGGAAGAAACCAATAGAACTTCAAGTATGGAACAAAGTTCAGAACTACCATAAATAGATGACCCCGTTAAACAAGGGATTGAAATTGAGAATAAAAAATCACCACATCCACTACACTAAATTAACAAACACCAATACTCAAAACTCTTGTAATAAACACATAAGAAATCCAAAATAACTAAAGAGAAGAAAATAAGATATTAAATGTTTCATAATTTAATCCTACTACATATAGAACACTAGATCTATGTTTATATTAATAGAATATAAATATTACAATTTTTAGTTCATTACATTATATTCACAAATGATCGTATCCCACCTATATATAGTGGGCCCAAACTAGTTGAATAGGTTTTACCACCTCCAAACATCATGAAGAGACCACTGTTGATCATGTTCAACATTGGTTTCTCATGAATTCCACTTCCACAAACATTGTCTTTTTATGAACAATGAAAAATATTATCCCATATCCCTACTATTATTCTTAAATATCCTTTAGAAAGAACTAGATAATATGAGGAATAAAAACATGTCACCCTACTTAGAGTCAATTTTTCACACCTATTATTTGTAAATTTCATATATGGATGGGAATACCTCATTATGGGAAGGTGGAGGCCTTAGCACATGTGGTGAGTGGGGTTAATTCCCATGAGGCTTATTATAATTCAATGTGAAGTGTCTCATTTGGATTAAGGGATTAAGAGCTCTCCATTAGGTTATAGAACCCATGTTTTATTGTGGAAATTGTTTTGATGTCCTGAAAATGAATTTTTATAAGGCTTTAAGGGTGTGGGATTGGAATGGTCCATGAAAATTGGGACCAAGACATTGATATTGAAATTGGAAAGGCATTATACTTGGCCTCTTGAGATTTAGGCCGTGTAGGGTCTTCGGACTATTGTGTTTATATGAGATATTGGTTTCAAGTTAGTATAAGTGAATCAATTCCAATTTGGGCCCACATAAATCAATGATTTCCTTCATTGAGTGTGATGGGTGGTCTACTGTGTTCTCTCTGGCACACCTTATGTGGTGGGCTTGATATGAAGGGGTTATCGGGTAAGGATAAGTTGTATTGGGTGATTTATGAAGAATATTTATATCTAGGATCTTTAGGTATTATCCTTTAGTAGTGCACTTGGCATGGAGATATGGTATACTGAGGGATAAGGAATAATTATTCCATATTTTATTTGAAGAGAGGTTCATCTCATTATAAAACTCATATGAAATTTGGGTTGTGTGATAATATAATGTGGGGTTTAGGTATGGGAAAATACATTTAGATGATTTGTGTTCTACATATGATGTTTAATGAGACAGGGTGTGAGACCTACCTGAGATGAGAGGGTTAAGTCCATGGATTGATATGGGAGTCCTTTCTTAAGTGAGAGGGTAATGGATGTGTTTCATTGTTTGAACCTGTCAGGAGTGAGAGGGTTGAGGTTTAGGTTGTGTAACGAGACCTTACCTTTAGTCATAGGGTGGAGGTATGAGATATGTCATGAAATGTGTGATGAGTCATCACATGGATTGAGTTGATGGTGGAATGATACACAGTAGGGGAAATGGTTTAAGACCTCACCCTAAGTAAGATAGTATCAGTATGAGACATGTGATGTGATGTGGTATCATACCACACCATATGTGTGTGGTTAGAGGTATGAAATGGTTCATGAGATTGTGATTCATGTGGGACCCCATACCTAGTGAGAGGGTATAGGTAGTGACTTTATATGATATATTTTAAGTTCATTATAGACCCTAAACTAAGTGAGTGTGTAGTGGAATTAGATAGGTTATGAGATTAATATTCATGTGGTAATCCACCTTGAGCAAGAGGGTAGAGGTTGAGACTTCGTATGATGTGGCTGAGGATTGGTATGGGCTATTCCTTGAGTAATATGGTAGTAGTCATGAATTAGTGTGATTCCCTAACCTATGTTATAGGATATGGGTTGGGGTTTGAGGAATGAGGTGACTTCTTCATCCAACATTGGCCAAGGCATGTAGGTCCTACTGTTGTGGTGGAATATTTAACACATGATGACCTAATACACATGCATTCATGATATATGTTTTATTATTTATTTTTAACATGTATAAGAGTGTATATGATGGTGTATATTAGGGTAACATGGTGAGAACTTAATAAAATGAATTTATCACACCCTGTATGGGAACCTTGGTACACGTGAAGACCTTAGGTCTAGTATGTAGGTCTTAGCATGGTTTTTATAGGTGATCACATTGGATTATCTTCATGGGATTTGGAGACGGTATTGAGGAAGGCTCAGGGTTAGTAGTGGATGCCCTGATATATTTTATTCATTTTTTTTATTTATATTATTATCCCAAAGGAAAATTTTTTTGGATGTATGAGTACATTTTTTATTGCATATTTGATATAGTATGGGTAAATGTTATTTTGTAATGGTTTTCCTTGGATATAATTCTATAAGTGTGTACTTTTATATGTGGCCATGGATGATAGATGATTATTAATTTTTATTTATGGTATTAATATTGAGAGAATGGTATCACCAATGGTGAAAATAGACTCCCATAACTAGTCAATAACCATTGGAATATGAGGATAGATGCTTGAGGTCACATAGCATTGTGACTTAGGTTCTATTCAGGTGATTTTATCCATGGAGTTACAAAGTGGTATCGTTGATTCTTTTTATTGGTCTTAATATTTAGGTACATGGTATTCAATGATAAGAATGTGTGAAATCATGTGACAGATATCAATTTGGTGATTTAGGAGAACCTATTTTATAGGATGTTCAAGTCACCAAGGTTATAGGATTATTGTTCTTGACCCAAAGTGGCAAGAGGTATGTGTATATGCATCATATTTGGCATAAGGGACTCAAATGACATACATGATCTTTTTAAGGGTTAATTTTACTAATGATAGATGGTTCAGTTACTGTCAATAACATCTTGTATAGAATTTTACTTTATAATTTGTTGGTGTAATTCTAATCTATTAAACCATAATGTTTTCTGATGACATTTCATGTGGATATTATTATAGGATTTTTTGGGAATAAAACCCATGACCACCTATTATTTTGATAAAACCACCAGAAATTACATGAAGATCCACCAAACGTTCCCATACAGATTAACAGAGTATAAAATAGAACTTTTAGACATTTAATACAATCAATTGAGTGTTCCATGAGTTTCAAGTCTTCACACCCTACCAACCACACAAATTCCACCTCACTCACCATTCAAAAAACACTCACAAAAATTTAGGGCAATGGAAGAAAAAATAATTAAATAAAATAATGGTTGAAAATAACATGAAATAATTAATGTGATTTGGACTAATTATCATAATTTCATCGGAAAAACATTATAGATTTATTTATATTAATAAAAAGTTAAAATAATACATTCAACTAGTAAAATAATAAGAATGATTTTATTACTAGGGATTAAAACTATAAAATTATACATAAATAGGGTGTACTATTCGTATCACTGTTCCACTATACAAATAGGTCCCCAATTCCATTTATAGAAAATTTTAGCAGTTCATCTTGGTTTCACTTATAACTGACATTTATATAATATCCTTTATAAGAAACGAAATTGGTGATCTCTAGTAACTTTTTTGACCTCAACCACTAGCATCGATAAACACTTCTAGAATATTAATTATAGAGTCTTCCTATATTCACTAAAAAATCGTGACCTCTTTGATTTTATTAGAAGATATTAAATTATCATGACTCTACTACCACCTAAATAGATGAACTATCATTTTCTACACACCGAACCAAAACACCTTCTGCCGACTAATTTTCGGGAAACTAAATTCTGGTTAATGATATTTCGATAAAATGAATAAGAATCCACATCCAAATAATTTCCCACTTAAAGACTTGTTTTAGGGGTACTATTTAAACTCTTAAACACATTGGTAAACCTATTTTTCTTTCTATATATTTTCACAATAATTTTTTTTTCTCAATATCCCTTTCACTCACTCAATCCCAACTGAGGCATGATGCAACCTCAAAATTTCTGGAATTATATTTTAAGAAAATATTTCCATTAAATTTTAGTATATAAATATTATCCAATTGTCTAATAAATTCTCCTCTTGCATGTTTTTGATAAAGTGTTTCTACATCTTAATTTTATTTTTTCAAGCATGGAACAAAATATTTTTAGAAAATTGGATGTTGAATTTGATGTCATAAAAAATAAATCATTTTTACTAACTTCTTTCAAGTTCATTCAGCAAGCACTTAAACGAAAACAAATCTTTCCCTAATTTCATTATAGTTATATACTCAACATTAATTTTACATAGTGTAATGATCATTTTAATTTGTGACATCTAACTGATCAATGTTACTCTATTGGTAATCACAAAACCATTTGTGTAAATCTGGGTATATGAATCTAAAGTGAAATACTCATATACAAAAACTTGTATAGAATCATCATCCCTAAAATATAGATCCATATCTTCCATTATTTTCAAGTAACAAATGATCCATTAGATGGATTCCCTATGTTCATTTGTAGGGTTTGATTTAAATTGACTCACAAATCCAACTAAAATTGTTTTATCTAGCTAGGTAAAAATAATTTAAAACATAAAAATCTAAATCACTGATTCATATGGAACTTTCTCCATGTATCATCGCACTTCTTCCATTTGTGGTGCTTTTGCTTTAGAAAATTTTAAGTGTCTGAAAATATAAGTTGATACTGGATTACATATGGTCATCCTAAAATTTCTAATGACCATTCAGATATAATATCTAGGGGATAACACCAATGCTTCATCCGTTCTATCCCTCTCAATCATCATCCCCAATATATTCATGGTTTATTGATATTTTTCATCTTGATGCTTCTAAAAAACATACACATAAACTTATCAATCCATCTCTCATATTGTCCAAACAATGACATATCTATGATATATAAATGAAATCTAATGAAATTTTCATCATCCAATTGCATATAGTAACAAAAATAATACGCAATACACCTTTCAGATCCTTCTTTCGACATGAATTCATCAAATTTATAATTCCACTATCATAGTGATTAATTCAGACTATAAAGACTTTTCTTAAAATAACATACAATTTTCTATTTCCTATATTATAGAAAAAATATTGGCTACTTCATATAAATATATTTATCCAAATATTTATAACGGAAGGTTGTGTTTATGTTTATTTATTCTATTTATAGATATTTTGATTCCACCATACTTAGAACTATCCTAATACTTTCATGTTGAACAACCAGTGATAAAATATCATAAAAATAAAAAAAAATTATTAGTCGAAATTAATTTACATCTAATCATGCTTTTTAATGCCTATTACCATCAGTCTCATATTTCAAGTGATAAAATCATTTATTCTCATGTTCTATTTTACCTTCTAGTAAATCTGTAAGCACCCAAGTACCACTGTACTTTAATGAAGTCATTTAATCATCCATTAATGATTTCCATTTTTCAAAGTCACATAGTGATTCCACTTATTCAGAAAATTTAGGATCTCGTACATGTATTAAGAGTAGAAAAATTATATAAGACCCAAAACATTGTACCAAACTTCTAATTCTAGTTTATATCTTCAAATGAATCAAATGTTTTGAACTAATTTTATCTTATTTGACTTTTTCATAACTATATTTTGGTTCTCCTACTAAATATTTAGGTTCTCTTGACCTTTATGACATTTCCACTAATGGTATTACTTATAGTATTCTTCTTATATCATCATTATTATCAAATTTATCTAGAATTTTAAATCTTCCAATTTCATTAATTTGATAAATATAGATATTGATAGTTGATGTTTTCCCTCATCATCCTTCCCATCCAAGTTTCAGTAATTCCAGAATACATTACTATTAATGCGAAAATATATATTTATGATGATTTGTCTCTTATTATCATACCATAGATGATATCAAAATTTATAGTCTCCATAACTGAAAAGGAAACATACATAATATTTTCTTTCAAGATTACCAATATCCTTAGTTTCAACATTCAAATATTTCAAGCATTCCAATATTTTAACATGGAAAACTTCCAGCCATTTATCAGACCATAACACATTTTAGGGATTCTTCCAACTACCTATATTGGACTTATATCAGATAGATAATATACTATATTGAATTCCCCTTCACAAATCCCCTTATACATTTCTGAGTTAAACCAGATACTTCAATCCTTTTTTTGTTAAGGGTTGATTCATCCTATCATTTCTTCCATTCTATTGTGGAGTTCTAGGCACTATCTTCCCATTCCTTATTCCATTTTTCTTAAATAAATTATGAATCTTATATCTAGTGTACTCACATATGTTGTTTGAATGGATACACTTCAACTTCAATCAATATTCCATTTTTTCTAAGTATTCTTCTTCAATAAACACCTAGAACACACCATACCTCCAAACGTAAATCCAAAAAATTATTATATCATTATAAATAAAGGTTATAATGTAGAGAGAACCAACATAGGATTAAAGTGTTCTAGGTCCCAAAACATTCATGTATATGAGTTCTAACATCAAGGATATAGGATACTATCCATCTAAGTTGAAATACACCCTTCTCTTCTTACTTAGCACATAAATTTTATACTTTACAATTTCTATATAATTAAGATTCAATATACCCTTTACTGTTAGAACTTATATATTCTTATCATTGAGGTGATTAATCTTAAAATGAAAAGCTTCTAGATATTTGGAATTTATAATTCTATAAATTTAAATTCTATATGAATTTATAGTCAATTAAAAATTTCCATCTTTAACTACATAAGAAAATACCATTGAACCATAGGTAACATTCCACACCTCAATGAAAAATGTAGTGGTAAAAATTATATCATGGGTAAAAATGGCATTAAAAATATTTAGATAATAGGAAAAACATTCCTAAAAACATTTTTAGAAAAAATGAACATGGAAGAGAAAGGATTTTCAACCTAAAAGAGAAATAAATTTTGTTTTCCTTGAAAACATTCATTTATAATCTCATGTATATAAAGAGATAAAGAAATGAAAACATGTATTCTTAAAAAATTAACATAATAGAAGAAATTTCTTGAGATTATTGAGATATAGATCATAATATTTTATCATCAAAATAAGAATAATGAACTATCTTGATAAACAAGGATATTGTATCAAAAACCCTTACCACTTTTTTAACTTTTGAATTGTATGTATCATGATGAAAAGAACCTTATATGAATTTTAATATAACATAGTTTTTCTAAGAAGAGTTATAAAATACATTAATGGGAAGTATATACACTAAAAAAATAAACAAGTGGGGAATATGACTTCTTCCCCATGGAAATAAAAGCGTGATAAAAATCCCTTCTCTCAAGTATTGTCTTCATACACGTTTGAACCTCCTATTACTTATAGAACCTCTTTAGGTTTGTAACTAAATAATTACTAATAAGGTTTTATGATCAAAATATGGAATCTATGTAGTGAAGGGGGGTTTAATTAATGAATTGGGGAAGATATTGGATGAACAAAAGATATTTTGAAGTGTGAAGCTAATATGACAGGGGTTTCCTTTTATAATTGAGTTGAGTGGAACACTTGTATTTTTTTAATGTTTTTTATAATTCCTTGTGAATTCCTTGGAAATAATGCTCTAAAGGTCTCACAATTGAACCTCAGATGCGATAAAGTCAAAATAAGGCCATAAAATAGGAATTAGATAAGTTTTCAAGTAATTAAAACCCTTATATTTATAGTTTAACCCCTAGGTATACTTATTTTAACTATAACTACAGTAATTAAGTTTTTTATTTTTACTATTCATTTTGACCAAAAATTAAATTAGGATTATTAAATAATATTAATTATGATGAGTATAAATATATAATTAATTTTACCAAATTCAATTCTCAGAAGTGGACGAATTTAATTTAAAATTAGACCTGTTGATGTGATGAAAAAGTATTTTTCCAAAGAAAACATTTTCATAAGTATAAAAAATTTATATCAAAATTTGACATAAAATTAGTTATAATTACATAAATTAGATTAATAATAATATAATTGAACTAATTTTTTTTAAACATGATGGAACTTTTTAAATGGTTTAAATGAAAATGTAGTATTTAATAAAAATTAGCATTTTTCATTAGTGTCGAAAAATTAATCTTTTTAGAAAATTATAATATACTCAATCTAAGATAATTTTTAAAATTTTGATTTCAAAAATTAAGTTAATTTTTTATAATATAATTTTCTAAATGTTTAAAAAATTTATTTTAAAATAATTTTACAAAACACAGCGAAACCTTTTCTTAAAAAATATAGTTTTTAATAATAAAAATAGATTTATTCTTATCCAATTACTAAAAAATATATTATATGAATGATAAATCATTTTATTGAATATTTAATATAAAATATCATTAAAATAATTCAATAATATTTATTAATCTTATTTATTGTTATAAAAAAAATAATGCACACATAAAAATTGATTTTAAAAAAATATTTCTTTTACTTTCAAATGATTTTCATTTCCATTTATAATCAGTTGATAACCGATGAATTTATTTTATAAATGGGTAAACAATATAATTTTTATTTTTTATTTAGTCATATTCATACCCACCAATTAAATGATAATGTTATAACTATCACCTTAAATAATATTATTTTAATAGTAAATCATGGTTGATTTAAACTCTATGTTGCATGTAACATAAGATATAAAATAAAATAAATTCATTTAAAATAAATATTTCTTAAAATCTCAGGGTTTTGTAGATTAACTTTCTTATATTGTGTTTTATCACTAAAAAATGGCACACATTGAGTTAGATCGTAATCATCATGAATATTAAACAATAAAATAAAAATATCTATGTTGGTAAATGTTTACAAATACTATAATGGATTATCATAATTATCATGTTTGCTATCTTTATTTAAAATATAGTTCACATGGTTTCTAATAAACTTCATTTGATACCAACTGTAGAGACCCAAACTCTTGTAACTTAGAGCTAATGTCTACTTAATTAAACTCAAATATGATATAAGGGATCTAATCGTAAAATACCGATTAGTTTAGTAGTCTTGGAGAACTAGATACATACATGATTTTTATATTACAGTGAAAATATAAAATACATATCAAAAGAAACTTTCTCCCATCCTTGATATTATTAATAATATCCTTCAATTCCTGGGGAAAGGAAAACAAATAAAGGGTTAGCACAAATGATCTATAAGGGTTATATACAACAGAAGCTATCATGAGTAATTAAGGCATACCCAATATGGAAAGGTGTATAACATAAAAAACATTCCATTTAATCAATAACTTTAGAATGAAATGCATCCATTGATAATATCAATATAGTAATCTCATGTATAATAATAATACAATTCTCATTGAAGTAAATACTTAATATTGGGTGTCATTACCACAACTATCATGATATATTTACCTTTAAGGCCTTATAACTCATCAATTTAATTGATGGGTATGTATACACAAAAAACCAATTTAATAAGTCTATCCAACTAGTTTTTCTGTTGAGACCTATCGATCCATCGGAGGGCTAAATAAATTTGGGCTCCGCCCATCACTGCATATCCAATTTATTCTTTTTATACTGAATGATCAATTTAATTCATAAAAAATATTCCTTATCAATAAATATCTTTATTGAGAAATTAATACATAATATTAAGATTTCCCCGGTCAATCAAATACCTTTCATAGTAAATCACCATATGTTGAAATGGTATACATTTTATGAAATAATCACATCCATCATAAAAATAATATTGATATTTAAGACAAATTTAATGTCCAATGAAAAATGATCACAATAAAGTGAATGTTTCAAGAGAATGTTAATGACCCTAAAATTAATATAATAAGACAATCAATTCAATTGAAAAGTATATTTAATTGTAAACCAGGTCTTTTAATTAATAGAATAAAATGGAAATGAAACATTTAAAATAATTTTTCATAAAATATATTTTTTTTAAAAACATTTAAATCGTAAAGAAGAAGATAAAGAGTGTAAAATGGTTATGGCAGTGGGAAAGTATTTTAACGATGTATACATTAAAAGGAAAGCATTTCATTTTACTTTTTATAAAGAATGTTGAAAACAAACCTTTTAGGGAAGACATTTTAAATATTCATTTCAAACCATAAAGAAAAGTGAAGGATAACATAAAATTTCCTTAGTAAATCTTTTGAGTAATTAAAAGGAAGTTAATAAAACAATTTTGAAAAAACTATGGATAGGGAGGAAAAATATACCTGGTCAAAAATTTAAATAAGATCATATTTTATTTTAAATTTTTTTTTCTTGATTAAAGTTACAAAATGATAAAAATATGGAATAAAATATGGAAAATCTTTAAAAATAAAGTGGATAATAAAATGGAGTTTATAAAGGATATATTATAATATTCTTTCAATTAAAATAAGATAAATACCAAAAGAATGGAATTGTAAAATAAATTCTTACCTATTTGGTAACATTAAAATTTCAACCCCTTGAAATAGTGAATTGGATTTAATCATTAATCATCATGAATAAATATATATTTATGTTAAATACATAAAAGTGGTATTATATACATCAAAAAAAGTAAATAGGTTCATAATACCAAATATGACTTAATAATCTGATAATTGAGATGAAATTCCTTACAAATATCATATCATTGAAGTGGTAATTAATCAATAGAAGTGATTGTGGGTAAAAAATTTAAATCCACACAAAATAAGTGGAAATAAAACATAATATAATAAAAGGTCATTTCACACATAATTATGGGAAAACATAGTCAATTAAGTATTAGTATAACCTAGTGAATTAAAATTGACTTATGAAACCCCTTACCTCAAGTTTGAATTTCCTTATAAGTGATTTTAACATCATTTATAATAAATTTAGATATATTATAGTTATATAATAAAACCATATACATATCTATAATATCATATATGATCCATATATAATAAATTTATATTTATTAGAATTATATAATAGAACTATTTACATATCTATAATATCTACAATATCATATATGATCCATTTATAACATTTTATCACCCATTTGTTAACGATATTTTATAATTATAATTATTTTGGGTGTTAACTACTTTATATTTCAAATATGTTTTGATTTGGTAGTTTAGGTCCCTAAATATTGGCCATGGATCCATAATATCTAGAATGTTATTCATGAAATAAATATTATCTATATTTATATTTATCCATAAAATATAGAGATAGAATAATCAATTGCACTGTTCTTGGAGACGCTAGGCCATACATACACTTGAACATTTTTTTCACTTTTTAATAGATGGAAAAAAGAAAGTTAAATAATAATTCACATTTATAAAATATTTTTTATATAATATTTATAATATATATTTACTAAATCTATCCTTATTAACATCCATGTAAATTTGAAATGAAAAATGGATAGCATCGCTTCGTGGAAGTGGTAGTTCACATGTACGCACAAGTGATGTTTTCTTTATCCAATGGATTGGAAGGTTAGAAGGTATATACTATATATAAATTTATAAGAATAAATATGTCATAAATATCATATATATTCATTATTTATAACTTTATAATCATATCAGTAAAATAGTTATGAAAAACAAATTACACCACTACATGGAGATGGTAAACTATACATACGCATGAGCGATGTTTTAAAATTTCAAAGGATGGAAAATAAATTGAATATGGTTGTATAACAATAATAATAAAATATAATTGTATTTATTATACTATACTTTTTTATTTTATGATGATTTAATATAAATATAAGAAGTATAATATGGATAAAATTTGGAAGTTTCAGTAAAGACGATTTCACCTTCTTCGGTAGACTTCCTTTAGATATCCTCTTTAGAAACCAAGGGTTGATATTTTGTGAAGAAAATAATTATATTAATTGAATTGGAATGTTGATAAGATAAATGGATAGGTTTTGGTTGATCTATATTTCTCAATGTGTTGCAAAAGGAAAGAGATAATGGGTGTCCTTTTATAAGTGAGGGGAGGGGTATTCTTAAATATTCTAAAATTTTAAAATTAACATAAATTATTTTTCATGTTCAAATAGATCCAAATTTAAATAAATCAAATATAATATTATTATGTGTCAAAATAATAGCATAAAATCAAATTTTCACTGGTTTCTGTTATGTTTTTACCTTTATCTTTTAGTTTTTACCTCTCGTTAATCCTTTGACAATTATCGCAATATCCACATTTTCAACCTTTTATGAGTTAGAATGTTACATATATAATATACTGACCATTTTGGAGTTTAATAATGATTTAATTATGGTAATATATGGTCCTTATTTGATTAATTATCATTTGGGTTGAACTTTGGGGTTGTTTGTGTAAAAATTAGGAAAAATGGAAGAAAAATGGGTTGTACACAGTTGGCGTATGGTTAGGGAAAACCATGTACCCATTCCTAAGAAACCATGCACATTTTTTTAATTACCCAAAAATTACTTTCAAATCCACCCAAATCCCAAAAACTTTCTCAATTCGACCCACACTTTGACCCTTATGATTTTAGATGATTTTATAGCTTTCTGGAGGGATTCCAAGGTCGGCTGACCTCCGTTCTTTGTGATTAAAAGCCCAGATCGAAGATCTTCTCCTCTCTTGGTAAGTGGATCCTATCCCATTGATTTCACATTCATCACCCTTCCTTATCTAGTTATTCTGGTGGAATTTATCTTCTATTTTTTCATGATCTAGATCTAGATTTGGTGAATCTAGATCTATATTTGGTGAATCTAGATCTAGTGTTATGGATATAGATCTATATTGAAAAGATATTGATTTACTTAATCTTGATTTTGGGTTCCTAGATATGGATCTAAATCTACATCATCATAATGCTCAATTTTGGGGATTTCAATTAGGCAATCTTCATCAATGAATCGAGGTAGGTGATATAAAATTCAAATCCTATAGTTGTGATTTTGATTTTTTATATGCAAGTTATAGAATTTCTAGATTTATTTAACAGTTGAAATATATAATTGAATTAATTAACATGGTAAGTTTATAAATTTAGATAGTTTTGAAATTTTTATATTCATGATCATTTAATGAGATAGTTAATTGGTGAATTAATTATGAGATTTTGGGATTCATGAATTTGATAATTAATTGTGACAATTAATTATGACTGAATTGAGATGATTGTATTGTGTAATTAATTGTGGAATTAATTATGGGATATTGATGTTATAAATGGATATATATAATGGTTCAATTATTTAATGGGTTTTGGGATGGTGTGTTTGAATATGAAATTGGTGAATTTCTTATTTGATGTTGATTTTGTGAAAAGATTAATTAATTGTCAAATTAATTAATGTGATTGAATTAGTTGATTTATGAATTAATTAATTGAAGTTGTGATGGTAAATTGGGATAAGAATATTAATGTGTTTAATCTTGGTTGATGTGAGAATGTGAAAATATGTGATAATGAGATACCTATGAAGTTGTGATAAGAAATGATGCATATGAATAATTGATAAATGGATTCATAGACATGGCGATCTATGCCAGTGATATGTATGAATAGTTGTTAAATGGGGTTCTAGACACGAAGATCTATGCCAATGATAAATCTATCTTTTTGGTTGCTAAATGAGGTTCTATAAATGATGATCTATACCGATGAGATATGCGCATGATTGAGAATTGGGGCTCTATACATGATGATCTACACCAATGATATATATACATGATTTAAAATTGGGGTTCTAGGAATGACGCTCTATGACCATGATATATATATATATATATGCATGTTTGATAAATGGGGTACTGGACAAGGCATTATACACCCAAAATTGTGGCAATGGAGTATGGTTCTAAGTGTCTGTAATAATGAAATATGAATTGAAAGTGTAACATGATTCAGAACCAATGTGGGGAAAGTAGGTATTGAGCTACGAGTGTCATCAGGAACTTGGTGGTCTATGTGGTTTAATAAAGATTATTTGAAAATGTGACAATTTTTTAATAATGCATTTCAATTATTTCTTTATACAAATTCATACACCTGTTACTGAATGAATTTGTTTTGGACGCCATTGGTAGTGGATTAATGAGCCGTACACACTTCCTACTAAGGCTATCAGATCAGTATGCGAGAATAATTTATTGTTGTAGGATAAGTATAGAGAAAATACCCTATGCTAGATGACTAATTTGGGGATGTAGCATGGTTGAGGGAACCAAACATGGTTTGGGACCCACTGGGATTCATTAGTGTCTTTTCTTGGGTTTTAATTTGAGACACTTGACACGTATATTAGTATTTAATGTTTTCTACATTAGCTTGGATATTGTATCTCCTATTTTTATTATCTTGAGATATTCATATTATTTTTGGTTATATATATGCTTCTGCAATTGTTATTATTTCTGATGGTGTTTTACTCTGATAAATGAGGGTATAATCTTCTTATGGTTGACTTATGAGAGAGTTGCTATTATTCGATTGCCTTTGGTGTTTAGGGGGGCATGCCTGAGTTTATATGATCGACGAACTTGGGGCACCGATCTGTGCCATCTGGGTCGAGGCAATTCACTATAAAAGGAAAAGACGCCCACAAATAGATCATGGTTAATATTTCAAACTATATCCAATTAATTTTTTATAAGATAATATTATTTATAATTTTAAATCATTTAATAAAATATTATTTATTATAAAATATCATTAATGTATTTTTTAGAACTATTTATTTAATTTGACATTGAAAATAACATGAAAACTAATTAAACTGAATTTAAAGAATTAAAACATCCATAATATGTTATATTTATCTATAACATAATGGGTCACTATAACTCACCCGTAAAAATTTCTTTTAGGTTTTTAAGATCATTTACTTGATTTTTTCTACAGCTTTCACAAATATTGTGTCGGTGTTGCATAATATTAAAGGGAAATATTTTATCTCTAAAAATTAAAAATAAATTACCATGATAAGAAAATATTAATTAATATTTCAAATAACTTTTTAGTATTGTATATAAGTTGTTATTATCTCTATCACCAAATATTATAGATATTAAAAGAAAAAAGTGACTTTTTTTACTTGATCCTTTACTAAAATATTATAAAGGTCAAAATCAAATCTAAATGGAAAACAAATGTCATATTTTTTTATGTTTGTATGAATATGAATTAAATTAAAGTGTTGGATAAATTTTTAATTCCTTATTAAATTATTTCTAACCTTAATTACCTAATTTATCGTTTACCATGGTGATAAATTTTATAATGGTTACTATTCATAATTCCTAAAAATAAAAGAAAACTATTTACCAAATTTGAACCTCATGATTC
This sequence comes from Viscum album, assembly GCA_963277665.1. Lineage (NCBI taxonomy): Eukaryota > Viridiplantae > Streptophyta > Magnoliopsida > Santalales > Viscaceae > Viscum > Viscum album. The sequence continues at coordinate 922,131,013 of OY728131.1, forward strand.
ATAATAAATAATACATTTTATCAAACTATATTTTTATATGTACCAAGAATTTATTTTATATTAATCCCCCAAAGTGTGATGAAAAATAGTTTTATAAAAAAAATTAAGTGTAAAAGTTTTTTTATACAAAGATCAAGTATAATGTTGACCCAAAATGTATAAATTAAGTTAATTATAAGAAAAAATATATAATGTAATTTTAAAATCAATCCAAATAAAAATTAATCTTTTTTAAATACTATAAAATATTGTTTTCATTAAAAATCGGTATTTTCATTACTCACCCAAAAATAAACTTTTTAGAAAATTCCAAAAAATTTAAACTATCTGAAAATTGACATGATGATTTTAAAAATGATATAATTTTATCATAATAATATCTCAATAGATTTTCAGGATTTTTTAAGATTGGTGTTGTGTTAAAAGAAAGTTGTCAATGAAATTTTATTGTTAGAAAAATATATCATAAAATCTTAGGCTATTAAATCAAAGTAGATGGAATCTATATTTTATGATATCAAACCTAGTATTCCATGTTAGGAACTATCCTAGAATAAATTTATAATATAAACATGAATAATCAATATTTTTATTTCATAAATAATTTATTAAACATGAATATTAAGGAAATTTAACAAATAGATAAACAATTTATTTATTTTCAAAAACATGATACATTTATTAACTATTCATAAATAAATTATAATTATAAAAAATATATATGTTAGCTACAATATAAAAATTTATATTTATTTCAATATGAACCCTTTTATATGTTATATTCAATGGAATTTGTATAATATTTCATGAATTATAAACACTTTATTATTTAATATTTATAATATAAAATTTTTATATGACTTAAATATCATATTTTTTTATCTACAAATGATTTATAAATATCTACTTATGATTTCTAAATAAATTTTTTATTTCTATGTCATAAGGAATGCAATTAATTTATCAAAAGGTATTTTAAAATTTTAACCATTATCATTTGGGAAAAATGTTTTATAAACAATTAATTAATTACCTTTAAATAATTTATATTTAATTAATAAATTAATTAATTAAATCCCTATAAATTAAATTTTCCCAAAATATAATTTAATATGATTTATAAACAATTTGTAAACCAGAAAACCATTTAATATGTTTAAAAAAATTAATAATATTTTGTTTACCCATATGAAGCACCCCTACTCTACATAAGGGAATCCACCCTTTACCCTTATACAGGACATCTGGAAGGCTCTGTGTAAAGGTAAGTAACTCCTTTCCTTTACATAGCTAAGAATTAATTTACTACGTAAGGGTACTATGGATATTATCCTTGCATGGCTGCCTCACATATGGGTAGATCTTAGTTTAACTCTGTTGTGTAAAGGTAATGTCTAGATTTCTTTTACACATCTCCCTTGCATAAAGCTATTAACCTTATAAAAATCTTGTGTGTAAGGTTATAAATAAAATTTCATATGTCATATAAAGAAAAATATCAGGTACCTTTACACATCTTTAATTCCTTTATGTGTAAGGGTAAAAAGTTGATGGCCCTTATATAGAACCCTTATGTAAGGGTGTTACCTTTACACAACCCATTTTTGTAAAGGTAACAATGGGGTTACCCTTGTTTATACCTTCTGCATAATGGTATTATATAAGGGTAACACCGTATCAACCTTTAGGTAACCCAACCACAATACAGTGTAAGTGTATTACCTTTAAACAATGTCTTGTGTAAGGGTGTTACCATTACACAACCTACCTATATAAGTGTAAATCAAAATTTACCCTTACGGAACTCACATAAGGGTTTATAACACTATTATTGTTTCAAAAAGATGTTGTATTTTAATTTTATTTTAAAACAAGTGAATCAAACATGTTAAAATTTTGAATAATCATGCTATGATACCACTGATGAGTTTTTTATGATTATCTAATGATCATATCTAGTGTAAGACAACCCAAACATATGTGATCTACCATAAAAAATTAACATGTAAATAACATCTAAAAAACAGAGTACCAAGAAAATTTGATCAATAATAGATTTCTTCTCTTTGAAAGATTATTCTTCATGATGATCACAAGGAGTATTAAACATATGAACCATGGCTCTAAGGTGATACACTATCCAATGGATCCAAAAATGCTTCATGAGGATACCCAATATCTGAAGGGGTCCTAAAGCCTTCTCATAAGATAAGCTGAGTTTTGGGAGGAAGGGAATTTGTTAAGAGGCTCATAGAAATGCATATATCACCTACAATAAGAGAGGATCTCATACTCTTATATAGTTATAGCCCAATTATCCTCCTATATAATTCATCATATGCGTTCCCGACTATTTGTATAATTCATTTAACATTTTTAATGAATTCAATACAAAGAATTTAATGGATGAATAAACCATTTAGGTGATAAATGAATAATATATATGTTATATATATATATATATTATATTCATGTGTCATATTCATTAAAAAAACATGCATCACATGAATATATTAAATTTACACTATATATATAATTCCATATTGTATATATATACTCCATGTATCACATATTCATATTTACAAATATCACAAGAATGTAAATTTTAGTGCACATCCAATAGTAATTGAATGATTAATGTTAGTTTTGGTGTTGGAATAGTTTTGTAGTAATATAGAGTAGCAATTTATTTCATGATTTATTGATAATTATTATTAGGGTATGTTATGGTAAATTTACTAGTTATTATATTACCATTACTTATTATTATATGTTTATTTCTTTCATTTATATTATATGTGTTTGTTTGATTGTTTTCTTATGTGATTTTTTGTTTATCTACTTGATTGTTGGTATTTTTTTGATATTATACTCATGGGATGTAATGGCTTGAAGTTATGACACGTGCATCTATCGTGGCCTATAATTAATTAATGTATATCATGCACAAAATTCGTAAGTCTATGATAGCTTATGGTTATTTCATGTTTTGATATGTATTTCCATGAGGTAATTGAATGAATCATTGAGGTGATGATATAGAGATATGGTGGATGTTGGGATGCTTGAAATAGGTTGAGATATGGACTTTCATGTTGATGTTGGGATATTTGACAATGTTTGAGTACTGGGATTTCCTTATAACGTAGGGATGGATGGAAAAATTTGATAGTTAGGATTTCATGTTGCCTAATTGTTAAGGTAATGGTAAATAAGGGTATTATACCTACTTTTTCATCTATTATTTTCTTAAACACTATCATACTTTCATTTTTTCCTTGATTAATTGATTTCACGCATATCTATCTTGGGTCTTATGTTTCACATGGATATAAAAAACTTAGAAATATAATCCTAATGATTCCTCACATGTTATCACCCAAATATAGTTTTTATTTAGTTATTTAGTAGGATAACTCGAGGGAGAATAGTGACGTTTCATTTCAGGTAACTATAGTGAAGCTTTTGATGTTTTGTGTTTCATTTTCTCAATATATATTGTTATATTCCATGTAGTTATAGTCAAGGTTGAATAATGTTAACTTATATATATATATATGAATTTTATTATTATATTAATTATATTTTCCTAGGAACTAAAAGGGTAATGTCTCCGATAATTGGGATAGATACCCTCTCTACTAGTTTCCATCCCGTTGCCTATTAGAGGCGGGCTTCGAGGGTCACTCTAGTCTCCAATTTTGACCCAGTAGTGGTTTTAGTGGGGAAAGGTCATGAAAAAGTGTTAAAAAATCTTGGCAATTGAGTGTTAGGATGTATTTTTCAATTAGGAATAGGTGAGGCCTATATAGGATTGGTAGGAAAACAATTTCATTTAACCAAACCAGTTAATAAGGCAGTGTACTAGCTAGAACATAAATACTTAGAGAACCTTGTGAACTATTCCATAACCTTAATGTCATAGAGGCCGGTTTAGATCTAGATATCTTGTCCCTTTTAGATTAGAAATAAGGACCATGATAATAAACTATTAATATTTAGATAAAAATGAAGTACTATAGGGTATAAAATTTCAAATGGTGCATGAATCATTTTCATAAGTTGCATTTAAAATTAAGATTTGATTTTTGATTAGATTTAGTGTGTTTATTTATGCTTGTATATATATTGATATTGTGTAGTGTTTATAATTATATTGTCTTTTTAATTCATACTAGTTAACACATTTCTTTCATATAACTTTTGACCTGATAAAATTTTAAATCTTCATTTCATAATATACTATGTTAGTTTTATAAAATATAATTTTAAATTCATATTAATTATCAAAATTTTAAACAAAGTTAAAAAATACTATTTTAAATTAATATGATTAGTTTATTAATATATTTTCATTAGTATGAAGCATGTCTAAAAGATTTCATTTTCTATTAATAATTATTTTAAAACATTCTTGATTAAGAAATCCCATAATGAGTAATTATTGATTATACCAAAAAACATTAATCAGCTTGTTTTAGATTTTAATATTTATTAACATAAAATATTACCCTGCCTTTTAAGATTAAATGGTAATTTGAGATTTTTTTTGAAAATAAATGGATGATGTAAGTATGAGTACATTTATTTAGAAAGAATGCCAGAATTATGAAATTATTAATAATTAACATCTATGACTATAATGAAAAATTATGAACCGTGATTAATGGGTATAATATTTAAAAGGAACTAGTTATTCATGATTTAAATTGAGAAGTAATGACTGAATTATAAACTAATTATTATAGATAACATGTTTGGGATTATTAAATGTTATAAGTGATTTGTTATATGCTATATTGATTTTTATTTATTCCATGGTGAACGTGATTTAAATTTGATACATGATTTATATTACCATGATTTGATTATGTATAAAGGATTACAATATTTCAATGAATAAGTTATTATGGTGAACTATTTTTATATAAGAATGAATATGATTATGACATGTGCATTTCCATGAAATATTATTTATGATAATAATTAAATCCCTTATATTGATTAATTATCTTTACTGGTAAATATTATCATTTCTTATTTATGACATGAATTCATTAACCCTCCACATAGATAATGATTTACACATTTAAATGATTCTTTTTCAAATAATGTATTCTGAAAATGATCAGGATATCCTTGAATGGATTTGATGTCATATTGTGTAGAGGATATAGTTGATAAAGGAAAGGCATGGTTATCTTTATACGAAATTGGTAGTTAACAGTTAGTGTCTTATTTACTAGTTGATACTTATTGTTTGATATGTATTATTTTCTTATTTATTTATTATTTTATTATATTCTATTTTTGATTATAATTGTTTTTTGTTTTCTAATTTTCTTTTTTTTGTTTTCTTTTTTTGTTATTCGTTTTATACTAAATCACTTGATATGATAGAGATCCACATTATGCATATTTATTTTGGTATTATTGTTGATATTGATTGTTTTTATATTTGGTTGTTTTCAACAAGTACTTAAAAGTTAAAGTATTTGTTTTTCAAGAAAAAAAAACAAAATGGATTTTAAATGGTTTTTAAATTTATTTTAATCATTTGGAATATATATTCCTTATAGTATTTTGTTTGTTTTAGTGGTTATGTTTCTATTTGATATTTTTCTCCCCATGACCATTATATTTTGGTTCCCCCTTATTATTATTGTTATTATTTTATTATTAAATTGGTTTTGGATTCTCAAGGACGAGAATTTCCTGAGAGATATTTTATGGGAAAAGCCAAGTTTTCATTTTCTTTTCTTGTGTTGGTATTTCCTTTTTTCCCTTGGGTTTTATTTTAAGTCTTGGGGATAAGAAATGTTTGTTTAGTATCAGATGTAATGGACTTGATTTTCTCAATCCCTTAATTTTTCATTTCTTGGATATATTTGTGGGTTTAATTATGAATTCCGGATGGTGGTTATGTGATATATATATATATTATTTTTTTATTTCAAATAGCTTAAACATATATTATTTATTAATAAGGAAAATATTATGTATTTCAAAACGTTACTTGTGAATAATATTTTTTTTTGGAAAATATTATGTACGTATCTATTATAACATCCTATGCATTGACTAAAATATATTTTTTATAACATCCTATGTATTATTTGTTGTGGATTCCGTGATTTCGGTCAACAACTATGTCATGGCCCTGACAGTGTATGGTGGCTGGGAAGGTAATGGTGTATGTGGATTCGAGTGACATTGGTTCATGACTGTAAGAGACATAGAGTTTCTTCGATGCAAATAGTTGTCAAGAAGGGAAGCAGAGGATAAGAGATATGATTTATAGATTAGGGTTTTCACACCCTTGGACCTTCAGGGATTTTTTAGGTCCTTGGCCCCCATGCCTTCAGGAAGTTTTTTCTTCCTTGGTCCTATGGGACCCCTGTAAGACTCTGGGCCATCTATCAGGGTTTCAAGTGACATGATGTTACCTACGAATTGTCTTAGTGAATTAGGTTGGTGGTAAAGCAGTTCATTATTATGCTGCTGGGCAGGAGACCAGAATAGAGGTATGGGTGTGGTGACACCCATCATTCAGTCATTTGTATCCATTCCATTGAATATGGACAAGTTCCTTACCCAAAGCATTGTACATAGTATTTTATTCATATGATGTGGAGCATCAAGTTATTGGTGTTATGGGTGTCTCACAAACATCATCGGGTGGGTAGATCGAAAGAGATATAGGAGTGATGGAACCTATCATTTGGTCATCCCCCACATGCCAATATGGGATATAGGGGTGATTTCCCATGTTGTGTCAGTATAGCACAATGAAACTATCAATTTGGGGTGATGAGGATTCATTGACTACTAGACCTAGTGTATTTTCTCTAGAAGGGAGGCGGTGAGATGTCTAACTGGTACCATGATGTATGATTCCTCTTGGGTCATTGGGTCATTTCTTCATGAGTGTCATTTTCTGTGCCTTTGGGTCTCTAGGTCATTTAGGCCATGTTTGGCCTTATGTCATGTTTCAAATGCTTATGTTCCTCTAAGGTATTAGGATATGTATTAGGTTCCCTTTTTCCTAGTTTAAAAAAATGTTTTTTCATTTCATTTTTAATAATATAGGGCTTGGCCCTGAACCTATTTTAAAACTTATCAGTCAATTATTTTATTAAACATAATTTGAAATTATTTATTTTATGTTTTTCTTTGTATTTTAAATAATTTTTTATAGTGTTAATAAATATGTTTGATTTTTTATTTGAACTATTTATTTATTTAATTAATTAATTATTTGGTAAATTATTTAAGTTGAATGATTTTTTAAATAATAAATTAATTATATTTTTAGCGTGTACACATCATTTTTTAAAAGTAAAATTTAATAATAAAATTGGTTTGTTTCGAAAATGATAAATATTTTGAAAGTTTATTTTTTTATTTTTGTTATTAAATATAAATTATTGAAATTATGTTAACTATAATTTTAATTATGAGGTAATTTTTTTTGTAATTTATCGGTAAATTGTGACGTTTCTATTATAAAAGGGAATGGGGAAGATTTACATTAACATGTCAACAATAAAAATATTAAATTAAATCAAATATCCATTGTTACATGAGTAGTTGTTACTAGACCCTTCATTCTGATATATGTTTAGTGATTTTCCCTCAGGGACACATCCTAATGGTTGCATCTTGACAGGGTCTCCTAGAGGTCTTAGGGCCGAGTCTTCCGAATTACATTATAGGTGATAACAAATTTTCCTTGTAATTTATACTTACTCTTCTATAACTATTTGTAAATATAAATTTAATTATTTTAATATATAATATAATATATAGTAATTAGGTGGAATTTAAGTATAATGTGAAGATAAAATTTATGTTATATACTACATAAATTTAAACGAAGAATAAGATTGTGTGGTATGTAACAAGGTATAAAATGTGAGATGTTAATAACAAATATAAATACATAATAAATTAAACAAAATGAAATAATAATGAAGGGATTGGGGGGAGGAATTATGAACGTGGGTAATGTGGGAAGATAAAAAATATATGAGACTCATTAAAAAGTAAGGTAAAATGATATTAAGAAAAAATATGCAGTGAAAAATATTTTTAAGAAAATTTTTTAAAAAAATGGTTTAAAAAAATGTTTCACAAAAATATTAATAAATGTATTATAAAAATAAATATTTTAAAAAAGAAATAATAAATATATATATATTCTAAAAGAAATTATTAATAAAATGTTTCATTTAAAAAAATAATATATTTTACATTGATTATTTTATGTGAATATTTTTTTATTAAGGGTTGTACGATATTTTATAAAATCACTATGTAGTGAAATTAATTTTAGAGATTATAATTATATTATAAATAGTGCTCTTAGAGGTCATGTTTCTTCATGCTTCAAATATATACCTTTTTTTACCTTTTATTTCTTTATTTTCTCAACAATGGACGATCAATGACACATCCTGGGAGTATTAAAAGTGCCTTCAATCAATTTTGGAATTTTTATAGTCACTTATTAATTCAAAAAGTTTGTATTGACAATATATAAGGTGATATAGATGAAATGAAGTAGTTTAGAGTGAAACACATCACAGGTTCAGTAGTGTTCACTTCAATGTGGAATGACATGACCTCATGAGGTAGGGTATTTCTAGAATTTCGTTTATCTTTTATAATAGTAGTGATTTATATGTTGTGGAACTTTCTAATCCCTTGTTGATCCTTAATCCTTCAATTTTCACACTTTGGAATTGAATAAATGGGAATATCTTCATTCAATCTTCATTGTTATCCCCTTAAAATTTAGAGTATGTGAAATTCTCATTCTCCACAATTAAAACTCATCCATTGTATCTCATAAGTCAAAACTTCTTGTATCACTATAATAATTGTAAAACTACCTTTCAAAACACAAAATTTCAAGGTAATTCTATACTCTCTCATCATTCTAGGTGAAGATGATTTGGTCTTTTGGGAGGATTTGTAATTTAATTGATGCATTTGACTATCATATTTTTTTCTTGAGCCCTTTCTTGGTCTAAGGGAAGTGGTCCTTGAATATTCTACTTCCATTTAAGTTTTTTATTGTTTATTTTTATATGGTCATGTTTGTTTTAGTTCCTTTGGATTTTATTTAAATTATTATTTAGAGTAGTATTATTACCAAGTTCTACATCAATTAAGAAGTTTTTCATTCAAGTAACTAAAATAATTTGTTTTTATAATAAAATTTGGTGATAATTTGAGAATTAAATGAAAAATTGGAATCTGGATTGGCAATGAAAATATCAAAAATGAATATAATTCCTTGATATGATACAGTTAATTATTATTTTTTTGTATATGTTTTTATTATTGATAATATAATAAATCATATTTGTATATATGATGTCACACTTAGATAATGATATCATTATACGATTATTTTCTTTTATTTTTTATTGATATAAATAATGTAAAAATATATAATTAAAGTAAATATGATATTATGTGTGTTGATAATCAACATGAATGTGAAGGGAATTGGGAATTAAAATTAATGAATTCAAGTTCTGTTTTAAGAGATGTAATTTAGACATTTATAAACTAGAAAAATATTACCTTAGTTGAGTATATTTTGTTATTAAGGTTGGTCTAGTTGAAGTTGGTTTCAATAATTTGTAAAATATTAGGCATGATACCATGAATTATTATTTTTTAATACTATTAAGAGGTTATGGTTTGGTTGTTTTTTCATCATAGATAATCCTATTTAAAAAGTAAAAATTAATTATATAATTAACTAGAATGTGTAACTATATAATTAATTGTATTCTTGGTGTTGGAATAGTTTTATGACAATATTGACTACATTTTATTTCATGATATAGTTATAATTATAATCATGATACATTGTGGTCAATTACCATATATTTCATTATAAATGATTATCATTATATGTGTGTTGTTGGATTTACTTTGTCTGTGTTTGTTTGATTGTTTTCTCCTAATATTTTTTATCTAATTGATTGTTTAGGTTTTTTTGATATTACACTCACGGGATATAATGGCTCATGGTTATGAAATGTATATTAATAATTGGTTATAATGGATTAAGGTATATAATATACATATTTCCCTAGGCTACAATGGCTTAGGGTTATGTCATGTTTTGGGTTGTGATGGCTCAAGTTATAGCATGAGTCATTGAGGTGATGATGTGGTGATATGGTAGAAATTGGGATGGTTGCTACAGGTTTAGATCTTGGGTTTCATGATGATGTTAGGATGGTTAAAATGGGTTGAGAGTTGGGATTTCGTGATAATATTGGGATGGGATGCACAGGTTGAGATTTGGGATTACCTATTTTTATAATTATTAAGGTGATGGTAAAAATTGGTGTTATAATTACTTTTGACTCTCTTATTTTCATAAGCACTTTCATAATTTTATCTTTGTATATATAAGTTTATTTCAAACATTTCTATCCCAATACTTATGTTTCACATGGATGCTTCAAAAATGATCATACGGAGCAATCCCAAGTGATCACTCCTCAACTGTGTTTCAAAAGATTTTTTCAAGATAGATAAAGGGATCATGTGGTCATTTTTGTTTAGGTAGCTAGAATAGAGATTTAGGAGATCATCTATGCAGTTTATCTGGATGTATTTTTATATTTCATGTATTTATTTTCAACATTGGGTAATGATAACTTTTTTAATTACCTATGTATGGAGTTAATTTGGGTATTGGTTATATTATCTTGGGAACTAAGAGATTAATTCATTTAATACTTGTGATTACTATCCTCAATTCTAGTTTCTAACCCATGAACTATTGGAGGTAGGCTTTGGGGGTCACTCCCATCTCTATTTTCATCCTAGGAGGTGTTTTAGCATTGGGGGCATTGAATTTCTTTTAATTCCTCACTTTCTCAATGATCTAATTATATATTTTATTACTTTATTATAATATTTCCATTTTAATTAGGCTTGGAGGGAATACTTACATGAATTTGAGGCCTAGAGTCACAAAGGCCAGAACAACATAGCCTAGAGTCCTAGATTCACAATTCCATTGAAATTTTACTTGACTGAACTATATTGCAATAGCCCCACAATAACCCCTCTTTAAGTCTATGCCTAGATCCACACCTGAAGTTTATAATGAATTATAGTGTCCTGAGTATCACTACACAGGCCGATGGTGTGTCCACCATACATCTCCTTAAATATTGGATCTTGTTTTCTATGTCTAGTGATTGTTACAACTTTGATTCATTAACCTAGGGTTGTTTCGGTAAGGCAGATTCGGTCTTCTCCATGGACCAATGGCTCAATGACCCTTTTTGGCCTGGAGTTTATATGGACCAAAGACCCAATGTTGTCCTGAAGGCCTCGTCGCTTGAAGGAAATTGATGTACCAAAGTCCCCAATACCCGTAGCCCTAATTCAGGGGCATAAATCCCAATAAGGGTGAATAGTTTTGCTGCTACAATAATCCAGTAGTATTTTTTACAATACCAGCTATAGTATATTCAAAAATGGTCACCCAACCAGATTGAAACATGGATCTCTCATGTAGGATTACAAGGTGTTTACCACTTGAAGACCACACCAACTGCTAATATTTCAATGCAATATTTAATTTTATTTAATTAAGTGATAATTTTTTAATATTTGATATAATTATTGATATAACTAATTTCTATATAGGTTGAATTTATAATTTTATTGATTTTAAAATCATTTTATTCATCATTATATTAGTTTATTTTACTTTTCAGGTTTTATCACAATTAATATTAAAATTCATTATTAAAGTTGTTCCCTACAATGACTTTAAAGAATTATAATATTCAATGTTATATTTGGATTAGGTGTGGTGATTTAATTTTCAATACAAATTATATTATTTCTATATCTATTTACATGTTTATGTGTTTTGATATATATGATTAAATGTTTATTTTTTAAAATATATAAGTTATATGCATTAATTTTATATGTTTACATGTTTCATATGTTTTAAATTTATATGTTTTAAATTTATATATGTATATATATTTTAAATTCAAATGATTTAAATTTATATTATATGTTTATATAATTATATGTTTTAAATTTGTATGATTTACATTTTATGTTTATTTATTTATATATTTTAAATTTATAGGTTTATGTTTCTTTATGGTTTAATTTATCTATATATTAATATATTAAATTCAAATTTTTTAAATTTATATTTATATTTTTATATATTTTTATATTTTTAATTTATACCTTATAAATTGATATATTTATATTATTATATAATTATATGTTTTATATTTATATGTTTATACTTATATTTTTTAATGGTATATGGTTATATATGTTTTAAATTTATATATGTTTTTGTCTATATGTATATATCTATTGAATTTATATATTTATATAGTTATAGGTATATATATTTATATATATGTTTTAAATTTATTTGTTAATATATTTTTATACGTGAATATTTTAATATATTTTTAATTTGATTTTTTTAAGAAATTAATGGATTGTAATCAGATCAATGCATGGAAAACAAATGATGAATATAGGAAATGGGTTACCAATTTCATGGGATTTTATAAATATGGTCCTGAAAACATAGAATTTTTTTTCTATAAATGCCTAATGTGATTGAATATGAGAAAATTAGGGTCTAGGGAAATAAAAAAACATATAATTTTTTGTGGTTTTGATAATAATTATACACACTGGATCTGGCATGGTGAAATAAAAAAGAATTCAAGATCAATCATTGATGAAAATATTTAGTATGGGACAAAGGATCATATTGATGAATTAAATCATGATATAGGCATTAAAACCATTAAAAACAACAATTATTGAGTAATTGTGTGGAGATACAGAAAAAACACTATTATTAGGTTGTACTAAATTTATATTATTATCAACAGTGATGAGATTAGTTGATTAAAAACTATGAAATTGTTGGATTGAAAAAAAATCACTAAATTGCTTCAACTTTTGAAAGAGTGGAATTGAAAAGGAAATAAGCATTTAGATTCCAATTATGATGAAAAAAATTATGTTCAATGGGAATGGGGTATAACAAATTACATGCATTCCCCATTGACTAAGTGTTATATAATATGTTATATGACATTTTATCAAAATGTATTACTCAATCCATTTTATTCGTTTTTTAAATAAACCACTTTTTGGTTTAATGGGAACCTCACAACCCCAATGCCTTAAATGATAGGATCTAACCATAATGAAAAACCTCTATATAGATCCATTGGAAATAAAAAATTCAAAATAAAACACTGATAAAAAATGGGGAACAACCAGTCACCTCAAGCTCCCCTACATCATCTAATTAAAAAACCAATTTAAAAATATCATAACCATGCCACATACCACAAATCATGATTCAAATTGAAAATTGAAAATTCAAACAATGAACTATCACACCACCTTGGTAGAAAAACATCTTGAACTGTGTGTGTAGATGGAATTTCGATCCTTGAACAAAATAGAATGTACCTTGCGTCAGTTCCAGTACACAGTTACCGGCATAAATGTTATCCAATATCAGAACCTCTATAATAGAAACACCAGCGCACCTTCTAAGGACCACATAATCATAATAAGATCCCATAATCCATAAAAAAACTTCACACCATCTTTCACATCACCAATGAAAAACCATAAGCATCGTTTAAGAGAAGCACCAAAAAAGAAGAACCAACCCTGAGGGAACCTGGAGAAAGGAAGAAGGCCACCAAAAGTCACACATCTTGAAACACACTACCGCTCCAACAAACATATCCTAGAACATCCTCTGAAACCATCACACCCAATCCAGTTGAAAAAGAGCAATGAACCTAGAATCCAAATTAGAGTAAGAGTGGACAACACCTCTACATTGAGACTTGAATAATCCAGATCTATAATCCCAACAAAAAACATCTTCGAAGAACCTGTACTGTTGAAATAGTGAGCGCAACTCCATCAAAAATTTCCATCAAAGGGCCGAAGAAAATATAATCATCATTGGGATGAAACAATAGGAAACTGAATCATTGTACCATCTAATTAAACTAGAATCCAAATTGGTAGGAGTCACCAGCTGAGATAAGCCCACAACACTGACTCACAACAACCAACACCATCCCAAATCCACCACAATCAACATCGTACTGAACCAAAATGTGATGAAGCACATGAGGATGGGTAGCAAGAGTAGTGGAGGGAGAATGAGATAATGAGGAAGTTGCTGAACCTCACACCAACACAATACCATACCATCAGAGTTCCATTGTGACTAACCAAGATTAAGTTTAGCACGAAGGTTCTAGTGACAAGAGTATAGGTGGGAGTGAAAGAAATCCATGAAGCTCAAATGAACAAACCACCAAAACAGAATCAATTAAACCAAATAGGTGGAGGGGGAGAACCGTTCTTGGAGAGGGTGAAGAATTTGAATAAGTGGAAAACCAATGTCAGTAAATAAGAGAGAAAAAATTGAGAAGGCAAGACAACCTCAAAGAGTAGAAGTAGTGAAATGAGAATAAAATAATTGAGAAGAAGTGGTGAGCCATTACTTAGATAGTGAGAAACACTAGATAGAGGAGAAGTGCACTTTAGAGAGCGTTCCCGGAGAAAATGGATCCATCATAACTGGGCTGTCACCGGTGAATTTTATTAAAATATCTTAAATATGAGACTTCATGATATAAAATGAATGAGAGTTCCAACTAGGATTCATTCTCAGGGGATGGCAGAAAACCTTATAATTGGTAAATTTAGTATCTTTAAATAATTATTTTTTGAAACATTAATTTTCAATATCAAAATATTGAAATAGGATGGCATAAATATTATAATATATTTGATGGAAACCTACATCACCTTACTGATTTAAAACAATTGAAGATATTTGATCAATAATTTCATGGTTTTTGGAAATGAAGTTAGAAATCTTGGAATGGGACTATACATAGATGGAATGAAACCATATCAGATCCTTAGTAGGAAACATAGTTTATGTTCAATTATGATAGAATCTTAAAACCTATCCCTAAAGATATGTGTGATGAAAAAAAATAACCTATGATGTGTTTGATGATTTTTGGACCAAAATAGCCTTGAAATGATATTTATGTTTATCTATCACCATTGAATTATGATTTGATATTTATATGGGAGGGAGGTGTTAAAGTGTTTGATGCATACAATAAATATTATTTTCTTTTTCGTGTCATTATAATGTTAACTATAAAAGAATTTTATGATTATGGAAACTTATCTAGATACAGTGTTAAGGGACATAAATCTTATCCAATTTGCGAATAAGGGGCATCATATAATTAATTTAAAAATGGGAGAAATATACTGTAAATGGTTCATTGATTTTTTTATCAAATGGATCACCCTGATAAAATATTAAAAAAATAATTTAATGTTTTATAAGAGTACGATTTTATGCCACAACCTTTGTTAGCTACAGAATATTACAATAAGGTTAAAAACATGCATGTAAAATTTAGGAAGGCATAAAGTCAGGTTTTTTCAAAAAAAATATATGGAAAATACACCCCATATTTATTGATCTACATTGTTGATGATTTTTTGAGGTAAAACATAACATTGATGTTATTAATGTTGGGAAAAACATGTGTGGAAGTTTGATTGGAATATTTTTAAACATAAAAGGAAAGAAAAAAAGATATATTTCATAAAATATTAGACTTAATATATATGGAAATACAATTTTATTTATCTCCCACTATGAATGGAAGAAAAGAAAATACATACCTCTACCTTATCTCAAGTTAAAAAAGAGTGAAAAGATGAATTTAGGTCAATTTCTACAAGTAATTAAATAACTCATAGGATATTATTCAATTGTGAAAAAATTTGTGGAATTGAAGGATTTGAGGTTATTAGGAATTAAATCTCATGACTATCATGTGTTGATGAAAAAACTATTACTGATTTCACCATGTGACATATTATCGATGCAAGTCATGAGGATTATAATCAAGTCCTGCAATACTTTTCAATTCAATTTTTTGAAAATACATAGGTGTAAATTTGTTAAATGTGTTGGATTTTGAATCTATTATCATACTTTTTCAAATGGAGATGTATTTTCAACAATTATTTTTTGATATAATGGTTCATCTAGTGATTCTATTGGCATGTAATATATGTATATGTAGACATGTTTATTTACATTGAACATATAATTGTGAATGATTTATAAAAATTATAAAGAGATAAGTTTAAATTTTACATAGAAAAGAGGCCTCTATTATTAAAAAATTTATATTAGCGGAGATGGTTGAGTTTTTTACTAAATACTTATGTGATGTGGAGCATGTTGGCCTCTATATTTTGGCCTCTGAAATTAAATTGTGAAGGTAATGGTATTTGTGTCTTAAAATTAAAGGTAGTTTTTTGTTATGTAGTGATGAAAAAACATTTATCTATTTTGAACAACACATGTGAAGTTCAACTATATATATCACCACATTTTTCTAAATTCAAGGTATAATGTCTGAAAATAAATGAAATTTGGTTGATGAATAAGAATAAAAATACATTTGTCTCATTATTTAAGGAGAATGTCAACATTAATTCATCTGAATCAGAAACCTTGAAATTGAAAGCTTGTGAATAGTGTGTTTATGTGATCAAATGGACTATTTTAAAGATTAATAGTTACACATTTTGAACACAAAATCAAGACAACAAGAGTACCAATTAAAAGAGTTTATTCATGTTCATCACTAAATCAATTCATTTTTTGACTAAAAAATTAAAAACCCAATTTCTGTATCAACAACATATTTTAGAGTTTTTTGAATATATAGTAAAATGATTAAATTAAATTTCAAGTACCAGTGTTTAAGTGTAACTGGGTTGGTAGTAATAGTGGTGGAAAATATGATGATTATGGAATTACACTTATTTAATTTAATATATTTAGTTGTAATGAGGAACTATTTACAATGGATATTCATTCAAAGAAGATTTATTATATTATTGATCCACATAATGATTAGTGGTACATCATTTTTCAAGGAACGAAATAATTTGGGGGATAATGATGTTTATGATGTTGTGGACTTATGTGAGACTTATTAATTTATTAAATTATTAACTAAGGATTACAATGATGAGATATAGACATGGTCAATGAAATATGAAATTATCGTGTGGATGGGATATGAGAAAATATTTCATTACTCTTTTAATTATGCTGGTAGATATCTAAGTTTTTGTGAAACATACAAATATAACAACACTATTCTTTAATTTTAATATTTAAAAATACAAATTTTGATCATTTATACCATTTTTAAATTAATTTTTTTATCATAAATTTTAATTACACATTTTTTGTTTGAAGAATACTAACATCGTTGTTTTTTAGAGAATATTTCTTTATATTCATCATTTTTAGACATGCAGTTTTCTTTATTAATATTATTTAATAAAATATATATAACTTTATTTCTATATATAGTAATAATTTTTTTTAATTCTAAAAATTATTTAATAAAAAAAACTATAGGTAAATATAATTTAATTAATATAACATACAATTATTTAAATGATGGATGTAGGGCCCGGATTAGTGTGATATCACTAAGAGGGGGATGGGGTGAATCAGTGGTCCCTTTTCTTTTTACAAATTATTTCTTCTCAATTCAACCTATGTGGTTGGTTAAAGATTTGATCCACTGTTGGTGTGTCTCTCAGCCTTACCTTGAATAATACTATAAAAAGGCATAGCACACAAGGATTTACAAGGTTTGATACAAAGTCCCACTCCTTGTTGTTTTGGTTAGTCCCCCTAACATGGATTATCCACTAAAATATTATCAATGATTACAATGGTTTATGCAGAAAATGCTTATACACACTAGTAATTGTTCCACCAGTTGATCCTAATTATACCCCCCAATAATACAACCCTTTTTTCCTTGGTTGGTTATACCACCCAACTATCTTCTCCTCGAGCCTCTTCAGAAACTGGTTATAACCCCGAGTCACAACCTCCTTCTTCTCTTCAGTCTTAATCCATTTTGGTTGATCTTATGATATTCCTCTATGAGATTTTTGAATAAAACTTTCTCATGTAAATTTCAAGAGCCTTTATAGCTTTTTGGTCTTACTCAAATATATCTAATCGCCTGTTTAAGATCAGTTTCCTTAGTGAAACAAATTATTAAGTAGAAATTATTCCTTCTTTTGAAGTCTCAAACTCAATTAAATGTGTGCAAGTGGTGTATACAAACTTAATAGTATTTATCCAAGATGGTACTTGCAAAATATCTAAAAATTGTTAACTTGGTTATAAACTCTTCTCATATTACACATGACTTCATTCTCAAGTTTATTGAACATCTTTCTTGAAAATCATATCACATGTTCATTTCTTAATGAAATGCATGATCTTCTTTGATTATTCTTCAATGTTTTTTGTGAAAACATTATATTCTAAAGATCTCAATGTGCATGCATGTATTTAATGTTCATATGTATATGCTACAAAAATATTATATACGAATCTTCAAATATTCTAGTAACACATATTATAAGATCATTGAAATTAGTGTTTCTTAAGATCACCTTCATCCTTCAAAAAAATCCAAGTATGGATGAAAAATATATTCTCCTTTCCTTTGTGAAACTTGGAGGTTTTTTGGTGACTTCTACTTTCAAATATAAGGATTGTAAGATGTATAGAAACTATTTTCCTTTGAAATGCCTAGAAGGTAGCTTGTGTTGTCTTCTTCTCCATGAAACAAGGATTTTCTACAATGATGAAACTTCTTTCCCTTAATGTGAATGGGTCATGCAGACACTCTGGATTTCTCTCAATATTCTCAATGCACCCAACTATCTCTCTTGATCCATCCTCTATTAATATTAGCACCATCTCATCATTCTTCATCTGGAATTTATTTCATTCTAAAAACTCATTCAACGATCCCAAGGATCTCAGGTTCTCACTAGTATTTTTAAAATATATAGTAAACTTATATATCATCACAATTTTCTGTTGTGTTAAAATATTATATCATATGTAGTTCTTCTTTATGTGCAGATCAAAAGAAACACTATTAATCACAAATGTCTATATGAATATTTCCCTCACGATTTATTCTATGTGAGATAACTCAAAGAATTAACTATGTGATTTTCCTTTAATAATGACTATGTAGAAAAAAATGAGTACATAGTTCCCTTCATAAAATGGATACATCTCTCCTAACTATAGAAAAATATGTGCTTTGATTCCCATATATATAATTTTGGATACATCTCACATACTAAAAAGGGATATTTATTTTTGCTAATAGATATCTGCTACATGTATACTTCCTTCAACTAAATACACCAAAAAAAATCCTATTTGGATAATTTCTTTAACAACAGTGTAGAAATCTCATTTTCTTCATTTAATTATCATGCATGAAAGTGTAACTTCATGACTTGGATACTTAAACCCCACATGGATCACAAAATCTCAATGCAACCAACATTATATATGATTTAGGATTCTTCATGATCTTTATGGGTTCATCAATGATGAATAATGGCACAATGATGATCCCTCATCCAAAGGTTGAAGATCATCAACGATGGTGATCGAATAGATCGAATGGACCATATCAAATGACAAGTTAAATATCTATATGTTTTAATATGGATGAACTATAAAAAAAATCTCTGCTTCCCACATTGACTATCCACTAAATTGGGTGCTTCATTTTATGATAACATGTTCCACAAAACACTCAAGATGGCAGTGGGGGACCAAAAAACGTGATGTACGCCATACGATGCACACCACACCCGTGTTGGCCCACCGACATAAGAACAAACCCATGTGCACCCACACTATCATGAGATCCTATGGGCCTATACATGTCCCACTCGTAATCTTCTGTTTCACCATGCTAGTTAGAGGTTTATTTCCTACCTAGGTAGTTTGTTCGGTCCCTTTAATTGGCTAGGTGTGGTTGGATAATTTTTTGAGGAAACTCACAACAATGATTAAAACAATATAGACCATTGAATTTTCAAATGCCAATCCAGAACTCATCTTTATCTTCTTTTATTATTCATGAAAAAATAATATGTATTAATATTATTTAATGGCCATCTTCAAATTCATTCATGAAATTACTTTCTATTTTCGCATGGAAACCTTCAAATCCTTTTGAAAATATTTATTTACATGCTATTCCTCAACTTTTTGTAAACATTTTTCACACCATAAAATTAATTTTTCACAAGTATTTAAGATTTTAATATCAATTCCAAAAATAATTACATTTACAATATAGAGAATTGATCAAGTGTGACATCCAAGGTCACTAAATTAATCCATAACATTTATCCAAGCATCACCACTTCACCCATCAACACATATTGACTTATTAACAACAAATGAAACATGGGATAAAAAATCTTCCCCATTTCATTTTGTTATTAATATCAACTAATATCATTCAAGTCAATATGAGGTGAAAACCTTCTCCCCCATTTTTTATAATCAAATGAAAATGATAAGTGGGGGATTCTCAAAAACATGTCTCCTCTCTTTGAAGATTATTTCCTAAACACTTATTAGAGAGTAATGATATCACATGGTTCTTTTAGAAAAGCACCTTTATTTAATCAAGTCTAAGTATATGAGGGATAACCTGGTGTATAAAACAATAGATAAAAACCCAAGGATATCTATGTTTTCCGTAAAATACCATTCATGTGAAATCATGCTTAGATAATCTCAAATCCCATTTATGGTGTTTCCAAAAATTATATTTTTCTATTAAATGAAAAATCCACAACACTTCAATAAACACGTTAGAAATTTTGGGTACAAAGAAATAACCCCCCTTTGTCTCATATTTTCATCAACTAAGTAACCTCCCTTAATTGATATGATTAATATAATTAAGAATTTTGGATGAAAGTGTGAGTGTCATACCTAAACCTCCAATTTTACAAATCTGTTCAGAAGTTACACATTCACTATGTAGTGAATATTTAACAATATTATCTCACCAATGATCCCCATTAAGGGATCCATCCATCCCTTTCAATTCCATGAATGTTAGTTCAAAATTATATATATTTTTAGGGAACGAATAGGAACATCTTGGTTTATCAGATTTAATATTAAGACTGAGAGCTTCCTCTCAATATGGACTTATTCTTCTTCTTATATTCAGCATTAGATATGTATCATTTCTTAGGTTTATCTGAGTTTGGAATTTATTTTTCGTCATCAGTTGATACTTCTTATGTGTATGTCTCTTCCTCTCAAAAACTAGGAGCATTACTTTGAGATTTCTATATTTTCTTCAACATTTCATATTGGGCTGGTAGAATTGTCATACAATTTTTTATTTCATGTCTAGTTTGTTCACACCTTTCACACTTAAGGATTTTCAAGTAATCATTTCTATATTAATTCTCATCAACTTTATCTTCTTCAAATATCACCACTTTTTTCCCTCAACAAGTTTATAATATATCAATTTGTTTAGCCTAGGCTAGTTGGTCGGGCTAGATAAATAAAAATTCATCCTGGGTGTTCTCGAATTTTTTTAGCTTCTCAGATAATTCACTTGTGAATTTAGATGTTTCACCAACTATCTTATCTTCACATTTACATTGTAAGAGATCTCACATGGTGATCTTACTCAATATTTCTTAGCTTTTTACCTTTTTGACCAATTCTACCATAGAATTCATTCAAGCATTAAAATTTGGTATGTGTTAATAGTTTTGTTGATGTATTGGTCACAAGATTCTCTATCTGATAACCAGATTTCATATGATTAGAATTGGTCCCCCTTGATTCATGCCTCATTTTTGGTAGTGACTTGTTATACTAGTATAAATAAGATTTATAACCAAATAGTGAAAAACACCAGTAGTATCCTCTAAAACTTGATCTTCCTGACTGATAATAGTTCTACTCAAAAGATTATTATTACTTCATTTTCACAGATTTTTGGTGTTTTTACATGGATAATTTCTCAAGTGTGACATCCAACTACATTAAATGAATCTATGAAAATTATCCAAACATCACCACTTCATCCATCAACATATATAGATTAATTAACAACAAATGAAACCTATATCAAAAATGGACATTGATAAAATGGAATATCTACTATGGTTTGTGTATGTATCTTCATATAAATATATCTATGATAATTACATTATTTAATGAAATTAAACATATGTTTGTTGAAATTATTTGCAGCACTGCCAATGATCCTACTTTTGTGGAGTCTTCTTCTTATCCAGATAAGTTGATTCTCTGATTTATTGAACAAGAGATTTCACATTTAAGAAAATTTTAACCAGATCATGGGAAGTCATAGTGGTATCCAATTTAATTTGATTATAACAATAACCTAATAGGACCAAATATGAAGTAGTTTAAGAGTTGTATGCACATGTATATTGAATGTAAGATTTTCATATTATAACATAATTGGAGGATCATTTATTAGATGATGAAACATTATTTGTGGGAGTGGGTAACAAAAAAATATCTACACTATTTTTTAAATGGTTCAAATATTATATATTTCATATGACTAACATTTGATCTATTAAATTATAGATGGTATTTATAATTCTAGAAAAAAATTAGTATTTAAGAAGAGGTTTATGTTCTGAATCAATTAGATAGAGGGATTTGAAATCAATTTTTTTTATTTTATATTTATAATATGAAAAAAATGGAAATCCATCCACAAATATGGGATTTTAGATGCAGATACATGGAAGAATTTTTTCACCCACCCACAAGAGGAATCCTTTCTGGTATGATAAATTTTTTATTTAAAATAAATTGGTAATATTATTTATTAATTACTTGTTGACTTATTTATTTATTCTTATGTAATAGTGGTATATATCACCAAGATATCCAATAATATTAATCATATCATCTTATATCTTCACTGAGGGTACCCTTTGCTAGTGGAGAAAATGGTTGCTGCAAAGTTTGATAAATCGAGAGCAAAATCTAGTAGCGGGTCGAAATATGTTTAGTTTAGTCATAAATTTCCCACCACTTACAATGAAACATTAAAATGGGTGAGAATGATAAAAAATGGGAAGTTTCTTACTAATCCATCAAAACATACAGTCGATAAGATTGTAAGAAATTAATTATTATATTTTTTGAACATTAGTAGTTTCTAAATTAATCACACTAATATAGAATTTACATATATCATTTTAGTATTTCATTTAGGTGACTTTATCCTAGGGGATAAAATGGTAATTCTTGTTACCATTTTAGGTAAGTAAGGAGACCATGTCCATATAAGAGAATTTGAGGTTGGTGTTAGTATCAGAATTTTTTTTGAATGTCCTAGTACAACATTGAGGTATATAGAATACAAGAATGAAATTTATTCTCTAAAGAATGATATTTTAAGGATGAATCAACCAATTTAACAATTAATTAAATCATTTTTATATTATATGTTTTCAAAAATGGTGATACCGACACAACCTGTGTAGCATGTCGATCTAGATCCTTAACCTCCTTATTCAAACCATGTTGTGTGCGATGTGTTGAATGCCAAGGATACCCATTTACATATTACAGAATACGGAATAAAACATAATCAAGGGGATTATGTACATTATCTTCTAATGAATTCAAATTAAGTAAGAGTAATAATACATGATACTAGTTATCCAACTTCTTTAGTGTCATTGCCTACTGATGAGGTGGCCACAATTGGACAAAGTAGGAGTCATTTTTTCTCTAGTTGGTTATCCTTGTTCATCCGTTGATATACAAGGTATGTGTTGTTTTTTAAATTTTTATTTAATTTTGATTTCAAATTACTTATAATGTTTTCTTATAATTACATTATTTAGGAGTATCATAAATCTAAAGAGTTACTGAAAGGGAAACAAAATTGTTAGGAATCAACACCTTTAGATACTTCTTAGGTTTTTCAAAAGCTATTAAAATTACTAGTGAATTATTTTATGTTAGAAAATTTTTATAATATTCCATTTATTGTTCACATATATGTGAGAGACTATTGTTAAGAATATTTAAAAAATAAATCTTGAATGTTATTATTTTTTCGAATATCTTGATAATCGTGTTGTATATGTTTTCCATGTAATGAAATTTCCATTTCAATTTTCATTTAATTATGTAAATATATCTTATAATTATCTAATTTATAATATATTTAATTAGGTTCCTTAACACTAATTTCATAAAAAATGAAATCACTTATATTTATGGTTTTATGGATAAAAAATACATTTCAATGAGTGTGATATACCTAAGGAAGACTAATAGTGTTAAATATATACTTGAAAGATTGTAAAAAAAATATATTAAGTGTTAGTTTCTTCCATTCCATGATAGGTAAGTTGAAATATATAATTATGAACTACTATTAATTATATTTCCATTCATGATGAACTTTTTATATTTTAGTAAACATTAGATGTTAGACATATATTATCCATAAGAATGAACAACATATTTGTTATGCTCTTTATTGGGTGAGTTTCATGAAATATTTCAAGATTTTTTTTTGAATTTGTATGTTTTATTCTATTCTATTATTTATTTCATCTTAAACAACTATTGTTACATATTTTTTAATAAATAATATATGAAAATATAACATTTCATATAAGGGTTTAATAATGTTTACTTATTGATATAAATTCTATATGAAATTGATTATGTTTCAGTGTTGGTAGATTACTTATATATTAGTTAGCACTCATTGTGTCTTACAAATAGATACATTGTTCTTCATTTTAAAATTGTCGTTTAATAACTATATTTTCATCATCAAATATAAATATTTGAATGTAGTTATTATGTTTTATGATTCATTTTTTTGAGATTATCATGACTATAACGACCATAAATTTTCATAATGTTTCTTCCATTACAACTCATATATTTTAAAAAAAAATATTTTATTGTTAATTTTATAACATTATTTGTTTTTATAAATTTTTCAAGATGGTTCATATTATTTGGTAGATTTCTTGAACCACTTTAGATGATTAATTTCAGACTATTTTATAGGATTGATTAATTTATAGATGTATATCAGAAATATTCTTCTTTGTGTGTTATATTGAAAAATGTTGTAGTAGACTTTACATTGAGTTTTTTTAAATTGTTTGTTGTTGTTTTCTGATGTTAGCATTACAAGGGTTTTTTATATGGAATAGGTTATTGTATTATAATATATTTATTATAATATTTATTAGGTTCAATGTTTATTTCCATAAAAAATGATGTTGAAAGTTACTTTAAACCTCAAATTTTACAGTAATTTATTTCAAAATTCATTTTCAATGTATTTTTTTAAAAAAACAAACAATAAATGTGTCTCTATATCTATATTTAGTTGAGATTTAAAAATTAGTTTTTATAATAACTGATGTTCCCAAGTCTAAATTTTATTTATTATCAATGGTAGATATTTTTATTATACAAAGAAGTTGTGAATATATGGTATAAGAAGAAGAAGTTGAGTTGAAGAAGAAGTTTTTACAAAATCTAAAAGAAAGAACTATTTCTATGTTAGAATACCTGGCTAGAAAGATACTTTATAGCAGCCTTAATATGTGATGATTGTGGAGTTGTTCTTCAAGATTTTCGATTGAGAAGTGGTATTATATATAATATATTTCATTTGATGTTTTGGGAAATATAAAAAAAGGATATTGAAGAACTAAGATTCATGTAGTCAAAATTGAAAGAAATGCTTGAGAGACTATCCAAAGTCTATTGGAAATTAAAACATTGATGAACATGTGAAGTACGTATAAGGATTATGTTTTGAAGTATTTAATAATGATTTATGATATTTTTTTGGATTTATGGTTATTGAGAAGGCATATGAATGAGTTGAAGATGTTTTTATGCTATTTGAGTGAATTCTATAATTCCTTAAAACATTTGTGTTGAAGATAAAAAGTGACTAAGTACAATGCACAAAAAAACATTGTGAGAGGATGAATAAGAATTTATTCTGAGTTTTTTTTTGATTTTTTGTCTAAATTAAGACATTTTCTCATCAACGTAATATTTATAGATGACATCGTAAGAGATTGAGTCCGTATGTGACTTTGTGTATAAAAATTCACTTCTCATTGCAATACATTTACTAATCATGTAATACTCTAGAGAAATACATAAGACTATAAACACAATCATAATACTTATAGAAAATTATTAATATTTTAACAAGAGACCTTAAAATTTTATGGTGATACCATAATACTTTGGATAAACTAGAAGACTTAGAAATATTTATAAAAATGACTATGTGTGGAAATTATAGAATAAAATATTTTGATAAACATAAATATAAATTTGAGTAAATATTTTAATAAATAGAGATTAAATAAAATGATGATTTTATTCTATTATTAATGGATTAAATATCATGATAATTCAAATATACTGTGATTCAAGTTGAGATAATGAATCCAAATGAATATGATTCATGATAAATATTGAGAGTTCGACACTGTAAGCAATTATGCCACATCACAATTACCTGAGTCCCTATATATATGGATGAAGAATTAAAATAGAATTAATTGTGTGGTTTTTGTAGATATAAATAAGATGTGATATTGAAATATCACATGTGGAAAGAAACACCCGAGTCTTAAAGGGAATTCAAAAGGAAAACATTGACTGAGATTTGAGTAATAATTTATATAAGAATATACTACCAAAAATCATGAGATTTAAATCATTCAAATATGAAAATATTATTCCAAATATTCACATAATATTCTATGAATATAATGTGTGGTAAAATAATAAGAAATGAGTGGGTTAGAACTGAGAAGTTGGTACACTATTTTATCAAAGAGAGTAAAGTGAGAGACTAAATATGGAATATTTTTATAAGGAATAAGACTTACATTCCAGATAATTCAAATAATCGAGGAAGATCAAGATCATTGAATATATGTAGAAGGTAATAAATACTTATTGACTTGATCATGATCATATTCTATGGATGTTCTTGAATAAGTGAGAATGCGTTTAATGGTTGATAGAGGATACTTTAAGAGGAAGATCTATTCTAAGTGGTTCTAAAGAAACCTGGGAAAAAAAGATATTTCTTGTTTTATTATAGAAACCATTATAGTAGGCATCAAGAAGTAGTATTTTTATAGTTGGACTCTTGAACTGGAGAATAGTGGAACTCTATGCTGATGGGATTAAGAATATCCCTACGGTAACCACTTGGGAATATAGTGTAGAATCGTTGATTTTGGGGTTTATGTAATCCCAACAAGGAGTAGTATTTGAAGTATAAACCTTTTAAATAATGGTGTTTCTATGTCTATTATTTTTTGTTGTATCCGAGTGAGGATGAGTAAATCAAGATATAATCGATCGGGACATTGAAAAGTCTAAGAGCTTGAATTAAAAAGAAATAACTTATAAAATTTCACTATTGATTCCCCCCATCTTAGTTGTACTTTCTCGACCTAGGACATACAAGTGGTATTATATATAATCTTGGTTCCCCCTTAAATATTTAATACTTTTTTAAGTGTGTCATTTTTAAATTTTGTGAACATCACAAGTGTCCATACATTTAATGGAAAAACTACCACAGTTGGAGGAATATGATATTTTCCAACCATCCATCACATGTCATAGAAGTAAGATTTATGGAAACAGTAATATCTACACCTTTTACTCAACGTTATCTTATGTATTTTTTCAGGAAATATAAATATGGAAGCATATGTCAAGGTTTAAAATTAAATTTTTATGTCTCTTTCAAAAAAGGTATATAAAAAGTTATATGGCTTCAAACTTCAAAAGAGATTTTGTAAAAATTAGAAAGTAATTATAAGGGGAATGTAAAGGTTTAGGAAGCTAAATTAAATGTTTGACATAGAATATTTGAGGTTTTTAGAAAGTATAATAATTAAATTATTGATGAAACCATTATAAGAGTCAATAATATTTTCAATAATATCTAGGGATTTAGTGAGAAGATAGATGATTCTACTATTTTCAAAAAGATGATGAGAAATTTATTAGATTGGTTTGATCCTAAAATCTTATCCCTAGAATATATATAATACCTTTCACAAATTGATTTACATTATATTCTCAAATATTATGAAATGAGAAAGATACTGACTTTCAAGAATAAAAAATTTGAGATTGATTTTCTGGATATGAAGAATCTTGTCAAATAAGATGAAGAAATAGAATATAGTGATTCCAATAGGGAGGAAGATGATGATTACTTAAATAATTTTTTTTGATTTTCTATCATAGAATTTAAAATTGGTTAGAAGAAAGGAAAATTCAAGAAACCATGATGGTTCTACAATTTCAATGGTATTGGACACTTTTCCATAAATTTCCCAAAGAAGATGGTTGTTGAATTAGATAAGGAGGATAAGATACCTTTGAAGTAAAAATGGGGTAACTATAATATAAAATATTAAATAAAAAATATAAGTAATTTGATGAGAAAGAAAGAACGAGCATAATCATCATTGAGCATCTAATCGAAATATTAAGTTAAATTTATGGATCATATTGAAAACGGATATGATACTTCATGTAGTGATGATGATAAAGGTGAAATAATATACATGGAATGTGTGCTGAAGGATGAGTTAGAATCTTGTATTGTGTATAAAACACAACTCAAGTAGGAGAATAGGAAGATGATAAAACATAAAGATAATATGGATGAAGGAAAATATATGAATGTAAATAAAGTGGTGGAATAAATTAAATAGATTAATAAATTAAAATTGAAATTGGTTGATAGAAAATTATGGTGAGAGATCATGGGAAGAAACTATTTTTGAAAGAGGAAGAGTTGTTCGAGTAACATTCATTATGTCTTGAAGCTCAAAATGAGTTAAAAAAAATCAGAAGAGGCTTCCATAAATTAGTTGAGGTCAAAGTTGAGTCTTCTCATACTGGTGAGAAGAAGTGTCCCTACAGAGAGGTAAAATATATTCCTAATAAGTTTCATGGTTAATCTATTATTTCTATTTTTTTGTAAAAAAATAAAATCCAACCCTACTTGGACTAATAATACAAGTGATATATGCTTTTCCATATCAAATTGAGAGAGGAATGTGACAAAAATACCATTTCGCCTAGGTAAATTAAGGCTCATATTATAGTAGGACCACATCAATGGTTTTATAGAAAGACATTCCATCAATATATAAGACTAAGGTTTCAAGGTTTTTATTGGTGTTGTGTGGTATATATTTAGACATAAAGCCTGCTCATTCTAGTTTAATATTTCATTACCCATAAAGAGGCATGAACTAAGGGGTATCTTTGTTGAGCATATAAGGAAGAGTTCTTAGAGAAATCAAGGAATGGAAAAAATTCAACTAATATTCTATCCAAAAATATATTTATATGATTATAATAATTTTATGTAATATGTTAACAGGAGGGTCACAGAGCAAAGGAATGAATGAATATCCTCTAAATAAATGTTCCTTAGAGAGTGAAAGAGAAGTAAGTTCATACAAAAAAATGAGGAATGTAATATTATGCTAAAATAACTAATTAATTATGTGGAAACCCCAAAGAAGTTTAGAATTCTAAAAAATAGTTCCTAATAGTTTATACAACCCAATTATAAATGGATAAAAAATGAAGAATGTAAAAGTTAGTGGTAATACAAAATGGAAATAAGTTATTTCACATGAAAAGATTAAAGATCATGAGAGTTTTTCTAAAAGTGAAAACCTGAAAGTTCAAGAGATCGTTTTTTGAAATATGTGAGTAGGTTAGACATGATATGATAATTTTTGGTACTATTCTACCATATCAAGAATAATTAATTATAAATATGATAAAATCATCGAGTAATTCATTTTTTATGGCTATGGTGAATGAGACAACTCCACAAAAGAAAATAATTCAAGGGAAAAAAGTGATAATGAAACCTCTAAAGGTTTGTGATAGTAAAATAAGTGTTTATAATTCTTCCATTTATGATATTGTAAGAAATGAGAGATATTGTATGGGAGGAAACTCTCAAATTTGTTACTTCAAATAAGGAATTAATATTTCCCTCATTGTTCTACAATTTTTTGTTTATTTGTACTTACTTGTAGGGAATTGGAGGAGTAATGTAAAAGATGAGTGTTGTATACAATATATAATAAAGAAGGTTCCCATTAGGGAGTTTATTAATTTATATGATAAATAAGAAATTATTTCACCCTTTAATAGGGAGAAAATGTGAATAAAATCTGTAAAATTATTATTGTGTAGTGAATCGAGAATTTCTGGATAGAATTGTAAAATTTGAGATTGAGTTATTCCAATAACACTTATAACCATTGTTTTGATTTTATCAAATATATTTATAATGGGGGAGTGTTGGATGATGAAATAAAGAGGGAGTTTAGTATCTTTCACTGGAACATTTTGATACGTTTTTTGATAGGAGTGTAGGCTACAAAGAAATCATGAAAAAGATACTTAAACCTCCCTAAAAAGAGAAAATTGATAATGATATCACTTATATATAAGTTAATGGACATCATTGATTACTATGGTTATTCAATATTTTTTACATGAGTTTAACCAACGTATACATGGATTTAACTAACTGAAGGCATGTGACTAAGTTGTATGTGTTACCATCATTCTCTCAATAAGTGGACGCGGCTAAAATGTTTAACTAAATGGTGGCGAAGAAGACCCTTTGAGAGCTATTGAAAAATCTTGAAGATGAGATTATAACAATTCCCTTAAATTTTTCTTTGTATTTATTTTCAATAAGGGGGAGAATAAATAGTCAAACTTGTTGACACAATTATTTAATGGAATTGACAACAAATTAAATGGGGGGTGTTGATGTTTCAAAAAAGAATTTAATTTTTTTTCAACAATGATATTGTTATTATATAGATAAAATTTCAATATATTTTGAAATAATAAGAAACTAAGATGAGGAAGAAGTTGTTTCATAATATAAAGGAAAGTACCACTATTGTTCTAAATGTTGGGTTGGATATATTCTTAATAGCAGCCATGATATGTGATGATTATGGAGATATTCATTATGGTTTCGTGACAAGTACCAGTGACTAAGTTGTTTTGTTGTATATAATAGTTTTAATGTGAATTTTTGAGCATTTTAGGAATGGATAGATTGAATAAATAAGCTTCATGAAGTCAAAACTGGATGAAATTCTTGATAGACCATACAAAGTCTATTGAAAATTAAAGAAATCAATGAATAGATTAAGGGAATATTTGGATGATGTTTTCAAGTATTTGAGAATGATTAATTATTTTTTTAATTTTTTAATATGATTAAAAAGACATCAAAATGAGTTGATGATATTCCAAATCTATTTTACTGAAGTTTAAAATTCCATAAAACATTGGTGATAGAGGTTAAATTTCTCAATATCTAGTTCACTTAATAATTTATGAGTGATTATGTAGGACTTTATAGTAAGTTATTAAGACTTGTGAGCATGTCATGAGAATTTTTTCATTGGCTTGTAAGACTCTGGGGTCATGTGAGACTTTGCTCATAATATATCATTTCAGTTTTTAAGACTTGTGCTAAGTACACTGTGGAGAAATTCATAAGACTATGAACAACATTTTAAGGCTTATAGAAACCTTGTGATACTTTATAAGATTTTCCTAGTGAGCCTGCAAGAAACTATTCCATATCACAATTGTGTAAGGCCATGAATTCATAGATGGATATTTCAAACAAAATTTAATTTGAAAATTTTATGAAGAAAGATGAGATGTGGTATTCAAATTCCACTCGAGGAAGGAAACACCTTAGTCCTAAGAATAGTTAAAAAATAAGATCTTGATCGTGATTTTTGGGAGAAATTAAATGAGACCATCTTGATTAAAATCATGGGGGGTTTCTATATTTCAAATATGGAAAAGGTATTCAAAATATTCATATAATATTTTGTGAACACAAAATATAGAAAAAGGAAAAAGGAGTGGGGAGGAACTAATAAGTTGATACACAGATGTCTCCTGACAAGATGACTAGTCCTCCCATACCTTATTCCACTTTTCATAATTTAATAACATTAAATAATAATTCCTAGCCCCCATTTAGGTCTCACACACCCCTTGAGGGAATTTGATTAAGTAATAAATCCAAAAAACCTATTGAAGTATTTTTTAAACTATATTAATTTAAGTATAAATCCAAAAAATTATTAAATCTCTTATTCTAATCATGTATAAAAAATATTGGATATGAATAAGACATAAAAACATATCAATGTATACAAAATAATGGATATATATGTTCACGGGAATTAATAGTTTTCAAGGAAGTTATATTGTATTTTCAAAACATAATTTTTTATTTTTAAAAGTGAAATTTAAATATCACACTCATGTCATAGTATTTTTGACCCATAAATAGAGTGAAATTTGAGCCACCAAACTGTAACTGATATTAAATAATAATCCATGGAGAATTACTTCCCTAAAAAATTCCACCAACACCTATGGGACCATAAACTATAGATTTACCAAATAATGTGTAAAGACTAACTCACAATCAAAGAACACTTATAGGAAGTTAAACAATGACCAAATTATGCCCCAGATACATGTGTTAAACTCAAATATAGTTTGAAAAAGTGGTACATATGCTGGTACGACAAGAATTTTGTCATTTAGATTACTTTTTAAAAGAGAATTTGTATTTTAATATGAATTTTAAAATGAAATTATCATAATTCTTGTAAAATTGAAGGATTGTATAACACTGACCAAAGGGATATGTGATTGAGATGTTGTATAGTATATCATCCTATGATGGGATGAAGAAAATGATTGTTGGGGGATATGTTTAATGGTATGTCCCTAGGAAATTCAAGGACCACCAAATATGCAATTGGTTTCTAATCAATATTAGAAACAAAAGAGGAAAATAAGATTACAATGACGATGAAAATGGAATAAAAAGAATAGGAAAATGATGTGATTCAAGATGAGAATGAACCAAAATAGAGAATGAAAAAATGTAAGTGAATGTAAATTGAATTTTTTAAAAAATTATATTTAATGTGCTTCGGACCTTTGTAGTCATACATGCAGGACAAGAACATCACCCAGTCATGTGATTTATTAATACTCAAAAAAAACAAATGTATAAGATACAATCTAGGAAAATAGATATAAAATAACTTTGAAGTTACAACTTGAACATACAAACAAGAACTAAAAAAGGAACACTTATAGGGCTAGATAGCTTACCACCATCAAATGGTACTTTGTTTATATTTCATAGGGTGTTGAAGATACTCATTGATCAATAATTGTGCACTTAATTACACCTCAACTAGATCTCTACCAAAGCTCCTAGTTCGGGAACAAACACACTTCTTCAAAATTAAAGAATGTCATTAGAACTCTACTATAAACAGCACATCAACAACTTATGTGGAGGATGATAATATTTTCCTCAAAGTCTCTTAGTGGATCTCTAACCAGAACTTTCTAGGGTTTCACCAGGACTAAAAAGAAAGAAACCATGAAGATTTGAACTGATCGAATGAGTGAATTCCCATGAATGATGTCGTATGGGGCCATGAATTCCCCTAATAAGGAAAAACAGATGAGTCATGATATGAAACAAGACAAATGTATGAGGAATGGGGGTATAGCATACGTAAAAAACCAAAGTGGAAAGTGCCACCCATATGGGCGATCTAGATGAAAGAGATGGAAATGATTATCAAAACCTCAAAAGATCCATATAATTCAAAAGGGGATCAAATCATTAAATCGGTCTAGTGTTATAAAAAATAATAGAAAAAACCCATCATAGGTACCAACAAGAAATTTGAGTATAATAATAAAAAACAATTTTCCATGAGAATTATAAACAATAGACATGAAAAGGGGAGATAATACAATAAAGTAATTTTGATATGAAAAATAAAATTTCACAAATATCCACCATTTTCATACATAATTGAAGATGTTATTTCACCAATGTTTATTTAATTATAACCAAATTCAATAATTCTTAATAGTAGTATAATTTGTGAAAATTTTGCAGCTTTAGTCAAACTATTCGCTAGATTTTTTCTAGTATGTATTTTTTTGACACGTACTATTTAAAATTCAATAATATCTTGAATAAAATATATAATAATATAAATGTTCTTAGATATACTATGAAAAAAATAAAATAATATATTGGGGTAATGCCAATTGTCTATCAATCTACACATTCTTAACATAATTATAATGGAATAATCCAGAAAGTAAACTATTAATCCAGATGGCCTCCTTTACAGCCTCAATCAAGGAAATGTATTCATCCTCAATGGTTGAGAGATGCACCATAGAATACATGTTACACTTCCAAGAAAAATTCCTTCCACAATTAGTAAATATAATTAAGATGAATGAGAAATGTATATAAGGATCCATTTAAGGGAATGATATAGCAGCTAATAGGAATTTGAGAGGCCATCTAGGTAGCCTGGATAGAACCTTCTAGAAGGGGAAAAGTAGTATTTGTATAAGAGGGCAGATGGCAATGGGCCATGAGGAGTTAGAAGTTGTAATAAGGGAATATAAGGTGGGGCCTAATGGGATCTTTAAATTGTTTATATAAGGGAGGGATTAGAGTACTTTTTGGACAAGAAGGTATTATGTTTCAATGATAATTAGCCTATGGATTTGTTGGGGAACTGGGGTTCACCCGAGTATTGCCCCCCCTGTATTGAGTTCTTGTGAATTATCTTTTCTTCCCCTCCCTACCAATTGTATCGATTATCTATTTCTCTCTCTGGTTTAATATAAATTAGTTTTTCCATTATTAATCTTCATCAAGTTTTCAGACCTGTCTTTTCCAACATGATTACTCGTACGACGTGCATTGTGGTTCTAATTTATCCCCCTAGGAGGCACACTAGCTAATCTCCCTCGCTCATTGGTGAATGAGGTTCACTACCTGCCGTCTTTATTTGTTCAGAAGAAATGCACTCTTCAACATTCATTTTTCTTGGCTCACATTTTCTTAGCCGACATGCAACTCTACTAAACTATTCTACCATGTTACACCATGCATAAGTCTGTAAAACTTCATCATGGTCAGTTACAGCATGATGCGACGCCCTTCCAGATCCACTGAGACATTGGGTCCATGATCAGTTTAACTTATCATCCTACTGGTGCCCACCATCAGCTACCATTCAAAAATGGAGTGTGCACCACGATGATTTTTTGCTGGAAACCCAGTTTGTTTCTACCAACAGCCCGTTTCTGCTGGGGTTTATGCGACAACACCAACATACCAAATTTCTGCAACCAATGCGTCTGATTCCCCTGCTATAACATCACCTTGAATCATGATTGTGCTCAGATTTTAGGCACAGAATTCCATGTTATCTCCACCTATTCTCTCGCACCTCACTATTACAGGAACCCGATATCAGTCTCACTTGGAGATTTTTGAAAACCACCCCAGAACCCTCAAAGTCAAATTTGATTCAACACTTTCCACTCTAAACTCAACCATGGAATCTCTAAACACACATAAATAGTCATGTCAACATGATAATAGTAGGCACATGAGTTTTCCGAATTCCACGAATATATATCGGACTTGATGCACTGAATGGAGAAGCAACCATTATAGAGGGGGTCGCACCCAACAGAGGAAACATAGTCTTCAAAAACACCTCTAGTTGGATTTGTAGTTACAAATAAAATAGAGCAAGATGAATTCATAGGACAGAAAATGTGTTTTTACTTGTATTGGACTAGGGTAGCTCCATTCCGGCCTCTATTGTGCGCAGTGAAGATGATGCCTCATCAGGATGAGGTGCACCCGTCGATCGTGGCATTTTTTTCAACATCTTATTTTCTGAAGCATACTGATCCTATGACTCCACAATGAATTAATAAAATGGTCGAATATCCCATCCCAACTTATTTTTTCTTAGTTTCTAATATCCCACTTGATCTTCCTACCTATCATTGAGTAAGGGGGATATTTTTAGTTACGAAAGGACGAATGACTAACATTTCTATTTGAAAACACATCGAGTGAGAATCCAAAACACAACAATCTGTATTTTTCTATGATTCTGTACAATACTAGTATTAAAACAGATCCTAGAGGGTCTATAGTGCCTATAAACATGGGATAGTCTGGCACAAACATGATCATTTCTCCCCTTCTTTTGACTGTTGTGGTGTGTACTACTAGATGGAGTTCACCAGTAATTTATTCTCTCATGGAACTCAATTTTAGGAATCATGGACACATCATGGGCATACATTCAATCCCATAAGACTCTAAACTTGTATATCTCATTGTAGTTCCTCTATCCATATGTTCTAGTGATTTGGTTCCAAACCAAGCAAAGGATGAAGAAATTTTATCTCATATCCTGCCATGATTATTGTGGCATATCCCCCTATTGTTTCTCTGCTTGTGAGAGAACTAATGTTCAACATGGGGTACTTCTGTTGGAAACCAGCCCCTAACACTATGGTTACATATTACCCAAGGAATTGCTTCATTTTGAAACTCTGATGCAACATGGTGAAGAACCAACAATAATAGATGTCAAGCAATCCATGAATCACATTTAGAAGATTTATTGTCCTGCCTCTATAAGAAGTGCACATATCACCATTTGTGGTTCCATGGAGAAATACTTGTCTGGTAAATTTCTTGGAATTTTGGGTCCCACACTTGAGGACACATCCACCACCTTAAGGACAAGGTGGTTTTTCTGGATGATGGAAAAGATAGGAATATGAGAGGCTATCTAGGAAGCCTGGAAAAAGATTATGGAAGGTGAAAAGTAGTCTTTTTATAGGAGGGAAGATAGATGTGTGACATGAGGAGTAAGATTTTATTATAAGGAAATCTAATGTGGTGATAAAGGGGAGATGAAAAGTGGTAATATAAGAAAGTAATTATAGTACTATTTGTACAAAAATAAATTATGTTGTATTGGGAATTAGCTTGTGGCTTGGGTAGGGAACTAGGGTTCACCTGAGTACTATCCCCTCTCTCTTGAGATTTTATCTATTATCTTCTCTACTCCCCCCTCCCAACTATATTCCTGCTATATATATATATATATATATATATATATATATCTGGATTAATATAAAGAAGACTTCTCTCCTATCAATATTCATTATCAGCTTTCTCAGGTTGCACATGAGTCTACTAAGGGTAAAGATTTCAAAGGAAACACTCGTTCTGTTGAAAATCATGACGTACATGATGCTGTTAACAATGTTAGCATAAGTAATGTTATACATGTACTCAACATCAACATTAGTAATAGGTTCTTGTGAAAATTAAAGTATAAAGTTCTATGAAAAAATAAGACTAACATGCTCAATGGAATCATGTAGGTATCTCTTAAGGGATTACAAAATTTAAGTATCTAGAGATAGATATAACAACCTTTTATTTCTATCTCTAATAATTTCCATTACTAGAAACTATTTGGCTTAAAATAAATCTTTCATTTAATAGGCATTCTTAAATTATGATTTAACATAAATGATAAGTTTCATGACATTGAAGATGACCAACATATCATCAAATTAATGGAGTAGATAAAGAATGGCATTTTTAACTGATTGAAAATACCCACATGCATCATATTTTCACCTACTAAAATTATTATAAAGAATGAATGAGTCAAATTTCCTATACCATTTCCTTGAAGCATATTTTAAACCATATAAATACTTATTTAAATGGTATACTCAGTTTGATTTTAACTCACCCATGTATCCTTTTAGGAGTATTAATATGAAATTTATGAGCAATTTCACCACGAAGAAAAGTAGTTTTAACATCAAGCTACTCAATATGAATGTTATGGTAAGAAACAAAATAAATAAAAAATTAGACATATGAGTGTTTTAAAATTGGAGAAATGATTTCGTAATCAATTACATCTCATTTAAGGAAGACCTTATCCACTAATATGGCCTTATATTTAATTTTTTTTATCTTTGATATTATCTTCCTTCCTTATTAATATCCACTTATAGGAAATTAACTTGGAATTGGGTGGTTTATTCACAATATACCATGTGCAATTTTTCTTTATGGTATTCATTTCCTCACACATGGATGATATCTAGTTGTTGGAATCAGTATAATTAATAGCTTAATTATATGTTTTAGTATCATCATCAATAAGATCCTAAGAAATATAGAATGAAAAAGAGTCTATATCATATTGTCTAGACCGATCAGGAGGCATCATGTCCCTCCTTATTCTATCGTGAGTAAGTTGGTAGTCACCAGGAGAATATGAAGGCTCACTATCCAACTTAATACCTGAGTTGGACTAAGGTTGGATTTCAGGATTATGATTAGGTGGAGAAGGCTCGATGGGAACCTTAAAATGGGATGGAGTACCGGTCTCAACAATCTCAATATGAGGTGTTTAATAAACATCATTAGTGGGAGACATAGTTTTGGGAGAAGTAGATTCTTGAAAGACAATATCCTGACTTATTATAAATTTTTTGTAACCTATCTTATCAACCCATTTTTTATACCCTTTTAAACCATTTGGATATCCAATGAAAATACATTTAAGATCTCTTTATTCAACTTTATCATTTTTAACATGGGAATAATCTATGCAATGAATGACTCTCAGGGGATTTTATGAAGGGGGTCCATTATACCATAGTTCCTCATGAGTCTTATACTAATTTTTAATTGAAGGACATATGTTAATGAGATACCCAACAAGAGTTTTTTCCTCAATCCATAATGATTTGGTTTGGGTAGGCTTGAGAATCCAATCATGCATTAGACCAGCTCCAGTATAGGGTGGTTCATATACTTGGACACCTCAATATTGTTGGGAGTTTCCCTAATAGTAAGGTACCTAAGTATTTACTCAGACTCATACAGCTATATAAAGTTATATGGAGAGTATTCTATACCATTATCTATTCTCATATCCATAATCATTCTTCCAATTTGAGTTTTAACAAGGGATTTCCATGTTTAAAATGTTTTGAAGAAATAAATATTGTTTCAACAATGTAAAACCACAATTTCCAGGTGAAATCATCAATAATAGTCACAAATTATTAGACTTCACCATTATAGGTGGTCCTAACAGGATCCCAAAAGTTAGAATGGATGTATCCTAAAGGATGATTGGCTTGAAATAAGACCTATTGAAGCTGAATCTTTTTGATTTACCCAAGACACAAACCCAAAAAAATAAGAGATTATTAGTTGTGATATCATTTAATAGTTCATGTTTACTCAATTCTTCTAGACCATTAGATCTTACATGCCCAGAAATCCTATTCCAAATCAAAGAATTATCAATATTTGTGACATAGATACTTCCTAACTATCTACAGCGAGTCTTTTCATCCAAAACATAAATCCCATTAACAAGAGGTCCTCTGATGACTTTTATAGGGCCTGTAGAGATCTTAATACAACCTAATTTAGACTTGAAAGAAATGTATTTCTAGTCTAAAACACCTAAGGTTATGATATCACTACGCAGGTCGGGAAACTATCTAACATCAAGCATGGGGACAACTAAATAGTCATGGAGCTCTAACAAAACATAGCCTTCTCCCTAGACTCAACACCTCTAATTGTTTATAAGAACAACCTCTCATTCCACTCTCTCAATCAACTCAATAAAGGATTCCTTAACAGGACATATATGGAAGGAACAACCACAGTCTAAAACCAAATCACTAAACAGATTATGTGTACATGCATTAAGAGCCTCAACACTATTATACTTGGCATCAACAATCAAAGACTGATCAGTAGGCTCATCAGGATTTTGGTTTTATTTGGGATTCCTACACTCTGGTCTAATATGTCCAAACTTAACAAAATTGTATCAGGTAACATTCCTAGAATTAGATATATTAAATCTAGATTTCTTATTGTTCTTACAATTTCCTTTATACTGTTATTTTTAGATTAATTTTTAGATCTACCCCTACTCAAATATCTCTCTATGTCATTATTAATCATGAGTTTATTGTGTAATTATTTAGACATAATTGAAAAATTAACTTATTCCATCGTTAAATAATTTGGTTTCAACAAGGGTGTTATATGAATTAAGAAGAGAAATGAGAAGGATCATACTTTGGTCTTCATCATCAACAAAGACATTAATATTGGAAAATTAAGCATAAAATTGTTAAATTCATTAATATGGGCATTGATTTAAGTATAAAAATGCATTATAAAGGTAAAACTTTTATGATTTTTATAAATACATTCAACCAAGGAAGAAATCATATACAATTTCTTAAGTTACAACCAAATTCCAGTAATGGAAGACTTATAAGCTACCTCTCTATGGACTTTATCACCTAGGGATAATAATAGTGAGTTATGGGCCTTAACTAAAATATTGACAGAGATATCTTCATAGGTAGTAGTTGTTTTAATATAATCAAAATAACTTATTATAGGTTTCTTATGGCAATTTAAGGCATC
The DNA here is from genome assembly GCA_963277665.1 of Viscum album. NCBI lineage: Eukaryota > Viridiplantae > Streptophyta > Magnoliopsida > Santalales > Viscaceae > Viscum > Viscum album. The sequence goes on from OY728131.1 coordinate 922,171,593, forward strand.
TATGAGCCCCTATGAGAAAAAAGGGATAGTTGGAGAATAGCCTCTGAGTGGCGGGTCTCTACATCGCTTCGCATATAGGGTTTCTCCTCAGAAACTGTTTTTCTTCCCTCATATGGCGAAGGTTGGTGACTCGGCGTTGGCATCATTTGGATCTCATTCTAAGGGCGGTGTGGCCCGAATCTCCGTTGTGCCTCGACGGCGTGGATCTGCTGCGGCATGGAGGCATCAGTGTGGTTTGTCATCCTCAGTGCGGTGGAGTGATTCTGGTTGTCTCTGGTGTCGACGACCTCAGTTTGTTTCGGCCTCGGCATGGCGGAGTGGATTCGGTTGTCTCTAGCATTCCTCAGCGGCTTTGGCATGGATCTACGGCCTCAGCATGGTTCAGGTGGTCTCCGTCATTCGCTGCATTGCGACGACGCGATCTACAATGGCTCTGGAGTGGTCATATGATGTGGCTCACTGTCGTCTCCTGAGTGGTCCAGAGGGTGGGGGGATCTCTTTGATTCCGGTGTTTGGAAGCTTCTTGAAGGTTTAATGTTTGGTGATTTTCGATGGTCTTGAATTTGGCATTTTTTGGATGTGTTTGGATCGCATCGTTGTGCGATAGAGGTGCTATTTCTCGTGAAGGCTTTTGGAGAATGGTCTATGAAAATATTCTTGGTTTTGTTTGAATGGATGAATTTGTTTGCTTGGATGGTTTTTTTTCGAAGGTGGGAAGTCTATGGAACTTGAATTGACTTCATGGTACTTGTTTCAAAGGAGGATCCAGAGTTGAAGATCAATCTTTGCGGAGATTCTTGGATTTGGTTGTTTGAGAGGGTATGGCGTCAGCCGTCGGATCAGGCTTGTGCTTTGACACATGACACTTGTTTTCCTAATAACCTTGCAACGATGGAGAGCTTCATCACGATCAAATGAGAGGGAGGAGCATCCTCGTGTTGTCATTCTGGTTTTATTTTTTCTACCTTTTGAGTGTGATTTGTCCTATATCTATGAAGTATGCATGGGTTTCACCCCCTTCATCCCTTAAAAGGGGGTTTTATCTTATAATAATAAAACAATTTAAGGCCTTCAGGCCATTACATGGAGAAAGAAGGGCTCTCATATTAATTCATTATATATTAAAGTAATTATCACTATTGAATTTATCTATTTAATACCTAGAAGATTCCATTGTTTATTTGGGTGGATTTGATACCAATTTATTGGTGGATACATTAAATGGTAAGTCCCCACAAAATACAATGACCTTTAAATATATAATTGGTTTCTACTTAGTATTAGAAACAGAATATGGAAGTGAGATGATGATGAAAAATGAGAAATAAGAACATGAAAATTTGGAAACTTAAAATGAAAAGAATCTGAAATAAAGAAAGTAAACACATATGTAAAAGTAACAAAAAAATCTATAATGGAACATGGATATTTAACACGATTCAAACATTTTTGGTCCTATGTGTATGATAGGAACACCATCCACTGACACGATTTATTAATGCTCAAACAAACAAATGTAAAAGATAAAATCCAATTAAACAGATCAAGATCATAATCATTTGAAGCTAAAACTCAAAGAAACCAATAATTGAAAAGGAACTCTTGTAGGACCAAAAAACATACCGTAGGCCGATGGCCTTTTTTTACCCTTCAGAGGGTGTGGAAGATGCTCCTGTTTATTATATAGTTCACCTAAGTGAATCTTTCTTGGATCCACACCAAAGATCCTAGTTTGGGAATGACTAAAATTCATCAACAAGAAGAAATATCATTAGAAATCCACTATAGACATCACAATAGTGGTAGATTGGGAGGATGGTAGGATTTTCTCAAACTCACTTGGTGGATATATCATCAAAACATGTGAAGGTTTAATTCGGTTGGAAAGGAAAGAAATCTGGGATGATCTAAACAGATCAAATGAGTGAATCCCCATGAATGGTCCATGGGGGGTCATCAATTCCTCAATAAGGAGTAACAGATGTGGAACCTAGTAAAATGATACAAACAAATGAACTAAGGGTGTGTGAAGTGACTAAACAGACCTACCGGCATGCACCATCCATGTGGATGGTCTATATGAAAGGGGAAAAAATGATTATCAATGGCTCAGAAGAGTCACATAATTCAAAAGAGGATCAAAGCACAGTAGTAGTCCAATGTAATAACAAATCCCACACAAAAAAACCATCATAGGGCCCAATATAAAATATGATCATAATAATAAACACAATTTTTCATGATAATTAAAAACAATATGAATGAAAAGGATGAATAACCAATATTGATATAAAAATTAAATTTCACAAAGATTATTGTCTTTCAATCCATAAAAATATTTCCCCTTATAGTTATCATTTAATTTTGGCAAGTCACACATGTTTTGGAAAGAAAAAAACTATGTGGTTTATCCTTGGATTTAAAATGAAAATATTATCAAGAATTAATCATAAAAGATGACATGTATTTTTATTTTTGTAATAGCTTGGTTTCATACTTATTAAAGTACAGAATACATGTCATCGCAACCAAAAGATGAACCAAAAAGTAAATTTTGGGTGTGGTATTCATACAATATTATTTACAAAAAATTATTATATGATAATGAATTTATAGTGAAAATTTATTCGCAATCATTTAGTCAGTTTTTATAATATTTTATTAAAATTGTAGTCTTGATATAAACTTGGGTGATTTTACTCTATTTGATTATGGTGTATTTGTGATGTTTTATATAGGTGTTTTAGTTTTTTTTCTTGTCGTATTATTTTATAGATATTATGAAACTACTTCATACACATGATGAAAAATTTTGAATCCAAAAAATAATAAATAAAATAGAATAAAACATAAACTAATAACATGTATATAATTTATAAAACTAATAATTATGATAGTGTGTAGGAAAATCATAGTATGGCCCAAAAGGATAGTTAGAGTAGAGGTGTGATAATGCCACTTCATAGTGGGTTGTCAGTTCCATGATTCCCGTGTGGGTAAATAAGACATGTTTGGGCTCAGTGTGATTGACCAACAAAGGAGTGTTGGGAATACAGTAGAATGGGACACTTGGAGAGATTATTTTAGAGGACCACATAGGTAGATGGGACTCATGGACCAAGACTGACTTGAGGATATGAGGTCGGACCAAGAGATAGTAGTTAGGATTAATTTTTACATGTGGGATGTGTTAGTGGATAGAATAACCATAACTATGGGTAGTGGTTAACAATGAGTTTGAGTCCACTGAGAGGACATGTATCGAGAAGTCAATCTTCAGGTCATCTACATGTGATCGAGCTTAAATATGCATATCAATTCAGAGATCCGTAGTTGGAGGTACTTTGTGAGCATGGTGATAATATTTTTGTATTATGGGTAGGGGTTTAAGATGATTGTATGTGATATGTGTGGGATGTGTTGAAAAAGAGTGTCACATGGGCATCAAGATGATGGTCAATGGCTAATTAGATAACATGTTTGGGATAAAAAATCATGATACCATATTTGTGTTAGGAAAATTGGGTTTGGTGTCATATATATATTTTGGTAATGAGAGAGATGGAGGATCGGGTATTTGATAAGACTTATTCATTAAGTGGTTGGGATAACTTGGGATGAGCTCTTATATGGTGATGAGGTTTTAAGCTCATAAGTGTTTTGAATAGTGAATTGGGTCATGATTTGGATCGACAATGTTACATTAGACCCAGTGGTGTTGAAAGTGTTAGTATGGGTGGGGAAGAAGCCCTCAGAGTTATCCCAAGCTTAAGGGTTTAATTTCTATAAATGTTTTCATGAGTGTTAAAAAATAAATTTTCATCTATTAAAGGGGATAGAGATGTTTGGAAGTCCAAAAAATGAATTTTTAGAGTTTTTTGGGGTTTTGGGTGTTACGATATATTTTCATAAATTTAGAAAAGGAAAATTTCCTATTAAGATAAATCTAGTAGTATATTTCTAGTAAGATAGTTGTTCTAGGATCACTATTCCTAGTAATACATTTTGGTAAGATATTTCTAGTATGATGTTTATTGTAAGGGATTTTTTTGGAATAACTATTCCTAGTATGATATTCCTAGTGGTATATTTTTAGTATGATATTTCTAATCAGATATTCTTTTGTGAATCACTATTTATAGTAAGATATTTTAAGCAAGAAAGTTCTAGTGTGATAATTGTTTTATATTCACTATTATTATTAAGATATTTACATTATGATATTTCTAGTATGGAATTTGTTCTCGAAGAATTGTTCTTAGTAAGATATTTCTAACACCCCTTTTCTGAAAAATGGTTATGTTTGGAATTATGAAGGATATTTATAGAGTTGGTGCCATATTTTCCTTTCCCAAATTTTGTCTTGGAGGAACAATGTTTCCAAAACCTTCCATATACTGAATAAATTATTAAAAATGCTTATTTAAGGGTTTTTTAGGGGTGATTTACAGTCTGTACATGGGGAAATCGTCCAGAATAATTATTTTTTCCTCTATTATTCTACAAGTTAGATCTCATCCTCTTCTTGACGGAATTTTGTGTCATCTGGAATGGGAGGGAGCTATGAGTAAGGCTAATAATCTATATGTGACTAATTTCTAGATTTATCGCTATTTCTTCATCCCATGCTAAAAATCCTTAATTCTAGGTATTTTACTAGATTTTACTAAATCTTTCTATTAAATTTAAATCGACCAAAGTTTCCTGATGAGTGGAGCCCTACAAAATCCATTTAGGCAATCCATAAATATTTTCTATTTGTACGTGTGTTATGCATCATGTAATAAATATGTGTGGGTTAGGTCATGGTTTTGAGACCCCAAACGTAACCTATTGGTGTATTTTTTATTCTTAGGACATACTAGAGGGTGGTATCCTGTGGGAAATAGTGGGTTTAATCATGTATAGATTTATTGTGTGGTTTTTGAGTTTGATGGGCATGAAGACGTACATTAAAAATTGGGTATTTTAGAGACACGATGTTGTTGAGGGTTTTCAATATGGTGTCGACCATTGTGGCGGGTGGCGATGTAGGTTAATCGATGGTATGGCCTAGGATGTTGGTGATTTATGCTCATCATAGTTGGTCGATGGGCTCATGTGAACATAGAGAATGGAATATGAGGCTGTTTATTCCACCTGTTGTGGTTGGTGGCCTCTGTAGATTAAGTGACATAGGTAGATGGTGTTGACCATCAGTGCAGAGGAGGTCCACATCATAGAGTCTACAGTTGGTGATTAGAGATACCATCAGATGTGTGGGTGTTGGCCACCATGTTAAGAGATTTACTGGAATGAGCTTGAAAAGAGAAATTTGGAAGTGTTAGTGTGGTGTCGAGGTTTACTTGTGATGGCCAATATGATTATGGAGGATGTATATCTTGACTGACATGGGTTTGAGTGGAAGGAGAGGTGCTTTCGGTGTGATAGACTGTGGACGTATCAGTACACTCTAGCATTGGTTGAAGCCGGTAAAGAATCATTGTGTCTTGATGACCATGGGTAGAGTAGGTGTTGTAATTAATTATTAATGATTTTTTATTGCATTTTTTTTTCATACATCGGTATATGCATGGATACTAAATAAGGAAACTATTGGTGGTGGCCTTCTTAGTTCATACTCACAACCTAAAAAATCCTTTTAGGATGCATGAAAACTTTATGTCTTTTAGTATAGGTAAAGGAATAAGATTTATGTTAGGATATTGGAGGAAAATTATGTGATGATGATGCATGGGATAGTTGGCATGATTTTGCAGATGATTTGGGTGGTTCCTCAGTGTTAGGATGGTATTTATTTTTAGATATTTTGTATATGTTTATATATCACTAGCGACAACAGATCTTGTTTACTCTTGTATGACTGCATATATAGTAAACTAGTCGTATGTATATTATGACTTATTATTGATTAATATTTGTTTTCGATTTCACTGTATTGAGATGATATTGTTATTAATTATCAACAAGGTGTATAGTCACTCCATTATCACCACATAGACTCTCGTTATTACTTGGAAGATTATACAATAATTGAAGGTATGCCTAAGGCCACGTAGCACACCGCTGTTCCCCAAACTAGTCGAGTTGTCTGAGAAGGTGTTCTGAGTGAAAGGATCCCCCTCCCCTCCCCAAAGGCTTCCATGTGTGGGTGGGAATGAGGGAGGGGGAACCCATATTATTTTATTTAACCAATAATAATAATCATGATAATAATAATGATGATTCTAATAATAATAATAATATAAAATATTAATAACCTTCTTTTTAATAACCACTAAAATCTCAAAACTTTATCCGATAAACCAAATAATAAATTTAACTACTCATGATACGCCAAATTAATGAAACTAGTAAATTAATAATTGTGACGAAGTATGCTCACAGAATATCAAACAAGGGAATCAATTAATTTCATCAAGTTTTCTCAAGTATGTTTCAATCAAGGGGAAGTCGAATTTTAGCATTTCATGTATGGTTTGACAAAGTAGTAATTTTAGCATTTTGGTTACTTCATTCAAGAGAAGTTGTATTTCAATCTCAATTTTAAAATGAAGTTATCATATTTTATATAAAAAACGATGGTGTGTGTAATGATAACCAACATGATTTTTAATTGAGACATTGGATGGTATCTCATACTATGATGGGATGAAGATTAGGGTGCAATTTTGGATCATCCTAGCCCAGAACAGACCAGGATGAACCGAACAACCCCCTGAGGTGGCCTAAGCCCAACCTTGGGCAACCCCAAACCACCGGGCTAGGTTGAGTTTTTTGGGATGGGCCATGGGTAGGCCCTTGTGGACTTTAATTATTTTAAAAATAAAATATATAATGGCATAAAAACTTTTTTTAATGTTTTTCAGTGTTTTTTAAAATATGTTTTATACGTTTTTCTAAATGTTGATTTTAAAATGTTGATTTTTAAAATATTTTTTAAACATTTATTTTAAAACGTTTTTAAGCGTTTATTTAATTTTTTTAACTTTTTATTAAATTTTTTAAAAAGATTTTTTAATTATTTTTTAAAACGGATTTTTTAAAATATTTTTTAAAAATTTAATTTAAAACATTTATTTTAGTTTTATTTTAAATTTTTTTTAAAAGATTTTTTAAAACATTTTTTAAAACATTTTTAAAAACATTTTTTAAACTTATTTAAAAAAACAATTTTAAAACCTGTTTTGAAACAATATATTTTCAAATGTTTTTTATATATTTTTTAGAAGTTTCTTCTAAAATATTTTTTAAAAATATTTTTTTATATTTTTTTAAATGACTTTTAAAAAAAATTAAAAGCACTTTTTTAAATAACCCTTTTTAAACATCTTTTTTAAAATGTTTAACATTTTTTAAAAATGTTTATTTCTCTTTTCTTTTTTATCAATAGTTACATTTTACAGATAAACATTTTTAATTTAATTTTCAATAATTTGACATGTTTTAAATTTTTCACTTCTTACGTTTCACAAAAATTCTCAACCCCAAAGTCACATTGAAATTATAATTATAATATTTTCTTTAATTTAATAAAAATCTTAAATATAGACCAATTTAGAAAATAATTAAAGTTATAATAATTTATTTGAAAACATCAAATTAAAAATAATGAATCTATGGTGATTGTCATGATAAAATAAATATCAATCGTCCTAATAAATAACATTCTAAATAAATTGTGCAAGTTGTAAAAAGAAAATTAATACGGGGTTCACGGGGTGCACTGTCGTGGTTGAGTGTGTTAGTCTATTTTCTAAATAGATTTATATATGTGAATATATATATATATATATATATATATATATATTATGTGAGAGTTTTTAAAAATTAACGACAGGTTGGGGGATGCGCATCAGTGGGTTGGTGTGTTATTTTTTTCTAATTAGATTAATATATGTCAATATATATAATATGTGAAAGTTGTAAAAAAATTAATGAGTGATTGGGGGGTGCACACCCATGGGTGGGTTAATTTTTTTCCCTAAAGAGATTTATATATGTATATATAATATATATAATATATATAATATATATAATATATTCAAGTTGCAACATACATAAAAAAATGAGGTTAGGGAGAAAACATTAGTGAGTGGGAGTGTTTTTTTGGTAATATACAATGAGTTATTATATATATATATTATGTTAACTTGTTGATATATAATTATATATATATATATATGTATTATTAATATGTTGATATATAATTATATATATAAATATCTATATTTTTAACAGATTTGTTTATATATATATAGTCCGCTAATTTTTAACTAGGTACAACCTTGAAAACATTTGGTGGGGTGTTTAAGTCTCTCTGTTGGAAGTTTCGCAATAAGTTTTATAGAGCGGATGAACTTTTATGGGTCAGGATTCAAACGGTCCTGTGCTCCAGGATTTTATGGGCCCATGGGCTTAGCCAGGCTGGGCCGCTCATACTTTTAGGCCGCTAGGCCATAATTACACCTCTAATGAAAAAAAGATTATAATTATTCAACACATAAAAATGTTTTTCCTTGTGGTTATTGTTCAATTTAGGAAAGTCCCACTTGTTTTAGAAAGGAAATAATATTTTGGGTTTATCCATGGTTTTAAAACAAAAATAACATCAAAAGGAAACATAAAAATGTGACATTTATTTTTGTTTATGTAATAATTTGTTTCCATTCTTATTTATGTATAGATGGCGTGTCATAATAACCAAAAGAGGTACCAAAAAATTAATTTTTTTGTGTGGTATCCATACAATATTAATTTCATAGTTTTACCATATGATCAATGGATTTCTAGTAAAAATTTATTTGTGATGATTTAGCTAGTTTTTAGAAAAATTTAATAAAATTTCAGTCTTGATATAAACTTGAGTGATTTTACTCTATTTTATTATGATGGATTTTTAAAGATGTATTTCGGTTTTTTAGTTTTTTTCTTGTGAGATTATTTCATTACTATTATGAAACTACTTTAGACACAAGATGAGACATTAAAAATCCAAAAAGTAACAAATAAAATTCATTAAAATTTAAACTAATAACATGTATGGTGTGTATACAACTTGTAAGTTGGATAGCACGTAGACTAAATTAGAGTATGAAAAATTCAAAAAAAATTATTTAAAAATTGACGGTATTAATGAATGAGTTACACTCATATACAAATATCTCCTTGCAGTGTTTATCTACTGCAACCAGTTCTAGTGAATTTCAAGCATTGAATGAAATCTTTTCTACACTGGTTGTGGAAAATGGTTCTTATTTAATTAGTAAATGGTCTCTTGGGAATATCATGAAGTTCAACTAGTTGGATCCTTCCTGTTTTCTTTTCTATTCAATATTGGATAACATCAATCAACCAAACATGCTATATTTCAATTTTTAAATCATAAAAGAAAACAAAAAAGTATTAACCACTCTCAATATCAGAATATGAGTCACACAACTTCCTTTTTTTCATTACATTATTATTTTAATTGAATGTGAAACCTCCAAAAAAAATTTGATCAGGGTTCTTAGGATGCAACTAATCTATTTATTGATTTTTCTTCCATCATTGACTTTGGGGACATTTATGGGTTAATTATCTTATTTTAACACTTCCATATAAGTATCTCTTAATGTCTTCCACTCTTTTCCACACCCATGGATTTTTTGTTGCCTTTTGTTTTATAATATTTCTGTCACACTTTTTCAAAACCTTGTCCACTTTTAATACATTTTTTTCTTTATTTGGATTTTATTTTCCTTGAGATTTCATTCAACATAATTGTTGTATTTCACAACTATGATCCCTTCTCTTTAAGTTTCTAGCTGGGGAAAAGGAAACAAGGTCAGAAAAAAGTTAACACTTTAGAGAATAAAAACCAAATAAGATATTAAAATATTTCAAACCTCAATCTCGTTCATTAAAGAAAGATGAGGCGGGGAATCCCAATTATAGATTTATGATGAAAAAAATCCTTCAGGAAGAGGGATAATTCCATTGTGGATATTCATGTTGATTGAATTGAATATGCAAGAAGAATAAAAAACGAGTTAACACAAAACCATCACTACCAATTAATTAAAATCCCGTAGAATCATTAAAAGACTGCAAACCTGATTATCAATCATTATAGAAAGTAAAGGCAATAAGAAAGAAAATTTATCAAGTGATGGTTTGGGGAGCCCTTCCTCTCTCCTTAGAGAAGTATCTAAATCTTCCACTTTTAGTATATTTTTTCGATAGAGATTTATTTCAAAACCATCATTGTCATTCACTACCATGATCACTTCTTTTTCAGTTTCTATCTAGGAAAAGGAAATATAATTAGAACAAATTTGACTCTAAAGAGAATAAAGATTAAATAATCAATTAAAATTTTGCAAACCTCAATCTTGTTTATTAAAGAAAAATGAGGCAACAAACCCCAATTGTTGAGTGATGATGTAATGAATCCCTCAAATAGAGGGGTAATTCTACATAGGTGCATCACATGGATAAAACTAAATGTGAAAGAAGAATTAAAAAATAAGGCAACATAAAACCATCACTTTCAATTCAATAAAATCATAGAAAATAATTAAATGGTTAAAAACCCTATTATTACTCATCATAGAAAGTCAAGGCAATAAGAATGTCAATTCATCAAGTGTTTGTTCAAGAAGCCCTTCCTCTATCCTAGGAGCAACAACTAAACCTTCCATTTAATTTTATTTTTAGTTTCTATCTCCGTCAAATCACTAGAAACAAAATGCAGCCTTAGTGATGTTAACTATCAGATTAATGCACATTTTGAAATAAAAAACAAACTTGAATGTAGAGACTCGAAGCTTGACTTACATGGACATTACATTACATTTGCGGAATACTTAGTACATAACAAAAACACACACACAATGACCGTAATAGTTTAGTGTCTTTGGAAACTCGGAATATAATCTTCTAATCGTGGTGAAAGATCTTCAACATCTCCCATAAAGATCTTCTTTTTTTATACCTAAAACCTTTCTTTATATCCTGGGGAAAAGAATACATAAAAGGGTGAGCTCAAATGCTCAGTAAGGGTAAACAAAAGAAATATCAATCAAATCATATACATAAGCACATAATTTTTGGAAATCTTAACCTGCAAAAGAGATCATAATTTCATAACATGGGGTAAATCATGGAAGTGAAAAGTAATCACAATAATCATAACATAAAACATGAAACTTTGTGGCATTCACACATAATCATAGAGAATCATTTCTTGTTAGTCAAGACTCATTGCCAAGACTATCTTAGTGGACAAAGTCCCTTTCTGAATCGAGTAACCCTCGTTTCAGTCCTGTTTCACTGAACCGGTATAACCTACCATTCCAGTCATGTATATCTCATGAGATATAAAATCTTTACCCAATGCATTGGGGGGAGATATAGTTCCCACCAATCTTATAATGAATCCTTTCTTATGTGTGCCACATAATCATAAAACATACATCATCACATAACACATGTAACAAAAATGTGATTCTTGAAACATCATGACATCATAAATCAATTCATATAAGATAAAGGAATTCATAAAAATAATTCCATCACAACATGATCAAATCAATGTAATAATAGGGATAAAAATAGAACCCTTTATTATCTTAGATGGAAAATAATTTTGATAAAACACTTGAACTCCATTCTTGAGGAAAATATCCTTTCTTCTTCAAAAACATTTTTCCTTTCATAAAATGTCATAAAACTTTAAAATAAAAGAAGTTGATTAAAAATAAACTTGAAAAATTGTAAAGGAAGCTTCTTGGAAATAATGTTTTAAAAATACATTCATGCCGTATATGTTAAAAAACATTCTTCGTACTTTTGTCGGAAAAGTCAAAAAGTACCTCATACGAAAAACGACAAAAGATTCCTTTCATATCTTTTACAAAAAAACTTACCGAAGGGTAAAATTGGATATAAACTATTGTAGAAGGATGGAAATAATATTACATATTTAGGGAACATGGATTTCGATGATAAAATACACCCCAGTAAATACTTACGAATAAACAATCTCGGATAAAAATGAGATTGTGATATTTTCCCTTACCTTAGGTCTGATTTTCTTCGTAAGTGTCCGAACCTCCTGTATAATGATTTAAATAATGTCATTGACTTATTAAAGAATCATATTCATTGTTATGATATCATATATGGTTCACTTATGACATTATATTACCTGTTCTTTTGAAAATTCCATGTTAAAGAGCGTTTTGGGGAAAATTGTTTCATTTGTCGTCCGTGTTTTGACTTGTAATTAGTCATATGATTACTTAGATAATGATTACTTAATTCCAGAATATAAAACATGATTTATATATATATATTCATAATATAAATATATATAATAAATCAGTAAATGGAAAGAAATACACCGTTCATGGAGACGGTAGTCCGTACGTACGCATGAACGCTGTTTTCGTTTCCTTATTGAATTGAATGGAATTAAGTATATGACATACATATAAATATAAATAAATCCAGTATCATTATTATGTCATATATTTCATTAGTACTTATTATATATACTTTATAATCGTTCATGAATGGTTAATCATTGAGAATGAATCTCATCGCGTCGTGGAGACGGTAGTCCGTACGTACGCACGAGCGATGATATCGTTCCCATTGTCGTGGAATTGTGTTTAAGTGTTTGTATACTATTTCAGTATCAATATCACTTTATAATAATCATATATAGTTACTCATTACACCATTATACCCATCCAATTAAGGTGGTGGTGAAAAATAGATTACACCACGGCGTGGAGACGGTATTCCGTACGTACACACGCGCGGTGATTTCCTTTTTCCGTAGGATGGATAGAAAGTTAATTAGAGTTGTTTCATATTTATAATAACATATCCGTATATAAGAAATACTGATGTTATTACTTTATCATGAAACAACTAAATAAGAAGAAGTTGATGAAGAAAGAAGTTGAAAAGATCGGTAATGGATATTACCTCTTCTTTGGAACGCCTCTTTGAATCCTCCACTTAGGAAACTAAGATTGGTCTTTGAAGAAGACCAGGACCTCTAGGATTATTCTAGGGAAGTGGAGAAGAGATTTTGGCAGGGTTTGGCCGAGCTTGAGTGCTCAAATTGGTGTGAGGAGGAGGGGGAGGAGGTGTCCTTTTATAAGGGAGGAGAGGGGCACCTTAGGAATACCTCAAAATATTATTTTATATTAATGTCAAAATCGGTTTATAATGGTTACCAAGGGTCTTATTTCGAAGCTAAAGTGGGGATGGGTCGGAATTCTATCAACCAATAGGATTTAGACAAGTTTAGGGTATTATTTTAACCTTATCAATTAGTTTTAACTCTAAGTTAAATAATTTAACTTTTACCGTGTCTTTTTGTTTTCTTTCACTATATGGTTAATACACTTACTATAACATGCCAAACGAACCCCAAATTGTTTATTATTAATATATATATCCTTATCTAAGTCATTTGGCCGAACCTTAGATTTTTAGGAATAAAATAACAATTAATAATATAATATTTGATTTAAAAACTATTTTGTGTCAATTTTGACACTATTTGATATATGATTTTTTTAAAAGTCATAACAAAATTATATGTTCGAACCAAATTGATTAAATCAACACTAATATATCATAGTAACCTAGAAAATTAGATTAATTCATAAAAAGTCTCAAATTACATTCATTTGAGCATTTATAACATCAATTATGTTAATATTTCCTTAGAAGGGTAATTACTGCATCATCGTTGTGTCATATATAAATTAATTTATTTAAAGTCTAAAAATTATAAATAAAATATCATTATGTAGGAAATAATATTAGCTTTCTAATTAATATTTATAGTCGAATTTATCTTATGTATAACCCCATATTAAAAATGTTTTAGTTATTAAACATTGATTTTAACTATTTTAACTATTCATTAAATAAAATCATATTAAATGTCATAATCTAATCCAAGTAGACCTAAATGGTCATATTATATTCATAAGGTTGTTTTTGGTAGAAATACACTTATACAATATAATTAGGACATGTGTTAGGGTAATAGTAATATCATATTTACCCTTAGTTACCCTATTTACTATTAACCGTGGTAAATAAAAGTAAAAAGTTACTATTCACCAAAAATTATTTTCATCTCATTGAACCACATTTTACTTACTGACATCAACCGTGTCTCTCAGATTTTTGAAATTCCATTCACAGAAGCGGTAAAATTATGTTTTATGAAAAGTTCAGTTTTTTAACTACCACTTAGTAGTTTCACTATTCATCAAAAATTGATGTTTTTCAGAACAATGTCAAAATTTCATCCTAAGCTATATTTCATATTCCGAATTCAAAAATGAAGTCTATTTTACCAAATTCATATCATATAAGTTTCATTAATTAATTTTATAATTAAATCCCATTGTTAAAACAAAGAGCATGTTTTTAAGAAACAATATCTATCAAAAGATTGACACTTGTTTATGTCTGGTTTAAATGTGAAATTACATCCAATGACCAACATTGTATTAAATTATAAAAATATATTATAAATATACTTTAAAACCACTCAAATTAATAATTTATCACTATTAATTATTTTGATTGAAAAAGTTGTTTTTAACTAAAATTTAGTAATTTTCAATATTCATCAGAATATGAAAGTTATCCGAAAAGTTCCAAAATTTCACCTTAGGCTAAATTCGATACTCCGAATCCAAAAATGAAGTCTATTTTGAGAGCTAAAATTTATAAAATTTTAAAAGGTGGTTATTACTATTCATAACGGATAGTTATAATAATATTTTAATAGCATATCGTTGTTTAGTGAAACTCGGTATTGCGTACTACACACGCTATCGAGGAAGGTCGCGATTGTGTGTAATGCAAGGCAAGTCAAGGATGCATGTTGTTCAAGCTCCTTTTGGTGTAGCGTACAACACAAGACATTAATAAAATTAAAAAGAATATTTTTCATAAAATCTCGGGCTGTTACATTCTACCCCCCTTAAAATGAATTTCGCCCTCGAAATTCATCGGGGTTATAAATGGTTTACTATTCGAAAGTTTCTTTATTAGAAACCCACATCGTAAAAAGGAATATCAAAACCAATCTTTAAAAACAAATGTATGAAATGTAACGGTTACCCAAATAAACTAGTCACTGGGTTTCCACATAGGTGAAAATATGGATATGGAAGAGAAATCTAACCATCATGTTCTGATGGAGAGTGGTAGAGAACATGGCTATGGAAAATCCAGAAATCACAAAGCCATAAATTTGTGATTATCTAAGGTACCATCTGATTCATCAGATATAAGATCACTAGGACAACATTTTTGGTTTTCAAGATCGTTTCCCTAAAGTTAAAGAAATTGAATTAGAAAAAATACTTACTTTATTTTGGTACAATCTCACTGTTGTTCATGCCTTTAACAATTTCCACTTCATCTCTTAAATAAATGGAGTTGAATTTGTTATTCGTGATGTGTTAGCAGATCATGTAATAGAATGATGGGTCATTCCATCTGTCTCAAACAAAAGGTTTGAAAAGTTATAAGTTTATGGTTAGATTAATCGTATATGGTTCCAAAAATGAACTTATACTTCATATATCATACCGCTTAATAAAATAAAACTAGTTTCTACTAAACAGGGACTTCCTGTAGTCCAGTGGTAGGCGATAAAGGCCAGTCGCACTTCGGTTGTGGGTTCGATTCCCACAGCCTTGTCCGACGCGATGGGCGGTCGCCCATCCTGCAGGTTGTCCTTTTTCTAAAACTATATTAATATAACATCCCATCAACAATATCGAAAAAACTTCTATCCTTAAACAATACTAACTTATGTCCAACATAATCCATTCCAATCTTTAGTCTTATCCATAATACTGCAGTCCACTCTCATAACATAGTGAAAACGATTACCAGAGATTTAACACCATCGTTGATCCCCATATATCATAAGATATGTCTTGTTGGTCACATTCTAAACATTCAAAGTCCTTAATCATGTATTCTCTTGAATACCCATTGAACCTTAGTGAAAACATGAATGCAGTTAAACTTTAACACTTTCCACATACCAAAATCCTCAAAATTCTTTATAATCAAACCATGATATCACATAGTCCTTATATCAATCACGAGCTCAGGAATACTATTAAACATTTCATTTTCTCGTTTTCCCTTCATTATGCGCATATCATCTTATTTCCAAAAAATATCTCAATCACTTTGAATACCACATCAATAAATATTGCAATACTCAATGATACAACATTATTTTGGAATCCCATTACATAAAAACTTAATCATTCCACCACATCGTTGTCATATTCAACATTGCCAATAGTGATCGCATGTGACTTCCCTTTGTCCTTTGCCTTCAGTGGTTTCTCATGTTGATCATCACTAACCCTTGGATTAGGGCATTTATTAGCATAATGCCCCATTTCCTTGCACTTGAAGCATTGAAGTGTTGGTGGTGCGTTCTCTACGGTGTTTGCTTTATTCACATCATTAGAAACCCTTTTTCCATTACTTCGACACTCAGCTGCTCGATGACCTTCTTTTCCACACTTAAAACATTTTCTAGTCCCTTTAAGACAATCTCCACCATGCTTCTTTCCACACTTTGTTCATAAGGAAACATTATTCTGAGATTTCTCCTTGAACTCCATCTTTTGTTTCTTGTCAAAACCATGAGATGGATATGTAACACCAACTTCCATTTCTACCTTGATAGCACAACGCACAATTTCTTCATAGCTACTGAAGTCTCTTATAGCTAATGCCTTTCGAAGACTTGGTTTTAAGCCACTGAAAAATTGATCAACTTTACTTTCAGGTTGGATGATAATGCCAGATGCATACCTTGCAAGTCTTGTAAAATTCGCTTCGTATATACCAACAGATTCATCATCCTTTTTCTTTAGTTCAAGAAACTCCTTCTCCATCTTTGTTCAAAGAATACGAGGGAAGTACTTATTGAAAAATAAGTTCTTGAACTCGTCCCATTCCATGGACTCAATTTCATCCCTTTGCCTTGTATTCTTGATAAGATTCCACCATTGATCAGCTTCACCTTCCAAACGATATACTGCTAAGATGACTTTATCATTTTCAGAACATTGAAGAACTGAAAATATCTTTTCAGTGGTACTGATCCATTGTTCAGCAACAAGTGGATCAGAAGACCCACTGAAAGAAGGTGGACGTTGCCTCATTAAGGACTCAATAGAATATTGTTCCCTTCTCTGCTCATTTGGAAGTCCAGAATGATTCATAGCTTGTGTAAGTATAGCAATAAGATTTTTCACTCCATCTCCCATAACATTTGTTTGTTCAGGAGGACAATCATTGCATTGTCCATTGCATTGATCAACACGGTTCCTTCGGGTTCCAGCCATCATCTAAAACCCAAAAAGAATAGTGAGAGAGGAAAACATCATGCTAGGGAAAATAACATAATAAAGGCGGAGTACCTTCAATATCTAACATCTTAGGTTAAATTCTATGATCGTTACCGTAGTTCTAGGACTGTATCCTATACGTATACTTATCCTTAGGGACATCCCTAGACATACCGTAGAAATATCTCTAGGGATCTCACTAACGTTTTCGCATCCTAGTTTCCAAAGGTTCACTAAACCTTTCCTCTGATACCAACTGTAGATACCCGAAGCTTTAATTACATGGACATTACATTACATTTGTGGAATACTTAGTACATAACAAAAACACACACACGAGGACCGTAATAGTTTAGTGTCTTTGGAAACTCGAAATATAATCTTCTAATCGTGGTGAAAGATCTTCAACATCTCCCATAAAGATCTTCTTCTTTTTTATACCTAAAACATTTCTTTATATCCTGGGGAAAAGAAAACATAAAAGGGTGAGCTCAAATGCTCAGTAAGGATAAACAAAAGAAATATCAATCACATCATATACATAAGCACCTAACTTTTGGAAATCTTAACCTACAAAAGAGATCATAATTTCATAACATGGTGTAAATCATGGCAGTGAAATGTAATAACAATAATCATAACTTAAAACATGAAACTTTGTGGCATTCACACATAATCATAGAGAATCATTTCTTGTTAGTCAAGACTCATTTCCAAGACTATCTTAGTGGACAAAGTCCCTTTCTGAATCGAGTAACCCTCGTTTCAGTCCTGTTTCACTGAACCGGTATAACCTACCATTCCACCATGTATATCTCATGTGATATAAAATCTTTACCCAATGCATTGGAGGGAGATATAGGTCCCACCCATCATATAATGAATCCTTTCTTATGTGTGCCACATAATCATAAAAATACAACATCGCATAACACATGTAACAAAAATGGGATTCTTGAAACATCATGACATCATAAATCAATTCATATAAGATAAAGGAATTCATAAAAATAATTCCATCACAACATGATCAAATCAATGTAATAATAGGGATAAAAACAGAACCCTTTATTATCTTAGATGGAAAATAATTTTGATAAAACACTTGAACTCCATTCTTGAGGAAAATATCCTTTCTTCTTCAAAAACATTTTTCCTTTCATAACATGTCATAAAACTTTAAAATAAATGAAGTTGATTAAAAATAAACTTGAAAACTTTTAAAGGAATCTTCTTGGAAATAATGTTTTAAAAATCCATTCATGTCGTATAAGTTAAAAAAACATTCTTCGTACTTTTGTCGGAAAACTCAAAAAGTACCTCGTACGAAAAACGACAAAAGATTCCATTCATATCTTTTACAAAAAAACTTACCGAATGGTAAAATTGGATATAAACTATTGTATAAGGATGAAAATAATATTACATATTTAGGGAACATGGATGTGGATGATAAAATACATCCTAGTAAATACTTACGAATAAACAATCTCTGATAAAAATGAGATTGTGATATTTTCCCTTACCTTAGGTCCGATTTGCTTCGTAAGTGTCCGAACCTCCTGTATAATGATTTAAATAATGTCATTGACTTATTACAGAATCATATTCTTTGTTATGATATCATATATGGTTCACTTATGACATTATATTACTCGTTCTTTTGTAAATTCCATGTTAAAGAGCGTTTTGGGTAAAATTGTTTCATTTGTCGTCCGTGTTTTGACTTGTAATTATTCATATGATTACTTAGATCATGATTACTTAATTCCAGAATATAAAAAATTATTTATATATATATATTCATAATATACATATATATAATAAATCATTAAATGGAAAGAAATACACCGTTCATGGAGACGGTAGTCCGTACGTACGCATGAACGATGTTTTCGTTTCCTTATTGAATTGAATGGAATTAAGTATATGACATACATATAAATATAAATAAATACAGTATCATTATTATGTCATATATTTCATTAGTACTTATTATATATACTTTATAATCATTCATGAATGGTTAATCATTGAGAATGAATCTCATCGCGTCGTGGAGACGGTAGTCCGTACGTACGCACGAGCGATGATATCGTTCCCATTATCGTGGAATTGTGTTGAAGTGTTTGTATATACTATTTCAGTATCAATATCAATTTATAATAATCATATATAGTTACTCATTACACCATTATACCCATCCAATTAAGGTGGTGGCGGAAAATAGATTACACCACGGCGTGGAGACGGTATTCCGTACGTACACACGCGCGGTGATTTCCTTTTTCCGTAGGATGGATAGAAGGTTAATTAGAGTTGTTTCATATTTATAATAACATATCAGTATATAAGAAATACTGATGTTATTAATTTATCATGAAACAACTAAATAAGAAGAAGTTGAAGAAGAATGAAGTTGAAAAGATCGGTAATGGATATTACCTCTTCTTTGGAACGCCTCTTTGAATCCTCCACTTAGGGAACTAAGATTGGTCTTTGAAGAAGACCAGGACCTCTAGGATTATTCTAGGGAAGTGGAGAAGAGATTTTGTCAGGGGTTGTACGAGCTTGAGTGCTCAAATTGGTGTGAGGAGGAGGGGGAGGAGGTGTCCTTTTATAAGGGAGGAGAGGGGCACCTTAGGAATACATCAAAATATTATTTTATATTAATGTCAAAATCTGTTTATAATGGTTCCCAAGGGTCTTATTTCGAAGCTAAAGTGGGGATGGGTATAAATCCTATCAACCAATAGGATTTAGACAAGTTTAGGGTATTATTTTAACCTTATCAATTAGATTTAACTATAAGTTAAATAATTTAACTTTTATCGTGTCTTTTTGTTTTCTTTCACTATATGTTTAATACACTTACTATAACAAGCCCAACGAACCCCAAATTGTTTATTATTAATATATATATCCTTATCTAAGTCATTTGGCCGAACCTTAGATTTTTAGGAATAAAATAACAATTAATAATATAATATTTGATTTAAAAACTATTTTGTGTCAATTTTGACACTATTTGATATATTATTTTTTTGAAAGTCATAACAGAAGTATATGTTCGAACCAAATTGATTAAATCAACAATACTATATCATAGTAACCTAGAAAATTAGTGTAATTCACAAAAAGGCTCAAATTACATTCATTTGAGCATTAATAACATCAATTATGTTAATATTTCCTTAAAAGGGTAATTACTGCATCATCGTTGTGTCATATATAAATTAATTTATTTAAAGTCTAAAAATTATAAATAAAATATAGTTATGTAGGAAATCCTTTTAGCTTTCTAATGAATATTTATAGTCGAATTTATCTTATGTATAACCCGATATTAAAAATGTTTTAGTTATTAAACTTTGATTTTAACTATTTTCACTATTCATTAAATAAAATAATATTAAATATCATAATCTAATCCAAGTGGACCTAAATGGTCATATTATATTCATAAGGTTGTTTTTTGTCGAATTACACTTATCCAATAGAATTAGGACATGGGTTAGGGTAATAGTAATATCATATTTACCCTTAGTTACCCTATTTACTATTAACCGTGGTAAATAAAAGTAAAAAGTTACTATTCACCAAAAATTATTTTCATCTCATTGAACCACATTTTATTTACTGACATCAACCGTGTCTCTAGGATTTTTGAAATTCCATTCACAGAAGCGGTAAAATTAAGTTTTATGAAAAGTTCAGTTTTTTAACTACCACTTAGTAGTTTCACTATTCATCAAAAATTGATGTTTTTCAGAACAATGTCAAAATTTCATCCTAAGCTATATTTCATATTCCGAATTCAAAAATGAAGTCTATTTTACCAAATTCATATCATAGAAGTTGCATTAATTAATTTTTTAATTAAATCCTGCTGTTAAAACAAAGAGCATGTTTTTAAGAAACAATATCTATGAACAGATTGACACTTGTTTATGTCTGGTTTAAATGTGAAATTACATCCAATGACCAACATTGTATTAAATTGTAAAAATATATTCTATATATACTTTAAAACCACTCAAATTAATAATTTATCACTATTAATTATTTCGATTGAAAAAGTTGTTTTTAACTAAAATTTAGTAATTTTCACTATTCATCAGAATATGAAAGTTATCCGAAAAGTACCAAAATTTTACCTTAGGCTAAATTCGATACTCCGAATCCAAAAATGATGTCTATTTTGAGAGCTAAAATTTCTAAATTTTTAAAAGGTGGTTATTACTATTCATAACGGCTAGTTATAATAATATTTTAATAGCATATCGTTGTTTAGTGAAACTTAGTATTGCGTACTACACACGCTATCGAGGAAGGTCGCGATTGTGTGTAATGCAAGGCAAGTCAAGGATGCATGTTGTGCAAGCTCCTTTTGGTGTAGCATACAACACAAGACATTAATAAAATTAAATAGAATATTTTTCATAAAATCTCGGGCTGTTACATTGAAAATATAAAAAGACATATTTTTTCTATTCTTATTGAAAATTAAACCACAATATTAAATTCTTAATATATATTTGAAAATTTATTAACCTTATGTAAGTAACAATACATGAGTGAAAAAACCCTTAATTAGATATGATGATGAAAATACATACAACTAAAACAATTAAATGTCGATACTATCATAAAAATATAGAAAAATGTTTTCAACATCAAGCATGATTTCCAATTTCCAACATTTTGATTCCATTAATATTATTTTATAATAACAAAACATAGAAAGATATGAATAATAAAATTAGTAATTATTATTACCACATTTAAGGGAAAATCGGGTAATTAAGTGTAAAAATAATATGATATGAACTATTAAATTATCCTAACACTTGCACAAATTTTATTATATGAGTATGTTTTGATAAAAATCACTAATGGGATGGATTTATGACACTTTAGAGCTGCATTTTTGACATTAATCCCATTATAGTATTTTATTTTATGAAAAGTCAAACGTGTCACACTATAGTTTTTAAAACGTATAAATTTTTTAATATAAGGTCATCCAGAATCAATTCTTGAAAATAAATAGTCTTTTGAAATCTAAAATATTTTTATTCATCATATTAATTTATTTTTAACTTTTTTAAAATAAATACTTACCTTAAAGGCTTGCACAACAATTATGTAGTAATTAATTAATTATAGAAAAAATAATATTTTATTAAATGATATAAAATTAATAGTCCTTAAAATTGAGATTTTTAATATTTTATAGTAAATAATATTTTATTGAATGATATAAAATTAATAAAAATATTAATTTTAGACAAAGGATTGGGATAAGGTTTTATATTTCATTTATAATACATTTATGGGTCGTTTAACATTTAATAATAATTATATTAACCCTAATAGAGTAAAAATAAATGTTATCACGATAAGAGTTAAAAGATATAAATATGGGTTAAAACCTAATGATAAGGGTATAAGAATGACCTAATCATGTAAAAAAATTATGGAATAAATATAATTAGATCCTAATCACTTTATATTCAAATTTTAGTTGTTTAATAGACACTTTCCCATGAAAATTAATTATATATTCTTTAAATCAAAGATAATTACAAAATGTCTCACTCGCTGTATTTAATATCCTTTATGTGTCCACATAGAAAAAACAATAAGATATGAATAAAAATAAATTTATATTTTGATATTAATGAAATTATTTTCATTATATGAATTTATATTTAATTTTTTATAAATAACATAATCACCTTAAATGCTTCTCCAATGCTAAAGCATTATTTATTTAATTAACAGAAAAATAATATAAATGATTTAAAAATATCTTGATATATTTATTGGATTAATGTTTTAAATTAATTTTATATATCTATATGAAATTTTAGAGATGTTTGAAATAATTATATTCAAAATTTCATTTTTATTGTTGTCTTTGATGTCAAATTAAATGAATAGTGTTAAAAACTTACATTAATGATAGTTTTTCAAAATAATGTTTTACAAAATTATTAAAAATTCATAAAAAGTTATCTTCATCCATTTTAATGTAATATTGTTTAAAAATCATTAATTTTCCATTTATGAGTCAATTTCCTATTTATAGTAACATTATTAACCCTTTACGTTTAAAAAAGTGGTTACCACGATTAAGGTAAAAAATAACTAACCAAGGGGTTAATCAAAATCATAATGGTTTAAATGAAAGATAAAATTGTATAAATTCTAAATTATTATTATATTACAACTATATTATACCATATCGTCAAATTAATTTCAATTTAGATACATTTTTCATGATAAATGAATTTATTATAATTTAATATTTTGAGAAATTCAAAAAGATTCCCTCACCCTAATTATAAAAGGGAACCCTTAACTTCACTTATTCTGACACCTTTGACCAATATATATTTATTAAAATATACCAATTTCTATTCTAAACATCATTATTTAAGTTATGAAGTTTTTTTCTTTCTAAAAGATTAACCCTAGATCCCTTAAGAAGAGATCTAAAGGAAGTCTGCTGAGGAAGTGGTAATCGTCTTTACCGGCTCTTTCAAGTTTATTTCTTCTTCTAATTCCTATTCATGTGTTGTTTCCATATTAAAGTAAAAAATTCATTATCATCTATATTATGAGATTTTATTATGATTATGGGACAACCATATTCCACCTTTTATCCATCCTATCAAAAATTGAAGCATCGTGTGTGCGTATGTACGATCTACCGTCTCTACGATGCGATGCGATTCATTTTCCATGTTCAATATTAAAGAAAGATTATAAAAATATATATCATGAATAAATATTATATATATGACCTTAATATAATTTTGGAGATTATGGAACTATATCCTTTTCACAAGAACTAGAATATGCATGATAAAACATGCTTAAGAAAATGAAGTAGTTAACACCTGAAACAAGGGTAGTAACAAAATATTATTAAAAAATTGGAGATAAAACGATATAATAGTGCAATATATGATATAATTAATATTAATATGGTTATTTTATTAAATAATAACATTATTTAAACCATTATACTATAGGTTAAATAATTTTTAATTAATGAAAAGCACTAGGTAAGAGAATGCATAACTCAATTTCCTTTATTTGAGTTAAACTTATGCTTTATTGATTATGTCACAATAATATTATGTTTAAAATAAAATTTATTATATTATATTGTATTTAAACATGTTTTTTTTGTATTTCCATCTGATACGCATAATCTATTCTTTAATTAACGCTCACCTCAAAGATATGATATTTATAAAAGACTTTCTTTAAAAATCCTATTTTGATGTCTCTTTTTACAAAAACTAGAATGAATATTTTTATAAGTTATATGGCATGAAAATATTTTCACATTTTAATGATTACATAAAATTTTAA
Source organism: Viscum album (assembly GCA_963277665.1). Lineage (NCBI taxonomy): Eukaryota > Viridiplantae > Streptophyta > Magnoliopsida > Santalales > Viscaceae > Viscum > Viscum album. The sequence continues at coordinate 922,196,399 of OY728131.1, forward strand.
TGTTTCATCTACAATTTTACAAGTTTATTCTCAAATAATGTTATTTTTATCCTTATGGGTGCATCTTTTTAAGGAGGAAAGTGATTTCAAAATTGAAAGGTTATATTCCTCAAGAATATTTTTTATGCCAGATTTATATGTTATGATTATCTTATGGTTCATGGGAAATTTTTATGAGGATGGGTTGTCCCATTATAAATCTAGGGTGGGTGATCTCATTTTTTCTCTCTAATGCATTGGGTAAAGAGATAAAGTTAACTGATTACGTTTCTCTTAAGAGATTATGGAATATACTATCAATGTTTTTACTAAAGTAACTATGTTGGTTGCTCCCTATATATCCTAGAGAGCTTATGAATATGTAATAATTATATGAAAATAATTACACAAGTTACCTTTATGATTTATATATTACTTTTATAGAATTTATAGGAATCTTATGATTTCATAAGGTAAGCTAAGAGCTTATGTTTTAGGGTTTAAAGTTATAACTTTGTGAAATTTTTTAATGAAAACATCATGTGTTTTTTATTTTTCCTTTATTATATCCTATGAAATATTTTATTTAATCCTTTGGGTAGAAAAGATGATTTCTTGTGTAATAAATGGTTTTCTTTGAGACTTATGTTTTTTTTGAAAAAATAAAATTCTTATAATTATTTACAGACTAACGATTTATTTCAATCCTTTTATGTCCCTTACTGAGATTTTGTGATCATACCATGTTTTAAAATGTTTTCATAGGTTTTTTATGGATATTAAGATCAAATATGAGGTTATGAAGAAAATTATGAATATTTGTCCTGAAAAGAAATCATGTATTATTTTAAAGAATTTTTTTTATGAAAAAAATTGATACAGTATAGAAGTGTCCACTTATAATGTATGAGTTTACTTTGTAAGATTTTTTCATAATTCACTAAAACCTTAAACCTAAAATAACTTTGAGAATTAAATTAAATTAATTACAGGAAAAATTCACTAGAATATGAAATGTTTAAGGTTGATTCCTTTCATATAATATATAATATAATAATTGGATGAACTCACTGAGTCGAATGGTTATATAACCATTATTCGGCTAAGAGCCTAGATGTTCAAACCACACCATACTCCCAATTTAAATTTAATATTTTATCTTGGTTAATATTAATACTAAAATTTTTAGTGTTGATAATGGATGTTTTCATCAACAATTTCTATGAAAGACCTGATAATAGAATTTTGACTTTTTATTTAATACTAGCCACTGTGAATGTTCTTTTTCTTCTTCAAGTTATTAGGTTTCTTGAATAGCTACCCAAATATTTGTCAAATATTAATGTTTTTTGGATGATTTGACTCTTAATCCTATGACATGTAATAAAATATTATTTTATTTATTTATTTATTGATCAAATAGGTTTTTTATGATTTATCTACTTATGAATCATCATGGATAACTTATACATATATAATGTAAATATATATGTATATGGATTATTTTTATATATTTTTTCAATACCTTATGTGTTTTATAATGTATACTTTATATGCATTGTTTATATTGTATTTTAAAATGTTTATACATTATATATAAATATCTAATTTATAAATTTAGTAAATATAAAATATATATAATTTTATATACCTTACCTATACATATATATAATTTTATATGTATATTATTTATATGTACACTTTATAAAATTTCTATATCTAAAATGATAATTTATATGCACACTTCATATGGATTATTTGTATATGTCTTTGTATGAATCTATTTTTTAGTGAAATATGGATACCATTGAAGAAAATGAGATGAATGAAAATATAAAATGGATGAAAGCTAACCATATGATAAGGGATTATGAGGATGTTGTAACAAACTATGAAATTATGGGACATTGGTTTTCTTTGAAAATTTGAATTTTTGTTTTTGGAGTAGGGTAATTTTTAAAATTTTGACTCTGACAGAAAATTTTCGAGTTGGATAACTTCTAGAAGTCTTTTTCGGCATGTTTTTTTCATGAGGCTGGATAATTGAGTTGGGTGATCAGGGGAATAATGGAATGGTTATGAAACCTCAAGTTTACTATAGTCATCACTAGGTAACTGATAGAAATGCATTGAGTACCTCATGGTTGAGGTGGAGGAGTTATAACCCCTAGATCTTCGTCAGGTGATCGATAGTCTACTGGTAAACAAGTTGTAACATCCTACCCCTCCTCATTGGCTTGAGAAGGATAAAGTAAATTACTTGGCCTTAAGAGACATCCGAAAGATTCCAAAGGATGAAAATAAATGCTAAGGGATTCATTAATAGGTGGGGGACAATTTTCCCTTGGAAAATAAAATAACCAAACTAAACATTCCATAACCAAAAAAAACTACATGATGCATGATAACAATATAAAAAATTCATAACAAAAAAATTGATATAAAACCCAAACTATAATAAAGTACCACAACAAAAGACTACCAATATCAATGTATAAAGCTAAAACAAAACCAACAGAAACTTATAAAACTCTAAAACATAACTATATGCTCCAACTCCAAATCCATACCCAAGTTTCATGAAGTACCACTATAAAAGTGTGATGATTTACCTTTACCTGTGTCCCACTAAACAACATCTAAAAAATCACTAACATTCCAAATCGGGTGTGAGTAATTAAACTCAGTAGGTTTTCCACAAATGAACTACATACTCACAACACTAAGATAGAAAATTTTAGCACATTAATATAAACAAATTTATATAAAATAATTGAAACATTTTTTAAAATATAAAACAATTACCATAAAAATAGTTTTCTCAATAAAACTAAATTCCATGGAAAGTAACCAAACAACACTTTAAATCCCACTTCACATTCCTTTTTGGGATAACACAATTCATTCCACATGACTCAAAGACACATGAAACCACAAACACACAACCACACAAGCTTGGTGTTACCTTTGATGGTGAAACATTCACATACATATCCCATCCCCTTGATGGTGGTATATTCACGACCAATATCTATCCCATTCCACACACACTTAACCATTTAATATAACCACATTTATTAAATCCATTGGAAAAACAATTCAATAATTTCAATAAAAACACACTTTTATTGAAAACCATAACAAAAAAACCATTTCAAAAAAAACATCATTTTATTGAAAACAGTTTTCTATCCAACTATTTTAATAAAACCAAACATTTTATTGAATTATTTTCCATACATCAAAACCAAATAACCATTTAAAAATCATGTTACCAAACTCAACTTTGTCCAAAACAACCAATTTTTCACAATACAATAAATCCTCACCAAAAAAGGTTTCCATCAATCATTACAAAAAAATTCAGTTGAATTTTCACACAAAACAACCCATTTGAAAACAATTCTTTCATGTCTTAAATAGCTAAGTCAATAGTGAATCCTCATACCTTGAGATTTATGGAGAAAACTAAGAACGTTACTAAAACACCAATAAAAACATGTTGAATCTCCAAAAACCTACCTTAGATATCTTAACCTATCATAAATAAGGACAAATATAATCATGATTTGAAAAAACCACCATAAATATATCCACAACAAACTAGATATAAGAAACCTAGAAAGAGATAGAGAAGTAAATCAATGAAAAACCACCATAAACGATGACTTTCCGCGAGAATTAGTCTTCAGTGTACCAATAAATATCTTAGGATCCTCCTTGAATAAATAGGGAAAGCTTACTTAGCCTTTTGGAGGGAGAAATCTCATGTTAGAGATGAAATGGAGAAAAAATAGTGGTTAAAAGCTAATACTGATCTACATCCACTTTTTTTGGATCTTGTTTTTAAACTGTGCACCGTTAGTCACACAGTTAGGAAAACCATGTGCTAACTGTGCACCAGATTATGCCTTCAGAAGGAACCCCACATTTTTATACAAACCATTTTCCAACCGTGAAAATGCCAACTATCCCAAATTTCATGGTTACTCCTAGGAAGTCACATGATTTTTGGAAACTGTGTGCCTACCCCTGTACCTTCCCCTTAGTCTTTATCTCATTGTGCATGCTTTCCTGTAAGAGTTTCATGGTTCCCCAAAGCATTATCAAAATTTACACCTATAGTAATGCCCCAAAAACATTCTAAAAGTATTCCAAACCCTAACAAACTTCACCAAAATAGTTTATATACTTAAAAACAAAAACTAAGGGTTTCTTACTTGAAACTGGGGGTTCTAAATTCTCCCCACAATTAAAAATTACCTTCTTATAAATTAGAAAACCACTATTGTCCTAAAAGAGTTTGGTCCATTGAAAAATCATTTATTTCTATCATTCCCATGTCTCTTCCTTAATATGACCATGTTTCTATAAAACCATTAGTAGATCGACGTTTTTACCATGACATAATTTCCCCTTTCTATCCACAATCTATACTAGCATGTACACCAATGAAGAATCTAGATCTAGGTCAATGTGATCCCATAAAATCACATTGTTAGGATTAGGCTAATTCTTTTTCAATTAAGATACTTGAAACACATTATTCAATGAACTAAACCATGGGGGAAGATCCAACCAATACGCCACCTCACCAACCCATTCAAGAATCTCGAAAGGGCCTGTGCATCAAGGAGATAACTTTACCTACATTCAAAAACAATGATGTCCAAGCCTTGGAGAGATCCTCAAGAACACCTGATAAATCACCTTTAATGAAAAAGGCCGTCTATGATGATTCAAATATGATTTATGATGACTCTTTACCATCTCAATTCATTATTGATCAACTTAATCATATCTGTTGTCCCTTGGACAAGGCTCGGCCCAAACGGTGGTGTGTCAGTAGTTTCCACACATCAAAGTAGATAACGACAAGGTCATTCATATAATGATTCCAAAAGATCCATATATATCGAGACATGATAGATTTTGTTATACGAGAACTCTACTTGAAGTATGTGATCTTTCCATGATCCACCAAAATCCATTACACCAGACAACAACATGACTTACCACATTTGTATCATTCATTTCAGATTGACTATTCATTTTAGGATGATACACCATACTCATAGTCAACTCAGTCCCATGGTATTTCTATAAGTATTTCTAGAAAAGAGATGTAAACTGAAGATCTCTATCTAACACTATTTAAACTAGTACACTAATCCCCTTTACCACTTCTTAGATATAGATTTTTGAAAAGTACTCTAATATATGAGATTTACAAATAAGGATGACATGGGCCTACATTGTGAGACGATCCACTATAACCTATATGACATCATGTTTTCAAACCATTCTTGGTAGAACTATTACAAAATACATTGATATATATTCCCATTTATAAATAATAATAGGTCGAGACTACAACATACCTATTGACCATCAATGTTCCACCTTAACATCCTGACAAGTTAAGCATCTCAAAAGAAACTCAATTACCTTCATTTTCATGCTGACCCACCAAATATGATCTTTAAATAATTTATACATCTTTTAAATTATAGGATGAAACTCCATCTCTAATGGTTGTAAGCATGAAGAAGTTGTTCATAATAGGCCATAAGAATGACCATCTGATTTCTAAACACCAACACTGAACTCACATCCCGCTTCCATCCCTCATTGGTCTCCCCAATTTTGAGTTTTTTCCTCATACCAACACATTCTGAATTAGATGTTTGTTCCTCTTTAACCATCTCAACCAAATCAATAACAAAAGAAACTAGAAATAAAACCTCAACTTCACCTCAGTTTTTACATTCCAAGTGTATGTCAGCTATGATCGACATCAACTACCATTGATGTGAAGCTTCTTTTTCCAACTGATCATATGAATTTATTATTAAGGAATCTACCATCGTATTTCCTTTAACTGATGTACACATTATGTCAAAGTCAAACATTTGGATATACTCCATGCATCTTTTTTGTATCATATTCAAATACCTCTGTGATAAAATATGTTTCAAGATCTTATGATCCATAAACACATTAAATTTATCACCAAAGAGGTAAAGACACTATGTCTTCAAAGAACTGACTATGGTAGCTAACTACAAATCATGTGTTGGGTAAATTTTCTCATGAACTCACAACTTCCTTAAGATATAAGAAACAACATGGTCTCCTTTCATGATAACACATCCCAACCCTAATCACAAAGCTTCATAATACACCATGTAGCCTTGTCCTCATTCAAGAAAAATCATGATTTGTTATGATTCAAGGTTAAATTTAAGCACTTAAAAATAATTCTTACATTACTCATTCCATTGTAATGGAACATTAATCCCTGTGAAAGATATAATGGTTGAATATAGTCATGAAAAAACATGAACAAAACATTTGTATTAAACAGCTAGACTAAGAAAACTGCGTATCTAAAAGAAATTATTTGGTGATTGGAAATAGATAACGAATTCTACTTTTTTGGGTTGCACAGAAACACCTCATTTGGTGATTACATGGCCAACTAAACATATCTCATGTATCTAAAAAACAAACTTGGTTAATTTGATATAAAAACTATGAGCTCATAAAATTCCCAACAATATCACCAAATGTTTCCCATTCTCATTTCTTGTCCTTTAATACAACAATATGTCATCCACAAACACCATAAAAAAGAATCCAGATATCTCTGAAATATCCAATTCATAAATTCTATAAATACTATAGGTTCATTCTTAAGACCGAAAGGAATTACCATATATTCTTAATTGACATATCCACTCCTGAAATCTGTTTTTTTTAATATTATACTTTTGAACATGTGATTGGTGATATCCTAATCACAAGTCAATTTTGGATAACCAATGAGCTACCCTAAGTTGATTAAATAGATCATCCATGTGTGAAAGTGGATACCAATTCCTTATCGTAACTTGATTAAGATTATCTTAATCAACACAAATCTAAAGAGTTACATCTACCTTTTTGACAAACAAGACTGATGTTGTCCACAAAGATGTGCTCGATCGAATGAAGCCTTTTGTTTTCATCTCTTCCAACTGCACTTTCAGTTCCATAAATTATGTTGCGTCCATCAGGTAATATGGAAGGTAAATAGTACTTGTACCCATAAGGAGATAAATCATAAAATTCAATTCTCTCATAGGTGGAATCTATAAGAAATTTTCAGGAAAAACATCCTAAAACTAATAAAAACTAATGAAAAGATGTTATCCTCAATCTCTTCCATCAATTACAAATTCAAATACACCAATTGGTATGATATTGTTCCAACAATTGGATCCAACAAGCCAATTTCATTTTCCTTTACATTATGGTATCCTCGAAAGAGGTGGTATATGCCATATTCTGCAGTAAAACTTACCCTTTGGGTATAACCGTCGATGTGAACCTTGAACATTTTCAACCAATCCATACCCAGGATTATGTCATAGACATCCATTTCCACCATAGGTAAATCCGATATCATATTGGATCTATCAACAGTTATATAACATGATTTACACACAAATAATTGACATTCTCTTTGACCAAGATTAGTTTGAAGATTCGACATTGATAGCATCATTTCAACACTCAAACCCATCAAATAAACAGAACGAGGAGGAATAAAGTAATGGTATGAACATGTATAAAACAAATATTTCATAATATTATAATTAAAAATAATCATACCTCTCACCATCAATGGTCCAGATTGATCATCCACAATAACCTGTTTAGCCCCATATAATTTTTTGTTTGTGAAAATTTGTTCTTTATTTCACTATTGATATTTCCCTTGTTTAGGAGTCATGGTATTCCTATAATCACTATGGATATCTCTATTCTACTGAAGACAGGTGTTCATCTTTCCTTATCCCATCAATGTATATGATTCCTACGACACCTAAGAAGTATCTCAAACACCCGACCTCAAAGAACTATGATAATATCATTGAAGATGAATCATCTAATTGCAATTGTGGCATAATCTAGGTGTTTCCATACATTCTCTATTCATGAAACCAAGGTAACCAAATCGAAAACATCCCATCATTTTCTTGGGTCTTGGAATAATATTTATCGATCCACCCATATGATTTTGATGTGTTTCACATCCTTGGGAATAGGTTCCCTTTTTCTATTTATCTTAGTGTCAAAGTTCACAACTCCACCCATGAAGACAACCCTACTTCCTACACTTGGATTTATTGTAGTGATAGATATCGTAAAAATAGTATCTATCTTTTGTACTAACTCAACAATTTGAAAGGATTGAATAATGATTTGAACCAACTATTGGTTCACCTGTGACTCAGGTTCAACCAAATTCCAGCAGCCTATTCCGACCCATTCCTACAATGCATAATGGGTTCCATTTTCTATATAGGCAACAAAAACCATAAATCTCGCTCTCTAGAGACTGAAGGCCTAGAAATTTTAAATTTATAACATCATCTATAACAACAAGCCTTTAAAAATTGATCATTTTCCACATTCAACCATTTTTCAAAAAAAATCACAATTCTTTTGAGAATCAAAACATTGTAAAAATACCAAAATTGTGCTCTCTTTCAAAATCTCACATTTGAAAACAATTTCAATTTTTTTAAAAATAACCACTTTTTCACCAAATCATAAATCATTAATCAAAATGAGATATTCACTCTTAGTGGGATGTCATTTCTATAATGTATGTCATGCTCATCACATAGGATAAACCCAAGAAAATGAGGTTCCAAATCATATAAGTGTCTCTAAAAAACTTATGTAACAAACTCCCTGGTAACATGATGTTCAACAAAAAAAATGTTAGCTACATATTTTTATGCTCTATATTTCAAGTCCCAAAAATACTACTTCTTTTTACCATCCCAACTCGAGGAATAAAACAAAAAGAATTTCAAATCCAATACTAATAGAACTAATGACCACTTATTAGTTATGGACTAAAAAAGATGATACCACTTATTCCCAAAAGATATTTGGAAGGACCAAGTATGAGAACACTATAACATCTCGCCCCTCCGCATTGGATTGAAAAGGTTTAATTACATTACTTGGTCTTAAGAGATATTACTATGAAACCTGAGGATGGAAATAAATACCAAGGGATTCATTAATATGTGGGGAATGATTTTCCCTTTGAAAATAAAACTACCCAACTCAATATGCCTTAACCAAAAATCACTACATGATGTATGATAACAACGTAAACAACTCATAACAATACCATTGATATCAAACCCAATTTACAACAAAGTACCACAATGGAAGACTACCAATATCAATGTACACAATGGAAAAAACCAATAGAATCTTAGAAAACTCCAAGACATTACTCCAAGATCCAACTGTAACTCCATGCCCGAGTATCATGAAGCACCGCTAAAGAAGTACAATGCTTTACCTTTTCATGTATCCTGGTAAACAATGTCTTCAAAATCACCAATGATCCAAATTAGGGGTGAGTAATAAAATTCAGTATGTTTTCCCCAAATTACTTGTCAACTCACACCACTCAGATAACACATGTTATCACATTTATATAAACAAATTTATATAAAACAATTGAAAGATTTTATATCAGAACAAAAAACAATTTAAATAACAAAACAATTTTCACAAAAAAAATAAAATCCCAAGTAATGTAAACAAATAACACTTACAAACTCCATTCACATTCCTTTTTTGCATAACCCAATTCATTGAACATATCTCACACACACATGAAACCAAAAACACACAACCACACAAGCTTGGTGGTACCATTAAAAGTTTAACTTTCATGTCTATAACCCATCCCCTTGATTTTAGTACTTTCATGACCAATATTCATCCCATTACACAAATTATTAACCACTTAAGACAACCAAATTACAATAAAACCTTTTCCAAACCAATTCAACTGATTCAATAAAACCACACTGTTGTTGAAAACCATAACAACAAACCATTTTAATAAAACCAACCTTTTATTGAAAAAACTTTTCAATAAAACTATTCCAATAAAATGAACCTTTTAATTGAAAACATTTTCCATGTATCAAAACCAAGTAACCATTTTAAAATTACATTACCAAACTCACCTTTGTCCAAAACACCCAATTTTGCAGAATACCATAAACTATAAAAAAAGGATACCATCAATCACTGAACAACTATTTCAAAAAACAAATTCCCACAAAACAACCAATTTGAAAATAATCCTTCATGTTCTAAATAGAAGAGTTGAGAGTGAATCTACCTACCTCAGTATTTATGGTGAATACAATGAACAACACTGAAACACCAATGAAAATAGATGGAATCTCCAAAAATCTACATTAGATCTCTTCCCCTGTTATTAACAACAAAAAATCCAATCATGCTTGGTATAAAAAATCGTAGATCTATCTACAACAGACTATATCTAAGAAATAGAGAGATAGGGGGAAGTAGATATAAGAAAACTCACCAAAAAATACCATAAACAATGACTTACCATGAGAATACAGCTTCAACACACCAAGAAATTCATTTGGATTGGATTTAGATCAATGTGAACAACTTCCTTAGCCTTTGGGATGGAGAAATCATGAGTTAGGGATGAAATGAAGAAAAAATAGGGGATAATGGATAATCCCAACCTATATCCCTTTTTTTGGATCTTGTTTTTAAATCGTTCATGTTTATTCGCTTGGTTAGGCAAACCATATGCTAATTGTGTGCCAATTTTTTCCTCTAGTAGGAACCCAACATGGTTAGAAAAGCAATACAACAACTGTGTAAACTCCCGGTCTCAAAAATATCATGGTTTCTCCTAGGTATCCACATGTCTTTTAAATACCATGTGCCTACCCATGTGCCTTTCCCTTAGCCTCTATCTAATTGTGCATGGTTTTCTGTTGGAGTAGCACAGTTCCCCAAATCATGATCAAATCGTGCCCCTGTAGAACATCCCCCAAAACATTCTAAAAGTCTTCAAAAACCTCCTAAACATCACTCAAACACTTTATATACTTAAAATGAATCAAATAAGGGTTACTTACATGAAATAGGGGGTGATAAACTGGTAGTGGTTGGTAGGGGTACCCAATGGGTTCTGGGCTTGTTTTTAAAAAAGAGGTGTATGAATTTATTTTAAAGATAGACCCTCCAATGATTTAGAGGATAGGGGGCTCATAGAAGGTCCGTTTGGAAAACTTTATTTCCACTAGTTGACCCACCATTAATGAGGGGTGTTTTGGGTAGCTTTTACACAACATTTTGATGTAAGATCTCCCCCTTCTTCCTCTATTATTCTTCTTATTTGTTATATGTTGATTTGTGGTGTCTATGGGTTAGGAATTTGCAGAATATTTCCCTAGATCATGGTGTAATCATCCTAGTATATAGTGGATTTGGTTTACAAGGGCTTATGAGATTCAAGAGATAAGGAATACATTATTTACCTCACTATTTTGGTGGAGTATCACTACCTAACGAGTTTCCCATTGAATTCCCTAATTTCTTTTGAAATTTAGAATCAAGTGGATTCTAGTTGATGCAGTTTTACTCATTGATCTATCATGGGTGTGAAAAGGATATTTTTTGTTTAATTGGTTGTGGTTTCGACATGGAAGGGTGTCTTGGTGAGTTTCTGATGATTATTCATTGTTGGTTTAATTTTTTTAATTAATTATATTTATTATAATTTGTAACATCACCAACTCTATACTCCCACATATGACTAAGATGGGTAGTTAAGAGACCTCTGGTGTGCCTCCCCATATATCAGTTACAATCAATTGGCAGTGAGTGTATATAGAATAGTGGGGACACTATACCCTTTGGAACAGAGTTACAATAACAATGAAAATAATATAAATAGTTAAACATGAAACCCAATAATAATAAAGGGAAAAACAAACAATAAAAATAATAATAAATACCACGTAATTACATAATGAATGTAACTAAATGATGTTTCAAAAATCACACAATTAAAAGACTAACATACTCGATAAAAGACTCCAAAATCCCCAGTTCCAAACCCCATGCTAGTCCCATAACCAAGTTTCAAACCCATCAAAAAAAGAATACAATCAAGAATAAGGTTATTTTCCCTTGTCCATACCTATATACATGAAGTCTTTTAGGGTACCAAATGGCGCCCAAATAGGGTGTGAGTACAACTTAGTAGGCCAACACCCACAATGTCTAAACAATCTAGTATGAATATGTCATGCATGAAATAGTATGATAAACATGGTTATCAATTCATAAATTAATAGAGAACATGAAATTAACTTGCCATGCCTCAAGATATGGGTTAGCACTTGGGGTCAACCAAACCTGCTTCATCCTAATTCCAAATATCCCTATCAAGTGGTATATCCTCTTGTATAGAAGATATAACCAATAACACTGGTTGATTATCCTTCTTATACTGAATCACCCATGAAATGTCTCATGTAACTGAACCACACTATGTTATATTCAAATTTCCCATGATAGATCCACTTATGTCATCCCATGGTACAAGACCATGCCATGGGGAAAATAACCATCTCTTACTAGGATCAATGTTAATTATCCATGCTAGGGTCACTTACGTGTTCCCATAGAATAATACCATACCCAGTAAAAGTAACCATATTAGGATCCCTGTTAATTATTATTATTTGATTCACTTGGGTATTCCCATGGTGTAGTACCATACTAGGGGAAAGTGACCATACTGATCTCTATGTTAATTACCCATTCTGGAGTCTCTTATGTTTTCAAATGGTGAAATATCATACCTATGAAAAGTAACCAAATAAATTGGTGGATTCTCTTTCCTGGGATGAATCATCAGTATAAATCATCAAGTAACCAATCATAAAATACAAGAAAGAAAAAATACATAAATATGTCAATTGGTGAATTCTCATATATAGGATGAATCACTGATGGTAATCATAAATCAATTCTAACATGTTATCGCAATCCATATTGTTCAATTCATCAATTTACTATTTAACAAGACATTTATTCTCAATTGGTTGATTTTATTACCTAGGATGATTCACTTATGTCACAACATGCCATGTTACTAATTATTACAATTTACAAGTAATTATAATTCCACAAGGTTAATCTAATTACCAATAACTTCCATTTCACCAAACATGATCTCTGTTCGACCAAATGAAGTTTTAACCTAGGGTTGATGTTTAGAACACCTTTTGGGTGGCCACAAGTCTCGATCTCAATGACATCAGACCCAATGGGATCCATGGGATGTCTATGAATGAGGTTATTATTAAAGCATGAGATTAATGATTTAGTTTTTTCACACACACAAAATATTGGAGAGATAATGATTAATTCACATACTAGAAATAATGAAACAAAAATTAGGATGTATTTCTTGACCACCCACTTAAAAATAAGAGTAGAGTAAGAACATCCTCAATTTCCAAGGTAGAGATTTGGGTTCCTCCTTAAATTTGTTCAATGAAGACCAAGTACTATTTCAACATAGGACATCAATTATAGGTATGGTTTTTTCATATCAGACTGGGGTTCTTACCAAAGAAAATCTAATGGATCAAGAACAAAAATAAGAATAGAAGGGATTTCTTTAAATTTCTAAGTCTAGAACCCCAAGATCCAATGGGGTCTTTCTTTTAGTTCCATGAGGATTCCTAGATATGATGATGGAGGGGTGGCACTTTGAGAGAAGGGGTGCATGATCTAAAAGATTCTGGGTACTATAGATTTAAAATGAGCACTTGTCATTCCACATTAATAACATGAAAAGGGGATTCATTTTGTGAATGCCTATGTTTTCCACTAACATTGAATTGTTTTTCCTCTATCTTAAATCCTATAAAAGTCATTTCATTTCATAAATCAACTCCTGATATGAGTTTATGTTTCATAGGTTTACCCAGATCTATTCAGTCCATGAATGTAGTTCATTGAGTCTACCCAAAACCATTCACACCTTGAATGAAGTTCATGGGGTCTGCCCAGAATACTTCATGTCGTGTGTTTCACATTAAGGGTGTTAATTATCCTTATCGCCAGATTCCATCCTCCTTTCTCTTTCTTTTTACCTTCAAACACCTCCAACACACTAACCCATCTAGTACAATTATTGATTACCAAGGTATAAACCAAATTTTTACTGAAGTCAAGTATATTTATCCAAAAAAACATAAATAATCACATACAAGGAAATGAAGAGATCTTGTAATCTCTTATTCCTAGGTTTCCTCTTGAACACACCCATGCTACAACTATTCTTTTCTAAGTGGCACAATCTTCCCTTGAAGATTCTTCTCACAGTGATCCATGATATGGATTGGATTATCCTTAAAGGATACGTCAACAACCAATTTGAAATAATTAAAATATATCAAATAAAAATGGTTATGATTTTATCCCTAAATACGTGAGGCATGGAACACATCATGAAGGGATTTGTATCTCCATGGAAGGGCCAAACAATATGTTATTGGACTTACCCTCCCCATTATCTCAAACGAACTAAAAAACATGGGTGCTAGATTCCATAAAATCTCAATACGACATTTACATGGCCTAGGTGACACTAAAATAAAAACACAATAACCATACTCAAACTCCATAGGTCATATCCAACAGTCAGTGTATAGTTTTTTCTATCTCTATGCAGTTATCATCCACTTCTTGATCAACTGAACCTGCTCAGATGTCTATTATACAAGGCTAGGTCAAATGAGATCTGACTCCCTATCCTATAACCACTAAATAGGTGAATAACTTGACCTTCTACAGAAGTCCATAAAAGGATAAATTTGGATTTATTCCCAGAATCTATTATTATATGCGAACTCCATGAGTTCTAGATGTTTCTTCCATGAACTACCAAAATCCAAAACATAGGATCCTAACATATCCTACAAAATATAAATCATCTATCCAGATTAGCCATCCATCTAAGGATGATAGGTTGTACTCATAATGACATATGATATTAGTTCCTTTTAAAGACCCTTTTAGAAACTTGACAAGAAATAAGGATCTTGATAAAAAACGATACTCCTCATAACATCGTTCAATCAAACTATCTCCCACACATAAAGACTACCCATATCATCAATTATGAAGTTGTATCTAATAGTAAATATGTGTTATACCTTCTTCAGTCGATTCACAATCACACATACTACATCATTCTTATGAGGTGTCTCGATTAATCCAATCAAAAAAATCTATAATGACATTATCCCACTTCCATTTAATGTTGTAAAAGGCTATAAAATCTAGCATACCTCTAATTATCGACCTTCACCTACTGATAGATGAAACATCTTTACATGAATCCCACTATCTCATTTTTAATCCCTATCCACCATAACTATCTATGGAGATCGTGATACATCTTTTTCAAACATCGATGTACCACCCCTTTTGAAGCATGAATCTCCCTCTTGAATAAGCCTATAGGAACCCATACACATCCATGTATAAGAGGAACATCACCAATTAAAAGATACAATATTGAAATTGGATCCCCTCTATATAATCTATCCCTTATAGTTAAGACATTCAAATTAGATATCCACTCTCTCTTGATCCGATCCAAAAACATGGGTATAACAGATGTTGAAGTCAGCACTACTCAACCCTGGGAATCTTGAACATTGAGACACATATTCAAACATAGTTTTATTTTCCACCACTCATCACAAGACTTTCATAGTGCCTATATCCACATATTCTAGCTTAATAAATTGAAAATTATGATTTGTTCTCCTAATGTGTAATCTTTCTTGAAGTCAAAAAACTATAGATAATCGACCCACCGTCTCCATTGAAGGTTCAGTTTTCCCTCGGGAAAGATATACCTAAGGCTATTATGTTCCACATACACCACAAACCTCTCTCCCAAAACATAGTTCTACAAGAATCTCAGTGATTATACCACCACAACCAACTCCAGATCATGAGTAGTGTAATTACTCTCATGTGGTCTCAAATACCTAGAGTCATAAGTAACCACTCTATCCTACTACAACAGAATATCCTTGAGTCTGACTCCTTATGAATCGTAGTACATGGTATATTATTTACCCATCATAGGTAATGTGAGGATAAGTGATGAGGTAAAACTTATCTTCAACTCCTAGAAATCCCTCTCACAAGAATCTAACCAAACAAGATTCACTTCTGTCTTGGACATCCCAGACATTAGTACTACTAGATGAGAGAAGTCATGGATGGAATTATACTATTATATTTCTAGACATAGGAATATCTCGATATCTAATATTTTCTTAATATTATCCTAATATATGACATCTATAACATTCACTAAGTCCACTAACACTCCAAACAACAATATAACATGAACAAGAAAGTGAACTCTATCAATCTGGAAATTGTGTTTGGATAGCTTGGTTTAAATTTGATTCACTCTCAGTGTACTCAAGATGATGTGAAAATTTTGGCTGTGATCATCAAAAAAATAAGATTACACTAATATTTCATCATTAAAAATCCCCAAAAATTGATCTAGACATGGATGAAAGGTCCAGTTCATCCAGGCCATGAATACCGCTAGTGTATCTTTTAGACTGAGAAATATCACCATGAACTCGTACAAGATATACTTTCTCCGAAAATAAATATGGGCTATGTCAGACAGTCTCACCCTCAACTGATGGTACCCTTAACTTATGTCAATCTTGGTGAAAATAATGGTACCTCTTAGATAACAAAATATATTTTCAATGCGTGTAAGGGAATACTGGTTCTTGAAAGTCATCTGATTCATCCTTCAAAACTCCATATATAAGTACATAGTTTCACCATCCTTTATAGAGAAGAGTATGGGAGAACTCCATAGTGAGGTACTAGGTTTTATGAATCCCTTATATTCCAGATCATCCAACTAAACTTTAAAATCATGATGATTTGTTGGTTCCATTCTATAGGGTAGGGTATGAATTGGTTCATCTCCAGATACCAACTCAATTGTGAATTCAATATCTCACTATAGTGGTAATATTTATATATATTTGGGAAATACATCCTCAAAATGGTCTACCACTGGAGAAAAATAACACTACTACAACTCTTTATGATATACAAAAAGGCATGTTATCTGATCCATGAGACAATCTAATCTATACTAATCTATTCTTCCATGAGTATCCTGAATATCCCATTCATTTAAGTGAAAATATCTACCCCTTATGGGGATTGAAATGTGAATCTCCTTAGATAACATTAAATATGATCATGGGACAAAATTATTCAATCTATACTTAAACTAAAATTTAATCCTACAATTTCTAGTGAAAATATCTCCTAGAGGAAATGAGAGCCACCAATTTTAAGAGAACACTTCTTGCAATGTCAGATAACCTCTATCTTCACTCCCAACAATGTGTTGAATGTAATAAATCTATTCATTACCTCTACAACCAACCCAAAAATATTTTAAAATTGAATATATAAAAAGTATTGTGATTCTAATGTATCAAACAAAACATGTACATAGGTATATGATACAAGGATCGTACCTATGATGCTGGAAGGACCTATATCCAAGCTAGTCAGAGTAAAATGGAATGTATGCAAATGAATCACATCTATACCATGTGATCCATTATGACTCCCCCATTATTCTCCCTTTTTATGGTATTGTATTTATTTTATTAGGGTACCACATCCCATGTCTTGGGTTGATCATCTGATGGAACTCCATCTACCTGACTGCTGAGGGTTAGTTGAGTCCTTTACAGACGCAGGTGTCTACCCTGACCCTCAATCCCCACTCAACTGTCGATGGTTCCTATAGAGCCTATAAATATTTCATATCCTCCCATAAGTGTGTCACTCCACAATAGTATAATAACACAAGTTGTTCCTATCACTAACCCTGGAACACAGAAATCACTCCATCAGGTTGTGATCATGATGCGGTTGTCCACTATTTTGGATGCTCTTCCAACCACTACACTGGGCTCACTTTCGTAGTGGTACTTCTTAAAATGAGAATAACAACTCCCCGACCTCCCTACCAAGAAAAAATGGCTTCCACACGGTTCCTCTCTCAGGATACCTTTCATGATGAGAACCTAATTCATCACATCTGTAAAGTTTCTTAAGATAAAGGCATTCACCAATGAATTTATCTTGTAGTGGAGACCATCCTAGAATCACTTCTCCCTAACTACCTCATTTGCTTCCAAATATGTATAAAAATGTTGTAGGTCAGTGAAACGTCTAGCGTAGTCCATCACTAAAATACCCCCTATGTCTGGTGAATGAACTCCCTAGCTCTCTCCCCTCAGCATATATGGATATAAGTGGATTAGAAATTTCACCTAGAATTCCTTCTCTGTTAGATATTCGTATGGACTAGTTCCCCATAAAATGTCCCAACAATGCTTGTCTAGTCCTCATAACATATAGGCATCAAGCTTCACCCTCCTTTCTACTACGGTCTTATGGTGATTGAAGATAGTCTTGATAGACTCAATCCAAAACTGAGATATATGGGGAACTTCATTCTCAGTGAATATAAGTGGATTATATAGTTATAACTCTCTAATTATATTAGACATTGAAGTTACAATGCAATTAGTCTCCATATTCGTAGACCAAATGACCCTTAGAAAGTTGTCACAATGTTTTTCATCCATCCAATTCCCTATAGCTTTCAGAAGTTCCAGATTATCTACATTAAGAGCATGTTGATTTCCACTCTCCTAGCACTAAAATAGAAGAAAACATAGAGTAAGCTTCTCTAAAAGGGCCAATGTACTCCATAAAACACATGATACACAAAAATACCAACCTCAAAAGTTTATAAAAATAGATTATCACTGAATCAAGATTCTTTGGACATGTCTTAACAACATAATTAGAATATAATACCTTTCTATTTACTTTATTTTTATTTGGTATATCAATGGATTTCATTTCACAGCTTATCTAGGAAGATATATCACATAAAACATTTATGTCCCTAGCATGAAGAGTTTATGTCACCAAATGTCTCCACTTTCATATCATAATTCATGTATACTCATTTTATGCCATATTAGCCCATGTGTAAAATCTTAATAAATATTAATTCAACAAATTAATTTAACCAACCAAGGAAAAATAATATAAACACCATAAAAAGTGAACAATATGAACAATAACCCCATCCCTGGGTACTCAATCCCCCCCACATGGTTTATCTACTCCCATGCTTGATCTCATTACCAAGCTCTGAAAAATATTAGTCGTTTATCTACCTTTACCAAGTAGTAAAGTATAAAAAAACCTTCCCTAATATAACATTGAAACATCCCTGGTCGGTCACTCTCCCACATGACTGAGATGAGTAGTCATGATACCTTTGGCATGCCTCCCCATATGTCAGAGGTGGCCGACTAGGAGTGAGGGTGTAAGGAATAGTGGGGAGACTATAACATCAAGTAAAAATTTACAATAACTAAAGAAATAATATCAATAATTTAACATGAATATAAAGTTTAGTAAATGGAAAATGATACAATACAAATAATAATAAATAATATATAATGATGGTCTAAATTTAAATAAATGACGTACTGAAGTCATACAAGTAAAAGACTGACGAACTCAATAAAAAGACTCTAAAAGTATCAGTCCTGAATCCCATGTTTGAATAATATCTTAGCTTCAGACTTATCTAGCATGGAAGAAAATCAAGAAAAATACCTGTTTCCATTATCAATACATGCATCCCTGAAGTCTGCTCGGGTGATAAATGATGATTGAACAGGGTGTGAGTATAACATAGTAGGTTGACACCCATAGTCTATTAAAAATACATTCTAACTATATAGTCCATGTAATAGTATGATAAAAGGGGTAATAATTCATAAATTAATATAGAACATGAAATAAACCTACCAACCCTTGAGCTTCAAGGTTGACACCTAGGGTCAGCCAAACCTTATTCGACATGATGTTGGATGTCTCTATCATGTGGTAGATCCTCCTACATAATATGGATCACCCATAATGATGGATGATTCACATGTCAAGGATGAATCGCTCAAGTTATGTATCAGGTAACCAAACCAAACTATTCTCTATGAAAATTAACTATTCTAGAGCCAGTTATGTATTCCTAGGGTGAAATACCATGAAAAGTGGAAATTAACCATCTCATACTGGGATCTATGTGAATTACCCATGTTGGGGTTTCTTATGTGTTCCCAAGATACAATACCATACTAAGGAAAGTAACCATACCATGTTCCATGCGGATGACCCATTATGGAATCTCTTACATGATCCCATGACAGAATACTATACCAGGGGAAAGTAACCATATTGGGATCCAGGAAAATTACCCATTCTAGAGTCACTTTCTTGTTCCCATGGCATAATACCATATCTGTGAAAAGTTACCATATCAATTATGGATTATCCTACCTAGGAAGAATCATTGGTTGCAATCACCAAGTAACCAGTCATCAAATACATACAAGAAAAATTCATACCTATGTCAATCGGTGGATTCTCCAACATAGGATGAATCATCAATGGTATGAATCAATTGAATATAACATGTTATCACAAGACATATTAGTAAATTAATACATTTACAATTTAACTAGTCGTTTATTCTAAATTGGTGTATTCTCCAACCATAGATGAATCAAAAGTCATATCATTCCAAGATACTAATTATCACAATTATATGTTATGAAAATTTCACAAGGTTAAAATAATTATCAACAATTTTCATTTCATAAAATGGGATCTGGTTCAACTAAAAAATGTTTCAACCTAGGTTCGATGTTTGGCACAACTCTTAGGTGGCTGTAAGTCATGATCTCGATGATAGTATACCCAACAAGATCCATGGGAAGTCTAATCATGAGGGTTTTTATCAAAATAATATATTATTGATGTAGTTAGGTCGCGTACAGACCATGTTGGTGTGATCACCCTTATTTTATATACTATAGAGAATAAAACAAGCATTAAGAAGTTATTCTAGAACACCCACCTCAAAATAAGAGTGGACATAAAAATTCCTCAATGTCTAAGGTATTGATTTAGGTTCCTCACTGTTTTCCTTCAACGAAGGCTACATAATATTTAAAAATGAGAGATCAACTCTAATTATGTTTTAACCATACCAAAATATGGTTATTCATAAAGAAAAAATAATATAACAAGAATGAGAAGAAGAATATAAGGGATTACCATTGATCGCTAGGTTCGAAACACCATGATCCAATAAGGTCTTTCTTTTAGTTGAAAGAGGATTACCAAATACATTGATGGAAGGGTTGTAGTTTAAGAGAAGGTGTGAATGAACTAAGAAACATAGGAAACTAGAGATTTAAAAGGAGTTCTAAGCATTCCATATTTATGAAATGATTAGGGGATTCATACTGTGAATGCCTCAATTTTCTACCTATAATGAAAAAATCCATCACCACTGATTTTAAAACCTAGAAAACCCATTTCATCTCATTAATACAACTATCAACATGATTTTATGTTTCACAGGTCTGCCCAGATCCATTCAAGATATGAATGTAGTTCATAGTGTCTTCATAGAACCATTAATGCCTTAAATGAAGTTCATGGGGTTATACTACAAGACATTATGTCATGAATTTTACATTTACAATGCCAATTATTCTTGTATCTAGATTTCATCCTCCCTTCTCTTCCTTATACCTTTTAACACATACAACAAACTAACCTTTCCAATACAAGGGGTTATTACCTAGGTCTAAAAGATAAGTTAAATGAACTCAAGGAATTTAAACTAAAAATTTAAATAATGATGTACCCAGAAAAGATGGTATCTTACACAATTAATTATTAAATTATTTATAACTATTTTACAATTAATTGATTTATTATTTATAAATATTTTATATTTTTTTTGAATTTTGGTGGAAATTGGGGCTCGTAGCATGGAATATTTTTTGGATTGAGGTTGAATATAGCTTAGATAGTGCTAAATTTTAGGGAATAATGTTGGGTCCACAACCATCATAACTAGAAGCAGCCACTAAAACTTCAAGCATGAAACAAAGTTTAGGACTCAAAAAATGCATAAACCCAAAAAATAATGTACCAAAACTAATAATACAAAATAATCCATGGAACCACATTGAATTCCAACCCTCAAACATCCCTAACTCTCAAAACAATTACATAAGTGAAATTAAAGAACTAAATTTAGTCCTACCCAGAAGACAACACTACTTATTTATTTTTATTAATGTAAGAGAAATAGTAAAAGTTTTAGTTCTTCTTATAAAATTAATAAATGATCCCTTGTCACCTATATAATGGGTCCCAACTTGTTGGTTAGGTTTCACTACCTTCCAAACATTATAGAGATCCCATTATTGATCACAATCACCATTGATATCATGAATATTTCACTGCCTCAATCACTGGTTTTTGATAAATAATGACAACTAATCTCATGTATCCCTCTGATTATTTTGATGTATCCATCGGAAAACCCAGTTTACTCTAACTCATCAATAGAGTTCACCCTACATAGAGTCATCTTGTCCAATCCTATCATCCAAAAATGTAACTTACCACCTAATTTTGGAATATGAACATCTATGCCATGATTAACGCCACTATCCATATACTACCATAATCCTCCATAATTCTCAAGACCCAAGTTCCAGATCCTCTCATTATAGAATCAAATAATTTTCTACAATTAAAATTTTATTTTATTTAATGAAAAAAATCTTTTTTATTGGGTTCAGAGGGAACCCATACATGTACCAAAGGTCTTATGGATAGAAGGATAATTATAATTAAATGGGACAAAGTACCTATGGAATTATATCCCATTACATGGCCTAAAATTCCATTATATGAATAATATTTCTATATCACATTCCACTACTATAGTACCTATAACAATACCATAGTAATTGACCTTATATAGAAATTAAACCAGGTCTGATGTTGTATTATGGGGAGACATTATCAGTTAGGTAATCCCCTAAATAAAGAATTAGAACATGAAACAAATCTTAAAAAATACTAAATATATCCCACATAATGTTTGATTTCAAGAAATCAATGATCACGACTAAAAATTAAGAAAAATTTGGAACCCATCATCCTCTGGAGTAATAGAGAGTGTCTAAATTTCTCATTCTAGTCACCCAAATACCACTAAGGGAAAATGTTTCCATATAAATTTTCAAACCAAGTACATGGTACGTATATTATCAAGATTCTAGATTTCAAAAATCCTCTATAGTTTTAGTACTCCGTCCTATTTCAGTTTCTAGATGAAATGATACTTGATCTCAATGTGCATCATCAATGAATAAAAGATTGAATTATTCACTAGATAATTCACGCTATGACTATCACAGAATAAAAACCCACATTCCTAACTCCTTTAGATTTCTTATAATAGTAACTTCATCTAGACCAATTATTTCCCTCCCTATATGATGACCATGTACTCTATTTTTATAGTTAAAGGTGAAACAACTAGCTATAGTCTTGAAATCCAACTTATATTTGTACAATTGAAAGTTAACACAAAACATATGGAACTCTTCCATGAATTAATTTACCATTTAAAGTCAACATCAACATACCCATATAACATATCATTTATTCAGAAACATAGGGCTATACCATCCAAACCATTGAGATATTAAATAATCCACTTCAAATATTCCCAATAATCCTTGTATATATTCACCAAATATCATATAAAAAATCCCATTGCATGATAAATGTCCAATCTTATACAAACCATCACATATAACAAACTTTTGACTATTGAGGAGTGTAAAATTTTTAATGTATGTTGTTGCATTTTTCATTTTATGTGATTTTTTTTCATAATGTGAAGTGTTTAGTCAACGGGGTGATTAAAATTTTTCATTTGATAATTTTAATACAATAAATGATCTTAAATATGTGATTCTTCTAAAACACAACCAATTATATAGTCTTCTTATCCCTCGTGATTCACATCCCCAAAATCTGATTTGCTTTACCAAGATCTTTCATCTCAAACCTTCCATACAAATCATCATTGAACTCCTTAATCTGATCGATGCCCAAACATTATAGGAGAATATCATTAGACAAATTTTTATAACAATAATAAACAACATTGGTCATTAATAACCCCTTCTTATCTATAAAGGCATTAAACTTCTGGTTTCATAGCCTTTGTACTTGCATCAAACTGTCCAGGATCCTTTTTATATTGTAAACCAAGCCATTCTTCCATTTATCTATTAAACCCTCCAATAACTTTATAAATGTATCCTCCTATAAATAACCATGAAAAATTTTATTGTTTACATATAACTATTCAATATGTAATCCTTATAAATCTACCATACATAAAACTATCTAAACAGATGTATATTTGACAATAATTGAAAATATATTGGAGAAATATATCCCTTATTTCAATTGAATCCCATTAACAACTAACCTTTCCTTATAATGATTTCAACCATATACTACCTCCTTAAAATGGAATACCCATTTTTCTATAGTTATTTCATTACTTGTGGTAAAATATTTAGCTCATAAGTTCTCTTTGTATATAACAAATCCATTTGTTATTTCATAGATAACTCCCACTTTATAGTATTAATGATACTTTCTGCATCTTTCATTCTATTCTCTATCCATAATAATCAATAAATTTATATAAATTTATGAACCAGTTAAATTGTCATGTGATCCTAGAAGACCTCTAAAAATCATCTTTTGTCTCTTATATTTTTTAAAACCCCTACTTTTAGACCATTAACTTCTAGAGCTCTACCTCAAGATTCTATATTTCTAGATCATTATATTACTTTCATCCCTATTGGATCTTCCAAACATTCCAACTTTTATGAACTATAGGGATCATCTAATTTTTTTGAATTTTCATTCATATCAACTTGGATATTAATCATTAGTTATTTGTTCATTCGAATATCTTTAACTATGTTTCGTCCGTTCCTCAAGACCTTCTCATTAAATAAAACATTCCAACTTCTAATGACAATTTTTTTTTGATTGTCATAGAGTTGAAACATAATTTTTTCATCTCTATACCCAAAATATTATCATTTTTATGAATTTATTCAGGATTATACATATCCTTGGTATCAACATAAATGTTGGAGATGATTTAAAAAACCTTTATATGAGATAAATCAAAATTTCATACATACTATAACTATTTCAGAATCTCCTTCACCATGGGTGTGGAAGGACTTATATCAATGATTTTGGAAGAATAATTAATTAATACTATTAACAACTCCTTTAAGAAACTTTCATTCCACCCAATTTTTTTATATTTCTTTTTTATTGTTTTATTTATCCACTCTTCCACACTGTTTTGTTCTTGCATCTCAGGTATAGTCTTCTCAAACCCGATTCTTTTTCTCTATAAAAACCTTTGGAATTCCCTACTACCGTACACACCACTATTTTGTAATTTTAATAACTGAATCATATTTCTAAAATACTTCTCCACTATGTATATCCATTGAAAAACACTCCAAAGACCTTGTACTTATTTTTATTGAAGTGTATACATACCTTCAATGTTGAATCAATAAAGTTGGGAATATAGTACATGGACACGGTTTGAGAATATACTAGAGTAAACCCCCAAAAATCAATATGAACTATCTATAAATTCCATGATTATAGTGAAACAATTTTCAATAATTTTCCTCTTAATTTCATTTTTTTAATCCCACTAATTTGTTATTTTGTGGGTAGTGGTCACATTTTATTGTTTTAGTGGTATTTTGAGATTAATTGCAAAAAAGGATTATTTTGGATTTTAACAGTTTTATTATATTTCAATGTTTCAAAAATAAATATTTAGATACAAATATAAATTGAAACATTATTATTTTATAGGTTTCTATGTTTTATGGGATTCATCTCATTTTTCTGAACTAAAAGATCAATCCATTATTTGAAGGCCCAAATCTAGCTCACATGTCCAGCCTCGAAAACTGTGTATAGATCTGGTGAATTTTATTGATGGGACAATATATCATACATGGATAGCACAAATGATATGAAATTAATAATTAGGAAATTATAAATCTAGATAAATAACATTAATTAAGATGTACATGTGTTATTACTACATTTCCAAGGCCATAAATGCATTAGAACTCACTGTAGTGGAATACGAACAGTCATCTTGAACATAATAAATTCCCAAATTAAATATCTCATATCTCCCGTCACACAAGTACAATAAAGAGTATAATTTTTGGATATAAAGGGAAGAAATAATAGAACAACTTTTAAGATGGAACTATTCCCAAATTCTGTCATTTAAGAGGTTAACAATGTGGAAACTTTCTAAATAAATTTTTGGAGCCAAAATTTTCACCTCTTCTTCCTATAAAAGATTCTTTATTCTTCATTTCATGTGTTGGAACCTTAGGGGTATCCTTTTTTGGATATTTTATTTATTTTATACTTTTATTTTATTTTATTTTATTTTCATTATATAATTTCATTTCATATTTAATTTAAGTGTCTCCATTATATCTTATTATCTCTCTCTTTTTTTCTCCCCTCATTTTATTCTTCACTATGAAATCTTATACTCATGATCCGGAGTAGCTTACCTGAGTATGTTATTGGGGGAGTAATATAGTCATGAAATCATTTATTGGAGCTATGATTTTTAATTTTTATTATTTTCTATGAGTTAAAACCAGGGGGATCTTAGTGGGCAAGGTGCATGTGTGTCTCCACTTACTCATTAAGTCTTAACTTTCACTTCAACATATATTATCCCTCAATTGAGGTGGTGGATGTGATGTATCTCAGTGATCGTTGAGTATACTTTATATTCAAAATCATAGTAATAAGGGTATGTTCATTCATATGATAGATCATGTTCATTAAGTAAATTTGAAACTAATTAAGAGACTATGAAGGTTCACTCTGTGTGTTCTCTTGGGAGGATGTCCTTTCAATCTAACATCATTTTGACTGCATGCATTCTATCTGCATTATGTATTGCATGTTTACATTTATTTATCTTCCATTATAATTTCTCAAACCTCAATTTATTTTAGTTTTATTTCATAAAAAATATATATATATAAATTGAATTTGAAGTAATTAGTGATTGATCGTGAAAGCTCCGCAAGGGGATGACCAAGGTCACCCCCTATGCTGCACTTAGTTATAAATATTCTGTAGAGCGCGTATGATAATGATTCATAAAATTTTTTCCATTTTTGGTACCAAAGTGGTCCTCATTCACTATTTTTATTCACATTTTTAAGTAATTTTCATTTAATTTAAAAAACAAAAGAAAACTATAAATTACAAAAACTAAAAAAATATATTAGTTCATAATGTATTTCAATTCAAATTATTCTACACAAAATAATGAATATTAAGTTCCATAATAATTTTACATTGATATTAATGATATGTTTAAAAGTACTAGTGATTTATTGGAAAACTTGGATATAAAAATAGAGTTGATAGATAAATACACACATGCATGTAAATAAATCCCAGAACATGAACCTAAGCCATAGTTAGAAAAAGAATGAGTGGTGGAAGAAATTTCACTGATCATTTTTATGTTAAAGAACCTGAGTTGGTTGAGAATGAGCTATTAAATGAATTAATGACATCATCCCACACTCAACCATTTCTCTAGGAGGTCCTTTAATAAAACATTCCAACTGATATACTTATGGGAGATCAACATTTTTTTAAAGAATCATGGAATAACATTATTGAAAATAACCTAAAACTTGATCTTCCCATCCTTGATAAAGAAAAATATTCACGTATCTTCCTCTATCTTGATTTAGAAGATGAAGAAGAAGATTCTCCTGCTAATATTGTTTTTCTAAATGTTCTTCCATAAGAGATCAATTTCCAAGTTGACATAATAGAAAGGGAATGTTTTTAAATGATTATTCATTTTTTAATCTTATTCAATATGAATTTTTTATGACTTCTACTTTTCTAAAATTTCTGATAAAAAACAAATGGAAGAAGCCTGGTATGTCTAGGATGATACCACCCAAGTGGTGGTGATTGATGAATAAGATTCAGAGAAACTGGTGGAGGTGTGATTTCCTCCTCTATAAAAAAAATCATACCGTATGGAGGACACCACCGAAGTCATCAAGGAGCACCAATATTTTCTTTTCCCACCCAGTCTAGACCTTAAATTATATCTTCCTTCTTTCACAGGGGTTGGAAGTTTTCTTATCTTCTTAGAGGTTCTATATTTTCGGTGTTTAGTCATGTCCACTAGGAAATGTCACATGTGGGGGTTTATCTCAAAGAAACCACACCCAGCTTCTGATTGAGGATAATCCACTACAACAACCTAACTAGGGGTAGTAAAAAACCTAGCCCCCGACTGAGGGTCAAACCAGGAATTATATATTTCTTATCACCTTTTTATATATTTATATTTTTTTCTTAGGTATTTTCATTTATTTCTTGTAGTTTTAAAGGTGGTAACATCTATAATCTTAACTTAAGGCTGCCAGTGAAAAATAAATCAGGTTTTGTCTTTCCTTTTCATTATTTTTTTTCTACCCAATTCAAATTAATTAAGAAAATGTTTCATGATCTGATTTGAGATAAAAAAGGGTAGTAAATAGAATAATTATGGGGGAGTTATGTCAACCTATTTTGTGAATTTTGAGGGTGCTATCATTTTTATGATTTTTTATGTTTATCTTTTTCATTTTTTTAGTGTGTTTTTAGAATTCTTGAGCTGAATTGAATACTTTGGAAAATTTAAACAGTATTATTATTTATGTAAAATTTATTGATTTGAATATTTTAGGTTTTAAGTTATTTGTAAATGGATTTTGTTTCTTGATTTATGATCTTTTCATTTGAAGAAGTTCGATAGATTATGAAACTCATGTGCCTTAGTACTGTCCACATTGAAAATATTTCCCAACTCAAGAGGTTTTTAAACCTTTTGACATATTATTTAAATCTATCTTTCTATTGAGAGTATTGAGATGTTGTGTTTTCTAGAACTTGTTGTTTTTATCTTTTTC
This sequence comes from Viscum album, assembly GCA_963277665.1. Classification (NCBI taxonomy): domain Eukaryota; kingdom Viridiplantae; phylum Streptophyta; class Magnoliopsida; order Santalales; family Viscaceae; genus Viscum; species Viscum album. The sequence continues at coordinate 922,225,399 of OY728131.1, forward strand.
AAAGCTTTTAGAGTTCATGGAATCCGTTAAGTATGATTGAGGCACCACTTTAAAATCCATTTTACATTCAATTCTTATTTTGGCCTACCTTTTCATCGGATCTCTATTAAGTCCCCAGTACCAATGAAATAACTTTTTAAGAAGATAAATTACAAGATATGTATCCCTTTATAACCTACTCTAGATGATAAATGAATCATTATTGTTGAACTAAAGTGTGGGGACGAGAATATTGGTTGCATTTTTCTTTCTTGATGAATATGTTTGAGTTGAAATGAAATTGTTTCCATATTTTTTTTTTGATTGGGATGAAGAAATTTTATGATATAAATATGGATAGGTGGACCAAAATATAATTAAAAATATGGCCTGGGTGTTCACCAATTTTTGAAGATCATAAGCTTCCTCTCTTTTCATAAATACACAATTCTGAGGAGAAATAAATATCTGAATTCAAACTAAAACAATGATACAATTAGATAAAAGACAAAATATATTTATCATTGTTGCTAAAAATTATAATTATGAACATCACAAGGAAATAGGTGTTTGGATATGATCCATTTTTTGAGCTGATTGAGGAGCACACCATTTTGGAGAAAAACTATTTTCATGCATCTACTTTACTTTAGATCTTAACCCTCATCATTATGCCTCAGATGTTTTTTATATATTAAACCTTCCAAACCTTATCCTTATAAAAATCCATGAACAAGACCTCATTATTGACAAATTTTTACTCTTTAATGTGGATATACTATAAGGATAGAGAGACTATAAATATCACACAAGTTTTTGAGAAAGAGAAATACTCCACATTAAAAATTATTGTGTGAAGAGAGAAATATTTTTATGAGGAGGTAGTTACGAAATACATTTGAGAAATAACGTGAAATTGAATGGATTATTATGAATTTTTAGGAGTTAAGAAATTTTTATCCATCTAGAAGTCATGATATTTTCTTTGATATGATAATTGATCTTTGTTTTCATTTATACTTTGAGAAGATTGTTTTGACCATGGTATAAGATGAATTCCCAGGAGTGTAATGTTTAAGTGTGGGGGAATTGATGGAGAAAATATTTTCAATTATTTTATTATTAATTTCAGTATTTTTAATCCCACCAATTTTTTATTTTATTCCAATTTGTCACATTTTATTGTTTTTTGAGCTTAATTGAAAAATGGATTATTTTTTATTTTAATGGTTTTAATTTATTTCAATGTTTCATCCATAACATTTTCGGTACTAATACAAGTTTAAAATTTATTATTTTAAAGGTTTCTATGATTTATGAGATTAATTTCATTTTTCTAGACCAAAATCTCAATCCATTATTTGAAGGCCCCAAATCTGTTCACAAGTCCTGACTTGAAAATTGTGTACAAATCTTGATAATTTTATTGATAGGACCATATATCATACTTGGGTTTCCCAAATGAACTGAAATTCAACTTGTGTCATTTATAAATTTGTATGAACAAATTTAATTAATATGGTAAGGCATTATTCATAGATTTACAAGGCCATAAATGTGTTGGAACTCACTGCATTGGAATACAAAGAGTCATCTTGGACAGAATAAATTCCCAGAGTAAATTTGTCATATATCTCTCCACACATGTCCAATTATGCTTATATTTTGTGGGTATAAATATAATAAATAATTTAACAACTTTAAAGAAGTAAATATTCTAACATTCAATCATTTAAGTGGCCAAAAACTCTAAAACATTATCAATAATGTTTTGGAGCCAAAATTTTCACCACTTTTTCCTATAGAAGAGTCTTTCTTCTTCATTTCATGTGTTGGAAACTTAGGGGTAGACTTATTTAAAAAATTTATATATTTTATTTCTATATTTAATTTTATTTTTATTTTGAAATTATGTTTAATGATTAAATTTAAGTGTTCTCCTTTATCTCTTATTCTTTCTCTGTTTTATAATTTTCCCTTGTTTTCTTCTTCACTGTGAACTCTTATGCTCTTGATCATGAGTAGCTAACCCAATGAAGTTATTTGGGGAGTAATATAGTGATTAACCCAATTATTTGAGCTATAATTTTTAACGTTTCTTATTTTCATAGAGTTAGACTGAGGGGGTCTTAGTTGGAGAGGTGCCTTTGTGTCTCTACTTGCCACCTAAGGTTTAGATTTCATTTCTTCAACATTCTCCCTCGATCGAGGAGGTGGATTTTCAATATCTTGGAAATAGTTGAGTATAATATATATTCACAATCATAGGAAAAAGGGTATGTTCATGCATATGATCGATCATGTTCATTAGGTAAATATGAAACTTATTAAGAGACAATGAGGGTCCACTCTAGGTGTTCCCCTTGCAGGATCTCCTTTCAGTCTAACATCATTTTTTTGGTATTTATTCTATATACATTATGCATTTAAAGTTTCATTTTATTTATCGTTCATTATAATTTCTCAAACCTCAATTTCTTTTAGTTTTATTTCATAAATAAAAAATATATAAAAATTGAATTTGAAATCGTGAGTGATTGACCACTAAATCTTTTCAAGAGAATGACCTAGGTCAACCCCTACACCGCACTTAGTTATAAATATTTTTGAGAGTGTGCACCAAAATGCCCCATCACAAGACATATATGCCCTTATATTTTTTGAAAAAATGACAACTTTATCTTCTTTTTTCAAAATAAAATTCTCACATACTCTGAAATCCATTTGACTAAGCTTCAACATCCCTATAGCCGCTAAGATTCACATATTTTTCTCACTCATGTTACCAAGATAGTAATTCCATAAGTATAAACATCCATAATTTATCATTTTAGTAATTTAAGGTATACCATCCAGATATTTTATAATATATTTCATTTTAAATAAATTTAATCTCTTCGATAGATTGTGAAAAACACAAACCTGAGTCTAAATGAACCATAATATAGTATACCATTTGAACATAGCTATTATATTGGAGGGTATGAATAAAAATAACTAAATTAAGAAAATTATATGGTTTAAAAATGTATAAAATAAATTCATTGGTTATTTATTAATTATAAATAAAAAAACATTAAAAAAATAAAAGAAATACTTTTCTAAAAAACTATTTCTGTGCAAGAAATGTGTTTTCATCTAAATTAATCACTATTGGTGAATGATTTTAATGTAATTTATATTTTATATATTCACTAAAAAGTTTTATCATTCATATAACATTATTTCTAGGCATGTGATGAGAACAAATATCATTTTATTCTATAAAACTGTATTTTTCTATAAAGCAGTTTTGTTAGATCGTGCACACTGATTTTAAATTTTTTTCCCACTTTTAGAAAATATATTGGTAAGAATAAAATAAATTTTTTAAATGAAAATATAAATATTATCTTAGAATATAGTTTTGATAATTTTCTAAAAAAATAACTTTTTTGATGAATAGTGAAAATATAATAATTTTTTAAAAAATTATATTTTCATTTAAAGAAATAAAAAGGTTAATTTTATTTTAAAATGATTTTAAAAGTAAAATTAGTTCAATTATGTTATTATTAAACTAATTTATGTTATTATAATCAATTTTTTGTTGAATTTTGATATAAAAACTTTTTCTTTAGAATCCCACTTTTCGATGTGTTTTCATGTTTAATTTTAAATTAAATTATTCCACATTAGTGAATTTAATTTTATAAATTTTATTCCATGTTTAGAATCATTATAATTAATATTATTTAATAATTTCAACTTATTTTTTTTTCTAAATTAAATACTGTAAAAATTAATTACCTTGTTTAGATTAAAACGAGGTTTTGTACATTACATGCGCTTGTCTTAAAATCAATTTTCCACAAAAATAGGAATTTTAATTAATAAATTGGATTTAATATTTATAATTAGTGGGTAAAAATTTTCTAATAAGGATCATTTTATTTTTAGTCTTAATGGATAAATTACATTGGTAAAGAAGCTATTCACCGTGGTGAAAACTAAAATGATAAAATGAGTCACATTAGAGGTTAGGGGAATAACATGTTTAAAACATATTTACTTTTTATTTTAAGTGGTGTTTATAGAATTTATAATCCTTAAAATTTATTATTTATCAATTTTTTCGGCATTTGGATTTAGAGTGACTTCCCATTATTGAATACTATATGGTGTTTACAAAAATTCCTCTTCTTCTCACTTATAAAAGGGCACCTCATCTCCTCTCCTATCCATAATTTAAAATCATATATGATAAAAAAATTCACAAATAAATACCTTAATTAATTCCCTTAATACATCATATAGTACTTGTTTTTATTAAGAAACCCTCCTAAGATGGTTGATGTTTGAAATCTAAAGAGGATTTCCAAAGAAGAGGTATTGTTCTAAACTGGGCGTTTCTGTTTTATTACTTTTCCAAATACATAAAATATTCTCAAATTATTTTGAAATAATAAAAACATTATCTTAAATATGATTATATGTTATTATGTTAATTTCATAACCAATATAAATATCCTCTTCCATCAAATGGGAAATGAAACCGTCGATCGTGTGTATGGCGGACTACTGCCTCGTGAACTGTTATAATTTGATTTCCATAACTGCCTATCATGGATGGATATAATTATGGATTTAATATATGTATATATATGACATTTATTAAATAATAATACTTTTGGAATTATAATATAACATCTACATTCTTACCTTCTAATCTATTAGAAAACGATAACATCACTCATGCGTACGTGTGGACTACTACCTCCACGAAGCGATGTGATTCATTTTTCTTTTTATATTTATATATATGGTAATAAGGATGGATTTTATGAATATATATTATTTATATGATATAATAATTATTATGTAAATTTTAATTATTATTTAAATTTCTTTCATTCGATCCGTCGAAAAATAAAAACAACGTTCATTCTTACGTATGACATATCATCTCTATGAAGGTTGTAATTCATTTTTCTATCCCTAAATTTTATGGATTAATATAAATAAATATTTAATGAATATATATAATATATATATCATAATTAAAATTATAGATATGATGGAACCATAATCTAATTACAATGGTCGAAACAACTAAACCAAAACACAGATAAAAAATGAAGCATTTATTACCCAGAACAATGATTTTAATAAGGAATTATTAATAAATGGGTGATAAAATATTATAATGAAATAATTTATTCATTGATATATAGGAATATGGTTATTTATTATACGTATAATAAATTAGTATTTATTACACATGATAATTGAGCATGTATTAAGGATGTGAGACCTGAGGTAGGGGTTTATTTCATAATCTGATCGTTATTTATGGTTGTTTATGTTTATGTATCATCTGGGGAAATTATTTTATATTTATATATTAAAAAATATATATTTTATTCTCCTCTATTTATTTATATAAATTAAAAATGTTTTATTCAATTTATTTTCTTTAAGTACTCAAGATATAGAAATAATGTTTCTAAGGAAAACAGACGTCATTTTTCTACTCGGTCTGGAACTTTTTCACTTCAATGTCCATATTATCCTTAAAATATATAAATGGAGTTTTTAAAATTCCCAAATAATTTATTAAATACATTTTACCCATGTTTTAATTTTTAAAAAATGGTTTAAAAGTAATCTTATTATCATCTTCCGAGTGAGGTAATTTTTGACCTTTTTTACAAAAGCGTAAAATGAATAATTTTTTAACATAAATAACATGAATGGAATATCTCACAAGCATGAACAATCATTTATTTTATGATTAATTTATAATTTTATATGTTTATTTTCAAATAATTGTTTTCTTAAAATTTTGGAAAATATAATTGACTTTAAAAAATTGATTTCAATGTGAGAAGGGTGTTTTCCTCAAGAACATATCTAGAGATAAGTATTTGTATGTATGTCAACATATATATTGAATATTATGATGAGGATATAATCTAATGATACCATCCACCATTTTTCCATGGATAGTTTATGATCAGGTTGACTGGGGAATATATTGATATTCCACAGGCTAGTTCTTCCAATGTGAAAAGTTATTGATTTTTAAGGCATGTTGATTAACTAAATTTTTTTATTCATATGATTAATTCATTTGAATTATTGGGTGTTTTTCGAGTCTCATAATTATATATCCCTTTAATGAATTGGTATGACTCATGATACAAACAATATTGGGTATTTGTATGAAGCCTCAACCATTTATGTAAGATATCTTGACTTGAGGCCTTGATGGTAAGTTTTGCATATCTGACATTATGAATTTGATCATTACAAAATCAATTATTGATATCCATGTGTTGATTAGAATATTTATTATATCAATTTATAAGTTTCTATCTCACGTGATTATTTATATGGCATTATTTGATCATCATTTATACATTCCATATTATTCATGGGTTATTATCTTCTGATGTATGCATACCCTTACTAAACATATTTGATCAACCATTTCTTATATTTCCTTTTATCAGGATGATAATAAATGTTTTATTATTGATATAAAAGGATATTATAAATTTAATAATGGTGTTCTCATAGAAAATTCTATGTTGTATTTAATGTTTTCAAATGTAATTTTGGATTCAAGTATGTATCTAGATTACCAAGACTAATATACTATTAGATACTTTAGAATGTGATCAGATGCATATTATGATTATGTAATAAAGTTACCAACTATTATGAGCTACTAGAATCAGGGTCATTAAAATTGGGATCATATAAAGTTTAATTGAAACCCTGGGAACCAGATTTATGAAAACATAGATTAGGGAATATAGCTCTATGAATGACTTTGAGGTTAAGTCTAAGTGTAACATAACCTCCTAATTTTTTTGGTATAGTATATATTATTTGGTTTTAGTAGTAATACACACCATTTTTTATAATAAATGTTTATATAGATTTATAATAGATTAATTTAGTGGTAATAACCCCAAAAAGAGTTGGGTTGAGTATATGTCGACCATCATTCTGGTGCATGATGAGTGTACCCTTAATGTGAACCTAGTTTGACACTCGTAGGTGATATTCTTGGGTTAATTGAAATTTTATTTATAAATAATTATAAATTATTTGGAAATATTTTTATTATTTGAGAGAATTTTCAAAGAAACCATGTTTATGATTCAGATATTAGATATGAATAAAAAGTTCATGTTTTGTTAAGTGTTTCACTAGTTTTGAAATTATACATAATTATTCATAATGTTATGATCTAATATTTTGCATTAAATTATTTAGAAAAGGATCCTAGTGAAAGTAATGAAAAAAATATCAATCCATGTAATCCATGTAGGGACTGTTTTCCTAAGAAAGATAATGAAGCTAGAGATGGAGCTGTAGAAGGATATGGAGTTGTATCTAGATATGGATAAATTATAACTATATTGGGGTAGATGAATCAGGATATGATGAATAAACTTTCCCATATGATGTATAATTATAATCCACAACATGGTGTAACAATTTTATACCACTTCATGAGTCAAGAACCTCCTTAATTTGATGGGACTATAAATCTATTTGTTGTTAAGCAATGGATAAGTTCCTCATAGACGATATTTATTGATTTGGGAAGTAATTAAATGGAGAAGTTTTTCATTGTATTAATCACCTCTCATGTGATTTAGATCCATAGTGGTTATTGATTCAAAACACTAAGGATGATGAAGAAAAAACAATCATGGAATGGAATGATTTTAAGGAATATTTCATGGAAAAATATTTTCCATGAAAATAAGGAGAAGATATAGAGAGGGAATTTTTGAGTCTGAGATAAAAGGAAGTAGAAAATATTTATATGTTTGAATATAAATTTACATGGTTAACAAACATTGTTTTAGACTACGTATATAATCCAAAACCAAGATTGACAATTTCTTTGATAGGATTAAGTCAATCATTTTAAGGGAACTAGTATCCAAAACATTCAAATCATATGAGGATATAATATCATGTACTATAAAGTTATAGAAATAATTTTCCAAGTCATATGGATTTTAAAAAAATGAAAGAGAAGAAGTTGTTGACAAATAAAAAATTTATAAGGGGAAGAAAAAAAGGGGAATTTTCCAACACACGATGTAACGACCTGAACTTTTAAAAATAAAATTCTCTTTTTGGTCTAGTTAAATGTATCATTATTTATTATGGATATAGAAAACACATGAAATTATATACTTCCATATTTAAAATACCGTTAAGTATCATAACCATTGATAATGTAGGCATTGAATAATGATCACATGATTAGTATAAATACAGGGTTGTAATAAATCCAATTCACACTAAAAAATGAAGTGATTGCCTCAACCAGTAGGATCATACCCTATGAAGCCCCTTTATCAAAGATTATGAGGGAGATAGAATCTCTGGGATTTTACATTGTCCAATCCCAATCTAAGATCCTAGAACATAAGCATGAATGAACCAGTTTATGAGAGAAGTTCAATATCATCAATATCACAAACCAAAACATGTATGTTGAACCACCCAATGAAAGATTCACCATGATGCACCTTACCCTTAGAGAATTTCCTGGTATATGAAAGGTCTATGTATCAGTACCCTAATAATATGAATATGTATATTCTATAGAATAATTAATATATTATCATCTTATTATTGTTACTTTATAAATTATTTTCATTTTGATACAATAAAACACATATTTTATTTTTGGGTAATATTAAAATTCAATTAATGAGTTTATATTGAGAAATTAATGGATTTTTATAATAAATAAAATTTTAGTAAAATATTATTATTAAAAAAATATTAAATATAAATTATCATATAAATTTTATGAAGGTAAATGTAATTTTAATAAGGGTTCGAAAAATGTTATATTAAAAAAAACTATGAATTTCTCAATAAATGTAGATTTTTATGTTAAATGTGAATGTACACATGTTTGGAAAATTATTTTTATAAAAATAATATTACTTTTGGAATCAGAACATAGAAATTATCCATTCTTGTATTTTTATAATTTTCCAATAGAGTCGAAATTTTCGGGTAAAAATTAAATACCATATAAATATATGGTGTGTATTATGACATCATAATGACCCAAAAGTGATTTAATAAATACTATAAATGTAATTCATGAAAAAATAAATGTTTTACCTTTAAAATAATGTTATTTTATTTTTATTTTATTAATTTTATAAATCCTTTATGAGTCATCCAAAACCATTAATATATATTAGGGTTTTAAAATCATTTCTATAAGAGTATGACTCACTTCCACATCAATAAATGTATTATTTTCTTAATTCATCCCTTTGGACTTATAAAATAATTAAAACCAATCTCATTTGAAGAACCCGTGGTAAAATATATGGGAAGGTTTGTGGTTTTTGGTTATTTTAATATATAGAGTCCAAAACCAATGTTTGAGAAATAATAAAGAAATTCCCACTCATTTCATATATAAACCCACCCAAGACCCCATTTCTATTTATTAAAAATCCTTGTATCACATCATTAACTTATACTTTCCTCTCTAGATTCCTCCCAAGTTTCCTCCAAGTTCTAATGAATCTCCTCCCAAGAATTTGGAGTCTCAATGTAAGGGTTCTTTTTTATCCTCTTTATTCAAGTATCTTATTTATCTTATGTCTATTATCTTCATTTATTAATGATGGGATACATTCTTACATATCCACCTTAATATCAATTATTTTTATAAATTATTAGATACCACATTCACTCTCATCAAGTCATCCCATGAACATTTATGTCCCCCCATTATGCTGCCGAAATTTCACTACGATTTTACATGCCAAAATATTGTGTAGTGAATACCGAGACCAATTTCCTACCAAGGGTGTTAAACATTATGTATTTATACATATATATCAGGACATAAATGTATACATTCTACAATAATTTATCATTGATATAAAATATGATGATAAATGAACCCATGTTGTATGATCTATACGATACACTTAAGCATGAGAATGAAATGAAAGTGACGGGTGCACCCAAAATTATATTGTGATCCAATGCTTTAGATAATTTTTTAGAATCATGAGATATCGTGAAATAGATTAGGGTGTGAAACTAATCCATTATAGGACTTTTTCCATCATAATTTTTTGGCAGCTAGCCTTGACCTATGTTTATGATACAATGTTTTAAGATGTCGCCACATTTCCCCAGTTGCCTTTATGTTATCATGCTATATCATGCCTCACTCTTCATTTTGATTATTCTCACTAATTTTATGCCCTATTAATATTCCTAACATATAACACGTATTAATGTTTACATTTTATGCCATTTTTATTCACATACTAGGATTTATAGATCAACCCTTTCTTATGTATGTCCCCAAGTTACCCCATGCAATTTTATGTATGAAAGAATAATATGATCATGTTAAGAAAGTTTTCAATAAATATGATTTATTACCTATTTTAAGTTGTTATGTAATTTACATAATTCCCAAATACACTATAATTCTCGATCATTAATCTTGTATTATATGTACATATATATATTAATCAAGAATTACTATGTATTAAATAGATGGGATGTCATAGTTGGTGTTAAAGGAAAAGTTTAGTTATTTTGGGATTAGGGTATGAAAAATCAAAAAAACACTTAAGACACACATATTCTAGTTTGAAAATAATTTTTTTAGTTCAATTACATTTTTCAAGAGAGGTTATATTTTAATCTAAATTTTAAAATAAAATTTTCTTCAAAAAATGAATGAATGTATAACACTGACCAATGGGATTTGTAATTGATATTTTGTGTGGTATATTATCTTATTATGGGATAATGAAAATTATTTTTAGGGGATATGTTTAATGGTAAGTCCAAAAGAAATCCATGAACCACCTAATATGCAATTTTTTTCAACTCAATATTAAAAAAAGAAGAGGGAAACAAGATGATGATGATAATAACATAACAAGAACACAAAAATGAGGTAATTTAGGATGAGAAGAAACAAAAATAGAGAATGTAAACACATAATTGAATGTAAACTGAAATGTTTTTTAAACATTGATATGTAATGTTCTTCGGAACTTTGTATTCATATATTCATGGAAATAACATAACCCACTCATGAACTTTGTTAATACTCAAACAAACAAATGTATAAGGTAAAATCTAGGAAAATTGATCAATAATAAAAGAACTTTTAATTTAAAACTTATAGAAAACAATAATAAAAAAGGAACACATATAGAAACAGATATCCTATCACCATTTGGTGGTACTTTCTTATACTTTAGAGGGTGTTGAAGATACTCCTAGATCAGGAATTGTGCACTCACGTACGCCTCAACTAGATCTCAACCAAAGATCCTGGTTAAAGAACAATCACACTTCTTCAATGTGAGGGGATGTCATTGGAACTCCACTATAAATAGTACATTGGGAAATTCTAGAGAGGATTACTATATTTTCCTCAAACTCTCTTAGTGGATCTCTAACTAGAACTTTATAGGGTTTCAACAGGATCAAAAGGAATGAAACCAAGAGAATTCAAACTGATTGAATGATTAAATACCCATGAATGATGTCATGTGGGAGACAAAAATTCCCCTAATAAGGCATAATAGATGATCCATGCTTTGAAACATCCCAAATTTATGATTAAATGGTGTTTAACATAGCTAAACACAACCCAAGTGGCAAGCACCATTCACATAGATGATTCAGATTAAAGGAGTGGAAATTCTTATCAACACCTCAAAAGAGACACAAAATTAAAAAGAGGATCAAAGTATAGAAGCATGATAGTGGCATAACAAAGAATAGACATAAAACCCAACTTAGGTACCAATATAAAATTTGAGCATAATATTAAAAAACAACTTTACTGGGGAACTATAAATAGTGGGCATGCAAATGGTGAATAAAAAATAAATTAATTTTGATATGAAATATAATATTTCACAAATCACCACTATTTTCATATAAAATTGAATATGTTATTTCACCTATAGTTATCGGATTGGATCCAAATTCAACAATTCTAAGTAGTAGTTAAATTTGGAAAATGTTGTAGCTTTAGTCAAAATATTGGTTGGATTGTTGTCAGTTTGTAACTTGTTAACACATATAATTCCGAATTCAAAAATATATCAAATAAAATAAAATCTAATATCAATGTGCTTATATCTACCATGACAAACTAAATATTTAGAAACGCGTAATGACAATTGGCTATCACTATACACAGTTATAACAAATTTATAAAGGCATAATTTAAAAAGAAAACCATTAATCCAGATGGCCTCATTAACATCCTCAGTCTGGGAAATGTATTCAACATCGATGGTTAAGAGAGATACTAAATATTTCATGATACACTTCCAAAAAATAGGTCTTCCACATGTATTAAATACACTGCATGTGAGAAATTTTCTAGTGTATATGTTTCCTATATAATCTGAGTCTACAAAAAAGTAACAAGTTCACTAGTATCAACATTTATAACAAATAATAAAGAAAATATAGATGAATAGGAAATGTATCTAAGGATCCATTTAAGGTCATGTGAATGCAGCTTTCCCAGGTTGGACATGAATCTTCTGAAGGTGAAGATTTCAAATGCCACATTAGTTCTGTTGCAAATAATGATGTACATGATGCTTCCAATAATGTTAGCATAAGGAATCATATACATGTAATCAACATTAGCACCAATAATAGGTTCTTGTGATAATTAAAGTATAAAGTGTTGTGAAAAAGGCATACCAAGAAGCTTAAGTATGATGAGGCATATATAACCATTTATTTCCATCTCTAATAATTTCCATTCCCAGAATATGTTTGGATGAACCTAAATCTTTCATTTCAAATGAATTCATAAATTATGATTTAATAGAAATGGTGAGTTTTATGACACTTAAAATTACCAATATATCATCAACATAATGGAGTGGATAAAGCATTAAATTTTAAACTGATTTAAAATACCCACATGCATCATACATGGCCCTACTAAAATGATTGTCATTAATGAATGAGTCTAATTTTGCATACCATTTCCATGGAACCTAATTTAAACCATATAATTACTTATTTATAAGTTATACCGATTCGATTTGAACCCAACCATGTATCCTTGAGGATAATTCTTATGAAATTTCTCATCAATGTTTCCATGAAGAAAATAAGATTTAACATTATGTTTCTCTATATGAAATCTATGGTAAGTAATAAAAGCAAGAAATAATCGGATATATGAGTGCTTTATAATAGGATAAATGATTTTAATGTAGTCAATTACCTCTCATTGAAGAAATACCTTAGTCACCAATCAGGCCTTATATTTAATTTCTTTATCTCTTGTATTATATTTCTTTTGAATATCCACTTACATGAAACTAACTTGGAATTGGGTGGTTTATTCACAATAGGCCATGTTCTACTTTTCCTTAAGGAATTAATTTCATCACCCATTGAAGATATCCAATGGTTGGAATCACTATCATTAATATATTTCTTATATGTTTGAGGATCATCATCAACAAGATCCTATGAAATGTGGAATTCAAATGAGGCTATATCATATTGGACAAATAAAGCAGGAGGCTTGATGAACCACCTAATTATGTTGTGAGTATGGTGGTATTCACTAAGAGCATTTAAAGGATCACTATCCAACTTAAAATCCAAACTGGAGTGAGGTTGGGTTTTAGGTTGATGTTTAGGTGGAGAAGGCTAAATTGGAGCCTCAAATGGGATAAAGTACCAATCTCAACACACTCAATTTGAGGTGTAGTAATTATCATCAATGAGAGACATAGTTTTAGGAAAATTAGATTCTTGGAAGACAACATCCTAACTTATTATACATTCTTCGTACCTATCTTATCTACCCATAGTTTATACCCTTTTACCCCTTTCATATAACCAATGAAAATAAATTTTAGATCTATCTATTAAAGGTTATTAGTTTTAACATGGGAATATGCTATGAACCCAATGACTCTCAAGGGATTTTAAGAAGTGGTTTAGTGACACCATAATTCATAAAGAGTATTATACTAATTTTCAATTTACAAACATATGTTAATGTAAAAAATAGTATTTTGTTCCTCAATCTAGAATGATTTGGGTAGGCCTGTGCATGCATGCATGATATAGACATGCCCCAATATAGTGTGGTTCACCCTCTTTACCATCCCCTTATTCTAGGGATTTCCCTAATAGTATGTTACCTAACTATGACCTTAGATTCATAGAACTATATAAAGTTATATGAAAAGTATTCTATACCATTATCTGTTCTCAAAGACATAATCATTCTTCCAATTTGATTTTTTAACAATGGATTTCCATTTTGAAAATGTTTCAATGAAATTAGAATTGTTTCGTTAATATAAAAACACACTTTTCAAGATAAATAATCAATAATAGTTTCAACATATTAGCATACACCATGAGAATTAGTCCTAACAAGACCCCAAAAGTCAAAATGGATGTATCTTAAAGGATTATAGGGCTTAAAATAAGACCTATTGAATATGAATAATTTTTATTTACCTAAGACACAATCCTTATAAAATGGGAGATTGTTAGTCATGATTTCATTCAATAGTTCATTTCTACTCAATTCGTCTAGACCTATTGAGATTACATGCCCTGACCACCTATGCCAAAGAATAACATTATCAATATTAGTTACATATATAAATCTTAAATATATATAGTGAGTTTCTCATCCAAAAAATAAATCCCATTAATAAGAGATCCTATGATTATTTTTCTAGGGCCTTTAGAGATCTTATGAAAAACTAATTAGGACATGAAAACAAAGCCTTTATGGTCTAAAAAACCCAGGGATATGAGATTATTATGAGGGTCGTGGAACCATCTAACATCAAGAAACATGATAATTAAATGGTCATAGAGATCTAACAAAAAAAATTATTCTATGGACTCAACAATTCCTATTGTTTCTAAGAAAAACCTCTCATTCCACTCTCTCAATCCACCCAAGAAAGGATTCATTATTAGTTCAAATATGGATGAAAAAACCATAGTCTAACACTTACTAACTAAATAGATCATGTGTAAATGAATTATAAACCTCAAAACTATCATTCCCAGCATCAAAAATCAAAGACTGATCAGTAGGTTCATCATACATTTTGTTCTATCTGGGATTCCTACACTCTATACTAATATGGCCTCTCTAACCACAATTGTAGTAGGTAACATTCCAAGACTTGTACTTAGATCTATTAAATCTTTATTTCTTATTTTTCATTCCATTTACATTACACTACTCTTTCTTTTCTATATTAATTTTCAAATCTACCCCTATTGAATAAACTCTCTACCTCATTCTTAATCACAGTTTTATTGTTTAATTCTTTAGATATCATTGATGGATTAAGTTCTTCCAAGATTAAAGAATATTTAACATTCATCATGGTTTCAATAATGGTGCTATAGGAATTGAAAAGAGAAATAAGAAGGATAATATCTTGGTCTTAATCATCAAAAAAGACATAAATATTGGATAAATCAAACATAAACTTGAAAAATTAATCAATATGGGATTTGATTGATGTTCCAAAAAGGCATCTTAAAGGTAAAAATTCTATTATTTTTATAAATATGACCAACCAATGAAGTTTTCATATAGAATTTTCTTATGTTTCAACCAAATTCTAGCTGTGGAAGACTAAAAAGCTAACTCCCTATAAACGTTATCACCTTTAGATAATAACAGGGAGCTATAAACCGTAACTAAAATATTGATAGAAATATATTCAAAGGTATTAGTGGTATGACAACCATTAGACTAAGTTATTATAGGTTTATTAGGGTTATGTAAGGCATCAGTGAGTCCTTACTGAGCAAGAATGGCTCTCATGTTAATTCACCATAGGTTAAAGTCATTACCATTATAGAATTTATCTATTTCCTACCTATATGATTCCATTGTTTCTTTGGGTGGATCTGATACCATTTTTTTGGGGGCTACATTGAATTGGTAAGTCCCCATGAAATCCACAGACCACCAAATATACAATTGATTCTACTCAGTATTAGAATCCAAAGATGGAAATGAGATGATGATGACAAAAGCGTAACAACAACATGAAAACTAGCTGATTAAAAATGAGAAGAAAATGAAATAAAGTAAACATAGAAGCAAAAGTAAACAAAAATCTATAAAGAAACAAGGATATTTAACATTCTTCAAACCTTTGTGGTCCTGTATGATTGGAAGGAACACCATTCACCAACACGCTTTATTAATGCTCAAAATAAAAGTAAAATATACAATCCAAATAAAAAATAACAAGATCAAAACCACATTGATGCTAAAAATGAAATCAACAAAGAACTGAAAAGGAACACTTACAGGGCCTAACAACTTACCACCATCTGATGACCCATTGTTTACCCTTAATAGGGTGTTGAAGATGTGCCTTGATATTAAATAGTGCACCTGAGTTCATATCACATGGATCTCCACTTAATATCCTAGTTTGGGAATAATCACACTTCTTCAACAAGAAGGAATTTCATTATAATTTCACTGTAAACAACACACTAGTGGCTAAAAGGGAGGAAAATAATCTTTTCCTCAAACTCTCTTGGTGGATCTCTCATCAAAACTTGCTATGTTTTCATAGGGGTGGAAAGGAATTCAAACATGGATGATCCAAAATGATCAAATGAGTGAATCCCATGAATGGTCTACGGGGGTCATAAATTCCACTAACAAGGTGTAATAGATGAGGCATATAGTAAAATGACCCAAATGAATGAGAAAAGGGTGTGTGGCATGATCGAATAACCCAAGCAGCAAGCATCATCTTTGTGGATGGTCTATATGAAAGGGTTTCAATGAATATATATGGCTCAGAAGAGACACATAATTCAAAAGATTATCAAAGTGTAGAATCAGGATAACGACATAACAAATCCCACACACAAAAAAACCATAATGGGCCCAACATAAAATTTTAGAAAACTAATAACCCCAATTTTTCAAGGGAATTATAAACAATATGAATGAAAATGGTGAATAAAAATTTTTTATATAAAAATTAAATTTCATAAACATCTTTATATTTCAACCCATAAAATTATTTTTACTTATATTTATTATTTAATATGGGCATGTCTCACACGTTTTTGAAAGAAAACAATTATGTGGGTTCTCTTTAGGTTTAAAATGAAAATAATATCAAAAGGAATCATGAAATATGACATGTATTTTTTTAATAGTTTGGTTTCATACTTATTTAGGTATAGAATACATTCCATGTAATCCAAAAGATATACCAAAAAGTCAATTTTGGTTGTGGTATTATTAAAATCATATTTTTGAAAAATTATTATATGATAACGAATTTATAGTGAAAATTTATTCATAATGATTCAGACCTTTTTGATCCTATTTTATTAAAAGTATAGGCTTGATATAAACTTGGGTGATTTTAGTCTATTTGATTAGGGTGGTTTTTTATGTTTTATTTAGGTTTTTTAGTTTTTTTGTCATATTATTTCATAGATGTTGTGAAACTACTTCATACACATGATTACATATTCAGAATCCATAAAATAAAAAATACAATGGAATAAAATGTAAACTAATTACATGGATGAAATATACACAACTAATAATTTATATTTTGTGTAGGAAAATTATAGTATGGCCTAGAAGTACAGTTAGAGTAGAGGTGTGATAATTCCACTTCATAGTGGGTCTCCGGTGACTTGATTCCAGTGTGGGTAAATAAGTCATTATTGATATTATTGTGATTGAACAACAATGGTGTGTTGGGAATTAAGTCTAATAAGACACTTAGATTGATGTTGTTAGAGGACCAAATAGGTAGTTGGGACTCCTAGACGAAGCCTAAATCATTGGTATGAGGTGGGAACAAGATCTAGTAGTTGGGATTCATTTTTAGATGTGGGTTGTGTAAATGGATAGAATACCCATCACTATGTCTAGTGGATGATGGAGTGTTTGAGTCAACTAAGAGGACATGCATCAGGAAGTTGAGATTTGGGTCAGCTATATGTGGTCGAGCTAACAAATGCATAGAAATTCAGAGATCCATATTTGGATGATCTTTTTTAGCATGGTGATAATATTTTTTTATGATTGGTTGGGGTTTACGATGTTCGTATGTGATATACATGGGATGTGTTGGCATAGAGTGTAACATGGGAATCAATATGATGTCTAGTGGCTAAGTAGATAGTGTCTTTGGGATAGATGAGTGTGATACAATCTTTGTGTTAGTAAAATTAGGTCTGGCATCATCTTAATATTTTGCGAATGAGAGAGCGGGAGGTTTGAGTTTTGGATAATACTTATTTGGTAAGTGGTTGGGATAGCTCAGGGATTAAGTATCGTATGGTGAGGATTTTGTAAGGCTATGAGTATTTGGAATAGTGAATCTCTTTGTTCTTTGGATCAACCGTGTTACTTTGGACCCTATAGAGGTGTTGAATGTTTTGGTAAAGGCTAGGGATGAAGCCCTAGGAGTTATCCTGAGCTTAGGGGTTTAATTTCTATAAATGTTTCATGAGTGTTCTAACATGGATTTTCAGCTATTTAAGGGTTTAGATATGTTAAATAGGCCTAAAAATGAATTTTATGTGTTTTGGGATTTTTGGTCTTGTAGTATATTTTCAGAAATTTAGCAAATGTAAATTTCCTAGTATGATAAATTTTGTAGGATATTTCTCGTAAGATAGTTGTCCTAGAATCATTATTCCTAGCATGACATTCTAGTAAGATGATTCTTGTATGATTTTTATACTAAGATATTTTTTTATGGAATCACTATATCTAGTATGATATTCTTAGTGATATATTTTTTGTATGATATTTATAATGAGATATTTTTTGGGAATCACTATTTATGGTAAGATATTTTGAGCAAGATATTTCTAGTATGATAAATTTTATAGGTTAGCAGTTCCTATTAACATATTTCAAGTATGATATTTCTAGTATGATAATTGTTTTGGAAGAACTATTCCATGTAACATATTTCTAGTACCACTTTTCTAAAAAATGGCTGTGTTGGAAATCTATAAGGAAATTTATAGAGTAAGTATAATATTTTCCTTTACCAAATTACAGATCGGAGGAACAGTGTATCAAAAACCTTCCATATACTGAATAAATTATTAACAATGTTTATTTAAGGGTTTTTGAAGGGTGATTTATGGACTTTTCATTGGGAAATCATCTAGAATAAGGCTCTCGCCACTCTATTCTTCTATAAGTTAGATCTCATACTGTTCTTGTTGGAATTGTGTACCATCTAAAACATGATGGAGCTATGGGAAATTCTAACAATATGTATGTGACTAATCTTTATATTTCTCTATATTTCTTCATCCCTCACTAAAAATCCCGTATTTTAGGGCTTTTGTAAGATTTTTCTAAATCTCTCTATTAAATTCAAATTGTCTGAAGTTTCTTGGAAAGTGGAGCCCTAAAAAATCCATGTCGGGGTACCTAAATATTTTCTATTTATACGTGTTCTACGATTCCTGTAATAAATAAGTGTGGGTTAGTTCATAGTTGTAAGACCGTGAATGAAACCCATTGGGGTATTTTTTGTTCTTAGGAAATACCAGAGCATATTCTCATGTGGGAAATAGTGGGTTTATTCAAGTATAGACAAATTCAGAAAATAATTAAAGTTCAAATAATTTATTTGATAACATATAATTAAAAAAAATGAAACTATTGTGATTGTGATGTTTAAATAAATATTCATCATCATAATAAAAAACATTACTAATAATATTATAATGTTGTAAAAAGAAAATTAATGAGGGTTTCACGGGGTGCACATCAGTGGGTGGGTGTGTTGATTTTTTTCCAATAGATTTATATATGTGAATATATATATATATATAATATGGAACTTGTGAAAAAAGTTAACGAGTGATTTGGGGGTGCACACCAATGGGTTGGTTATTGTTTTTATAATTAAAAAATATATATTTATATATAGTATATATAATATATATAATATATTCAAGTTTCAACAAACATAAAAACAATGAGGTTGGGGGGGAGAACATCAATGGGTGAGTGTGTTTTTTTTAATATATAAGGAGATATTATATATATATATATATCTTGTTAAATTATTGATATATAATTATATATATACTATTAATAGGTTGATATATAATTATATATTTATATATATATATTATTAATATCTTTGTTGATATATATATATAGTATAGTAATTTTTAATGAGGAACAACCTTGAAAACTTATGGTGGGGGGTTTGAGTCTCCCTACCGATAGTTCACAATTATTTATTTTACAACGGATGGGATTTTCTGGTTTGGGATTCATATGGGCTTGTAGAGTGGACTTTATGGGCTTGTGGGATGTTCTTTTATGGGCCAGCCTGTGGGATTTCTTGCCTAGACCCAGGCCCAATCCGACTCGGGCTTGGCCGAGCTGGGCCGCTCAAGCATTCAGGCCACCAGGATAGAATTACACTCTTATATGAAAAAAATATTATTATTGTTCAACACATAAAAATGTTTTTCCTTGTGGTCATTATTCAATTTTGGAAACTTAAACCTGTTTTAGAAAGGAAACAATTATGTGGGTACTCCATAGTTTTAAGACAAAAATATTATCAAAAGGAAAAGTAAAAATGTGACATTTATTTTGTTTATGTAACAATTTCACTGCATGCTTATTTAGGTACATATGGTGTTCCATAATGACCAAAATAGATAACAAAAAAATAAATTTTGGGTGTCATATATGTACAAGATTCTTTTCATAGTTTTATAATATGATCAATGCCTTTCTAGTGAAAATTGTTTAGTGAGGATTTAACTAGTTTTTAGTAATATTTAATAAAATTTCAGTCATAACATAAACTTGAGTGATTTTACTCTATTTTATTAGGGTGTCATTTTGAAGCTTTCTTCATGTTTTTTAGATTTTTTCTTTCTAGATTATTTCATAAATATTATGCAACTACTTCAGACCCATTATGAAGCATTCAAAATCTAAAAAGTGAAAAATAAAATTCAAGAAAATTCAAACTAATAACATTTATGGCGTGTATACATCTAGTTATTTGGATAATGTATATGAAAAAATAGAGTCTGGAAAATTAAAAAAAGAATTAAAAAAATGAAGGTATTAATGAATGAACCACACTCATATACAAAGCTCTTCTTGCAGTGTTTATCCACTACAACCAATGCCAGTGAATTACAAGTATTGAATGAAATTTATTCTGCACTGGTTGTGGATGACGATGCCCATTTAATTATAAAATGTATCCTTGGGTAGATCTCGAAGGTCAACTAACTGGACCGTTCTCTTTTTCTTTTCTGTTCAACAATGAATAACATCAATCAACCAAACATGCTACATTTAAATTTTAAATCATAAAAACAAAAAAAATTACTAACCATTATCAATCTCATAATACAATTCATGAAACTTCATTTTTTTGCTTCTATTCTCATTTTAAATAAACGATAATCTTCCAAAAATTTTGTGACTAGGGTTCTTAGTATGCTATTAATCGATTTCTTGATTTTCCTTCCATCATTTATTTTAGGGACATTTATTAATGTTCTCTATTCTTTTAACACTTCCATCTGAGTACCTCTTAATGCCTTACACTATTTTCCACACCCATGAATTTTATTTTCCTTTTGTTTCACTAGATTTATATCACACTTGTTGAACACTTGTTCCACTTTCGTAAAATCATTGTTTCTTGAGTTGGATTTTCTTATCCCTAAGATTTCATTCAACGTTATCATTGTCTTTCACTACTATGATCTCTTCCCTTTCACTGTCTGGCTGGGGAAAAGTCAATAGAGTCAGAACAAAGTTAAAACTTTAGAGAAGAAAAACCAAATAAGGTATTAAAATTTTTCAAACCTAATTCTCATTCATTAAATAAATCTAAAGAATGGAATCCTAATTTTCGAGTGATTATGAAAAAAATCCTTCAGACAGAGGTCTAATTCAATTGAGGAGCTTCATGTTGATTTAATTGAATATGAAATATGAATAAAAAATGAGTTAATATTAACCCATCACTTCCAATTCATTAAAATACTAGAGAATCATTAATAGACCACAAACCTAATTATCAATCATTATAGAAAGTTGAGGCTATAAGAAATCCAATTCATCAAGTGATGGTTTTGGAAGCCCTTCCTCGATCCCAAGAGTAGCAACTAAATATTCCAATTTGCATAATATTTTTTTGTTTGATATTTCTTTCAAACCCATCATTGTATTTCACTAGCATGATCTATTCTCTTTCAGTGTTTAACTAGGAAAAATCAATATACTCAGAATAAATTTTACACTTTAGAGAATTAAAAATAAAGAAGCCATTTTAATTTAGAAAACCTCAGTCTCGTTTATTAAATAAAATTGAGGCAACAAATCTAAAATACTGAATGATGATGGAAAAAATACTTTAAACATAGGGGTAATTACATAGAGGAGATTCATGTTGATTGAACTAAATATTCAAGAAGAATTAAAAAAATAGGTAACACAAAACCATCACTTCCATTTCAATAAAATTCTATAAAATCATTAAAAGGCTGAAAACCTAATTATTATTCATCATAGAATGTCATGGACATAAGAATGTAAATTCATCAAGTGGTGGTTAGAGAAGCCATTCCTTTATCCCAAGAGCACCAGCTAAACCTTACATTGATTTCTATGTTTTAGTTTCTATCTCCTTCAAATGACTAGAAACAAAATACAGGATTAATGATGTTAGCTATCAGATTAAATAAAATTTTAAATAAAAAAACATACTTGAAAAAATAAATATAAAACATAATTTATTGGTGCTTATTGAAAATTAAACCTCAATATGACATAATTAATGCAGACTTGAAAAGTTATTCATCTTAAGCAAGTAACAATACACGAGTGAATAATTATAATTAAAAATCATATTACAAATTTACTAATTAATTATTGTATAATTAATAATAATATTACTAATTAACTAATTATTTTTTACATAATTAATTATTAATAATTACTAATAAGGAATTATAATTACTTATTATATTAATTATTATATTTATAATTTACTAATTAATTATTATATAATTAATAATGATATTACTAATTAAATAATTATTTATTATATAGTTAATAATTATTTAATTAATCATTATATTACAAATGAAGTATTATATCATTAATAATTATATTATTAATTAACTAATTGATTATTATATAATTAATTATTAATAATTATATTACTAATTAACTAATTAATTATTATATAATAAATAATTATATTACTAATTAAAAAATTAAATAATTTATTATACGTTTAATCAATGTTTTAGGTTTCAATTAAATTCATTTTATAGTTTATGTTTTATAGACTTTCAAATTCACGTACTTGAATCATTTTTATGTTTCAAGAAGGTGGTTTTAAAACCTTATAAATTATTTTTCATTAAATTTTTTTTTGAAAATTTCTTTTGTTTTCAACTATCTCTTATGTTTTCAATCAATTTTTAACATTTCATTTATATTGGTCTTCAATTTTATGTTTTATAGTCATTCAAATTCAAGTACTTGAAACATTTTTAAGTTTCAAGTAGGTGGTTTTGAAACCTTATAAATTATTTTTCATTAACATTTTTTTGGAAATTACTTTATTTTTCAACTATTTCTTATATTTATAATCAATGTTTAACATTTCCTTTATATTGGTCTTCTATTTTTTGTTTTATGGACTTTCAAAGTCACGTAATTAAAAAAATTAGTTTCAAGTAGGCGGTTTTGAAAGCTTATAAATTATTTTTCATCAACATTTTTTAAGAAATTCATTTTGTTTTCAATTATTTATTATATGTTAAATCAATTTTTTATTGATTCATTTATATTGGTGTTGTATTTTATATTTTATAGTCTTTCAAATTCACGTACTCGAAACATTTTTTAGTTTCAAGTAAGAAGTTTTGAAAGCTTATAAATTACTTTTCATCAACATTTTTTTTGGAAATTCCTTTTGTTTTCAACTATTGGTTATATGTTTAATCACTGTTTAAAGTTTCAATTATATTCGTTTTATAGTTTATATTTTATAGTCTTTCAAATTCACATACTCGAAACATTTTTAAGTTTCAAGTAGGCGGTTTTGAACGGTTTTAGATTATTTTTCATCAACATTTTTGAGGAAATTCCTTTTTTTTTGAAATATTTATTATATGTTTAATCAATGTTTAAAATTTCATTTATATTGGTCTTATAGTTTATATTTTATTGTATTTAAAAGTCACGTACTTGAAACATAATCTCACATCGGAAATGCAGAATGTACTGCGCAGTAAAGGGAGAACCTGAATCCCACATCAAAAATGCTGAATAATTTTCATGGAAAGCCCTCTTATAAAAGGGAGGCTTGGGTGAAGGTTTTTGTCAGAATCTAGACTGTTGTAATGGCTGTAGCACTGGATATTTAATAGTAGAGAAATTCTGCTGAAATTTTTTGTTTTGTTTATTTGTATATATTTATATAAACAAAAAAAAAACAAAACAAAAAAAATAAATGAAAATTATAATAAATTAGGGGAAAGGTGGCATCCCAGATGGCGCCTTGCACCTTAAATGAATAGGCAGCATCCAGGAAGCCGACTTTCGAGAGAATTTTTTTAAAAAAAATAACCTGGACAGTTTTTGTAAATTTTTTTAAAAAAATTGGATTAAAAAACACTCGGTGTTTACGTGCAGCATACTATTTGAACAGGAGTGGGATTACCAAAGGGTGCAATGGTCTTCTCACAAAGGGTGGGGCTTGTGAAGGGGTGCGCTCGCAAAGGGGTGAGGGGTCATGCTCACAAATGTACTCAATTATTTCCTATTTAGGGTTCATACCCATGAAATAAAACCTGGAGAATAGGTTGAAGAAACTATCACTGAAAAATAATGGGGAAGTGAAAATTGCAACATGAAAGGGTGAAGACACTTTTCATTCACACTATATGGCTCTTATGATCAATAGTATTTTTTTGGTAAAACTATCATTCAATCAATTCACCCTTAAAAACACTCTGCAAAACATCTAGAGATTAGATGATTGGGTTACCATAAGAGAAGTTGGGGAGGGCCTCCTTGTCTTTTAATTTTTCAATGAAAGAGATAAAGAAAAGGTTCTCAAAGGTAGGTTATCGTCCTTTGATAACCAGATCATTATCATGGAATACTTAAAAGGTGGGAAGATATTCAAAAAATTCATCCGAACTATTCACCTTTCTGGATACGAATAAAAGGAATCAGGTTTCATGGTAGAATTGATCGGGTTATGTGTGAAATTGGAGGACACATTGGTAGATATCTGGAATGGGATCGGTCTGATCCAATTCAATGGGGACCCGTGGTGTGGATAAAATCCCTAGTCGATGTGGAACAACCACTATAGAGGGGCCTCTTCTTGTCAAAATATGATTCTAATACTTGGATATCTTTTGAGTTTGTAAATATCACAACATTTTGTTTCTTTGGTGGGTGACTCAGACATTTAGAAAAGGATTATGGATCGTAGAAGGAGAATTAACTAGGTAATGTCATTTTGTAATATGGACCTTGGATTTATGAAAAAAAATTTGGAACAGTTTTCCTTTTTGAGGTGGAAAAAACAATTGGATCACGACAGACTTGAGAAGGAATTCATGAAATAGTCGAAAACAATTCACAATAAAATCAAATTGCTTTAGCCACTAGAGTTTTCTACTAGAAACCCAGTGGATCAGAGGGTGAAACAAGTACCTTTAGGTAGAACAATGGTCTTGGATGACTCTGGGAAAAAACTTGTCAATCAAGGGAAGGAACCTACTTTCAACCAAATCTGGGTTCCTACTTATGTGAAGGATTTTTCTAGCCCACATATTTGATCATCGCCAAAATACAATGAACCACCAGACCCAAGTGTTTGGTGGGATCAATCCTGTGAGGAACCGCTTGACATAGTTCCTTAGCTAGATTTTGAATCTCTAAGTATCATTTCCTAGTAATGAGAATATATAGTTGGTTTAACATCATCAGGTGCTCAAATAATTCGAATGTGGAGAAGGGTTACTAGAGGAGATCGAGGTTGTGTGAAAACTAGTGCAAATACAGGAGAGCACAAAAAAGTTGTGAGGTGAGTCATATTACTAAGAGCCTTCCAAAGAGTTGGAAAGCAGTTGGTGATAAACAATTTTTTAAAGTTATATAGGCGGATACGGGCGTGTCCCAACCCCACTAGGAGTAATGAAAATCCTATGATATATCTATCGGGGACTTGGAAACCCCTGAATAGTTCATCCACTTCATCACTGGAGTTCAAAATACCGCCCAAACATAGTTTTTGTATCTTAAACTATGTTGGATAATAGGGATACTAGTCTCATAGGTTTGAAGGTTGGTTTCAAGAATGTATTTCCTGTTGAGAGACAGGGAATCTCTGGTGGTCAATGCCTCTTGTGGAAGGAGGAACATGGTGTTCAGGTTACTAATTTCTTATGTTATCACATTGTTGTAATTGTTTCTACCCCATGATCTCTTCCATGGTCTTTTGTTGGATTCAATGTGTGGCTTGGGTTTCAAGATAAACACACATATTGGAACCTGTTGAACCTGGTGCAAAACTCTCTCTCGGTCCCTCTACTGATTGGGGGGGATTTCAATGAGATCCTACTTCATCATCAAAAATAAGGGGGGGAACTTGAGGAGTGGTGGTGCTATGAAGTTGTTTTGGAATTCTCTTTTGTTGAATTCTCTTCATGAACTTGGGTTTTTGGGTGCTCCGTTTACATGGAATATAGGGAGATAAATGGTGATTTGTATTAATGAAAGGTTGGATAGATTTGTTTGAACAAAAGAATAAAAATCATCTTCAATGATTTCTCTATTGTTCACCTGCCTTCGGTCTCTTCTGACCACTGTCTGGTAATTTTTTCAACGATCCCTCATGGTGAAATGAGGAGACATTTGCAATCATTTTGATTTTAATGTTTGTGGGTCCAAGACAATATTTGTGAGAAGGTGGTTTAGCCTTATTGGTAGGGACTGAATAGGTGCATCACATCTAATATACTCAGCACTGTATATTTTTTATAGAAGTGGAGTTTGGTTAGATTTAGGGATTTTTATAGATGTATTAATGCTGCATAAAATCAATTTAAGAGACTCCACTATTTTCCTTGTTGTATCTTTGTACTCAGGGATATCTCATATGCAAAAAATAATCTTAATGCGACATTGAGGGAGAATGAGAGATTTTAGTTTCTAAGGGAAAGAGAATCTAATATGAGGGAGGGTGATCAGAATACTCATTTCTTCCACCAAAGAGCATCTTCAAAGAGAAGGAAAACCCAAATTTATCAACACAAGTATCATACATGTAGGTTTTTTATGACAATAATAATATTTAATCCATTATTATAAAATTTTGAGCAACCTCTATAATGAGGAATGTATTCACACTCCTATGTGTCTGACTAGATACATTCCAAAAAATTTCATAGAGGATATGAACCATAATGTGGAGAGATATATCTCTGAGAATGAAGTGCTTGGGGATCTTCAACTTATTCACTCTACAAAGGACCCTAGGACTAATGGGTTTCATGAACTAGTTTTCAAATGTTTTTAGCTCATAGTTGGACCTGATGTGGTAACCTTGAGGAAGTATTTGTGGGTTGGAAGAGCTTTTATCGATCCCCTAAATGGAAATCTTATTACCCTCATCCAAAAAAACCCATTTCCCTTATAAAATCATGGAATTTTGACCAATCTGTTTGTGCAATGTGGTTTAGAAAATATTTTCCAAGATCTTGGTTGCTAGGCTTAGAGATTGTCTCTTACTGTTTGTTACTGAAAAACAATGTCTTTTGTTTCAAGGAGATCCATTACTGATAATGCTACGATTGTGTTTGAATTATTTTACTCTATGAAAACTCATTCCTCATCCATAATATGTGCCATGGCAATGAAATTAGATATGATGAAAGATTACGACAGAGTTGAGTGGAATTTTCGTGAACTTGTTCTCTCCAAGTTTGGATTTTTGTTGAAATGGTCTCTAATATCATGGACTATTTTATGACTATCTCTTTCAGAATTAATAATAGTGGGTCCCTTTTGGAATGTTTTAAACGTTCAAGAGGTATGTTTCAAGAAGATCCACTTTCTCTTCATCTCTTCATTCTAGTGGATACCTTTTTTTCTCATATCCTCTTGAAAGTGGTGCATAAAAAAATTATGCATGGTGCTAAGGTATGTATAAATTTCTCATATCTCCCATCTCTTCTTTACATATGATATTATCCTTTTTTCATGATCTATTCTGAAAGAATACAATTCAATACTGAAAATCATTAATATGTGTGAAAGGTATTTTGAACAATGTATTAATCCTTCTAAATCAAAATTAACCTTCAATAAAGGCATGTTAAATGCAAAGATGGAGGAATTGTAGTGGGTGTGCAGAGTTCCATTCATTGAAAAACATCCTAAATATATTTCCCTCCCGACCCTTTTGGAAGATCGAATAAAAAAGTGTTCTCTTCGATTATGGATAAGCTGGATAATTTGATTTGTTTATGGTCAAGTATGAAGATCTCCAAGGTAGGAAAATAGTACTCATTAAGTCTCTGGACCAATAAATCCCATATTATGCTATGTCATTATTCATATTTCTAGAAACTATTGTGGATCAAATCCTTTCCTTGTTGGCCAACTTTTGGTTGGGCTCCCCTGAGGGCAAACATAACACCCATTGGATGTCTTAGGGAAAAACTACGTGGTTCAAAATTTTGTGGAGATCTCATATTTAGGAATCTCAAATGGTTTATCAAGGAACTTTTGGTGAAGTAAGTAAGGTTCCTTCTATCAAATCCAAATACCCCATTCTTGAAGTTTTTTTGGGCAAAATATTTCCCTCATTCTGAATTTTTGCAAGCCCAGGTGCGGTCGCGGCCTAGTTTAATGTGGATAAGAATTTTTGGTTAAAAATATATTCTTGAAATAGGTTGTGTATATATAGAATTTATTATGGAAATGATGTGAGTGCATGGAATGATAAGTGGCTGTAAAATGGTGTTAACTTTAAGGTTTCCTCAACTGCTGTTCTAGGGTTCTAAAATGTAAGGGTGTGATATATGATCAATGAATCGCTTGAGGACTAGGATTGGGGGAATATTTTAAACTAGTTTAATGATGTAGATAATCATCTCTTTCTTAGTATTCCTATCACACACAAAATGGGTAATGATCAGATTTTCTGGATTGGGAATCTTTTGGGAGGTATTCAGTTCAACCAGGCTACAAATTGTGGGTTCATGACTTGGCCCAGGTCTTTCCTGATAATTTCTAGAAGAGTCTATGGTCACTCAACTCCCCTACCAAGGTTAATTTTTTTTAGTGGTAGGAATGATCTAGTGTTCTTCCAACCCATGAAAGTTTTGTTATACATCATCTTATGGAGGACGATAGATGTCCTTTGTTCCTCCATGTGGTGGGATCTCCTTGTCATGAAATTATTTTATGTCATGGTGTGGAAGGGGTGAGAAAGAAATGAATTCCATATTTTCAAAAGTTATTCGATCAATCTATTTGGTTGCTTCAAAACCTCATTAAATGGGTGTCCTCATTGCAACCAAGAGTGGTGGGGCTGATATGCACAATTTCTTGGCTAGTTTGGACTTGATTAAATGAATGCATTTTGAAAAATAAGATGACACAAGACCATATTTTGGTCGATAGGGACATGGAATGGATGAATTGTTTGAAAGCATGTGATGTAGTGCCTTCTGTGGGTAGTAATCGGCAGGAACCTCTTTATTGGTCTCCCTACATAGGTTTTTTTCAAAATTAATACAGATGTGGCCGTCTATGCTAATTCTAGGGTTTGTGTTGGATTTATTTCCCATAACAGTGATGGAAAGGTCAAGGAAGCTCATTATAGGTCTGTTTAAGCCACCTAAATCCCTATGATGGTGGATGAATCTTCCATAATCCATGGGATCCTTCTCTCCTACTCAAGGGATTCAAAAAAATGTTTTTGTGGAATATGATTTCTTGGAAGTGATTATTGATTTATCAAAGAAGGGGGACGACTCGCAGGATTTTGGACTTATTTTTAGAAATATTCGTTCCTTGAATGAATGATTTGCTGAATGCAACTTTTCTTTCATCAAGCGACTGGGTAATCTGGATGGTCATTTTTTATCTTGTTATGGGAAATCTTGGGGTGATTATTGTTGGGTGGATTCTTTCCCTGATTATATTTTTAAGTCTAGTTTGATTGTTCTGTAATATAATTTCCCTTTTCTCAAAAAATAATACATAGAATATAAAAAATATTATTAAATAAAATTTTAAAATGTAAATTAATTTAAATAATTATGGTGTTTGTGGGTGTATAAGAGGGGGGAATGCTGGTGTGGGTATACGTAGGAATGTATGTTTGTGGGTGTGTGCATGCATGTGCATGTGTGTGCATGGGTGTGTTTGAGCACACATGTGTGTACACACATGTGTTGGTTCATTCATGTGATGGTAGGTGTGCATGTTGGGGCATATGGGCATGTGCTTGCACAAGTGTGTATCAGCATGCATGCGTGTGTGCAAGTGCATGTGGGTGCGTGCATGTGCGCATGGGAATGCATGAAATTCAGTGGATGAATATATAATATTATTATAAATTGAAAAAATATTAATTTAATTTTTAAATTAAATAATTGAAATTATAATATAGATTTTAAAAAATTATAATTCATTATTTATGAATATGGATTATATATAAACATGATTAATAATATTTTTTATATTTATAATTGTATTTCAATGAATTTATTTTAAATAGTTATATATCAATATATTTCAATATACAAAAACATATATATTGACTATTAATATATAAATAGTTTGTGTGTGAGTGTGTGTGTTTGTATGCCTGTGTGTTTGGGTTAATGTAAATATAATTACATTGATAAATAATAATTTTTGTTTATAATAAATTATGTTTATATAATAATATCTTTGTATATATATATATATAATGTAACATCCCAAGAATTTAATAGGAATCACAATGTTAGAAAGCATACAATATATACAACGCTGAGCTTAAACGAACAATGAAATATTATTATTTAAATGTGGTCATTATAACCTAGAAGTTAAATTAGCGGGCGTGAACAGGAATAATTGTTTTATGAAATAAATATAATGTTAAAAATCAATATGAATTTATTGGTAAGTTCTTATAAAAAAATCATATACTTTTTTATTAAAGTCGTTTTATTCTTTAAAAATGATTCTTACAGATTTTTATGTAAAAAAAATATAATTAATTTTGGAAACCTTTAGAAAATGTATTTGATAAAATGAACATCATTTTTGAAGTCAACATATCAAAGTTTTACTATTTAATTTTTTTCAAATTTTTTTGAAATGTTTTGATAATTATCTGAAAATTTTGATTTTTTTGAAAGAATAGTGAAAAATACGGGTTTTAATTAAAAACTGCATTTTATTTACAAGGAAGAATTATGATTTGTATTTGTTTTAAATTTTATTTAGTTAATTTTTAATTAACATAATTAAATTATGATATTTTTAAATATATTTTATACATAAATTTAGTATAGAAACATTTTATATTTAAAAGGACACATTTTACCAAAAAAAATCATTGCATTTTGCCAGTTTAATTTTAAATTAAATTCTATCACTTATATTTTTTGAATTTTTAAAAATTAATTCCATATTTTGAATAAAAAATTATAAATTTATTAAATAGGTTCCTTTTATTTTTGGACAATATGAATAGTAAACTTCGTATTTTTTATTATCATGGTTAAAGGTAAATCAGGTAATTAAGGGTAGAAATAATATGATAGGATTAGTAAATTTCCATAAAACCTATAAAAATTTTATTATATGAGTATGTTTCAACCAAAATCATCTAAGAGTATAATTTATGACTCTTTGGAGCCACTTGGTTGATATTAAGTTCCTTATAATATTTTTTATGAAAATTCAAACTTGTCACACTATGATTTTTAATAAGTATAACATTTTTAATATATGTTCATCCAGAAGATATGTTTGACCATAAATATTATTTTCAAATATAAAATAATTATATTTATTATGGTAATTTTAATTTTAATTTTTAGGTAATAAATACTTACCTTAAAGTCTTGCACAATGATGATACAACAATTATTTAATTAATGAAAAAATAAAAAAATAAATTTAAAAATATTAAAATAAATATATTTTGATATAATTAATTCCATACATGAATTTTATAGATTAAATAGTCATATTATAGATGTATTAATATATTTGATTCTAATTTATCTTGTTGTATTGATTTTATTAAAGTCAAAGTAATGAATAATCCTTAAAATTGATATTATGAATAATTTATAGTAAATAATATTTTATTAAATGATATAGAATTTATAAAAACATTAAATTCCAAAATATTATTGGGATATGGTTGTAAATTTAATCCATGGTTTATTTATGGGTCGTTTTCTAATTTATAGTAACTATATTAATCTTGAACGAGTAAAAATTTGTGTTGTACCGATAAGAGTTAAAAGAGATAAATAAGGGTAAAACCAAAAGATAACTGTATAAACATGATCTAACTATATATAAAAAATATGAGAGAAATATAATTCAACTATTATAATGTTATATTCGAATTTGATTTGTTTAATGGTCACTTGTCCATGAAAATGACTTATATATTATTTAAATCTAATATAATTACAAAATGTCACTCTCTTTGTATTTAATAACATTTATGTGTCTATATTGGTAAAAAAACATGATATGTGTAAGATCCCATGTTTTTAGATAGGTCAAAAACCCGACCCTGTTTGAATTTTTTGATTTATTTATGAGGAAACTGGAGAAAATGGGTAGTTTTTGGAAATTTCCAGACTAAACGACGTGTAATCTAGAGTACACGCCGTGTATGGGTTAGGCGTGTACCGGTCATGTGTTCGCCGAGTACATGTCATGTGGTGACCGAGTAGAAATTTTCTTACTATACAGCATGTAGTTATCGACACGCCGTGTACACTTGACCTTATGGAGGCCACACATGGCGTGGAGACGTGTTGGCTAGGTAGAATCGTTTGACCAAGTACACATTGTGTCCTCCTTGGACACGCCGTGCAGTCTACCCGTGTATGAGGGACATACAGGGCATGTGGATGAGTCGGCAAGGAAGAGAAAGGAAACCAAGTACACGCCATGTACAACCTAGTACACGCTGTGTACTCATGTCAGCAGGTCCTGGAAAGTAAGTCGGCAGAAAAGTGGCCATCATATGAACAGTTAAATGATACACACGACATCTAGTCCTAATGTAAACACCGTGTAGTTTTATTTTTTTCGTTAAAATGTGCAGTAGCCTCATTTTATGGAAGATGGCATAGGGGGTCATCGGGTTTCGCAAACCAAGCTGGTCGGGACTTCAATTGGATCACGTTCCTTCAACCAAACTCTGTTTCGAACATCGTTTGATCCATTAGAACCCCCTCAGTAAGGCCTTGATTCCACTTGAGCTGTTATTCTTGATTTCCGTTCTAGAATGAGTTGTTTGGGTTTGAGCAGTTTTGAATCTTTTATAGATATACCACGTTTTAGACCTATTTGGAGGATGTTATCAGAGTATTATCATCATACGAGTCTCAGGTAGGTGGTGCATACCACCTTTTGTGTTTTCGGGGTCATTTGGGTGGCGCGGCCTTTGGCACATTTTCAGGCATTTTTAGCGGGACCCAGTTTTATCTAATAGTGCATATTAAATTGTTCATTAGACCCGTGGGATGCCTTTGGGTATGCCCTTTACCTATTTTTCTTGAGCGGGCCCGGGTGAGGGGTCATTTCTCATTTGGGGTATTTTGGATGGGGGAAGCCAAAATGGTTATGATTGAACTGGGATGTTTTATCTGATAAGTCCAGTTTATTAAACCTCGATATGAATTGTTAGAGGCTCTCAAGACCTCAGTGCTGGTATGGGACAACACCATGTTATTGTAATTAAACGTTTTGGTCTGTTTTTCCTGCTAATGTGTTTTGTTTAAATGTGTATATATGTAATTAATGAATTGCATATGATGGAACCCTTTTTTGGTTGCGTTGGGCATGGCCCGAATATCCTTGAGTGATTCTGATAATAGATTGGGCTTGGCCCGGGTTACGTTGGGTGGTTCTGACCACGTGATTGGGCATCATGGGCATCAGTTTGAGGTAGGATGACTATCAGGTTGGGCATGGCACGACATACTAAGATGTCAAGACCATCAGACTTGAGCGGCATGGTCACAGGGACATGAGGTGTCAGAGATGTTGTGGCTTGGGTACTATTTTTTGATGATTACCGCTCACCCGGAAACTATGAGTAATGTGCACATAGAGAGACTCCATAATGAGGGGGTTTTGACCACTCATGTGGGTAGAGGCCCCCGTTAGTTGTGGTTTAGGTACTATTGGTTTGGGGGTGCTTGCCGTAGGAAGCCACATGGAAGGTCAGGAGCCTTCTGGGGATAGCATTGAGGCTATCGGGTTGGGGGGAAGAGGATCGCCGTTATTTGAGTGCAACTATCATTGTCCCTCTGAATACTTTGTTGAGGGAATATATCGATGTCCCTCCAGATACATTATTTTGAGGGCATATATTGTTGTCTCTATGGCTACCTTATTTTAGGTCAGACATCGCTATCCCTCCAGTTAAAATTTTAGGGCAGGCATTGTTGTTCCTCTGGGTTACTATTGTGCGGGCATGCCTTCAAGACGTCGGTACTTGAGACACGCAGTTTCAGGGGGAACATGGTGCTGGGTTATATGACAATGATTCCGGTGTTGGACGAAGCAGGTGACACACCATGGTGGTTGTTGAGCACCAATGGAGTTCGTGTTTATTTGTGCATCGTTCTGTTTACTTCTTTCCTTATAAATTCATTCCTCCTTAAACACTTATATTTGGTACGCACCGTTGGGTGGTATCCTACTGAGACTCATCTCAAACCCTTCACGGGCCCTTCGGGACGCATGCAGAATTTATGGATTTATGTGTAGTAAAGAGGCCATCTTCAGGAGCTGGGCTACATTAGCTATTACATGGAGATGGTATGGACCTTGAGGTCCTACCTAGTTGGAGTGATTCTTTTTTTCTTACTTTCCTGTATCAGCATGCTTGTTTCGTAGCTACAGTTTGTTAGCCATTGGCGCCCTTTATATTTATATATATATGAACCGATTTGGATGAATGTTTTTTGTTACATGGTAGTTACAAGTGATCATAATGTTGTTGTGTTTACTTTCCACTGATGTTGTTTATATTTATTACTTTCACTGTTTATCGATATTGAATGTGTTTCCGCTATGCGGGTCTGGTTCGAGTCAGCTGAGTCATTTACTCGGCTGAATTTTTATTATTATACTCAGACCAGTACCATTATTATCCTCTGAGAGGGTATTGCCTCCCTACTATACCTAAAAAGAACTTCGCTGATAGTCGGCAGGCTTTGGAATTCAGGGAGGTGCACCTAAGGTAGTAACACCTGACCCGTTTAGCACTGTTCGGGTGGCTGTTCGGGTCCAGGTCGTTTCAAAGTGGTATCAGAGGAGTTCTTGACAGGGATTTAATAGTAGTGTTTTTTTGGATACTAATGATATTGAGACTCTCTTTTTATTACTGCAGGTTTTACTATTTGGGATATTGTAGACTAGAGATAGGTTGTTACTGGAACTGGGTTTCTAGTTTGTGCTTGGGTGCCTGCCGCCCCATGTACGAGGGATGAACCAAGTTTCCTTGGGTTGGAATTTCTGTTTGATTTTTTCTCAGATTAAAGTTTATATGTTTTCCACCTTGGTGGTCCACTTGGTGTGTGATGTTATTAATTGTGATATGTGACCCTTGACCCAGTGCGGTAAGGGAGAATTGGACCTTGGCCCGCTATGGAAAAGCTTGTTTTTTGTCTTTTTATAGGAACATTTTTTGGTATTTCAATTTCATAAATATACGTATGTTTTGTGAAGTGACAATTCCATGTGAATGATATCAATTGCCATGGTTTGTATTCTTGAAATGTGAATAGGTGAAATTCCTGATAAAATTGCTTGTTTGTTGCAATGTGTATGCCATGCTGTATATATTGTAGAATTTCATGTGACAGGGGTATTTTGGTCTGTCTCTGGTATGAGCAGACAGGTACTATGGTTGAGGTGATTTTGATCACCAGGATTGGGCGACACGGTCATCAGTTTGATGCAACATTGGTTGTCGAGACGGGCATGGCCTGAGGTACTTTTGATACATGGCTCTATTGAGGGGCGGGTAAGGAGGCCATGAGGTTGGGATGCCATGGGGCACAATTGTGGTGGGGGGGGGGCTAAGGGTAGAATTTATACGCTGCCTTTTACTAATTTCTTTATCTGTGTTGAATATATATTGTTATATATATATATGGGATGTCTGTCCATTTATGGTATTCAATATGTTCCCCTTATACGTCTCGATGGAGCTTTAGGCGAGTGAGGATACAGTGTCGTAGGTGCAGCATTAGGTTCAGGATTTGGTGAGGGCTGAGCATGAGCCGTAGGTACAGGTTCGGGGACAAGATTAGGTCCAGGATCTAGTGTAGGCAGGACAACAACTGGGTTTGGCAGTGTTCGGACCATGTCTTGATGAGCAACTCCAAGCTAGCCCGGTACGGGTCTTGCAAGGAATCAAAAGAGGAGCACAGGGTGTAGAGCCATCTATGACATATCTGACGCGGGAGTTCCAGTCATAGCACCTTCCACTTTTTCAGGGTGAGGGTGGTCCACAGGCGGCTGAGAACTGGATAGAGAGTATGCAGATGATCTTCGAGCAGCTCGAGATGCCTCTAGGGAGGAGGGTCAAGCTGGGGACGTACATGCTTAGTGGACCGGCAAAGCGTTGGTGGGATGTTCCGGTTCAGGCTCACAGGAACGAGGGAGTGGCATGGAAGGACTTAGAGGATAGGTTTTTCGAGCACTTTTACCCAGAGAGACTGAGGGCTGAGAGAGCTCGAGAGTTCTTAAGCCTTTAGCAGGGAGACATGTCTGTCATGGACATGCAGCTACTTTCACGGAGCTGTCTCGCTTTGCACCGGGTAAGGTTAGTGATGATGTGGCAAGGGTGAGGCACTTCATGGATGGACTATGACACACAATTCGGATCCAGGTGAATATATTCAGGCTGGGTTATTTCTCGGAGGTGGTGAATCAGGCGCTCCTAGCAAAGGGAAACATGAGGGATTGTCCCTAGGTTGGCTGGGGAATGGTTCCAGGTGATGGTTCGGATAGCAGGAAGCGAGGAAAGAATGAGTTCCAACATGGAATTTAGGTCAAGGTCTCAGCTATACCACCTCATAAAAGTTCTTCAGTGGTTTCCTTTCAGTGTGGATAGATAGGACATGTTTAGACTTAGTATAATAGGCCTCCGAAGGAGTGCTGGGCATGTGGACAGTTCGGGAATCTGGAGA
Source organism: Viscum album (assembly GCA_963277665.1). Taxonomy (NCBI): domain Eukaryota; kingdom Viridiplantae; phylum Streptophyta; class Magnoliopsida; order Santalales; family Viscaceae; genus Viscum; species Viscum album. The sequence continues at coordinate 922,262,950 of OY728131.1, forward strand.
GGTTCTACAGGAATCATTCTTAGACAACTAGCAGGTAGGGACCAGGACAGATAGTGGCATCTGGAGTTGGTTCAGGTTTAGTACAAGGTAACGGTAGCCGACGTTCAGCTGCACGCAGAGGACGTGACAGAGACAGCGGGATCCGGCTGAGGGGTCAGTGGCCGGTGACTGGAGCAGCACTGTAGGGAGGTCAGGCATCAGACAGTCATACTTTAGTCCAGGTGCATGCTGTGGTGCTGCCAGATGCTGAGCAGGCTGGTGAGCCAACGAAGGTTAGAGGTACACCATGGGTGTGGCCGTGATTTCCATGTTTCCTTTTTGGCATGACCTGTAGAGTCATGTCCGTTTGAGTGCACATGATACACATGATCTATGAGGACTAACTAGATTCTAGTCAGTGGTATTGGTACCATATTGGGTTCATGATATATATATATGTGTGTGTGTGTATAAGATTCATAGCATTAGGATCATCGAGGATGCCGGTTACATGAGGTGTCATGGGCACCGGGGCATTAAGGATGCGGGTTACTTGAGGTGCTAGGAACCAGGACCTCGTGGAGGTGGAAACCAATGCGGTGCATGATACGTGGTTGTGTCGGGAATGACACTGGATCACCAATGAGGCGCATGGGTGATGATGCGTCATGGAAGGACTATGCGTCCAGAAAAAAGGTTACTGAACCTTTGTTTGTTTTGAGTTTTTTCATGTTGAGACTAAGTTAGGTGAATCCTAAGGAGGAGATACCCTTGAGTAAATTATCCAGAACCTTCGAGATTGGGGAATTCTGGGTTACTTTGATCGGGGTGGTACATTTGGTGCCATCTCTGTGTTTTGTTTGATAGCTCGGGGAGAAGCTATATTAAGGTGGGGAGATTGTACGAACTCGGGTCTTTAGATGGGTAAAAAACCCAACCCTGTTTTAATATTTTGATTTATTTCTGAGGAAACTGGAGAAACTGGGAAGTTTCTGGAAATTTGTAGACTACACGTCGTGTACTCAAGAGTACACACCATTTATGGGTTAGTCACTTTCCGGCTGTGTGCTCACCGAGTACATGTCGTGTGGTGACCGAGTAGAAATTTTCTTACTACATGGCTTGTAGTTATTGACATTTCGTGTACACTTGACCATGTGGAGGCCACACATGGCGTGTAGACATGTTGTCCAGGTAGAATCGTTTGACCAAGTACACGATGTGTCCTCCTTGGATACACCGTGTTCTCTAGCCGTGTATGAGGGATATACATGGCGTGTGGGTGGGTCGACAAGGAAGAGTAGGGAAACCATGTACACACTGTGTACTACCTAGTACATTCCATGTACTCATGTCAACTATAAGGTCCCGGCCTTAAACCTTGCTTAATATTGAATTAAATGAATAATTCACATTGAGGATCATTTCATGGTTTAGAGTTTTAGAGAATTATATCAGAAAACATGCATTACATTCCACATTTAAAAAAGTGGTTACATAAAATATAGTACTCAATTTTCCCATCAACGGAAACATATATAAAATAAAACATGGATTCATTCTTGACACTTCCTTGACACTATCATCACATCATGTACCTTTCCCTTGACCTGTGAAAACATTTCAAAAACATGGGATGGGCATAAAAAGCTCAGTAAGGGATATAAATGTATGAAATGAAAACATTAGTCCATGTATGAATTCATACATTACTCATAAAACATAAGCACATTAACATGCCTCATCAAATGATGAATAAATAATAGAAATCACAAGACATAAAGGTAACTTGAGACATTCATAACATTCTTACGTAGGGAGTAACCCTCTTGGTTACGTTTGAAATACCCATCATAGTATATTCCCTAAATCTCTTTGAAGAAACCTTAACGTTTAACTCCTTTTCATTACCCAATGAATTGGAGAGCTATATCGGGCTCAACCGCCCTAAGTTTATCACGGAACCACCCATATTCATAAACAATTCCCAAGAACCATAACATAATTGTATCACATAAAACATGCATAAAGGAAACATAACATTTCCACTTTTCAATCACAAGATATCAATACAACACATTGATATAATAAAAACACTATGAAAACCATTTTCAATACCAAAATAAAATAAAATTAAAACTTGGTATTTTTTTTCATTTAAAAAAAAAGTTATGGCTTGTAGAGGAAGCCCAAACTCAAATAATGGTCACTGTGGAGAGAAGTCGTTGTCGCCGCATACCTATGACAAAAAAACATTTCTTTTTTCATTTAGTAAAACGCTTCGTATAAAAATGATTCATTTTGAATAAATGTAAATATAAAAGGGGTTTATGCACCGCATAAAATAAAGTTGTTTATAAAACAAAATATTCCTCAATGAAAGGAGATTGAGATGAAGTCACACACCTTGGGTCCGACTTGACTCGATCACTCTTTAATCTACTGAATAATAAACTTGAGTTAATTTCTACTTGCTTAAGAAACTTTTTTCAAGTTCATTATTCCTTTTATATCACTTATTACCATGTTATGAACACTATGTAATTATTTATGTTAATAATGGTCGTTTTGTCGATCATTGGTACTTGAGTAAAAAATAAACTCTTTATAATTACAAGTTGTTCATTGGGTAAAATATCCCTTATATCCAGAATTATATTCATGATGTAGATATCATATATATCATATATCTCCAGTATATACGTGCATTTAAAATATTACATAACATTTAGAGGTAAGAGATGAAATGCACCGTTCATGGAGACGGTAAGCCATACGTATGCTTGATCGCTACTTTCATTTTATTTTTTAATTAATGGAGTGAAATCAGAATGATATAAAGGTATATTATAATTCCAGTATAATATCATATATAATATCATTAAATCTATCCTTTATACATACCACATATGTTATTAACGAATCAAATCACTTTGAGGGGGCGGTAGTCCGCACTTCCTAAAATGAAATTATCATGTTTACCCATAATGGAAACCATAAAGTTATGCCACAAATGAAAAATACAGAATCATAAGGAAAACATAAAGATAATATATATCATATATAAATAGAGTTACATCTTAATGGACACCATTAAAGGTGTTAAAAGAAGATTTAATAATCATCTTTTCGTGAGGCAGAAATTCGCCAACCACAGAAACAGTATGTTCTTTAACAATTAGACGGAGGTGTGTGTAAGTGTAGCTCTAATAATTATCATAAAAACATTCTAGTATATTTAATATACTGGTGTTGTTACAAAAGAAAGGAATAAAAAGAGTTTAGAGGGTTTTAAAAGCAAAATAAAACAAAAGAACAGAAGTGAAGACATTACCTTAAAATCGGGTAACTCTTCTTGGTTTGAACCAAAAGGTTACCTTGAAGAGCTTTCTGACAAGGGTAAGGCTTCAACGATTAAGGGAGGGATGTGGATAGATAAAATAAGCAGAGTTTGGCCTAACCAAATGCTTGAGAGGTGTGTGTAAGGAGGTAGAGGTGGGGGCCTTTTATAAGAGGAGAGGAGGGGCACTCTTGGACAGTTAAGAAAAGATACTTTATTATAAAATGATTCTATGATAAAAAAGATCCCAAAATTATAAATTTCTAGGATAAGGTGATAAGGGTTCGAAATCAACCCATTAAATATGTTTTTTACAAGTTTAGGTCTTATATTTTACATTATCTATTCATTTTATTTAAATCGTTAAATAATGAGGTAATCACTGCATCATCATGGTGTCATAAATAATTTAATTTATTTAATGTCTAAAAAGTATAAAGAAAATATCATGATGTAGGAACTCTTTTTATATTTCCATTGAATATTTATAGTCAAAATTATGACTTGTATAACCCCATGTAAAAATTGTTTTAGCAAAACAATACATGTTTGTGACATTTTTATTTTAACTTTAAATAAAAAGTTATTAATGTCATTTTCCTACCAAAGTGGCTCCATGGAGTCCCCAAGTTGACTCAGGGATTTTCTTGGTCGGCCGTGACACATCCAATAAGGGTAGGACATGTTTCTAGGTCATTTCATATTATTAAAACATTATTTTTACCTTAAATTACACTAATTACATGTAATTGCGATTAATAAACTTAAAAGTTACTATTCACCAAAAAATTATTTTATTACCATTGAACCACATATTACTTCCTAATGACAACCATTTATGTTGGAATTTTTAAAATCGAATCACATAAGTGGTAAAGTTTCATTTAAACGAAAAAATCAGTTTTATTAACTGCCACTTAGTGGTTTCACTATTAATCAAAAATTGATGTTTTTCAGAAAAATAAAAAAAATTCAACCTATGCTATACTTTATATTCCGAATTCAAAAATGATGTCTTTTTTACAAAATTCATAACATATAAGTTTCATTAATTAATTTAACAATTAATTCCCGCTGTCAAAACAAAAAGCGTGTTTTTATGAAACAATATGTATCAAAAGATTGACACTAGTTTAAGTCCAATTTCAAAGTGAAATTAATTCCAATGACCAAAATTGGATTAAATGGTAAAATTATATTCTAATTATACTTTAAAACCAATTCCAAATATAATATAATCATATAAATAAATTTGATTAAAAAGAGGTTTTGAATTAAAATACAATATTTTTCATTATTCATTAAAAAATGAACTTTATTGGAAAAATACCAAAAAGTTACACAAAGTAAATATTGACGTCCTGATTCTAAAGAAGAGTATTATTTGGTCCAATAGAATGTATAATAGTGACCAAAACTATATTTAAAGAGGGTTCTCCATCAAAAGGCGATAGTTCGACCTTTTAGTGAATATTAGAGTATATATGCCAAAAATTAAATTCTTTTCTTATTTTAAGCCTTTATCTTTTATTGGATAAATGTAAAAACATTTAAAAAACATATATAATAATATTTTAGTTATTTCTATTCATTCCCGCCAATACAACGGTTACGTGTTAACTACCATTTAAAAATTTTATTATTATATTACTAGTGTGCAACGTAAGATTTCAAAGAAACTCGTTGTTGTGTATCAGGCATGCTATCGAACATAGAAACCCCTTTAATGTAAAATTAATATTTAATTCACAAATACTAATAAATATGAAAATGTATTATTATTTATTTACTTGGGATGTTACATCCTTCCCCCCTTTTGGGAATTCTTTCCTCGCAATTTTATTCAATTATCAAAATAAGTGGGGGTATTTAACTCTCATAGAATTTTAAGATTCCATTGTTTCCTCTTCAACCATATGTTTTTTCCACAAAACCTTTACCTGGTGAATTAACATATTCCGCAACACTTTCTCTCTACGGTCAAGAATCTGGACTGGTTTTTCTTCATAAGAGAGATTCTCTTCCAACTGAACTACATCTGGGCTCAAAACATGAGATGGATCTCTCATATACTTTCTTAACATTGAAACATGAAAAACATTGTGTACCTGAGATAAACTCGGAGGTAATTCCACTCTGTATGCAACTGATCCAACTTTCTTCATAATTTCATATTGTCCAATGAACCTTGGACTCAGCTTTCCTTTCTTACCAAATCTCACCACACTTTTCGATGGCGAAACTTTGGGAAAGACATGATCACCTACCTTGAAAGAGAGATCCTTCCTCCAGTTATCCGTATAACTTTTATGTCTGCTTTGAGCTGTTCTCATGTGTTTCGGAATCAACATAACTTTTTCGGCCATATCTTCTTCCAATTCTTGTCCCATCACCTTCCTTTCACCTACATCATCCCAAAAAGCTGTACTTTGACACCTTTTTCCATATAATGCTTCAAACGGAGCCATCTGTATACTGGAATGAAAACTGTTATTATATGAAAACTCAACCAAAGAAAGATGTTGGTCCCAACATCCCTGATAATCCATAGAGAAACCATGTACCATATCCTCTAAGGTCTGAATTGATCGTTCTGACTGCCCATCTGATTACGGATGAAATGTTGTACTAAAATTTAATTCAGTACCCAACGACTTCTGAAGGCCCTTCCAAAAGTTAGAAGTGAACTTGGGATCACAGTCAGATACAATGGAGAGAGGAACTTCATGTAACCTGACTATCTCTTTATGATACAAACAAGAAAGTTGATCTAGGGAAAACATATCTTATATAGCAAGGAAATGAGTAGATTTAGTCAAGCGATCAACAATAACCCAGATTGCATTATTTACTCGAGGTGTCTTCGGCAATCCCACAACTAAGTCCATGGATATATTCTCCAATTTCCTCTCTGGTACTGGTAAATGCTAAAGCATCCCTTTCGATAACTGCCACTCTGCTTTAACCTGTTGACATGTCAAACACTTCACAGTAAAATCAGCAATATCCCTTTTCATTCCGTCCCACCAGTAATACTCCCGAAGATCTCTATACATCATAGTACTTCCTAGATGAACTGAAAATGGAGAACTATGAGCTTCACACAACAACTCTCTCTTCAACTGTGAATCAAAAGGAACAAAAAATCTCTTCCCAAATCTCAAAAAACAATCATTATCAGTGTTGAATTCAGGCAACTTTCCCTTCTGAACCAACTCTACCTTTTTCTGCAACTCATTATCTTGATTTTGTGCTTGCTTAATTCTGTCTGATAGAGAAGATTTCACTGATACCTGAAACAAAACAGAAGGACATCCTGCACCACCAACTTCTATGCCAAAGTTCATCAAATCCTTAACCAAATGATCATGTTCCAAACGCAATATTGTTAATGATGCATTACTTTTTCGACTCAAAGCATCAGCCACTTTATTTTCGTTTCCCGGATGGTAATGAATTGTACAATCATAATCCTTGATTAACTCTAGCCATCTCCTCTGTCTCATGTTCAATTCATTCTGAGTGAATATATACTTTAAACTTTTGTGATCGGTATATATTTTACACTTTACTCCATACAAATGATGCCTCCAAATTTTTAAAGAAAAAACGACAGCAGCTAATTCCAAATCATGTGTAGGGTAATTTACCTCATGATTTTTCAACTATCGTGAAGCATAAGAAATTACCTGATCATTCTGCATTAGGACGCAACAAAGTCCTTTCAATAAAGCATTACTGTAGATAAAAAACTCCCCATTCCTGGAAGGTAGTGCCAAAACTGGGGCATTCTCTTATCTTCTTTTCAGTTCCTGAAAACAATCATCAAATTCTTTTGTCCAGATAAACATAACACCCTTCCGAGTTAGCTTAGTAATTGGACAAGATATCCGTGAAAAATTTCTAACAATCCTTCGGTAATAGCCAGCCAAACCAAGGAAGCTATAAATCTCAGTTACATTTGTGGGTCTTGGCCATTCGTCAACAACCTTTGTTTTCACAGGATCAACAGTTATCCCATATTTAGAAACAATATGACCAAGGAAAGAAATTTGTTGCAACCAAAACTCACACTTGCTGAATTTCCCATACAATTTATTTTCTTTTATGGTTTGCAAAATAACCCTTAAATGTCTTTCATTCTCCTCATTACTTTTAGAAAACACCAAAATATCATCAATGAAAACAACAACAAACTTATCCCAGAACTCGTGGAAAATTCTATTCATAAGGTCCATGAATACATCAGGTGCATTGGTTAACCCAAAAGGCATAGCTACAAATTCATAATGGCCATATCTAGTACGGAACGTAGTCTTCAGAACGTCTGCTTCTTTTACTTTCAAATGATGGTACCCTAACCTTAAGTCAATCATCCAAAAATACTGAGCTCCCTGGAGATGATCAAACAAATCATCGATATGAGGAAAAGGATACTTGTTCTTAACAGTAATGTTATTCAAGGATCTATAATCAATGCAAAGTCTCATTGAACCATCTTTCTTTTTAACAAAAAAGACAGGATTACCCCATGGTGATGTGCTAGGTCGAATGAAATGTTTATCTAATAACTCTTGCAATTGCTTCTTTAACTCTAAAAGTTCAACATGATCCATTCAGTAAGGGGGTTTTGAAATTGTCTTAGCATCATGAACTATGTCAACAGTAAACTCAACTTCCTGATCTGGTATTATTCCAAGAAACACATCAGGAAAAACATCAGGATACACATTTACCACTGGCACATCATTAATCTGAATAGTTCCTTTGTTTTTAATAATATGTGCAAGGAAACATTCATTTCCATCTTTTACAAGTTTCTCAGCATCTTGATATATTATCAACAGTAAGGGTTCATTCTTGTACACAAACTGAAAGTCTTTCTGAAAAGAAACTTCTTTAGCTCTATAATCAATCTTAGCATGGTAAATAGAGAGACAATTCATACCCAGGATAACATCAAACTCTACTAGAGGTAAAACAATAATTTTTTCAAGTAGGTTCTTTCCACAGATAAGGATAGGAAGATACTTATAAATTCTTTTTGCCTCAACATTTCCCCCAGGTTTTTTACCACAAGTTCAGGAGTCATTTCTTGAGATGGTATTCCCATGTTACTAGAAAATATTTCAGAGATGAAAGAATGTGTAGACCCCGAATCAAACAACACACTGGCATAATCTGAAAAAACAAACAAAGTACCTGATACAACTTCATTTGATGGTCCGACATCTGCTGAAGTAGTTGTAAAGGATTTCACCACCCCTTTCTGCTTGTAGTCTAACTGCTTCCCATCACTCGAGCTCTTTGTTTGACACTCATTTTCATAATGACCCATCTCATTGCACTTAAAACATTTCACTAAATGTAAATCAAATTTGGTCTTACCATCACCCTGATCTTTTTTAGTGAAATCACGAGCCTTATGTCTCATCTTACAACATCAGTACCACTTTACAGAATTCAGAAGACATTCCCCAGCATGCCTTTTACCACATTTATCACAAACTGGAAACTCAGTTTTCTTACAGTCAGACCTTTTTGAATAATTCTTTCCTTTCTCCTGCCACCTCAGTCTCTTCTTTTGCTGGTTTTTATAGAACACTTGATCATCGAAAAACTCCATTTTCACCTTCTCAGCACATAGAACAAGCTTTTCATAACTCTTGAACTCACGAGAAGCTAAAGCCCTTCGATATTTTGGCTTTAATCCTGAGTAAAAATGATTGATTTTACTATCAAGGTCTCGGATAAAATTTGGAGCATACCTTTCCAATCGAGTGAACTTTTCTTCATAGGCAGCCACTTAGTCTTCTTATTGCCTCAATTCTAGGAATTGTTTTTCTATCCTAAGTCGAACAGTCTTAGGAAAATACTTCTCAAGGAACATACCTTTAAATTCATCCAAGTTGAGAGAATCAATCTCATAAGCATCCCTGATATTTTTAACCATTGACCATCACTGATCTACTTCACCCTCCAAACGGTAAATAGCAAGACTAAACTTTTGATTGTCTTAACACCCCATGACATCAAAAATATTCTCCAGTGATTTAATCCACCCTTCAGCTAGTACAGGGTCAGATGATCCTCTGAATGATGAGGGATGTTGCCTCATGAAATGTTCCACCACTGACATGTTCCTCTTCAATTGATCTGGCAGATATCGTGCATGGATACCACCACCATTTATCGCTTGAGTCAACTGCGCCATTACTGCAACAAACTGTTCAGTTCCAATTCTGACCATCTCAAGATGCAGATTCGAAAGGTCATTTCCTTCTGTATGCATTCCTAGCACTGCTTCCATGTTTCCTCTGCGGAAGACCATTCTGAACAAACATGTCTTATATGATGCAACATGGTAATATTCAAATGCTACATCATTTCAATTTGACCATAAAAAAATATTTTTGGATAATCATTTAATAGAATTATAACTCCTAAAGTAATCTAAACTGACCTTTGATACCAACTATAAGGCCCCGGCCTTGAACCTTAATTAATATTGAATTAAATGAATAATTCACATTGAGGATCTTTTCATGGTTTCGAGTTTTAGAGAAATAGATCCTAAAACATGCATTACATTCCACATTTAAACAAAGTGGGTACATAAAAGATAGTACTAAATTTTCCCATCAATGGAAACATATTTAAAATAAAACATGGATTCATTCTTGACACTTCCTTAACACTATCATCACATCATGTACCTTTCCCTTGACCTATGAAAAACATTTCAAAAACATGGGATGAGCATAAAAACCTCACTATGGGATATAAAAGTATGAAATGAAAACATTAGTCCATGTATGAGATCATAAATTACTCATAAAACATAACCACGTTATCATAACTCACCAAATTATGAATAAATAATAGATATCATAAGACATAAAGGCAACTTGAGGCATTCATAACATTCTTACGTAGGGAGTAACCCTCTGGATTACGTTTGAAATACCCATCAAAGTATATTACATAAATCTATTTTGAGAAACCACAATGTTTAACTCTTTCACGTTACCAAATGAATTGGAGAGCTATATCGGGCTCACCCGCCCTTATTTTATCACGGAACCACCCGCCTTCATAAACAATGCCCAAGAACCATAACATAATCGTATCACATAAAAGATGCATAAAGGAAACATAAAATTTCCTCATTTCAATCACAAGATATCAATACAACACATTGATATAATAAAAACATTACGAAAACCATTTTCAATACCAAAATAAAATAAAATTAAAACCTGGTATTTATTTTTCATTTAAAAAAAAGTTATGGCTTGTAGAGGAATCCGAAACTCAAATAATGGTCACGGCGGTGGAGAAGTCGTTGTCGCCGCATAAGTATGACAAAAAAACATTAATTTTGTCGTTTAGTAAAACGATTTGTATAAAAAAGATTACTTTTGAATAAATATAAATGTAAAATGGGTTTATGCACCGCATAAAAGAAATTTGTGTATAAAAAAAATATGCCTCAATGAAAGGAGATTGAGACGAAGTCCCACACCTCGGGTCCGACTTGACTCGATCGATCTTTAATATCCTGAATAATAAACTTGAGTTAATTTCTACTTGCTTAAGAACATTTTTTCAAGTTCATTATTACTTTTATATAACTTATTACCATGTTATGAACACTATATAATTATTTATGTTAATAATGGTCGTTTTGTCGATCATTGGTACTTGAGTCAAAAATAAACTCTTTATAATTACAAGCTGTTCATGGGGTAAAATATCCCTTATATCCAGAATTATATTCATGATGTAGATATCATATATATCATATAAATCCTATATATACATGCATTTATAATATTACATAACATTTAGAGGTAAGAGATGAAATGCACCGTTCATGGAGACGGTAAGCCATATGTACGTATGAACACTACTTTCATTTCTATTTCATACTTAATGGATGAAATAATAATGACATAAAGGTATATTATAATTCCAGTATAATATCATATATAATATCATTAAATCTATCCTTTATACGTACCACATATGGTATTAAAGAATCAAATCACTTTGAGGGGGCGGTAGTCCGCATTTCCTAAAATGAAATAATCGTGTTTACCCTTAATGGAAACCATAAAGGTATGCCACAAATGAAAAATAAAGAAGCATAATGAAAACATAAACATAATATATATCATATATAAATATAGTGACATCTTAATGGCCACCATTTAAGGTGTTAAAAGGATATTGAACATTCATCGTTTCGTGAGGCAGAAATTCGCCAACCACAGAAACAATATGTTCTTTAACCATTAGATGGAGGTGTGTGTAAGTGTAGCTCGAATACTTATAATAAACACATACTAGTATATTGACTATACTGTTTTTGTTACAAAATAAAGGAATAAAAAGAGTTTAGAGGGTTGTAGAAGCAAAATAAAACAAAAGAACACAAGTGAAGACATTTCCTTCAAATCGGGTAACTCTTCTTGGTTTGAACCAAAAGGGTTCCTTGAAGATCTTTCTGCCAAAGGTAAGGCTTCAAGGATGAATGGAGGTATGTGGAGAGATAAAATGAGCAGAGTTTGGCCGATCCAAAGGCTTGAGAGGTTCAGGTAATGAGGTAGAGTTGGGGGCCTTTTATAAGAGGAGAGGAGGGGTACTCCTGGAAAGTTAAGAAAAGATACTTTATTATAAAATGATTTTCGGATAAAAAAGTTACCACAATTATAAATTTCGAGGATAAGGGGATAAGGGTTTGAAATACACCCATACAATAGGTTTTTGACAAGTTTAGGTCTTAGATTTTACATTATCTTTTCATTTTATTTAAATCGTTAAATAATGAGGTAACCGCTATTTCATCATGGTGTCATAAATAATTTAATTTATTTAATATCTAAAAATTATAAAAAAAAATATCATGATGTATGAAATCTTTTTATATTTCCAATGAATATTTATAGTCAAAATTATGACTTATATAACCCCATGTAAAAATTGTTTTATCAAAACAATACATGTTTGTGACATTTTTATTTTAACTTTAAATAAAAAAGTTCTTAAGGTCATTTTCCTACCAAAGTGGATCCATGGAGTCCCCAAGTTGACCCATGGATTGTCTTGGTCGGCCATGACACATCAAATAAGGGTAGGACATGTGTATAAGTCATTTAATATTATTAAAACATTATTTTTACCTTAAATTACACTAATTACCTATAATCGCGATTAATAAACTTTAAAGTTACTATTCAGCAAAAATTATTTTAATCACATTAAACCACATATTACTTCCTAATGAATACCATGTATTTCGGAATTTTGAAAATCAAATCACAGAAGTGGTAAAGTTTCATTTAAACAAAAAAATCAGTTTTTTTAACTGCCACTTAGTGGTTTCACTATTCATCAAAAATTGATGTTTTTCAGAAAAATACCAAAAATTCACCCTAAGCTATACTTGATATTATGAATTCAAAAATTTTGCCTTTTAAAAAAAATTCATAACATATAAGTTGAATTAGTTAATTTGATAATCAATTCCCGCTGTCAAAACAAAAAGCGTGTTTTTATGAAACTATATGTATCAAAAGATTGACACTAGTTTAAGTCCAATTTCAAAGTGAAATTAATTCCAATGACCAAAATTGGATTAAATGGTAAAAATATATTCTAATTGTACTTTAAAACCAATTCCAAATATAATCTAATCATATAAATAAATTATATTAAAAATATGTTTTGAATTAAGATACAACATTTTTCACTAATCATTAAAAAATGAACTTTATCGGAAAAATACCAAAACTTTAGAGAAAGTAAATTTTGAAGTCCTGATTCTAAAGAAGAGTTTTATTTGGTCCAATAGAATGTATTAGACTAACCAAAAATATATTTAAAGAGGGTTCTATATCAAAAGGAGATAGTTCAACCTTTTAGTGAATATTAGAGTATATATGAAAAAAATTGAATTATTTTCTTATTTTAAGCCTTTATCTTTTATTAGATAAATGTAAAAAAACTTAAAAAACATATATAATCATATTTTAGTTATTTCTATTCATTCCCGCTAATACAACGGCTACGTGTTAACTACCATTTAAAAAAAATATTATTATATTACTAGTGTGCAACGTAAGATTTCAAAGAAACTCATTGTTGCGTATCGGGAACGCTATTGAACATAGAAACCCCTTTAAAGTAAAATTAATATTTAATTCAAAAATATTAATAAATATGAAAATGTATTATTCTTTATTTACTTGGGATGTTACATCCTTCCCCCCATTTGGAAATTGTGTCCTCGCAATTTTATTCACTTATCAAAATAAGTGGGGGTATTTATCCCTCATAGCATTTTCAGATTACTATGTTTCCTCTTCAACCATATGGTTTTTCCACAAAACTTTTACTTGGTGAATTACCTTATTCTGCAACACATGCTATCTATGGTCAAGAATTTGGACATCCTGTTCTTCATAAGAGAGATTCTCTTCCAACTGAACTACCTCTGGGCTCAAAACATGAGATGGATATCGCATATACTTTCTTAACATTGAAACATGAAAAAACATTGTGTACCTGAGATAAACTCGAATTTAATGCCACTCTGTATGCAACTGATCCAACTTTCTCCAGAATTTCATATGGTCCAATGAACCTTGGACTCAGATTTCCTTTCTTACCAAATCGCATCACACTTTTCCATGGAGAAACTTTGAGAAAGACATGATCACCTACCTCGAAAGAGAGTTCCTTCCTCCAGTTATCCGTATAACTTTTCTGTCTTCTCTAAGCTTTTCTCATGTGTTTTTGAATAAACTGAACTTTTTCTTCCATCTCTTCTTCCAATTCTGGTCCGATTAGCTTCCTTTCACCTACTTCATCCCAAAAAGCTGGAGTTCGATACCGTTTTCCATATAATGCTTCAAACGGAGCCATCTGTATACTGGAATGAAAACTGTTATTATATGAAAACTCATCCAAAGAAAGGTGTTAATCCCAACTTCCCTGATAATCCATAGAGAAAGCACGTATCATATCCTCTAAGGTCTGAATTGTTCATTCTGACTACCCATCTGATTACAGATGAAAATCTGTACTAAAATTTAATTCAGTACCCAACGACTTCTGATGGCCTTTCCAAAAGTTAGAAGTGAACCTAGGATCACGGTCAGATACAATAGAGAGAGGAACTTCATGTAACCTGACTATATCTTTAAGATACAAACGGGAAAGTTGATCTAGGGAAAATGTATCTTGTATTGCAAGGAAATGAGAAGATTTAATCAAGCGATCAACAATAACCCAGATTGCATTATTACCTCGAGGTGTCTTCGGCAATCCCACAATGAAGTCCATGGATATATTCTCCCATTTCCTCTTTGGTACTGGTAAAGGATGAAGCATCCCTTTCGGTAACTGCCGCTCTGCTTTAACCTGTTGACATGTCAAACACTTCACAGTAAAATCAGCAATATCCCTTTTCATTCCGTCCCACCAGTAATACTCCCGAAGATCTCTATACATCTTAGTACTTACTGGATGAACTGAAAATGGAGAACTATGAGCTTCACATAACAACTCTCTCTTCAACTTTGAATCAAAAGGCACACACAATCTCTTACCAAATCTCAAAACACAATCATTATCAGTGTTGAATTCAGGCAACTTACGCTTCTGAACTAGCTCTACCTTTTTCTGCAACTTGTTGTCTTGCTTCTGTGCTTGCTTAATTCTGTCTAATAGAGAATATATCACTAATACCTGAAACAAAACAGAAGTACATCTTACACCAAAAACTTCTATGCCAAAGTTCATCAAATCCTTAACCAAATGATGATGTTCCAAGCGCAACATTGTTAATGAAACATTACTTTTTCAACTCAAAGCATCAGCCACTTTATTTGCTTTTCTCAGATGGTAATGAATTGTACAATCATAATCCTTGATTAATTCTAGCCATCTACTCTGTCTCGTGTTCAATTCTTTCTGAGTGAATATATACTTTAAACTTTTGTGATCGGTATATATTTCACACTTTACTCCATTCAAATGATGCCTCCAAATTTTTAAAGAAAAAACAACAGCAGCTAATTCCAAATCATGTGTAGGGTAATTTACCTCATGTGTTTTCAACTATCGTGAAGCATAAGAAATTACCTGATCATTCTGCATTAGGATGCAACAAAGTCCTTTCATTGAAGCATTACTATAGATAACAAACTCCCCATTCCTGGAAGGTAGTGCCAAAACTGGAGCATTCACCAATCTTCTTTTCAGTTCCTGAAAACAATCATCACATTCTTTTGTCCAGATAAAATTAACACCCTTCCGAGTTAGCTTAGTCATTGGACAAGATAACCGTGAAAAATTTCTAACAAACCTTCGGTAATAGACATCCAAAACAAGGAAGCTACGAATCTCAGTTACATTTGTGTGTTTTGGACATTCTTCAACAACCTTTGTTTTTGCAGGATCAAAAGTTATACCATCTCTAGAAACAATATAACCAAGGAAAGAAATTTTTTGCAACCAAAACACACACTTGATGAATTTCCCATACAATTTCTCTTCTTTTATGGTTTTCAAAATAACCCTTAAATGTCTTTCATGCTCCTCTTTACTTTTAGAAAACACCAAAATATCATCAATGAAAACAACCACAAACTTATCCAAGAACTCATGGAAAATTCTATTCATAAGGTCCAAGAATATATCAGGTGCATTGGTTAACCCAAAAGGAATAACTAAAAATTCATAATGGCCATATCTAGTACGGAACGCAGTCTTCAGAACGTCTGATTCTTTTACGTTCAATTGATGGTACCCTGACCTCAAGTCAATCTTCGAAAAATACTGATCTCCCTAGAGCTGATCAAACAAATCATCGATATGAGGAAAAAGATACTTGTTCTTAACGGTAATGTTATTCAAGGCTCTATAATCAATGCAAAGTCTCATTGAACCATCTTTCTTTTTAACAAACAAGACAGGATCACCCCATGGTAATGTTCTTGGTCGAATGAAAACTTTATCTAATAACTCCTGCAATTGCTTCTTTAACTCCAAATGTTCAACTTGAGCCATTCAGTAAGGGGATTTTGAAATTGGATTAGGATTAGGAACAATGTCAACAGTAAACTCAACTTCCCGATCTGGTATTATTCCAGGCAACTCATTAGAAAAAACATCAGGATACTCATTTACCCCTGGCACATCATTAATCTGAATAGTTCCTTTTTTTTCAACAATATGTGCAATGTAACATTCATTTCCATCTTTTACAAGTTTCTCAGCCTCTTGATATGTTATCAACAGTAAGGGTTCATTCTTTTACACAAACTGAAAGTCTTTCTGAAAAGAAACTTCTTTAGCTCTACAATCAATCTTAGCATGGTAAATAGAGAGCCAATCCATACCCAGGATAAAATCAAACTCTACTAGAGGTAAAACAATATGGTTTGCAAGTAGGTTTTTCCACGGATAAGGATCGGAAGATTCTTATAAATACGTTTTGCCTAAACATTTCCCATAGGTTTTTTACCACAAGTTCAGGAGTCATTTCTTGAGATGGTATTCCCATTTTATGAGAAAAGTATTTAGAGATGAAAGAATGTGTAGACCCTGAATCAAACAACACACTGGAATAATCTGAAAAAACAAACAAAGTACCTGATACAACTTCATTTGATGGCCCGACATCTACTGAAGTAGTTTCAAAGGATTTCACCACCCCTTTCTGTTGTAGTCTAACTGCTTTCCATCACTCAAGCTCTTTGTCGGACACTCATTTTCATAATGACCCATCTCATTGAACTTAAAACATTTCACTAACTATAAATCAAATTTGGTCTTACCATCACCCTGATCTTTTTCAGTGCAATCACGAGCCTTATGTCTCATCTTACAACATCGGTACCACATTCCAGAATTCATAAGACATTCCCCAGCATGCCTTTTACCACATTTATCACAAAATGGAAACTCAGTTTTCTTATTGTCAGACCTTTTTGAAGAATTCTTTCTTTTCTCATTCCACCTCGGTCTCTTCTTCTACTGGTTGTTATAGAACACTTGATCATCAGAAAACTACATTTCCACCTTCTCTTCACATAGAACAAGATTTTCATAACTCTTGAACTCACGAGAAGCTACATCCCTTCGATATTTTGGCATTAATCCTGAGTAAAAATGATTGATTTTACTATCAAGGTCTCAGATAAAATTTGGAGCATACCTTGACTATCAAGTGAACCTTTCTTCATAGGCATCCACTGAGTCTTCCTCTTGCCTCAATTCTAGGAATTGTTTTTCCATCCTATGTCCAACAGCCTTAGGAAAATACTTCTCCAGAAACATTCCTTTGAATTCATCCAAGTCGAGAGAATCAATCTCATCATCGTCCCTGATATTTTTAACCATCGACCACCACTGATATGTTTCACCCTCCAAACGGTAAATAGCAAGACTAACTTTTCGATTGTCTGAACACCCCATGACATCGAAAATATTCTCCAGTTCTTTAATCCACCCTTCAGCTTGCACAGGGTCAGATGATCCTCTGAATGAAGGGGGATGTTTCCTCGTGAAATGTTCCACCACTGACATGTTCCTCTGCGATTGATCTGGCTGATCTCGCGCATGGATACCACCACCATTTATCACTTGATTCAACTGCGCCATTAATGCAATAAACTGTTCAGTTCCAATTCCAACCATCTCAAGATGCCGACTCAGAAGGACATTTCCGTCTGTATGCATTCCTATCACTATTTCCCTGTTTCCTCTGCGGAAAACCATTCTGAACAAACATGTCTTATATGAACCAACATGGTAATATTCAAATGCTACATCATTTCAATTTGAGCACAAAAAAAATATTTTTGGATAATCATTTAATAGAATTATAACTCCTAATGTTATCTAAACCGACATTTGATACCAACTATAAGGCACCAGCCTTGAACCTTAAATAATATTGAATTAAATGAATAATTCATATTGAGGATCTTTTCATGGTTTAGAGTTTTAGAGAATTATATCATAAAACATGAATTACATTCCACATTTAAATATAGTGGTTACATAAAAAATAGTTCTCAATTTTCCCATTAATGGAAACATATTTAAAATAAAACATGAATTTATTCTTGACACTTCCTTGAAACTATCATCACATCATGTACCTTTCCCTTGACCTGTGAAAAAGATTTCAAAAACATGGGATGAGCATAAAAAGCTCAGTAATGGATATAAAAGTATGAAATGAAAACATTAGTCCATGTATGAGATCATACATTACTCATAAAACATAACAACGTCAACATAACTAATCAAATCATGAATAAATAATAGAAATCATAAGACATAAAGGTAACTAGAGGGATTCATAACATTCTTACGTAGGGAGTAACCCTCTGGGTTACGTTTGGAATACCCATCACAGAATATTCCCTAAATCTCTTTGGAGAAACCATAACGTCTAACTCCTTTGAATTACCCAATGCATTGGAGATCTATATCGGGCTCACCCGCCCTTAGTTTATCACGGAACCACCCGTCTTCATAAACAATGCCCAAGAACCATAACATAATTTTATCACATAAAACATGCATAAAGGAAACATAACATTTCCACATTTCAATCACAAGATATCAATACAACACATTGATATAATAAAAACATTATAAAAACAATTTTCAATACCAAAATAAAATAAATTTAAAACTTGGTATTTATTTTTCATTTAAAAAAAGTTATGGCTTGTAGAGGAAGCTGAATCGCAAATAATGGTCACAGCGGCGGAGAAGTCGTTGTCACCGCATACGTATGACAAAAAAACATTCCTTTTGTCGTTTAGTAAAACGCTTCGTATAAAAAATATTCCTTTTGAATAAATGTAAATGTAAAAAGGGTTTATGAACCACATAAAAGAAAGTTGTGTATAAAACAAAATATGCCTCAATGAAAGGAGATTGAGACGAAGTCCCATACCTCGAGTCCGACTTGACTCGATCGCCCTTTAATCTCCTGAATAATAAACTTGAGTTAATTTATACTTGCTTAAGAACATTTTTTCAAGTTCATTATTCCTTTTATATCACTTATTACCATGTTATGAACACTATGTAATTATTTATGTTAATAATGGTCGTTTTGTCGATCATTGGTACTTGAGTCAAAAATAAACTCTTTATAATTACAAGTTGTTCATGGGGTAAAATATCCCTTATATACATAATTTTATTCATGATGTAGATATCATATATATCATATATATCCAGTATATACATGCATTTATAATATTACATAACATTTAGAGGTAAGAGATGAAATTCACCATTCATGGAGATGGTAAGCCATACGTACGCATGAATGCTACTTTTATTTCTATTTCATAATTAATGGAGTGAAATCATAATGATATAAAGGTATATTATAATTCCATTATAATATCATATATAATATCATTAAATCTATCATTTATACGTACCACATATGGTATTAACGAATCAAATAACTTTGAGGGGGCAGTAGTCCGCACTTCCTAAAATGAAATTGTCGTGTTTACCCATAATGGAAACCATAAAGGTATGCCACAAATGAAAAATACAGAAGCATAAGGAAAACATAAACATAATATATATCATATATAAATATAGTGACATATTAATGGCCACCATTAAATGTGTTAAAATAATATTGAACAATCATCGTTTTGTGAGACAGAAATTCACCAACCGCAGAAACAGTATGTTCTTTAACCATTAGATGGAGGTCTGTGTAAGTGTAGCTCGAATCCTTCTGATAAAAACATCCTAGTATATTTAAGATACTTTTTTTTGAAAATAAAGGAATAAATAGATTTTAGAGGGTTGTAGAAGAAAAATAAAACAAAAGAACACAAGTGAAGACATTACCTTCAAATCGGGTAACTCTTCTTGGTTTGAACCAAAAGGGTTCCTTGAAGAGATTTCTGCCAAAGGTAAGGCTTCAAGGATTAATGGAGGGATGTGGAGAGATAAAATAAGAAGAGTTTGGCCGAAACAAAGGCTTGAGAGGTGTGTGTAAGGAGGTAGAGATGGGGGCCTTTTATAAGAGGAGAGGAGGGACACTTTTGGAATGTTAAGAAAAGATTCATTATTCTAAAATGATTTTCGGATAAAAAAGGTCCCACAATTGTAAATTTCTAGGATAAGGTGATAAGGGTTCAAAATCCACTCATCCAATAGGTTTTTGAGAAGTTTAGGTCTTATATTTTACATTATCTTTTCATTTTATTTAAATCATTAAATAATGAGGTAATCGCTCAATCATCATGGTGTCAGAAATAATTTAATTTATTTAATGTCTAAAAATTAAAAAAAAAATATCATGATGTAGGAAATATTTGTATATTTCCAATGAATATTTATAGATAAATTTATGACTTATATAACCCCATGTAAAAATTGTTTTATCAAAACAATACATGTTTGTGACATTTTTATTTTAACTTTAAATAAAAAGTTTTTAATGTCATTTTCCTACCAAAGTGGCTCCATGGAGTCCCCAAGTTGACCCATGGATTTTCTTGGTCGCCCATGGCACATCCAATAAGGGTAGAACATGTGTCTAGGTCATTTCATATTATTAAAACATTATTTTTACCTTAAATTACACTAATTACCTGTAATCGCGATTAATAAACTTAAAAGTTACTATTCACCAAAAATTATTTTAATACCATTGAACCACATATTACTTCCTAATGACAACCATGTATGTCGTAATTTTGAAAATCAATTCACAGAAGTGGTAAAGTTTCATTTAAACGAAAAAATCATTTTTTTTAACTGCCACTTAGTGGTTTCACTATTCATCAAAAATTGATGTTTTTCAGAAAAATACCAAAAATTCACCCTAAGATATACTTGATATTCCGAATTAAAAAATGATGTCTCTTTTAAAAAATTCATAAAATATAAGTTGCATTAATTAATTTAATAATTAATTCCCGCTGTCAAAATAAAAAACATGTTTTTATGAAGCAATATGTATCAAAAGATTGACACTGGTTTGAGTCCAATTTCAAAGTGAAATTAATTCAATGACCACAATTGGATTAAATGGTAAAAATATATTCTAATTGTACTTTAAAACCATTTCCAAATATAATCTAATCATATAAATAAATTATATTAAAAAGTTGTTTTGAATTAAAATACAACATTTTTCACTATTCATTAGAAAATGAACTTTATCGGAAAAATACCAAAAATTTACACAAAGTAAATTTTGATGTCCCGATTCTAAAGAAGAGTTTTATTTGGTCCAATATAATGTATAAGACTCATCAAAACTATATTTAAAGAGGGTTCGCTATCAAAAGTCGATAGTTCGACCTTTTAGTGAATATTAGAGTATATATGCCAAAAATTGGATTCTTTTCTTATTTTAAGCCTTTATCTTTAATTAGATAAATGTAAAAACATTTAAAAAACATATATAATCATATTTTAGTTATTTCTATTCATTCCCACCAATACAATGGCTATGCGTTAACTACCATTTAAAAAAATATTATTATATTACTAGTGTGCAACGTAAGATTTCAAAGAAATTCGTTTTTGCGTATCGGGCACACTATCGAACATAGAAAACCATTTAAAGTAAAATTAATATTTAATTTTCAAATATTAATAAATATGAAAATTTATTATTCTTTATTTACTTGGGATGTTACATCCTTCCCCCCTTTTGGAAATTGTGTCCTCTCAATTTTATTCACTTATCAAAATAAGTGGGGGTATTTATCCCTCATAGATTTTTCAGATTACCATGTTGCCTCTTCATCCATATGGTTTTTCCACAAAACCTTTACCTGGTGAATTACCTTATTCTGCAACACATTATCTCTATGGTCAAGAATATGGACTGGTTGTTCTTCATAATAGAGATTCTCTTCCAACTGATCTACCTCTGGGATCAAAACATGAGATGGATCTCGCATATACTTTCTTAACATCGAAACATGAAAAACATTGTGTACCTGAGATAAACTCGGAGGTAATGCCACTCTGTTTGCAACTGATCCAACTTTCTCTAGAATTTCCTACGGTCCAATGAACCTTGGACTCAACTTTCCTTTCTTACCAAATTGCATCACACTTTTCCATGGCGAAACTTTGAGAAAGACATGATCACCTACCTCGAAAGAGAGATCCTTCCTCTGGTTATCCGTATAACTTTTCTATCTACTCTGAGCTGTTCTCATGTGTTTCTGAATCAACTGAATTTTTTTGACATCTCTTATTTCAATTATGGTCCCATCAGCTTCCTTTCACCTACTTCATCCCAAAAAGCTAGAGTTCAACAACGTTTGCCATATAATTCTTCAATAGGAGCCATCTGTATACTGGAATGAAAACTATTATTATATGAAAACTCAACCAAAGAAAGATGTTGGTCCCAACTTCCCTGATAATCCATAGAGCAAGCACGTATCATATCCTCTAAGGTCTGAATTTTTCGTTCTGACTGCCCATCTGATTACGGATGAAAAGCTGTACTAAAATTTAATTCAGTACCCAATGACTTCTGAAGGCCTTTCTAAAAGTTAGAAGTGAACCTGGGATCACAGTCAGATACAATGGAGAGAGGAACTTCATGTAACCTGACTATCTCTTTAAGATACAAACAGGAATGTTGATATTGGGAAAACATATCTTGTATAGTAAGGAAATGAGCAGATTTAGTCAAGAGATCAACAATAACCCAGATTGCATTATTACCTCGAGGTGTCTTCGGCAATCCCACAACGAAGTCCATGGATATATTATCCCATTTCCTCTATGGTACTGGTAAAGGCTGAAGCATCCCTTTCGGTAACAACCGCTCTGCTTTAACATGTTGACATGTCAAACACTTCACAGTAAAATTAGCAATATCCCTTTTCATTTCGTCCCACCATTAATACTCTCGAATATCTCTATACATCTTAGTACTTCCTAGATGAACTGAAAATGGAGAACTATGAGCTTCACATAACAACTCTCTCTTCAACTGTGAATCAAAACGCACACACAATATCTTCCCAAATCTCAAAACACAATCATTATCAGTGTTGAATTCAGGCAACTTACCCTTCTGAACCAGCTCTACCTTTTTCTATAACTCGTTGTCTTGCTTCTGTGCTTCCTTAATTCTGTCTGATAAAGAATATTTCACTGATACCTGAAACAAAACAGAAGGACATCCTGCACCAACAACTTCTATGCCAATGTTCATCAAATCCTTAACCAAAAGATCATGTTCCAGATGCAACATTGTTAATGAAGCATTACTTTTTCGACTCAAAGCATCAACCCATTTATTTGCTTTTCCCGGATGGTAATGAATTTTACAATCATAATCCTTGATTAATTCTATCCATCTCCTCTGTCTCATGTCCAATTCTTTCTAAGTGAATATATACTTCAAACTTTTGTGATCGGTATATATTTCACACTTTACTCCATACAAATGATAACTCCAATTTTTTAAAGCAAAAACAACAGTAGCTAATTCCAAATCATGTGTAGGGTAATTTACCTCATGAGTTTTCAACTATCGTGAAGCATAAGCAATTACCTGATCATTCTGCATTAGGACGCAACCAAGTCCTTTCAATGAAGCATTACTGTAGATAACAAAATCCTCATTCCTGGAAGGTAGTGCCAAAACTGGAGCATTCACCAATCTTCTTTTCAGTTCCTGAAAACAATCATCACATTATTTTGTCCAGATAAACTTAACACCCTTCCGAGTTAGCATAGTCATTGGACTAGATAACCGTGAAAAATTTCTAACAAACCTTCGGTAATAGCCTGCCAAACCAAGGAAGCTACGAATCTCAGTTACATTTGTTTGTCTTGGCCATTCTTCAACAACCTTTGTATTTGCAGGATCAACAGTTATCCCATCTTTAGAAACAATATGACCAAGGAAAGAAATTTTTTGCAACCAAAACTCACACTTGCTGAATTTCCCATACAATTTATTTTCATTTATGGTTTGCAAAATAACCATTAAATGCCTTTCATGCTCCTCTTTACTTTTTGAAAACACCAAAATATAATCAATGAAAACAACCACAAACTTATCCAAGAAATCATGGAAAATTCTATTCATAAGGTCCATGAATACATCAGGTGCATTGGTTAACCCAAAAGGCATAAATACAAATTCATAATGGCCATATCTATTATGGAATGCGGTCTTCAGTACGTCTGCTTATTTTACATTCAACTGATGGTACCCCGACCTCAAGTCAATCTTCAAAAAATACTGAGCTCCCTGGAGCTGATCAAACAAATCATCGTTATGAGGCACAGGATACTTGTTCTTAACAGTAATTTTATTCAGGGCTCTATAATCAATGAAAAGTCTCATTGAACCATATTCCTTTTTAGCAAACAAGACAGAAGCACCCCATGGTGATGTGCTAGGTAGAATTAAACCTTTATCTAATAACTCCTGCAATTGCTTATATAACTCTAAAAGTTCAACTTGATCCATTCGGTAATGGGGTTTTGAAATTGTATTAGCATCAGGAACTAAGTAAACAGTAAACTCAACTTCCTGATCTGGTATTATTCTAGGAAACTCATCAGGAAAAGCATCAGGATACTCATTTACCACTGGCACATCATTAATCTGAATAGTTCCTTTGTTTTCAACAATATGTGCAAGGTAAAATTCGTTTCCATCTTTTACAAGTTTCTCAGCCTCTTGATATGTTATCAACAGCAAGGGTTTATTCTTGTACACAAACTGAAAGTCTTTTTGAAAAGAAATTTTTTTATCTCTACAATCAATCTTAGCATGGTAAATATAGAGCCAATCCATACCCAAGATAACATCAAACTATACTAGAGTTAAAACAATAAGGTTTGTAAGTAGGTTCTTTCCGCGGATAAGGATAGGAAGATTCTTATAAATTCTTTTTTCCTCAACATTTCCCCCATGTTTTTTACCATAAGTTCAAGAGTCATTTCTTGAGATGTTATTCCCATTTTAATAGAAAAGATTTCAGAGATGAAAGAATGTGTAGACCCCGAATCAAACAACACACTGGCATAATCTGAAAAAACAAAGTACCTGATAAAACTTCATTTGATAGCTTGACATCTGTTAAAGTATTTGCAAAGGATTTCACCACCCCTTTCTACTTGTAGTCTAACTTCTTCCCATCACTCGAGCCCTTTGTCGGAAACTCGTTTGTATAATGACCCATCTCATTGCACTTAAAACATTTCACTAACTGTAAATCAAATTTGGTCTTACCATCACCCTGATCTTTTTCAGTGAAATCATGAAACTTCTGTCCTATATTACAATGTCGATAGCACTTTCTAGAAGTCAGAAGACATTTCCCAGCATGCCTTTTAACACATTTATCACAAACTGAAAACTTAATTTTCTTACCGTCAGACCTTTTTGAAGAATTCTTTCCTTTCTCCTGCCACTATGGTATCTTCTTATGCTGGTTTTTATATAGCAATTGACCATCATCAAACTCCATTTCCACCATCTCAGCACATTGAACAAGCTTTTCATAACTCTTGAACTCAGGAAAAGCTAAATACCTTAGATATTTTGGCTTTAATCCTGAGTAAAAATGAATGATTTTACTATCAATGTCTCGGATAAAATTTGGAGCATACCATGCCAATCGAGTGAACATTTCTTCATAGGCAGCCACTGAGTCTTCCTCTTTCCTCAATTCAAGGAATTGTTTTTACATCCTAAGTCTAACATCCTTAGGAAAATACTTCTCAAGAAACATACCTTTGAATTCATCCCAGTCGAGAGCATCAATCTTATCAGCGTCCCTGATATTTTTAACCATCGACCACCACTGATCTGCTTCACCTTCCAAATGGTAAATAGCAAGACTAACCTTTTCATTGTCTAAACACCCCATGAAATCAAAAATCTTCTCCAGTGCTTTAATCTACCCTTCAGCTAGCACATGGTCAGATGATCTTCTGAATGATGGGGGATTTTGCCGTATGAAATGTTCCACCACTGAAATGTTCCTCTGCGGTTGATATGGCTGATCTCATGCATGGATACCACCACTATTTATCGCTTGAGTCAACTGCGCCATTACTGCAACAAACTGTTCAGTTCCAATTCCGACCATCTCAAGATGCTGATTCGGAAGGTCATTTCCTTATGTATGCCTTCCTAGCACTGCTTCCCTGTTTCCTCTGCGGAAAACCATTCTGAACAAACATGTATTAGATGAAGGAAAATGGTAATATTCAAATGCTACATCATTTCAATTTGACCATAAAAAATACTTTTGGATAATAATTTAATTGAATTCTAACTCCTAAAGTTATCTAAACCGACCTTTGATACCAACTTTAAGGCCCTGACCTTAAACCTTACTTAATATTGAATTAAATGAAAAATTCACATTGAAGATCTTTTCCTGGTTTAGTGTTTTATATAATTAGATCATAAAACATGCATTACATTCCACATTCAAACAAAGTGGTTACATAGAAGATAGTACTCAATTTTTTCATCAATGGAAACATATTTAAAATAAAACATGGATTCATTCTTGACACTTACATGACCCTATCATCACATCATGTACCTTTCCCTTGACCTGTGAAAAACATTTCAAAAACATGGGATGAGCATAAAAAGTTCAGTAAGGGATATAAAAGTATGAAATGAAAACATTAGTCCATGTATGAGATTATACTTTAATCGTAAAACATAACCACATTAACATACCTCATCAAATCATGAATAAATAATAGAAATCATAAGATATAAAGGTAACTTGAGGCATTCATAACATTCTTACGTAGGGAGTAACCCTCTGGGTTACGTTTGGAATACCCATAACAGTATATTCCCTAAATCTCTTCGAAGAAACCATAATGTTTAACTCCTTCGTGTTACCCAATGCATTGGAGAGCTATATCGGGCTCGCCCTCCATTAGTTTATCACGGAACCACCCGTCTTCATAAAAAATTCCCAAGAACCATAACAAAATCGTATCACATAAAACATGCCTAAAGGAAACCTAACATTTCCACATTTCAATCAAAAGATATCAATACAACACATTGATATAATAAAAACATTATGAAAACCATTTTCAATACCATAATAAAATAAAATTAAATCTTGGTATTTATTTTTCATTTAAAAAAAAAGTTATGGCTTGTAGAGGAAGCCAAAACTCAAATAATGGTCACGGCGGTGGAGAAGTCTTTTTCGCCGCATACGTACGACACAAAAACATTCCTTTTGTCATTTAGTAAAACGATTCTTATAAAAAAGATTCATTTTGAGTAAACGTAAATTTCAAAGGGATTTATACACCGCATTAAAGAAATTTGTGTATAAAACAAAATATGCCTCAATGAAAGGAGATTGAGACGAAGTCCCATACCTTGGGTCCGACTTGACTCGATCGCTCTATAATCTCCTGAATAATAAAATTTAGTTAATTTCTACCTGCTTAAGAACATTTTTTCAAGTTCATTATTCCTTTTATATCAGTTATTACCATGTTATGAACACTATGTAATTATTTATGTTAATAATGGTCGTTTTGTCGATCATTGGTACTTGAGTCAAAAATAAACTCTTTATAATTACAAGTTGTTCATGGGGTAAAATATCCATTATATCCAGAATTATATTCTTGATGTAGATATCATATATATCTTATATATCCAGTATATACATGCATTTATAGTATTACATAACTTTTAGAGGTAAGAGATGACATGCTCCGTTCATGGAGACGGTAAGTCGTACGTACGCACGAACGCTACTTTCATTTCTATTTATTAATTAATGGAGTGAAATAATAATCATATAAAGGTATATTATAATTCCATTATAATATCATATATAATATCATTAAATCTATCCTTTATACGTAACACATATGGTATTAACAAATCAAATCACTTTGAGGTGGTAGTAGTCCACACTTCCTAAAATGAAATTATCGTGTTTACCCATAATGAAAACCATTAAGGTATGCCACAAATGAAAAATACAGAAGCATAAGGAAAACATAAACATAATATATATCATATATAAATAGAGTGACATCTTAATGTCCACCATTAAAGGTGTTAAAAGAATATTGAACAATCTTCGTTTCGTGAGGCAGAAATTCGCCTACCAGAGAAACAGTATGTTCTTTAACCATTAGATGTAGGTGTGTGTAAGTGTATCTCTAATTTTTCTCATAAAAACATCCTAGTATATTGAATATACTGATTTTGTTAAAAAATAAAGGAATAAAAAGTGTTTATAGGGCTGTAGAAGCAAAATAAAACAAAAGATCACAAGTGAAGACATTACCTTAAAATCGGGTAACTCTTCTTGGTTTGAACCAAAAGGGTTCCTTGAACAGCTTTCAGCCCAAGGTAAGGCTTAAAAGATTAAGGGAGGGATCTGGAGAGATAAAATGAGCATATCTTGGTCGAACCAAAGGCTTGAGAGGTGTGGGTAAGGAGGTAGAGGTGTGGGCCTTTTATAAGAGGAGAGGAGGGGCACTCTTGGAATGTGAAGAAAAGATACTTTATTATAAAATGATTTTCGGATAAAAAAGGTCCCACAATTATAAATTTTTGAAGATAAGGTGATAAGAGTTCGAAATCCACCAATCCAATAGGTTTTTGACAAGTGTAGGTCTTATATTTTACATTATATTTTCATTTTATTTAAATCGTTAAATAATGAGGTAATCACTGCATCATCGTGGTGTCATAAATAATTTAATTTATTTAATGTCTAAAAATTATAAAAAAATATCATGATGTAGGAAATATTTTTATATTTTCAATTAATATTTATAGTCAAAATTATGACTTTTATAACCCCATGTAATTTTTTTTACCAAAACAATACATGTTTGTGACATTTTTATTTAAAGTTTAAATAAAAAGTTATTAATGTCATTTTCCTACCAAAGTGGCTCCATGGGGCCCCAATGTTGACCCATGGATTGTATTGGTCGGCCATGACACATCCAATAATGGTAGGACATGTGTCTAGGTCATTTCATATTATTAAAACATTATTTTTACCTTAAATTACACTAATTACCTCTAATCACGATTAATAAACTTAAAATTTACTATTCACCAAAAATTATTTTAATCCAATTGAACCACATATTACTTTGTAATGACAAACATGTATGTTTTAATTTTGAAAATCAAATCACAGAAGTTGTAAAGTTTCATTTAAAAGAAAAAATAAGTTTTTTTAACTACCACTTAGTGGTTTCACTATTCATCAACAATTGAAGTTTTTCAGAAAAATACCAAAAATTCACCCTAAGATATACTTGATATTCCGAATGTAAAAAAGATGTATATTTTAAAAAATTAATAACATATAAGTTTCATTAATTAATTTAATAATTAATTCCCGCTATCAAAACAAAAAGCGTGTTTTTATGTAACAATATGTATCAAAATATTGACACTAGTTTAAGTCCAATTTCAAAGTGAAATTAATTTCAATGACCACAATTGAATTAAATGGTAAAAATATATTCTAATTTTACATTAAAACCAAATTAAAATGTAATATAATCATATAAATAAATTAGATTAAAAAGATTCTTTGAATTAAAATACAACATTTTTCACTATACATTAAAAAATGAACTTTATCAGAAAAATACCAAAAATTTACACAAAGTACATTTTGATGTCCCGGTTCTAAAGAAGAGTATTATTTAGTCCAATAGAATGTATAAGAGAGACCAAAACTATATTTAAATAGGGTTTTCCATCAAAAGGCGATAGTTTGACCTTTTAGTGAATATTAGGTATCTATGCCAAAAATTGAATTCTTTTCATATTTTAAGCCTTTATATTTTATTGGATAAAAGTAAAAACATTTAAAAAACAGATATAATCATATTTTAGTTATTTATATTCATTCCTGCCAATACAATGGCTACGTGTTAACTACCATTTAAAAAAAATTATTATATTACTAGTGTGCAACGTAATATTTCAAAGAAACTCGTTGTTGCGTATCGGGCACGCTATCGAACATAGCAACCCCTTTAAAGTAAAATTAATATTTAATTTGCAAATATTAATAAATATGAAAATTTATTACTCTTTATTTACCAGGGATGTTACATCAGCAGGTCTAGAAAGTAAGTCGGTGGAAAATTGTCTTTCATATGAACAGTTAAATGATACACACAGTGTGTAGTCCTAAAGTACATGCCATTTAATTTTCATTCTTTCGTTAAAATAGGTAGTAGCCTTTTTTTGAGGCAGATGGAATAGGGGGTTGCCAGGTTTCACGAACCAAACCAGCTGAGACTTTAATTTTATCCTGTTTCTTCATTTGAACTCTGTTTTGAACATCATTTGATCCCTTGGAACCCCCTCAGTAAGGCCTTGATTCCTCTTGAGTCGTTCTTGATTTTTTTTCTAGAATGAGTTATTGGGGTTTGAGCGGTTTTGATTCTTTTATAGATTTATCATGTTTTAGACCTAATTGGAGGATGTTATAGGAGGAGTATCACCATACGAGTCGCAGGTAGGCGATGCATATATCTTTTTGTGTTTTCGTGGTCATTTGGGTGGTACGGCCTTCGGTGCGTTTTCGAGTATTTTGAGCGGGACCCAGTTTTATTTAATATTGAATATTTAATTGTTCGTTAGACCTATGGGATGCCTTTGGGTATGACCTTTACCTTTTTTTCTTGAGCGGTGCTGAGAAAGGGGTTGTTGCTCAATTGGGGCATTTTGGTCAGGGGAAGCCAAAATGGTTATGATGGATCTGGGATGTTTTATCTGATAATTCTAGTTTATTAAACCTTGATATGAATTTTTAGAGGATGTTAAGACCTCAGTGCTGGTATGAGACAACACCTTGTTAGTGAAATTCAACTGTTTAGATTGTTTTTCTTGTTAATGTGTTTTGTTTAAATGTGTATATATTTAATTGTTGAATTGTATATGGTGGAACCATTTTTTGGTTGCATTGGGAATGACCCAGATATTCTTGAGTGATGCTGATCACAGGTTGGGATTGGACCGAGTTACGTTGGGTGGTTCTGACCACGAGACTGGGTGTCATGGGCATCAGTTTGAGGCAGGATGTCTGTCATGTTGGGCATGGACCAAGTTATTAGGATGGAGAGACCATCAGACTTGAGTGGCATGGTGGAAGGGACACGAGGTGTTAGAGGTGTTGTGGTTTGGGTACTATTTTCTGGTGATTACCACTCCCCCGGAATCTATGAGTAGTGTGCACATAGAGAGATTCCATTGAGAGGTGGTTTTGACCACTCGTGTGGGTAGAGGCCCCCATTAGTTTCTATTTAGGTACTATTGGTTTGGGGGTGCTTTTCGTAGGAAGGCATGTGGAAGGTGAGGAGACTTCAGGGGATAGAATTGAGGTTATCGGGTTGGGGGGAAGCGTCTCGCTGTTATTTGAGGGCAGATATCATTGTCCCTCCAGATACTTTGTTGATGGCAGATATCGTTGTCCCTCCAAATACTTTATTTTGAGGGCTGACATCACCATCCTTCCAGCTATGTTATTTGAGGGCATACATCGTTGTCCGTCCAGTTACTATTTGAGGGTAGGCATCACTGTTCCTCTAGGTTACTATTGCTCAGGAGTGCCTTCGGGACGTCATTACTTGAGACACGTGGTGTCAAGGGGCACATGGTGACAGGTTATATGACAGAGATTCCAGTATTGGCCGAAGCAGGTGACACTCCATGGTAGCTGCTGAGCACCAGTGGAGTTTGTGTTTATTTTTGTATCATTCTGTCTACTGCTTTCCTTATAAATCCATCCATTCTTAAATACTTATATTAGGTATGCACAGTTGGGTGGTATCCTACTGAGACTCGTCTCACACCCTGCATGGGCCCTTCGGGACGTGTTCAAACTTTATGGATTTACATGCAGGAAAGAGGCCAGCTTCAGAAACTGGGCTGCATTAGCTGTTTCATGGAGATTGTATGGACCTTAAGGTCTTGCCTATATGGAGTTATTCTGTTTTTCTTTTTTTTTTCCTGTATTAGCATGCTTGTTTCGTAGAAACAGTTGGTTAGCCATTGTCTCCCTTTATATATATATATATATATATATATGACATAGTTTGGATGCATGTTTTTTGTTCAGTGATAGTTACAAGTGATCATCATGCTGTTTTGTTTACTTTCCTCCGCTGTTGTTTATATTTATTGCTTCCACTATTTATCGATATAGAATGTACTTTCGCTATGCGGGTCTGGTTTGAGTCCGCTGAGTTGTTTATTCCAATGTATTTTTATTATTATACTCGGACCAATAACATTATTATCCTCCTAGATGGTATAGCCTCCCCACTATACCTAAAAATACCCTCGCTACTAGTCGGCAGCCTTTGGTGTTCAGGGAGGTGCTCCTAAGGTAGTAACACCCGACCCGTTTAGCACTGTTCGGGTGGTTTTTTGGGTCTAAGTCGTTACAATAAGAATGGAACTAAATTTCTAAATTAATCTTAATAAAATTATTTTAATTATAAAAATTTATATTTAATATTTTAGAAATTATATAATTATTTAAATGCATCTATAATGCTAAAACAATATTTATTTAATTAATAGAAAATTAAAATAAATGATTTCAAAAATATTAATTTTGATATATTTGAATGAGTTAATGTTTGAAATGAATTATATAGATATATATAAGACATATTATAGAGTTTTCAAATCATTATATTATAATTCCCACTTTGTCTTGATGTATTTGAAGTAAAAGTAAATGAATAGTGTCAAAATTGAAATTAATGATAATTTATCTAAATAATATTTTATTAAAATATAAAAAAAATCATAAAAATATTATATTCATCCATTTTAATTTATTATAGTTTAAAAAATCATAAATGTTCTATTTATGAGTCTTTTTTTATTTAGAATGACATTATTAACCATTTACGATTAAAAAAGTGGTTACCACGGTTAAGGTAAAAAATAACTAACCAAGGGGTAAATAAAAACTATAAGGTTAAAAATGACAAATAAAATTGTATAAAATATATTGATTTATGATATTATGACCCTATACTATCTTATATTATCATATATTTCCATTTGGAGGCATTTTATTTGTTAAATGAATTTATTATAATTTAATATTTTGAGAAATTCCAAAATTGACCCTCACCTCAATAATAAAATAGCACCCCTTCCTTCACTTCTTCACACTACATCGAGCCATATAGACCAACTAAAATCTACTAATTTCTCTTATAAACATGCTCAGTTACGTTATGGATGTTTTTTTACTTCCAAAAGAACAATCCTAGATTCCATAACAAGTTGTCTATAGGAAGTTAATCGAAGAAGATTTAATTATCATTACCGACTCTTTCGAGTTTATTTCTTATTCTACTTCTTATTCATGTGTTATTTCCATGGTAAAGTAATAAATATAATATCATATATATGATTATATGTTATCATGATTATGGTACAATCATATTCCACCTTTTATTCATCTAATATAAAATTGAAGCACTGTGTGTGCGTACGTACGACTTACCATCTATACGACGTGATGCAATTCATTTTCCATGTTCAAAATTCACAAATGATTTGAAAAATATTTATGATAAATAAATATAATATATATTAACTTCATATAATTTTGGAGATAATATAAATACATCCTATACAGAAGAACCAAAACATGCATGATAAAATATGCTTAGGAAAATGAAGCAATTAACACCTGAAACCAGGGTAGTAACGAAATATTATTAACAAAATGGTGATAAAATTATCGAAAAGGATAATATATGATATCATAAAATATATATGTGGTTATGGTATGAATTAATAACAAGCATTAAACCATTATATAGTAGGTTCAATTATGCTCAATTAAAGGGAAGTTCATGGTAAGAGAGTTTTTAACTCAATTTCCTTTATTCGAGTGACACTTATACTTCATTGATTATGTCATGATAAGATCATGCAAGGAATAAATTTTTATTATATTATATTATATTTACACTTGTTCTATGTATATTTACATTTGATACACATAATCCATTATGTGATTAAAGATCACTTCAGTGATATGATATTTATAAAGGGATTTATTTTATCAAATCCTCTTTTAGTGTTTATTATTACGAAAGTCAAAAGGTGTGTTTTTTTTACTTATAGAGTATTATTTTTTTACATATTTCATGAAATTTTAATGTTTTGAAGACTAAACTACAATTTTAAATGTTTATTCTAAAATAAAATGTTTTCATTTTTAAGTGTGTGACTTTATAAAAAGAAAGGTGACTTTAAAATGGAAAGGTTATTTACCTCAAGAATGTTTTTATGAAATATTTATGTGTTATGATAATGTTATAGCTCTTTAGAATTGTTTATAAGTATGGATGGTTTGGTTTTAAATCGAGGGTGGGTGATCCCATTATAAATCTATAATGCATTTTTAAAGAGACCGAGTTAACTGATTAAGTTTATCTTAAGAGATTATGAAATATACTATGACGATTATTATAAAAGTAACTATGTTTGTTACTCCCTATGCGACTGTGAGAGATACCAAATATATAATAATGATGTGAAAATTATGCCCGAAGTTACCTTTATTATTTATGTATGCTTTTTATGGATTTATAGAAAATTTATTATTTCATAAAGTAAGCTAATAGATTATGTTTTATGGTTGAAAGTTATAACTTTGTGAAAAGTTTTATTGAAAATTTATGAATTTGTTATTTTCTCTTTATATTCCCTTATAAAATGTTTTATGGAATTATTTGGGTAGAAATAGTGATTTATTTGAAAATAAAAGGTTTATTTTGAGACCTATGTTTATTTTTGAAAAAGGAAAATTCTTATAAGTATTTATGGACTAATGATCTCTTTCTTTCTTTTTTATATCCCTTACCGTGATTTTGTACTCATATCATGTTTTAAAATGTTTTTTCATAGGGTTTAAGGGATATTGAGAAACATTATGAGGTCGTAATTAAAATAATGAAGATTTATCATTAAAAGAATAATGTTTTATTTTAAATACATTTGTTTTATGAAAAAAATCATATTGTATAGAAGTTTCCACTTTTAATGTATGGTTTTACTTTGTGATAGATTTTACTAATTATCTAAAACTCCAAAACTAATTTATCTTTGGAAATTAAAGAAAATTATTTCTAGGACAAAATCATTATAATATGACATGTTGAAGGCTTGGTCTTTATAGTTGGTATTAGATCAGGTTTTAGATAACTTTGGATATTAGAATGTTTTATGGAGAGATTTTATTAAGAGTTATATATACGATCATGACTTTATAAATGATCATAAGAAAAATTTCTCTTGAACCCCTTTTATAAATTTTATGTTATGAAATTTTATGTTGAAAAATGATATTTTTTGCTACATTTATTTTTGAAGTAATTGTAGGATGAAAAATGAAAATTGTAAGATAAAAATTGAGGTTAAAACATTTTCTTTAATGATGAATATATTATGGTTATTTGTGAGGATTTTTATCACATTTTTATGAATATTGTAAGGATTGCAGTTATAGAAAAAGGAAAATACTCTGGATGGTTGACAACTTGCCACATCTGGAAAACTTGTGAGGTTTTATTAGAGGGAATGCCCTTCGTCTTCACTATTATATCCCCACGTAAGGATTCATGATGTGGTCCTACTATTATGGCTTGTTTTAATAAAAATAATTTGACGTTGGATGGATGATCCCACAACCAAAGTGCGGCAAGGGTACATTTCCTACCACTAACCTATGTAAATTCCTGGTTAGTATGAGTTTTTAATATGATTTTATGGATGAATAATAAGTTTATTTTGGAGAAATTTGTTTTATCGAATAGATTACATAGGTATTGGAAAATTGTTTAGAGATCAAGTGATTAATTTTATTTCAGAATAATTTCACCATTTTGGGAACTCTATATGATTAAAGTAATTAGAATACTATGAAATTTTATTGGTGGAATAATGGTTTAATTGTTGATGATATTATTTTGGTTTATGTTGATTTAGGTTATTTATGAGAATGGTTAGTATATCTTGGAGATTATGTGATTTAGGAAATTACATTTTGGTTATGAGAATTTAAGAGTCATTAATGTGATTTGAAGATAAATATAATTATCTTCAAAGGCTATGTGATAAAATCCTTCTAATAGTTGGGTTTCAATATTAGTTTAGAATAATTTTGTGGAACTTTTTATGATAATTATTTCTTGAATTTCAGGTATTAATGTTTTATTTTAGATATTAGTTATTTTTGGGAATTGCCTTATCTTACCCTAAACATTTTGGTTTTGGTTGATTTATAAAGATGGAAGGAATATATTATTTTTCTTTGTGGATTTTGTGATATATGTAGGTTAATTTTTGTGATTTAGTCATGATAGATTCATACTCATTATTTAAAGTGAAAGATGAGTTTGTGGTGAAAATTGATTAAAAGTTGAATTTCTTCTTATTAGTTAAGTATATTAAATCATGTTCATAGACTAGGCAGTAAAGTAATCATGAAATAATAAATGTTATCTATCACTATATATAATTCATTGAGAGTTAGTTTTCTCTTCCATGTCTATGATTCCGTATATGGAAATGTATTATATGTATCTCAGGTGACCTTCATACTTCCCTTACTCTTTTTTTAAGAGGAGTTTTATTAATCCTTTTTACGATGTGAGATTACAAAAAAGGTATTTTGAATAGTTAAACCCTGGTAACGAAGTTCAATTTCAAATTGTGAGGATGAAATTTATTAAATAGGAAGATAATGTAACATCCCAATATTTTAAGAGGAAACACTGTGTTAGATAGTGTACATGATATACAACACTAAGCTTAAATGAACAACAAAATATTATTATTTAAATGATCATGTTATAACCTATACATTAAATTAGTGGGTATGAATGGGAATAACTGTTTTATGTATTAAATATAATGACACATCTAAATATAAATTTATTGTTAAGTTACTATAAAATTACAACATTATTTTTTTAGTAAAGAAATTTTATTTTTCAAAAATATGTTTCCTTCAAAAATAATTTTTATTACTTTTTATGTACAAATAATATAGTTATATTCTAGAACTTTTAGAAAATATATTTTATAAAATAAACATTATTTTTTAAATAATCATATAAAAAATTTCCATATGGTGAAATATTGATAATTTTATGAAATGTTTTTTTCAATAAATAGTGAAAAATACTGATTTTTATTAAAAAATCTATTTTATTTTTAAGGTCAAATTATTGGTTGGATTTATTTTAATTTGAAATTTGTTTATTTTTAATTAAAATTATATAATAAAGGGGTTTTAAGGTATTTTATACTTGAATTTAGTGTAGAATCATTTTATATTTAAAAAGAAGATTTTTTTAAATGGTTTCCAGTGCATTTTTTCCGGTTTAATTATAAATTTAATTCCAAAACATATCTATTTTTAATTTTTAAAAATGGATTTTAAAATTTTAATCATAAATTAAAAAATTTTGTAAATATTTCTTATTTATTTTTGAACAATATGAATAATAAAATTAGTAATCTTTATTACCACCTTTAAGGGTAAATCGGGTAATTGAGGGTAAAAATAATATGATAAGAACATTTAAATTACTCAAACACTTGTAAAAAATTTATTATAGGAGTATGTTTCATCCAAAATCACCCATTTGTTGAATTTATGACCCTTTGGATCCACTTGGTTGACCTTAATCCCCTTATAGTATTTTATTTCAACAAAAGTAAAACTTGTCACACTATGGTTTTTAATAAGTATAAATTTTTTAATATAAGGTCATCGAAAATATATGTTTGATCAAAAATAGTATTTTGAAATCTAAAACATTTATATTCATCATGTTAATTTGGTTTTAACTTTTATTAAACAAATAATTAACATCAATGCTTTCACAATAATGATGTAGTTATTATTTAATTAAAGAATAAAACAAAACAAATGATTTTAAAAATATTTTAAAAAATATATTTTGAGATAATTAATTTCATACAAAATGTTTCTAAATGAAATTACAATATTAGAGATATATTAAAATATTTGATTTGAATTTATATTCTATCAATTTTATTAAAGTCAAAGTAATGAATAGTCCTTTAAATTGACACTAAGAATATTTTATAGTAAATAATATTTTATTAAATGATATAAAATTAATAAAAATATTAAATTCATCCAAATGATTGAGATAAGGTTTTAAATATTACCCATAATCTCTTTATGGGTCTTATTTTATTTAGTAGTAAGTATATTAACTCTCAAAGAGTAAAAATCCATGTTGTGAGGATAATAGTTAAAGAGGATAAATAAGGGTTAAACCAAATGATATGGGTATAACCATGAACTAAAAATGTAAAAAAAACTATGGAATAAATATTATTATACCCTTATCACTTTAGGTTTAATTTTTTTTATTTCATATACACTTTTCCATGAGAATGAATTATATATTATTTAAATCAAAGACAATTACAAAATGTCACTCTCTTTGTATTTTATATCTTTTATGTGTCCACATAGGGGAAAAATAAGTGAATGAAAATAAATGTATATTTTGATCTTAATGAAGTTATTTTAATTATGTAAATGTATATTTATTTTTTTAGAAATTACATAATTACATTAAATTCTCCTACAATGATAAAACAATATTTATTTAATTAAGAGAAAAAAAATAAATGCTTTAAAAAATATAAATTTTGATATATTTGATTGATTAAATGTGTGAAATTAATTCTATAGATATATAAAAATATTATAGATTTTTTTAATCATTATATTCAAATTCCCAATTTTCTTGATGTATTTGAAGTAAAATTAAATTAATAGTGAAAAAAATTGACATGAATGATAATTTATCAAAATAATATTTTATTAAATTATTAAAAATTCATAACAATTTTATCTTAATACATTTTAATTTAATATAGTTTAAAACATAATAAAATTTCCATTTATGATTCATTTTTCCATTTATAGTAACATTATTAACCCTTTACGATTATGAAAGTAGTTACCACAGTTAAGGTAAAAAATAACAAACCAAGCAATTAATCAAAAGGATAAGGTTTAAAATTACATATAAACTTGTATAAATTCTATTTTTTATGATATTAAAATCATATAATCCCTTATCGTCTAATTCCTTTCCATTGTGAGGCATTTGGAATGATAAATGGATTTATTATAATTTAATATATTGAGAAATTCCCAAAGTGCCCCTCACCTCAATTATAAAAGGGAGCCTTTATTTGACTTCTTCACACTAATTTGAGCTATCTAGATTGACCAAAATCTTACCATTTATCGTATAAAAATCATTAATTATGTTATGGAGGTTCTGTTCCTTCCAATAGATCAACCCTAGATCCCTTAAGAAGATATCTAAAAGAAGTCTCATGTAGAAGAGGTAACTGTCTTTACCGACTCTTTCAAGTTTATTTATTCTTCTAATTACTATTTGTGTGTTGTCTCCATGGTAAAATAAAAAATACAGTATCATATATATTCTTAGTTTTTATTATGATTGTAGGGAAACCATATTACACATTTTATCCATCCTATGAAAAACATAAGCATCACGTGTGCACATGTATGACCTTCCATCTCCATGACACGATGCGGTTCATTTTCCATGTTCAACATTAAATAATGATTATAAAAATATATATATTGAATAAATATTATATATAAATCCTTAATTTAATTCTATAGATTATGGAACTATATCTTATGCACAAGAACCAGAATATACATGATAAAACAAGCTTATGAAAATGAAGCACTTGGCACCTGAAACAAGGGTAGTAATGAAATATTATTAACAAATGGGCGATAAAATGTTATAATAGGGTAATAAAAGATATAATTAATATTAATATGGTTATTATATTAATTAATTACATTATTTATAAAATTATACTGTTGGTTAAAGCATGTTCAATAAAATAAAAGTGTACGGTAAGGGAATTCTTAACTCAATTTCTTTTCTTTGAGTTAAAAATATACTTTATTGATTAGGTCATGATAAGATTATGCGTGAAATGAATTTTTATTATATTATGTTGCATTTAAACTTTTCTTATTTGGATTTACATCTAATACTCATAATTTATTCGTTGATTAGCTCTCACTTGAATGATATGATATTTATAAAGGACTTTCTTTTAAAAAACATCTTTTAATATTTATTTTTACAAAATCCAAAAATAATGTTTTTATAAATTATATAGCATGAACATATTTTCATTCTTTCATGATTCCTTAATATTTTTATGCTTCCTATATAATTTTACATGTCTTTCTCGAATAATTTTTTTTTTCATTTTTAAGTGTGTATCTTTTTAAGAAAGAAAGTGATTTCAAAATGGAATGGTTATTTTCATCAATAATTTTTTTTATGAATGATTTGTGTGTTATGATTATCTTATGGTTCTTGGGAATTTTTTATGAGGATGGGTGGTGATATTATAAACTAGGAGAAGGTGATCCCATTATATATCTTCAATGCATTGGTGAAAGAGACAGAGTTAACATATTATGTTTCTCTTTAGAGATTATGGAATATAATACGATGGTTATTACAAAAGTAATTGTGATGATTACTCCCTATATAGCCGAGAGAGCTACTAAATATGTAATAATGATATGAAAATAATTCCACAAGTTACCTTTACGATTTATGTATTCTTATTATGGATTTTATAGGAAACTTATGATTTTATAAGGTAATCTAAGAGCATAGGTTTTATAGTTGAAAGTTGTATCTTTGTGAAAAGTTTTATTAAAAAATTTATGAATTTTTTATTTTTCTTTATGTTCTCCTATGAAATGTTTCAGGGAATCATTTTGGTAGAAAAGAGGATATCTTGGGTTATAAAAGGTTTATTTTGAGCCCCAATTTTATTTTTTAAAAATGAAAATTCTTATAATTATTTATGGACTAATGATTTCATTCAATATTTTTTATGTCCCTTACTAAGATTTTGTGCTCATACAAAGTTTTAAAATGTTTTTCATGGGGTTTAATGGATATTAAAAACAAGGATGTGGTCATGAAGAAAATTATGAAGATTTATCATGAAAATAAATCATATTTTATTTTAAAGACTTTTGTTTTATGAAAATATGGATACTATATGGAAGTGTCCACATATAATGTACGAGTTTACTTTGTAATAGTTTTTACTAATTCTCAAAAACTCTAAGCCTGAATGAACATTTAGAATGAAATAAAATTTATGCTATGAAAAGGTCACTAGATAATGATATGTTTAAGGTCGAGTCATTACATGTAATATA
This sequence comes from Viscum album, assembly GCA_963277665.1. NCBI lineage: Eukaryota > Viridiplantae > Streptophyta > Magnoliopsida > Santalales > Viscaceae > Viscum > Viscum album. The sequence continues at coordinate 922,304,662 of OY728131.1, forward strand.
TATTATAATAATTGGATGCACCCACTAAGTTAAATGGTTATATAACCATTCTTCATCCAAGATAATAGGTATTTAAACCAAACCATACTCCTAATTTCAATTTAATTTTTTATCTAGGTTTATATTAATACTAAAAATTTTAGCATTGATAAAAGATGTTTTCATTAATGGTTTCTAGAAAATAGTTGATAATGTAATTTTGAGTTTTTATTTAATACTATCCAGTGTGAAATCACTTTTTCTTCTTCAAGATATTAAATTTCCCAAATCCCTACCCAAATATTTTTCAAATATTCAAATTTAGTTTGGATTATTCGACTCTTAATCTTATGACATGTCTTCAATGATTGATTTTATATCTTTATTTATCAATCAAATAGGCTTTTTATTATTTATACACTTATGAATAATCATGGATAGCTTGTATATATATATATAGTGTTAATATATATGTATATAGATTATTTTAATAATTTTTTTGTCTATACCGTATGTTCTTTATAATGCATTCTTTATATGTATAGTTTATACTATGTTTTATTATGTTTATACTTTATATGTATATATAAAATTTATAAATGTAATCATTATACACTATATAAGTATACTATTATATACGTTACCTATATAAATATAGCTATATATATATATTAATTATATTTACACATTATAAAATTCAAAAATGTAAAATGATACTTTATATGCACACTTCATATGGATTATTTGTATATATCTTTGTATGCATCTATATTTTGTGAAATATGAATACAATTGAATAAAATCATATGAATACAAATTGAAAATGGATGAAATATAACTATATAACAAGAGTGTATGAGGTTTTGGTAACAACCTTTTAAATTATGCGACTTAGTTGTTTTTAGAAATTTTGAATTTTTGGTTCTGAAGTAGGGTAATTTTGAAAATTGAGACTCTGATAGAAAATTTGAGACTTGGAAAACATATATAAAGCATTTTTGGGAATGTTTGAGTTTTTAATGAGGCTCAAAAATTGAGTTGGGTGATCAGGTAAATAATAAGATAGTAGGAAAAATACAACATTACTACAGTCACCACTAGGTAACTGGTAGAAATACATTGAGTACCCGGTGGTTGAGGTAGAGGGGTTATAGCCCTCTGAGCTCTATTAGGTGATCAATAGCCTACGATTTACCTAGTTGTAACATCCTGCCCCTCATCATTGGATTGAGAAGGAAAAAGGATATTACTTAGCCTTAAGAGACACCCTCAAGATTCCAAAGGCTGACAATAAATGCCAAGGTCTTCTTTAACAGGTGTGGGATGATTTCCCTTTGAAAAAAAACAAACCAACTAAACATTCCCTAACCAAAAACCACTACATGATGCATGATAACAATGTAAAAAAATCATAACAATACTGTTGATATCAAACCAAAACTATAACAAAGTATCACAACAGAAGACTAACAATATCAATGTACATAGTGGAAACAAAACCAATAGAAACTTAGAAGAATATAAGACATAACTTCAAGCACCAACACCAAGTCCATGCCCATGTATCATGAAGCACCACTAAAGAAGCGAGACATTCTACCTTTACATGTGTCTCAGTAATTTTTTTGCAAATACACCAATGTGCCAACGTGTGGGTGAGTAATCAAACTCAGTAGGTTTTCCCCAAATTAATTCCATATTCATTCCACTATGATAGAATATTTTAGCTCATTAATAGATACAAATTTATATAAAAAAAGTGAAATAGTTTATATCAAAACATAAAATAATATCCATAAAAAATGTTTTCTCAACAAAATTATATTATATGGAAAGTAACTAAACAATACTTAAAAACTAATTGACATTCCTTTTTTGCATAACCCAATTAATTCCACATATCTCACACACACATGAAACCACAAAAACACAACCACAAAATCTTGGAGTTACCATTAAATATGGAACTTTCACATCTATAATCCATCCCTTGATGGTGGTACTTTCATGACCAATATCTATCCCATTCCACACACACATAACCATTTAGTCCAACCACATTCTAATATAATCATTGGAAAACCAATTCAATCATTTTAATAAAACCACACTTTTATTAAAAACCATAACAACAAACTATTTAAATAAAAGCAACATTTTATTAAAAATAAATTTCTATCAAAATAATCTAATATAACCAAAAAATTTATTGAAAACACTTTTCAATGCATCAAAACCAAATTACTATTTTAAAATCATTATTTTAAAATCATGTTACCAAATTTTCCTTGGTCCAAAACACCCAATTTTGCATAATACAATAAATCATCACCAAAAAAGGTTTCCATAAATCATTGCACAATAATTTTGCAAGAAATTTCTCATAAAACAAACAATTTGAAAATAATCCTCCAAGTTTTAAATAGATGAGTTGAGAATGAATCCACCAACCTTAGGATTTATGGAAAAAATGAAGAATGACACTAAAATGCCAAAGCAACTGTGTTAAATATCCAAAAATCCACCACAGATCTCTTACGATACCATAAAAAGGCCAAATATATTCATGATAGGCATAAAACACCTTAAATATATCCATAGAGAACTAGATCTAAGAAACTAAGAGAGAGATAGTGTGTGTAGTAGATCTAAGAAAAACCACCCAAAACCTTGATAAACGCGACTTACAATAAGAATACAGCTTTAACGAGCCAATAAACACCTTGGTATTATCTCCAGATCGATGGAGAAAGATTCCTTATCATTGGGAGGGAGAAATCTCAAGTTATGGTTTAAATGGAGCAAAAAAGTGGGGTTACAGGATAATCCCAACCTAGATCCACATTTTGTGGATCTTTTTTTTAAACTGTGCACAATTAGTTTCATGGTTAGGAAAATCATCCACAAACCATGAACTGGCTTGTGCCTCAAGGAGGAACCCTACACGGTTGGCCCACATAGTTTTCCAAACTGTGCACAAACTGTGTAAAATCCCATTGTCCCATATTGTATGGTTTCTCCTAGGTATTTTCATGGTTTGGAAAAATTGTGTTCCTACTCGTGTGCCTTCCCCTTTGTCTTTATCTCATTGTGCATGGTTTCATGTAAGAGTTTCATGGTTTCCCAAACTATGATAAAATTATGCACCTATAGTAAATCCCCCAAAACATTCCAAAAGTCTTCCAACCCCTCCCAAACTTCTCCCAAACACTTTATATACTTAAAAACCATAAAATAATAGTTACTTAATTGAAACCGGGAGTTATAAATTTCCACCACCATTGGACTTTTAATCCTTAGAATGTAGAAAATCACTTCTGTCCAAGAAGTGTTTGGGCCATTGCTCAATCATTTCCTTATCACATTACCTAGTATCTTCATAAACATGACCATGTTGCCACAAAACCCACAATTGACCAATGATTTTTCAATTTATTAATTTCTCATACCTATCACAATCCATACTAGCATGTGAACTAACAAAGAATCAAACAATAGGTCAACATGATCCCATCGAATCACTTGGTTAGGATTCGGCTGATAATTTTTCAATTATGATACATGTTTCCAACGCATTCGCCGGGGTGCGCGCATCCGTCTGTGGAGGACGCGCAGCTGTGGCCCCGCATTCCCGCTTTCCAAAGGCGGGCAGCATTCGCTCCTTGTTCAGGGACATTTGCTCCTTGATCGAAACGGGATGATGGGATTTCGGTTCTTCTTTATGTGGATTCCTCCACAGAACTCATCACCTAGTCCGGGTCACCCTGATAGATTTAATACGTTGTTCTTGAATCTCATTCCCGGTGCCATATCTTCAGGACGCCGGTTAATTACACTACTTCCGTCAAGACTTTCCATAGGGTCTTGACATGGTAGTGACCTTCGGTCGGAGTAGACGGCTACATCAGGTATGTCGGGGCATCTCTGGGTGCGTGGACATAGGGGAACCTGTATTCTTCCTCATAAGAGGGCATCTCAAGGGTGCAGAACTCGAGGAATGTATCTGAGGTTTTCCTCAGCTTCCCATGATTAACATAGGGTATGTTTCAAGATTAATGTCTAGAAGAGATGGTTACGCCAAAGGCATGTCATCCGAGGTTTTCCATAGGCATCTCATGTTTTTCACGAGGTAGGTCGTGAGTTTAACGTCTTACGGAGATGGTTACGCCAAAGGCGTTCCATCCGAGGTTTTCCTCAAGCATCTCATGTTTAGCATGAGGTAGGATGAGAGTTTAACGTCTTTCAGAGACGGTTACGCCAAAGGCGTTCCATCCGAGGTTTTCCTCGGGCAGCTCATGTTTAGCATGAGGTAGGACGAGAGTTTAACGTCTTGCGGAGACAGAATGAGGTTTATCAGATCGTCCCATAGAGACGGATCAGATTGGTACATCCCTATGAGGGAACACCTGGATGTTTTACGAAGGGTATGGATCAGAACGCCCAATGAGGACGGATCTGAGGTGGTGCGCCCCATGGAGGGGAGATGTCACACTATAATGGTTGATCTGAACACCACTAAGGGCAGATCAGGGGGAAGTTCACCCCAAGATGGGATACACCATGGATTACCATTGGTTGGGATTGAACCTCTTGGAGGTTTCCTACATACCCCGTGTAGAGGAAAGGGATCAAAACCCACGTAGTCCGAAGGGGTGATGAATCGGGGTGTACGCAGAGGACAACGACCAGGAGATATGATGGGGCTTACATGTGGAAAGAGTCCCATGCGCCGCTAGGAGCAGCGAGGAGGTGGATGGAATGATCCCACTGGGATGTGGCATCCCGGGTGAGAATCAGGATGGGTGATGGATGGATGAATGAAGTGGAGGGGGATGAAATGGGACCATCGCAGGGGCAACGGTGAAGTTGGGATTGAGCCTCGAAGAGACCTCCTATGTATCCCCATGGTAGGGAATCAAAGTCTGCGTAGTTCGGGATAGTGCCGGTGGACCGACGTGAAGGTGGACCTAGGTTCGACGGATGTTGTCAGTGAACCGACTTGAAGGTGGACCTTGGTCCGATGGGCATCATCAGCGAACGGACGTGAAGGTGGACCTTGGTCCGATGGGTATCATCAGCGAACCTACGTGAAGGTGGACCTTGGTCCGATGGGAATCGTCAACGAACCGATGTGAAGGTGGACCTTGGTCCGATGGGCCTCGTCAGGGAACCGACGTGAAGGTCGACCTTGGTCTGATGGGCATCGTCAGCGAACCGACGTGAATGTGGACCTTGGCCCAATGGATGTCGTCAGCGAACCAACATAAAGGTGGACCTTGGTCCGATGCGCCAGCGAACCGTTGTGAAGGTGGACCTTGGTCCAATGAGAGATGGGCTTGAACCTCGGGGAGGCTTCCTACATACCATGCCTTGACATGGATCAAAGACCTCGTAGTTCAATAGGTTTCATCGGTGAACTGATGTGAGAGTAGACCCAGGGGTCCACTAGTGGTGGTCTTGAACCTTGGGAAGGTTTTCTACGTACCATTCCTTGACATGGATCAAAGTCCTCGTATTTCAAAGGATTTATGGAATACAGTTTAACATCATGCAGGACAGTAGTGAACCCTGACGTGAATAAACGACGGGCATTGGGTGTCGGCAAACCGACGTAAATGAGGGACCTTGGTCCAATGGGTGATGGGCATGAACCTCTGGGAGGCTTCCTACGTACCATGCCTTGACATGGATCAAAGTCCTCGTAGTTTGGGTTGAAAATGGGGGCTTGGAACACCGACATGGAGACGGTTTAGGCCAATTATTGTTGGTCTTGAACCTCAGGGAGGCTTCCTACGTACCATGACTTGACACGGATCAAAGTCCTCGTATTTTGGGTTATGACAACGGCTTTCCGTCGGACTGGAATGTAGTTTAATGTCATGCTGGACGGAGTTAGAACTCGACATGAATTGGATGATGGGTGGGCTTGAACCTCATGGGGGCTTCCTACATACCATGCCTTGACATGGATCAAAGACCATGTAGTTCAAATGGGTGTGTAGTTTAATGTCATGCATGACAAGGGAAAATACAGTTTAACGTCATGCTGGACGAGGGCATGCAGTTTAACGTCATGCCGGACGAGGTATGGTCATGGCCACTGTCAACTCTAAGCCCACGTGAGTCATGCTCGGTGTGAGAAACAAGAGACAGCAAGGGCCTGGCGATCATGCCGCGAAGGGTGCGTCCGTGTGAAGCGAAGATGGGGCTTACGCATTAGGTGGCCCATGGTGCTGGGACTTACTCCAGGATGGAGGCCCGGGGAAAAGGATGACGATAGTTTTGGGCTTGATCCTTGAAGAGGCTTCCTACGTACCATTCCTTGACATGGATCAAAGACCACATAGTTCTTCTGATGACGTCTTACCGCCGATTGGGGGTTTCAACGACTTACCACTAGAATGGGTCATAACGGCTTCCCGCTGGATAAGGATGTGAACGGATTACCGTTAAATGGTGTCGCAACGGCTTACCACTGGATTGGGTCACAACGGCTTACCGTTGGATAGGGATGTCAACGGATTACCACTGAATGGGGTCGCAACGGCTTACCGCTGGATTGGGTCACAACGGCTTACCGTTGGATAGGGATGTCAACGACTTACCGCTGAATGGGGTCGCAACGACTTACCACTGTATTGGGTCACAATGGCTTACCGCTGGATAAGGATGTTAACGGCTTACCGCTGCATAGGGTTATCAACGGCTTACCGCTGCAAAGGGATATCAACGGCTTACTGCTGATTGGAATCACAACAGTGGATGGGGCTTACGCGAGGAAGCTGCCCGGGTGCCACTAAGTAGCGGCAATGGTTAATGGGGTTTATGCAAGGAGATGCTCGGATGTATTCCTCATGTCTGGCCATGAGGTCACCCCAACTCGCTGGTGGGTTGAGGCATTTACCTATGCACTAGTGCACATGAGGGATAATGCCAAGGGGCGTTGGAATCATGCCACTGCAATAATGGTGTTAGGCGTCTTATGCTTGTAGCATAAGGCATCTCTTTTTTAGAGAAAGAGGCATCCTATGTTTGGAACATAGGGAGAATACTACAGTTTAGAGTCATGTAGGTAGGACTATTGGCAGATCATGCTTTGAGCATAAGTCATCTCTCATATAGAGTATGAGGCCTCCTATATTTTGTTAGATAGGGAGTACTACAGTTTAAAGTCATGTAGGTTGGACTATTGGCATCTTATTCTCGAAGCACAAGGCATCTCTCGTTTGGAGAAGGAGGCATCCTATGATTGGTACATAGGGATTACTACAGTTTAAAGTCAGGTAGATAGGACTGTTGGAATCTCATGCCAGGAGCATAAGGCATCTCTCGCTTGGAGAAAGGGGCATCCTATCATTTATTAGATAGGGATTACTACAGTTCAGAGTCATGTAGAAATGACTGTTATAAAGAAGGTTCCTAGAAATGGTTGGTGTTGGGACTTATGCAAGGGATGCCCTTTCTGGTTCAACCTGGAATAGGAGCCAAGTGATAGGGTTTGGAGGATTTTCCTGAGGAATGGTTTGACTCAATGTACTCGGGGAATTGATGATGGGAATATCAACTGACGACATGGAATGAAACCCAGAGGAATATGTCAGCTCAAGGTGTTTCAGGGTGTGTGGAGGAGTATCTCTAATCATGGTATTCCATAGGTGGAAGGTGCGAGCGCAAAAGTGAGAAATGGAAAATCCCGACATCTCGGCCCAAAAAGGTCGCGTTGCGGAGCAAAGGGGTCTCGCGGAGCAAAGGGGTCTCGCGGAGCAAAGGGCTCTCGCGAAGCTTGGTCTCGCGGAGCAGCATCGCGGAACATAGGCTCATAGATCATGGACTCACAGAGCCTCGGATCGCGGAGCAGCAATGCGAAGGAAGCTGCTCGCGGAGCATGGCCTCACGGAGCCGCAATGCGGAGCTCCGCTCGGCCGCCCAATTGGCGAAGTGGTCGTGGCCGTCTGTCCTGAGAAGGGTGGTGAGCTAGGTATTTATAGGCAAGGGGAACCACGAAGAAGACCTCCCATGCCGCCTCAGGTGCTTCGCGGCGTGCTCGCGAATGTCAAATTCGTTCGCGGAGAGGTACCGCCTCCGGAGCTTTGCGGCGGGCTCCCGAACTTCAAATTCGTTTCCGGAGAGTTACCGCCTCCGGAGCTTCGCGGGACCGCGATGCTTGGGTGCTTCACATCGGTTCTTCGCGAGGGGTCTTCGCGGATCATCCCGAATGTTAAACGGGTTCACGGAGCCTCTCGCCTCATTACTTCGCGGTGGCGCTCCGCGATCACGGAGGGGGCTTCGCGAATGGTCTTCGCGAACCAGATTTCCAGCCCAACTTCAAATTTCCATAACTCATATTTTGTAGCTCCGTTCGGGCCCTGCGACCTACCAAATCGAAGCTTATGAAATGTTCTATGATCATGGATCATGTATGGTAGCATTTGGAAAATTTCAGGAATGCGTTTTCCGGTGTCTACAATACATGAAACACATTATGCACTGCACTTAATTATGGTGGCAGAGCCAACCAATACACCATTTCACCAACCCATTCATGTTTTTCAAAAGGACCTATGTATCAACGAGATACCATTCACTACTTTACATCACAATGATGTCCAAGCCTTGGAGAGATCCTCAATAACACATGATCACTCACCTCAAATGAAAAAGACCATCGACGATGATCCACATACATTTTATAACAACTCTGTGCCATCTCCAAACATTTATTGATCAAATAAATATTCTCCATTATCTCTTAGAAAAGGATCATCCCAACTAGTGATTTCTCACCTATTTTCAGCCAAAAAAGGGGAGAACTACAATATTTCCCATATATTGGTTAAAAGGATCCATATGTATCAAGTCCTGATAACTATTGTTATACGAGAACTATACTAGTGCAATGTGCTCTTCCCATGAGCCACCAAAATCCATTTCACAAGCCCACAACACGTCTTCAAACATTTGTATCTTCCTTTTGGATTGTCCGTCCGTCTAAGGATGATACACCATACTCATTGTCAATCGAGTCCTATGGGATTTCTTTAGAGATTTCCCGAAATGAGATGTAAACCTCAGATCTCTATCTGATACTATCAAATCTATTACACCAAGCCTATTTTCTACTTATCTGGTATATATTTCCAATAATTCCTCTGCTGTATGAGATTTTTGAATAGGGATTAAATTGGAAGACTTTGTGAGCCGATCCACTATAACCCATATGGAATCATGTTTTCGAACCATTCATGGGAGACCTATTACAAAATACATTGCTATATGTTCCCATTTACAAATAGGAATAAGTAAATAATGCAATATAACTAATGGTTGATGATGTTCCACCTTAACCTCCTAAAAATTTTACCACATCGAAATAAACTCAACCACCTTCCTTTTCATGCCGAACCACTAAAATTGTGCTTTCAACACTTTATACATCTTCTGTATTCCAGGATGAGAAGCCCATTTTGAATGGTGGTAAGTATGAATATGTTGTTCCTAATAATCCATAGGTATGACCATCATATTTTTGAGCCAAAATAATGAACTCGCATCCAGCTTCTATCCCTCAATGGTCTCCCCACCATTAAGTTTTTTTTATCATAGAAATACATTCTAAATCAGACGTTTGTGGCTCATTAAACATATTAACCAAATCGGGAATGACTGAAACTGGAATGAAAATCAAAACATCACCATGGTATTCACATTCCCAGTTCACGTTGGCTATGATTGACATCAACTACCACTGTTGTGAAGCTTCTTTTTCCAACTGATCACATGTATTTCTACTTAATGCATCTACCACCATATTGCCTTTACCCGGTGCATACCTTAAGTCAAATTAAAACATTTTGAGATACTATTTCCAAATTTTTTTTCTCAGATTCAAATCCCTTTGTGATAGAATATGTTTCAAGATTTTATGATCCATAAACATAGTAAATTTATCACCAAAGAGGTAATAATGCTAAGTCTTCAAAGAAAATATTGTGGTAGCTAACTCCAAATCATGTGTTGGGTAAATTTTCTCATGAACCCATAATGCCCTTGGCTCATAAGTGACAACATGGCCTCCATGCATGAGAAAACATCCCAACCGTAATCTCGAAGCATCACAATACACAACATAGCCTTGACCAGATTCGGGAAAAATAAAGATTGGTGATGATGTAAGGTGAACTTTAAGCTCTTGAAAAGACTTATGACATTAATCATTCCATTGGAACGGAAAATTCATCCTTATGAATTCTAGCATAGGTTAATATAATCATGAAAAATCCTGAACAAAACATTGGTAATAACCAGCTAGACCAGGGAAACTACGTATCTCAAAGACATTCTTTGGTGATTTCTAAGAGATAACAAATTCTATCTTTTCTAGATCCATAGAAACACTTCTTTTAGTGATTAATTGGATAAGTAAATTTACCTCTTGTATCAAAAAAACATACTTTGATCATTTCTCATACAAACGAGGATCCCACAAAATTCCCAACACTATCACCAAATGTTTCTCATGCTCATCCCTTGTACTTGAATACACCATTATGTCATCCACAAACACCATAAAAAAAGAATACAGACATCTCTAAAATATATAATTCATAAGTTCCATGAGCTCCCCTAAATTGGCGTTATCATTATCACAAGTCAGTTTTAGAGAACCAAGGAGATCCCCTAAATTGATCAAACAAATAATCAATTAATTGAAGTGGACACTGATTCTTTATCATAACTTGATTAAGATTATGACAATCTGCAAAAATCAAAAGAGTTCCATCTACATTTTTGGAAAATAAGACCGATGCTATCCACAGAGATGTGCTCGACCCAATGAACCCTTTTCTTTAAGGATCTTCCAACTTAAATTTCATTACACTTAATTATGTTGGAACATATAGTAAGATGGAAGGTATATAGGACTGGTCCCTTGAAAGAGATCAATCGTAAACTCCAATTCACTCATGGGTGGAAACCCTGATAAATTTTCTTGAAAACATCCAAAAACTGATAAACAACTATTAGGAAATTTTTATCCTGGATATATTTCATCAATTCCATGCTCCAAGAAACCAACTGGTATAATATCATTCCAACAGCTCGTGCCGACAATCACATTGCAGTTGAAATTACATTACAGTCTCCTGAAAAGAGATGCTCAACACCATATTCAATTGTAAAACTGGCCCTTTAGGTATAACGGTCGACGTTAGTCCTGGGCATTTTCAACCAACCCATACCCAGGAATATATCATAGAGATATATTTCCATAATAGGGAACTCCCATATCACCTTGGATATATCAATAGTTATAGAACATGATTCGCACACAAAGGCTCAAAATTATCTTTGACCAAGAGGAGTTTGAAGTTTCAACATAGAAGGAATCATCTCAACACTCAAACCCATAAAATAAAAAACACAAGAAGAAATAAAGGAATGGGATGAAACTACATAAAAAACTTTTATAAGGTTAAAATTCAAAAGAATCATACCATGAACCGTCGATGTTCCAGATTGATTATCCATAATAACCAGTTTAGTTCCATATAATTTTTTGTTCGTGACAATTTGTTCCTTATTTTCCTATTGAGATTTCCCATATTGAGGAGTCATGGTATTCTTAGAATCACCTTGTATAGCTCTATTCTAATGATGAGAGGTGTTATGATGCCCTTTTCCCATCGAAGCATATGATGCCTACGACACATGAGAAGTCTCTCGAACACATGACCTCAGAACACTACGATAATAGTGCTGAAGATACCCCATCAGATTGAAATATTAGAATGCTCTAGTTGATTTCATACATTATCTCCTCATGAAACTAAGTTAATCACATTGAAAACATCCTGACATGCTCTTGGATATTAAAGATAGATTTACCAATCCAATCATCTAATTCTAACAAGTTATACGTCCTTGATAATATGTTCCCCTCTTCCTCTTGCTTTCAGTGTTGAGTTCACACCTCCTCCCATGAATAAAACCCTACATCCTCCAATTTGATTTCTAGTAGTGAAAAATATCCTAAAAATATTATCTGGTTGTATTCCTGAATCAATGGTTTGAAATGAATGAATGATGCTTTGAACAAACTGCTGGTTCACCTGTGACTTAGGAGAAACCAAATTTTCAACGACCTCTTCCAAACCATTCATACAATGCCTACCTGGTTTCATTTTCTATATAAACAAAAAATTCCATAAGTTTCACTCTCTCGCAACTGAAGGATTTAAAATTTCAAATTTACCACATCATACTTTACAACAAGTATTTCCAAAATTTTATATTTTTCACATTAAATAATTATTTAAAAAAATACACAATACTTTTGAGAGTCAATTTTTTTAAAATAAAAAAATAATTCTCTTTTTAAAAATATCACATTTGAAAAAAAATTCAACATTTTTAAAATATCAACACTTTTTCACCAAATCATAAATCATTACTCAAAATGATACATGCCCTTATAGTGGGAAGTCATGTATATAATTCATGTCATGCTATTCTCATTGGATAAAACCATGATAATGAGGTTATATATACTATAAGTGTCTCCAAAAAATATGTACATAACTCACTGGTAGCATGAAGTTTAGTATAAAAAGGACAGATACATCTTTGTATTCACTAAAGTTCAAGTCCCAACAATCCAACACCTTTTTACTATCCCAACACGAGGAATAAACCATAATAAATTTTAACTCCAAGGCTGATAGAACTAATGACCACTTGTTAGTTAAGAACCAAACAAGATTATACCACTTATTCCAAAAAGGAGTTTGGAAGGACCCATATTGATACCACTTGTAACATCTCACCCCTACTCATTATATTGAGAAGGATGAAGTACATTACTTGGCCTTATACGACATCCACAAGATGCTAAAGGATGATAATAAATGCTTAGGGCTTCATTAAAAGGTGGGGGTCGATTTTCCCTTTGAAAATAAAATAATCCAACTAAAAATTCCATAACCATAAAACACTACATGATGCATGATAATAGTGTAAAAATCTATAACAATAACATTAATATCGAAACCCATCTATAACAAAATACCATAGTTTATTAATACTGATATCAAAGTATATAGTGGAAAAAAATCAATAGAAACTTAGAAACTCCAAGATGTAGCTCCAAGATCCAACTCCAACTCTATGCCCAAGTATCCCAAAGAACCACTAAAGAAGTACGATGCTTTACCTTTGCTTATGTCTCAATAAAAAACATATACAATATCACTGACATTCCAAAGTATGGGAGATTAATTAAACTCAGTAGGTTTTCCCCAAATGACTTCCCTACTCACACCACTAGGATAGAACATGTTAGAAAATTTATATAAACCAATTTATTTAAAACCATTGAAAGAATTTATATCATAGCATAGAAAAATTTCTATAACAAAACAATTTTCTCAATAAAACTAAATCCCATGGAAAGTAACCAAATAACACATAGAAACCCAATTCACATTCCTTTATGGCATAACCCAATTCATTCCACATATCTCACACACACATTCAACCACAAACACACAACCACACAAGCTTGGTGTTACCATTAACAGTGGAACCTTCACATCCATAAACAATCCCCTTTATGGTGGTACTTTCATGACCAACGTCCATCCCATTCCAAGAAGGCTTAACCATTAAATCCAACCACATGCCAATAAAATTGTTAAAAAACCAATTCAATCATTTCAATAAAACAGCACCTTTATTGAAAACCATAACAACAAAGCATTTTAATAAAACCAAACTTTTATTAAAAATTATTCTCTATTAAACTATTCCAATAAAACTTACCTTTTTAATGAAAACAATTTTCCATGAATCAAATCCAAATAACCATTTTAAAATCATCATTTTAAAATCATGTTACCAAATTCACCTTTGTACAAAACACCCATTTTCGCACAATTCCATCAAATTTCACAAGAAAATGTTTCAATAAATCTTTTCACAACAATTTCAAAACCAATTTAACTCAATAAAAACTAATTTAAAAACAGGCATTCAAGCTCTAAATAGAGGAGTTGAGAGTGAAGCCAGCTACCTCAGGATTTATGGTGAAAATGAAGAACGACACTAAAATTCCAATGAAACTGGGTTGAATCTCTAAAAACCTTCCTTATATCTCTTCCTCTATCATCAATAATGAAAAATATAACCATTATTTTTATAAAACACCTTATATATATTCACAATGGACTAGATCCAAGAAATAGAGTAAGAGAGGGAAGTAGATCTTAGAAAACCCACCAAAACAACCATAAATGCTGACTTACTGTAAGAATACGACTTCAACACACCAAGAAATTCCTCTGGATCATCTTCATATTGACATGAAAATATTCCTTATAAATCAGGTGGAAGAAATCCCGAGTTAGGGCCAAATGGATAGAAAAAAGGGGTTAAAGGCTAATCCTGACCTATATCCACTTTTTTGGATATTGTTTTTAAACCGTGCATGGTTAGTCGCACGGTTAGGAAAATCGTATGATAAACATATGCTAGATTTTTCATCAAGGAGGAACCCCATAAGGTTGACCTTCATGGTTATAAAAACTGTGCGCCAACTGTGAAAATTCCCATTGTACCAAATTTCAATGTTTCTCTTAAGCATCCACATAGTTTGGAAAAACTCTATGCCTACTCGTTCACCTTCCCCTTAGAATATATCTCATTTTTCATGGTTTCTTAGAAGAGTTTCATGGTTACCCAAACCATTATCAAATATTTCACATATATAAATTCCCCTAAAACATTCTAAAAGTATTCTAAACCATCCCAAACATCACATAATCACATTATATACTTAAAAATCATAAAATACAGGTTACTTACTTGAAACTAGGAATGATGCACTGGTTGTGGCTGGTAAGGGTACCGAATGGGTTCTGGGATTGTTTTTTAAAAAGAGGGGCATGCATTTCTTTTGATGATATGCCCTATAATGATTTAGAGGATACGAGGCTCAGAGAAGGTCCATTTTTTCAACTTCCCTTCCTTTAGTTGATCCCCCAATGATGGGTGTTTTGGGAGGATTTTACACAACATTTTGATGCAAGATCTTCCATGTATTCCTATATTATTATTCTTCTTTGTTGGATATTGATTTGTAGTGTCACCAGGTTAGGTCTTGGGTGAAGATTCTACCATATCACTGTGGATTCATCCAGGTATAAAGGGTATTTGGTGTATAGTGGAGTAAGGGTGTTAAGACATGAGGAATGCATGATTTCAGTCAATATTTTGGTGGAGGATCACAATCTAATGAGTTTCCCATGGATTCCCCTAATATATCTTGAATTTCTGAATCAATTGGATGCCTATTGATGGGTTTTCTCTCATATTGTTGTTATGGTTGTGCTAAGGATATTTTGTGTTCCATTGGATGTGGTTTCAACCCAGAAGGGTGTCTTGGTGAGTTTATGATGATTATGCCATGTTGGTTTAATTTGATTAATTAATTATAATTATTATAATTTGTAACATCCCAAACCTTTTACTCCCTCACATGACCAACATGGGTAAATAAGAGACCTAAGGTGAACCTCCCCACATGTCAGAGGATACCGATTGGCAGTGAGTGTGTATGATAAACATGGTTGTTAATTCATAAATTAATACTGAACATGAAATTAACCTGCCAAGCCCCAAGCACTAGGTTGACACCTGGGGTCAGCCAAACCTGATTCATCACAATTATAGATGTCTCAATCAAGTGATATATCCTCCTATATAAGACATATCACCCATTAAATTGGTTGATTTCCATTCCTAGAATGAATCACCCATGTCATGTTTCATGTAATCGAACAACACTATGCTATATACGAATTACCCATGCTAGAGACACTAATGTCTTCCTAGGGCACAAGGCCACACCAAGTGGAAAATAACTATCTCATACTGGGATCCATGTTAATTAGCCATGCTAGGGTCACTTACGTGTTCCCATGGCATAATACCATACCATGGAAAAGTAACCATATTAGGTTCTATGTGAATTACCCTTGTTTGAGTTGCTTATGTATTCCCATGGTGCAATACCATAATAGAGAAAAGTGACAATACTAATATCCATATGAAAAACCCATTCTAAAGTCGCTTATGTGTTCCCATGGCACAATATGATAAAAATAAAATGTAATCATATTAATTGTTGGATTCTATTTCCTAGGATGAATCGTCAAGGGGAGAATCAAGTAACCAATCATCAAATTGAAGAATGAAAAATACATAAATCTGTCAATTGGTGGATTCTCCTATATAGGTTGAATCACCGAGGGTAAGCATTAATCATGTATAAGATGTTATCACAATCCACATTGTCCAATTCATCAATTTACCATTTTACAATCCATTTATTCTCAATTGGAAGATTCTTTTTACTAGGATGAATCACTGATGTCACATCATGCAAAGTTACTAATTATTACCATTTACATGCTATTCTAATTCCACAAGGTTAAGAAAATTACAAAAAATTTCCATTTCACAAAAAATTATCTATGTTCAACCAAACCAAGTTTCATCCTAGGGTCAATGTTCGGAACACCACTTGGGGGGCCAAATTTTTTTGTCTCAATGACATCAAACCCAATGGGATCTATGGGAAGTCTATGCATGGGGGTATTATTAAAACAATATATTAATGATTTAGTTTGTTCACCCATAAGACATTCTATAGAGATAATGATTATTTAACATACTAGAAAAAATTAAACAAACATTAGGGAGTTGTTCTAGACTACCCACTTAAAATGAAGAGTAGATATAGATTTTTCTCAACATTTAAGGCAGCGTTTTGGGTTCCTCCTTCCTTCCCTTCAATGAATACAGAGAACTATTTCAACATAAAAAACAAATTATAGGTATGGGTTTTCCATATCATAATAGGGTTCTTAACAAGGAAAATATAATATAGTAAGAAGAATAATAATAATATAACGGATTACATTCAATTTTTTGGTTTATAAAACCAAGATCCAATGGGGTCTTTCTTCGGGTTCGAGGAGGATTCCTAGATATTTTGATGGAGGGGTTGTAGTTTGAGAGAAGGGGTGTGTGATATAAAAAATGTAGGGTTCTAGATATTTAAAAAGAGAACTAGTCATTCCACATTCACAATAAGAATAGGGGATTCACATTGTGAATGCCTCAGTTTTCCACTAACACTGATTTTTTTCCTCTAATTTTAAACCTATAAAAGTAATTTCATGTTATAAATCCAACTCATGATATGAGTCTATGTTTCATAGGTTTACCTAGATCTATTCAATCCATGAATTTAGTTCATGGGGTCTACCCAAAACCATTCACACCTTGATTGAAGTTCACGGTGTCCGCATAGAATACTTCATGTCATGTATTTCACATTAAGGGTGTTAATTAATCTTGTAGCCGGATTCCCTCTTTCATTCTATTTTTTTTACCTTCAAACACCTTAAATAGACTAACCCATCTAGTAAAAGTATCGATTACCAATGTTTAAACCAAAAGTTAACCTAATTCAAGTACGTTTAACCAAAAATATAAATAAGGATGTCCATAGTAAAGACATGATCTTATAATATCCCCACCATATAATAATTTATCCCCAAGCTATGTTCAAAATAATAATTATAGCGATATCAATTAACACGATTGGAGAGTAAATTTTCATATTAGAATCCCATTCCCAGGTCACCTTTTGAACAATCCCATGCTACCATTGTGATTTCACAAGTGGCACAGTCTTCCTTCAAAGATTCTTCTCACTGTGATCCATGATATAGATCATATTCTCCTTAAAGAATAAATCAAAATCTAGTTTGACATCATAAACATCTATCACATATAAATGTTAAGGATTTTATCTTTAAATATATGACACATGAAATACATCGTACAAGGTGTTGTAGCTCTATAAAAGGTCCAACCGATATGCTACTAGACTTACCCTCCCCCTGTATCAAATCGCCTAAAAACCTGGGTGATTTCCTCCCTTTAATCCCAATACGGCATTTACCTATCCAAGGTGACACCCAAATAGGAACAAAATAACCAACCTCAAACTCCATAGGTCACATCCAATGGTAAAAGTATAGTTTTTTTTCATATTTGTGCAGTTATCATCCACTTCTTCATCAACTTAACCAACTTAGATGTCTCTTTTACAAGGCTACTTTCAAAGAGAACTAAATCCTGAGCTTATAATCAGTAAATAGGTGAATGAAATGAACTTCCACACAAGTCCTTAAAATGGTAAATTTGTATCAATTCTAAGAAGTTTTTATTATAGTAAAACTCTATGACTGCTAGATGTTTCTTCCAAGAACTATCAAAATCTAAAACATAGGCTCCTAACATATCCTCTAAAATATAAATCATCTGTTAAAATTATCCATAATTACGAGGATGGTAATATGTACTCATAAGGACCTATGATCTTAGTTCCCTCTAGATACCCTTCCAGAAGCCTGATGTAAAATAAGGATCTTGATAAAAAATGATACTCCTTAGAACACCATGCAATCAAACTATATCCCACACATAAATACTACTAAGATCAACAATGTTGATGGTATCTATGATATTAAATATGTGGGATACCTTCTTCAGTCGTTCCATATGCACCCATACTATATCATTCGTTTAATGTGTCTTGGGTAATCCTATTATAAAATCCATAATGACATCATCTCACTTCCATTTTAAAGTAGGAAAAGGTTGTAAAAGCTAAGAATAACTATGATTATCGACCTTAGCCAACTAATAGATTAACATATTTCCATGAATCACACTATCTCCTTTTTAATCCCTAGAAACCATTACTATCTATGGAGATCATGCTATATCTTTCTCAGACCTAGATGTATCGCCCCCTTTAAAGCACGAATCTCCCTCTTGCATAAGCTCGTAGAAACCCATACACATGCATATATAGGAAGATAATATCCACTAACAAGAACCCATCATTACGATGGATCCCCACCATATAAGATATACCTCATAGTTAAGACATTAAGATTAGATATCGATCTCTCTTGATCCAATCTTGAAACATGGGTATAAAGCTACTCATCCCTCTGATTCCTGAACATTGAGATGGATATTAAAAAATAGTTCTATCATCCACCACTCATCATAAGAATTTCATAATGCCTATTTATTCATATTTTAGCTTAAGGAATTTACAACAATGATTCATTTTTCTAGAGTGTAAGATATCTTGAAGTCAAAGACTGTAGATAATCGACCCATCATCTCTGTTAAAGGTTCAAGTATCATTGGGAAAAGATATGCCTAAGGATATTATGGTCCATGTACACCACAAACAACCCTCCCAAAACATAGTTCTAGAAAAATATCATGGAGTGTACCACAAAAATCAACTCCAGACCATGAATAGGGTAATTACTCTCATGTGGTCTCAACTACTTAGAGTCATAATAAATCACTTGATCCTACTACATCAAAATAATTTTGAGTGTGAATCTCGATGCATCATAGTACAAGGTATATTATTTACCTATAATAGGTAAGGTGAGGATTAATGTTGAGTTCAAACTTCTCTTTAACTCATAGAAATCCCTTTCGCAGGAATCTAGCCAAAAAAGCATCACTTCCTTCTTGGAAATCCTAAACATCAGCACTACTAGACAAGATAATTCCTATATAAAATTCTAGTAGTATCTTTTTAGATGTATAAATATATGGATATCTATGAAATTCTTTACATAATTATAATATATGACATCTATAACCATCATTGGGTCTATTGACACTTGAAACTCTAAGACAATTTGACTAAGGAAGTGAACTCTATCAATCCAGAAATTGTGTTTTGATAGCTTGGTCTAAATCCTATGCTTTCTCAGTGTACTCAGGATGATGTGAAAATGTTTGGTATGATCATAAAAAAACTGAGATTACACTAATATTTCCTCATTAAAAATAACCACAAATTTATCCATACATGGATAAAATATCTGGTTCATTAGATCCATGAATACCACGGACGTGTTTATCAGATTAAAAAATACCACCATGAACTCGTACAAGCTATAATTACTCATAAAATCTATTTGGGGTTTGTTATATGGTCTCACCCTCAAATTATTGTACCCTGACCTCAATTTAATCTTCTATATAATATAGGTACTTCTTAGATAATTGATGATATTTTCAATGCACGTAAGGAAATACTAGTTTTTGACCATCATATGATTCATCCTTCGATAATCCATATATAAGTACATAGTTTCATCAGACTTCTCAGAGAATAGATTGAGGTAACCCCATGGTGAAGTAATAAGTTGTGTGAATCCCTTAGATTCCAGATTATCCAACTGAACTTTCAAATCATGAATATTTTTTTGTGCTATTCTGCAGGGTAGGGTAGGAACTGGTTCGTATCCTGATGCCAACTCAATTGTGAATTCAATCTCCCACTCTAATGGTAAGATGAAGATATATTGTATAAAGGCATCCTCAAAATGGTCTACCACTAGATAAAAATAACACTACTACAACTTTTTATGATCAAGAACAAGTCATGTTATCTAATCCATGAGAAAATATAATATATACTAAATTTGTCTTGCATGACCATCCTGAATATCCCATTCACTCTAGTAAAAATAGATAACCCTTATGGAGAGTGAAATTTTAATCTCCTTTTTAACATTGAATATGATCATGGTATATAAATATTCAATCCATACTTAAAATCAACCTGAATCCTACCATTTCTAGTGTAAACATCTCCTAGAGGAAATGATAGCCACCAATTTCAAGAGAACACTCCTTGTAGTGTCTAATAACCTCTGTCTACACTCCCAAAAATGTGTTAAGGGTAATAAATCATCCAAGATCTCTGTAAAAAAACCCATGATATTTTAAATTTTAATATATAAAAAGGAATGGGATGATTATGTATAAAACAAAACACATACAAGGGTATATGATACATAGATCGTACCTCTGACGGTGGAAGGTCCATTATCCAGGATAGTCAGAGTAAGAGGGATAATATAAAACTGACTCACCTCTCTTCCGTGGGATCCAATATGACTCCACCATGATGTTACCTCCATTTGGTATTATCTCTATTGCATTGAGGCACCACATACCATGTCTCACCTTGACCATCTGGTGGAACTCCATCTACCTGACTACCAAGGGGTAGCTAAGTTCTTCACAAACTCTGGTGTCTACCCTAATCCTCGATCACCACTCAACTTCTGAGGGTACTATATAGCCTCTAATTATGGCCAATCCTCCCATAATTGTGGCACTCTACAATAGTATAACGACACAGGTTTTTCCTGCAACTAACCCTACCGCATTAAATGCACTTCATCAAGCAGTGATCCTGATGTTGTTTTCCACTAATTTTGATTGTCTTAATTCCACTTCACTAGCGATAACTATCATAGTGGTGATTCTTAATATTAGAAGAATAACTCCCTCACCTCCCTACTAAGAACACATGGATTCCACTTGGGGCCTCTCTTAGGATACCTTTCAAGATGAGTGCCTGATTCATCACATCAACAAATTTTCTCAGGAGAAATACATTCACCAACGAATTTATCGTGTAATAGTGTACATCTTAGAAGCACATATCCATAGCTACCTCATCTACTACCAAACATGTATAAAAAAAATTTAGGATAGTGAAATGTCTAGTGTATTCCATCACTAACAACCCCCCTATGTCTGGTGCATGAACTCCCTAGCTCTCTCACCCTCAACATCTCTGGATATAAGTGGATTAGGAATTTCACCTTGAATCCATTCTATGTTAGATCCTATTGTGGACTAGTTTTTTCTAAAATTTTCCAACAATGCTTGGATGGTTCTCATAACATATAGGAATCAAGATTTGCCCTCCTATCTATGAGTGTCTTTTGGTACTTGAAGATTATTCAGATAGACTCAATCCAGAACTCAGCTGCATGTGGGACTTCCTCCCCAGTTAATATAGGTGGATTCTATAGTTATAACTCCCTAATAAGATCATACATCAAAGGTACAATGTGATAAGTCTCCCTATACATAGATCTCATGGCCCTCCAGAATTTTTCATGAAGTTGTTCATCCATCTAGTTCCCTGGAGCTACATTATGAGCATGCTGATTATCACTCTCCTATCACTCAACTCGAAGAAAACATAGAGGAATTTTCTCTACAAGGTCCAATGCATTACATAGAACACATGATACATAAAAATACCAACCTCAAAAGGTGGGAAAAATATAGAATCGCGGAATCATGGTTTCTCTAGACTTGTCTTAATAAGAGAATAAAAATATAATAACAGTCTATTTACTTTATTTTTATCATGTATATCAATGGATTTCATTTCATATTTTATCTGGGCAGATATGTCACATCCAAACAGATATGTCCCTACCATGAATAGTGCATGTCAACACATGTACCTACTTTCCTATTATAATTCACGTATACTCATATCATTCCATATAAGACTATGAGTAAAATCTTAATAAATAGTAATTCCACATAGAAATTGAATCACCCAAGGAAAAATAATATCAAAATTGTAACAAGTGAACAATATGAACAGCAACCCCATCCCTAGGAATTCAGTTCCCCCATACACATGTGTTATCTACCTCCATGAATGAGTTCATTACCAAGCTCTGAAAAATTTTAGTCTTTTTTATACCTTTCCTAAGTAGTAAAGTAGGAAACAAAACTTCACCGATACCACTTTGAAGAATCCCTTGTTGGTTACTCCCCCTCATGACCAAAAAGGGTAGTCATGAGACCTCATGCATGCCTCCCCATATGCTTGAGGCAGCCAAATAGTAGTGAGGGTGTAAGGAATATTGGAGAGAGTATACCCTATGGTTAAAAGTTACAATAATAGAAGAAATAATATCGATAATTGAACATGAATCCCAAGTAGAATAAATGGAAAACCTAAACAATCCAAATAGTAATAAATACTATTTAATGATAGTCTATATTTAACTAAATGACATTTTGAAGTCATATAAGTAAAATAATATCAGAATTGATAAAAATAATCTAAAATAATAAGTCCATAATCCCATGTTGGCCTCATCTCTAAGCTCCAAACCCATCCAACAAAGTACACAGTCAATAACAATATCCTTTTCAAATATCAATACATGAATCCATGAAGTATTCTCAAGTTTTAAGCGATGCTCAAATAGGGTGTGAGTATAAATTAGTAGTTTGACACCCATAGCCTCTAAAAAATCTAGTTTGAATAAGTAGTCTATGTAATAGTTTGATAAAATGGGTATTAATTAATAAATTAATATAGAACATGACATAAACATTCCAATCCTTAAGTTTCAGGTTGACACCTAGGGTCAGCCAAACCTACTTCGGCATGTTTTTGGATATCTCTATCCATTGTTAGATCCTCCTTTATAGGATGGATCACCCATAATGTTGGACGATTATCCCACCTAAGATTAATTTCTCAAGTCATATATCATGTAACAAAACCAAACTAGTCTCTGTGGGAATTGCCTATGCTAGATCTAGTTATGTATTCCTAGGGTTCAATGACATTCCAAGAGGAATGTAACAATCTCATAATAGGATCAATGCGAATTACCCATTTTGGATTTTCTTACTTGTTCCCAAGACGCAATAACATACCTAGTTAAAGTAACTATATCATGTTCCATGAGAATCACCCATTTTAGAGTCTCTTATGTGTTCCCATGGCACAATACCATACTAATGAAAAGTAACCATACTGGGATCCATGAAGATTACCCATGCTAAAGTCACTTACATGTTCCCATGGAAGAATACCACACCATAGAAAATTAACCATATCAATTGTTGGATTCTCTTACCTAAGAAGAATCACTAGTTGCAATCATCGAGTAACCGATCATAAAATACATACAAGAAAAATTCACACCTATATCAATCAGTGGATTATCTAACATCAGATAAATCAATGATGGTATTCATCAATCAGGTTCAATATGTCACCGCAACCCATATTGGTAAATTAATCCATTTACCATTTAACAAATCATTTATTCTCAATTGGTAGATTCCATAGCCTTAGACGAATCACAATTCATATCATTCCAAGTTAAGAATTTTCAAAATTCTATGTTATGATAATTCTAGAAGGTTAATATAATTATCATCAATTTCCATTTCAAATAATGGTATCTTTGTTCAACTAAACAAAGTTTCAACCTGAGGTCAATTGTTGTTACACCACTCATGTGTAAGTCCCGATCTCAATGCTATAATACCCAATGAGACCCATATGAATTATAATCTTGGGGGTTTTTATCAAAACAATAGATTATTTATTTAGTTAGGTCACATTCACAACATGATGGTGTGATTAGACTTATTTCACATACTATAGAGAATAAAATAGACATTAAGTATTTATTCTATAACACCCACCACAAAATAAGTGTAGACATAGAAATTACTCAACGTATAAGGTAATGATTTGGGTTACTCACTATTTTCCTTCAATGAAGGCCATGTAATATCTAAACATAATAAATTAGTTCTAGGTATGGTTTTCCTATCCTGGACAATGGTTATTCACAAGAAAAAACAAATGGAACTAGAATTTAAAGAATAATAGAAGGGTTTACCTTTAAATTATAGGTTCAAAACACCATGATCTAATGAGGCTTTGCTTCTGGTTCAATGAGTGTTCCCAGATACGTTGATGGAGGTGATGTATTTGAGAGAAGGGGTGAATGGTCTAAGAAATGTAGGGAGCTATTGATTTAAAAGGATCATCGAACATTACACATTGATGACATGAATAGTTGTTTCATATTGTGAATGCCTTAGTTTTCTACCTATGATGAAAAATCCATCACCACCGATTTTAATACCAGGAAAAGATATTTCATGTCATGAATCCAATATAAACATGATTTTATGTTTAAAAGGTCTTCCCAGATCCATTCAGGTTATGAATTCAGTTCGTGGTGTCCTCCCAAAGACATTAATTCCTTGAATGAAGTTCATAGGGTTATCCTAGAATACATCATTCTGTGAATTTCACATTTACAGTGTGAATTATTTTTGTAGCTAGATTTCACCCTCTCTTATATATCTCTTCACTTTGAACACCTATAAAAAACTAACCTAACCAATACAAGGATTTTTTACCAAGGTCTAAACCAAAAGTTAAGTGAACTCAAGGAATTTTAACTCAAAACATAAAGAAGGATGTACC
Organism: Viscum album; assembly: GCA_963277665.1. Lineage (NCBI taxonomy): Eukaryota > Viridiplantae > Streptophyta > Magnoliopsida > Santalales > Viscaceae > Viscum > Viscum album. The sequence goes on from OY728131.1 coordinate 922,329,884, forward strand.
TAGAGAAGATGGGATCTTACAAATTTAACTGTTAAATTATTTATAACTATTTCACAATTAATTGATAAATTATTTATAAATATTTTATAATAAACTATTTGGGCATTGTGGTTGACATAAGGGCTCATATAATGGAAATTTTTTGGATCGAGGTTGAATATTACTTAGATAGAGCTCAATTTGAGGGATTAATGTTGGGTCTATAACCATCTTGAATGGAAGCAACCACCAAAACATCAAGTATGAAACAAAGTTCAGGATTTCCAAAAATTCATAAACCCACAAAACAATGTACCAAAACTGAGATGAAAAAGGAATCCTAGGCACCACATTGAATTACAACCCTCCAACAATCCCAACTCTCAAAACAATTACATAAGTGAAATGAATGAACTAAATTTAGTCCTACCCTATAAGATAACACTACATATTTCTTAATATGAATGGAAGATAAATAATAAAATTTTTATTTGTTCCTATAAAATTAAATAATAATTCCATCTCACATATATAGTGGGGCCCAACTTTTCGGTTAAGTTTCACTACCTTCCAAACTTTGTGAAGATCCCAATGTTGATCACAATCACCATTGATTTCCCAAGGATTACACAGCCTCAATCATTCTCTTTTGATAAACAGTGTAAACTAATCTCATGTATCCCTATAATTATTTTTATATATCCCTTGGAAACCCCATGTTACTCTAACTCATCAATATAGTTCACTCTACATAGAGTCATCTTATCCACTCATATCATACAGACATGTCACTTACCACCAAATTTTGGAATATAAAAATCCAAGCCCTGATTGACTCCACTGGCCATCTCCTACCTTGAGCCTCCATCATGCTCGAGACCCAAGTTCTAGATCCCCTTCTTCTGGAATAAAAGAATTTTCCACGATTCTAGTTTTTTTATTTAATCAATATTTCTCTTTTATTGGGTTGAGAGAGAACCCTTACATGAAGCAAAGCTCTTATGAATCGAAGGATCGTTATAATTCAATGGACTGAATTACCAATCGATTTAAATCCTATCAAATGCCCCAAATACCCATTATATGAATAATATTTCTATAACACATGCCATTAAAAAAGTACAAGCAACAGTACTACAAAAATTTCCCTTATATAGAAATGAACCTAGGATTTATGCTGGATTATGGGGGGAAATTACCACTGAGGTAAGCCACCAAATATAGAATTAAAGAATTCGAACATGAAACAAGTCTTCACAAATACTACCAATATGACATTTAAATTCTGATTTCAATAAATCAATGATAACCACTAAAATATATGAAAACTTTGGAACCCATTATCCTCTTTATTAATAAATATTGTCTCAATTTATCATCATAGTCTCTCAAATCCCACTACGGAAAAATTTTACCATATAATTTTTCATACCAAGTACTTGGTCAATATGTTATCTAGATTCTAGATTTTTCATATCTTCTATAGTTCCAGTACTCCATACTATTATAGTCTCTATATGAAATGTAACTTGATATAAATGTTCTTCATCAATGAATAAAATACTGAATTATTCCACAGATGATTCCCACTATGACTATCGTAGAACAACAACCCACATTCCTAACTCTTTTAGAGTTCTTCTAATAATAACTTCATCTAGACCAATTATTTCTATAGAGACCCAGAATTTTCTTACATTACTTTTAAATCATTTTAAAGATAAAAAACATAAAATTATTACACAAATATGATCCAAAGCTTTTGTGTCTTGGGAAAACAATGACCATACATAACAATTACAACATCAAGCATAAACATTTATTTAATTCCTTCTTCCCTAGCTTCTCATTGGCACTTTACCTCTCCTTACTAAATGTAACCACCTAAGGATATACATAAAAAATGGAGACCTAAAATCCTATTAAGAGGATATATAAGAACAATATAACAATGGGTGAGCATAACCATAACATAGGAAAATGACCATGAACATGAGAAGAAGCATTACTAAGAGACTTCAAATGTGGAAATGCATAAAAATGAAACATCATGTCTTAGTGGTTAACTACCACACATACATGTGACCAAAGATAGAATCTTTTTCACAAATCATTTCATATTAACTCATGAGATTCATCACTTTATCCAATGAATTGGAGCGCTTTATAATTTTGGGTGCACCCATCACATTGAATCACTCATATTGCGCTATATAATTCTGGGCGCACCCGTCACATCATAACATTATCAATTTTCATGCATGGAACAACGAACATATATTAAAAATTAACATAACTAACCCATGAAAATGCATTATTTTTATCTCATAAGAACTCATTCATGAACATTGGGTTCCCAAAATATAGTGGGAATAGTGTACTTGATACGATAGCCATCAAACTTGAGTAAGAAGTAAAAGGCGTGTTTTTGAAAGAAGAGTTCTTTTGGAAAACTTTTGTTTGAAATAAACATCAGTAGAAAAATTTTATTTAACATAAAAGGTAATATAATTATAAACAAATTATTTTTAAGGACTGACTATACAAAATATGGAGTGAAAGAGGGAGAACTCGATAAAAAAATTGATTTCGAGATTTTCCCCTTACCCTATATCTGAATGCTTCCTTTACTTTAATGTCCTGTATAACAACATTAGATTCATTAATTGAAAATTCCAGAACCTTTGGTACATGAATATGGTTTATTATGGTTTAATTAAGTAATTTTATGTGCCTTTTGATGAATTATAGAGTTTAAAAACATTAGTCGGGAATGTTTGTTTTTATTGTTTTTCTTGAGCGGTTCACTTTTATTCATAAATTGAAGTTCAGGTAGAACATGGGTAAACATCCAAAAATGATATTTCATGTTATTAATGGTGTTAAATAAGTTTAAATGATCTTATAATTAATTATACTATATTCCAAGTGGATGTATCATTAGATAAGAATTATATGATGATTGTTTGTGTTAATTTGGGATGTTTTTAGACCACAACGAACTTGTTTTGATTAATCATTTAGTAATTTGTACATAAGTTAGTTCCATAAATATAAATAAGACATAATAAATATAAAATATTCTGGTTCAACCATAAAAATGGTTTCATGACTAGATCTTAAGTTAGAAATGGAAAAATAAAACATGTTGTTCTTAAAGGTGATAGATTAACACCTCACAAACAACGTTTTCTTTTATAAAATAAAAAGAAGAGGAGAAGGGTGTTGTATGGTATAATATCCCATTAGTATCATAAAATTACATTATATTTATTAAAATGGAGTTACCATATCATTTGAGTGAATATAGGTGGGGAGAGAATAATAAAAGAACTTGAAATTGAAAGGAAATTAAAGGAAAACATGGAGAGAAATTACCTCTTGAATCCACCTCTTGAGATCCTCCTTAAGAGAACAAGGCTTGTTATTTTGATGAGACTAGAAGCTCTTGGATGTGGGGGAGGGGATAGAGAAGATTCTTGTGTAGAGTTCAGATAAGTCTTAAAGATTTAGAGGTGTAAGGAAATGAGGGTGTGAATGGTGGTTTTTATAGTGGAAGGGAGAGGGGTTTTCTAAATATAAAATTCATTAGTTTATTATTTTCCCACAAAAAAAGAAATAGTGAGTCTTCTATGACCAAGAATAGTAATTTTATTGTGTTATCCCAAACCAATTTGACTTAAATCATCATAAATTAATTCATGACTCTATAACTAACTTATTTACCTTATTTTGTAAATTATGGTATTTCACTATTCATCAAAACGTCAAGTATTTCAGAAAAATCCCAAAAATTCACCCCAACCTTTTTTTGATGTGTAGAATCCAAAAATGAAGTCCATTTTTCAAAAATAATTTTCTAATTATTATTATTTTAATATTTAATTAAAATCATAATTTAGTATCATAAAACAGATTTAAAATAGTAATTTACTGATTCTAAAATATAGGTATATCATACTTTGAACTTGAATATTTTTTATATATTATCATAGGTAAGGTTACTATTCATTAGGTTATATCACTATTCATAATGTTATGGTACTATTCATAAGGCTAGGTTATTATTCACCAAAAATTAAGTTTTTATTATTGGACTCCAAATAACCTAATGATTGCAACCATGTATGTCAAATTTTCAAAATTCCAAACACAGTAGTTCCAAAATTATGTTTAAAGGTCACTTAGAACTTATTAGTTAATTATGTTGTGTTTTCATGTGATTTTTAACATATATATAAGAAGTAAATTTCCATTGAAAAACATTGGGTCATTATATTCTTCCCCCCTTATGAAATTTCACCCCTGAAATTTCACTTTACACAAACAGGTGAGGGTACTTCTCCTTCATCACCTCCTCCAGTTCCCATGTAGCTTCTTCAAACTTATGGTTCCTCCAAAAAACATTGACAAGGTGGTTTGTCTTCTTTCGTAGAACCTTATCTCTCAAGTCCAGAATCTCTACTGGCTTCTCCTCGTAGGAGAGATCATCTTCCAGTTGTACCACCTCTAAGTTCAGTACATATGAGAGATTAGGTATATACTTATTCAGGAGTGATACATGAAACACATCATGAAATTGAGCCATATTCAGTGGAAGTGCAAGCCAATAGGCCACAGATCCTATGTGGTCAAGGATCTCAAAGGGGCCAATGTACCTAAGGTTTAGCTTCCCTTTCTTTCCAAACCACATGACTCTCTTCCATGGTGATATTCGAAGGAAGACTTTATCTCCAACATAGAACTCCATGTCCCTTCGACGGTTGTCATCAAAGCTCTTTTGCTGACTCCGAGCAACATTGATGTGTTTCTGGATGACTTGAACCTTCTATGTCATCTCTTTCACAAGATCGAGTCCAAGGAGATTTCTTTCTCCAACTTCATCCCAACAGGTTGGAGTCCTACATCGCTTTCCATACAGAGCTTCATATGGAGTCATCTATATACTTGAGTGGAAGATATTTTTTTATGAGAACTCAACCCATGGGAGATTCTGATCCCATCCACATTTGAATTCTAGGGAGCAGGATCGTAACATATCTTCGAGCATCTGAATATTCCATTTAGATTTTTTATCAGTTTGGGGGTGATAGTCCGTGATGAAATTTAATTCAGTACTCAAAGAATTTTGAAGGATCTTCTAGAATTTAGATGTGAACCTTGGATCACGATCAGAGACAATCAACAGTGGAACTCCATGCCGTCTCACCACTTCCTTCACATATATCATTGAATGTTTTTCAAGCAAGAGGTCTTCTCGAATAGTGATAAAATGGGAAGTCTTGGTGAGTCAGTCAAACAAAACCCATATTGCATTATTTCCCTTAGACATCTTCAGGAGACTCATGAAAAAGTCCATAGTAACATTCTCCAATTTATACATGGTTATAGGAAATGGATTCATCAACCCTTTGTACTTTTGTCGCTCAACATTAACTTCCTGACATACCATGCACCTTGAGATATATTCCACGATCTCCTTTTTCATGTTATCCCAACAGAAGTGTTCTCAAAGATCACGATACATCTTGGTACTCCCAGGATAGATATAGAATATTGAACTATGTGCCTTGTCCAATATATCTTTCTTTATCCTTGGTGATGAAGGCACGCAAAGTCATGTTCAAAACCAAATCACCCCATCATCATCGATATAGAACTCTTGCATCTTCCCTTCCATTACTAAATTCAACCTCTTTTGTATCTCCACATCATCCCTTTGTGCTTCCTTAATCTTCTCTTGGTTGGATTGTTGCACAATCATTTGGGAAAGGTAGGATGTATCCCCTTCCTTTATGATTTATAAATCCATCCTTTCTATATCCAAGAAGATAGGTATTGTCTCAATCCATAACATGGATAGATTAGCAGGTTCTTTTATACTTAAAGAATCAGCTACCTTGTTCGACTTTCCAGGATGACAGTGAATAGAGCAATCATAATCCTTGATTATCTCTAACCATCACCTTTGACACATGTTGAGATCCTTTTGTGTGAATATATACTTTAGGCTCTTGTGGTTGGTGTATATGTCACACTTCTCACCATAAAGGTGTTGCTGCCAGATTTTTAATGCAAATATCATGACTGATAACTCTAGATCATGAGTAGGGTAGTTCTACTCATGGATATTCAACTATTGTGAGGCGTATGCTATCACATTATCATTTTTCATGAGTACGCAACCCAATCCTTTCATTGAATCATCACTGTTATCACAAAACTTTCTCCACTTTTTTGAAGTGTTAGTACAGGTGTTGTGATCATCCATCTTTTTAGCTCCATGAATATTCCATCACATTATTCTATCTAGACATAATTTACCCCTTTCATTGTTAACATAGTTAGAGGGCTTTACAATCATGAGAAATTTCTCACAAAACGTCGGTAGTACATAGTTAATCCAAGAAAACTACGGATTTCTGTGACACTAGAGGGCCTGGGCCATTCCTCAATTGCCTTTGTTCTTGAAGGGTTAACAAAAATTCCCTCACTTGTGTTAACATTTACCAAGAAAGTGACTTTATTCATCCAAAAGTCACACTTTCGGAACATGGCATACAACTTATCCTTTCTCAATGTTTCCAACACATGTATTAGATGTTCTTCATGTTCCTCCTTTATATTGAAGAAGATGAGAATATCATCAATAAAAACTACCACAAATTTGTCTAGGTAATGTCTAAAGATCCTATTCATAAAATCGATGAAGATTTCAGGGGAATTAGTATGTCCTAAGGGCATCACTAGAAACTCATAGTTCCCATACATTGTACAGAAGGCAGTCTTCTGAATATCTTCCTTATTCATCTTTAATTGATGATATCTAGAATGAAGATACACCTTTGATAAGTATTGAGATCCGCTTAACTGATCTAAAAAGTCATAAATACTTGGATTATGATACTTGTTTTTTATGGTGATCTTGTTGAGTTCCCGATAATCGATACACAACCGCATTGTTCTATCCTTATTCTTCACAAATAGCACTAGCGCACCCCATGGTGATGCAGTTGGGCGTATGAACCGTTTGTCCAGATGCTCTTGCAACTGCTTATTTAACTCCTCCAGTTCAATTGGATCCATTGTAGAGACCCGTACTTGACGTACATTAAAATTACATTACTTTTATATAATACTTAATACATAACAAAAACTGACACTAAAGGACCATAATAGTTTAGTGTCTTTCGAAACATGGAACATAATATTCTAATATTGGTGAAAGATCTTCAACATCTCCCATAAAGATCTTACATTTTTTACCTAAACCTTTCTTTATATCCTGGGGAAAAGAAAACATATAAAGGGTGATCTCAAATGCTCAGTAAGGGTAACCATGGAGAAAATAAAACAAACCATATACATTTGAACTTCAAAACATGAACATAAAGTATAAACATCATAATCTTGAGTTGTGAAATAAATCTTGGTATTACGTAAGGCATAGATCATAAAGGTACATAAGTCATGATAAAATAGCATGGGAATAAAACATTTAATCGTGTAAAACCATTAAGCACATGATATTATTTCCATAGTAGCCAAGGCATTGCTTCCAAGACCATCTTAGTGGACAAATTCCCTTTCTGAATCAAGTTCACTCCTCGTTCCAGTCCTGTATCACTGAACTGGATTAAATTACCTTTCCAGCCATGACTATCTCATGAGATATGAATCCTTACCCAATTAATTGGAGGGATATATAGTTCCCACCAACCTTATAATTAAATCATTCTTACGTGTTCCACAATATAAACATAAATCATTCATCATAACCCAAAGAATAAAATAGGTTTCATAAACATCATCCCATTATAAAATAATCCATATAAAACAAATGGATATCATTACATCATAAGAAAAGTGAAACCATGTAAATCATAGATACACTATACTTGAATTATACACATATGAAATAATTTCATCTTATATGGAAAATGGTTTTGATAAAACACTTGAAATGAATTCTTAATGAAAATATCATTTCTTCTTCAAAATCATTTTCTTTTCACAAAATGCCAAGAAATTTTAAAATAAAGGTATTTTTTTGAAAATAATCATTAAATATTGTAGAGTAAGATTCATGAAAATAAGGATTTATGAAAACATAAAAATCCGTTCATGCTGTATAAGTAAAAAAAACATTCTTCTCGTACTTTTGCGGGAAAAGTCACAAAGTACCCCGTATGGTAAAAAAAAGAAAGATTCCATCCATAACACAATGTAAAAGTCAAAAAGGGGTAAACATGACTTTAAAAATACATGGAAGAATATTAAAAACTTCATGAAAAACATTTTTATGGACATGGATGAAAAATATAACCCTAGTAAATACTTACGTATAAATAATATCGGATAAAAACGAGATTGGAAAAGTTATAACTTACCTTAGGTCCGATATGCTTCGTACGTATCCAAAACTCCTGTATAATTATTTAAATAATGACATTGACTTATTACATAGTCATATTAATTGTTATGTTATCATATATGGTTCACTTATGACTATATATTACCCGTTCTTTTGTAAATTCCATGTTAAAGTAGCGTTTTGGGTAAAATCGTTATATATATCGTACGTGTTTGGACTTGTTGTTCTTGATATTATTATTACTTATATCAGGATTTATTTAATTCCAGAATTTAAATCATTATTTATATAACAAATATATTCAGTATATATATATATAATAGATAGATAAATGAAATGAAATACACCATTAAGGGAGACGGTAGGCCGTACGTACGCATGAACATTGTTTTCCTTTCCTTAATGACTTGAATGAAAGTAAGTAGATGTCATATATATATCCAGTATCTTTATCATGTCGTATATTTCATTATTAATCATTATATATACTTTATAATCATTCTTCAATGGTTAACATGGAGAATGAATCTCATTACGTCGTGGAGACGGTAATCCGTACGTATGCATGAGCGATGATATCATTCCCATAATTATTGAATGGAATTAGAGTGGATGATATAATATCTTAGAATCAGTATGATGTTATAATAACCATATATATTTATTTTTTACACCATTATACCCATCCAAGTAAGGTGGTGGTGGAAAAACAGATTACACCACGGCGAGGAGATGGTATTCCGTACATACGCACACGCGGTAATTTCGTTTTCCGTAGGATGGATAGAAGGTGAAATTGAGTTGTATAATATTTATAATAACATATCAGTATATTATTTATACTGATGTTATTAATTTATAATGAAACAACTAAATAATAAGATGTTGAAGAAGAAATAAACTAGAAAGAATCGGTAGAAGAGATTACCTCTTCTTCGACGCACCTCTTTTAAGCTTCCTCTTAAGGCACTAGAGATGGTCTTTTGAAGAGACCAGAACCTCTATAATATTTCTAGGGATGTTTATAAGGGAAATGGGCAGGTTTTGGCCGATATTGAAAGATAAAAATTGTGTAAAGAGAAGAGGGAGGAGGTGCCCTTTTATAAGGGAGGTGAGGGGCACCTTACGAAAAACATAAAATATTATTTTATAATAAAGTATTATTCGGTTTATAATTGCTCCAAATTGAGTTATTTTTATAATAAAATGGGGATGGGTCGAAACCCTCTCAACCAATAGGTTTTAGACAAGTTTAGGTTACTATTTTATCCTGATCATTTAGATTTAACTCTAAGTTAAATAATTTTACTTTTACCGTGTCTTCTTGTTTTCTTACAATATATGGTTAATAAACTTACTATAAAAATCAAAAATAACCCCAAGTGGTTAATTATTAATATATATAACCTTATATAAGTCATTTTTATGAACCTTATATTTTTAGGAATAAAATAACAATTAATAATATAATATTGTTTTAAAAAAACTATTTTATGTCAATTTTGACACTATTTGGTAATTGATTTTTAAGAAAATCATAACAGAATGATTAGTTCGCAAAAAGTTAATTTAATCAATACTTACATGTCATATTAACCTTAAAAATTAGTTTAATTTATAAAAGTCTCAAATTTCATTTATTTGGGTATTTATAACATCAATTATGTTAATATTTCATTAATAAGGTAATTACTGCATTATCATTGTGTCACAAATAAATTAAATTATTTAATTTATAAAAATTATAAATAAAATAACATTATTTAAGAAATATTCTTAGATTTCTACTGAATATTTATAGTCGAATTTATATTATGTATAACTCTATATTAAAAATTTTTTAGTTATTAAACTTTGATTTTAACTATTTTAACTCTTCTTTAAATAAAATAATAATAAATTTCCTAATCTAATCCAAGTGGACATAAAGGGTAATGTTTTATTCCTAAGGTTTTTTTGGTCTAATTACACTTATACAATAGAATTTGGACATGTGTTAGGGAAATAATAATATCATTTTTACCCTTAATTACCCTATTTACTTTTAATCGTGGTAAATAAAAGTAAAAAGTCACTATTCCCCAAAAATTATTTTTAACTTATTGAACCAAAATTTTCTCCTTGATATTAACCATGTCTCTCTATTTTTCTAAATTCCACTCACAGAAGCGGTAAAATTAAGTTTTATATAAATTTAAAAATTCTCCAAGGAGGTGGGTAAAACACGGTAAAAAGTTCAATAAAATTTTTTTATATCTAAAATTATTATAAAATGACTCCAATGAATTAAAATGAACTTATATAGGTATTTTGAATCTATTTTGACCTAAAATAAATTTAAATAAAATAACTGATTATTTAAAAAAGAGTCGGTTTTAACTAATAACTCAGTGTTTTTACTCTTCATCAAAAATAGAAAATTTTCAGAAAAATACCAAAAACTCACCCTAGGATATTTTTGATATTACGAATCCAAAAATGAAGTCAATTTTGAGAGATAAAATTTATAAAATTTCAAAAAGTTGGTATTACAATTCGTAACATCTAGTTCATAATAATATTATAATAATATCTCGTTTAGTGAAACTCGGTATTGCGTACTATACACGCTATCAATGAAGGTCTTAATTGCGTGTAATGCAAGCCAAGTCAGGGATGCGTGTAGTGAAATATCCTTTTGGTGTTGTGTATAACATAATCAAAACTTATTTCATTTATACATTAAACAAAATCTATACTTAATGTTGCGTAGAATAATTTCCACAAAACGAACTTGAAATTGTGTGTAACATTAGCCAAGAATAATGTTGTGTATACTTCAAGCTAATACTGTGTCGCGTATAGTACAAGCTAATCTTGGTGAAGCGTACAAAAAAATACATCAATGAAATTAAAAAGAATAATTCTCATAAAATCTTAGGGTGTTACATTCTACCCCCTTAAAATAAATTTCGCCCTCGAAATTCGTCGGGGTTATAAATGGTTTTCTACTTGAGAGTTTCATTCATAGAAACCCACATATTAAAAAGGAATACTAAATAATCAGTTTAAAAAGGAATGTTAGAAACATAATGAATACCCAAAGTAACTCATCACTGGGTTTCCACATAGGAGAATACATGAGAAAATATGAATATGGAAGAGAAATATAACCATCATGTTCTGATTGAGAGTGGTAGAGAACATGTCTATGAAAAATCCAACAATCACAAATCCATATATTTGTGATGATCTAAGGTACCATATTATTCTTCAGATATGAGGGTACTAGGACAACATTTTTAGTTCTCAAGATAATTTCCCTAATGTTGAAAAATTGTTGATTTAAAATAAATACTTACTTGATTTTGGTACAATCTCATCGTTGTTCTTGCCTTGAACAATCTCCACTTCATCTCTAAATGAAATGAAGTTGAATTTGTCATTATTGAAGTGTTAACAAATCATGAGATAGAATTATAGTTCATTCCATCTGTTTCTATTGAAAAAAGTTCAGCATAATTTATTAAATATATGTAAGTCCATCTATGCTGAGATTAATCGTATATGGTTGCTAAAATGGAATTATACTTAATTTATGATAGCGATTAATAAAATAAAAATAGTTTCTACAAACCATGGACATATTGTAGGCCAGTGGTATGTGATAATGTCATGTCGCACTTCGGTTGTGGGTTCGATTCCAACATCCTTTTCTGACGCGATGGGTTGTCGCACGTCCTATGGGTTGTCTTTTTTCTAAAACTATACTATTATAAAATTCCAAAAATAATATCAAAAAGTTCTACCCATAAACAATACTAACTTATGTCCAACATAATCCATTCCAATCTTTAGGCTTATCTAAATACTTCTGACCAAGATCATAGTATAAAGAAAACAATTACTAGAAATTTCATTTACCGAGCATGTGAATACTATCATTTATCCCCATATATCATACGATATATCTTGTTGGTCACATTCCAAACATGTGAATACCTTAATCATGTATTCTATTGAAAAATGAATACCCATTAAACCTTATTGAAAACATGAATTCTATCAAAAGTTAACTCTTTCCACATACCAAAATCCCAAAATTTCTATATACTCAAACCATGATATCACTTTGTCCTTATATCAGTCATGAGCTCATGAATACTATGAAAATTTTCATTTTCTTCTTATCCCTTCATTATGTGCATATCATATACTTTCAAAAAATATTTCAATCACTTTTCATGGTTACCGGTACCATAAAATTATGGAAAAACGCAATAGACTAATACAAAAATATTCCAATATACCATAAAAGTACCTCAACAACATTATTCTTGAATACCAATACATAAACACTTCAATCCATCATATTCAATGATTGTCATGGAAGAAGTCCTTCCTTGATTTAGAAGTAAACTCTTAGTTCAGGGCATTGAGTTGGGTAATGCCCATGTTCTCCACAAATAAGACATTGAACTCCATAACAGTCTGTCACTCTATGACCCATTTCTCTACACAGATAACATCTTCCCCTCCATTTGAGGTATTCCTCAAGGTTCCTCTTCCCTTTTTCTTGATACGTAGAAAGATTCATCTTTATTTATCTATCTTCCTCTCCATGAGAACATGTATAAAAGTTAATCTTCCTCTTATTTGATGACTTAGAAATACCACCAAAGTTTACCTTGTTAATCATATATCGTGATGACTGATTCGGCATAATCACAATATCTTTCTCTCCTAGGATTACATGATTTTGTTGATCACAATCACCAATTTCTCCATCAGAATCAACATTAACTGAATTTTTTCTCATTTCCTCTATTGACTAAAACCAGAAACTATAGTGTAATAAACATTTAAAATAACGAGGAACCACATAATCATTAAAAGTCACTTATGGGATGTCTAAATTATCACACATTCTTTAATCCATGATACCTTAGGTTCACCCTAGTTTATTCATGATTTTCGACATAACTCTAGGATTGTAACCCATAGTTATACTAAACCTTAGGGACATCCCTAGACATACCTTAGAAATATCTCTAGGGATCTCAATAAAGTTTTCGCATCCTAGTTACCAAAGGCTAAATAAACCTTTCTTATGATACCAAATGTAGAGACTCATACTTGACATACATGGACAGTACATTACTTTTTCGGAATACTTAATACATAACAAAAATAGACACCAAAGGACCGTAATAGTTTAGTGTCTTTGGAAACATGGAACATAATCTTCTAATCTTGGTGAAAGATCTTCAACATCTCCCATGAAGATCTTACCTTTTTTACCTAAAACCTTTATTTATATCCTAGGGAAAAGAAAACATATAAAGGGTGAGCTCAAATTATTAGTAAGGTTAAGCATGGATAAAATAAAACAAACCATATACATTTTAACTTCAAAACATGAACATAAAGTTTAAACATCAAAATCTTGAGTTGTGAAATAAATCTTGGAAGTGCGTAAGGCATAGATCATAAAGTAACATCAATCATGATAAAATATCATGGGAATAAAACATTTAACTATTGAAAACCATTAAGAACATGATATGATTTCCATATTTTCCAAGTAATTGCTGCCAAGACCATATTTGTGGACAACATCCCTTTCTGAATCGAGTTCACTCCTCGTTATAGTCATGTATCACTGAACCAGATTAACTTACCGTTCCAGCCATGTCTATCACATGAGATATAAATCCTTACCCAAAAAATTTGAGTGATATATAGGTCCCACCCATCTCATAATGAAATCATTCTTAAATTTTCCACAACATAAACATAAATAATTCATCATAACCCAAAGAATAAAACGGGTTTCATAAACATCATCCCATCATAACATAATCCATATAAAACAAATCGATATAATTTCATCATAAGAATAGTTAAACCATGTAAATAATAGAGACATTATACTTGAAACATACACATATGAAATAATGTCATCTTATATGGAAAATGGTTTTGATAAAACACTTGAAATGTATTCTTGATGAAAATATCCTTTGTTCTTGAAAATCATTTTCTTTTCACAAAATGTCAAGAAATTTGGAAAGAAATGGATTTTGTTGAAAATAGTCATGAAATATTATATAGTAAGCTTCATTAAAATAAGGATTTATGAAACCGTAAAAATCCGTTCATGCCATATAAGTTAATAAAACATTCTTCTCGTACTTTTGCCAGAAAAGTCAAAAAGTACCACGTATGGTAAAGAAAAGAATGATTCCTTCCATAACACAATGTAAAAGTCAAAGAGGGGTAAACATGAATTTAATCATACATGGATAATATTAAAAACTTTATGAAAAACATTTTTATGGACATGGATGAAAAATTTAACCCTAGTAAATACTTAGGTATAAACAATCTCGGATAAAAACGATATTGGAAATGTTATCCCTTACCTTAGGTTCGATATACTTCAAACATATCTGAACCTCCTATTTAATGATTTAAATAATGTTATTGAATTATTAAATAATCATATTAATTGTTATGATATCATATATGGTTCACTTATGACTTTATATTACCCGTTCTTTTGTAAATTCCATGTTAAAGAAGTGTTTTGGGTAAAATCGTTTTATTTATCGTACATGCTTGGACTTGTTGTTCTTGATATTATTATTAAATATATAATGATTTAATTACATCAAAAATGTAAATAATTATTTATATATCATATATATTCAGTATATATATATATAAAATAGATAGATAAATTAAAAGAAATACACAATTCATGGAGACGGTAGGTCGTACGTACGCATGAACACTGTTTTCCACTCCTTATTGACTTAAATGAAAGTAAATAGATTATATATATATATACATAAATCCAGTAGATTTATAATCTCATATATTTCATTAATATTCATTATATATACTTTATAAACATTCTTGAATGGTTAACATGGAGAATGAATCTCATCGCGTCGTGGAGACGGTAATCTGTACGTACGCACGAGCGATGATATCATTCCCATAATTATTGAATGGAATTGGAGTGAATGATATAATATATCAGAATCAGTATGATGTTATAATAACCATATATATTTATTCTTTACACCGTTATACCCATCCATGTAAGGTGGTGGTGGAAAAACAGATTACACCACGGTGTGGAGACGATATTCCGTACGTACGCACGCGCGGTGATTTCATTTTCTGTAGGATGGATAGAAGGTGAAATGGGGTTGTTTCATATTTATAATATCATATCAGTATATTATTGATACTGATATAATTAATTTACAATTAAAAAACTAAATAAGAATAATTTGAAGAATAAAGAAACTTGAAAGAATCGGCAGAAGATAGTACCTCTTCTTCGACACGCCTCTTTTAAGCTTCCTCTAAAGGCACTAGAGTTGGTCTTTTGAGGAGACCAAAAAATATATAATGTTTATAGGGAAGTTTAGAAGGGAAATTTTCATGGTTTGGATAAGCTTGAAAGCTCAAAATTGTGTAAAGAGAAGAGGGAGGAGGTACCCTTTTATAAGGGATGAGAGGGGCACCTTAGAAAAAACTTAAAATATTATTTTATAATAAAGTAATATTCGGTTTATAAGATCATAAAATTAATTTATTTAGACTCTAAAATGGGGAGGGGTTTAAATCCTATCAATCAATAGGTTTTATACAAGTTTAGGTATCTATTTTATCCTTATAATTTAGATATAACTCTAAGTTATATAATTTAACATTTATAGTGTCTTCTTGTTTTCTTACACTATATGGTTAATAAACTTACTATAATAAGACATAAGAACCCCAAGTGGTTAATTATTAATATATATAACCTTATATAAGTCATTTTTTTGAACCTTAGATTTTTAGGAATAAAATAACAATTAATAATATAATATTTTTTTAAAAACTATTTTATGCCAATTTTGACACTATTTGGTAATTGATTTCTGTGAAAATCATAAAAGCCTGATTAGTTAGAAAAAAGTTAATTTAATTAATACTAACATGTGATATTAACCTAAAAAATTATTTGAATTTATAAAAAGTCTCAAATTACATTTATTTGGGTATTTATAACATCAATTATGTTAATTTTTCATTAATAAGGTAATTACTGCATCATCATTATGTCATAAATAAATTTAATTATTTAATGTCTAAAAATTATAAATAAAATATCATTATGTATGAAATATTTTTATATTTCAAATGAATATTTATAGTCGAATATATCTTTTGTATATCCCTATATTAATAATGTTTTAGTTATTAAACTTTGGGTTTAACTATTTTAACTCTTCTATAAATAAAATAATAATAAATGTCCTAATATAATCCAAGTGGACCTAAAGGGTAATATTTTATTCATAAGGTTGTTTTTGGTCGAATTACACTTATCCAATAGAATTAGGATATGTGTTAGGGTAATAATAATATCATTTTTACCCTTAGTTACCCTATCTACTTTTAACCGTGGTAAATTAAAGTAAAAAGTTACTATTCTCCAAAAATTATTGTTATCTTATTGAACTAAATTTTACTACTTGATATTAATCATGTCTCTAGGATTTTCAAAATTCCACTCACATAAGTGGTAAAATTATGTTTTATGTAAATTTGGAAATGCTCCAAGGAGGTGGGTAAAAGACGGTGAAAAGTTCAATAAAATTTTTATATATCTAAAATTATTATAAAATGACTCCAATGAATTACATTGAAATAATATAGGTATTATGTATCTATTTTGACCTAAAATAAATCTAAATAAAATAAATGATTATTTAAATAAAAAGTCATTTTTAACCAATAACTCAGTGTTTTCACTATTCATCAAAAATTGAAAGTTTTCAGAAAAATACCAAAAATTCACCATAGGCTAATTTCGATATTATGAATCCAAAAATGAAGTCCATTTTGAAAAATAAAATTTATAAACTTTCAAAAAGGGGGTATTACTATTTATAATGGATAGTTCATAATAATATTATAATAATATCTCGTTTAGTGAAACTCGGTATTGCGTACTACACACGCTATCGAAGAAGGTCTTGATTGCATGTAATGCAAGCCAAGTCAGGGCTGCTTGTAGTGAAACCTCCGTTTGGTGTTGCGTATAACATAATCAAAACTTATTTCATTTATACATTAAACCAAATCTATACTTAATGTTATGTAGAATAATTTCCACAAAACGAACATGAAATTGTGTGTAACACGAGCCAAGAATAGTGTTGCGTATACTGCAAGCTAATACGGTGTTTCATATAGTACAAGTAAATCTTGGTGAAGATTACGACAAAAGATATCAATGAAATTAAAAAGAATAATTCTCATAAAATATCTGGGTGTTACATCCATCCTATAGGGGAACTTTGAGATAGGATTAGCTCTGGGTATTAGTTTTATTGAGAACTCTACCTCACAATTTGAGGGAAGTCTGGGTAACTCTTCGGGAAATACATCACCGTATTCCGTCATGATGGGAATTTCCTCAAGGTTGGCACTTTCCTTTGACTCAACCATTTTGGCAAGGTATTCTTATTCATAGGGAATCAACCCCCACACCATTGAAGGATTTCTCAAAAGAGATTCTTGATCCCCCTTGCATTTGTAGGGGAGCATGAGATGGTTTGGAATATGAAAATATATTTACTTTTCCCTACAGTTGATATGTGATCTATATAATGAGACCCAATCCATTCCCATTATAGCATCGAATAACACCATGGGATGTATTACAGGATTCGCTGGAAGAATCTTCCCACATACACCAAAAGGATATGAGTCAAACACATGGGTTTCAATGATTGCACCACTTTCTCTTTTTACAGATATCTCTACTTCAAGGTTTCGGGGCTTCGATTCTATAGTTCTAGGAAGCTTTCAAGATATAAGGAAAGTGTATAACAAGAATCAAATAAATCTTTTTCCATTATTGAGTGAATAGGAAGTGTAACTTGTTCGAATTCATTATTTTTTCCCACTTCCACAGTAGCGATGGAATAATACTTCATTTGTTCCTTTTGATTTTATGGCTTTTGACACTGATTACCCTTGAGAACTCGAGGTTTAGTACACTAGATTGCATAGTTCCCTAGATCCCTATAGTTGTAGCATTGAACCATGGGTGGTTCTCTCCTTTCTTCCACCACATTCTCCTTCCTTTTCATGTCTTTTTGACACTCTTGAGAATGGTGTCATCTTTCCCACACTTGAAGAACTTACCTGTCCCTTTAAGGTAGTTCCCATGGTGCAACTTCCCACATTTTTGGCATGTGGGTCATTGAGTCCTCTTCCAACCTTTGTCATTACATCCTACAGCTTGAAAGTCCATCTTTTATTTCATATCAACATAGTCATGGGAACATTCTCTAAACTCCATCTCCACTTTGAGAGCACACCAAACTACTTCTTCATAACTCCCAAAGTCTCAAATTGCGAGAGCCTTTTGAAGGTGTGGTTTTAATCCTCTAAATAATCTATCAATTTTGCTATCATTGTTGATAAAAAAAACCCAAAGCGTACCTTGAAAGACTTTTGAAATTCACTTAATAGGATGGGACAGATTATCATTCTTTTTTCTTGAGCTCTATGAATTCTTTCTCTATCTTCGTACAAAGAGTTCTTGGGAAATACTTGTGAAGAAACATTATCTTAAAGTCTTCCCATTCCACCTCTTCAATTTTCTCCCTTGGCTTGGTGTTATTAATAAAATCCCACCATTGATCGGCCTCTCCATCTAGATGATAAATGAATAGTGTCACCTTCTCCATCTCAGAATAGTGAATCACAGAAAAGATCTTCTCCATGGAGTTGACACACTATTCCGAAACTAGTAGATCAGAAGATCCACTAAACATCGGTGGTTGTTTCCGTATAAAACACATGATATCCACTTGTTCCATCTTTGGAGAAGGAGGATGTTCCCCCTTATTATGGTTATTGTTCATAACCTGAGATATTTGGGAAAGTATCACCATGAATTTCATAACTCCACATCCCAAATCATTGGTGATGTCATTTGGAAAATCGTTGCATTGGCCCTCACGCGAGTTGTTGGCCTGGTTTCTCTTGGTTCCCACAATTTTCTAAAATAGAAAATGTTATAAAAAACATAAGTCAACAAGTCATGAATAAATGACTTATTAATTTGAATTTTTTTACTAAAATCATAACATATGGGATCCTTATATAAATATTCTTGTATGCATATTTTTACTTAGTCTCATACTAGAGATTTTCTCTAGGGTTCACTAATCCTAATTCCCACATTAACTAAACCTTTCCTCTAATACCAACTATAGTGACCCAAAATTTTCTTACGTTACTATTACATCATTTTGAAGATAAAAAGAATAATAGTATTAAAAATAGAGGATCCAAAGGTTTAGTGTCTTGGGAAAACTAGGACAATACATAACAATTACAATATCAAGCATAAACATTTATTTAATTCATTCTTCTCTAACTTCTCGTTGGCACTTCACCTCTCCTTAGAACATGTAACCACCTGAGGATATACATCAAAAGGGGTGAGATAAAATACTAATAAGAGGATATATAAGAACAATATAACAATGGGTGATCATAACCATAACATAGGCAAAGGATCATGAACATGATAGAAAGCATTAATAAGAGACTTGAAATGTGGAAATGCATAAAAATGAAACATCATGTCTTAGTGGTTAACTAACACATATACTTGTGAAAAAATATATAATATTGTTCACATATAATTTCATATTAACACATGATATTTTCCACTTAACCCAATGCATTGGAGCGCTGTATACTTCTGGGCACACCCGTCACATTGAAACATTCATATTAAGCAATATAATTCCAGGCGCACCCGTCACATCATAACATTATCATTTATCATGAATGCCACAATGAAAATATATAAAAAATGGACATAACTAACCCATGAAAAGGAATGGGTTTCATCTCATAAGAACACATTCATAAACATTGGTTTCCCATAATTTAGTGTGAATAACATACTTGATATGATAACCATCAACCTTTAGTAAGAAGTAAATGGTGTGTTTTGGAAACAAGAGTTATTTTGGAAAACTTTTGTATGAAATAATCTTCATTAGAAAACATGTTTATCCTAGAAAACGTAATATAATGACAAAAAAATTATTTTTAAGGACTGACCATTCCAAATATGGAGTGAAAGAAGGAGAACCCGAAGAAAGAAAATTGGGTTCGAGGTTTTCCCCTTACCATATATCCAAACACTTCCTTCACTTTAATGTCCTGTATAACCACATTAGATTCAATAATTAACAATTAAATAAAATCGGGTACATGAATATAGTTTATTATGGTTTCATTAAGTTATTTTATGTTCATTTTTATGAGTTATTGACTTTAAAATCATTTTTTTGGAAATGTTTGTTTTTATTGTTTTTCTTGAGCGGTTCACTTGTATTCGTACATTGAAGTTCGGTTAGAACATGGGTAAACATAAAGGATTGATATTTAAAGTTATTAATGATATTACACAAGTTTAAATGATATTATAATGAATTATATTATATACCATGTGGAAGAATCATTAGATAAGAAATAAATGATGATTGTTTGGGTTAATTTGGGTGGTTTTTATACCACAATGAACTTGTTTTGATTAATAATTTAGTAATATGTACATAAGTTAGTTCTAGAACATTAAATAAGACATAATAAATATAAAATATTCTGGATTTACCATAAAAATGGTTTCATGACCAGATCTGAAGGTAGAAATGGGAAAAAGAAAACATTTCATTCTTGAAGGTGTTAGATTAACACCACACGAACAACGTTTTCTTTTATAAAATTAAAAGAAGAGGATAAAGGGGTTAAATGGTATAATATCTCATTAGTATCTTGAAATTCAATTATATGTATTATACTGAAGTTAACATACCATTTGGATGAATATTGGTGGGTAGAGAATAATAAAAGAACTTGAAATTGAAAGGAAATTAAAGGAAAAGTGGGAGAGAAATTACCTCTTGAATCCTCCTCTTGAGATCCTCCTTATGGGACCTAGGCTTGGTGTTTTGATGAGTCCATAAGATCTTGGATGTGGGGGAGGGGCTAGGGAAGATTCTTGGGCAGAGTTTAGACAATGCTTGAAGCTTGAGAGGTGTGACGAAATGAGGGTGTGAAGGGTGGTTTTTATAGTGGAGGGGAGAGGCGGTTTCTCAATATAAAATTCATTAGTTTATTATTTCCCCAAAAGACAAAAAATAATGAGTTTCCATGACCAATAATAGTAATTTTATCATTTGATCCCAAAAAAATTGGGCTTACATCAGTAGAACATAATGCATGACTCTATAATTAGCTTATTTAGCTTATTTTGTAAATTATGGTATTTCACTATTCATAAAAAATTCAAGTATTTCAGAAAATCCCAAAAATTCACCCCAACCATTTTTTGACATGTAGAATCCAAAAAATGAAGTCCATTTTTCAAAAATATTTTTCTAAATATTATTATTTAAATATTTAATTAAAATCATAATTTAGTATCAAAAACCAGTTTTTAAAAAGTAATTTACTTATTCTAAAATATAGGTTTATCATACATTCAACTTGAATAGTATTTATATATTTTCATAGGTAAGGTTACTATTCATTATGGTATATCACAATTCATTAGGGTATGTTACTATTCATAAGTGTAGGTAACTATTCACCAAAAATTATGTGTTTTTATTGGGCTCCAAATAACTTACTGATTACAACCGTGTATGTCAGATTTTGGAAATTCCAAACACAAAAGTGACAAAATTGTGTTTAAAGGTCACTTAGAACTTAGTAGTTTATTATTTTGTGTTTTCATTTTTTTTATGACATATTTATAAGAAGGTAATTTCCATTTGAAAAACATTGGGTTGTTACAATTTTCCTCCTTTTATGATGGTCTTGTACTCTATTTTTATAGTTGAAGGTGAAACAACTGGAAATAGTCTTGACATCAAACTTATAGTTGTACCACTGAAAGTGAACACGAAAAATATGTAAATCTTACAAGAATCCATGTACCCATTAAAGTCTACATCAACATACCCATATGACATATAACCCATTTTGAAACATTGTTCGACACCTTCCAAACTATTGAGATATCAACGAATCCACTTAAAATATTCCTAATTCTTATTTCTTAAATTCACCAAATATCTTGCGACAAATACCAATGCATGATAGATTTATATTATCATAAAAACCATCACACACAACAAACATTTGACTATTGAGGTATATAAAACTTTTTAATGTATTTTGTTTCATTTATTTTAATGTTCTTTATTTTTTCATAACATGAAGTGTTTAGTCAATAAGGTGATCGAAAAATTACATTCGATCATTGTAAAACATTAAATGATCTTACATATTTACTTATTCTAAAACAAATCCAATTCAACAGTCTTCCCACACCTCATGATTCTCATCCCCAAAATCTGATTGGCTTTACCTAGATCTTTCATCTCAAACCTTATAGACAAATCAGCTTTAAAATCCTTAATCTAATCCATGCACAAACTTTCTAGGAGAATGTAATTAGACATATTTCGATAATAACAATGAACAACATTGATCCTGATGGACACTTTATTATCTATAAAGGCATTGAACTTCCAGTTTCATAGCCTTTTTGATAGCATCAAACTATTGAGGATCCTTTTTATCGTATAAGCCATGCCTTTATTCCTTTCATCTATGAAACCATCAAGTCACTTCATAAAGTTATCCTCTTATAAATCACCATAAAAAATGCTATTTTTAAATCTTACAATTCAATATTTAATCATTATAAAGCTAACATATATAACACTATATGAATAGTTTTATATTTTTCAATAAGAGAAAATATATTATTGAAATATATCCCTTCCATCTGTTGAAACCATTTAACAACTAACCTTTCCTTATAATGATTTATACCATATTCTTCCTCCAGGAACTGGTATACCCATTTTACTGTAGTGATTAATTTACTTGTGGTAATTTTGATATCTCCCATGTTCTATTTGTATATAAGAAATTAATTTATTATTTTATAGATAATTCCCACCTTATAGATTTAATGAGACTTTTTTATTCTTCCAATATATTCACTATCCATAATAATCAATAAATTTATATCAATTATGAACTAGTAAACTAATAATATTATCCTATTATTCCTCCAAAAGTAATCCTATAGCTCTGCTCTATCCAAAACCACTACTTCTAGAATATTATCTTATAGAGCTCTGCCTCATGCTTCCATGGTTCTAGAGAATTCCAGTACTTTCATCCCAATTGGCTCTTCCAAACATTCCAAAATTTCCAAGCATTATGGATCATATAAAACTTTTTAATTTCTATTCATATCAACTTGGACATGAGTCACTGGTTCTTTGTTCATTGACACATCTTCCACTATGTTTTTACCTTTCTGTAATACCTTTTTATTAAATAAAAAATTCCAAATTCTAATGACATTGTGTTTTTAATTTTCCTAGAGTTGAAACTTAAAATTTTCATCTATATACACAAATAAATATAATGATTATGAATTTATTCAAGTATATACATATACTTTTAATCCACATAAATTTAGGCAAGTCTTTCAAAAACCTTTATATGAGATACATCAAAAGTTCTTCCATACTATAACTATTTAAAAATATTCTTCCCTATGGGTGTGGAAGGACTTATATCAATGATTTTGAAATAATAACTATTGCTTAATATTAATAATTACTTTAAGAAGATTTCATTCAACCTCATGCTATTATATTTATCATTTAGTGTTGGATTTATCTACTCCACCACGTCGTTTTGTTCTATCATCTCAGGTAAAGTCGTCTCGAACCTATTTTTTTCCCCAGAAAAACCATTGGAATTCCCTACTACAGTACACACCACTATTTTCTATTTTTAATAAATTTATCATATTTCTAACCTATTTCTCCACTATGTATCTCAATTGAACAAACACTCTAAATACCTCATACTTATTCTTATTTAATTTTACACATTCCTTAATTGTTGAATCATTAATGCAGGTAATATAAAATAGGGACATGTTGTGAGAATATGCCAGAGTGGACCCCCAAAACATCTATATGAACAAGTTATAAATTCCAATACATAGGTGTACTTATTTTTGTGTATAAATGACACCTTTCTATAATTTTTCAAAATAAAACTCTCACATATTCAGAAATCCATTTGACCAAGATTCAACATCCATATAGCTGCAAATATTCACAGGTTCTTCTCACTCGTGTTCCTAAGATAGTAATTACATAAGTACGAAATTCCATAATATATCATTTTATCAATTTATGATATAAAATATGAATATTTTATGATATATTTCATTTTAAATAAATATAATCTCTTTGAAATCTTGTGATACGTTCCAACCTGAGTCTAAATGTACCGTAATATAGTATACCATTATAACATATCTATTAAATTAGTGGGTATGAATAGAAATAACTAAATTATGAAAGTAATATGGTTTAAACATGTATAAAATAAATTTATTGGACATTTATCGATTATAAATGAAAATAAAAATAGTTTGAAAAGAAAAGAAATGTTTTTCTAAAAAAATTATTATTGTGCACACAACGTGTTTTCATCTAAATTAACCAATATTGGTGAATGATTTTAATGGAATTTATATTTTATATATTCAGTAAAATGTTTTATCATTCATATAATATTTTTTTAAGGCATGGGATAAGAACAAATCTTGTTTTATGCTATAAAATGGTATTTTTTAAAAAATTGGTTTTGTTGTGTTTTACACAATAATTTTAAAATTATTTTTTTGAAACTTTTATAAAATGTATTGGAAAAAATAAAAATTATTTTCGAAATAAAAATTTAAAATTTATCTTAGAATAAATATTTGATAATTTTACGAAAAAATTACTTTTTCAATGAATAGTAAAAATATACAGATTTTTATTAAAAAAATTATTTACATTTAAAGAAGTAACAATGTACCATTTCATTTTAAAATAATTTTAAAAGTAAAATAAGTTCATTTAAATTATTATTAATCCAATTTATGTCATTGGAATTAATTTTATGTTTAATTTTTATATAATAACTTTTTCTTTGGAATCTCGCTTTTCGACGCCTTTGCGTGTTTAATTTTAAATTAAATGACTCCACATATGTGAATTAAATTTTATAAATAATATCACTTGTTTGGAATCATTATAATTAATATTATTTAATAAGTTCAACTTATTTTTTCATAATGAATAGAAAATATAGTAAAAATTAATTACCCCGGTTAGGTTAAAACTGGGTTTTGTGCATTACATGGGCTTGTATAAAAATTAATTTTGCCACCAACATATGATTTTTATTTTATATATTATATTTAATTTTTATAATCATTGGGTATAAATTATTTAATAAGGATCAATTTATTCTTAGTCTTAAAAGATAAATTACCTTGGTAAAAAAGCTACTCACTGTGGTGAAAACTAAAATGATAAAAGTGAGTAACATTAGAGGATAATGGAATCTAATGTTTAAAACATGTTTATATTTTAGTGGAGGATTTTTTTATTGTAATTATATCCCCTAAAATATATTATTTATCAATTTTGTAGGAATGTGGATTGAGATCAACTTCCCATCATTGAATAGTTTTTGGTGATTACAAAAATTCCGCTCCTTCTCACTTATAAAAGGGTTCCTACTCTCATATCCTCTAAAAATTTTAGAATCCTTTTGGATCAAAAAATCCAGAAATAAATCCTTCTATTAATTCCATTAACACATACTATAGTAATTTTTTTATGAGGGAACCCTCCTAATAATGTTTTTGTTACAAATCTAACGAGGTTGTCGAAATAAGAGGTATTGTCCTTAACCGAGAATTTATATTTTATTTATTTTTCAGAATCCTTAAAGTCTTATATAATTATGATGAAATAAAAAAAATTATATAAAATTATATTTTATTATGTTAATTTCATAACCTATATCAATCTCCTCTTCTATCAAATTTTAAATGAAACTGTCGATTGTGTGTACGGTGTACTACCACCTCGCGAACTGATATAATTTTTATCCATCACTGCCACTCATGGATGAATATAATTATGGATTTAATATATAGATATATATTATATTTATGAAATAATTATACTTATTTAATTAAAATATCACATCTATATTCTTACCATCCAATCTGCTAGAAAACGATAACATCGCTTGTGCGTACGTGTGGACTACCACCTCCACCAAGTGATGTGATTCATTTTTAATTTTATTTTTATATAGATGGTAATAACGATATATTTTATGTATATTTATTATTTATATTATATAATATTTTTTATTTAAATTATAATTATTATTTAACATTCATTCATTTGATTCGTCAAAAAATGAAAACAACGTTCATTCTTACGTATAACCTACCATCTCCATGAATGGTGTAATTCATTTTTCTATAAAATGTTTTTGGATTATTATAAATACATATATAATGAATATATAAAATATTTATATCATAATTAAAATTATAGAGATTATGGAACCATAATCAA
Source organism: Viscum album (assembly GCA_963277665.1). Classification (NCBI taxonomy): domain Eukaryota; kingdom Viridiplantae; phylum Streptophyta; class Magnoliopsida; order Santalales; family Viscaceae; genus Viscum; species Viscum album. The sequence goes on from OY728131.1 coordinate 922,356,794, forward strand.
TTTACAAGGACCAAAATGACTGAACCAAAACATACATAAAAAACGATGCATTTATTTCCCAGAATATTGATTTTAACAAGGAATTTTTCATAAATGGGTAATAAAATATTATAATTAAATAATATATGATATTATAAATATTAATATGGTTTTTTAATATATGTATAATAAATTTATATTTATTATACAGGATTTGTGAACACGTACGAAGGATGTCATACATGAGGTAGGGGTTTATTTTACAATCTCATCATTACTTGGGGTTATTTATTTTTATGTCTACTCTGGGGATTTTATTTTAAATTTATATCTTAAAAAATATTTTTTATCCTCCTCTATTTGTTTCTATAAATTAAAATTTTTTCCTTTCAGTTTATTCTTATTAAGTACTCAAGATACTGAAATAACCTTCCAAAGGAAAACCAACATTTATTTTCAACTCAGCCAGGAATTTTTCTCTTCCATGTACATATTTTACTAAAAACGTATAAAGGAATTTTTTTAAAATTCTAAAATAATTTATTAAATACATTTTACCCATGTTTTACTTTTTGTAATATTAACATTAATCTTCTTATCATTTTCCAAATGAGGTAATTTTTGACCTTTTTTACAAAAGTGTGGAAGGATTACTTTTTTAACATATATGACATGAATGGAATTTCAAACCATCATTTAAACTAATTTATTTTAATTTTAGTTTAAAAGTTTATAATTTTACTTTTAAATAATTTTTTTTCTTAATATTCAGAAAATATTTGTGACTTTAAAAAAGTGTTTTCAATGTGAGAAGGGTATTTCCCTCATGAAAATTTCCAGTGATATTGTAAGGTATTTTCATGTATATCAACCTACTTTTTTGACTATTATGATGAGGATATACTCAAATTTTACCATCCACCATATTTCTTTGGATGGTTTATGATTAGTTTGACTGGGGAAAGTATTAATATCTTGCATGTTAGTTCTTCCAATATGAAAAATTATTTATTTTTAATTCATGATGATTAACTTATATTGTTTATTCATATTAATAATTAATTGTAATTATTGAGTGATAGTTGAGTCTCATAATTATATATCCCCTTGATTCATAGGTAGGCCTCATGAGACAAACTATATTGGTTATTTTGTTGAGGCCTTAAGCATTTATGTAAGATGTCTTGATTTGAGGCATCAATGGTAAGTTTCAGATATCTGAAATTATGAATTGAATTATTATGAAACAATTTATTTATATCCATGTGATTATTTGAATATTTATGATATCCATAGTTAATTTTATAATTCATGTGATTATTTATATGGAATTATTTGATCATCATTTATTAATTCCATATTATTCATGAGTTATTAAATTCTGATGTACACATACCCTTACAAAGCATATGTGATGAACCATTTCTTATGTTTACTTTTATTATGATGATATATGTTTATTATGATTGATATAAAAAGATATTATAAAGGTAATACTGGTGTTATGAGAGAAAATTCAATGTCGTATTTTAGGTTTTCAAATGTAATTTAGGATTCAAGTATGTATCTAGATTACCAAGACTACTAAATTATTCAATCCTTGGGATGTGATCACTTTTATATTTTGATAATGTAATAAAGTAACCACCTATCATGAGCTATAGGATTCAGGGTCTTTACAATCGGTATCAGAGAAAGTTTAATAGAAACCATGGGTACTAGATTTATGAAAACATGGATTAGGGAGTATAGCTCTATGAATGACTTTGATGTTAAGTATATGTTTAACATAATATCCTAAAGGTTTATTATAGTATATAATATGTGGTTTTACTATTAATACACCCATTTTTTGATAATATATGTTTATATAGATTTATAATAGATAAATTTATTTTTAATAACCCCCAAAAGAATTGGTTTGAGTATATCATGGTCATCATTCTGGTGCTTGATGAGTCTTCCCTTACTATGAAACTATTTTGACACTCCTGAGGGATATTATTGGGTTAATTAAAATTTTACTTACAAATAATTATAATGGATTTGGGAATATTTTCATTATTTGATAGTATTCCCAAAAAAACCATGTTTATGGTTGTGAGATTAGTTATGAATAAAATTTTCAATTTATATTAAGAGTTTCACTAGTTTTGAAATTATACATTATGATTCATAATTTTATAATCTAATATGTCACATTAAATTATTTATAAAATTATCATAGGGAAAGGAATGATAAACATATCAATTCACGTAATCCATGTAGTGTTTTTTCCATAGAAAAGATAATGAAGCTAGAGTTATAGATACACTAGGAGATGTAGCTGTATCTAGATCTAGAAAAATTATAACTATATTACAGTAGATTAGTTAGGTTATGATGAAAAAAATTTCTTGTATTAAGTAGACTTATGATCCACAACAATTTGTAACAATGTTAAACCACTTTATGAGTCTACAACCTCAATAATTTAATTGGACTACAAATCCATTTGTAACTGAGCAATAGATAAGTTATTTAAAGAATATATTTCTTGATTTGGGAAGTAATGAAATGGAAAAGGTTGTCATGGTATTTTATTACCTCTTAGGGGATTAATATCAATAGTAGTTATTGATTCAAAACACTAAGGATGATGAAGATAAAACAATCATGGAATGGAAGTATTTTAAGGAATATTTCTGAGAAAAATATTTTCCTTGCAAATAAGGAGATGATATAGGGAGATAATTTTTGAGTCTGAGACAAAAGGAAAGGGAAAATATTTCTATGTATAAATATAACTTTACATTATCAGTAAGGAATTATACATACTATGTATAAAATCCAAAACCAAGATTGATTGTTTCTTTGATGGGATTAAGTGAATATTTTGAAGGGAACTAGTCTCCCAAACATTTCCATCATATGAGGATATAATATCATGTTCTATCAAGATAGAGAAATAATACTCAAAATTATAGGGATTCAAAGGAAAGAAGGATAGGACAATATTGATAAAAAAAATAATGGATAAGGGGAATAAGAGACACGAGAATTTTCCAACACATGATGTAAAGATCCGAACTATTATAAATAAAATTCCCTTTTTGGTTTAATTAAATATACTATAATTTAATATGGATTTATAAAACACAAGAAATTATTTGGTTTTATTGTATCTTTTCGAATTTAAAATTACATTAATAATCATAACCATTGATAATATAGGCTTTGAATAGTGATCATATGATTAGTATAAATATAGGGTTTTAACAAATTCAAATAATAAATACAAAGGAAGTGATGGCCTCAACTAGTAGGATCATACCCTATGAAGCCCATTCATCTGAGATTTCAAGGGAGATATCATCTTTGGTCTTTGACCATGTCCAATCCCAAGATGAGATTCAACAATTGAATAATTATAGAAACCGTTTACATGAGAAGTTCAAGCTCATCGAGATCACGACTCAAACCATGTATGTTGAACCACCCCATAAAAGTCTCACCATTACACACCTTAACCTCAGTGAGTTTATTGGTATATTAAAGTGATATGTATCAATACCCTACTAATATGAATATTTATATTTTATAGAATATGAAAATATTTTCATTTTATTATTGTTACTTTATAAATGTTTTTGATTTTGATACAATAAAACAAAAATTTTAATTTTGGGTCTTATTAAAAAACAATTAAATAATTTATTTTGATGAATTAATGGTTTTTTTAAATAAATAATATTTTAATAAAATTTTATTGTTAAATAATATTTATCAAATATAAATGATTATATGATTTTTATGAAGTCAAATGTAATTTTTATAAGGGTTCAAATACTATTATTGTAAAAAACCTAACATTTCCCAAAAAACATTGATTCTTAATTTAAAAGTTAAAATAAAAATATTTTTTAAAATATTTTAATAAAATGAATATTATTTTTGGAATCAGAACATCGAAATTATCCAATGGTGAATTTTTTATAATTTTCGGAGATAGTTGAATATTCGGGTAAAAATTAAATATTGTATAAATATACAGTGTTTATTATGACATTATAATAACTCAAATGTGATTTAATAAACACAATAAATGGTATCCATGACCAAATCTATGTTTTAACTTTAAAATATTTCGAGTTTATGTTTATTTTATTATTTTATAAATCGATTATGAATCCTCAAAGGAATTAATATATTTTATAGTTTTAAAATCATTTATTTAAGAGTATGACTCACTTCCAAATACAAAAAGATATTATTTTATTAACTGAGGCCCATTGAATTATAATATAATTAAAACTAATACCCTTTTTCAAAAACCATGGGAAAATCCATTAGAAGGTTTGTGGTTTTTGTTATTTTAATATATAGAGTCCCAAACCATATTTTGAGAAATAATAAAGAATTCATGACTCATTTCCTATATAAACCCTCCCAATATCCCATTTATATTTAATAAAAATCCTTGGAGAACATCCTTAATCTATACACCACTCTTTATAGTCCGCATAAGGTTCCATTAAGTTCTCATGAAGCTCCTCCCAAGAATTTGGAGTCACACTCTCAAGGTATGGATTCTTCTCTTTCTCATCTTTATTCAAGTATATTATTTATCTTATGTCTATTATAATCATTTCCTAATGATGGTATATATTATTAAATATCCCCCTTACTATCCATTTTATTTATAAATTATGATATACAACTTTCACTCTCATCAAGTCCTCCCAAGAACATTTATATTCCCCTGTTATGCTGCCAAAATTTCATTGTGATTTTCCATGCCAAACAATTATGTAGTGAATACCCGTACCTAGTTACTATAATGAATCTTAATATATATACACTCATACTTATTTATTGTTACTTAAATTTATATACTATACACTAATTTCTCGTGGAATAAAATATGATGATGAATTAAACCTTGTTGTATGATCTACATGGAACACTTAAGCATTAGAATGAAATTAAAGTGACGGGTGTGCCTAGAATTATATATTTCTCCAATGCATTGGGTATTTTTTAGTCTTGTGAAATGTAATTCAATTGATTATGGATTAAAACTAATCCATAATAGGAATTTTTTAATCATTTTGTCTTGGAATATGTCATTGACCTATGTTTATGATGCAGTATTTTATGATGTTGTCACATTTCCCATGTTGCCTTTATGTTATAATGAAATATCATGCCTCGTTGTTCATGTTAATGATTCTCACTCCTTTTATGACCTATTGATATGCCTAATGTCCAAAATGTATTACTTTCTCCATGTCATTCCATGTTTATCCCCATAATTGGATTTATATATCACCCCTTTCTTATGTATGTCCCCAGGTTTTTCCATGAAGTTTTAAGTATGAAGGAATAATATGAGCATGTTATGGTAGTTTTCAATAAAGATGATGTATTGCCTGTTTTTTGTTATGTAATATAACTAATTCACAAATACACTATACTTCTCAATATTTAATCTTGTAATATGTGTAACTTTTTGCAATAAATCATGAATAAATTATATTAAAGATAAGGGATGTCATAGTTGGTATCAAAGGAGATGTTTTGTTATTTTTGGGAATAAGATTAGAAAAATCTAGATAATGACATAAGGATAAGAGTAAGTATAATAAAACAAACCTAAATTTTTGAAATTATAGATTAAATGGATTATCAAGAAAATACATATATGTATTGATACTATATATGGATGTGGATCTCGCACAACTGTATATAGAGGTAAAACCCGAAAACACTACATTGAGCTAGACTCGACTGGGAACTAATACACAATAATGATGCTTACTACACACCTAGTTTGACACTCCGAGAGTATAGACACACATGACATTTTCACATAGTATTACATGATTTTAGGCATAATTAACTATCAAATTACATGCCAAGGATTATAAAGTCTAGTTTATTTTGAAGACTAGGTACATAAAGGTGAAAAAATGGGAATAAATAAAATATATTATTATTTATGATCCATTATGAGATGCTAAATTCCTTTGAGACCTTAAATATGCATAGGATAACTTGGGGATATCATGAACAAAGGGATGAGATAAAAATCCCAGTAAGGGAACAGACATTAAAATATATCTTAGAACATGGGTTAGAAGGAATAACTTAATGATATAAAAAGGCATGGAACATGATTAAACATATGGAATCTTAACAAATATTAATGGAATCATTGTAATGTGGAATAATCATAAAAAATTACTTCATCATGATTCAAGGAACATTTCACATGGAGAAGCACGAGTCAAGGCTAACCACCAAGACCGTTGCACAAGGAGCATGAGTTAAGGATATCCACCATGATCATTGCACATGATGTGTCATGAGAATAAAAATTACCCAATTCATTGGATATCTATATATATTCATTAATAATAATATGTTCATAAATATTTTTTCCACCTAAATAATCACAGATAAGTAGTCAAGCATAAACATAAGGGTTACCCATGAAAACAATTGGGTATCATAATCATGTCAAAACGCATATCAAAACGGAATATCATAATGGTGTATGTGAAAGAATGGATTTAAAAAATAAATTGAAATTACTAAGGTAATATAGTAATATATCATGATAATTTATGTCAAACTAATGTGAAATGAGTGGTTAAGAAACATTATAAATAAATCATTTTAGTACGGTTTAAGGGAAAACTATCAAGTTTATTTAAAATGGAAAAGGAATAATAGTTTTTATGAAACAAGAATTGAACCAAGATAGTTTTTCATGATGAAATTAGTGATTTTATAAAAATAATGGTGGCTTAAACCAAATTATGGAGTGCACTTGAAAATGGATAAGAAATCAGAAAATTCCCTTTAATCGGGTTTGATTATCGAAAAAAATTGAGAAGGGAACCTTTTTTAAACATTCATGTACTCATAAAATAATGATTACACAACATGGATACAATATTTTAGAACATATAAACATAATTTATAATAACTACATAAAAATAAATTGGAATTACATTGGTGTAGTGAGAGAGAAAGAGTAACCTGAAGGAAAAAATGGAGGTTTGGGTAGAATCCCTTAACTTGTGTTCGAAATGGTTCTGTACTTGATCTTCATATATGGAATAATAAAATTAGATTAATTAATTAATAATTAAATAACCTTTTAAAAATTTAATTTATTTATTATAATTTTATTAAGTTCATTTATTGTCTTTTTGATGAGTTATAGTGTTCAATTTAATCATCCATGAGAGCTTATTTTCTTAGTTTTCATAATATGTCTGCTTATATAATATTTTGAATGTTCATGTAAAATGGAAATAGAAATCCAAAATTTAAGTTATAAGTTATTAATGAACATACATAATTATAAATGATGATATAATTCATTTGGTTATTTTTTGTGAGGATGGAACATTAGATAAGATATTAGTGATAACCATTTGGATTATTTTGGGTGGTTTTTGCTCACAATGGACTTTTTTTGTTTTATTATTTAACATCATGAGTATCTAATGATTATAGAAATTTAAGTAGGATTCAATAAATATATTAAATTTTTTTTAAACCATAGTAATGGTTTTATGACTAGCCTTGATGGTGTTAATGGAAAAAAAATTTATCATCCTTGAAGGTGATAAATTTACTCCTCACAAACGATGTATTGATTACAAGAATAAAATGGAGAGGAGAGGGGTTTAATGATTAATTATTCCATTAGCGTAATAAAATTACAGCATATGTGAGGTACTAGAGTTATCATACCATTTGGATAAGGTCAGGTGAGTAGAGAAAAGGACAATAAATGAACTTGAAAATAAATTAAAAGAAAAGGAAGAGGGTTTTGCCTCTTGATTCCTTCTTCTTGAAAACGTATTTAGGGGATTGGTTTTGTTATTTTGTTAATAAAAAAATATCTTAGGCGTGGGGGAGTGTCTTGGGAGGATATTTGTGTAGAAATTGGACAAGGTTCAAAGATTTATATGTGTGAGGAGAAGAGGTGGTGAGGGTTGGTATTTATAGTGGAGGAGGGGGTGTTTTCTCATCATTTTATTCATTAGTTTATTATTTTCTCTCAATACTATGAATATTTTGAGATTTAACATATAATATAATAAAATAATGAAGGTTATTTTGAGATTTTGGGCTCACATAAATCTTACATCATCTATTACTCCATAATTCATGTATTTGTATTTTTCAGTAAATTATCGTATATTACTATTCACAAAAAAAATCAACTATATTAGAAAAATACAAAAAATTCACTTTAACCATTCTTAGACATGTATACCTCAAAAAAAGAACTGAATTTTATGAAATTTAATTTCACAAATATAATAACTTTAATTTTTAATCAAAATCATTGTTTATTTGAAAAATACAGATTTTAAAATTATAACTGATTTTATAACAACATGAAAAATTAATTAAGGTATCATAAGATTATCATAAAATAATAACAAAAAAATATGAATATATGAATTCATTTTATGAAAATAAATTTTCTTTTAAATTATTAAATTAATCGCATTATTTTAATTAAATATTTATGACCTTTAAAAATACCAACACTTAATTAATAATTTTTAAAACACTTATTTACTTATACTATGATATAATTATATCATATTACCATTTATAAGATTCTGAAATTTTAATTATACTTTCATAGGTAAGGTTACTATTCTATTTCTTGGTTTACATTTCATAAGGGAAACATTACTATTCCAAAGTTCAAGTTACTATTTCATCGGTATAGGTTCCTTAACTTATAGTTTTACTTCTTATTTCATTCATTATTCATTTATAAAGTTTATATTGTGTTCATTATGTTATTTAATGTGATTTTTATGTTATGATATGAATATAAGATGTGAATTTCCATTGATAAAACTTTGGTTCGTTATAAGGGGGACATACTTTGGTAAATTTATAATCTCATTACAAACCATTATTAAGGGAACAAAAAATGCCAATAAGAATATATGTTAGGAAAGAGATCATGGATAACATATATTAAATCATATAAATTTAAAAATTAATAACTAAAAATAGCAGATTAGTTGTGGTTTTTTATAGGGGTTATGCAAAACCCCAGCAAAATTCCTTTTCTATATAAATAGAGGGGGTTATGCACAAATCCATTTAATAATCTAATTTAGAGGGGGTTATGAAAAACTTATAAATTCATTTTCAATATAAATTAGTAGGGATATGTACGACCCTCACTAATAATCAAATTTAGAGGGGGTTGAGAGCCCCTTCTAAATTTTTAACATTATTTTTTTGATATTTGACTGGATTTTAGAGGTGTTTTTTAACCCCTATAGTTTATGAAAATATATGGGGTTCATAATCACCGATAATCAATAAGATTAGCAGTGTTTCATAACCCCATCTAATATCTTAAATTTGCGGGGGTTCGAAATACCCTATAACTTCTTAAAATAGAGTGGGTTGAAAACAATCTCTAATTTATTAAATTATATGGGTTTGAAAACCCCCTCTAATGTCTTCAATTATAGGGGGTTCAAAACCCCCTATAATATCTTAAATTATAGGGGGTTTAAAATCCCCGTTAATGTCTTTAAATTGTAGGGAGTTTAAAACCCCAACTAATTTAAGATATTCGAGGGGATTGTGAACCACCACTATTTAGAAAAATAAATACCATAATATATATATAACACTCTATAAATGTATTTAATTACATTATATGAAAATATTATATAAAATATTTATAAGATTGTATATAATTGTATTTATTTGTATACATTAATATACTTTTATAATATTATGTACATTAATATAATTTTATTTGTATAAATTAAATTTCATATCATATTAATTATATATAATATAAAATCATAAACATATTATATAAATTTATACATTAGTATAATTTCATTAAAAAATATATCATATAAAGACCCAAGATTTTAGTTTTATAATTTATATTATAATAATAATATAAATATTTTTAAATAATATGTTTATATTTTTATATTATATATAATTAATATTATATTAAATACAATTTTTAAAAATAAATATATATCAATGGACACAATATAATACAATTATATTTATTGAAATACATATATATTAAGGTGCATAATAATAACTACATGTATTGAAATTCAATATAGAAATATTTATATAAATTTTATTTCATATAACATTATAAAATTATTTGTATAAATATTATTTCATATAAATATTTGTATAAATTTTATTTTATATATATTTAATTCATATAATATTAATTATGTATTAATTATATATAATATTATAAAATTTATACAAATAAATATATATTAATGTGCATAATAATAAATATATGTTTTAAAAAAAATTATATAAATATATTTTTAAAGTCATTATATAAATATATTAAATAAATAAATACATATATATATATATATTATATAAATAAACATGTACATAATATATAATATGTATTTAAGTATATAAATAATTTACATAAGTATATGTGTGTATACATAACATAAATAGAATTATAAAATATATTTATTCAAATGTATATAAATAAACATATAAAATATATATTTTATATAAATGTATAAATTGAAGATAATATACATGTATTATAATATAAATACATAAATACATAATATAAAAATGTATATATTAATTTATATAAATATATACATAGGTTATATATTTATATCTATCTAAATATTTATTCAAAAAATATATATTTGAATCAGTTTCCTAGTATATATAAATATAATAATGTGTAAGAATTATATTAAAATTTATTTGGCATGGTGGTAAAGGGGTTGGAGGTATATGTAGGTGATCAAGGGTTCAAAACCCAACGGGCCTTAAATTTTACAAATGGGGTGTGGTGGTGCCCATGTGGAATTGGAGGGAGGATTTTTTTGGGGGGGGGGCTCACATGGGAATGGGAATATGAGGGAATAAATAGGAATGGGAGGAGTGTTTAGATGAGAACATGAATGGGAGGGGGCTCACAGAGGTGGAGGATATTGATAAATAAATAATTATAGGTGGTTCTGAAAACCGCCTCTAACATGTACCTCTAATTGAGGTGTTAAACCCCCCCTCTAATTCAGCCTTAAATAGGTGTGGTTTCTAAAACTACCCCTAATATGTATCTTATTACTCAAATAGTGTTATTTTCCAACCACCGCTAAATTGATAAATAAATTAGAGGGGATTAAAAATCCCACTATAATGTGATTCCATGGTGAAATTAGAGGGGGTTTTAACCCCCTCTAATTCAACCATCTCTAATTTTCTCATTACATTACCAATGACTCCTCAAAATTGCCTCATACAATAGTAGTCGAGAACAATAGTGACAATTCCTCATAACTGTCACTAATGTGTTTAGATGTTGTTATAACCCCTTCTAAACTAAAAAGTAACCCCCTCTAATTAGGTCATTTTTTGTAGTTAAGAAATAAATGTCATTTATAAGTTCTACCTTCAATTTCATTGGATTCTCATTTATCTGTTTAATAGTTTAAAAATACTCATCCCTAATTTTACCTTTCTTCTAGATAACGGATAGAAATAAGAGGAATCAGGTAATAAACTAATGTGATGGGAAATGTGATGATTTCCCCAATGAGATTCCCAACCTGATGGGTGTAGGAATCATAGACTTTATAATGATATTATCTCAGATGAGTTAGATTCTAAATAGAAACCTAGATCAGGAGGATAGCCCAAAACCCCCTAAGAAAGAACAAGATGCAATTAAGGCCTTTATGTGACAAAAGGCTCTGACTTTTAATGAATTATGTCATCTATTAATTACAGAACAATAGATCAACTCTATTGAGAAGATATTATATATCCTTCAATGTTATGAACAAGAGATTATTTTACTGGTTTTATAACATATGGATGGAGAATATAATAAGTTGTGTACATTGATCAAGAATACAAAGCCCTAGGAAGAGATTGAAGTGATGGGGTGGAAAGAATTTTGGGAAAAAAATTCGATAAATTTTTTCCTTGAACTCTTCAACATAAAATGGAAGTTCACTTCCATTACCTCAAAAAAAATATCTATCAGTGTGTATGAATGAATCTTAACCATACTTTCATAATATGCCTCCATATTTTTCATTACTCCCAATTGCAAGGTTGACCGCTTATTTGGTGTGCTAAAACCTAGTCTATGAAAATCCCTCACAATCCGATAGTTTTATAGCTATGAGGAAATTATCTGATGTTACCTCAAAGTCTAAATGGAGATTGTTGATTCTCAAGGGAATAATTGGGTTATGAAGTAGACAATGGAGTTTAATTATCACGATCCGATGTAAAAATATAATAGTGCTAATAAATTTCAACATCCCACATGTCAAAAGTGTGGAAAGAATCACCCCAGAAATAGCCTAAGGGGGTGAGGAAATTCATTAGGTAAGGGAAGGAAGTGAACCTAGAAAGCAATTTTCGACAAGATAATTCATCTAATGAAATGGAGAGAATGAGTTCTCTGGTAAAACCTTAGTGCATTATTCATTACTTCAACTGCAAGGAACCATTACACTTTGCAAACCAATTAACTAATCTAAGGGTTTTCAGAGAGAACCAACAACCTCCAAGGCAGTTAGGGAGAGCCTATACCATCACAACTAATGAGGTGGATCCCAACAAAAAAGTGGTGATATTTATACTAGTTATTCATTCAAGAATAATAAAAATACTTTTTGATTAAATTTCTATGAATTCCTTCATATCATGAAAGTTTATTATACTTATTAAAGAACCACCACAAATCATGGAATTGGGGTTTTTAGTGAAAACAGAAATTGGGGAAATTATTTAATACGAAGTATATAACTCCTCCCTTATGAAATTTGTGGGATGAACTTTCCAGAAATCCTTATAATACACCCTTTAGTGTAATTTGATTCAATTCTTGGTATGTATTGGTTTTCTCTATATAGAATGAACATAAATTTCCATGATAAGGAAATCAATCTTCATATTGTGAATCATCCAATGATTCTATACAAATTCAAGGAGATTAATGAATCTTATTTAGAACCAACATATCAAGATTAGATATTATTTCCCTATGATAAATCATAACTAGCTGAAATTATTGTAGTCTAAGGAAAGAACCATTCCTTAAGTAATTCCCATTGTGAGAGAATACCCTGATATGTTTCCCTAAGAATTTCCCAATCTTCCTCCTTGCCGAGAGGTTGAATTTTAAAATGAGAATATACTTGGGGAATTACAATTATCTAAGAATCTGTATAGAATAAATATTATTGAACATGAGGAGTTGAAGAAAAAACTACAAGAGCATTTGGATAAAGGGGCGATACGCCCAATTTCTTCACCATGGGGTGCACCAAAACTCTTTTTCATGAACGATAAGTCAATGCACCTTTTAATTGATTATCATCAGCCAAAAAAGACCACAATAAAGAACAATTATCCTCATCAATGGATTGATGACTTGTTCGATCAGAAACATAGAGTAAAATACTTATTCAAGGTGGATCTATAGTTGGGGTATTACCATGTTAGGGTGAAGAATGAGGATATCCCCAAGGCGACTTTTAATACAAGGTACGAGCACTATGAGTTCATAATAATGTCATTCAGACTCACTAATTATCCAGAAATATTCATTGACTTTATGAATAGAGTCCTTAGATATTACCTCAACAAATTTTTGGTAGATTTTATAGATGATATTCAAATATACTGCAAAAGTAAGGAGGTGTTTGAGGAGAATGTGATCATGGTTCAAAATACCTTACAAAAGAGGAAAATATAAGACAAGTATAAAATATGAGAGTTATGGTTGAAAGAAGTCTCATTCTTGGGGAATATTATCACAAGAATTGGGATATCTATAGACCCTTCAATAATAGAAGAACTTTAAGTATATATTAGTCCAACATATATAATAGATATCTTAGGTTTCCTGGGATTAGATGGGTATTATCATGGATATTTTTCAAAATTTTCACGATTATCAAACCCTCTAACCAAGATAACTCTGAGGGGGGTAAAGTTTGTTGGAATAATTAATGTAAAGAGAGCTTCAATGAGTTATAAAAAGGCCTATAACTATATTAGGACTCACACTTCTCATGAGCGGAGAACTTTTTGTGGTATTCAGTGATGCTTCGAAGAGGGGATTGGGATGTGTGCTATTAAAAATTGAAAAAGTGATAGCCAATGCTTGAAGGAAATTTAATGTTAATGAATTGAACATCCCCAATCATGATATAGAGTTGGATTTAGTGATATTCACGTTGAAAATCTAGTGGTGTTATCTCTTTGGACAGAACTTTGAAATATATATGGATCACAAGAGCCTCAAGTATATACTCACATTGAAAAGATGTGAATTTTTACCAAAAAAGATGGTTAGAGATAATCAAGGACTATTACTTCTCAATCCACTACCATCATGGGATAGAAGATAAAGTGGTATAAGTTCAATGTAGAAAGGATTGAATAATATTTTCAAAGTTGAGAATTAAAAAGGATTCGATCATCCAAGCCATGATAAGGATGGATGTGGGAATCATAAAGGAAGGAACATCATAAATCCTTTCACAAATGATTTATTATCCATCCCTTCTAAACAAGATAAATTATTCTCAAATAGATTATGTGTAAATTTTAAATAAAGTAGAATCTATAAGAAATAGGAAATCCTTAGAGTTCAATGTTAATGAAGAAGGTGTTGTGAGATTTTGGTTGCGACTATGTGTACCATCAAATCATGAATTAAAATAGATATTGGACGATGAACATAGTTAAAATTTCTCCATCCATCTAGGAAGAAAAAATATTGTCGATGTCTCTAATAACACTATTGATGAGAAAATATAAAGAAGGAGATTGTGAAATATACATCATGATGTCTTTGGTGTCCGCAAGTGAAGGTAGAGAGGAAAAAATCCAAGGGGATGATGAAACCATTACCCATACCTACATATAAATGAGAAAACATCACCATGGAATTTGTCATTGTTCTTATAAAGACATCAAGAATAAATAATTCTATCTGGGTTGTGGTGGTTCATCTTAAAAAACTACACAATTTATTAAAATTTGAGAGGACTTATCCTCCAATGGCCCGAAAGCCTTCATTTTTTATTGGTTTTGATAATCCACCTTTGAAGGGGTGAGGTGGAACCCTTACAAGGTCCTTAGGAATAATTATTACATGGCCCATAGGAATTGAAGGAATTCAATGCCCATTGGCTTCAAACATTTTATACAACCCATACTAACTACTTGGAACTTCTCCTTCCCAACATATTCATCGTGAAATCATATCTCCACCTTTGCATGGTTGTTCGGCTTGGATTTCCCATGCACACATAGGCTTGTCTCAATGGCAGGTGCCATACCCTTTCATTATTGCAATCAGTTTAGCTTCTACACTGGTGAATTCTCCATGCTCATCCTCATTCTGAATCATTTACCTTTTAGGTTGTCTGGTTTGTATCTTCACTTATGGTGGCCCGAAGGCCTTGAGGTGGCTTGAAGGCCTTACTAACCCGAAGGCCTGGGTGGCCCGAAGGCCTTAAAGGACTCGGGGACCAAATCGGTGGCTTGAAGGCCCAAACAGGGGAATATTTCTAGCTGCTACAGTTCCAAATAGTGCCTACTACAGTCCCCGATGATGAATGACTAAATAACTCTTGATTGGGGTGAATTGAGTTCTTAAAATATCTTTTATAGATAACCACCCTCTTCATGTATGATCATACAAAATCTTTTTCTTAAAAGTGTATGAAGTGAAAAATAAATAATTTCAAGGAAAGGGATTGAATACAAGATATTTATAGTAGTTTGGTGAACATAAATTTCCCATTCCACTCCACCAACACTATACTCCATGATTTTGATGATTTTCACTATAAAAACACTTTTACTAGGGGATCCCAACTGAGTACAAGCAGTCATTACTTAATACAAAGGACCAATAGATTTCAACCAAGATCTACCTTTACAAGTCCTATCCATAGTATTAAACAAACTCTTAGATAGAGTGTTAACAAGATATAATAATAGGGAAATTTTGAGATGAATATATACAACATATAGTTTTCAAGAAAGAACTAATAGTATATGAAGATTCATCCTAATAAAATGATAGAATCTAGAGTATATTTTAGGATGATCTTTAGTGAAACTGATAGAGCTGATAATGACAACATGAAAATTTGGTTCCATATGTAAAAGTCTCCAAAAATATTCTTTTTGTTGTAGAACATGTAAACCCACTATCTCTTCTCTATTTCTTTTATAGTTGTTAACCGATATTTATTATATCCTATTTAAAATCGAGTGCAAGATAATTCTAATGGTAAAGAGAGCTTGAGTCATGATATTAATGAGACATTCTATTAATGATATGTATCTAAATTTTCTTAATATTGGAATTGATTTTGTGGTAGTGATGAAAGAAATATTCTCGTTCTACAAATCATCCTATTACTGGAAAGTCTTATGAAGACCAATCGTTCCTTAAATGGATAGTATCATTTTTATTTAATCTAAATACATGAATTGAATTATTTATAGATTAGAAAAGTAATCATGAAATTATGTAGTCCTATATCTTTGTAATATATCAATTGGAAGAATTGTTCATCATACGATAACTTTTTGTAAAATAAAGTATCTCATCATCATAAGATTGGATAACTTCACTACAGAATAAGAGAATTATTTAGTGTAATATAAAATGTTACTGTGATGTAACACTTAGATTCATCAACTTCTTCTGGCTATGAATATTCTTTTGATAGGATAATGCCCTTTCATATTTTTATTCTGACTAAAGCATCTATCTTGAGAAAATAATCCATACTTCATAAGATAAAGTCTTATCTAGTAGAAAAGAATTCGATAATTTTTTATTCTGAGTAGCTAAAGATGTTCTTCAATTATTGTAAGATAAAATTCATGCATATTTTAAAATAAACACTTGGACACACAGTGTAAGATAAATATAATCTGAAACACTTTTTATAAAATCGTTAAAATAAAATTGTGGATTTTTGAGTCATCAAAACACATAAC
The DNA here is from genome assembly GCA_963277665.1 of Viscum album. Taxonomy (NCBI): domain Eukaryota; kingdom Viridiplantae; phylum Streptophyta; class Magnoliopsida; order Santalales; family Viscaceae; genus Viscum; species Viscum album. The sequence continues at coordinate 922,373,832 of OY728131.1, forward strand.
ATGAAGGCATATTGAAACAACATATTCTTTCCAAAAATATCCCCTTTGTTGATGATCACCAAACCCATGCTGTGGAAAAATAAAAAAATTCATATAATTATATTTTAAAAGTTCATAAATAATGATGTTTTCTTTTATTCTTCTCCTATTTGAAATGTTTATAAAAATTCATCTTCCTTACCTTATCCCATTTTTAAAATACAAAATAATTTTTTTATTTTCCTTTCCTCCCCCCCGTTTTAAATTAAAAATAATTATTTGTATTTTTTCCTTTGTCCCCCTTTTTGTGAAATCAAAAATGAGTATAATAAAGAATACACTTTATATTTCATAAAAATGATAGTAAATAGTTAACGCTACTATAAATAAAGAGTATTTTTAATTAAATAGAGTTCATAAGTAAACATTAATAAAATATAGCATAAATGAATGATAAAATAGTATATTGAAAAGAAATCATAAAACAATAATATTGAATATATACAAAAAAGATAGTGGAAAGGAAAAAATAAATATTCTAGAAAAATAATGGAAGGTATTAAAGCATTTAGATCATTCAAATAGATGTTAACATATAGAGATTCAAATGTTTTTAATAATTCCATAAAGTTGGAATGATTTAAATATTTTTAAGAGTGCCTATCCATTGAAAAAACCATTCCAAAAACTGAAGTTGAGTGTATCAACTACTGGTTATGAAAAAAAATTTGAAGAAGAATTCTTGAAAAAAAAAGGATTATCATGAGGTAACGAGGATAGATGCAGAGGAGTGTCAGATATCATGCCAAAAACATCACCCAAAGTCAGTAGGGATTCTCCAAGATTGTGTAGATATTCTTGAGAAAACATTACTGGTGTCGAATGAATGTTGAGAGTATCTTGTTGTGCCCTTTAGAAATCAAATTTATCTACATAAGTAAAGACAAATTTTGAGGATGGTTTAGGTAATGATAAAGATAATTCTTTATAAATCCTAATATTATCCCTTTGATAGACCTTATAAGGGTCAAAATATCATTTAGCCACTAAGATGTGGTGATATTTTGATCAATAATTTTTGGCTTAGGCAACCATCTTCCAAAAATTTGAAAAAGAGAATCTGCATAGGAATCAATCATTTTTATGATTTCATTTTTGCAATAGTATAAAAGTATTATAAAACCATTCCCCACACATTGAGAGAAATTCTCAAAAAAGTTCTATATTTCTCCCTTCTTGGTGAGATTTGATAACAAAATTTTTAACACTTCAAGTTGTCTGTCATACCAATGACATAAAAACTTTCTTTTTTCTTTTGTAGACACTTTTAATTATGAATCATATACAAAGGATTCATCTTCTACCTCACCATATTCTGAGAAAGTTTTATTGATACTGTTAACAATTACTTCATGTAACTCTTTAGATTTCTTTTCTATAACATCAATGTTATTTGATTACATAATATCCATATATTTTAGTCCTAGGATGATGAAATCTACATCCTTATTCACTTGAAATTAATTTTCTTTGTCTTTTAGAATCTTATGCTTTAGAATAGAAATAATTTCTTTTATTGATTTATAAACTAATTCAACAACATATTTAAGAGGAATTGGTAACCTTATAACTTTACCTAGCACATTTTTATGAAGGTCGTGAAACATATCCCTTGAAACAATTTCACACTATAGAGACTCGATAGATATAGTCATCATATCTATGCCTTGACATAATTATAGTAGATTTAACTATTGATCAAAATCATTTTTTGTTCCTGTAGTAGATTCTTTTGATAAAATTCCTATCATAGACTGAACCAACAACTATAGTTCCCAAATCTCTGACTTTGATGAAATCTAATTAAGAAGATATCTTACTTCTTGACTACATTCAATGACATGACATTTTACCAATTCTATTTCAGACAACAAATTCATGTAGCTCTGGTTCTCTCTTTCATAAATATTTCGAACAAATTTTGGAACTTTTTAATTTATTCCTTCTTGAAGAATAGGAGGATGCCTTTTCCTGGTGGACTTCTACAATTTATCCTTCAACTTATTATTTTTCTACAATATCAGGTACATATTCCACATGATTCGATTATTGTGAATATTTTCTACCAAATATTCTTTCATCCATATTTTATAATTCTTGAGAATAAGACATGATTATTAGAGGAGACATTCAGAGTCATATTGAAATGGTATTTTCCTAACCAACTGAAAACATACGAGTGATAACTGAGGCATACCTATATTTGTGAACATGTAATGGTACAAAAACAAGTGTATCTGGGGTTCTCTCTTGAAACCCAGTTTGTTCACATGATTGGATTCCAATTTGTACTCTTATTCACCTTATTTTGAGAGTTTCTTCATTATTCGGAATTTCTATTATCTCATTCTCATGACAGGTTCCCTCAACCAAAACTGGTATATCTTGTAAACTAGATGACTTCCCTTAATTCAATATATGTTATAATCCAACAATTGAGGTTAAGGGAACCAAATTTATTAACAAAAAGTCCCAAAAAACCCACTTTTTCTTAGAACACTTACACTTAAGGTCATAAAACCACGAAAAAGAGTTGTGGTACTATTATACAAGATAACTCTAGTATTTCAAAAAAACCAGGGTTAAAATTCCTCACAAATGCTAGAAATTTATAGACTAATTTTGAACATGACACATATATCATAGAATATAACATGCGAGATTCATGAGTTTTTCTATCAAAAATAGATAAAGAAAAGTAATATATTGAAAAAAAATTCAAACTCATAGTTTCATTGTAATATTCTTGACTGTGTGAACTTGGTAAAAACATTTCTTTTAGGATCTAAATTCTGTAATTTCTTCTTTTACAAAAATGTTATTTCAAAGATAGGCTTCATTATCTCTAGAGGGGTGACTCCATCCATGGTAGCTAAGGAGGTTATGAAAAATGAGCAGCCTTCATAAGGGATTTTTAGGATTTCAGATAAATAAACTGAGGCTATCAAGATATTTTTTGGTTGATTGTTGAAGTAACCAAGTCTTCATCATCACCAAAATGAAAGAATGCTGGTTTGGTAAAACTCACAGACATCTTTCTAGAAAACAAACATGGTTTGTGTTTCATCGAATATGTACTCCCATACAACATAATTGATGTCTTTATTCAGCAACAGATCAGTATTTTCTAGCCATTTAAAATCAATTACTCATCTACTTAATAATTTCCTTGTGATCCTTTGTCTTTTCATTGGACTAGATGTTGAATATTCATTTCTTTTCATTTTCACCATTGGAAATGGGTTTGGAAGGATGGAAGATTAGGGTAACAAAGGTTTGGGTAGAGAGGGAGAGAGGGAGATAAGGTTTCTAGATATTTACAAGGCATTTCATGTGTAGAGTTGATACACAATATTTTTCATTCATGATAGTGGAGGGGATACACAATGATGTTTTGGTTAATTATTACTAAAAATACCTGATGTGGCCTATAGAATATAATCAGTACACAAAAAAGTGGAAAAAACATAAATAAATAAAATAACATATTTACTTTGAATATGAAAAAATATTTTATAAAATATTATTTAGTGAGATCAAACATACCTAATAATGACTTAGTGAAATTGAATATGTCAGCGGGAAAAGGCTTTGTAAAAATTTTTGCTAATTGATTTTTTGTGAAAATGAATTCTAAATAGATACCATTATCAATACATGATCTCTCAAGAAATTATGTCTTAAATCAATGTGCTTCATTCTTGAATGGTTTATCATATTCACAAAGATGTTGATAATACTTACATTATAACATATGATTGGACCACAATTAAAATTAAATCCAAAATCCATTAAGGTGTTTTTCATCTAAAACACTTTTTCAAAAATAATTCTTATGGAAATATATTCAGCTTTAGAAGTTGATAATGCTATAGAGTTGTCTTATTACTTGACCAAGACACTAGGTATTTTTGAAGAAAAGTATAGGTTACCCATGTGATTTTTCTATATAATCTACATCCAGAAAAATTATCATCTGAGTATGAAATTAAATTAAAATAAGATATTTTTGGAAAAATAAAATAATGAGAAAAAATTCCTTTTATATATCTTAAAATTATTTTCGCTGCATTAAAATGTAAATATTTTGGATTAGATTGAAATATTACACAAAGTCATGCTGAAAACATAATGTCTAGTCTACTTGCAATAAGGTACAACAATCATCCAATGATTCGTCTATACAACTTGTTGTCGAATAGTTTTCCAGTTTCATTCAAGTTAAGTTTGATAATGTAACTCATAGGATTTGAGTAGGTCTTACTATTTTTAATTCCAAACTTCCTATGTAAATCTTGTATGTATTTGATTTGATTTAATATATTTACATAATATTTTTTTTATAAACATGAATTCCCAAAAATAGTTTAGTTCAACCATTATACTAATTTTAAATTCTTTTTTCATAAGTTTTAAAAATTTATATCACCATTTTTGGTTTTTTTACCCAGAAATAACATCATCTACCTATATTTTACCATAAAAAACTTATGAGGATGATGTTTTCTTAACTAACATAGGATATTCCATTATTACTATGAAACAATTTTATAAAGTAAAATAGATTATCCTTTCATACCACGCCCTTGGAGATTGTTTCAGTCTATATAGAGATTTAGTATGTTTAAACATAGAATTTTGAAAATGAAGATCTTCAGAACCAGGATGTTTTTTTACATAAACTTCCGCCATTAAAAAACTATTCAAAAAGGAAGACTTAACATCCATCTGATATAATTTAAAATTCATGTACGATGCATATGATAGAAGCATTATAATAAATTATTATCTAGATATAGGATCAAAGGTTTCATCAAAATATATTCAATCTTCTTGATTGTATTCTTTGGAAACTAATATTTCATTATTTATATTTTTTACACAGTGATCATATTTTTTTTTCTAAAAACCTATTTGTTTAAAATTATAGGATAGTTCAAGGGTCTTTCAAATAATTCACACACTTTATTTATTTTGAATTGATTTAACTCTTCTTTCATATCTAAGAACCAACTTTCATCTAATAAGGTTTAAAATACAGATTTAGGTTCCAGTGGAGTTATAAAGTTAGAAAATTCTACTAGATGTCCTATATTTCTTCTAGTTATTACTCCGTAATCATGGGTTACTATATTTGTTTATAAAGGATGGTCCTTAACCTTTCTAGTTATTCTAGGAAACACACTTTATAGTTCACTAACATCTATTCTTACTAGATTTGGTTTAATGTAATCAAGTTCCAAATCATCATTGTTATTGTAATTAAAGAGAGGTTTATGTCTCATTTTTTGACTGAATCATTTTGATCATTAATTTGAATCATTTTGGGACCAAAGTGATCACTTTCATCAAATATTACATGAGATGATTCTCCAAATACATTGAAGTATCCTACCTTGGGTTTTCAATTATTCCATAACTCATTGTTTGTTTACCTTAAAATTGGCCTTGTTAGAATTTTTCTATTGATATAAGACATTGTGTTAATTTCCTATGCCTAGAAATTAGTGGGCATGTTATATTCAAATAACATAGTTATAGAAATTTCTTGAAAAGTCCAATTCCTCCTTTCAATAAACATTATTATTTTGAGGTGTCATGGGTGAATAAAATGTATATTTAATTCGTTTCATAGAGTAATAAGAATTAAATTCTTGATTCTCAAATTCACCTCTATGATCACAACTCAAAGGCATGATTTTGAAATATTTTTCATTTTGAAAAAGTTTATAGAAATCAATAAAAACATAACATGATTCACATTTGAGTTTTAAAAAGTAAACCAATGTAAATCTTGAAAAATAATCAAATAACACATAAAAAAATGACTTACCATTAATACTTTCGATTCTTATAGGTCCGAACAGATCTATATAGATAATCTCAAGAGTTCTAGATGTAAAAAATTCTTTAATTTTTTTGAAAGATGACTTATGTTTCTTGACCATTTGGAATGAATCATATAGATTCTTTTTGTCCAATTTGAGATTGATAAAGTTAGAAATCTAATTTATTTTAGATAGTTTTCTCAAATAATGATTATTATAATGTCCAATACTTCTATTTCAAATCCATGATTCCTCAATTTCAGAATTTAAATAGTTTACATTCTATCTACAAAAATAATTAAGATAAAGTGTATAAGAATTGTCTGTTTTGGGTGCTTTGAACTTGAGACACTTATCTTTAAAAACTAAGTATTAATTATTAGAAAAATCCAATAGTATTACCATCATCAAAAATTTAACAGATACATACCAGGTTGTTCTTAAATACTTCAATTTAATGTACTTTGTTGATGAGAATCTACTGAGGGTTTAAATCTGATCTAATTCCAACTATCTTTCCTTTTGCATTATCACAAAACATAATATATCCTATATCTATTTTAGATAGAGAGTGAAATTTGTACAAATATCCACTTATTTTCCTTGAACATCCACTATCCATAAACCAATTTGTACTATTGTTCATGAGTCCAATTACCTAAAATGATAGATCAAACAATACAGTTATTTGGTAGCCAAATTCTTTTGGGTCTAGAAATGTTATCTATAAGATATATAGGTATCCAGAATTGTTTTTTCTTTATAGAAAAATTTGCAGCTTATTTTAGAAAATATTTTGTAAGAAAAGAATTTTTGATTCCACATACATGAGGTTTTCACAAATCAAAAATATTGTAAAAATTTCATATTTCACCAAAATGAAAACATGTAACTATGGGAAGGTTTTTATTTTTAGTGAAAGAAAAAAAAGTTTTTTTATAATGTTTGGGCCTTTCAAATTCACTTAAAATTCCAAATTATTCTATTTTAAGTTGATTTTGACCAATTATTTTGTTTAAATAATCTTTCCCTTTAGTAAATACACTTGAAGAATCTTTTAAATTTTGAACCTCCTTCTATATGTTCTCAATTATTTTGAATTGTTCAGTATTTGAGGCATTAAATTTTTCTAACTGACCTTTTTAAGACTAAAATCTGATTGTTTAGATTTTACTCTTCCCTAAAAATTTTATTATAAGAATTTAAAAGGGTTCATTTTTCTTTTTCAGTCATTTATACTTGATTTCAAACATGTTTCAGTACTCATTTAATTCTTTTTATGTTTATTTTTCTATTTCTGATTCATGTATGTGCTCATAAGAGTAATAAGAATACACCTCATCTGACTAAACTATAAAACATTTGTTGAATTTTTTATTTATAGATTCATCTTCTGATTATAATGATGTGCATTCACTATAATCTTCAGAATTAATTCATATTACCTTCATAGATTTTTTATATTTCTTATATCTAGTCTTCCTGATGCATTTTTTTAGTTTTTCTTATGATCTTTAATTTTCTAACGTTCAGGATTGATGTGTCTCAACGTTTTTCACTCATTGGATCTCAAATATTTAGATTTATCACCAAAATTATTATTCTTATTCAGGGATCTTTTGAAACCTCACATTTTGTTACATAAATTATTAAAATTATGAAAAAATTGAGAGATATCATCATTTGATTCATATTTTCTTGAGAAATATTCTTCTTTATAAGATTCTGAGATTTGTAAGATTTTTCTCTTTCTTTCATATTTATAAGTAGAAACCGTCAAGGTATTATTTTACTTCTTAATCACCTTATGATCTTCAATTATAGTTTCCATTTTATCTTTATACATAATGAGATTCCCAATGAGATCTTTTATTTTGAGATTTTTTAATTCTGTAGACTATTTGATAGTAGCTAAGAATCTACTCTACTTATGTGGTACTACTCTTAAAACATTCAATGCATGTTCATACATAGTGATAGGGATTACTATAGAAAGAGTTTTGTTCACAATATCAATGATTATTATATTTAGTTGAGTAATTATCTATCCTTCTTCCATTTTAAATGTACTAAACTTAATTTTAGCTGTATCATATCTAAGAGCTTTCACATTGTCAATTCATTCATATGAAACTACTTTAGTGGCCCACATTTCATGTGATATTTGAAATTGAGTGATTATGTTAAACTCATCTAGTCCCAACCAGTAGATGATAGTGTTCATATCTTTGGATTTCTTGTCTTAATTTTCTTCAGTCGAAGCATCCCATGTGTCAGGTTCTGTCTTAGGAATTTCATAGGCCTTAACTACTTTGAGATAGACTTTAAAGATGAGATTTTTCATATAGATAACAATACAATATTTTCACAAACCATTGTATTCACCATTGAAATATAGATCTCTAACTATTTAAATACCTTCTCGTTTATTATCCATAAAACCCATTTGAATAGATATTTGGAATTCATAATTTGATAGTTGTAAAATCAAGAGTTGCGGGTTTTTATACCAATTGTTGTCTCTACTGATGACTATATAAATAAATCTAGAGGAGGGGTGAATTGAGTTCTTAAAATTTCTTTTACAGAGAACCACCCTCTTAAGGTTTGATCATTCAAAATATTTTCATTAAAAAAGAATTCAGTGGAAAATAAATAATTTAAAGGAAATAGATTTTAGGCACAAGATTTATTGTGGTTCGGGGAAAAGAAATCCTATAGTTCAATCAACTAACACTATGCTCCATGATTTTAATGATTTTAACTATAAAAGCCCTTTTACCAGGGCCTCCTATCCGAGTACAAGAATTTTTAACTTAATAAAAAGTTCCAAGAGCTTTCAACCAGTCTCTCCCTTTATGAGACATATCCATAGTCCTAAACACTCTCTTTCACAAAGTGTTAAAAATATAGAATGAACAAAAACATTGGGAGGAACCTATGTAGCACACAATTGCAAGCAGAAACTAACAGTGGATAAAGATTCAGACTGAAAAAATGATAGACACCATGGTATATCTTGGGATGATCTTTAGTGAAATAGATATAATGGATTATCATAATAAAAACGTTTGGTTTCCACTATGTATAGGTCTCTAACTTTTTTCTTTTTATTGTAGAACCCAAAAACAACTATATCATCTCTATTTATTTTGTAGTGGATGAATGATATTTTTATATATTTTTTAAACTTGAGTTTAAGGTAAATATAATGGTTGGGAAAGACTATATAGTGGTATTTATGAGATAGGCAATTATGGATAAGCATCCAAACTATCCAAATATAGGAATTTATTTTTTTGTAGAGATGAAAGAAATATTCTCTTTCTATGGATCTTCCAATTCATGGAATGTCTTGTGTAGACAGATATTTCATCAAATGGATAATATCATTTTACTGTTCTCTAAAGGCATGAAGTGAGTTATTGAGATATTTACAAAGTGATAATGACATTTTATAATACTATATTTTCATAAGATACCCACTGGAATCACTATTCATCATAAGATAACTTTCATAAGATAAAGTATCTCTTTCTTATAAGATAATCAAACTTCCATACAACATAAGATAATTATCCAGCATAAGATAAAATGTAACTGTGATGTAACAATTATATTCCTCAACTTCTTCTAGATAAGGATATTATTTTTAGAGGATAATGTCCTTTCATATTTTTATTCTGACTAAAGAATTTGTCTTGATCAACTCAACCATACTTCATAAGAGAAAGTATTACATTGTAGAAAAGACTTGGTCACTCTATGATTCTGAGAAACTGATGATGTTATTCAATTATTGTAAGATAAAATTATTTCATATTGGAAAATAAACACTTAGACACACAAAGTAAGATAAATATAATCTAAAACACTTTGTATAAACTTATTATAATAAAAGTAGGGATTTTTTGAGTCCTAAAAACACATAACACGAAGGTATATTGTAAGAAAAATATTCTTTCTAACACATGGAACACCACTATAGATTATATATAATCAAGATCCAATATTTACCTCCAGGTTCTGTAAGAGTTTCCACCATTCTATAAATACTTATTTGAACTTCATCATGACTTATCACCTCAAACTGATGGCCAATATGAGCGGACTATCCAGACACTCGAGGACATATTGAGAGCATTTTTAATTGACTTCAAATTAGAATGGGACCAAAATATTACTTTGGTCAAGTTCATATACAATAATAGTTTCCACTAAAGTATCCAAGAGGCTCCCTATGAATCCCATTATGGGGATAGGTGCAGAACACTTGCATGATGGGATGAAGTTGGGGTAGGAAAACTGCTAAGTCCTAAAATGGTCGAGGATATAGTGAAAAATGTTAAGACTATTTAGTAGCACATTAGGGATTTTCGGAGTTGAAATAATATCTATGATGATAATCATCAATGATACATAGAGTTTCATGTTGGTGGAATGGTATTCCACCACATATCTCCATGGAAGAACGTCATGAGATTTTGGAAGAAAGGAAAGCTTAGTCTAAGACACATTGGTCCCTTTGAGAACCTTGATCACATCAGAGTGGTGGCCTATTGACTATCACTCCCACCCAAAATATCTCAAGTAAAGGATGTATTCCATGTATCTTTCTTCAATAAGTACATACCAAACCCCTCACATGTACTCAATGAAAACGTGGAACCATTAGAGAATGATCTTTCCTCTGAATAACTGCTCATGAAAATATTAGATCAAAGAGAAAAAGTTCTTCAAAATAATACAATGCACTTAGCCAAAGTGTTGCAGAAAAATAAAATGTTTGAAGAAGTTATATGGTAACTAGAGGAGGTGGTGAAACATAATTACCCTCATCTATTTTATTGTGTGAAATGAAAAATTTGAGGAAAAATATCGAAAAGGGTGGGAATTTTAATGACCCAAACTTTTATAAATAAAATTCTATTTGTGGTTTAATTAAATTTCTTATCATGTATTATATATATTAAAAAACATGAAATTATTTGGTTTTATTATATCCTATCATATTTAACATGCCATTAAGCATCATAACCACTGAAAATATAGCCACTGGACAATGATCATATGATTAGTATAAATGTAGGGTTCTAACAAAACATATTGACATATACAATGGAATTGATGACCTAAATTAGTAGGATTGTACCCTATAAATCCCGTTTATCAGAGCTTTTGATAGAGATAACATCTCTAAGATTTTCCCTTAACCAATCCCAAGAAGAGATCCAACAACTTAAGCTTAGGAGAAGTGTTTATGGGATAAGTTCAAACTCATAGTGATCAAAATCCAATCCATATACACTAAACCACCCCTGGAAAGTCTCACCACCACACACCTTATCCTTAGGGGATTTGATGGTGTATTAAATAAATATGTATCAAGACCCTAATAATATCAATATGTATGTTTTATATAATAATGAACATATTTTCATCTTGTTATTTTTATTTTTAAATGATTTTCATTTTGATACAGTAAAACACAAATTGTATTTTTGGGAAATATTCAAATTTAATTAAGGAATTTATTTTTTTGAATTAATTATTTTTAAATAAATAATATTTTTAAAAAATATTATTATTAAATAAATTTTATCAAATATAATGTATTATATAATTATTATGATGTCAAATATAATTTTTATAATTGTTTAAAAACTATTATTATAAAAAAACCAATATTTCTACATAAATGTCAATTGTTATTTTAAAAGTGAAAATAAACATATTTAGAAAATTATTTTTCTAAAATTAATATTATTTTTGGAATCATAACATCAAAATTATCCAATAGTGATTTGTGTACAATTTTCTGAGATAGTTTAATTTTTGGGTAAAAACTAAATACTGTATAAATATACGATGTGTATTATGACATCATAATGACCCAAAATTGATCTAATAAATACTATAAATGGTATCCAGTACCAAATATATGTTTTAGCTTTAAAATAATGTGATTTTATGTGTATTTTATTAATTTTATAAATCCTTAATGAATCCTCCAAAACCGTTAATATATTTTAAGGTTTTAAAATCATTTCTTTATGAGTATGACTCACTTCCACACTATAAAGGGTATTATTTTATTACGTTAGACCCTTGAACTTATAATATATTTAAAACCACTCACTTTTGGAATAAATAATGGTGAAAACCCATGGTAAGGTTTATGGTTTTGGTAATTTTAATATATAGTGTCTAAAACCAAATTTTGAGAAATAATAAAGAATTCCCCACTCATTTCCAATATAAACCCACCCAAGACCCAATTTATCTTCACTAAAAATCCTTTTATAACATTGTTAATCTTCCATAGTAGTGCCTCCATGTTCTCAAGAATCTTCTCTCAAGCATTTATAGTCACACTCTCAAGGTAAGGGTTATTTGCTTTCTCCTCTTTATTCAAATATCTTCTATATTTTCTGTCTATTATATTTATTTTGTAATGTTAGTATATGATCTTATATATCCCCCTTACAATAACTTTTATTTCTAAATAATTATATAACCCTTTCAATCTCATCAATCCCTCTCATGAACATTTATACATCCCTCGTTATACTGCGGAAATTTCACCGTGATTTTCCATGCCAAACAATTGTGTAGTGAATACCCATACACATTTCCTATCAATGGTGTTAAAATTAATGAACTTATACTTATTTATTGGGAATGAAATTTATTTATTCCACACTCCTTGAACTTGGAATAAAATATTATAATTAATTAATCAATTCTTTTATTTATGTGGCTCGCTTAAACATGAGAAAAAAATGAAAGAGATGGGTGCACTCAGAATTATATAGTTCTCCAATACATTGGGTAATGTTTTAGTCTCATGAGAAGTAATACAAGGGATTAGGGAGTGAACCAAATCCATCATGGGAATTTTTCCACCATGATGTCTTTGAATTTAGCCTTAACATATGTTTATGATGTAGTGTTTTAAGATGTTTCTACATATCCCATGTTTCCTTTATGTTATCATGCAATATCATTCATCATTGTTCATTTTTTTATTCTCACTCCTTTTATGACCCATTGATATGAATAATGTCTAACATTTATTACTTTTTCCATATTATGCCATGTTTAATCCATTATTAGGCTTTATAGCTCATATATTTTTATGTATGTTTCTAGGTTTTCTCATAAAGTGTTAAGTATGAAGGAATAAAATTAGCATATTAAAGAAGTTTTCAATAAAGATGATGAATTCACTATTTTATGTTGTCATGTAATATACCTAATTCCAAAAGAAACTAGACTTCTCGATCTTCCATGTTTTATTATGTGTACTTTTATGTAATAAATCATTAACTAATATGTAATAAATAGAAGGGTTTCCATACACGATACTTATTGAAAGAAACATCATGTTACATTCATAATATTAAAAGGAGTTTACATCAGGTATGGGGATGAATTCTGTCATACACATGAATAAAAGGGTAAAAAATAGGTCATAAAATTATAATTATTTAACTGTAATGAGGAGGGGCAATATTCCAATTAATCCCCCAAACATCAAGGGTACTTACCATAAAAGAAGTTAAGGGGAGAAGGTCAAGTATATGCAATTACTATAACCGACGTGGAAGTTTCTAGTGATGTGTTGAAAGGTACACTATTATCCACACCAGGATTGAATTTTGTTTATTTGATTTTGGTTATACCCACCCTTTTATATCTGAATAACTTTCTAATGGTATTGTATCACTACTTAAATGATTAGATATTAAGTTGGTGATGAAAACATCTAATGGTAGGATGATTGCATCTTATATTTATAACTCCTCTCCAATTGAAGTTTGTTGGATGGTTCGTCTTTTTAATCTTGTTATTATTCATCTAGTTTAATTTGACATATTTTTTTTGGATTATCTCTCTCTGTATAGGTACCATATCAATTATTGATTAAGGTAAGTCACATTCAATATTCTGAATCAACCTCAAATCATATACTAGTGCAAGGATGAACCTGAATTCTCCATGAAAACTACTTCCATTATATGGGTTCTGATTCTTGTTCATTTGGGATATTTATCTGAAATTTTTGGGGAGGAAATTAATATTAAAAATGTGCCTATTGTTTGGGAATATTCGTATGTGTTTCTTAAGGACTTTTAGAGTCTTCCCTTGAATCATGAAGTTGGTTTTTAAATATAACTAATACCTAGTGCTACACCTATTTCAAATTCCATATAAAGATTACCCCTACATATGTTACAAGAATTGAAGAAGAAACTCAAATAGAATCTAGATAAAGGATTCATATCTCTTAATTCTTCACTATGGGGTACACCTGTTGATTTTGTTAAGAAAAAATATTTGTTAATGTTCCTTTCTATTGATTATTAGGAATTTTGCAAGATCATTATTATGAAAAAGTATCATATACCCCATAATGATGATATATTTTATCCATTAAGATAAGATATATATTTTTTCAAGATTGATCTTTGATATAGATATCACTAGATAATGATCAAGGAGGATATACCCAACACATCCTTCTACGCGAGGTATGTTCATTATGAATTTTTAGTAATTCAACTTGGAATTATTAATTCTCTTGTTATCTTCATGGATTTAATGAACAAAGACTTCAGATATTAATTTGATCATTTTGTGGAAGTCTTTATAAGAAATATTATTATATACTCCAAGATTAAGGAAGATAATTAAAAATATTGGTGAATTGTACTGAAGAACTCGAGGAAGAAGAATTTATAATCCCTATTTACCAAGTATAAATTTTGGATTTAGAAACATTCATTCTTGGGTCGTATAATATCAAGTGAGGGTATATCGGTGGATCCTTAAAAGATATAACTTATTAAACACTGGCTTAGACCAACCACAGTGACTAAAATAAATAGTTTTATTAGTTTTAATAGATATTATTAATGATTTATCATGAATATAAAATCCACTCACCAAGTTAACATTAAATGGATCTAATTTTCTTTGGACAGATAAATGTGAGGAAAATTTCAAGGAACTAAAGAGATGTTTTTTTACAAATATTGTTTTTACAAAACCTTATAGTGGAGAACGGTTTGTGATATATAGTGATTCATTAAATAAGGTACTGGGTTTCATCCTCATCTATAATGATATGAAGATGATTCCTCTTGAAAATTAAAGGTTTATGAGAAAATTTACCCAACTCATGATTTGGATTTAGATGTGGTAATTTTTTCATTAAATATATAGAGGAATTATTTTTATGGTGTATGATGTGATATATATACTGATCATAGAATTTTTAATTATATATTTATATATAAATAATCAAATATGAATCAGAGAAAATGGTTAGTGATGATTAATGATTATAACATTCAATAAATTACCACCCTTGGAAAGAAAAAAAAGTGGTAGATGCTTTGAATCGAAAGGATCACTCTATATTATCTATGACATGGATAACAAAAGATCCAATATTTCTGGATTTGGAAAGGTTGAATTTTGTAATCTTGAAGAAAGGGGATAAAACTTATCATTCTCAATTGATTGGTCATCCAAATATCTAAGTGAAGATTAAAGAGTTGTTGACGGAAGATATAGATCTGTAAAAGAAGGTAAGAAATTTTCCTAAGTTCAACCTTGATTATGGTGGATTGATATGGTTCATGAACCCTGTATATGTTACTTCTATAAAAGATTTGAAGAAGGATCCATTGTGAAAGGCTCATAGATTATCATTATCTATTCCTCTTGGAATTAAAAATATGTATATAGATTTTAAATATAATTTTTTTTGGGACATCATGAAAAGGTACATTGTATAATATGTATCTTGGTGCTTGGTATATCAGAATTTTAAGAAAAAGAGACTAAAATCCAAGGGGATTATACAACCATTACCCATACTGAAATGGAAATAGAAAAATATCACCATGGATTTTGTTATCAGCCCCCCCAAAGTATAAAAAAGATATAATTCTTTATAGATTATAGTTGATCACCTTAAAAAGTCAGTACACTTCATTAATATTAGGTAATTTTTCAATCTTGATTATACTTCTACAATATAAATTAAATAAGTGATAAGGTTTCATGAATTTCCAATTTCTATTAATGTTGATCAGGACATGCAGTTTTCCTTGAATTTCTAGAAAAGTCTTTAGTAGGCTCTGGATATAGAGTTAAGTATCATTAATTCTTACCATCCTTAGATAGATGGTCATTTTGAGAGGGCTATTCACACCCTATAGGATACACCGAGATCTTATTTTTTAGATTTCAATGTTGGTTAGGCTCAACACCTTCCTCTAGTCGAGTTTTTTTATAAAAAACGTTTACTTTAGAATTTATATGGGTCCTAATGAAGACTTATATTGAAATAAGTATAAAACTCCAACATTCAGGGATGAATTTGGAGAAATAAATATATTTTGACTTAATATTTATGTAGAAATGGCAGATAAATTTAGAGAAATTCAACAACACATTAAGGCAGTTCAGAGCTGACATAAAAGTTATACTGATAATAATTCTTGAGATTTGGAGTTAAATGTTGGCGGGATGTTTTTTTTGTGAATTTATTCATAGAATAAGGTTTTACAATTCAGAAATAAATTAAATTTTAGATATAGATATATTGGACCATTCAATATTCTTGATCGAGTAGAGATGATAGCTTATGGCTTGGAACTTCCACCAAACCATTTTCAGGCTCATGATATGTTCCACATATCTTTTCTGATGAAGTACATACTTCATCCTTCACATGCAATGAAATCATATGTTGTTCCACATAAGCAGGATCTTTCTTATAAAGAACAACCAATATAAATCTTGTATCTTAATGATAATGTGTTACAAAATAAGAATACTCACCTGGGTAAAGTTCTCTATATGAATTAGAAATTTTAAGAAGCTACATGGAAACTAAAGGATTAAATGAAATAGATATATCCAAATTTATTTGTATAAGTGTGACATAATTTCAAGGGACACATTCATTTGAATGGGGTTATAATGAAACACCCTAATATTTTATGATATATTTCTTTTTAAATAAATTTAATATCTTCGATTTCTTGTGATACACGCAACCTAGAGTCTAAATTAACCAAAATATAGAATACCATTATATAAAAGATGTTAATTTGTGGTTATCAATAATACTAAAGAAATTATGAAAATTATATGGTTTAAACATGTATAAAACAAATTCATTGGTTATCAATTGAGTAAAAATGAAAATAAAAATCATTTAAAAGTAAAATAATTATTTTTTTCTTTTGAAAAATGCTTTTGTGCGTGCAATGTGTTTTACCTTAATTAATCACTAATAGTGAATGATTTTAACAAAATTTATATTTTACATATTCAATCATTTTTTTAATCATTTATTTTATATTTTTTCTAGGAATAAGATAAAAAATAAATCCAGTTTTATGCTTAATTCTTTTCTTTCCTAAACAACAGTTTCGTCTGGTTCTACACATTTATTTTAAAATTAGAATTTTAAAAATTTAGAAAATTAATTGGGAAAATGTAAGTTAATTTTTGAAATAAACATGTCAAAAATTATTATATAATTTTTTTGATATTTTTCTGAAAGGATTATTTTTTAATGAATAGTGAAACAATATAAATTTTAATTATAAAATGTATCTTTGTTTAAAGAATTTAATGAGTTCCATTTTGTCTTAAAATGGGCTTAAAATCAAATTAGTTCAACTATATTATTATGAATCAAATTTAGGTCATTGGAATAAATATTAAATTTAATTATTATATGAAAAATTTTAATACTTAAGAAAACTTTTTCTATAAGAACCTGTTTTTTGATGTGTTTGTAGTTTAAATTTTAAATTAAATTCTTCTAATTTTGTAAATTTAATTTGATAAAATGGATTAAATATTTGGAATCATCATAATTATGATTAGTTCATAAGTTAAAATTAATTTTTGATCATAATGAATTGTAAAGATAGTAAAAATTAATTACCACAGTTAAGATTTAAACAGGGGTTTGTGCGTTACATGAACTTATGTAAAAATTAATTTTACAATCACATTGTAATTTTATTTGATAAATTTAATTTTATTTTTAGAATCATGGGTTAAATATTATCTAATAATACTCCTATTATTTTTAGTATTAATGGATTAATTACCTAGGTTAAAAACTAGTCACTATGGTGAAAACTAAAATGGTGAACGTGAGTAACCTTAAAGATTAAGCGAACATCATGTTTAACAACTATTTCGACTTTTGTTGTATATGTGTGGAGTAGCCTTCTCTTCCCAAAAATACAATATTTATAAATTTTTTTTGCACTTGGATTGAGAGTGATCTCCCATTATTGAATATTTTTGGGTATTTAAAAATTTCACTCATTCTCACTTATAAAAGGGAACCCCCTCATCTATCCTCCCCGCACTTAAAAAGACTTTAGTTTCAGCCACTTCATCAATCTTGTGTATAGATAACTACCACATAACAAATTGATGTAATTTATATTCCATAACTGCCTATCAAAGTTGGATATAATGATGGATATAATGTATATATACATATATTATATTTATGAAATAATTATACTTGAATAATTATAATATCACATTTACCTTATTTCCATCTAATCAATTAGACAATGATAAGGTCTCTTGTGCGTACGTGTGGACTACCACCTCCACAAAGTGATGTGATTTGTTTTTATTCTATTTTTACATGGATGTTAATAAGGATGAATTTTAAGAATAATATGATTTATACGATATGATAATGATTCTTTAAATTTGAATTATTATTTAACTTTCTTTCATTCCATCCTTAGAAAAATGAAAATAGAATTTATGTGTAAATAGGTCCTACCGTCTCCATAAACGGTGTAATTCATTTATATATATGTATATTGGATTAATATAAACACTTATATAGTAAATATATAATATATTTATATCATAACAAAAATTATGTATATAGTTAAACCGTGATCAAAGTACAAGGACCGAAACTACCGAACCAAAACATATATAAAAAACGAAGTTTTTATTACCCAAATCAAAGATTTTAACAATTATTTGTTAATAAATGGGTGATAAAATATTATATGAAAATAATATGTGTTATGATATTTATTATTATGGTCCTATAATATATGTATAATTAATATATATTTATTTTATATAAGGTTTGAACATGTTTGAAGGAAGTTTGACATGAGGTAAGTGTTTATTTAACAATCTCATAATTATTCAACATTGTTTATATTTATGTTTCCACTAGGAAATTTATTTTATATTTCCATATTAAATAAAATATATTTTTTTAATATATTTATTTATTTAAATTCAAAATTTTCCATCCAATTTTCTCTCTATAAGCACTCAAGACACTAAAGTAATGGTTTTAAGAAAAAATGACTTTATTTTTTATTTATTAAATATATTTTTACCCATGTTTTACTTTTTAATAGTGATTTAAAAAGAATATTCTTGTCATTTTATGAACGACATACTTTTTTACCATTTTTACAAGTGTGAAAGGAATGTTTTTTAACTTATATGACATGAACATAATTTCTTGTTGTCATGATCACTCATTTAATTGAATCTTACTTTACAATTTTAGAATATTAATTTAAAAAAGAATATTTCCCTTATTATTTAAGAAATATTTTAGACTTTAAAAATTTGATTTTAAACTGAGAAGTGTATTATCATCAAGAAATTTTCTACAAATATTTTTAAAGTATTTTCATAGATGTCATTTTTCTTTATTGAATCTTATAGAGAGGATATAATTTAATGATAACATTTCCAATATTTGTATAGATGGTTTATGATGAGTCTGACTGAGGAAATTATTGATATTTTATAATATTGTTCTTTAAATGAGGATAGTTATTGATTTTTGGGGAAACTTATTAATTTGTATTATTTATTCATATGATGAATGCATCAGACATATAAAGTGATAGGTGGGACCCAAAATTTTATAGCCCCTAATACACTAGTTGGTCTCATGAGACAAACTAGATTGAGTATTTGGCTAAGTCATTACCCATTTATGTAATATGTCTTTGCACAAGGCCTTGATAGTATGTTTCATATGCCTGAAATTGTGAATTCCACCATTATGAAAGAAGTTATTGATGTCCATGTGATTATTTGAATAGTTATGATATCTATGGATATTTTTGTACATTGTGTGATTATTTATATGTTAGTTTTTTATCAACATGTATTCTTTTCATATTATTCATGAATTATTAGCTTCAGTTGTACACATACCCTTACTAAGCATATGAGATCTCTCATTTATTATGTTTCCTTTTCCATGGATTCTAGTAAGTATCTTATTATTCATATATAGGGATATTATAAAGTAAATAACAGTGTTCTCAAAGAAAATACTATATTGAATTTTAATTTTTAAAATGTAATTTTTCATTCAAGTATGTATCTAGTTTACCAATACAACTAAACTATTTATTCCTTTGGAATGCGATCACTTGTATCTTATGCCAATGTAATAAACTAACCACTAATTATGGGATACTAGAGATGGGGTCTTTATAGTTGATCCACATAAATTTCCCATCATATTTAACGTTCCATCCTTAACACCTCTATCTATAACCATGGATCCCCGAGTGATATTCTATACTCCATTCACAAATATTATACAAAAGAATTATTTATATTTTTATACACTAAAAATTCATTTCTTCTTCAAATCGGGCATATTTTGAACTCCATGAAACTCAAACAAACATCCATTTGAGATGCTAACTTTCAAATCACTTTTATGTACAATCATAAGAGTGTTATCATCTAAAAGAACAACCTTAGAAAATATTTTGGAAACATAGTTGGTCATGCTCCCCCTCTTAGATGTAGAATTAAATTACACCCCATAATCAATAATAAATGATTATAATGGATTTTTTACAATTTTTATTAAATTAATTTCTTCCACAACATTGGTGTTTGTAGAAATTTCAAAATCACACCTTCTAAAATTAACCTTATGATCCCAACAATCCTTCTTCACATGCCCCTTTTTTCAGAAATTCCAATATATAGGTCTGATTTTGGTCAATTTAATTCAACTTATATACCTATTATATTTTTCTTTCTTCCTATATTTTAATTAGAGAAAATCATATACCTTGCACGTTGAACATGGTTCTCGTAGGTTCATAGAATTCCCACCACCCTATTTCCTCATTCAAAATAATATTAAGTACATGTACAAAATCAAAATTGGTATTCCTGATATAATTTTAAATGGATATAACTATCATATCCCATGATTCTAGGAGTGATGATAGCAAGAACAAATCATATAATAAATCTAGAATCTTTACTCCTACCAATTCCAATTAACATTGGATCATACTTAATTAATTGACCAGATCAAACGCTGGCCTTCCTTATAAAATTATCATACTAATATCCTTCACATCATGATCAATTTATTAATTTCTATTATATTATCATATATATCTACAAGATCCTTCATCAATTCAAGAGTGGTCTTCACATCCTTGATGATGTAGGCAACATTCCTTTCTAATGACATTTATATTATGCCATGTTCCACCATATCAAGCCTTACTCATTCCTCTTTATCCATTTAATCTAGTATGAATCATTTCAATATAATATCAAGGGACTTTTATAATAGATAATCCTCTATATTAATCTTCTAGAATGTAAATTCCATTCCATTTAAATTTTAAATCATGACCTTTCACTCTTTCAATTCCATATATTCTGTAATAGAGAGCTCCCACTAAAAAGAAATATCATAAAGATAATAATTTTACCAAAGTGTTTCATTCTGAGTACACTGAGCCTTTCTAAACCACATGTTATGATACCAGTTATTAGGTTTGAAACCACTGTGATTGGAAGAAACCAATATAACTTGAAGTATGTAACAAAGATCCGAACTACCATAAATTGATAAACCCATGAAACAATGTATTAAAATTATTAATAAAAATTTACAACACCCACTACACTAAATTTCCACAAACTGACACTCAAAACTCTTGTAATAAAAACATATTAAAAACAAAAGAACTAAGGGAAAGACAATAAGATATTACATGTTTCAAAATTTAGTCCTACTATATAGGGAACACTGCTTCTATGTTTATAGTAATGGAATATAACTATTATAATTTTATGTTCTTTACATTATATTCAAAAATTATCAAATCCCACCTGTATATAGTAGGGTGTAACTAGTTGACTAGGTTCTACCACCTCCAAAATTCGTGATGTTCTCACTGTTGATCATGGTCACCTTTGGTTTCTCATGAATTCCGCTACCATAAACATTTTCTTCTAATGAAAAGTGAAAAATATTTTCACATAGACCTACTATAAATATTACATATCCTTTACATTAAACCATCCAATCTAATGCATCAAAACATTTCACCCTATGTAGAGTCAACTTATGCACACCTATCATTCATAAATTTCATATAATAGTTGATTCTAGAATATAAACACCTAAACCATGACTACCCCTGATATACCACTACTATTGAAATCCTCCTCTAATATTGGGACCCATGTTTTGGATCCTCTCATTATAAGATCAATGAATTAAAAAGATAAATAAGTATTCATAATTTCTAATAGTTAACTCCTATTTGAGGTAGGTGATTCCTATAAGGATTAACCATATGTATATTATTCATGATTGTGTATGAACCATGTTTGGTTAAGTATCACAATACTTATTATAATGCAATGTGAGGTTTTTTATTTGGATGAACGGATTAATATCTATGCATCTGGTGATATGACCCATGTTTGGTTGTGGAAATTGTTTTGATGACCTGACAATGAATTTTCAAAAGGATTTAAGGGTGTGGGATTGGCATGGTCCATGAAAATTGGGACCAAGAAATTGATATAGAAATTAGAAAGGTATTATACTTGGCCACTTGAGGATAACTTCATGTAGGGTCTTTGGGTTATTAGGGTTCTTTTAGATATTTGTTGAATGTTAGTATCATTGAATCACGTTCAGGTTAGGGCCACATAAATCAATGGTTTCCTTCATTGAGTGTGACAGTTGGGCTAATGGGTTCTTTGTGACATTCCTTATGTGGTGGGACTAATATGGAGGTTTTATCATATAAGGATAAGTATTATTGGGTGATTTATGAAGTCTAGTCATATCTAAGATCTTTAGGAATTATCTTCTAGTTTTGCACTAGGTGTCGAGTTATGGTATACTGAGGGATTGGGGATAATTATTCCATATTCCATTTTAGGAGAGGTCCATCTCATTTTAAACCTCATATGAAAGTTGGGTTGTGTGATGATAATATGTGGGGTTTAGGCATGTGACAAGACATTGAGATGATATGTGTTCTATATATTATGGTTAATGAGACAAGGTATGGTACCTACCCTAGATGAGATCATGAAGTTCATGGATTGATATGAGAGTCCTTTCCTAAGTGAGAGGGTAAATAATGTTGTTCACTATTTGAACCCATCAAAAGTGAGAGGTTTAAGGTTGAGTTTGTGTTATGATACCTTACCTTTAGTGATAGGGTGTTGGTTTCATATATGGTATGCAACGTGTGATTAGTCCTTGCATGGATTGAGTGGATGGTGGCATGAGATACAGTTGGTTAAATGGTATGAGGCCTCACCCTAAGTAAGAAAATGTTTGCATGAGATGTGTATGATAACACACCCTAAGTGAGAGGTTATCATTATGAGATGGTTTATGAGATTGAGATTCATGTGGGACCCCATACTGAGTGAGAGGGTATAGGAAGTGACTTGATATGATGTAGTTGAGGTTTCCTATATACCCTTACCTAATTGAGAGTGTGGTGGTTTTAGATGGGTTATGAGATTTAGATTCATGTGGGAACCTAGGTTGAGTGATAGTGTAAAGGTCAATACTTATTATGATGTGGTTGAGGGTTGGTATGGACCCTTCATTGAGTAATATTGTAGTGGTCACGACTTAGTGTGATGCCTTACCCTACTTTATAGGATATGGGTTGGGATTTGAGGCATGAGGTGACTTATCCATATAGTGTTGTCCTAGCCATGTAGGCCCTATTGTTATGGTGGCCTATTTTACACAAGATGTCCTACAACATATGCATTCATGATATATATTCTATTATTTATTTTCATCATACATACAAATTTATATGTTGGTGTATATTAGGGGAACATGTTGAGAACCTAATAATATGAATTTTTCACTCCCTGTATGGGAAACATGGTACACGTGAAGACCTTATGTTTGGCTTGTAGGTCTGACCATGGGTTTTATATGTGATCACACTAGATTAGCTGATGGGATTGGGGAAGGCTTAGGGTTAGTAGTGGATCCCCTTGTATATTTTATTCATTTTTTATTATTTTTATTATTATCCTAAAGGGAAATTTTTTTGGATGTAAAACTACATGTTTTTTTGTATATTTGATATAGTATGGGTAATTGTTTTTTTGTAATGTTTTCCTTGGATATAATTATGTAAGTGTGTACTTTGATATGTATCCATTGACGATATTTTATTATTAATTTATATTTATGGTATTAATATTGAGAGTATGATCTCCCCAATTATTATCATAGAATCTCACCAATATTTAGAAACCTTTGGAATATGGGATTGAATGCTTGAGGTCACATAACACTCTAATTAGGGTTCTATTCATGTTATTTGATCCATTGAGTGACCATGTTGTATGATAGATTGTTTTTATTTGTCTCTTATTTGGGTACTTAGTAGTCAATTATAGGATTGTGTCAGAGCATGTGATGGATCTCAGGTTTGTGATTCATGAGAACCTATTTTATAGGAATTTTGGGTTACCAAGGTTATGGGATTATTTTTCTTTTCCCAAAGTGGAAAGTAGAGTTTTTATATGCATCATATTTGTCACGTGAGACTCAAATGACATACATGATCTTCTGAATGGTTGATTTTACTAACGAGAGAGGGTTCAGTTAGTGTCAATAATATCTTGAATAGAGTTTTACTATATAACTTGTTGGAGTAATTCTACTGTAATGAACCATAATTTTTTCTGATGACAGTTCATGTGGATATTATTGAGGGATGTGTTGGGAATAAAACCCCCAACCATCTGTTCTTTCAATAAAACCACCATAAATTGCATGAAGATCCACCAAAATTTGACATACATATTAAAACAGTGGAAAATAGAACCTATAGACATTTAATTCAATCAATTGAGTATACCAGGAGTTTCAAGTCTCCACACCCTACCCACCACAAAAAGTTCAAATCAATCACAATTCAAGAAACACTCACAAAAAATTAGAGAAATAAAATAAAAAATAAATAAAATAAATAAAGGATAATAAGAACATGAAATAATTAATGTAATTTGGACTAGTTTCCATAAATTTATAGGAGAAAGATTATGAATTTATTTTTTTATTCGAAATTACAAATATTACATTCAATTAACAAAATAGTTAGTCATATTTTATTACCAGGGATTAAAACTCTATAAAATTATACGTAAATAGGGTGTACTATTAATATCACTGATGCACTATACAGATAGGTCCCCAATTCCATTTATAGTAAATTTTATCAGGTAATATTGGTTTCACTTCTATCCCACATTCATAGAATATCCTCTATAAGGAATGAAATTGTGGATCTCTGGTAACTCCGTTGACCTCAACCAGTTGCATCAATAAACAATTATAGAATATTCATTATAGAGTCCTCCCATATTCACAAAAAAAATATGGACCTCCTTTATTTTATTAGAAGATATAAACTTATCATGACCCTACTACCACATAAATAGATGATCTATCATTGTCTGCATAATGAACCAAAACACCTTTTACTGACAATTTTTTATGAAACTAAATTATAGTGAAAGAACTTTTGATAATATGAATATGAATTCACATTCCAAAAATCTCCCACTTAAACACTTGTTTCATGGAAACTATTTCAACTATTAAACACTTTAGAAAAACTATGTTTCTTTCTATCTCTTTTTGAAATACTTAATGATTCTCTATATTCCTTTTATTCAACCAATCCCCACTGAGGCACGATGCTACCTCAAAAATTTTTATAATCAAATTTTTTGTGAACATTTCCATTGGATTTTGGTATCTATCTATCATTCAATGATATAATAAATTATCCTTTAGCATTTTTTTGATAAGGCGTTACTACATATTGACTGGATATGTTCAAGCATGGAACACAGTATTTTTAGAAAAGAGGATGTTACATTGACTATCACAACAAAAAAACAACTCTCCTTCCTAAATTATTTCAATTTCCTCCAGTAAGAAATTTAACCAAAACAACTCCTTCCCCACTTACATTATAGATATATACTCAAATTTCATTCTACATAGTGTAATAATCTTATATAGTCGTGACATCCAACTAATCGATGTTCCTCTATTGGTAAACACAAAACCAATTGTGTACTTCTGGGTATCTAAATCTAAAGTGATGTACTCATCCAAAAAACCATATAGAGAATCATCCTCCCCAAAACATAGATCCAAATATTCCATTATTTTCAAGTAACAGATGATCCATTTGATGACCTACCTATGTTCCATTCTAGATTTTTATATAAATTAACTCACAAATCACACTAAAAATTATATATATGGATTAGTAAAAATAATGTAAAACATAAAAATCTAAATCACTAATTCATATAGAAATTTCTCCATGTATCTTCATACTTATTACATTACTGGTTCTTGTGCTTTAGATAATTTGAAGTGTCTGAAAATAGGATTTGAAACAGTTTTACATCTTGTCATCCCAACCATTTTAATGACCTTTCGGAAATAATCTCTTTGCGATAACACCATTGTTTAAACCTTCTTATCCCTCTCAATCATCATCCTCAATATATTATTTGATTGCATGAGATTTTTCATCTTGAAGCTTATAAAAAACTCACCCTTAAACTCTTAAATATATCTCTCATATGGTCCAACCAACAACATATAATTGATATATAAATACAATATGATGAAATTTCTATCGTCCAATTTTATCTAGTAACAAAAGTGATAAACATTACACCTTTAAAATTATTATTTTGACATGAATTCATCAAATTTATGATTCCACTATCACAATGCTTACTTCAGACTATAATTAATTTTCTTTAAATTACACACCATGTTCTGGTTCCTATATAATATAAAAACTATGGGATACTTCAAGTAAATATCATTCTTTAAATATTCATAAAAGAAGGTTGTTTTTAGGTCTATCTATTCTAAGTATATATATTTTGAGGCCACCAAACGTAGCACTTACCTAATACTTATGTCGAAATATTGATTCTAATATCATATAAAAATAAATATTTTTCTTTTGTTGAAATTTATTTACATCAATTCATTATTTTTAATTCCTCTTTCCATCAGTATCGTCTTTCAACTAATAAACCCATTTTTTATCAAGATCTATTTTACATTCTGGTAAATCTATAAGCACCCATGTTCCACTGTACTTTAATGAAGTAATTTTGTCATCCATTACTAATTTTAATTTTTCAAATTTACATAGTGATCACACTATTCAAAAAATTTAGCACCCCATACATATATTAAGAGTATAAAATTTATATACAACCCCAAACTTTGTAATAGTATCCTAATTTAAGTTGATATTGTCATCTGAGTCATATGTTTTGAACTACTTTTATCTTATTTGAATTTGGGAGACCTATATTTTGGTGCTCCCACTCAAGATTTAGGTTCCCTTGAACTTTATAAAATTTCCTATAATGGTCTTGATTCTAGTATTCTCTTGATTTCATCATTCTAATATGATTTATCAGGAAGTATCAATCTTATAATGTCTTTAATCTGATCAATATGGACTTTGATAGTTGATTTTTTCCCTCAGTATCCTTCTCCTCAAAGTTTTCTTCATTCCACAATTCATTCCTATTAAAAGAACATCAATATTGCTTATGATCTTTCTCCTATGATCATCCCGTAGTTGATATTAAATATTATAATCTTTATAAATGACAAGGAAACATACATTATATATTGCTTCAAGATTAACAATATCTTTAGAGTCAACATTCACATACTCCAAGCATTAAAATATTTTATGATGGAAAACTTACATTCATTTATCTAACCATAAATCATTTGAAAGTTTCTTCCAACTACTGATGTTAGACATATATTGGTTAGATAATCTAATATGTAGAATGCCTCCTCCAAAATACCCTTATAAATTTCTGAGTAAAACCTCTTACTTTAATCCAATTTTTGGTAATACTTGATTCATTCTCTCATTTATCTCATTCTATATTGGAGTTTTATGCAATGTCTTCTGATTCTTTATTCCCTTTTTCATAAAGAAATTACGAATCTTATATCCAGTGTACTCACATCTATTGTTTGAATAGATACACTTCAACTTCCATCAGTATTCCCTTTTTTCTAAGGATTACCCTTTGATAAACACTTAGAACACACTAGACTTATACCTCAAAATGTAAATCCAAACTTTTATTATATCATCATAAATAAAGGTTACAATTTAGATAGAACCACCATAGGATTAATGTTGGTTAGGTCCTTGAAAATCCATGCATTTGAGTTCTAACAACCAAGAGCTGTGATTCTATCCATCTAAGTTGAAATACACCCTTATCTACTTCCTTAGCAAAAAAAATTATACTTTCCAATATCAATGTAATTAAGATTCAATATACCCTTTACTGTTAGAATTTTTATATTTTTCTCATTAAGGTGATTGATCTTACAAGGAATAATTTTTTAATATTCAAATGTTATACTTCTAGAAATTGAAATTCCTTATGAATTTATAGTCAATTAAAAAATTCCATCTTTGACTACATAATAAAATACCATTGAACCCTAGGTAACATTCCATACCACATTGAAAAATGTAGCGGAAAAAACTCAATCATGGGTAAAAAGGGATTTAATTTTTTTAGAGAATAGTAAAAACATTCTTAAAAACATTTTTAGAAAACATCGACATAGAACAGAAAAGATTTTCAACTGAAGTGATAAATAAATTTGGTTTTCTATGAAATCATTCTTTTATAATCTTGAGTATATAAAGAGAGAAAATAAAAGGAAAACATGTATTCTCTAGATATAATCATAGGAGAAGAAATTTTATGAGTTTCTTGAGATATATATCATAATATTTTATAATCAAAATCATAATAATAAATTATCCTGGTAAAAAATAAGATTGTATAAAAAACCCTTACCACATTGGTAACTTTTGAATTGCAAGCCCCATGAAGGAAATAACCTTAGATGGATATATATTTAACATAATTTTCATGAGAAAAATTGTAAAATACTTTAATGGGCTGTATATAAACCACACAAAAAAAATTGAATATGACATGTGACCCATGGAAATAAAAGTGTGATAAAAATACCTTGCCTCATATATTTTCTTTCTTTATACATGTTTGAACCTCCTCTTCCTTGGAGAACCTCTTAATGTTTATAACTAAATCATTAATAAGATGGTTTGATGATCAAAATATATACTCTAGGTAGTGTATAGGGATTTAAGTAATGGATTTTTAACATTCTTGTTTTAAATAAAAGGATTTTGAAGTATGAAGATGACATAATATGGGTGCCCTTTTATAATTGAGTTGAGTGGCACACTTGTAATTTTTTAATGTTTTACAATAATTACATTTCACTTTCTTGGACATTAGGCTAAAAAATGTCTCATTGTGGAAATTTATATGTGATAAGGTCAAAATAAAGCCATATAATAGGAATTAGATAAGGTTTTAGGTCATTATAACCCTTATATTTTTAGTTTAACCCTAGGTAAACCTGTTTTAACCTTAACAGAAGTAATTACTTTTTCAATTTTTACGATTCATTATGACAAAAAATTATATTGGGTCCGTTGACTAATATTAATTATGATTATTCCAATTATATAATACATTATACAAAATTAAATTCACCAAAGTAGTATAATTTAATTTAAAATTAAATCCACTGACGTGATGACAAAGCGGTTTTCTAAAGAAAAAGTTTTCATAAGTATAAAAAAACCTTATATCAAAATTCAACATCCAATTAGTTAAAATTACATAAATAGAATTAATCATAATATAATTGAACTAATATTATTTTTAAAACATTCTAAATCAATATTTATCTTTTTAAATGGTTTAAATGAAAATATTTGTTTTAATAAAAATCAGTACTTTTCAATATTTTTCAAAAAAAATCAAATTTTTCAAAAAATTTAAAAAATAAATCTAAGGTAATTTTTACATTTTTATTTCAAAAATTAATTTAATTTTTTAAAATAATTCTTTATAAAAGTTACAAAAACTAATTTCAAAATAAGTATGAAAAACGTGACAAACCGTTTCTTGAAAAAATGTAGTTTTTAAGTATAAAACTAGATTTATTCTTATCCCTTTCCTAGAAAAATATTATATTAATGATAAATTTTTTTGAATATATAATATAAAATATAATTAAAATAAATCACTAATAGTGATAAATTTAATTTATTAATATAAAAAAATAATGTGCAGATAAAAATAGTTTTTCCAAAAAAAAATTCTTTTACTTTCAAATGATTTTCATTTTCATATTTATTAAAGTGATAACCAATATATTTATTTTATACATGTGTAAAACACATAATTTTTATAATTTAGTTAGTCCTATTCAAATGCACCAATTTAAGGGAAATGTTATAACTACCACCTTAAATAATAATATTTTAAAATTATATCACGGTTTATTTAAACTCAATATTGCATGTAACATAAGCCATCAAATAAATTAAATTCATTTGAAAGAAATATTTCATTAAATATTAGGGTTTTATAGATTACATTTCTTCCATTAGGTTCCATCACTAAAAAATGGTACACGTTAAGCTATCTCATAATCATCTTGAATGTTGAGCTATAAAATAAAAATATCTATGATGGTAAAAGTTTTCAAAAACAATAATGGATTATCATAATTCTCATGTTAGCTATGATTATTTAAAATCTTGCTCTCGAGGTTTCTACAAAAATTATTCTGATACGAACTATATAAACCCATACTATAGTAATTTAGATCCAGTGTATACTTTATTACATTGGCATATGATACAAGGGATCTAATCCTGAAGAACCGATCAGTTTAGTAGTTTTAGAGAATCATATACATACATGATTTACATATTACACTGAAAATATAAAATACATAACATAAGAAACATTCTCACATTCTTGATATTACAAATAATATCCTTCTTCATATCTTGGGTAAAGGAAAACAAATAAAGGGTGATCGTATATGATCTATAAGGGTTACGTAAAATAGAATATATCATGAGTAAATAGGGATTAACCAATATGGGAAGATATATAACTGAACAAACATTCCATTTAATCAATAACTTGAGCATGAAATGCATCCGTGTATAATATCAATAAAATAATCACATGGATAATAATAACTGAATTCTCATTGAAGGAAATACATAATATTGGGATTCATGATCTCATATATCATGATATCTTTACTGTCAAGACCTTACATCAAGTTAGCTTAATCAATATGTAGGTATACACAAAAAAACCAATTTAATAAGTCTATCCAACTAGTTTGTCTCCTGAGACCTGTCAATGTATCAAGGGGATAAATAATTTTGGGCACCAACCATCACTTCATATCCAATTAATTCCTCATATATTGAATGACCAATTTAATTCATAAAAATTATTCCTCATCAAAAAATATCTGTATTGAGTAATGAATACAAAATATCAATATTTCCTTTTTCAATCAAATATTTTTCATATTAAAACACCATTTGTAGAAATGGAATATGTTTTAAGAAATAATCATATCCATGATAAAAATAATATGTATATTTGAGAAAAATTTCATGTCCAGTAAAAAATGATAACAAGAAAGTGAGTGTATCAAAAGAAAGTTAATGACTATAAAATTAATATAACATGACCATCAATTCACTAGAGAAGTATATTTTTCTAGTAAAATTTTTTTTAATGAATATAGAAAAATGAAAATGAAACATTAAAAATAAGTTATCATAAAATATTTTTATTTTTAAAACCATTTAAATCTTATAGAAGAATCTAAAGAGCATAAGGTGGTTAATGCAGTGGGAAATTCTGTAAATGACGTATACATTAAAAGAACATTTCATTTGACTTTTTATAAAAAATGTTGAAAATGACACATTGCAAATCATTATAAAGATTTATTTCAAACCATTTAAAAAATTATAAGATGACATAGAATTTCCTTAATAAATCATTTGGATAAATAAAAGGATTTTTATAAAAAAAATAAAAAAATATGGATATGGAGGAAAAATATACTTGATCAAAAAGTGAAATAAGATCAAATTTTATTTTGAACATTTCATTGCTTGATTAAAGTTCCAAATAGATGAAAATATAGAATAAATTATGTAAACTCATTAAAAATATATTGGATAAGAAAAAATTGAGTTTATAAATGATATATTATAATATTATTTTAATAAAAATAAGAGAAATCCCAAAATAATGAGTTTAAAAAATAAATTCTTTCCTATTTGGAAACCTTTATATTGTAACCCCTTGAAATAGTGACTTGAATTTAATCATTAATCATCATGATTAAATATATATTTAGGTTAAATAATTAAAAGGGGTATTATATACATAACAAAAAAGTAAATAGGTGCATAATACTAAAATTTTCTCAATAGTGTGAAAATTGGGATGAAATTCTTTACAAAGATCATATCATTGAAGTGAGAATTTATCAATGGAAGTGATTATGTGTAAAAAATTTAAATCCTCACAAAATAAGTGGAAATTAAACATAATATAATCAAATGTAATTTGAATCATAATCATGGCATAAAAATAGTCAATTAAGTAGAAGTATAACCCAATGAATGAAAATTGGGTTAAGAAACCCCTTACCTCAAGTTTCTCTTTCCTCATAAGTGATTTTAACATCATGTTTTATAAATTTCGGTTTATTATAATTATATAATAGAATCATATATATATCTATAATATCATATATGATCCATTTATAACATTTTTCACTTGTTTGTTAACAATATTTTATTATTATCATTATTTAGGTTGTTAAATGCTTCATTTTTCATATATGTTTTGATTTGGTAGTTTAGGTCCCTACACATTTTTCATGGGTCCACCATATATAAAAAATTTTTCATGATGAAAATATTATATATATTCAATATATATTTATTTATTAATTTTCATCCATAAAATATAGAGATAGAATAATGAATTACACTGATTATGGAGATGCTAGGTCGTACATACGCATGAATATTGTTTTCAGTTTTCAATGAATGGTGAAAATAAAGGTAAATAATAATTCATGTTTATAGGATCATTTATATATATATATATATATATATTCACTAAATCTATCCTTATTAGAATCCATGTAATGTTGAATTGGAAAATGGATAGCATCGCTTTGTGGAGGTGGTAGTCTACACGTATGCACTATTGATGTTATATTTATCTAGTCGATTAGAAGGTTAGAAGGTAGATATTATATATAATTTTATAAGAATAATTATTTAATAAATATCATATATATTCATTACTTCCAACTTTATAATCATCCAAGTAAAGTAGTGATGAAAAAAATTACACAACTAGGTGGAGATGGTAAACCATATATACACACGAGCGATGTTTTCACTTTACATGGGATGTAAGATAAATGAAACATGATTATATCATAATAACAATAAAATATAATTATATTCATTGTACTGGATTTATTATTTTAGGATGGTACAATAGACATATAGGAAGTAGAAGAAGGAAAATTTTGAAAGAGTTTTTAAAGAAGATTGCCTATTCATCAGTAGACTTCCTTTAGGTATCCTCTTAAGGAACCTTGGGTTAGTATTTCGTGAAGACCAGCACATCTAAAAATGTAATTGGTATATTGAGAAGATAAATGGGTAGGTTTTTGTCTCATTGTGTTTTAAAGAAAAGAGAGAATGGGTGTCATTATATAGGTGAGGGGAGGGGTATTCTTAGAATGTATTAAATTATTAAATTAATATAAATTATTTTTCAAGCCCAAATTGATAAAAATTTATATAATTCAAATACAATATTAGGATGAGTAAAAATAATATCACAAAATAAAATTTTGATAAGTTTCAGTTATTTTTTACCCTTATCTTTTAGTTGTAACCCCTTGTTAACCCTTTTGACAATTACCACAATATCAAAGTTTTATTCCATTTAAGGGTCAATAATTTAACCATATGAAAGATCCTAACCTTTTATTGAGGTGAATGGAGCTTTAATTCAGGTAATATTTTGTCCTAATTTGCGTAATTTTCATTTTGGTTTTACATTGGTGTGTGTTTTGCTAAAAATTAAGAAGAATGGAAGAAAAGGGGGATGTGCATGGTTGGTGCACGTGTAGGGAAAACCATACACCCCTACCTTGGAAACTAAGTGTAGTATTTTTAATTTCCCCAAAATTAGTTTTATATCCACCCAAACCGCCAAAACATCTCCCATTCGACCCAAACTTGGACCCTTATGATTTTGAATGATTTCATAGATTTTCCAAGGGATTCCCAGGTCATATGACCTCTTTTCTTAATGATTCGAAGCCTGGATAAAAGATATTATCCTCTCCTGGTAAGTGGATCCTATCATGTTTCTTTCCCATTCATCCCCTTTTAATATCTAGTTCTTTTAGTGGAAGTAATATTCCTTTTTTAGATCTATATATATATTTGGTGAATATAGATCCATGATTGTAGATATAGATCTAGATTAGAATGATCTTTATTTCCTTAATCATTATTTAGGGTTTTGAGATATAGGTCTAAATATATATCATTGTGCTGCTCAATTTTGGGGATTTCCATTATGCGATCTTCATCAAAGAATCAAGGAAGGTGTTCTAAAATTTAAATCCCATATGCATGCTTTTGATTATGTATATTCAAGTTGTAGAATTGCTATAGTTGTTTAGAAATTGATTTAATTAATTTGTTAAATTAATTAATTGAGATAGTTATGAAATTGTGATATTTGGGATCATTGAATGAGATAGATAATTGGAGAATTAACTATGAGATTTTGGGATTTGTGATATTGATAATTAATTGTGGGAATTAATTATTAGGGAATTGTGATGATTGAATTGAGTAATTAATTGTGGATGTAATTATGCTATATGGATGTTATAAACTGGGATACCTAATGGTGGAACTAATTATTGGGTTTTGTTATTGTCTGTTTGAATAATTAATTGGTGAATTTATTATTGGATGTTGATATTGTGAAAATATTAATTAATTTTCAAATTAATTAATGGACTTGGATTAATTAATTTATGAATTAATTAATGGAATTTGTGACGGTAAATTATGATAACAAGATTAATGTGTTTAATCTTGGTTGACATGATAATATAAAAACATGTGAAAATGAAATACAAGTGAAGTTGTGATATGAAATGATACAAATGCATAGTTGATAATTGAAGTTTAAGACATGATGATCTACACCAGTGATATATATGCATAGTTGTTAAATGGGGTTCTAGACATGACGATCTATGCCGATGATAGATATATCTGTGTGGTTGATAAATAGGGTACTAGAAATGATGATCTACACTAATGAGATATGTTCATGATTGAGAATTGGGGTGCTAGACATGAAGATCTACTCCAATAAAATATATATACATGATTTAGAATTGTGGTACTAGACATGATGTTGTATTCCCATGATATATATATATATATATGTATGTATGTATGTATGTATATATATGTGTGTGTGTGTGTGTGTGTGTGTGTTTGATAAATGGGGTAATAGACATCGCGTTTTACACCCAAAACATTGGTGTTGGAGTATGGTTCTAGGTGGCCATTATAATGAAATATGAATTGAAAGTGTAACATGATTTAGGCCAATCATGGGCCAAAGTAGGTATTTATGTACGGGTGTCCTCGGGAACCCGGTGGTATATGTGGTTTTATAAAGATTAATTGATAATGTGATAACTATTTACTTATGCATTGTAATTATTTATTTATACAACTGCATACACCTGTTATTGATTGGACCTATTTTAAACACCATTGGTGATAGCCTACTGAGTTCTACTCACACCCTACTTAGGCTACCAGATCGGTACCTGAGAGGACTTTATTGTTGCAGGGTAGGTTAAGGGAAAAGGCCATGTGTTAGATGGATGATTTTGGGATATAGCATGGTTGAGGGAACCAGATTTGGTTCGGGACCCACTGGGAGTCATTAGTGTCTTTTCATAGGGTTTCATTTTAGAAACATGACACATACATTCTCATTGTATTTTTTCTTCTTTAGTTTGGATATTGTATCTCCTTTTGTTATCGTCTTGATATATTGGTATTGTTTTTGGTTATATATATGATACCTCTATTGTTATTATTTCCATTTCTTTTTTACTCTAATAAAAGAGTTTATAGTCTCCCCATGATCGACTTATCACACCCTCACTACTAGTCGGCAGCCTATGGTGTACCGGGAGTCACTCTTGAGGTCAGGTGACCAACTGGCTTGGGGCACCAGTGTGTGCCACCTGGGTTGGGATGTTACACCATAAATGGAAAAGAGACCCATAAATAGACCATGTTTGATATTTTAAACCATATCCCATACATTTTTCCTATGATAATATTATTATGAATTTTAAATCTTTTTATAGAATATTATATATTATACAATTTCATTAATGTCATTTTTAGAACTATTAATTAAATTTGACTTTGAAAATAACATGATAGCCAATTAATCTATATATAAACCTTTAAAAAATATATAATAATTTATATTTATCTATAAATTCATGGGACATTATAACTCTCTCAAAAAATAAATTTTAGAGTCTTTAAATCATTTACATGATTTTTTTCTACTGCTTTCACAAACATTGTTTCAGTGTTGCACAACAATTAAGGTAATTATTTCATCACTAAAAATTAAAAATAAATTAACCTGATAAAAATATTAATTAATATTTAAAATTAAATTTCATAATCATACATAATTTTTTATTATATATATCACAAAATATAATAAATATTAAAAGAAAAAAATAGACATGTTTTACTTGATCCTTTACTTAAATATTATAAAGATCAAAATCAAATATAAATGGAAACAAAAGGTCATATTTTTAAAGTTTGGTTGAATATGGAAGAAATATAATAAGAAAATGAAATAAATTAAATTATTGTATATATTTTTAATTCCATATTAAATTATTTCTAACCTTAATTACTGAATTTACCCTTTACAAAGGTGATAAATTTTACTATGGTTGTTATTCATAATGTCTAAAAATAAAGGAAAAATATTTAGAAAATTTGAACCTCATGATTCCTAATATAGAAGCAATTTTATCAAAATAGATATCTTTAATTATCATACATTTATTTTATTATAATCCCACAAAGTGTGATGAAAAATATTTTTCTAAAAAAATAAGTGTAAACATAATCTTTTTACTAAGATCAAGTATAATGCTGATTCAAAAGGTATAAATTAAATTATTTATAACAAAAATAAACTATAGGAATTTTAAAACCAATATAAATATAAATCAATCTTTTTAATATACTATAAAATATATTTTTCATTAAAATCAGTATTTTTATTACTCACCCAAAAATTAACTTTTTTTAGAAAATTCCTAAAAATTTAAACTAAGTTAAAATTTACATGATGATTTTAGAAATGATATAATTGTAGCATAATAAAATTTAAATATATTTTCATCATTTGTATAAACTTTTTATTTTTTGTAAAGAATTTTTTCAAAGAAGTTTTATTATACGGTAAATATTTCATAAAATTTTAGGCTATTACATCAATTTAGATGGAAACTAAATTTTTGATATCAAACCAAGCATAACATGAATGTCACTATCCTAGAATAAATTTATCATGTAAATGGGAATACACAATATTTTTATGTCATAAAAAATTTATTAAACACGAATATCAAGGAAATTTTACAAATAAATAAACAATTTATTTATTTTCTAAAACATGATATGTTTATGCACTATTTATAAATAAATGATAATTATAAATAAATTATAAGTTTTATAGGAAATAAAAATTCTATATTTATTTCAATATGAACTATTTCAGATTTTATATTAAATGTAATTTATATGATTATTCATGAATTATAAAAACTTAATAATTTAATATTTATTATATAAAAATTTTATATGACCTAAATATCATATATTTTTTTAATTTACAAATACTTTATAAATATACACTTATGATTTCAAAATTAAACTTTTATTTATAGGTCATAAGGTATGTAATTAATTTATCAAAATGTATTTTAAAATTTTAGACTTTATTATTTGGGAAAAATGTTTTATAAACATTTAATTAATTAATTTAAAATAATTTATAATTAATTAATTAATTAATTAAATCCCTATAAATTAAATATTCCCAAAATAAAATTTAATATGATTTAAAAACAATTTATAGACCATAAAAGCCATTTAATATGATTTAATATATCAGTAATATTTTGTTTACCCTTATGAAACACCCCTATTCTACAAAAGGGCATCCACCCATTACCATTACGCAGGACAACTGGAATCCTCTATGTATAGTTAAGTATCCTCTTACCTTTACATAGATCAAATTTAATTCATTGTGTAAGGGTGCCATAGATATTGACCCTTGTGTGAATGCCTCACATAAGGTCTGATCTTGGTTTAACAGTGTTGCGTAAAGGTAATATATAGATTTACTTTACACATCTGCCTCACATAAAGGTATTACCCTTATGGAACTCCTATGTGTAAGGTTATTATTAAAATTTCATATGTCATGTAAAGGTAAACATTGGGTACCTTTACACATCTTTAATACCTTTATGTGTAAGGGTAAAAAGTCATTGGCCCTTATGCAGACCCCTTGTGTAAGGGTGTTACCTTTACGCAACCCATTTTTGTAAAGGTAACAAAGGGGTTACCCTTACATAGACCTTATTCATAATGGAATTATATTTGGATAACACCATATCTACCTTTATGTAACCGTACTGCAACACAGTGTAAGGGTATTACCTTTATACAATGGCTTGCGTAAGGGTGTTTCCTTTACTCATCTTACCTTTATATGGGTAAATAAAATTTTACCCTTACTCAACTCACATAAGGATTTGTAACATTTTTATAGTTTTAAAAAAACATTTTATTTCACTTTTATTTCGAAACCAATGAATCAAATATGTTAAAAATTGAATAATCATTCTTTGATACCACTGATGTGTTTTGTATGATCAGATAATGGTGATATGTAGTGGAAAAAAACAAAAGTGATCTACCATAAAGAAATTAACGTGTAAGTAATTATACAAAATAGAGTACCAAGAAAATGTGAAGAATTTCTTAATTTCTTCTCTTCGAAATATGATGCTTGATGAAGTTCTAAAAGAGTGGTGAACATAACCACACTTCCTCTGAGGTGATACACCATCTAATAGATCCCAAAATGATTCATGAGAATACCCGATATCTAAAAGGATGATAGATCCTTTTAAAAATATAAGTAGAGTTTCAGGAGGAAGATAATTTTAGATGATTCTCATAGAAATGCACAGAGCACCCCCGATAGGAAAGGATCTCATCCTCTTATATAGTTGAATCCCAAAGATAATCCCACATAATGCATTGTATTTATTTCCTACTATTTTTATAATTAATTTCACATTTTTAATTAATTTAATATAAGGACTTTAATTGATGAATAAACCATTATGGATATAAATGAATAATATATATATATATATATTATATTCAGGTGTCATATGCATGAAGAATACCGGCAACATATTAATATCTAAAATGTAGACTATATATATAATACTATATTATATATATATATATACTTCATGCATCAAATATTCATATTTACATGTATCACAAGCATGTAGATTTTAGTTCGCATCCAATAGTAATTTAATAATTAATGGTAATTTTGGTGTTGGCATAGTTTTGTAGTAATATTGAGTAGAAATTTATTTTATGATGTAGTGATAATTATTATCGTGATATGTTGGGGAAAATTTACTAGATATTAAATTACCATTATTTTTTATTATATGTGTATTTTTTCATTTACGTTGTTTTTGTTTTTTTATTGTTTTCTTATGTGATTTTTTTATCTACATTATTGTTGGTATTTTTAGATATTATAATCATGGTATTTAATGGCATGATTTTATGACACGTTCATCTTTAATGGAATTTAATGAATTAATGTATAACATGTACACATTTTCCTATTCAATGATGGCTTAGGGTTATGTCGTGTTTTGATCTGTATTTCCATGAGGATATTGAATTAATCATCCAGGTGATTATGCGGAGATATGGTGGATATTGGGATGGTTGACATAGGTTGAGAGAAGGACTTTCCTGATGATGTTGGGATAGTTGAAAAAAGTTGAGTATTGGGATTTCTTGATAATGTTGGGATGGTTGGAACAAGTTGAGAGTTAGGATTTACTATTTTCTAATTGTTATGGTGATGTTAAATAGGGTTATTATACATACTTTTGAATCTATTATTTTCTTCAACACTACCATTCCTTCATATTTTCCTTGATTAGTTGATTTCACGCATATCTATCTTGGATCTTATGTTTCACATGGATAATAAAATACATAGAAATATAATCTTAATGAGTCCACCAAAGTTATCACTAATCTATAGTTTTTCTTGAGATATTTTACATGATAAATGAAGGGATAATTGGGATGTTTCTTTTAAGGCAACTAGAGTGAAGCTTCAGAAGATACATCTTTCATTTTCTATTGATGTATTGTTATATTTCTTGTAGTTATATTGGAGGTTGAATAATGTTAACATTTTCACACACACACACCCACACACACACACATATATATTAATTTTATTAGTGTATTGGATATATTTACCTTGGAAATAAGAGGGTATTGTTTCCCATTCTTGTGATAGATACCCTTAGTGCTAGTTTCCATCTTGTGTCCTATTAGGGGTGGGATTCGAGGGTCACACTAGTCTCCAATTTTTTACCCAATAGTGGTTTAGTCGTGGAATTTCATGAAAAAATGTTAGCAAAGCTAGGTGATTGAGAGTTAGGAATGAG
Organism: Viscum album; assembly: GCA_963277665.1. Taxonomy (NCBI): domain Eukaryota; kingdom Viridiplantae; phylum Streptophyta; class Magnoliopsida; order Santalales; family Viscaceae; genus Viscum; species Viscum album. Next base: position 922,414,968 of record OY728131.1, read on the forward strand.
TTTGGAATTAGGCATAGGTGAGGTCTGTATGGGTTTGGTAGGAAAATAATGTCATTTAATCAAACCAATTATGAAGGTATAGGACTGGATAGAACATAAATACATAGAGACCCTTGTTAATTATTCCATAAAATTAATGTCATGGAGACCAGTTTGGATCTAGATATCATGGCCCTTTGATACCAAAAATACAGACCATGACAATCAACTAAGAAAAATTAGATGAAAAATGTAGTATTTTATGGTTGAAAATTTTGAATAGTGCATGCATCATTTTCATAAGTTTCATTTAAAATTAAAATTATATTTGTGATTAGATTTAGTGTGTTTATTTATTCTAGTATATATATTGAAATAGCATGGTATTTATAATTATATTGACTTTTAAATTCATACTAGTAAACACATTTCTTTCTTATAACTTTTGTCCTGATATAATTTCAATCTTCATTTCATGATATACTATGTTAGTTTTATAAAATATAATTTTAAATTAATATTAATAAAAAAAATTAAATAATTTTAAAAAATATTATTTTTAATTAATATGATTAGTATATTAATGTGTTTTCATTATGATTAATCATGTATAAAAGATTTAATTTTCCATGAATAAATATTCTAGAAGCTTCTTGATTAAGCATGCCCATGATGAGTAATTATTGATTAACCAAAAAAACCAAAATAAAATGTTTTGAGTAGATCATTTTAGATTTTAATATTTATTAACATCAAATATTACAATATTCTTTAATCTAAACTGGTAATTTGATATTTTTTTATAAATAAATGGATATTGTAAGTATGAGTACATTTAATTAAAAATTATGCTAGAATTATGAAATTATTAATATTTGACATGTCTGACTCTAATGAAATTTTTTGAATCATGTATAATTCATATTATATTTAAAAGAAACTAATTATTAATTATTTAAATTCAGAATTAATGTGTTATATATGAACTTATTATTTTAGAGAATATATTTGGAATTATTAAATGTTATAAGTGATTTATTATATGCTCTGTTATTTTTTATTTATTCAATGATGAACATGATTTAATGTTGATAGATGATCTATATTACTGTGATTTGATTAATTACAAATAATGAAAAGATATTAATGAAAAAGTTATTAAGGTGAAAGTATTTTTATATAAGCATGAATATGATTATGCCATGTGCGCTTTCAATGCAATATTATTTCTGATAATAATTAAAAATCTTATGTTGATTTATTATCATAATTGGGAAATATTAGCATTCTTTATTGATGACATGAATTCATTAAAGCTCATTATGGATGATGATTTAAACTTTTAAATTAATCCTTTTCAAATATTTTATTCTGAATATGATGAGGACATCCTTAGACAGATTTGATATCATTTTGTGTGGAGGAAATAGTTAATAATGAAAAGGCATGGTTAGCTTTATAAGGATGTGGTAGTTAGATATTAATGGAGTATTTAATAGTTTCTGCTTAATTTTTTTGATATTTATTGATTTCTTATTTATTTATTGTTTTATTATCTTATAGTTTTCATTATAATTGTTTTTTATTTTTTGTATTTTTTTCTTTTTTTTTCAGCCACTATAAACTAAATATCCTGATATGATAGAGTTCAACATTGTGAATATTTATTTTGGGCTTATTGTTTATATTGGTTGTTGTTATATTTGGTTTTGTTCAAGAATTACATAAAAGTTTAAAGGATTTTTTAAAATAAAAAAAAACAAAAAATGAATTTAAATGGTTTAAAATTTATTTTATCATTTTGGAATATAACTTCCTTATAGTATTTTGTATTTTTTAGTGGGTAGGTTTCTATTTGAGAGGCATCTCCCCATGAACATTATTTTTTTGGACTTTTTTATTATGTTTTTTTGTTTTATTTTTAATTGGTTTTGGATTCTCAAGGATGAGAATCATTTGAGAGGTATTTAATGTGAAAAAGAAAAGTTTTCCTTTTCTTTTCTTGGGTTGTTCCCTCTCTTTTTTTAACTTGGGTTTTATTTTAATTCTTGAGGATTAGAAATGTTTGATTTGTATCTAATGTAATGGCCTTGATTTTATATAGAATATAATTTATCATTTCATGGATATATTTCTATGTTTAATTCTATATTATAAATTTTGGTTAAGTGATATATATATTACACTTTGATTTCAAATACCTTACACATGTATTATTTATTAATTGAGAAAATATTATGTATTTAAAAACGTTTCTTGTGCATCATTTTTTGGAAAATATTACCTATATATCGATTATAAAATCCAATGCATTGACTAAAATATATTTGTTATAATATCCTCTGTATTATTTCCTACAGCTTACGTGATGGCAGCTAAAAATTATGGCTATACTTGGCACTCGATGGTTGATAGGAAGGAAATGGTGTATATGGATTCAAGTGATGTCGGTTCATGACATAAAGTGACTTGGAGTTTCTTTGATGAATATGGTTTTCAAGAAGGGAAGTGGGAGATTGGAGATACGGGGGCTAGATTAGGGTTTTCACATCCTTAGGACTTCATGTCATTTGGGGTCATTGACCACCGGGCCTTCAGGCCATGTTTTGTTCCTTGGTCCTAGGGGCCCTTGGCCCTCTGGGCCATCTCTCAGGGTCGCAGGTGACATGATGTTACTTTCTAATTATCATAGTGAATTAGTTTTGTAGTAAAGCAGTTTATTCACATGCCACTAAGCAGGCGACCAAAATGGAGGGACGGGTGTGATGGAACCCATCATTCCTTCATTCGTATCAATTCCAATGAGGGTGGATGAGTTCCCTTCCCACAAGTTTCTACATTTTGTTTTAGTCAGATGATGTGGACCATCATTTTACTAGTGTTGCGGGCCTCTCGCAAACAACATCGAGTGGTCAGATCGAAAGAGATATAGGTGTGATAGAACCTATAATCTAGTACTCCCCCACATGCCAATATGGAATAGAGGGGTGGTCTTCCATATTGTGTCAGTCTAGCACAATGACACTACCAATGGAAAGGTGATATATATTATTTGACTTGAAACACTAGTGTAGTTTCTTTAGAAGGGTGGGGGTGAGATGTCCGAATGGCACCATGACACATGCTTCCTCTTGGGTCTTCCGGTCATTTCTTCATGAGTGTCATTTTATGTGCTTATAGGTCTCTAGGATATTTAGTCCATTTTTTGTATTAATTCATGTTTCCAAGGCTTATGTAACTCTAAACTATTAGGTTAAGTATTAGGTTTCATTTTTCCTAGTTTAAAAGAAGACTTTTTCATTTCTTTTTTAACAATATTGGGGTAGGCCCTCAACTTATTTAAAAATATGTTAGATAATTATTTTATTAAAAAATTATTAGAAATTATCTATTTTATGTTTTTCAATGGATTTTAAATGATTTTTTATTGTGTTTCTAATAATTTTGGATGTTTTCTTTAAATTATTTATTTAATTAATTAAATTAGGATTTGGTCAATTATTTGAGTTGAATGATATTTTTAAATAATAAATTTATTATATTGTTAGGGTGTGAGTCTCATTTTGTTTAATGTAGAATTTATGGATAAAATTGGTTTGTTTTGAAAATGATAAATATTTAGAATATATATTTTATTTTTTTGGATTAAATATAAATTATTGAATTTATCTTAACTATGAGTTGAAATTTTATTAGTAATTTATTGAAAAATAGTGACACTACCATTTTAAAAGGGAATATGGAATTTTTTCATTAACATGAAAATAATATAAATATTAAATGAAATCAAATATCAATTATTACTTGGGTAGTTTTTACTAGACCCTTGGTAATGATATATGTTTAGTCATTTTCCCTCAGGGACATATCCTAATGGTTGTGTTTCTATGGGGTCTCGTGGAGGACTCAAGGTTGAGTCTTCTTGATTACATTATAGGTGCTAATAGATTCTATTTTTTATTTATAATTCATCCTCTATATCCATTTGTAATTATAATTTTAATTATTTGAATATATAATATAATATCCAGTAATTAGGTGGAATTTGAATATAATGCTGAAATAAAACATATGGTATATACTAAAAAAATTTAAATATATAATAAGATTGAGTGGTGTGTAAAAATGGATAAAATGTGAGATTTTAAAAATAAAAATAAATAAAAAATAAATTAAATAAAATAAAATAATAATGATGGGACGGGGGAGAGGTTTGATGAAATTAGGAGATGCGAGCAGATAAAAAGATATGAGACTCATTAAAAAATGTAAAATGATATTAAAAAAAGTGTTGTGGTAAAAAATATTTTTAAGAAAATGTTTTTAAAAATGTTTTCTAAAACATTTTATACATGTTTTACAAAAATATATAGGTTAAAAAGGAAAGAATAAATATATATATTATAAAAATAATTATAAATAAAAGGTTTTATTTTAAAAAAATATATTTTTCATTGATTATTTGATGTGAATAATTTTATTTATTAATGTTTGTATAATATTTTATTAAACCACTATTTAGTGAAATTGATTTCGGGGCTTATAATTTTATTATAAATAGTGGTATGGGAGGTCATGTTTCTTAGTACATTAAATATATACGTTTTTATCCCTTTTATTTCTTCATTTTCTCAACAATGGACGGTCAATGACATATCAAGGGAGTTTTAGAAGTGACTTCAATAAATTTTGTAATTTTAATAGTCTCTTGGTAATTAAAAAAGGTTGTAGTAGTAATAGTAAGGGTTATGTAGATAACATTATGCACGTTGGTATGAAGCTCCTCACAGGTTCCGCAGTGTTAACTTCAATGTGGAATGACTAGAAATATAAGTCCTCGACCTTAAACATTACTTAATCATGAATTAAATGAATAATCCAATAGAGTATCTTTTCAGGTTTAGAGTTTTAGAGAATTAGGTCATAACTATTACATCTCAAAAGATTACATAGTAGACACTTATACTAAGTTTCCATAAAATAAAATAAAACTCTTAAAAAGAAACATTTCTAGTTCCATGTTTTAGATAGCATGTCTTTCCTTGATCCCATCCTTGACCCTATTCATTATTAAGTCCTGTGGAAAACATTTCAAAAACTTGGGATGAGCATAAAAATCCCAGTAAAGGATACACTAAGAAGGAAAACTATTAGTTTTTCAAAACAACAAGTAAACCAATAATAATTTATCAAAGTAATACTTTTCACCTTTATGAAGTAGTAAAAAAACTCTTCACTGAATAAAGGATCATTACTTACCCCTTTTGTAACCAAACGATTACCATAAAAACCCATATAAAGAATACATAACATATAAAGGTAACTTGGGACATAAACATACTTAAATGGAATAAACATATGGTCAACTTCCACACATACTTAATGGAATAGCCATACTGCAGACTTCCATACCCAATGTATTAGAGGTTATAATGTAACCACCCGTCCTGGTGTTCACGGCACCACCCGTCATATGGTTTATCACGTAACCACCCATAAAATGTCCAAGTACCATCATTACACATAAAATATTGCAAATATAAACATTTCAATAACAACATTACATTTGAAATCACAATAAGTAATTCCAAGATATTGAATTAATCAATCCATTTTCAAAAACCATTTAAAAGAGATTATTGAATCAAAGTGTCCCAAACCACTTTGAAGATTTTAATGGAAATATAATTTTAAAACATTAGTGTTCATATTAATAAATACTGAAAACCATTTTGAAAACATGGACATTAAAGATAATGATTTCGAATAATAAATCTTTAAAACATCTAAAATGATATTTTTGTTAAAGAGTTTTTAACAAAATGAGAGTATCTTGAATACAAATAATTGCAAAATAACATTTAATACGAACTTTATAATATCATGAGAATAATTGAATTCATGATATAATATGTCAAAGGACAGTATATACACCATATAAGAGTTAATTGGTGCATAAAAACAATGAAGTCTCAATGGAAATGTAAATTCAGATGAAATCCATTATAAAGATGGTATCCTTAAATTAAGGATCAATCTATCACATTATTATGTGTGAGAAATATAAATACACCCAATATAAGTGGATATTAAGTGTGAAACAATCAGAGGTCATTCACACATATTCATTCGATGACATGTTCAAGAAGTACAAGTTGAACCCTAAGAAATCGAAATTGGGTTAAGACGTTCCCTTGTAAAAATTCGACAGCCTAACGACATCAATTTAAAATTTAGGAAATGAGTTGATGAGACGAAAAGGGTATATAATCACTTGGAAATACATTTTACATCAATAAGGATATATAAGAACATATCCCAACATAATAATATGTAAATTAAAATACATAACAAAAATAAGTCTTTTAAAAAGAGTAGGGTGAAAGGTTCCCTTACTGACTTGGGTAACTTTAGAAATGTTCACCCCATGAAAGAAAAACTATAATACATTGATTTAAATACTCATAAACGAAAGTATATTACACAAAGTATAGAATAATTGTAAGTACATACACCAATCAAAGTAAATGGTGGAAAATGTATCATAAATCTCACGGAGATAAAAGTGAGATGAAAAATCCCTTACAAAAACTCGGCAACCTAACGACACCACTTAAAACACCCAAAAATGGATTTATGAGATCAAATAGGGTCTCTCGTAATATGGACATAAAATTTACATAATGAGGAATATAAAATAACATCCCCAAACATAAGAAATATGAGCTTAAAACAAATGACATAAAAGGGAGTACTTAAGAAGAAAGAGAGAGGTTGGATCTCTTACGAAAATTCGGCAGCCTAACGGCGCCACTCAAAACATCCAAAATGGATTGATGAGATAAAATAGGTTCTCTCATAATATGAACATAAAAATTAAAGTAATATTAATATAAAAGAACATCCCAATCATAAGAAAGATGAGCTTAAAAGTAGTGACATAAAAGAGTGTACTTAAAAAGAGAGAGGTTGGATCCCTTACCTCAAGTCTGACTTGCCTTGTTCGTTTATTTATTTTCCTGAATAATAAACTTTGGCCAATTTATAATTTATTAAGGACCTCATTTAAATATTATTATTAATTTCATATTATAGTTTTATAATAATTGGTTAATAATGTGAGTTCATATAAAACGTTTTTGTCGATGTTCGGTACATGAGTAAAAATTGAACTTGTTGGGAAACAATTTTCCATGTAGTTATAAGTACATCATCTCCATAATAGTATTAATGATTTAAATATCATATATATCCAGTATATATTCATTTTATACTATTACATAACATTTGGAGATAATAAAAATGAAATGCACCGTTCATGGAGACGGTAGGATGTACGTACACATGAACGCTACTTTCATTTTTTTGTCATATTAATGGAATTAAAACTAAATGAGAGAAATATATATTATAATTCCAGAATGATATAAATCATTTATATGTAATATATGACATATATACCCATTATATATGTGTACGTATAATAGTACATAATTTTTGGAGATAAGAAATGAAATGTACCGTTCATGGAGACGGTAAGACGTGCGTACACATGAACACTACTTTCATTTATTTGGCACATTAATGGAATTAAACGAGATGATATATATATATATTATATTTCCAGTATAATATATATGTTATATAGATCACATAATTTCATCAATTTCATTCTTTATACATTCCATGTATTGCATGAATGGGTCACATCACTTGAGGGGGCGGTAGTCCACACTTTCTCAAATGAAATTATCTCATTTGTACAACATGAAAAGCATAAAGGTGTGTATTAAATATAAAATATAGAAGCATATAGAGTAAATAAATATAATATATATCATAAATAAGTATATTTCTATCATAATGGCCACCATGTGAGGTGGTATGAGAAGATAGAACAAGCATCGTTTCGTGAGCCAGTAATTCTCCATCCACAGAAACAATATGTTCTTTAACCATTAGATGGAGGTGTGTGTTAGTTTATCTCGAATCTTACTCATAAAAACATCCTAGTATATTGAAGATAATTTTGTTGTTACAAAAGAAATAAATAAAAAGATTTTATGGGGTTGGAGAAGAAAAATAAAACAAAAGAACACAAGGGAAGATATTACCTTTAAATCGGGTAACTCTTTTTGATTTGAGCTCAAAGGCTTCCTTGGAAGGATTATGCCCAAAGGTGAGGCTTCAATGATGAAGAGAGGGATGTGTAGAGATGAAATGGGAAGGTTTTGTCGGAGGCAAAGGCTTGAGAGGTGTGTGTATGGTGGTAGAGGTGGAGGCCTTTTATAAGAGGAGAGGAAGGGCACTCTTGGAAAGTTATAAAATATTACTTTATTATAAAATGATTTTCGGATTTTAAAGGTCCCAAAAGTATATATTTAGAGGATAAGGTGATAAGGTTTCTAAATCCACCCATAAAATAGTTTTGTGACAAGTTTAGGACTTAGAGATTACATTATCGTTTCATTTTATTTAAATCGTTAAATAATGAGGTAATTGCTGCATCATCATGGTGTCATAAATAATTTTATTTATTTAATGTCTAAATATTATAGAAAAAATATCATGATGTATTAAATATTTTTAAATTTCTAATTAATATTTATAGTGAAAAATATGACTTGTATAACCCCATTTAAAAATTATTTTAGTAAAACAACTCATGTTTGTGACATTTTTATTTTAACTTTAAATAAAAAGTTATTAATGTCATTTTCCTACCAAAGTGGCTCCATGGGGTCCCCAAGTTGAACCATGGACTGTATTGATCGGCCATGACACATCCAATGAGGGTAGGACATGTTTATAGGTCATTTCATATTATTAAAACATTATTTTTACCTAAAATTACACTTATTACCTCTAATCGCGATTAAAAACTTAAAAGTTACTATTCACAAAAAAATTGTTTTAATCCAATTGAAGCACATTTTACATCCTAATGACAACCATGTATGTCTGATTTTTTGAAATTCAAAACACAGAAGTGGTAAAGTTTCATTTAAATGAAAAATCAGTTTCTTTTACTACCACTTAGTGGTTTCACTATTCATCAAAAATTGATGTTTTTCAGAAAATTACCAAAAATTCACCCTAAGTTATATTTGATATTCCGAATTCAAAAATGATTTCCATTTTACAAAATTAAAAACATATAAGTTTCATTAATTAATTTAATAAACAATTCCCACTTTCAAAACAAATAGCGTGTTTTTAAGAAACAATATCTATTAAAAGATTGACACTAGTTTAAGTCCAATTTCAAAGTGAAATTAATTCCAATGACCACTATTGGATTAAATGGTAAAAATGTATTCTAATTTCACAATAAAACCAATTAAAAATATAATCTAATCATGTAAATAAATTAGATTAAAAAGAGGGTTTGAATTAAAATACAACATTTTTCACTATTCATTAAAAATGAACTTTATCGGAAAAATACCAAAAATTTACAGAAAGTAAATTTTGATTTCCTGATTCTAAAGAAGAATTTTATTTTGTCAAATATAACACATAAATTTGTCAAAAAGTGGATTTAAAGGAGGTTCTCCATCAGAAGGTAGTTAATCGACCTTATAAAGAATATTAGAATGTTTACGCTTAAAATTGGATTCTTTCACATTTTTAATCCTCTAACATTTATTGTAAAAAGTAAAAATATTTGACAAACATATATAATCATTTTGTTGTTAGTTCTGTTCATTCACGTCATTACAACGGCTCGGTGTTAACTACCATTTAAAATAAAATTATTTTATTATTAGAGTGCAACGTAAGATTTCAAAGGAACTCGTCGTTGCGTGTTGGGTAAGCCATCGAACATAGTGTTCCCTTTAAATTAATATTAATATTTTACTCACAAATAGGGATAAATATAAAAATTTCATATTCTTTATTTACATGCGGTGTTACATCCTGCCCCCCTTTTGGGAATTGCGTCCTCGCAATTTTAAAATTGGGCTCGGAAACATCATTGAAAGTCCCACATCGGAACAAGAGTCGGTAAAACAATCACTTTAAAAGAAAGAAAGAGAAGTACAGAGGTCACCCGAGTTAACCCATACTGGGATTCCATGTAGGAAAACATGGATATGGAAGAAAAAGAAAAGTGTCATGTTCTGAGGGAGAGTGTTAGAAAACATGTTTAGGAGAATGTTAAATCACAAAAATTTGGTGGGTTAAACGGTATTTGATTCCCCAGTAGGAAAAGTTATCAGACAAAATTTTTATTTTTAAGTTACTTTTCATTGAGGAATTTATTTTTCATCTTAAGGAAACATACTTACTTGTCATGTTGACTTTCAACTTTTACTAAATATCTTACACAAACTCATACTTTCCTCAAATGATGACTATTTAGGAAGACTTGTTTACATTAAGAGAGCTATAATCAATATCTAGAGAATCACCTAATACAGAAAATAGAACTATATATTTCTCATGTCTTTAGACCCTAACCAAAACCAAAATTGTTAGAACAAGATCAGATAATCCAGAAAAGTATAACCCTTTATAAAAAGAAAATCTATTCTTAATCTCCAAAAATTTTCCAGCAAAACCCAAAGTTCAATGAAGACCATTCGATAAACACATTTTCCATAAAATTCTTCATAGTAAACCAAACTAAGATTGATACCCAAATATTTCAAGGATTTAATCACAGTATTCCAAGGTACAAATGAACACTTATCTCCAAATAACATCAGTTTCTCTTAAAGTCTCATATTGAAAAGTAATTAACCTAATCACATATCCTCCATGACAGGTTAATAATTTCCATATATAACCCAAAATCAACTTAATCATAATTGATAAAGTCATATAACTAAAAGGAATAAGTCATACTAACCAGGGACATCACATAGTCTAGTGGTAGGCGATAAATACCAGTCACACTTTGGTCATGGGTTCGATTCCCGTAGCTTCGTCAGACGTGACAGGTTGTCACACGGTCTACATGTTGTCCTTTTTCCAAAACTACATAATTCTTATAACATTTCCCAAAAAGCGATAAAATATTCAAAAATAACCATAACATAATTTATCCTCAAGTTTATCTCATGTCGTTCATATTATATCATAACATATAGTAACCCATGATTACCTCAAAAGTAAGGATCATATAAACAGTAATGGTTACCTTTATAATTGTTACCTGAACTTCCACGTCGAGTTGGTTCTCTCATACATGATGCATTAAGGAACTCACCAAGGTTTAGGTGTTTGATCATGACTCTTGATAGTTGGTTTAGAATAACCACAGTATTTCTCATTTAATCTCACATTTCATCTAGTATCTTAATCAGAGAACCACCACAGTTTCTTTCAAACCCATTGTCACTTTGGTGCCTCCTAGATCCATCCATTTACTAAAACCAAATATTTCAGTGTGAGTATATCAAAAAAATCATCATGTACTAATGCGGAAGATAAAAACTAAGATATACTTACTCATTCACTTTATCTAAAAACTATGACTCTTTCTGAAATCCTAGCCAGTATGGTAATGTCACTTATTCTTAAAGAATACCCTAACCTCTAAAGTTATCTAAACCGACCTTTGATACCAACTATAAGGCCCTGACCTTAAACATTACTTAATCATGAATTAAATGAATAATTCATATAGAGGACCTTTTCAAGTTTTGAGTTTTAGAGAATTAGGTCATAACTATTACATCTCACAAGATCACATAGTAGACACTTCTACTAAGTTTCCATAAAATAAAAAAAACTCTTAAAAAGAAACATGTCTAGTTCCATGTTTTAGATATCATGTCTTTCCTTGATCCTATCCTTGACCATATTCATCTTTAAGCCCTGTGGAAAACATTTAAAAATCTTGGGATGAGCATAAAAATGCCAATAAAGGATACACTAAGAAGGAAAACTGTTAGTTTTTCAAAACAACAAGTAAACCAAGAATAATTTATCAAAGTAATACTTTTCACCTCTATGAAGTATTAAAAAAACTCTTCACTGAATAAAAGATCATTACTTACCCCTTTTGTAACCAAAAGATTACCATAAAAACCCATATAAAAAACACAGAACATAAAAAGGTAACTTGGGACATAAACATACCTAAATGGAATAACCATACGGTCGACTTCCACACATACTTAATGGAATAGCCATACGGCCGACTTCCATACCCAATGCATTGGAGGTTATAACATAACCACCCATCCTGGTATTCACGGCACAACCCGTCATATGGTTTATCACGTAACCACCCATAAAATGTCCAAGTACCATCATTAAACATAAAATATAGCAAATATAAACATTTCGATAACAACATTTCATTTTCAATCACAATAAGTAATTCCAAGATATTTAATTAATCAATCCATTTTAAAAACCCATTTAAAAGAGATTTTTGAATCAAAGTGTCTCATACCACTTTGAAGCTTTTAATGAAATTATAATTTTAAAAAATTAATGTCCATATAAATAAATACTGAAAACCATTTTGAAAACATGGAAATTAAAGATAATGATTCAGAATAATAAATCATTAAAACATCTAGAATGATATTTTTGTTAAAGAGTTTTTAACAAAATGAGAGACTCTTGAATACAAATAATTGCAGAATAATATTTAATCCGAACTTTATAATATCATGAGAATAAAGGAATTCATGATATAATATGTCAAAGGACAGTATATACACCATATAAGAGTGAATTGGTGCATAACAACAATGAAGTCTCAATGGAAATGTAAATTTAGATAAAATCCATTATAAAGATGGTATCCTTAAATTAAGGATAAATATATCACATAATTATGTGTGAGAAATATAAATACACCCAATATAAGTGGATATTATATGTGAAACAATTAGAGGTAATTCACACATATTCATTGGATGACATGTTCAAGAAGTACAAGTTGAACCCAAAGAAATCGAAATTGGGTTAAGATGTTCCCTTGTAAAAATTCGACAGCCTAACGTCATCACTTTAAAATTCAGGAAATGAGTTGATGAGAAAAAAAGGGTATATCATCACTTGGAAATAAATTTTACATCAATAAGGATATAGAAGAACATATCCCAACATAATAGGATGTAAATTAAAAGACATAACAAAAATAAGTCTTTTAAAAATAGGAGGGTGAAAGGTTCCCTTACTGACTTGGGTAACTTTCAAAATCTACAATGAAAGAAGGACTATAAAAAATTGATGTAAATACTCATAAACGAAATTATATTACAAAAATATTAGAATAATGGGCAGTAAATACACCACTAAATTGAAATGGTGGCAAATGTATCATAAATCTCACGAGAATAAAAGTGAGATGAAAAATCCCTTACGAAAACTCGGCAGCCTAACATCGCCACTTAAAACTTCCAAAAATGGATTAATGAGATCAAATAGGGTCTCTCGTAATATGAACATAAAAATTACAGAATTAGAAATATAAAAGAACATCCCCAAACATAATAACGATGAGATTAAAAGAAATGACATAAAAGGGAGTACTTAAGAAGAAAGAGAGAGGATAGATCTCTTATGAAACTTCAACAGCCTAATGGTGCCACTCAAAACTTCCAAAATGGGGTGATGAGAGAAAAAAGGGTATATCATCATAAGAACATAAAAATTACAGTAATAGTAATATAATGTAACATCCCAGTCATAAAAAATAAAAGCTTAAAAGGAATGACATAAAAGAGTGTACTTAAAAAGAAAGAGAGAGGTAGGATCCCTTACCTCAAGTCTGACTTTCCTTGTTCATTTCTTTATTAATCTGAATAAAAAACTTTGGTAAATTTATAATTGCTTAAGGAACTACTTTAAATATTACTATTCATTTCATATTATAGTGTTATAATAATTGGTTAATAATGTGAGTTCATATCAAACATTTTTGTCGATGTTCGGTACATGAGTAAAAATTGAACCTGTTGGGAAAGAATTTTCCATGTAGTTATAAGTACATCATCTCCATAATAGTATTAATGATTTAAATATCATATATATCTAGTATATATTAATTTTATACTATTAAATAACATTTGGAGATAATAAAAATGAAATTCACCGTTCATGGAGACGGTAGGCAGTACGTACGCATGAACGCTACTTTCATTGTTTTTGTCATGTTAATGGAATTAAAACTAAATGAGAGATATATATATTATAATTAAAGAATGATATCCATAATTTATATTTAATATATGACATATATATCTATTATATATATGTACTAATAATAGTACATAACATTTAGAGATAAGAAATGAAATGTACCGTTCATGGAGACGGTAAGCCGTGCGTACGCATGAATGCTACTTTCATTTGTTTGGAACCTTAATGGAATTAAACTAGATGAGATATATATATATATAATAATTACAGTATAATATATATGTTATATGTATCACATAATTTCATCAATTTCACTCTTTATACATTCCATGTATTGCATGAACGAGTCACATCACTTGAGGGGGCGGTAATCCACACTTCCTCAAATGAAATTATCGCATTTGCACAACATGAAAAGCATAAAGGTATTTATTAAATATAAAATACAGAAGAATAGACAGAAAATAAATATAATATATATCATAAATAAGTATAGTTCCATCATAATGGCCACCATGAGAGGTGGTATGAGAAGATAGAACAATCATCGTTTCGTGAGGCAGTAATTCGCCATCCACGGAAACAGTATGTTCTTTAACCATTAGACGGAGGTGTGTGTTAGTGTAGCTCTAATACTCATCCTAACAAAATCCTAGTATATTGAAGATACTGGTTTTTTTACAAAATAAATAAATAAAAAGACTTTATGGGGATGGAGAAGCAAAATAAAACAAAAGAACACAAGAGAAGACATTACCTTTAAATCGGGTAACTCTTTTTGATTTGAGTTCAAAGGCTTCCTTGGAAAGGATTCTTCCCAAAAGTGAGGCTTCAATGATGAATATAGGGATGTGGAGAGATGAAATGGGTAGGGTTTGTTTGAGCCAAAGGCTTGAGAGTTTTGTGTAAGGTGGTAGAGGTGGGGGCCTTTTATAAGAGGCGAGGAGGGGCACTCTTGGAATGTTATAAAATATTACTTTATAATAAAATGCTTTTTTGATTTTAAAGGTCCAAAACAGAAATATTTCGAGGATAAGGTGATAAGGTTTCTAAATCCACCCATATAATAGGTTTGTTACAATTTTAGGTCTTAGATTTTACATTATCTTTTCATTTTATTTAAATCGTTAAATAATGAGGTAATTACTGCATCATCATGGTGTCATAAATAATTTAATTTATTTAATATCTAAAAATTATAAAAAAAATATCATGATGTAGTAAATCTTTTTATATTTTTAATGAATATTTATAGTCAAAAATATGACTTGTATAAGCCCATTTAAAAATTAATTTAGTAAAACAACTCATGTTTGCGACATTTTTATTTTAATTTTAAATAAAAAGTTATTAATGTCATTTTCCTACCAAAGATTTTCCATGGGGTCCCCAAGTTGACCCATGGGTTTTCTTGGTCGGCCATGACAAATCCAATGAGGGTAGGACGTGTTTCTAGGTCATTTATTATTATTAAAACATTATTTTTACCTTAAATTACACTAATTACCTCTAATCACGATTAAAAACTTAAAAGTTACTATTCACCAAAAAATTGTTTTAATCCCATTGAACCACATTTTACATCCTAATGACAACCATGTATGTCGGTTTTTTTGAAATTCAAAACACAGAAGTGGTAAAGTTTCATTTAAACGAAAAATCAGTTTCTTTAACTACCACTTAGTGGTTTCACTATTCATAAAAAATTGATGTTTTTCAGAAAATTACCAAAAATTCACCCTAAGCTATATTTGATATTCCGAATTCAAAAATTATGTCCATTTTACAAAATTAAAAACATATATGTTTCATTAATTAATTTAATAATCATTTCCCGCTATCAAAACAAATAGCATGTTTTTAAGAAACAATATCTATTAAAAGATTGACACTAGTTTAAGTCCAATTTCAAAGTGAAATTAATTCCAATGACCACTATTGGATTAAATGGTAAAAATATATTCTAATTTCACTTTTAAACCAATTCAATAGATATTCTAATCATATAAATAAATTATATTAAAAAAAGGTTTTGAATTAAAATACCACAGTTTTCACTATTCATTAAAAAATGAACTTTATCGGAAAAATACCAAAAAATTTACACAAAGTAAATTTTGATGTCCCGATTCTAAAGAAGAATTTTATTTTGTCAAATATAACACATTAAATTGTAAGATAGTGGATTTAAAATAGGTTCTCCATCAAAAGGTGGTTAATCGACCTTTTAAAGAATATTAGAATGTTTACGCTTAAAATTGGATTCATTCGCATTTTTAATCCTCTAACATTTATTGTTAAAAGTAAAAATATTTGACAAACATATATAATCATTTTTTAGTTAGTTCTATTCATTCTCTTCATTACAATGTCTAGGTGTTAACTACCATTTAAAATAAAATTATTTTATTATTAGAGTGAAACGTAAGATTTCAAAGGAACTCATTTTTGCGTGTTGGGTAAGCCATCGAGCATAGAGTTCCCTTTAAATTAATATTAAAATTTTACTCACAAATATATATAAATATAAAAATTTCATATTCTTTATTTATATGGGGTGTTACAAGAAATCATGAGGTAGGGTATTTCTAGAGTTTCTGTTATCATCTAGAATATGAGTGATTTATATGTTTCTGGAACCTTTTGAGCCCTTATTGAGCATTAATCCTTCTATTTTCATCCCCTATAATTGAATAAATGGAAATATATTCATTCAATCTTCATTTTTATCCCCTTAAAATGAGGGATAAGAGATATTATCTTTCTCCTCAATTAAAACTCACACATTGTATCTCATAAGTCAAGAATTATTATATCACTCTAATAATTGTGACACTACATTGAACAACACTATATTTAAAGGTAAGTCTATACTCTCTCATCAGGCTCGATGAAGATGATTTGGTCTTGTGGGAGGGTTTGTAATTTACTTAATGTATTTGACTATTATGCACTTCTATTGGGACCTTGTTTGGTGCAATGGAAGGGGTACTTGAATGTTCTACTTATATTAATTTTATGTATTGTTTAATTTTATGCAGTCATGTTTTTTAGTTATTTTCTATTTTCTTTAAATTATTCATTATAGTTATATTATTACTATGTTATACTGAAAATAACATTTTTTTCTTTCGAGTTACTCAAATAATTTGATTTTTTAATAGAAGTGGGAGATAATTTTGGAATGAAGTAATAAATGAGGAATCTGGATTGGTAATGAAAATATTAGAAATGAATATAATTATTTGGTATGCCCTCATTAATTATTATGATTGTGTACCTGTTTTTATTATTGATAATATAATGATTCGTATTTTTATATATGATGCCATTTTTAGATAATGATCTTGTTATACGAGTGTTTTATTTTTTCCTTTGTTGATATAGATAATTCAGAAATATATACTTAAAGTAATATGATCTTAAGTGTCTAGAGATCAAAATAAAAAATATGGTAATTGGGAATTGAAATTAATCGATATGAGTTATGTTTTAAGAGATTTAATTTAGAAATTTATAAACTCAAAAATACTACCCTAGTTGAGTATATTTATTGTTAAGGTTAGTCTTGTTAAATTTGGTTTTAATAATTAGTTAAATAATAGCCCTGATATGATTAATTATATTTTTTATTAATACTGTTAAGAGGTTATGGTTCGGTTGTAGTTTCTTCCAACACAATCCTATTTAAATAGTGAAAATTAATTAAGTAATTAACCAAAATAGTATAACTGGATATTTAATGGTATGCTTGGTGTTGAAATTGTTTTATAGTAATAATAAGTAAAAATTTCTTCCATGACATAGTGTTAATTATAATCACGATATGTTGTGGTCAATTACCATCTATTTCATTATCAATGTTTCTTACTATATAGCACGAGTCATTGAGGTGATGATGTGGTGATATGGTGGATATTGGGATGGTTGATATAGGTTGAGATCTAGGCTTTCATGATGATGTTAGAATGGCTGAAATGGGTTGAGAGTTGGGATTTCTTAATAATATTGGAATGGTTGACATGGGATGAGAGTTGGTCTTGCCTATTTTCTTAATTGGTAAGGTGATGATAAACATTGATGTTATAATTACTTTTGAATTTATTATTTTCATAAGCACTATCATAATTCTATATTTGTATTTATTATTTTATTTCACACATTTTTATCCCAATACTTATATTTAACATCGATGCTTCAAAAATGATCCTAAATAGTACTCCCAAGTGATCACCCCTCTATTGTGTTTCATAACTTCTTTTAAACATAAATAGAGGGATAATGGGGACAATGTTGTTCAGGTATCTAGAATTAAGATTTTGGAGCTTAGCCTTGCATTTTATCTGGATGAATTGTTCTGTTTCATGTAGTTAGAGTCATGATTGGGTAATGCTAACTTTTTTAATTACATATATATGGAGTTAATTGGTGGATTGGTTATATTTTCATAGGAACTAAGAGATTAATGCCTCTCATACTTGTGATTAATACCCTTGATTCTATTTTCTAACCCATGACCTATTATAGGCAGGATTTGGGGGTCACTCTCATATTTATTGTCGGCCTGGGAGGTGTTTTAGCATTAGCAGGGCATGGAATCTCTTTTACTTCATCATTTTTTCAATTCTCTAAATATATATTTTGTTATAACTTGATAATATTTTCTTTTTAATTAGGTTGAAATGGAATCCTTACATGAACCGGAGGCCTAGAGCCACAAAGGCCTGAACTACATGGCCCGATGGCCCAGAGTCACAATTACCTTAACAATTTATTTGACCCAACTATATTGTAATAACCCAATCACATCACCTCTTCAAATATATTTCTATCTCCCCACCTGAAGCTGCTAATGAATTATAGTGCCATGAGTATCACTACACGGGCTGATGGCGTGTCCTCCATATCTCTCCTTCAATATTGGATCTAGTTTTCTATGTCTATTATCTGTTACAACTTTAATTCATCAACCTAGGGTTGTTCCAGTAAGGAAAATCTGATCTTCTCAATGGCCTGAAGGCCTAATGGCTCAAAGACCCTTTTTAGAATAGAGGCCCTATGGATCAAATCCCCAATGGTTTCTTGAAGGCCTTTTAGCTTGAATTCCATCGATGGAACAAAGTCCCTTTGACCCGTAAGCCCAATTCAGTGGCATGAAATCCCAAT
The DNA here is from genome assembly GCA_963277665.1 of Viscum album. Taxonomy (NCBI): domain Eukaryota; kingdom Viridiplantae; phylum Streptophyta; class Magnoliopsida; order Santalales; family Viscaceae; genus Viscum; species Viscum album. Next base: position 922,434,222 of record OY728131.1, read on the forward strand.
AAGGGTGAATAGTTCTGCTACTACAATACTCCTATGGAATTTTCTACAATACCAGCTATCGTCAATTTAGAAATGGTCACCCACCCATATTTAAAGATGGGTCACTTGTTTATGGTTACAATGTTTTTACTACTTGACCACCACCCCAACTTCAATTATTTTAGTGTAATGAGGAATTTTATTTAATTAAGTGATGCTTTTTTAAAATTTGGTTCACTTATTAATAAAATTAACTGTTATGTTGGTTTAATTTATAAGTTTATTTATTTAAAAATAATTTTATTTATTATTATATTAGTTTATTTTTTTCTATTTTTATCACATTTAATATTAAAAATCATTGTTAAATTAGTTTCCTACAACGAGTTTAAAAATTTATAATATTCAATTTTATATTTGGATTAGGTGTTGTGGTTTTAATTTTCAATAAAAATTCTATTATTTTAATATCTATTTACAAGATTATTTGTTTTGATATATATGATTAGATGTTTATTTTTTAAAATATATTAGTTTATATGTGTTAAATTTAAATTTTTACAAGTTTTATATGTTTTAAATTTATATGTGTGTATATATTTTAAATTTAAATGTTTTAAATTTATAGTTTTATATTTATTGATGTTTTAATTTATCTATATATACATATTTTAAAATTAAAAGTTTTAAATTTAAATTTACATGTTTTTATATATATATATTTCAATAAATTTGTTATAAATTAATATCTTAATATATTTATATATTTATATGTTTTATATTTATATTTTAATCATATATTTTTTAATGGTATATGGTTATATATGTTTTAAATTTATATTTTTAAATTTATATATGTTTATTCCAATATGTTTATATCTTTTTAATATAAATATTTATATAGTTATAGGTATATATATATATTACATTTATATGCTAATATATTTATATACTGGAATATTTCAATATTTTTTAGTTTAAATTATTTTTTAAGTAATTAATGGATTGTAATTTGATCAATGAATGGAAAAAAAGTGATGGATATAGGAATGGGGTTGATGATTTCATGGAACATTCTAAAAAGGGTCTTTAAAATAGGGAATTTTTTTCAATAAATGCATAAAGTGCTTGAATATGAGAAAATTGGGGTCTAATGAAATAAAAAAACATCAATTTTTTTGTATTTTTGATCGTAGTTATACACAATGGATCTCGCATGATGAAATAAAAAATAATTCAAGATAAAACATTAGTGAACACATTTAGTATGAGATAAAGGATTGTATAGATTAATTAATTCATGATATTAGTGTTAAAACCATTAAAAACAATAAGCATTGAGTAATTGTGTGGAGATATAAAAAAAACACATTTCTTAGGTTGTACTAAATTTACAGTATTATCAATAGTGCTGAGATTGGTTAATTTAAAACCATGAAATGGTTGGAGTGAAAAAAGTTTCACTGAATTGCTTGATCTTTTGAAAGAGTTACTTACAGAAGAAAATAAGATTCTAGATTCTGGTTACGATGCAAAAAATAGTATTTTCAATTGGAACGGGGTATAAGAAATTACATTTTTCACCATCTAATATGTGTTATATAATAAGCTATATAAATTTTTATCAAAATTTCTTACTCCAAATCCATTTTTTCATTTTTCAAATAAACCACTTTTTGGTTTCTTGGGAACCTCACAACCACAAAGCCTCAAACAAAAAGATCCAACCCAAATGAAAAACCACCATATAGAGCCATCACAAATAAAAAATAAAAAATAAAACAACATTAAAAAAATGGGGAACAACCCACCACCTCATGATATCCCCTCACATAACTCAATTGACAAGTCAAATTGAAAATATCATAACCACATCACGTACCACTAATCAAGATTCAAATTTCAAAATGAAAATTCAAAAAAAAGCACTATCACACCACCTCAGTAGAAAAAAATCTTGAACCATGTGATTAGATGGAACCTCGATCCCTGAACCAACCAGAACATACCCTACATCACTGCTTGTACACAATTACTGGCACAAACCTTATCTAGTATCATAACCTCCAGAATAAAAACACCAGCACACCTTTTAAGGAATTCGTTATCATAATAAGATCCTATAATCTAGAAAAAATATCACACCAATGTCGACATAACCATATAAAAACTATAAACACCTTGTAACTGAAGTACCAAAAAATAAGAACCAACATTGAGGAAACATGGAGAAAGGAATAAGGCCACGACAAATCATGCCTCCTGGAACACCCTAATGCTCCCATAAATACATCCCAGAACCTCATATGAGACCATCACACCCAAATGACATGGAAAGGAACAATAGGCCTAGAATCCAAAGTAGAGTAAGAGTGGATAGGACCTCCACAATGTTCCTTAATGAATCAAACACTGTTAAACTAGTCGAAAATATCATCGATGAAACGACACTTCCAAAATAGCGAGTGTAACTCCATCAGAAATCACCATCAAAGGACACAAGAAAACATTTTCATAAATTGTATGAAATAATAGTAAACCTCAACACCAGAACATCTAATTAAATAGTAACTCAAAGTGGTATACGTCACCAACTAAGATTATCCCCCGACACCGACTCGGAATCACCAACACCATCCCAGAACCACCACAATCAACCTCATACTGAACTGAAATGTGATAAAGAACAAGAGGATGGGTAGAAAGAGTAGTGAAGGAAAATTTGGATAATTAGGATGTTTTCAAACCTCACACCAACACAATATCAAACCACCTAAGTGACTTTGTGACAAACCGAGATGGAGTTTAGCAGGAAGGTTCAGGTGGGAGTGAAAGAAATCCATAAATCCACAAAAAACAAAACACCAAAATGGAACCATTTCAACCAAATAAGAGGAGGGAAGAACCATGGAAGGATAAGAAAAAAATGTGAATAAGTGGAAAACCTAGGTCTCTAAATAAGAGAGAACAAACTAAGAAGTAAAAAATGACCACAAAGAGGGGAAGGAGTGAAACACGAAGAGGAGAAACAAGATGAAGAGGTGAGCCACTCCATAGCTATGGGAAACCATAGATGGATGAGAAGAACACTTGATAACAGGCCTTGAGAAAATAGGTCCATAATAATTAGGTTGTCACTGGTGAATTTTATCAAAATTTCTTAAATAAGGTAATTCATGATATAAACAGAAGAAATTTACAACTATGATTTGTTCTCAAGAGCTAGCACAAAACCTCATACTATATAAATTTAGTTTCATCACATAATTACTTATTGAATCATTTATTTTAAATTTCAAAATATGAAAAGTGGATGGAATACATATTATAAAATAATTTATGGAAACTTACATCACCTTACTGATTCACTACAATGAAAGATATTTGATCAATAATTTTCGGATTTTGGAAATGAATTTAGAAATCTTATAATGGTACTATACATAGATGTAATGAACCCATATCAAATCATTAGTAGCCAACATAGTTCATGTTCAATTGTGTTGGTAAATTACAACCTATCCATAATGTTATGTCTGATAAAAAATAAGTTATGATGAGTTTGATAATTTTTGGACAAAAATAGCATAGAAATGATATTTATGTTTATCAATCACCATTTAATGATGATTTGATATTTATATGAGAGGGATGTGTTAAAGTGATTGATGCATACAATAAATAGTATTATATTTTACATGTTTTTATAATGTTCACTATAAATTAATTTTCTTCTTATGGAAACTTATCTAGATACAGTGTTAAGAGACATAAATCTTATCGAATTTTTGAAGAAGGGACTTCATATATTTAATTGAAAAATGTTATAAAGATAGTTTTCATGGTTCCTTAAAGTTTTTTTCAAATGGATCACCCTTATAAAATATTTAAATCTTTTTTAATAATTTACAAGAGTATGATTTTCACCCACATCTTTTGTCAACTAAAGAATATTACAATAAGGTTAAAATGTAAATGTCAAATTTGGGATGGTAGAAATTCAGGTTCATCAAAAAAAAATAGAAAAGACATACCATATTTATCAATCTACCATATTGAATATTTTTTGAGGTAAAACATAACATTGATGTTATGAAAATTGGGAAAACATGTGTAGAATTTTTATTGGAACATTTTTAAACATAAAAGGAAAGACAACAAAGAGATTTCAGGTAATATTGGACTTAATATATTGGTGAATACATTTTGATTTATCTACCACTATGAAAGGAATAAAATAAAATATTTACCCTTAGATTGTCTCATATTAAGGTGGAGTGAAAATATGAATTTAGGTCAATTTCTGAAAGGAAATAAATCACAAAGAGTATATTCTTAAAATGTGAAAAATTTAGCGAAATTCAATGATTTGATGTTAATTGGAATTAAATATCTTGAATATCATGTATTGATGCAAAAACTACTATAGATTTCACTATGTGACATATTATCGATGCATTTCATAAGGTCTATCATCTAGTTATGCATTATTTTCATTTCAATTTTTAGTTAATAAATTGGTCTAAATTCTTTAAATGTGTTGGAGAATGAATCTATTCTCATACTTTATCAAATGGATATGTATTCTCAACCTTTATTTATTTTATATAATGGTTCATCTTGTGATTGTTTTGTTGTGAATGATAAGGACATGTGGTCATGTATATTTACATTGAATGTATCCTTTTGAATGATATATGAAAAGTATAAAGAGATAAATTAAAATTTTACATCGAATGGAGGCCTCTATTATTAAAAAATATAGATTGGAGGAGGTGGTTGAGTTTTTTACAAGATACTTATATGACATGGAGTGTGTTGGACTCTATATTTCGACATGGCAGTCAATAGTGAAGGTAAATGGATTTTTATCTTAAAAGTAAAATTAATTTGATGTGGTGTAGTGATGAAGGAAAATTTATCTATTTTCAAAAAAAACATGTGAAGTTAAACTATATATATCAGCCCATATTTCTATATTTAAGGTACAATATCCAAAAATAATTTAAATTTGGTTGATGAATAATCTTAAAAATACATTTGTTTAATTGTTTAAGGAGAATGTCAACATTGATTCATCTAAATCTGAATCCTTGAAATGGATAGTTAGGGAACAATGTGTTAATGTGATCACATGGTCTATTTTAAAAATCAATGGTTACATATTCTACACACACAAAAAATAGTACCACAAGAGTAACAACAAAAACAGTTGAGTAATGGTCATAACTAAATAAATTCATTTTTTGAGTGCAAAAATTAAAAAAAAATTATGCACCAATAACATATTTCAAATTTATTGATTATATAATAAATTGATATATTAAATTTCATGTACCAGTGATAAAGTGTAATAGGGTTGGTAGTAATAGTGGTGTAAAATATGATGTTTTTGGATTTACAGTTATTTATTTTAATAGATTTAGTTTCAAATATAAACCATTTATCATGGAGATGCATTCAAAGAAGATGTTTTATGTTATTGACCCATTTAATGATTAGAATTACGTCATTTATCAAGGAAAAAAATTCATTTGGGTGACAAGGATGTTTATGATGTTATGGAATTATGTGATACTTCTTCATCTATTACATTATTACATAAGGGTTACAATGATGAGACGTAGACATGGTCCATGAAATATGAAATTATTATGTGTAAGGTACATGGGAAAAAACCTCATTACTCTTTTAATTATTTAAGTAAATACCGAATTTTTTGTAAAAAATACACATATAAAACACTATTTTGTAATTTGAATATTTAAAAATATAAATGTTGATCATTTATAACATTTTTTATTAATTTTGATATTCATCAATTTTAATTATACATTTTTTTGGTTTAAGAATACTAACATCGTTGTTTTGTGAATACTATTTCATTATATTCATAATTTTTAGGTATGCGACTTTATTCGGCTGTATTATTTAATAGAATAATATATAACATTATTTCTATTTTAGATAATAAATTTTTTTACATTTTTTTTAATTATAAGAAAATGTAGGTAAATATAATTTCATTAATGTAACATACATTTATTTTAATAATGGATGTAGTGCCTGGACTAGTGTTGGGTCACTGAGAGGGTGATGGGTGAATCAGTGGTCCCTTTTCATTTTAAAAATTGTTTCTTTTTCATTTCAAGCTATGTGGTTGGTTAAAGGTTTGATCCACTCTTGTTGTGTCTCTTAGTCTTAGCTTGAATAATACTATAAAAAAGGCATAGAACAGAAGGATTTACAAGGGTTGATACAAAGTCCTACTCTTTTTCATGTTAGTTAGTCCCCCTAACATGGATTCCCCACTATAATATTATCAATGATTATAGTGGTTTAGGAAGAAACTGGCTATACGCACCAGTAATTGTTCCTCCAGTTAATCCAGGTTATACCCCCAACAATAAAAATCCTTTTCCTTGGTTGTTTATACCCCCAACTCTCCTATTCTCCTCGAGCCTCTTTATAAATTGGTTATAACCCCTAGTCAAAAGATCCTTCTTCTCTTTATACTTTATCCATTGTATGATGATCTCTTGATCTTACTCTATGATATTTATGAATCAAACTTTCTCATTTACACTTCAAGAGCCTTTACAACATGTTGGTATTACTCAAATATATCTAATTGTGCATGTAAGATCAGTTGACTTAGTGAAAAAAATGATTAAGCTATGATTCTTCCTTATATTAAAGTCTCAGCCTCAATTAAATGTGTAAAAATGATGTATATAATGTTATTTAGTATTTATGAAAGACGTTACATTCATAATCTCAATAAATTTTTAACATGGTTATAAAATCTACTCATATTCTACTCGACTTCAGTCGCAAGTTTATTGCAAACTATTCATACAAAGTATATCCCATGTTTATTTGTCAATAAAATTAATGATCTTATTTGATTCTTATTCAACATTCTTTGTGAAAAAATTATATTTTAAAGATCTCAATGTACATGCATGTATTTCACATTCACAGGTATACACTTCACAAATAGTATATATGAACCCTCAAACTTTCTCATAACACATATTATAAGATAATTGAAATTAGTGTGTCACATTATCACCTTACTCTTTCACAAAATCCAATTATGGATCACAAATATATTCTCATTTCCTTTTTGAAACATGGGGGGATTTTGGTGTCTTTTCTTTCACAAGATAAGGATTTTCTGCAACGTTGAAACTCCTTTATTTTTCAATACCTAGAAGGTAAATCACAGTGTCTTCTACAATGTGAGATAAGGATTTTCTATGATGGTGAAACTCATTTCCCTTCATGTGAATGGGTCATGTGGATTCTCTATTTCAAGAGTTCTATCAATATTATCAATGAACACAACTCTCTCTCTCAACTCAACCTCTATTAATATCTTCAACATCTCACCATTGTTCCTATGGATATAATTTCTTACCAAAAACTCATTCAAGGATCCCAAGTATCTTGTGATACCACTAGTATTTTTAAAATCTATAGTAAACTTGGATATCATCATATTTTTTTTAGTCTTTAAAATCCAATTACATCTATAGATATGCTTTATGTGCAGTGAAAACAATACAATGTTAATCATAAATGTATATATGAATATTTCCCTCATGAATTCAGATATGAGAGACAAATTAGTGAATTATCTATGTGATCCTATTTTAACAATGACTACAAAGCAAAAATGAGTACATGGTTCTCTTTAGAAAATGTCTACATTTCTCCTATATAAAAACTGATATGTGATTTGATTACCATATGTATAAATTTGGATACATATCACTTACTAAAAATAGATATGAATTTCTACTCATAGAAATATGATATGTGGATCTTTCCTTCAACTAAATATGCATAAAAATCTATGTGGACAATTCCTTTAACAGTAGTGTAGAAACCTTATTTTATTTATTTAATGTTCATGAATGTGCATGTAACAGCATGGATTTGTTACTTCAATCCCACATAGATCAAAGAAGATCAACACGATCAACCTTAGATATGAGTGAGGCTTATGTTTCATCTTTTTGGCTTCATCAATGATGGATAATAGCACACTGATGATCCTTCTTCCAAAGGTGAAGATGATCAATGATGGTGATTGAATAGCTCTAATGAACCATATCAGACAGTGAGTGAAATATCCATATATTTTAATATAGATGAAAATTACAATTCTTCTCTGTAACCCACATTGATTATCTTCTCAATTTGGTGCTTCCTTTTATAATAACTTGTTCCAAAAAACACTCGAACTGGCAGCAGGGGATCAATACACGCGTTGTACGCCACATGATCCAAACTGCACCCATGTTGTCCCACCAACATAAGTCCAAACCCATGTTAAACCACATTATAGTGAACTCCTACGGGAATATACATGGCCCACTCATAATCTTCCACATAAACATGCTAGTTAGAGGTCTACAATCCACCTAGGTAGTGGTTTTGGTCAATTTGGTTGGATAGATTTGGTTTGCTAATTTTTTTAGAAAATTAAAAAAATGATTGGAAAAATATAAACCATGTCATTCTCAAATTTTAGTCCATAACTCATCATTATATTCCAATATTATTCATGAAAAAAATAATCTATATTAATATTCTTGCATGTCCATCTTAAAATTAATTCATGAAATTACTTTCTTTTTGGATGGAAACCTTCAAATCCCTATGAAAAAATTTATTTGCGTGGTCTTCCTTGACATGTCGTAAAAATTGTGCACATAATAAAATTATTTTTTCACAAGTATTTAATATTTTAATATCAATTCATACAATCACCACATTTATAATATGAATAATTGTTCATGTGTGACATCCAATGTCATTAAATGAATCTATAATAGTTATCTAAGAATCACCACTTCATCCATCAACACATATTGACTTATTAACAAAAAATGAAATATGGGGTCAACAATCATCCACTTTGAATTTTTTTATCAATATAAAAAAATATCATTCCATTCAATATGAGGTTCAAAACTTCTCCCACTTATTGAAAATCTAATGAAAATGATATGTGGGGGATCCTCAAGAACATGTTCTCCTCCCTTTGAATATTATTTCTTGAAAACTTATGACAGTGGGATGATATAACTTGGTTCTATTAGAAAACTTCATTTAGTTAATTAAATTTAAGTCTATTATGGATAACCTGGTGTATAAAACAAAATAGACACAACCAGGGATGTCTAAGTTGTCTATAAAATACTATACTTGTTAAATTATGATCAGATAGTCTAAAATATCATTTAAGGCATCTCCAAAAATCCTATTTTTAAATGAAATGAAAAATATATCTCACTTAAATAAATGTGTTAGAATGTTCTGGTGCAAATAAATAACCCCCTTTATCTCATCTTTTCATTCTGGTGTAAATAAATAACCCCCCTTTTTCTCATCTATTCATTTTGCTGCAAAGAAAAAACCCGTCTTTGTCTCATCTTTTCATCAATCAAGAACTCACCCTTAATTTATATGATTAATATTATTAAGAATTAAGGATGAAATTGTGAGTGTCATACCTATACCTCCAATTTTACAAAGCTTTTCAAAAGTTCCACATTCATTATGTGGGAAGATTTTACAAAATTATCTGACCAATACTCCCCATAAAGGGATGCATCCATATCCTTTAATTCCCAACATGTTAGTAAAAAATAATATATATATTTTAGGGAATAAATATGAACCTATTGATTTCATATAATTAACATTCAGGATGAGAGATTCCTCTCAATATAGACTACTTCTTCTTCTTATATTCAACATTTAAAATGTATCCTTTCTTGGTTTTGTCCGAGTGTGGAATTTATTTTTCCTTATCAATTGATACTTCTGATGTGGATGTATCTTCCTCTCCAATACTATGATCATTTCTTTGATATTTCCATATTTTCTTTATGATTTCTTCTTGGGTTGGTCTAATTTTCATACAATGTTTTATATCATGCCTAGATTGTTAATAACTTTCACACTTAATGATTTTCAATTAATCATTTTTATATTAATTCTCATTAACTTTATCTTTTTCAACATTCACCATTTTTTTTCCGTTTTACTCATCAAGTTTCTGATCTTTTTTTGTTTTTTAGCATTGGCTAGTTAATCAGTCTAGATAACTAAACATTATTTCATGATATTCTTAGATTTTTTGATCTTCTCAGTTAATTTACTGGTGACTATAGATTTTTTCATCAACTGTATTCTCATTACATTAACATTGTGAGTGATCTCACATTGTGATTTAACTATGTATTTCTCATCTTTTTGACCATCCTAGATACATCTACCATAGAATTAATTCAATAATTAATATTTTTATTTTTTATAGCTTTTATTATGTGTTAGTTACAAGATTATTTTTCTGATAATTTGATTTCATATGCTTAGAATTGGACCACCTTGATTCATGCCTCATTCTTGGTAGTGAAATGTTATACCAGCATAAAAAATCTTTATGAAAAAACACTCCATAACAACTACAGTAGTCTCTAAACCATTATATTCTAGAATAATTATATTTCTCCTATAAAGAATATTATTACTTCCTTTTCATAAATTATGGTTGTTTATACTTAGGAGGAAACCTTTTGGCTGAATTAGTCCTCTATTCCTTTGTAGAAGATGTTTTCTCATTTGTTATTTTGGTCTATCCAGATTTAGTCTTTTCTCTCGGACCTTCATTGTTAGAAATAAAAAATGTACATTTATATTCATTAGGTAAAAAAGAAATCATTTTATGTGGACACATATTCTCAACATCTTTAAAATATTCATCCTTAATCAAAATATCTTTAGTGAATACTTATTTCAACTTATTCAACTAACTTTGAGTTTAAAGGCACATAGATTATGTCTTAGATAATTCTACCTATTTATCAGCCATATTTTCACTTATATCACTCTATATCTTCTCAAATTAAGCTAAATTCATATGGTTTGTTTAATTTCGCAAACACGATTTTATTATTCCTTGTCCATCTCTTCCTTTTCAACCAGTTTTTCTTCAACAGTTTTCAGATTTCCTTCCAACTCATATATCTTCATCTTATTTGATCTTATTTCATTATGATGTGTCTCTTATTTCTTGACACATTCTATATTCTCAAAGGTGGTCGTATCAATTTATTTCTTCTTCTTTTTATTTTCCTTCTTGTGTTTCATAATGTTCATAATATAATCTTCTAGATTTTATTTTAACATTCATTCTAGTTCTTCTTTATCATTATCTTCATCACCTTCAAATGAGTTTTTAGATTAATTGAATTTTTCCAAAAAAAATATATGACTCTTAAAATATATTTCATCGTCTAAATCACTATTTTTTTATGAAAAACCATCAATTTTTCTACTTGTAGTATTTATCTTATTGGATGAAAAAATCTTTTCTGTTTCTTCCATTTCCTTTTCTAGGATTTATTAACTTCTTCATCTGAGTTGGTGTCAATGGAATTTATATTTGTAAATTTACTAGAAAAATGAACACTTATTTAAAAATTAAAGAATTTGAGTAATTGTTTTCCTTTTCCTTTCCATATTCCCCTTTAAAACAATCTTGAGAATAAGTACATCATTTTATCGAATTCCTCTTCAGCTACCTCATCCTCATAATCAATTGATTTTAGTTCTTCTTCAACTCTGGATTTTCTTTTTGTCATGGTTTTAAAGGAAATATCATATTTTTATTTATTCTTAAATTTTGGTATTTTATCATTTCATATGTTATTATATTATTATAAAGTTCATCTAATGATAGATATTATTTCTATTCTAGTGAAGAATCTTTTGGATCAAATCTATATGGAAAGTTTCTCATCAACTTCTTCACAATGGTTAAGCCATCCATCCTTTCACCAAATTAATTGATTCTCCAAATGATTTAATTTAATATTGTAAATTATTCATTAACACTTTCATCATCAAAAATTTTGATATCTTCAAATCTGATACTCCATATTTTCAATATATATTCTTTTACTTTAAATTTCCTTCATAACTGATTCTTAGTTTATCTTAGATATCCTTGGAGTTTCGATGGCCCCTCACTTTAGTGTATAAATTTTATGATAAATCCATCATGTTTTCATTTTTATCTTTTCCATCCATCTCTAGGGTTCTCTTACCTTCAAATTTCATAGGAAAATTCTCAACATAGGGTGGAAATACCATAATAGGTACATCGCTCACTTCTACGAAAAGTGATAGGAGGTATGGTATCATCATATTTTCACCCTTGAATGTTATCGCCATTAAAAATAATAATTCCCTTACTATTTAGTAAATTCATGTTCTCTGTACTCATTAGTCTATTGGATCTTTCATAGGTGACCGTTCCTCTATTACCAATTTTAGTGCCTGAATTAGTGTTAGATCACTGAGAGTGGGAGGGGGTGATTCAATGATCTATTTTATTTTTTAAAATTATTTCTTTTTAATTAAAAAACTATGCCTAGTTAAAGCCTCAATCCATTATTCTTGTGTCTCTCTTACTTGCCTCGAATAATTCTGTAAAAACAATGGCATGGATCATAAGGATTTACAATGTTCGGTACAAAGACCAACTCCTTGCCATGTTGGTTAGTCCCCCAAATGTAGATTCTAAACTATAATGTTATAAATTATTACAATGGTTTAGGAAGTGAATGGTTATACAACCCAGTAGTCATTCCTCCATTTTATCTACGTTATGCCCTCCAACAATCCAACTCTTCTACCTTGGTTTGTTATACCCGAAAATTATCTTAATCTCCTTGATCCTCTTTAGAAAATGTTTATAACCCCTAGTCGTAAGATCCTTCTTATATTGTATCTTAATCCACTATAGTATGAACTCTTGATCTTCCTCCATGAGATTTCTAAATCACACATTCTTGTATACACTTTAAGAGACTTTACATATTTCTAGTCTTGCTCAAATATATCTGATCTCCTATGTATGATCAATTGACTTAGTGAAAAAATACTCAGGTTGTGAGTCTTCAATTCACTGAAGTCTCAGTCACAATTAAATTCATGCAAGTGGTGCAAATTAAATTCTTCAGTATTTAGGTTATATAGTACTTGGACAATATCAATACACTATCAACTCATTGACAAACTCTTCTAATATTCTTCTCAACTTCAGTCTTAGGTTTACTTCACATTATTCATGCAAAGCATATCACAAGTTCATTTTTCAAAGCAATGCATGATATTATTCAATTATTCTTCAATGTTATTTGTGTAATATTTCCTTCACTTTACATTAACATTATATCAATGTGCATTCATGAATTTCATGTTCACATGTATACACTTAACATAAAATATATATGAATCCCCAAACTTTCTCATAACACATAGTTTAAGAGAATTTCAATTAGCGTGTCGCAAGATGACTTTCCTCCTTCGTGAAAGCCATGTATGGATCACAGATATCCTCTCATTTCCTTCACAATACCTAGCGGGATCTCGTCGATTCTCCTTCGCAATTCAAGTATTTTCTATAGTGGTGAAACTCCATTACATTTCAATACCTAGAAGGTAACTTATAATGCCTTATCCTCTGTAAGATAAGGATTTTACATGGTGCTGCAAATCCTTTCCATTCACAAGAATGGTTCACACATGCACTCTATTTCCAGATTTATCTCAATATTATCAACAATGAAATATATATCTCTTGACCCAACCTGTTTTAATATCAACAATATCTCACCATTTCTCCTATAGATTTTATGTCATGCAAAAAACTCATTCAATGTTCCCAGGGATCTTAGGATATCACTGGTATTTTTAAAATATCCAGTAGACTCAGATATCATCACATTTATTTGTGAGGTATTTAAAATATCATAACATCTACATATCCTCTCTACATGTAACAAAAACAATACACTATTAATTGAAAATTTCTACATGAATATTTCCCTCATGAATTCAACTATGTGAGAAAACTCATATAATTAGCAATGTGGTTATCTTCAGAAAATGGAGATGCAATGATAATGTGTATGTGGTTCCATTCATAAAATGGATATGCCACTTTTACCTTCAAATTACTATGTTCTTATATTCCCATACATAGAAATTTGGATATTTCATAGTTATCAAAAATGGCCATGTCATTCTAATCATAACAATTGGCTATGTGGGTCTTTCCTTCAACTAAATTTGTAGAAAAAAGGATATGTGGATAATTCCTTTAACATCCACATAGAAATATCATTTTCTTCATTTTATGTTCATGAATATAATTGAAACTACATGCCTTTGATACTTCGATCTCACTTAGATAAAAAACATTCAACATGGATAACTTATATGTGAGTGAGGGTTCATCTTGATATTTGTGGCTTCATCAATGATGGATAATGGCGCATTGATGATCCCTCATTCAAATTCATTATGAAATTACATTTATTTTCCTAGAAACCTTCAAATACCCATGAAAATATTTATTTTTATGGTCTTCTTCAACTTGTTTTAAACATTATTCACACCATGAAATTACTTTTCATAAGTCTTGATCCTTTTAATATCACTTCAAACAATCATCACATTTATAACATAGAGAATTTCTCAAGCATAAAATCCAATTACATTAAATGAATCCATGATAATCATCTAAGAATATCCACTTCATCCATCAACATATATTAACTTATTGACAACAAATGCAACCTGGAACAAAAATGGACATTGAGAAAGAGGAATATCTATTGAGGTATGTGTATGTCTCTTCACACCCATATATATATATATATATATATATTGTAATTATATTATTTAATGAAATTAAACTTATATTTCATGAAATTATTTGTAGCGCTGCTAATGAGCCTACTATTGTGGATTCATCTTCTTCTTCTCCAGATAATTTGACACCCAAAGTTAGAATACACGAGATTACCAAATTAACATAACATTTACATAAATATAGGATGTCATAGAGATTTTAAATTTAATTTGATGACAATAATAACCTAGTAGGCCCAAATATGAAGTATTTTAAGAGTTTTATATCTATTTAGATTCGAGACAATATTAATATATTATAACCTAATTGGAGGAACAATTTTCTGACGATGAGAGATTAGTTGTGGGAGTGAACAAAAACAAAATATCTCAAATATTTTTTTATAAGGGTTAAAATATTATATATTTCATATGATTAACATTTGATCTATTCCATTATAGATGTAATTAGGATTACCAGGGAAAAAAGGTAGTTAAGAAGAGGTTTATGTTCTTTATAAATTCGATGGAAGGATTTTAAATCAAATTTTACTTCACATTATATTTCCGATATGAAAAAAAATAAAATTCCATGCCACAAATATGGGTTTTTAGATGCTGATACGTGGAGGAATATTGTCACCCACCAACAAGAGGAAGCCTTTCTGGTATGATATTTTTTTATATAAAATCAATTGGTAGAATTATTTTTGAATTACTTGTTGAATTATTTATTTATTCTTATGTAAGAGTATGATATCTCACCAAGATATCCAATCATATAATGCATCCCCTCTTTCATTTTCAAGGGGGGAATCATTTACTAAAGAATAAAATGGTTGCTGAAATGTTTGATGAATTGAGGGAAAAATATTGTAGAGGATCCAAATAGGATTAGTTTATTCATGAATTTCACACCACTGGTAATGAAAAATGGAAAAATGGTGTGAGTGATAAAAAGGGAAAATTTCTTTCTAATCCATCAAAACATGTTGTTGATGAGATTGTATGAAAATAATTATTAATTTTTTTTGAACATTAGTATTTTGTAAATTGATCACACAAATATAGAAGTTACATATATCATTTCAATAATTCCTTTAGGATACCATTATCCTTGAGGATATGATGGGAATTCCTGTGACAGGTTTAGGTAAGCAAGGAGACCAAGGCCATGTAAGAGAATATGAGGTGGGTTTTAGTATCAAAATTTTTTTTGGATGACTTAGTATGACATCGAGGTATGCAAAATAAAATAATCAAATCTCTTTCCTAAATCATGAGCATTGAGGGATGAATCGACTGATAAAACAGTGAATAAAATCATTTTTATTGTCTATGTTTGAAAAAATGGCGAGACAGACACAACCTATGCAACCTGTTGATATATATCCTTAACCTCCTTATTCAAACCAAGATGTGTACTATGAGTTTCTGGCTGAGGATTCCAATTTACATATTGTAGCATAAAAAATCATACATAATCTAAGGGATTATATCCATCATATTCTAATTCATTCTTATTAGGTATGAGTAATAGTACATGATATTTTCTATTTAACTTTTCTAGTGTCATTGCGTGCCAAAGTGGTGGCCATAATTGGACAAAGTAAGAGTCATTTTTTATCTAGATGGTTGTCCTTGTTCATCCATTTATATATATGATATGTGTTGTTATTTTAATTTTTATTTAATTTTGATTTCAAATTTCTTATATTTTTTCTTATAATTACCTTATTAAGGAGTATCATAAATCTAATGAGTCATTTCAAAATAAAAAAATATTAATAAGTACCTTTATATACCTCTAATGTTTTTCAAAATCTTAAAAATTACTAGTGAATTATTTTATGTTAGAGAATTTTTATAAGTTTCCATTGATTGTTCACATATATGGGTGAAAATATTGTTAGGAATATTTAAAAAATATATACTGGATGCAACTATTTTTTATGATCTCTTTGTACTCTTGTTGCGGATTTTTTCCATGTAAGTAAATTTCAATTTCAATTTTGATTTAATTAATTAAATATAACTTATAATGAATTAAATTATAATATATATAATTAGGTACCTTCACACTCTTTTCATACAAAATTAAAGCACTTCTATTTATGTTTTTATGTATCTAGAATACATTTCAATGATTGTGTTATACCTAAGGACGCCTAATACCATTAAATATATACATGAAATATTCTACAACACATATATTAAGTGATATTTTCTTGCATTCCTTAGTAGGTAAGTTGACCAATATAATTATGAACTACAATTCATTATATTTTCATTCATGACGAACCTTTTATATTTTAGTAAACATTAGATGTTAGACATATATTATCCACATGAATGCACATCATATTGGTTATTCTATTTATTGGATGAGTTTCACAAAATATTTATAGATTTTGTTTTGAATTTTTATGTTATATTATATTATATTAGTTATTTTATCTTAAATCAATCATTCTAAATATGTTTTAGTAATTAATATATGAAAATATAACATTTCATAGAAGGGTTTAATAAGGATTACTTATCAATATAAAAGATAAATGAAATTGATAATGTGTCAGTATAGGTAGATAATTTTTTATATTAGCGAGTACTTATTGTGTTTTCTGTATAGATATAGTGTTTTTTATTTTCAAAGTTTTGTTTCATAACCATAGTTTCATCTTCAAAGAGAAAGAGTTTATTGTGGTTGTTATGTTTTATGATTTATTTTATGAAATTATCACGACTATAAGGACCATAGATTTTCATATGGTTGGTTCCATTATAACTCTTATATTTTAAACTAATTTATTTTATTGTTAATTTTATAACATTTAATATTTTTGTATATTTTTCATAATGTTTCACCATATTTGATAGATGTCTTTAACCACTTTAGAGGATTAATTTCATACTAATTTATAGTATTGATTAATTTATAGATTTATATCCGAAAGTTTCTTATTTTTATGTTATCTTATAAAATGATGTTATAGTACAATTTTCATTGAGTTTTTATACGTTTTTTTATTATTTTATGTTGATGTTAGTATTACAAGAATTTTTTACGTGTAATAGGTTATTGTATTATAATATATTTTTTATAAAATTAATTAGGTTTCAATGTCAATTTTCATAAAACTAATGTTAAAAGTTACTTTAAACATCATATTTTATAATAATTGATGTCAAAATTCACTTTCAATGTTTGTTTTTATAAAACCAACATTCAATGTCTCTCTATATCTATATTTAGTTATGATTTAAATATTAGTTTTTATAATAACTGAAGTTACAATGTCTAAATTTTATTTATTATCAATGAGTGAGATATTTATTATGAAAATAATTTGTAAATATATGTTAGAATGAGAAGAAAATGAGCTTAGGAACAAGTTTTTACATAAGATAAAGGAATGCACTATTGCTATACTAGAATAACTAGCTAGAAATATTCTTTATAGCTACCTTAATATGTGATTATTGTGGAGTTTTTCGTCAAGATTTCATGAAAATTACTACTGACTGAGAAGTGGTACTATTTATAATATATTTCAAGTGAAGTTTTGGGAAATCATAAAAATGAGAGACTGAAGAGCTAAGACTCATGTAGTCAAAACTGGATAGAATGAT
Organism: Viscum album; assembly: GCA_963277665.1. NCBI lineage: Eukaryota > Viridiplantae > Streptophyta > Magnoliopsida > Santalales > Viscaceae > Viscum > Viscum album. The sequence continues at coordinate 922,452,555 of OY728131.1, forward strand.
TAAGAGTCTATCCAAAGTCTATTAGAAATTTATGCTATTTTTGATCATGTGAAGGAAATAACTGGATGATGTTTTGAAGTATTTAATAATGATTGATGAGGTTTTTTTAATTTAAGGTGATTGAGTAGGCATCTGAATGAGTTAAAGATGTTTTGATGTTATTTTAGTGAAATCAAGAATTCTGTAAAACATTGGTGCTGGAGATAATCATTGATTGAGCTCGGTGCACATAAAAATTTGTGGGTTCATGCATAAGACTTTATTATGAGTTTTTAATACTTTTAATTCTAAATTACTACATTTTCATATGAATAGAAGATTTATAGATGAAATTGTAAGACTACTTTTCATGAGACTTTGTGTTTAACTGTTCACTTTAGTTTTCAATACATTTATTAATCATGTAAGGCTATAGAGAAATTCAAAAGAATATAAACAAAATAATAATACTTATATAATCTTATAGATACTTTAATAATACTTATTAATATTTTATTGTGATACCATAATACATTGGATAAACTATAATACTTACAAATATTTAAGAAAATAAATTTGTGTTGAAATTCCAAAATGAATTATTTTGAGAAACATCAGAATAAATCAGAAAAAAAATTATAAATGGAGTTTAAAACAAATGATGCTTTAATTACATTCTTCATGGATTAAATATCATGATCATTCAAATGGATTGTGATTCAATTTGAGATAATGAATCAAACTAAAGATTATTGATGCTAAATTTTGAGAGTTCAACATCATAATAAATTTTACCATGTCACATTAACTTGAGTCCTTGTATATATGGATAGATAATTAAAACAAAGTTAAATGTGTGGATTTAGTATATATAAAGATTATGTTATATTAAAATATAACTTGAAGAATGAAACACCTGTGTCTTAAAGGTAATTCAAAAGGAAAATCTTGACTAATATTTTACTAAGATTTTATTTGAGAATATCCTACCAAAAATCATGGGATTTACATCTTTCAAATATGGAAATATTATTCCAAATAATCACATAATATTCTATGAATATAAATTGTGGGAAAAGAATAAGAAATGAGTGGGGAGGAATTGATAAGTTGATACACTATTGTATCAAATTGAGTAAAGTGAGAGACTGAAGCTGAAATATTTTTAAAAGGAATGAGACTTATGCCTGAGCATTCAAAGAATTGAGTAAGATCAAGATCATTGAATATATAGAGAAGGTAAGAAATACTAGTATACCTGATCATGATCATATGATATTGTAGTTCTTGAATAAGTGATGATGCATTTAACAGTTTCCCAAGGAAAATTTATGAGGAATATCTATTTTATGTGGTGAGAAATAAACCTAGGAAAAATGGGATATTTCTTATTTTAGTATAAACATATTAATAGTGGGAATCAAGAAGCTACATTTTTCTAGTGGGACTACAGAACAGGAGAATAATGGGACTCTATACCAATGGTATTGGGAATATCCCTTGGAAAAACACTTGGAAATGTAGTGTAGATTATTTGATTAGAGGGTTTAAGTAATCCAGACAAGGAGAATTCTTTTAACTCCAAACCTAGTAAATAATGGTTTTACTATGTTTGTTGTTTTTAGTTGTATTCCGGTGAGGCTAAGTAAATTATGAGTTAATAGATCAAGGCTTTATCAAGTCTAAGATTTTTAATTAAAAAGAATAAATTTATAAAATCACACCATTGATCCACCCCCATTTTAGATGTACTTGATCGACTTGGGCTCTAGAAGTGGTATTAGATCATATCTTGGTTACCCATAAAACATATACTAATTTTTTGAGTGTGTAGAATATAAATTAAGAAAACATCATGGGTATCCCTACAATAAATGGAAAAACCACCATAGTTCAAGGAATATGAAATTTTCCTACCTTATATCACTTATCCAAGAAGTAAGAGTTTATGAAACAATTAGATTTCCACCTATTACTGAGGGCTCTATTATGGTTTTTTTCTAATAAGATAAATATGTAAGCTGATAGAAAGGATTAAAATTAAATTTTAATGTATATTTCAAAAAAGGAATATACAAGTTATGGGGATTCAAACTTCCAATGAAATTTTGGAAAAATTTAAAGGTAGTTATAATGGGAATGTAATGGTTAAAGAAGATAAATTACATTTTTGAAGGGGCATATTTGAGGATGTTAAAATTTATGATAATGAAAATATTGATGACACCTTTACAAGATTCAATGATATTTTTAGTAATATCTAGGGATTTTTTTTGAGAATCTCAATGATTCTATTAATTTCAAAAAGTTGATTGTAAACTTTTTAGATAGGTTTTACCCTAAAATATTATCCCAAGAATATAGAGAATAACTTTCACTAAATTAGTTACATAATATGCTCAAATATTATGAAATGAGAAATATAGTAGCTTTTAAGAAGAAAAATTTGAGATGGATTTTCAAGAAATGAGAAATCAGGTCAAATAAGTAGAAGAAGAAGAATCAAGTGATTCTAATAGTGAGGAAAAACATAATGAATTCAATAAAAAAAATTATCCTATATCAAATAAGTTCACATTTGGTAATAAGAAAGTAAAAAATCAAGGAACCACCTAGGTGCTACAATTTAAATGTCATTGGACACTTTTCCATAAATTTTTCAAAGAAGAAAGTTGTTGAATTATATAAGGAGGATGATAGACCATATATGTAAAAATGGGGTAAGAACAAGAAGAAATATTATATTAGAATGATATGGAATTTGATGAGAAATAAGGAATAAACTTAATCATCATTAAGAAGCCAATAAAAATATGATGTTAATTTTATGGATCATATTGAAGAAGGATTTGATACTTCAAGTAGTGATGATGATAAAGGTGAACGAATATATATGGAATGTGGGATGAAGGAAAATTATGCCGCCTCTACTCATTTATAGAGTTAATATTGATGTTTTCATAGTAAAATCATTTTCCATAGAATTAATTTATTATTTAATATTTATAATTAAATTATTTATTTTTATTATTACTTACATAATAATTATTTTCTTATATAGGTAGATTATTTTGTTCGAGTTAGGGTGCTCCATCCAACTTTCATGGTTCTTCTCCCTTAAAAAATTTTCAACCATACAGTGGTGCATTTATCACTTTATTTCAAGTTATCTCCACTACCATTTTTCGAAAGAGAAATGACACTGTCTCTGCTCAATTACAGAGGTAATCCTGATGTTTGCGCAGTAAAATAATTTTCCATAAAATTATTGTATTGTTTCATATGTATGTTTATTTTATTTCTTTTTAGTATTACTCGCATAATAATGATTTTCTTATAAATGTGTATTATTTTTTTCGAGATGATGTGGTTTATTCAAAGATGCTCATGTAGTGTTCGTAGTTTGGTAATGAAATTCAATAGATATCATGGTAACTTTGAAAAAAACAATTTTTTGAGAATTTGGGGTGTGTAGGAATCACCCTCACCTCAATCCAACACATGATGTGACTGGTATGATTCCAAGTACTTATTTCTATCTTAAATTGACAATAATCTTATTAAAAATGAAAAATTGACTCAATGTTTTAGTTATGAGTTTAAAATCGACATTAGACTTTAAATAGTTTCACTCACTAAAAACTGAGCAAACACACTCATATTTTCTTGAAAATTTAGGGCATCGATTTATAAATCATTTATGATGTTTAGGAATCAGCCTCATGTCAAACTGATACACGATGTGATCTGTATGTGTCAAAGATCAGGTTTCAAGTTAAAAATGACATTTTAGTAAAAAAAGACAAGTGACGTACTCAAAACTAACAAGACACATTCATATTGTTTTGATACGTTAGGGAACCAATCCATAAGTGATTTGTAACATATAAGAATCATTCAAACCTCAATCTAATGCATGGTGTGACCAGTATGACTCTAAGTTCATATTTATTTGACATCAATTTTAGAAAAAAAAACTGACCTGCTCAAAACTGAACAAACACATTCATATTGTTTTGATACTATAGGAAAATAATCCATAAGTGATTTGAGATATAAATGAATTAGCTTCACCTCAATCTGATGCATGATGTGATCGATATGACTCCAAGTGCATGTTTTACTAAATTAACATTGAATTTAGTAAAAAGGCCAACTAACAAACACAAAACTGAGAAAAAATATTCTAATTGTTTAAATACTTTAAGATAATGATTCATAAGTCATTTTTGATATGCATGAATCAATATCTCCTCAATCTGATGCACGATGTGACTGGTATGACTCCAATTGTGTATCTTTATTTAAAATTGACATAAATTTTATTATAATTAACACTTTATGTTAATTTATTTCATTATATTATTACTAACATAAGAATTATTTTCATATATAGGTTCATTATTTTTCTTGAGCAGGGGTGGTTTGTTCAGAAATAGTAAGATTCTAGTCATGATTAAAAGGAACATTGATGTTTTTGAATGAATGTAATAATTTATATTTATGTAATTTTATGAACCAATGTTTGAAATATCTATAAAATAGTGTTTTTTTCTTTTGTTTGTTTCATAAAGTTCATTTCATTTAAATCATATACCAAGACTTGTTTTTGTTGATATATGGTGTGTTTCTAGTGTTGCGGTGTGCTGTTACAGCACACTACAGTATATCCCTTTATCAACACTTTTAAAATCACTGATAAAGGGAACATTTATCAGTGATTTTTGATCCGATGATAAAAGTCTATTTTATCAGCGGTGATAAAAACACTGACAAAAGATCCGTTAGAAGCACTTCTATAAGTGCTGATAAACAACCCTATATCAGTGCTTTTATAATAACTATAAAATTGTTCCTTTAGTAGTGCTAAATTAAAGCGCTGATAAATGGTTCTTTTATCAGCACTTTTAAAATTACCAATAAAGTTCCCATTTATTAGTTCTTTTTTATCTCCGATAAAGGACACCTTTATCAGTGTTTTTCAGTGCTGATAAAAGACCATGAATTTTAAACTCTCTCATGTAATCAGCGCTTTTCTAGCACTGATAAATGTTATTTCTAGCATTGTTAAAGGCCAATTTGGTAGTAGTGGAATCTTTCCATCAATATATAATATGAAGGTTTCAAGGTTATTATTAGTTCTGTGAGGTATTTCGACATAAATACTACTCACTCTAGTTTAGTGTGTTATTACCAATAAATAGGAATGAACTATTGGGTAACTTTTTTGATAATATGAGGATGAGTTCTTTGAGAAATAAAGGAATGAAAAAAAATAAACTGATATTCCAACCAAAAATATATTTATATGCTTAGAATCATTTTGTGGAAGATGTTAATATGATGGAAATGGATCAAAGGAATGATTGACAAGCCTACTGAGAATGGTTTCCTAGAGACCGAAAGGGAAGTAAACTCATATGGAAAATGAGGAAACTCACATTATGCTAACATAACTAAGAATTTATGTGGAAACCCCAAAGAAGATGAGAATTCTAAAAAATCATGCCTAATATTTTTTACAACCAAATTAAAGGTGGATAAAAAATGAATAATATACAAATAAGTGGTATTTAAAAGGGGAAACAAGTTATTTCACATAAAAAGATTGAGTTTCATGAGAGGTTTTATAAAAGTGACAACCTAAAAGTTCATGAAATATTTTTTTGGAAGATGTGAGTAGGATGGTCATGATATGATGAATTGTGTGACTATTCTACCATACTAATTAGAATTAACGAGAAATATGATGAAAGCATCAGGTAATTAATTTCTTGATGTTTAGGGTGAATGAGAAAACTCCACACAAGGGGTTAATTCAATGGGAAATCGTGAAAATAAAACTATAAAGGATGATGATTGTAAAATAATTATGGATAAGTCTTCCCTTCGTGAGATTGTAAGAAATGATAGATCTTACATGGGAGGAAAATCTCAAATTTATTACTAAAAATGATGAATTAGCAGGTCCCCCTTATTCCGTAATTTCTAGTTTTTTTTACTTACATGTAGGGAATTGGAGGAGTAATGAAAAAGATGATTGTTTTATAAACTGTATAATAAATAAGGTTCTCATCATGGAGTTTATTAACTTCCGTGATAAATAAGAAATTAGTTCATCCCTTGGATGGGAGAAAATGAGAAGAAAAGATATAAAATTATCCTTGTATAGTGAATCTGAAATTTCTGGATAGATATTTAAAATTTGAGAAATAGGCATTCCAATCACACTTATAACCCTTGTTTTGATTATATCAAATATGTTTATAATGGGGGAGTTTTTGTTGATGATAGAGAGATGGAGTTTAATATCCTTCTATTGAACATTCTAACTTGTTTTTTGTGATGATTGTATGCTATAAAGTATTCCTAAAAGATCTACTTAAATATCCTTAAAAAGAGAAAATTGATGATGGTATTTGATATATATAAGTTAATGAACTTTATTTATCACCTTCGTTTTTCAATATTGAAATATTTTTAAGATGATATGATAACACTTCCCTTATATTTTCCTTTGTATTTATTGTCAATAAGGTAGAGAATAAATAGTCACACATATTGACTTAATTAATTTATGGCATTGACAACAAATTAAAAGGGGGGATTGAAGTTCCCAATTTTGAATTAATTTGTTATCAATAGTGATATTTTTATTATATAGATAATTTTTCAATATATGTTGAAAGAAAACAAAACTGAGATGAGGAATATGTTGTATCATAATCTAAAGGAAAGTACAATTATTATTATAGAATTTCTAGTTAGATAGATTCTTGATAGTACCTATGATATGTGATGATTGTGGAGATATTCATTATGGTTTCATGATAAGTAGTAGTGAATGAGAAGTTCTATTATCCACGATAGTTTTCCAGTGATTTTTTGACCTGTTATAAAAAGGGGATATTGAATAACTGAGATTCATGAAGTCAAAACTAGATGAAATTATCAAGAAACCATCCAACGTCTATTGAAAATTCAATCTATTAATGAATATATGAAGAGAATATTTGGATGATGTTTTTAAGTATTTTATAACAATTACTGATGTTTTTTACGGTAATTAAAAAGGCATAAAATGAGTTGAAGATGTTCCAAATCTATTTGAGTGAAGTCTACAATTCCAAAAGACATTGGTGATGGAGATGAAATTTAGGTAACTCTAGTGTATGTAATAATTTACGTGTGATTATGTATGAATTTATAGTGAATTATTAAGACTGGTGATCATGTCATGAGACTTTTTTTTCATTGTATTAATACTTCAATATTCGTAAACTAGCCCTAGAAAACTCATGAAACCAGCTTTCACATCGTATAATACACTTACACAACATGTATTTTTTTTACAGAATCTCTATTGCACCTTCAACTCCCATGAAAACTCCCAGAACTTCCCCCAAACACCTTCAACATCCAAAACCGGAAAAAGTAATGGACCAGTAGAGAAAAAACCATCAAATTAGCATGGATGAGTTCTCTATCAATGAGAATCATTTGAACAATGCTACAAATGATCATTTTTTCATGTTATCATCCATGACCAATTAGATTTAGAAGCAACGTTAGGACATGGATGTGTATTACATGATGTCTCAAATTTGGAATCTCTATTAAGAGAAGGCGATACATGAAAGATACGAGATCTCCAATGGTTTTTTACAACCAATATTGAAGAGTATATTCTATATGGGCCTCGTGAAGTCAATATCATTGGCTTCATTTAATGCTTATACATCTTAGAGATTAAATTAATCGATGAGTTACGCACATATCTGATACTTTCGTCACTACCCAAGTCCTAATTTAGTTTAATTTTTTATTATAACATGAGAAATAATGAGTAGAGTATTTCAGAACATCTTACTTTTATTTTCCAAGTGGATAGGGATATGGGTCGTGATAAACACATATTCTTTATGGTGGATAAGAAATGAATAACAAGGTGAAGATTACCAAGACCCCTAACAAGTCTAAATCTCTCGAGCACTAACCTTCCAAGAAGTCGAAGATCAAGAGGTAGATCAAGGAAAATGAGTTAGCATGTTCTACATATGGAAAGTAAGATCACTGGAGGAAGAAATGCACCCAGAATAAAGGGGAAGCTAAAGGTGCATTCATTATCGATTGTAATCTTTCAATATCTACACATTTGGTATTAGATATAGCTTGTGGGGCTCACATATGTATTCAAATACAGGATCTAAGTAGATTTTAAAATATTTCTAGAGGAGAGGTGGATTTTTGAGATTCAAATAGAACGAGACTAGTTATTCTAGACATTGGAGACTACCACCTTTCATTTCCAACAGAAATGATATTGGTTTTAAGGGATTGTTAATTATGTAAGACTCCGAGGTTGTGTGAGACTTTCTTCATAGTACATTATTTGAATATGTAAAACTTGTGTTGAGAAAACTATGGAGAAATATATAAGACTATTAAAAAATTATAGGACTTATAGAAACCATGTGATACTTTTTAAGATTTTCCTAGTGAGCATGTGAGACATTGGACAAACCGTAAGACATATAAATCTTTACAAGAATCATTATGTGTATAAAATTACAAAATGATTTATTTTGAGAAATGTTAGAATAAATATAAATAAATATTTTGATAAATGAAGATTAAATTATAATATAATTTGAGGATATAATTCCTGGATTAAATATAATGATAATTCAAATGGATCATGACTCAATATGAGATAATGAATCAAGTCTCTACTGATTTATTTTGAAGATTGAGAGTTCTGAACCACAAGAAAATATGCCATATCACAACTGCATGAGGACATGAATTAATGGATAGAGAATTTAAACAATATTTAATTTGAATTTTTTTAATAAAGACAATATGTGATATTAAAATACCACACGAGGAATGAAACACATTACTTCTAAAGAGAATCTAAAAGTAAGATCTTGATCGGGATTTGAGAAAGAACTTAAATGAGAGGACCCTAATTAAAATCATGGGGTTTTTAAATTTCAAATATGGAAAAGGTATTCAAAATATTCATATAAACTTTTTTGAATACAATGTCTTGAAAAAGAAGAAGAAAGGAGTGGGTAGGAACTAATAAGTCGATACACTGTTTTATCGAAGAGATAAAAATGAGAGACTGAAGCTGGGAGCTTTTTAGATGGAAGAAGAATTATGTTCCTCAGAATTAAAATAACTAAGGAAGATCTAGATCATTTAATATTTTGAGATATTGGGAAAGACTAGAAGACCTGATCATGATCATATTATATTGAAGTTCTTGAAGAATTGAACATGTGTTGAATAGTTAATCAAGGAGGGAGACTTGAGGTGGAAGATCTATTTCAAGTGGTGCTAGAGAAACTAAGAACAAAACAAGATCATTCATGTTGTAGTTTAAACACAATTTTAGTTGGAAATGAGAAGATATAGTTTTATAGTGGGACACTGGAATAGAATAATTGTGGGAATCTATGATGATGGGACTGAGAAGACCCCTAGTGAAACCACATGGGAATACAGTTGAAAATTTGTGATTGGTGTGACTATCCAATCATGGTAAGGTGTATATTTTTACAGTAAACCTTATAAACAATAATTTTATTATTTTATTTATTATTTACCAAATTATAGCGATGATAAGTAAATAAATAGAGAATGGATTGATACTTTAATCAATATAAGAGGTTGAATTAAAAAGAATAAATTTTTTTAATACTGATTCACCCCCTCTCAGTGGTACCTAACTGAATTGGTCTCTGTAATAACCAATGTTGAAAGTCACTTTTGATGTCATGTTTTTGATACCTAATGCTAAAACTATACTTTTACACTAGTTTTAATAAAATATATTTTTAATTAATGTTAAAAATAAAAAATAACTGATGATAAATGGGATAATTTCTATTAGTGTGAGGAATGAGTGGTGCATTATTGTTTCTATGTTCTCCGAGTTACAATACCAAATAATAGGTTTATTTATGGATATATCTATTAATATATGATTTTTCAAGTAAATAATACTTTGGATAAAAAATTCTCACTCTTTATACAATGGATTTGATATTTTTTAGTAGCTCACAATAGAGGATATAAGGGTTTGTGCAATTAAATACCCTTAGTGAGGGGTGATTAAATGGATGAATTTGAGTGTAATTAAAAATGCGTTAAAAATTAACCAAATAGAAGAAAATAATAATGGAAAGAAACAATTAATATACCTAAGGATTAGCCACTATTCTCACTATATCTTCATCCTACATTGAATATTATTTGTATATTTAAAAAAATAAGAAATTCAATTCTCATTTCCATGTTTTTGAAATAATAAAAAATATAATAAGTTGAATAGAAGTGATATTATGTGATTGTAGGCCTCCATGAGAGATAAAGGAGATAACCTATCTCTACTGCTATATTTCAATCTTAATGATTAAATATTATATTTTAAGGATTTTGAAATACCTGTTATAGGAAAAGTGAGTACCAAAATTTTCAAGGTCTCTAGATGTATAGAGTGAGTAGGAATTAGTTCCAACCATATATATGTACTTCGGTCTAGATCCATGTAATATGTAATCAATTTTCTAGGTGTCTAATTATAATGGTGTGGTTTGTGGAGGCCTTTTTTTATTGATGATTTTTATAGGTATGGATTATACTATTTTTGTTTGAGTGTGTGTCTATATATATAATGTTGAGAAAGAGCTTGATTTTGGTGACTTATTTGAAACTCTAGGCCTAAAAACCTTACATTGGGATAGGTTTGACTTTTTAACATAAGGTAATTTACATTTTATTACGACACATATAATATGGTTTATTTTTATTATATGGTTCAATCTCAATTTCAAGAAGGACTATACTAGGTAATAGTGATAACCCCTACATGCACACACAAGAATTCATTATTCTGTTCATTTTGATCATTGAGTCATGGATAAAAGAGAAGTTTGACATTGAAAATATCACATAGTTTTTTATAGGTCGATTTTTTAGATTTTTTTATACAAGAGGTGTTTGGGTGTTGCATTGGAATTTTTCGTATTTCATGTTTTATTCTTTATGATATTTTTATGGGGATTTTTTGGGTATTTATATTTAATCTTATATGATATATGAAATTCATATATGTTTCATTTTATCATCATTATAATTGATGATATATTCTATTGACATGTTCTTTTGGGTTTAGTATAACTAATTACACTACAGGGAAATGGGCATTTCACGGCGGCTTTTTCACGGCGGTTTTTAAAACCGCGGCTAAATAGGTTTCGGGCCGGTATTTCGCGGGGGTTTAAAAACCGCCACGAAATATGTTAATTTTTATTTTTTTATTTTTTCGAGGATTAGTGGAGGTTTTTAAGAAAACCGCCATGAAATAGTGGCGGTTAGGGTAAAACTGCCACGAAATAGTGGCGGTTTGTGTAAAACCGCCATGAAATGAAAAGAAAAAAAATAAAATAACATGAGAAACCCAGAAATCAGTAAAACGACCATAACTTTTGATTCGGGCATCTGTTGGCATGCCACGACCAGTCAAATCAAAGCTCATGAAGAGATCTAAAAGAATGTATAATCAAAACCATAAAACGGTCTAAGGTGCGGATGAAATGAGAGTTATAAAATAGTTAAAAAATGTTCTCCAACTTCAAACGTCCATAACATTCGCTCTGGGTGTCCGTTTGGGCTCTACCACACATCAAATCAAAGCCAGCGAAGAGAGATACACACCAATTCGATAGAGCAAGATTATATCTTGTTTTTGGATCCCAAAACACCTCTTAAGTCATCCAAAACCCCGTTTCTGTCACCGGTGTCCCGTCAAACTTGTCTTTAAATGGACATAACTTTTGATCCACGTGTGAGTTCAGACTCCTCCACCTGCTAGATCGTAGTTCGTTCCATGAGATTCAGTTTGACTGGTCATAGTGCCCACATGGAATCCTGGATCATATGTTATGGCATTTTTAATGGGTATCGAGTTTTTTATATTTTTCGATGCCTCGTTTCTAGCACTCATTCCCCGTCAGATTTTTTTAAAATGGTCGTAACTTTTGATCCGCATGTCCATTCGGTCACTTTCACCTATCAGGTCGAATATTGTTTCGGGATCTTTGATTTGACTGGTCTTGGATCTAGAACGGACTCTCGAATCATAAGTTATCTTTGTTAATGTCAGTCCAATGTTTTTGTCACATTATGACCGTTTTGACCGGTTTTAATGGTTTCTCCATTTATTACTGTTTATTTGGGTTTTCATGACTGGTTATGTTTATTAATGGTTTTTGTGGGTTATTATGATGATTGTGTTGAATTCTTAAGGGGTTTCCCATAGTTTTCATGTGTTTTCATGTGTTCTCATACTTTCTAGTGCTACATTCTTCATGCTTCTCCATCCGTTTTCATGCGTTTTCATGGTTTTTCATCCTTTATCACGTCGTTTCATACTTTTTCATGTGTTTCATTAATTATTTATTATTTATTATTTATTATTTATAACATACTTTAATTTATTTATTATTTATTATTTGTTACTCGTTATTTATTATTTATTATTTATTATTTATATTTATTTATTTCTTATTATTTATTATATATTATGTATTATTATTATTATTATTATTATTAATATTTCTTACTGGTTATTTGTTATTTATTATTTATTATTTATTTATTATTTATTTATTGTTATTTATTGTTTAATATTTATTATTTATCATTTACCATTTATTATTTATTAATTATCATTTATTATTTATTATGTATTATTATTATTATTATTTAATATTTATTACTATTTAAATTTTAATATTATTTAATATATATTTATTATTATCTTTTATTAATTATGTGTTATTAATTATTATTATTATTTATTATTTATTATTTATTATTTATTATTTATATTTATTTATTATGTGTTGATTATTATTTATTATTTATTATTATTAATTATTATTTCTTATTTCTTATTTCTTATTTCTTATTTATTATTATTTATTATTTATTATTTATTATTTATTATTTATTATTTGTTATTATTTATTATTTATTATTTATTTTTTATTTTTTATTTTTTATTTTTTACTATTTACTATTTACTATTTATTATTTATTATTTTTTATTTTTTATTTTTTATTGTTATTTATTGTTTATTGTCTATTATTTATTATTGTTTATTATTGTTTATTATTTATTATTTATTATTTATTATTTATTATTTATTATTTATTATTTTTTATTTATTATTTTTTATTTTTTATTATTGTTTATTATTATTTATTATTATTTATTATTATTTATTATTATTTATTATTATTTATTATTATTTATTATTTGTTATTTATTATTATTTATTATTTGTTATTTGTTATTTATTATTTATTATTTGATTATTATTATTTATTATTTATTATTTATTATTTATTATTGTTTATTGTTTATTATTTATTTTTTATTATTTATTATTTATTCTTTATTATGTATTATTTATTTATTATTATTTATTATTATTTATTATTATTTGTTATTTGATATTTATTAATATTTATTGTTTATTATTTATTATTTATTAATATTTATTATCTATTATTTATTATTTATTATTTACTATTTACTATTTACTATTTATTATTTATTATTTATTAATTATTATTTAATATTTTTTTATTATTATTTATTATTTATTATTTGTTATTTGTCATTTATTATTATTAATTATTAATTATTAATTATTTATTATTATTTATTGTTTATTATTTATTATTTATTATTTATTATTTATTATTTATTACTTATTTATTATTTATTATTTATTATTCATTATTTATTATTTATTATTTATTATTTAATATATATTATATATTATTTGTTATGTATTATTTGTTTTTTCAATTAGTATATATAAGTATATTAAATTCTATTTATTAACCACATGACGAGCTTGCCGGAGTGGTAAAGTCTTTGGAAAATATAAAAGAGGTTAGGAATTCAAATCACACCAAACGTAGTATTTATTTATATTGCATGGGCATGGGCATGTGCGTGTGCATGGGCATGGGCATGGGCATACCGCTGCTAAAAACCCACCGCGAAACGTTCTACGACGGTTTGGAAAACTGCTGTGAATAGTTTCCCAACGCATAACTTAGCGGTGTTTTTTCAAAAACAATGCCAATCGATTTAGTGGCGGTTTAAACTGCAAAAAACGAAAAAAACGCCGCTAAATACGCATTTTTTCGTAGTGTTAGGTGTTGCAAGTAATTTGTAGGGTAACTTCTCCCATTATTTGTATAAATGCTCTCAATGATAATATCTAACCTACCATATTGGAGGACGTCATTTAAGACCCTAACTAGAATAACCTAAACCCAATCCGGGTTGCCACTTACCTCTAATGCATTTCCTTGATTTACCAGAGGCCCCCAAAAATAGTTGGGGTTTACCTTATTTTTAAGAAATAATTTCCCTCCAAAAATCATCATATATTTACCTTTACATAAAATACTTTTACTATATTAAATATAAAATAAGTGAGTAAGTTGGCATGACTACCAAAAAATATTCATGCATTTTGGGTATACTAATATGAATTCATAATCTATATCTAACAATAGGTCTAATAATAATCATAGTTATAAAATGTTTATAATAAATATATAAATAAAAAATTGAAATAAAAAATAAAAATAACGCCTAATTTCCCAACAAAGCCCGTGGAAGATCTTCACATGCCAATATCTCTGAGCTATGAGAGGAAGTATAATCCAAATGAAAACCCAAACCATATGTGATTTCCATCACCAAACTTACAACTCATAAAAAGTTCATTATGTGTGTTAAAGTGCATATGCATAGGGTGAGTTCAATTCCTTGTAGGATTTCCCCATACATTAATTAAACAACATAATCAAGTGTTAATGTCCAAGGGATAACATCTAATATTTCGAGATAATTAAATTTATCTAAACAAGGATGAGTTAATGATATATATAATTAATTAATTAATTAACCATTATTAAACCCTAAAATAAAAAAACAACACTTACATGGTTGAAAAAAGAGAGGAAGGGAAAGGGGAAGACAATCCTACATGGGTTGGGAATGTGAATATTTCATGGGTGTAGAAGAGGGAAGAATAGTTGAAGGATATACCTTAGTGGTTATCTTGTGTGTGTGGGATGGATAAGGGGAATCTCTTATTATTTCTTTTAACTAATTATGGTTATTATGGTGACGATGATGATAACGTTAACGTTAATGATAATGATAATAATGATAATAAACATATAATAGTAATAACCTTAATTTTAGTAAATAACCACTAAAACATCAACACTTTATCCTATAAACCAAATGATAAATTTAAACCCCTCATGATACACCAAATTAACTAAATTATAAAATTAAATTAAAATAAATTTGGAGTCTAAAAATAGTTTAGCAAATTTTTTAGCAAATCACAGTTAGGGTGAATGGTTAGTTTACCATGGCCTTAACTATGTATTAATCATTTTCCTTTATCATTAATCTCACATGGCTACGTTAATGGTTATCTACCAATGCACCATAATCATGAAACTTGAATTTTCTTCTAAAAATTTAAATTTCCAACCGATTTACCATAAAAAATTTATTTAATTGATTAATAAAAATTAGGATGTTTTTTCTGAGGAGATTCTTTTGACAATTTCAGTGACAAAAGAAGGGCCCTAGAGGAATCATATCACATCATGTTTGATGATTTAGTTAAAATAAATAATAATAGTGATGATTTATACTCATATAATATCAAACGACATCAATTAAATTCATCAAGTTTTCTCAATTATGTTGTAATCAAGGGGGATTCAAATTTTAGTGTTTTAAATCTAGTTTGACAATGTATAATATGTGCTGGTATGACAAGATTGCTTTTTTCAAGAGAAGTTAAACTTTAATATGAATTTGAAAATTAAATTATCATATTTTCTACAAAAAATGAAGGATTTTATAACACTAACCAATGGGGTTTGTAACTGAGATGTTTAATGGTATCTTATTCTATAATGGGATAAAGAAATTGATTATTGGGGGATATATTTAATGGCAAGTCCCTAATAAATCCAAGGACCACCAAATATGCATTGGGTTTCTACTCTATTATAATCAAATCAAGGAAACTAGATGGCTTTGAAAATGGCATGATAAGAACATGAAAATGAGGTGATTCAATATGAGAAGAAACCAAAATAGATAAAGTAAACACATAAATGAATGTAACCTTATTTTTTAAAAAAAAACATTGAGATTTTTGGTCATACATGCACAAAAATAACATCACCCACTCATTACATTATTAATACTCAAAAAAACAAATTTATAAGACACAATCTAGGAAAATATATCAAGAATAAAAGAACATTGAAGATAAAACATGAAGAAACCGAGAACTGAAAAAAGGAAAAATTATAGGGATAGAGATCACCACCATCCAATGATACTTTTTTTTACATCATAGGGTGTTAATGATACTCGTGTACCAGGAATTGTGCACTCAAGTACGCCTCAATAAGATCTCTACCAAAGCATCAGGTTTGGAAATATCCACACCTCCTCAATATTAAGGGATGTTATTAGAACTCCACCATAAACATAACAACAACAACTTCTATGGAGGAAAATATGATTTTCCTCAAACTCTCTTGGGTGATCTCTCACTATAACTTGCTAGGGTTTCATCGGGACTAACAGGAAATAAATCTGGATGAGACGAACTGATTGAATGAGTTAATACCCTTGAATAATATCATTTAAAGGTCATGAATTCCCATAATAAGTAATAAAAAAATTAGGCATGTTGTGAAACAACCCAAATGTTTGAGGAAAGGGAGTGTAGCATGGCTAAACTACCAAAGTGACAAGCACCATCTACGTGGATGATCCAGATGAAAGGGTAAGAAATGATTATAAACACCTCAAAAGAGCCACATAATTCAAAATAGGATCAAATCATAGAAGCGTTCCGGTGGCATAAAAAATCCTAGAAAAAAACCCTACATAGGGACCGACATAAAATTTTAGCATAATAATAAAAAAATCATGAGAATTATAAATAATAGGCATGAAAGTTGAGGATAAAACAATAAATTAATTTTGATATAAAAAATTATATTTCAAAAATATGCACCACTTTCTTATAAATTTGAATATGTTATTTCACCTATTTCAATTGAATTTAAACCAAATTCAATAATTATAAACAGTAGTGGAATTTGGAAAATGTTGTAGCCTTAATAAAACTATTGGCTAGATTGTTGTCGGTATATATCTTGTTGAAACATACCATTCCCAATTAAATTACATCTCTAATAAAATATATTATAATATCAATGTTCTTAGATCTATCATGAAAAAAATAAATTTCTAGATAGGTGTAATTCTGATTTACTATCACTATACAAAGTTATAATAGAATTATAAAGGCATAATTCAGAAAGAAAACCTATAAGCAAGATGTCCTCATTAACATCCTCAGTCAAGGAAATATATTCAACCTCAATGGTGGAGAGATCCAAAATATAATTAAGGTTACACTTGTAACAATTAGGCCTTCCACAAGTACTAAATACATAGTTTGTGAGGAAATTTCTAGTGTATGTGTTACCTTTATAATTTGAGTCTACAAAACCAAAAACAAGTTCGGCATTATAAACATTTCTAGCAAAGAATAAGGATAATGAAAATGAATGGGAAATGTATCTAAGGATCCATATAAGGGCATGCTAGTGTAACATTCCTTGGTTGGAAATGAATCTACTAAGGGTGAAGATTACAACAGCCACATCAGGTATGTTGAAAATCATGACATCGATGATGCAACCAATAATGTTAGAATATGAAATTTTAGACATGCA
The DNA here is from genome assembly GCA_963277665.1 of Viscum album. NCBI lineage: Eukaryota > Viridiplantae > Streptophyta > Magnoliopsida > Santalales > Viscaceae > Viscum > Viscum album. The sequence goes on from OY728131.1 coordinate 922,470,426, forward strand.
CTCACCATCATTATCAGTATCATGTGCTTTTGATAGTGAAAGTACAATGTATTGTGAAAAAGGAAGACTAATATTCTTAAGGGACTCAAGAATGTATCTCTTAATGGATTTCAAAATTTAAGTATGATGATACAAATATAATAAGCTTTTATTTCTATCTCTAATAATTTCCATTCCCATATTATTTTTGATGCACCTAAAAATTTAATTTCAAAGGCATTATTAAATTACGATTTAAAATAAATTATGAGTTTTATGACCTTTAAAATGACCAACATATCATAAACATAAATAAGTGGATAAATCATGTCATTTTTAACTGATTTAGAATACCCACATGCATCATATTTTCTCATACTAAAATGATTATCAATAATGAATGAGTAAAATTTCCTATACCATTTCCTTGAAGACTATTTTAAACCATATAAAAACTTATTTAAAAGGTATACCCTATTTGATTTCAACTCACCCACATATCCTTTAGAAGGATTTATATGAAATTTTTCATCAATTTTATGATGAAGAAAATTAGTTTTAACATCAAGCTACTCAATATGAAGGTTATGGTAAGAAGAAAAAAGCAAGAAACAATCAGATATATGAGTTTTTTATAATAGGATAAATTATTTTAGAGTATTCAATTCCCTCTCATTGAAGGAATCCATTAGCCACCAATCTAGACTTATATTTAATTTTCTAATCTCTAGTATTATCTTCCTTCCTATTGAATATCCACTTATAGTAAATTAACATGTCATTAGGTGGATTATTCACAATAGGCCATGTGAAATTTTTCTGTAATGAATTAATTTCATCACCCATGGAAGATATCTAATGGATGGAATCACTATCATTAATATCTTTCTTATATGTTTGAGTATCATCATCAAAAAGATCCTAGGAAATGTGGATTGAAAAGCAGACTATATCATATTGGACAAATTAAGTAGGAGGCATGATTCCTCTGTTTATTCTATCATGAGTAATTTGGTAGTCACCAGGAGCATCTGAAGGCTCTCTATTTGACTAAATATCTGAGTTGGATTTTGGTTGGGTTTCAAGTTGATGTTTAGGTGGAGAAGGATCAATTTGAGCCGTAAACTTGGGTGAAGTACCTGTCTCAACACACTCAATTTGTGGTGTGTAATCATTATCATCACTGAGACACATAGTTTTAGGAAAATTAGATTCATTAAAGACAACATCCAGACTTGTTATACATTTTTTGTAACATATCTTATCAACCCATTGTTTATACCCATTAACCCATCTAGGATAACCAATGAAAATACATTTAATATCTCTTTATTCAAGTTTTTCAGTTTTAACATGGTAAGAAGCTATACAACCCATGAATGTCAAGTGATTTTATCAAGGGTTCAGTTACACCATAGTTACTTAGGAGTCTTATACTAATTTTCAATTTATGGAAATATGTTAATGAGATACACAAAATTAGATTTTCCTCAGAACAAATTGATTTGGGTAAGACTATCCATGCATGCATGCTTTAGAACTGCTCCAGTATAGTACGGTTCATCCGCATATCCATCCAATTATTCTAGGGAGTTTACATAATATTAAGGTACCTAACTATGTCCTCATAATCATATAACTATATAAAGTTAGATTTAAATTATTCTAAACCATTTTTTTCTCATAGCCTTAATCATTCTTACAATTTGATTTTTAGTAAGGGATTTACACATTTAAAATGTTTCAAATAAATCATAATTGTTTCAAGAACGTAAATCCACAATTTATAGGATAAATCATCAATAATAATCACAAACTATTAGCCTCTACCATAATAGGTGGTGGTCCTAATAGGACCCCACAAGTCATAATTGATGTATCCTAAAAGATGATATGGATTAACAGAAGACCTATTAAAGATGACACGTTTTGTTTTACCCAAGACACAACCCTCACAAATGGAAGATTGTTAGGTGTGATATCATTCAATAGTACATGTTTACTCAATTACTCTAGACCTTTAGAACTTACATGCTCTGAAATCATATAACAAAGCATGGAATTATAAATATTAGTTACATAGATACTTATTAACTATCTTTAGTTAGTTTTCTCATCCAAAACATAAATCCCATTAACAAGAGATCCTCTGATGACTGTTCTAGGGACATTGGATATCTTAAGACAACCTAATTTAGACTTGAAACAAATGGATTTTTGGTGTAAAACACCAAGGGATATGAGATTCCTATGCAAGTCATAGAACTATATAACATTATCAAGGTGACAAATAAATGGTCACAGAGTAATAACAAAACAAAGCCTATTCCCTAGACTCGACACCTCCTATTGTTTTCAAGAAAAACCTCTCATTCCACTCTCTCAGTAAACTCAAGAAAGGATTCTTTATCAGGACATATATAGAAGTAACAACCATAGTATAACACCTACTCACTAAAATAATCATGTATATATTCATTATGAACCTCAACACTATCATACCCAGCATCAATAATCAATAACTGGTCAATAGGTTCATCAATATTTTATTTATATTTGGGATTCCTACACTATAGACTAATATGGCCAAGATTACCACAATAATATTAGTTAACATTACTATACTTAGAATTAGATATATTAAATCTATATCACTTATTTTTCATGCCATTTACTTTATATTACTCTTTATTTTTAGTTTTATTTTTCATATCTAACCCTATTCAATAAATTCTTTGATCATTCTTAATCTCGAGGTTATTGTGTTATTATTTATATAGAATTATTGACTTAACTTCTTCCAAGGTTAAATAATATGGACAGTACATCCTGGTTTCACAAGAGGGGTGTTGTAAAAATTAATAAGAGAAATGATAAGGATCATATTTAGGTCTTCATCATCGATAAGGAAATTAATATTGGGAAAATAAAGCATAAAATTGATAAATCCATCAATATGGGATTTGATTTAAGTACCAAAATTCATCATAATGGTAAAAATTCTATGTTTTTTATAAATACATATGACCAACTAATGAAGTATTCATATACCATTTCTTATGTTTCAACCAAATTGTAGTTGTGGAAGGCTCATAAGCTAGCTCCCTATGGACTTTATCTCATAGGGATAATGATAGAGAGCTATAGTCCTTAACTAAAATATCAGAAAATATATATTTATAGGTATTAGTGGTATGAACATCATTACACTAATTTATTATAGGTTTCTTAGGGCTATGCAGGGCATTGATGAGCCCATTTTGAGCAAGAAGGGCTCTCATATTAATTATCCATAGGTTAAAGTCATTTTCACTGTTGACATTATTTATTTCATACTTATAAGATTCCATGGTTTGTTTGGGTGGATTTGACACCAATTTTTTGGGGGCTACATTGAATTGGAAAGTCACCAAGAAATATAAGGACCACTGAATATACAATTGGTTTCTACTCAATAATAGAAACAGAAGATGTAAATGAGATTTTGATGAAAAAATCCTAACAAGAACATAAAAATGAGGTGATTCAAAATGAGAAGAAACTGAAATAAGGAAAGTAAATAAAGAATCAAAATTAAACAAAAAACAGTATAGGAACATGTTGGTTTAACATGCTTCAATGCTTTTTGGTCCTGCATGCATGACATGAATACCATCCACCAACATGCATTATTAATTCTCAAACAAAAAAAGTAAAAGATACAATCCAAGAAAACAGATCAAGATCATAATAACTTCAAAGATAAATCATGAAGCAACTATAATATGAAAATGAACACTTACAAGAATGAATAACTAACCACCATATGATGACCCTTTTTTACTTTTCAGAGGACAATAAAGATGTTATTGGATATTAAATAGTTCACCTGAGTGCATCTCATTTGGATATACACCCAAGATCCTAGTTTGGGAAAAATTATACATTATCAACAAGAGGGGATTTCATTATAAATATTCTATAAACAACACACTAGTAGCTTATAGGGAGGTCATTAGTCTTTTCCTCAAACTATCTTGGTGGATCTCTCATAAAAACGTTCTTATGTTTCACCAGGACTAAAAGGAAAGAAACTATGATGGTCCAAACTAGTTGAATGAGTCAATCCCCTTGAATGATGGTCTGTGGGGGTTATCAATTCCCTTTAAAAGTCATAACAGATGAGGCAGATAGTAAAATGAACCAAATAAATGAAAAAAGGGTGTGTGGCATGACTGAACAACCTAAGCTGTAAGCACCATCTGTGTGGATGGTCTAGATGAATGGGGTGATAATTCTTATCAATGGATTTAATGAGGCACATAATTCAAAATAGGATCAAATTTCTGAATCAGGCGAATGTTATAAAAAATCCTACGCAAAAAAACCTCCATGGGGCCAAACATAAAATTTGAGAATAATAATAAAAATAAATTTTCAAGAGAATTTTAAATTATAGGCATAGAAATGGTGAATAAAAAAACAAACCAATTTTGATATAAAAACGAAATTTCACATTCAACCCATAAAAATATATTTACTTATTGTTATCATTTAATTTCGGAAAGTATCTCATGATTTGGAAAGGAAAAAATCATGTGGGTTCTCCTTGTTTTTAAAATGAAAATAATATCAAAATTGAACATAAAAGGTGACATGTATTTTTTTAATAGTTTGGTCTCATTCTTATTTAGGTATATAAGACGTGTCATAGCAGCCAAAAGAGATGCCAAAAGGTATATTTTATATGTGTTATTCATACAAGCTTCTCTAAAAAAATTATTATATGATAATGAACTTATAGTGAAAATTTATTCGCAATGATTTAGTAATTTATATCTTGGTTTATTAAAATTATAATCTTGATATAAACTTGGGTGATTTTACTTTATTTGATTTGGGTGGTTTTTTGAAGTTTTATTTAGGTGTTTTATATTTCTTCTGGTCAGATTATTTCATAAATATTATGAAAGTACTTTATACACATGATGACACATTTTGAATCTAAAAATTAACAAATAAAATGGAATAAAAACACAGACTAATAACATGGATGGAATGTATAAAACTAATAATTTTGATAGTGTTTATGAAAATTAGAGTATGTCCTAGAAGGAAAGATGGAGTAGAGGAGTGATAAAGACACTTCATAGTTGGTCGTCAGTGACATGATTCCAGTGTGGGTAAATAAGACATGTTTGAGATCAGTGTGATTGACCCACAAAGGTGTGTCAGGCATGTAGTTGGATGGGATACATGGAGATATTTTTTTAAAGGACCACACAGATAGTTGGGACACATGGAACAAGTCAGAATAATGTATCTAATTTGGGACCAAGATATAGTAGTTGGGATTTGTTTTCACATGTGGTACGTGTTAGTGGATAGAATACCCATCACTATGGGTAGTGGTCGATGATGATTATGAGTCCGCTGGGGGGACGTGCTTCGGGAAGTAGAGATTTTGGCCAGCTGCATGATCGATCCAACGTATGAAAGGAAATTCATAGATCCATCTAGAGTTATACGTACTCTGTGATCATGGTGATACTATTTTTCTATGATGGGTAGGGGTGTACAATGTTCATATGTGATATATGTAAGATATCCTGGAAAGAGTATCATGTTGGCATCAAGATGATGGTCTATGGCTAAGTAGATATTCCATGTGTTTGGTATAGATGAGTGTGATACCATCTTTTTTCAGTTAAATTGGATTTGGCGTCATCTCAGTATTTTGGGAATTAGAGACAGAGAAGATTAAGTTTTGGATAATACTTATTTAGTAAGTGGTTGGGATAGCATGGGGATAATCTATCGTAGAGTGAAGAGTTTGTAAGGTCCTATGTATTTTTTATAGTGAATCAAGTTAGGCTTCGGATCGACCATGTGAGTTTGGACCCCGTAGAGGTGTTGAAAGCATTGGTATAGGCTGGGGATGAAGCCTTGGGAGTTATCTTAAACTCCAAGGTTTAATTTTTATAAATGTGTCTGTGGGTGTTCTAACATGAATTTACACCTATTAAAGGGTTTAGAGATGTTTTAAATGACTAAAATTGAATTTTTAGAGTTTTTGGGTCTTGCAGTATATTTTTATAAATTTTTCAAAGGAAAGTTTCCTAGTAAGATAAATCTATTAGGATATTTATAGAAATATAATTGTTCTAGAATAACTATTCCTAGTAAGATATTCTGGTAAGATATTTCTAGTATAATATTTCTAGTAAGATATTTATTTTGGAATCATTGTTCCTAGTAAGACATTCTTAGTATGATATTTTTAGTATGATATTGCTGATAATATAATTTTTTTTGGTAATCTCTTTTTCTAGTAAGATATTTTGAGCAAGGCATTTCTAGTGTAATAATTGTTCTGGATTAACTATTACTATTAAGATATTTCTGGTTTGACATTTCTAGTATGATATTTGTTCTAGAAGCATCGTTCCTAGAAAGATATTTCTTTTACCACTTTTTAAAAAAACAAATATGTTAGGAATCTAGTTGGATATTTCATTATTATTATGATATTTTCCTTTTATGGATTTTAACATAAATGAATAGTGTTTCCATAACCTTTCATATAATGAATAAAATATTTACAATGTTTATTTAAGGGTTTTTATTGGTGATTTATGACCATTACATGTGGGAATCCTCTAGAATAAGTCTCTCACACCTCTATTCTTATACAAGTTAGACTTCCTAGTCTAATTTTGAAATTATGTATTGTGTGAAGCAGGAGGGAGCTATGGGTAAGGATAAAAATCGTCATGTGACTAATCTCTAGATTTAAAGCTTTTTTATTTGACCCTCACTAAAAATCCTCAATTTTAGGGATTTTGTTTTATTTTTAAAAATATTTCTATTAAATCCAAATCGACCAAAGTTTCTTGGTGAGTGGAGCCCTACAAAATCCAAGTAGGAGGTCCCCAGATATTTCTTATTTATACATGTGTTATGAGTAATGTAATAAATAAACATGGGTGTGTTCATAGTTGTGATATCGTGAATGAAACCTATTGGGGTATTTTTTTGTTCTTAAGACATACTATGGGTAGTCTGATATAGGAAATAGTGGGTTTTTAAAGTATTGATTTATTGCGTGGTTTATAGTTTGATGGGAACCACATCATATATTAATGATTTGGTATTTTAGAGACACTATGTTGTTGAGGGTTGTTGATATGGTGTTAACCATTATGGATGGTGGAAATAGAGGTTCATCAATGGTGTATCCTAGGATGTTGGTGATTTATGCTCATCGTGGTTGATCGATTGGGTCGTTGGGGTTGTGTAAACATAGAAAATGGAATATGAGGTTTTTATTCCTCCTTTTGTGGGTGGTAGACTCCATATATTACGAAACATAGGTAGATGGTGTTGACTATTGGCATGGAGGAGGTGCACATCATAGCGACCCCAATTAGCGACGAGAGAGACCACCAAATGGGTGTTTGTTTCCCACCATGATGAGATATATATTTTAATGAAATCAAAGAGAGAAATTTGGATGTGTCAGTGGGGTGTCGAGGTGGAATTGTGTTGGTTAATCTGATTATGGAGGATATATAGCCTGAGTGACATGGGTTCAAGTGAAATGGCGAGGTGTTTCTTGTGTGATAGATCATGGATGTATTAGTCCAATCTATCAATGGATGAAGCAGGTAAAGATTCATCATGGATTGATGATAATGGGTATATTAGTTTCTATAATTAATTATTGAAGATTATTTATTATATTTTTTCATACATTGGTACATGCATGGATAAAAAATAAGGACATTGTTGGAGGTTTCCTACTTTTTTCACACCCACACCCTAAACCAGCCCTCTGAGATTCATGAAAACATTAAGTCTTTGAGTATTGGTAAATGAATAAGCATAATGTTAGAAGATTAGTGGAGAATGATGTGATGAAAATGCATGGGATGGTTGGAATGATTTTGCAGAAGGGTTGTGTGGTTCCTCAGTGTTGGGCTACTATTTATTTTTGGTTATTTTGTATATGTGCATATATCATTGGCCCAAGACTGATCTGGTTTACTCTTGTATGACTTCATACATGGTAAACTGGTCGTATGTATATTGAGACTTATTTTTTATTAATATTTTGTCTGATTCTACTATATTGAGTTGATATTATAATCAATTATCACTAAGGTGTATAGTTTCTCCACTATCACCACACATCCTTTCTCAATTAGTCGGTGGATTATAGTGTAATGGGAGGAACTCTTAAGTCCACATAGCGCACCACTGGTCAAGACACCAGTTGAGTGGTCTAATGAAACATGGTGTTCCAAGTGGAAGGACACCCCTACCCTCCCCTATGTCTTCCATGTGTGAGTGTGTAAAATGGAGGGGAATCCCCTTTTATTTCATTTAACCAATAATAATAATGATGATTATGATGATGATGATGCTGATAATAACAATAATATAAAATATTAATAACCTTATTTTTAATAACCACTAAATCCTCAGAAACATTATCATGTAAACCAAATAATAAATTTAAACTACGCATGATACCCCGATTTAAGAAATTATTAAATTAATAAGAGTGAGGAAGTCTGCTCCTACAATATCAAACAAGGGAATAAATTAATTCCATCAGGTTTTCATAAGTTTTTTGCGATAATGGGGGAGTAAAATTTTATGTTTCCGGTATGGTTTGATAAAGGACTAATTTTGGAATTTCCATTAATTTTTCGATGAGAAGTTGTATTTCAATCAGAATTTTAAAATTAAATTATCATATTTTCTGTAAAAAATGAGGGTTTGTATAACACTATCAAACATGATTTTAATTGATATATTGAATGGTATCTCATACAATCATGGGATGAAGATGAGGGTGTAATTTTAGCCTAGTCGGGCCCAGAACAGACAGGGATGGGCTTTCCCTCTAAAAAATCGGGCCACAAACACTCTTAGAAGTTAGGGAAATTGCGCCCCCTGAATTGGGTGACCACCTTTAGCGGTTTCTATAGGCCACCAACAAAGGCCTCCATAGGCAGCAAATAGATCAAAAAATGGGGGATAAATCATGCCCCCACCCAACTCCTGCACAACCCTCCCACTCCCCCCTTGAGAATCATCCTCCCCAAACCCTCTTATCACATGCTGGAGCCACCGCTGCCACACCCGTAGCCTCCAACACTCATCATCAACCAGATCTGTCAACACTTCCCACCTCAAATACAACCCCCATTCTCCCCCCCTTGAGATTCCACCTCTGAAAATCCTCCTGTCATGAACCAAAACCACCGTTGTTGCACCGATAGCCACCACCACCCTTCATGAACCAAATCCACCACAATACTCATAGCCACCACTGCGCATCACGAACCATATCTTATAACTGTCATGCACCAAATCCACCACCCTTATAGAAGAGAATCTACCACCGCACCAAGATCCATCACGGCCACAACCGCCCATCCGACCTCATCGCCTCCCACTCGACTAACCCTCATTGTTCTCCCTATCGATGTTCTCCTCTCCCTTATCCTCACTACAGTTGAAGGCATGAGAATTTTAATATTTTTTATGATATATGTTTTGATTCTGATTGTTATTGATAAAGATTGATTGTTTGATAATAGGGTGAATTTTAATATTTTATTGAACTATAACTAGGCTGGAGTTAGCATGAAAGCTAATTGAAAACCTTATTCCAAAGACTATGGAATAGGAAAGTGGATAGATGGTCTCAAATTTATCATGATTATTATTAATCACTTTTGAGTTTTTATAGAATTTTCACTTTTCAGTAAATACTATTATTTTGAAATCCTTGATTCTAAATTATTACCTCCTAGATTTTTTTCATTAACATTCCATGTTTTGTTACCAATATATTCATATAGGAAATATAATTATCAAATATTTAATTCCTTTATCATTTTAATTTTAAATTCATTTTTTATGGAATACACATTATCTAGGGTTTGGCGATCTCCACTCTAAGGTGTCAATCATGGATCAACAAATAAAACTATTGATGGACATAATCTAGGTCTGGATTCCATTTAAATTTCTATATTTTTTATTCAAATTGTAAATAAAATATGAATTCTAATATTTTTAATTTCTAATATCATTTTGGTTCTTTAGGTTTATAAATTTATATTTTCTTTTACATATGTAGTTGTTGTATATTTTGGATAACAGGGAACAAATAAAATTGAAACACTCCTAAAAAGTTAACCCTTTTGGATGAAAAGTTCGTCTTTCTAATCTTTTTAGAATTTAATTTTTTATAGAAACTTTAGGTTATAAATTTGCATAGATGTGATGCATGGGGTTGATAATATAATATGAAAATTAAAATTTTCAAAAAAAGTTTATTAGTGTTTAGGGGTTGATGGAAGGATTGATTCCCTACCTTCCATGCTTCCCTACAAATTGGTCATTTATGAAATTCCAAACCTTTGACTCGTATTTTATTTATTTCATTCATTATATTCACTACTTATGAATATATGTCTTCAAGACTATAAATTGGTACCATGTTAATGATAAATTAAAAAAAAATTGACCACAACATGACAATCTTGTGCGATTAAAACATTTTATAATCACTATTAATATTTTATATATATGTGAGATATTCTATATATGGGTTGACATTCAATGTTATCATTCTATATTAATTGTTATCATGCTATATTCACTATTATCATACTGTGAAAAATAAATATAAACATTAATCAAACTATTAGTATACTGTTAATAATTAATGAAAACATTTATCTAACTACTTTCTTTTAACATTCTATAATTTTTATTAAATCATGATAATATGTATAAATTCATTATTGGTATGTTTTTTCACATTATATAATGTATATGGTGTTAGTGTACTCTATATATGTTATCATTCTGTTAAAAAATAGTTAACAATGGTATATAAATGTTTAATATGTGTTTCTAATCACTATTATTTTTCGTCATTAAATATATTAATCTGTTTATATTCTGTTTTATTATGATTTCTTTTATATTTCAACAAGATTGAATTCTCAATTCACTCACAACAGTAGCGACCCACACTCAGCGTGCCTGCCTATTTTTAAAGTTGTTAATTCTAAGACTAAACATGATATTTTTTACATGTGTGTTGTCTATGTCTCCATATATTATTTTTTATGTAACCATTTTATTAAAATATTAATTAATATTATGTAAAAAATAAGGTGATTCATACAAGGAATGAGAAACCCATTCCTTTTTTGAACACAAACTTAATGTATTTTTTTCAAGTATTATTTTATATATTTAAGTGTCTACCTTAAAACTAATTATTCAATTTTATTTTTTTAATTTTATTTCATTAATAATTATTATAGTATTTTTTTCTCTTCTCATATTGAACTTGTAATTATAACTAAATGAAATTTTTAATTAATTCAGAACCTATTACATCCCCTGAATTTGCACAGGAATTTTTATACCAGGTAATACATATGCATGAGTTGTGATATATTAAATTACACTCATGATCAATTTTAACTTTTAAAAACATTATACATGTGCATAATTTTATTGATTAATGTGTAGTTTTCTCTAAATATATTATTATTAGTGTGAAGTTTTAGCCAATTTGCTTTTGGGTGATCTCTTCAATGAACTTGCTGAAATAGATACAAGAATTTCCCCTCATTATATGCCTTTTTGACATTTTATTTCCACTTTATTAATGAATTTAATTAATATATTATTAAGGTGGAGTATTTTTGTATATTATTGGGTCCCTACCATGATCCTATTATGGATGACATTGTCTTCTATTTTTCCCAAACAGGTTCCTTCTTCGATTCCTTGGAAACTATATTATTTAATTTTTCAAGAGGATAAATTTATTCTTTCATAATTATTTCCTAGTGTTCTTGGATATGATTAATTCATAGTTCACTCCAAATAGAATAATATTTGAGTATAGTTATTATCAGTACGTCATTCGGTACTCCCTTATGTACAAGACTTTCTCCCAATCCCATGATTGTTTGAAATTTCTTTTCATTTCCTTCATGAATTGAATGAATATATTATTCAGGCGATATTTGAGTTTCTGTTGTAGGTTAATGATTCACTTCCCTAATCGTATTATGGATTAAATTGTATTTTTTGTTACCCAAATGGGTTCCCAACTGGTTATCAACCTATTTGGATAGGTCAATGTAAGAAATTATGACATTGTATTCTTCATTTCCTAATCTGGTTCCTTCTTTGATTCCCCGAAACTCTATTCTTTAATTTTTCTAGAGGATAAGATTGGATCCTCATTATAAGATGAATATGGTCATGAATGTTTTTATTTTCATCATTATTATACAAATATTATGTTTAATTCGACTATTCCAAAACATGAAAGGTAAAAAAACTAGTGAGATTTAAGAATTACAAATTTTATATTCCAATATGTTTTTAAATTTATAATAATACAACATACTGAATTTTTAATTTATTCTCATGAAATTCTTTATATTATATAATGTTTCATTTTTTCAATATCTCTTTAATGTTATTTGACAAGATTCAGTAGTTTATGATGTTTTGTGTAATTAAATATATGTTTAATGCAACTATGATGAATTTGTTCCCATATAGCCTACAAATTAAAATTGAAATTTAATTATTCATTTAATTAACTATGAAAATGACAACAACAATTATTTTATATCATTATTTCACCAACCATGTCACTGGATTAATTAGAATTCAACTATAAACAATGATAATGTAATATTACCCTATTAAATCATTATTTTCATAACCCATGGAATCATAATCAAACCATTGTATACTAATATCCCTCTTACAATTGTATATTTATTTTTATAAACCAACACTGAATTTTTATAAATCATCATTATGTTAATTTTTTTTCATCATTTTGATTTAATTTTGTCTAAATCATTCTAAAGTATCTGATTATTTCATATTTTACATGTTTTTAGGACATCAAGCCAAAATTGTTTGATAATCAAACATTGGATCTCTTATTTTTGAAGGAATTAGTGAATTACAGCTCTCTTATTTTTTATGGCACTGTTTTTTATGGAATTAGAGAAAACACATTTACAAATACACAATACACCACAAGTTTTTTTGGGAAATTAATTTCAATTCATTATATTATGTTGGTTTAAGCAAATTTTTAAACAACTTGAATATAATATTTACAACAGAACTAGGACTAAAATATTTTCTAGTATAATATTTACTTGTATCATCTTCATGAAATCATGTCTCAAAAAACACCTCTATATTTTATTGATCCATATCACTATCGTAATAAGATCATTCTTCATCCATAATTTCTAGGATATTTTAAACAAAATACGTATCATATTTATGATATGATTTTTTTATTCAATGACTATATTTATATTTTATTTACATTCAGTGAGTTTTATATTGTTTTAAAAAAATAGATATTTCAAAATTAAAGTGAAAATATAAATATGAGGAGTTGATTTTAAACATTTCATCAATATTTGAGTGAGTATGTATCACCCCCATTTATAGGTATATCATTATTTTATTATGTTCTTTATTATAAGAGGTTTTGGATTGGTTTTAAGAAGTTATTTAGGGTTTTTGGAAGTTGGGGAGCTCAGTTGTAAAATGAATCTCACTTGGATTCCAAATACTCATCATGTATCCCATAGTGGAGGTCATTTTAATGTTGTTGGAATGATGGGATGAGTGTTTTTTTAGGTTCGTATTTTTTATAATTTCATATTTTTTCCCAATTGTTTCATATTTTTATCCTACCGGTGCATCTTTTTTCCGATACAAGTACCTAATTTTTTTGTTCATTTAGTTTTCTATATTTTTAAAGTAGTTCAATTTTTTTATAATTGATTCCATTTCAGTATACATGTTCATATTTTTCGGATTTGTTCATATTTTTTACCCATATTTTTCAACTTTAATATAATTTTTGTATATAGGTTGATATTTTTTTAAATAGGTTCATATTTATTCATATTTTTTCACATATATTTAAACTTATTAACAAACTAATTGGTTTCAATTAAATATAAAATATTAAATTTTTTCATTATTATATATATATATATTTTTTAATAATGATTTTTGAACATGTTCATTGTTTTTCATTATTATATGAATAGGTTCATATTTGTTCTTATTTTTTTGTTATTTATATGGAAAAGTTTGTAATTTTTTTATTACCAGGAATGAAAAAAACTAAGGTGTAACTGTAAAATAGGTACTTCATGATTTTTTTCTGAACAAATGAGGTTTATATTGAATGAAAAATCACTATCAAACACTATAGTGATCTGATTGGTTTGTGCATAAAGACTTAATAGTATGTTATTGAAAATATCAATGTTCCATTTATAATCACTAATATAAAAAATTATTACTTATTCAATTGGATATTTTTCAAATAATTTCACACATATTCTAAAATAGTTACTACAAGCCTGTATGGGATGAAATTGATGTTCAATTCTGGCATTCCATTTTTGGAAACATTCAAATCCATGTTATTTATTATGTACAATCTACAAGTATTCATTATGAGTAACCAATTCTCATATACTTATTTATTCATATTATTTAGATTTAGTTCAACTGTACAAAAAACATATATTTATAAATTATGTAATAATTGTGCATATATTTTTATATTTATGATCATCAATTTTAGGTGAACACCACTATAATATTCCCAACTTATTAATACAACATAAATGTCACTTTTGACTGCATATTTGACTCCACTAATATTTCATATCAATAGGTATATAAGACTTGATATTAGTAGATGTTTATAGGTAACTACTATCTTCATGTAGTTTTCAATTCTTATAAAAAATTAACAGCCTATAATTGTTTCTCTTGTACTAATTACTATAAGCTGGTTAAGTCTTAACATAGTTTCTATTTCAAGAGAATATCAATTGTTTTTCTATAATTATTTTGGTAAGGAGGACACTTAGATATTTTCACAATATAGATTATAATGGGGTTTTTTATCATAAGATGATCAATCAAGATTTATTGGGACATAAAGAAGCTGATTGGGATGTCTCAATAGATTATCATTTTTCGATATTGGGATCATCATTTTATCATTGAGGTTTTCAAATATCTTGGTTGAGAAAGATTGTTTCGAATCATCCAACCATAATCAAATCTTCTTGGTGTGTGGTGGTAAAGGCAACATTTCCTTCAAGAAAGATTTATAGGCTGATTAAGTTTTGTTTTTTCATCCATTTCCTGCCTGATACTTAACAATCATATATTCATGGGAATTATTATCATTTTTTATGCAGTTATGGATGCTCATAGTAATCAGGTGGAATATGATATTGTATTTTCTATGATTTTTTTCCACCTTATCTTCTCTAGTAGTTTCAATGGTTCTTTCTCATATTCGATTATTTGGAGCTCGACATACCCATATCTCCCTCAGTTGAAGTGGGTAAATGATATATATAGTTATCACATTTCAATGATCCATAAGTGTTAATTTTTTTATGATCAAATCCCTCAAAGCTGAGTTATCTCACCTGTTTCTCATTACAAATATAGTGATTCTTCCTATATAGTATTTTTGTCTCCTCTCTCTACATAAAGGGAGTTTGAATAGGAACTGTAGATCTATTTTACTGTCTTGTTTGTTCTTTCTCCTTATATAGGTTTATTTAAGAAGCTACTATGATATTTTTGTTTCCTCTCTTTAGAGGTTGTTTTTTAGTTAACTATTTTGTGGGAATAAAAATGGTGGAATTAAAAAAAAGAATTTATGTAGGCTAGAAACCGCAATAGGCAGTCACTAATCCTATTTCAAGTGACCACCAACGTGGATGTCTGGTATACCCCTATAAAGACCACTAATGGCTGTAGTTATTACCCTTTTATTATGGGACAAATGCGACTGCCAAAAGCGGTCCGTTAGTGGTCACTAAAGGTCAAATTTCTAGTAGTGGAACCACTATTTGGGTTGGGTCAGACCGAACAACCCCATCAGGCACCCTTATCCCGACCTCAGGTGAGCCTAAACCATTGGGTTGGGATAATCTTTTTGGGCTAGGCCATGGTCAGTCCTTTATGTGCTTTTATTATTTTTTAAATAAAATATATAATGAATTAAAAACGTTTTTTACATTTTTAGTGTTTTTTCAAACGTTTTTTAATGTTTTTTATAAAATTATTTTTTAAACATTTATTTTTTAAAAAAATATATCATTTATTTTAAAAAAATTATTTTTAAAAGTTTTTTCAAATGATTATTTTAAAATATTTTTTTAAACTATTATTTTTTAATATTTTTTTCACTTTTTCAAAAAAAATTAAAATGTTTTTTAATGATTTTTTAAAACATATTTTAAATTTTTTATTTAAAATGTTTTTTTATAATTTTAAATTCGTTTTATTTTTTTTATACATATTTTTTAAAACAACTTTTGAAAAACTTTTTTTTAAACATATTTTTTTAAAAAAAATCAAATGTTTTTTAAATATTTAATTTAAAATGTTTTTTAAAATGTTTTTTGACATTATTTAAAATTTTTGTTAAACAACTTTTTTGAACCTAATTTTTTTTAAATATCCTTTTTAAACATATTTTTTAAATGTTTTAATTTTTTTTAAAAATTATTTATTTTCTTTTTCTTTTTTATCAACAATTACATATTAAAAATAAACATATTAAATTTATTTTTCAATCATTTGACATGTTTTAAATTTCTCACTTCATGAGTTTCAAAAGAATTATCATCCCCAACGTCACGTGTCTATTATAACTATAATTTTTTCTTTAATTTAATAAAAAACTGAAATATAGACCAATTCAAAAAATAATTAATGTTCAAATGATTTATTAGAAATATTTGATTAAAAAAAAGAATCTACAGTGATTACGATGTTTAAAAATTTTCAATCATTATAATAAATAACATTCATAATAATATGTACAAGTTTTAAATAGAAAATTAATGAGGGGTTCAGAGGGTTTGCATCAATGTTTGTGTGTGTTAATTTTATTTCTAAATAGATTTATATATGTGAATATATATATATATATATATATATAATATGTGAATGTTGTATGAAAATAATGAGGGGTTGGGGTGCATAGTAATGACTGGGAGTGTTATTATTTTTTTAACTAGATTTTTATATGTGAATATATATATATATAATATTTGAAAGTTGTAAATTAAAATTAACGAGCTATTGGGTGGTTTACAACAATGGGTGGGTTAGTTTTTTTCTAAATATATTTATATATGTATATATAATTTATATAATATATATAATATATGAAATTTTCAACATACTTTAAAAAAATAATGAGGTTGGGGGTGCGTAAACATTAGTGGGTGGATGTATTTTTTTGTTAATATATAATGAGTTATTATATATATATTATGTTAAATTTTTGATATATAATTATATATATTATTAGTATCTTGATAAATGATTATATATAAATATGTATATTATTAATACCATTGTCTGTGTGTGTGTGTGTGTGTCTAAAGTCTAGTAATTTGTAACCTGGTGAAGCCTTGAAAACTTGTGTTAGGGGGTTTGAGTCTCATTACCAGTAATTTCCCAAAATTGTTTTTGAGTGGATGAGGTTTTATAGGACGAGATTTATAAGGGAATGTGGGTCGGGATTTTACAGGCTCGCGGTCCTGGATTTTACAGGCCAACCTAGATCGGGCTTGGCTAGGCTGGGATGCTCATGCTTTCGAGCTTCTGAGCTAGAATTACACCCTTAGATGAAAACAAAGATTATTATTGTTCAATAAATTAAAATGTTTTTCCTTGTGGTTATCATTCAAATTGGGAAAGCCCCACAAGTTTTAGAAAGGAAACAATAATGTGGGTTCTCCATGGTTTTAAATCAGAAATAATATCAAAAGGAAACATAAAAGGTTAATTTTTTTATGTAATGATTTGGTTTTATGCTTATTTGGGTATAGATGGTGTGCCATAATAACAAAAAGAGATACCAAAAAAGTAAATTTTGGGTGTAGTATCCATACAAGATTCCTTGCACAGTTATATCATATGATCAATGAATATCTAGTGAAATGTTGTTGGTGAATATTTATCTGGTTTTTAATAAAAATTAATAAAATTATAGTCTTGATATAAACTTGAGTGATTTTACTCTATTTGATTAGGGTGACTTTTTGAAGTCTTCATCAGGATTTTAGTTTTTTTCTTCTTAGATTACTTTATAAATATTATGAAACTACTTCAAACACATTATGACACACTTAGAATCCAAAAATTAATAAATAAAATTCATGAAAACTCAAACTTATAACATGTATGGTGTGTATAGAACTAATAATTTGGATAGTGTGTAGGAAAAAATAGATTATGAACAATTCAGAAAATGAATTTTAAAAATGAAGGTATTAATGAATGATCCACACTCATATATAAAGCTCATATTACAGTATTTATCTACTGCAACTAGTTCTAGTGAACTGCAAGCACTGAATGGAATTTCTTTCACACTGGTTTTGGACGATGATGCCCATTTAATTGGAAAATGGTCTCCTTGGGTAGATCATCAAGGTCAACCATCTATATCCTTCTTGTTTTCTTTTATGTTCAACATTTAATAACAACAATCAATGAAACATGATATGTTTCAATTTTTAAAGCATAAAAGAAAACAAAAAAGTACAAACCAATCTCAATCTAAGAATACAAGTAACACAACTTCTTTTTTGTCACTTCTATTCTCATTTCAACTGAACTTTAATCATCCTTATATTTTGTGAATAAGGTTCTTGAGACACTACAACTTTGTATCTTGATTGTTCTTTCATCATTTATTTTGGGGGAATTGATTGGTTTTCTATATTATTTTAACACTACCATCTGAGTAGCTCTTAATGTATTCAACTATTTTCTATTCCCATGAATTTTAGTTGGATTTTGTTTCACAAGATTTCTATCACACCTTTTTAACACTTCTTCAACATTTAGTACATTTTTTTCTTGAGTTGTCTTTTATTTTCCTTGATATTTCAATCAATTCAATCATTTTATTTCACTACCATAGTCTATTCTCTTTCAGTGCTTGGTTGGTGAAAATGTAGCAGAGTCAGAACAAAGATGATACTATAGAGAATAAAAACCAACGAAGGCATTAAAATTTTACAAAACTCAATATCATTCATTAAAGAAAGCTGAGGAAAATAATCCCAAGTATAGAGTGATGATGCAAAAAACCTTCAGGAAGAGGGACAATTCCATCAATAAGATTCATGTTGATTGAATTTAATATGCAAGAAGAATAAAAAAATTTGTTAGCATAAAACCATCAATGTCGATTCATTCAAATCTTGGAGAGGAATTAAAGGACTAAAAACCTAATTATCTCTCATTACAGAAATTAGAAGAAATAAGAAATCTAATTCATCATGTTGTGGTTCGGGGAGACCTTCCTCTATCCCAGGAGCAGAAAATAAATATTCTAATTTCAGTACATTTTTTGCTTGATATTTTTTTCAAAACCTTCATTATATTTCACTACCATGATCTCTTCTCTTTCAGTGTTTAGTTGGTAAAATTAAAGACACTTAGAACAAAATTTATGCTTTAGAGAATAAAAACTAAATAATACATTAAAATTTTTCAAACCACATTCTCATTTATTAATGAAAATCGAGGCAACGAATCCCAATTTTAGGGTGATGATGGAAAAAAACATTCAAATATAGGGGTCATTCCACATAGTAAATTCATGTATCTGGAATTGAATATGCAAGAATAATAAAAAAATGAGGTAACAAAAAACTATCACTTCCATTTCAATAAAATCTTGGAAAATAATTAAAAGGAAACAAACTTGATTATTACTCATCATAGATAGTTGAGGAAATAAGAATATCAATTCATCAAGCGGTGGTTCGGGAAGCCCTTCCTCTATCCAAGGAGCAATAGCTAAACCTTCCATTGATTTATAAATTTTATTTTTTATCTCCTACAAATCACTAGAAACAAAATTGAGAATTAGTGATGTTAGCTATTATGTTAAAGAACCCTTGAAATACAAAAATAGACTATAAAATATAAAAAACGAATTTTTCGGTGCTTAATGGAATTTAGACCACGATATGACATTATAAATGGAGATTTTAACATTTATTTATATTAAGCTTGTAAAGATACATGGGTGAATAAACCCATAATTTGATATGATGATGGAAATAAAAACAACTAAAATATGTAAATGTTAATATTATCATAAAATTACAGAAAATTTTTTTCTACATCAAGAAGGATCACCTATTGGATTCATTTTTACACCATTATGATTAGTTTATAATAACATAACATAGAATGACCATGAACAAACCCAAAATCATAACTTTTTTACCAATGAATGCATATCAGAAGAACTACATAAATCCACTAAGCAAAAACAATAATAGTGATTAAAACTAAGATATTTACCAAAATTGAGATGGTAGAAAAGTTTCTGTGAGTGTGGATTCTATAAAAAATGAAGAATATATTATTATAAAGGGAATGAGGGTGAGAGAGAGCTATATGGAGAGCACGAGAATCCTTCAGGGTGAGGCAGAGTACTATTTGGGAGGGTAGCTGGTTTTTAAATGAAGCGGTTCGACCATTCCCCTCAATCCCCCCCCCATCTGTCCAAAAATCATTGATAAATGTTAATTTTTATTCTCATAAAAATTTGAGAATATATATTAATAATATATATATATGCATATATATTATTAAATGTTCACATTATTAAATTATATTGAAATTTAAAATTAAAATTTCATTCAAATAATTATATATATACACATATTTATATTTATATAAGCACATACAATATATAAAATCATATTAAATTAGATTTTAAAAAGATAATTTATATAAATAATTATTTTGTGTGTGGGTGTGGGGGCAGGAATGCTAGTGTGGGCGTATGTGGGCACGTGTGGGTGTGGGTGCATTCATGTGTGTGCATGGGTGCATGCGATCACACATGGGTGCTTTTATGATTGTGTGTACATGCACGTGTTGGAGAATGCATCTGAATTGGGGTGTTCATGTTGGGGCACATGGGTGCATGCATTCACTTGTGTGTATTGAAATGCACGCTTGTGTGCATGCACATGTGGGTGCATGCATGCACACGCATTCACATTTATGATATTCAATGGATGAATATACAATCTTATTATAAATTAAAAAATATATTAATTTAATTTTTAAATGAAATAATTGAAATTATAATATATATTTAAAAAAACAATAATTCATTATTTATGAATATGAAATATATTTAAACTTGATTAATAATATTTTTATATTTATAATTATATTTCAATTCATTTATTAAAAATAGTTATATATAAATATATTTCAATACACACACAAACACATATATATTGAATATTTAAATATATAAATTGTTTGTATGTAGATGTGTGTGTTTGTGTGTGTGTGTTTGGGGTTAATTTAAATCTTATTACATTGATAAATAAGAATATTTGTTTATAAGAAATTGGGTTTATATAATAATCTATTTGAATCTATATCTATATATAATGTAACATCCCAATATTTTAAGAAGAAACTCCATGTTAGATAGCATACAAGATATGTAACACAAAGCTTAAATGAATAATGAAATTTTATTTTTGAAACATGGTCATTATAAAATAGCTATTAAATTAGAAAGTATGAACCTGTATAATTATTTTATTAAATAATTATAATGGTAAAACCAAAAATGAATTTATTGTTATGTTCTTATAAAATAATCACATACTTTTTTTTTTGTAAAGTCAGTTTATTTTTAAAAAATATATTTTCTTCAAAACTGATTCTTATTGATTTTTATATAAAAATAATATAATTATTTTTTTGGAAATTTTAGAAAGTGTATTTGATAAAATGGACTTAAATTTTGAAATCATAAGATCAAAATTTTCTAATGGTGAAAGTTTAATAATTTTCTGAAATGTTTTATTTTTTTTAATGAATTGTGAAAAATGCGTGTTTTAATTAAAAACTACATTTTATTTACGAGGTAAAATTATGATTTTTTTTTAAATTTTAATATGTTATTTTTGAATTAAAATAATTAAATAATATTTTTAAAATTTATTTTATAATTGAATTTAGTATAGAAACATTTTATATTTAAAAAGATGCATTTTTCTGAAAAAAAAAAGTTTTTCAGTACATTTTTTTGTTATATTTTTAAATTAAATTATTTCACTTATGTAATTTGATTTTTATAAAAATGGATTCCATATTTGGAATTATAAATTCTAAATTTAGTAAAAATTTTCTTTTTATTTTTTGGAAAATATGAATAGTAAACATAGTAATTTTTATTATCACAGTTTTGGGTAAATCGAGTAATTAAGGGTAAAAATAATATGAAAAGAATTTATAAATTACAATAACACTTTTAAAAAATTTATTATATGAGTATTTTCTGACCAAAATCATCCATGATTATAATTTACAACCCTTTGGATCTACTTGGTTTACATTAAGTCCCTAATAATATTTTATTTTAAGAAAAGTTAAACTTGCCACACTATGATTTTTAATAAGGGTAATATTTTTAAATATGGTCATTTAGAAGCTATGTTTGACCCTAAATTTTATTTTTAAATATAAAATATTTATATTTACCATGTTAATTTATTTTTGATTTTTAGATAAGAAATACCTACCTTAATGTCTTTCACAATGATGATGCAATAATTATTTAATTAGTGGGAAAATCAAAAAAATGATTTAAAAAATATTAAAATAAATATATTTTTGAGATAATTAGTTTCATATAATAATTTTATAGATTACGTTATCATATTAGGGATATGTTAAAATATGTTTTTTGAATTTATCTTATTTTATTGGTTTTATTAAAGTCAAAGTAATGAATAGTCCTTAAAATTGACATTGTGAATATTTTATTGTAAATAATATTTTATTAAATGGCATAAGATTCATAAAAATATTAAATTTATTAAATTTATTTTGATAAGGTTTTAAATGACATCCATGATCCATGTATGAGTATTTGGGTATTTTATAGTAACTATATTACCTTTAAAGAGTAAAAATTCACGTTGTCATGGTAAGAGTTAAAAAATATAAATAAGGGTTAAAACCAAAAGATAAGGGCATACACATGATCTAAAATTATAAAATAAATTATTGGATAAATATAATTCGACACATATCACCTTATTTTACAATTTTAGTTTTTTAATGGTTAATGTTCCATGAAAATGACTTATATATTATTTAAATCAAAGATAATTACAAAATGTCACTCTCTTTGTAATTAATATGTTTTATGTGTGCACATAAGGAAAAAAAGCTTTTAATGAACCTAATTGTCTACTTTCATCTACATGAAATTATTTTAATTATATAAATTTATATTTTATTTTTAAAAAATTATATAATTACCTTATATTCTTCTCTAATGCTAAAACAATATTTATTTAATTAACAGAAAAATAAAATGAATGATTTCAAAAATATTAATATTGATATATTAGAATGATTTAATGTGTAAAATTAAATTTATATATTTATATGACATATTATAGAGGTTTTGAATCATTATATTTGAATTCCCACTTTGTCATGATGTATTTGAAGTCAAATTAAATGAATAGAATCAAAAATTGGCATTAATGATAATTTATCAAAATAATATTTTATTAATATATTAAAAATTCCTAAAAAAAAATTCTTAAAAAATGTGAATTTAGAATAGTTTAATAAATCATAAATTTTCCATTTATTAGACATTTTTTCATTTATAGTAACATTATTTACCCTTTACAATTAAAAAAGTGGTTACCACGGTTAATGTAAAAAATAACTAACCAAGGGGTTAATCAAAAGGATAATGTTTAAAACTACACCTAAACTTGTCTAGATTATATTTTTTTATGATATTATGAATCTATCAAATCTTATATTTTAATAAATTTACATTTTGAGGCATTTGTCTTGATAAATGATTTTATTATAATTTAATATTTTGAGAAATTCCAAAATTTCCCCTCACCTCAATTATAAAAGGGCACCCCATCCTTCACTTATTGACACTACTTTCAGCCGTATATCTCAACCAAAATCTATTCATTTATCTTATAAACATTATTATTTACGTTTTGGATGTTTTTTCCTTCCAAAATACAAACCATAGATTCCCTAAGAATTGATCTAAAGAAAGTTTACCGATGAAGAGGTAATCATCATTACCAACTCTTTCAAGTTCATTTCATCTCCTACTTCATAAACATGTGTTGTTCCCTTGGTAAAGTAATTGATCAAGTATCATATATATTCTGATATGTTATTATGATTATGAAACAACCATATACTATCTTTTATCCATATAATGAAAAATAGAAGCAACGTGCATGCGTGCGTATGTCCTACCATCTCCACGACGCAATGTGATTCATTTTCTGTATTCAAAATTTAAGAATGATTATAAAAATGTATATAATAAAGAAATATTATTTCTATGAACTTAATGTAATTCTAGATATTATGGAACTGTATCCTATTCAGAAGAACCTAAACATACATGATAAAACATTCTTAGGAAAATGAAGCAGTTAACACCCTAAACTAGGGCAGTAATGAAATATTATTTACAAATGTGTGATAAAATTATATAAAAGGATGATATATGATATCATAAATATTAATATGGTTATGTTATTAATTAATAACATGATTTAAACCACTATACAATAGGTTAAATCATGTTCAATTAAAGGAAAGCGCAAGGTAAGATAATTTTTAAGTCAATTTATTTTCTTAGAGTTAAACTTCAACTTCATTGATTATGTAATGATAAGATTATTTGTGAAATGAATTTTTATTATCTTATATTTTGTTTCCAATTTTTTTTTATATTTATATCTTATACACATAATATATTCTTTTATTAGTGCTCACTTCAATGGTATGATATTTATAAAGGACGTTCTTTTAAAAATACTCTTTTAATGTTTCTTTTTACAAAAGTCAAAAAGAATGTATTTTAACTTATATAGTATGAAAGCAAATTCCAAATTTCATGAAACATTAATTTTATTAAGATTCCTATACAATTTAACATGTTTATTATAAAATAAAATATGTTCATTTTTAAGTGCGTGACTTTTTAAAAAGAAAAGTGATTTCAAAATGGAAAAGGTTATTTTCCTCAGGAATGTTTTTATACAATATTTATGTGTTGTGATTATATTATGGTTCTTGGGAATTGATTATGAGTATGGTAGGTTCTGTTATAAACCAAGGGTGGGTTATACCATTATAACTCTCCAATGCATTGGGTAAAGAGACATAGTTAACCAATTAGGTTTCTCCTAAGAGATGATGGAATATACTATGATGTTTATTGAAAAAGTAACTCTATTTGCAACACCCCAGGTAAATAAATAATATGAAATTGTTATATTTATCCATATTTGTGAATAAAAATTTAATATTACTTTAAAGGGGATGCTATGCTCGATGGCATACCCAATACGCAACAACGAGTTTCGTGGGAATCTTACGTTGCACTCTAATAATAAAATAATATTATTTTAAATGGTAGTTAACGCCTAGCTGTTCTGATGGAGGAAATGAATAGAACTAACTACAAAATGATTATATATGTTTTTAAAATATTTTTAATTTTTACAATAAATGTTAGAGGATTTCAAATGTGAATGAATCCAATTTTAAGCGTAACATTCTAATATTCTTTAAAAGGTCGATTAACCGCCTTTTGATAGTGAACCCCTTTTAAATCCACATTTTTGACAATTTTATGTGTTATATTTGACTAAATAAAATTCTTCTTTAGAATCGGGACATCAAAATTTACTTTGTGATTTTTAATGAATAGTGAAAAATGTTGTATTTTAATTCAAAACCACTTTTTAATATAATTTATTTATATTATTATATTATCTTTTGAATTAGTTTTAAAGTGATATTAGAATATATTTTTACCATTTAATCCAATAGTGGTCATTGGAATTAATTTCACTTTGAAATCGGACTTAAACTAGTGTCAATCTTTTGATACTTTTTGTTTCATAAAAACACGCTATTTGTTTTGAAAGCGGGAATTAATTATTAAATTAATTAATGAAACTTATATGTTTTGAAGTTTTTAAAATAGACATCATTTTTCAATTTGGAATATCAAATATAGCCTTGGGTGAATTTTTGGTAATTTTCTGAAAAACATCAATTTTTGATGAATAGAGAAACTACTAAGTGGTACTTATAAAATATGATTTTCCATTTAAATGAAATGTTTCCACCTTTGTGTTTTTAATTTCAAAAATCCGATATACATGGTTGTCATTAATAAGTAAAATTTGGTTCAATTGGAATAAAATAATTTTTTGGTGAATAGTAACTTATTAAGTTTTTAATCGTGATTAGAGGTAATTAGTGTAGTTTAAGGTAAAAATAATGTTTTAGTAATATGAAATGACCTAGAAACATGTCATAACCTCATTGGATGAGTCATGGACGACCAATAAAATCCATGGGTTAATTGGGGACCCCATGGAGCCACATTGTTTGGAAAATGACAGAAATACCTTTTTATTTAATGTTAAAATTAAAATGTCACAAACATGAGTTGTTTAACTAAACCAATTTTTCCATGGGGTTATACAAGTCATATTTTTGACTGTAAATATTCATTAGAAATCTAAAAATATTTCCTACATCATGATATTTTTCTAATAATTTTTAGACATTAAATATATAAAATTATTTATGATATCATGATGATGCAGCGATGACCTCATTATTTAAAGATTTAAATAAAATGGAAAGATAATGTAAAATCTAAGACCTAAAAGTGTCAAAAACCTATTGTATGGGTGTATTTAGAACCCTAATCACCTTATCCTAAAAACACATCAATGTGGGACCATTAAAATCCTAAACTCATTCGAAAATAATGGAACATTTCTTTACTTTCTAAGGGTGCCCCTCCTCTCCTCTTATAAAAGGCCCCCACCTCTACCTCCTTACCCACACTTCCAAAGCCTTTGGCTCGGCCAAACCCTTCCCATTTTGTCTCTCCACATCTCTATATTACTCCTTGAAGCCTAAATTAGCGAATAAGTCTTCCCAAGGAAGCCTTTGAGCTCAAACCAAAGGGAGTTACCCGATTTTAAGGTAATGTCTTCAATTCTGTTATTTTGTTTTATTTTGATTTCCAACCACCTAAACTTTTTTTATTCATTTATTTTTTAACAAATCCAGTATCTTCAATATACTAGGATGTTTTTATAAGAAACATTATAGATACACCTACAGACACCTACATCTAACGGTTAAAGAACATACTGTTTCTGTGGATGGCGAATTTCTGCCTCACGAAACGATGATTGTTCAACACTCATATAACACCTTCAAAGGTGGCCATTAGGATGTCACTATATTTTTATATGATATATAATATGTTTATGTTTTAATTAATCTTATTTATTTTTCTTTTTTTGCATACCTTTATGGTTTCCATTGTGGGTAAACACAATAATTTCATTTTAGGAAGTGTGGACTACCGCCCCCTCAAAGTGATTTGATTTGTTAATGCCATATGTGGGTTGTATAAAGGATGGACTTAAAGTTATTATATATGATTTATGTTACATATAAATGATGAATATAATTCTTTAATTAAAATATACATACCTCTCATTTGGTTTTAATTCCATTAATATGACATAGAAATGAAAGTAGCGTTCATGCGTACGTACGGCTTACCGTCTCCATGAACGGTGCATTTCATTTCTTACCACTAAATGATTATGAAATATTATAAATACATTTATATTCTGGATATATATGATATATATGATATCCAAATCATGAATATAATTCTGGATATAATGAACCTTTGACCACATGAACAACATGTAATTGTAAGAAGTCCACTTTCGACTTAAGAACCAAATATCGACAAAACAAACATTATTAACTTAAATGATTACATAATGTTTATAACCTGGCAATAAGTTATATAAAAGGAATAATGAACTTAAAAAAGTTTCTTAATAAAATGTAAATTAACTCAAGTTTATTATTCAGGAGATTAAAGAATGATCGAGTCAAGTCAGACCCGAGGTAAGGGATCATACTCCTCTCTTTCTTTTTAAGTACAATCTTTTTTGTCAATCCTTTTAAAGCTCATATTTCTTGTTATTGGGATGTTCTTTTATATTAATATTACTGAAATTTTTATGTTCATATGATGAGAGACCCTATTATCTCTCATCAATCCATTTTTGATGTTTTGAGTGGCGCTGTTAGGCTGCCGAATTTTCGTAAGAGATCTAACCTCTCTCTTTCTTTTTAAGTACTCACCTTTATGTCACTTCTTTTAAGCTTCTCTATGTTATGATGGGGGATGTTCTTTTATATTCCTCTTTCTGAAAATTTCATTTTAATAATATGAGAGACCCTATTTGATCTCTTCAATCCATTTTTGGAAGTTTTAAGTGGAGCCGTTAGGCTGCCGAGTTTTCGTAAGGGATTTTTCATCTCACTTTTATTCCCATGAGATTTATGCTACATTTGCCACAATTTCCTTTTATTGGTGTATGTACTTCCCATTATTTTACTCATTGTGTAATATACTTTCATTTATGAGAATTTACATCAATTTTGTATTGTCCTTCTTTCACGGGGTGTATGTTTCGAAAGATACCCATGTCGGTAAGGGAACCTTTCACCCTCCACTTTTTAAAAGACTTATTTTGTTATGTATTTTAATTCACATACTATTATGTTGGTATATGTTCTTCTATATCCTTAGTGATTTAAATTTTATGTCCAAGTGATGAGATACCCTTTTTATCTCTCATCAACTCTTTTTCTTAATTTTGAAGTGTCGCCGTTAGGCTGTCGAATTTTTACAAGGGAACTTCTTAACCCAATTTTGATTCTTTGGGATAAACATTTACTCCATGAATATGTCATACTATGAATATGTGTGAATGTCCTCTGATTGTTTTACATTTAATATCCACTTATATTTGGTGTATTCATTTGTCACACATAATTATGTTATTGATTTATCCTTAAACCAAGGATACCGTCTTTGTAAGGGACTTCGTCTCAATCTCCATTCATTGAAGAATATTTTGTTTTATACACAACCTTATTTTATACGGTGTATAAACCCCTCTGACTTTTACATTTATCCAAAAAGTAATCTTTTCTATACGAAGCGTTTTACTAAACGACAAAAGGGAATGTTTTTGTCGTACGTATGTGGCGACAACGACTTCTCCACTGCCATGACCGTTATTTGAGTTTCGGCTTCCTCTACAAGACATACCCTCTTTTTAAAAGAAAAATAAATACCATGTTTTACTTTTCTTTTATTTTGGTATTGAAAATTGTTTTCATAAGGTTTTTTATATCAATGTGTTTTATTGATATCCTGTGATTGAAATGTGGAAATGTAATGTTTCCTTTATGCATGTATTATGTGGTACGATTATGTTATGGTTCTTGGGAATTGTTATGAAGACAGGTGGTTCCGTGATAAACTAAGGGTGTGTGAGCCCAATATATCTCTCCAATGCATTGGGTAACGCGAAGGGGTTAAATGTTAAGGTTTCTCTGAAGAGATTTAGGGAATATACTGTGATGGGTATTCCAATTGTAACCAAGAGGGTTACTCCCTACGTAAGAATTTTATGAATTCCTCAAGTTACTTTTATATCTTATGATTTCTATGATTTATTCTTTATTTTATGAGGTATGTTAATGTGCTTATGTTTTATGGGTAAAGTATGATTTCATTATTATGTATACATGTACTCATGTTTTCTTTCCATATTTTTATATCCCTTACTGAGCTTTTTATGCTCATACCAATTTTTTTTTGAAATGTTTTTCACAGGTCAAGGGAAGTGTACATGATATGATGATAGTGTCAAGGAAGTGTCAAGAAATAATCCATGTTTTATTTTAAATATGTTTCTGTTCATGGGAAAAATGAATACTATCTTTTATGTAACCACTTTGTTTAAATGTGGAATATAATGCAAGTTTTATGATCTAATTATCTAAAACTATAAACCTGAAAAGATCCTCAATGTTTAATCTTGTAATAACTCATGATTAAGTAAGGTTTAAGGATGGGGCCCTATAGTTGGTATCATAGGTCGGTTTAGATAACTTTAGAGGTTAGGGTATTCTCTAAGCACAAGTTACATTACCATAATGGTTAGGATTTCAGAAAGAGTCCTAGTTTTAGATAAAGTGAATGAGTAAGTATATCTTAGTGTTTACCTTCCTCATTAGTACATGAAGGTTTTTTTGATATACTCACACTGACATTTCTGTTTTTAGTGAATGGCTGGATCTAGCAGGAACCAAAGAGACAACAGGTTTTAAGGAAACTGTGGTGGTTCTCTGATTAAGATACTAGATAAAATGAGGGATTCAATGAGGAAACTTGTGGTTTTTCTAAACCAACTATCAAGGAGTCATGATCAACCACTTGAACCTTGGTGTGATCTTTAATTCATCATGTACGAGATGACCAATCGATGTGTAAGTTCAGGTAATAATTATAAAGGTAACCATTAGAGTTTATATGATCCTTTTTTTTGAGGTAATTATGGGTTATTATATGTTATGATGGAAAATGAAAGGCATGAGATAAACTTGAGGTTAAAATATGTTATGATCATTTTTGAAGATTTTATCTCGTTTTGGGGAATGTTTTAAGAACATTATAGTTTTGGAAAAAGGACAACACGCAGACCGTGTGACAACCCGTCACGTCAGACAAAGCTGCGGGAATCGAACCAACAACCAAAGTGCGACTGGTATTAATCGCCTACCACTGGACTACGTAAAGTCCCTAGTTAGTTTGACTAATTCTTTTTATTTAAATTATTTTAGGAATAAAGAGTATGTTTATTTTGGGTTATCTATGGAAATGATTAACCTATCATGGAGGATATGTGATTTGGTTAATTACTTTTCAATATGATAATTTAAGAGCAACTGATGTTATTTGGAGATAAAAGTTAATTTGTACCTTGGAAGACTATGTGACTAAATCCTTCAAATATTTGGGTTTCAATCTTAGTTTGGTTTACTTTGAAGAATTTTATAGACAAATTGTTTATCAAATGTTCCTCGTTGAACTTTGGGTTTTGTTGGACAAATTGTGGAGATTAAGAATAGATTTTATTTTTTATAAAGGGTTATCCTTTTCTGGATTATCTAAACTTGTACTAACCATTTTGGTTTTGGTTTTGGTTAATGTCTAAAGACATGGGAAGTATATAGATCTTTTTTGTGGATTAGTTGTTTCTCTAGAAGTTGATTAAAGTGAACAAATCTTCCTAAATACTCGTCTTTTGGAGAAAATATGAGTTTGTGTAAGAAATCTAGTAAAAGTTGGAAGTCAACATGATAAGTGAATATGTTTCCTTATGAATAAATTCCTCAATAAAAAGAAACTTAAAACAAAAATGTTGTCTATTAACTTTTCCTACTGGGGAATCGAATATTGTTTAACCCATCACCAGTTTGTGATTTTCTTGTGGTTAACTTTCTCCTAAACATGTTTTCTATCACTCTCCATAAGAACATGACCCTATGTTTTCTCCTCCATGTCCATGTTTTCCTACATGGAATCCTATTATGGGTTAACTCAAGTGACCTCTGTACTTATATTTCTTTATTTAAAATTTATTGTTTTACCGACTCTTGTTCCGATGTGGGACTTTCAAGGATGTTTCCAAGCTCAATTTTAAAATTGCAAGGACGCAATTCCAAAAATGGGGGGAAGGATTTACCACCCCAAGTAAATAAAGAATATGAAATTTTTATATTTATCCATATTTTTGAATAAAATATTAATATTACTTTAAAGGGGATGCTATGCTCTATGGCGTACCCAATACGCAACAACGAGTTTCTTAGGAATCTTACGTTGCACTCTAATAATAAAATAATATTATTTTAAATGGTAGTCAACGCCTAGCTGTTGTGATGGTGGGAATGAATAGAAATAACTACAAAATAATTATATATGTTTTTCAAATATTTTTACTTTTTACAATAAATGTTAGAGGATTAAAAATGCGAATGAATCCAATTTTAAGCGTAAACATTCTAATATTCTTTAAAAGGTCGATTAACCGCCTTTTGATGGTGAACCTCTTTTAAATCCACTTTTTGAAAATTTTATGTGTTATATTTGACTAAATAAAATTCTTCTTTAGAATCGGGACATCAAAATTTACTTTGTGTAAATATTTGGTATTTTTCCAAAAAAGTTCAATTTTTAATGAATAGTGAAAAATGTTGTATTTTAATTCAAAACCTCTTTTTAATATAATTTATTTATATGATTAGATTATCTTTTGAATTGGTTTTAAAGTGAAATTAGAATATATTTTTACCATTTAATCCAATAGTGGTCGTTGGAATTAATTTCACTTTGAAATCAGACTTAAACGAGTGTCAATCTTTTGATACTTTTTGTTTCATAAAAACACGCTATTTGTTTTGACAACGGGAATTAATTATTAAATTAATTAATGCAACTTATATGTTTTGAATTTTGTAAAATAGACATCATTTTTGAATTCGGAATATCAAATATAGCCTAGGGTGAATTTTTGGTAATTTTCTGAAAAACATCAATTATTGATGAATAGTGAAACCACTAAGTGGTACTTATAAAAACTGATTTTCCATTTAAATGAAATTTTTCCACCTTTGTGTTTTGAATTTCAAAAATCCGACATACATGGTTGTAATTAAGAATTAAAATGTCGTTCAATTGGATTAAAATAATATTTTGGTGAATAGTAACTTATTAAGTTTTTAATCGCGATTAGAGGTAATTAGTGTAGTTTAAGGTAAAAATAATGTTTTATTAATATGAAATTACCTAGACACATGTCCTACCCTCATTGGATGAGTCATGGCCGACCAGGAAAATCCATGGGTCAACATGGGGACCCCGTGGAGCCACTTTGGTTGCAAAATGACATAAATACCTTTTTATTTAATGTTAAAATTAAAATGTCACAAACATGAGTTGTTTAACTAAAACAATTTTTACATGGGGTTATAAAAGTAGGATTTTTTGACTATAAATATTAATTAGAAATCTAAAAATATTTCCAAAATCATGATATTTGTTTTATAATTTTTATACATTAAATATATTAAATTATTTATGACATCATGATGATGTAGCGATGTCCTCATCATTTAACGATTTAAATAAAATGGAAAGATAATGTAAAATCTAAGACCTACACATGTCCAAAACCAATCGTATGGGTGTATTTCGAACCTTAATCACCTTATCCTCGAAACACATCAATTTGGGACCATTAAAATCCGAAACTCTTTCTAATATTAAGGAACATTTCTTTACTTTCGAAGGGTGCCCCTCCTCTCCTCTTATAAAAGGCCCCCACCTCTACCTCCTTACCCACACTTCCAAAGCCTTTGGCTCGGCCAACCCCTGCCAATTGATTCTCTCCACATCCCTCTATTACTACTTGAATCCTCAGATTGGATAGATGTCTTCCCAAGGAAGCCTTTGAGCTCAAACCAAAGGGAGTTACCTGATTTTAAGGTAATGTCTTCACTTGTGTTCTTTTGTTTTATTTTTCATCTCCAACCCCCTAAACTCTTTTTATTCATTTATTTTGTAACAAATACAGTATCTTAAATATACTAGGATGTTGTTATAAGAATAATTCGAGCTACACCTACACACACCTACATCTAATGGTTAAAGAACATACTATTTCTGTGGATGGTGAATTTCTGCCTCACGAAATGATGATTGTTCAACACTCATATAACACCTTAAAAGGTGGACATTAAGATGTCACTATATTTATATATGATATATACTATTTTTATGTTTTACTTGAGCTTCTGTATTTTTCTTTTGTGGCATACCTTTATGGTTTCCATTGTGGGTAAACACGATAATTTCATTTTAGGAAGTGCGGACTACCGCCCCCTCAAAGTGATTTGATTCGTTAATGCCATATGTGGGATGTATAAAGGATGGATTTAAAGTTATTTTATATGATGTATGTTACATATAAATGATGAATATAATTCTGGAATTAAAATATACATATCTCTCAATTGGTTTTAATTCCATTAATATGACATAGAAATGAAAGTGGCGTTCATGCGTACGTACGACTTACCGTCTGCATGAACGGTGCATTTCATTTCTTACCTCTAAATGATTATGTAATATTATAAATACATGTATATTCTGGATATATATGATATATATGATATCCAAATCATTAATATCATTCTGGATATAATGAACCTTTGACCACACGAACAACATGTAATTGTAAGAAGTCCACTTTTGACTTAAGAACCAAATATCGACAAAACAAACATTATTAACTTAAATTATTACATAATGTTTATAACATGGAAATAAGTGATATAAAAGGAATAATGAACTTAAAAAAGGTTCTCAATAAAGTGGAAATTAACTCATGTTTATTATTCAGGAGATTAAAGAAAGATCGAGTCAAGTCGGACCCGAGGTAAGGGATCCTACTCCTCTCTTTCTTTTTAAGTACACTCTTTTATATCATTCATTTTAAAGCTCATATTTCTTGTTATTGGGATGTTCTTTTATATTACTCTTACTGTAATTTTTATGTTCATATGATGAGAGACCCTATTCTCTCTCATAAATCCATTTTTGATGTTTTGAGTGGCGCCGTTAGGCTGCCGAATTTTCGTAAGAGATCTAACCTCTCTCTTTCTTTTTAAGTACTCTCCTTTATGTCACTTCTTTTAAAATCCTCTTTGTTATGATTGGGGATGTCCTTTTATATTCCTCTTTCTGTAAATTTCATTGTAATATGATGAGAGGCCCTTTTTTATCTCATCAATCCATTTTTGGAAGTTTTAAGTGGCGCCGTTAGGCTGCCGAGTTTTCATAAGGGATTTTTCATCTCACTTTTATTACCATGAGATTTATGCTACATTTTCTACAATTTCGTTTGAGTGGTGTATGTACTGACCATTATTTTTCTCATTTTGTAATATACTTTCATTTATGAGAATTTACATCAATTTTGTATTGTCCTTCTTTCACGGGGTGTATGTTTCGAAAGATACCCATGTTGGAAAGGGAACCTTTCACCCTTGTCTTTTTAAAAGACTTCTTTTGTTATGTATTTTAATTCACATACTATTATGTTGGGATATGTTCTTATATATCCTTAGTGATTTAAATTTTATGTCCAAGTTATGAGATACCCTTTTTATCTCTCATCAACTCTTTTTCTGAATTTTGAAGTGACGCCGTTAGGCTGTCGAATTTTTGCAAGGGAACTTCTTAACCCAATTTTGATTCTTTGGGATAAACTTGTAATCCTTGAATATGTCATACAATGAATATGTGTGAATGTCCTTTGATTGTTTTACACTGAATATCCACTTATATTTGGTGTATTCGTTTGTCACACATAATTATGTAATTGATTTATCCTTAAACCAAGGATACCGCCTTTGTAAGGGACTTCGTCTCAATCTCCATTCATTGAGGCATATTTTGTTTTATACACAACCCTCTTTTATACGGTGTATAAACCCCTTTGACTTTTATATTTATCCAAAAAGGAATCATTTTTATATGAATCGTTTTACTAAACGATAAAAGGGAATTTTTTTGTCGTACGTATGTGGCGACAACGACTTGTCCACCGCTGTGACCATTATTTGAGTTTCGGATTCCTCTACAAACCATACCTTCTTTTTAAATGAAAAATAAATACCATGTTTTACTTTTCTTTTATTTTGGTATTGAAAATTGTTATCATAAGGTTTTTTATATCAATGTGTTTTATTGATATCTTTTTATTGAAATGTGGAAATGTTATGGTTCCTTTATGCATGTATTATGTCGTACGATTATGTTATGGTTCATGGGAATTGTTATGAATACGAGTGGTTCCGTGATAAACTAAGGGCGGGTGAGCCCAATATAGCTCTCCAATGCATTGGGTAATGCGAAGGGGTTAAACGTTAAGGTTTCTCCGAAGAGATTTAGGGAATATACTATGATGGGTATTCCAAATGTAACCAAGAGGGTTACTCCCTACGTAAGAATGTTATGAATGCCTCAAGTTACCTTTATGTATTATGATTTCGATGAATTTATTAGGTATGTTAAAGTGATTATGTTTTATGGGTAAATTATGATTTCATTCTTATGTATACATGTACTCATGTTTCCTTTCCATATTTTTATATCCCTTACTGAGCTTTTTATGATCATCCCACGTTTTTTTGAAATGTTTTTCACAGGTCAGGGGAAGGGTACATGATATGATGATAGTGTCAAGGCAGTGTTAAGAAATAATCCATGTTTCATTTTAAATATGTTTCCGTTGATGGTAAAAATGAATACTATCTTTTATGTAACCACTTTGTTTAAATGTGGAATGTAATGCAAGTTTTATGATCTAATTCTCTAAAACTCTAAACCCGCATAGATAATCAATGTATAATCTTGTAATAACTCAAGATTAAGTAAGGTTTAAGGCTGGGGCCTTATAGTTGGTATTAGAGGTCGGTTTAGATAACTTTAGAGGTTAGGGTATTCTCTAAGCACAAGTAACATTACCATAATGGTTAGGATTTCAGAAAGAGTCCTAGTTTTAGATAAAGTGAATGAGTAAGTATATCTTAGTGTTTACCTTCCTCATTAGTACATGATGGTTTTGTTGATATACTCACACTGACATTTCTGTTTTTAGTGAATGGATGGATCTAGCAGGCACAAAAGAGACAACAGGTTTGAAGGAAACTGTGGTGGTTCTCTGATTAAGATACTAGATAAAATGGGGGATTCAATGAGGAAACTCGTGGTTGTTCTAAACCAACTATCAAGGAGTCATGATCAACCACTTGAACCTTGGTATGATCTTTAATGCATCATGTACGAGATGACCAATCGATGTGGAAGTTCAGGTAATAATTATAAAGGTAACCATTAGAGTTTATATGATCCTTACTTTTGAGGTAATTATGGGTTATTATATGTTATGATGGAAAATGAAAGGCATGAGATAAACTTGAGGATAAAATTTGTGATGATCATTTTTGAATATTTTATCTCATTTTGGGGAATGTTTTAAGTATTATATAGTTTTGGGAAAAGGAAAACACGCAGACTGTGTGACAACCCATCGCATCAGACAAAGCTGTGGGAATCGAACCCACAACCAAAGTGCGACTGGTATTTATCACCTACCACTGGACTACATAAAGTCCCTGGTTAGTTTGACTAATTCTTTTTAGTTAGATGATTTTAGGAATCAAGAGTAAGTTTATTTTGGGTTATATATGGAAATTATTAACCTATCATGGAGGATATGTGATTTGGTTAATTACTTTTCAATATGAGAATTTAAGAGCAACTAATGTTATTTGGAGATAAAAGTTAATTTGTACCTTGGAAGACTATGTGACTAAATCCTTCAAATATTTGGGTTTCAATCTTAGTTTGGTTTATATTGAATAATTTTATGGACAAATTGTTTATCAAATGGTCCTCGTTGATCTTTGGGTTTTGTTGGAAAAAATTTGGAGATTAAGAATAGATTTTTTTATAAAGGGTAATCCTTTTCTGGATTATCTGATCTTGTACTAACCATTTTGGTTTTGGTTATGGTTAAATTCTAAAGACATGGGAAGTATATAGTTCTCTTTTGTGGATTAGGTGTTTCTATAGAAGTTGATTATAGTGAACAAATCTTCCTAAATACTCGTCTTTTGGAGAAAATATGAGTTTGTGTAAGAAATCTAATAAAAGATGGAAGTCAACATGATAAGTGAATATGTTTCCTTATGAATAAATTATACAATAAAAAGAAACTTAAAACAAAAATGTTGTCTATTAAATTTTCCTACTGGGGAATCGAATACCGTTTAACCCATCACCAGTTTGTGATTTTCTTGTGGTTAACTTTCTCCTAAACATGTTTTCTATCACTCTCCATCAGAACATGGCCCTATGTTTTCTCCTCCATGTCAATGTTTTCCTACATGGAATCCTAGTATGGGTTAACTCAGGTGACCTCTGTACATATCTTTCTTTATTTTAAAGTGATTGTTTTACTGACTCTTGTTCCAATGTAAGACTTTCAAGGATGTTTCCAAGCTCATTTTTAAAATTGTGAGGACGCAATTCCAAAAAGGGGGGAAGGATGTAACACCCCAGGTAAATAAATAATATGAAATTTTTATATTTATCCATATTTTTGAATAAAATATTAATATTACTTTAAAGGGGATGCTATGCTCGATGGCGTACCCAATACGCAACAACGGGTTTCTTGGGAATCTTACGTTGCACTCTAATAATAAAATAATATTATTTTAAATGGTAGTTAACGCCTAGTTGTTGTGATGGCGGGAATGAATAGAACTAACTACATAATGATTATATATGTTTTTCAAATATTTTTACTTTTGACAATAAATGTTAGAGGATTAAAAATGCAAATGAATCCAATTTTAAGCGTAAACATTCTAATATTCTTTAAAAGGTCGATTAACCGCCTTTTGATGGCGAACCTCTTTTAAATCCACTTTTTGAAAATTTTATGTGTTTTATTTGACTAAATAAAATTCTTATTTATAATCGGGACATCAAAATTTACTATGTGTAAAGTTTTGTTATTTTTCCGAAAAAGTTCAATTTTTAATGAATAGTGAAAAATGTTGTATTTTAATTCAAAACCTCTTTTTAATATAATTTATTTATATGATTAGATTATCTTTTGAATTGGTTTTAGAGTGAAATTAGAATAAATTTTTACCATTTAATCGAATAGTGGTCGTTGGAATTAATTTCACTTTGAAATCGGACTTAACCTAGTGTCAATCTTTTGATACTTTTTGTTTCATAAAAACACGCTATTTGTTTTTACAGTGGGAATTAATTATTAAATTAATTAATCCAACTTATATGTTTTGAATATTTTAAAATAGACATCATTTTTTAATTCGGAATATCAAATATAGCCTAGGGTGAATTTTTGGTAATTTTCTGAAAAACATCAATTTTTGATGAATAGTGAAACCACTAAGTGGTACTTATAAAAACTGATTTTCCGTTTAAATGAAAATTTTCCACCTTTGTGTTTTGAATTTAAAAAATCTGATATACATGGTTGTCATTAAGAAGTATAATTTGGTTCAATTGGATTAAAATAATTTTATGGTGGATAGTAACTTATTAAGTTTATAATCGAGATTAGAGGTAATTAGTGTAGTTTAAGGTAAAAATAATGTTTTAATAATATTAAATGACCTAGACACATGTCCTACCGTCATTTTATGAGTAATTTCTGACCAGGAAAATCCATGGGTAAACTTGGGGACCCCATGGATCCACTTTGGTTGGAAAATGACATAAATACCTTTTTATTTAATGTTAAAATTAAAATGTCACAAAAATGAGTTGTTAAACTAAAACAATTTTTACATGGGGTTATACAAGTAAGATTTTTGACTATAAATATTAATTAGAAATCTAAAAAGATTTCCAACATCATGATATTTTCTTTATAACTTTTATACATTAAATATATTAAATTATTTATGACATCATGATGATGCAGTGATGACCTCATTATTTAACGATTTAAATTAAATGGGAAGATAATGTAAATTCTAAGACATACACAAGTCCAAAACCTATTGGATGGGTGGATTTCGAACCCTAATCACCTTATCCTAGAAACACATAAATGTGGGACAATTAAAATCCGAAACCCATTCTAAAATAAAGGAACATTTCTTTACATTCCAAGGGTGCCCCTCCTCTCCTCTTATAAAAGTCCCCACCTCTACCTCCTTACCCAAACATCCAAAGCCTTTTTCTCGGCAAAAACCTGCCCATTTTGTCTCTCCACATCTCTCTCTTACTCCTTGAAGCCTCACATTGGGCATAAGTCTTCCCAAGGAAGCCATTGAGCTCAAACCAAAGGGAGTTACCCGATTTTAAGGTAATGTCTTCACTTGTGTTCTTTTGTTTTATTTTGCTTCTCCAACCCCCTAAACTCTTTTTATTAATTTATTTTGTAAAAAATACATTATCTTAAATATAATAGGATGTTGTTATAAGAATCATTCGAGATACACCTATACACACCTACATCTAATGGTAAAATAACATACTGTTTCTGTGGATGGCGAATTTCTGCCTCACGAAACAATGATTGTTCAACACTCATATAACACCTTAAAAGGTGGAAATTAATATGTCACTATATTTATATATGATATATAATATGTTTATGTTTTACTTAAGCTTCTTTATTTTTCTTTTGTGCCATAACTTTATGGTTTCCATTGTGGGTAAACACGATAATTTCATTTTAGGAAGTGCGGACTACCGCCCCCTCAAAGTGATTCGATTCGTTAATGCCATATGTGGGATGTATAAAGGATGGATTTAAAGTTATTATATATGATTTATGTTACATATAAATGATTAATATAATTATGAAATTAAAATATACATACCTCTCATTTGTTTTAATTCCATTAAAACGACATAGAAATGAAAGTAGCGTTCATGTGTACGTACGGCTTACCATCTCCATGAACGGTGCATTTAATTTCTTACCTCTAAATGTTTATGTAATATTATAAATACATGTATATTATGGATATATATGATATCCAAATCATGAATAGAATTCTGGATATAATGAACCTTTGACCACACGAACAACATGTAATGATAAGAAGTCCACTTTCGACTTAAGAACCAAATATCGAAAAAACAAACATTATTAACTTAAATGATTACATAATGTTTATAACATGGAAATAAGTGATATAAAAGGAATAATTAACTTAAAAAAGGTTCTTAATAAACTGTAAATTAACTCAATTTTATTATTCAGGAGATTAAATAACGATCGAGTCAAGTCGGACCCAAGGTAAGGGATCCTACTCCTCTCTTTCTTTTTAAGTACACTCTTTTATGTCATTCCTTTTCATGCTCATATTTCTTGTTATTGGGATGTTATTTTATATTACTCTTACTGTAATTTTTATGTTCATATGATGAGAGACCCTGTTATCTCTCATCAATCCGTTTTTGATGTTTTGAGTGGCGTCGTTAGGCTGCCGAATTTTCGTAAGAGATCTAACCTCTCTCATTCTTTTTAAGTACTCTCCTTTATGTCACTTCTTTTAACCTCCTCTTTGTTATGACGGGGGATGTTATTTTATATTCCTATTTCTGTATATTTTATTTTAAAATGATGAGAGACCCTATTTGATCTCATCAATCCATTTTTGGATGTTTTATGTGGCGTCATTAGGCTGCCAAGTTTTCGTAAGGGATTTTTCATCTCACTTTTATTCCCATTATATTTATGCTACATTTTCCACAATTTCCTTT
Source organism: Viscum album (assembly GCA_963277665.1). Taxonomy (NCBI): domain Eukaryota; kingdom Viridiplantae; phylum Streptophyta; class Magnoliopsida; order Santalales; family Viscaceae; genus Viscum; species Viscum album. Next base: position 922,511,917 of record OY728131.1, read on the forward strand.
GAGTGGTGTATGTACTTCCCATTATTTTACTCATTGTGTAATATACATTCATTTATGATAATTTACATCAATGTTTTATTGTCCTTCTTTCACGGGGTGTATGTTTCGAGAGATACCCATCTCAGTAAGGGAACCTTTCACCCTCCTCTTTTTAAAAGACTTCTTTTGTTAAGTATTTTAATTCACATACTATTATGTTGGGATATGTTCTTCTAAATCCTTAGTGATTTAAATTCTATGTCCAAGTGATGAGATACCCTTTTTATCTCTCATCAACTCTTTTTCTGAATTTTGAAGTGACGCCGTTAGACTGTCGAATTTTTGAAAGGGAACTTCTTAACCCAATTTTGATTCTTTGGGATAAACTTTTACTACTTGAAGATGTCATTCTATGAATATGTGTGAATGTCCTCTGATTTTTTTACACTTAATATCAACTTATATTTGGTGTATTCGTTTGTCACACATAATTATGTAATTGATTTATCCTTAAACCAAGGATACCATCCATGTAAGGGACTTCGTCTCAATCTCCATTCATTGAGACATATTTTGTTTTATACACAACCATATTTTATACGATGCATAAACCCCTTTGACTTTTACATTTATCCAAAAAAGAATCTTTTTTATATGAAGCGTTTTACTAAACGACAAAAGGGAATGTTTTTGTCGTACTTATGTGGCGACAATGACTTCTCCACCGCTGTGACCATTATTTGAGTTTCGGCTTCCTCTACAAGCCATACCTTCTTTTTAAAATAAAAATAAATACCATGTTTTACTTTTCTTTTATTTTGGTATTGAAAATGGTTTTCATAAGGTTGTTTATATCAATGTGTTTTATTGATATCTTGTGCTTGAAATGTGGAAATGTTATGTTTCCTTTATGCATGTATTATGTGGTACGATTATGTTATGGTTCTTGGGCATTATTATGAAGACGGGTGGTTCCGTGATAAACTAAGGGCGGGTGGGCCCGATATAGCTCTCCAATGCATTGGGTAACACGAAGGGGTTAAAAGTTAAGGTTTCTCGGAAGATATTTAGGGAATATACTGTGATGGGTATTCCAAACGTAACCAAGAGGGTTACTCCCTACGTAAGAATGTTATAAATGCCTCAAGTTACCTTTATGTCTTATGATTTCTATGATGTATTCATGATTTTTTGAGGTATGTTAGAGTGCTTATGTTTTATGGGTAAAGTATGATTTCATTTTTATGTATACATGTACTCATGTTTCCTTTCCATATTTTTATATCCCTTACTGAGATTTTTATGCTCATCCAAAGTTTTTTTAAAATTTTTTTCACAGGTCAAGGGAAGGGTATATGATATGATGATAGTTTCAAGGAAGTGTCAAGAAATAATCCATGTTTTATTTTAAATATGTTTTTGTTGATGGACAAAATAAATACTATATTTTATGTAACCACTTTGTTTAAATGTGGAATGTAATGCAAGTTTTATGATCTAATTCTCTAAAACTCTAAACCTGAAAAGATCCTCAATATGTAATCTTATAATAACTCAAGATTAAGTAAGGTTTACGGCTGGGGCCTTATACTATTAGTTACTCCCTATGTAGCCACGAGAGATATATAATATGTAGTAATTATGTGAAAATGATTTCAAAAGTTACCTTTATTATTTATGTATGATTTCTAAAAATTTTATAGAAAACTTATGATTTCATATGGTAATTTAAGAGCTTATGTTTTATGGTTGAAAGTTATAACTTTATGAAATTTTTTAATGAATTTTTTTAGAGTTTTTATTTTTACATTATTTTATCTTATAAAATATTTTATGGAATTATTTGGGTAGAAAAGATGACTTATTTGGTAATAAAAGGATTATTTTGATCCCTTGTTTATTTTTGAAAAAGTAAAATTCTTATAACTATTTACAGACTAATGATTTATTTATTTCCTTTTTATGTACCTCACTCAACTTTTATACTCATTCCATGTATTAATTTTTTTCATAGGGTTTAAGGGAGAGTATGGAAAATTATGATATCATGATGAAAATTATGAATATTTATCATGAAAAGCTCATGTTTTATTTTTAATACTTTTGTTTTATGTAAGAAATGGATACTGTACAACAGTATCCACTTGTAATGTATGGTTTTACTTTGTAAGAGTTTTTCCAAATTTAATAAAACTCTAAAAATAAAATATCATGGGGAATGAAATAAAATTAATTATTGGAAAAAGTAACTAGAATATGAAGTTTTTAAGGTTGGGTCCTTACAGTTGGTATGAGAGAACGATTTAGATAATTTTGGAGGATAAAATGTTTTCATGAGAGGTTTTATTAATAGTTATGGAGACCATGATTATTTTATAATTTATCATAAGTTCAATTTATTAGGAATCTGTTTTTAGATTTTATGTTATGAAATTTTGTAGTGACTAAGGATATTTTTGGAGACATTTATTTTTGAGGTAATTATGGGATGAAAAATTAATGTTATAAGATAACCTTTGGGGTTAAATTTTTTTCATTAATAAGGAATATATTATGGTTATTTGTTATGATGTTTCTCAATTTTCTAGTAATATTATATCAATTATCGTTTTAGAAAAAATAAAACCCACAGGCTGGTTGATAACCCATCACGTCCAGAAAAGCTATGTGGTTTGAACCCACAGCTGAAAGGTGACAAGGGTGAATCACCTACCACTATCCCACATGATGTCCAGGTTATTATGATTTTTTTAAATTATTTTATGGACGAATAATAAGTTTATTTTTGGAACATGTGTTTTATCAAATATATAACAAAGGAATTGGAAAATTATTTGGTGATTAAGTGATTAATGTTGTTTCAGAAGTAGTTTACAATTTTTAGAACCTTATATGATTAATGTAATAATAATAATATCATATTTTATCTGAGTAATAATGGTTAAATTATATATGATATTATTTTTTTATGGATATTCAAGTAATTTATGAGAATGTTTAGCATATCTTAGAGATTATGTGATTTAGGCAATTTCATTTTTGGTATGAGACTTTGAGAGTAATTGATGTTATTTGGAGATAAATATTATTATATTGGAAGTATATGTGATCAAATAATTCAGATTTTTGGGTTCCAATATTAGTCTAGAATAATTTTGAGGAATATTTTTGGATAATAATTTATTGAATTTTGGGTAATTCTATTGAATTTTAGTTATTATTTATTTTTGGTAATTATCTTATATTATCCTAAACATTTTGGTTTTGGTTAATGTCTAAATAGATGAGAAATGTTTTTCTAGATTTTGTGATCCATTTAATTTTATTTTAGTGCTTCGTGCATGAAAAATTCATACTCATTATTTGGAGAAAAAGATGAGTTTTTGATGGAAATCGATTAAAGGATGAATTTATTCTTATCAATTATGTATATTTCCTCATATTATTAGACTATGTATTAATGTAATGTTAAAATAATAAATGTTATCTGTCCACTTTTCTTACCTAGATATCAATAACCTTTTAACCTATCACAAATTTATGTTTTTTTAATGGTTATATTTTTCATGACCATGTTATTTGTCACTATATATTAATGGTTTAATTTTAAATTAAATTCCAAAATATATGTTTTTAGAATTTTGAAAAATGGATTTAAAATTTGGAATCATAATCTCCAAATTTATTGAAAAATTCCTTCTTATTTTTGGACAATTTGAATAGTAAAGTTAGTAATTTTTATTACCACGTTTAAGGGAAAATTGGGTAATTAAGGGAAAAAATAATAGGATAAGAATTAGTAAATTACCATATCACTTGTACAAATATTATTTTATGATTATTTTGCGATCAAAATCATCTATGGGTCGAATTTATGACCATTTTGAGCCACTTTTTTGACATTAATCCCCTTATTGTATTTTATTTCAAGAAAAGTCAAATTTTTCACACTATGGTTTTTAATAAGTTTAAAATTTTTAATATAAGGTCATCCATAATCTAAGTTCAACCAAAAATAGTATTTTTAAATCTAAAATATTTATATTCATCATGGTAATTTATTATTAATTTTTAGGAAAGAAATAATTATCTTAAAATCTTACACAACGATGATAAATTAATTATTTAATTAGTGGAAAAATAAAGTAAATGATTTTAAAAATATTAAAATATATATATTCTGATAAAATTAATTTCATAAAAAACTTTTATAGATTAATGTTTTATATTATTGATATATTCCAAGATTTGGTTCAGAGTTATTTTGTTGTATTGGTTTTATTAAATCCAAAGTAATGAATAATCCTTAAAATTGGCATTATGAATATTTTAAATTAAATAATACTTTATTAAATGAAATAAAATTAATAAAAATATTAAATTCATCTATTGGATTAAGATAATGGTTTAAATTTAATCCATGATCCATTTATGGGTCTTTTTTAATTTAATAGTAACTATATTAACCCTCAAAGCATAAACATTCATGTTGTCCGGGTAAGAGTTAAAGGGGATAAATAAGGGTTAAAACCAAACGATAATGGCCTAAACTTTTAGAAAAAATTATCGGATAAATATTATTTGGAAATTACCACCTGAGGTTAAAATTTTAGTTGTTTAATAGACATTTTTCCAGGAAAATGACTTATATATTATTTAAATCAAATATAATTACAAAATGTTACTCTCTTTCTATTTAATATCTTTTATGTTTCCAAATAGGAATCAAAACAATATATGAATGAACATAAATGTATATTTTGATCTTAATGAAATTATTTTCATTATATAGATTTATATTTAATTTTTTATAATTATATTGTTACCTTAAATGCTACTATAATACTAAAACAGAATTTATTAAATTAACAAAAAAATAAAATTAATGATTTAGAAAATATAAATTTTGATATATTTGATTGGGTTAAAAGTTGAAATTAATTATATATATATGTGTGAAATATTATAGAGGTTTTAAATCAACATATTCTAATTTTCACTTTGTCTTGATGTATTTGAAGTCAAATTCAATGAATTAATGATAATTTATCAAAATAATATTTCATTAAATTATTAAAAAATCATAAAAATGTTATCTTCATACATTTTAATTTAATATAGTTTAAAAAATAATAAACCTTATATTTATGAGTCATTTTTCCATTTATAGATACATTATTAACCCTTTACGATTAAAAAAGTGGATACCACGAATAAGGTATAAAATAAATAACCAAGGGGTTAATCCAAAGGATAATGTCTAAAATGACACATAAACTTTTATATATTATATTTTTAGGATATTAAAACCATTTAAAACCTTATATTCTAATTACTTTAAATTTAAAGGAATTTGGCATGATAAATTAATTTATTATAATTTAATATTTTGAGAAATTTCAAAAGCACCCCTGACCTCAATTATAAAAGGCACCCCTTACATCAATTATTCACACTACTTTGAGCAATATATATTTAAAAAAATATACCCATTTATCTTATAAATATTCATAGTTAAGTTATGGAGGTTCTGGTCCTTCCAAAATTCCGACCATTGATCCCTTAAGAAGAGGTTTAAAGGAAGTCTGTCGAAGACGAGGTAATCGTCTTTACCGACTATTTCAAGATTATTTCTTTTTCTACATCCTATTCATGTGTTATTTCCTAGGTAAAGTAATAAATTAAGTATCATATATATTTTTATATGTTATTATGGTTATGGGAAAACCATATTCCATATTTTATTAATCCTATGAAGAACAGAAGCATCGCACGTGTGTATGCACGACCTACTGTCACCATTATACGATTCATTTTCCTTGTTCAACATTCAATAATGATTATAAAAAAATATATAATGAATAAATATGATTTATAGGAAATTAATATCATTCTGTATATGATGTAACTATATCTTACGCACAATATCCATAACATACATGATAAAACATACTTAGGAAAATGAAGTAGTTAACAACCGAAACACGAGTTGTAATGAAATATTATTTAAAAATGGGTGGTAAAATTATATAATAGGGTCATATATGATATAATAAATATTAATATGGTTATTCTCTGAATTAATAACATTACTTAAACCATTATAATAGAGTTTAAAGCACGTTCAATTAAGGAAAAATGCAACTTAATGGAATTCTTAACCCAATTTCCTTTATTTGAGTTAAAATTATAATTCATCGATAATGTAATGATAATATTATGAGTGAAATTACTTTTTATTATCTTATGTTTTATTTTTACTTGTTTTGTTTTGGATTTATATCTGATACACATAATCTATTCTTTGATTAACGATCACTTCAATGATATGATATTTATAAAGGACATTCATTTAAAAATCCTCTTTTAATGATTCTTTTTGAAAAAGCCAAAAGGAATGTTTTTATAACTTATATAGTATGAAAATCTTTTCATTATTTCATGATGGCTTAATGTTTTTAATCTTCCTTTAAAATTTTACAATTTTATTCTCAAATTAAATGTTCTAATTTTTATGTGTGCATCTTTTTAAGAAGGAAAGTAATTTAAAATTGGAAATGTTATTTTCCTAAAGAATGTTTTTATGCAAGATTTATGTTTTATGATTATGTTATGGTTCATGGGAATTGTTTATGGTTATTAGTGATTCATTAATAAATTCAGTATGGGTGATCCCGTTATATATCTCCAATTCATTGGTTAAAAAGATAGAGTTAACCGATTTGGTTTCTCCTATGAGATTATAGAATATACTATATTGGTTATTCCAAAAGAAACTATGTTGGTTACTACCTGTGTAGCCAAGAGAGCTATAAAATATGTAATAATGATATGGAAATAATTCCACAAGTTTCATTTATTATTTATGTATTCTTGTTATGGAATTTATAATAAATGTATGATTTCATAAGGCAAGCTAAGAGTTTATGTTTTTGGTTCTAAGTTATAGCTTTGTGAACATTTTAATGAAAACGTTATGAGTTTTTTGTTTTTAATTTTTTTTTCTCCTATGAAATGTTTTATGGAGTACTTTGGGTAAAAAATATGATTTATTAGGTAATAAAATGTTTATTTTTTCCATATGTTTATTTCATTAAAAGGAAAATTCTTATAATTATTTACGGATGAATGTTTCATTTCTTTCTTTTTATGTCCCTTATTGAGATTTTGTGCTCATACCAAGATTTAAAATGTTTTTAAAAGGGTTTAAGGGAGATTAAGGACAATAAAGAGGTTATGAATAAAATTATAAATATTTATCATGAAAAGAAATCATATTTTATTTTAAATACTTTTGTTTTATGGAAAAATGGATACTATATAGAAGTGTTCACTTATAATGTATGAGTTTACTTTAAGAGTTTTTCCTAATTATATAAAACTCTAAACCTAAATGAACTTTGATAATTAAGGAAAATTAGTTCTAGGAAAAACTCACTAGAATATGACATGTTTAAGGTCAAGTACTTACATATAATATATACTATAATAATTGGATGAACTCACTACGTCGAATGGTTATATAACTGTTATTCGGCTAAGAGCATAGGAGTTTAAATGAAACCATCCTTCCAATATCAATTTAATTTTTCAGATAGGTTTATATTAGTACTAAAAATTTTAGTGTTGATAAAGGATGTTTTCATCAACGATTTCTAGGAAAGAGCTGATAATGGAATTTTGATTTTTTATTTAAGACTAGCCATTTTGAATGATCATTTTCTTATTCAATCTATTATTTTACATAAATACCTACCAAAATATTTATTAAATACTAATATTTTGTGTGGATTATTCAACTCTTAATCCTGTTACATGTATCTAAAGCTTGTTTTTATTAATTTATTTATCGATCAAGTAGGTTTTTTATGATTTATCCACTTATGAATCATCATGGATAGCTTATATATATATAAAGTTAACATATTTGTATATGGATTATTTTAATATTTTTATATACCTTATTTTCATTATAATATATACATTATATGCATAGTTTATGTTTTGTTTCAATATGTTTATAATATATATATATATAAATTATAAATGTAATCATTATACACTATATATGTATTATTTTATATACATTTACTATATATATAATTTTATATGTATATTAATTATATGTACACTTTATAAAATTTATATATGTAAAATGATACTTTATGTGTATACTTCATATGGATTATTTGTCTATGTATCTTTATGTATCTATTTTTTTAGTGAAATATGGATACCACTAAAAAAATTAGATAATACAAATTTAAAATGGATGAAATCTAACCTTATAACAAGGGAGTATGGGGTTGTTATAACTAAATATGAAATTATTAGACATTTTTTTTAGAAATTTTGAATTTTTGGTTTTAGAGTTGGGGAATTTCGAAAATTGTTACTTTGAAGGAAAATTTGAGAGTTTGAGAACTTCTAGAAGTCATTTTTGGGCATGTTTTAGTTTTTCCTGAGGCTATATAATTGATTCGGGTGATTTGGGGAAGAATGAGCCAGTAGTTATACTAAAACATTGTTATAGTCCCAACTAGGTAATTGATATAAATCCTCAAAGTACCCAATTGTTGACGTAGATGGGTTATAGCCTTTGGGGCACCATCGGGTGACTGATGGCCTACCAGGTACTTGGTGGTGGCTGGTAGGGGTACCCAATGGATTTTGGAATTTTTTTTAAAAAGAGGGGTATGACTTTTTTTTTTGATTGGTCCTCCAATGATTTAGAGGATATGGTGCTGATAGAGGGCCCATTCGGCTAACTTCCCATCTTCCAATTGACCCCCTTGATGAGGGGTATTTTGGGTAGATTATACACAACTTTTTGAAGTAATATCTTCCCCTTCTTCCTCTATCATTATTCTTCTTTATTGGATTTTGATATTTAGTGTCTCTAGGTTAGGGCTTGGTTGAATATTCCACCATAGCATGGTGAAATCATTCGGTTATAAAGGGGATGTGTTGTACAATGGAATAAGGGTGTTAATAAATGAGGAATTCATGGTGGCACTCACTATTTTGGTGGAGGATCACTACCCAACGAGTTTCCCATGGATTCACCCAATTTTAATTGAAAATTAGAATCAATCGGAAGCTAATTGATGTGTTTTTACTCAAATAGGTGTTGTGGGTGTGCCAAGGATTTTTTGTGTGCAGTTGGTTGTATTTTTAAAGTGGAAGGGTGACTTGGTGGGGTTTTGATGATTATACAATGTTAGTTTAAATTTTTTAATTAATTATAATTATTCTAATTTGTGACATACTTGACCTTATACTCCCTCAGGTGACAAAGATGATTAGTTAATAGACCTCGGGTGCACCTCCCCATATGTCAGAGGCTACCAATTGGCAGTGAGTGTGTCTGGCATATTGGTGAGACTTTACCCTTTAGTACAAAGTAACAATGAAAATAAAAAATGCTATAAATAATCAAACATGAAACCCAAGAACAATAAAGGGAATACCAAAAAAATCCAAACAATAATAAATACCATGTAATGAATTAATGAATGTAACTAAATGATGTGTTAATATAATACAAGTAATCGGCTATCAAACTCAATAATAAGACTCCAAAATCCCTAGTCCCAAACCACATATCAGTCTCATCACCATGTTTTAAACCCATCCAGAAAATCACACAATCAACTATGAGTCCTTTTTCCTTATATATACATATATCCATGAAGTCTTCTAGGGTACCAATTATCCCCAAATAGTGTTTGGGTACAACTTAGTAGTCCAACACTCATTATGTGTGAATAACGCAGTTTGAATATGTAACAAATACAACAGTATAATAAACATGGTTATTGATTCATAAATTAATATAGAACATGAAATTAACGCACAAATCCCCAAGCTTCTGGTTGACACCTTGGGTCAGCCAAACCTGCTTCATCACGATGTCATATGTATCTATCAAGTGGTAGATCCTTCGGTAAAGGATATATCACCCATAACATTGGTTGATTATCCTTCCTAGGATGATTCATCCATGTCATGTGTCATGTAACTAAACCACACTATGCTATATGCGAATCACCCATGCTAGAGCCAATTATGTCTTCTAATGGAACATGACCACACTAATAGAAAAATAACCATCTCATACTGGGATCTATGTTAATTACCCATGCTTGGGTTGTTTACGTGTTCCCATGCATAATACCATACCAAGGAAAAGAAATAATATTTGTCTCCATATGAATTACCTATGTTTGTGTCACATATGTATTCCCATAATATAATAACATACTAGGGAAAAGAGACCATACCAATCACTATAAAAATTACCAATGAGAGATCCACTTATGTGTTACCCTATAGAAATATCATACTAAGTAAAAGTAACCATATCAATTGGTGAATTATATTTCCTAGGAAGAATCATCGGTGGAAAGCATCAAGTAACCAATCATCAAATACTATAAATAAAAATACATAAATCTTTAAATTGACGGATTCTCCTATATGGGAATAATAACTGATTGAATGAATGAATCAGGTCTAACATGTAATCACAATCCATATTGTTTAATTATTCAATTTAAAATTTTAAAATACATTTATTCCCTATTGGTTGATTCTCGTGCCCAGGATGAATCGCTGATGTCAAATCACTGCAAGTTAACAATAATTACAATTTACATGTTATTATAATTGAATAAGGTTACACTAATTCCCAATAATTTCCATTTCACCAAAAATTCTCTATGTTCATCCAAACTAGGTTTCAACCTAGGGTCAATGTTTGAAACCCCTCTTGGGTGGTCAAAAGTCTCGATCTCAATGACATCAGACCCAATGGGATCCATGGGAAGTATATGCTTGAGGGTATTATTAGAATAGTATATTTATGATTTAGTTTGGTCACCCACATGACATGCTAGAGAGATCATGCTTATTGCACATAATAGAGAAAATGAAACAAACATTATTGAACTGTTATAGACCACCCACTTGAAAAATAAAGTAGATATTGAAATTCCTCAACATCCAAGGTACCAATTTGGGTTCCTCTTTCACACCCTTCAATGAATACCAATAAATAATTCAACACATGACATCAGGTCTAGGTACGGTTTTGTTGTATAAAATATGGTTTCTTCCCAAGGAAAATCTAATGAATCAATAATAAGAAGAAGAATATAAGGGATTATGTTCATTTTCTATGTCAAGTACACCAAAATCTAATGGGGTTCTTTCTTCTGGTTCGAGTAGGATTCCTAGATATTCCAATGGAGGCATTGCAGTTTGAGAGAAGGGGTGCATGATCTGAAAATTTTAGGTCACTAAAGATTAAAAAGGATCATTGGTCATTCCATATGCACAACGTGAATATGGTATTCATGTTTTGAAATCTCTAATTTTTCCACTAACACAGAATTTTTTTCCTCTAATTTAAAACCTATATAATTCATTTCATGTCATGAATCCAACACTTGATATGAGTTTATGTTTCATAGGTATACCCATATCTATTCAATACATGAGTTTAGTTCATGTGGTCAACCCAGAATGAGCCACGCCTTAAATGAAGTTCATAGGGTATAACTAGAACACTTCATGTCATGTATTTCACATTTATGGTATTAATTATTCTTGTTGCCAGATTACCTCCTACCTTTACATTCCGTTTTCCTTCAAACACCTACAACAGACTAAACCATATATTATAAGTTTAAATTACAAGATCCAAACAAAAAGTTAAACCAAAGTCAATTATGTTTAACCAAAAACATAAAGAATGACATATTTGGAAAAGATATGATCTTATAAACTCCCCACCATATAATTATTTATCCCTAAGATATAGCCCAAATAATCCTCATGTGGGTATAGATGAATAATCTTGGAGACTATATTTTGATATCAAAATCCCATTCCCATGTTTCCTCTTGAACATTCCCATACTACCACTTTTCTTACACAAGTGGCATAGTCTTCTCTCAAAGTTTATTCTCCCTCTAGTCCATGGTATGGATTGGAATATTCTTCAAGGACACATCAACATCTAGTTAAAAATAATAAACATCTATCACATAAAAATGGTTAGAATTTTATCTCTAAAGATGTGTCACATGAAACACATCATGCATGGAGTTGTAGCTCTATTGAAGGGCCAAAAAATATGCTACAAGACTTACCCTCACCACTATCTCATATGGCATGAAAAACCTGGGTGTTAGCCTCCCTTGAATCCCAATACTAAATTTACCTAGCCTAGGTGAAACCCAAAGAAAAAAAATAACCAACCTCAAAATACATAGGTCATATCCAATGGTCATCATATAGTTTTTTTTCATCTCTTTGTACTTATCATCAACTTATTGATCAAATGAACCTCCTCAAGTTCCTCTTGCACAATTCTAGGTCCAATGAGCACTGACTCCCCAAACTATAACCAGAAAAGAGGTGAATGAACTAAAATTCCACACAGGTCCTTAAAAATATATTTAGATTGATGCTCGAAAGCTATTTTTATAGGTGTACTCCATGGGTGCCATATGTTTCTCCCAAGAACTAACAAAACCCAAAACATGGGCTCCTAGAATATCCTCTAAAATCTAAATCAACCATTAAAATTTTCCATCAGTTTTAGGATAATAAGATGTACTTATATAGACCTATGATCTTAGTGCCTTCTAAATACCCTTCTAGAATCCTGGCATGAAACAAGGATATTGATAAAAAATGATACTCCTCAGAACACCATGAAATTGAACTATATCCAACACATAAATACTACCCAGATCATCAATGATGAAGTTATATCTGACAGGAAAGAAGTAGGATACCTTCTTCAATTGATCTAAAATCACCTTTACTATATCATTCTTGTAAGGGTTCCTAGGTAATCCTATCACAAAATATATAATGACATCATCCCACTTCATGTTTACTATGGGAAAAGGCTATAAAACCCTATAATACCTCTAACACTCAGCCTTTACCAATTGATAGATGAAAAAAAATCATGAAGCTCACTATCTTCTTTTTAATCCTTAATAATTCTTATTATCTATGGAGATCATGATATATACTTCTCAAACCTAGATTCAATGCACCCCTTGAAGCATTAATCTCCCTCTTTCATAAGCCCCTAGGAACCCATAAACCATCCATTGATAAGAAGAACATCCACACTACCATGATACCATCTTGATGCTGGCACCCCACCGTGAAAGTTATCCCTCAGAGATAAGATATTCAGAATAGATATCTTCTCTCTATTTATCTGATATTGAAACATGGTTATAATAGATGTCGAAGTCAGAGCTACTCATCCCTAGGAATCTTGAACATTTAGATGCATATTCAAAAAGAGTTCCATCAACCACAACTAATTTCAAGAATTTTATAGTGACTCGTTCCTTTTCTTCCTTATCAAGTAATCGGTGATGATGTTTCCATTTCATGAAGTATAAGCTAGCTTTATCTCTAAAGAATACAAATAATCAACCCACCATCTCCATTGAAGGTTCAAGTATCACTGGGAAAATATCTACCTAAGGATATTATGGTCCATGAATACTAAAAATATCTCTCCCAAAACATAGTGCTAGAAGAATCATAGGGAATGCACCACCACAACCAACTCCAGATAATGAGTAGGTAATTCCTCTCATGTGTTCTCAACTACTTAGATCCATAAGCAACCACTTGATTCTACTCTATCATAATATCTTTGATTATGACTCCAGATGTGTCATAGTACATGGCATATTATTTACCTAAAATTGGTAAGGTTAGGATAAGTGATGAGGTTAGCTTTCTATTTAATTCCTAGAAATCCATATCTTAAGAATCTAACCAAACAATCCTGACTTCCTTCATGGAAATCATAGGCATTGGCACTACTAGACAGGATAATGCCTAGATGATATTATAGTAGTAACTTTATAGATGTATAATGATATGAATCTCTAAGATGTTCTTCATATTCTCCTAATATATGAAATCTATAACCTTCATTGTGGCCACTTCCACTCTGACATATGAGATAACATGACCAAGGAAGTTCACTCTAACAATCTAGAAATTATGTTTCGATAGCTTGGTAGAAATACAATTCTCTCTTAGTGTACTCAGGATGATGAGAAAATATTGGGTATGATCTTCAACAAACTAAGAGTACACTAATATATCATCATTAAAAATCTCCAGAAATTAATCGATACATGGATGAAATATCTAGTTCATCAGGGCCATAAATACCACAAGTGTGTTTCATAGACTGAAAAATATCACCATAAACTCATACAGGCCATACATACTCTTAAAATTAGTCTAGGGTATGTTAGATGATCTCACAATAAACTAATGAAACCCCGACCTCAAGTCAATATTCTATAGAGTATAGGTAACTCTTAGCTAATCGAATAAATTATCAATGCAAAAAAAGGAATACTAGTACTTGAACATCATCTGATTTAGCCTTTGATAATCCATATTTATGTTCAAAGTTATGTCAGCATTCTAGGAGAAGATCATGGGAGAACCCCTTAGTGAAGTAATACTTTTTATTAATCCCTTATATTCTACATCATCCAATTTAAATTTCAAATCTTGAAGATTTGTTGGTTCCATTCAGCAGGGTATGGTAGAAACTGGTTGATCTCCCGATGTAAACTCAATTTTAAATTCAATCTCTCACTTTGGTAGTAATCTATAGATATATTTGGGAAATACATCCTCAAAATGGTCTAACAATGGAGAAAAAGAACATTGTTACAACTAGTTATGATGCATAATAAGGTCTGTTATCTGATCTAAGAAAAAATCTAATCTATATTAAATTGGTCTTGCATGACTAGCCTGAATATCCCATTAAATTTGGTGAAAATAGCAACCCCTTATGGAGATATAAATGTGACTCTCCTCCAATAACACTAAATATTATCATGGCACATAACTAGTTAATCCATACTTAAAAATAAAATTTAATCCTACCATTTTAAGTGAAACAAAACTCCTAGAGGAAATAATAGCCACTAATTTTAAGAGAACACTCTTTGTAGTGTTTGATAACCTCAGTCCACACTCCCAACATTGTTTTGATGGTAATAAATCCATATAAGATCTATAAAACCAACCCCAATATGTTATAAAATTGTATATATAAAACGAAATGTGATTCTATAGTATTAAACAAAAAACATACAAGGGTATATGATACAAGGATCCTACCACTGATAGTGGAAGGTCTTATATCTAGGCCAGTCGGAGTAAGATGGATAGTATAAAAATGACTCAACACTCTTCCATGGGATCTAGTATTACTCTACCATGAAGCTCCCATTGGATGCTAATGTATCTCTTTCATTAGGGTACCACATCCCATGTTTTTTCTTAAGCATCCGGTGGAACTACAACTACCTAACTGCTCCGGGGTATCTAAGTCTGTCATAGAATCTGGTGCCTACCCATATCCTCCATCACCACTCAACTACTGAGGGTTCCTATAGAGCCTCTAAATATGGATTATCCTCCCATAAGTGTGTCACTCCACAATAGGATAATGACACTGGTTTTTCTTGTGGCCAACCCCTCCACACTGAAATCACTCTATCGAGCCACGATCCTAATGCGATTGTCCACTACATTGGATCCTTTACCCACCACTTCACTGGAGGTAACTATCATAGTGCTTATTCTTACTATCAAAATAAAAAATCCCTAACCTCCCTAGCTATACCGCATGGATTCCACTACGGGCCTCTCTCGGGATACCTTTCATGGTGAGAGCATGATTTATCACATCTAAAAAGTTTCTCAGGATAATTACATTCACCTATGAATTTATCTTGTTATGGATCCCGTTATAGAATAAATTCTCCCTAGATACCTCATCTACTTCCAAATATATAGAAAAATTCTATAGATTGGTGAAACGTCCAGCATAGTGCATCCCAAACATACTCCCCTATGATTGGTGCATAAACTCTCTAGCTCTATCATCCCTCAAAATATCTATATAGAAGTGGATTAAGAATTTCACCTATAATTACTTCTATTTTAGCTCCTCTTGAGGGTTTGTTTTCTTTAAAATGTGCCAAAAACACTTTATCATTCCTCATAACATATAGGCATCAAGCTTCACCCTCCTATCTAGGAGTGTATTGTGGTTCTTGATGATAGTATAGAAAAACTCATTCCAGAACTCTACATCATTGGGGCCTTCCTCTCTAGTGAATATTTGAAAAATATATTGTTAGAACTCTCTAATAAGATCATACATCAAAGGTACAATGTGAGCAGTCTCCCTATACATATATCACTTGACCCCCGAGAAGTTGTCATGAATATGTCCATCCATCTAGTTCCCTGGAGCTATAGAAAGTTCCATATTTTTTTCATTATGATCATGTTGATTACCACCCTCATAGTACTTAAATAGAAGATAATATAGAGGAATTTTCTATACAAGGGCCAATTCACTCTTTATAACACAAGATACACAAAAATACCAACCTCAAAAGGATAAAAATATAGAGAATCATTGAATCAAGGTTCCTCTACATGTAGCTTAATATGAGAATTAGAATTTAATAACAGTGTTTTTTTACATTCTTTTTATCAAGTATATCAAGGGAATTCATTTCCCAATTTATCTAGGAAGATATATCAAATGCAATAGGTATGTTCCTCATATGAACAGTGCATGTCAACACATGTACCTGATTTCCTATCATAATATAGGTGTACTCATCTTGTTTCATACCATCCCATGAGTAAAATCTCAACAAATAGTAATTACACACAACTATTGAATCAACTAATGAAAAATAACATCAAAACCACAACAAGTGAATAAGATGAACAACAACCCCCCATGCCCCACATGGGTTATCTACTCCCAAACACAAGCTCATTACCAAGATCTAGAAAATTTTAGTCTTATGTCTAACATTCCCAAGTTGTAAAGTAAAAAAAACATCATTGATACTGTAACACCCCAAGCTTTCATGGTACGCTTCTCTTTGAATAATACAATAGCGTGTGTTATATGCAATTTTGAGTTTTAACACACCACAACCAATCATACTAGCCATTAATAATAGTAATACCCACTTTTTGATATTTTAGACATTTTATATTTCAAAATGAACTTCATTTTTAGATTCGGAATATCAAAATTAGCTAAGGGTGAAATTTTGGTACTTTTCGGATAACTTTTATATTTTGACGAATAGTGAAAATTACTAAATTTTTATTAAAAACAACTTTTTTGATCGAAATAATTAATAGTGATAAATTATGCATTTGAGTGGTTTTAATGTATATTTAGAATATTTTTTTACCATTTAATAAAATTTTGGTCCTTGTACGTAATTTCACATTTAAACTGGACATAAACAATTATTTCTTAAAAACACGCTTTTTGTTTTGACAGCGGGAATTAATTTTAAATTAACTTCTGCCACTTCTGTGTTTTGAATTTAGAAAAATGGATTCCATATTTATAAAAGGACATCACTTCTAACCAATTCTTCATACCTTCATAGCCTTTTGGTTCAGCCAACACGGGACCAAATATCCTCTCAACTATCCTCCCATCATCCTAGAGGATTTTGTTCAATCATAAAGCCAACCTAATGATCCTTTTTGATCAAATAAAAAGGATGAACTCGAAAAAGAGGTAATGTTTTCGCAACCCTTTTTCAAGTTCCTTTCTTCTTCAACTTCTTCATTATTTATTATTTCCATTCTAAAATAATAACTCCAGTACCTCCTATATACTGTGATGTTATTATAAATGTAACGTCCCAGACCCGGGTGCGACGCAACGGGTGCCCCGAGCCCGGTTCCCCACGTGACCTCAAGCACATTTCCCAAAACGCCAGAGGCTACCGACTAGCAGCGAGGGCCCAGGTCTGATAGCGGGGAAACTATGCACTCATTTGTCAAAGTGTAGTGCAGTGGAATTTAAATAAAACATACAATGATAGAAAAAGTAGTAAACATACACAACTGAAATAAACTACAGCAGTGGATATAACCAATAGTCTATAAATGATGATGCTACATGTTTCATGTTCTAAGAAAGCATCCAGAACATGTTATACATCAATACAATACAACAAAAAATGGTGTACAACAAACAAGCAAAACAACTGGCAGCGACATCGCGAGCCTAAGCTCGGTCCCATGCCCTCCTACTCCTCAGCAACTGTCAAGTACCTATATAGGGACTCTTTCCCCTATCTACACCTGTAGCAATGTAAACTGTTTGGGCCGAAAAGTGTGACCCAAACAGGGCGTGAGAAATATATCTCAGTAGGCACCCACCAAAGGCTTGTGCCCAACTGCGTGTAAGCATGCAATAACATTGTGAAATAATAAAATGCAATAAAGTAAGCAGTACTGACAAGTAACTAACTTAACAATTGAATTTCCATTTTATTATTCATTTAATTCATTTAACTTAGTATCATTCTTATGCTCAACAGCACCAATCCCTCAGGTCAACCACAAGCTTGCCCTCATGCTAATATAGTAAAACCACGCCCTCAGGCTTGCCCTTAGGCTATCCAGAATCCAACCCGCAGGTATTTCCCTCAAGTGTAATAGAAATTTCCCTCAGGCGTAGGAAGTGTCTCCCTCAGGCACAGAAGTCGAGCCCTCAGGCACGAAGGTTTCCCTCAGGAGAAATATGATAGCCCTCAGGCTAAACAGTGCAGTGCCCTTAGGCTAATCACAACAATGCCCTTAGGCTAAATACAACAATGCCCTCAAAAAAATCGTTCCATGCCCAACAGGTAAACAAGCAGTAACAAGAAATTTATATCAAGGAAATTCTACAATTACTACATTGAAGGCATACCCTCGGGTATCCTGGCCAAATGACTAAACAGTGGAACACACCCCCAGGGTGGTTCTGGATCTAAGAAACGATCCCAACCAGCAGTTTATTATCAAAATTAAATACCAAATCAATTCTAGGTATTAAATATAACAATAGCCTCATCCACACGACACCCCAACATGGGTTCGTGGCACGAAAATGCTCAAAAACGCACGATTGTTGAAAAATAAACACTAAGCCACCTACCTTATACGCCAGCAAACATTATACCCGAACGCCGACTCCAGAAACGCCCAAGAACGGTGTAGATATGACGTATAACAGAACCCATTCAAACATAAATAACTTTCCCTCGGGAAAGAATTTGTAAGAACGGTACCAGGAGGGGAGAGGGCTTACCCGTGTGGTTCCAACAAGATCGTTCCACACCGAATCAGATTCCAGACGAACTCCCAACGGATCTTCAAAGGGTCGGCCATCCTCCTTGGCTTCAAAATGGCTCAAATTCCTCCTCTGCCAAATGGGGAGGATACTGCCTATTGTAAGCGGAAAAAACAAAGTACACGACGTGTAATTCTAAGTACATGGCGTGTACTTCTTTCATTTAACTGTTCACTTGACGGTACCGCCATACTGTTCAACCGTCGACATGAGTACACGAAATGTACTCTTGAGTACACGGGGTGTACTGTCACCCAGCTGGTGGAGACTCCACCACCTTACTTTTTAAGCCTACCGACTGACTACACGGCGTGTAGGGTACCACTACATGGCGTGTAGTCAGTTCCTACACCCCTCGTCACCGACATGGAAACACGCCCCGTGTACTCATCCCTACATGGCCAAAATTACATGGCGTGTGGAAAAAGTACATGACATGTAGTTCCAAAATTCAGGATTTTTTCCCATTTTCCATATTTTCTCAAAAACAGTTAATGAAAAGGAAAAAGAAGCAGCCCGTACCTCAAAAATAAGAACCGGTTTCTTACAAACATCCCCCCTTATAGTAATTCATCCCCGAATTGCCCTTCACAGGGTGGAGAAGATAAAGATCAGAATAGCTCTGGCCACTGAACAGGTACGTTGGCCTCCCGCTCCCAGGTCTCGTCCTATACTCGGCCATGCTGCCATAGCACCCATACAAGAGGAACTGACCGGCCTCGGAGGACCTTCGTGCTCCTATTAACGATATGTATCATATGCTCCTCAAAGGACACATCTGCCTCCAGCTCAACCTCCTCAGACTGAAAGGTGTGAGATAGGTCTGAATGGTAGCGATGCAACTGAGACACATGGAAGACGTCGTGCATGGCTCAGTACCGCTGCGGTAACCGTAACCGATAGGCAACCAGACCGACTCTCTCCAGAATCTCAAATAGTCCCACATACCTCGGTGAAATATTACCCTATCTCCTGATCCGCTTGTGTCCCAGTCTCGGCGAAACACGCAAGAAAACCTGATCCCTGACCACGAACTCCAAAGGTCGTCTGCGGAGATCAGCATAAGACTTCTGACGAGACTACGCAATAGCCATCCACTTCTGAATCAACTGGACCTGCTCAGATGTCTCCTGTACGAGCTGTGGCCCCAGTAAAGCTACCTCACCTTCCTCTAACCAGCAAAAAGGTGATCGACATGACCTACCATATAAAGCCTCGTATGGTTCCATCTCAATAGTTTCCTAAAAACTATTATTATAGGCAAACACGACTAAGGGTATATGCTTTTCGCAAGAGCCCCCAAAGTCTAGGACGCATGCTCGCAGCATGTCCTCTAGCACCTGTATCGTCCGCTCTGACTGGCCATCTGTCTGAGGGTGGTATGTTGTGCTCAGAAGCACCTGTGTACCCAGCGCCCCTTGAAAACACTGCTAGAAACGAGACGTAAATCGGGCGTCCCTATCAGAAAGGATAGAACGATGGACCCCATGAAGATGTATGATCTCTCGGATATACAGCCTTCTGAGCTCGTCAACACCGAAGGCCTCCTTGATCGGCAAGAAGTGAGCTACCTTCAAGAGTCTGTCCACAACAACCCACACGGCGTCATTGCCTCAAGGTGACCTCGGCAACCCCGTCATAAAATCCATCGCGACATCATCCCATTTCCACTCTGGATTGGGCAACTGCTGTAACAGCCCAGCTGGCCTTTGGTGCTCTGCCTTCACCTGCTGACAGGTGGAACACCTCGAAACAAAAACAGCTATCTCTCTCTTCATACACGGACACCAGTACTGACGCCTCAAGTCACGGTACATCTTGGTAACCCTGGGATGAACTTCCCAAGCCGAAGCATTAAACTCCCGCATCATCTCCTCGCGTATATCTCATGGAACACATACTCGTCCATGGAAACGAAAAACCACACCGTCGCCTATCGTCCAACTGGGAGGAGGGTCCTCACATGCCACCGACTCCCGTAGAACTAGGCCTTTTGAATCCGATAGTTGTCTCATCCTCAATCTATCTAGGGGGTAGATGTCACAGGTAAAGAGGAAAGAAAAGTCTGCCCCTGACTTTCATGCACCTCTAGATGCATCTCAGAGAACAAAGTCATGAGCTCCCACTCACCACTGGCCTCCGGCACTGCCTGTATCTGAGTCTTCCTGCTCAGTGCATCACCTACTACATTACCTTTACCAGGTGTATAGGAAAGCTCACAATCGAAGGACTGTAGGTACTCAACCCACTTTATCTACCTCAGATTCAGGTCACACTGAGTAAATATATACTTGAGGCTTTTGTGGTCGGTGAAAACCACAAAATTCTCTCCCCACAGATAATGTCTCCAAAAGCGCAACGCATGAACAACTGCAGCAAACTCGAGATCATGCGTTGGGTAATTCCTCTAATGTGGCCTCAACTGCCGAGACCCGTATGCAACAACTCGGTCGCCTTGCATCAAAACAGATCCCAGCCCAATCTCTGATGCGTCACAGTAAACTATATAGCTCTTCCCCTGCTCTGGGAGTATCAGGATCGGTGATGGTGTCAACCTTTCCTTCAGGTCCTAAAAAGATGCCTCGTAAGCTTCTGACCAAGCGAACGTCACAACCTTCTTAGTCAGACTTGTCAACGGTGCTGCTAAGAGGGAGAAATCTTGTATGAAGCGTCTGTAGTAACCAGCCAACCCTAAGAAACTCCGTATCTCCAACACGTTCTTAGTCTGATCTCAGTAAACTACTGCTCTCACCTTCTCTAGGTCTACTGCAACTCCTGCCTCTGAGATAATATGACCCAGGAAGTGAATCTAGTCCATCCAAAAGTGGCACTTCGAGATCTTAGCATATAGTCGATGCTCTCTCAGTGTACTCAATACGATCTCTAGATGGGTGGCATGGTCATGTAGAGTGTAAGAGTACACTAAGATGTCATCCACGAATACCACCACAAAAGAATGAAGATACGGATGGAACACACGATTCATCAGATCCATGAAAACCACTGGCGCATTCGTGAGTCCAAACAGCATAACGAAGTACTCATACAGACCATATATGCTCTGAAAAGATGTAAGTGGTATATCTGATGGTCTCACGCGTAGTTGATGATATCTGGACTTCAAGTCAATCTTCAAGAACACTCGCGCCCCACAAAGCTGATCAAACAGATCATCTATCCTCGACAAGGGATATCAGTTCTTAACCGTCAACTGGTTCATCTTCCGATAATGCACGCAATGTCTGAGGGTACCATCCACCTTCATCGCAAAAAGGACCAGAGAACCCCAAGGAGAAGTACTAGGTCAGATAAAATCCTTCGCCTTTAACTCCTCTAACTGCCTCTTGATCTCCTGCAACTCAGGCGTGGCCATCCTATATGGAGGAATGGACACCGGTGTTGCTCCTGGCACAAGATCGATAGAGAAATACACCTCACGCACCGTAGGTAGACCTGAAAAGTCATCTCGGAAGACATCCCTGAAACGATCAACAACTAGAGGGAAATCCGTCTGACAAGTCCCTTGATCATCCAGATATAAACTCGCAATCTGGGCTATGACTCCACCTCACCCATGATGCTCTGGTCCAGCTTGACTCTCATGAACATCCCACTCGTCCTTGTATAGAAACTATCTGCACTCTGGTGATGTGAAACTCACCCTACGATGATAGAAGTCTAAAAAGGCTCTAAAGGGAACCAACCAGTCCATCCCGAGAATGACATCATAGCTCGTCATCTCCAAGACAAAGAGGTCCCAAAGGAAGTGACACCCTCCAACCTCAAGGGGCACTCCTTACACCGATGCACACCAGCCGTCCTAGTCCCCAACGGAGTGTCTAGCGTCATGATATCAGAAGAAGAAGAAACACAGAGCCCAAGTCTCTCCACAACGGGCACAAATATGTAACTATGTGTAGCACCCGTATCTAAAAGTACTGAAGATAAAATAGAAGCTACTAGAATAGTAACTCTGACTGTAGAAGATCTGAGATCCTTCTCCTTCTAGGTCTGTTGCACTAAATATGCATGCCCAGTGTCGTGGCCCTGTGACATAGCCTGGATACCCTGAGTTGTCCCGCCCTACTGCCTCTGAGATCCTGGTGTTTGGCTACCACGACCATGACCACCAGCTCTTCCTACACACCCTGACGTATTCCAGTTCTATGACTAGTAAAAAGCCACTGGTTCTGCTTCCGAATGCGGAGTCTGCACAGAACCCCTCTCACTAGACACTGGTAAAAACGCCCTACAAAAGCGCTGCAGATGACCCATCATGCCGCAAACTCGGCACTCCACTGGGTCTCGTGGACTCTGCGGTCTCTTGTGCCCCTCCCTGCCACACTGGTAGCACCTGATCGGGCCACCTGAAGACACTTCCTTGATGGTACTGCCACCCTGAGAGAAGTCCATTTGTCTCTTCCTCTTGCCAGCAGAAATAATACCAGTAACTGGTGTTGAACCACCCTATCCCACACCACTCAATTTCCGTAGGTTCCTCACTGTCATCAACACCTAGTTCAAAATCGCGTGTATAGTAGGCAACCTAATAACATTCACCAGCGCTCAGATGTCATACTAAAGACCATCCTCAAAACATATGGCTCTCAACGTCTCGTCACCCACTAGAACGGGTGAAAAACTTTGAAGCTCCGTAAAACAAGAAGAATAGTCCATCACTGACATAGCGCCCTGCTGAAGATTCATGAACTCTCGAGCTCTATCTTCTCTCAGCATCTTGGGAAAGAAGAAGTCATAGAAGACTGCCTGAAAATATTCCCACACCATGTCTCTGTGATGCTCTGACTGGGTGGTAACATCCCACCACCTCTTGGCAGAATTACGCAGCATATAAGTCGCGAGTTTGACCCTCCACCCTGGAGGCGTCTCTAAATGCTTGAAAATACTCTGCATCGATCCTAGACAAGACTCTGTAGCCTACAGTCTGCCATCCCCTGAAAACGTAGGCAGATGCTGCTGCTGGAAGATACGAGTCAGCTCAGCCATAGATGTAGCAGCCTATGGTGCTCCCTGAAAGGCCTGAATGAACCACATAAAGCCTTCATGGAACTGCGCCTCCGTGCCTCTGTCTGGTATAGCAGCTGGCGCCACATCTGGCTCTGCTAGAGGATCAACTGGTAGCCCATGGCCCACCATCTCTAGAGTATAATCGTCACCGCTCTCCTGGCGAAAAACACGCGGTAGTCTAGGCAGCATGACACTACAAGGACAAAAGCATGCCTCAGATTCATGATTATTAATACCGAAAAGCGAAGGAACCACAGAGAAAACAAGAGTAATAAAGCATTCAAAATTGGAAAAACAAGACTACCCGGCATGTACAATGACTACACGGTGTGTACTTGACTTCCCTTCCCCTGCCTAGGTCCTTCTACACGGCTAAGACACACGACTTCCATTGAAAAAAAATACACGGTGTGTATAATATCTCCACGGCATGTACGGTGTTATTTTCCAACTGCCCGTGTTGTCTGTGACATGACCGACTACTCGGCTTGACACTACACGGCGTGTTACACCCGCACACGACATGTACACCACCCCGTTTCCCAGCCACATGGCTAACTCCACATGGTCTGTCCTTGGACAAGACTACACGGCGTGTCCCACAGGTACACGGCGTGTTCAGGGAGAGGTGACACTAGCATGTGTTGTTAGTTACATGGCTGAGTCCCCAGGTCACACTACACGGCGTGTCCATCATTGACACGGCGTGTTCTGTCAAGGAGTTCGCTGACCCGTGTTGTTAGTTACACAACAGGACTTCAGGTCACACTACACGGCGTGTCCATTCGGTACACGACGTGTTTTACCCAAGCCCTTCCCTACCCCGTGTCGCCACCCACACGGTTTGTGACACGTGAAGAGACTACACGGCGTGTACTTAGGGTACACGGCGTGTACTCAAAAGTTCATTTTTCTTCCCGAACAGAAGGGCATACACAGCGTGTATAAAAATACTACACGGCATGTATACTGGGTTTCCAGATAGTATGCCTCAGAAACATCCTCAGAACCTAGAAAATACTGAAAAACTACACCTAAGTGTCAAATTCCGACCCGTGGGGGCCCATACTCCCCACGAATCAAAGTTTGACATCTTATATGTGTTATAACCAACAAACAGTCAATGGTCCACCAATTTATGGTCAATGGGGGCCCATACTCCCCAAAAACCAAAGTTTGGCATTCATTCTATAAACAGGCTCACACAAAGTAGGTATTTTATCTGAGCAGCTATCACAACAGCATGCTTTTCTAGCACAACAACTTTCACAACAACATGCAATTTTTAAAGCACCTACATGGCATGGAAACTATGCATGGCATGTGATTTCTAGCATGTTCCTATATTATGCATGAGACGGCATACCCTCATCTCATCGGTATGCAACTAAATAAAACCCATAGATAAAATAGAAACAACACAATCCAAGTGCGTCACCCAACGTTGAAAACTTATCAACTGTAAAATTTGCAAAATCAGTAAAATTGCAATCACGAGTTAAATTGGCTTTTCCCTGTACGCGGGTTAGCTACGCCCATGCACAGCTGATTACCAACTACCGTTTGTCCTATCCCTATATACGGCTTCAAATAGTATGTCAAACAAAACCTCCCTTTGATACCACTTTGTAACGTCCCGGACCCGGGTGGCACACAACGGGTGCCCTGAGCCTGGTTCGCCACGTGACCTCAAGTGCATTTCCCCAAACCCCAGAGGCTGCCGACTAGCAGCGAGGGCCCATGTCTGATTGCAGGGAAACTAAGCCCTCATTTTTCAATGTTTATCACAGCGGAATTTAAATAAAACATACAACGACAGCGGAAGCAGTAAACATATACAACTGAAATAAACTACAGAAGTGGATATAACCAATAGTCTATAAATGATGATGCTACATGTTTCATGTTATAAGAAAGCATCCAAAACATGTTATACATCAATACAGTACAACAAAATATAGAGTACATCAAACAAGCAAAACAGCTGGCAGCGGCATCGCGAGCCTAGGCTAGGTCCCATGCCCTCTTACTCCACAGCAGTAGTCAAGTACCTGTATAGGGACTCTTGCCCCTATCTACACCTGTATCAACGTAATCTATTTGGGCAGAAAAGAATGACCCAAACAGGGTGTGATAAATATATCTCAGTAGGCACCCAGCAAAGGCTCGTTCCCAACTACATGTAAGCATGAAACAACAACGTGAAATAGTAAAATGCAATAATGTAAGCAGTACTGACAAGTAACTAACTTAACAATTTAATTTCCAATTTTTATTCATTTAATTCATTTAACTTAGTAACATTCTTGTGCTCAACAACACCAAGCCCTCAGGCCAACAAGAAACTTTCCCTCAGGCTAATATAGTAAAAACACACCCTCAGGCTTACCCTCAGGCTATCTAGAATCCAACCCACAGGTATTGACCTCAGGCGTAACATAAATTGCCCTCAGGAATATGAAGTGTCTCCCGTAGGCACAAAAGTCAAGCCCTCAGGCACGAAGGTTTCCCTCAGGAGAAATACGACAGCACTCAGGCTAAACAGTGTAGTGCCCTCAGGCTAATCACAACAACGCCCTTAGGCTAAATACAACAATTACCTCAGGAAAACTGGGCCATGCCCAACAGGTAAACAAGCACTAACAAGAAATTCCTCTTAAGGAAATTCTACAATTACTAATTTGAAGGCATACCCTCGGGTATCCTAGCCAAACGGCTAAACAGTGGAACACACCCCTGGGGTGGTTCCGGATCCAAGCATCGATCCCAACCATCATTTTATTATCACAATTAAATACCTAATCAATTCTAGGTATTAAATATAGCATCAGCCTCAGCCACACGACACCCCAACATGGGTTTATGGCACGAAAATGCACAAAAAAGGCATGACAGTTGGAAAATAAACACTAATCCACCTACCTTATATGCCAATGAACAATATACCCGAACACCGACTCTAGAAATGCCCAAGAACGGCATATATCTGATGAAGAACAAAACCAATTCAAATGTAAATAACTTTCCCTCATGAAAGAATTGGTAAGAATGGTACCAGGAGAAGAGAGGGTTTACACGTGCGGTTCCAACGAGATCGTCCGACACCAAATCAGATTCCAGATGAACTTCTGGAAGATCTTCAAAGGTTCGGTCGTCCTCCTTGGCTTCAAAATGGCTCAAACACCTCCTCTACCAAATGAGGAGGCTACTGCCTATTTTAAGCCAAAAAAAAAGAAGTACATGGCGTGTACTTCTGAGTACACAACGTGTAATTCTTTCATTTAACTTTTCACTTGGAGGCACCGCCATACTGTTCAACCGTTGACATGAGTACACGACATGTACTCTTGAGTACACGGCGTGTACTGTCGCCCAGCTGGCGGCGACTCCACCGCCATACTATTTATTCCTGCCGACTGACTACACAGCTTGTAAGGTACCAGTACACGACATGTAGTCGGTTCATACACCCCTCTTCACCGACATGGCTACACACCCCGTGTACTCATCCCTACACATCCAAAAGTACACGGTGTGTGGAAAAAGTACATGACGTGTAGTTCCAAAATTCAGGATTTTTCCCTATTTTCCATATTTTCTCACAAACACTTAAGGAAAAGGAAAAATAAGAAGACAATACCTCAAAAATAAGAACTGGGATCTTACAATAAATATGGTACAACCATATTCAGTATTCTATCCATCCCATGAATGACATGTCACCATACGTGCGTACGTACGGCTTACCGTCTCTACGTCGTGGTGTAATTGTTATTCAAAACATTATTATTTGGATGGTTATGATAATGATGTGTAATTGATGTATATAATAAATATAACATGATAATGATTCTGTATATATGATATAACATCCAATTATATATTATTTTAATATCAAAATAATGATATTGTCGCTCGTGCGTACGTACAGATAACCGTCTCCACGACGCGATGAGATTCATTTCCAAGATCACCATTCATCGACGATTATAAAAATATTTATATTAATAATAAGTATGTAATATATTACCTAATAATGCTACTGAAGATATATATCTATATATATAAGTATTTATGTCATTACATATCTCTTATTCACTTACTTTTGTTCAATACTATAAGAAAATGAAAACAACGTTTATACGTACGTACGGATTACCGTATCCATAAACTGTGTATTCCATTTCATATATATATCTATTATACATATTTATATTCTAAATATATATGATATATAAATAATTTTTTATATTCTGGAAGTATTTAAATCATGACCTATGTGATACAATCAACAGTAACATGTTAAAACGCTTACGATAAAGAAAGCGATTATTACCCCAAAAAATTAATATAACATGGAAACTATTATTAATTGGGTAGTATAAAGTCATAAATGAATAATGTATGATATCATAAATATTAATATGGTTCTGGTATAATTTAATAACATACTACGGTCTTCATACAGCTGGTTAAACATACCCTCGACTAAAGGAAGGTGCAAGGTAAGTGGTTTTCATCTCACTCCTTATTCCCGTGAGATTCATGACATATTGCCACTATTACCTTTTGTGTGGTATATGTACTACCCATAATTGTATTCTTTGTGCAATACACTTTAATTTATGCGTATTTACATATTCATTGTATGATACCTCTTTCATGGGTTGTATGTTTTGTAAGTTACCAAATTGGTAAGGGTTAATTTCACAATCTCTTTATTATCTGAGGTTGTTTTTACATAAATATATACTGGGACATATTTATTATCCATGTCCATGTTTTTTGAAATAGTTTTCAAAGGTATTCTTTTAAGGGACTTTTTTTTACTAAAACATCATTTCAAATGTTTTAAATATTTATTCTTTTAAATCTTTCCCATTAATGTCCATGTATTCAAAATTGTTTTTAAGGATTAATTTATATAGACATGAATGTTTTTATAATGTTAATTTCATTCAAAAGTTTCATATTTCTATGAGAAACTTTGATTCAAAAATTTCTTTAAAATTCTCCTTTTCTAAATTGTGTGATTTTTAGATGTTTTCATGAAAAAGGGGTATTTCTCTCAAAGAGTTTTACAAATCATTTTCTTCTATGTCAAAAATCATTAATAAATTTTAAACTTGTTTTGAAGTTGATTTATCATGATAGAAATCTTCCATATTGTGTTGAAGGTTTTTTGATATGTTTGAATGTGGATGTGTTATTTCTATACCATTCATGGTTTATGGGTAAATTATTGACATTTTGTATTCTAGTTTTAATACGAATGTTTATGTTCTGTTTAGACCTTTTCATATGAGGAATGCATTGGACATCATAAGTGACGGGTGGAGCCCGATATAGCTCTCCGATGCATCGGTAGGTCTCATGAGACAAACTAGTGTCTTGGAACAAGGCCTTGACAAAATATTATTTTCAGTCTTGGGACAAAGCCTTGACTATGTGGTTATGATAGTCTGGTATTATGCATTCCATCGTTATGAAAGTGGCTATTGTTATTGCATGTGATTATTCGAATAGTAGAATATCCATGTGGGTAAGTAAATGGAATTATTTTGATTTATATTTTCCATATTATGATGAAGTTTATGATGAAAAGGCTTTTGTTTTAGTTTTATACATTTCCTTAAATGTTTATGCTTATTTTTTAGAGTTTCTGCTGTATTTCTTACCCTTACTGAGCGTTTGAGCTCACCGCTTTCTATGTTTTATTTTCCCTAGATTCCAAGAGGTGTATTGTGATTGATATTCAGGGTTAAGACAAGGGAATAATGGCGTTCATAAAGGATTATTTATGTTGTTTTATATGTTATAAAGTGTAATATAACATTCATGTATGTAATATATTTTCCAAGACTGCTAAACTGATCGTTCCTTCGGGACATGATTCCTTGTAATCATTCCAATGTATTAAAATAATGCACCGACTCTGTTTAACTGTGGTCAGGGCATTACAGTTGGTATTAGAAGAAGTTTATGAATAACTTTGGAAATATGATTTAGATAAACTCTTATCAGAGAACATTACCCTAAGATGGACATTGAGGATTAGTATAGAAGAACTTCCTAGAATTTTGGTAATGTAGAGATTTTGTGAGTTTTCCAAGAAAATACATCCCTATCTGGATATGAGCAGGTAGAGGCAGCTCTGGCACAGATGTACCAAGGGGTAAAACCTGAAAACACCGCTTTGAGCTAGACTCGAATGAGAACTGGTGCATGACAACGGTTCTTACTGCACTCTTTGTTACGACACTCCTGGGGGATATGCTTAGGATAATTCTCGTTTTCTTTACAAACCAATATTAAGGGTTTATGAGTATATATCTCCTCAAAGAAAACATTTTTGATTATGGATAATATCCATAAACTATTTAATTTACGTTAGGTATTTTACATGTTTGGAATTATGAATTTCAATTCATAAACTGACCTAGTGTATGCCATTGTTTAGGAATGGTGTCCAATAGAAGGAATGAGAACTCCAACAATACTTATGATCCAAAGAGTAAGAAGGATCATATCATTCATGGTATTAAGCCAACATTAAGAAGGGAAATAGTCTCCCATGTATTCTAAACATATGAAGAAATAGTATCACGTGTTAAAAAGATAAGTAAAGAATTCTCTAAGTCCTATGGCTTTGATGGGAAGAAAGAGAAGAAAAGGATGGAAGAGAGAAAGATGGATAAAGGGAATAGGGAAAAGAAGAATTTTCCCGTATGTGATAATTGTGGGAAGAAACACCTTAGAACTTGCCTGAAGGGAATTGGAATTTTTTATAAGTGTAGAGAAAAAGGACACCAAGTATGTTACTGCAAGGGTAAGAAAAAGGTTTCAAATGTACAATGCTTCATTTGTAAGAAGTTGGCACACTATGCGAACCAATGTCCAAATCATCAGAGTATGACCCAAATTATGCTATTAGATAATAATCATGTCATGATACTACCTCAGATGAAGAAGAATGACTAGTGTTCTTATGTTGTTATTGTAGGATTATTTCATTTGAGTGTTGTATCAAAAATATACTGGTTATATGAATTATGGAGATAAATAAGAATTGTACTGCAGTACTATTTTATTGAGGATTTGAGATTATATGGTTATAAGAAAAGTGACATAATAGTAAGCTACACTTTTTGGAAAATACATGGTTGATGTAAAGGTAATATTTAATATGGTCCTGATAATGAGGTAGTGATTTTGAAATAAGAGATGGGTGATTTGAATAATTATATTGGATATTCTTGACTACCTTGAAACTGATTAATGATTTTTCATCATTGGAATTTACAACCTTTTTGGATAGAAGGAGTATATCCAGTATTCTATAAAGAATAAGGGAGCGTGAATGTAATCAACAAGTTTTTATGGTAATTTAGGATGTTACCATGTTTTAAAATAATACATGATGAAGGTGTTCACATGTTATTACATGGAAAAAGGATCTTCATTGTGTTTAACTTCCTTATAAATTTTCGACTGTGAGTTTGGATAGTAGTATTTTGGATAACTCTAAAGGTTGGAATGTATTGAGTTTGAAAGGTTGTTTTGGATGTGAATAAAAGGACAACATGAAGACCGTGTGAAAACCCGTCACGTCGGACAAAACTACGGGAATCGAACCCACAACCATAGTGCGATTGAGATTTATCACCTACCACTAGACTATGTGAAGTCCCTGGATTGTATAATGTAGTATCTTTTTTTAAAGGTTCTGATATGTGAATTATAAATTCATTATATTTGGAACCCTATACGATTAGGATAAATAGAATATTTTTGAGTTATAGTATGTTTTGTAGTGAAAGATGAGTTTGTGGTAGAAATTTATTAATGGATTAAACTCTAATTATAAAGTAAGTATATCTGATTATGATCTTAGCCAATCTCATAAATAAATTCCTTAACATTAAGAAAAGGAACTTAGAACAATAACCTTGTCCTAGATGGTACCTTAGAACATCAGAAATTTATGGCTTTGTGATTATTATACTTTTCATGGCCTTGTTATCTACCACTCTCCATCAGATATTGATGGTTATATTTATCTTCTATATCCATGTTTTCCTACATGTAACCCTAGTATGTGTTATTTTTAGTATCCTTCATACTTACCACTCTTTATTTTAAACAGAGGCCTCATTACTCCATTTTTCGATGTGGGATTTCAACTAAGATATTTTGAAATGTCAACCCCATGTATCCAATACCAAACATAAATTGAGAGGACACAATTTATTGAAGGAGGGGAGAATGTAACACCCCATGCTTTCGCGGTACGATTCTCTTTGAATAATACAATAGCGTGTGTTATATGCAACTTCGAGCTCTAATACAACACAACGAATCATACTAGCCGTTAAGAATAGTAATACACACATTTTAAAATTTTATAAATTTTATATTTCAAAAAGAACTTCATTTTTTGATTAGGAATATCAACATTAGCTTAGGGTGAAATTTTGGTACTTTTCGAATAACTTTTATATTTTGATGAATAGTGAAAATTACTAAATTTTAATTAAAAACAACTTTTTTAATCGAAATACTTAATAGTGATAAATTATGAATTTGAGTGGTTTTAAAGTATATTTAGAATATAATTTTAAAATTTAATATAATAATGTTTATTGGACTTAATTTCACATTTAAACAGGACAAAAACAATTGTCAATCTTTTGATACTTATTATTTCTTAAAAACACGCTTTTTGTTTTGACAGCGGGAATTAATTTTAAATTAATTTCTGCCACTTATGTGTTTTGAATTTAGAAAAATGGATTCCATATTTATAATCAGGAGTTCCAAATTCTGTAAATAGTTTACTTTTATTTTTAGACATTTTGAATAATTACTTCAGTAAATATTTTATTTACCATGGTTAAAGGGTAAATCCGGTAAATAAGCGTAAACAAATAATATTATAATAATACTAAATTACCCAAAAACGTGTCCTAACCCTATTTATTGATACATTCCTGACCATAGGCATCTTTGGGTTGATTTTGGGACCCCATGGATCCACTTGTAAGTGATAATAACATTTTATATTAATTAAGTTAAAGTAAATACAAAACTGACATAAGCATATATCTTTTAGAAAAACAATTTTTACATAGGGTTATATATGTTATATTTTTTACTATAAATATTCATTATAAATATAAACAGATTTTCTAAATATTGGTATTTAATTTATAATTTTTAGACATTTAATAATTAAATTTATCTTTGACACAATAATGATGCAGTATTTTTCTTATTAATGAAAGAATAAAATAATTAGTATTATAAATGTTAAAATAAATATAATTTGAATATTTTAACGCCATAAAAGAATTTTATTAGTTAATATTACCTTTTATTATTGATTAAATAATTTTTTTTCGAATTAATAAAGTTTTTATGACTTTAACAAAATCAATTATTAAATAGTGTCAAAATTGACAGAAAAGAGTTTTTAAAACAAATATTATATTATTAATTCATATTCTATTCCTAAAAATCTAAGGTTCTGCCAAAGTACTTATATAATGATATTTGTATAATTAATGGACCAATTGGGGGTCTCTTGGAAGTATATAGT
This sequence comes from Viscum album, assembly GCA_963277665.1. Classification (NCBI taxonomy): domain Eukaryota; kingdom Viridiplantae; phylum Streptophyta; class Magnoliopsida; order Santalales; family Viscaceae; genus Viscum; species Viscum album. Next base: position 922,545,780 of record OY728131.1, read on the forward strand.
ATGTTTATTAACTATATAATATAAAAATACAAAGAGACATGGTAAGTGTCAAACTAATTAACTAAGAGTTAAATATAAATTATAAGGTTAATATAGTGACCCAAAACTGCCTAAAATAAATTGTATGAAAGTATTTAGAACCATACCTACCTTAGACTTTGAATAATCCACTTTTAAGCCATTAGAAACCGAATATTAATTTATTATAAATTAATATTTTAAGTTTTTCCTAAAGAACCCCTCCTCCCCCTTATAAAAGGACACCACTTCTAACCAATTCTTAATACCTTCAAAGCCTTTTGGTTCAGCCAAACTCTGACAAAATATCCTCTAAACTAATATCCCTTAAACATAGAGGCCTTATTTTGATCATAAATCCAACCTAGGGAGCCCTTTTGATCAAATCAAAAGGAAGAACCCGAAGAAGAGGTAATGTTTTCACAACCCCTTTTCAAGTTCCTTTCTTCTTCAACTACTTCTTTATTTATTATTTCAATTATAAAATAAAAACTACAGTATCTACTATATACTATGATTTTATTATAAATATGGTACAACCATATTAAGTATTCTATCCATCCCTTTAATGACATGTTACCGTACGCGCATACGTACGGCTTACCGTCTCCACGTCGTGGTGTAATTGTTATTCAAAACATTATTATTTGGATGGGAATGATAATGATGTGTAATTAATGTAAATAATAAATATAACATGATAATTATTCATTATATATGATATACCATCCAATTATATATTATTTTAATATCAAAATAATGATATTGTTGCTCGTGCGTACGTACGGATTACCATCTCCACAAGGCGATGAGATTCATTTCCAAGTTCACCATTCATCGACGATTATAAAAATATATATTTTACTTATAAGAATGTAATATATTAAATAATAATGCTACTGGAGATATATATATATATATATATATATATATATATATGTATTTATTTACCTACATATATCTTATTCACATACTTCTGTTCAATACTATATGAAAACAGAAACAACGTTTATGCGTACATACGAATTACCGTATCCATAAACGGTGTTTTCCATATCATATATATGTCTATTATACATATTTATATTATAAATATATATGATATATAAATCATGTTTTATATTCTGGATGTATTTAAATAATGATCTATGTGATACAATCATGAGTAACAAGTTAAAACGCGTACGATAAAGAAAGCGATTATTATCTGAAATATTAATATAATATGGAAATTATTATTAATTGGTTAGTATAAATTCATAAATGAATAATGTATGATATCATAAATATTAATATGGTTCTGGTTTAATTTAATAACATACTACAATATTCATAAAGGAGGTTAAACGTACCCTCGACTAAAGGAAAGTTCAAGGTAATGGGTTTTCATCTCACTCCTTATTCCTATGAGATTTAAGCCATATTGCCACTATTACCTTTTTTTGGTGTATGTACTGCCCATAATTGTATTATTTGTGTAATAAATTTTAATTTATGTGTAGTTACATATTCATTGTATGATTCCTCTTTCATGGGTTTTATGTTTCGTAAGTTACCAAATTGGTAAGGGTTAATTTCACAATCTCTTTATTATCCGAGGGTGATTTTACGTTAGTATCTACTGGGACATATTTATTATCAATGTCCATGTTTTATGAAAGAGTTTTCAAAGGGATTATTTTATGGGACTATTTTTTACTAAAACATCCTTTCAAATGTTTTAAACATTTATTCTTCTAAACCTTTCTCATTAATGTCCATGTCTTCAAAATGGTTTTTAAGGATTTTACTTTATAAACATGAATGTTTTTAAAATGTTAATTCCTTTCAATAGTTTCAAAGTGTTATGGGACACTTTGATTCGAAAATGTCTTTGAATGAATTCTTTTCTAAATTGTTTGATTATTAAATGTTTTCATGAAAAAGGGGTATTTCTCCCAATGAGTTTTACAAATCATTTTCATATATGTAAAAATTATTTAATAGATTTTAAACTTGTTTTGAAGTTGATTTACCATGATACAAATATTCCATATTTTTTTGTAGGTTTTTTGATATGTTTGACTGTGTATGTGTTATTTTTATACCATTCATGGTTTATGGGTAAATTATTGACATTTCGTATGCTAGTTTTAATACGAATGTTTATGTAATGTTTAGACCTTTTCATACGAGGAATGCATTGGAATTAATAAGTGACGGGTGGAGCCCTCTATAGCTCCTCGATGCATCGGTAGGTCTCATGAGACAAAATAAAGTCTTGGCACAATGCCTTGACAAAATATTATTTGTAGTCTTGGCACAAGGCCTTGACTATGTGGTTATGATAGTCTGACATTATGCATTCCATCGTTATGAAAGTGGCTATTGTTATTGCTTGTGATTATTCAACTAGTAGAATATACATGTGAGTAAGTAAATGGCATTATTTTGATTTATATATTCCATATTATGATAAATTTTATGACGAAAAGGCTTTTGTTTTAGTTTTATACATTTCCTTAAATGTTTATGCTTATTTTTAAATGTTTCCGCTGTATTGCTTACCCTTACTAAGTGTTTGAGCTCACCCCATTCTATGTTTTATTTTCCCAGGATTCTAAGAAGTGTATTGTGATTGATATGATGGGTTAAGACAAGGGAATAATGGACTTCAGAAAGGATTATTTATGTTGTTTTGTATGTTATAAAGTGTAATGTAACATTCATGTATGTAATCTATTTTCCAAGACTGCTAAATCGATCGGTTCTTCGGGACTTGATTCCTTGTAATCATGTCAATGTATTAGAATAATGCACCGCATCTGGGTAACTGGGGTCGAGGCATTATAGATACCACATTGAAATATCCCCGTTCAGGTACTCCCCCACATGACCGAGACAAGTAGTAACAATACCTCAGGTGTGTCGCCCCATATATCATAGGCGATCGGCTAATAGTGAGGGTGTAAGGAATAGTGGTGAGACTATACCCTCTAGTAAAACATTACAATAACTATTAAAATAATATCAATAATTGATCATGATTCCCAAGTAGAATAAAGGGAAATACAAAACAATCCAAATAATAATAAATACTATGTAATGATATTCTGAATTTAAATAAATGACGTGTTGAAGTCATACAAGTAAAATAATAACAGACTCGATAAAAAGACTCTAAAATCTATGGTCCTGAATCCCATTCAATCTTTGTCTCCAATCTCCAAACCTATATTTAAAGGCACAAAATCAAGTACCATATCCTTTTACCTCATAAATACATGCATCTATGAAGTCTGTTCGGGTACTAAACGACAACCGAATAGGGTGTGAGTACAACTTTGTAGGTTGACACCCAAATTCTCTAAAAATTACTATCTAAATATTGAGTCCATGAAATAGTGTTATAAAAAATTGGTATTAATACATAAATTAATATAGAACATGAAATAAACCTGTCGATGCTCGATATTCAGGTTGACACCCAGGGTCAACCAAACCTGCTTTAGTATGATGGTTGTTGTCTCTATCAAGTCCTAGATCCTCCTATATAGGATGGGTCACCCATAATATGGGATGATTATCCTAACTTTTATGAATAGTTAAAGTCATGTATCATGTAACTAAACCAAACTAGGCTCTATGAGAATTACCCATGCTAGAGCTAGTTATGTGTTCCTAGGGAGCAAGACCATGTTAATGAGAAAGTAACCATCTCATACTAGGATAGATGTTAATTACCCATGTTGGAGTTTCTTACATGTTCCCAAGTAACAATACCATACCAATGAAAAGTAACCATACTTTTTTCCTTGTGAATCACCCATGTTGGAGTCTCTTACGTGTTCCCATGTCACAATACTATACTAAGGAAAAGTAACCATACTAGGATCTATGAAAATTACCCATGCTAGAGTCACTAACATGTTCCTATGGCATAATACCATACTGGGGAAAAGTAACCATATTAATTAGTTGATTATCCTACCTAGGAATAATCACTGGTTGCAAGCACCAAGTAATCGATCATTAAATACATACAAGAAAAATTTATACCTCTTTCAATCGATGGATTCTCAAACATAGGATGAATCACTGATGGTATGCGTCAATCAGTTCCAACATGTTATCACATGCCATATTAGTAAATTAATCCATCTACCATTTAACATGTAATTTATTCAAAATTGGTGTATTCTCCAACATTGGACAAATCACATTATTCATATCATTCCAAGTTACCAATTATCACAATTTTATATTATTCCATTTTAAAAATTTTAAGCTTATTATTTATAATTTTCATTTCATAAAACGTGATATAGGTTCAAAAAAAAAGATTCAACCTACGGTTGATGGTTGTAACACCTCTCTAGTGGCCATATGTCTCGGTCTCAATGCCATCAGACCCAACGAGATTAATGGGAAGTATAAGCATGAGGGTTTTATCAAAATAATAGATTATTGATTTTGTTAGTTCACGTAAACAATGTGTTGGTTCGATCACGCTTATTTCACATATGATATAAAATAAAATATGCATTACAAAGTTATTTTAGAGAACCCAACTCAAAATATGAGTAGACATATAAATTCCTCAACATACAAGGTAGATATTTGGGTTCCTCACTCATTTACTTCAACTAAGGCCAAGTACTCTATCAATATAATACATCAGTTCTAGGTATAGTTTTCCCATTATAGGCTATGGTTATTCATAAAGAAAAACTAATGATACAAGAATGAAAATAATAATAGAAGGGATTACCATCGATCACCAAGTTTGAAAAAAAAAGATCTAACAACGTCTTACTTCTTGGTCAAAGAGGATTCCTATATACATTGATGGAAGGGTTGTAGTTTGAGAGGAGGGGTGAATGATCTACGAAACACATGGAACTAAAGATTTAAATGTAGTATCGAGAATTCCACATTGATGACATGAATAGGGTATTAAAATTATGAATTCCTCAGTACCTTATGATGAAAAATACATCACCTACGATTTTAAAACCAAGAAAATCCCTTTCATGTCATAAATCCATCTATAGACATGATTTTTTGTTTTATAGGTATAACCGGATCCATTTAGGTTATGAATTTAGTTCATGGTGTCTTCCTATAACGGTTCATTCTTTGAATGATGATCATGGGGTTTTCCCATAATACATCATGTCATGAATTTCACATTTATAGTCTAAATTATTCTTATAGTTATATTCCATCATCTATTCTCTTTCCTTTCCCATTGAACACCTACAACAAAGTATCTAGCCAATACAAGGCTTTATTACTAAGGTATAAACCATAAGTATAATGAACTCAATGACTTTTAACTAAAAACTTAAACAAGGATATACCTAAAAAATATGGCATCTTACACAATTGATTATACAATTATTTTTAAATGTTTTACAATTAATTGATAAATTATTCATAAATAATTTATAATTAATTGTTTGGGCGTTATGGTTGAGACAGGGGCTCGTAGCATGGACATTTTTTTGATCAAGGTTGAATACAATTTAGATAGATCTCTATTTGAGGGATTAATTTCGGGTCCAAAACCACCATGCAGCTGCCACCAAAACATCAAGCATGAAACAAAGTTTAGGAACTAAAAAAAGAGATAAACCTAAAACCAATGTACCAAAAATGAGAATAAAAATGAACCCTATCCACCACACTGAATTGAGACCCTCCAACATTCCCAACTCTCAAAACTAGTACATAAGTGAAATTAAATAACTAAATTTAGTCCTACCCCAGAAGATAAAACTTATAAATTCTCTATACTAATGGAATAGAAATAATACAATTTTTAGTTCTACCCGTAAAATTAAAAAATGATCCCATATAACCTATATAGTAGGTCGTAACTTTTTATCTAGGTTTTACTACCTTTCAAGTTGCATGAATATCCCACTATTGATCCTACTCACCTTTGATTTCTCAGGGATTGCACTACCCCAATCATTTTCTTTTGAAAAATAGTGAAGACTAATATCATGTATCCCTCTAATTATTTTGATGTATCCTTTGGAAACCCCATGTCACTCTAACTTATCAATAGTGTTCACCCAACATAGAGTCATCTTTCCCACTCTTATCATTGAGAGATGTCACTTATGTCACGACCCGTCCTCGGGGCCCATGCCGTAACTACCCCAAGACCACTTTCCATAGGCCAAGGGTTGGTGACTAGCACCAAAGGAGTAACTCCCAATAAATAGGGAAGGAATTGCCTTTAATAAGTAAACAACCACAATAGAGTACGCAACATAAAGTAAACACTAAGTAAATATTATATACAAAGGAAAGTGCTGAAAGGAAAGGGGCCGGAAATACAATCCCAAAAGTAAAGTACAGTACAATTGTAGTAAAGTAAAACAGAAACTACTGAGTTGTCCTCTAGGAATCCCTCCTAAAGGGTGGGTACATATGGTCTCCTCAACAACTTAGGTCCGTCCGTCCTCTCCGCATGCGTCTCACCAAGTGGTCCACCTCTGGGTATCATCCAACTCCACAACACTCTTCCTCGATCAGTGTTGTCCATCGTTTTTAAGCAACAAAATGATGTGCAGGCATTTCCCATGCAGGGATGAATATAACAATACTCAGTAGGGATCTTGAGACCCCTGAAGGTCTCCTAGAATCCACGAAGGATAAACCAAAAAGTAGAGATACAATCACGAAGTATCAACCAACATGAAGAATCAACCAACCCTACTTAGGTATATGCCCGTACATATACCTAAGTTATCAATTACAGTTCGGATCCCACTCTCATGCTCAAGAACAACCCCAATCCACACAGGAAGTAAAGTCAATCACATCGATGATAATTACTGAATGCCAAGACTCAACTCACATAGGAATACATCTTTTGTATAACGATAGAGATGATCAGATGTAGTCACTGATTCATCTAAGCTTTCGGACCCACATAGGATACTAGACCAGCTAAGTTGTCAGACCCACTCAGGATACAAGACCAGCTACTCTGTCATACCCACTCAGTATACAAGTACAGAAGTCATCACTGTCGAACCCATAGAGAATCCCAGTATAGAAGTCATCATTGTCGAACCCATGGATGATTCCAGTATGGTAGACGTCGTCGTCGAACCCACGGAGGATCCGAGTATGGTAGTTGTCGTCATCGGACCCATGGAGCATCTGAGTACGAAAGTCATTTCCATCGAACCCATGGAGGATTCCAGTACGGTATACATAATCGTCGAACCCACGGAGGATCCTAGTACGAAAGTCATCATTGTCGAACCTACGAAGGATTCCAGTATGGTAGACGTCGTCGTCGAACCCATGGAGGATCCTAGTAAGGTAAATGTCATCGTCGAAGCTAGCTCTAGGGTTCCTGCACACTGTACACTCGATTCCGAGAGGGTCAGATCCTCAAGCAAAGGGAGGTCGATACATAAAATATCACGAAGTCCCGAGTTGATGTATCCTGAAGTTTTGTCTCATCATAAGGAACCCAACAAGACAGACGGCGCATTAATCAGATTCTCGGTCTTGGAGTTATTAGCTTTTCTGTTCCAGGGACCCGGTTGGATTTCTGGTACAATCCAACATGGCCATACTCCATTCTCATCTGAATCCCATGTGTAGTATGCCAAAAGGACCTTCTCTTCAAAAGAAACCCAACACAACAGACGTCACATCAATTGGACACCCGGTCTGAGAGTTATTAGCTTTTCCGTTCCAGGGGCCCGGTTGGAATTACGCTCGTTCCAAACCCATCCATTTTCCAAAGTCACCCAAAACTCAATTAGAGTATCGCAAAAGGAAATCTTCATCGCGAGGGCCCCAGTGCCGTAGACGACGTGTCGATCGGACGCGCGGTCTTAATGTTATTCATGTTTAAGTGAAAAGAGCCCGACCCTTCAAGCCCAGTGGGCTAGCGGGTCGGCCCGACCTGGTTCGGCAGGTCTGACCCGACTGATGGGGTGGCCGGGCTGGTGGGGCGCGGCCCAGCCCACGGCTGGCCGTGGCTCGACCCGGCTGGCCGAGCGGTGCGCCCCCCTCCCCCCAAATTTCCCAAACCGGCGGCGCCGCCCATCCTGTCAGGCCGGTCAAAGTCGGCTGGTCTTCCTGGCACGAGAGGCCCACACGGGCGGGCCACGGTTCTCCCGCTCGGCACCTGTGGATGTCGCGGCCTCCTTCAACCCGGCTGGCAGGCATCCGACCGGTTCACTGTCGAAGAGGCCTACGGAAGCGGGCTACGGTTCTACACAGCGCGACGTCGAGAGGCGCCATAGATCTTCCAGCCCGGCCGGCTTTAGTCGGCCGGTTCTTCAGCAGCCGAGCAGCCCGCGGTTGCTGGTCGCGGTCTCCCTTCCGCGCGGTACCCGGTGCTACGGTCTTCTTTGGTCCAACACGTGGCCGCCGTTTACGCTGTCGCCACCTTCGATCGTCGCCGCCCCCATTCGTTTCCAACTATGGTGGTCTCCCCCTCTTCCAACACTATCGCCATCCCGAATAAAAACAGGAAACAACAGAGGGTCGTCGGGCCGTGTTTGTTCGGCCCTCTCCCTCCACGTTAGGCAATAACAAATGGCCATAGATAATCACTTTCATTCAACAAGAACGAAGGTATAATTTATTCAACTTAAATTATACAAACCCTCTACCTCATTTTCAAGTGAGTTGCATGTCGACGAGCAGCAGAAGACGAACGTCGCGGAGGTCGGGCGTCGCGGAAAATGGTGTCCTTCCGTCAACGTCAAAGGAAATTAATTTTTAGACGACATCGATTCATTGATGTCGGGGTGCATCCGAGGAAGAATCATAGTCCACGTTCCTCGCGGGGGGCTCCTCCTCTTGTGGCTTGGACGAAGATTGAAGATGGTCTCGTCGTTCTTCATCGGAGAGAAAGGACCTTCTTCGTGTTCTTCGGGGAAGAACGCTCTCTCCCTAATTCTCCAAAAGTTCCCCCACAAAAAGATTTCCAAGCCCATTATAATAAAAGGTTCCCCAATATTATAATGTTTCCAGGCATTTCAAATTAATTCAAAAAGAAATGTTGACACCACAAATTAATTAATAAAGGCATTAATTAATCTTGTGTTGGAAACATTAATGGGAGGGAGGTGGAATGTGAAGGGTTTAACCACATCAATGGGGGGTTCATGAGAGTTTTAGGGAGTTGAGGGGAGGTGAAAGGGTTTGGGTTCATATGGGCCCCACCACACATTATCCTCTCATGAGAGGTTATGTGGGGGCGGGCCCCACTACCAACCTCCCTTTGGAGATTATAACCATCCACCAAATAAAAATATCAAATTCATATTTTTATTTATTTAAACAACAAACCCCAAAAAAAATTAACTTTCACTCTCAACCAAAGGTAATTGCAGTAAAGGTCTCCTTAAGAAAATACCAACGCTGCGAGTTCATCAGTGTCCTCAGATTTCAATTCCAAGCACCAGTTCAAAAGATATAAAATCCTAAACATACGTTTACTAATCGTACCCGAAAAAAATTTCGGAAAATTATTAACAGCCACCCAAGACCCACTGTGGTCAAGGTTAGGCTCTTCCTAAGTGAAACATGGCCCAAAAAACCCAACCGTACCCTCGGATTTCCAATCCGAGTTACCATTTAAATGTTACGAATTTTACTATAAAAAAATTTTCATTTAATTATTTTATTTGTGGCCAAAAAATGACTTTCTCTGGTAGACCTCGCCGACCCAAGTTAGTATCTGCTTAAAGAAATCATACCCTCACGAGTTCAGTGGTGGTCTCTGAATTTTAATCCGAGTTACCGTTTTTTTATTTATAAGCATTTGAAAAATAAAATAACTTTATTTAATTATTTTATTTTCGGTTATGCCATTTTCTGGTTTTCTCACAGGAGGGTCGCGCCGACTAATCTTAAGTCACTCCTAGGGTAAACCTGTCATCCTGAGTGCAACGGTGGCCTCAGATTTCTGATCCGAGTATCCTTTTAAGAGTTATTATACTTTTTCAGGAAAACTGGATACGTGCATTAATTTAATCCTAACAAAACATCGACGGATCATTCCAGACACTACGGGCCTCAGAATCGCGTGCTGTCAGAAACTACGGACTCGTAAAATTCCAATGAATTTTAAAAAAAAAAATCCTTGAAATGTCTGGGTCTTTAAATTACCCCCACCTCAGGGCTTTACATCCCCATAAAGCTACAACATACACTAGAGAAACAAAAGTGGGTACTTAGCACGCATCTGAGCCTCCCGCTCCCATGTACTCTCATGGAGGTTCCCGTGCTACCAGCGAACGCGCACTAGAGTAATCGACCATCCATGTAGGACCCGATCATGTCGATCCTCGATCTTCACTGGGACATCCGTGATTGTAGCCCCATCCTCAATTCCCAACTCCCCATGGTCGATGATGTGGGATGGGTCGTGCATGTATCTCCTCAACTGAGATACGTGAAAGACTTCATGCACCCGGTGCAACTGAGGTGGAAGTGTTAGGCAGTAAGACACCTCTCCTACTCTGCTAAGGACCTGGAATGGCCTGATAAAGTGCAGAGATAACTTCTCACCTTGTCCAAATCTCTATAGACCCCATCTAGATTAGTCCCGTAAGACGACGTGGTCGCCATCCTTGAACTCCAGTGGTCTCCGTCTCCTATCGTCATAGGACTTTTGTCTACTTTGTGCAGTATTCATCCACTCCTGGATGATTTTCACCTTCTCCATCAAATCTGATAGTAGTGATGCAACTCTGGAGATGTCTATCACCAAGGTAAGTCTGGCCGACTACTGAGTGATCGACTGTACCCTCTTATGCATGATTCCATTCTGTGCTGCCTGGTTTTTCCTTCTTGTCGACCAAGTAAAACTTCATCCCAACGTTGCAGATAAACCACAACCTTTTTTCCTAATATGGTCAATTTGTGTATGAACTGGGGTTGCCCATACCATACCCAAATTAACGTCGTAAGGGCTCGACGCTGCCACCAAGAGGTTCCAACTGAAACTCTCTCTTCAAGGGTCGGATCACACCATCGGCGTAAGTGTGATCATCGAGTCTCCTCCCAAAGGTATCTCCAGACGTGAGGGTCAAGTCAACAGCTTAACTGGAAACTCTAGCTCTGAGACAAGATTTGTAGAAGGAAGTAATGATTGGTACCTATGTCTATTGATACAGAATCTAGTAGAAGACACATACCTCAAATCATTCATAGATCCCTTGGGTCACACTCCTTGACTGCATGCAGCTACTCTCTTCCCCTTCCCTCTAGCTCCATGAGCCTAGCAGAGACTACAAAGGTCGGTGGTTGTAAAACATCAAAATGTTCACCACCGCATGATGCTCTCCTAGCCTTGCTTCCACATCTGCTGCCTTGAATATTCATCTATCCTTAACACTTCCTCTTCATGAAACATTTTACATGCTCAAGTCTCTAAGACTGTCATGAGTTTCATGCTTTCCAATTGTTAACATTCACTAGATGCATCTGCTCAGCCAATGAACATTCAACCCCAAAGGTTCTCTCTAGCACCCTCACACAAGTAGGAATGCATAGAGGAAAAAATGCTGGCTCAGATATCCTTAAAACACACCTCGCTCCGAGGTCTGATCTCTAAAGCACTAATCGAATCATATTCATCGAGTACCAGGAAAGATTGGTATACCTAGATGAATACTCAGCTACCGACATGTCATCCTACCGAAGCTGTATAAGCTCTAGAAAACACTCATCCACCTCCTCAAGCTAGTCCATAGCCGCCTGTGGATCAGGCTCACCTCGGAACTTGAGGGATACCCGGTGCTGAAACACATGTAAGGCACTAAGCCTACAAGTGTCCTCTACTGATAACACCGGTAGTTTTTGCTGACCAACGGGCAGTGATATAGTTGGAACACTGCCCAAAGATACCATCGTAGAAAATGGTCCAAGTTCCGAAACTTCATCATAATGTGTACCATCCGCATGGTCACTCACTGAAAAAGACTAGTAGCTAAGATCAACATCTACTCTAATAGTGTCTCAACTAGGTGGAAAACTCCAGTAATCACCTCCATCCAGTCCTCTGTTTCCTACGAATCTGTCTTGCCTCGAACCTCGGAGGCCACTGCTGTTGGAACTTGTACAACATGCTCTGTCGGCATGCACCGTTTTCCAGTACAGATGGTGGCATCTGCTGCCCAACGGGTGGTGGTGCTTCTGGTACACCACCCGAAGGTGCCAATATAGTAAGAGGGACCTGCACTGGAGCCTCGTCGCTCGGTGGGCCGTCATCGTGTATTCTATCTTGGGAACCTTAGCTGGTTGTCTTTAGAGAGACATCCCGATAAGGAACAGGTGTGTCACAGTCAATAAGTTATACCTACTGAGTTGACTCAAAGAGACCACAAAGGAAACTCTTGAAACACACACACAATCAGTGATTCCGCGCACTAAGTCGGAAGTTAGTGGTCAGGGTCCTGGTGTATGGATACGTCGGCCACCGTACCAACACTGGACTCCCTGGACTAAAAACCATACTCAATACTGTCAACACTATTTCTTCACAGAAAAGAATGATCAGAGTCCTGAGTTCTATGGTAGAACTGACTCCTCTGCTACCGATTTTCCACGACCCTTCCTCGGGGCGTGTGCCGTGACTACCCTAAGCCCGCCTTCCATAGGCCAGGGGCTAGTGACTAGTACCAAAGGCGTAAATCCTGGTAAATAGGGAAGGCCTTGGCTTTACTAATTAAACAACCACAACAGAGTATGCAACAAAAAGTAAACACTATCTAAATACTATATACAAAGGAAAGTGTTGAAAGGAAAGGGGCCAGAAATACCTGCCCAATAATAAAGTACAGTACAACTACAGTAATGTGAAACAGCAACTACTGAGTCATCCTCTGGGAATCCCACCTGAAGGGTGGGTACAGATGGTCCCCTCAGCACATCAGTTCTGTCCGTCTTCTCCATATGCATCTCGCCAAGTGGTGCACCTCCAAGTACCATCCAGCTCCACAACACTCTGCCTCGATCAGTATTGTCTGTCGTCTGCAACAAACACAACAAATTTTGGGAATTGCCCGTGCAGGGGTGAGTATAACGATACTCAGTAGAGATCTTGAGACACCCGAAGGTCTCCCAGAATTCACGAAGGATAAACCAAAAAGGAGAGATATAATCACAAATTATCAACCAAACCGAAGTATCAACAAACACGAAGTATCAACCAACACAAAGTATCAACCAACCCTACTTAGGTATATTCCCATACATATACCTAAGTTATCAATTACAGTTCTGCTCCAACTCTCGAGCTCAAGAAAAACCCAAATGCACACAGAAAGTAAACTCAATCACATCGATGATAATGATGGAAATTAAAGACTCAGCTCACATAGGTATACATCTTTCATATAATGATCGAGATGATCAGATGTAGTCACTGATTCATCTAAGCTGTCGGACCCACATAGGATACTAGACCAGCTAAGCTGTCAGACCCACTCAGGATAGAAGACCAACCACTCTATCGGACCCACTCAGGATATAATTACAGAATTCATCATTGTCGAACCCGCAGAGGATCCCAGTACAGAAGTCATCGCCATCGAACCCACAGAGTATTCCAGTACGGTAGACGTCATCGTCGAACCCACTGTGGATCTGAGTACGGTAGTCATCATCGTCAAACCCACGGAGGATCTTAATATAGAAGTCATCGCCTTTGAACACACAGAGGATTCCAGTACGGTATACTTCATCGTCGAACCCACGTAGGATCCTAGTACGTTAAATTCCATCATCGAAGACAACTCTAGGGTTCTCGCACACAGCACGCTCGATTACAAGAGGGTATGCTCCTCGAGCAATGGGGGGTAGATACATAAACTATCACGAAGTCCTGAGTTGATGTATCCTGAAGTTTTGTCTCATCATAAGGATCCCAACGCGATAGACGGCGCGTCAATCAGACGCCTGGTCTGGGAGTTATTAGCTTTTCTGTTCCAGGGGACCGGTTGGATTTCATGTACAATCCAACTCGGCAATACTCCAATATCATCCAAATCCTGTGTGGAGTATGCCAAAATGATTTTCGCTTCAAAAGAAACCCAACGCGACATACGACACGTCAATCGGATGCCTGGTCTGAGAGTTATTGGCGTTTCTGTTCCAGGGTCCCAGTTGGAATTACGCTCATTCCAAACCCGGATGTTTTCCAAAGTCGTCGAAAATTCACTTAAAGTATTACAAAAGGACTGCTTCGTCACGAGGGTCCTAGTGCCATATAAGGCACGTCGATCGGACGCGCTGTCTTAATGTTATTCATATTTAAGTGAAACGGGCCTGGCCCGTCAAGCCCAGTGGGCTGGCGGGTCAGCCCAACCTGGTTCGGCGGGTCCGACCAGGATGGTGGGACGACCCGACACGACTAGGGGGGTGCGGCCCAACCCACGGCTGGCCTCGGCTTGGCCTGGATGGCTGAGCGGTGCGGGGGCGCCCGCCATAATTTCCCGAACCGGTGGCGTCGAGCGGCACCACCCCTCCTGTTCGGTCGGCCGGTCTTCCCGGCACGAGCGGCCCGCACGGGCGGGCCGCAGTTCTCCCGCGCGACACCTGCGTGTGCCCCTACCTCCTTCAACCCAGCCGGTATGCAGCCGGCCGGTTCACCGCCGAAGAGGCCTGTGGAAGCGGCTTGCGGTTCTCCGCAGCGCGATGCCAAGAGGCGCCACAGATCTTCCAGACCGACCGGTTCTTCTTCGGTCGAGCGGCCCGCGATTGTGGGCCGCAGTCTCCCTTCTGTGCGGCACCCAGTGTCGCGGTCTTCCTTGGGCCGGCGCACGGCCACCGTTGCCGCCGCCACCTTTGGTCCTCACCACCCCCGTTCATTTCCAACTCCGGTCGCTGCCACCTCTTCCAACACCATCTTCATCGTGAATAAAAACAGAAAACAACAGAGGGTCGTCGGGCCGTGTTCGTTCGGCCCGCGCCCTCCGTGTTAGGTGGTAATAAATGGCCATAGACGATCACTTTCATTCAATAAGAACATGGGTATAATTTATTCAACATAAATTATACAAACCCCCTACCTCATTTTTAAGAGTGTTTAACGTCAACGAGCCACAGAAGACGAACGTCGTGGAGGTCGGGCGTCACAAAAATCGGTGTCATCCTTTCAACATCGATGGAAAATAATTCGTAGATGACGTTGATTCAGTGACGTCAGGGTGCATCCAAGGAAGAATCTTAGTTGATGTTCCTAATGGGAGGCTCCTCTTGTGGCTTGGATGAAGATCGAAGATGGTCTCGTCGTTCTTCGTTGGAGAGAAAGGACCTTCTTCATGTTCTTCGGGGAAGAATGCTCTCTCCCTAATTCTTCAAAAGTTCCCCCACCAAAAGTTTTCCAAGCCCATTATAATAAAATGATGCCCAATATTATAATGTTGCCAAGCATTTCAAATTAATTCAAAAATAAATGTTGACACCACAAATTAATTAATAAAGGCAATAATTAATCTGGTGGTGGCAACATTAATGGGAGGGAGGTGGAATGTGAAGGGCTTAACCACATCAATGGGGGGTTCATGGGAGTTTTAGGTAGTTGAGGAGAGGCGAAAGGGTTTGGGTTCGTGTGGGCCCCACCACACATTATCCTCTCATGAGAGGTTATGTGGGGGCGGGCCCCACTACAAACCTCCCTTTGGATATTATAACCACCCACCAAATAAAAATATCAAATTCATATTTTTATTTATTTAAACAACAAGCCACAAAAAAATTAACATTCACTCTCGACCAAACGCAACTACGGTAAAGGTCTCCTTAAGCGAATATCGGCGCTGCGAGTTCATCGTTGTCCTCAGATTTCTATTCGGAGTAGCGGTTCAAAAGATATAAAATCCCAAACGTAAGTTTACTGAACGTACCCGAAAAAATGTTCAGAATATTATTAATACCCACCCAAGTCCCACAGTAGTCGAGGTTAGGATTTTTCTAGGTGAAACATGGCCCAACGAACCCAACGGTACCCTCCGATTTCCAATCCGAGTTACCGTTTAAATGTTATGAATTTTAAAATAAAATAACTGTCACTTAATTATTTTATTTGCGGCCAAAAAATAACATTCTCTGGTGGCCCTCGCCGACCCAAGTTAGTATCTGCTTAAAGGAAGCTTACCCTCACGAGTTCATTGGTGGTCTTGGATTTTTAATCCGAGTTACCATTTATGAGATATAAGCATTTGAAAAATAAAATAACTTTATTTAATTATTTTATTTACGTTTATGCCATTTTCGGATTTTCTCACAGGAGGCTCGCGCCGACTAAACTTATGTCACGCCTAGGGTAAACCTGCCGTCCTGAGCACAACGGTGGCCTCATATTTCTGATCCGAGTAACCGGTTAATAGTTATTCCACTTTTTCAGGAAAACTGGATATAGGCCTTAATTTAAGCTTAACCAAACTTCAACGGATCATTCTGGGCGCTCCGGGTCTCGTAATTGCGCGTTGTCTGAAACTTTGGACTCTTAAAATTCCAAATAATTTAGGAAAATATTTTCCTTGAAATTTTCAGGTCTTTACTACTTACAACATAATTTCAGAATATGAACAACCATGACATGATTGAATCCACCGGCAATCTACTACCACAAGCCTCCATCAAGGTTGAGACCCAAGTTCCAGATCATCTCATTCTGGAATCAAAGAATTATCTTCAATTCCAATTTTTTTTTATTTCCTGAAAAATTCTCCTTCAGTGGGTTGAGAGAGAACTATTACGTGTCCTAAAGGTATTATGGATCAAAGTATCATTATAATTCGATGTACCTAAGTACCTATAGCATGAAATCTCATTTCATGGCTCAAATACCCATTCTATGTATAATACTACTATAACACATTCCACTACTATAGTACCTATAACAGTACTATAGAAATATACCTTATCTATAATTGAATTCTGGTCGGATGTTGTATTATGGAGATACATTTCCACATAGGTAAGCCCCAAACTAATGAATTAAATAATTCAAACATGAAATAAGTCTTCAAAAATACTAAAAATATCCCACTTAATTTCTTATTTCAAGAAATCAATGATGACCACTGAAACATAGTAAAACATGTTGACCCCATTATCCTGTGCAATAATAGAGAGTGCTTCCATTTCTTCTTATAGTCAACCAAATCACACTAAGGAAAAAAATTCCTTATAATTTTTCAGAAAAAGTACTTAGTCAATATGTTATCTAGAATCTGGATTTCATAGAACTTCTATAGTCCTAGTACTCCATACTATTATAGTTTCCAGATGAAATGATACTTGATCTCAATGCGCTTCATCAATGAATAAAAGAGAGGATTCTTCACCAAATTATTTACACTTTTATTATCATAGAAAAACAACCCACATTCCTGACTCCTTTTGATTTCTTATAATAATAACTTCATCTATACCAATTATTTCTCTCCTTCTGTGATGGTCATGTACTCTACTTCTACAGTTTAAGTTGAAACCACTGGCTATAGTATTTAAATCCAAATTGTTGTTGTAACTCTAAAAGTGAAAAAAATACATTTGTAACTCTTCCATACATCCATGTCCCATCTAGAGTCTGCATCAATATACCCCTATAACATATCATCTATTTAGAAACACAAGTCTATACCTTCAAAACTATTGATATATCAAGGAATCCACTTAAAATATTCCCAATTCTCCTTTCCTAGATTCACCATATATCATCTAACAAATCCCTTTTCATGAGGAATGTCTAGTCTCATATAAACTATCACATACATAAAACATTTGTCTATTGAGGTATAGAAAACTATTTCTATATATGTTATTTCATTTTTTAATTTATATGATTTATTTTTTCATAACATGAAGTGTCTAGTCAATGGGGTAGTCAAATGTTTTCATTTTATCATTATAAAACATTAAATGATCTTCCACATGTACTTATTGTAACATACTATGATTGTTTTTAGGTATTCCTAAACCCCTATTTTTAGTCTATCTTTGGTTGGGTTTCATTTAGGGTTGAATCGGGTGAAATTATGAAAATTTTGGATGTCTTTGGGCTAGTGCACAATTTTCCCAAACCGTGCACCCTGCAACAAACTAGAAAAACTAGACAGTGGGTCTCACATGACTTGTGAATGGTTTGGTAAACCATACACCCTTTTTTGAGAAACTTTGTGACCCATTTAAAAAAAGTGGAAGACAAGCACAAAGTTTGTTCAACCTATGCACCTATGCCTTGGAAACTATGTGGACAGGTTTTTGGCCAATTTGAATTTTAATTAAAAATTTCTAAACCCTTTTTTAGGTCCTTGATAGGGAGGTACAACCCAAAACTTATTTATTCCATCCTTATATATCCCAAGAAGGATTTTTGTACCTTCAGATCCCTCTTGGAAGCTATCCTATGCTTGAGGAACACCCTTAGATATTATCTCTGTTAGTTTCCTTGTCCTGATCTCATTCTCCCATAATCTCTCTTCTTCTATCTAGGGTTTCATGGATATTCATTTTTATTTGTGGATATAACACCCATTATTTTGGATCTAAACCTAGGTTTGATTCAGAGATCTTTGTTGTCGTTGTTCTCCATTATAGTTTTTTGTTTACGGCGTTTTGATTCGAGATCCATTGATCCCGAGGTAGGTGGTTCTATTATGATGACAAATTTATATTAACCCCAAATTGATTTATTTAATTTCAACTATTTGAATTAAATTTAATTTCTTGGTTTTTATTAAATGTATTTCATTTTATTTTTTTAGAAAACCAAATTCCATTGAATTGGGGTTTTAAAGAAAGATATGTTTTTGGAATGAAATTGGAAAACCCTCAATTCAATTGAATTTGGGTGTTTTATGGAAAATTGAGAAATATAAATTGTTTAATTTAAATTTTGGATTTTACAGAATTTTTTTAAATAATTTTTTTGAATTTAATTGTGGAAATAGGTTTAATGGAAAAATATGAAAAACCCCAATTCCATTGAATTGGGGGTTTGTGACGAAATTGATGGATTTTTTTGAAAATTTAATTGTTAAATTTAATTATGAAATTGGATTATGAAATTGAATGGTGAATTCGGATCAAATCCATATTTATTAAAATATATTAAAATAGTTTTGATAGAAAAATTAGGATTTTATCTTGGCGAGAAGAAATGTTTTTTTATTAAGAACTCATTATGATTTTAAAGAGAAAGTTAACATATTTGAAATGGATAAAGGGATTTAATTGTATTTTAATCAGTCTTAAAATAAATTTCCCATAATGATTTTGTTATTAGAGCACATTCATGCCTTAGGTATTTACTGAGTTGTTTGGATGACACATTATGACTTATAATGTTCTAAAAGATCATATCAGTACATCACATCGCTTTGGAAATAGTGATGATTACTCTTTGGCCTTAGTCCTAAAGGGACGTATGTACATATTTTTCATTTCACAGTTTCAGGTCCCTATAGCCTAGAACTATTGAACCGTATTAGGCATATGACCATGTTACTCTTTTGTTTTATTTCAAATGAATGTATTGCATTATTGTAAACTATTTTACATGGCTTCTGATTTATGTATGATGTTTTATATAAACGTTTTTATTTAATCCATTTGTGAAAAGTGCCTTTTTTTAGAAATATTCAATCATTTTGAACTGAAAACCCTTTGATTAAAAGTATTTCCATAATTTTTAAATGTGAATCATGATTTTCTAAAGTATTTCTATCCTTTGAAAAGTAATTCATGAATTGTTTTAATTATGATTTTGAAATGCCAAACTTGTTTATTTAAAAATTGAAATCAATTTCTTGGTTAATTTGATATTGACATCTTGTCATGAAATATTTGGGTGAAATCCTACTAGGATTTGTCTCACACCCTACTTGTTCCTTAGACTATTTGTAGATTACCTCCTTCTTGGATCGAATAGGGGAAAAGGATCACTTGTAGGTGGTTATAGATGTTGATTTGTGGCCTTGGTGAGTTGTGTCTGTTAGGACATGGAAATTTTTTCTTATTTTTATGTTAACTCATTATAGTAATTTCGGTTCTTATACTTGTTTTAATTATGGGACATTACTCACAGTGGAGTTTCATTTGTATGTATACTTATTCGTTATCTTGCTTTCGCATTATTTGTGGAAAATATGTTCCCACCTTCTTTATGTAAGACGTCGGATTCTATTCACCAAAACGTGGTGATCGTGAACACCCTTCAAGTCATGTTAGGACCGTCTAGGTTATCAGGTTACCAGGTTACCCAGGATGGTTCAGGACAGAGTGGTATCAAAGGTGCAGATTTGGCATCTTTCCATAATGTCAGTTTACAGTTTGTGTATCTTGTTAGGACTTAGGAGGTAATTGCTGTTGAGTGTCGATCTAGATTTCACCATAATTAACCTTATGTCACTATGGGTGGTTAGGGAATGAAACCTTTTGGATTCGTTATAATATTTTCATACTCTTTATTTGGATAGATTGAAATCCAAGTCTTATTTATCTATTTATTGGGATTAATTTTCCCTCGTCGCTTGGTGTGAGTGTTATCTAGTTTCTTCCTTGTTGTCTGATGATGTTGTGTAGAATCATGCCTCTAAGAATATATTTGAATTAGATCCAGGAAGAATCTACTGTTGAACCACAATGATCTAATCCTCTTCTGGACCCGAATCTGGTTGAGGTGATTGTGTGCACTATCCAAGCTATGAGACATGTACCACCTCCAGTTCTCATTCAGGCTATAGTTGTAGAACCTCAAAGGGATGTTCTCAAGACTTGTTCTCAAGATTTCTTTCACCAGAATCTATAACCATTCAAAATATCAAAGGAACATCAAGGTGATAAGGAGTGGTTGAGTATAATGGTACATTTGTTTGGGTTCTTAGAAACACCCAATGAGATCAAGGTAAAGTGCATCACCTTAATGCTGGAAGGACCAAGCATAAGATGGTGGGACACCGTGGTGATGGCAAAGAAGCGTGAGGAATTATAGTGGAAATACATCATGGTTATTTTCAATGATCAGATCTATCCATAGTCGATGTTGCTTACCAATTATACAAAAATTTTCAAACATGAGCAGGCTAACAAGACTGTGACAGATAATGAAAACAATTTTTATGAGATTGTGTATTTAACTCCTGAGATTGTATCAAATGATAAGATGAAGGATTGAAGGATCGAGTTGGTACTTCATCAAGAAATTTGATCTCGTTTTTTATTTCTAAAACCACCTTCGTATACTGATGCATTGGATCAAGTACTGATGGTCAAGATGGAAGTTACTAGAAATTTGGGGTTATTGGGAGTTTCTTTCCCTCCTAGTGGTAGTCTGAATTCCTATAAGGGAAAGAGTAAGCATGACGATTCTCTTGGTGGTTCTTGATAGTAGGGTCATTTGAGATTTCCTATAGTTCTTGAAAGAGGTCCTTTAGTTTGTTACCAGATTGGAAAGTTGGGGCATACTAGGAGGGTTTGCATTGAGGAACCCTATAATTGTGGCTCCTATATATGTTCAGGTCACTTGAAAAGGCTCCATCATGTTTATTCCACTCTTTGTAGTGGCACAAGATCATCTACACCTTCTAAATTTTTTTTGAAATCATATGATTCATGTGAAAAAGGCTTCCAACCAGAGACATATATAATTAAGCTTCTTCACATAGTGGAAGAGTCTCCAGAGGAAGAAGATATGGGTCTAGCAACTTTTAAAGGTATCAATATTATAGCTTCATCATTAATGACTGCTCTATTTGATAATGTCACATCTCATTTTTTTATTTCAACTCATATTTTTAACATGATAAATATTCATATCAAAATTTTATCTTGTGCAATGGATATTACTACACCCCTTCGTACGAAGAGATTTTAGATTCTTTTTAGTGACACTTGTGCTTTATCTCTATTAGATGTCGATATTTCTTGAAATTTTCTAGTTCGTAATATTAAACCTCTTGATGTCATTATGATGATGGATTTACTCATTTACAATAAATCCCATATTGATTATTATCTTCAATGGGTCTCTTTTACTACACCTCATGGTGTGTATTGTGTATTTCATGGAAATTGGGACCCAAGGTCGACCAGATCCAGACCTTCTTATTTGGAGTTGGGGAAAGTAATATAAGTGTTTGAATTTGATCTGGAGTGGGAATCTTTGAGCGGTGATCCCCCTCCATTCATCATTGAGTTTCTTGATGTGTTTCCTTCAGAATTATCTGGTTTTCCACCAGTAAGGGAGGTAGACTTATCTATTGACTTAATGCTTAATACACAAACAATATCCATTTTATCTTACCACATAATAACATCTAAACTAAAATATTTGAAGTACCAGTTGGATGATCTTCTTGATAAAGGCATTATACGCCTATGTGTGTCACCTTAGGTAGTGCCGGTTCACTTTTCTAAAAAAATTGATGGTTCATTTCTCCAATGTGTTGAACACAGAAAGCTCAATAGAGTGATGGTAATGAAAAGTATCCATTTATATAGATCGGTGATCTATTTTATCATTTGAAAGGATAAAAGTGGTTCTCAAAGATCAATCTTTGATCCGACTACCATAAGTTGAGGATAAAAGAATCTAACATTAATAAATATTCTTTTTGAAGAAGGTAAAATCATTATGAGTACCATCTTATTACCTTTGGTCTAACCAATGATATTTTAGTCTTTATGGATTTAATGAAAATAATTTTCCATGATTTTATTGATACATTCTTTGTAATCTTTGTGTATGACATCATCATTTACTCTATGTCCAAGGAGGATAATATGCATCATTTGAGAATAGATCTAAGCTTTTTGAGAAATCAACAACTTTATTCCAATATTTCAAAATGCGATTTATGGATTTATGAAGTGAAATTATTGGGACACATAGTGTTGGAACTTGGTATTTTAGTTGATCCTAAAAAGGTGAAAGTGGTTATGTCATGGGAACAACCATGGAATGTTTTCAAGATTCAAAACATCTTGGGTCTATCTGGGTATTTTCACTGGTTTGTGAAGGAATTCTCGAAATTGGATTCTCCAATGACTTCTCTGAATCAAAAGGGAGGAAATTTTACTTGGAATGAGAAATGTCAGAATTCTTTTGTTGAGATGAAATATCTTTTAACTACTTCTCCGGTGTTGACTCTTCTAGAGGCCGGAAAGGGATATATGGTCTTTTTAATGCATCTGGTTCAGGCTTGGGCTGTATTATTATGTAGGGTAATCATGTCATTACTTAGGGATCTCATCAGCTTAGGACACATGAGAAGAATTATATAATCCATGACCTTGAACTTGCAGCTTTGATTCAAATGCTTAAAAATTAGCAGCACTACCTTATGGAAAAAGGTTTACCATGTTTTCGAACCACAAGATATTGAGTTATATCTTCTCTAAAAAATATTTGATTCTCCACCAGAGTATTTGGGTGGAATACCTATAGACTTTTGATTTTGACAATGCCTATACCCCTGAGAAATGGAATTTCATTGAAGATTCTTTAAGAAGGAAACTTCTGACCCAGGTAGTGGAAGAATCATCAGAATAGTGGAAATTGATGGATCTTTTTGCACAGTTACATATTGGATTCCAAGAATCAGGGGTTGAGGTTTCCTTGGCTAGTGTACAGTTTAAATACACTCTTATTGAATTGATTCTTCAGGAACAACATCTTAATGATGGTTATTTTAGCATTATAGACCCTCTGAAATGTGGGGAGGCTGTGATTGATTTTTCATTATCCAAATAGGGCATTCTATGCTTTCAGAACCATTTTGTGGTACTATCTTCGTTGAGGAAAGCTGTTATGGTGGATTTTTATAGTTTCTAGTGGGTTGTGCACCTGGGAACCATAAATATATTCTATGACATGCAACGACAGTTCTAGTGGACAAGTATGTTATGGTGCATTTCGAAGATTGTTTCTCATTGTTATATGTGCCAACAAATCAAGGAAGAGCACCATAAACCATCAGGTTTTCTTTAGCCACTTCCTATACCTACTTTTAAGTGGAATGAGATGTATATGGAATTTGTGGTTGGGTTTCCATGTACCAATAGAAACAAAAATATGATATGGGTGGTGAGTGATAGGATGACCAAGTTATCTCACTTTATACCCATTCTTGACACAACCAATGTTTAGGAGTTGGGAAATCTCTAGGTGAATGATATTTTTTATATTCACGGAGTTCCATATGATATAGTTTATAACAGAGATCCTTGGTTCAGTTATTATTTTTGGAGAGGCCTTCATAAGGAACAAGAATCTCATGTCTTTCTGAATAAATCATACCATTCGTAGTTAGATGGCCATATATAAAGAGATATACATATTCTTGATGATATGCTTTGTGCTTGTGTTCTTGACTTTGGTGGAGTTTGGAATGATCTCTTTGGTCTGGTTGAGTTTTTTTTAAAAATAGTTACCATTATACAATTAAAATAGATCCTTTTAAGGCCTTGTATGGCTTCCCTTAAAAATCTTCTTTGTGTTGGTCAAATATTGGTGAAAGATCCTTGGTTTAACTGAGCTTGATACAAGAGATGAAAGTAAATATTCAGTTATTTAATCAGATATTTTTTTTGGAAAATAACAAATATAATTCTTATGATAATCATCACCATAGACCTTTGTAATTATTAGATGGTGATCAGGTGTCCTTGAAAGTTTCAACCCGGTTGGGTCATCGACAACTTGTGAGGCAAGGGGAGATGAATACTCATTTTGTAGGAACATTTATGGTTTTTGAGCAGGTGTGAAAATTTTATTATTATTTAGAACTACCATTGCAGTTGACATAGATGCATATGTTGTTCCATGTATCACAAATGATAAAGTATCAACCTAAACAATCTCATGTTATGAGCTAGAGTGATCTTGAGGTCGAACCTGATTTATCTGTGACTGGACGACCAGTTAGGATAGTTGATTTTGAAACCAAGGTACTTTTTTGGAGGATTATTCCTTTGATTCATGTGATATGACAAAAAAATTAATTCTCATGGGATTTGGGAAAGGGAGGCACTGATGAGAGAGTAATGGCCTCATCTTTTTGGAATATAAGCTTCTTCGTAGGCTTTCTTGGGATAGAAATTCCCTATAGTCGGGAGGTTGTAACATTATGTTACAATTTTTCGGTATTTCTAAACCACCTTTTTAGTATTTCTTTGGTTGGGTTTTGTATGGGGATGAATTGTGTGAAATTAGGAAATTTTTAGAAGTTTCTAGGCTAGTGCATGGTTGGGGCATAGTTGGTGCACTATTTTCTCAAACCATGAACCCTGCTAGAGAAAACTGAAAAAACCAAATAGTGTGTCTCGCAAGGCTTGTGAAATATTTTGTAAAATGTGAAACCTTTTTTTAGAAACCATGTGTCCTTTTTAAAATAGGTGCATGACTTGCACATGGTTTGTCTAAACCACAAACCACTATCCAGGAAACCATAAAGATGAGTTTTTTGCTAATTCAAATTTTAATTAAAATTTTCCAAACCTTGATTTTAGGTCCCCGATGCATCAGTAAAACCCCAAATAGATTTATCACATCACTAGATCTCCCAAGAAGAATTTGTGTCCCCTCTGATTCCTCCCATAATTGATCATAAT
Source organism: Viscum album (assembly GCA_963277665.1). Taxonomy (NCBI): domain Eukaryota; kingdom Viridiplantae; phylum Streptophyta; class Magnoliopsida; order Santalales; family Viscaceae; genus Viscum; species Viscum album. Next base: position 922,571,397 of record OY728131.1, read on the forward strand.
CTTGAGGAAATCCCTTTGATCTTCTCTCTATTAGTTTCCTCATCCCGATATCATTTTTCCATGATCTCTCTTATTCTCTATAGTGTTATGTGGATCCGTGTATTGATTTGTGGACCTAATACCCAATTTTTTGGATCGAAACATTGGTTTGATTCATAGATCTTCATTTCCATAATTTTATAATGGTGTTTTTTATGGCGTTGTGATTCGAGATCTGTTGATCCCGAGTTAGGTGGTTTTGTTACAATTCCCAATTTATGTTGACCCTAAATTGATTTTCCTAATTTCAACTATTTTAATTAAATAAAATTTCTTCATTTTGATTAAATTAATTTCAATTGTTTTTAATAAATTTTTTTTTTGGAATGAAATTGGAAAACCCACAATTCCTTTGAATTGGGGTGTGTCTGTGGAAAATTGTGAAATTTAAACTGTTTAATTTAAATTGTGGAATCGATGGATTTTTTTCAATTAAATTTTTGAATTTAATTGTGGAAATGGTTTTGATGGAAAATATTTAAAAACCCCAATTTCATTGAATTGGGGGGGTTTGTGATGTAATTGATGGAATTTTCTAAAAATTAAATCATTGAATTTAATTAAGAAATTGGATTTTGATATTGAATAGAGAATTGGTTTCAAATACCTATTTGTGAAAATGGATCAAAATGGTTTTTATATAAACCTTAGTGTTTTATCATGATGAGAAGGAATATTGTTGATTAAAAAATCATTATGGTTTTTAAAGGTAAAATTAATATATTGGAAATGGATTAAGCAGTCTTAAAATAAATTTCCCATCGTTGCTTCATTATTTGATCGCATGAAATCTGTAGGTAGTTAGTGAGTTACTTAGAAGACACTTTATGAAATAAAACATTCTAAAACATCATAGAAACACATCACATACCTTAGTCGATGGTGCTGAGTCCTCTTTGGACTTTGGCCCAAAGGGATGTATGTTCGAACGTTTAATTTCATAGTGTCGGTTCTATATATCATAGAACCATAATACCTTCTTAGGAATATGAAAATGTTTCTCACTTGTTGTATTTTAAATGAATATACTCCATTGTTGTAAACTATTTTACATGCCTTCGGATTTATATAAACTAGTTTATATAAAAGTGTATGTTTAAGACATTTGGGAAAAGTTAATCTGTTTTTGAAATATTCCATCATTTTTAAATGTTAATCCTTTTCTTAAATGTATTTCCATCATTTAGAAATTTAAATCGTTATTTTATAAAATATTTCAATCCTTTGAAATATAAATCTTGAATTTTGTTTAATTATGATTTTGAAATTACAAACCTATTTATCTGAAAATTGAAAGAACCTTTTTAGTTAATATAATATTTTCATCTTGTTATGGAATCTTTAGGTGAAATATTTATGGGATTTGTATCTCGCCCTACCCATTCCTTTGGGTTTTTGTAGATTACCTCCTTTTAAGACCGATCAGGGGAAAATGATCACTTGGAGGTGGTTTCAGCTGTTGATATGTGGTCTTGGTGAGTTGCATCTTTTGGGACTTGGGAATTTCTTCCCGTATTTCAAGTACTTGGTTGTATTAATTTGGGTTCTTATACATGTCTGAATCTTGAAACATTACTCCTAGTAGAGTTTCTTTTTTATTCATATTGATTAATTATATTACTTCTTCATTGTTTGTGTAAAATTCACTCCCACCTTCTTTATGTATGATGACTCATGGGGATCAGGAACTCCCTTCATGCCATGTCAGGACTGGATTGGTTATCGGGTTACCAAGGTACCTAGGTTGGTTCCTGAAACTTCTTCTAAAACCCAACAAATTATATACTTTTCCTATCCCTCATGATTTCTTTCCCTAAATCTGATTTGATTTACCAAGATCATGCATCTCAAACATTCTAGACAAATCAGATTTGAACACCTTAATATTATCCATGCCCAAAACATCTAGGGAAGACATATTTCGATAATAACAATGAACAAAATTTCTCCTGAAAAAAACCGTTCATAGCTATAAAGTAATTGAACTTTAGGTTTTATAGCCTTGGTTCTTACATTAAACTTTCTAGGATCCTTTTTATCTTGTAAATTAAAATTTTATTCCATTTATCTATGAAACCCTCCAATCACTTCATAAAGTTCTCCTCCTCTAAATTACAATGAAAAAATGTTATTTTTACATATAACTATTCAATATATAATCCTAATAAAGCTAATATACATAACATTATCTTATTAGTTGTATATTTTACAATAAAATAAAATATATTGGAGAAATATATCCCTTCCATCTATTGAAACCATCTAAAAACTAAACTTTTTTTATAATGGTTTCTAACATTTGATTCCTATTTAAACCAATATACCCAGTTTTCTAAAATTATTTCTTTCCTTTTGGTAATTTTGTTAGCTCTTAGGTTCTATTTTTATATAAAAAATACCTTTCTTATTTCATGAATAACTCCCACTTTATAGAATAGTTGTGACTTAATGATTATTCCAATATCTTCTATATCATTAATAATCAATAAATTTATATCAATTATGAACCTTTAAACTAGTCATATGATCCTATTAGAACTCCAAAAATCATCCTATGGATCTTCTCATTTGAAAACCACTACTTATAGGTCATTATATTCTAGAGCTCTACCTCAAGCTTCCACAATTCTAGAGCCGCCCATTACATTTATCCATGTTGGTTCTTCCAAACATTCCAAATTTTTTGAGCTTTATAGAACATCTAAAACTTATGAATTTCAATTCATATTAACTCATACAAGCTTCATTGGTTATTTTTATATTGACACATCTTTCACTATTTTGAACTTTTTTAAGTCCTTACCATTAAATAAAACATTCCAACTTCTAATGACATTGTGTTTTTTATTTTCCAAGAGTTGATACATAAAGTTTTCAAACGTATACCCAAAAAATAATCATTCATATTAATATATTCAAGCTTATACCTCTCCTTGGCATCAATATAAATGTATGAGAGGCTTTCAAAAACCATCATATGTGATGCAACAAATGTTCTTACAGACTATAACTATTTCATAATCTACTTCCCCATGGATGTATATGGACTTATATCAATGATTTTGGAAGATAAATTAATGATTACTATACAACAATTCTTTAGGAAACATTCATTCAACCCCATTCTCTGATATTTCTCATTTAGTGTCTAGTTTATCCACTATACCACACCGTTTTGGTCTAGCATCTTAGGAACAGTTTTCTCAAACCTAATTCTTTTTCTCCTGAAAAACCTTTAGAATTAGCTGCAACTGTACACACCACTTATTTATGACATTACTAACTTAATAATATTTCTAAAATATATCTCCAATATGGATCTCCATTGAACAAACACTCCAATTACCTCATACTTATTCTTATTGAAGTGTACTAATACCTTCAGGGTTGAATCATTAATACAGGTAATATAATACAATGACACACTTTGAGAATAGACCAGAGTAGACCCCCAAACAACTATATGCACAAAATATAACTTCAAAGACATTGGTTTCCTTATTTTTTGTGAAAAAATGAATCCTTTCTATACATTTTCAAAATAAAACTCTCACATATTTTAAAATCCATTTGATCGAGCTTCAGCATCCATATATCCTTTAAGATTCACATTTTCTTTTCACTCATGTTCCCAAGATAGTAATTCTATAAGTATATACTTCCATAAATTATCTTTTTATTAATTTTTTATATAAATTTATGATATTTTATGATATATTTCATTTTAAATATATTTAATCTCTTAGAAAACTTGTGATACAGACAAACTTGAGTCTAAATGAACCATAATATAGTATACCCTTATAACATATATGTTAAATTGGGGTGTATGAATAAGAATAAATAAATTAAGAAAAGTAAATGGTTTACACATGTATAAAATAAATCCACTGGTTATTTATTGATTATAAATGAAAATAAAAATCATTTGAAAATAAAAGAAATGTTATTCTAAAATACTATTTCAGTGCATGCAATGTGTTTTCCTCTAAATTGATCACTATTGGTGAATGATTTGAATGGAATTTATATTTTATATATTCAATAATTTTTTTTATCATTTATCTAATATTTCTTTTAGGCATGGGAAAAGTACAAATCTTGTTTTATGTTTAAAAATTGTATTTTTCTAAAAAGTGATTTCGTCGCATTTTTCACACTAATATTAAAACTAATCTTCTACACTTTTATAAAATATGTTAGATAAAATGAAATTAATTTTTGAAATCAAAATTAAAAAATTATCTTATTTTTATTTTTTGATAATTTTCATAAAAATTTACTTTTTCGAAGAATATTTAAAATATTCTAATATTTATTAAAAAAATATATTTTCATTTAAAGACACCAAAAAGAACCACTTTTTTAATTTTTTTTTTAATTAAAATTAATTATATTATATTATTATTAATCCAATTTATGTCATTAGAATAAATGTTATGTTAATTTTTGATATAAAAAACATTTTATACTTAAAAAACATTTTCTTTAGAATCCTTCTTTTCAACACCCTAGCATGTTTAATTTTAAAATAAATTATTCCAATTTTAAGAACTGAATTTGATAAATTGGATTACATATTTGGAATAATTATAAATTATATTATGTAATAATTTAAAATTATTTTTTTTTCATATTGAATAGTAAAGATATTAAAATTAATTATCACAGTTAGGTTAAAACACGGTTTTGTGTGTTACATGCGCTTGTCTTAAAATTAATTTTCCAAAAACATAAGATTTTTATTTTATAAAGTGTATTTAATATTCATAATCATTGGGTACAAATTATCTAATGAGGATAATTTTATTTTTAGTCTTAAAAGATTAATTTCCCAGGTAAAAAAGATAGTCACGGTGGTGAAAGCTAAAATAGTAAAAGTGAGTAACCTTAGAGGTAAAGTGAATAACATATTTAAAAAATGTTTATTTTTTATTGTTTTAGGTGGGTATTGAAATTATATTCCCTAAAATATATTACTTATCAATTTTAAAGGCATTTGGATTGAGGGAGACTTTCCATTATTGAATAGTTTTTGTTGTTTACAAAAATGCCTCTCTTTCTCACTTATAAAAGGGAACTTCTTCTTATATACTCTCCACAATTAAAATTCATTTTGGTTCAATGAATAAAAAAACTAAATACCTTTATTAATTACATTAACACATATTAGAGTACTTTTTTATTAGGAAATCCTCATAAGAAAGTTGTTGTTACGAATCTAAAGTGGTTTTCCAAAGAAGAGGTATTGTTTTTAACTGAGCGTTATTGTTTTATTTATTTTTAAAAATACTTAAGATATTATTATGTTGTTATGAAATAATTAAAAACAATATTCCATATAATTATATATTATTACATTAATTTCATAACTTATCTCAATCTCCTCTTCAATCAAATAGGAAATGATACTGTCGATCAAGTGTATGGCAGACTACCGGCTCACGAACTGATGTAATTCAGTTTACATCACCGCCTATCTTATATGGATATAATGATAGATTTAATATATTAATATATATATATGGTATTTATGAAATAATTATACTTATGGAATTATAATATGACATCTACATTTTTACCTTCCAATCTGTTGGAAAATGATAATGTCACTCTTGCGTACGTCTGGACTAATGCCTCTATGATGTGATGTGATTATTTTTTTATTTAATTTTTAAATATATGGTAATATTCATTGGATTTTAAAGATATATATGATTTATATACTATAAAAATATTATTTAAATTTTAATCATTATTTAACTTTCTTTTATTCGATCCATCGAAAAATAAAAACAACATTCATTCTTACGTCTGACCAACTGTCCCCATGAACGGTGTAATTCAATTTTATATTTCTAAATTTTATAGATTACTATAAATGCATATATAATGCATATATATTATATTTATATCTTAATTAAAATTCTATATAAAATGAAATCATGATCAATGTACATGGTTAAAAACCACTAAACCAAAACATACCTGAAAAATGAAGTATTTATTACCTGAAACAATTAATTTTACAAGGAATTGTTAATAAATGGGTGATAAAAATATTATAATTAAATAATATATGGTATGATATATATTAATATGTTTCTGTAATATATTTATAAAAAATATATATTTATTACATAGGAGGTTTAAACATGTACAAATGAAGTCAGACCTCAGGTATGAGTTTATTTCACAATCTCATCATTATTTGGGGGGTTTTATGTTTATGTATCCTCTGGGGAAATTATTTTATATTTATATCTTTAAAAAATAAATTTTCTTATCCTATAGTTATTTGTATAAATTAAAACTTTTCCTTTAAATTTATTCTCTTTATGTTCTCTAGATACCGAAATAATGTTTCTAAAAGAAAACTGGTATCGTTTTTCTCCTTGGTCGGGATTTTTTCTCTTCCATGTCCATATTTTATTTAAAATTTATAAATATATTTTTTTAAAATTATCCAAAAAAAATTTAAATACATTTTTACCCATTTTTTACTTTTTAAAAATTCTTTCAAAATTAATCTTATTATCATTTTCTGAATAAGGTACTTTTTCCTTATTTTACAAAAGTGTAGAAGAAATACCATTTAACTTATATGTAATGAATATAATTTCACACCATAAAGAACACTCATTTCATTGAAATTTAAATTACAATTCTATAAGTTTCCATTCAAATAGTTTTTTCTTAATATTTAGAAAATATTTTTGACTTTAAAAAATTGATTTTAATGTGAGAAGGGTGTTTTCCTCAATAAATTTTCTAGTTTTCTTTTTAAAGTATTTTTATGAATTTCAACATAATTTGTTTAATGTTTTGATAAGGATATAATCTAATGATACCATAGATCATATTTCTCTAGATGATTTATGATCATCTTGACTAGTAAAAGTATTGATATTCTGTATGTAAGTTCTTCAAATATGAAAAGTTATTGATTTTTATGTCACGTTGATTAACTTATATTGTTTATTAATATGATGATTTAATTGGACTCCTTATGTGATAGGTGAGGCTCGTTATTATATATACCATTTATAAATAAGTAGGCCTTATGAGAAAAACTATATTGGGTATTTGGCTAATGCCTTAACCATTTATATAAGATGTCTTAACATGAGGCCTCGATGGTAAGTTTCAGATATCTGGCATTATGAATTCAATTTCTAAGAAATCAGTAATTAATATCCATGTGATTTTTTGAATATTTATGATATCTATGGATATGTTTCTAGCTTATGTGATTATTTATATGACATTATTTTATCATAATTTATTCATACCATATTATTCATGTGTTGTTAGATAATGGTGTACACATATGCTTACTAAGAATATGAGATCAACCCTTTATCATGTTTCCTTTTATCAAGATGCTAGGACATGTATTATAATTAATGTTAAATGATTTTATATATTTAATAATGGGGTTATTAGAGGAAATTCTATGTTGTATTTTATGTTTTCAAATGTAATTTAGGATTCAAGTTTGTATATAGGTTACTAATACCACTAACCTATTCGATCCTTTGGGATATGATCACTTGTATCTTATGATAATGTAATAATGTAACAACTGATTATGAGCTACTAGAGTCAGGGTCTTTATAGATGGTATCAGAGAATTTTTAGTAGAAAAATTGAGAACTAGATTTATGAAAACATATATTATATAATATAGCTCTATGAATATCATTGAGGTTAAGTATAAGTGTAACATTACCTCCTAATGTTTTGTTATTTTAGATATTATGTTTTTTTCCTAGTAATAAATACATTTTTGGATAATACATGTGTACTTTGATTTAGAATAGGTGAATCTAGGGGTAATAACCACAAAAATAGATGGTTTGAGTCTTTCTTGACCATCATTCTGGTTCGTGATGAGTGTTACCTTACTATTCAATTAGTTTTAAATAATTGGGGGATATGATTAGGTTAATTTAAATTTTATTTATAAAAAATAATGAAGGATTTGGAAATATTTTTATTATTTGAGGGTATTCCCAAAGAAACCGAATTTTTGATTCTAAGATTAGTTATGACCAAATTTTTTAAATGAGGTTAAATGTTTTACTAGTTTTGAAATTATACATTATGATTCATAATTTTATGATATAATATAGTGAATTGCATTATTTAGAGAAGGATTCTAGTAAATTTAATTAAAAAAACCTCAATTCACGTAATCCACATAGGGATTGTTTTCCTAGGAAATATAATGAATCCAGAGATAGAGCTGTAGCTGTAGCTAGAGTTGGAAAAATTATAACTATATTGGGGGTATCTAAATCAATTTATGAAGAATAAACATTCCCATATAAAGAATAATTATGATCCAAAACATAGTGTAACAATTTTAGACCACTTCATGAGTCACCAACCTCTATAATTTAATAGGACTACAAATCCATTTGCATTTGAGAAATGGATAAGTTCCTTAGAGAAGATATTTCGTTCTTTTATAATGAATGAAATGTAGAAGGTTTTCATGGTATTTTATCACCTATCATGGGATTCATATCAATAGTGGCTATTGATTCAAAACCCTAAGGATTATGAATAAAAACATTCATGTAATTTAAGGATTTTAAGTAACATTTCTTGGATGAATATTTTCCTTGCAAACAATGAGTAGATATAGAGAGAAATTTTTTGAGTCTAAGAAAAAAAGAAGTGGAAAATGTTGCTAAGTATGAATCTAACTTTACATGGTTATCGAGACATTCTGAATAAAATATATATAAAACCAATATTAACCATTTCTTTGATGGGATTAAGTCAATCCATTGAAGGGAACTAGTCTCCCAAAAATTCACATAATATGAGGATATAATGTCATGTGATATCAAGATATAGAAAAAATTCTACAAGTCATATGGATTCGAAGGAAAATAAGTGAAGAACAGGTCAACAAAGAAAAAAATGGATAAGGGGAATAAGATAAAGTGTAATTTTCCAACACGTGATGTAATGAACCTAACTTTTATAAATAAAACCACCTTTGTGTTTTAATTAGATGTCTTATCATGTATTATGGATATAGAAAACACATGAAATTATTTGGTTTTATTATATCCTATTAGATTAAAAATATCATAATGAGTCATAACCATTGATAATAAATTCATTGAATAATGATCATATGATTAGTATAAATATAGGGTTTTAAAAAATCCAATTAACTCAGACAAAGGAAGTGATGAACTCAACTTGTTGGATAATGCCCTATGAAGCACATTTATCAAATATTCTGAGAGAGATTTATTATCTAGGATTTTCCCTTTACCAATCCCAATCTGATATCCAATAACTTAAGAATGATATAAACTATTTGTGGGAGAAATTTAAGCATGCTGAGATTATGACACAAACCATGTACAATGAACCACCCCATGAAAGTATCACTATCACACACCTTACCCTTATAGCATTTTATGATATATTTAAGGGTTATTTATTAATATCCTAATAACATGAATATTTATATTGTCTATAATAATGAATATATTTTCATCTTATTATTGTTAATTTATAAATGATTTTTATTTCGATACAATAAAACACAAATTGTATTTTTGTGTAATATTTAAATTCAATTAAGGAATTTATTTTGATGAATTAATGTATTATTAAAATAAATTATATTTTATTAAAATATTATTATTAAATAATATTTATCTAATATAAAAGATCGTATAATTTTTTTGAAGTTAAATGTACTTTTTATAAGGGTTCGAAAATTGTTATTGTAAAAAAACCTAGCATTTATCAATAAATGTCAATTCTTATTTTAAACATGAAAAAACACATATTTAGAAAATTATTAATTTTTTCAAATTAATATTATTTTTGGAATCAAAACTTCAAAATTATCTAATGGTTAATTTTTCATAATTTTTTGATATAGTCAAATTTTCAGGTAAAAATTAAATATCGTATAAATATATAGTGTTTATTATGACATCATAATGAACCAAAAGTGATGTAATAAATAATATAAATGGTATCCATGAAAAAATTTATTTTTTACTTTTAAAATAATTTGATGTTATATTTATTTTATTAATTGTATATAGCCATTATGTATCCTCCAAAAACATTAATATGTTTTAAGGTTTTAAAATCATTTCCTTAAGAGTATGACTCACTTCCACATCATCAAAGGTATTATTTTATTATTTTAGTCCCTTGTATTTATAAAATAATTAAAACTACTTCCCTTTCATATAAAAAATATAAAAACCCATTGGAAGGTTTTTGGTTTGGGTTATTTTAAAATTTTGAGTCCAAAACATAAGTTTGAGTAATAATAAATAATTCCCCACTCATTTCTTAGATAAACCCACACATGATCCCATTTCTCTTCACTAAAAATCAATTTATAATTCCATTAATATTTCATACCCTCTATAGAGTCCACCCAAGGAGCATATATGTTCTCAAGAAGCTCCTCCCAATCATTTGATGTCATACTCTCAAGGTAATGTTTTTTTCTTTCTCCTCTTTATTCAAGTATCTTATTTATCTTAGGTCTATTATCTTAATTTATTAATGTTGGGATATGTTCTTCCATATCCCCTCACCATCCATTTTATTTAAAAATGACGAGTTACTCCTTTCATTCTTATAAATCCCTCCAATGAACATTTATACGCCCCCATTATGCTGCCGAAATTTCACTGCGATATTCCATGCCAAAAAATTTTGTAGTGAATACTTGTACCCATTTACTATCAAGTATGTTCAACTTTATTCACTTATACTTATTTATCGGGAAATAAATATTGATATTCTACACTCCTTGATCTTGTCATAAAATATTATGATGAATGTATCCATCTTTTATGATCTATGTGACACACATAATCATGAGAATGAAATAAATGTGATGGGTACGCCTGAAATTATATAGCACTCCAATGAATTAGATAATTTTTTAGTCTCATGAGACATTAGGGAATGGATTAGGGAGTGAAACTAATCCATCACATGACTTTTTTACATCATGATTTCTTACTAGTTATCCTTGAACTATGGTTATTATGCAGTGTTTTAAGATGTTACCACATTTCCCATGTTGTCTTTATGTTATCGTGTTATATCATGACTCATTGTTCATGTTTATAATTCTCACTCCTTTTATGCCCCATTAATATGCCTAATGTCTAAAATGTATTTATTTCTTTATGTCATTCCAGGTTTATTCCATTATAGGGATTTACAAATCACCCCATTCTTATGTATGTCCCCAGGTTATCCCATGTAGTTTTAAGTATAAAGGAATAATATGAGCATGTTAAGGAAATTTTCAATAAAGATGATGTATTCCCAATTTTAAGTTATTATGTAATGTACCTAATTCTTAGAGACACTAAAATTATTGATCTTTAGGGTTTTAAGATGTTTAATTTTGTGTAATAAATCATTAATTAATATGTAATAAAGAGAATGTTTTTCATAGTTAGCATCAAAGGAAAAGTTTAGTTATTTTTTAGATTAAGTTTAGAAAACTCTATAAAAATCCTTAAGGATAATACTAAATATAAGAAAACAACCCTAATTTTTGGTAAGTATAGAGTAAGTGGTTTATCAACAAAATATGTCAATGTATGGATACTATAAGTGGATGTGGATCTGGAACATATATACATTGGGGTAAAAACAGAAAACACTACATTGATCTATAATCAGCTGAGAATTAGTGCATGAAAATAGGCCCTACTGCACACCTGTTTTGACACTCTTGGAGGATATAATTTGGTAAATTTATAATCTCATTAAGAACCATTATTAAGGGAAAAGAATAACCATACAAATATATGTTAGGGAATAGATCATATAGAACATAAATTGAAGCCGAGAAATTTATTAGTTAAGCACTATAAAAAAACAGCAGATTGGAGGTGGTTGTTTATAGGTGGTTATGCACACCCCACCTAAATTCATTTACTATATAATTAGAGGGGATTGAGAACCCCCTATAAAATTTTTTAATTATTTTTTTAATATCCAATTAAATTTTAGAGGGTATTTTGAACCCCCTCTAATTTAAGAAAACAGAGGGGGTTCATAATCTTTACTAATCAATGAGATTAACGAGGGTTCACAACTCCCTATAATATTTTAAATTAATGGGGGTTCACAATTTCTTCTAATGTTTTAAATTAGAGGGGATTGAAACCCATATTTTATGTATTAAAATAGAGGTATTTAAAACCCCTTATAATGTTTTAAATTAGAGGAGGTTCAAAACCCCCTCCAATATCTTAAATTTAAGGGGGGTTAAAACACCCTCTAATGTCTTTAAATTATAGGGGGTTCAAAACACCCTCGATTTTAAGAGATTAGATGGGTTTGTGAACAATCACTATTAAAAAAAACAAATTATATAATATATATATATATAACTAAAACACTCACTATATATATATATATATTTAAATACATTATATGAACATATAATACAAAATATTTATATGATTTTATATAATTCTATTTATTTATATAAATAAATTTAATTTTATAATTTTTTGCACATTAATGTATATTTAGTTGTATAAATTGTATTTCATATAGTATTAATAATATATAACATAAAAACATAAACATATTATATAAATATATACATAAATATAATTTCATTAAAAATATATCATATAAAAAACACAAGCCTATAAATTCTATAAATTATATTATAATAATAATAGATATATTTTGGAATAATTTGTTTATTTTTATGTTTTTATATTATATTTAATTAATATTATATTATATAAGATTTATAAAAATAAAAATATATTAATGTACAGAATATTATACAGATATATTTATTGAAAGACATATATATTAATGTGTAAAATAATAAATATATGTATTGAAATTCATTATATAAATATTTGTATAAATTTTATTTTATATAAAATTGTATAAATTTTTAATACATTCTATTTCATATAAATATTTGTAAAATTGTATTTCATATAATATTAATAATATATAATATTATACAATTTATTCAAATAAATATATATTAATGTACATAATAATAAATATATGTATAAAAATACATTATATAAATATATTTTTAATGATACCATATAAATATATTAAATAAGTACATATATAAATTTTATAAATAAACTTGTACATAATATATAAATATGTATTTAAGTATATAAATAAATTACATAAATATATGTGTATATACATAACATAAATAGAATTATAAAATATTTTTACTAAAATGTATATAAATACACATATAAAATATATTGTTTATATAAAGGTATAAATTGAATATAATATAAATTTATTATAATATAAATACATAAATATATAAATAAATAATATAAATATATATAGATTAATTTATATAAATATATACATAGGTTATATATTTATATCAATTTAAATATTAATTCAAATAATATATATTTGAATCAGCTTCCTAGTATATATAAATATAATAATGTGTAAGCATTATATTATAGTTGATTTAGCATCATGGTAAAGGGGTGGGCATTATATGTAGGTGATCAAGGGTTTGAAACCCAACGGGACTTAAATTTTACAAAGGGGGTGCAGCAGTTCCCATGTGGAATTAGAGAGGAAATTAGAGGGGGGGATCGCACGAGAATAGAAGCCTGAGGGTGGGAACGAGAATGTGAACGAGAATGAGGGGGATTATAGAGTAGAAAACAGGAGGGGTTGAGGTACTCACATGGGAAAGGGAACATGAATGAAGGGGGATCACATGGGGTGGAGGATACTAAAAATAAATAAATACATAATTAGAGGTGGTTATGAAAACCACCTCTAATATTTCCCTCTATTAGTGGGGGTTAAAACTCCCTATAATTCATATTTAAATAGATATGGTTTCTAAAACCACCCCTAATATGAAATTTATAACTCAAATTTGTGTATTATCTAGTTGCCACTAAATTAATAAATAAATTAGAGGGGTTAAAACCCCCTATAAAATGAGATTACATGGTTAAATTAGAGGAGGATTTTTACCCCCTTAAATACAAATATCTCTAATTTTCCTATTAGTTTACCAATAGCCCCTCAAAACCTCCTCTAAAAATATTATGTGAAAATAATAGTGGTGGTTCCTTATAACCACTGATAATCTATTTACATGGGGTTTATAACCCCTTCTACACTAAAAAATAACCCCCTCTAATCGGGTCTTTTTTTAGTTAAGAAATAAATTTCATTTTTATGTTATACCTTTAATGTATTTGGATTCTCATTTATGTGTTTAATATGTTAAAAATAATCATCCCAAATTTTCACTTTATTCTATACAATGGCCAGAAATGTAAGGAATTAGGTAAATAACCAATGTGAAGGGAACTGTCAGGATTACCCCCAACAATATTCCCAACGTGATGGGAGTGGGAATCACAAACTTTGTAATGATAATATCTCATTTGAATTAGGTTCAGAATAGAAACCTAGATCAACAGGAGATCTTAGATCCACATACGAAAGAACAAGATTCAATTTTGACCTTTATGTGAAAAAGGCCTCCAACTTTCAATGGATCATCTAATCCCTTGATCACGGAACAATGAATCAACTCCATTGAGAAGATCCTATTTATCCTTCACTGTTATGGGAAAGAGAAAGTTCTACTGGTTTTTTATCTCTTGGAGGGAGAACCTGATAAGTGGTAGACATTTATCAAGAATATGATTCCAGAGGAAGAGATTAAAGCGATGGGATGGAATGAAATCTAGAAAATTTTGTTGATAATTATTTTCCTCTCACTCTCTTACTTAAAATGTAAATGGATCTACCTTACCTCAAACAAAAAGAAAATTAATCTATCTAGGTGTATAAGGAAAACTTCACAAGACTATCACATTACACCTCTTTCTTTTTCTTTACCACCAAGTAAAAGGTTGACCACTTATTTGCGGTACTAAAACCTAGTCAACTAAAATCCCTCACGATCTGAGACTTTTATAGCTATGAGAAAATTATATGATGTTCCCTCAAAGTCTAAATAGAGATTGGCGTATCTCAAGGGTTCCACGGGGATAAAAAGTGGAAAGTGGATTTTAATTTTGGTGATATAACAGAGAAATCTAATGGTGCTATGAAATTCCAACACCCCACTTTTCCAAAGTGCAGAAAGAAGGACCCCGTAAATTTTCTAAGGGGGTGAGGAAATGGTTTTGGTATAGGAAGGAAGGTCACCTAGAAAGAGATATATGACAAGAGAATACCATTTATGCGATGGAGGAATAGAATAATCCAATCAACCCTCAGTGAATTGTTTATTACTTAAAATGTATGGAACTAGGCCTCTTTGCAAACCAATTTACTAATTTGAGGGTTTTAAGAGACAACCAAAAACCTCTAAAGTAGTAAGGGTGATCCTATGCCAGGATAACTACTGAGGTCGATCCCATCATCTAATTGTTGATAGGAATACTAGTTATTCATTCAATAATAGAGAACATAAATTTTTATTATGGTTCTACACATTTCTTCACATAAAAAATGTTTAGTATAACTATTCAAAACCCACCACAAAGAATAGAAGTAGATTTGCCGCTGAAAATGAAAAATGGGACAATTAATTCATCACAAGTATACAAATCCTTCCCTATCAAAAACTTTGAGCTGAATATCCCCAAAAAAACTTTATCAAACTCCCTTTGATGAAATTTTATGAAATTCTAGGTATGGATTGAATTCTATATATAAATCCAATATAAACATTCATGAGAAGGAAATCACTATCTGTATCATGAATTATCCTTCTATTATATACAAATACAAGTATATGGATGGATATTATTTAGCACCAATATCTCAATCCTGTATTTTATTACCCTATGAGAAAACATACCTAGTTCAAATGATAGATTCTAAGGAAATGATCATCCTTGAAGACATTCCCATTGTGAGGGAGTACACTGATTTGTTTCCTGATGAATTTTCCGGTGTTCTTCCTAGACGAGATATTTAATTTTCAATTGATCTTAAACCTGGGGTGTTACAATTATCCAAGAATATATATTAAATAAATATTTTAGAACTTGAGAAGTTAAATAAACAACTAAAATAGAATATGGATAAAGGGTCCATATGCCCAAGTGATTCACCGTGGGGTTCACCAGTCCACTTCATCAAGAAGAAGGACGGTTCAATGCACATTTGCATTGATTATCATGAGCCCAATAAGATCATAATAAAGATCAAGTATCCTCTTCCATGGATTGATGACTTTTTTGAACAGCTAATTAGAGCACAATACTTCTTCAAGGTGGATATGTGGTTGGTGTATTACCAAGTTATGGTGAAGAAGGAGGATATCCCCAAGACTTATTTTAATAAAAGGTATAGGCACTATGATTTCATAGTAATTCTATTCAGACTTGCTAATGCTCCAAAAATATTCATGGACTTGATGAATAGAGACTTTATAGATTACCTTTCCAAATTTGTGGTAGTCTTTATAGATGATATTTCAATATACTAAAAAAACTAAGGAGGATCAATAGGAGTATTTAAGCGTGGTTCTAAATACATTATGAAAGGTGAATCTTTATGCCAAGTACAACAAATGTGAGTTTTAGGAAGTCTCATTCTTTGGGAATATTATCACAAGAAATTGGATATATGTAGATCCATCAAATAAAGAAGAAATTGAAGGATGGTCAAGGCCAAAATCTATGAAAAATATTGGTAGTTTCCTTAGATTAGCTTGGTATTATCATCAATTTGTGATAAATTTATCACAATTTTCAAACCCGTTGGCCAAGCTAACTCTGAAGGGGGGCAATTTTATTTATAATGATGAATGTGAATAGATTTTTAGGGAGTCGGAAAATAGGGTTATCACTGCACCGATACCCATAGTAACTATGAGTAGAGAAATTTTTATGGTATTTAGGGTTGCTTCAAATACATTATTGGGTTGTGTGTTAATGAAAAATAAAAAACTGATAGCCTATTCATTGAGTAAATTTAATTTTCATGAATAGAACTACCCAATGCATGATATAGAGTTGGATTTAGTGATCTTCATGTTGAAAATATAGTGGAATTATCTCTTTGAGGATAAGTGTGAATTATATATGGATCATAAGATCCTCAAGTATATATTCACATAGGAATATTTGAATTTCCACCAAAGAAGATGGTTAGAGATGATCATGTACTATAAATTCTCAATCCACTACCATACTAGGAATGAAAATAAACTGGTAGATTCTCTAAGTAGAAAGGATCTATCAATTTTTTCATTGATGACAATTGAAAAGGATATAATCTTCACAAACATGAAATGGATGTACATGAGAATCATAAATGAAGGAATATCATAAATCCGTTCACAAATTACTACTAGACCGTCTCTTATGAAGAGGATAACTGATTTTCAAAGAGATGATGTGGGAATTCAGAAGAATGTGGAAGCTATATGAAAAGGGAAATCCTTGGAGTTCAATGTTGATAAAGAAGGTGTTGTGGGATTTGGGTCATGACTATGTGTACCATAAAATACTGAGTTAAATAAGCTATTAGATGATGTACATAGTTCGAATTTCTCCATCCATCCAGGTGGCTCAAATATTTATCGAGATCTCCGATAGCACTACTGGAGGTACTTATTTTTCCAGGCTGCATAACTGGAACAACATTTGGATCGAGAGTGAATCAACTAATATAGTCCAGGCCATTTGGAATGACACCATTCACCTAGCTTGGACTCTAACTCCCCACTAGATGGACTGTTTTCACTCTCTACCAAAACTCAACATCATTGTCACCCATACCTACCGGGAAGAAAACAAGCTCTCTGATGGACTTTCCAACATGGGAGTTGATCACGAGGTCTCCGGGTGGGATGACCTTCCTCTTGAGTTACTCCATCTGTAACACCCCAAGATTTCATAGTGTGTTATTTCTTTAAAATAATACAATAACTTGCACTACATGCAACACCGAGTTCAAGCACACCATGACTTACCAAACAAGCCGTTCAAAAGAGGTTATGAATAGTATTAACGAAATTTTAAACATTATATAATCCTTATAATTTTAGAATCCATATTATGAGTTTCTTAGACATAATACAAGAACAGATTCATTTTCAGTATTGCACTTTTATCAACTTTTAATAGTGAAACCTTTTTAAATACAATATTTTAAACTTTTTGACTAAATGGGGACAACAAAAAAAATTTAAAATGAAACATCCCAAGCTTCCACGGTACGCTTTCCTTTGAATAATACAGTAGCGTGTGTTGTACGCATCTTCGAGTTCTAACACACCACAACCAATCAAACTAGCCGTTATGAATATTAATACCTAATTTTTGAAATTATATATATTTTAAATTTTATAATGGACTTCATTTTTTGATTCGGAATATCGAATTTATCCTAAGGTGAAATTTTGGTACATTTCGGATAACTTTCATATTTTGATGAATAGTGAAAATTACTAAATTTTAATTAAAAACAACTTTTTTAATCAAAATGATTAATAGTGATAAATTATGAATTTAAGTGGTTTTAAAGTAAATTTATAATATATTTTTACCATTTAATATAATTTTGGTCATTGGACATAATTTTACAATTAAACCAAACACAAACAAGTGTCAATCTTTTGATAGTTATTATCTCTTAAAAACACGCTTTTTGTTTTGACAGCGGGAATTAATTTTAAATTAATTTCTGCCACTTCTGTGTTTTGAATTTAGGAAAATGGATTCCATATTTGGAATCAGGATGTTCAAATTGTGTAAATAGGTAACTTTTATTTTTAGACATTTTGAATAATTACTGCGGTAAATATTTTATTTACCATGGTTAAGGGTAAATCCGGTAAATAAGGGTTAAAAAATAATATTATAATAATACTAAATTACCCTAAAACGTGGCTTAACCCTATTGGTTGATATATGGTCGAACATGGGCATCTTTGGGTCGATTTTGGGACCCCATGGATCCACTTGTAAGTGATAATGACACTTTATTTTAATTAAGTTAAATTGAATACAAAAATGACACAAGCATATATCTTTTAGAAAAACAATTGTTACATAGGGTTATATATGTTGGATTTTAGATTATAAATATTAATTAGAAAGATAAAAAGATTTATACATAATTATATTTTATTTATAATTTTTAGACGTTAAATAATTTCTTTTATTTATGACACAATGATGATGCAGTAATTACTATAATAGTGAACAATTAAAATAATTGATATTATAAATACCCAAATAAATATAATATGAAACTTTTAATGAATTAAACTAATTTTCATGTGTAATATGATATATTAGGATTGCTTTAATTGACTTTTTTGTAAGTAATCAATCTGTTATGAGTTTCACAAAAATAAACTATTGAATAGTGTCAAAATTGACATAAAAGAGTTCTTAAAACAAATATTATATTATTAATTGATATTAAATTTCTAAAAATCTAAGGTTCGGCCAAGAGACTTATATCATGATAGGTTCATCATTAAGGGACCACTTGGGGGTCTCTTGGATGTATGTAGTATGTTTATTAACCATATTATATAAAAATACAATGAGACATTGTAAAAGTGAAACTAATTAACTTAGAGTTAATACTTAACGATAAGGTTAATATAAGTACCCAAACCTGTCTAACTTCTATTGGTTGAGTTGTTTTCGACCCATCCCCACCTTAACCTTTGAATAATCAACTTTGGATCCATTAGAAACCGAATATGAATTCATTATAAATTAATATTTCTAGCTTTTCCAAAGGTGCCCCTCCCCCCTCTTATAAAAGGGGACTCCTCCTTCTCATTTCTTCACACATTCAAAGCCTTTTGGTTCGGCCAAACTCTGCCCCAATACTCTCCTAACATCCCTCACTACAACCTAGGGGCCTTAGTTTGATCATAAATACAACTTATGGATCCCTTTTGATCAAATCAAAAGGAAGAACCCGAAGAAGAGGTAATGATTTCACCACCCTTTTCTAAGTTCATTTCTTCTTCCACTTCTTCTTCCTTTGTTGTTACCATTATAAAATAATAACTCCAGTATCATATAAATAATGTGATGTTATTATAAATATGGTACAACCATATTCAGTATTCTATCCACCCTTTGAATAACATGTCACCATACGTGCGTACGTACGGCTTACCGTCTCCACGTCGTGGTGTAATTGTTATTCAATATATTATTATTTGGATGGGTATAATAATGATATGTAACTCATGTAAATAATAAATAAAACATGATAATGATTCTGTATATATTATATAACAACCATTTATATATTATTTTAATATCAAAAGAATGATATTGTCGCTCGTGCGTACGTACGGACTACGTCTCCACGAACGTGATGAGATTCATTCTCCATCGTATCCATTCAAGTGTAATTATCATTTGATGATTTAAAAAATGATGTTTAAGGACTTGATATCATTCTGGATATGAATAATATAAAACCTATCCTTTACAAACATGTCTTACGTAACAAAACATATAAAAGAAAACAAGTAAGTTAACACCCGAAACAACGATAATACTAAGATATTATTATCAAATCAATATTAAAAGATCATATATGATATAATATTAATGTATATCATTATTTTATAATTTAATAACAATTATTTCACCATTATACAGGAGGTTAACCTACCCCAACCAAGGAAAAGTACAAGGTAAGGGTTATTTCACAATCTCTTCATTATCCGAGGTTGTTTATATGTAATAATCTACTGGGATCTCTTTATCATCCACATCCATGTTTCTTCAAAATGTATTTCAAAACATTTTTATTATTTTCAAGAATATGGGTTAAAGCCATTTACACCCTTGTTTGACTTTTTATAAGAGGAATCTTTCCTTCGTTTTCAAAACAAGTTCCTTTTTAACCTTTTCGACAGAATTAAGGTAAGAATGTTTTTTTTAACTTATACGGCGAGTGCGGTTATTTTCTGCCGTTATAAAATCTTCAAAGTTTTCCTTACAATCTTATAAGAATATTTTCAAGAAAATGTTTTATTTTATATTTCTCTTAAATGATTTCAAAAATAAAAAGAGATATTTCTTTAAAAAGAATTTTGATTTCATCTATGTCAACATCCTTTGATGGATTTTACGCTTATTTGAAGTTGATTTATTATGATACAAAACTTCTATATTGTATTGAAGGTTTTGTGATATGTTTGACTGTGGATGTGCTATTTTTATACCATTCATAGTTTATGGTGAAAGTATTGACATTTCGTATGCTAGTTTTAATACGAATGTTTATGTTATGTTTAAACATTTTCATATGGGAATGCATTGGACTTAATACGTGACGGGTGGAGCCCGCTATAGCTCCTCGATGCATCGGTAGGTCTCATGAGACAAACTAGTGTCTTGGAACAAGGCCTTGAAAAAATCTTATTTGTAGTCTTGGCACGAGGCCTTGACTATGTGGTTATGATAGTCTGGCATTATGGATTCCAACATTATGAAAGTGGTTATTGATTTTTGCATGTGATTATTCGATTAGTAGAATATCCATGTGAATAAGTAAATGACATTATTTCATTTTATTTATGTCATACCATGTTGAAAGTTCATGTTTGAAAGGCTTTTGTTTTAGTTATACATTGCCTTAAATGTTTATTCTTATTTATGAAAGTTTCCGCTATATTGTTATCCTTACTGGGCATTTTAGCTCACCCCTTCTCTATGTTTTATTTTTCCCAGGAAGTGAAGAAGTAAATTATGAATGACCTACATGGATATTATGTGGGGATATGAGTGTGGATTATGGACACAATATGTTTTTTTAGTAGTTTTTCATTTTATGATGTAATGTAAGACTTATGAATATATCTAGTGTTTCCAAGACTACTAAACCAATCGGTCTTTCGAGATTTGATCTTTCTTGTGATCATGCCAATGTTATGTAATAATGCACCGACTCTGGGTAACTAGGGTCGGGGCGTTACAGTTGGTATCAGAGGAAGTTTAGTACAAACCATGGAAGCTAGATTTAGATAAACTCTGATTAGAGCACGTAGACCTAAGATGAACTTTGAGGATTAGTATAGAAGAACTTCCTAGAATTTTGGTATTGTAGAGATTTTGTGAGTTTTCCGAGCAATACATCCCTGTCTGGATACGAGCAGGTAGAGGCGGCTCTGGCACAGATGTACGTAGGGGTAAAACCCGAAAACACCGCTTTGAGCTAGACTCGAACGGGAACTGGTGCACGACAACGGGCCTTCCTGCACTCTTGGTTACGACACTCCTGGGGGATATGCTTAGTATAACTCTCATTTTCTTTACAAATCATTATGAAGGGTTTATGAGTATATACTTCTCAAAGAAAACATTTTTATGATTATGGATTATATCCATAAATAGTTCAATTTTTGTTAAGTGTTTTATAAGTATCATATTATTTATTTTGATTCATAAACTGATCTAGTGTATGCCATTGTTTAGAAATGGTGCCTAGTAGAAGGAATGGGAACTCCAGCAATGCACATGATACAAAGAGGAAGAAGGATCATATATTTCATGGTCTTAAGCCAGAATTTATAAGAGAAATAGTCTCACATGTATTATCATCATATGAAGAAATAATATCATGTGTTGATAAGATAAGTAAAGAGTTTACTGAGTCCTATGGATTTGAAGGGAAGAAATAGAAGAAAAGGATGGAAGGGAGAAAGATGGATAAAGGGAAGAGGAAAAAGTTGAATTTTCCCATATGTGATAACTATGGGAAGAAACACCCAGGAACTTGCCTGAAAGTAATGGGAGTTTGTTATAAGTGTGGAGGAAAAGGGCACAAAGTACATGACTGCAAGGGTAAGATAATGGTTTCAAATGTACAATGCTTAATTTGCAAGGAGTTTGGACACTACGCGAACCTATGTACCAGTCATCAGACTATGCCGCAAATGATGCTATTAGATAATAATCAAGTTATGATACTACCACAGATGAAGAGGAATGATTAGAGTTATTATGTTGATTATATCAATTGAGTGTTGTATCAACAATGTACTTGTTATAATAATTATGGAGTATATAATGATTGTACTGCAGTACTATTTCATTAAGGACTTGAGATGGTGTGGAACAAAGAAAAGTGACTCAGTAGCAGGTTAAATATTTGTAAAATATATGGTTGAGAGAAAGATAAACCATAATATGGTTCTGATACTGAGGTGGTGATTTTAGAATAATACATGATTGATTTGGATAAATTATATTGGATATTATTGTCTACCTTGAAGCTGATTAATGATTTGTATATTCCATCATTGTTGGGGTTTAAAACATTTTTGGATTAATGAAGTATATCCAGCATTCTATATGGAATAAGGGAACATGAATGTAATCAATAAGGAATATGGTAATACATGATGAAGGTATTCATATGCTATTACGGGGTAAAAAGGATCTATATTATGTTTACCTTCCTTATAAATGTTGGACTGTGAGTCTGGACAGAAGTATTTTGGATAGTTCTAGTTTGGATTATTTTAGATTTCCATAAAAGGACAACCCGGAGGTCGGGCGGCAACCCTTCGCGTCCGGCAAGGCTGCGAGACTTGAACCCGCAACTGAATGGCGACAAGGGTGTATCACCTACCACTGGCCCACGAGATGTCCTGGATTAAATAATTTAGTTTTTTTTAAAAGATCTGGTAGATGATTTATAAATTCATTTATTTTGGAACCCTGTACGAATAGTATAAATAGAAAAAAAATTTTAACGTTCTATTATCTTTTATAGTGAAAGATGAGTTTGTGGTAGAAATTTATTAATGGATAAAACACTAATTATAAAGTAATTATATCTCCTTATGATCTTAGCCAATCTCATAAATAAATTCCTCAACATTAATAAAAGTAACTTAGAACAAAAATGTTGTCCTAGATGGTACCTTAAATCATCACTAATTTATGGCTTTGGGATTGTTTTCCTTTTTCATAGCCATGTTCTCTACCACTATCCATCAGATAATTGATGGTTAAATTTCTCTTCCATATCCATATTTTCCTACATGGAACCCTAGTATGTGTTATTTTCGGTAATCTTCATACTTTCCACTCTTTATTTTAAATAGAGGCCTCATTAATTCATTTTTCGATGTGGGATTTCAACTAAGATATTTTGAAACGTCAAAAATGTGTTATCCCAATACCCTATATTTAGTTGAACCGATGGTACTTCAAATCATCATAGAATGATGAGTTTAAGGACCTCAATATTATACTTGTTTGTGATTGATGACCTCAATCACTACCTATAAATATTTACATTTTTCCTCCAATTATATGTCTCTAATTACCACCAATGTTCTCCTAATCAAGATCATAATTTGGTGGTGACCCTTTCATTTCTCTTTTCCTCATATTAAGACTAAATTTTAGTAACCTAATTTCCGATGTGGGTTTTCCCACAAAGATATTTTCTATTTTCAACCTTTTATTTTTGATGAACAATTTCAAATTGCGAGGACACAATTTATTGAAGGAGGGGAGAATGTAACACCCCAAGATTTCATAGTGTGTTATTTCTTTAAAATAATACAATAACTTGCACTACACGCAACACCGAGTTCAAGCACACCATGACTTACCAAACAAGCCGTTCAAAAGAGGTTATGAATAGTATTAACGAAATTTTAACCTTTATATAATCCTTATAATTTTAGAATCCATATTATGAGTTTCTTAGACATAATACAAGAACAGATTCATTTTCAGTATTGCACTTTTATCAACTTTTAATAGCGAAACCTTTTTAAATACAATATTTTAAACTTTTTGACTAAATGGGGACAACAAAAAAAATTAAAATGAAACATCTCAAGCTTCCACGGTACGCTTTCCTTTGAATAATACAGTAGCGTGTGTTGTACGCAACTTCGAGTTCTAACACACCACAACCAATCAAACTAGCCGTTATGAATAGTAATACCTAATTTTTGAAATTATATATATTTTATATTTTAGAATGGACTTCATTTTTGGATTCGGAATATCGAATTTAGCCTAAGGTGAAATTTTGGTACATTTCGGATAACTTTCATATTTTGATGAATAGTGAAAATTACTAAATTTTAATTAAAAACAACTTTTTTAATCAAAATGATTAATAGTGATAAATTATGAATTTAAGTGGTTTTAAAGTATATTTAGAATATATTTATACCATTTAATATAATTTTGGTCATTGGACATAATTTTACAATTAAACCAAACATAAAAAAGTGTCAATCTTTTGATAGTTATTATCTCTTAAAAACACGCTTTTTGTTTTGACAACGGGAATTAATTTTAAATTAATTTCTGCCACTTCTGTGTTTTGAATTTAAGAAAATGGATTCCATATTTGGAATCAGGATGTTGAAATTGTGTAAATTGGTAACTTTTAATTTTATACATTTTGAATAATTACAGCGGTAAATATTTTATTTACCATGGTTAAGG
The DNA here is from genome assembly GCA_963277665.1 of Viscum album. Lineage (NCBI taxonomy): Eukaryota > Viridiplantae > Streptophyta > Magnoliopsida > Santalales > Viscaceae > Viscum > Viscum album. Next base: position 922,596,935 of record OY728131.1, read on the forward strand.
GTAAATCCGGTAAATAAGGGGTAAAGAATAATATTATAATAATACTAAATTACCCTAAAACGTGTCTTAACCCTATTGGTTGATAAATGGTCGACCATGGGCATCTTTGGGTCGATTTTGATACCCCATGGATCCACTTGTAAGTGATAATGACACTTTATTTTAATTAAGTTAAATTGAATACAAAAATGACACAAGCATATATCTTTTAGAAAAAAAATTGTTACATAGGGTTATATATGTTGGATTTTAGATTATAAATATTAATTAGAAAGATAAAAAGATTTCCTACATAATTATATGTTATTTATAATTTTTAGACATTAAATAATTTATTTTATTCATGACACAATGATGATGCAGTAATTACTAAAATAGTGAAAAATTAAAATAATTGATATTATAAATACCAAAATAAATATAATATGAAACTTTTAATGAATTAAACTAATTTTAGTGGATAATATGATATATTAGTATTGATTTAATTTACTTTTTTTGAAGTAATCAATCTGTTATGAGTTTCAAAAAAATCAACTATTGAATAGTGTCATAATTGACATAAAAGAGTTCTTAAAACAAATATTATATTATTAATTGATATTAAATTCCTAAAAATCTAACGTTCGTCCAAGAGACTTATATCATGATATTTTCATCATTAATGGACTACTTGGGGGTCTCTTGGATGTATGTAGTAAGTTTATTAACCATATTATATAAAAATACAATGAGACATTGTAAAAGTGAAACTAATTAACTTAGTGTTTATACTTAAAGATAAGGTTAATATAAGTACCCAAACCTGTCTAAATTCTATTGGTTGAGTTGTTTTAGACCCATCCACACCTTAACCTTTGAATAATAAACTTTTGATTCATTAGAAACCGAATATGAATTTATTATAAATTAATATTTCTAGCTTTTCCAAAGGTGCCCCTCCCCCCTCTTATAAAAGGGCACTCCTCCTTCTCATTTCTCCACACCTTCAAAGCCTTTTGGTTCGGCCAAACTCTGCCCAAATAATCTCCTAACATACCTCACTACAACCTAGGGGCCTTAGTTTGATCATAAATCCAACCTAAGGATCCCTTTTGATCAAATAAAAAAGAAGAACCTGAAGAAGAGGTAATGATTTCACCACACTTTTCAAAGTTCATTTCTTCTTCCACTTCTTCTTCCTTTGTTGTTACCATTCTAAAATAATAACTCCAGTATCATATATATACTGTGATGTTATTATAAATATGGTACAACCATATTCAGTATTCTATCCACCCTTTGAATAACATGTCACCATACGTGCGTACGTACGGCTTACCGTCTCCACGTCGTGGTGTAATTGTTATTCAATATATTATTATTTGGATGGGTATAATAATGATATGTAACTCATGTAAATAATAAATAAAACATGATAATGATTCTGTATATATGATATAACAACCATTTATATATTATTTTAATATCAAAAGAATGATATTGTCGCTCGTGCGTACGTACGGACTACCGTCTCCACGAACGTGATGAGATTCATTCTCCATCGTATCCATTCAAGTATAATTATCATTTGATGATTTAAAAAATGATGTTTAAGGACTTGGTATCATTCTGGATATGAATAATATAAAACCTATCCTTTAAAAACATTTCTTACGTAACAAAACATATAAAAGAAAACAAGTAAGTTAACACCCGAAACAACGATAATACTATGATATTATTATCAAATCAATATTAAAAGATCATATATGATATCATATTAATGTATAATTTAATAAAAATTATTTCACCATTATACAGGAGGTTAACCTACCCCAACCAAGGAAAAGTACAAGGTAAGGGTTATTTCACAATCTCTTCATTATCCGAGGTTGTTTATATGTAATAATCTACTGGGATCTCTTTATCATCCACATCCATGTTTCTTCAAAATGTATTTCAAAACATTTTTTTTATTTACAAGAATATGGGTTAAAGTCATTTACACCCTTGTTTGACTTTTTATAAGAGTAATCTTTCCATCATTTTCAAAACAAGGTCCTTTTTAACCTTTTTGACAGAATTAAGGTAAGAATGTATTTTTAACTTATACGACGAGTGCGGTTATTTTCTTCCGTTATAAAATCTTCAAAGTTTTCCTTACAATCTTATAAGAATATTTTCATGAAAATGTTTTATTTTATATGGCTCTTAAATGATTTCAAAAATAAAAAGAGATATTTCTTTAAAAAGAATTTTGATTTCATCTATGTCAACATCCTTTGATAGATTTTACGCTTATTTGAAGTTGATTTATTATGATACAAAAATTCTATATTGTATTGAAGGTTTTGTGATATGTTTGACTGTGGATGTGCTATTTTTATACCATTCATAGTTTATGGTGAAAGTATTGACATTTCGTATGCTAGTTTTAATACGAATGTTTATGTTATGTTTAAACCTTTTCATATGGGAATGCATTGGACTTAATACGTGACGGGTGGAGTCCGCTATAGCTCCTCGATGCATCGGTAGGTCTCATGAGACAAACTAGTGTCTTGGCACAAGTCCTTGACAAAATCTTATTTGTAGTCTTGACACGAGCCCTTGACTATGTGGTTATGATAGTCTAGCATTATGCATTCTAACATTATGAAAGTGGTTATTGATTTTTGCATTTTATTATGCGATTAGTAGAATATCCATGTGAATAAGTAAATGGAATTATTTCATTTTATTTATGCCATACCATGTTGAAAGTTCATGTTTGAAAGGCTTTTGTTTTAGTTATACATTTCCTTAAATTTTTATTCTTATTTATGAAAGTTTCCGCTATATTGTTATCCTTACTGGGCATTTGAGCTCACCCCTTTTCTATGTGTTATTTTTCCCAGGAAGTGAAGAAGTAAATTATGAATGACATACAGGGATATTATGTGGGGATATGAGTGTGGATTATGGACACAATATGTTTTTGTAGTAGTTTTTCATTTTATGATGTAATGTCAGACTTATGAATATATCTAGTGTTTCCAAGACTACTAAACCAATCGGTCTTTCGAGATTTGATCTTTATTTTGATCATGCCAATGTTATGTAATAATGCACCGAATCTGGGTAACTAGGGTCGGGGCGTTACACCATCTTTATGTCATGAATGTTCAAAAAAATTCTTACTTTAGACTCATGTAATCCTTTCTTGTTCTTACATTTTATAATAATTATTTTGTTTTGGTCTTTGACCAGAACACCACCTTTTGAAAAAAAAACTATTGGTGGGACAATATGAAGAAGGAGATTGCAAAATATGCATCAAGGTGTCTTGTGTGTTAGAAAGTGAAGGTGGATATGAAAAAAAAATACAAGGGGATGATTCAACCATTACCCATACCAACATGGAGATTGGAAAACATTACAATAGAATTTTAACTATTCTTCTAAATAAATCAAGAGGAAATAATGCTATCAGGGTTGTGGTGGATCGTCTTATAAAGACTACACACTTTATTGTGATTCTAGAGGACTTATCACTTGATCAACTTGCAATGATATACATTAGATATGTTTTGAGGCTACATGGTGTTGTACCAGATGATGAATGACTAAATAATTCACGAGGGGGTGAATTTAGCTCTTAAAATTTCTTTTTTAGAGCACCAAACTCTTTAGGTATGATCATTAAAAATCACTTTCTTAAAATATTATGAAATTTAAAATAAATCATTTAAGGTAAATAGATTTCACACATGTGAATTATAGTGGTTGGGGGAACATAAATCCTCTTTTCCACTCCACTAACACTCAACTCCACAAATTTGGTGATTTTCACTACAAAAACCCTTTTACTAGGAGATTCTAGCAGATTACGAGTAGAAATCACTTAATACAAAGGTCCAATATCTTTTAACCAAGATCTCCCTTTACAAGACCAATCCACAGTCTTAAACATGCTCTTACATAGAGTGTTAATAAGATACAATGAACAAAAACATTGAGAGGAACATATAAAACATATAATTGTAGGAATAAACTAATAGTAGATGAATATTCATCCTGGTAAAATGATATAAACCATAGTATAGATCAGTATGATCTTAATTGAATCTTATATAACTGATAATCCAAATATAAATGTTTGGTTTTTACTATGTACAGGTCTCCAACATTTTTCTTTTTGTTGTAGAATATGAAAAACCAATATCTCTTCTATGTTTCTTTGGTAGCGGCCAAATGATCTATTTATATCCTGTTTAAACATGAGTGAGAGATAATTATAGCAGACAAAAGATCTTTTATAGTGATCTTGATGAGACATGATATTAAGTATATGTATCCCAACTTCTAAATATAGGAATTTCTTTTTAGGCAGTGATGAAAGAAATCTTCTCATTCTATAGATCATCCTATTCATAGAAATTATTATAAAAACCAATATTTCCATTAATATATAATCTCATTTTGATGTGATCTAAAGGGATGAAGTGACTAATTTAGATATTATAAAATTAATCATGACATTATGAAATATTAAGATACCAATTTTAAAGACCAAAAGTTTCGTTAATGGAAATCCCTCTTGATCTAATCAAATGTCTCTTTATGTAAAATTTTTATAGAAAATGTCAAATTATTTGGTTTTATGTTAAGAATTTTGATCGTTTCTTTTATATCCATTGAACAGTGATCACATGATTAGTATAAATATAGGGATTTAACAAACCCAATTTACTCAGAAAAAGAAAGTGATGGCCTCATCCAGTAGAATATCTCCATATAAAGCCCATTTGTCGGATCTCGGAAAAAAGGTGGCATCTTTGGGATTCGATATTGACCAAGCCCAAGCCGAGCTTCATCATGTCAAGCTCGAATGGTACCGTCTACGGGAAAATTGAAAGTTAATAGAGATTACCACTCGAGCGATGTTATCCGGGCAACTCCAAGAGTCTGTCACCATCGCACACCTTTCCCTTAGGTCTTATGTGGCTGTTTTAAGGGGTAACAAATCACTAGTACAATTTTCATGTACATTATTTTTTGCATATAATAATGAATATACTTTCATGTCATTTTTGATACATTTTAAATAGTTTTTAAAGTACAAATAGTGTTTTTAGTTATTATTTAATTAAGAATTACATTTTATTAAATTAAGGGATTTTTGAATTAAATAATATTTTAATAAAAAATTATTATTATAAAATTAGTTTTTATTAAATATAAATGATCTTATAATTTTATGAATGCCAGTGTAATTTTTATTAAGGTTTGAAAGACATTTTTGTCAAAACCCATGAATTTTTGATAAATGTCGGTTTTTATTTTAAAAGGGAAAATTAACATATTTATAAAATTATTTAGATAAAATAAATGTTATTTCTAGAATTAGGACGTCGAAATTATCCAACGGTGAATTTTTCATAATTTTCTAAGACAGTCACATTTTTGGGTAAAAATTAAATACCGTTTAAATATATAATGTGTTTTATGACATCATAATGACCCAATAGTGATGTAATAAAATACTATAAGCTTTATGTTCGGCCAATATATGTGTTACCATTAAAATAATGTGATTTTGGGTTTTTTTGACTTATTTTACAAAGCATTAATGGACCCTTCAAGGCTTATTAAACATCTTGTCTTTTTAAATTATTTTCCATGGGAGTGCGACTCACCTACACATAAGTAACCCCATCATTTTAAGAAGTTCGGACTTTGGACATATAAAATATTTTTTCCTCTCCCCTTTTCCAAAAAACACGAGCAAAAAACATGAGCTGATTTTTTGTTTGGATTTGTTTAATGTAAGGGGTCCCAAACCTAAATAATAAAGAATTCACTCACCATTCCTATATAAACCCACCCAAGATCCTACTTCCTCCTCACTCAAAGCCTTTGGAGTTCGTCCAACATCTGACCTACTTTTTAAAGAATCCTCCCAAGGAGCCCCAAGCTCCCAAGAAGCCTCTCTCAAGCCTCTCTCAAGCCTTTGGAAGCAAACTTCCAAGTAAGGGTTTTTCTTCCTTTCACTTTGTTTATCCAATTTTCATAATATTGTTAGGCCCTTTTAATTTCAATTATAAATGTTGGGGTATGGTTTTTCACCTCCCCCATACTGCTATATTATTTTTTGAATGATGGGAGACACCTTTCTCTATCATTAAATTCCTCCCATGTACACCCGTTACTATGCCGAAATTCCGAAAGGAACTTCTCTCTCCTCATTTACATTCAAGCAATACTTTTGTATCATGAATCTAAATTTCATTAAAATTGTTGGTACATGTATCTATATGACCCCTTTACTTTCTATTTCATGTAGATATGATGAGAGACCCCTTTCTCTCCCATCAATCATTTTTATGAATTCTTATATCACACCGTTACGCTGCCGAAATTGCACTGATTTTCTAAGCCAATGCCATTGTGTAGTGAATACCATGCCCATTTCTCCATCAAGGATATTCACCTTCATTCACATGTACTTATTGATTATAAAGTTTCGTTCCACATTCCTTTGTCGTGGAATAAATGATTATGTTTTATGAATCCATATTTTATGATCCATGTGACACACTTATGCATGAAATGAAATGTTTAAGAAGGGTGCGCCCTTATAGTGCTCCAATGCATTGGGTAAAGTACAGTATCATGATAGGTCATGTGAAATGAGTGTTGACTCATTATAATTCAATTGCAACGATGGTTTACTCGTGATTCACATGCAATGGGGATTTACTCATGCTCCATGTGCAATGAGCCTTGGCTCATGCTAATTCCATGTTAATTGTTGTTGCCACATTTCCATGTTATGATTCTCATGCATTATCATGAATTTATGTTCATGTTTCTCTTGTGATCTATTTATATGCATATTGTCTTAAATTTATTTTACTCCTCATTTATTCCATGTTTATTATCTTACTGATTTTTGTAGCTCACCCCTTTTCTTATGCATGTCCTTAGGTTATCCCATGCAATGCTAAGTAGGAGGGAATGTAGTGGTTATGTAAAGTAATTTTTCAATAAAGATGTTGTACTTCTTGTTTTAAGTTGTTATGTAATTATCATAAGCCCTAAAGACACTAGACCTCTTGATCATCCATGTTGTATCAAGTGAATTTTTTATGAAATAAATCATGTTTAAGTTTGTAATAAAAGCAGGGTTGTCATACCAACTGGAAGCATTTTTCATCATAAGATAACTTTTATAAGATAATGTATCTCTTCCTTATAAGATTGTATAGCTTCAATAAAACATAAGATAATTCTAAATCTTAAGATAAAATGTTACTGTGATGTAACACTTATCTTCTTCGACTTCTTCTGGATACAAATATTATTTTTAGAGGATAATTCACTTTCATATTTGTATTCTGACTAAATCATCTATCTTGAGAAACACAGTTGTACTTCATAAGATAAAGTTCTACATAGTAGAAAAGACTTCGACACTTTTTTATTATGATCAATGGAATATGTTCTTCAATTCACATAAGATAAAATTCTTATATATCATATAATAAACACTTGGACACATAGCATAAGTTAAATATAATATAAAAAACTTTGGATAAACTTGTTAGAATACAAATATGGATTTTTTTTGAGTCATCAAAACACATAACACGATGGTATATTGGAACAACATATTCATTCAAACAATATCCACCTTTTTCAAGATAAAAAAACCTATGATATGGGGAAAAAATAAATATACTAATATTTTAGACTTTCAGAAATATAGAAGTTATTTTTATTCTTCCCCATTTTGAATTTTTTTAAAAAAATTCATTTTCCTTTCCTTCTCCCCTTTTTGAAATATGAAATAATTTTTTGGTATTTTATTTTTCTTTCTCCCCCTTTTTGAAATAAAAAATAAATATTTCTATTTTCCTTTCCTTTATCCCCCTTTTTGTGATATCAAAAAAAAAGTAGAATAAAGAATTAACATTATTTTGTATTCAAATGTTAGTAAGTAGTTAATGATACTACTAATAAAGAGAATTTTGCATTAAATAGAGTTCAAATAAAATATTAAAAAAATTGTTTAAATGATTGATAAAAAAATATATTGAAAATAAATCATAAAACAAGAATATTTAATATGTACAAAAAAATGGGTCCTTGAAAAAATAAATATTCTATAAAAATCATTAAAGGCATTAAATAATTAAGATAATTGAAAGAAATGTCAACATAAAGAGATTAAAATGTTTGTAATAATTCCATAAATTCGGCTTGATTAATTTTTTTAAGAGTGTCCATCCACTGGACAAACCATTCAAAAAACTGAAGGAGAGTGTATGAACTTCTGGTCATGAAACAACTTTTCGTAGGTGAATTCTAGAAAATTAGTTCTTATCACGAGTTAATGAGGATGAAGTAAGAGGAGTGTCAGCTGTCATGCCAACAAAATCACCCAATGTTAGTAGGGATTCTCCAAGTCCAACTCTCCCTTTGTGAATAACCCCTACTGGTATGGATTGGATATTGATTGTAGCTTGCTATGCTTTTACCAAATCAAGTTATCTTCATGGTTAAAGGCTAATTTAGAGGTAGGTTCAATTAACGACAATGATATTTATTTATAAAACCTAATATTATCCCATTAATAGACCTGATAAGGGTCAAAATGTTTTTTTTGGTTTTGATAGGTGACGAGATTTTGATCAACAATTTGTGGTCGAAGCAACCATCTTCCATGAATTTGAAAAAATAACATGTGTGGGCATAAATACCTTTTATGATGCCATTTTTAAAATAGTCTAGAAGGGTTGTAAAACCATTCCACACACTTTGAGCGAAATTCCCAAAAAAATTGTGTATGAATCCCTTCTTAGTGAAATTTGTTATTATGTTTTTCAACACTTCAAGCTGGTCATCTTTCATACCAACAACATACGAACTTCCTTTTTATTTTATAGACACTTGTCCTTCTGAAGCTTCTACAAAGGTGTTCTCTTTTACCTCATCCCTTTTTAAGAAATTTGGATTGATACTGTTAACAACTACTTCATGTAACTCTTCAAATTTATTTTCTATAACTTCAAAGTTGTTTGATAATGATGAAAGCATCTTTTTTAGTCCTTTGATGATGAAGCTGATATCATTCTTTAATTGAACTGATTTTTTGATGGATTCCATAAAATTCTACTTTAACATAGAAATAGTTTCCTTTTTTTGATTTATCAGTAGATTCAACAGATTCCTTAGGAGGAACTAGTAACCTTCTAAATTCATCTACCATATTTTTCTGAATTGCTTAAAACATAATTAAAAACCAAATCCATTAAGGTGTGATTCATCCCCAACACTTGTGAAAAAAAATTCCCGTGAAAATATATTCAGCTTCAGCAGTTGATAATTCTACAGAGTGTTGCTTCTTACTTTACCAAGACACTAGGGATTTACCAAAAAAATTTATAGGTTCCCGAGGTTCTTTTTCTATCTAATCTAAATCTAGAAAAATTAGTATCTGAGTATGTAATTAAATTAAAAGTATATTTTTTTAAAAAAAGAAGAGTAATAGATAACTTTCCTTTTATATATCTTAAAATTCATTTCACAACATTAAAATCTGATTCTTTAGGATTATATTAAAATATTTTAAAAATACATAATGAAAAAATAATTTTTGGTATACATGCAGTAGGTAAATTAAAATTATAATGAATCCTTTATACAAATTATTCTTAACTGGTTTCCTAGTTTCATCTTAGTCAATTTTGATGTTGGAACTCATAAGAGTTGAGTGTTAAGTCAAAAGTCTTCTTTTGACTTCTATATCATGTTTTGGAAATCACAAATGTATTCTATCATATGTTTGTAAATTAAAAATTGTTTTTTATCATATTTATCGTATCGTACAATGTTGATCGTACCGACCATATCGTATCGTACTGACTCTGTCAATCGTACCATACTGACTCTGTCAATCGTATCGTACTGACTCTGTCAATCGTATTGTACTGACTCTACTATTCAGATGTTCATTATTTGTTTTGGTACTTAGTCAAAAACACTCACTACATATGAATCGTACTCATGTTTTTCATTCCTATATATCTCTTGTCCTAAAAAAACGATGTCGTTGAGTTAGTTACAAACTAATCAAAACGATGTCGTGCTTTCTGTTTCAATATGACCGTTGGAGGCAATATGACCGTTGGAACCCAAGGCCTATAAATAGGAGGTCATTTGAAGCTGAGAAAACAATGATGAACGAAGAGAACGAATGAAGAGACTCTGTGAACTATCAAGATTCTAGAGAGAGACAATGTGACTTCTCTCATCTGCCTTGTACATGCCGATCATCATATCGAGGGCTTTCAAGTAATTGAAATACAGAGGTGCCGATTACCTACAAAATCGAGGGCTGCCGGGGATAGGCAGACAGACGTGCCGATCATCGCATCGAGGGCTACCGAGGATAGGCAGACAGACGTGCCGATCATCGTATCGAGGGCTGCCAGGGATAGGCAGACATATGTGTCGATCATCATATCGAGGGCTCACCAAGGTGTTGGTGAGACAGACCTTTTATCCTAGGTGAAAGGATAACCCTTATCTTTGGGTTAAAAGAATTGTATTACTTTTACATTTCCGCAATTACTTGTATTAGAAAGGGATTTTTATTGTTTCCTTTCTTCTTTACATATTCAATTGTAATTGTTTCAATTACAATAATTCTATTACTTTTTGTATTGATTGATTCTATACACTTTAAGGTAGAATCACTCATCTTTGTATTACTCTGATTATTGTGTTCACCTTGAATACAATTTTTTTACTTTACATTAGTATTACAATACATCATACCTTTTATATTCAATACAATTGTGGGTGTTTGTATTTGTATTAGTTTAAGATCATTTAAACTAATCTCTTTGTTGCTAAAACTCAAAGTTTTTTAAACCAACAATTCACCCCCCTCATGTATTGTTCCATCTAATAGACATATATATCTACTATTCGATCCAACAATTTGTATCAGAGGAGGTTTTCCACTGATTTGTATTACTAGCTTTATTTCTTATTACTATCTTGAATACTTACTACACTAACATGTGGAGTGGAAAAGTTTTTTTTGTTGTATTAGATGGCAGGAATGAATATTGGATCAATAGATAATCTGAATCCTTCTAGACCACCAATCTTTTATGGGAGTGATTATGAGTATTAGAGAGATCGTATGAAGACTTTCGTTATCAATACTGGTGTAGACAATTTTATTATGCTTACTGGGGGTTACAAAATTCCTGACAAAGAAGTTAGTACTTTCACCAACCAAGAGAAGCAAGAATATCAACTGAATTACAAGGTACGCAATACTTTATTATGCTCTATGACCACAAATATATATATTCAGATATCTTCATGTGAAGCAGCCAACTGTATTTGGAAGAAATTAGAAGTTACTCATTTTGGTACATCCAAGGTTATAGAAACAAGGAGAGCAATGCTTCGAGCAGAGTATCATGGATTTGTTTTTCCTTATGGAGAGCCAGTATGTAATGTGAAACAAAGGTTTATGACAATTGTAAACAGCTTAAAATCTATGGGAGAAAAAGGTCTTGATGATGAAGCTCTTGTTGATAAGATTATAGATATTATGCCAAATGAATGGGAGTCAAAAAGGACAGCTATTGATTAAAATAGAAAAGTTTCCCAGATTACTCTTGATGAACTCTTTGGAACTCTTCTAGAGCATGAGACAAGAATGAAGAGAGATGCTGATTTCAACAAGAAGAAGAATGGGAATGGAAGTGTAGCTTTTGCATCCAAAGCTAAAACACCTGAAAGGATTACAAGGTATAAATCCAAGAAAATTGTTATATCTGATTCAAGTGACTGTAATCTTCCGGATAATGAGTTAGCCAATCTTGCTCGAAGGATGAACAAGATTGTGGGAAAGAAAGATTTTCAATATAGATTCAAAAAGAAAGATAGGAAAGATTCAGAGGTAACTTGTTATGAATGCAAGAAAGCCGGACATATAAGGCCTGATTGTCCTTTACTGAAGAGGAAATATAGAAAAGAGAAACACTCTGAAACAAACAAGAAAAGGTTTTATAAGAAAAAGAAAGGCTTGAAAGAAAATGATACGTGGAGTGCAAGCTGTAGTGATTCCTCAGATGATTCTTCAGAATATGAGACATCAGGACAAAGAAATATTGGACTTCTAGACAGACTACCAATTGAAGATCATTGTCTCATGGCGAAGGTACATAATGCTGAAGCTATTACGAATGTCTCTTTAAATGCAAATTATATTGATAATAGATATTATGAATCTTCAAATGATGAATCCTCATCATCAGAGGTTGATACATTACCTTCTTTCGAAGAGGTCTCTAGATTTGCTAAGTTACTTGAAAATGAAAATTCTAAACTCAAAAAGAGATTTGAAAACGAAAATTCTAGAATTTCTATTTTGACTAAAGAAGTATCATATCTTTCTAAAGATCTTGATGTGAAAACTTCTGATTTTGAAAGTATTTTAAAAACCTTTGAGAAAGTTAAATCTGATAAGGATAAACTTTCTAAGGATCTTGAAACTGTAATTTCAAAGAAAAATATTTTAGATCCTAACTCTAGTTAAAATTAAAATGTTTTAGAAAATAAGAATTTGGTTTTAAAACTAAAGTCAGATATTTTATCTTTGAAAAAGTGTTTTTCAAACTTTACTCATGGAAAATAAAACTTTGATAATATATATTCTCAAATTAGACCTTTGAGAAATCGTTCTGGTCTTGGTTATACTTATTCCAAACCTGTTTTTAGCAATAACTATTTTGTTCCTCAAAAAACCATTTTCTGTTCTAAGTGTCAATGTGGTGGACATTGGAGAAGAGATTGTTCTCTTAACAAAACTGAATCTTTAGGATTTCATAAAGCTCATTTTGAAAAACAAATGTGGATTCCTAAAATTCTTTTATCTAACCCATCTGGATCAAAACAAGTTTGGATTCTGAAAATCTAATTGTTTCTTTTTCAGGAAAACGAGAAGTATACCAACAAGAACATTTGGTACATGGATAGTGGTTGTTCTCGACATATGACTGGAAACAAAAATCTCTTTGAAAAGTTTATCAAAACAAAAGGTGTAAAAGTTACCTTCGGAGACAATGCCTAAGGAAAGATTGTTGGTATAGGTAATATTATTTTTCTTGGAAAAGTTCTTATTTCAAATGTTTTGTCTGTTAAAGGTCTTAGGCACAATCTCATCAGCATAAGTCAATTATGTGATGAAGGTTACCTTGTGAATTTTAGAAATGATAAGTGTCTAGTTCACAATTCCAAGGATGAGTTCATTCTATCTGCCCATAGGCAAGAGAATGTTTACACTATTAACTTAGAAGACATTAGGAACCAAAACTTACCTTGTTTAAGCATAATAGAAGACCAATCGTGGCTATGGAATAGGAGACTAGGACACTGTAATATGAGAAACCTAAGTAAACTCTCAAACAACGGTCTTGTAAAAGGGATACCAGATCTTAGATATGATTCTTCAAAAGTCTGTGATCATTGTCAATTTGGCAAGCAACATAAAACTAGCTTTAAATCAATTAATGAAGTCTCAACTTCTAATGCATTACAGCTTGTGCATATGGATTTGTTTGGTCCTTCACAATCTGGAAGCATTGGAGGCAAATACTATGTATTTGTTTTAGTTGATGACTTTACTAGATTTACATGGGTCTATTTTCTTACAAAGAAATCTGAATCCTTTTCCTATTTCAAAACTTTTAGAGCCCAAGTTAAAAATGAGAAAAACCTACCATTGATAACTATTCATAGTGATCATGGTGGTGAATTTCAAAACTCAGATTTTGAAACTTTTTGTAGTAAGAAAGGTATTACTCACAATTTCCCAGCTCCAAGAACTCCTCAACAAAATGATGTTGTTGAAAGAAGAAATCGTATTCTTCAGGAAATGACTCGAACCATGTTGAGTGAATACTCAATTGCTAAGAACTTTTGGGCTGAAGCTGTTAGTACTGCCTGTTATACTATAAATCGTGTTTTAACTAGACCATTTCTTAATAAAACCCCTTATGAGTTATGGACTGGCCGAAAACATAAAGTTTCATACTTAAAAGTTTTTGGATGAAAAGTATTCATTCTGAATACAAAAGATAATCTACACAAATTTGCACCAAAATCTGATGATGGAATCTTTCTAGGCTATTCTAGAATCTCTAAGGCTTATAGAGTTTTCAATAAAAACACTTGTACTGTTGAGGAAACAGTACATGTAAAATTCGATGAAACTGATACGTTTGTTTTCAACCAACCCAATCCTACATCCTCGGATGTGTTTTCTAAAAATGTTTATCAACCTTTATTAGAAGAACATTCTGATAAAGAAAATGTTCAAGAAAGTATTCTTGAAACATTTACCAAAGATGATTTTCTACCATATATTGATGAACAGGTTTTACAAAACCCAAATCAATTGTTTCTTAGGAATCATCCTAGTGATAACATCATTGGTGATATAAATCAACCTGTAAGGACCAGAAATTCCTTAAGAAATGAAATAGAACATCTTTCTTTTCTTTCCCAATTTGAACCTAAAAGTCTAAGTGAGGCCTTAAGTGATGATGATTGGATCAAAGCAATGCAAGATGAACTAAATGAATTTGAAAGGAATCAAGTCTGGACTTTAGTTGAAAGACCTAAAGAAACAACTGTGATTGGTGTAAAATGGGTTTTTAGAAACAAGTGTATTGAAAATGGAATCATTGTAAGAAATAAAGCAAGACTTGTTGTTAAAGGCTATAATCAACAAGAGGGAATAGACTATGAAGAAACATGTGCTCCTATAGCTAGACTTGAATCTATTCGTATTCTATTAGCCTTCGCAGCATATTTCAATTTCAAACTATTTCAAATGGATGTCAAATGTGCTTTTCTAAATGGTTTTGTTCAAGAAGAAGTTTTTGTAGAACAACCTCCTGGTTTTCAAGACCCAAAACATCCTGATCATGTTTTTAAACTTACCAAGGCTCTATATGGTCTTAAACAAGCCCCTAGAGCATGGTATGATAGACTTACAGGATTTCTTTTACAAAACAATTATACAAAAGGTACAGCAGATCCAACTCTTTTTATCAAAATGAAAAACAAAAATGTTTTGATTGTCCAAATCTATGTTGATGACATCATATTTGGATCAACTCAGAAATCTTTAACTGATTCTTTTGCAAAATTAATGAAATATGAGTTTGAAATGAGTATGATGGGTGAGTTAACATTATTTCTAGGTTTTCAAATTTCTCAAAAACTAGAAGGAACTTATATATCTCAACATAAGTATATTAAAGATTTACTCAAAAATTATGGATTTGACAAAACTAAAAGTATTAGCACCCCAATTGGTACCTCAAATACTCTTGATCTTGATGAAACTGGGAAATCAGTAGATCAAACAAATTTTAGAGGTATGATAGGGAGTTTTCTATACATGACAGCTAGTCGACCCGACTTGATGTTTTCTGTATGCTTATGTGCAAGATATCAATCTAATCCAAAAGAGTCTCACATAAAATCCGTAAAGAGAATCTTTCGGTATTTAAAAGACACTATGGATTTAGGTCTTTTCTACTCTTCTGGAAATGATTTTGTTTTAAAAAGTTTTTCAGATGCTGACTTTGGTGGTTGTAGAATGGATAGAAAAAGTACATCTAGAACATGTCATTTCTTAGGAGATTCTTTGGTTTCTTGGTCCTGCAAGAAACAACACTCAGTTTCACTCTCCACTACTGAATCTGAATATATAGCAGCTGGAAGTTGTTGTGCTCAAGTATTGTGGATGCAGCACACACTCACTGACTATGGTTTGAGTTTCTCCAAAACTCAAATTCTTTGTGATAATACGAGTGTCATAGCTCTTAGTAAAAGCCCAGCACCTCACTCTCGTGCAAAACCCATAGATGTTAGGCATCACTTTCTTAGAGATCACACACAAAAAGGAGATATTATTTTACAATTCATCGGAACTCAAGAACAACTTGCTGACATTTTTACAAAACCTTTACCTTCCGATAGATTTGAATATATAAAACAGAAGCTAGGAATGATTACATTAAAATAATCATTCATATCTACTTCCTGTTTTACATCTCTCCTAATAATAAGAAACTCCTCGTAGAAAGGGGGAGGACATTCTTTTCTATATCTTTATGTTTCTTTTTATCTTATGATCGTTATCTATTTACTCTCTCAATATGTGTATTTTTTTCTGTGTATCATATTGACAGTTTTTATCGTATCATTCATTTTTTCCCTTCTGTTTATCATATTGACAGTTTTTATCGTATCATTCATTTTTTCCCTTCTGTTTATCGTATTGACAGTTTTTATCATATCATTTATTTTTTTTCTGTTTATCGTGTTGACAGTTTTATCGTTTCGTTCATTTTTCCTGTTTATCGTATTGACAGTTTTATAGTATCATTTACTATCGACCGATGATGGTATTCAATTTCTTTTCCATCGTATCAATCAATCCTGGTATTGAATCGATCGATGATGGTATTGAATTTCTTTTCCATCGTACCAATCAATCAATAGTATTGAATCGACCGATGATGGTATTGAATTTCTTTTCCATCGTACCAATCAATCAATAGTATTGAATAGACCGATGATGGTATTGAATTTCTTTTCCATCGTACCAATCAATCAATAGTATTGAATCGACCGATGATGGTATTGAATTTCTTTTCCATCGTACCAATCAATCAATAGTATTGAATCGACCGATTATGGTATTGAATTTCTTTCCCATCGTATCAATAGTTATGTATCGACCGATGATGGTAATGATTTTCTTTTCTATTGAATCGAACGATGATGGTATTGAGATTGTTTTCCATCGTACTGTCAGTTCATGGTAACGAGATTGTTTTCCATCGTATTGTCAGTTCATGGTAACAAGATTGTTTTCTATCGTACGGTCAGTTCATAGTAATGACTTTGTTTTCCATTGGCATGATGATGTCTTTTTTTTGTTTCCTTATGATTGTATTTTTCTTTTGATTGATATCAAAACCAACAATTACCTTATGTTCTCCAACAGGTATTTTTTTCATTTTTTTTAAATTTTTTTTCTTTTATTTAATCATAACCATTGATCTGGTTTTCTATAATCTTGACCATAGAAGATCAATGGTCACCCTTTTTCGACCGTAGAAGATCAACGGTCACCTCTTTATCGCCTATAAATAGCCCCCCTCCCCTCCCCAAACCCACATTGGTTTTTCAGGATTTCAGGCGAAGCTCTGCTCCACCAACTATAAATCATCGTACGATCTTCTCATCGGCAGAACCATTATGTCTCAATCCTCTTCTAATACTCCCGCCGAAATGTCTTCAATGACTTTTACAGAAAAAGACTTTAATAGAGAAAGGTTAGTATCTCGAGATTTTTTCGATACGTACGATTCTACAATCAGTAGGATCATTTTGTTTCAAGGATGGGAACATCTGTGTGTTGAAAAGCCTGATTCTCAAGATCCGGTTCTTTTTTATGAAGTTTGTCAGTTTTACAAACCCGTTTCTTTCGACAAAGACATGACTATAAACTTTGTTGTGTACGATAGAAAATTGTCTATGTCTGTAAAACAAGCGGCACATTTTCTGAATGTTTCTGTAGAAGGGGATTCTTTCTGTCCATCGCACAAACTACCAGAGGAAGTTGGTACGTTTAATAGAGAAAGTGTTGAAAAGACTTTGTTTGTTATTAATGAAGAAAAGAGAAAAGTGTCTCATCTTTCTCCGGACAATCGTTTTGTAACTTTATGGATGCAAGGTTTTCTTATCCCAAGGAAAGGGGATAGAGAAACTCTGAAAGATTCTGATATCTTTATGCTTGACTATCTTGTGAATATGAGAAAAGTAAATCTCATGGGATATGTTTTTGAAACCATTAAGAATGTCAAGACAGGAGGGATTAAGTCCCAGATGATTATGTATCCAGATATCCTTACGAAGTTAATTCTTGAAAGTATGAAGTTCTGTAACATTCCTTTGAAATGAAACCCCATGGATTTGAAGCCCTCATGGATTAGTAAGAGTACGATGAAAAAGCTGAATGTTTGTTTTGATCCGAATTCAAAACTTTTTGTCAGATATGTAGAAGCAGAATTGGCTCAGAATCAATCGGCACCTATTCCAGCCAAAGATATTCAATCTACTGGTTTTACTCAAAAGTATGATCCGCAAACCAGTTCAAAGCCGAAGAATAAGCCAAGGTACAATAAGGAGGTTGTAGAAAAATGGAGAAAAGATAAGGAACAGAGAAAGGAAGGTGATCTAATGTTTGGTCTTGACCCTGCTGAGGATTTTGCAGAAAGAGTAAGGGTAGAAGAAACCCTTAAGGCTGAAAAGAAGAAGAAGGTTCTTTTAAAAAGAAAGGCTCAAGACTTTGATATCTCTAAAGTCTTGAAAGCGGTTGAGGATGCTAGTGCCCAACTAATAGAAGAAGTGCAACAAGAGCCCATCGTACAGAGTCTCCCTGAGAAAGAAAAACAAAAACAAGTAATGGAAGAGATAGAAGAAGTGGAAGTAGAAGAAGGAGACTTTCTTTTAGAATTTCTTCAAAGTTCAAAGAAGAGTAGAGAGGAATCGCTTCAAAAGATGAGTGAAGGTGTTCAACAAACTCCTCTTGCCGATCAGGGACAATATCCGGACAGAATGTCATCTCAAGAAAAGAAAGGTACTCAGTCCTCTCACTCTGATAAAGTTTTTATCATTAGTGACAAAGTGGAAGAAGAAAGAAAGCAGAAAGAAAAAGAAAAAGGAAAACAGCGAGTTGTTGACTCAAGCAGATCGTATGAACTAGCATCGTACGATGAAGATACTGATTCAGAGCATACAATCTCTCTCAAGAAAAGTGATTACATTGTTCATGTTTTGAGAAGAGTTGAGAAGACTATTCTCTATTTCCCGAGGCTGGAAGGGAAGATTGATTTTATTACTGACAATAAAAAGAAGAAGTTTGGCTCTGTGAAAGAATTAAGGAAGAATGTTTTGTCAGTAGAAGCTGATTTGAAAGTTCTATCACAAAGTTCGGTTGCTCATATGAAGGCATGCAATAAAATGACCAAGTGGTCGTACAAAACAGAGAACTCAATCAATGATCATGAAATTGCTATTGAAGATATAAGAAGGTTATCAAATGAGCTTGCAATTGCTTTCAACAAGCTTGACAGAGAAATGGTTGAAAGGTTGAACCTTTTGTCTTCTCAAAGAGCCGATGTTCCTTCAGTAAAAGATTGGCAAGAGAGAATGAATGTTTTTCAATCTGAATTCTCGAAGGTTTCATCTTTCAAGGATGAAATATTCTTGCTGAAGAATCAAAATTCTGTGTTGTCCAAGGATAACAAGAATCTGCAAAATAGAATTGATACCCTTGAAGAAGTAATCAGAGTCCAGGAGGAGACTATCAGAAATCAAGATCAGATTTTTGCGGACCAACAAGAGATTCTCAAAACTCAGGGAGAATCAATTTTTGAAGACAATAAGGAGATCATGAAGATGAAAGCTGTTCTTCATGAGCTTATAAAGAAAGAGAAGGAAAGAGAAAGCAAATGATTGTTGTATTTTTTTTCTTTTGGAACTTGTCTTTGTTTTGTAATGACTCTTATGATCCTTTTCTTTTATCCATTGTCTTGTATTGCTTTACTAACTCTTTCAGAAAATTCAAGATTACTCCTTTCTTTTTGTAAATCACAAAGGGGGAGAATGTTTACAATGGGGGGAATGTTTTACAAAGGGGTAGAATGCTTTACAATGCTCTTAAGGAAAATCTACGAATACAATCCTTAGGAATGTCCATACCTAAGGGGGAGTTAGTTGTATTCAATTTCTTATTCAGAAGAGTTTTCAATAACTCAGGGGGAGATAAGTATTTCTTGTTACATTTACTTTGTGTGTTGTGATTTCCAAAAAAGGGGGAGATTGTTAAGTCAAAAGTCTTCTTTTGACTTCTATATCATGTTTTGGAAATCACAAATGTATTCTATCATATGTTTGTTAATTATAAATTTTCTTTTATCATATTTATCGTATCGTACAATGTTGATCGTACCGACCATATCGTATCGTACTGACTCTGTCAATCGTACCATACTGACTCTGTCAATCGTATCATACTAACTCTGTCAATCGTATCCTACTGACTCTGCTATTCAGATTTTCATTATTTGTTTTGGTACTTAGTCAAAAACACTCACTACTTATGAATCGTACTCATGTTTTTCATTCCTATATATCTCTTGTTCTAACAAAACGATGTCGTTGAGTTAGTTACAAACTAATCAAAACGATGTTGTGCTTTCTGTTTCAATATGACCGTTGGAGGCAATATGACTGTTGGAACCCAAGGCCTATAAATAGGAGGTCGTTTGAAGCTGAGAAAGCAATGATGAACGAAGAGAACGAATGAAGAGACTCTATGAACTATCAAGATTCTAGAGAGAGACACTGTGACTTCTCTCATCTGCCTTGTACGTGTCGATCATCGTATCGAGGGATTTCAAGTAATTGAAAGACAGAGGTGTCGATTACCTACAAAATTGAGGGCTGCCGGGGATAGGCAGACAGACGTGCCGATCATCGTATCGAGGGCTGCCGGGGATAGGAAGACAGACGTGCCGATCATCGTATCGAGGGCTGCCAGGGATAGGCAGACAGATGTGCCGATCATCGTATCGAGGTCTCACCAAGGTGTTGGTGAGACAGACCTTTTATCCTAGGTAAAAGGATAACCCTTATCTTTGGGTTAAAAGAATTGTATTACTTTTACATTTCCGCTGTTACTTGTATTAGAAAGGGATTTGTATTGTTTCCTTTCTTCTTTACATATTCAATTGTAATTGTTTCAATTACAATCATTCTATTAATTTTTGTATTGATTGATTCTATACACTTTAAGGTAGAATCATTCATCTTTGTATTACTCTGATTATTGTATTCACCTTGAATACAATTGTTTTACTTTACATTAGTATTACAATACATCATACCTTTTATATTCAATACAATTGTGGGTGTTTGTATTTGTATTAGTTTAAGATCATTTAAACTAATCTCTTTGTTGCTAAAATTCAAAGGTTTTTAAACCTACAATTCACCCCCCCCTCTTGTATTGTTCCATCTAATAGACATATATATCTACTATTCGATCCAACATTGAGTAGGTATTACTATTATAAAGTCCAAACTTCTTAAGTAAATCAAGTCTGTACATACATTGATTTAAAATATTTACAAAATATTTTTGAAAAACATGAAATCCCATAAAATAGTTTAATTCACCCATATACTCATTTCAAATACATTTTTCATAAGCTTTGAAAATTCATTGCACAGTTTTGGGTTTTTTGATTCGAAAAGGACATAATCTATGTATATTTGTACAAATAAAATATATGAAGATGAATTTTTCTTAAATAACATAGGATCTTCCATTCCTACTATCAAACCATTTGATGAAATAAAAGAGATTAACCTTTCATACCATTCCCTTATATCTTGCTTAAGTCTATATAGTTATTTGGTTATTTTAAGAAATTAATTTAAAAATGAGGATATTGAAAACTGGGAGGTTGTTCTACATAATCTTCCACCATTATAAATCCATTTAAAAAGGAATAATTAACATCCATCTAATATAATTTAAAATTCATGTATGATACATATTCTAAAAATATTTTAATAGATTTTAATATAGTTATAGGAGAAAATGTTTCTTCATAATATATTCATTCTTCTTGATTATATCCTTTGGAAACTAATCTATATTTATTTCTCATTATTACACTGTGATCAATGTTTTTTCTATAAACACATTTGGTTCCAATTAAATGATCATTTAAGGGTCTTTCAACCAATTCCCACTCATTATTTCATTTGAAATGATTTAAAACTTCTTGCATAGATAATAAATAACTTTCATCTGATAAGGATTCTTCTACAGATTTAGGTTCTAGTTGAGATATAAAGTCGTAGAATTCTACTAGATTACCTATATTTATTCTAGTTACTACTCTTTTATCTAGGGTTCCTATAATTATTTCTAAAGGATGGTCCGTAAGGTTTTTGGTTATTTTAGGAAATAAAATTTTTGGTTTACTTACATCTATCGTTATTGGATTTATTGTAAATTAATCAAGTTCCAAATCATCATTCTTATTTTCATTAAAGAGAGGTTTATGTCTCATATTTTTGAATGAATCATTTTTATCATTAATTTTAATAATTCTATGACAAAATATATCACTTTCATCAAACTTAACATGAGATGATTCTTCAAAAATCCTTGACCGTTTCTTGAAAACTCTATAAGATTTTAAAGTAGTATAGTAACCTAAGAATATACCTTTATCATTATTTGGATCAAGTTTTCCAAGATTATTCTTGGTATTCAAGATTTATACCTTGCATGCAAATACTTTGAAGTATCCTACATTGTGATTTCTATTATTCCATAACTCATAGGTTGTTTTCTTTAAGACACGACTTATTATAATTTTTTTAATGATATAACATATTGTGTTAACAGCCTCATCCTAGAAAATAGTGGGCATGTTATATTCACATAACAATGTTTTATAAATTTCTTACAATTTTCTATTCCTTCATTCAATCAATACCACTCTATTGAGGTGTCCTAGGGGTAGATAATGTATGTTTAATTCATTTCTTATAGAAATAATAATTAAATTCACGATTCTCAAATTTATCTCTATGAACACTTCTCAAAGATATTATTTTGACATGTTTTTCGTTTTGCAGAACATTATAGAAATCAATAAAAATATAACATGATTCCCTTTTGATTTTTTAAAAGTAAACCCAGGTAAATCTTGAAAAATCATCAACTAAGACATAAAAAATGACTTACTAGAAATAATTTCAGTTATAGTAGGTACAAATAGATTCATATGGATAATATCAATAGGTATAGATATAACAACTTTTTTAATTTTATAGAAAGATGAATTATGTTCCTTTCCCATTTGGCATGAATCACATAACTTATTTCTATCCAATTTTAGATTGAGAAGTTATAAATAAAATTTATTTTTGTAAGTTTTCTCAAAGAATGAACATTACAATGTCCAAGCCTTCTATTCCAAATATGCGATTCATCAATTTCAGCCTTTAAACAATTTAAATTCTATCTATAAAAAGAATTAAGATAATGTTTGTAAACATTTTCTATTCTAGGTGCTTTGAAATTGAGATACTTATATTTAAAAACTAAGCTGGAATTGTTAGAAAAATCAATAAAATACCCATCACCAAAAATTCGAGATATAATTATTAGGCTATGCTTCAAGCATTCAATTTAATGTAACTTGTTGATGAGAATCGACTGAGGGTTTCCAACTGATCCAATTCCAACTATATTTCCTTTTTCATTGTCACAAAATGTGACATATCCTCTATCTATTCTGGATAGAGAGTGAAAGATGGAGTAATCTTCACTCATATGCCTTG
This sequence comes from Viscum album, assembly GCA_963277665.1. Classification (NCBI taxonomy): domain Eukaryota; kingdom Viridiplantae; phylum Streptophyta; class Magnoliopsida; order Santalales; family Viscaceae; genus Viscum; species Viscum album. Next base: position 922,620,440 of record OY728131.1, read on the forward strand.
AAAATCCATTATCCATAAAACACTTTTCAATACTCGTAATGTGTCTAATTCCCTATAATGATAGATCAAACAATAGATTTATTTGGTACCCAAATGCTTTTGGGTCCGGTAAAGTTAGTTATAAGAGATCAAGGTATCCAGAATTTATTTTGATTTCCAAAAAACCTTTCATCTTATTCTATAAAGTCTTTTGTAAGAAAATATTTTTTATTCTACATACCTGAGGTTTTCTCAAATCAAAAATATTGGAAAAATTTCCTATTTCAGCATAATGAACACAAGTAACTTTGAGAATCTGTTTATTTTTTGATCAAGGAACAAAAGGTTTTCTATAAAGTTCAGGCCTTTCACTTTGACTTCCAATTCCAAATTTTTCTGTTATGAGTTTATTTTGTCCATGAATTTTGTTTAAATAATCTTCCCATTTAGTATATACACTTACAACATCATGGAAATTTTGAGCCTCCTTCTATAGGTTCTCAATTGTTTTGAATTGTTTAGTATTCGAGGCATTAAATTTCTTAAACTGAATTTTTAAGTCTAAAATATGTTTTTTCATATTTTTATATTCACTAAAAATTTTGTTATAAGAATTTATAGGGGATTTATTTTTCTTTTTCAAGTTCATTACTCATTGAATTCTTTGTATGGGAAATTTTCATTTTATGATTCATGCTCATTCCTTGAGGAATAATAAGAATGTACCTCATCTAACTATTCCAAAAAAATATGTCTCCTTTATGATTTATAGCTTAATATTATAATTATGATAATCTAAATTTTCTATAATCTTTAGAATCACTCCAGATGGCCATCATATATTTCATAGATTTCTTATATCTAGTCTTCTTTTAACTATTTATTTTCTGTTTTCTTATCATCATCTATTTTCATACAGTCAGTCTTGACATGTCCCAACATTTTTCACTCATAGAATCTCAACTATTTAGAGTTTTCACCATGATTCCTTTACTTATTGAAGGATATTATGAAACATCATATCTTGTTATAGAGATTTTTTAAATTTTGAGAAAATTGAGAGAGATCATCATTTTAATTAGATTTTCTTGAGAAAAATTAACCTTCAGATGTTTAAAAGAGTTGTACACTTTTTCTATTTCTATTATCTTTAGAATTAGAAACCTTAAAGGAATAATTTTCTTTCTTTATCATCTTATGCTCTTCAATTCCAGTTTCCATTTCAGCTTCATACATCAAGAGAGTCCAAACGAGATCTTTTATTTTGAAATTTTTTAATTCATTAGATTATCTTGTAGCAACTAAGATTCTACTCTACTTAGGAGGTAATACTTTGAGAACTTTCAATGCATATTTAGGCTCAGTGATAGGAATTCCTAGAGTATCAATGTTTATTACAATATCTCTATGTATTCCCTTTAGTAGGGTAATTCTCTATCCATAATCCATTTTGAATGTGTCAGACATAATTCTAGTTGTATCATATCTAAGAGATTTCACATTTTCAGTGCCTTAATATGAAACTACTATAGTGGTCCACATTTCATGTTTTTTTTATGTTGAGAGGTTCTGTTAAAATCATATGGTCCCAACCCACATATGATATAAATCATAGCTTTAGATTTTTGTTCATAATTTTCTTCAGCTATAGCATCCCATGTTTTAGGTTCTATCCTATGAATTTGATAGGGCTTAACTACTTTGAGATCAAATTTCAAACCATGTTTTTTCATATAAATGATCATATGAGATTTATAGAAACCATAGTTTTCACTATTGAAGTATAGATCTCTAACCATTTACATACCTTCTCGGTTGTTAGCCATATCATCCATTTGAAAAGATCCTTGGACTTCAGCCTTGAACAACTATGAACTCAAGTGTCATGATCTCTGATACAAATTGTTTTACCATATGATGACTAGATAAAAAACTCAAGAGGGGGTAAGTTGAGTTCTTAAATTTTTTTATAGAGTACCACCCTTTTTAGGTATAACCATTAAAAATATTTTCCTTAAATGAGTATGAAATAGAAAATAAATAATTTTTGGAAATAGATTGAACACATGAGATTTATAGTGGTTTTGGAATAGAAATACCCTAGTCCACTCTACCAACACTCCACTCCATGAGTTTGGTGATTTTCATTATCACATCCCTTTTATTAGAGGCTCCCAACTGACTACAAGAAGTTATCACTTAATAAAATGGTCCATGAGATGTCAACCAGTCTCTCCCTTTATAATACCTATCCACATTGAGAGCATGCTCAGTTGAATTCAAAGTAGGATGGGACTAACATATTCCTCTGGCCGAGTTATCATACAATAATAATATTCACTTAATTGTCCAAATGGTTCCTTATTATCCCTTTATGAGAAGAGGTGTAGAACACCTGCATGATGGGATGAAGTTGGGGAGTGAAAACTAATAGGTCTTGAAATGGTCGAGGTAATGGTGGAAAAGGTTAAGACTATTCAATAACACATAAATGCTATCCAGATTCAAAATAAGGGCTATGATGACAATCGTCGATGGGACCTAGAGTTTGATGTTGATGACATGGTATCCCTCCTCATATCTCTATGGATTAAATTCACGGGATTTGAGAAGAAATGAAATCTTAATCCGAGATACATCCATCCCTGTGAGATACTTGATCATATCAGAGTGGTGACCTATCAACTAGTACTAAAACCTAACCATTCTAAAGTACAGGATGTATTCCATGTATCTATCGTGAGGAAGTATATACCAGACCCCTCACATGTACTCAATCCAGAGTTAGTAGCATTAGAGAATGATATTTTTTTATGAAGAGCTTCCGTTGAAAATATTAGATCATAGAGACAAATTTCAATAAAATAATACAACGAACCTATTCAAAGTGATATGGAGAACCCAATAGTTTGAAGAAGATACATGGGAACCAGATGAGGTTATGAAACAAAATTACCCTCATATATTTTAGTGCATGAAATGAAAACTTTGCAGGAGAATTTTTTGAATGGGGGAGGATTGTAATGACCCAAAATTTTATAAATAAAATTCCCTTTGTGGTTTAATTAAATGTCCTTTCATGAATTATGGATATAGAAAACACATTTAATTATTTGGTATTATTATATCATATCATATTTAAAATACCTGTAAGAATCATAACCACTAATAATATAGTCGATGAATAGTGATCATATGATTAGTTTAAATATTGGGTATTAACAAATCCAATTGACATAGACAATGGAAGTGATGGCCCCAACTAGTAAGATTATACCCTATGAGGCCCATTTATCAATGATTTTGGATATTCCCTTGACCATTCCCAAACTGAGATCCAATAATATAAGCATGAGTGAAACTATTTATGTGATAAGTTCAAGCACAAAGTGATCATGGCCCAATCCACATACGTCGAACCACCCCATAAAAGTATCACCTTCATGCACCGTACACTTAGGGAGTTTGATAGTGTATTAAAGATATATGTATCAAGTCAAAAATAATACGAATACATATTTTTTATAGATTAATGAATATATTTTCATCTTATTATCATTACTTTATAAATTATTTTGATTTTGATATAATAAAACACAAATTCTATTTTTGGGTAATATTCAAATTTAATTGAGAAATTTATTTAGATGAGTTAATGGATTTCTGAAATTAATAAAATTTTATTAAAATATTATTATTAAATAATTTTTATCAAATATTAATGATAATTTAATTTTTATGATGTAAAATGTAATTTTATAATGCTTCGAAAACTATTATTGTTAAAAATCCCAACATTTCTAAATAATTTTTTATTCCTATTTTAAAAGTGAAAATACAAATATTTTGAAAATTATTTTGATAAAATAAATATTTCTTTTGTAATTATAACAATTAAATTATCTAATAGTGAATTTTCCATGAATTTCCAAGATAGTTGAATTTTTGGGTAAAAATTAAATATCATATAAATATACGGTTTGTGTTATGAAATCATAATGACCCAAAGGTGTTGTAATAAATAATATAAATGGAATCCATAACCAAATATATGTTTAGAATTTAAAATAATTTTATTATATGTTTATTTTATTACTTTTATAAGGACTTTATGAATCCTCAAAAACCATTAATATATTTTAAGGTTTTAAAATCACTTCGTTAAGAGTATGACTCACTTCCACACCATCAAGGGTATTATTTTATTAAGTTATAACCTTGTAATTATAATATAATTAAAACCACTTCCATTTGGTATAAATCATTGGAAAAACCATTTTATGTTTTGTGGTTTTGGTTATTTCAATATATAGATTCTAAAACCCATGTTTGGGAAATAATTAAAAATTACCTATTCATTTCCTATAAAACCCACCCAATATCCAATTTCTATTTACTAAAAACCATGAATAAAATCATTAATATAACTTCACATCTCTATTTTCATTCCTAGGTGCCTCCCAGTTATCAATATTCTATCCCAAGAATTTAGTGTCACACTCTCAAGCTAAGGGGTATTTTCTTCCTCCTATTTATTTAAGTATCTTATTTATCTTATATCTATAATCTTCATTTAATAATGTTTTAATATGGTATTTCATATATAACTTACTACACATTTTATGTATAAATGATTAGATACCCATTTCACCCTCATCAATACCTCCCATGATTATTTATACACCCTTATTATGCTGCTAAAATTTCACAATGATTTTCCATGCCAAACAATTGTGTAGTGAATACCCGTACCCATTTCCTATCAAGGGTTTTCACATTTATGAAAATAAAATTATTTATTGGGAATTAAATTTATGTATTCCACACTCTTTTATTGTGTAATAAAATATTATGAAGAACTAATTCATGTTGTATGATATGTCTGGCACACTTAAGCATGAGAATGAAATAAAAGTGATTGATGTACCCGGAATTATATAGTGCTCCAATGAATTGGGTAATGTTTTAGTCTCATGAGATTTAATAAAATGGATTATAGAGTAAAACTAATCCATAAAAAGACTTTTTCCATCATGATTTCTTGGAAATCATCCATGACCAATGTTTATGATGCAGTTTTTTTAAGATGTTTCCACATTTCCCGTGTTTCATTTATGTTATCATTATATATCATGCCTCATTGTTAATTTTTATGATTATCACTACTATTATGATCCATTTATATTCCTAATGTCTAACATGTTTTAATTTATTCATTTTATTCCATTTTTATTCCCTTAATGGGATTTATAGCTCACGCATTTTTTATGTATGTCCCCAGGTTATCCCATGTTGTTTTATGTACAAAGAAATAAATTGAGCATGTTACAGAAGTTTTGAATAAAGATGTTGTATTCCCTATTTTAATATATTATTTAATGTACCTAATTCCCAAAGAAACTAGACTTATTGATCTTCCAAGTTATATTATTTGTACTTTTTTTAGTATATAATGAATTAATAATTAATAAAGATAAGGGTTTTCATACGTGGTGCCTGTGGAAAAAAACCATGGTAAATTCATAAATTTAAAAGGAGTTTAATTAAAGTGTGGGGAAGAAGTCCATCATAGTCATGAATTAAAGGGTAATAGATAATCTATAAAATTATAATTCTATAATTGTAAGGAGTTGGGGAACTATTCTAACTAATTCCACAAATGTCGAGGATACATGCCCTAAAAGAAGATAAGGGGTGATGGTCAAGATTATGAAATTACTATAAACTATGTGGAAGTTCCTAGTGATGTGGTGAAATGTACACTTATTATCCACATGAGGAATGAATTTTTTTTATTTGATTCTAGTTACACCCACTCTTTTATATCTGAATAATTTTTTAAGGATATCATATCACCACTTCAATGATTAGATATTGAGTTGGTGATGAAAATTCTTAATAGTGGGATGAATGCATATCAAGTTTATAGATCCTATATAATAGAACTTTGTGGGATGTTTCTTCTTGTGAATCTTTTTATTATTCCTATAGTTTCATTTTATGTAATTTTGGGTTTGGATTGTCTCTGCTAGTATAGATCCCATATCAATTGTTGAGGAAGGGAAGTCAGATTCAATATTCCGAATCAACATTCAATCATCTATCAGTGTGAGGATTAACATGAACACCCAGTAGAAATTACTTCCATCATATGAGTTTTGTTACCTATTCATGCGGGATATTTATCTCAAATGGTTGGGGACAAACTCAATATTAAAAACATGCCTATTGTACTGGAATATAATGATGTGTTTGTTGGGAACTTGTCGAGTCTTACCATGAATCATGAAGTTTAGTTTTAAATATAACTCATTCCTAGTGCTAAAAGTATTTCAAATATACCATATAGATTGGACCTAATTAAGTTACAGTAATTAAAGAAGCAACTCAAAGAGAATCTAGATAAGGTATTCATTTATCCTAATTCTTCACCATGGGGTTCACCAGTTTATTTTATTAAGAAAAATATTTTTCAATGTTCCTTTTCATTGATTATTAATGACTTTACATGATCATAATTAAGAACATGTATCATATACATTGTATAAATGATATGTTTGATCAATTATGAGGAGATATATATTTTTCAAAGAGTGATATTCAATCTTGATATCATTATCAAATGATCAAGAATGAGTATTAACCAAGACAACCTTTTCACTAGGTGTGGTCATTATGAATTTGAAGTAATTATATTTGTAATTACAAATGCACCTGTTATCTGTATGGATTTAATAAACAGAGTCTTTATATATTACCTTGATCAGTTTGTGGTAGTATTTATAGGTGATATTATTGTATATTCAAGGAGTAAAGAAGAGTATGAAGAATATTTGAGAATTGTGTTGAAGACCATTAGGAAGTAGAAGTTGAAATCCAAATTTACCAAGTATGAATTTTTTATTTAAAAATATTCATTCGTAAGTCATATAATATCAAGTGTGTGTATATTGGTGGATCCTTAAAAGATAGAATTTATTGAACACTGTCCTAGACTAACCATAGTGACTGAAATTCATATTTTTCTTAGTTTGGATGGATATTATTGATGATTTAGAGAATATTTTTCATGACTATAAAATACACTCAACAAGTTAATAGAAAAGGGATCTAAGTTCATTTGGATAGATTAATATGAGGAAAATTTGAAGGAAATAAAGAGAATTTTACTCAAAAAAATTGTTCTTACACATCCCTGAAATGGAGAAGGGTTTGCGATCTATAATGATAAATCAAATAAGAGACTTGGATGGATCCTCATATAGAATGATATGGAGATGAAACCTCATGAAAATTAAAGTTTCATGATAAAACTTACCCAACTAATGATTTGGAGTTAGCTATGGTAATTTTTTCACTGAATATTTTGAGTAATTATCTATATGATGAAACGAGTGATATATATACTAATCATAAAATCTTGAAGTATATATTTATATATAAAGAATTGAATATGCATCATAGAAAATGGGTGGAGATGATTAAAGATTATGAACATTCAATACATTACCACCCTTGGAAAGTAAAAAAGGTGGTAAATTCTTTGAGTCAAAAGGATCACACTAACTTATCTATGAAAAGGATCACAAAAGATACAATATTTATTGAATCATAAAGGATGAATATTAAAATCTTGAATGAAGGGGAGAAATCATATCATTCTCAAATGAGTGGTCATCTATATAACTATGTGACGAAAAGAGGTGGAGAAGGATGATGTAGATAGATAAATGAAGGTAAGAAATGTTTCTGAGTTCAACCTCAATTATGGTGAAAGGATATTGTTTAGTAACTGTGTATGTGTTCCTTACATATTATATTTTAGGAAGGATCTATTGGGTGAGGCTCATAGTTTATCATTCTATATCTATCTTGGAATTAAAAATATGTAAAAATATTTTAAAGATAATTTATTATGGGATAACAAGAATATGGAAATTATAAAATATGTATCTTGGTGCTTGGTATGTTAACAAGTTAAGGTTGAGAGACTAAAATATAAGGGGATGTTACAACCATTACCCATACCTGAATGTAAATAGGAAAACATCACTATGGATCTCATTATCAAACTCCCCAAAATTTCAAAATGAAATAATTCTATATGGGTTATATTTGATCACCTTACAAAGTTAGCATACTTCATTACTATTTGAGAATATTTCTATCTTGTTCATAATTCTAAAATATACATTAATGAATTGGTAAGGTGGCATGGAGTACTATATTCTATTTAATTTGATCATGATAAATGTTTTTCCTTGAATTTATGGAAAATTATTCAGTAGGATATGGATAATTAGTTAAGTTTCAATACTTCTTACCATCCTTAGATAGATGATCCATCCAAGAGGACCATTCAAACCCTATAGAAAATACTAAGATCATGTTTTTTATATTTCAAATGTGGTAGTGATAAACACCTTCCAATAGTCATGTTTTCTTATAACAATACCTTTCACCATTGAATTTATATGGATCCTTATAAATAATTATATAGAAATATTTGTAGAACTCTAAAATGCAGGGTTGAATTTGGATAAATAAAGGAATTGGGACTTAATCTAGATGAGGTAATGGTTGAGAAATTTATAATAATTCAACAACACATCAAGGCAGCTTAGAGTCGACATAAAAGTTATACTAATAATGTTTTATGAGATCTAGAGTTTGATGTTGGCGAGATGGTTTTTTTGTGTGAATTTCTTCATGTAATAAGGTTTTGAGATTCAAAAATAAAGTAAATTTAAGCCATAGATATATTGGCCCCTTTTATATTCTTGATCAATTAGATATGGTAGCTTATCACTAGGAACTTCCACTGAACCTTTTTCATGTTCATGATGTGCTCTATATATCTTTGTTGAGGAAGTACATACTTGATCCATAACAATTAGTGAACTCAGATGTTGTTCCACTGAATCATGATCATTATTATAAAGAACAACCAATATTAATCTTGAATCGTAGATATAAAGTGTTATGAAACAATAATACTCACCTAGTTAATGTTTTTTTGTAGGAATCAAAAATTTAAAGAAGCTACATGGGAAATTGAGAATGTAATGAAATAGAGATATGATCATTTATTTATATAAAAGTGAAATAATTTCATGGGAAACAATAATTTTAATGGGGTTAGAATGTAACACCCTAAGATTTTATGATATATATATATATATTTTTAAATTAATTTCTTTGATTTCTTGTGATACATGTAACCCTGAGTCTAAATGAACCACATTATAGTATACCATTATATCCAAGATGTCAAATTTTTGGGTATTAATAGGACTAATTTTTTTGAAAATCATATGGTTTACACATTTATAAAATGAATTCATTGGTTATCAATTGACTAGAAATGAAAATATAAATCAATTGAATGTAAAAGAATTGTTTTTATGAGAAAAACTGTTTTTGTGCGCGCAATGTGTTTTTACCTTAATTAATCACAACTTGTGAATTATTTTAATGAAATTGATATTTTATATATTAAATAAATTTTTTATCATTATTTTAATATTTTTTCTAGTCATGAGATAAGAATACATCCAATTTTATGCTTAAATACTATTTTTTTCTAAAAAATAGTTTCGTTGCGTTTTCCACATTTATTTAAAATTAAAATTTTCCACTTTTCGAAAATTTATTGGGGAAAAGTAACTCTATTTTTTAAATCAATATGTCAAAAAATTTCACAAAATGAATATTTGATAATTTTCTGAAAAGATTACATTTTCAATGAATAGTGAGAAAATATGATTTTTTATTAAAAAATGTATTTTAGTTTAAAGTATTTTAAAAGATCATTTTTTTTTAAATGGGTTTAAAAAAATTAGTTAAATTATATTTTTATTAATCAAAATTTCGCAATTTTATTCAATTTTAAATTGAATTTTGATATAAAAACATCTTGTATTTAAGAAATGAAATTCTTTAGAGACCCTCTTTTTGACCCGTTTGTAGGTTTAATTTTAAAATAAATTATACCCATTTTTTGAATTTAATTTGATAAAATGGATTAAATATTTGTAATAATAATAATTAATATTATTTAATAAGTTGAACTTAATTTTTCATTATATTGAATAGTAATGACAGTAAAAATTAATTACCAAAAGTTTAGGTTAAAACAGGGTTTTGAACGTTACCTGCACTTGTGTAAAAATTAATTTCCCCAAAACATAGTAATTTTATTTGATAAATCATATTTTATTTTTACAATAATATGTTAAAAATTATATAATAATATTCATTTTATTTTTAGGATTAAAGGATTAATTACTTAGTAAAAAAACTTGTCACTGTGATGAAAACTAAAATGGTAAAAGTGAGTAACCTTAGAGATTAAGGGAAAAAATGATAAAATTTTAACTTTTTAGTTTTGGAAGTTATTTTCAACCTTATACTCCCTAAAATAAATTATTTATAAATTTTGGAGGCACATGGATTGAGAGTGTGCTTCCATTATTGAATAGTTCTGGGTATTCACAAAAATGCTACTCATTCTCACTTATAAAAGGGCACTCTCTATCCTTTCCTATTCAAACTTAAAAAGCCTTTAGTTTCAGAAAATACATGAAAAAAATACCTTCATTAATTCTATTAAAACATATTATAGTCCTTGGTTTTATTATGAAACCCTCCCTAGAAGGCTTCTGGTGAAAACGTAAAGCGGTTACCTGAAGAAGAGGTATTGCTCTTAACCAAGAGTTTCTATTTTATTTATTCTTTCACCTTCCAAAAATATTATGAAATTATGATAAAATATTAACATTAATATATTAAATATAATTATATTTTATTATTTTAATTTAATAACCTATATAAATCTCCTCTTCCATGAAATGGGAAATGAAACTGTCAATCATGTGTATGACGAACTACAACATCGAGGATTGATGTAATTAATTTTCCATCACTACCTCTCAAAGTAGGATATAATGATGTATTTAATGTATATATATAATATTTATGACATAATTATACTTTTATAAATTTAATATCACATATACCTTCTTACCTTCGAATTTTTTTTGAAAAGGAAAACGTTGTTCGTACGTACGTGTGGACTACCGCCCCGACGAAGTGTTGTGGTAGGTTTTTAATTTTATTTTTACATGTATGGTAATAAAGATGTATTTTATGGACATATTTAATTTATATTATTTAATAATGATTTTTTAAATTTGAATTATTATTTAACTTTTTTCATTCCATCCTTTGAAAAATGAAAAGAACAATCATGCGTACATACGTCCTAGCATTTCCATGAATGGTGTAATTAATATATATATATATATATATTTACATTTAATGGATTAATATAAATACTTATATAGTTAATATATATGATACTTATATAATTATTTAAATTCTATATATGATGAATCCATTATAAAATTACATGGACTGAAACTACCAAACCAAAACATACATAAAAAAACGAAGTAATTATTATCCAAAACAAAGATTTTAACAAAGAAATGTTAATAAATGGGTGATAAAAGTTTATATTTAAATTATATATGATATGATATATATGAATAGGGTCCTATATTATATGAATAATTAATTAATATTTATTATACATAATTTCTTAACATGTATAAAGGAAGTTGGACATAAAGTAAGGATTTATTTCCCAATCTCATCATTATTCAAAATTGTTTATATTTATGTTTCCATTGGGAAAATTATTTTATATTTTTATCTTAAATAAAATATATTTATTTATAATATATTTATTTATTAAAATAAAATAAATTCCTTTAAAATTCCTATCTTTAAGAACTCAAGATACTAAAATAATGTATTAAAGGAAAATTGACATTGTTTATTACCTGTTTGGGAATTTTTCTCTTTTATATACATATTTTCCTCAAAATGCATAAAATTATGTTTTTAAAATTATCCAATTATTTATTAAATACATTTTTACACACTTTTAAATTTTTATAAAATTGTTTAAAAGTAATCTTTTTTTATTTTCTGAACGGGGAAATTTTGGACCACTTTACAAGTGTGAAAGGAATGTTTTTTTAAATTTTACAACATTAATGGAATTTCCTATTATCATGATCAATAATTTCATTGAAGATTTATTTGAAATTTCATAATATTAATTTCAAATATAATTTTTTCCTTATTATTTGGGAAATATTTTAGACTTTAAAATAGTGATTTTAAAGTGAGAAGGGTATCAGCCTCAAGAAAATTTCTATTGATATTTTTAAAGTAATTTCATCTATTTCATCATCCTTTGTTGAATCTTATACTGAGGATATAATTTAATGATAACATCCCGAATACTTTTTGGGATGTTTTATGATCATTTTGACTAAGGAAAGTATTGATATTATATATTATATTTCTTTTAATATGGATAGTTATTCATTTTTAGGGAATGCTGATTAAGTTGTATTGTTTATTCATATAATGAATGCATCATACTTGTTAAGTGATGAGGGTCCAATAAATTATATATCCCCCTGATGCATGAGTATGTCTCATGAGACAAACTAGATTGAGAATTTTCATAACTCCTTACCCAATAATGTAATATATCTTGGCACGAGGCCTCGATGGTAAGTTTCAGATGCCCCAAATTATGCATTCCGTTATTATAGAAGAATTTATTAATTTATACTTGATTATTTGAATATTTATTATATCCATGGATAAGTTATTAGCTCATGTGATTATTTATATTTCATTATTTTATCATAATTTATTATTTCCATATTATTCATGAATTATTATCTTCCACTGTATGCATACCCTTACTAAGAATATGAGCTCTCCCCTTTCTTATGTTTCCCTTTCCTAGGATTCCAGGTAGTGTATTACTATTGATATGTATGAATATTATAAATTTAATAATGGTGTTATCAAATAAAATACTATAATTCATTTTATGTTTTCAATTGTAATTTTGTATTTATGTATGTATCTAGTTTACCAAGAATACTACAATATTCATTCATTTAGGATGTGATCACTTTTATCTTATTCTAATGTAATAAAGTAACCATTGATTCTAGGGTACTAGAGATGGGGTCTTTATAGTTGATCAATCTAATTTTCTCATCAGATTCAACATTCCATCATTAACACCTATATCCATCACCATGGATCCTTGAATGATATTCTATACTCCAGCCACAAATATTATAGAAAATAATTATTTATCCATATATACACTAAAAATTCATTTCTTCTCTAAACTAGTAATGCTATGAACTCCATGAAACTCCAACAAGTGCCTATTTGAGATGATTACTTTCAAATCACCTTTATGTACAATATCTATAGTGTCATCATCCATTAGAATATCCTCAACAAATATTCTAGAAACATATGTAGTCATTATCCCCTCTTATATATAGAATAAAATTATTCCCCAAAATCAATAATAGATGATTATAATGGAGTATTTATAATGTTTATTAAATTAAATTATCCCATGTATTTGGTATTTTTGGAACTTTCAAAATCACTCCTAAAATTGACAATGTGATCCCAATAATCCTTCTTCAAATGCCCCTTATTCCAACAATTCTGACATATTGGTCTGAGTTTGGTCAATTTAATTAGACTTATACACTATTATATCATTCTTTGTTATGATCTTTTCATTAGAGAACATCCTCTACCTATCACATTGAACATGGTTCTGGTTGGTTCATAAAATTACCTACACCTGATTTCCTCATTCTAAATTGGATTAGGTACATCTCCAAAATCAATATTATCATTTCTAATTTAATTTTGGATGGAGATAACTATAATATCCCAATAATCTAGTATTGATTATAGAAATAACAAACCATATAATATATCTATAATATTTACTCCTATCGATTCCAATTAACTTTGGACCATACTGAATTCATTAACATGATCACACACTGACATTCCTTATGAAATTCTTACACAAATATCCTTCACATCATGAGAACATTATTCATTTATATTATATTATCACAAATATCTTCCATATCTTTCATCAATTCAAGAGTTTTCCTCACCTCCATGATGTTGTAGGCAACATTCCTTTATAATGAAATTTATATTATACCAAGTGCATCCAAATAAAGCCTTCCCTGTTCCCCTTTATCCATTTCTCTTGGTTTGACTCTTTTTAATATAATTTTTAGGGCCTTTTATAATATATAATCCTCTATATTCATCTTCCAGAATATGAATTCCATTCCATTGATTTTTTTAATCTTGATCTTTCCCTCTTTCAATGCCATTTATTCTGTAATAGAGAACTCTCACTCAAAGTAAATAGAATAAAGATAAGAATGTTACCAAAGAGTTTTCATTATGAGTGCACCAAGCCTTACTAAATCACAATCTATGATACCACTTATTGGGTTTGAAACTGCCGATTTTCGAATAAACCAATAGAACATCAAGCATGGAACAAAGTTCAGAACTACCATAAATAGAAAAACCCATGAAGAAATTTATTGAAATTGAGAATCCAAAAGCACCACATCCACTACACTAAATTTCCACACACCAACACTCAAAACTCTTTTAATAAATACATATGAAAAACAAAATAACTAAAGGAATGAAATAAGAGATTGCATATTTCAGAATTTAGTCCTACTCCATAGGGAACATTGCTTCTTTTTTTATATTAACAAAAGAAAAATATAACATTTTTTATTTATTATATTATATCTAGAAATGATCATATTCCACCAATATAAGTTGGGATCAACTATTTTAATAGGTTCTACCACCTCCAAACTTTGTGAAGTGCTCACTATTTATCATGGCCACCTTGGGTTTCTCATGAATTCCACTGCCACAAACATTGTCTTCTGATGAATGGTAGAAAATAATATCATGTACACCTATGATTATTTTTACATATCCTTTATAATGAACCAAATAATATGAGGAATAAAAACATTTCACCCTATATAGATTCGACTTCTGCAAACCTATCATTCATAAATTTCATATACTACCTAATTCCAAAAAATAAACATCTGAACCATGACTACCCTTAATGGACCTCTACTAATGAAATACTCCTATAAGCCTAGGACCCATGTTTTGGATCCCCTCATTAAAAAATAAATAAATTATAATATGAAATAAATATTAATAATTTATAATAGTAAAATTCTATTTATGTTTGGTGATACCTATAAGTCTTAACCATATGTAGATTATGCATGATTGTGTACGCTTTATTGGGTATTTCTGTTTGTGTAAAATTAATAGGGACTAAGATCAACCTAATTGTACAATTAGGAAGCTTAGTGCCTTATAAACTTAGATTAATTGCTCTATAGAATATTGGGGGAATTCGAACCACCCAATTACTATGTCACCAAGGGTACGAGGATTTCGATTGAGTTTAAGAGAGTTATGGAGTAAGTCTCGGGGCCTAGATGAGCTATGTGTTGGCTAGTATTTAACTATAAGGGATATTATATAAGGAATATGGGGATTAGACTAATATAAGATGAATTGGATGGTTAAAAATATCCTATGTGGATTGAAATACCTCATTGTGGGGGGATCCTTTTCACATGTGGTGAACGGGTTAAGTCACACAAAGATTATTATAATGAAAAGTTAAGTGTTTCTTTTGGATAAAGGGATTAAGAGATATCCATTAGGAGATATAACCCAGGTTTGGTTGTGGAAATTATTTTCATGAACTGAAAATAAATTTTCAAAAGGTATTAAGGGTGTGGTATTGGAATGTTCCATGAAAATTAGGATGAATAAATTGATATAGAAATTGGAAAGTGATTATACTTGGACTCTTAAAGATGAAGTCAAGTAGGGTCTTTGGGATATTGGGTTTCTATGATATATTGGATGCAAGTTAGTATTAGTGGATCGAGTCAAATTCAAGGCCACATAAATCAATGGTTTCCTTCATTGAGTGTGATAGTTGTGATAATGGGTTATTCATGACACACATTATGTGGTAGGCCTGATATTGAATGGTTATCCTAGAATGATAAGTTTTATTGGGAGATTTATGAATACTAGTCATGTCTAGTCTCTTTAGTAATTATCCTCTAGTAGTGCATTAGGTGTGTACTTATGGTATATTTAGGGCTAGGGAATAATTATTCCATAAGTCATTTGAGGATTAGTCCATCTCATTATAAAACACATATGAAAGTTTGGTTGTGTGATGATAATATATGGGGTTTAGGCATGTGAAAATACGTTGACATGATTTTTTTTCTATATATGTTAGTTAATGAGACAAGGTATTGGAACTATACTTGATGAGATGGTGAATTTTATAGATTGATATGAGAGACCTTTCCTAAGTTACAGGGTAAATTGTGTGGTTCAGTGATTGAACCCATCATGATTAAGAGAGTTGAGGTTGAGGTATTGTTATGAGATCTTACCATGGGTTAGAGGGTGGATGTTTGAGACATGGTATGCAATGTGTGATGAGTCCTCACCTGGATTGAGTGGATGGTGGTATGAGACACAATAAGTGAAATTGTATGACGCCCCACCCTAGGTAAGACAATTTTGGTATGATACATGTGATGTTATGTGGTATGATACCACACCATAAGTGAGAAGTTAGTGGTATGAGATGGGTCATGAGATCGAAATTTGTGTGGGACCTCATACTTAGTGAGAGGGTATAGGTAGTGACTTAATATGTTTTTGTTGAGGTTAATTAAATTCCCTAATCTAAGTGAGATTTCGGTGGTATGATATGTGTTATGAGATTCAAATTCATGTGGGAACCTACCTTGAGTGAGAGGGTAGAGGAAAAAACATATTATGATGTGGTTGAGGCTTGGTATGGACAATTCATTGATTGAGATGGTAGTGGTCATGAATTAGTGTGAAACACACCCTAAGTTATAGGATATGCATTGGGGTTTGAGTAATGAGGTGATTTCTTCATCCACTGTTGGCCTAGCCATGTAGTTATTACTATTATGGGGACCTATTTAACACATGAAGACTTGATACACATGCATTCATGATATATATTATATTATTTATTTTCACCATGCATAAGAATGTATATGGTGGTGTATATTAGGGTCACATGGTCAGAACCTAATACTATGTATTTATCACACCAGGTATTGGAACATTGGTATATGTGCAGACCTTATGTAGGGTATGAAGGTCTAAGCATGGGTTTCATAGGTGATCACACAGGAGTAATTTGATGGGATTCAATAAAGGGATTGAGGAAGGATTATGGTTAGTAGTGGAGCCCCTTGTATATTTTATTCATTTTATTATTTTTATATGATTTTCCTAAAGGTAAATTTGTTTGGATGTATAATTACAAGATTGTATTATATATTTGATATAGTATGGATTAATGTCATTTTGGAATGGTGTATCATGTATATAATAATCTAAGTGTGTCATTTGATATACGTATGTGGATGATATTTGATTATTAATTTTTATTTATGATATTAAGATTGATATTATGGTCTCCCTAATAGGGATCATAGACTCTCGTAACTAGTTATAAAGCTTTGGCATATGAGGAGGCACGTTTGAGGTCACATATCACTTTGACTAGGGTTCTGTTAGATGATTTAATCCATAGAGTTAAAAATGGGTATCATATATTTTTTTTATTTGTATTATTATTTAGGTAATTGGTATTCAATGATTGGAATGTGTCATAACATGTGACAAATCTCAGTTTAGTGATTCATGAGAACCTCTATTTTAGGAAGTTCAAGTTACTAAGGTTATGGGATAATTGTTCTTGGCCCAAAGTGGCAAGAGGCATGTGTATATGCATCATATTTGGCCTATGAGACTCAAATGACATACCTATTATTTTGAATGGTTGACTTTAATGATGATAGAGGGTTCATTCAGTTTCAGTAAAATATTGTATAGAAATTCACTATATAAATTATTGGTGTAATTCTACTCTACATAACCATAATTTTTTTCTAATGACAGTTCATGTGAATCTTATTGTGGGATGTGTAATGAATAAAACCCCCAACCACCCATTATTTCAATAAAACAACCATAAAATCACATGAAGATCCACCAAACGTTAACATATAGATAAACACAGTGAAAAATAGAACCTTTATACATTGAATTCACTCCATTTATTGTATCGGGAGTTCCAAGTCTTCACACCCTACCCACTGCACAAAGTAAACCTCACTCACAATTCAAGAAACACTCAAAAAAATTTTGGGAAATGGAATAAAAAATAATGGTTTAAAATAATGGTTTAAAATAATATGAAAAAATTATTGTGATTTGGACTAGTTATCATAC
The DNA here is from genome assembly GCA_963277665.1 of Viscum album. Taxonomy (NCBI): domain Eukaryota; kingdom Viridiplantae; phylum Streptophyta; class Magnoliopsida; order Santalales; family Viscaceae; genus Viscum; species Viscum album. The sequence goes on from OY728131.1 coordinate 922,638,716, forward strand.
TTTCATAAGATAAAAATTATGGATTTATTTATATTCATTTATAGTATAAATATTTCATTCAACTAACAAAATAGTCAGTAAAATTTTGTTACGAGGGATTAACACTCTATAACATTATATGTAAACATGATGTACTATTCATATCACTAATTCACTATATAGATAGGTCCCCACTTCTATTTATTGTAAATTTTAGCGGGTCATATTGGTTTCACTTCTATCCCAAATTCGTATAATATTTTTTATATAGAATGAAATTTATGATCTATAGTAACTTTATTGACCTCAACCACTTGCATCAGTAAACACTTAAAGAGTATTCATTATAGAGACTTCCCATATTCACTAAAAAATCTATAGCTCCATGATTTTATCAGAAGATATGAACTTATCTTGACCCTACTACCACCAAACTTAATGAACTTCCATTTTTTGCACACCGAAAAAAAACACATTTTGCTGATTAATTTTCATGATACTAAATCATCATGAATGAAAATTTTATAATATGAATAAGAATTAACATAAAAATAACCTCTCACATAAAGGATTGTTTTATGGAAAACATTTCAACTCTTCAATACTTTGTAAAATATATTTTCTTTTTTATCACTTTTCGCAATACAAAGTGTTTTTTCCATATACCTTTTATTAACCTAAACCCTAATTAGGCCCAATTCTACATCAAAATTTCTGGAATTTTTTTAGTGAACATTTCCATTGGATTTTGGTATCTAGATATCATCCAAATATATAATAAATTCTATTATAGAATTTATTTGATAAATCATTATTTTATCTTGATTTTATTTTTTCAAGCATGGAATACAATATTTTTAGAAAAGTGGATTTTACATTAGCTGTCACAAAAAATAACTCCTCCTTCCTGACTTCTAGAAAGAACTCCAACCAAAACCACTCCTTCCCTACTTCCATTACAAGTGAATACTCAATATTCATTTTATTTAGTTTAATGATCACCTTCATTTGTAAAATCCAACTAATTGATGTTCCTCTATTTGTAAAAAAACAACGAATTGTGTACTTATAGGTATCCGAATCTAAAGTGAAGTCCTCATCCACAAAACCTAGCAGAGAATCATTGTCCCAAAAAATATATTTGTATCTTCCATTATTTTCAAGTAATAGATGATCCATTTGATGGATTCTCTATGTTCCTTTATAGGATTTGATATAAATTGGCTCACAAATACCACTAAAAATTCAATATCCATATGAGTAAAATAATGTAAAACATAAAAATCTAAACCACTAATTCATATGGAACTTTCTCCATGTATAATCTCACTTATTCCATTTCTGGTGCTTATGATTTAGAAAAATATATGTGTCTAAAAATAGGAGTTGGTACAAGATTACATCTAGTTATCCAAAACCTTTTAGTGACATTTGAGATGTAATATCTCTTGGATAAAACCTATGTTTCAGCATTTATATCCCTCTCAATTGTCAACCCCAATATCTTATTTTCATGATTGATATTTTTCAACTTAAATATTCCAAAAAAAATACACTTAAACTTCCCAATTTATCTCTCATATGGTGCAAACAACAACATATCATTGATATATAAATGAAATCTGATGAAAGTTCCATCATAAAATTGTTTCTAGTAACAAAAGTGATATATATTACTTTCAAATAAATATTTAAACATGAATTCATCAAATATATTATTAAACTATCACAATGATTGATTTAGAATATAAAAACTTTTCATTAAGTTATACACCATGTTCTGGTCTTATGTCGTGGGAAAAATACAAGCTATATCAAGTAAATATCTTATACAAATATCTATGAATGAAGATTTTCATTATGTCTATATATTATAAGTATATATATTTTGATTCCACTATACTTAACATTGCCCTAATACTTTAATATTGAACTATCGGTGATAAAATCTCATAAAAATCAAAATTTTTCTTTAGTTGAAATGCCTCTACAACCATTCATGATTTGTAATGATTCTTGTCATCAGTCTCCTCTTTCAAGTGATAAACCCATTTATTCTCATTTTATATTTTAGTTTCTCATAAAACTGTAAGCGCTCAAGTTCCACTATACTTTAATGAAGACATTTCATCATACATTACTTATTTCCATTTTTCAAAGTCACTTAGTGATGCCACTTATTCAAAAAATTCCGGACCCTATACATATATTAAGTGTACAAAATTTATATCATACCCAAAACTTTGTACTGGTATTCTGATTCTAGTTGATCTAATCAACTAAATCAGATGTATCGAACTACTTGTATCTTATCTGAGTTTTGTAGACCTATCTTTTAGTGATTCCACTCAATATTTAGGTTCCATTTAACATTCTGAAATTTCCTCTAATGGTCTTAATTATAGTATTATAATGCTTTCATCTTTATTATCTGAGTTCTCTAGATTTTTTAATCTTCCAGTTTCTTTAATCTGACCAATATGGACTTTTATAGTTGATGTTTCTCTCAGAATCCTTCTCCTCTAAGTTCTAGTCATTCCACAGTACATTCCTATTAAATAGAACATCTATATTTTTTATTATTCGACTCTTATAATCATCCCATAGTTGATATCAAAATTTATAATCTCCATAACTAACAAACAAACATATATTATATTTAGTTCAAAATTACCAAGATCCTTAGCCTCAACATTCACATAAACCAAGCATTCTAATATTTTAATATGGACAATTTCTATTCATTTATCAAGCCATAACTCCTTTAAAATTTTCTGGAAACTATTGATGTTGGACTGATATTGGTTTTATAAATCTATTATGTTGAATGCCTCTTACAAAATCCCCTTATAAATTTCTGAGCTAAACATCATACTTTAATATGTTTTTTGTTAAGGTTTGATTCATCCTCTCATTTATTTCATTATTTTGTGGAGTTTTATACACTGTCTTCTAATTCCTTATTCCCTTTTCCTTAAATAAATTATGAATATTATATCCAATGTACTCACATCTATTGTTTGAATGGATATAATTCAACTTTCATCAACATTCCCTTTTTTCAATGGATTTCCCTTCAATAAACACCTAGAACACACCATACTTACACCTCAAAATTTTAATTCATACTTTTCATATAACATCATAAATAACGTTTACAATATATAAGAAACCATCATAGGATTAAAGTGGGTCAGGTCCCCAAAAATCCATGTATATGAGTTATAACATCAAATCTCTCAGATTCTATCCATATAAGTTGAAAGACACCCTTTTATACTTCCATAGCACAAAATTTTATACTTTCAAACTTCTATGTAATTAAGACCCAATATACACTTTACTTCTAGAACTTATATTTTCTTCTAATTGAGGTGATTGATCTTGAAATGAAAAAATATTAGATATTTAGAAGTTATACTTCTATAAATTTCAATCTCATATTAGTTTATAGTAAATTAAAAAATTTTATCCATAACTACATTAGAAAATACCATTGAACCATAGGTAACATTCCATACCTCTTTGAAAAATGTAGTGGTAAAATTTCAATCATGGGTAAAAATGGATTTAACAAATATTTATAGAATATTAAAAACATTCCTAAAAACATTTTTATAAAACATGGACATGTAAGAGAAAGGATTTTGAACCAAAGAGAGAAATAAATTAGGTTTTTCTTAAAAACATTCTTTTAGAATGTCGAGTATATAAAGCGATAAAATGAAAGGAAAACATGCATTATCTAAAAATAACCACAGGAGAATAAATTTAATGATTTTTTTTGTTATATAGATCATAATATTTCATCATTAGAATCATAATCATAACCTATCCCGATAAACAAAGAGATTGTATAAAAACCCTTACCACTTTGGTTACTTTTGAATTGTAATCCCCATGATGGAAAGAGCCTTAGATGGATATGAATATCACATAATTTTCTGAGAAGAATTATAAAATACATTAATGGGTAGTATATACACCATAAAAAAAAGAAACAAATAGTGACTATGAATTTTTCCCCCTAGAAATAAAAGTGTGATAAAAATCTGTTGCCTCAAGTCTCATCTTCATTCATACATGTTCAGACCTCCTCTTCATTGGAGAACCTATTTAGGTTTATAACTAAATAATTACTATGTTGAATTTATAATCAAAATATGGACTCTAGGTAGTGTAGGGGGATTTTATTAATGGATTTTGGTAAGTTCTTTGAAAAACTAAAAGTATTTTTAAGTGTGAATGGAATATGATTGGGGGTTCCGTTTTATAATTGAGTTTAATGGAATGCTTGAACTTTTTCAATGTTCTATAATAATCCCATGTCACTTTCTTAGAAATATGGCTCTAAAATGGCTCATTATAAAACTTTATATTATATAATGTCAAAATAAGGCCATAAAATAGGAATTAAATACGTTTTTAGGTTATTATAACCCTTATAGTTTTAGTGTAACCCAAAAGTAAACCTGTTTAAACCTTAACTGTGGTAATTAATTGTTATGTTTTGATAATTAACTATGAACAAAAATTAATTTGAGGTAAATAAAAAATATTAATTATTATTATTAAAAATATATAATCCATTTTACCAATTTCAATTCATGTAAGGAGAAGAATTTAATTTAAAATTAAACACACAGACGTGATGAAAAAAATGGTTTTCCAAAGAAAACGTTTTTATAAGTATATAAAACAATTATATCAAAATTCAACATAATATTCATCACATTGATATAAATTGGATTAATAGTAATATAATTAAAATAATTTTATTTTAAAACAATATAGAACTTTTAAAATTATTTAAATGAAGAGGAAGTTTTTAATAAAAATCGGTATTTTCAGTATTCATTGAAAAATTAATCTTTTTAGAAAATTATAATGAACTAAATATAATATAATTGTTAAATGTTTATTTAAAAATTTTAGTTAAAATTATAAAATAAAATTTTCTAAAAGTTTAAAAAATTAATTTTAAAACAAGTGTCCAAAACACGACAAAATTGTTTCCTGAAAAATACATTATTTAAGTATAAAATTGGATTTATTTTTATCTCATGACTAGAGATATATTAGATGAATGATAAAACCTTTTATTTAATATATAATATAAAATATCATTAAAATCAATCACCAATAGTTATTAATTTAATTTATTAACATAAAAAATATAATGCACACCTAAAAACAATTTTTCAGAAAAACATTTCTTTTACTTTAAAATGATTTTCATTTTCACTTATAATCAATTGATAACCAATGAATTTATTTTATATATGTGAAAATTATATAATTTTCATAATTTAGTTATTCATATTCATACCCACAAATTAAATGGAAATGTTATAACTATCACCATAAATAATAATATATAAATATTATATCCCCGTTTGATTAAAATCTGTGTTGCATGTAACATAAGATATCAAAGAAATTAAATAAATTTGAAATAAATATTTCATAAAATCCTATAGAGTTATATATTTCCTTTATTTCATTATGTTACATCACTAAAAAATGGCACACATTGAATTAGATCATAATAAATATGAATATTGAGCTATAAAATAAACACCCCTATAATGGTAAAAGTTTACAAATACTATAATGTATTTTCATAATTCTAATGTAATCTATGTTTTTTAAAATCTAGTTCCATAGGTTTATAATAAAATTCTTTTAATACCAACTCTATAAACCAAAAATCCTATAAATTAGAGCCATTATATACTTTATTACAATTTCATATGATAGAAGTGATCGCATCCCAAAGGACTGATCCATTTAGTAGTCTTACAGAACTAGATACATACATGATTTCAATATTACACTGAAAATATAAAATAAATAGAAAAATAAACATTATAAAATATATTATATTATTAATAACATCGTTATTCATATACAGGTTAAAGCAAAAAATTAATGATGAGCTCAGATGATCTATAAGGGTTACATACAATAGAAGCTATCATGAGTAAATAAAGTATAACCAATATAGTAAGGTATATAACTGAAAAAGAATGTCATTTAATCAATAACTTGAGAATAAAATGCATATGTGGATAATAATAATATATTAACCACATGGATAATAATAACTAAATTCTAATTGAAGGAAATACTTAATATTGGACTTCATGATCTCGGACATCAGGATATCTTTACTATCAAGACCTTACACCAAGTCAATTTAATTGATGGGTTGGTATACAAAAAAACCCATTTATTAAGGATATAAAAATATTTTATATCTTGAAACTCATCGATGTATCAAGGGGATAAATAGTTTTGGGTCTCACTCATCACTTCATATCCAATGCATTTCTAATATATTGAAGGATCAATTTAATTCATAAAAAATATTCTTCATAAAAAAATATCAGTATTGAGTAATGAATACAAAATATAAATATTTCCCCAGTCAATAAAATATCATTCTTAGTAAAACACCATATATATAAATTTTATATGGTTTAATAAATAATCCTATCCATGGTTAAAACAATATAAATATTTAAGACAAATTTAATGAATCAATTCACTAGAAAACTATATTTTCTAGTAAAACCAAGTCTTTTAGTGAATAGAAGGAAATATAAATGAAACAATTAAAATAAGTTTTCAAAAAATATTTTTCTTTTTAATACATTTAAATATTATAGAATAAGTTAAAAGGCGTAAATTGGTTATGGCAGTTGGAAAATCTGTTAACAATGTATATGTTAAAAAGAAAACATTTCATTTTAATTTCTATAAAGAATGTTGAAAATGAACCTTATGGGAAAAAATTATCAATATTTCATTAAAAAAAATTATAAAGTCAAAGATAACATAAAATTTCCTTAAAAATTATTTGTTTAAATAAAAGTACTTTTGTAAAATAATTTAAAAAAAAATATGGATACTGAGGAAAAATATTCCTGATCAAAAAGTGAAATAAGACCAGATTTTATTTTAAACCTTTATTTTCTTGATTAAAGTTACATAAAGAGTAAAATATGATTTAAAATATGGAAAATCCTTAAAAATATAAAGGATAAAATATATTGAGTTTATAAAATATATATTGTAATATTCCTTCATTAAAAATAAGAGCAATCCCAAAAGAATGAGATTGTAAAATAAATTCTTACCTCTTTGATGACCACTAAATTATAACCCGTTGAAATAGTGACTTGAATTTAATCATTAATATTCATGAATAAATATATGTTTATGTTAAATAAATCAAAGGGGTAGTATATACATCACATAAAAGTAAATAGGGGCATAATACCAAATATGTCTCAATAGTGAGAAAATTGAGATGAAATCACTTTCAAAGATCGTGTCATTGAAGTGAGAATTAATAAATGGAAGTGATTGTGTGTAACAAATTTAAATCCACACAAAATAAGTTTAAATGAAAAATAATATAATCAAATGACTTTTCACACATAATAATGGCTAAACATAGTCAATTAAGGATAAGTATTACCCAATGAATAAATATTTAGTTAAGAAACCCCTTACCACAAGTTAACCAATCCTCATAAGTGATTTAAACATCATGTATAATAAATTTATAAATTTTATAATAATATAATAGAACCATATGAAAATATATAATATCATATATGATCCATTTATAATATTTTATTACCCGTTTTTCAATGATTTTTTATTATTGTCATTATTTTGGTTGTTAACTACTTCATTTTTCTAATATGTTTTTATTTAGTAGTTTAGGTCCCTATATCTTGATCATGGATCCATAATCTCTATAATTTTATTCATGATATATATTTTATATATATTCAGTATATATGTATTTATATTCATCTATAAAACATAGTGATAGAATAATGAATTACACTATTCGTGGAGATGCTAGGTCGTACGTACGCATGAACACAGTTTTCACATTTAAACAGATGGAAAAAAGAGAGGTTAATAATAATTGAAATTTATAGGATCATTTTTATATAATTTATATCTTATATATTTATTAAATATATCCTTATCATCATCCATGTAAATTTGAAATGAAAAATTGATCACATCGCTTTGTAGAGGTGGCAGTCCACAGGTACGCACGAGCGATGTTATCGTTATAAAATAGATTGGATGGTAATAAGGTAGATAAGATATATAATTTTATCAGAATATTTATTTCATAAATATAATATATATTCATTATTTCCATCTTTATAATCATCCAATTAAAGTAGGGATGAAAAAAATTTACACCGTTCTTTGGATACGATAAAACATACATACACACTAGCGATGTTTTCACTTTCCCTTGGATGGAAAAGAAATGGAATATTGTTGTATAATAATAATACAATATAATTATATTCATTATAATGGAGATATTTTTTTATGATGGTACAATAGATTTAGAGGAAGTAGAAGAAGAGGAAAATTTGAAAGAGTCAATAAAGACGATTGCCTCTTCTTTAGTAGACTTCCTTTAGATTTCCTCTTAAGGGACCTAAGATTGGTATTTTATGAAGACCATAACATCTATAAATTTAGTTTAAATGTTAAAAATATAAATGGGTAGTTTTTTGTTGATATTTATTTCTCAGTGTGTTGTATAGAAAATATATAATGAGTTTCCTTTTATAAGTGAGGGGAGGGGTATTCTTAGAATTTCATAAATTATTAAATTAATATAAATTATATTCCCTGGCCAAATAGCTCCAAAATTATATAATTAAAATATATTTTTAATATGAGTCAAAATAATCTCATGATTGTTTTTTACAAGGTTTGGTTATGTTTTCATCCTTTTCTTTTAGTTTTAACCCCTCATTAACCCTTTTGACAATTACGACAATATCAATGTTTTCTACCATTTAAGTGTCATGAATGTTATCATAAAAGTAAAATAGACCCATAAATGGATCATGGTTGATATTTTAAACCATATCTCATTAATTTTTACTAAGATAATATTTTTATGAATTTTAAATCATTTAATAAAATACTGTTTATTATAAAATATCATTAATGTCATTTCTAGAATTATTCATTTAATTTAACTTAAAAAATAACATGAAAGCCAAGTAATTTTAATATAAACCTTTTAAACATCCATAATATGTTATATGTATCTATAAATATGTTATAAACAATAAATCAATCAAAAAAATAATTCTATATTTTTTAAAATCATTAAATTTATTTTTTTCTAATGCCTGCACAAACATTGTGTCAGTGTTGTACAATATTAAAGGTAATTATTTGATCACAAAAATTAAAAAGTAAATTACCATGATAAAAAATTAATATTTAAAATAAACTTTTATAACCATACATAATTTTTTATTACCTCGATCACAAAATATTATAGATATTAAAAACAAAAGAGTGACATTTTTTACTTTATCCTTTACTTAAATATTATAAAGTTCAAATGCAAATCTAAATGGAAAAAAGGTCATATTTTAGAATTTTGTATGAATATGGAAGAAATATAATAATAAAATTAAATAAATTAGAGTTTTGGGTATATTTTTAATGCCTTATGAAATTATTTCTAACCATAATTACCCGATTAACCCTTTACCATGGTGATAAATTCTACCATGGTTACTATTCATAGTTCCTATTAATCAAATAAAACTATTTACAATATTTGAACATAATGATTCATAATATAGAGTAAATTTTATCAAAATCAATCTCACTAAGTACCAGAAATTTATTATATAATAATCCCATAAAGTAAGATGAAAAACGATTTTCTAAAAAATCCTATTTAAGTGTAAGAGTATTTTTATGCCAAGATCATATATAATATTGATCCAAAAGGTATAAATTAAATTATTTATAAAAAAAAAGAAACTAATGAAATTTTAAAACCAATCCAAATCAAAATTAATCTCTTAAAATACTAAAAAATATAGTTTTCCTTAAAAATTAGTATTTGCATTACTCACCCAAAAAATAACATTTTTAGAAAATTTCCAAAAATTAAAAGTTAGTTAATATTGACATGATAATTTTAAAAATGATATAATCATAGAATAATAATATTTCAATAGATTTTCATGGGTTGTTTAAACTTGGTGTGGTTTTTAAGGAAAGTCATCGAACAAATTTTATTATAAGAGAAATATATCATAAATCCTAGATTGTTACATCAAAGTAGATGGAAACTAAATCATATGATATCAAAACAAGCATGAAATGTATGATAGTATCCTAGAATAAATTTATCATATAAATGTGAGTTCATAATATTTTTATTTCATTAAAAAATTATTAAACAGGAATATTAAGTAAATTTAAAAAATGAATAAACAATTTATTCATTTTATAAAACATGGGACATTTATGAACTATTCATAAGAATTGTAAATATAAAAAATATAATAAGTTATCTATAATATAAAATTTTGTATTTATTTCAATATAAACCATTTCATGTTTAATATTAAATGGAATTTATATGGCAGTCCATGAATTATAAACACTATAATTTAATATTTATTATAAAAAAATTATATAACCTAAACATCATGTATATTTTTAATTTAAAAACACTTTATAAATATCCACTTATGATTTCTAAATAAAACTTTTATTTCTAAGTCATAAGGAATTACATTTAATTTTTCCAAAAATATTTTAAAATTGTAACCTTTATCATTAGGGGAAAATGTTTTATAAACAAAAAATTAATTAATTAATTAAATCCCTATAAATTAAATATTCCCAAAATACCTTTAATATGATTTATAAATAATTTATAACCCATAAAAACCAATTAATATGGTTAAAAAATTAACAATATTTCGTTTACCCTTAAGCAACACCCCTATTCTATATAAGAGCATCCACCCTTTACACTTACACATGAAATATTGAAGTTTCTATATAAAGGTAAGTAACTCCTTAACTTCACATAAATTATAATTAATTCACCGTGTAAGGGTTCTGCAGATATTACCCTTGCATAAACGCCACACATTAGGGTAAATTTCGGTTTAACATTGTTTTTTAAAGGTAATATGTCGATTTCCATTATGCACCTCGCTCACATAAAGGTATTGACCTTATGAAACTCCTATGTGTAAGGGTATTATGAAAACATCATATGTAACATAAATTTAAACATCAAGTACCTTTACACAGCTCTAATAAGTTTATGTGTAAGGGTAAAAAGTCAATGGCCCTTACGTAGACCCCATGCATAAGGGTGCTAGCTTTATGAAACCCATTTTTATAAAGGTAAAAGGGTTTTACCCTAACATAGACCTTGTTTTTAATGGTATTATATAAGGGTAACACCATATATACCTTTTTGTAATCCTTCTATAACATAGTGTACAGATATTACCTTTCAACAATGGCTTTTATAAGGGTGTTACCTTTACACAGCCTAACTACATAAGGGTAAATCGAATTTTACTCTTATTCAACCCACATAAGGGTATATATCACTGTTATAGTTTAAAAAAGCATTGTATTTTAATTTTATTTGAAAACCCATGAATCAAACATGATAAAAACATGTATAATGACGATCTAATACCACTAATTAGTTTTTTATGATCATGTAATGATCATATACAATATATAAAACCCAAAAAAGTGATCTATCATCAAGAAATTAACATGTAAATAATATCATCAAAAAAAGTTCCTAGAAAATGCAATCAAAAATAGATTTCTTCTTTTCAAAAGACGATTCTTGATGAAAATCACAATGTGTAGTAAACATAAGAACCCTTCTTCTAAGGTGATACACCGCCCAATGGATCCACAAATTCTTTTTGAGGATACCTGATATCTAAAGGGGTGATAATGGCTTCTTAAAAGATAAAAATAGTTTCAAGAGGAAATGAATTTTAGAAGAGGATCACAGAAATGTATAGATTACCCCTAATAGGAGAGCATTATATCCTTTAATATAGTTTAAGCCCAAGTATCCTCCTTCATAACTCATCATATGTGTTTTTGAATATTATTACAATTCATTAAATTTTTTTAATGAATTTAATATAAAGGATTTAATGGATGAATAAACCATTTAGGAGATAAACGAATAATATATATATCACATATATATATATATATTCATGTGTCATATGCATGAAAAATACATGAATCATATGAGTATAATAAATGTAACTATATATATAATACCATATTATATATATACTCCAGGCATCTCATATACATATTTACATGTATCATATTCATGTACATTTTAATGAACATCTAATAGTAATTGAATAATTAATGGTAATTTTGGCATTGGAATAGTTTTATAGTAATATTGAGTATAAATTATTTCATGATGTAGTGATAATTATTATCATGATATGTTATGGTGAATTTACTAGTTATTACATTACCATTATTTCTTATTATATGTTTACTTTTGAATTTACATTGTATGTAGTTGTTTGATTGTTTTCTTATGTGATTGTTTTTTATCAACTTGATTGTTGGTATTTTTTTGATATTATACTCATGGGATGTAATGGATTGTAGTTATGAAGCGTGCATCTATCATGTCCTGTAATGAATTAATTTATAGAATGTACAAATTTTCCCACTCTATGATGTATTAGGCTTATGTCATGTTTTGATATGTATTTTCATGAGGTTATAGAATGAATCATTGAGGTGATGATGTGGATATATGGTGGATTTTGGGATGGTTGACACAAGTTGAGATACAGACTTACTTGATAATTTCGAGATAGGTGACAATGATTGACTATTGGGATTTACTAATAATTTTGTGATGGTTAGAATAAGTTGAGAGTGTGGATTTCCTATTGATTAATTATTATATTGATTTTAAATAGGGGCATTATTCAAACTTTTCACTTTATTATTTTCTTAAACACTATCATACTTTCATATTTTTATTTTAATTGATTTCACATAAATCAATCTTCGCAATTATGTTTCAAATGGATATAAAACTACTTATAAATATAATCATAACTATTCCTCCAAATTTATCACCCCTCTATTGTTTTTCTTGAGTTTTTTTCAGGATAACTTGAGGGAGAATAGGGATGTTTATTTTTAGAAAGCTAGAGTGAAGCTTTAGGAGCTTCATCTCTCATTTTCTCTAGATGCACTGTTATGTTTCAGGTAGTTATATAAAATATTGAATAATGTTAAACTTTTCTTATATTTATTTATTTATTTATTTATTTATTAGGGTATTGGTTATATTTTCCTAAGAACTAATAAGGTATTGTCTCCCATACTTTTGATAGATACCCTCAGTGCTAGTTTCCATCATGTGTCCTATTATAGGTGGTCTTTGAGGGTAACGATAGTCTCCAATTTTGACCCATAAGTGGTTTTAAGAGGGATAGGTCATGAAAAAGTCTTTAAAATCTAGGTTATTGTGAGTTAGGGAGGAGTTTGGAATTAAGAATAGGTGAGACCAGTATGGGTTTGGTAGGAAAACAATGCCATTAAACCAAATCAGTTAAGAAGGTGGAGGGCTGACAGGAACATAAATACTTAGATCCCATTATAAACTATTCCATAACCTTAATATCATAGAGACCAGTTGGGATCTAGATATCATGGCCCTTTGGGATAAGAAATTTGGTCCATGATAATAAACTAAGTATATTTAGACGAAAAATGTACTGCTTTAAGGTAGAAATTTTTTAATGGTGCATGCATCATTGTCATAAGTTGAATTTAAAATTAAAATTTTATTTATGATTAGGTTTAGTCAATTTATTTATTCTATTATATATATTGATATAGCATGGTATTTATAATTATATTGTCTTTTTAATAAATACTAGTTAACACATTTCTCTCTTTTAACTTTTGACATGATATAATTTTTAATCATCCTTTCATTTTATCCTATGTTAGTTTAATAAAATATAATTTAAAATTCATATTAATTAAAATACTTTTAAAGAATGTTGAAAAATATTATTTTAAATTAATATGAGTAGTATATTAATATATTTTCATTATGATGAAGCATGTCTAATATATTTTATTTTCAATAAATAATTATTCTAGATGCTTCCTGATTAAGCATACTCGTGATGAGTAATTATTGATGAACACAACAAAATAAGCAAAATGTGTAAGTATCTTGCATTAGATTTTAATATTTATTAAAATGAAATATTAACTTTGTTTTTTAATCTAAACTCTTAATTTGAGATTTTTTTATAAATAAATTGATGTTGTAAGTATGAGTACATTTAATTAGAAAGAATGATATAATTATGAAATTATTAATATTTAACATGTATGAATATAATAAAAAATTGTGAATCATGTCTAAAGTGTATTATATTTAAAGGGAACAAATTATTCATGATTCAAATTAATAATTAATGTGTTATATATGAATTGATTAATGTAGAAATCATGTTTGGAATTATTAAATATTATAAGTGATTTGTTATATTCTATGTTAATTTTTTTTATTCTATGATGTAAATAATTAAAATTTACTACATTATTTATATTACCATTATTTGATTAAGTATAAGTAATTAAAAGATTTTAGTGAATAATTTATTAAGGTGAAAGTATTTTGATATAAGAATGAATATGATTAATCCATGTTCTCTTTCCATGAAATATTATTTCTGATAATAATTAAATACCACATGTAAGTTTATTATCTTGACTAGTAAATATTATCATGCCTTATTGATGACATGAATGCATTAATATTTAGTATATATGATGGTTTGCATGTTTAAATTAATAATTTTCAAAAAACTTTTACGAAAATGATGATGATATCCGTGTATGGATTTGATATCATATTGTGTGGAGGATGTAATTGAGAATGGAAAGGCATGGTTAGATTTAGATGGAAGTGGTAGTCAGTTTTTAGTGGATTATTTACTAGTTTCTACTGATTTGTTTTATATCTATTGTTTTCTTGTTGTTTTATCATTTTATTATCCTCTATATTTGATTATCATTGTTTATTGATTCCTTATTTTATTTTTATTGTTTTCTTTTTTATTAGTCGTTGTATACTAAATCAATTGATATGATAGAGTCCGACAATAAAAATTTATTTTAAGGTTATTGTTGATATTGGTTGTTGATATATTTTTTATTGTTCAATAAGTACTTAAAAGTTTAAAGGATTTTGATTTCAAATAAAAAAAATATTTTAAATGTTTTATAAATTTATTTTAGTCATATTGGAAGCTATCTTCCTTGTAGTATTTAGTATTTTTTCAGTTGGTAGGTTTTTATTTGAGAGGTATCTCCCCAGGACCAATATATTTTGGTCCCTTATTAATATTATAATTTTATGATGATTTAAAATTGGGTTATGATTCTCAAGGATGAGAATCATTTCAGAGGTCCTTAATATGAAAACATAATTTTTTCCTTTAATTTTCTTGGGTTGGTATCTCTATTTTTCCCTTGGGTTTTATTTTAATTATTTATGACAAGAAATTTTTGAGTAGTATCTGATGTAATGATCTTGATTTTCTCAATGCGTTAATCTAACATTTCTGGGATATATTTCTAGGTTTAATTCTTCTTTCCAAATTTTGGTTAAGTGATATATATATATATATATATATTATTCTTTGATTTCAAATTCCGTACATGTATTTTTTTATTAATAGAGAAAATATCATGTATTGTAAAAAATTTCTTGTTCATCATTTTTTGGAAAATATTTTGAATGTATCATTTATGAATTCCTATGCATTGACTAAAATACATTTGTTATAAATTTCTATTTATTGTTTTTTGTAGCTTCCTTGATGTTGGTAAAAAATTATGGCTTGGCCCTGACATTGGATGATGGATGAGAATGAAATGGTGTTTGTGGATTCGAGTGACGTTGGTTCATGACTGCAAGCGGTGTGGATTTTCTCCAATATAGATGGTTATTCAGGATGGCAGCGACGGATAAGAGATATTGTGGCCAGATTAGGGTTTTTACACCCTTGGGACTTTAGGTATTTTTTGGGTCTTTAACCGCTAGGCCTTCGGGCCATGTTTTCTTCCTTGGTCCAATAGGCCACTAAGCCTATGGGCCATCTCTCATGGTTGCATGTGACATGATGTTACCTGCCAATTATCTTAGCACATTAGGTTGGTGGTAAATTAGTTCATTCTTATTCCTTCAGGAGGAAGACTATAATAGAGGGATATGTGTGTCTAAATCCATCATTTAGTCATTTTTATCTATTCTAATGAGGGTGGATGAGTTCTCTATTCACAACTTTGTACATTGTGGTTTAGTCAAATGATGTGGAGCATCAGGATACTGGTGTTGTGGAAGTCTCAAAATCATCATCAGGTGGTCATTTCAAAAGATATATAGGTGTTATTGAACATATCATTTGGTACTCCCCAACATTCCAATGCGGGATAGTGGGATGATCTTCCATGTTTTGTCAGACTAGCATAGTGAAACTCTAAACAGGGGGTGATGTAGATTCTCTGACTAGCAGTACTAGTGCTGTTTCTCGAGTAGGGAGGTGGTGAGACGTCTGACTGGTACTTGGCATGGTGCATGCTTCCTCAAGGGTCTTCAGGTCATTTCTTTATGAGTTTTATTTTATGTGCCTTCATGTATCTAGGAAATTTAGTCCATGATATTCCTTAAGTAATGTTTCTAAGGCTTATGTGCCTCTCAGCTATTAGGATATCTATCAGGTTCCATTTTTACTAGTTTAAAAGTAGATCTTTTCTTTTATTTTTTTTAATATATAGGTGTAGACCATCAACCCATTTAAAAAATTATTCGTTAATTATTTTATTAAAATTAACTTGAAATTATTTATTCTGTGTCTTTCGTTAGATTTTAAATATTTATTTTATGGTGTTTATAAAAATGCTTGATGTTTTATTTGATGTATTTATTTATTTAATTAAATTATGATTTGGTCAATTATTTGAGTTGTATGATTTTTTAAAACAATAAATTTATTATATTGTTAGGGTTTAAGTATCATTTTGTTTAAAGTGTAATTTATAGATATAATTCTATTATTTTGAGAATTTTAAGTATTTTGAATATATATTTTATTATTTTTGGATTAAATATAAATTACTAAATTAATGTCAAATATGAGATGAAATTTTGTTAGGCTTTTATGTGTAAATTCTGATGTCACCATTTTAAACGGGAATGGAAAAATTTGACATTAACATGTCGATAATATATATTAAATGAAATAAAATAAAAATTATTACATGGTTAGTTTTGACTACACCCTTGATTATGACATACGTTTAGTGATTTTACCTTAGGGACACACCATATTGGTTGCACCTCTACAGGGTCTCGTGGAGGTCTTAGGGTTGAGTCTTATCGATTAAATTGTAGGTGCTGGTAGATTATCTTTGTAATTTATAATTCCTACTCTATAGGTATTTCTAAATATACATTTAATTATTTTAATATATATTATAATATCTAATAATTAGTCGGAATTTGAATATAATATTAAAATAAAATATATGTTATATGCTAGATAAATTTAAACATAGAATATGAATTGTGTGGTGTGTAAAAAGGGATAAAATGTGAGATGTTAAAAATAAATATAAATACAAAATAAATTAAATAAAATGAAATAATAATGAAGGGTTGTGGGAGAGGTGTGACGCAAGTAGGAGATGTGAGCAGATAAAAAAAATGTGAGACTCATTAAAAAGAAATATAAAACAATATTAATAAAAGTGATGTGGTAAAATGTACTTTTTCGAAAATGTTTCACAAAAATGTTTCCCAAAAAAATTTATACATTTTTTATAAAAATATATAGTATAAAAAGAAATAATAAATATTCATGTTATATAAAAAATTATAAATAAATAGTTGTATTTAAAAATATTATATATTTTACATTGATAATTTGATGTGAATAAAATTATTTATTAAGGGTTGTATAATATTTTATGAAAATACTATTTAAAGAAATTAATTTTGGGCCTTATAATTATATTATAAATAGCAGTATTAGAGGTCAATTTTCTTCACACTTCAAATATATACATTTTCTCCCTTTTATTTCTTTATTTTCTCAACCACGGATGATCAATGACACATCATGGGAGTAGTAAAAGTTCCTTCAATCAGTTTTTTAATTTTTATAGTCTCATGGTAATTAAAAAAGTTTGTATCAATAATATACATAGTTATTTAGATAATATGAAGCTGGTTGGCGTCAACCTCCACACAATTTTAAAAGTGTTTAGTTCAGTGTGGAACAACTTCACATCATGAGGTATGTTATTTCTAGCATTTCCTTTATCTTCTAGAATATGAGTGCTTCATATGTTTTAGAACTTTATAATACATTTTTGAGACTTAATCCTTCGATTTTCATCCCCTAGAATTGATTAGAGAGAAATATCTTCATCCATTCTTCATTTTTATCCACTTCAAAAAGAAAGATATGCGACATTCTCAATATCCTTAATTAAAACTCACCCACTGTGTCTCATAAGTCAAGACTTATTCTATCACTACAATAATTGTGAAACTACATTGAATAACACTACATTTCAAGGTAAGTCTATCCCCTCTCATTAGACTTGGTGAAGATGATTTGGTCTTGTCATAGGATTTGTAATTTACTTGATGTATTTTGCTATCATACGCTTCTCTCGGGCCCTTGTTTATTCCAAGAGAAGGGGTCCTTGAATGTTCAACTTACATTTAATTTTTGTATTGCGTATTTTTATCTGGTCATATTTTTTTAGTTCCTTTATATTTTCTTAGAAATATTCTTTTGAGTAATATTATTACTATGTTATACCATAATTTAAAAGTTATTCTTTCATGTTACAAAAATAATTTTATTTTATAATAGAAGTGGCAGATAATTTGTGAATGAAATAAAAAATTATTAATATGGATTGGCAATGAAAATATTAAAAAAAATATAATTCCCTAATATGATATAATTTATTATTATTATTGTGAATCTATTTTTATTATTGATAATATAATGACTCATATTTTTATATATGACGTGATGTTTAGATAATGATCTCGTTATATGAGTGTTTTCTTCTGCCTTTTGTGGATATAACAAATGTGGAAATATATAATTAAAGTAAATATGATATTAAGTTTCTAGAGAATCAAAATCAATTAAAATGGAATTGGTAATTAATATTAATGAATACGAGTTATGTTTTAAGAGATATAATTTAGACATTTATAAACTCAAAAATACTACCTCTATTGAGTGGATTTATTATTAAGGGTAATCTAGTTAGATTTATTTTCATTAATTATTAAAATAATTGGAATGATACCATTAATTATATTTATATTAATATAGTTAATAGGTTATGGTTATGTTGTAGTTTCTTACAATATAATCCTATTCAAATTGTGAAAATTAATTATGTAATTAACCAGAATAGTGTAACTGGATAATTAATGGTATGTTTGGTGTTGGAATAATTTTATAGTAATATTTAGTATAAAATTATTACATGATAGAGTGATAATTATAATCATGATATGTTGTTGTCAATTTCCATATATTTCATTATCAATGTGTCTTATTATATATGTGTTGTTTTATTTACTTTGTATGTGTTTGTTTGATTGTTTTCTTCTGTGATTTTTTGTTTATCTACTTTATTGTTTATTTTTGTTTGATTTTATAATCATGGGATGTAGTATCTCATGGTTATGACATGTATATTCATCATTGGTTGTAATGGATTAAGGTATATCATATACACATTTCCCCATGTTGTGATAGCTTAGGCTTGTGCCATGTTTTGGGTTGTGATGGATCACATTATAGAACGAGTCATTGAGGTGATGATGTGATGATATAGTGTACATTGGGATGGTTGATATAGATTTATATCTTGGCTTTCAAGATGATGTTAGTATAATTTACATGGGTTGAGATCTAGGATTGCTAGATAATATAGGGATTTTTGGAACAGGTTGAGAGTTGGCCTTTCCAATTTTCTTAATTATTAAGGTGATGGTACGAATTGGTGTTATAATTAATTTTTAATATCTTGTTTCCTTAAAAACCATCATAATTCTAGATTTTTTTCTTATTTGGTTTTACACATGTCTATCCCAATACTTATGTTTCACTTGGATTCTTCAAAAATGATCCTACTGAGTACTCCCAAGTGATCACTCCTATATTGTGTTTCATAAGTCTTTTTTCAAGACTGATAAAGTAAGAATAGGTAAATTGTTGTTCAAGTAGCTGGAATGGAGATTTAGGTGCTCAGCCTTGCATTTTATCACGATTTATTGTTGTTTCATGTATTTATTGTCAATATTGGGTAATGTTAAACATTTTTATTACATATATATGTAGTTAATTGGTTGATTGGTAATATTTTCTTTGGAACTAAGAGATTGATGCCTCTCATACTTGTGATTAATACCCTCGACTCTAGTTTCCAACCCATGACCTATTAGGGGTAGGCTTAGGGGGTCAATATTATCACTATTGTTGGATCTATAAATGTTTTAGCAGGCATCATGTAACCTTTTTTAATTCCTCATTTTTCAATGATTCAATTCTATATTTAAATATTTATAGATAATCTTTCCTTTTTAATTGGAATGAGAGGGAATAATTACATGAGTCATAGTCCTAGAGGCACAAAGTCCTGAACTACATGGCCCAGAGGTCCAGATACACAATTATCTTACAAATTTATTTGACCCAACTATATTAAAATAGCCCCACCACATCACCTCTTCAAGTTTGTGCCTAGATCCCCTCCTGAAGTTGCTAATGAATTACAGTTCCTGGAGTATCACTACATGAGATGATGGTCTTTCCTCCATATCTATCCTTCAATCTTGGGTCTAGTTTTTTATGTCTAGTGACTGTTACTACTTTGATTCATTAGCCTAGAGTTTTTTCAGTAAGGCAGATCAGGTCTGCTCCATGTCCTGAAGGCCCAATGGCTTAAAAACTCTTTCTGTCCTTAAGGTCCTATATCCCAAAGACCCAATGGTATCCTAAGGGACTTATGGCTTGAAGTCCATTGATAGAACAATGTCCCTATAACCCATAATTCAAATTCAGTGGCCTAAAATCCTAATAAGGGTGAATAGTTATGCTATTACATTACTCCTATGGTATTTTCTACAATACTATCTATAATAAACATGGTGTTTGAAACATGGTCCTCGCATGAAGGATGACAAGGTGTTTACCACTCGAGCTTCACCCCAACTGTCATTATTTCATTGAAATGTTGAATTTTACTTAATTAAGGGAACCTTTTTAACTTTATTTATACTTATTGATAAAATTTAACTTTATATAGGTTGAATTTATAATTTTCTTGATTTAAAAATCATTTTATTCATTATTACATTATATTATCTTTCTTTTTGGTTTTTATAACATTTAACACAAAAATTAATTGTTAAATTAAGTACCTATAATTAGTTAAAAAAATTATAATATTCAATGTTATATTTCGATTATGTGGGTGGTTTTAATTCTCAACACAGATTCTTTTATTTCTATATCTATTTATATGTTCATGTGTTTTGATATATATGATTAGATGTTTATTTTTTAAAATATATATGTTTTTGGTTAAATTTATACGTTTACATGTTTTGTATATTTTAAATTCATATGTGTGTATATATTTTGAATTTAAATGTTTTAAATTTAGATTTATATGTTTATATAATTTTATGTTTTACATATTACGTTTATTAATTTATATATTTTAAATATATAGGTTTATATTTATTTATGTTTTAATTTAAATATATATACATATTTTAAATTTAAATATTTTAAATTTATATTTATATGTTTATATAATTTTATATCTCTAATTTATACGTTATAAATTGATATACATATATATTTATATATTTATATGTTTTATATTTATTTGTTTATACATATATTTTTTTAATGGTATATGGTTGTATATGTTTTAAATTTATATGCATTAAATTTATATATATTTTTGTATATATGTTTATATATTTTTCATTTATATATTTATATATTCATAGGTATATATATATATATTTTAAATTTATTTGTTAATATATTTATGTACTTAAATATTTTAATATGTTTTTAATTTTAATTGTTTTTTTAAGTAATTAATAGATCATAATTGGATCAATGCTTGGAAAAATGATGAATATAAGAAAGGGGATGACGATTTTATGGAATTTTATAAACAGGGTCTTGAAAATGGAGTCATTTTTTTTATATTAATGCATGAAGTGCTTGAATATGAGAAAATTAGGGTCTAAGGAAATAAAAAAACTATTTTTTTGTTTTCATCATAGTTATACACATTGGATATGGCATAGAAAAATAAAAAAATAATTCAATTTCAAACATTGATGAAAATATTTAGTATGGGACAAAGGATCAGCATGATGAATTAATTCATGATATAAGCGTTAAAACCATTAAAAACAACAAGTGTTGACTAATTTTGTGGATATATAGAAAAACCAATATTTTTAGGTTGTTCTAAATTTATAGTATTATTAGTAGTGTTGATAATCGTTAATTTTAAACCAATAAATGGTTGAAGTGAAAAAAGTCTCAAAAATATGCTTGAACTTTTTATAGCGTTACTTACAGAAGGAAATAAACTTCCAGATTCCAATTATGATGAAAAACAATATTATTTTCAATGGAAATTCGGTACAATAGATTACATGTTTTCTCCATTGATTATGTGTTATATAATAAGTTATAAAAATCTTTATAAAAATGTCTTACCCCAAATCCATTTTTTCATTTTATGAATAAACCACTTTTTTTGTTTAGTAGGAACCTTGCAACAAAAATTCCTAAAATGAAAGGATCCAACCCAAATGAAAGACCACTATAGAAAGCCAGAAAAAATAAAAAATTCAAAATCAAACACTGATAAAAAATGGGGGGACAACTCGTAACCTTATGCCCCCCCCCCACTTTTTCCAATTGCAAAATCAAAGTTAAAATATCATAACCGCACCACGTACCATTAATAAAGATTCAAATTTCAAATTGAAAATTCAATAAAATTACTATTACACCACCTCGATATAAAAACATCTTGAATTGTGTGAGTAGATGGAACCTAGATCCCTGAACAAACCAGAACGTACCTGTGTCGCTGCCAGTGCACATTATCCGGCATGAACGTCGGCCAATATAAGAAAATCATGAATAGAAACACCACCACACCTTCAAAAGAACTCATCATTGTAAGAAGATCCAGCAATCTAGAAAAAAATCATCACACCACCATCAACATCACCAAGGAAAAATCATAAACACCTTGTAAAAGAAGCACAAAAAAATAAGATCTAAAACTGAGGGATCCTAGAGAAAGGAAAAATTCCATTAAAAGTTATGCCACCTAGAACACCCTACCACTCTCACAAACACATCCTACAACCTCCTTTGAAACCATCACACACAATTGAACTATAAAGGAGAAAGGGACCTAAAACCTAGTATATAGTAAGAGTGGACATAACCTCTACAATGAGCCTTGAAGAATCCAGTACCATCAACCCTACAGAAAACAACGTTGATGAACCAACACTACCAAAATAGAAAGAAAAAATCCATCATAAATCACCATCAAAGGATCAAAGAAAAAATCATCATCACCTAGATGAAACAAAATGAAACCACAACACCATATCATCAAATTAAACTGAAACCCAAAGAAGTATAAACCACCATCTGAGATGAGCCCCCAACACTGACTCACAACCACCAAAACCACCAAAATCACAATCATACTAAACCAAAATGTGATCAAGCACAAGAGGATGTGTGATAAGAGTAAAGTAGGGAGAACATACCAATGAGGAAGATGTTGAACCTCACAACACAATCCCAAACCACTAGAGTGCCTTCGTGACAAACCAAGATGGAGTTTCACATGATGGTTCAGGTGATAAGAGTATATGTGGGAGTGAAAGACAACACCCGAACTTCCAACAAAAAAACCACTAAAAAGGAACCAGTTATACCAAATAGGAGGAGGGGGAGCACCATGGATGGAGAGGAATAATAATGAGAATACGTGGTAAAACATGGTCACCAAATAAGAGAGAATAAATGTAGAAGGAAAAATATCCTCAAAGACTGGATGTAGTGAATTTCAAAGATGAAAAAAAATATTAATAGGTGAGCCGCTCCATAGACAGGGGAAACCATAGATGGAGGAGAAAATAGAGCCATCATAACTAGGTTGTCACCAGTGATTTTTATCAAACTATCTTAAATATCAGACTTCATGATATAAAATGGATGAGAGTTACAAATGTGATTCATTCTCAAGAGATGGAACAAAACCTCATACAATATAAATTTAGTATCTTCACATAATTACTTATTAAAGCATCAATATTTAACTTCAAAATATGAAAACAGGCTGAGATGTCATACATATTTGAAAATATTTGATGGAAACCTACATCACCTTACTGATTCACCCCAATGGAAGATATTTGATCAATAATTTTATAATTTTGGAAATGAATTTATAAATCTTGGAATGGGATAGTGAATATATGAAATAAATCCATATCAATTTCAAATTAGCCAGTATAGTTTATGTTCAATTATGTTGGTAGATTACAAACTATCCCTATATATATATATGTGATTGAAAAATAAGTTATGAAGAGCTTGATGATTTTTGGACCAAAATAGCATGGAAATGATTTCTATGTTTATCTATCACCATTGAATGATGATTTGATATTTCTATGGGAGGGAGGTGTTAAAGTGTTTTGGGAATACAATAAAGAATATTTTATTTTGTGTGTTCTTATAATTTTCAATATAAATGAATTTTATGCTTATGGAAACTTATCTAGATATAGTGTTAAGGAACATTAATCTTAGCCAATTTTTGAATAATGGATTTCATATTCTTAAGTTATAAAAGGGAGAATGATAGTGTACATGTTTCATTTTAGATTTTCCAAATGGATCTCCCATATAAAATATTTCAAAAATATATTAATGGTTTACAAAATTATTATTTTAACCCATAGCCTTTTTTAACTAAAGAATATTACTATAAGTTAAAAAAATTGAAAATTTGGGAAGGTAGAAATCCAGGTTCATCAAATAAAAATAGAAAATACATCCCATATTTATCAATATACCTTATTGGATATTTTTATAGGAAAAACATAATGTTGATGTTATTAATGTTGGGAATCAAATATGTGGAAGTTTGATTGGAACATTTTTAAATATAAAATGAAATAAAACATAGATATTTCTAGCAATATGAGACTTAATATATATGGAAATACATTTTTATTTATCCCCCACAATGAATGGAAGAAAATAAAATATTTTCCTCTAGATTATCTCATGCTAAGAAGCAGTGAAAAGATAAATTTAGGTGAATTTTTACAAGGAATTATAGAACATAGATGATATTATTTAAATGTGAAAAAATTAGTGTAATTGAATGATTTGATGTTAATAGGAATTAAAACTCATGACTATCATGTATTGATGAAACAACTAATTTCATTTTCACTATGTGACATATAGTATATGCATGTCAGAAGGTCCGTCATCAAGTTATGTGATATTTTCAATTCATTTTTTAGTAAATACTTAGGTCTTACTTTTTTAAATGTGTTGGAGAATGAATATAATGTCATACTTTGTCAAATGGATAATTATTTTAAACCATCACTATTTGATATAATTTTTCATATGGTGATTCATTTGGTGTGGAAGATAAGGATACGTAGGAATGTATATTTACATTGAATGTATCCTTCTGAATGATTTATGAAAATTATAAAAGGATATGTTAAAAATTTACATTGAATAGAGTCATTTATTATTAAAAATATATATTGGATGAGGTGGTTGAGTTCTGTACTAACTACTTATATGACGACATCTGGCAGTCAAAAGTGAAGGAAAAGTGATTTGTGGCTTAAAAGTATAGTTAATTTCATGTGATGTAGTGATATAGGAACATTTGTATTTTTAGAAAAACACATGTGAATTATAATTATATATATCATCACAAATTTATATATTTAAGACACAATATCCAAACATAAATAAAATTTGGTTGATGAATAATCTTAAAAATACATTTGTTTCATAGTTTGAGGATAATTTAAACATTTATTCTTCTATATCAAAAACCATGAAATGGATATCTAGGGGGAAATGTGTTAATGTGATCACATGGTCTATTTTAAACATTAATGGTTACACATTTTACACAAAATAATCGGGAAAAAAAGAGTACCATTAAAAATATTTGAGTAATGGTCATCACTAAATCAATTCATTTTTTAGTATAAAAAATAAAAACCAATTCCTCCATCAATAACTTAATTTAGGGTTTTTTTTGAATATATTGTAAATTGATTATATTAAATTTCAAGTACAAGTGTTTAAGTGTAACTGGGTTGGTAGTAATAGTGGTGGGAAATATGATGATTGTGTATTTGCACTTATTTATTTGAATATATTTAGTTTCAAAGAGAAACCATGTATAATAGATATGCATTCAAAGAATATTTTTTATGTTATTGACCTATCCAATGATTAGTGGTTCGTCCTTTTTCATGGAAAAAAATAATTTGTGGGATAAGGATGTTTATGATGTTGTGGACTTTTGTGAGAGATATTCGTCTATTACATGATTACCTAAGGATTATAATGATTATATGTAGACATGGTCTATGAAATATGAAATTATCATGTGGAATGGATGTGGGAAGAAAATTAATTACTCTTTTAATTATTCAAGTAAATATCTATTTTTTTGTGAAACTTACACATATAAAAACACTATTTTTTCATATGAATTTTTAAGAATATAAATTTTGATCATTTATAACATCTGTTTTATGAGTTTTTCTATTCATTGATTTTAATTATAATTTTTTTTTGAGAAGACTAACTCTATTTTTTTAGAAGACTATTTCTTTATATTCGTCATTTTTAGGTATGCAGTTTTCTTTAGCTGTATTATTTAATATAATAGATAAAACTATATATATATTTTGAATAATCAATTTTTTACTTCTAACAATTGTTTCATTCTTTGAAAATATAGGTATTTATAATTTCATTAATGTAACTTACATTTATTTAAATAATGGATGTAGTGCCAAGATATTTGTGAAGTCACTGAGAGGGGAAGGGGTAGAATTAGTGGTTCCCTTTCTTTTTTAAAATTTTTTATTTCTAATTCAACCTATGTTTTCCATTAAATCCTAGATCTACTCTTGTTGTTTCTCATAACCTTATCTTGAATAATACTATAAAATAGGCATAGAATATAAGATTTACAAGTTTTGATATAAATACCTCCTCCATGTCATTTTGGTTAGTCCCCCTAACACGGTTTGTCCACTATAATATTGTCAATGATTACAATGGTTTAGGTAGAATCTTTTTATACACCCCAATAATTATTCCTCTAGTTGATCTTAGATATATTCCCAATAATACGACTCTTTTCCCTTGGTTGTTTATACCCCTAACTCTCTTCTTCTCCCCGAGCCTCTTCAAAAACTTGATATAACCCCTAGCCACAAGCTCCTTCTTCTCTTCAGTCTTGATCCACTGTAGGATGATCTATTTATCTTCCTCTAATATATTTCCAAATCACATTTTCTCATATACAATTCAAGAGCGTTTACATCTTTCTATCCTTAATAAAATATATTTGATCACCTATGTATGTACGGTTTTTTTAGTGAAACAAATGCCCAAGCTATGATTATTCCTTATATTGAAGTATCATCCTCAGTTAAATTTTTTCATGTGTTGTATAAAAACTTATTTAGTATTTATACAAGATGGTACTTTCACAATCTCAAAAAAAATTTCACTCTGATATAAAATCTTCTGATATTCTACTCGACTTCAGTCTCAATTTTAATTCACAATGTTCATGAAAAACATATCAAATATTTATTTCTCAATTCAATGCATGATATTCTTAAATTATTATTCAATTTACTCTGTGAAAATTTTATATTCAAAAGATCTCAATGTGCATGCATGTATTACATGATCACATGTATAAAATGAAAAAATATTATATATTAATCCTCAAACGTTCTCGTGACACATAGTATAAGAAAATTAAAATTAGTGTGTCACAAGATCACATTCCTCATTCATGAAGTCTAATTATGGATCATAAATATTTTCTTTTTTCCTTTATGAAACCTAGAGGTATCGTGGTTTCTTCTCCTTTGCAGGATACAGATTTTATGCAGTGTTATAACTCCTTTACTTTTTAAGACCTAGAAGGTAAATCATGAGGTTTTATCCTTTATTAGACAATTATTTTTCATAATTATGAAAATCCTTTCCCCTTATGTGAAAAATTCATGTGGATGCTATGTTTCAAGAGTTCTCTTAATATTCTCAAATGAACACAACTATCTTTCATGGCCCAACCTCTATTAATATCAACACCATTTCACCATTGTTCCACTAGATTTTATTTCTTGCTGAAAACTTATTCAAAGATCCCAAGGATATTGGGATCTCACTGCTATTTTTAAAATTTATTGTAAACTTGGATATCATCACATATATTTTTAGTGTTTAAAATCCTATAACATCTGTAGATCTGATTTATGTGTAGCACATAAAATACACTGTTAATCGCAAATGGCTATGTGAATATTTACCTCATGAATTCGGATACATGAGAAAACTTAAGGAATTAGCTATGTGATTCTATTTTAACAATGGATATGTAGAGAAAATGAGTACATTGTTCTCTTTAGAAAATTTCTATGTCACTCCAACCAACAAAAAAATATGTGCTTTGATTACCATATGTAGAAATTCAGATACATCTCACTTACTAAAAATATATATCTACTAATAGAAATCATTTACATGGATCTATCTTTCAACTAAATATATAGAAAAAAATCTATGTGGATAATTACTTTAACAATTGTGTTGAAATAACATTTTATCATTTAATGTTCATTAATTCAAGTGTAATTTCATGAATTTGATACTTCAATCCCACTTGGATCACAGAATCACAACGCAACCAACTTAGATATGAGCGAGGATTCTACCTGATCTTTGTGGATTCATAAATGTTGGACAATGGTGCACCGATGATCCCTCACCCAAAGGTATAAGATGGTCAATAGTGGTGATCGAACATCTTGAATGCATCATATTGGGTGGTGACGGAAATACCCATATGTTTTAATATAGATTAATAGTACAATGCTTCTCTACATCCAAAATTGATTATCTACACAATTTGGTGCTTCCATTTATGAACACTCGTTCCAAAAAACACTTGATCTAGCAGTAGGGGATCAACACATGCAATGCAAGCCATATGGGCAACACTATACCCGCACTGGCCCACTAGCATAATCCCAAACCCAAGTGCACCCACCCTGGCATGAACACCTATAGGCCTATACATGGGCCACTCATAATTTTCCACTTCACCATGCTAGTTATAGGTTTCCTACCCACATAGGTATTGGTTTTTGTCCCTTTGGATGGCTAGGTGTGGTTGGGTAATTTTTTGAGAAAACTAAAAAAAATTATTAGCAAAATATAAACCATGGAATTTTTAAATTCCAATATATAACTCATCTAAATTTTCCAATATTATTCATGAACATATAATTTGTATTAATATTCCTAAATGTCCATCTCTAAATACCTTCATTAAGTTAATTACATTTTTCATATAAACCTTCAAATCCTTATACAAATATTTTTTAACATGATCTTCCTCAAATTGTTTTAGATATTATTCACATCATAAAATTTCTTTTTCACAAGTATTTACGATTTAAATATCAATTTAAACAATGATAACATTTAGGTGTGAAATCCAATTACATTAAATTAATCCATAGTAATTATTTAAGCATCATAACTTCATCCATCAACACATACTGACTTATTGAAAATAAATGCAATTTAGGCTCAACAATATTCCCCTTCATATTTTGTTGTCAATATCAACACATATAATTCAATTAAATATGGGGTGAAAACCTTCTCACCCTTATTGAAAATAAAATGAAAAGGATAAGTGGGGGTATAGTGAGATAGGCTTGATATAAATAGATATTACATAATTTTATATGAATATTCTATAAATTAAAAAAATACGTGCCTAAGGACCGTAATTATTTAGTGTCTTTGGAAACATGGAAACAAAATATTTTATCCTGGTGAAATATCATCAACATCTCCCATAAATATCTCCACCTTTATTAATCCTACATAAAAACTTTCTTCATATCCTGGGGAAAGAAATCATAATAAAGGGGTGAGCTCAAATGCTTAGTAAGGAAAAACAAGGGAGATATGTAATCATAATTACAAGAATACGGGTATGATAACATACTCATTAAATAGAAGATCAAAACCTTCATATAAAAGATAATATACATGAATCATGGAATAAATCATTATAGTTAATAAGACATGAATAATAATTAAATAAATAACATAATCCATGAAATCATAATATAGGAATAAGACATGAGATTGTGGCAAACACATAAGCATATAATATTATTTTCATATTATCCAAGGAATTTATTCCAATACCATCTTGGTAGTATGGGTTCACTCACCATAATATCTTGGTAGTCATGGTTCACTCTCATCTCCATATTAGTAGCATGAGTTCACTCCTCATACCACCATGGTAGTTATCGTTCACTCCCATGGCCATATTAGTAGTCAAGGTTTACTACCAAGACCATCTTAGTCTATCTCATGTGATAGAAATTTTTACCCAATGCATTGGAGGGATATATAGGCCCTAATCATATCATAGTTAAATCATATATACATGTTCCAAAATATCATAAATAAACATATCCTAACCCCTAAAATGAAATGGGTATTATAAACATGTAATATTATCATAACATGTGGAAAAAGATACAAGCTTCATAATCATTTCATCAAAACCATAACTCATGAAATAGAAACATGTTTTATAAACATATAACCCATTAAATAGAAATTTATTTCATAAACATAAAACCCTTGAAAGATAAATGAATTTCAAAAACATAAAACCCATGAAAGAGAAACAATTTACATAAAGACCATGGCATTAAGAATAACCCATTCATATAATGTATATGAATGGAACCTTGATATCATTTCCTATAAGGTAATGATTAACATCAATAGATGTCATCTTCAATGGAAAATAATTTTTAAATATCTTTCAAAAACATTTTCTTGAGAAAAATATACTTTATTATTTAAAAAAGTATTCTTAATACAGAAAACCATTTGATAATAATTTTCATTGAAAATACCTTTTAAATTTATAAATAAAACATAAATTATTTGAAAACCGTTTTCCTTGAAAAACTATAAAATAAACTTTAAAACATTTCACAAACCTTTTTATTCGAAAACACTTTGAAAATGTATAAATAGTTCTTGAAATTTTTTTGAAAACTATTTTCCTTGAAAATTATTTTCCTTGAAAATACCTTGGAAACTTATAAATAATGCTTCAAAATGTTTTGAAAACCATTTTCCTTCAAAATAATATAAAAACATATAAATAATGATTGAAAAAATTTTCAAATAAATTTTACATGAAAACTTATAAAAGATATTTGACAAAATTTGAAAACCATTTTCCTGGAAAATCAATTTTAAAAAAAATTCTTCAAAAAATAACATTTGAACATGAAAATAAATTTTCAAAGTATTGATGGAGGATAGATTTGTACATGTCATACAAGTTAAAAATGACATTCTTTTTTCAATATAAATAAGATAATAAAATTTCCTCATTCTAAAAGAAACAAGAATATTCCTTTTAAAACATTGGTAAAATAAAAAGGGGTAAAAAAAATTTTAGTTATCATAGGATATTAGTATAATATTCTTGGAACCCCTTTTTAGAAAACATGGTTTTGAAGGAACATAGATTTCCGACCAATGAGAGGCTAAAGTCGGGCTTTCATAAAAACAATTTATTGATTATATTACATACCAAAGAGTAAAAAATTGTATCACTATATGAATATAGAATGAATAAATATAGGAGAATAAAATTCATGAATTTCTTGATATATTTAACATAATAATTCATCAAAGGAATCATAAATGTAAAAAATCTCGAAAAGTGATGAGATTGTCTCAATAAACTCTTATAACATGGAAACTTGGGTTCAAACTCTCTATTTTAGAAACTAAAATTAAATGAATCTTAAAATATCATTAAAAGAAGGATATTTATGATATAACATGTAAAATGGAGGTATATACACCTTGAAAAATAGTTTAGGTGCATAAAAAACATGAGTCTCAAAGATGGAAAATTGAGACAAAACATTTTTACCGATTTGGTAACTCTTGAAATGTAAACCCCATGAGTGAAAGTTCATAAAAAAAATATTTTAATACCCATAAATTTTGTTATAAGATACATATAATAAAATCATGGTTATCACTTAAACGTCACAAAATCAAAGAGTGGTGTACATAACATGTATCTCACATGAATAAAAAGTGAGATGAAATCCCCTTACCTTGTGACTTAACTCTCATCGTATGCATTCAAACCACATGTCTAATAAATATAATTTTATTATAAATATTTTATAGAACCATATTATTATATATAATCCCATATATGGTTTGATTACGACCTTATATTACCTTCTTGTTAATGATCTTATGTTAAGGTTTTAGTTTGGGTAATATTCACTTTATTATTCACATGTGTCTTAATTTGTTATATATTTTGTATTTATAGTTTATATCATAATTTCAAGAATTTAAAACATGATATAAATATAATTTAAATGCAGTATATTTGTATTATAATAATCCATAGAATATATAAGTATGAAATGGAATATACAGTTCCTGGAGACGGTAGGTCGTACGTATGCATGAATGATATTTCCATTTAATTATCATGTTGATAGAATAAAAGTAAAAGAGATATATGTATATATATGTATATATATAATTTTTATAGTAGATTTATTTTATCATATATATCTTACATATTATCTAAAACTATCTTTGATAAAATTCATGTGGTGCATGAAGTAATCATATCGCTTTGAGGGGGCGGTAGTCCACACTTCCTCAAATAAAATTATCGTATTAAAGAAAATAGAAAGTAAAAAAGGTTTTTTTTATTAAAATAAATACATAAGATTACATAAATAATATACTTAATATATGAAATATATAAATAGTGTTTCCATCATAATGGCCACCATGGTTGGTGGTAATGGGAAAATGAACAATCATCATTTTGTGAGGTTTTAGTTCACTCTACACAGAAATAGTATGTTTGATACCCATTAGATAGAGGTGTGTATAAGTTTAGGTCAAAACATTTACCTAAAAACATCCTAAAATATTTGGTATACTTTTTTTGTTATATAAGTAAATAATAAATGGAGTTGGAGGGGGTGGATAAGAAAAATAAAACAAAGGGCTTATGAGAATATGTTACCTCTTTATCGGGTAACTCCTTTGGGTTTATGCTAAAATGATTCTTTGGATTACCTTATGCCCAATTGAATGCTTATAAGATGAATGTAGTATTTATGTTAAGTTTATTGGGTAGTAATTTTCTAAACATAAAAGGTTTTATAGGTTTTAAGAATAGGGACATGTGGTGGCCTATTATAGGGAAGGAAAATGACTCGCTTGGAATTTTTGAAAACAAGCTAGGTGTACACATATACTTACCAAAAAAATTCATATAAAACAATCCAAAATCAAGAATTCTATGTGTTTTTCTGAACTATTTACATCTAATGGGTTTTGGACAAGTTTCTAGGTCATTTGGGTTTGTAATTTTAAGCTTTAGCCCTTAATTAAGCTTAATTCTTCCTTAATCGCTCTAATTAATTTTAATCACTTTTACTAATCATTTTTGTAAAAAATTAACATGTTATTAGTAGACTATAATTATTATACTTAATACAACGGTGTATGTCAGTTTTTTAAAATTCAAATAAAAGAAGCGACAACATTAAGATTAATGCTAATCCCACAGATGGGAAAAAATAATGGGTTTTTAAAGTAGAAAAATGTTCAAAAGTTTGTTAAGATTTTATATTCAATTTTAAAATTAAATTAATTATAATGAATTAAATTGTATTTATATATTTAATATTTATCTAATTATACCTTAAAAATTATAATATCATTTAAAATTAACAGTTATTTAAACAAAAAGGTATTTTTTAACTAAAAAGCAGTATTTTCCACTATTCATCAAAAAATGAAGTTTCTCAGAAAAATACCAAAAATTAAACATATGATAATTTTAATATTATGATTTAAAAATTGAATTTTATTTTATCAAATTAAATTTCTTAATGTGTCTAAAATAAATTTTATTATTAGAAGCGGTTTATTCGAGAAAACATTATTTTTAAACATAATATGTTTTATTTTTATAAAAAAATTATAATTTTTTTTTAGAAAAGTAGTTATTACTATTACTATAACTAATTTTAATGGTTAGGTTATCATTATGTCATTTAAATAATTATATAAAAAAGACATTTCATAGAAACTCAATGTTGTGAGCGTCGTACGCCAAGTTGGTGTGGTGTGTAACATACGCCTAGTCAGTTCCATGTGAAAAGAATGTTTGACTTAGTACACTGTAAGAAATAAATTAAAATTTAATTTATTAGGTTAAAAGAGATTTGTGACCATAATAATATTTCATTTTATATTTAATCAGTTTTCATATTCATTTATAGTTAATTGGTAACCTATGAATTCATATTATTTTTTCTAAACCATATATTTTAATATATTATTTAATACTACTCATAATCTCTAATTTAACTATAAAGTTTAATCTTATTATATTAAATAAATATATTTTAATAATATATTATTTTTCTGTAAACCTTGATCTTTCATGTTATGCAAGTCATCTAAGAAAGTCATTGTAGCGTATAATGTAAGCTAACCTTGACGTTCCGTATAGAGAAGGCCAATGTTTAAATTGTGTGTAGTTTATGGTTAACTTGGGGTTTCATGTAGCATAATCCAAACATAGTGATTTAATATAAAATGAACAATATCTAGTGTTTCATGAAATGAAAAATATCAAAAAGTTTAAATTATTTCGAAAAAAAGTCAAAAAAATATTGGGGTGTTACATTCTAGCCCCTTAAAATGAATTTTACCCAAAAAAATTTATGGTTTATCAAAGGTTTAATACTTGAAAGTTTCATTCATAAAAAACAAAATTTTAAAAATGAATACCAACTCTTCCTTTAAAATGGGAATGTTTAAACCATAACAATTACCCAAGTAACATATATCTAGGTTTCCACATAAGAGAACATATGATGGGTGTAAAGATTGGAAATGGAGGAAAATAATAAATATTTATATGGAGTGATTGAGGTTATCAATCAAAAACAAGTGGATGATCAAAGATAAGTTTAGGTACTCAAATTAATAAATCTATGATGATTTAAAAGGCCATAGATTTAAAAAAATAAGGTATTAGGACAACACATTTTCCTGTTTGATCATTATCTTATCATTGAGTAATTATTTTATTGACCAAGAATACAAAAAAATAATTTCGTGGTAGTGCATTTATCTATTTTAAATTCATCCATAACTTCAATAAATGGATGTCCATAAATTAAATTTGATGCCCAATGCACTAATATACACTTTTAGCAGATATTAAAGCCCATAAAATATTGAGAAGTATAATTATTCATAAAAATAAATATGGTTAATACATTAATCTGTAAATATAAAAAGTAACAATAAAATTTCATCATAAATAATTATTCATCAAAAATAATTATACATAATCCCGGATATCGTGTAGGCCAGTTGTAGGAAAGAAACCATTATAGTCCTTCGGTCATGGGTTCAGGACCCACGACCTTGCTGGAATTGATTGATTGTCACCCGACACACATTATTTCCTTTTATAAAACCACACTAATATAATTTCCAACATAAATATGTAGTAAATTCTTGAAATAATTTTAATTACTAAATAACCTTTTATCTATGGTTTTTAATTATAAGGATTTGGCCTTAATCCTCACTTAATATTGAATTAAATGAATAATTCACATTGGGGATCTTTTGAGGTTTATAGTTTCAGAGAATTAGATCATAACTATTACTTCTCAAAAGATTACACAGTAGACACTTTTACAAAGTTTCTTTTTTTTACAAAACATGAACTCTTAAAAAAAAGAGTCATGTCTAGTTCCATGTTTAAGACAACATGTCTTTTACTTGAACCCATCATTGACCTTATTCCACATTATGTCCTGTGAAAAACATTTCAAAAAACTTGGGGTGATAATAAAAAGCTAAGTAAGGGATACACAAAGAAGGAAAACTGTTAGTTTTTCAAAACATCATGTAAACCATGAATCCATTATCAAAGTAACACTTTTCACCTTTAAGAAGTAGTAAATACTCTTCACTAAATAAAGGATCATTGCTTACCCTTCTGTAACCAAAAGATTACCATAAAACCCATATAAAGAAAACATAACATATAAAGGTAACTTGGGACATAAACATACTTAAATGTAATAACCATACGGTCGACTTCCACACATATCAATAAATGGAATAGCCATACGGCCGAATTCCGTACCCAATGCATTGGAGGTTATAATGTAACCACCCTTCCTGGTATTCACGGCACCACCCTTCATAAGGTTTATCACGTAACCACCCATCAAATGTCCAAGTACCATTATAAAATCATAAGACATAAAACAAATATAATGTAAAGAAAACATTTCAACATTTCAATCACAATATATCACTTAAATATACTGACATAACAATCCATTGTAAAAACATTTTCAATACCAAAATATATAAAAGAGTATATGGTATTTATTCTATTTTAAAAACATTATGACTTATTGAGGAAGCCCAAGACCAAATAATACTCGCGGTGGTGAAAAAGGTCATCGTCACCGCGTACGTTAAAATAAACATTCCTTTTTTTCATTTAGTAAAAATATTCATATAAAAATATTCCCTTTTAATGAAATTAAATGTAAAAGGTGTTTTATACATCGTATAAAATAAAGTCTTGTATTATGACAAAATATGCCTCAATGAAAGGAGATTGAGACGAAGTCCCTTACCTTGTGTCTGACTTGACTCGATCGCTCTTTAATCTCCTGAATAATAAACTAGTGTTAATTTCTACTTGCTTAAGAACCTTTTTCAAGCTTATTTTTCCTTTTATATCACTTATTTCTATGTTATAAACATTATGTAATCATTTAAGTTAATAATGTTCGTTTTGTCGATATTTGGTTCTTAAGTCAAAAATGGACTTCTTACAATTACATGTTGTTCATGTGGTCAAAGTTTCATTATATCCAGAATGTTATTCTTGATTTGGATATCATATATATCATATATATCCATAATATACATGTATTTATAATAGTACATAACATTTAGAGGTAAGAAATGAAATGCATCGTTCATGGAGACGGTAAGCCATACGTACACATGAACGCTACTTTCATTCCTATTTCGTATTAAAGGAATTAAAAATAAATGAGATAAATATATATCATAATTCCAGTATAATATATGTTATATATTTAACATAATTTCATTAATTAAATTATTTACAAAATCCATGTTTGGCATGAACAAGTCACATCACATGAGGGGGCAGCAGTCCACACTTCCTGAGATGAAATTATCGCATTTGGACAACATACAAAGCATAAAGGTTTGTTTCAATTATAAAATACAGGAGAATAGAGAGGGAATAAATATATTATATATCATATATAAATACAGTGACATCATAATGTCCACCATGAAAGGTGTTAAGAGAAGATTGAACAATCATCGTTTCATGAGGCAGTAATTCGCCATCCACAGAAACAGTATGTTCTTTAACCATTAGACGAAGGTGTGTGTAAGTGTAAATAAAATAATTACCATAAAAAAATCCTAGTGTATATAATATACTATTTTTTTCACAAAATAATGGAATAAAAAGAGTTTAAGGGTTTGTATAAACAAAATAAAACAAAAGAACACAAGTGAAGACATAACCTTTAAATCTGGTAACTCCTCTTGGTTTGAACCAAAAGGGTTTCTTGAAGATCTTCCTACCTAAGGTAAGGGTTTTAAGATGATGAGAGGGATGTGGAGAGTTAAAATGAGCAGAATTTGGTCGAGACAAAGGCTTGAGAGGTGTGGGTAAGGGGGTAGAGGTGGGGGCCTTTTATTAGTGAGAGGAGGGGCACTCTTGGAAATTCTAGAAAAGATACTTTATTATAAAATGATTTTCGGATATTATGGGTCCCAAAATTATATATTTCGAGGCTAATGTGATAAGGGTTCGAAATCAACCCATCCAATAGGTTTTTTACAAGTTTATGTCTTGGATTTTACATTATCTTTTCATTTTATTTAAATCGTTCATTAATGAGGCAATCGCTGCATCATCATGGTGTCATAAATAAAAAAATTTATTTAATGTCTAAAAATTATAAAAAAATACTTTGATGTAAGAAATATATTTAGATTTCCAATGAATATTTATAGTAAAAATTATGACCTGTAAAACCCCATGTAAAAATTTCTTTATTAAAACAATACATGTTTGTGACATTTTTATTTTAACTTTAAATAAAAAGTTATTAATGTCATTTTCTTACCCAAGTGCCTCCATAGGGTCCCCAAGTTGACCCATGGATTTTCTTGGTCAGCCATGACACATCCAATAAAGGTAGAACATGTGTCTTGGTAATTTCATATTATTATAACATTATTTTTACCTTAAATTACACTAATTACCTATAATCGCGATTAATAAAACTTAAAAGTTACTATTCACCAAAAATTATTTTCATCCCAATGAACCACATTTTACACCCTAATGAAAACCATGTATGTCAGATTTTTGAAATTCAAATAAAAAAGGTGGTAAAATTTCATTTAAACGAAAAAATTATTTTTTTAACTACCACTTAGTGGTTTCAGTATTCATCAAAAATTGAATTTTTTCAGAAAAATACCAAAAATTAACCCTAACCTATATTTGATATTCTGAATTCAAGAATGATGTCTATTTTAAAAAATTCAAAACATATAATTTTCATTAATTAATTTAATAATTAATTATCGTTCTCAAAACAAATAGCGTGTTTTTAAGAAACAATATCTATCAAAAGATTGACACTTGTTTAAGTCCAATTTCAAAGTGAAATTAATTCCAATGGCCACCATTGGAATAAATGGTAAAAATATATTCTAATTTCACTTTAAATCCAATTCAAAAGATAACATAATCATATAAATACAATTTATTAAAAAGTGGGTTTTAATTAACATACAACATTTTCCACTTATTCATTAAAAATGAACTTTATCGGAAAAATAACAAAAAACATACACAAAGTAAATTTTGATGTCCTGATTCTAAAGAAAGATCTTATTTGGTCCAATAGAATATATAAGAGTGACATAAAATATTTTTAAAGTGGGTTCTCCATCAAAATGTGATAAATCAACCTTTTAGTGAATATTAGAGTATTTATGCTTAGAATTGAATTCTTTTCATATTTTAAGCCTTTATTATTTATTGAATAAATGTAAAAACATTTAACAAACATATATAATCATATTTTAGTTATTTATATTCATTCCCGCCAATACAATGACTACATGTTAACTACCATTTAAAATAATATTATTATATTATTAGTGTGCAACGTAAGATTACAAAGAAACCCGTTGTTGCATATAGGGTACGCTATCGAACATAGAAACCCCTTTAAAGTTAAATTAATATTTAATTCACAAATATTAATAAATATGAAAATGTCTTATTCTTTATTTACCTGGGATGTTAAATCCTTCCCCCCTTTTGGGAATTGCATCCTCACAATTTTATTCACTTATCAAAATAAGTGGGGGTTTTTATCCCTCATAGAATTTTTAGATTCCCACGTTTCCTCTTCCACCATATGGTTTCCTATAAAACCTTCACATGATAAATTACCTTATTTCACAACACTTGCTCTCTTCAGTCAAGAATCTAGATAGGTTGTTCTTCATAAGAGAGATTATCCTCCAACTGAACTACCTCTGGGCTCAAAACATGAGATGGATTTGGCATATACTTTCTCAACATCAAAACATGAAAAACATTGTGTACCTGGGACAAACTTGGTGGTAATTCCACTATGTATGCAACTGATCCAACTTTCTCCAGGATTTCATAAGGTCCAACGAACCTCAGACTCAACTTTCCCTTCTTACCAAAACGCATCACACTTTTCCATGGGGAAACTTTGAGAAAGACATGATCACCTACCTCGAAAGATATATCCTTCCTCCGGTTATCCGCATAACTTTTCTATCTGCTTTGAGTTGTTCTCATGTGTTTCTAAATCAAATAATCTTTTTCTGTCATCTCTTCTACCAATTATAGTCCCATCATCTTCCTTTCCCCTACTTCATCTTAAAAAGTTGGAGTTATACATTATTTACCATATAATGCTTCAAACGGAGCCATCTGTATACTGGAATGAAAACTATTATTATAAGAAAACTCATCCAAAGAAAGATGTTGGTCCCAACATCCCTGATAATCCATCGAACAAGCATGTAGCATATCCTCCAAAGTCTGAATTGTTCGTTCAGACTGCCCATCTGATTGAGGATGAAAAGCTATACTAAAATTTAATCGAGTACCCAACGACTTCTGAAGGCCCTTCCAAAAGTTATATGTAAACCTAGGATCACGATCAGATACAATGGAGAGTGTAACTCCATGCAACCTGACTATCTCTTTAAGATACAATCAAGAAAGTTGATCTAGAGAGAATGTATCTCGAATAGGAAGTAAATGAGCAGATTTAGTCAATGGATCAACAATAACCCAGATTGCATTATTATCTCGAGATGTCTTTGGTAATCCCACAACGAAGTCCATGGATTTATTTTCCCATTTCCACTCTGGCACCGGTAATGAATGAAGCATCC
This sequence comes from Viscum album, assembly GCA_963277665.1. NCBI lineage: Eukaryota > Viridiplantae > Streptophyta > Magnoliopsida > Santalales > Viscaceae > Viscum > Viscum album. The sequence continues at coordinate 922,679,710 of OY728131.1, forward strand.
CTTTAGGTAATTTCCACTATGCTTTAACCTTCTGACAAGTCAAACACTTCATAGTAAAATCAGCAATATCTCCTTTCATTCCATCCCACCAGTAATACTACCGCAGATCTCTTTACATCATAGTACCGCCAGGATGAACTGAAAACGGGGAACTATGAGCCTCACATAACAACTCATTCCTCAACTTTGAATCACAAGGCACACATAATCTCTTCCCAAACCTCATAACACAATCATTATCAATGTTAAATTCAGACAACTTCCCCTTCTGAACCAGCTCTACCTTTTTCTGCAACACACTGTCTTTCTTCTGTGCTTGCTTAATTCTGTCTGATAGGGATTATCTCACTGACACCTGAGACAAAACATAAGAACTTCCTACAACAAAAAAATCTATTCCAAAGTTCATCAAATTAAAAACCAAAGGATCTCGTTCCAAACGTATCATGGTTAATGAAGAATTACTTTTTCGACTCAAAGCATCAGCCACTTTATTTTCTTTTCCTGGATGGTAATGAATGGTAAAATCGTAATCCTTGATTAATTCCATCCATCTCCTCTATCTCATGTTCACTTCTTTCTAAGTGAATATATATTTTAAACTTTTGTGATCTGTATATATTTCAAACTTTACTCCATACAAATGATACCTCCAAATTTTTAGAGCAAAAACAACAGCAACTAATTTCATATCATGTGTAGGGTAATTTCCCTCATGAGTTTTTAACTGACATGAATCATAAGCAATTACCTGATCATTCTGCATAAGGACACAACCAAGTCCCTTCAACGAAGCATCACTGTAGATAAAAAACTCACCATTCCTGGAAAAAAGTTCCAAAACTGGAGAATTCACCAATATTCTTTTCAACTCTTGAAAATAATCATCACATTCTTTTGTCCAGATAAACTTAACAGCCTTCCGAGTTATCTTAGTCGTTAGACTAGATAACCGTGAAAAATTTGCAACAAAACTCTGGTAATAACCTTCCAAACCAAGAAAACTATAGATCTCAGTTACATTTGCGGGTCTTGGCCATTCTTCAACAACTTTTGTTTTATGAGGATCAACAGTTATGCCATTTTTTGAAACAATGTGACCAAGGAAAGAAATTTGTTGTAAACAAAACTCAAACTTGCTGAATTTTCCATACAGTTTTTTTTCTTTTAAGGTTTTCAAGATAACCCTTAAATGACTTTCATACTCCTCTTTACTTTTAGAAAACACCAAAATATCATCAATGAAAATAACCACAAACTTATCCAAGAACTCATGGAAAATTCTATTCATAAGGTCCATGAATACAGCAGGTGCATTGGTTAACCCAAAATGCATAACTAAAAATTCATAATGGTCATATCTAGTATGGAATGCAGTCTTCAGAACGTCTTTTTCTTTTACTTTAAACTGATGGTACCCCGACCTGAAGTCAATATTCGAAAAATATTAAGCTCCCTGGAGCTGATCAAACAAATCATCAATATGAGGCAAAGGATACTTGTTCTTAACAGTGATGTTATTAAATACTCTATAATCAATGAAAAGTCTCATTGAACCATCTTTCTTTTTAACAAACAAGATAAGATCACCCCATGGTGATTTGCTAGGTCGAATGAAACCTTTATCTAATAACTCCTGAAATTTATTCTTTAACTCTAAAATTTCAACATGATCCATTCGATAAGGGGATTTTGAAATTTTCTTAGAATCAGGAACTAAGTCAATAGTAAATTTAACTTCCCAATCATGTATAATACCAGGAAACTCATCAGGAAAAAACTCAAGATACTCATTTACCATTGGAACATCATTAATCTGAATAGTTCCTTTATTTTCAACAATATGTGCAAGGTATCATTCATTTCCATCTTTTACTAGTTTCTCAACTTCCTGATATGTTATCAAAAGCAAGGGTTCATTCTTGTACACAAACTGAAAATATTTCTGAAAAGAAAACTCTTTAGCTCTGCAGTAAATCTTATCATGATAAATGGAAAGCCAATACATTCCCAAAATAACATCAAACTATACTAGAGAAAAAATAATAAGGTTTTCAAGTAGATTCTTTCTACAAACAAGGATTGGAAGGTTCTTATAATTTATTTTTGTCTCAACGTTTCCTTCGGGTCTTTTTACCATAAGTTCAGGATTCATATCTTGAGCTGCAATTCACAATTTACTATAAAAACTCTCATAAATGAATGAATGTGTAGACCCTGAATCAAACAACACATTGGCATAATCTGAACAAACAAACAATGTACCTGATACTACTTCATTCGATGGCCCAACATCTGCTGAAGTAGTTGCAAAGGATTTCACCACCCCTTTCAGCTTGTAGTCTGGCTTCTTTCCCTCAGTTGAGTTCTTCATTAGACACTAATTTGAATAATGACCCATTTTATTAAACTTAAAACATCTTACCACTGGATTTTCATTTCCTACTTGATCATCTTCCTTACAATTACGAGCAATATGACCAGACTTACGCAACTAAAAGAACTTTCCAGACATGGATAAACATTATTCAGGATTCATTTTACCACACTTCTCATAAGATGGATATTCGGTTTTCTTACCTCCTAGCTTCTTTCATGAATTCTTTCCCTTTTCCTGCCAACTAGACCTCTTATTATGTTGTTTTTTAAAGAACACATGATCAACGGCAAACTCCATTTCCACCTTCTACGCACATCGAACAAGTTTTTCATAACTTTTGAACTCACGAGAAGCTAAAGACCTTTTATACTTTGGCTTTAATCCTGAGTAAAAATGGTTTATTTTACTATCAAGATCTTGTATGAAATATGGAGCATACCTTTCCAGTCGAGAGAACTTTGCTTCATAAGTAGCCACTTAGTCATCCTCCTTCCTCAATTTTAGGAATTGTTTTTCCATCTTAAGATGAACCACCTTAGGAAAATATTTGTCAAGAAACATACCTTTGAATTCATCCCAATTAAGATCATCAATCTCATCACTGTCCTTGATATTTTTCACCATCGACCACCACTGATCAGCTTCACCTTCAAAATGGTAAACCGCAAGACTAACCTTTTGATGTTCTGAACACCCCATGACATCAAAAGTCTTCTCCAGTGCTTTAATCCACCCTTCTGCTAGCACAGGGTCAGATGATCCTCTGAATTATGGGGGATGTTGCCTCATGAAATGTTCCACCACTGACATGTTCCTCTGCGGTTGATCAAGCTGATCTCATGCATGGATACCACCACCATTTATAGCCTAATTCAACTGTGCCATCACTGCAACAAACTGTTCAATTATGATTCTGACCATCTCAAGTTGTTGATTTGGAAGGTTGTCTTCCTCCTGATGACGACCCAACATAGTTTCCCTATTTCCCCTGAACATAGAAATATCTTAGGCAATACAACATGGTAATAATTAAATTCTATATCATTTCAATCATACCATAAATTAATTTAGGGACAAAAAATTTAACAATTTTTCTAACTCCAAAAGTTGTCTAAACCGACCTTTGATACCAACTATAAAGACCTGGCCTTAAACATCACTTAATATTGAATTAAATGAATAATTAACATTGAGGATCTTTTCAGGTTTATAGTTTTAGAGAATTGGATCATAACTATTACATCTCAAAAGATTACACAGTAGACACTTCTACAAAGTTTCTTTTTTTTTACAAAACATGAACTCTTAAAAAAAGAGTCATGACTATTTCCATGTTTATGATAGTATGACTTTTCCTTGATCTCATCCTTGACCCTATTCGACATTATGTCCTGTGAAAACATTTCAAAAAACTTGGGGTGAGCCTAAAAAGCTCAGTAAGGGATACACAAAGAAGGAAAACTGTTAGTTTTTCAAAACATCAAGTAAACCATGAATACATTATCAAAGTAACAATTTGAACCTTTAAGAAGTAGTAAATAATATTCACTGAATAAAAGATCATTACTTAACCTTTTGTAACCAAAATATTACCATAAAACCCATATAAATAACACATAACATATAAATGTAACTTGGGACATAAACATACTTAAATGGAATAACCATACGGTCGACTTCCACACATATCACTTAATGGAATAGCCATACGGCTGACTTCCATACCCAATGCATTGGAGGTTATAACATAACCACCCGTCCTGGTATTCACGGCACCACCCATCATAAGGTTTATCATGTAACCACCTGTCAACTTTCCAAGTACCATTATAAAATCATAAGACATAAAACAAATATAATGGAAAGAAAAGATTTCAAAATTTCAATCACAATATATTACTTAAATACATTGACATAACAAATACATTATAAAAACCATTTTCAATACCAAAATACATAAAATATTATATGGTATTTATTTTATTTTAAAAACATTGTGGCTTTTTGAGGAAGCCAAAGACCAAATAATACTCGTGGTGGCGAAAAAGGTCATTGTCACCGCGTACGTTAAAATAAACATTCCTTTTTGTCATTTAGTAAAACGGTTGGTAGAAAAATATTCCCTTTTAATGAAATGAAAATTCAAAGGTGTTTTACACAGTGTATAAAAGATATTATTTTATTAGAACAAAATATGCCTCGATGAAAGGAGATTGAGATGAAGTCCCTTACCTCGTGTCTGACTTGACTCGATCACTCTTTAATCTCTAGAATAATAATATAGTGTTAATTTCTACTTGCTTAAGAACCCTTTTCAAGCTTATTATTCCTTTTATATCATATATTTCCATTTTATAAAGTTTTTTTAATCATTTAAGTTAATAATGTTCATTTTGTCGATATTTGGTTCTTAAGTAAAAAATGGACTACTTAAAATTACATGTTGTTCATGTAGTAAAAGTTTCATTATATACAGAATTATATTCATGATTTGGATATCATATATATCATATATATCCAGAATATACATGTATTTAAAATAGTAAATAACATTTAGAGGTAAGAAATGAAATGCACCATTCATGGAGACGGTAAGCCGTACGTACGCATGAACGCTACTTTCATTCCTATTTTGTATTAATGGAATTAAAACTAAATGAGACAAATATATATCATAATTCCAGTATAATATATGTTATATAGTTAACATATGTTCATTAATTACATTCTTTATAAAATCCATGTTTGCATGAACGAGTCACATCACTTGAGGGGGCGGTAGTCCACACTTCCTCAGATGAAATTATCGAATTTGCACAACATGAAAAGAAAAAAGGTTTGTTTTAATTATAAAATACAGGATCATATAGAGGGAATAAATATATCATATATCATATATAAATACATTTACATCATAATGGCCACCATGAAAGGGGTTAAGAGAAGATTGAACAATCATCGTTTTGTGAGGCAGTAATTCGCCATCCACAGAAACAGTATGTTCTTTAACTATTAGACGGAGGTGTGTGTAAGTTTAAATCAAATAATTCTCATAAAAAAATTATAGAATATTTAATATACTCGTTTTGTTACAAAATAAAGAAATAAAAAGAGTTTAGGGGGTTGGAGAAGCAAAATAAAACAAAAGAACACAAGTGACGACATTACCTTTAAATCGGGTAAATCCTCTTGGGTTGAACCAAAAGGGTTTCTTGAAGAGCTTTATGTCTATGGTAAGGCTTATAAGATGAGGAGAGGTATGTGGAGAGATAAAATGAGCAGATTTTGGTCGAGACAAAGGCTTTAGAGGTGTGGGTAAGGGGGTAGAGGTGGGGGCCTTTTATAAGAGGGAGGAGGGGCACTCTTGGAAAGTCTTGAAAAGATACTTTATTATAAAATGATTCTCAGATATTAAAGGTCCCCAAATTATATATTTCGATGATAAGGTGATAAGGGTTGTAAATAAACCCATCCAATAGGTTTTTTACAAGTTTATGTCTTTTATTTTATGTTATCTTTTCATTTAATTTAAATCGTTCATTAATGAGGTAATCGCTGCATCATCATGGTGTCATAAATAAATTACTTTATTTAATATCTAAAAATTATAAAAAAAATTCTATGATGTAGGAAATATTTTTATCATTAAAATGAATATTTATAGTCAAAATTATGACTTGTAAAACCCCATGTAAAAATTGTTTTAGTAAAATAATAAATGTTTGTGACATTTTTATTTTAACTTTAAATAAAAAGTTATTAATGTCATTTTCTTACACAAGTGGCTCCATGGGGTCCCCAAGTTGACCCATGGATTTTCATGGTCGTCCATGACACATCCAATAATGTTAGGACATGTTTTTAGGTAATTTCATATTATTATAACATTATTTTTACCTTAAATTACACTAATTACCTTTAATCACGATTAATAAAACCTAAAAGTTACTATTCACCAAAAAATATTTTCATCCCATTGAACCACATTTTACATTCTAATGAAAACCATGTATGTCAGATTTTTGATATTCAAATCACAGAGGTGGTAAAATTTCATTTAAACAAAAAAAATCAGTTTTTTAACTACCACATAGTGGTTCCTCTATTCATCAAAAATTGAAGTTTTTCAGAAAAATACCACAAATTAACCCTAACCTATATTTGATATTCCGAATTAAAAAATTATTTATATTTTAAAAAATTAATAACATATAATTTCATTAATTAATTTCTTAATTAATTCTTGTTGCCAAAACAAATAGCGTGTTTTTAGGATACAATATATATCAAAAGAATGACACTTGTTTATGTCCAATTTCAAAGTGAAATTAATTCCAATGTCCACCATTGGATTAAATGTTAAAAATATATTCTAATTTCACTTTAAAAAAATTCAAAATAAAATATAATCATATAAATACATTAGAATAAAAAGAGTTTTTGAATTAAAATACGACATTTTCTACTTATTCATTAAAAATGAACTATATCAGAAAAATAACAAAAACATACACAAAATAAGTTTTGATGATCCAATTATAAAAAAAAATTATTTGGTCCAATATAATTTATAAGAGTGACCACAACTATTTTTAAAGAGGGTTCACCAGCAAAAGGCGATAAATCGACCTTTTAGTGAATATTAGAGTATTTATGCTTAAAATTGAATTCTTTTCTTATTTTTAGCCTTTATCTTTTATTGGATAAATTTAAAAACATTTAACAAAAATATATAATCATATTTTAGTTATTTATATTCATTCCCACCAATACAACGGCTACGTGTTAACTACCAATTTAAATAATATTATTATATTATTAGTGTGCAACATAAGATTTCAATGAAACTTGTTGTTGTATATCGGGTACGCTATCGAACATAGAAACCCATTTAATGTAAAATTAATATTTAATTCACAAATATTAATAAATATGAAAATGTCTTACTCTTTATTTACCTAGGATATTACATTAATACTAACGCAATACATAAATACCTCCTCTGAAGGTTAACGTAATATTTTCATGAATGGTTAACCTTATAACCCTTCTAAAATATGGAAATAGAAATATTTAGAAAGAAATTCATGAAAGTAGTTTAACATTAATCTCCCATATATCACAAATAACCACATTTTTATCACATTCTAAGCATGTGTATACCCTTATCTTGTATTCAATTAAAACATGGTAATAACCTTAATTACCAAAAATCCTTTTGTAAAACATGCATTCTTCCTTTTTCCAAATTATACTAGATATAATACTTAGATCCAAAAATCCTGTAAAATTTATAAATGACAGAATAACCCACCTATTAAGAAGTCCTTACTTTGTTCCATGTTAATTAGTACCGTCCAATTTACTTAGTCATGAACTAATTATCTTAACATAAATAAAATAGTAAGGGTTACCTTCCCTTTTTCAAAATATCACATTTTCATTAAATTATTCCACCAGTCCATTGGGAACATTCAACATTAACTTGTAAATACTAACCAAAAAAACAAAGTAGAGAAACACTTATAAATTTATTCATTTATATTTGTTAATTTTTTAATCCAAATACATATAAAATTTTATTATTCCACTTAATCCTTATTCCATTAACAAGGCTACCTCATCCTACAACACAATACCTCTTTCCTTTTACATTTCATCTATAGTCTCATCATCGTCAACGATGTAACCATTACTAGCACCACCTTGATGATCCTCTTTAGAAGATTTCCTCTTGGGACATTGAGTTGCATAATGATAATTTATTCTACATTAAAAACACTTAACCTTCAGTGAGGTATTAGAGAGGCCAATATTCTCATCTGTTCCATTAACAAAACTCTTCTTGTTTCTCTTACATACAGTTTCTTTGTTTCCTTATTTTATACAATAAAAACATATTCTTGTTCCTCTAAGACATTCACTTAGGTGATTATTTCCACATTCATAAAACAAAGGAAACTGAATCTTGTTTCCTCTATGGTCTCCATTACCCGGACTCTCAATAAACTCCTTCTTTCTCTTCCTTGGTGATTTTGAGAGTTGGTTAAGGTACACATTGTAAATAATGTTCCTTTAAAACTGATTATGTAAATACCCGAAGCTTGATGTACATTGACATTACATTACATTTGTGTAATACTTAGTAAATAACAAAAACACACACACAATGATCGTAATAGTTTAGTGTCGTTGGAAACTCGGAATATAATCTTCTAATCCCGGTGAAAGATCTTCAACATCTCCCATAAAGATCTTCCTTTTTTTAATACCTAAAACCTTTGTTTATATCCTGGGGAAAAGAAAACATAAAATGGTGATCTCAAATTCTCAGTAAGGGTAAACAAAAGAAATATCAATCAAATCATATACATAAGCACATAACTTTTGGAAATCTTAACCTGCAAAAGAGATCATAATTTCATAACATGGGATAAATCATGGCAGTGGAATGTAATCACAATAATCATAACTTAAAACATGAAACTTTGTGGCATACACACATAATCATAGAGAATCATTTCTTGTTAGTCAAGACTCATTGCCAAGTCTATCTTAGTGGACAAAGTCCCTTTCTGAACCGAGTCACCCTCGTTTCAGTCCTGTTTTACTGAACCGGTATAACCTACCGTTCCATCCATGTCTATCTCATGAGATATAAAATCTTTACCCAATGAATTGGAGGAAGATATAGGTCCCACCCATCTCATAATGATACCATTATTATGTGTGCCACAAAATCATAAACCATACATCATTGCATAACCCATGTAATAAAAATGGGAATCTTAAACATCATGACATCATAAAACAATTCATATACGATAAAGAAATTCATAAAACTAATTCCATCACAACATAATAAAATCAATGTAATAATAGGGATAAAAACAGAACCCTTTATTATCTTAGATGGAAAATAAATTTGATAAAACACTTGAAAATCATTCTTGAGGAAAATATCCTTTCTACTTCAAAAACATTTTTCCTTTCTTAACATGTCAAACAATTTTAAACTAAACGAATTTGATTAAAAATAAACTTGAAAACCTTTAAAGGAAGCTTCTTGGAAATAATGTTTTAAAAATCCATTCATGCCGTATAAGTTAAAAAAACATTCTTCGTACTTTTTTCAGAAAAGTCAAAAAGTACCTCGTACGAAAAATGACAAAAGATTCCATTCATATCTTTTACTAAAAACTCACTTAAGGGTAAAATTGGATTTAAACAATTTTAGGTGGATGGAAATAATATTACATATTGAGGAAACATGGATGTGGATGATAAAATATACCCCAGTAAATTTCAAAGTATAAAAAATCTCAGATAAAAATGAGATTGTGATATTTCCCTTACCTTAGGTCCAACTTGCTTTTTAAGTGTCCGAACCTCCTGTATAATGATTTAAATAATGTTATTGACTTATTCAAGAATCATATTCATTGTTATGATATCATATATGGTTCACTTATGACTTTATATTACCCGTTCGTTTGTAAATTCCATGTTAAAGAGCGTTTTGGGTAAAATTGTTTCATTTGTCGTCCGTGTTTTGACTTGTAATTATTCATATGATTAATTAGATCATGATTACTTAATTACAGAATATAAAACATGATTTATATATATATATTCAGAATATACATATATATAATAAATCAGTAAATGGAAAGAAATATACCGTTCATGGAGACGGTAGGCCGTATGTACGCATGAACGCTGTTTTCGTTTCCTTATTGAGTTGAACGGAATTAAGTAGATGACATACATATATATACACATAAATCCAGTATCATTATTATTTCATATATTTCATGATTACTTGTTATATTTACTTTATAATCATTCGTGAATGGTTAAAGTGGAGAATGAATCTCATCGCGTCGTGGAGACGGTAGTCCGTACGTACGCACGAGCGATGATATCGTTCTCATGATCGTGGGACTATATTTGAGTGTATGTATACTATTTCAGAATCAATATCACTTTAAAATAATAATATATAGTTATTATTTACACCATTATACCCATCCAAGTAAGGTGGTGGTGGAAAATAGATTTCACCACGGCGTGGAGACGGTATTCCATACATACGCACGCGCGGTGATTTCGTTTTCCATAGGACAGATAGATGGTGAAATAGGATTGTTTCATACTTATAATAACATATATGTATATGAGTGATACTGATGTTATTACTTCATAATGAAATAACCTAAGAAGAAGAAGTGGAAGAAGAAATAAAGGTGAAAGAATCGGTAACGGAAATTACCTCTTCTTTGAAGCGCCTCTTTGAGACCTCCTCTTAGGGCACTAAAATTGGTCTTTGAGGAAGACCAGAACCTCGAGGATGTTTCTAGGGAAGTGGAGAAGATAATTTGTCAGGGTTTGGATGAGCTTGAAGGCTCAAAGTTGTGTGAGGAAGAGAGGTAGGAGGTTCTCTTTTATAAGGGAGGAGAGGGGCACCTTTGGAATAACTAAAAATATTATTTTATTATAAAGTCAAGTTCGGTTTTAAATAGCTCCAAATTGATTTATTTCGAGGCTAAGGTGGGGATGGGTCGAAATCATCTCATCCAATAGGATTTAGACAAGTTTAGGTTATTATGTTAACCTTATCAATTAGATTTAACTCTAATTTAACTTTTACTGTGTCTTTTTGTTTTCTTACACTATATGGTTAATAAACTTACTATATCAAGCCAAAAGAACCCCAAGTTGTTTATTATTAATATATATAATCTTATCTAAGTCATTTGGCCGATCCTTAGATTTTTAGGAATAAAATAACAATTAATAATATAATATTTGTTTTAAAAACTATATTATGTCAATTATGACACTTTTTGGTACATGATTTTTATGAAATTCATAACGGAATGATAAGTTCTAAAAAAGTTACTTAAATCAATAATAACATGTCATATTAACCTATAAAATTAGTGTAAGTCATCAAAAGTCTCAAATTACATTTATTTGGGCATTTATAACATCAATTATGTCAATATTTCATTAATAAGACAATTACTGCATCATCATTGTGTCATAATAAATGATAATTATTTAATCCCTAAAAATTCTAAATAAATTCCTATGATGAAGATAATTGTATTATATTTCTTGAGACTATTCATTTTCGAAGTTTCATGAAGTTTATCACTAGGTTAAAATTATTATACTTATAAGATTTAAGAAAGTGACATGTTGTCACATTCTTTGGGTTTAATAATAATTAAATTATTTTCATTGAAAAAATTTAATTAAATGAATCTAATCCGACCCTTAGGTGATATGGGTAGTCGTTTAGTCATACAATAGGATTTTGACATTTTTTAGGGTAATTTTAAAATATTAGATTTACCCTTAATTACTCGATTTACCTTTAACTATGGTAAATAAAATTTACAGTAGTTACTATTCATAATGCCCAACAATAAAAAGTAGCTTATTAACATAATTTGGACCCCCTGATTCCAAATATTTAATCCATTTTTCCAAATTCAATACAAAAAAAATGTAGAAATTAAATTAAAATTTATCCCGTTGTCGAAAGAAAACGGGTTTTTCTTTAAAACATTGCAAAAGATTGAATTGATTTAACCTACGCATTCAAGGTAAAATCAATGCTAATGACATACATTATATTAAATGGTAAAAATATATTCTATTTATACTTTAAAACCATTCAATATTATAATTTAACCACTTAATATATTACGATGAAAAAAGTTATTTTTAATTAAAATATAGCGTGTTTTTACTATTCATTAAAATATGAAAGTTATTGGAAAAATATCAAAACTTTATCTAATGTAAATTTTTATATCCTGATTCAAAAGAATAATTTTATTTTGTCCAATTGAACTTATAAACATGCCAAAAACTAGATTTAAAATGGGTGCGCCATCAAAAGGCGGGAAAACTACATTTTTTGTAAAATACTTATTTTACCCGAAAAATTTATTTTGTTCTTATACCATGTTCTAGAAAATGTGTAAGATGAATAATAATGTTATAAAATTCAAAATTTAGTTAACACTATTCATAACGGCCAGTTCATGACAATATAATAATATATCGTTGTTTATTAAAACCCAGTATTGCGTACAACACACGCTATCGAGGAAGGTCGCGATTGCGTGTAATGAAAGCCAAGTCAGGGTTGCGTGTTGTGAAAGAATCCTTTGTTGTTTCGTATAACAGAATCCAACCATATTTCATTTATACATTTAATATATATATATATATATACTCAATGTTGCGTAGAATAACTATTATCAAAATTGTGTGTAACACGATCCAAGAATAGTGTTGCGTATACTCCAAGCTAATACGGTGTTGCGTATAGCGCAAGGTAATCTTGGTGTAGAATACAACACAAGACATTAATGAAATTAAAAGAATATTTTTCATAAACTCTCAGGGTGTTACATTCTACCCCCCTTAAAATGAATTTCGCCCTCGAAATTCATTGGGGTTATAAATGGTTTACTATTCGAAAGTTTCTTTAATAGAAACCCACATCGTAAAAAGGAATACCAAAACCAATCTTTAAAAACAAAAGTATGAAACGTAACGGTTACCCAAATAAACTAATCACTGGGTTTCCACATAGGTTAAAATATGGATATGGAAGAGAAATCTAACCATCATGTTCTGATGGAGAGTGGTAGAGAACATGGCTATGGAAAAGCCAGCAATCACAAATCCATAAATTTGTGATGATCTAAGGTACCACTTCATTCATCAGATATAAGAGCACTAGGAAAACATTTTTGGTTTTCAAGATCATTTCCCTAAAGTTGATGAAATTGGAATTCGAATAAATACTTTCGTGATTTTGGTATAGTCTCACCGTTTGTCGTTCTTTGGACAATTTCCACTTCATCTCTTAAAGAAATGAAGTTGAATTTGTCATTCGTGATGTGTTAGAAGATCATGTGATAGAATGATGGGTCATTCCATCTATCTCAAACAAAAGTTTAGAAAAATTATCAAAAAATACATAAGTCCATCTATAGTTAGATTCTTCATATAGGGTTCCTAAAATGGACTTATACTTCATATATCATACTGCGTAATATAATAAAACTTGTTTCTACTAAACAGGGACTTCCTGTAGGTCAGTGGTAGGCGATAAAGGCCAGTCGCACTTCGGTTGTGGGTTCGATTCCCACAGCCTTGTCCGACGCGATGGGCTGTCGCACGTCCTGCAGGTTGTCCTTTTTCTAAAACTATATTACTATAACATCCCATCAATAATATCGAAAAAACTTCTATCCTTAAACAACACTAACTTATGTCCAATATAATCCATTCCAATCTTTAGGATTATCCATAATACTTCAGTCCACTCTCATAATATAGTGAAAACGATTACCAGAAATTTAATACCATCGTTGATCCCCATATATCATAAAATATGTCCTGTTGGTCACATTCCAAACATTCAAAGGCCTTAATCATGTACTCTCTTGAATACCCATTGAACCTTAGTTAAAACATGAATGCAGTTAAAAGTTAACACTTTCCACATACCAAAATCCTCAAAATTCTATATACTCAAACCATGATATCACTTAGTCCTTATATCAATCATGAGCTCATGAATACTATTAAACATTTCGTTTTCTCGTTTTCCCTTCATTATGCGCATATCATCTTATTTCCAAAAATATCTCAATCACTTTGAATACCACATTAGACCAATACATAAATATTCCAATACTTTATGATACAATATTATTTTGGAATCCCATTACATAAACACTTAATCATTCCACCATATCGTTGTCATATTCAACATCGCCAATAGTGATCGCATGTGACTTCCCTTTGTCCTTTGCCTTAAACAGTTGCTCATGTCGATCATCACTAACCCTTGGATTAGGGAATTTATTAGCATAATGCCCCATTTCCTTGCACTTGAAGCATTGAAGTGTTGGTGGTGCGTTCTCTACAGTGTTTGCTTTATTCACATCATTAGAAACCCTTTTTCCATTACTTCGACACTCAGCTGCTCGATGACCTTATTTTCCACACTTAAAACATTTTCTAGTCCCTTTAAGACAATCTCCACCATGCTTCTTTCCACACATTGTGCATACGGAAACATTCATCTTCTTTTCACCATTATTCTGAGATTTCTCCTTGAACTCCATTTTTTGTTTCTCGTCAAAACCATGAGATGGATATGTAACACCAACTTCCTTTTCTACCATGATAGCACAACACACAATTTCTTCATAGCTACTGAAATCTCTTATAGCTAATGCCCTTCGAAGACTTGGTTTTAAGCCACTGAAAAATCGATCAACTTTACTTTCAGGTTGGATGATAATGCCAGATGCATACCTTGCAAGTCTTGTAAAATTCGCTTCATATATACCAACAGATTCATCATCCTTCTGCTTCAGCTCAATAAACTCCTTTTCCATCTTTGTTCGAAGAATACGATTGAAGTACTTACTGAAAAACAAGTTCTTGAACTCGTCCCATTCCATGGACTCAATTTCATCTCTTGGCCTCATATTCTTGATAAGATTCCACCATTGTTCAGCTTCACCTTCCAAATGATATACTGCTAAGATGACTTTATCATGCTCAGAACATTGAAGAACTGAAAATATCTTTTCAGTGGTACTGATCCATTGTTCAGCAATAAGTGGATCGGAAGACCCACTGAAAGAAAGTGGGCGTTGCCTCATGAAGGACCAAATATAATATTGTTCCCTTCTCTGCTCATTTGGAAGTCCAGGATGATTCATAGCTTGTGTAAGTATAGAAATAAGATTTTTCAATCCATCTCCCATAACATTTGTTTGTTCAGGAGGACAATCATTGCATTGTCCATTGCATTGATCAACACGGTTCCTTCGGGTTCCAGCCATCGTCTAAAACCCAAAAAGAATAGTGTGAGAGGCAAAAATCATGCTAAGGAAAACAACATAATAAAGGGGGAGTACCTTCAATATCTAACATCTTAGGTTTAATTCTATAATTGTTAGCATAATTATAGTACTATAACCTATATGTATACTTAACCTTAAGGACATCCCTAGACTTAGACATACCTTAGAAATATCTCTAGGGATCTCACTAACGTTTTCGCATCCTAGTTTCCAAAGGTTGACTAAACCTTTCCTCTGATACCAACTGTAGAGACCCGAAGCTTGACGTACATTGACATTATATTACATTTGCGGAATACTTAGTACATAACAAAAACACACACACAAGGATCGTAATAGTTTAGTGTCTTTGGAAACTCGGAATATAATCTTCTAATCCTGGTGAAAGATCTTCAACATCTCCCATAAATATCTTCCTTTTTTTAATACCTAAAACCTTTCTTTATATACTGGGTAAAAGAAAACATAAAAGGGTGAGCTCAAATGCTCAGTAAGGGTAAACAAAAGAAATATCAATCACATCATATACATAAGCACATAACTTTTGGAAATCTTAACCTGCAAAAGAGATCATAATTTCATAACATGGGATAAATCATGGAAGTGGAATGTAGTCACAATAATCATAACTTAAAACATGAAACTTTGTGGCATACAAACATAATAATAGAGAATCATTTCTTGTTATTCAAGACTCATTGCCAAGACTATCTTAGTGGACAAAGTCCCTTTCTGAACCGAGTCACCCTCGTTTTAGTCCTGTTTCACTGAATCGGTATAACCTATCGTTCCAGCCATGTCTATCTCATGTGATATAAAATCTTTACCCAATGCATTGGAGGGAGATATAGGTCCCACCCATCTCATAATAATACCATTCTTATTTGTGCCACAAAATCATAAACCATACATCATTGCATAAACCATGTAATAAAAATGGGAATCTTAAACATCATGACATCATAAAACAATTCATATACGATAAAGGAATTCATAAAAATAATTCCATCACAACATAATCAAATCAATGTAATAATAGGGATAAAAACATAACCCTTTATTATCTTAGATGGAAAATAATTTTGATAAAACACATGAACTTCATTCTTGAGGAAAATATCCTTTCTACTTCAAAAACATTTTTCCTTTCATAACATGTCATACATTTTTAACTAAAATAATTTTATTAAAAATAAACTTGAAAACATTTAAAGGAAGCTTCTTGGAAATAATTTTTTAAAAATCCATTCATGCCATATAAGTTAAAAAAACATTCTTCGTACTTTTCTCAGAAAAGTCAAAATGTACCTCGTACGAAAAACGACAAAAGATTCATTTCATATCTTTTACTAAAAACTCACCTAAGGGTAAAATTGGATTTAAACAATTTTATGTGGATGGAAAAAATATTACATATTGAGTAAACATGGATGTGGATGATAAAATATACCCCAGTAAATTTCAAAGTATAAACAATCTCAGATAAAAATGAGATTGTGATATTTCCCTTACCTTAGGTCCGACTTGATTTGTAAGTGTCCGAACCTCCTGTATAATGATTTAAATAATGTTATTGACTTCTTCCAGAATCATATTCATTGTTATGATATCATATATGGTTCACTTATGACTTTATATTACCCGTTCTTTTGTAAATTCCATGTTAAAGAGCGTTTTGGGTAAAATTGATTCATTTGTCGTCCGTGTTTTGACTTGTAATTATTCATATGATTACTTAGATCATGATTACTTAATTCCAGAATATAAAACATGATTTATATATATATATATTCAGAATATACATATATATAATAAATCAGTAAATGGAAAGAAATACACCATTCATGGAGACGGTAGGCCGTACGTACGCATGAATGCTGTTTTCGTTTCCTTATTGAGTTGAACGGAATTAAGTAGATGACATACATATATATACACATAAATCCAGTATCATTATTATGTCATATATTTCATGATTAATTATTATATATACTTTATAATCATTCATGAATGGTTAAAGTGGAGAATGAATCTCATCGTGTCGTGGAGACGGTAGTCCGTACGTACGCACGAGCGATGATATCGTTCTCATGATCGTGGGACTGTATTGGAGTGTATGTATACTATTTCAGAATCAATATCACTTTAAAATAATAATATATAGTTATTATTTACACCATTATACCCATCCAAGTAAGGTGGTGGTGGAAAATAGATTTCACCACGGCGTGGAGACGGTATTCTGTACGTACGCACGCGCGGTGATTTCGTTTTCCGTAGGATGGATAGATGGTGAAATAGGATTGTTTCATAATTATAATAACATATCCGTATATGAGTGATACTTATGTTATTACTTCATAATGAAACAACCTAAAAAGGATAAGTGGAAGAAGAAATAAAGGTGAAAGAATCGGTAACGGAAATTACCTCTTCTTTGAAGCGCCTCTTTGAGACCTCCTCTTAAGGCACTAAAATTGGGCTTTGAGGAAGACCAGAACCTCTAGGATGTTCTAGGGAAGTGGATAAGTGAATTTGGCAGGGGTTGGCCGAGCTTGAAGGCTCAAAGATGTGTGAGGAAGAGAGGGAGGAGGTGCCCTTTTATAAGGGAGGAGAGGGGCACCTTTGGAATAACTAAAAATATTATTTTATTATAAAGTAAAGTTCGGTTTTAAATAGCTCCAAATTGATTTATTTCAAGGCTAAGGTGGAGATGATTCTAAATCCTCTCATCCAATAAAATTTAGACAAGTTAAGGTTATTATTTTAACCTTATCAATTAGATTTAACTCTAATTTAACTTTTACCGTGTCTTTTTGTTTTCTTACACTATATGGTTAATAAACTTACTATATCAAGAAAAAAGAACCCCAAGTTGTTTATTATTAATATATATAATCTTATATAAGTCATTTGGACGAAACATAGATTTTTAGTAATAAAATACAATTAATAATATAATATTTGTTTTAAAAACTATTTTATGTCAATTTTGACACTATTTGGTACATGATTTTTATGAAATTCATAACAGAATTATATGTTCGCAAAAAGTTACTTAAATCAACAATAACATGTCATATTAACCGAGAAAATTAGTTTAAGTAATAAAAAGTCTCAGATTACATTTATTTGGGCATTTATAACATCAATTATGTCAATATTTCATTAATAAGACAATTACTGCATCATCTTTGTGTCATAATAAAAGATAATTATTTAATCCCTAAAAATTATAAATAAATTCCTATGATGTATATAATTGTATTATCGTTCTGGAGGCTATTCATGTTCGATGTTTCATGAAGTTTATCACTAGATTAAAATTATTATACTTATAAGATTTAAGAAAGTGACATGTTGTCACATTCTTTGGTTTTAATAACAATTAAATTATTTTCATTGAAGAAATTTAATTAAATGAATCTAATACGACCCTTAGGTGATATGGGTAGTCTTTTAGTCATCCAATAGGATTTTGAAATTTGTTAGGGTAATTTTAAAATATTATATTTACCCTTAATTACTCGATTTACCTTTAACTATGGTAAATAAAATTTACCGTTGTTACTATTCATAATTCCCAAAAATAATAAGTAGATTATTAACATAATTTGGACCCAATGATTCCAAATATGTAATCCATTTTTACAAATTCAATACACAAAAGATTCAGAAATTAAATTAAAATTTATCCCGTTGTCGAAAGAAAACGGGGTTTTCTTTAAAAATTGCAAAAGATTGAATTGATTTAACCTACGAATTCAAGGTAAAATCAATGCTAATGACATACATTATATTAAATGGTAAAATTATATTCTATTTATACTTTAAAACCATTCAATATTATAATTTAACCACATAAGATATTACGATGAAAAAAGTTGTTTTTAATTAAAATATATCGTGTTTTTACTATTCATTAAAATATGAAAGTTATCGGAAAAATATCAAAACGTTATCTAATGTAAATTTTTATATCCTGATTCAAAAGAAGAATTTTATTTTGTCAAATTGAAATTATAAACATGTAAAAAACTAGATTTAAAGTGGGTGCACCATCAAAAGGCGGCAAAACTGCATTTTTTAAAAAATACTTATTTTACCCGAAAAATTTATTTTGTTCTTATACAATGTTCTAGAAAATGTGTAAGATGAATAATAATGTTATAAAATTAAAAATTTAGTTAACACTATTCATAACGTCTAGTTCATGACAATATAATAATATATCGTTGTTTATTAAAACCCAGTATTGCGTACAACACACGCTATCGAGGAAGGTCGTGATTGCGTGTAATGCAAGCCAAGTCAGGGTTGCGTGTTGTGAAAGAATCCTTCGTTGTTTCATATAACAGAATCCAACCATATTTCATTTATACATTGAATATATATATATATACTCAATGTTGCGTAGAATAACTATTATCAAAATTGTGTGTAACACGATCCAAGAATAGTGTTGCATATACTGCAAGCTAATACGGTGTTGCGTATAGCGCAAGGTAATCTTGGTGTAAAATACAACACAAGACATTAATGAAATTAAAAGAATATTTTTCATAAACTCTCGGGGTGTTACAGATTAGGCATGATTAAAACATCTTTCACTCCAATGATCATCCCACTTGACTTCTCATCATAAAATATTCCATCAAATTCAATATTAATCTATTTCCTTCTGGTTCTTTCCATTGAATAAAACCAGAAGCATAGTGTGAGTATTTCTTATCGTAGTAGAAAACTGCATAGTCATGAAAATATTTACATATGGGATTTTTAAATCATGACTCCTTATTTAATATATGACACCCTAGGTTCATCCAAGGTTATTAATAACCAAATTATATCTAAATATTTTAGGATGGTTCATGAAGAGATTATGAATTTTCAAAGCATATCCCTCGAGAATGTAAAACTAGGTGTGTAGCAAGGTCTGTTGTCATGTACCAAATTACACCAAGTCAAGACCAAAAAATCTTGTCAAAGTTGTCAACCCTAGGTAAATATATGAAAAATCCATATCCACTTGCAGTATCCAGACAGGAATGTATTTCTATGAAACCAATCACGCTACCCTTTTCCAAAATTCCATGCCATTTTCCTAAATATTGACTCATCCTTATTATTATCCCTAGAAAACTCCCTAGAAATATCCTTAGAAATATACCTAGGAATATAACTAATGTTTTCTCATCATATTTTCCAATGGTTTACTAATCCTTTCCTTTGATACCAACTATAGTGACCCAGGCTTAACAGACATGGATATTACATCATTTTATATGAATATTCTATACGTTACAAAAATAAATTCCTACAGACCACAATAGTTTAGTGTCTTTGGGAACATGGAAATAAATTATTCTATCCCGATGAAACATATTCAACATCTCCTATAAAGAGATCTACCTTTATTACTCTTAGATCAAACCTTTATTCATTTCTAGGGGAAAGGAACCATAAGAAACAGGTCGGCTCTAATGATCGATAAGGGTAAATAAGGGAGATATGTAAGCATAATTACAAACATAAGGGTATGAGAACAAGATCATATAAATAAAATATACTATCCTATATATAAAATATAACATACATTAGTCATGACATAAAGAATTGTAGTTCATAAGTCATGAATCATAAAGAAATAATGAATACAATTCATGAAGGCAGAACATAGGAATAAAACATGGGATTGTGGGGGACACATAAGCATATAATATCATTTCCACTGTATCCAAGGCATTTCTTCCAAGATTATCTTGGTAGTATGCATTCACTCCGCATAGCATCATGGTAGGCATGGTTTACTCCCATGACCATATTAGTAGCATGGGTTCACTCCTCATACCATCTTGGTAGTTATGGTTCACTCTCATGGACATCTTAATAGTTAAGGTTTACTCCCAAGACCATCTTATTCTATCTCATTAGATATAAATATTTACCCAATGAATTAGATGGAGATATAGGTCCCTCCCATAACATAGTGAAATCATATACACAAGTTCTACAAGATCATAAACAATCATATCATTACCCAAAAAATGAAATGGGTATTATAAACATGTAATATTATCATAACCTTTGGAAAACGATATATGTTTCATAATCATTTAATCAAAATAATAACTCGTGAAAGAGAAATATATTTTATAAATATATAACTCATAAAAGATAAAAAGATTTCATAAACATAAAACCCATGAAAGAGAAATGAATTTCATAAACATAAAACCTGTGAAAGATAAACGGGGTCTATAAAGACCATAAAATTAACCATAAACCATTCATATAAAGGATATGAATGGAACCCCAATATAATATCCTATAAGGGAATGAGTAACATCAACAAATGTCATCTTAGATGGAATTTTTTTGAAATACATCTCAAAAACATTTCTTAAGGATTGTTTGAAAAATAATTTTTAATACATAAAACCATTTGATAATAATATTAATATAATATACCTTTAAAACATATAAATAACACATTAAATCATTTGAAAACCAATTTCCTTGAAAACTTGTTGTTGTTTTCTGATGTCAATATTACTGTATTTTTTTACAAGGAAAAGTTTATTGTGTTATAATATGTTTTTTTTTAATTAATTAGTTTTAAATGTCTATTTTGATAAAAATTGATTTTTATAGTGTCTTTAAACCTCAAATATTATAGTAACAAATGGAAAAATTCATTTTAAATGTTTTTTTTTATAAAATACAACATCCAATGTTTATCTATTTGTATATTTAGTTGAGATTTAAATATTGGTTTTTATAATAACTGATGTTACCAAGGCTAAATTTTATTAATTATAAATAATTTAGATTCTTATTATATAGGGAAGTTGTGAATATATGTTAGAAGATTTATTATTTGAGCTAAGGAACAATTTATTACATAAGCTAAAGGAAATAACTATTATTGTGCTAGAATACCTGGCTAGAAAGATTCTTGATTGAAACCTTGATATGTGATGATTGTGGATTTTTTATTCAAGATTTCATGAAAAGTATTACTCTATTAGAAGTGTTATTGTCTAAAATATATTTCAAGTGACGTTTTGGGGAATTATAAAAAGAAGAGACTGAAGAACTAAGATTCATGTAGTCAAAACTGGATGGAATGCATGAGAGACTATCCAAAGTCTATTGGAAATTTAATCTATTGATGAATATGTGAAGGAAATTCATGGATGATGTTTTTAAGTTTTTAATAATGATTAATGATATTTTTTTATATTTAAGTTGATTGATAAGGAATTTGAATGAGTTGAAGATGTTTTGATGTTATTTGAGTGAATTATGGAATTCTGTAAGACATTGGTGCTAAAGATAAAATTTGACTAAGTCCGGTGAAAATAAAACTTTTTGAGTGCATGAATAGGACTTCATTATAATTTTTTAATACATTAAAGTTTTAATTAATAAATTTTCCCATCTATATAATATTTATGGATGAGATTATAAGACTTTGAGGCCACATGGGACTTTGTGTATAAAACTTCACATTAGTTTGTAACACATTTAATGATCATGTAAGACTTTCGAGAAATTAATAAGACTATAAAAAATAATTATAGTTATATAAACTTATTAAGACTTTAAAAATTCCTTATTATTATATTTTGATAACATAATACTTTGGATAAACTATAAGATATAAAAAATATTTTCACAAATCACTCTTTGTGGAAATTGTAGAATGATATATTATGAGAAACATCAGAATAAATTAAAATAAATACTTTGATAAATGGATATTAAATCAAATAATGATTTTGGTATATTATTCATGTATTAAATATCATGATAATTCATATGGATTTTGATTCATGTTGAGATAATGAATCAAACTGAAGATGATTCATGCTAAATATTAAGAGTTCCACACCTAACCAATTGTGCCATGTCACAATTACCCGAGTCCTTGTATACATGGATAGAGAATTAAATTAGAATTAAATATTTAGATTTTTTATATATAAAGAATATTTGATATTAAAATATCACATGATGAAGGAAACACATGAGTCTTAAAGGGAATTCAAAAGGAAAACCTTGACTGAGTTTTGAGTAACAATTTATATGAGAAAATCCTATCAAAAATCATGGGATTTACATATTTCAAATATAAAAATATTATTCATAATATTCACATAATATTATATGAATATAAATTGTGGTAAAATAATAATAAATGAGTGGGGAGCAACTGATAAATTGATAAATTATTGTATCAAAGAGAGTCAAGTGAGAGATAGAAGTTGAAGTCTTTTTAGAAGTAATAAGACTTGCATGCCTAAGAATTCAAATAATTGAGGAAGATCAAGATCATTGAATATTGGGAGAATGTAGGAAATACTAGTGGACCTGGTCCTGGAAATATTCTATTGAAGTAATTGAAGAAGTGAGCTTCTGTTTAATGATTGATCAAAGATACTTTAGGATGAAGATTTATTTTATATGGCGTTAAAGAAACCTAGGGAGAAAGGAGACATTTTTTGTTTTAGTATAATAACATTTATAGTAGAAATCGAGAAGATGTACTTTTGTAGTGGGACTCTAGAATATGGGAATAGTAGAACTCTATACTGATGGAATTGGGAAGATCCATGGGGTAACCACATGGCATTATAGTGTATAATTTTTGATTGGGGGGTCTAAATAATCCGAACAATAAGTAGTATTTTAAGTATAAACCGTTTAAATAATGGTGTTCCTATGTTTTTTATTTTCTGTTATATCTGGGTGAGGCATATTAAATCAATATATAAGGATTAGAGACTATAACAACTCTAATAGGTTGAATTAAATTAAATAAATTTATAAAATTACACCACTAATTCGCCCCCATCTTAGTTGTACTTTCTTAGAGTGGGTTCTATAAGTGGTAATAGATATAATCTTGGTTCCCTTTAAAATATCTAAGAATTTTTTGAGTGTGGAGAAATTAATATTTTCAATCATCATGGGTGTCTTTACTTTCAATGGAAAAACATCCACAATTGGAGGAATTGGATATTTCCAAACCTTCTATCATTTTTCTTAAAAGTAAGAGTTTCTACAATAGTGAGATTTCAACCTATTACTAAAGGTTCTATTATGGATCATTTCTGACAAGATAAATATGGAATATGATTTCAATGATTAAAATTAAACATTTATGTCCTTTTCAGAAAAGGTATATACAAAGTTATCAGTCTTCACACTACCAAAGAAATTTGGGGGAAATTAAAAAGTTGTTATGAGGGGAATGTAAGGGTTAAAGAAGATAAATTAAATGTATGAAGGAAATTATTTTAGGATGTTAAAAGTTATGATAATGAAAGTATTGATGACACATTGATAAGATTAAATGATATTTTCAGTAATATCTTGGGATTTAGCGAGAATCTATATGATTCTACTTTTTTCCAAAAGTTGATAGGAAATTTTTCAGATAGGTTTGATCCTAAAATATTATCCCTATAATATATATAATACCTTTCACTAAATGAGTTACATCATATGCTCAAACATTATGAAATTATAAACATATTGACTTTTAAGAAGCGAAAGTTGATATGGATTTTTAGGATATGAGAAATCTTGTCAATTAAGTTGAAGAATTAGAATCAAGTGATTTTAATAGCGAGGAAGAAGATGATGACTTCAATAAATTTTTTGATCCTCTATCAAAGAAGTTCATATTGGTAATAATAAATGAAAATTCAGGAAACAACCAAGGTGATTCAATGTCAATGGAATCATACACTATTCAATAAATTTCACAAATAATAAGTTTATTGAATTATATAAGGAGGATGAGATAACTTAAAAGTAAAAATGAGGCAAGAACAATAATAAATATTATATTAGAAAGAGAATGAATTTTATTAGGAATACGGAATGATCAAAATAATAATTAATAATCCAATAAAGATATATAGTTAATTTTAAGGATTATATTGAAAAAGGATTTGATACTTTAAGCAGTGATGATTATACAGGTGAAAGAATATATATAGAATGTGGGTTGAAGGATGAGTTATAATCACATCTTGAGTAGAACACATTGTTTAAGCAGGAGAAGAGGAAGTTGATAAAAGAGAAAGTTTATATGGATGACGGAAAATATTGGAATAAAAATAATTTGGTGGAATACATTAAATATATTAATAAATTTAAATTTAAAGTGGATGATATGAAATTATGGTGAGAGATCATGGGGATAAACTAGGTGTAAAAGAGGAAGAGTTGTTTGAGTAACAATGATCATTTCACGAAGATCAAAATGAGTTGAAAACAAATTATATGAGGCTTCAACAAGTTAGTTGTGCTCAAAGATGAGTCTTCTCATACTGGTGAGAAGAAGAGTCCCAATAAAGAGGTAAAATCTATTATTAATAAGTTTCTTGTTAAATCTATAATTTCAAATAGTGTAGGTAAAAAAATAAATTCCAAACCTTATTGGACTTATAATAAAGTGATATAAACTCTTCTACATCAATGTAAGAGAACAATATGACAAAAATACCATTTCCCCTAGGTAATTTCAGGCTCAAGTTGCAGTAGGATAACATCAACAGTTTCTAGGAAGACTTTCCATCAATATATAAGACTAAGATTTCAAGGTTTTTAGTTGTGTTGTGAGCTATTTATATATAAATAATACTCACTATAGTTTAGTATTTTATTACCAATTAAGAGTAATTAACTAAGGGGTATCTTTTTGTAGCATATAAGGATGAGTTCTTTGAGAAAACAAGGAATGAAAAAAATATTACAAACAAAAATATATTTATATGTTTAGATGAATTTTGTGGAAGATGTTAATAGGAGGGTCACATAGAAAAGGAATTATTGAATAGAATACTAAAAAGATTCCCTATATATTTAAAGGGAAGTAAGTCCATACATAAAATTGAGTAAAGACACATTATGCTAAGATAACTAAGAAATTATGTGGAAACCCCAGAGAAGTTGAGCATTATAAAAAGGAGTACCTAATATTTTTTGTAACCCAATTAGAAATATATTAAAAAATTAATAAAGTATAAATGAGTGGTAGTTCAAAAGAGAAACAATTTATTTCACATGAAAATATTGATGTTCATGTGTGGTTTTTTAAATCTGACAACATAAAAGTTAAAGAAATATTTTTTTGGATGATTTCAGTAGGATGGAAATTATATGATGAATTGTTTAACTATTATACTATATCAAGTATAATTAATGAGAAATATGATGAAATCATTGGGTAATTCATTTTTTGATGGATAGGGTGAATGAGACAACTACACACAAGGAACAAATTCAATAGAAAATGTAATAATGCAACTTTAAAGGATGATGATATTAAAAGAAGTGTGGGTAATTATTACCTTACTGAGACTGGAAGAAATGAGAGATATTGGATAAGAGGAAATTCTCATATTTGTAACTTCAAAAGAAAAATTATGAGTTCCCTCCTTGTTCCTTAATTTCCAGTTTATTTTTACTTAAATGTAGGGAATTAGAGGAGTAATGAAAAAGATGTGTTTCATATATAATATATAATAAAGAAGGTTCTCATCATTGAGTTTATTAACTTTTATGATAAATAATAAATTATTTCATGGTATCACAAAGTTGTCTTAAAAATCTACTTAAATATCCCTAAAAATAAAAAATTGATAATTGTATCACATATATATAAGTTAATAGGCATCTATGATCACCATGGTTATTCATTATTGTTTTTTACACAAGCTTATCCCATATATACATGGATTTGAATAACTAAAGTCTCATGCCTAAGTTGTATGTGTTTCCATACTTCTCACAATAAGTGGAATGGACTAATATTTTGAACTAAATGGGGTGAATAATACCTTTTAGAACTGTTAAAAAAGCTTAAAGATGATATGATAACACTTACCTTACATTTTTTAGATATCTTAATGTGATGCAGGGAGGATTTCGAGCAACCGGGGGAGACTCCCTTTGACATGAAATGGCCTCTAGGTTTTCACTGCTTCTTCTCGCTTCCCTGATCCACGATGGACGAGGATTTCTTGATGTTAGTGAGGTTCGACTCCCACAAGCATGCTATGACTGAAATAGAGAGATCTGAGATTCGGGGATGTGAAAATAAAGCGAAAAAATCCATCGAGGTTAGCGACTACCATCGATCCTTTTCCCAATTTAAGGGTGTGTGTGCAGGCGTTCACAGGCGGGGATCAGTTGCTCATGTGAGAGCGGATCCAGTTGTGATTTCGGAATGATTGGAGTTTGGAAAGCACTCCATTATTGCGCATCTCGTCCTGCCTAAAGGTGCAAAACCTTGGAGGATGGAGTCTCTCACATAATGGCTATCAGGTATATGGGGATTCGACTCCTGGAAATGTGTCTCTCTGGGTAAAAGGTTTTTCCATGTTATCTTCCCCTCAGAGGAGCTCAAAATGCACGCATGGGGATTTGGATCACTGTGTCTCAAGCCTGGTTCTCTTCACATCAGAGAAAGGGATAGGAGATTTTTCCCTACTAAAGTTGGTAACTCCTCTGTTCAAATCGGGATTAAAATCTTTGGGTTAAGCTGGATTTTATGGCATCCTCGTATACTTTATGGCATTGCTTTAGAGATTGGTATCCCAATTAAAATGGACAAGGAGACTGAAATTTCTAGGTTTGGTCATTATTCTAGATGTCTAGTTGAGATAGAATTAAGTTCTACGTTGGTTGATAATGTTTTTTTGGCCACTGATAAAGAAGAACAGGAATTGAGAATTGAATTTGAGGTTCACCATGATTCTGATCAGATTGCAGGATTATTGGACATGAAAAAACTAATTGTTAGAGGTCCATGGTTTGTAAGCACTGCTCTCAATGAGGACATGATCCTAATTTATACCCTATAATAGGAATGGAAAAAGCTGTGAAAGCTGATTCTGTTAAAAAGAACCAATTTCCTAAGCAGGGTAAGGAATCTGTAGTTCTCTTGCATAATCATTGTTCTGATTTTCATGGTAATGGGAGCAAAAACTGGGCTGACATGGCTGAAGAGGGATCAGACCCCTCAGTTCTGCTGCCAACTATGTCTGTCCAAGCTGGTGATGTAGCTAATAATGAACCTGTTTCTTATTCTCATGCTGTCATAGGTGCCCATGGATTTAAAGCTGATGCATCTTCCAATCCAGGGAATATTGGGAATGCTTGCTCTAAATAATCAGAGCAGTTCACTCCCTCTTTTAATGCTCCAACAATTTCTGACATTGATATGCTCAATTTGAATTCCATTACTGTATCTCTTGATCCAAAACAGGTAGCCAGTGTTGAGGTTGCTCCTCCTAAACTTGCAACAGGTTCTGTGCAGGACATGAATGCTTCTTCTGCAACTCCTGAAACAAAACAGCTGACCAGTGCAGAGGCTTATCTTTCTATCCATGGAGTTACTGATTTGGCCGAGACAGAGTCCACTATCCAGATGGCTATTGGACATCAGGTGAGTGCTCCGTTGGGGGGATTATTTCTCACACTCCACCCTTAAGTGTGCAGGTCGTGGCACCCAAAAAACATCATGAAATGGTGCATCTGGCAGGGGTTAATAACACTGAACAAGATACTAATACTAAAGACATGAAATGTGTCTCATGTAAAAAGGTTAGAACCCGCAACCAAAAGAAACATGCTGAAAGAATTGAAGAAGAGAGGAAGAAATAGGTGGCACAGGACAACAGTCCAGATGAAGATCTGGAATCTCTACTTCACCAAGTGCAGGAATTAGAACACTGATACTCTGGAGGGAGAGGATGGAGGGGACGCATG
Organism: Viscum album; assembly: GCA_963277665.1. Taxonomy (NCBI): domain Eukaryota; kingdom Viridiplantae; phylum Streptophyta; class Magnoliopsida; order Santalales; family Viscaceae; genus Viscum; species Viscum album. The sequence goes on from OY728131.1 coordinate 922,708,792, forward strand.
CACATTGATGTCAAACTATGGAATGAGTTTCGGGACAAAGAATGGTTAATTGCTGATAAAGTTAGAAAGAATATTGGCCATCTGGAAGGAGGCACTTGAAATTATTGTCCTTTGAATTTGGCTGTACTTGATACTCTCTTACTTGGGTTTTTTTATATAATAATTGGGGACTCATCCCCCCCCTTTTTAAAAAAAACAGACCTTACATATTTTTATGTATTTATTTTAAATAAGGGGAAGAAGAAATAGTCACACATATTGTCTAAAATATTTTATGGCATTGAAAAAAAAATAAATGGGGGGATTGTTTTTCCCAAATATAAATTTAATTTTTTATCAATAGTGATATTGTTATTATATAGAGAATTTGTCAATATATGTTGAAAGAAGAAGAAACTGATCTATGGAAGAAATTGTTTCATAATCTAAATAAAACAATAGTAGTTATTATAAAATGTATGGCTAGAGATATTTTTAATATTAGCCATGATATGTGATGATTGTGGAGAAATTCATTAAGTTTTCATGGAAAGTGCTAGTGACTGAGAAGTGTGATTGTCAACGATATCTTTCAAGTTAATTTTTGAAGAGTAGAAACAAGGGGTGATTGAATAACAAAGCTTCGTGAAGTAAAAACTGGATGAAATTCTGAAGAGACCATCCAAATTCTATTAGAAATTGATGATATCAATGAATATATGATGGGAATATTTGGATAATGTTTTTAAGTATTTGAGAATTATTAATGATGTTTTTTATTTTTTTAGTATGATTAAAAAGGCAACGAAATGAGTTGAGGATGTTCCAAATCTATTTGAGTAAAGTTTGGAATTCCATAAGACTTTGGTGATATAAGCGAAATTTAGATAAATATAGTGAATTTAATAATTTATGAGTGATTATTTAGGACATTATAGTGAGTTATTAAGACTTTTGATCATGTCATGAGATTTTTTTCATTAGTGTAAGAATTCCATAAGATCTTGTAAGACAGTGAGGTCGTGTGAGACTTTGTGCATAATACTTCATTTTATTTTGTAAGACATATTCTAAGCACACTCTGGAAAAATCCACAAGACCATGAACAAAATTTTAAACCTTATTGAAACCATGTAATACTTTTTAATATTTTTCTAGTGATCCCATAATACTTTGGACAAACCGTAAGACATATAAATCTTTACAAAAATTACTATGTGTAGAAAATTCCTGAATGAATTACTATGAGAAATGTTAGAATTAATCGAAATTAATATTGTGATAAATAGATATTAAATTAGAATATACTTTGAAGATATTATTCATGGATAAAATATCATGATAATTCAAATGGATCATGACTCAATATAAGATAATTAATCAATTCAAAGCTGATTCATGTTGAATATAGATCTTTCCACGGTGCAAGAAACTACACTAGGTCAAAACGACATGAGTCCATGAATGCATGGATTAAGAATTCAAACAAATTTAATTTGAAAATTTTGTGAATAAAGACATTATGTGATACTCAAATTCCACACAAGGAAGAAAACACCATAGTCTTAAGGAGAATTCAAAAGTAAGATATTGATCAAGATTTAAGAAGGAACTTAAATGAGAATATCCTGATTAAAAGCATGGGGATTCTACGTTTAAAATATTAAAAAGGTATTCAAAATATTTATATAGTATTTTGTGAATAAAAATTCTAGAAAAAGAAGAAGAAAGGATTGGGAAGGAACTGATAAGTCGTTACACTGATGTATCGAAGAGAGGAAGGTGAGAGACCGAAGATGGGTGATTTTTAGGTAGAAGTAGAATTGTGTTGCTGATAATTAAAATAATTAAGGAAGATCTAGATTTTATAATATTTGGAGATAGTTAGAAAGACTAGAATACCTGATCATGATCTTATTATGTTGAAGTTCATGAAGAAGTGAGCATGTGTTGAACAATTAATCAAGGAGGGAGACTTGAGGAGGAATATTTTTTTCAAGTGGTACTAGAGAAAATAACAACAAAACAAAATCTTTAATATTACATTTCAAACACCATTTTAGTATGAAATGAGAATATATATTATTATAGTGGGACATTGGAATAGGATAATAGTGGGACTCTATATAGATGGGATTGAGAAGATCCCTGGTGAAACCACTTGGGAATATAGTGAAGAATCTATGATTGGCTTGTCTAAAAAATCAGGGTAATGAGTAGGTTTTTTAAAGATCAACCTTATAATTTTTTTTATTATGTTCTATATTTTTTACTACAATCAATTGAGGCTGATTAAATCAAGATAGAATGGATTTATTCTTTAACCAGTATAATAGATTGAATTAAAAAGAAAAAATTCATGTAATAGTGATTCATCCACTCTTTTTGGTACCTAATTGAATTGGGATCTATAATAATTGATGTTTTATGTCACATTCGATGTCAATTTATTTATAACCAATGTTAAAACTATAATTTTGACACTATTTTTATTCACATATATTTTTAATTAAAGTTAAAAATGAAAAACAACTGATGTTAAATTGTCTAATTTCTGTTAGTTCATGGATTGAGTGGTGGATGATTGGTTCCATGTTTTAGGAGATAGAATACCAATGAATCGGTTTCTTTATAGATATATCTATCAATAGAGTTTGTTTAATGTAAATAATACCCAGGATAACATAGGATCACTAATTATACAAAGGATTTGAGAGTTTTCAGCAGCTCACAATGGAGGATTATAAGGGTTTGTGCACTCAAGGATCATTAGGAACATATTTATTTCAAGATAGATAGTGAGGGGTGATTACATGAATTAATTTGAGTGTAATTACTAAGGGGGTTAAAACTAAATAATTTAGAATAAAACATTAAATTAATAAAACTAGTAAATCACCCATGTATTAGCCACTAATCTCACTAGATTTTCATACTACATTGAATTTTCATTGTATATTAAAAAAATAAAAAACCCATTATAATTTCCATGTTTTCAAAATAATAAAAAATAGAAAAAATATAAAAAGTGGAATAGAAGAAATATAATGTGTTTTCAGGCTTCCTTTTGAGATAACCTAGCTCTACTACTATGTTTCATTCTTAGTGATTAAATTTTATATTTTTAGGATTTTGAATTCCCCGTTATTGGATAAGTGAGTAGAAAAAAAATTCAATGTCTCTAGATGGATAGTTTGAGTAGGCCTTACTTCCCTCCATATATATGTACTTTACGTTAGATACTTGTAATATGTAATCAATTTTCTAGGTGACTGATTAGAAAGGTGTTGTTTATATAGGCCATTTTTATTGATGATTTTTAGAGGTATGGATTATACTACATATATATTTAATATTGAGAAAGAGTTTTATTATGGTGATTAATGGGTAAATATAGGCCTAAAAACCTTACATTGGGATAGGTTAGAATTTTTAACTCAAGGTAATTCAAATTTTCTTACATCATAAATAATATGGTTTATTTTTATGACATGGGTCGATCTCATTTTATGGAATGACCATACTTGGAAGTAGTACTAACCCCTATATACACACTTATATGAATTCATTATTCTGTTCATATTGATCATTGATACATTTTTAACAGAGAAGTTAGACATTGAAAATATCCCATAGTATTTTTATAGTTCAAATTTATCGAGTTTTCTAGACAAGAGGTGATTGGGTGTTTCAGTTTAATTTTTCCTATTTCATTTTGTATTCTTAGTGATATTTTTTATGGGTATTTTTTGGGTGTTTATCATTAATATTATTTGATATATGAAATTCATGTATGTTTCATTTTATCATCATTCTAATTGATGATATATTCCATTGAACTATTCTTTTGGGTTTAGTATAACTCATTGATTGGTGTTACCATCCATTTTGAGGGTAACATCTCCCATTATATTTATAAATACTCTTTGAGCTGTAGGAGGATGTATCATCCAAATGAAAAACCAAACCATATGTGATTTCCATCACCAAGCCTACAACTAATAAAAATGTCAGCATGTGTGTTAAAGTGCATATGTATAGGGCGAGTTCAATGCCTGGTAAGATTTCCCCATACATGAATTAAACAACAAAATCAAGTGTTAATGTCCATGGTATAATAAAAGTGATATTGATAGATAATGAAATTTATCTAAATAAAGTAAAAATATATTATTAGGTCATATCTCAGTGGATTAAATAAACACATTGACCTCTCTATAAACTAGAAATGAAGCTAAAAAAATGTATCCTGACAAGATGACTAGTCTACTCATGACTTATTCCACTTTTCATAATTTAACAACACTCATAATTTACATAATCATACCAAGGCCCCATTTATGTCTCACAGATCCCTTGAGGGAATTTCCATTAAATAATAAATCCAAAAAAGTTATTGAATTATTTTATAAACTATAGCAATTTCAGTTTAAATCCAAAAATTTTCTTATTTGTTTATTCTCATAATGTACAAAAAAATATGGGATATGAATCAGTAGTCCTAACATATCAATGTATAAAAAATAATGGATTTATAAGATCAATGGGAATTAATAGTTTTAAAGGAAGTTAAAAAGTATTTTTAAAACATAATTTTTTATTTTTAAAAGGGAAATTTAAACATCACACACATTTTATAGTATTATCTGACCCACAAATAGAGTAAAATAAGAGCCACCAACCTATAACTGATATTAAACAATAGTCCATAGATAATTACTTCCCTAAAAAATTCCACAAACACCTAAGGTGCCATAAGCTATCAATTTACCAAATAAATTGTGAAGACTGACTCCCAATTAAAGAACACTCACAAGTAGTTAAAAACTGAAAAACATATAGCATAAAGACATGTTTTAAACATAAGTCAACCTTCTCGAACAACCTTTAGCCTCTAATTATGGAATCCTTATGACAATTTATTGTTTATCCATATATTTTTAAACACCCAAATAAAAAAAACATACATGGAATAAAGAGAGAGGAGGAGGGGAAAGGGGAAGCAAACCCTATATGGTTTGGGAAAGTTCATATTTCATGTCTGTAGAATAGGGAAGAGGATTGGAAGGATATACCTTAGTGGTTGTATCATGTGAGTGGGAAATAGAGAAGGGGAAGACCCTATTATTTCATTTAACCAATGATGGTGATTATGATAATGATCACATTAATATTTACGATAATAATGACAATCATGATAATACTAAAATAATATTAATAACCATATTTTTACCCCACAGGGTGCAATTCAGTGGTTACTCCCCTACCGTACCCGTTGTGGTGAGTTGAGGAGGTCCTCGTTTCGAACCTCTATGACTGTAGGTTTCTTTCCTTTGTACCACACCCCATACCTACCATGTAATAACATTATTTTTAATAAATAAAAAATAAAACATCACAACTTTATTCTATAAACCAAAAAATATATTTAAACTCTTTATGATACCACAAATTAAATAAATTGTAAAATTCAATCCAAGGAAGTTTAGAGTCAAAAAATAATTTAGCTGATTTTTTAGAAAAACACTATTAGGATGCATGGTTAGTTTAAAATTCAATTAAACATGTATTAATAATTTTCTCTTATCATTTATCCCACATGGTTGGGTGAATGGTTAGCTAACAATGCACTGTAATCATGAAACTTTAATTTTCTTCTAATAATCTAAATTTTCAATAGATTCACTTTAAAACATTTATTTAATTAATTAATAAAAAAATTGGATTCTTTATTTTTAGAGGTGATTTTAACAATGTAAATCACCAAAGAAGGGACCTAGAGGGATTATATCAAGTCATGTTTGATGAGTAACTTAAAATAAATAATAATATTGATGATTTCTAGTCATATAATATCAAACAACGACATCAATTAATTTCATCAAGTTTTCTCAAGTACATTGTAATAAGGGGATTCAAATTTTAGTGTTTCAAATCTAGTTTGAAAAATTAGTACATATTCTGGTATGATAAGAATTTTGACATTGCTATTACTTTTTTCAAGAGAAGTTATATTTTAATCTGAATTTTCAAAATGAAATTGTCATATTTTCTGAAAAAAAAATGAAGGATTGTATAACACTAACCAATTGGATTTGTAATTGAGATGTGTATTGTATCTCATCCTATGATGGGATAAATAAAATTTTTATTATGTCTATGTTTAATGCTAATTCCCTAAGAAATCCAGGGCCCACCAAATATATAATTGGTTTCTACTCAATATTAGAGTTAAAAGAGGGAAAGAAGATGACGATGACAATAGCATAAAAAGAACATGAAAATGAGTTGATTCAATATTAAAAGAAACCAAAATAGATATACAACCAAGAACTGAAAAAGTAAACACTTATAGCGCTATAAAACTTACCACCATCCATCAGTACTTTGTTTGTACTTAATATGGTGTTGTAGATACTCATAGAACATGAATTGCAAACTGAAGTACGCCTCAACTAGATCTCTACCAAAGCTCTTATTTCAAGAATATACACACTTCTTCAACATGAAGGGATGTAATTGGAAGTCCACCATAAAAAAATAGAAACTTATAGGGCGGGTGATATGATTTTCCATGAACCCTCTTCGTGGATCTCTCAGTAGAACTTGTTAGGGTTTCACTGGGACTAAAAGGAATGAAAACAAGAGGATTAAAACTGATTGAATGAGTGAATACCCATGAATGATATCCTATTGGGATCATAAATTCCCCTAATATGGGAGTGTAGCACAGTTAAACAATGCATGTGGAAAGGACCATCCTTGTGGATGATCCAGATGAAAGGGGCAATAATGCTTCTCAACAACTCAAAAGAGACACAAAATTCAAAATATGATCAAAGCATAGAAGGGGGCCAGTGACATAAAAAATCCTAGAAAAAAAAACATAGCATATAGACCAGAATAAAATTTGAGTATAATAATAAATTAATCATTTTATGAGAATTATAAACAATACGAATGAAAATAGAAGAAAAAATAATAAATTAATTTTTATATGAAAAATAAAATTTCAAAAAAGTACACCATTTTCATATAAAATTGAAGATGTTATTTCACCTATGGTTATTTAATTGGATCCAAATTCAATAATTCTAAATAGAAGTTGAATTTGGAAAATTTTGCATCTTTAGTCAAACTATTGGATGGATTGTTGTCAGTATGTATATTGTTGAAATATACCATTCCCAATTCAATAATATCTATAATAAAATACACTCTAATATCAATTTTGTTAGATATACAATGAAAAAATAAATTTTTAAATAGGTGTAGGGAGGACTGGTTATCACAATACATAGTAATAACAAAATTATAATGTCATAATTCAAAAATAAAACCATTAAGATAGATGGCCTCCTAAATAGCCTCAATCAAGGAAATTTATTCAACCTCTATGGTTGAGAGATCCACTATAGACGGTATGTTACACATCTAACAAATAGGTCTTCCATGAGTAGTAAATACATAGCCTGTGAGGGGTTTTCTAGTTTCTATGTTACCTGAAAAATCTAAGTCTAAAAAGACAATAAAAAATTTATTATTATCAACATTTCTACCAAATAATAAAGATAATTCATGTAACACCCCGAGATTTTGTGAATTATTATTCTTGAATTAATTTATCTTTTCAAGATTTTTCCTTTAACCTGACTCTAGAAATAGTTATATATATATATATATATTTAAAAACTAATTCAAACATTAATTTCACACAAAATAAAGACTTGTATTGATCTACATGAAATACCAACTTGTCTTTCACTACAAGCAACAATGACTTGGCGTACGATGCATGAAACACTGAGTTTCTATGAAACATATTTATATATATATATATTTAATTAAATAAGATAATTATAATATAACCATTAAATATAGTTATATTAATAATAATAACTAATTTCCAAATATTTTTTCATAAATTTTTTATATAAATAAAACATATTGATAATGAATGATAAGATTTTTGGTAAAGTCCTTTTAAGTTAAAAATATTGTTTTCTTGAATTGACTAATTTTAATAATAAAATTAATTTTAGACACATTTTACAAATTTAATTTGATAACATAAGCATTATTGTTGAATTCATAATGTCTAAATTATCCTAGGGTGAATTTTTGGGATTTTTCTGAGAAACTTCATTTTTTCATGAATATTGAAAAATAATGTTTTTAGTTAACAACGTTCTTTTTGTTTATTTATTTATTATTGTTAAATGATATTATAGATATTTTTAATTGTAATATTATATAAATACTATATATTTTAATACAATTTGATTCATTATAATCAATTTCACTTTGAAACTAAATATAAAATCTTAACAAACTTTTGAATTTTTTCCTACTTTAAAACCCCATTATTTCGTCCCTTCTGCGGGATTAGAAATAATATTAATTTTTCTGATTCTATGAATTTAATTTCAAAAATAAAATATACACCATTTTATTAATTATTATATTTTTATTCTAATAATACCAATTTAATATTTTACCAAAACTATTATATAAAGTGATTAAAATTAATCATAGTGGTTAAGGCCAAATTAAGATTAATTAAGAACTAAACCTTAAAATTGAAGGACCAAATGAGAAAAAAAAACTTGTAAAATACCCAGTTTATGTCCATAGTTAGTCCATAAATCTTCCATTATTGATTTATTATGGTTTTGGTATGACTTTGTTTTAGGTATAAACATGTGCACACCTAACTTATTTCCAAATATTCCATGTGAGTCCTTTTTCTTCGCTATAAAATGCCACCACCTCTACCCATTCCTCACACTGTAAAACATTTTAGGTTCAGAAAATATCTATCCAAATATACTCCCAAAATTCCTCCATTCTAACTTCAATTCTCCATTTGGGAATAAATCCTCTCAGGGAATCCTTTTGGCAAAAACCAAAAGGAGTTACCCAATTTAGAGGTAACGTCTTCTCTCAAGATCCTTTCCTTTATTTCCCTTATTCACCCCCTCCACATTATTTTTTCCATTATTGTGTAAAAAAATAAAAAGTATAAATATAATATTATGTTTTTATACAAATATTTAGACCTAAACTTACACACACCTCTATCTAATAGATTTCAAACATGTTGTTTCTGTGTATGGAGAACTATTGTGTCACGAAACGAGGATTGTTCATTTCTCCATTAGCACCAATAATGGTGGCCATTATTATTTAAACTCTATTTATATATGTCATATGTTATATTTATTATTTATTTATTCTTTTTAATTACTTTTACAACACACATCTTTTTGCTTTTCATTTGTTGTTAATATGATAAACTCGTTCGAGGAAGTGTGGACTATCGCCCCCTCAAAGCGATGTGATTTATTCACACACTGCATGGAATGTATTAAGGATTGGTATAATTAAATTATATAATATATATGATATATTAATACTAATTTAATGAATATATATATATATACATACATATATATATATATGTATGTCATTTACATACTTTCTTTCAATACGATAACAAAAAATGGAAACAATGTTCATGCATACGTACGACGTACCGTCTCCCAGAATGGTGTATTCCATTTCATAATCCTGTATTATATAGATTATTATAATAAAAATATACTAGATATACCTGATATTTATATTATGGTTTACATTCTAGAATCATGATATATTTATAAGGACCAATGATACAACAAATTAAGACGCATGAGAAGAATAAAGAAAGTATTACCCGAAGTGAAACAATAACATAAGATCATTAAGCGGGTAATATAAGGTCATAATAAAACCATATATTATATTATGTATAGTAATATTCCTCTGTAAAAAAATTAAAATAAAATTATATTTATTATATAGGAAACATATACGAGTACGGAGAGAGTCAAGATATAAGGTAAAGGGATTTAATCTCAATTCTAATTTCCTTGAGATCCATTTTCTGTTAAACAATGCAGGCCATGTCTAGTGATATGATAACATAGTTGTTTTGGGTTAATTGGAATGGTGGTCAATGGTTTTTTCAGTGCTATTTTGTTGTCTCATTCTTGTTTTTTGTCTTCTGGGTTCAATCTCACCATGGGAACATCATCTGGGACATTATTATATCTTCCCTGAACTTAAGTCCCTTTTCTCCTCTCCAAGTTGGATCTAGAGAAGTTGTTACTACAAGGTTTTGGGTAGTGGGGTTTGGTGACTAATGGTTCTCCCCACACGACCTGATTTGGTTTACTTATTTGTTTCTATTATTGTTTATCTTCCACTTTTCTGGGGTAGGATTTCAGAGGTTCCATCGGTTATGATAGAGGGTGTTGGTATTATTCATGGTGGTGGTGTGTTGATGCTTTTTTTTTGACGAGGTGATTTCGATATGTGGTGTTTTAATATTTATGGTTTGTGGAGACATGGTGCTGGTGATTTTTGTCAGTCTCTAATGACTGGTGTGGTGCTCAGACAGTGGCGAAGACAGAAGTGAGGATGGTGATGTCAACGGTGGTACCTCATGATAGTGATGATGGTTGGCAATGGGACTCAGCTGATGCAGTTTTTAATGACAATGAATTTTATGGTAATGATAGAAAATGGATGTTGTAGTCCAGACTTAAAGTAGGAGCTGAAGTGTGGCTCAGATCTCGTGGCACATGGGTTTTTTGAAATTTTGAATTTCATGATTTTCGGTGTTATCAATTTAAAATTTGACCTCATTCTCACGGTGGTTGTTTTTTATTTTCGGTATATAATGTTTTGTGGTTTGGAATTTGTTATGTCTTGTTCCCACTATCCCATAAAGTCTTTTTTTCAAAACATACAAATAAATTGGATTGCAGGCGGGGTTTTTTTAATTTTTCTTTCTTTGAGACTCATGTTTTCTTTGTGACTCATGTTTTTTCTCATCTTATATACTTAAATTTTACATTTTGTGTCATGAATCTCCTTCTTTTAATGATATCTTAAGCTTCATGTAATTTCATTTTCTTATTTGGAGAGTATTATACCAAGTTACCATGTTATAAGATCTAATTGAGACAATCTCCTCACTTTTCAAGAATGTTTATGTTTATGTTTCCTTTGATGAAATCTTATAATCCATCTCTCAAGAATATTCATGAGTTTCCTTATCCTTCATTTTTTCAAGATATCCTCATGTATTAGTACCAATTTTACTCTCTTTGGAAACTAAGATAATTAAGAAAAAATATTTAGCAAAAATAATATTGTATCTCTCCCTTCGGTCGAAAATCTATTTTATTTCAGAAACCATTTTTTCAAGAAATGTTTTCAAAAATGTTTTCAAAAATGTTTTCAAATGATCATTGAAGATCATTTTCAATGAAAAAGGATTTCAAAAAAAATTATGGTTTTAAAATATTCCTTTATAAGATTTCAAGCCATTTTTTAAGAATATGGTTTTTAAAAATGTTTTATGTTTAAAAATGTATTTTAAACTTTTTCAGGATTTATTTATAATTTACTACAGTTTTTAAAATAAATAGTTTTCAAAACATTTTCAATCCTTCTCTAAAATTTTTCAATGTTTTTTCAAAGAAAAGGGTTTTTAAAATGTTTTGAAGCTTAATTTATAAGTTTTCAAGGAAGAAGGTTTTAAAAATGATTTCAAGTATTATTTTTATTTTTTCAAAGCTATTTGATAATAAACTGATTTTATGCATTAAAAATTATTTTTCCAGCAATAAAGGATATTTTCTCTGAGAAATGTTTTTAAAATATATTTCAAATTTATTTTAAATCTAAGATAACAACCATTTATGTTAATCATTCCCTTATTTTAAATTATATGAAGGTATAATTAATTTTCCTTATATGAATGGGTTATTCTCAATATCATGGTCTTTCTGAAATCTGTTTCCTTTCCATGGGTTATATGTAAAGACCCATAAATTTCAAGGAAATTTTTTTTCCTTACTTTTCTTTAGAATTTTACAAGAGCGCAGTTTCTGACGGCACCTGATTCCGAGGCCCGGTGTGCCCGGAATCATTTTCCGAAGATTGGCTCGGGTACGTTCAGTGAACGGACGAGCGGGTTTTTCTAACTTTTGAACCGGTGCCCAGAATCGAATTATGAGGGCACCGATGAAATCGCAGTGCTGGTATTCGCTTAGAAACGCCTCTTCCGGAGTTGCGTTTGCTCGGGTGTGGTTTTTAATTTTCGGGCTTAAGGTTAAGAAATAAAATAATTTTACGACAACTTTATTTTATTTCACTTAAGCCACTTGGAAGCCACTTGAAGCCACTTAAAGGCGGCTTTAACTGAGTTGAAGCGGATAGGATGCTATCCAGAAATATCCTACCCCCCTTGGTAGGATATTTGTGAGGTGGGGCCCGCACGAGCCCCGCCGTTTCTTTCCGCTAAGAAACGCATCCGTGAAAACCCATCTTAATGAAAGTCAACTGATGCGTTTCTTAAAATCTTAACAGAACATTTAATTGGGCGGTTTATTTCGTGAATTAAATGGGTTGTTTCTTTCGTGAATTAAATGGGCTGTTTCTTTTGTTGAATTAATTCAACGAATTGATGGATCATTTCTTAACCAGTTTTCAAATTCGTTGGCGTAATAATAAAATAAGGCCAACGCTCGACCTCTGGTTACTTGCGCATTGAGAAGATTTGAGAGGACCCTTGTATCTTCTTCTCCCTTGCTAAGAACGCGAAGAACGCGAAGAACGCGAAGAACGCGAAAAACGCCGAACCCGGAAATCGACGACGCTTCCGTCCGAGACGTTCTTCCCCGCTCTGATCTCCGATCACCGACCGTTTGAGGTGAGTGATTTCGGATTTGCTCTCAAGGTTCTTTTCTTTTGGTTTTAAACACAGATTTAATTATTTATAATTTAAATCTGTTGTTCTTGGTCCGTTGAGCTCGCCGACTCAACGCCGGATTCCACGACGACGCGACGCCTCCCCGCGACGACGCGACGATCCCTCTCTTCCACGACGAGCTTTCCCGCGAAGAACGCCCGCGCGCGACGATCAGCGAGGTAGGGATTTATTTTGGGATTTACCCCTTTTTAATTATTCCCGTATGTGTTTCTTTAAAAAAGTTAAAGAACCGGTTTCAAACGAACAAATTTATTTAATTAAAATTGTCGGCTCATGTGTTGAACAAAATTCTCCCGTTGTTTATCTCTAACGCGGAGGGTGCGGGCCAAACGAACATGGCCCGACGACCCTCCGCCGTTCTTCATTTTGTGCGGATTTGACGGGCGATGACGGAACGTACCGCAACGGATGTTTGACGATCCTGCAGTGAAGAACGAGTCCCTGGAGGATCAATGGCGCAGATGGGAAGAGAATCGGACCACCGGAGTGATCCCGGTGGCCCGCGGAACTCGCCGCCGGCGCGGCGGCGGCGGCATCCGCGGACCCGCGGCCGCGCGGGTCCGGTGCCCTCGGACGCGGCTGAAGCCGCGTCCACGACACAGCGCAGCCCCACGCGGGGGGTCGCGGCACCACCAGGCCGCGGGGGCGGCGCCCCGCGTGCCTCGGTCGTTCGGTCGTTCGGCCGAACCGGACCAGGCCGGACCGGACCGGGTCAGGTCGACCCGGTTCGGCCGACTCCCTTGGGGGGGTCGGGCTGGGTCGGCCCGGGCCCGTACCCCCCATCTTTGGATGGACTTCGTTCAAATGGCCGTATCTTGAGCTACGGGCCTCCAAACAACCCTCCATCGGCGGCAACACGATCCTTGGATTGAGATGGTCGTTTCGGTATACCGTATTCAAGGTTACGAAATACTTTGAGTTCGGCCGGGTTGGTTCGTACACGAAACTAACCGGGCCTTCGGAGCAGAAACGCTCATATCTTGAGCTACGGACGTCCGATTGACGTGCCGTCAGCTTTGTTGATTTCCTCTAAGTGAGACGGATCTTTTGTCATACTCCGCCTGAGGTTTGGACGCAGGTGGAGTACGGTCAGGTTGGTTTTGCCTTAAAAACCAACCGGGCCCCTGGGACGAAAAAGCAAATAACTCTCGGACCGGGCGTCCGATTGACGCGCCGTCTGTGACACTAAGTTCCTGTTGACGATACGGAACTTTTGGATACATCAACTTCGGACTTTGTGTCAATTGATGTATCAGCCTCTCGGCTCGTGGAGCCGACCCTCCCGAACGACCTTGTTGTGTGCGGGAACCCTAGAGCTGGCTGCGACTGCTTCCTCGACAGCGACGACCGTGTAGAGATCCTCAGTGGACTGCGGCGACGACAGTGCAGAGATCCTCCGTGGACTCCAATGATGACCGTGCAGAGATCCTCAGTGGACTGCGGCGACGACTGTGCAGAGATCCTCAGTGGACTGCGACGACTACTGCACTCAGCGATCCTCCGTGGATCAGTGCTACAGGTCCTGTGTGGGCCCGGTCCTGTGTGGGCCCAATCCTGTGTGGGTCTGATCCTGTGTGGGTCCGCGCTCAGCGGTTCTGTGTGAGCCAGCGCCTACAGGTCCTGTGTGGGCCCGATCTTGTGTGGGTCATTGCGGGGGTTAGTTACCTATCGATCCTTCGTGGGTCCGACGACTTAGATGGATCGGTGATCATCTTTATCGTCATCCGAAGAAGTATACCTGTGTGAGCTGAATCTTGTGTTACTCTCCTTTGTGGATTGTGTTGATCTATCCTGTGTGGATTTACTGTTTACTCTCCTTTGTGGATTGTGATGAGATATCCTGTGTGGATTTACTGTTTACTCTCCTTTGTGGATTGTGTTGAGCTATCCTGTGTGGGTATACGTTTTGCTTTCCTGTGTGGACTGGGTTGTGCTTGGGCTCGGACGTTGGAGCCGAACGGGAATTGATGACTTAGGTATATGTATGGGCATATACCTAAGCCGTGCCAGATGTTACTTCGTGATTGTACCTTTCCCTTTTGGATTATCCTTTGTGGATTTCGGGAGACCTTCGGGGGTCTCGGGGTCCCTACTGAGTAGCTTATACTCACCCCTGCACGGGCTTTTCCCGCACTACGTTGTGTTGGTTGCAGACGACGGACATCGCTGATAGTGGTGGAGGCGTGCGGAGCAGGACGGTACCTGGAGGTGGACCACTGGGCAGGACGTACTCGGAGCGGTCAGGTGGACCCGAGGAGCAGTGGAGGCTATCTGTACCCACCCTTCAGGTGGGACTCCCAGAGGACGGCTCGACGCTGTAGTTTTCCCTTCAGTTGCTATTTTTCCTTTCAGTTGTACTTTACTGTTGGGCTTGTATTTCCGGCCCCTTTTACTTTCAGCACAGCTTGTACAGTTTTTACTTAGTGTTTACTTTTCCTCTTTCTTTCTCTGTGGTGCTTGTTTACTTTTTCAAAGGCAATGCCTTCCCTTTTATTGGGATTTACGCCTTGGTGCTAGTCGCCAGCCCCTGGCCAATGGAAGGCGGGCTTGGGGTAGTCACGGCACGGGCCCCGAGGACGGGTCGTGACAAATTGGTATCAGAGGGGTCGGTTCTACCACAGACTCTGATCTTTCTTCTATGTGAAGCAATAGTGTTTAGCGTATTGAGTATGGTTATCAGTCCAGGGAGTCCAGTGTTGGTGCGGCGGCCGACGTATCCATACACCAGGACCCTGACTTCTTATTTCCGACTTAATGCACGAAAACATTGATTCCATGTGTGTTTCAAGTTTTCTTTGTGATTACTTGTGTCAGCTCACCAGGTATACTGTTCTGACCATCGTGCACTTGTTTCCTTTTCAGGATGGCACGACGACAGCAGCCAGCTAGGGTTCCTAGAGTAGTGTGCGACGACAGCCCGCCGAGTGATGAGGCCTCGGTACAGGGCCCGTTGACAGCAGAGGCACCGGCGGTACCTTTACCCACCGAGCCCCCGATGCTTCCGACACCGACAGCTGACGACGCACAACGCCTCGGATCTCTGCACGAGTTCCAGCGCCAGCGACCACCCAGGTTCCGTGGGGAGTCGGACCCCCAGGCAGCCGAGGACTGGCTGGAGGTGGTCGTCCGAGTTTTCAGGCTAGTGAGGACGCCAGCAGACCTCATGGTGATCCTCGCGGCGAGCCTACTGCACGCAGAAGCAGGGCGATGGTGGAGCCTGATACTCCAGGTACACGATGAGGCCTCCCTCATCTGGGCGGACTTCGAGAGCCTCTTCCGCTCAGAGTTCGTCCCGGCCACCCTCCGTGCGGTGCGCATTCAGGAGATTCTTCAGCTGCGGCAGGGCAGCTTGATGGTCGCTCAGTACGCGGCAAGGTTCACCGACCCTTCTCTCTACTCGACAGACATGGTACGGGACCCCTTCCTCCGGGCCTGGACCTTCGAGCAGGGATTGAGACACGAGATCAGGTCATCACTGATCTCCCTCAGCATCCCGACCCAGGCAGGAGTGCTAGAGCGAGCCCTCCTGATCGAGAGCTTCCTGGCTGAGTCCACAGCGAGACCTACCGCAGGGCGGCAGATAGCGGAGTCTTCGGCAGCAGGTAGCTGACGGATGACTCAGGGTTCCATGCAGACCAGGCCTTCCGGAAGACGACCTCAGGACACTGGCTCAGCGGTGCGGGGCACACAGCGCGGGCCCAGCCTTCCGAGAGGCAGATAGTGCTACGAGTGCAGCGGGTAGGGCCACATGGCTCGTGACTGCCCGACCCGTCGTACCGAGGGGCAGAAGACGGTGGAGGGACCACCCAGGCAGAGGCAGAGGTTCGACCGTGGAGGTCCGCAGGGAGGAGGCGGACAAGACAGAGAAGCTGGCCGAGCAGCAGGTGGTGGGCGACGCTTTGAGGCTCTGCCACCACCACCATCAGGAGGCCCGCCCCGACCACAGGGAGCTGGCGGGCAGAGATAGGCTCAGCTCCAGGCAGCAGAGGCCTATGACCACGACTTTCCAGAGATGATTCGAGGTACGATCTGTGTCTATTCCACCCTTGCTGCAGTTCTGATAGACACAGGAGCGAGTCACTCTTTCATATCCACTTCCCTTGTTCGGAGCTCGGAGATTCTGACAGAGCCGTTGGCTCGATCCTTATGACTAGAGACTACTACGTGAGCAGACTCGACGATTACGCACTGGTGCCGGCAGTGTGAGATTACTCTAGGAGGCGAGAGCTTCGGCTGGGATCTTCTTTTAGCGGCGTCGAGGCCTTACGACATCATCTTGGGCATGGATTGGTTATCTACGGTCCATGCTCAGATTGACTGCATTAGGCGCAAGGTGCGATGTGTGCGCACCGACGGGAGCAGGTTCACCTTCACCGGCGAGAAGGGAGCCTTAGCAGCACAGGATGGACTCACGCAGAGGATAGGTCAGCCCATCACTCATCAGTTGGCTAGCCTCATCCTGGGAGCAGTAGACGTGCGGAGTCCCAGTTTTCCTGCAGTGGTGGATCTGTACGCGGACGTCTTTCCCGACGCCATTCCAGGACTACCTCCTCGCAGAGAGGTAGACTTTTATATTTACCTATACCCCGGGACAGCCCCGATATTCACTCCATCATATCGTATGGCCCCCGCTGAGCTTCGAGAGCTGCGGGTACAGTTGGAGGACTTGCAGGGCAAGGGGTTCATCCGACCCAGTGTTTCACCCTGGGCTTCCCCGATATTGTTCGCCAAGAAGGCGGACGGGAGCTTGCGAATGTGTGTCGATTATCGTCGCCTAAACCAGGTGACAGTGAGAAACAAGTATCTGCTACCGAGGATTGATGACCTCTTCGATCAGCTCAAGGGAGCACGGTTGTTCTCGAAGATAGACCTCAGGTCAGGCTATCATCAGCTCAGAGTTCGAGACGAGGACGTGCAGAAGATGGCCTTCAGGTGTCGGTATGGCCACTATGAGTTCTTGGTTATGCCTTTCGGCATGACCAACGCTCCAGTAGTTTTCATGAGCCTCATGAACAGGATCTTCCAGCCATACCTCGATCGATTTGTCGTAGTCTTCATCGACGACATCTTGGTGTACTCGACCACGGAGGAGGAGCACGCCTACCACTTGTGTGTTATACTAGACACACTCCGAGAGCACCAGCTTTATGGCAAGCTCTCGAAGTGTCAAATATGGTTACGTGAGGTCCAATTCTTGGGGAACGTCATTTCTGAGGTGGGATTTGCAGTGGATCCCTCGAAGATCGAGGCAGTGCTAGCTTGGGAGCCACCCAAGAGCGTGACAGAGGTGCGGAGATTCTTGGGCCTAGCCAGATACTATCGGAGATTTGTGCCAGACTTCTCCAGAGTTGCGGCCCCACTCTCAGCGTTGAAGAAGAAGGGTAAACCCTTCGTGTGGTCAGACAGATGTCAGTAGAGCTTCCAGGAGTTGAGGCAGAGGTTGACCAGCGCACCTATCTTGAGGTTGCCTGAGGAGGGAGTTGGATACGTAGTCTACTGCGATGCATCAGGGACCGGACTCGGGTGTGTCCTGATGCAGGAGTGGGCCATGATTGCCTATGGATCACGTCAGTTGAGGCCGCATGAGCAGAACTACGCTACCCATGACTTGGAGTTGGCAGCAGTGGTCTTCGCCCTGAAGACATGGAGGCACTATCTAATGGGCGAGCGCTTCACAGTCTTTTCTGACCACCATAGTCTCAGGTACATCTTCTCTCAGAAGGACCTGAACCTAAGACAGCGGCGATGGCTCGAGTTCCTCCAGGACTATGACTTTGAGATAGTCTATACTCCTGGGAAGCGGAACGTGGTAGCTGATGCCCTCAGCAGGAGGACGGGCATCCAGCTACTTGAGGAGGCGACAGAGCAGCTAGCCGCCTTGCAGATAACCTTCGTGGATAGAGACAGAACAGCCTTCCTTCAGTCTCTCACAGTCTCTCCTCCACTTCTACAGCGGGTCAGAGAGGCACAGTGTGGGGACGCTGACTGTGAGACACGGTGTGCACAGATATCCTCGGGACAGGCACCTGATAGTTTCTCCCTTGGAGCAGAGCACAATGTCCTTTTCAGAGGACGTACCTTGGTACCAGTTGCTTTACGAGAGGAGGTGCTGAGAGAGTTCCACACTTCTCCTTTGGTGGTACATCCTGGAGTGGCGAAGATGTACCAGGATCTCAGACGACAGCACTGGTGGTCGGGCATGAAGAAGGCTATGCCAGAGTTCGTTTCACGGTGCGTCACCTGGCAGCAGGTGAAGGCAGAGCACCAGTTACCAGCAGGCTTGGTACAGCCCTTAGAGGTCCCGGAGTGGAAGTGGGACGGGATATCTATGGACTTCGTGATTGGAATTCCACGCACTTCCAGAGGTCACGAATCTATTTGGGTGATTGTTGCCCGACTCACCAAGACGGCACACTTCTTACCCATCCGAGAGCAGGGCTCAGTGGAGATCTTGGGGCGTCTCTACGTTCAGGAGATTGTACGACTTCACGGTGTGCCATTGACTATCGTCTCCGATCGGGATGCTCGTTTTACTTCCTGGCTTTGGAAGGGGTTGCAGGAGGCATTCGGGACGCGGCTACGTCTGAGCACCGCCTTTCACCCTCAGACGGATGGTCAGACGGAGAGGACCATTCAGACTCTCGAGGACATGCTCGGTGCATGTGTCCTTGACTTTGGTCGCAGCTGGGAGGACCACTTACCCTTGGTGGAGTTCGCGTACAACAACAGCTACCACTCCACCATCGGGATGGCACCCTATGAGGCGTTGTACGGCAGGCCTTGCAGATCTCTTTTGTGCTGGACAGACCCTGGGGAGTTAGCACTTGTGGGACCAGAGATGGTCTGGGCCACGACAGAGAAGGTCCAGGTCATCCAGGAGCGGATGAGGACATCACAGAGTCGGCAGAAGTCATATGCTGACTGGAGGCGGAGGCCACTAGAGTTCGAGGATGGTGACCACGTCTTCTTGCATGTCTCACCTCGACGTGGTTTGCGGAGATTTGGTCGAGGCGGCAAGTTGTCTCCACGCTTCATCGGGCTTTTCCAGGTCCTCGGCAGGATTGGAGAGGTGGCTTATCGCCTGGCTCTACCATCTCAGTTGCACCGGGTGCACGACGTCTTCCACGTATCCCAGCTGAGGAGATACGTGCACGACCCAATGCACATCATTGACTATGGGGATCTAGACGTGGATGATGGGGCGACTTTTGCGAAGGTCCCAGTGGAGATAGAGGATCGATAGGAGCGAGTCCTACGTGGGAGATCTATTCCTCTTGTGTGCATCAGATGGCAGCACGAGAACCTCCAGGAGAGCACTTGGGAGCGTGAGGCTCAGATGCGTGCTCAGTACCCATATTTGTTTCCCTAGTTTGATGTATCTTTACGGGGACGTAAAGTCCTGAGGTGGGAGTAATGTAAAGACCCGTAAATTTCAAGGAAATTTGTTTTCCTTACTTTTCTTTGGAATTTTACAAGAGCGCAGTTTCTGACGGCACCTGATTCCGAGGCCCGGTGTGCCCGGAATCATTTTCCGATGATTGGATCGGGTACATTCAGTGAACGGATGAGCGGGTTTTTCTAACTTTTGAACCGGTGCCCAGAATCGAATTCTGAGGGCACCGATGAAATCACAGCGCTGGTATTCGCTTAGAAACGCCTCTTCCGTAGTTGCGTTTGCTCGGGTGTGGTTTTTAATTTTTGGTCTTAAGGTTAAGAAATAAAATAATTTTGCGACAACTTTATTTTATTTCACTTAAGCCACTTGGAAGCCACTTGAAGCCACTTAAAGGCGGCTTTAACTGAGTTAAAGCAGATAGGATGCTATCCAGAAATATCCTACCCCCCTTGGTAGGATATTTGTGAGGTGGGGCCCGCACGAGCCCCGCCGTTTCTTTCCGCTAAGAAACGCACCCGCGAAAACCCGTCTTAATGAAATTCAACTGACGCGTTTCTTAAAATCTTAACAGACCATTTAATTGGGCGGTTTATTTCATGAATTAAATGGGTTGTTTCTTTCGTGAATTAAATGGGCTGTTTCTTTCGTTGAATTAATTCAACGAATTGATGGATCGTTTCTTAACCAGTTTTCAAATTCGTTGGTGTAATAATAAAATAAGGCCAACGCCCAACCTCTGGTTACTTGCGCGTTGAGAAGATTTGAGAGGACCCTTGTATCTTCTTCACCCTTGCGAAGAACGCGAAGAACGCGAAGAACGCGAAGAACGCCGAACCCGGAAATCAACGACGCTTCCGTCCGAGACGTTCTTCCCCGCTCCGATCTCCGATCACCGACCGTTTGAGGTGAGTGATTTTGGATTTGCACTCAAGGTTCTTTTCTTTTGGTATTAAACACAGATTTAATTATTTATAATTTAAATCTATTGTTCTTGGTCCGTTGAGCTCGCCGACTCAACGCCGGATTCCACGACGACACGACGCCTCCCCGCGACGACGCGACGATACCTCTCTTCCGCGACGAGCTTTCCCGCGAAGAACGCCCACGCGCGACGATCAGCGAGGTAGGGATTTATTTTGGGATTTACCCCTTTTTAATTATTCCCGTATTTGTTTCTTTAAAAAGTTAAAGAATCGGTTTCAAACGAACAATTTTATTTAATTAAAATTGTCGGCTCATGTGTTGAACAAAATTCTCCCGCTGTTTATCTCTAACGCGGAGGGTGCGGGCCAAACGAACACGGCCCGACGACCCTCTGCCGTTCTTCATTTTGTGCAGATTTGACGGGTGATGACGGAACGTACCGCAACGGATGTTTGACGATCTTGCAGTGAAGAACGAGTCCTGGGAGGATAAATGGCGCAGACGGGAAGAGAATCGGACCACTGGAGTGATCCTGGTGGCCCGCGGAACTCGCCGCCGGCGCGGCGGCGACGGCATCCACGGACCCGCGACCGCGCGGGTCCGGTGCCCTCGGACGCGGCTGAAGCCGCGTCCACGACACAGTGCGGCCCCATGCGGGGGGCTGCGGCACCACCAGGCCGCGGGGGCGGCGCCCCGCGTGCCTCGGTCGTTCGGCCGTTCGGCCGAACCGGACCAGGCCGGTCCGACCAGCCAGGCCGCACCCTGGCCGGACCGGACCGGGTCAGGTCGACCCGGTTCGGCCGACTCCCGGGGGGGTCGGGCCGGGTCGGCCCGGACCCGTACCCCCCGTCTTCGGATGGACTTCGTTCAAATGGCTGTATCTTGAGCTACGGGCCTCCAAACGACCCGCCATCAGCGGCAACGCGATCCTTGGATCGAGATGGTCATTTCGGTATATTGTACTCAAGGTTTCGGAATACATTGTGTTCGGCCTGGTTGGTTCGTACACGAAACCAACAGGGCCTTCGGAGCGGAAACGCTCATATCTTGAGCTACGGACGTCTGATTGACGTGTCGTCAGCTTTGTTGAATTCCTCTATGTGAGACGGATCTTTTGGCATACTCCGCCCGAGGTTTGGACACAGGTGGAGTACGGTCGGGTTGGTTTTGCCTTAAAAACCAACCGGGCCCCTGGGACGAAAAAGCCAATAACTCTCAGACCGGGCGTCCGATTGACGCGCCGTCTGTGACACTGAGTTCCTGTTGACGATACGGAACTTTTGGATACATCAACTTCGGACTTTGTGTCAATTGATGTATCAGCCTCTCGGCTCGTGGAGCGGACCCTCCCGAACGAGCTTGCTGTGTGCGGGAACCCTAGAGCTGGCTGCGACTGCTTCCTCGACAGCGACGACCGTGTAGAGATCCTCAGTGGACTGCGGCGACGACAGTGCAGAGATCCTCCGTGGACTCCGACGATGACCGTGCAGAGATCCTCAGTGGACTGCGGCGACGACTGTGCAGAGATCCTTAGTGGACTGCGACGACTACTGCACTCAGCGATCCTCCGTGGATCAGTGCTACAGGTCCTGTGTGGGCCCGGTCCTGTGTGGGCCCGATCCTGTGTGGGTCTGATCCTGTGTGGGTCCGCGCTCAGCGGTTCTGTATGAGCCAGCGCCTACAGGTCCTGTGTGGGCCCGATCCTGTGTGGGTCATTGCGGGGGTTAGTTACCTATCGATCCTTCGTGGGTCTGACGACTTAGATGGATCAGTGATCATCTTTATCGTCATCTGAAGAAGTATACCTGTGTGAGCTGAATCTTGTGTTACTCTCCTTTGTGGATTGTGTTGAGCTATCCTGTGTGGATTTACTGTTTACTCTCCTTTGTGGATTGTGATGAGCTATCCTGTGTGGATTTACTGTTTACTCTCCTTTGTGGATTTTTTTAGCTATCCTGTGTGGGTATACGTTTTGCTTTCATGTGTGGACTGGGATGTGCTTGGGCTCGGACGTTGGAGCCGAACGGGAATTGATGACTTAGGTATATGTATGGGCATATACCTAAGCTGTGCCAGATGTTACTTCGTGATTGTACATTTCCATTGTGGATTATCCTTTCTGGATTTCGGGAGACCTTCGGGGGTCTCGGGGTCCTTGCTGAGTAGCTTATACTCACCCCTGCATGGGCTTTGCCCGCACTACGTTGTGTTGGTTGCAGACGACGGACAGCGCTGATAGTGGTGGAGGCGTGCGGAGTAGGACGGTACCTGGAGGTGGACCACTGGGCGGGACGTACTCGGAGCGGTCAGGTGGACCCGAGGAGCAGTGGAGGCTATCTGTACCCACCCTTCAGGTGGGACTCCCAGAGGACGGCTCGACGCTGCAGTTTTCCCTTTCAGTTGCTGTTTTTCCTTTCAGTTGTACTTTACTGTTGGGCTTGTATTTCCGGCCCCTTTTACTTTCAGCACAGCTTGTACAGTTTTTACTTAGTGTTTACTTTTCCGCTTTCTTACTCTGTGGTGCTTGTTTACTTTTTCAAAGTCAATGCCTTCCCTTTTGTTGGTATTTACGCCTTGGTGCTAGTCGCCAGCCCCTGGCCTATGGAGGGCGGGCTTGGGGTAGTCACGGCATGGGCCCCGAGGACGGGTCGTGACATTATATGATTTTGAAACCCACTTATTTTCACTGGTTATGCTTCTATTATGAAACCTATCTATCATCCATAGGTTATGATGTGTTGAAATATTATTGATTTCCATATCATTTTGTGGGGTATGATTTATGTTTTATAGAACCTGTCTCTTTTTATGGGTCATGATATGATGAATATTTTTTGGCACATGCATGTATGATTTCATTATGTGACGGGTGGGACCTATATCTCCCTCCAATGCATTAAGTAATGATAAATGTTTTATTAGCTCAAAGGGTACATGGGAGGAAACCTCATGCCTGAAACAAGAGGGAATATGAGAGAACATCCCAATCCTGAAACAAGAGAGAAAAGAGGAGAACATCCAAATCCTGAAACAAGATGGAACATAAGAGAACATCCCAATTCATAAAGAAGTGGGTACATGGGAGGAAATCCCAATACAGAAACAATAGGGTACACATGAGGACATACCAATCCCAAAACAATAGGGTACACATATAGACATCACAATCCCCAAACAAGAGGGTACACGGGAGGAGATCCCTATACCAAAACAAAAGGGGACACAAGAGGGCATCCCAAACTCAAATTTGGTACACGGGTGATTAACACTAGCCTAACATGTTAAAAAGTTCTTGGTAGGCCACCTTGACTTAGGGTTTTTATGTGTTTTCCAAAATCCCATGTTTTATTCCTATGTTATGCTCTCATGGATTATGTTCATTATTTCCTTTTGATTCATGTTTTATAAACTGAAAATCATTATTATGATCTCTGATATGTAGGGTATGACCTTCAAATGTTATGATCATGTTCCATACCCTTTTCTTCATGTTTTTCTTACACATTTTTTTTATTTACCCTTACTGAGCATCTGTTCTCACCCCTTTATTATGTTTCCTCTCCCTAGGTTACAAAGAAACGTTTTTGGTAGAATAGATAATGGTTCTAATATTTATGGTAGATTTTTAAGATCTTTCACCATGATAGAAGATTTGGCTTCCAAATTTCAAAAGACACTAAACTATTACGATCCTCAGTCATGTATTTTTTCAATTTACTAAATATTCATATCAAAATATTTTATATCCATGTATGTTAATCCTAGGTCTCTATAGTTGGTATCAAAGGAAATGTTTAGTCATCCTTTGGAAAACATGATGATAAAATCGTAGTGATATTCCTAGGTTTATTTGTAAGTATATATCTATGGATGTCTCTAAGGATAAGTATAAGGATGAGATAACATCTTGGAAAATGTCCTGGAATTTTGGTAAAAGGATAAAGTGAGTGGTTTCCAAGAAATAAATATATTTCTGGATACTACAAGTATATGTGGATCTGAAATAGATGTACCTAGTGGTAATAACTCTAACAAGATGTTCTTGGCTTGACTTGGGGTAATCTGGTACATGACAATGGGCCTTGCTACAAACTTGGTTTAAAACTCTTAGGGGATCTACTTTAGGAATTCATGAACTCTTCAAAAACCATCATGAAGGATTTAGATATAAAATATCTATGAATAACCTAGGATAAATCCAAGGTGTCATAGATTATGTAAGGTGACATGATTTTGATATCCTTTAAGTAATTCTTTTCATGACTATGTGTTTTTCTGCTATGATAATTAATGCTCACACTATACTTCTAGTTTTAGTCAATTGTGGGAACCAGAAGGAATTGGATTAATTTTGAATGTGATGGATGATTTTCTGATTAGTATTAAAGTGGGATTATCACTGGAGTGAAAGATATTGTGATCATGCCTAATCACTTTTCATGGGACATGATTAACAATTTTTACCTTAACCAACTCTTGAACTCATCAAGGAAGAGAAATAAGGAGTTCACTAAGTGTTCGGTTAATGGTGGTCATAGAGGGAATATGGTTCTTTTTCATTTATGTCAAGAATATTGAAAGCATCACCTAAGTGAATGTATTAGAGTAAAAAAGAAGATTTTTTATAGTGGAAAATAATGACATAAAGAAAGTGATTGAAAGGGAAAAAAGAAGAGTTTAGTTAAATGAATGGGATGAAATCTTGGCCTTCCTACGGTATTATCAGTTGATGACTTCTTTATATGTGTAAATTATGGAAATTATGAAAAATTGATATCCTATGAGGAAGGATTGTGAAGATAATAAAAAATGTGGTATAAGTGACGGTTTTTCTACAGATAATGAAGAGACTGAAAATGACATGTGAAAGGTATGTGATGTTATTCCAGTATTTTTTACATTAATCATAAGAAGCATGATTGTATTAATGTTGAGGAATGTTATGAAATGGTTCATATTTCATATTTTAGGAAAGAGGTATTAAAGAATAAGTTTATGAATCTTGATTAATGGTTTAAGAATAAAGTTGGATAATGGTGTATTTTTGAATTCAATTATTATGTTATATAAATCATGAAATGTGTATGTATTTTGAGTATAAGTTTTCATTAGGTATTGAAAAGTACATATTGAATGGTGATGAAGAATTACAAAAATTATTTCAAATAAGAGTCATATTTTGATTGAGGGGAGGTAACCCTTAATTATTTTTTTAGTGTTGAGATAGTGATGTTTGGATAAAGATATGTTGGATATAAATAAGTAAATTGGATGGTACATATTACCCTAATTTTTTTTATTTAAAATTTGTTCTATGCCATCAAGGATGAAGTTTAAAACCTCTTCGATTTAAAGGATATATCTAGTAATTATTGGAATAAAGAAGCATGAATGATTTACAAAAGGATTTATGGTAATTAAGGTTCTTACCATGTTTCAAGGGAATATACAATGAAGGTATTCACATGTTTCATATGTGAAAACCAAGAGTTACTTTGTGATATATGGGGGATCAATGTTAATATGATTTTGTGACTTCTTTATAATTTTTTTGAATTTCATCTTTCAGAAGGGTTATATGGTTAACCATTTATAGACAGATTATGTATTATCTTACCATATAAGGATTTATGAATATTGGATAACCTGATATAAAAACGTGGTTTTGATGACAACTAATGATATGTGGGATGACATATCATAGATCTTATGATCTGTTAGTACTTTAAGAATAAAAAAATTTCTCATTCATTTAGTAGGGTAAGAGATGAAGTGGAAATCTATCAAGGCCTAATAAATGGTTGGGATTGTGTATGAGAAAGGGAATAATGTAAAGCAAGTATATTTCCATATATTCTTGGAATATAAAAAATAACAACTCAATGATTTTATAATGTACAAAAAAGTTTTTTTCGAATACCTTAATTTTCGATGAGTTGAAGGCCTTTAAAATCATCACATATTTATGATTTTGAGACCCTAAAATTTTCATTAATCATTCACTTGTTTGTGATTGATGACCTCAATTAACCCTATTAATATTTATTCTTTTCCTATATGTCTAATCTTTACTCCCAACCTATGTTCTCCTATGTGGAAACCTAATTATATGTTACTTTCGGTAACTGTTATGGTTCGAAATTTCCCTTTTTAAAGGAAGTTTTAGTATCCAATTTTATGATGTGGGTTTCTATTAATGAAACTCTGAAGTATTAAACCATTGATAACCCAAACAAATTTCAAGGTCGAAATTCACGTTAAGTGTGGTATAATATAACACCTCAAGATTTTGTGAATTATTTTTTTTCAAAATTATTTATCTTTTTAAAATTTTTCATTTCACATGACACTAGAAATAGTTCATTATAAATATATATATATATATTAAAACACTAATACAAAAATTATTTTCACACACAATACCTACTTGTCTTGTGCAACATGCAATACGAACTCGACTTGTGCTACAAGCAACATCGACTTGGCGTACGATGCACGCAACACTGAGTTTCTATAAAACATCTTTATATATATATAATTAATTAAATGAGATAATTATAACCTAACTGTTGAACATAGTTATAGGAATAGTAATAAATATGTTCCAAATATTTTTAATAATTTTTATATAAACAAAAACATATTGATAATGAAAGATAAGATTTTTGGTGAGGTCATTTTATGTGAAAAATACTATTTACTTGAATGTACTGATTTTAATAATAAATTAAATTTTAGAAACATTTATATATTTAATTTGATAAAATAAACTTCATTTTTTAATTCAGAACATTGAAATTACACCAGGGTGCCTTTTTTGGGTTTTTCTGAGAAACTTCATTTTTTGATGAATAGTGAAAAGTAACGCTTTTATGTTAAAAACTGCCTTTTGTTTAATTATTTATTAATTTTAAATGATAATATAAACATGTTTTAAGTTAAAATTAGATAAATATTAAATATATTAATAAAATTTAATTCATTGTAATGAATTTCACTTTGAAACTGAATATAAAATCTAAACAATCTTTTGAACTTTTTCCTATTTTAAAACCCCGTTATTTCATCTCGTCTTCAGGATTAGCTCTAAAATTAATTTTTTCCTCATATGAGAATTGAATTTTAATAAATTTAAATACATCATTTTATTCTGTCTAATATTAATATTCTAATAAGACCAAGATAATTTTTGACCAAAATTATTAGTAAAAGTGATTATAATTAATCACGACGATTAAGGTCAAATTAAGCTTAATTACGGACTAAGCCTTAAATTTAAGGGTCCAAATGACAAAACCACTTGTCCAAAACCCATTTTATATCCACAATGCATCCATAAACCTTAAACTATTTATTTTTGTTCGTTTTGTATAACTTGTTTAGGTATGAACATGTGGACACCTAACTTGTTTCAAAAAAGTCCATGTGAGTCATTTTCCTTCCCTATAAAAGGCCACCACATCTACCCATTCCTCACGCCTATAAAACCTTTCAATTTAGGCCAATATCTTCCCAAATACCCTAAAAAAACCCCCTTTTACCTTTATGTCTCCCTTTTGGAAAAAAATCCTCTCAAGGAATCCTTTTGGCATAAACCCAAAGGAGTTACCCAATTTAGAGGTAACATCTTCTCTCAAGCTCCTTTCCTTTATTTCCCTTATTCACGACATCCACTCACTTTATTCAATTATTTTATAAAAAACATGTATTCGATATATAATATGATTTTTTTATGAAAATAGTTTTACCTACACTTATACAAACCTCTATATAATGGATATTGAACATACTGTTTCGGTGTATAGAGAACTACTGCCACACAAAACGATGATTATTCATTTCCCTATTACCACTAATAGTGGTGGCCATTATTATGGAAACACTATTTATATATGTCATATAATATATTTCTTATGTATTTATGATTATTGATTTCTTTTACAAAACCCATCTTTTTTCTTTCCATTTGGTGTTAATATGATAATCTCATTTGATGAAGTGTGGACTATCACACCTCAAATAGATGTGATTCATTCACACACCACATGTCATGTATTAAGGATTAGTTTTATGAAATTATATGATATATATGATATATTAATTTAACTGGAATTATTATATATATATATACACAAATATATACATATTTCATTTACATACTTTCCTTCAATATGACAACAAAAAAGGGAAATATTATTCATGCGTACGTACGACTTACCGTCTCCATTAATGGTGTATTCCATTTCATAATCCTATATTATATAGATTATTATAATACAAATATACTTGATATAATTGATATTTATATTATTTTTTACTTTATCGAATCATGAAATATGTATAAGGACCAAAGATATACCAAATTAATACACATGCGAAGAACAAAGTGAATATTAACTGAAATGAAACTTTAACATAGGATCGTTATTAATTAGGTAATATAAGGTCATAATAAAAATATATATGTAATTATTTATAGGAATATTCTTATTTAAAATATGTATAATAAACTTATATTTATTATATAGGAAACTTGTACGAGTACGGAGAGAATCAAGACACAAGGAAAGGGGATTTCATCTCACTTCTAATTTTCGTGAGGTACATGTTATGTTCACCACTATTTATTTTTTGGGGTGTATTTACTTAACATAATTATATTATATGTATCTTATACTTAAATTTATTTTTATTCACAATTCCATTTTACGAAAATTCTTTCATGGGGTTTAACTTTCAAAAGTTACCAAATCGGTAAAACAGTTTTGTCTCAATTTGCATTCTTTGAAACTCATGTTTTATTTGAGGCTCATGTTTTGCCTCATGTTATATACTTCCATTTTTAATTTTTTATCATTAATATCATGATATTAATGATATATTAAGATTAATTTAATTTCCTTTTCTTACATTGTGAGTATAAGTCCAAGATACCAAGTTATAATATCTTATTGAGACAATCTTATCGGTTTTCGAGATTGTTTATGTTTATGCTTCCTTTGACGAAATAAAATGATACATATCTCAAGAATATTCACGAGTTTCTTTATCCTCTATTTTGTCAAGATATCCTCATTTATTATTACTAGTTTTACACTCTTCAGTACCTATGATAATTAAGAATATTTTTTTTAGAAAAATCAGACTATATCTCTCTCTTCGGTCCGAAATCTGTTTTATTTCAAAAACCATGTTTTCAAGAAATGTTTTCAAATGATCATTGAAGATAAGTTTCAGTTAAAAAGGATTTAAAATTTTTTATGGTTTTCAAATATTCCTTTATATGATTTCAAAGATATTTTTAAATAATATGGGTTCCAAAAATGTTTTAGGTTTAAAAATGTATTATAAACGTTTTCAAGATTTATTTATATGTTTTCAAAGTATTTTTAAATAAATGGGTTTCAAAATATATTAAATCCTTCTTTAAAAGTTTTCAATGTTTTTTCAAAGAAAATGGTTTTTAAAATGTTTTGAAGATTAATTTATACGTTTTCAAGGAAAAGTTTTTCAAAATGATTTCATGTCTTATTTATATTTTTTTCAATGATATTTTCTATGAAAATGATTTTTAAATAGTTTTATGCATTAAAATACTTATTAAAACAAGAAAAGATATGTTCCTCAAGAAAATTGTTTAAAGATATTTCAAAATTATTTTCCATCTAATAGGACATATATTTATGTTACTCATGTCATTCTAGGAAATGATATAAAGGCATCTTTCATTTCCCTTCTATGAATGGGTTATGCTCAATGTCATTGTCTTTATGAAATCTATTTTTTCCATGGGTTATTTCTTTTTAAACCCATTTATTTTCACTGGTTATGCTTATATTATGAATCTTATCTATCTTCCATAGTTCATGATGGGATGAAATGTTATTCATTTCCAATTCATTTTTTGGGTTATGATTTAATGTTTATAGAACACACATCTTTTTATGGGTCATGACATGCTGAATATTTTGTGGCACCAGCATGTATGATTTCATTATGTGACTGGTGGGACCTATATCTACCTTAAATTCATTGGGTAATGGAAAATGTTTTTTGAGATCAAAGGGTACACGAGAGGACATCCCAAGCCTGAAACAAGATGGAACAAGGGAGAACATTTTAATACTGAAACAAGAGGGAAAGGGGAGAACATCCAAATCCCAAAACAAGATGAAATAGGGGAGAACATCCCAATCCCGAAATTAGAGGGTACACTGGAGGACATCCTATTCTCGAAATAAAAGGGTACACCAGAGGTCATCCCAACCTCGAAACAATAGGGTACAAGGGAGGACATCCCAATTCCCAAACAAGAGGGTACATGAGAGGACATCTCAATCCCAAAACAGGAGGGTATAAAGGAGGGAATCCCAAACATAAAGTAGGTACATGAGTTATTAACCCTAGCCTAACATGTTACAAAGATCTTGGTAGGCCACCTTGATTTAGGATTTTTAAATTTGTTTGCCACAATCCCATGTTTTATTCCTACATTATGCTCTCATGGATTAAGTTCATTATTTCCATATAATTCGTGTATTATAAATTTAAAATCTTTATTATGATATAGGATTTAACACCCCAATATTCCACGGTATGTTTCTCTTTGAATAACGCAATAGCTTTTGTTGTACGCAACTTCGAGTTATAGCACACCATGACCAATCGAACTAGCTATTTAAAAAGTAGTTCTGAATAGTAATACCCACTTTTTGAAATTTTATAAATTTTATTTTTTAAAATGGACTTCAGTTTTGGATTTTGAATATCAAAATTATCTTTGGGTGAATTTATGGTATTTTTTTGAAAAATATCATTTTTTGATGAATAGTAAAAAACAATGTGTTATTGTTTAAAACTAAATTTTATTTAAATAATTATTATTTTTATTTAAATTTATTTTAAAGTCAAAATAAACACATAATACCTATATTATCTCATTTTAATTCATTGGAGTCATTTTATAATAAGATTATATGTATAAAATTTTATTAAACTTTTTAACGTCTTTTAACCACATTCTAAGCACATTTGCAAATTTGCATAAAATGTAATTTTACCGCTTCTCTAAATTGAATTTAAAAAATCCGAAAGAAATAGTTGATATCAGTAAGGAAAATTTAGTTCAATAGGATGAAAATAATTTTTGGTGAATAGTAACTTTTGAATTTTATTTACCACGGTTAAAAGTAAATATGGTGATTATAGGTAAAAATGATAGTATAATTACCCTAACACATGTCTTAACTCTATTGGATAAGTGTATTTCTAAAAAAATAATCCTTATGACAAAAATAGGCTCCTTTTTGATCCACTTGGATTAGATTAGGAAATTTATTATTATTTTATTTAAAGAATAGTTAAAAGTGTAAAATTCATAGTTTTATAAATAAACAATTTTTTAATATAAGGTTATACATAATATAAATTTTACTATAAATATTCATTATAAATCTAAAAATATTTCATACATCATGGTATTTTATTTATAATTTTTAGACATTAAATAATTAAATTTATGTATGACACAATGATAATGAAGTAATTACCTTATTAATGAAAGACTAAAATAATTGATGTTATAAATTTTAAAATAAATGTAAATTGAGACTTTTTATGCATTGAACTAATTTTATAGGGTAATATGACATGTTAGGGTTGATTTAATGTATTTTTTTCGAAGTGATAAATTTTATATGACCTTCACAAAAACCAAATACTAAATAGTGTCAAAATTGACATAAATGAGTTTTTAAAACAAATACTAAATTATTAAATGATATAACATTCTTAAAAATATAAGGATCAGAAAAAGGACTTAGATAAGTTTAGATATTTCAGTAATGAACCACTTGAGGTTCTATTGGGTTTTTATAGTATGTTTATTAACTATTTATTATAATAATACAAGAAGACATGGTAAAAGTTAAACTATTTATCTAAGAGTTAAATCTAAAAGATAAGGTTAATATGGTGACCTAAACTTGTATAAAACATATTTTTTGAGAGGTTTTATACTCATACCCACCTTATCCTAGAAATAATTATTTTGGATCCATTATAAACAGAATATGATTGTATAATAAATTAATATTTCAATCATTTCCTAAAGTGACCCTCACCTCTCTAATAAAAGGGTACTTCCCCTTATCTCAAAATCACACCTCCAAAGCCATTTGGATCGGCCAACCTATCCTCAAATATCCTCCCCACTACCCTCAACTAAATCCAGAGGCCTTACATTGATCATAAATCCAACTTAATGATCCATTTTGATCAAATCAAAAGGAAGAACCCGAAGGAGAGATAATAATTTCCACATCGACTTCAAAGTTCTTTTCTTCTTCCACTTCCTTTTTATTTCTTGTTTCCATAGAAAAATAATAACTCAAGTACCTTATATGTACTATGATGTTATTATAAATATGGTACAACCATATTCATTATTCTATCCATCCTATGAATGACAAAGTCACTATACGTGCAAACATACGGCTTACTGTCTCCACATTGTGGTGTAGTTTTTTATTCAACACTTCATTATTTGGATGGGTATAATAATGCATATAATTGATATAAATAATAAATATAATGTGTTAATTATTCTTTATATATTATATAACATCCAATTACATACTATTTTACCATCAATAGAATGATATTGTCACTCGTACGTATGGATGGACTATCGTCTCCACAAACACGATGAGATTCATTCCCCGTCATAACCATTCAAGAATAATTTTCATTTTATGATTAAAAATAATATTTAATAACTTAATGTCATTCTGGATATTAATAAAATAAATAATACCGATAAAAAACATGACTTACATAACAAAACATATAAAGGAAAACAGATCAGTTAACACCTAAAACAATGGTACTACTGAAATATTATTAACAAAGAAATATTAGAAGATCATATATGATATCATTTTAATGTATGTGGTTCTTCTATAATTTATTTACAATTATTTACCTATTATAAAATATTTTACTATACCCTAGACTAAGTAAAAGTATAAGGTAATGGTTAATTTTACAATCTATTTATTTATCCGAGGTTGTTTATACGTAAGTATCTAGTGGAACTTCTTTATCATCCACATCTCTATTTCTTAAAAAATGTATTTCAAAACATTTTTACTATTTCCTAGAATATGGGTTAAAGTAATTTATACCCTTTTTGACTTTTTATAAAACTTTTTTAAAGGAATATTTCTGTATTTTTACAAACAAGGTACATTATGACCTTTTCGAAAAATTATAGTAAGAATGTTTTTTTAACTTATATGGTAAGTAAGGATATTTTCCACTGTTATAACACCTTATATGCTTCCCATACAATATTATAAGAATATTTTATAAATTAATGTTTTCTTTTATAAATATGTGAATTTTAAATGATTTCAAAATAGAAAGAGATATTTCTCTCAAATACTTTTTGATTTCATCTATGTCAACATCTTTTGATGGATTTTACACTTGTTTGAAGTTGATTTATTATGATACAATATTCCGTATTATATTGAAAGTTTTGTGATATTTTTGACTGTGAATGTGTTATTTTAATACCATTCATGGTTTATGGTTAAAGTATTAACATATCATATGATATTTTTAATATGAATTTTTATGTTATGTTTCAATGTTTTCATATGAGGAATACATTGGACTTAGTAAGTGACTGGTGGATCCCTCTATAGCTCATTGATGCATCAGTAGTTCTCATGAGATATACTAGTGTCTTGGAACAAGGCCATGACAAAATCTTATTTGTACTTTTGGTATGAGGCCATGACTATGTGGTTATAATGTCCGATATTATGCATTCTTTCATTATGAAATTAGCTATTGATTTTACATGTGATTATTCGACTAGTAAAATATCCATGTGAATAAGTAAATGGAATTATTTGATTTATATTTTCCATATTATGCTGAAGTTTTAGTTTAAAAGGCTTGTGTTTTAGTCTTATACATTTCCTTAAATGTTTATGCTTATTTCTGATAGTTTCCTCTATTTTGTTATCCTTACTGAGAATCTGAGATCACCACTTTCTTATGTTTTCTTTTTACCAGGATGTGAAGAAGTATATTATGATTGACCTATAGGGATAGGAAAATGGATATGAGTGTTTCCAAATGGGACACAATGTTTTTTTTACATTTCTTAATTTAATGTAAAACTTATGTATGTATCTAGTACATCCAAGGATACTAAACTAATCAGTCTTTCGAGATATGATCTATTGTGATCATGATAATGTTATGTAATAATGCACTGGCTCTGGGTAACTAGGGTCAGGGAATTAGAGTTAGAATTATAAGAAGATTATGTCTAAACATGGAAAGTAGATTTATAAAAACTCTGATTAGAGAACATTACACTAAGATAGACTTTGAGGATTAGTATAGAAGAACTTCCTAGAATTTTGGTAATGTAGAGATTTTGTGAATTTTCCAAGCAATAAATCCCTATATGTATATGAGCAGGTAAAGGTGGCTCTGCCACATATGTACCTAGTGGTCAAACCTAAAAACATCGCGTTGAGCTAGACTCCAGTGGGAATGGGTGAACGACAATGGGACTTACTGAACTCTTGGTTACGACACTCATAGGGGATATGCTTAGGATAATTCACGTTTTCTTTATAAGCCATTTTGAAGGATTTAGTAGTAAATACTTCCTCAATGAAAGCATTTTTTTATGATTATGGATTGTATGCATAAACTGTTCAATTTATGTTAGGTATTTTACTAGTTTGGAATTATGTTTTACGATTCATAAACTAATCTAGTATATGCCATTGTCTGGAAATTGTGCCGAGTGGAAGGAATGGAAACTATATCAATCCACCTAATCTATGTAGGGATTTCCCTCCTACTCAAGATAATTATAGTGGAGCTGGTGATGCAACTAGTGCTGAGCAGCTTATAACCATACTGGAAAAACTCACTTAGGTTATGAATAATAACCATAACTATATGGATAACCCTGATCCACAATGCGGAGGATTGATATTAGACTGCTTCATGAGGAAACAACCACAAATATTCAATGGGACTACAAATCCATTTCTAGATGAGAAATAGATAAGTTCCTTAGAGAAAATATTTCATGCTTTGGGGAGTATCGAAATGGAAAAAAATTTATGGCAGTTTATCACCTCATAGGAGATGAAGATCAATGGTGGTCATTAATTCAATACACAAAGAAGGATTAAAAAGTATCAAATATGGAATTGAGAGAGTTTAAAGAGATTTTATTAGAAAAATACTTTCCTCATGACCAGCAAACGAATGTGGAAAGACAGTTTCTGAGTCTACGGAAAAAGGAGGATGCAAATGTCGAAAAGTATAAGGCTAACATTACAAGGTTGTCAAGGCATATTTCAAATTAAATATGTAACCCATGGAGTAAGATTGATTGATTATTTGATGGGTTAAAACCATTTCTCTGTTAATAATTAGTCTCAAAATACTTCTCGTCATATGAAGATATAGTCTTCTGTGCTATCAAGACAGAAAATAAATTATTTAAGTCTTAAAACTTTAAAAGAAAATAAAGATAAGAAGATATCTACATAACACTCTAGAAATGTAAATAAGGGGAAAAGGAAAAAGTTGAATTTCCACCCTGCAGTAAATGTAGGGAGAAACAGCCTGGTACTTTTCTAAATGGTATGGGAGTTTGTTACAAGTGTATAGAAAAAGGCCACCAAGCTCGTGATTTCAAGAGGAAGAAAGAGGCTCCTAATGTCTAATGTTATAGTTTTAGAGAAATGGGGCATTATTCAAATGAATTTCCTAAGCGCCAAGGAAATTTACCTCAAAAAACGAAAAGGGAAAATGGCTATGCTTACACAATCACTAATACTGAGGTTGAAGCTTTTAATTTTATGGTTGTAGGTACTTTAATCATTTCCTAAAATTTAGAAAATTCTTTAATTAATTATAGATCATTGCATTCTTTCATATCTTCCTAGTTTTCAGAGAAAATTAGATATTTCCAAT
Source organism: Viscum album (assembly GCA_963277665.1). Classification (NCBI taxonomy): domain Eukaryota; kingdom Viridiplantae; phylum Streptophyta; class Magnoliopsida; order Santalales; family Viscaceae; genus Viscum; species Viscum album. Next base: position 922,745,934 of record OY728131.1, read on the forward strand.
TGGATTTATCAAGGGAGTTTTTAGTAAAAACTCCTAAGGGAAGTATCATTGCAACAATTTTTTTCCAGTAAGTTACCATTATATTATATAAACGTTCTTTATCTGCTGATCTTATTTTCATACCAATGATTTAATTTGATATAATTCTCAACATGGATTGGCTTTCAGACCATGATGAAAAACTATATTTTAAGAAGGAAGATGTTACAATTTTGAGGATGATAACGAATCCCTTATCTTTAGAGAAAAAACATCACCATCTTCTTCTCATCTAGATCCACCCCAGTATATCTACTAGATTAAATTATTGGGGAGGAAGAGAGTGAAATTACTATGGGTGAGGAAAATAATGTTCAAATAGAGGATATACCTATTGTGAAAGAATATGTTGATGTTTTTCCAGAGGATTTACCTAGACATTATCCATAATGATAAATTGAGTTTTCCATTGACTTAACTCCTAGTTCAAGTCCCATATCGAAGACCCCTTATAGAATGGATACATTGGAATTAGTGGAACTAAAGAAAAAAATAGATGAATTGAGTAATAAAGGATTTATTCACCATAGTGTTTCTCCATGGGGATCCCCTGTTCTTTTTCTTAAGAAGAAATATGGATCTATTAGGTTGCGCATTGAATATAGGGAGATCAATTCTATAACATTAAAGAACAAGTATCCCCTACCTATCATTGATGATTTATTTGATCAACTTCATGGAGATCAATATTTTTCAAATATTGACAATCGATCTGGATATCATCAGTTGTGCATGAAGAAGGAAGACACTCCAAAGACAGCATTTTGTACTTGGTATGGGCATTACGAGTTTATAGTAATGCATTTTGGATTGACTAATTCAACATCTGTTTTCATGGATCTAATGAATAGAGTTTTCAAGGAATATCTTGATGAAATTGTAGTGGTATTTATTGATGATATCTTGGTATACTCCAAAAGATACGAAGATCATGAAAATAAATTACTCACTATTCTAAATACTCTTAGAAGAAATGAATTATATGGGAAATTTAGCAACTGTGAATTATGGATTCAGGATTTTTTTTTATTGGCCATATTGTCTCTATGGATTGAATCTATATTGATCCTTCTAAGACAGGATAAATACAAGAATGGCCAGCACCGACGAGTATAATTGAGGTACAAAGTTTTATTGGTTTAGCAGATTATTATTAGTGCTTCATCCATAATTTTTCTAAAATGGCTAACCCATTAACAAAGATCACACATAAAGGGGTTAAATTTGTTTGGACAAAAGAGTGTGAATAATTTTTTGATGAATTGAATAAAATATTGGTCTATGCTCTTATTTTGACTCTACAATTAGGGAATGATGGGTTTGCTATTTAAAGTGATGCTTCAAAGAAAGGACTGGGTTGTGTTCTTATGCAGAATGACAGGGTTATTTCCTATGAATCACGAAAGCTAAAAATTCATGAAAAAAACTATCCCACTCATGATATTGATTTATCAGTTGTAATATTTGATCTGAAGATATGAAGACACTATCTCTATGGTGAAAAATGTGAGATTTATACTGATCACAAGAGATTGAAGTATATTTTCTCGCAAAAAGATCTCAATATGAGGAAAATGTGATGCTTTAAACTACTTAAGGATTACGATTTCACAATACACTACCACCCAGGGAAGGAAAATAAAGAAGAAGTTGCTTTGAGTTGAAAGGATCATGAAGTTCTGAACAAGATGAGATTTGAAAAGGATCCTATATACATGGATCTATTAAATATGGATATGGTAATAACCAAGGAAGTTGAAACATCAATACTTTTTCATATGGTTGCCAAACCATCTTAACTAGAAAGGATAAAATGTTCTCATACTGATGATGGGTAGTTTCAAAACAAAATTAAAGCTATGAATGATGGTAGGCTGATCGACTTCGTATATGAAGATGGAGTTTTGAAATTTGGGATGATACTTTGTTCCTAACATACCTGATCTAAAAAGATAATTGTTGGATGATGCTCAAAGCTCCAATTTCTCAATACACACTGGTATCACTAATATGTATAGATATTTGAAGGAACATTTTTTATGGGACAACCTGAAGAGCGAGATTGATGATTATGTGTCAAGATGTATAGTTTTTCAATAGGTGAATGCTAGAAGACAACATCCTAGAGGATTCATGCAACCTCTTCCCAAACCTGAGTGGAAATGGGACGATATTAAGATGGACTTTGTCATGGTTCTAACAAATACTCCTATAAGTAATGACACAATTTAGGTCATTGTTGATCATCTTACCAAGTCAGAATATTTTCTTATTATAAGAGAATATTTACCACGTGAACGTTTAACAAGAATAAATATTAATGATGTTTTAAGACTTCATGTAGTACCCCTATTGATGTTTTCTGATCGTGATCCCCATTTCACATCAAGATTCTAGAAAAGTTTTCATAAATCCCAAGAAATTGAACTTCATTTGAGAACTGCCTACCACCCTCAAATTGATGGACAATTAGAATAGACTATTCAAATCATAGAAGAAATGTTAAGATATTTCTCACTTGACATTCAAGGTATGTGGGATCAGTATTTACCTCTGGTAGAATTTTCCAATAACAATAGCTTCTACTCAAGTATTCATGTGGCACCATATAAAGAATTATATGGAAAGAGATGTCGCACACCAAATTGTTGGGATGATATTGGTGAAAGAAAACTAGTAGGCCTAGAACTTTTTGAGGAAACAATGGAAAAGGTGAAGATTATCCAAACCCACATCAAAGGAGCTCAAAGTAGGCAAAAGAGTTATGTCGATAACTGAAGGAAGGATTTAGAATTTCAAGTAGGTGATCATGTTTTCTTGAAGGTATATCCATGGAAGGGTGTTATACATTTCGATAAGAAGGGTAAATTAAGTCCCACGTACATCGGACATTTCGAAATTCTAGAACGAATTGGAGTTATAGATTACCATTTTGCAATACCACCAAGTCGCTCCAATGTTCATGATGGGTTCAACATATCATTATTGAGAAAATACATGCCCGACCCAACACATGTACTCACCTATGAAGAAATAAAATTGTAACCCGATATGTCTTATTGTAAAGAGTCTTTCAAGATTCTTGATACCAGAGAAAAATTATGGAGAAACCGGATGACTTGTCTGGTAAAAGTTCTATGGAGAAACCATAAGATGGAAGAGGCAACATCGGAACCCAAGGAACATATGATGAAGAACCACCTGAATCTTTTTATGCAGTAATATTCTAGAAATTTCTAGGAAAAAAATTATTTGAAGGAGGGAATAATGTAACACCCCAAGCTTCCATGGGGCGTTTCTCTTTGAATAATGCAATAGCTTGAATTGTATGCAACTTCGAGTTCTAGCACACCACGACCAATCAAACCAGCCGTTTAAAATATAGTTATGAATAGTAATGCCCACTTTTTGAAATTTTATAAATTATATTTTTCAAAATGGACTTCATTTTTGGATTTGGAATATCAAACTTATCTTAGGGTGAATTTTTGGAATTTTTCTAAAAACATTCATTTTTTGATGAATAGTGAAAAACATTTCTTTCTTGTTTAAAGCTGACTTTTATTTAAATAAATATTATTTTATTGAAATTTATTTTAAATTTAAAATAGATACATTATACCTATATTAGTTCAATGTAATTTATTGGAGTCATTTTATAATAAGATTATATGAATAAAATTTTCTTGAACTTTTTAACGTCTTTTACCCATCTTATAGGCACATTTGCAAATTTGCATAAAACATAATTTTACCACTTCTGTCAATTGAATTTAAAAAATCCAAGAGACATGGTTTATATTATTAAGTAAAATTTGGTTTAATAAGATGAAAATAATTTTTTGTGAATAGTAACTTTTGAATTTTATTTACCACGATTAAAAGTAAAAAAGGTGATTAAATGTAAAAATAATATTATAATTACCCTAAATCATGTCTTAATTATATTGGATAAGTGTATTTAGACCAATATAAACCTTAGGACAAAAATATGATCCTCTTTGAACCACATGGATTAGATTAGGACATTTATTTTTATTTTATATAAAGAAGAGTTAAAAGTGTAAAACTCAAAGTTTAATGACTAAACTATTTTTTAATATAGGGTTATACATAAGATAAATTCTAATATAAATATTTATTAGAAATATAAAAATATTTCCTACATAATGGTACTTTATTTATAATTTTTAGACATTAAATAATTAAATTTATATATGAAACAATGATGTTGCAGTAATTACCTTATTAATGAAAGACTAAAATAATTGATGTTATAAATATTAAAATAAATGTTAATTGAAACATTATATGCATTACAATAATTTTATAGGTTAATATGACATGTTTGAGTTGATTTAATGTATTTTTTTTTGAATTGATAAAGTTGTTTTGGCTTTCACAAAAACCAAATACTAAATAGTGTAAAAATCGACATAAATGAGTTTTTAAAACAAATACTATATTATTAAAGGATATAATATTCCAAAAATCTAATGTTCGGTCAAAGGGAATAGATACGGTTATATCTTTCAATAATTAACCACTCTGGGTTCGGTTGTTTTTTTATAGTAATTTTGTTAAGCATTTTTTATAATAATACAAGAAGACATGGTAAAAGTTAAACTATTTAACTAAGAGTTAAATCTAAAAGATAATGTTAATATGGTGAAATAAACTTGTCAAAAACCTATTTATTGAGTGTTTTATTACCCATACCCACCTTAGCCTCTAAATAAATCCATTTGGATCCGTTATAATGTGAATATGATTTTATAATTAATTAATATTTCAATCTTTTTATAAAGTGGCCCTCACCACACTTATAAAAGGGTACTTCCCATTCTATCAAAATCACACCTCCAAATCCATTTGTCTTGGCCAAACCCAGCTCAAATATCCTCCCAACTACCCACATTTAAACTTATACGCGTTACTTTTATCATAAATCCAAATTATGGTTCCTTTTTGATCAAATCAAAAGAAACACTTGAAGAAGAGGTAATAATTTCATCATCACTTTCAAAGTTCTTTTCTTCTTCCGCTTCCTCTTTATTTGTTGTTTCCATACCAAAATAATAACTCCAGTACCGTCAACATAATGTTATTTTATTATAAATATGGTACAACCATCTTCATTATTCTATCTATCCTATGAATAACAAAGTCCTCATACATGCGTACGTACAACTTACCGTCTCCACGTCGTGGTGTAGTTTTTTATTCAACACTTAATTATTTAGATGAGTATAATAATGATTATAATTGATATAAATAATAAATATAACATTTTAATTATTCTTTATATATGATATACCATCCAATTACGTTTCATTTCATTATCAATAGAATGATATCGTCACTCATACATATGTACGGATTATCGTCTCCACGAACGCGATGAGATTCATTCCACATCGTAACCATTCAAGAATAATTTTCATTTTATGATTAAAAATAATTTTTGATAACTTAATATCATTCTGGATATGAATAAAATATATCTTATCCATAACAAACATGACTTACATAAAAAAACATATATAGAAAAACGAATCTGTTAACACCTGAAACAATGATACTACTGAAATATTATTAAGAAAGGAATATTAGAAGATCATATATGATATCATATTTATGTATGTGTTTCATGTATAATTTAATAACAATGAATAAACTATTATACGGGAGGTTAACGTACCGTTGACCAAGGAATAGTACAAGGCAAGGCTTAATTTTACAATCTCTTAATTTATCTGAGGTTGTCTATACATAAGTATCTACTATGAATTATTTATCATCCACATCTGTGTTTCATAAAAATGTGTTTCAAAACATTTTTTCTTTTTCCTAGAATATGGGTTAAATTCATTATTTGAATTTTTATAAAATGATTTGAAAGGAATCTTTCCATCATTTTCCAAATAAGGTGCTTTATGACCTTTTCGACAAATTAAGGTAAGCATTCTTTTTTAACTTATACAGTGGGTGAGGATATTTTTCACCATTATAACACCTTAGAAGCTTCCCATACAAGATTATAAGAATATTTTCAGTATATTTCTTTTCTTTTATAATTATGTGACAATAAATTGATTTTAATATAGAAAGAGATATTTCTCTTAAATATTTTTAATTTCATCTATGTCAACATCCTTTGATGGATTTTACACTTATTTGAAGTTGATTTATTATGATACAATATTCCATATTTTATTCAAGGTTTTGTGATATGGTTGACTATGGATGTTTTATTTTTATACCATTCATGGTTTATGGTTAAAGTATTAACATTTTGTATGCTAGTTTTAATATTAATATTTATGTTATGCTTTAATCTTTTTATATGAGCAATTCATTGGACTTAGTAAGTGACGGGTGGAGCCCGCAATAGCTTCTTGATGCATCGGTAGGTCTCATGAGACAAACTAGTGTCTTGTAATAAGTCCTTGAAAAAATATTAGTTGTAGTTTTGGCATGAGGCCTTGACTATGTGGTTATGATTTCCAACATTATTCATTCTATCATTATAAAATTTTCTATTGATATTACATATGATTATTCAACTAGTAGAATATCTATGTGAATAAGTAAATGTAATTATTTGATTTATATTTTCAATATTATGATTAATTTTTAGTTTAAAGGTATTTTTTCAGTGTTATACATTTCCTTAAATTTTTATTCTTATTTATGATAGTTTCTACTATATTGTTATCCTTTCTAAGCATCTAATCTCACCGCTTTCTTATCTTTTATTTTTCCCAGTATGTGAAGAAGTATATTATGAATGAACTACAGGGATAAGATAAGGTATATGAGTGTGTCCAAAGGGGACACAATTTTTTTTTTACATTTTATAATGTAATGTAAAACTTATTTATGTACCTAGTACTTCCAAGGCTACTAAACTAATAAATATTTTGAGACTTGGTCTCTTGTGATCATTCCAATGTTATTTAATAATGCACTAACTCTAGGTAACTATGGTCAGGGCGTTACATCTGATATGCAGTTTATTACCTTAAAATGTTATTCTCATGTTCCATACCATTTTTTCATGTTATGATAAAAAATTTTCATTATTTACTTTTACTGAGAATCTATTCTCACCCATTTCTTATGCTTTCTATCCCCAATTTACAAATAAAGGTTTTAGGTAGAAGTGCTTATGGTGTATATTTTTATGGGATATGTTGAAGATCTTTCATCAGGATAAAATATTTTGTTTCCATGTATCCAAAGACACTAAACTATTATGGTCCTTGGGAATGTATTTTTACAATGTACTAAATACACATCTAAAATGATGTAATATACATGTATGTTAAGCATGGGTTGTTATAATACTGATGAATAGGAAATGTATCTAAGGATCCATTTAGGGGAATTCCACTGCATCTTTCATGAGTTGGACATGAATATATTAAGGGTGAAGATTGAAAATCCCACATCTAGTTTGTGGCAAAACATGATGTACATGATGCTTCTAACAATGTTATCATAGGGAATTTTAGAAATGTACTCAACATAGTCATCGGTAACAGGTTATTGTGACAGTGAATGTCTAAAGTGTTCTGTAAAAGACAAACTAATAGACTTATGGGACTCATGTAGGTATACCTTAATGGATTTTAAAATGTATGTATGGTGAGACAGATATAACAACCTTTTATTTCCATATCTAATAATTTTCATTCCTAGAATCTATTTGGATTCACCTAAATTCTTCATTTCAAAGGCATTATTAAATTATTATTTAATATAAATGTTTTCTTTTATCACCTTGGAAATGAAAAAAAATATTATCAACATAAAGGAGTGGATAAAGAATATAATTTTTAACTTGTTTAAAATACTGGCATGCATCATATTTTCCCCTACCCAAATGATTATCAGGAATGACTAAGTCAAATTTACTAAACCATTTCCTTGAATCCTATCTTAAAATATGTAAATAATTATTTAAAAGGTATACCTAATTCTATTTGAACTCACACATGTATCCTTCTATAGGATTCATAAGCAATTTCTCATCAATATCAATGTGAGGAAAAGCATTGTTAACATCAAGCTGCTCAATATGAAAGTTATAGTAAGAAAAAGAGTAAGAAACAATTGTATATTTGAGTGTTTTATAATAGGACAAATGATTTTATGGTAGTCAATTCCCTCTCATTGAAGGAATATTTTATCCACCAATCTGGCCTTATATTTAATTTTCTTATCTCTAGTATTATCTTACTTTTGAATATCCACTCAACTCTCAATATGAGGTGTGTAATTATGATCATTAGTGAGATATTTGGTTTTAGAAAAAATAGATTATTTGAAGATAACATCATGGATTACTATATATTTTTTGTCACCTATCTTATAAACCCATAGTTTATACCCTTTACCCCCTTTGGGATAAAAAATGAAAATACATTTAATATATTTCTATTCAATTTTATCAGTTTTTACACGGGAATAAGTTATGCACCAAATGACTCTAAAGTTATTTTAAGAAGAGTTTTGGTTACACCATAGTTCCTTAGGAGTCTTATACTATTTTTTAGCTGAAGGAAATATGTTAATTCGATATAGAGAAATTGTTTTTTACTCAGTCCATAATTATTTGGGTAGGCCTAAGCATGAAAGAATGATAAACACCCACTCTAGTATAGTTTGGTTCATCCTCTTGGCCATCCCATTCTTCTAGGGAGTTTCCCTAATAGTAAGGAACCTAACTATGCCTCAAACTCATAGGACTAAATATAGATGGAAAGTATTATAAACCATTATCTTTTCTCAGAGCCTTAATCATTCTTCCAATTTGATTTTAAATAATGGATTTCCATGTTAAAAATGTTTTAGAGAAATTTTAATTGTTCTAAGAATGTGAAGCCACAATTTTCTGTATAAATCATCAATAATAGTCACAAAGTATGAGCCTCCACCAAGAGGAATATCTAACATGACCCCACAAGTTATAATGGATGTACCCTAAAGTATGATAAGGCTTAAAAGAAGACCTATTGAATTTGAATATTTTTTATTTACCCAAGACACAACCATCAAAAAATGGGAGGTTGTTAGGTTTGATATCATTTAATAGTCCACGTTTTTTCAATTCCTCTAGAAATTTAGAAATTACATTCCATGACCTTTTATACCAAAGCATGGTATTATTAATATTATTGAAATAGATACATATTAACTATCTACAATGAGTTGTATCATCCAAAACATAAATCTCATTAACAAGATATCTTCCAATGATTGTTCTAGGACCTTTATGAATCTTAAGACAACTAAAATCAAACATGAAAAAAAATCATTTCTCATCTAAAACGCCTTGTGAGATGAGATTCCTATGTAGTTTGGGGAATCATCTAACATCAAGAAAGGTGACAACTAAATGGTCATGGAGATCTAACAAATCAAAGCCTCTACCCTAGACTCGAATCCTCCTATTGTTTCCAAGAACATCCTCCCATTACTCTCTCTTAGTCAACTTAAGAAATGATCCCTTATTAGGACATATATGGATGGAAAAACTATAGTCTAACACCTAATCACTAAATAGATTTGGTAAAGATTCATTAAAAACCTCGACACTATCATACCTAGAAGCAATAATCAAAGACTGATCATTGGGTTCATCAAGCTGTTGGTTTTTTTTGTCCTTCATACACTCTGGCATAATATGGCATGGATTACCACAATTATGGCAGGTAATATTCATTGGCTTAGATTTACTTAGATATATTAAATCTATATTGATTATTGTTCTTACCATTTCCTTTATACAAATATTTCATTATAGTTTTATTTTTAGATCCACCCCTACTAAATAAAGGGGCGACAATGGTTATCAATGGATCAGAAGATCCACATAATTCAATAGGATCAAAGTGTAAAAGTGGACCAATGGAATAACAAATCCCAAACAAAAAAACTAAATGGGGACCAACATAAAATTTGAGCATAATAATAAAAACAATTTTTTTCATGAGAATTATAAACAATATGCATGAAAATGGTGAATAAATAAATATAACAATTCTTATATAAAAAATAAATTTCACAATGATTATTATTGTTTAACCCATAAAAATATTTTTCCTTATAGTTATCATTTAATTTGGGAAAGAATTTCATTTTTTTAAAGGAAAAAATTGAGTGTGTTCTCGTTGATTTTAAAATGAAAATAATATCAAAAGGAAAAATAAAATGTGACATGTATTTTTGATTTTGTAATAGTCTGGTTTCATGATTATTTAGGTACAAAATAGATTCCATAACAACCAAAAGAGATACAAAAAGTAAATTTTGGGAGTGTTACTCAAACAAGATTCGTTTGAAAAGAATTATTATAGGATAATGACTTTATAGTGAAATTTTATTCACCGTGATTTAGTCTATTTTTAGAATGGTTTATTAAAAGTATAGTCTTGGTATAAACTTGGGTGATTTTACTCTATTTTATTAGGTTGGTTTTTTGATGTTTTATTTAAGTGTTTTATTTTTTATCTTGTCCTATTATTTCATAAATATTTTCAAACTACTTCATAAAAATTATGAAACATTCATAATCCAAAAATTAACAAATAAAATGGAATAAAACACAAACTAATAACATGTAAGGAGTGTATACAACTAATTACATGTATAGTGTGTATGAAAATCACAGAATGAAACAGAATGGAAGTTAGAGTATAGGTGTGATGTTTCCACTACACAGTGGGTCATTAGTGACATACTTACATTATGGGTAAATAAGACATGGTCGGGCTTAGTGTGATGGAAAAACAAATGAGTGTCAGATACAAATTTGGATGGGATAATTGGATAGATTTTTTAAAATTAGCACATAGGTAGTTGGGACTCATGATCCAAGCCTGGCTCAAGAATCCGTTGTGGGGCTAAGAGCTTGTAGTTTGGATTTGTTTTCACATGTGGGATGTAGAAGTGGTTAGAATAATCATTACTATGGGTATTGTTTGGCGATGAGTAAAAGTTATCAAGAAAAGGGGGATGCATCGGGAATTTGGGATTTGGGTCAGGTGTATGTGATCAAGCCGACATACGTAGAGAAATTCAGAGATTCATCGATAGTTAGTGGTATATTGTGAGCATGGTGATAATATTTTTGTATAGTGGGTACGTGTGTATGATGTTTGTATGTGGTATATGTGGGATGTGTTGGTATAGAGTATCAATAGGGAATCAAGATGATGTTCAGTGGACACATAGATATTTAGTGTGTTTGGTATAGATGAGTGTACCACATTTGTGTTAGGTAAATTGGGTTTGGTGTCATCTCGATATTTTTGGAATGAGAGAGAGGGATTCATGGGTTTTAGATAAGACTTATTTGGTACGTTGTTGGGATAGGTCACGGATGATCTATCATATGGTGAAGATGTTGTAAGGTCTGGAGTTTTTGGAATAGTGAATCAGATCAGGCCTTGGATCGAACATGTGATTTTGGACCCTGTAGAGGTGTTGTAAATGTCGGTATTGGTCGGGGGTGGAGCCTTTGGAGTTATCCCAGGATTAGGGGTTTAATTTTTATAAATTTTTTCATGGGTTCTCTAACATGAATGTTCAGATAATAATGGGTTTAGAGATGTATGGAAGGCCTAAAAGTGATTTTTAGAGTTTTTTGGGTTCTGGGTCTTGCAGTATATTTTCAGAAATTTGGAAAAGGAAAATTTCCTACTAAGATAAATCTAGTAATATATTTCTAATAAGATAATTATTCTGGAATAAATATTTGTAGTAAGATAATTCTAGTATGATATTTTTTTTAGAATCACTATTCCTAGTAAGATATTCCTAGTAAAATATTTCTAGTATGATGTTGTTAATAAGATATTTGGCTGGGAATCACTATTCCTAATAAGATATTTTGAGAAAGACATTTCTAGTGAGATAATTGTTATAGATTCACTTTTACTAGTAAGATATTTATTGTATGATATTTCTATTATGATATTTTTTCTGAAATCACTATTCCTAATAAGAAATTTCCGGTATAAATTTTCTATAAAAATGGTTATGTTTGGAATCTAGCAAGAAATTTCTGGAGATTATAATATTTTCTTTTTTAGAATCTTGTCTTAGAGGAATAGTAGTTCCAAAAGCTTCCATATATATTGAATAAATTATTAAAAATGTTTATTTAAGGGTTCTTGAGGGGTTATTTACATCCTGTATATGGGGAAATCATCTAGAATAAGGCTCTCACCCCCCATTATTCTACATGTTAGACCCCCTCCTCTTATTTTTAGAATCATGTGTCATTTGAAGTAGGAGGGAGATACAGGTAAGACTAACAATCTGCATGTGACTAATCTCTATATTTCTCATTATTTATTTTCACTGTATTGAAAATCTATAATTTTAGGTATTTTTTTAGATTTTGATAAATCTTTTTATTAAAGTCAAATCGACCAAATTTTCATGGAAAGTAGAGCCCTACAAAATCAAGGTAGGTGATCCCTATATATTTTTTTATTTATACACATGTTATGCATCATGTAATAAATAAGAATGGGTTAGGATATGGTTGTGAGACCAGAAATGAAACCAATGGGGGTATTTTTTTTATTCTTAACACATGTTAGGGGAAGTCTCATGTGGGAAAGAGTGGGTTTAGTCTATTATAACATTATTTTATGTTTTTAGTTCTTTATGGGCACAAATCTTTATATCAAGGATTGGGTATTTTTGAGACGCGATGCTTTTTAGGGCTGTCAGTATGGTGCTGACCACTGTGACATGTGCCGATGGAGGTTCATTGATGGTGTGACCTAGGATCTTGGAGATTTCTGAATATTGTGGTCGATCGATGGGGTCTTTGGGGTTGTGTGAACATAGAGAATGGAATATGAGGTTTTTTATTCTGCCAATTGTGGGTAGTGGCCTTCATAGATTATGAAACATAGGTGTATGGTGTTAACAATCAATGCGGAGGAGGTTCATGTCATAGTTTCCATAGTTAGAGATGAGAGAGACGACAAGATAGATGGGTGTTTCCCACCATGTTGATAGATATATTGGAAAGAGCTTGGATAGAGAAATGTGGATGTGTCAATGCAATGTCACGGTGGACATGTTATGGTCAACATGATTATGGAAGACATATAACCTGAGCGAAATGGGTTTGAGTGGAAGGATGAGTTTCTTCTGATGCGATAGATCATAAATGTATCAATCCACTCTATTATTGGCTAAAGTGGGTAATGATTCATTATGGATTTATGAGAATAGGTAAAGTAGGTGATTCAATTAATTATTGATGATTGTTTATTGTATTTTTTTCATACATTAGTATATGTATGGATACTAAATAAGGAAATGGTTGACAGGGTCCTACTAATTTCATACTCACACCCTAAAATATCTCTTTGGGATGCATGGAAACTTTATATCTGAGTATAGGTAGGGTAAAATGCTTAATGTTAGGAGATTAGTGGAAAGTGATGTGCTGACACTGCATGGAATGGCTGGAATGATTTTGTAGAAGGGTTGGGTGGTTCCTCAGTGTTGGGATGGTATTTATTTTTTGTTATTTTGTATATGTGTATATATCATTGGACCATTACTGATATGGTTTACTCTTGTATGAATGTAAACATGATAAAATTTTCGTATGTATATCGAGACTTATTGTTGATTAATATTTTTTCACTTCCACTGTATTCAGTTGATATTATTATTATTTATCACCATGGGGTATAATCTCTACACTATCACCACATTGACTCTCATTGTTATTCAGTGTCTTATATCATAATGGGAGGCATGCCTTAGTTTGTGTAGCGTACTTCTAGTTTGGGAACTAGTCAAGTGGTCCGAGGCAATAGGGTGTTCCATGTAGAAGGGTACCCCCTCCTCGGAGGTTTCCCTGTATGAGTGAGGAGGAGGGATGGGGAATACCCTCTTATTTAATTTAACCAATAATAATGATAATAATGATGTTGATGCTAATAATAATAATAATATAAAATATTAATAACCTTCTTCTTAATAACCACTAAACCCTCAAAAAATTATCCCATAAACCAAATAATAAATTTAATCTGATCTTGATACCCCAAATTAATGAAATTATTAAATTAATAAGAGTGATCATGTATTACCATAGAATATAAAACATTGGAATCAATTAATTTCATCAAGTTTACTCAAGTATGTTTCAATCAAGTGGAAGTCAACTTTCAGTGTTTCAAGTATGTTTTTACAAAGTAGTAATTATGGAATTTCGGTTACTTTTTTCAAGATAAGTTGTATTTCAATTAAAATTTTAAAATGAAATTATTATTTTTTTGTAAAAAATGATTCTTTGTGTAACACTAACCAATGTGATTTGTAATTGTGATATTTTATTGTATCTCCTCACATGATAGGACGAAGACAAATATTATTGTTGTTCAACCTATTAAATTTTTTCCTTGTGGTTATCATTCAATTTGGTAAAGTCCCACATGTTTTAGAAAAGAAATAATTATGTGGGTTCTCCATGGTTTTAAAGTGAAAATAAAATTAAAAGGAAACATAAAAGGTGAATTTTTTTTGTTTATGTAATAGTTTGGTTGCATGCTTATTTATGTACAAATTTTGTGCCAAAATAACCAAAATATATACCATAAAAGTAACTGTTGGGTGTGGTATTCATAAAATACTCTCTTCTTAGTTTTATCATATGATCAATGAATTTCTAGTCAAAATTTATTGGTAAATAATTAGTCTATTATTAGTGAAATTTAATAAAATTCCAGTCTTAATTTAAATAAGAGACATTTTACTCTATTTTATTCGTGTGTATTTTTGATGTTGTCGTTAAGTTTTTTACTTTTTTTTCTTATATTTTTTCATAAATATTATGAAACTACTTAAGACACATGATGGAACATTCAGAATCAAAAAATTATCAAATAAAATGGAAGAAAACAAAAACTAATAACATGAATGGTGTGTATAAAACTAATAATTTGAATAGTATGTAGAATAAATATGACTATGGAAAATTCAAAAAAAAATTGAATTTAAAAAATGAAGGTATTAATGAATGGGACCAAATAATATAAAAATATATCCTTGCAATGTTTATCCACTGAAACCAGTTCTAGTGATTTATAAGAACTGAATGAAATTTCTTCTGCACTGGGTGTGGATGGTGATTCCCATTTAATTGGAAAATGTTCTCCTTGGGTAGATCTTGAAGGTCAACCAGCTAGACCCTTCTCATTTTCTTTTCTTTTCAACAATTAATAAAATAAATCAACTAAAAACCCTACGTTTAAATTTTTAAAGCATTAAATAAAACTAAAATTTACTCACCATTCTGAATATTAAAATATGATTCATTCAACATCCTCTCTGTCACATCCATTCCTATTTAAACTGAAGTTGAATCTTCCTCAAATTTTGTGACTAGGGTTCTTGGGACACTACTATTTTATTTCTTTATTTTTCTTCTATCGGTTATTTTGGGTAAATTTATTTGTTTTCATTGTTATTTTAACACTTCCATCAGAGTAGATCTTAATGTTCTCTAGTTTTTACATGCCCATGAATTTTTGTTGGCTTTTTTTTCAATATTTCTATCAAACTTTGTCAATAATTATACCACTATTTTTACATTCTTTTGATTGAGTTGGAATTTTTTCCTTCATATTTCTTTCAACTCCATCAATTTATTTAACTACCATGATATTTTCTTTTTTATTTTTTTCTTGGGTTAAATGTAATAGAGTCTAAACATAATTGACACTTCAAAGAATAAAAACCAAAGAAGGCATTAAAATTTTGAAAACCTCAATCTCAATAGTTAAGGAAATATAAGGTAAGGAATCCCAATTGTGGAATGATGATGAAAATAATCCTTCAGGCAAAGGGATAATTCAACTATGTATCTTTATATTGGTTTAATTGAATATGAAAGATGAATAAAAAATGAGTTAACAAAAAAACATGACTAATGATTCAATAAAACAACAGAGAAGAATTAAAAGGATAAAAACCCTATAATCACTCATTACAAAAAGTAGAGACAATAAGAAATACAGTTCATCAAGAAGTGGTTTCGTAAGCCCTACTTCTATCCCAGGAGAAATAGCTAAATCTTCCACTTTTAGTGTATTTTATTTCTTGATATTTCTTTCAAAACCATAATTGTCTTTCATTACCATAATCACTTCACTTTCCGTGTTTGGATAGGAAAAATCAAGAGACATAGAACATTGTTGAGGCTTTAGAGAATAAAAACTAAAGAATTCAATACATTTTTGAAAACCTCAATCTCATTCATTAAATAAAGTCAAGGAACAAATCCTAGTTATGGAGTGAAGATGAAAAAAATCATTCAAGCATAGGGATAATTCTACATAGGTGCTTCGGGTTGATTGAATTGAATATGAAAGAAGAATTAAAAAATGAGGTAACACATAACCATCAATTTCAATTAAATAAAATCATGGAAAATCATCAAAATGATGAAAACCTGATTATCACTCATTATATATGGTTGAGTTAACAATAAATCCAATTCATCAAGCAGCGGTTTGGGGATCCATTTTTCTATCCTAGGAGAATCACATAACCTTCTATTGATTTAAATTTTTTAGTTTTTGTCTCTGTATAGTCAATGTAAATAAAATTTGGGCTTACTCATGTTAGTTATCAGATTAATTCAATTTTTAAATAAAAAAACAGATACTTGAAAATATAAAAAAACAAAAAAATCAGAGATTATTTAAAATTAGACCACAATATGACATTCTAAATATAGATTTGAAAATTTATTCATCTTTGTCATATAACAATGCATGAGGGAATAATTCTTGAATTAGAGATGATGATGAAAATAAAAATGACTAAAATAGAAAAATGATAATACTATCATAAAAATATAGAAAAAGGTTCCTGACATCATGCAAGATCACCTATTGCTTGCATTTTAATGCCATTAAGATTAGTTGACAATAACATAACATAGAAAGAAAACAAATAAACCTTAAGTCATATAATTTTTACCAATTAATTCAGGCAAGAATAACTGACTAAATCCACTAAGAAAAAATTGTAACAGTGATTAAAATGAAGATGTTGACCAAACCAATTATGGTAACAAAGTTTCTATGAGGGTGGATTTGATAAAAAATTAAGTACATATCATTAAAAAGGGAATGGGAGAGGGATATAGATACAAGGAGAGCAGGATTATTTGTCGTGGTGAGAAAGAATACCATTTCAAAAGGTAGAAAAATATTAAATAAAGTGGCTCGGCTCATGCCCTCGAGCCCCTGCCATCCATCTGAAAACCATTGATAAATGTTAATTTCTAGTTAAATAAAAATTTAATATTATGTATTGATAATATATATGTGTATGTATTATTAAATTTTCACATTATTAAATTATATTGAAATTTTAAATTAAAATTTAATTTAAATAATTATGTATTTATATTTATGTACACACATACAATATATAAAGTCATATTAAATTGAATTTTAAAATAATAATTTATTTAGATAATTATAATGTGTGTGGGTGTGGGGGGGTATGTTGGTGTAGGTGTATGTGGGAATGTTTGTGTGTGGATATGTGCATGCGTTTGTGTGCATGGGTGCGTGCGAGCACAAATTTCTATTTTTTTGCGTGTGTGTGCACGCACATGTTGGGGCATGTGGGGGGGGGGGGGCTAAGTGGGGGTGCATGCACAGGTGTGTATGGGTGTTCACACTTGTGTGCATGCACCCGTTGGTGTATGCATTTGTGTACATAGGTGAATGCATGAAATTTAATGGATGAATATACAATCTTATTATAAATTGAAAAAATATTAATTTAATTTTTAAATTAAATAATTGAATTTATAATATAGACTAAAAAATACAATTAATTACTTATGATTATGAATTATATTTAAACATGGTTAATAATATTTTTTATATTAGTAATTACATTTCAATGTATTTATTATAAATATTTATAAATATATTTTAATACATACACACATATATATTGACTAGTCAAATATATATATATTTTGGGTGTGTATTTGTTTGTGTTAAAATAAATTTAATTAAATTGATAAATAAGAATTTTTGTTTATAAGAAATTGTGTGTATAGAATAATCACTTTGTCTATATATATAATATATACCATAATAATTGGATGAAATCACTGATTCAAATGGTTACATAACCATTCTTCGACTAAGAGAATAGGTGTTTAAACCACATTGGCCTCCTAGTTACAATTAATTATTTTCCTTGGATCATTTTAGTACTAAAAATTTTAACATTGATAAAGGATGTTTTCATCAACACTTTCTAGGGAATAGGTGATAATTGAATTTTGAGTTTTTATTTGATACTAGCCAGAGTGAATTCTCTTTTTCTTCCTCAAGATATTATTTTTCATGAATCCCTACCCAAATATTTGTAAAATGTTTATGTTTTGTCTGGATGATTCGAATCTCAATCCCATGACAAGTCATCAAGTCTTTTTTTTATTTCTTTTTTTATCAATCAAATAGTTTTTTATGATTTATGAACTTATGAATCACCATGGATAGCTTATATATATATAATGTTATTATATAGGTATATGGATTATTTTAATATTGTTTATCTATACCTTATGTTCTTTATAATATATACTTTATATGTATAGTTTATATGATGTTTTAATATGTTTATACTTTATATATATAAGTTATAAATGTAAACATTATACACTATATATGTATAATTTTATATACTTTACCTATATATATATATATAATTTTATATGTATATTCATTGTATGTACACTTTATAAAATTTATATACGTAAAATGATACTTTATATGCATAGATTATGTAGATTATTTGTATATGTATCTATAGGTATCTATTTTTAGTGAAATATGGAAACCATTAAAAAAAATTAGATGAATACAAATTGAAAATGGATGAAATTTGACCATATTACATGGGAGTATGAATTGTAACAACCTGTGAAATTGCGGGACATTGATTTTTTAGAAATTTTGAATTTTTTGTTCTAGAGAAGGGGAATTTTGAAAATTGTGACTCTGATAGAAAATTTGAGAGTTGGATCACTTGTACAAGGCCTTTTGGGCATGTTTGAGTTTTTTATGAGGATAAATAGTAGTGTTGGGTGATCAGGGGAAGAATGGGATAGTAGTGAAACAACAACACTACTACAGTCACCACTAGGTAACTAGTAGAAAGCCATCGAGTACTCGGTAGTTGAGGTAGAGGGTTTATGGCCTCTATAGCTCGATCTGGTGATCGATGGCCTACTGGGTACCTATTGGTGGATGGATGGGGTTCCCAATAGGTTCTGGGATTGTTTTTAAAAAAGAGTGGCCTGATTTTATTTTTATGATAGGCCCTCAAATAATATAGAGAATTAGGGAATCAAAGAAGGCCCATTTGGCCTAATTCACTTACTCTAGTTGACCCCCATTGATGAGGGGTATTTTCAGTGGATTTTAAACAACATTTTGAGGTAATATATTCCCCTTCATCATCTACACTTTTTCTTCTTGTTGAATGTTGATTTGTTGTGTCTTTGGCTTAGGGATTGGGTGAAGATCCCACAAGAGCATGGTGGAATCATCTAGGTATAAAGGGGATTTGGTGTGTGGTGGATGAAGGATGTCAAGAGATGAGTAATTCATGTTTTCACTCGCTATTTTGGTGGATGATCATTATCTAATGAGTTTCCCAGGTATTCCCCCAATTTCTCTTGAAATTGAGAATGAATTGGATGCCAGTTTATTGGGTTTTTCTCATAGAGGTCTTGTGGGTGTTCCAAGGATCATTTGTCTGTTGTTAGTTGTGGTTTAAATGTGGCATTATGTCTTGGTGAGTTTCTAATGATTATCCTACATTAGTTTAATTTTTTAATTAATTATAATTATTATAATTTGTAACATCCTTGGCCCAATACTCCCTCACGTGACAAAGATGGGTAGTTACGAGACATCGGGTGTGACTCCCCATATGCCAGAGGATACCAATTAGCAGCGAGTGTGTATAGAATAGTGGGGAGACTATACCCTTTAGAACATAGTTACAACAAAAATGAAAGTAATATAAATAATAAAACATGAAAACAAAGAAGAATAAAGGGAAAAACCAAATGATCCAAATAATAATAAATAACATGTAATGAATTGCTGAATGTAACTAAATGACATGATGAAGTCATACTAGTAAAAGAATATAAGACTTGATAAAAAGTATCCAAAATACTAAGTCCCAAAACCCATGCTGATATCATCACCAAGTTTCAAAATTATCCAGAAAATCACACAATCAAGAAGAATTTCATTTTCCCCTGTCCATACTTGCATCCATAAAGTCTTCTCGGGTACCAAACGGTGCCAAAACAAGGTGTGAGTACAACTTAGTATGCCAACAACTATGGTGTCCAAAAAATACAATATTAATATTTAGTGTATGAAATTGTATGATAAACATGGGTATTAATTCATAAATTAATACAAAAATGAAATAAAATTTCCAAGCCTTAAACTCTGGGTTGACACCCAGGGTCGACCAAACTTTCTTCGACCCGATGCCAAATGTCTCTATGAAGTTTTAGATACTTATACATAGTATGGATCAACCATAATATTCGTTTATTATTTTACTTTTGATGAATCCACCATTTCATGTATCATGTAACTGAACCACACTATGCTATATGAAAATTACCCATATTAGAGCCACTTATATCTTCCTAGGGCACAAGACCACACCAAGGGGAAAATAATCATCTCATACTAGAACTATACACTGTGCAGGTACTGTAGCAGAACAACACACGGTGCGGTACTGTAGAAGGAACAATAACAGTTACTGTAGCAAGTACTGTTCGGTACTGTAGCAGTTGGAACTATTCACTTTGGGCCACTGGTTTGGACTTGGAGTTATTAAGGATTTTGGGACACCCATGCCTTCAGGTCAGTAGGGCTTTTGGGACACCTTTAAGGCCTTCGGTCCACATCAAGGCCTTCAGGCCACATGTAGTTGCCCCAGAGATACTCTACAAAAAAAGGAGTAGCCCCAGAAGAGGATTTAGATCCAGTGCACTCACCAGAGCAGATCCAAATGGATTTTTCAGAATGAGAGGGTATGGATATGCCATCGAGAACAGCCTATGCTTGCATGGGAAGCCAATCCAGACGGTCATGCGAAGTCGGAGAGCAACTATCATGATGCAAATGCGAGGGAGGGGAAGTTCCTTGTAGATAGTTTGGTTGAATTACTTAAGACCTTCAGGTCATGTAATCTCCTAAGCATGTGATCCATGTAATCTATGAGCCTACGGGCCTTGTAAGGGTTCCCCATCATCCCTTGAAAGGGGGTTATCAAAAATCAATAAAAATGAAGACCTTCAGGCCATTTTGGGAGATCAAAAAATAGAAAAGAAAAATACATAAATGCATTAATTAGAGGATTCTCTTATACATGAAAAATCATCGATAGTAAATATCCATTAGGTCTAACATGTTATCACAATCCATAGTTTTCAATTCATCAAATTAATATTTAACAATCCATTTATTCTCAATTGGTTGATTCTCTTGCCTAGGATGAATCACTAATTTCACATCATAAAAAGTTACCAATTATTAAAATTTACATGTTATTATATTTTCATAAGGTTAATATAATTCTTAAAAAAAATTATTCCACTAAACATGCTCTATGTTCATCCAAAACAAGTTTCAACATATGTTAGATGGTTGGCACACCTCTTGGGTGGATGCAAGTCTCAGTCTCAATGCCATCGGACCCAATAGGATCTTTGGGAAGTCTATTCGTGACTGTTTTATTAAAACCATACATTTCTGATTTAGTTAGGTAACACACATGGAATTCTGGAGAAATCACACATATTGTACATATTATAAAGAGTGAAACAAACATTAGGGAGTTCTTATATACAACCCACTTCAAAAGAATAGTAGATGCAGAAATTCCTCAACATCAAAGGTAGTGATTTGAGTTCCTCCTTCCTTTTCCTTCAATGAAGAAAAAGAACTATTTAAACATAAGACATCATGTGTAGGTATGGATTTCCATCTCATACTAGGGTTCTTTCTAAGAAAAATCTAATGTATAAAGAAGGATAAGAATAATCGAAGGGATTACCTTCAATTTTATGTCTAGAACACCAAGATCTGATGGGGTCTTTCTCCAAGTTGGAAAAGGATTACTAGATACGCTGATGGAGGGGTTGAAGTTTGAGATAAGGGGTGAATTTTCTAAAAAAATCAAGGCATTGGAGATTTAAAAGGGGCATTGGGAACACCACATTCATGGCGTGAATTGGGGATTCATGTTCTGAATGCCTCAGTTTTCCACCAACACTAAAAAATTTCTTACCTCCAATTTAAAACCAAGAAAAGTCATTTTATATCATGAATCCAATTGAGGTTGTGAGTTTATGTTTCACAGGTCTACCAAAATATTTTCATTCCATGAATTTAGTTCATGTGGTCTACCTAGAACCATTCACACCTTGAATGAAGTTCATGAGGTTTTCCCAGAATATTTCATATTGTGTATTTTACATTTAGGGTGTTAATTATTATTATAGCCATATTACATACTCCCTTCTATTTATTTTTACCTTCAAACACCTCAAACACACTAATCCATTTGGTATAAGGATTGATTACCATGGTCTAGACCAAAATTTAATGGAACTCAAGTGTGTTTCACTGGAAAATTAAATAAGTATGTACCTTGAAAATAGAAAATCTTATAACCTCCCCACCATATAATAGCTAATCCCCGAGATATAGTCCAAAACATAATTCTGGGGGTATAAACTAACAAGATTGGTGACTACATTTTCATATCAAAAGTAAATTCCCAAGTCTCCTTATAAACACACCCTTACTTCCACTATTCTTAAAAAAGTGGCATGGTCTTCCCTCAAAAATTAGTTTCACTATGGTCCACGATATGGATTGGATGCTTCTTAAAGGACACATCAACATATAGTTCAACATCATAAACATATATCACATAATAATGGATAGTATTTGATATCTAAATTTGTGATATGTGAAACATGTCATACAGGTGTTGTAGCTCTGTATAAGGGTCAAATAAGGCACTACTGGACAAACCCTCCACACTATCTCAAATGGCCTAAAAAATTGGTGTTAATCACCCTTGAATATCAAGGTGACATTTACCTAGACTAGGTGAAACCAAAATAAAAACAAAATAACCAACTTCAAACTCTAAGGGCCATATTCGATGGTCATCATATAGTTTTGACACCTCTGTGTAGTTATCATCCGCTTATTGATAAACAAAACCTACTCAGATATCTCTTACAAAAGGTTATGTCCAACAATCATTAAATTTCAAACCTATAACCAAGAAAGAGGTGAATGAAATGACCTTATAAATAATTCATAGAAAGTAACCATTTGGAATGATTCCCGAAAGTTGTTATCATTGGAAAACTCTATGAGTTCCATATTCTTCTCCCAATAACCACTGAAATCCGTAACACATGATCTTAACATATCCTCTAAATTATGAATCGTCTGTTCAAATTATCCATCAGTCTTGGGATGATAGGCTATAATCATAAGTACATATGATCCTAGTTCCTTTTAAAGACCCTTATAAAAACATAAAATGAAATTAGGATCTAGATAAAAAATGATACTCCTCAGAACACTATGAAATAGAACTATCTCCCACAGATAATAACGACCCAGATTTTCAATAATGAATGTACCTATGATAGGAAATAATTGTTATACCTTCGTCAGTAGATCTAAAATCACCCATACTACATCATTGTAGCATGGTTTCCTAAGTAATCCTGTCACACAATCCATATTGACATCATCCAAATTCCATTTCATAGTGAAAAAAATAATGTAATAGACTAGCATGCATCTGATGCTCAGCCTTCCCCTACTGATAGATTAAACATATTTCCATAAAGACCTCTATCTTCTTTTTAATATCTAGTCACCATTACTGTCTATGGATATCATGATACATCTTTGTCATACATGGATGTACCACCCCCTTTGAAGCATGAATCTCCCTCTCACATAAGATCATAGGAACCATGCACATACATGGATAAGAAGAAAATCATCACCACCAATAGACCATATTGATGGTGGATCCCCAACATATAATTTTTCCCTTAGATTAATCCCTTCAAGTCAGATATCCTCTACTCTTGATCCAATATTGAAGCATGGTTATAAAAGATGTAAAATTCAAATCTACTCATCATTGGGACTCCTAAACATTGAGATTCATATTTACAATGAGTGTCATAATCTTCCACTCATTGTAATACTTTCATATTTACTTTTTCTATGTCTTCCAGTACAAGGAATCAACAATGATTTATTGGGACCAAGTTGTAGAGAAGTTGTTTTTGTAAGTTGAAATAAGTTTGTACTGAATGTATTACCTTTTATTCTTAAAGAACTGAAGTCAATTTAATTTTTAATTTTTGGTGATCTAACTCACAATCATAAGAAGAAGACTGGACAAAAATGATTAAAAAGTAAATCAGATTGTGAATACTTTTTTTGGGAGAAAAGGTTCATCAGACTCAACTTTGGTCTGTAATAAAAGTTTGAATCAAAATGAGGAAAATTATCAGAGTTTAAATGAATCCATTGTAAACATGATAATTATTTTATGATATTATAGTTCTCATAAATCATATGTTTTCTAAGAAACTTATGATGTAATATTTATAAAGGAAGAAAGTGAGAAATAGTTATGCCAATAGATTTTCAGTTTGGTTGGAAAGAAAAAAGATGGTGGACGAATGGGAAGTTATAATACTTACTATTGCAAACCAGATGATGAAATGATGATCCTAAATCTTATCACTGTCATGAAAAAGTCATGAATACAATAAGTTTGTGGAAGAATAAATTCCATGAAAATGAGATCTCTCGGTATTAGTTCATCGGTATAAGATCACTGAACGTAGAATTGCTTAAAGGATGTGATGTTTTAGTTGAAATGTGAGAAGATGAAGTTGTTGGCTTTCTTTCAGACCAATACTCTACAAGACACAAATATTCAAGGAAATAAGATGTTGTTGACACCGATTCAAACGGCGTGGTGTTCCACCAATCAATCAGATATAGAATTATTTTATTGGGAGTTTTTGGGACCAATAAAAGAGAAAATAAGTAGAGTTTTTTGGGAAATATGTGTGTAAGAATGCCAGAGACCAATAAATCAGATGAAGAACAACAATGTAGTTAACCATTTTCAACATGTTGAATTTTTTTGTCTCATTTGGTTTAAGAGAAAAAATAAGTCTTATTTACTTAACAATTAAAAAAATAGACAAATAAAACCCTTTTTTATTTTCATAATATAGGTTAAGAGTCATCAGATTATATATGGTGATGGCTATATAACTAGAGTTGATATTGATCTATCCGAGGAAGATCGAGACTGATTTTCTAGATGCATGATGACACTGATACTATATCGAATATAGGGTCATCAATCTGAGGAAAAGAAGAAAATATTATTTGTTTGAATCAGTTGAAAAATTATTGACAAAGGGAGGATTGATGTTTGATTAGATAGATTTCCTGAAGTGTTTTTAAATGAGGGTTTTGAAGCTGATGGTGAAGTGTTGTCAAGAAGTGTTGATATCTTTAGAATTTATGACTATGTTTATGGTAGAATGGTTTCAATTTTTATGTCTAATAGTTGGTACAAAGAATCAAAATGAGAAAATTGTTTTCAGTTATTACTGATCATTGTATTGAGAATTCATCTATTTTTCATATGATCAATTGGTATGAAGAATCATAATAAAGAATATGTTTTCATTAATATGTCTTCATCATAATGAATAAATCATAATGGAAATCAGAATCAAGTTGAATAATTATTTTAAATTATGAAGTGAGATGATGTTGTGAGAATATTTGGGAAGGTTCGAGAATATTTATGAAGAGTTTACATGTGATGAAGAAGTCGAATATGTATTTTAAATGAAGGTGAAATTTTAATTTTTGGGGAATTTTTTTATGTGGGGAAACTTTTCATATTCCTACCTAAACCATTATTGGTGCACCTATAAAATGAGGAGAGTAAATTTCACTTTCTAATGGATCTGAACACTGTTCACATGTATAGGAAGAGATAGAAGTTATGAAGTTGTAGTGAGAAGGAGTTTCTGGATATAGATTTATTGAGGAAGTTTTTTGGATATAAAAATAAGAAGTAATATCATATTCAGTTGTTATTATATTAGACTAAATCATCATATTGGGAAATTGGATTGAGATTTATGGAATGGGATAGAAGTGTTGATAAATTGTTTTAGTGGTTTTCTCTAAGATTTATATTTACAGACTGAACAATTGGAATGAAGAATCAGATTGAGATATCAGAACCAGTATTGTTACAAAGTCCATGAAATATCATAACAGCTTCTGGGTAAGAATGTGAAGAATTTTTTTGAAGATTATATTTTTTGAAGTTGACAAGGTAGTAGAGTAACGTTTATTGAAAAAATTGATGAATGTTTCTTAACTTGTTACACAAACTTGTATTACATTATTTCATGCATCTCAAATCACATGAAATGTTGTATTGAACATAATGCTACATAAGTGTAAGGGTATATCCTACTTGTTATATCCACAAAAAAGGATTTTGTTCTTGTGGATTGTGTGGTATTAGATTATTTTCAAACCACACCAAGGACATAAATACTTTTTTTAGTATTAAACCTTGTAAATACTTGTGTTCATGTGGATTTGTTATTGTTTTGTTTTCATCAAACTGATAAATCTATAATAGGAGGTGAATGTTGTTTCAAAATGAAGGATTATTAAAATAAAAATATATCACTAATTCTCCCCTCCCCCTCTCATGGATACATAGATCCGAGCTGGGAAATATCAGATGTTTCCTTTTCCTAGAGTGTAAGCTATCCTATAGACGAAAGACTACAGATACTCAACCCACCATCTTGGTTAAAGGTTTAGGTATCACTATGAAAAGATTCTCTTGAGACTCTTATAGTTCGTGTACACCAAAAAAATCCCTCCCAAAACATAGTGTTAGAAGAATATCAGGGTGTGTACCACCACAACCAACTCTAGATCATGAGTGGGATAATCCTTATTATATAGTCTCAACTACCTAGAGTCATAAGAAACCCCCGGATCCTCTAGCATCATAATAAATCTTCATCTTACTCCAAATGTGTCATAGTACATGGTATATTCTTTATATATCATAAGTAAGTTGAGGATCAGTACTGAGGTTAGATTACTCTTTAACTCCTTGAAATTCATCTATAAAACATTTGACTAAAAAATCTTCACTTCCTTCCTGGTTAGACTATACATTGACACAAATATATAAGAGAAATGTTAGATGAAATTCCAGTGGTAGATTTATAGATGTAGAAAGCTCCAAATATCTAAGAAGTTATTAATATAATCATAATATATGAAAACTTCAACCTCAATTGGGTCCACTGACACTCCGAACTATGAGATAACATGTCCAAGGTAGTGCACTCTATCAATCCAAAAAAAATTAGGATAGATTACTGTAAAGTCGGTACTCACTCAGTTTACTTAGGATGACATCAGAATATTGGGTATGATTATCCACAAACTAAGAGTAAACTAATATTTCATCAATAAGAATCACCAAAAATTGATCCATACATGGATGAAAGATTCAGTTCATCAGGGCCATGAATACCGCTAGTGTGTTTGTTAGACTGAACAATATCACCATGAACTCATAAAATCCATACTTTCTCCTAAAATATGTCTGGGGTATGTCAGATAGTCTCACACTAAACTGATGGTACCCTAACCTCAAGTAAATATTGGGTAAAATACAGGTACCTCTCATCTAATTGAAGAGATTTTCAATGCATGGAAGAGAATACTGGTTCTTGACCATCATCTGATTTAGACTTTGATAATCTATTTATAATTGTAATGTTATCAGCCTTCTTGGAGAAGATCATGGGAGAAACCCATGGTGAAGTACTATATTGTATGAATCCCTTAACTTCCATATCATCCAAATAAGCATTTAAATGACAAAAATATATTGGTTCCATTCTATAGGGAAGGTTAGAAACTAGTTCATCTCCCAAATCTAACTCAATTGTGAACTCAATATGTCACTCATGTGGTAAGATGAAGAAATCTTTCTAAAATATGTCCTCAAAATAGTCGACCATTGAAGGAAAAGAACACTGCTACAACTCGTTAACATCTAGAACAAGGCCTTCTATCTGAGTTTTGAGACAATCCGATATATACTAAATTCGTCCTGTATGACCAACATGAAGATCCCATTCACCCTGGTGAAAATAACTACCCCTTATGGAGAAAGAAATGTGAATCTCCTCTCATAATAGTTGATATGATCATGGTATAGAACTAGCTAATCCATACCTAGAATCAAATTGAATCCTACCATTTATAGGCACATGAGCCTTAGCCTAGTTGGTAAGGACTCTGTAAGTTTATCCAAGTGACTAGGCTTCAAATCTAGGCAGAGGTAGAATTTATGGGGGGTATTGTAACAGTACTGTAGCAGGAACTGTAGCGGAACTATACGGTACTGTAGAAAGTAATGTAGCGGGAACTGTAAAAGGAACTTTTTGGCACTGTAGCAGTCGGGAATATGCCCCCTGTTTGGCCCTTCGGGCCACTGATTTGGTCCTTGAGTTCTATAAGGCCTTTGGGCCACCTCAAGGCCTTCGGGCCACCTTGGTGCAGATGAAAACTAGACAACCTACCAGGAACAAGCTCAATAAGGAGGATGAGAAAGGAGCTTTCACCATAGCAGAAGCTAAACGGATTGCAAAAATGGGAGGGTATGGAACCCGTCATCGAGACAAGCCTGTGCATGCACGGGAATGCCTAGTTGAATAGCCATGCGAAGGTGGAGAGCAGATTTCATGATGAAGATGCTGAGGAGGAGCAGTTCCAAGTAGTTATTCTGGGTTTTATGTAATGTTTGAAGCCTACAGGCAATGAATTCCTCTAAGGCCTGCGGGCCATGTGATACTTAAGCCTACGGGCCTTGTAAGGGTTCCACCTCACCCCTTGAAAGGTGGATTATCAAAATCAATAAAAAATGAAGGCCTTAGGGCCATTGGAGGATCCCATCATTTCTAATACAAATAGATCTTTGAGGAAATTATATACACCTATTTCAAGAGAACACCCATTACAACATCTGATAACCTCTATCTGCACACCCAATAGTGTTCTGAGGTCATGAATCCATCCATGATCTCGAAAACCAACCAAAAACTATTTTAAAAATGAATATATAAAATTGAATGTGATGTTCATGTATAAAAAAACACATACAAGGGTAGATGATACAATGATCATACCTCTAATGCTGGAAGGTCTTGTATCCAAGCCATTCAGAGTAAGCTGGATTCTATGCATCCAAATTTCCTCTCTGCCATGGGCTCTAGTATGAAACCCCCATGATACTCCCTCTGATGGTACTATCTCTCCTACATTAGGGCACCACGTCTACTACCTCGACCTGAGCATTCAGTGGAAATCTAGCTACCTGACTATTGAGGGGTATCTAAGTCCTTCACAGACTCTAGTGTCTACCATGATCCTTGACCACTAATCAACTTCTTATGGGTGCTACAAAGCCTCTAAATATATCATACCGTCCCCCAACAATGACTCTCCAAAATAGGATGAGGACACTGGTTATGCATGTGGCCATCCCTTCCACACTGAAATCACTCCATTGGTCCATAATCCTGATACAGTTATCCACTACATTGGATACTCTACCTACCACTTCACTGGTGGTAACTATCATAGCGATGATTTTTTCTATTAGAATAATAACTCCCAGACCTCCCTATTGAGAAAACATGGCATTCACTCGGGGCCTCTCTTAGGCGACCCTTCATATTGAGAGCCAGATTCATCATGTCTGCAATATTTCTCAGAAGAAATACATTCACCCATGACTTTATCTTATAGCAGATCCCATCATATAAGTGCTTCTCCCTAGATACCTCATTTACTTCCAAAGATGGATAAAAACACTATAGGACGGTGAAACGTCCATTGTAGTCCATAAGTAACATAATTCCCTGTGTCAAGTTCCTGGACTCCGTATCTATCTCATCCCTCAACATCTTGGGATAGAAGTGACTTAAGAATTTCACCTGAAAGTCCTTCTATGTTATCTTATATTTCTGACTAGTTTGATCTAAAATGTCCCAAAAATACATGGATAATCCTCAAAACATATAGGCCACAAGCTTCACTCACCCATCCATGAGTGTCTTAAGGTTCTTGAAGATAGTCTGGATAGACTCAATCCAGAACTCAATTGCATGGGGTCCTTCCTCCCCAATGAATATAGATGGATTCTAAAGTTGGAACTCTCTAATCAGATAAAACATTGATGGTACATTGATAGAAGTCTCCCTATCCATAAATCACATGACCCTCAGGAAGTTTTCATGAAGATATTCATCTATCTGGTTCCATGAAGTTGTAGGAAGTTCCAGATTAGCTTCATTTTGAGCCTATTAATTACCACTCTCCTAGCGCTCAACGCAAATACAATGCAGATAAATTTCTCTAAAAGTTAAAATGGATTCCTCAATATGACTAATGTAATTAGCTTGATTATTACTTTGACTCTAGCTCGATTTTCCCATATCTTGAGTTCAATTTTTCAATAGCTCGAACTTTAACTCAAGCTCACTATTAGATATATAATTATAATTTAGAATTTTATTTTTTACATTAGAATATCAAATTTAAATATTCTTACCAAAATCAATAATAAATAAAAAATCCAAGTATCTTAACAAACACCAATAAAAATGGCCTCTTTACATATTAATTAATATCCATTTGAAAAAAATAATGATAATGATGTCTAATGATGTACACAGCTAGAAAGTTTTGGTAGGCTTAAAAATATTTGGGCCTTAATAATCTATGAAAAAATTACAAAGAAGATATTATCCTCATCACATAACCCCCTTCAAGATAGTCATCAATCCTTAACTCAAATGTGCAGTAAAATAATAGCTCCTAGAATCCATTAAACATTATCTCTTCCAACACCTACACATGCCATAACTTATTAAATAACTGAAATAAGATGGAATCAAACAGTAATATGATCCAATGAGTTATGATTATTGAAAATAAAACATTGAAAAATAAACGATTACAATTGATTATGAGTCTTATTGGTTATAATTATAAAAAATATATTTTGAAAACTGATCACCTTTTTTAAATAGTGTCACTTGAAAAATTATATTGTGGTAATGAAATCTTCTAGCATCACCCTTCCCTTAAGAAAAACTTTTTGAAAAATAATAATGTATAAATGACTTAAAAAATTCCAAAATCACCCTTAACCTTAAGGAAACCTTTTTGAACAAAATAAATAAATAGTTTTAATAATTAATTACAATGTTTTAGTAACATACTATTTGAAAAAAATGGATATGTACAAAATTACTATTTACTAAATAGAACAAAAACTTGATACAAGTTTTTATAATAAATAAATACCATATAGGACCATTTTTAGTCTTTCATAACCTAGGACTAGAATAAAATTTTTAAAACATAGATTAAAAAAATTAAGAAATAAGATTTTATGGTATGAGTTGAACAGAATATATATCGGTATGTCTAAAAAAGTGACTACAACTTCCATTTTAAGTGTCATTTCAGAAAATAACAAAAATAGTTAATAATAGATAAAAATAATAATGATGATATGAAATAATTGTTCATCCATGAATGATGGAATGGGTTTAATATATTTATCACTATTGATAAAAAAATATCATAATATTTTTTTAAGGCACACTAAATTCAGTTTTCATTATAAAAACATGTAACTAAAAATTTTATGTTCATTAAAAAAATAATATAATAAATCATTGGAAAAAAATTAATTCAACTTTTGATTGAAAAACTACATTTTAGTAGACAAAAAAATAATTTGAAAAACAGAAAAAATAAAAACATGTTAAAAATAATAAATTTCAAATGAAAAATAATAAATTATTTTGAAAACAAAGTTTTCCAACATTTCATAGAAGTAGTTAATTTCAGTGGACAAAAAATCATTTGAAAAAAAGATGAACTTTTTATAAACAATACATTTCAATTTTAAATCAATAAATTAATTTGACAAAAAATAATCTATCATTTCTTAGGAACACTTCATTTTAGTTGAAAAATAATCAATTGAAAAACAAAAAACAAATTCATAACTTATTAGATATAATACATTTCTATTGAAAAAAAATCAATCAATCATTTATTAGAAACAATTCATTTTAGTTGATAAACAAATGATTTGACTAAGAAAATAAAATTCTATTAAAAAAATTTGTTTCAATTTACAAACAAGAAATTCATTTGATAAAAAAGTAGAACCTATTAGAAACAATACATTTTAGTTGAAAAAATAACATTTTACAAAAAAAACTTTATCAAAATAATAAAAATATCATATATATATATATATATATTAATTAAAATCATTATTGACTAAAATGTGTTGAAAAATGAGAAACAAATCAATATTTTTTTAATTCATAATCGAATACTGTTTTAGGAACACTATGTTTCAGTATTGATAAATTCATATAAAAATCAATGATGAAGAACAGGAAAATGAATACAACATACAATAAAATATTTTAAATCTAATAAAATTCATCAAACAATTCATTATTTTTTACTTGAGATTAAAATCAAAAACCAAAATGTAAAATTCGGTAAAAAGTTCATTATTCTTACCAAACTATTAAAATAAAGTAGGGATGCATCGAATAGGGATGGAAAGGTTAATAAGGTAATGAATAAATATAGATATAGTGAATTGTGATTTGTATAAATAGATGGAGTTGGTAGGTTGAAGTCCTCTAATGGGGATGAGGAATTAGAATAGAGGGAGGGGATCTGACCGTCCATTGTAGGGGGATTTTGTGTCAACTGGTGTAAGCGTATGTGGAGGGGGATCTGTTTCCTACAAGGAGGGGTACAGGAGTCCATGGGGGAGAGTATTTCAACTCTAACCATAGGGGAGGGGGAGGCTGAGGTAGTCGTGCAATCGCGCTGATGGAGTGAGGAGGGGGTGGTGAGGGTTTTAACGGTGAGGGAGGGAGAGTCAGAGAGCTTTCTCGAGGGTCAGGGAGGGAGAGGCTAGAAGTGAGGGTCGCACTGAAGGGTGAAGGTCTCAGAGTGAGGGTGATGAAGGGAGGTAGGGAGGATTGAAATGAGAGGTGGAAATCATGAGAGGAAGGAGAGGAGACAAATGACTCTTGATCGACTCGAGGGTGAGGGCAGGGGCAATGTGATGGTAACTTGATGGACTCGAGAGTGAGGGTGAGGTGAGGGAAATGAAAGGATAAACTCTTGTGCGAGGAACGGGAGGTAGTGAGAGAAAGGGGAGGTTCCTAGGGTTTCATAATTGAAT
Organism: Viscum album; assembly: GCA_963277665.1. Taxonomy (NCBI): domain Eukaryota; kingdom Viridiplantae; phylum Streptophyta; class Magnoliopsida; order Santalales; family Viscaceae; genus Viscum; species Viscum album. The sequence continues at coordinate 922,779,528 of OY728131.1, forward strand.
TATAAATTCTAAATTAAATATATTATTATTATTATTATTATTATTATTATTGCTTGAATAATCTCGTGATCTACTTGATAATATTATTCTAGTACTAGATATAGACTCAAAAAAATCGAGTCGAACTCGATTATTTTTCAAGTCAATATCTAATAGATTGTGTGTACCATTGTATCATTTACACCCCTAATTATAATAGTCTATTTCAGTTCTTTTTATCAGGTATATTAAGGGATTACATTTCATAGTTTATCTAGACAAATATATCACATGTAACAGATATGTCCCTAGCATGAAAAATTCCTGATAACACATATACCTATGTGCCTATAATGATTTATGTATACTCATATCATTTCATACAGGTCCATGAGAAAAATATCAATAAACAGTAACACCACCCAAAAATTGAATCACCCAATGAAAAATAATATCAAAACTATAACAAGTGAATAATATGAACAATAAACTAATCCCTAGGCACTTATCCCCCCACTCCCCTTCACACACATGGGTTATCTACTATCATTCATGAGATCATTTCCAAGCTCTGATAAATATTTTTATTCTTTCTACCTTTCCCCAGTAGTAAAGTAATAAAACAATCATCACTGATACCACTTTGAAACATCCCTAGTTGGGTAATCCCCCACATGACCAAGATGGGTAGTTACAAGACCTCTAGAGTGCCTCCCTATATTCCATAGGTGGCCAACTAGTAGTGAGGGGGTAAGGAATAGTGGAGATATTATACCCTCTAGTAAAGAGTTACAATAAATTTGGAAATAATATCAATAATCCAAAATGAATCCCAATTAGAATAAAGGAAAAAACCAAGCAATCCAAATAATAATAAATTACATGTAATGAGTTTATGAATTTAACTAAATGATATGTTGAAGTCATACATGCAAAAGACTAACACACTCGATAAAAATACTCCAAAATCCCCAATTCCAAATCCCATTTCGATCTCATCTCTATGGTCCAAACCCATCTAGTAAGGTACACAATCAATACCAATATCATTTTCCCTTATCAATACATGAATCCATGAAGTCTTCCTAGGTACTAAATGATGCTTGAATATGGTGTGAGTACAACTTAGTAGGATGAAACCCATAGTCCCTAATCAATCCAATCTAAATACATAGTTCATGAAATAGTATGATAAAATGGGTGTAAATTCATAAATTATTACAAAATTTAAAATAAACCTACCAACCCTTGAGCTTCAGGTTGACACATGGGGTTAGGAAAACCTGCTTTACCATGACACTTGATGTCTCTGAAAAGTGGTAGATAATACTAAATAAGATAGATAACCCATAACATTGGATGATTCTATAACCTAGGATGGATAGCTCATGTCATTTATCATGTAACCAAACCAAACCCAGCTTTATGAGAATTACAAATGCTAGAGTCCCTTATGTATTCCTTGGGTGCAAGACCATGCCAAGGGGAAAGTAATCATCTCATACTTGGATCTATATAAATTACCCATGTTAGAGTTTCTTAAATGTTCCCATGACACAATACCATACCAAGGTAAAGTAAACATACTAGGTTCCATGAAAATCACCCATGTTGGAGTTTCTTACGTGTTCTAATGGTACAATACCACACTAAGGAAAAGTAACCATACTAGGATCCATGTAAATAACCCATGCTAGAGTCACTTACATGTTCCAATGGCACAATACCATACTAGGGAAAAGTAACAATATCAATTAATGGGTTCTACTTCCTAGGAGTTATCAGTAGTGGAAAGCACCAAATAACTAATCATCAAAAACATACAAGAAAAATTCATACCTATGAAAATTAGTGGATTATCCAACATATGATGAGTCACTGTTGGTATGCATCAATTAGTTACAACATGTTATCACAATACATATTGGACAATTAATCCATTTACCATTTAACAAGTCATTTATCCTCAATTGGTGGTTTCTCCTACCTTGGACGAATCAAATAAGTCATATCATTCTAAGTTACCAATTATCACAGTTTTAATGTTATGATAACTTAATAAGTTTAAACTAATTATCAACAATTTCCATTTCATAGAATGGGATCTAGGTTCAACTAAACTAAGTTTCAGCCTATGTTTGACTGATGGCACACCTCTCAGGTGGATGAATGTCCTAGTCTCATTGCCATCAGTCCCAAGGGGGTCCATGGGAAATCAATTCATGAGGGTTTTATCAAAATAGTAGATTACTAATTTAGTTAGATCATGTGCACAACGTTACAGAGATATCACACTTATTTCACATACTAAATAGAATAAAACATAAATTAAGAAGTTGTTATAAACCACCCACCTCAAAATAATAGTAGACAAACAAATTCAACATCCAAGGTAACGATGTGGGTCCATCACACTTTTCCTTCAACAAAGACCATGAAATATTTCAACATAATAAATTAGGTCTAGGTATGCTTTTCACATCCCAAACTAGGTTTATTAATAAGGAAAAACTAATAGAACAAGATGTGAGAGAATAATATAAGGGATTACCTTCTATTTCTAGTTCTGAAACACCAAGATCTAATGAGACCATGCTTCTAGTTCGAAGAGGATTCCTAGATACACTAATGGAAGGGATGCAGTTTGAGAGAAGAAATGGAGGATCTGAGAAACATATGGAACTATAGATTTAAAAGGAGATTTAATCATTCCACATTGTTGACATGAATAGGGGATTCACATTATGAATTCCTTAGTTTTCCACTTATGCTGAAAAATCTATTGCCTCATATTTTAAAACCTCGAAAATACATTTCACATCATGAATCCAACTATCAACATGAGTTTATGTTTCAAAAGTATTCCTAGATCCATTTAGGCTATGAATACAGTTCATGGTGTCTTCTTAGAACTATTCATGCCTTGAATTATGTTCATGAGGTTTGGCCAAAACACATCACATCATGAATTTAACATTTATAGTGCAAATTATTCTTGTATCCAGATTCCATCCTATATTCTCTTTATTTTTCCATTTGAGAACCTATAATAGAATAACCTATACAATAAAAGGATTGATTACCAAGGTCTAAACAATAAGTTAAATGAAATCAAGTAAGTTTAACTAAAGACATAAAGAAGTATGTACAAAGAAAGGACGAGATCTTTCATAATTAATTGTTAAATTATTTATATATTTTTTTCAATTAATTGTTAAATTATTTAAAAATACTTTATAATTAATTATTTGGTAATTTTCATTGAGATAGGGGATCATAATATGGATGGTTTTTTGATCGGGGTTGTATACATCATAGATAGACCTCGATTTGAGGGATTAATGTTGGTCCCAAAACCATCCTGACAAGAATAATCCACTAAAACAACTATCATGAAACAAATTTCAAGACTTCTAAAAATGGATGAATCCACAAAAAAATGTACCAAAACTAAAAAAGGCAACACAACAATAGCCACCACACTAAATTGCAGATCTCCAATATTCCCAACTCTCAAAACAATTATATAAGTGAAATTAAAGAACTAAATTTAGTTATACCCTATGAGAGATAAATACTTCATTTTTTATACTAATGTATGAGAAATAATACAATTTCCAGTTCTTCCCATTTCATTTAAAAATTCATTTATCTCACTTATACTGTGGTCCCCAACTTATTAGGTAGGTTTCACTACCTTCAAAACTTTTTGAAGAACCCACTATTGATCATAATCACCTTTTATTTCCAAGGGATTGCACCACCTCAACCACTATCTTTTGATAAATAGTGAAACATTATCTCATGTATTTCTCTAATTATTTGGATGCATCCTTTAGAAAACCCAGGTTTCTCTAACACATCAATATAGGTCACCCAATATATAGTCAACTTCTCCACTCTTGTCATCCAGACATGTCACTTACCCCCTAATTTTGGAATATGAACATCCATTCCATGATTGCATCCACTAGTCATATACTACCACAAGACTCCTTCAAGATTTAGAACCAAGTTCTAGATTCTATCATTATGAAATTGATGAATTTTCTACAATTCCACTTTTATGTTATTTTATGAAAATTTCTATTTTAATGGGTTGAGAGAGAAGGCTTATATTAAACAAAGGTCTTATAGATATAAGGCTAATTACAATTCGATGGCCCAAAGGCCCTATGGAATGAAATTCCATTACATGTCCCAAAGTCCCATTTTATTAATAATACTACTATAACACATGCCACTACTGCAGTACCCAAAATAGTACTGCATAAATTGACATCATCCAAAAATAAACCCAAGTATGATGTATGATTATGGAAATACTACAAATTGGGGATTTAACAAATCTAGTAAAGGGTTTTATCATCACTTAAAAAGAAATAATATTGCATGTGATGTTAAAATCAGGGGTTTTAATAGTGCTAAAAATCATTGGTAAAGGAACCCTTTAACATTGCTAAAAAGTGTTATTAAAGGCACCCTTTATCGGTGTTTTTTTAACACTGTTAAAGGGTGTATTTAAAAGTTATTTAGAATTGTTAAAAGTTTCCTTTAATATAAATTTTTTTATCATTGTTAAAGGTTTTCTTTTAATATAATTAAAAATGATTTGTTAAAAACTATGGGAAAAATTAATTTTTCACAGACCCTCGACCCCCTTTTCATAGTGCTTAGAGCCCCTTTCTTTGCACTTTACACTACCCATATGCCATCATTCACCTCGCCTACCTTTATCAACTCTATAAGGCTACATAGAATAATTTTTCATGCCATTATAAGATCCAATGGCCTCCATTATGTGAATGAGTGCTCTTTACCACTATTCCATGTGTGTTTTGTTATATATTTAACAACATATTTTCTATTTATTTGTATATATTTTTAAATGTGTGATATATATATTCAAAATTATATTTATAAAAATATATTATATACTAATATTCATTTATATATATTAGAATATAATTACATATATATGTGTGTGTGTGTGTGTATTAATACACACAAATATGTATATATAAAAGTTTTTTATACATATGAATGAATTTTAATAAGGTAAATAAAATGAATAATTTTTAAATTTAAATAAAATGAATAATAAATATCTATTTTATCTATTTAAAACACATTTCTACATAAATATGTTAATATATGAATTTATAAAAGTGATTTATTATAAGTAAATATAAAAAATATGCATATATTTAATTATAAATAAAACTACATTATGAAAAATGATAAAATTTAAAAACCATAATATAAATTTCAATATAATACCTAGAAATAAATTCAGTCCCCACTAAAAATGGGGAAAAAATACCCCCTTAAACAAGGAAAAAATTCCATTGAATGTTAAAAAATTGGGGTACCCCGACTAAAAACTCATTTTTGGATGCTTTATGGGCCTCCAAAAATGGGACATAGGTTTACCTCTATCACTGGGGGCATATACCTCATTACATGCTTTGATTTTATATGTGGTATATCCCAAACAGACACTCGGATAAAAAATTTTAGCTGTTTCAAGTTTGAGTAACATTTTCAACTTATTTTAGATCTTTAATTATGTTTTCGATTTTTTTATCTTCTAATTGATATTGAATGACTATTAATTGATAATAATTAGTATAATATTTATTAGAAATATTTTTTTTAATTATTTTATAAGCCATTTTCACTAAATATATTTTATATTAAGTGTAAATTCCTATTTACCTTTTATAAAACTTATTTAAAAATATATATATTATATTTATATCTATATAAATATATTTATGTATTAATATATTATTTTTAATGAAATATTTTTTTTAAAACATAACCTTTATCAGTGTTAGTAAAAAAGCACTGATAAATGGGGTCCTTTATCAACGCTTATAAAAAATGGTTGATAAAACCCCCCTTTGTCAGTGCTTTTCTACATACATTGATAAATTCCTCCATTATCAGTGCCTGTAAAAAATAACTGATAAAGGGCACCCTTTATCAGCTCTTTTTTAGAATTGAAAAGGGGGTATTTAACCACAATTTTAACTTGCATTGTTAAAACCTTAGGGATGGATAAACCCAGTTTTCTAGTAGTGTAGGGAGACATTTCCACTCAAGTAATCCCCCAACTAAAGAATTAAATAATTCGAACATGAAATAAGTCTTCAAAAATACTAAAAATCTCTCACTTAAAGACTAATTTCATGAAATCAATGATAACCAGAAAAATTTAGGAAAACATTGGAACCCATCATCCTCTCTAGTAATAGATAATGTCTCAATTTATTATTCTAGTCACCCAAATACCACTAAGGATAAATGTTGCCTCATAATTTTCCAGACCAAGTACTTGGTCAATATGTTATCTTGATTCTATCTTTCAAAAAGAATTATTGTTATAGTACTTCATCCTCCTATAGTTTATAGATGAAATGATACTTGAGCTCAATGTGATTCATCAATGAATAAAATTATAAATTATTCACCAGATGATTCAAAATATGGATATCATAGAACAACAACCCACATTCCTGACTCCTTTAGAGTTATTTTAATAAGAAACTCAGTTAGACCAATTATTTCTTTCCTTCTGTGATGGTCGTGTACTCTACTTCTATAGTTGAAAGTGAAACAACTAGTTATAGTATTGACATCCAACTTATATTTATCTCTTATAAATTGAACAAAAAACATATGGAACACTTCCACACATCCATTTCCCCTCAAAAGTATAGATCAACATATCCATATAACATATCATCTATTCAGAATCAAAGGACTATACATTCCTAACCATGTAGATATCAAATAATACAATTCAAAGATTCCCAATTCCCCTTTCATGGATTCATAATATATCATATAACAAATCCCATTTCATGAGATATTTATAGTCTCATATAAACCATCACATACATAATTTTTTAACTATTGTTGTATATAAAACTTTTTCTATGTATGTTGTTTCATTTTTCATTTTATGTGATTTTTTTTTCATAACATGATGTGCATAGTCAATGGGTTGGTGAAACATTTTCATTTAATCATTCTAAAACATCAAATGATCTTTCATATATACTTCTTATAAGAAATATTGAGTTATATAGTCTTCCCATCCCTTATTATCCATACCCCAAAGTCCGATTGGATTTACGAAGGACTTTCATCTCAAACCTTCCTGAAAAATAATATTTGAACTCCTTAATCTAATATAAGTTCAAAAGTTCTAGGAGAATATCATTATACACCTTTCAAGAATATCAATGAACAACACTTCTCTTGAGTTACCCCTTCTTAGATATAAAGGCATTGAAATTCTAGTTTTATAGCCTTGGTGTTTGCATCAAACTATCCACGATCCTTTTTATCTTGTAAACTAAGCCTTAATTCCATTAAACTATGAAACCCTCTAGTCACTTCATAATGTTCTCCTCCTCTAAACCACAATAAAATATTCTATTTTTACATATAACTATTCAATAAGTAATCTTTATAATGTTACCATATATAACACTATCTAAATAGTTTTATGTTTGACAATAAAAGAAATATATATTGGAGAAATATATCCCTTGAATATTTTAAAACCATTTAACTAATAACTATTAATTATATTTATTTCTACTATATGATTACTCCTTAATCTGGTATGCCCATTTTTCTATAGTTGAGTCATTCCTTATGGTGATTTTGTTATATCCAAGGTTTTTTTTGTATATAAATAATCCATTTCTTATTTCATAGATAACTCCAACTTTCTAAAGTCACCGAGAATTGATGATTCTTTCAATATATTCTCCATACATAAGAATCAATAAATATAGATTAATTTTGAACCTCTGAACTAGTCATCTGATCCTTATTGACCTTCATAACTCAACATGTGGCTATGATCTTTCCAAAACTACTACTTCTAGAACATTATCTTCTAGAGATCTGCCTCAAGGTTCCATAGTTATAGAGCCTTCTAGTACATTCAACCCTGTTGGATCTTCCAAACATTCCAAATCTTCTAATATTTATGTATGATCCAAAAATATTGAATTTCCATTCAGATAAACTTGTACATACTTCATTATTTTTTTTTTGATAGACACATCTTCTACTATTTTTTCGCCTTTTCGTAAGACCTACATTAAATAAAACATTCCAACTTATAATGAAATCTTGTTTATCATTTTCCTAGAGTTAAAACATAAATTTTTTATCTCTATACCAAAAAAAATAATTATTCTTATTAATTTCTTAAATCTTATAACAATCCATGTCATCAATATAAATGTAGGAAAGTCTTTCAAAAACCTTCACATCAGATACATCAAAAGTTCATTTGGCCAATAACTATTTCAGAATCTTCTTCTCCATGGGTGTGAAAGGACTTATATAGATTATTTTGATAGAATAATTAATCCCTAATATCAAGAAATAATTTTGGAAACTTCCATTACACCTCATGCTCTGAGATTTCTCATTTAGTGTCTAGTTTATCCACTACCACACCATTTTTCTCTATTGTCTCAGTTACAGTCTTCTCGAACCTGATTCTTTTTGTCTAGAATAATGATTAGAATTCCCTAATACTGTACACACCATTATTTTTTATCCTTAATTACTTAATCATATTTCAAACCCATTTATCCACTTTGGATCTCCATTGAACAAACACTCCAAAGACCTTATATTTATTCTTATTTAAGTGTATACATGCCTTCATTGTTGAATCATTAATATAGGTAATATACTATAGTGACACCTAGAGAGAACATACCCGAGTAGGGACCCAAACATCTATATGAACAAGCTCCAAATTCCAAGACATAGGTGTCCTTATGTTTGTGAAAAAATTATACCTTTGTCTATTTTTTCAAAATAAAACTATCACATATTCTGAAATCTATTTGACCGAGCATCAGTATCCTTGTAGCCACTATGTTTCATATATTCTTCTCACTCATGTTCCCAAGATAGTAATTCCATAAGTATATACTTCCACAATTTATCATTTTAGAAATCATTTGTACAACACCCTAATATTTTATGATATATTTATTTTTAAATAAATTTTATCACTTTGATATCTTGCGACATACACATCCCCAAGTCTAAATGAACTATAATATATTTACTATTCTAACATAACTGTTAAATTGGTGGGTATTAATAGGACTATATAAGTTATGAAAATTATATGGTTTACACATGTATAAAATTAATTTATTGGTTTTATATTGATTAGAAATGAAAAAAAAATCATCTGAAAGTAAAAGAAATGTTTTTCTGAAAACAAAATTTTGTGCGCACAACATGTTTTCATCTAAATTAATCACTATTTTTGAATTATTTTAATGTTATTTATATTTTATATATTCAATGAAATTTTTTAACATTCATATAATATTTTTTCTACTCATGAGATAAAAATAAATTCAATTTTATGCTTAGAAACTCTATTTTTCTAATAAATGGTTTCGTCGTGTTTTTCACTCTAATTTTAAAATTATTTTTTTCCAAATAAAGACAATTTATTTTAAGAAATTAACTTAATTTTTGAAATCAACATGTAAAAATTATCTTGAAATAATTTATTATAATGTTTTGAAAAAATTACTTTTTTATGAATAGTGAAAATACTGATTTTTATAAATAATTATTTTTCATTTAAAGAATATATAAAGTTACATTTTGTTTTAAAATGGTTTGAAATTAAAATTAGTTCAATTATTTTTTTATTAATTTAATTTAGGTCATTGGGATAGATTTTATATTAAAATTTGATATAAAACACTTTTTATACTTAAAAAACGTTTTCTTTGGAAACCTACTTTTTGTTATATTTTCAAGTTTAATTTTAAATTAAATTTTATTAATTTTGTGAATTTAACTCCATAAATTATATTAAGTATTTTAATAAACATAATTATTATTATTTAATAAGTTCAACTTATTCTTTTGTCATAATGAATAGTAAATATAGTAAAAATTATTTACCCTGATTAGAGTTAAAACATGGTTTTTTACGTTACATGTACTTGGGTTAAAATTAATTTTCCCCATATATAGTATTTTTATTTTATAAATTATATTTAATATTTAGAATCATTGGGTCCAAATATCTAAAAAGGATCATTTTATTTTTAGACTTAAAGGATAAATTACCTAGGTATGAAATCTAGTCACCAGGGTGAAAACTAAAATGGTAAAAGTGAGTAATATTAGTGGTTAGGGAATAAAATTTTTAAATTATATTTATATTTTTTTGATTTAGGTGTGTCTAGAACTTATATTCCCTTAATTTTATTATTTATCAATGTTGGAGTCACTTGGATTAAGATTGACTTCTTATTATTGAATAGTTTTGGGTGTTTACAAAAATGTCCCTCCTTCTAACATATAAAAGGTAAAATCATCTCCTCTCATCTCAACACCTAAAAATCATTTTATTTCAACCAAGACCCAATAAAACCCATTTTTAATTCCCTTAACACATTCTTTATTACTTGGTTTTATTATTAATCCCTCTTAATAAGGTTTTTCTTGAAAATCAAAAGAGATGTCTGAAGAAGAGTTATTGTTCTTAACTGGGAATTTCTGTTTTATTTGTTCTTACAACTCCATCAATTATTCTATAATTTTTATGTAAAAATAACACTATGAAATTAAATATAATTATATTTTATAATGATTATTTTGTAACTTATATCAATCTCCACTTTCATTAAATGGGATATAAAACTGTCCATCATGTGTATGACAGACTACCACCTCGTGAACCGATGTAATTCATTTTAGATCACCTTCCATAATGATCATATATAGTGAAACATTATATATATATATAATATTTATTAAATAATTTTACTTTTATAATTAATGTATCACATCTACATTCTTACCTACCAGTCATTTGGAAAATGATAATGTCGCTTGTGCGTACGTGTTGATTACCACATCCATGAAGCTATGTGATTGGTTTTTAATTTTAATTTTTTATATATGGTAAAAAGTATAGATTTGATGAATATATATGATTTATATTATATAATAATTATTATGTAAATTTTAATTATTATTTAACTTTCTTTCATTTGATCTGTAGAAAAAATGAAAACATTATTCATTCTTACATATGACCTACCATCTCCATGAAGGGTGTAATTATTTTTTCAATCCTTAATTTGTATGGATTTATATAAATACATGTATAATGAATATATATTATATTTATATCATAATTAAAATTATATATCATATCTATCCATGATCAACGAATAAGGACTGAAACTACCAAACCAAAACATACATAAAAATGAAGCAATTATTACCTAGAAGAGTGATTTTAATAAAGAATTGTTAATAAATGGGTGATATAAGATTATAATAAAAAAAATATATGATATTATATATATAAATATTTTTATTTAATATTTTTATTATATAGTAGTTTCGAACATGTATGATGGGATTCATACTTGAGGTAAGGGTTTATTTCACAATCTCATCATTATTTGGGTTTGTTAATGTTTATGTCTTATATGAGGAAATTATTGTGTATTTGTATCTTAAACACAATATATTTTATTCTAATATGGTTATTTCTATAAATTACAATATTACCTTTCAATTTCATCTCTATAAGTACTCAAGATACCCAAATAATGTTTCTAAAGAAAAACGACATTGTTTTTCTACTCGGTCAAGAATTTTTCTATATCATGTCCATATTTTTCATAAAATTTATAAAGAAATGTTTTTTAAATTATAAAAAGATTTATTAAATTCATTTTTATCGATTTTTAATTTTAAAAAAATGGTTTAAAAGTAATATTCTTTTCATTTTCCGAATGAGGTACTTTTTGACCTTTTTTATAAAAGTGTGGAAGAAATGTTTTTCTAACTTATATATCATGAATAGAATTTCCACCCATCATTAACACTCATTAATTTTAATATTAATTTAAAATATTATAATTTTTATTTAAAATAATTTTCTTTATATTTAGAAAATATTTTTGACTTTAAAAAATTGATTTCAATGTGGGAAGGGTATTTTACTAAAGAAATTTTCCAGCGATATTTTTAAAGTATTTTCATCTATGTCAATATAAATTGTTGAATATTATTATAAGGATATAATATAATGATACCATTCATCATATTTATATGTATGATTTATGATCAAATTTATAGGGGAAAGTATTAATATTTTGTATGCTAGTTCTTACAATGCAGAAAGTTATTTATTTTTAAGGAATGTTGATGAATTATATTTTTTATTCATATGACGAATTCATTGGACTTATTAAGTGGCAGGTGGTACTCATAATTATATATCCCCTTGATGCATAAGTAGGAATCATGAGACAAACTATATTGGGTATTTTGTCTGAGACCTTAACCATTTATTTAATATTTCTTGATATGGGGCCTCGATGGTAAGTTTCTGATATCTAGAATGATGAATTCCATAAATATGAAATAAATTACTGATATCTATGTGATTATTTTAATATTTATTAATTCCATGGATAATTTTATAGCTTATATGAATATTTATAGGTCATTATTTGATCATCATTTATTCTTTACATATTATTCATGCATTATTATCTTCTGTTTTACACATACTCTTACTGAGCATATAAGATTAACCCTTTATTATTTTTCCATTCTCATAATGTTATGAATTATATTATGATTCATAATTAGGGATATGATAAATGGAATAATGGTGTTCTCCGAGAAAATTCAATGATTTATTTTATGTTTTCAAATGTTATTTAGGATTCAAGTATGTATCCAGATTACCAAGACTACTAAACTAATCAGTCATTTCGGATGTGATGAGTGTGCCCTTACTGTGCACCAAGTTTGACACTACTAGGGGTATTCTTGGGTAAATAAATATTTTATTTACAAAACATTATGAAGGATTTTGAAACATTTTTATTATTTGAGAGAATTCTCAAAGAAACCAAATTTAGGATTATGAGATTAGATAGGGATAAACTTTTCAATTTATATTAAGTGTTTCACTAGTTTTAAAATTATATATTATAATTCATAATGTTATGATCTAATATAGTGTATTAAATTATTTAAAAAATTCTCATAGTGAAAGTAAATAAAAACATATCAATGCACGTAATACATGTAGGGATTCCTTTCTTGGGAAAGATAATGAAGTTGGTGCTAGAGGTAGAAAATATTATAACTATATTTGGGTAGCTAACTCAAGTTATTACCAATAATCTTGTCCCTATAAATTAGACTTCTATTCCAAAACATTTTATAACAATTTGAGACCACTTCATGAGTTAACAACCTCTATAATTTAATGGGACTACAAATCCATTTGTATTAGATCAGTGGATAAGTTCCATAAATAATACATTTTGTCCATAAGGTGTGATACCACTTGTTGGTTCTGAAACCACCCCGATTGAAAGAAACTAATAGAACATAAATCATGGAACAAATTTTAGAATTTCTAAAAATAGATGAACCTGTGAATAAATGTATTGAAACTAAGAATAAAAAATCAATGCGTCCACTGCACTAAATTTCTATACCCCAACACTCTACACTATTTTAATAAACACATAAGAAAAAATAAAATAACTAAAGGAATGATAGTAAGAGATTACATGTTTGAGAATTTATTCCTACTCCATAGGGTAACATTGATTCTTTATTTATATTAAATAAAGAGAATGATATATTTTTTATCTATTCAAGTTGTATTCACAAATTATCATATCCCGTCAATATATAGTTGGGGCCAACTACTTGATTAGGTTCTATTTCCTTCAAAACTTCATGAAGAGATCACTGTTGATCATGGTCACCTTTGGTTTCTCATGGATTCCTCTACCACAACCATTGTCTTATGATTATTATAGAAAAATAATATCGCATATCCCTATGATGATTGTTACATATCCTTTGGAAATCCTTGACTACTCTAAGCCATCAAAATATTTCACCCTGCATAGAGTCAACTTCTTCACACATATCATTCATAAATTTCATATACTACCTAATTCCAGAAAATAAACATCTGATCCACGACTATCCCTGATGGACCTAAAATACTGAAATCCTCCTCTAATCTTAGGACCCCAATTTTGGATCCTCTCATTCTAGAATCAATAAATCAAAACATGATAGAAGTATTCATAATTTCTAATAGTTAACTCCTATATGAGGTAAGTGATACGTATAAGTCTTAAGCATATGAATATTATTCTAGATTGTGTAAGTTCTCCTCGGTATTTGGTTTTGATTAGAACTTATAGGGACTAACATCAACCTAAGTGGATAATTAAGAAGATCAGTGCCTTCTAAACATAGAGTAAGTGATCTAAATCATGTTGGGGGAATTGAAACCATATAATAACTATGTCACCAAGGGGGAGAGGATTCTAGTTGAGTTTATGAGATTCTTGGGGTAAGTCATGGGGCCTATATGAGCTATTTGTAGGATAGAATTGACCTATAAGAGATATTTTAGAAGTAATAAGGGGTATGGTACAATAGAAGATGAGTTGGATGGTTGTATGTATCATATATCATTGAGAATACGTCATTGAGAGAATGTAGTGACCTTAACCCATGTAGTGATATAGTTAAGTACTTTGAGGATTATTATATTTCAGTGTGAAGAGTTTCCTTTGTATGAAGGGACTAAGAGCTCCCCATTAGTAGATATGACCCATGTTTGGTTATGGAAATTATTTTAACAACCTGAAAATTATTTTTCAAAAGTCCTTAATGGTGTGGTATTAACATGGTCCATGAAAATTGGGATTATGACATTGATATAGAAATTGGAAAGTGATTAGACTTGGCCTCATGAGGCTGAGGTCAAGTAGGGGCTCTGGGATATTGGGTTTCTATAAGATGTTGGATTCAAGTTAGTATCAATGAATCAAGTCCAAGTTGGGGCTAAAGAAATAAATTGTTTTCTTTATTGAGTGTTATGGTTGGGATAATGGGTTCTTCATGACACACCTTATGTGGTGGACCTTAGATTAAGGGGTTATCATATAAGGATAAGTTGTACTAGGTGATTAATGAAGACTAGTCATGTCTAGTCTCTTTAGGAAATATCCTCTAGTAGCGCACTTGGGGTGGACTTATGGTGTACTAAATTATAGGGAATAATTATTCCCAATTAAATTTGAGGAGAGGTCCATCACATTAGAAACCTTCAATTCCAGTTGGGGTACATTATGGAATCCTACCTTTTTATTACATAACATTCCATTACATTTTACAAATATTGAATCTTTAAAGTCTAGTGTCTTGGAAATAAAGAACAATATACATGAAAACAAAATAAAAATTTCTTCTAATACACTTTTAAGGATTCATCATAAGTTAATCCTAAGTATAATTACTGAATCTCATAACCTTGAGACATACATCAAAGTAAAGGGTGAGTAGAAGGCTTAATAAAGAAAACAAGTGAAACAGTTTACATGTGATCTTGAGCGATATCAATAAGAACATGAGGGATATCATAAAGGAATGATAAATAGGAATATAATAGAAATAATTAGATGAATAATAACTTGAAAATGTGGCTACAACATTTAATTTACACATTCAAGAACATATCACCAATGATCACCCCCAAGGTGTCATAAAAATTACCAAGGTTATTTACCAAGGTATCGTGAAACTTGTCATCTCTAGAGATTAAATTATTTACCCAATGAATTGGAGCACTATCAGGGTTAACCCTTAATATGTATTTATTTTCATGTGATCCACATATATCAAAAACAAACATTTCATAAATAACCCAAAAATAATAAAAGAAATGGGTTTCATTTCAAAATTGTGATGTTTTAAAAGTGCGTAAAAAACATGATCGTAATGTCATTTATAACCCATGGAAAAATAATGATGGTTTCATGTATGTAAATTCCAGAAAAAAATATATTATTTTAATGTATTTATTAATACCTCTATAAATTAATAGGTTTGGGTATTGATATAAATAAAATAAGATAATTTATTAAGAAAAAGAGTGGGATTTTGAGACAAAATTTCTACAGCATAATGGCTATATAACATGGTTTTGGAAAACATTAAAAAGAGAGTGTAAAAGGGCCTCACATACATAAATGAATCATTTTACAGTATAGGGACAGAATAAAAGAGAAATAAGATTACTTGTGGATATTTGAATGACATACCACATGAAAAGGAAACTTTAAAAAAGAGAAAATGTGATTTCTTTTACGAAAATTTGGCATCCTAATAGCGTCACTTGAAAATTCAGAAAATCAATTGATGAGAGTGGAAAGGGTATGTAGTAATTTTTAAATGAAATGGACATTTATAAGGATATATAAGAACAAACCCCAACATAATAATATGGAAACAAGAATACATAATATAAAGGAAGTTATGACTTAAAAGAGGAGGGTGAAAGGTTCCCTTACCATGAAGAGTAACTTCGAAAGCTTGAATGTTGGGACCTTGGGGAATTGAGGAAACCTTGGGAGGACTCCATGGGAAGTAAAAATACTAGAGATTTTTTGATGATGAATTTTTAATGAGATTAATGAAAGAATGGGTTGGTATTTATATCAAAAGTGGGGGAATATTTTATTAATTTCCAAGGGACACCTCGTCGGTGGTATTTTCAAAACCATGGGCTTTATCAAGGTATTTTCTCATGTTATTAGCCACTTCGGACACCTAATAACATATATTACTATTCAAAAGTCTACCAGAATTATTACATCATGATTACATCATTAATGATGTCATTAAACACACTGAAACTCAAAACTGTATTTTCACTATTCAATGAAAAACAAAACATTTTATAAAAATCTCATAAATTCACCCTAACCTAATATCAATGCTATGAATTAAAAAATGAAGTCAATTTTATGAAAATATTTTTATAAATATTTTTAATTTAAATTTCTAAATAAAATCATTATTTATTCAAAAAAAGAACTCTAAAACTATAACCTGTTTTGTAACACCTTGAAAAGTAATCAAGGTCCCATAAAATTATCATATAAACATAAGAAAATAAAGTAACCATTTATGATTGCATTTTAGGAAAATAAATTTCGATTTCAAATTATTAAATTAATTATAAAATTGTAAATAAAATATTTATGACATATAAAAATACCAAAAATTATACTGTGATCATTTTTTCAATTTTAAGATGTCTAAATTGTATATATACATTTATGGGTGAAGTTTCTATTTTTTTGGTCAATGTACTATTCATTACTATTCATTACTATTCATAAGGGTATGTTAATATTCACCAAAAAATTATTTTGATCTCATTTAACCACATTTTTCACTCTCATTACAACCATGTATAACAGATTTTTGAAAATGATTTCACAGAAAATGTTATTAAAAAATAAAATATTTTCTACTATTCATCAAAATAAAACTATTCCTCAAATACTATTCATCCAGAAATCACTATTCATCCAAAAATATTCGTCAAAAATTAAGTTGATCTTATTAGACTCTAAATTTATTACTGATCACAACGATAGAATACCATTTTTTTAAAATCATTTCACATTATTAATTATTTAATGAATACAAAAAAATATTTTAAAATAACCTTTTTCCAAAATTCACCAATAATATGGAACTTCTATAAATTCATCCTATATTTATTTTAACATTTGAAATCCTAAAATTTAACATAATAAGAAATAAAATTTTATTTATACAAAATGATTACACAACTTAACTAAGTTCTCGTTACATAGCCCATTATAACACCTGCATTGGACCTAAGTGTATGGTGTGCTATGGTGCTAGAATCTTGGGGCGGCTCGGAAAAATTTCGTGAGTGGTGACTTCTATCAGCTTGAACTTCTTCCATAGGCAATTTCGTTCAAGCTTCACATGTTGAAGCTTAGCTTGGGCTTGGTCCAGAGAAAAGCCAAGAGATGCTACCTCCTTCCCAAGCTCTCACAGATGGGTTTCAAATGGCCCAAGTCTACTGGATGAGGCCATTAAATCTTATTTATGTATTAATTAACCAATACCACTTGTATTTATAAACAATAATCATAATGCTAAATCTTCCAATAGTCATATTGATCAACGATCATATAACAGTCGAAACCAAACAATATCATTTTAATTATACTCACTTCATTAATTAAAGGATATAGTTTTTTTGAGTATAAAATAAAATAACACACAAATTTAGGAAAAAAATATTATTCAAAAGTTTGGGTTGTTACATTCTTCCCCACTTAAAAATTTTGTCCCTGAAATATCAACTCGTGCCCTTAGAAGAGAAAATGTGTGGGTACTTCTATCTCAAAGATTATTCTGGTTCCCCTTTGGATTCTTCATATTTTTGGTTCCTCCAAAACACCATAACAAGGTGGGTACCCTTGTTGCATAGAACCTTGTCCCTACGATCCAAGATCTCGAATGGTTGCTCCTCATAAGAGAGGTAATGTTCTAGCTATACCACCTCTAGATTTATTACATGTGAAGGGCCAGGTATGTACTTCCTCAAGAGGGATACATGGAAGACATCATGAACTTGTGCTAGATTTGGAGGAAGTGCAAGCAGGTAGGCCACTGCTCCTACATGATCAAGGATTTAATAGGGTCCAATGTACCTAGGAATGAGTTTCCCTTTCTTCCCAAACCTCATGAATCTCTTCCAAGGTGAAATTAGAATAAATACGTTGTCACCATAATCAAAATCCAAGTCCCTTTGATGGTTATTTGCGTAGCTCTTTTTCCAACTCTGAGCAGCCTTAATGTGTTGTTGGATGGAATGGAACTTTTCTATCATCTCTTGCACAAGATCAATCCCAAGAAGATTTCTCTCAACAGCTTCATCTCAAAATGTATGAGTTCTACATCACATCCCATATAGAGCTTCATAGGGTTTGTCACGAACCAGGCTGGGTCGCCGTCCAACCCGGCACCCGACCCGGTCCGCGACATGGCCCAAAGGGCGTTCCCGATCCCCACGGGCTGGCACAAGTTCTTGGGTATCATAAGTAACAAGTGGGAATGATTTTACCCGAAATTAGAGACAGAAAAACAACTATAAAGATAAATAAACTGAAATTGGAAGTAGAAAACCAAACACGCCTTCAAACTATAAACGGGTTTAAAGTCTACAACCCGAACCAAAAACAAAAAAAATGGCCGCGGAAACTAAAACTCTTACACAAACCTCTATGCAATAGGAGAGGTGCGACATCCACACATCACAAACATTAACCTTCACGAGATGACCATCAACGAACAACCACCGTCACTGAGCACGAATTCAAATCATGGAGTGAAAAAGAAACAGAATATGCATACATCCAAGGGTGTATGTAGGGTGTGAGCTAAAAGCCCAGTAGGATGCCACCAAGAAAATATTCCATGCATAATTATTAAAAGACAAATACATTTTCAATTTAACAAAATAAAAATAAATAGGTGCTTAAATAATTTCAGTGAAAACGTTTTTTAGGGGAAACTTCTCTAAAAGGAAAACAACTTAAATTAACTTACACACACGCACGCACACCCACACACGCATGCACACACACAGACGCACACACACACGTACACACACACACACACTTTTCTTGGTAACCCCAACGTCACACCATGTTCCAACGGTGAGCAGAAAGCAAAGGAAGAGCACAATACATGGGAGAGACCCTAAAGATACTAGCGAGAAGTGGGACCCTAGAACCTCACATCTTGGTGAACCATATCACATATTCCTGTGCACGAGCCACTGGTAGGGAAACACCTCCTACCATAGTGGTCTCCAGTCATCATCCAATGTTTAGTTAGTTATGTAAGTGTCAATCCCACTAAGTCAAACTGAGCTGATGCCACTCCTGTATCACTAGTACGCTAGTCTAGTCTGCCCACCTAGTACCTAGGCTTCCTGTTTGTGCTCAAGTAATTCAAAGTTCATGCCACATGTCATAATCATACACTCCAAACCAATAAGATAATACACACTCCAAAACAACCATTTTCACACACAAAAACCATTTGAAATTATACACTTGCTAAAAACGTTTTCAAAACATGCTTCATACTATTTAAATAATCTAATAAACAACTTAAAAAGTGTATAAAACAACAGCAAAGGAGTGTCACATGGTTTTACACACACAAAGGTAACCACATAGAAATCCAAAACGCAATCCAACATCGCACGCACTCAAATACAATAAAAAGTGTGACCTGCACCTCCAAAAGGTTTGATGGAAAACCCTTACACCATATCAAAAACACCATTGTCTAAACCACATAGTTTATCATGCCAAAAATAAAAGCTTATAAAACAAATTACAAGAAATCGCTTAACATTAACCACTAATCTCACGCAAAAACTTCTTTTACGACCAAACACACCCAATGCCATGTAAAAAAAATAGTTCGCACCACTTAAACGCCTTAATAAGATAACCGCACAATTCCAAAGTCACTAATAGAGTTCTTAGCAGAAAACACCCAATAATATAAACAATATACTAAAAAATTTCAATGAAAATCAGACATCAAATAAAAATTAATTCGCACAACAAAAATTAATTAAAAATATGCAAAACAAAATAAACATTGCAAATTAATTCATCAGATAATAATTTGATGGGGAACCACCTACCGGCATGTATAAATCCTCAAAATTGGAGTGAAAACTTCATATTGCAGCGCAAAACTTCTATCGCATGCCGTTTGCACCACATTGAACCTAATACGAACCCAAAAACATGAATTAGAACCCAAAAATGTTCGGTTAAACCCCCCAAAATCTGGACCCATACCTGCTGAAATACTCATATTGAAAGGGTAAATGGTGCGGCGGCGCGACAAAGGCTCGAAAAAAGGGGGGGTGGTCCGGCCGCCGGTGAAAGGAGGTTGGCGGGTCGAGGAGGCCTGGCCAGGGAGAGGTAGGGGTCCGCGCGGCGGCTCGAGGTGAGGAGGTCAGTCGGAAAGGGGCTAGATGACTGGGGGTTGCGGCGTGTCTGCGAAGAAACAAGGGTGGAAGTTCGGCTCACCGCCGGATGAAGCAGGAAGGCTGGTGGAGTAGGGAGAGGGTGCGCGCCAGACTCATCTGTGGCCAGTAGAGGAGTTACGGTGGGATGCCGCGCCGGAGGGGCTACCAGCAGGGGTCGACACTGGACGGGAGGCGTAGCAAAGGAGGGCAAGGGGCTTTGGAAGTCAAGGGAGTGGCGTGCCTAGGAGCTGGGGTGGCGGCCTGCAGTGGATAGGGCAGGGGGGTCGCGCCTCGACCGGGACGAGAGGGGGAGGCCGCCGGACTGGTGGTGAGGGAGGCGGCCCAAAACCTGGGAGAAGGGGGGAAGGATTCTACGGGATGAAGGAGAAAAAAAAAGAAACGAGGAAAGGAGGGAGATAGGTCACGACATAAGAGGGAAAGGAAAAAAAGAATGAGAAAAAAAAAGAATAAAAATAAAACTAAATAAAAACATAAAACAAAATTCAATTAAAAATAAAACTAAATAAAAACATAAAACAAAATTCAATTAAAAATAAAACTAAATAAAAACATAAAACAAAATTCAATTATAAATAAAACTAAATAAAACCTTGAAACAAAACTCAAAACCAAAAAATGTGGTAATAATAATAATACTAATGATAATAATTAGCATAATAATAATAACAGTAAAATTAACAAAACAATAATAATTGTAAAAAACTAAAATAGAAATAACAATAATAATAATAATTATTATTATTATTAGTATAATCTCAAATGACATTATTTTGATGATTATTATTAAAACAATTGTTAATTCATTTTATTTCATTAATTAAACATTAGTAAGGTGTGCGGAGAACCGGGCGGGGCCGCGCGACGACCCAAGTGAGGCCGCGTAGCTTCGACTACGTTGCGCTGGACGCAAACAAGGCCAAAACATAAAGAACTCAAAAAATTAGTTCGGGTTTGGACCCGAACTACCCGACGCAAAGAATATTAATAACATAAATAAATTAGAAACGACGAGTGTGACAATTCTCCCCACCATAAATCTTTTCATCCCCAGAAATCCACAAACTAAAACCAAACCCCAAAGTAGAAAACCACACTCTCTTAAGGTTAAAAGGGGATTACCACAAACACCAAGCAAAGAGAGGAAAAAGGTATCGTGCTCAGAGAAAGTGACTCAAATAAAACTTCGAGAAACTCATATAAAGACTTATTGATACGTGTCGCCAACCCCAAAGAGCTAGAACACCTCCAGTTGACAGATCAAGTAAAGGGGACTCTCGCACCCACGGAAACCAACTTCACAAGTCAAAACATCTCAAACATTATTGAACGAAAACCACGCCATTTGGCTAGAAGTAACAACAAGGTCATACCACATCCACGAAACACTCTTATCACTTATCACCAACCCATCTTTAAAAGCAGAACAAAAAGGGTTAACGTGGGGAAGCCCGAGGGGATCCCCACCATTAAGAACATACTAACGCCCAAGACGAGACTGGAAAACTGATACGGGGAGGTTCGAGCGAACTCCCCTCCATTAATGAAAATCCAACACCGATTTATTCCAGAGACCTTTGTGCGAGACCCATCGTGGGTCTCGCCGCCATTAGAATTAACAGAGGATTACAGAACTCTGAAAATTTTCCGATGGTGACCAAACACCCCACCATAAGTGGAGGGGAGGGGGGGCCCAACCACCAGCCATCAAAACCACGGCTGGCCAAAAACCAACATCTCAAAATTTCATGGATGAACAGCATTAAATTTTGATATTGAATTACCCAATAGGCTCTCATAAGGACCACTAAAGCGATTGCATCCAGTGGAACGCATCCCCTAAGACTTTAAGGAATGAGACGAACACGCCTCTGCATGGACACGAAAACCTTACGCAACCATACGGCTCATTCGGAGTGAAAAAACCATAGAAAAAATTTAAACCGCGTCTAGTTTTAACACTGATGACAGAAATAAAGTTGGGTTCCCATACACTCCCGGGGTTCCTGACCACGCTCCAGCTTCACTCCGAGGCCTATGGCTGGAGCCTTGATATTTGAAGCATCTCCTGCCTCGCAGTCAGGTATTGAGGACTCCCATGCGAAACTTTTCATTTTAGTGTCACACGCAACTACACTACAACTGAGGAAACACCAGAAAACACAACACATTACGACATCCAACTGATCATACACAGAACATTCACCAACACAAGAGCTGAAATGGTGCATGCACATCACCCTTTGTCACACTGAATGAGAACATGACACCACAAATCGTCACCTGATCATGACCACTGTTGTAGAGAGGAACATTATATGGAGAGGGACTTCAAAATGAGTCTTAAACGACACGAGATTCCTGCAATCGACCATAGAATCCCCATGTGATTGGGTCTTCCACACTAGTGGCCTAACGTAGACCCTTTATTCTTAAACGAAACCAATGAAGGACCAAAGGTCATTTAGAATAGTGGTCAGCACCGACCACTCCAGGCTGCTTCAATCTTTGCACCTCGAAGAGAACTAACACTGCAAGAGGTCACCAAACATGACCCTTGCAGCTGATGAAAGCACTACAAACCATTCAAGACATCAGTAAGAATTTATAACTCTGAATTGCCTTCACCTTTCCCTGCTGGAATTCCTTTCACCATTTCAAGGGGGAACCTTCATACGCAACGACATCAAACTTCATACCCGATGACTCAGACAAATAAAAGAGACAGAAACGCCCTTCATCTCCCCTCACATCTGTCATCCCGCTGTGAGAGGATCTGATTACTTGTAAAAAGGAGAGGTGGGTTCAATCCTAGAATTCAAGGAGAGATTCCTCTAATCAACTGGAGGGTCGGTCAATGGTGAATTGCTTGTGGCCACACTTCAATAACATGTGAACACTTTATGGGGGGCGTACACTAATCAACAAAGAAAAACATGGACACAAATCAAACTGTTCCAATGGTCAAGACATACTACAGGCGAACACCAAAGGTGCAGGGGGAACCACTACAAGGGCTTCCCGAAGAACTTTTCAAAAGAATTAAGTAGCTACAAGCTTGCATACCAACTTAAAAATAAGAATTCAAACTCAGGAAACAAACCAGCTAGAAGGGATCCTCTGATCAAAACACCTCACATCCAACCTTTCAAAAATACAGGGACACACCACACAATCACCAGTTATTTAAAAACAGCACATTTTCCTTTAACAAAACATTTTGAAAATAAGCAAAGTCAGTGGGTTGTACAAACACCAATGGTGTCCCATGGGCCTCGCACATGCATGTTCACATGCCGCACCAGAACCCACCTCATGTCCATCCAGGTACTCATCCACTCATTTCATTAACCCTTTCTCTTTCCATATACACTCATGAATGTGGTTCCCCACGAGAACACCAAGGATAAAAACCAAAGCTTTCCATTTTTTTCCAACACCAAATCATCCAACCCACACTTTCCAAACCTTTCACATCATTTTATTGTTAAAGTGATTTATTTAAATGAATTTTCGAAGACCAAATCATTTTTTACTTAAAAACCAAATCTCCACGAATCCAAAACAAAGAGACGAGAAACGATGCAAGAGAAAACTTGTGTTAGCGGGTGGCTGGAACGTATGGTTGGAGGCCATACACCAGTCATGCCACAGCCACGGAGGGTGTTCTAGGATAGCGTCCCCAGCTCCACATGGCTTTCCAGACCCTGCGAGCTCACTAAGACCACTAACCTCACTCCTTTTTCATTTCCCTTAGACAAGATTAACCGCAAGGACCAAAAACACAGACAAACCTCAACATACTTTGGTAACTTGAGTCCTGCCACGAGGTGTGCTGGCCAGGCACCTTACTCATAGCCAAGATGTCGAGCCCCAACACCCTTAACTTTTATCTAAACTAACACTATCTCAAAAGAACAGGACCTAAGAGAGAAAACCTTTCCCTCTGATACCATTTTGTCACGAACCAGGCCGGGTCTCCATCCAACCCGACGCCTGACCCGGTCCGCGACATGGCCCGAAGGGCGTTCCCGATCCCCACGGGCTGGCACAAGTGCCTGGGCATCGTAAGTAACAAGTGGGAACGGATTTACCCGAAATAAAATACAGAAAAAAAACCAGCAAGATAAATAAACTGAAACTGGATGTAGACAACCAAACACGCCTTTAAACTATAAACGAGTTTAAAGTCTACAACATGAACCAAAAACAATAAAAATGACAGTGGAAACTTAAAACTCTTACTCAAACCTCCAAGAAACATGATAGTTGCGACATCCACGGGTCACAAATGTTAACCTGCACGAGATGACCATCAACGACCAACCACCGTCGCTGAGCACGAAGTCATAACCTGGAGTGAAAAAGAAACAGAATCTAGATACACCCAACGGTGTATGTAGGGTGTGAGCTAAAATCCCAGTAGGATGCCACCGAGAATAGGTTCCATGCATAACTATTAAAAGAAAAATACATTTTCAATTTTACAGAATAAAAATAAATAAGTGCTTAAAGAATTTTAGTGAAAACAGTTTTTTATGGGAAACTTCTCTAAAAGGAAAACAACTTAAATTAACTTACACGCACGCACGCACACCCACACACGCACGCCCACCCACACACGCACACACACACACACACACAGATTCACGCACACATGTACACATGCACACACACTTTTCCTGGTAACCCCAACGTCACACAGTGTGCCGACGGTGAGCAGAAAGAAAAGGAAGAGCACAATACATGGGAGAGACACTAAAGATACTAGAGAGAAGTGGGACCCTAGAACCTCACATCTCGGTGAAACATATCACACATTCCCATTCACGATCCACTGGTAGGGAAACACCTCCTACCATAGTGGTCTCCAGTCAGCATCTAATTTTTAGTTAGTGTTGTAAGTGTCAATCCCGCTAAGTGAAACTGGGTCGATGCCACTCCTGTATCACTAGCATGCTAGTCTAGTCTGCCCACCTAGTACCCAGGATTCCCGTTTGTTCTCAAGTAATTCATAGTTCATGCCACATGTCATAATCATGCACTCCAACCCAATAAGATACTACACACACCAAAACAACCATTTTCACACACAAAAACCATTTGAAATAATACACTCGCTAAAAACGTTTTCAAAACATGCTTCACACTATTAACATAATCTAATAAACCACTTAAAAAGTGTATAAAACAACAGAAATAGAGTGTCGCATGGTTTTACACACACAAAGGTAACCACTTATAAATCCATAACACAATCCAACATCGCACGCACTCAAATACAATAAAAAGTGTGACCTGCACCGCCAAAAGGTTTTATGGAAAACCCTTACACCATATCAAAAACACAATCGCCTAAACCACATAGTTTATCATTCCAAAAATAAAAGCTTATAAAAAAATTTAGAAGAAATCTCTTAACGTTAACCACTAAGCTCACGCAAAAACTTTTTTTACAACAAAACGCACCCGATGCCATTTAAAAAACAGTTCACACCACTTAAACGACTTAATAAGATAACCGCACAATTCCAAAGTCACTAATAGATTTCTCAACAGAAAACACTCAATAATTTGAACTATATACTAAACAATTTAAATTCAAATCAAACTTCAAATAAAACATAATTCACACAACAAAAATTAATTAAAAATATGAAAAACAAAATAAACATTGCAAATTAATTCATCGGATAATAATTAGACTGGGAACCACCGACCGACATGTATAAATCCTCAAAATTGGAGTGAAAACATCATATTGCATCGCACAACTTCAATTGCATGCCGTTTTCACCACAATGAACCTTACACGAACCCAAAAAAAATGAATTGGAACCCAAAAACTTTCGGTTAAAACCCCCAAAATATGGACCCATACTTGTTGAAAAACTCATAAATAAAGGGTAGATGGTGCACCGGCGCGGAAAAGGCTTGGAAAAAGGGGGGGAGGTCCGGCCGCCGGTTAAAGGAGGTTGGCAGGTCGAGGAGGCCTGACAAGGGTGAGGCAGGGTTCCACGCGGTGGCTTGAGGCAAGGAGGTCGGTCGGAAAGGGGCTAGACGACTGGGGGTTGCGGCACGTCCGGGATGAATCAAGTGTGGCGGTTCGGCTCGCTACCAGACAAAGGAGGAAGGCCGGTGGAGTAGGAAGAGGGTGCGCGCCAGACTCATCTGTGGCCAGCAAAGGAGTCATGGTGGGATGCCGCACCAGAGGGGCTACTAGTAGGGGTCAATTCTGGACGGGAGGAGTAGAAAAGGAGGGAAAGGGGCTTCGACGGTCAGGGGAGCGGCGCACCTGGGAGTTGGGGTGGTGGCCTGCAGCGGATAGGGAAGGGGGGTCGCGCCTCGACCGAGCTGAGAGGGGGAGGTCACCGGACTGGTGGAGAGGGAGGTGGCGCAAAACCTGGGAGAAGGGGGGGAGGATTCGACTGGATGAAGAAGAAAAAAAAATAAACGGGGAAAGGGGGGAGCTAGGTCACGACACAAGAGGGAAAGGAAAAAAAAGAATGATAAAAAAAAGAATAAAATTAAAACTAAATAAAAACATAAAACAAAATTCAATTAAAAATAAAACTAAATAAAAACTTAAAAGAAAACTAAAAACCAAAAAAAGTGGTAATAATAATAATACTAATGATAATAATTAGCATAATAATAATAATAATAAAATTAACAAACCAATAATAATTGTAACAAACTAAAATAGAAATAACAATAATAATAATAATAATAATAATAATAATAACAATCTCAAATGACATTATTATGATTATTATTATTAAAACAATTGTTAATTCATTTTATTTCATTAATTAAACATTGGAAAAGTGTGCGGTGAACCGGGCGGGGCCACGCGACGACCTATGCGAGGCCGCGCAGCTTCGACTGCGTTGTGCTGGACGCAAACAAGGCCAAAACATAAAGAACTCGAAAACTTAGTTTGGGTTTGGACCTGAACTACCCGACACAATGAAAATTAATAACATAAGTAAATTAGAAACGACGGGTGTGACAGGGTTCCATTTGAATGCTCGAGTGGAAGTTATTGTTGTAAGAGAACTCAAATAATGGGAGATATTGATCTCATCCACCATTAAATTCCATTGAGTATGTTCACAGCATATACTTGAGTATTTGAATAGACCTTTCTTGTTGGACATCAGTTTGGGGGTGATAGGCCATACTGAAATTCAATTCGGTACTCAGAGCATGTCGAAGACTTCTCCTGAATTTTGATGTGAACCTTGGATCACGATCAATTATGATAGAAAGTGGAACTCCAGGCAGCCTTTCCACTTCCTTCACATAAATCATAGAAAGTTCATCAAGAGATATATATTCCCGAATAGAGATAAAATGGGCAGTCTTTGTGAGACGGTCCACAATAACCCATATCACGTTATTTTCATTGGAAGTTCTCAGGAGACCAGTGAAAAGGTCCATTGTGATATTGTCCCACTTCCATGCTGGTATGGGTAGTGGTTGTAATACCTCTTTAGGAATTTGTCACTCTACCTTCACTTACTGACATACCAGATACCTTGAAGTATAGTCAGGAATCTCCCTTTTCATATTATCCCACCAATAAATATCACGAAGGTCTCTATACATTTTTGTACTCCCAGGATGTATAGAGAACGTAGAGCTATGAGCTCCATCCATCATCTCTTACTTTATTTCCAGAATAGATGGAACACATAGTCTTGTATGAAATTTCAGCACACCTTCTTGATCAATATTGAACTTAGGAAACTTCTCATCCTTCACATCCTCAAACATCTTCTGTAACAAAGGATATTATTTCTGATCTTTCTTGATCTTATTTAGTAATGACAGTTGAGAAATCATTTAGGTTAGGTTTGATTATTTCCCTTCCCTTATAATTCTCATGTCCAACTTTACTAGGTCATTTATCAAAGGATCACTTTTAATCTTTATCATGGAAAGAAAAACAGGTTCTTTCCTTCTTAATGCATAAGCGACTTTGTTTTCTCTTTCTGGATGATAATGAATTGAACAATCATAGTATTTGAGAAGTTCCAACCATATCATCTATCTCATGTTAAATTTCTTTTGTGTGAAAATATACTTCAAACTTTGATGGTCTGTGTATATATCACATTTCTTCCCATAAAGGTAGTGCCTCTATATCTTCAAAGAAAAATTGATGGCAGCCAACTCTAGATCATGTGTAGGATAGTTCTGCTCGTGAGTCTGCAACTGTTGAGGTTCATAAGAAATTACTTTGTCATTTTTCATGATAACGCACCCAAGACCTTTCATATAATCATTGAGAAAAATAAATAATCCTTCTCCACTTGAGGGAAGAGTTAACATAGGTGTAGTAACCAATCTCTTCTTCAGCTCTTGGAAACTTTCCTCACACTCCTTTTTCCATATGAACTTGACCCCTTTTTGAGTTAACTTGGTTAATGGATTAGAAAGTCTTGAAAAGTTTTTCCCAAAACTCCAATAATATCCCAAAAATCCAAGGAAACTATGAATCTCAATTATTTTGGTAGGCTTAGGACACTACTTTACAACCTTTTTATTTGCAGGGTCAATTGTGCTTCCTTCATTGGTTATAATGTTCCCCAATAAGGAAACCTTTTTAACCAAAATTAACATTTTATGAACATTCCAAAAAGCCTCTCATTCCATAGAGTTTTCAAAATAACCCTTAGATGATCCTCATGCACCTCGAGACTTTTGAAATATATCATAATATCATCAATAAAAACAAGAAAAAAATTATCAAGGTAGTCTTTAAAGAATCTATTCATAAAATCCATAAAAATAGCAGGTGCATTAGTCAGTTTGAAGAGCATAAAAACAAAATCATAATGCTCATATCTTTATTGGAAGGTAGTTTTTGGAATATCTTTATTATTCACCCTCAATTGATGATAACCAGAATGAAGAAAAATCTTAGAGAAGAACTGAGCCCCACGAATTTGGTCAAATAATTCATCAATTCATGGAAGAGGGTATTTGTTCTTTAATGTGATCCTGTTTCGTTCTCTATAATCAATGCATAACGGCATCGATCCATCCTTCTTCTTCATAAAGAGAACACGTTCTCCCCATGGAGACACACTTGATCGGATAAACCCCTTCTCCAAGATATCCTAGAGTTTCTTCTTTAATTCCCACAACTCGACATTTTCCATCCTATATGGGATCTTTGATATAGGATGAGATCCAGGTATGAGTTCAATGGAGAACTCTACCTCTCTTTCCAGTGGAGGTCCAGGTAATTCCTTTGGAAACACATCAATGTATTCCTGGATGATGGGGACATTTTCTATCATTATACTATCATTTACTTCTTTTTCTTCACCGATCAACTCCATAAATAAAGATACAGGAGGTTCTTCTAAATAAATATCTAGTTGAGATATCTCTCCTTAAAAGATAATTATAGGTTTCCCATTCAAGACTACTAAGATTTCTTTACTTCTGCATTTGATCTTAGCAGTATACATTGAGATCTAGTCCATCCCTAGTATAATGTCGAATTCCATCATGGGGATGACTACTAGATTTTTGATAATATTGTGATCACTAAAGTAAATACCATAGTTTCTAAACACTGATGATTCCTGGATAATCCCACCTAGAGTCTGGACTGATAGCTCTACTTTTATAAATTCAGGGGTTGATTCTAAATTCTTTACAAACTTGGAGGAAATAAAGGAATACATAGAACCAGAATCAAACAAAGTACTTGATATCTTTGAGGGAATAATAATAGTACATTCCACCGCATCATTTGGTGCTTCAACATCATTTTTAGTGATAGAAAAAGCACGACCTTGTTCCCTTGTCCTTTGCTGAGGCTGATGGTGGTTCCCCTCCACTACCCTCAGATTTGGACAGTGATTGGAAAATCTACCAAGTTGTACACACTTATAGAATTAGACATCAGGTAGGTCCTTCACCATA
Organism: Viscum album; assembly: GCA_963277665.1. Taxonomy (NCBI): domain Eukaryota; kingdom Viridiplantae; phylum Streptophyta; class Magnoliopsida; order Santalales; family Viscaceae; genus Viscum; species Viscum album. The sequence continues at coordinate 922,810,450 of OY728131.1, forward strand.
TTCCCCTTGTCATTAGTGTTGGGATGTTGAGGATTCACCTCACTATGACAATTCCATGTGTAATGGTTATCTCTTCTACACTTGTAGCACTTCCCACTCCTAAGAAGGTATTTCCCTGAATGCTTCTTCCCACACTTATTACACGTGGGACGTTGCACTTTCATTCCTCCTCTTCCCTGATCGAAGCTCCTCCCTATGATTGGATCCATTGATATCTTCTTGTCATTGGATTTATGAGACCACTACATCTCACCAAACTCCATTTTTACTTTCATTGTACTCTGCATGATCTCCTCATAGCTTTTATAGTCTCGGTTGGCTAGATTCTTCTGTAGATGAGGTCTTAGTCAACAAAATAATCTATCAAACTTCCCATTTTGGATCCATGAAAAATATAGAGGTGTAACTTGAGAGATTTGTGAATTTCCTCTCATAGCTTCCCACAGATTCATTCTCCTTCTGCTTCAGCTCAAGAAACTCCTTCTATATCTTTGTTCTCATCGAACGAGGGAAATACTTATAGAAGAATATCTCTCTATACTCTTTCCACTCTAGATCTTCAATCTACACTCTAGGCCTCATGTTTTTAATAAGCTCCCACCACTGATCAGCTTTTCCCGCTAAGCGGTAAACAACCAGGGTGACATTCTCTTGTTCCAAACAGTAGAGCACAGAAAATATCTTCTCGATAGAGCTAATCCACTGTTCATCAATCAATGGGTCAGTAGATCCACTAAAGGTTGGTAGTCATTGATACATAAAGGACTCAATATAATGCTATTCTTTTGTGGTGAGATTGGTCTCTCATATTGATTCAATTTATTTCCCAAAACTTGAGTTAGTTGGTTCATCATTCTCATGAATGTTTCCATTTCGGCTTCCATCGGAGGTTCGTTAGTGCAAGGTCCCTTTTGATTACCATTTGCACGATTCTTCCTATTACACAAAATTTTCTAAAAGAACAAATCCTTAGTAATAAGCTTATTTATTTTATGAATCTTTTAATTGTAAAAGATTTTATGTATTAAAACGACATGCTTAAACAATTACATTTCTCTATAAATCCTTCATAATGATTCATAAAATTCTTATGATTAACCAAACATATCCCCTAGGAGTGTCAAACCAAGAGTGAAGATAGTTCCATTGTCATGTACCAAGATACCCAGGGCCAAGCCTGAAACTCCTTGTCAGAGTTTTCACTCCTAAGTACATCTGTGCCAGAGCTACATCATCTTGTTTTTATCCAGATAGAGATTTATTTGTTCGGAAACCACTTAATTAATATTTCACCAAAATATCAGTATTTTTTTCATAATTTTAACTTTTATATAGGGTTCTTCCTAAATTATTCATATTCTAATTTCCATAAATAACTAAACTATCTTATGAAACCAACTATGGAATCCCAGATTTTTGATACATAACTTTTCATTACATTTTACAAATAGAAGATCTTTAAAGTCTAGTGTCTTGGAAATTAGGAACAACATACATGAAAACGACATAAACAAATTATTATATTACACTTATAATTATTCATTATAAGTTAATCCTAGGTACAATTACTGAATCTCATAACCTGGATACATACATCAAAGGAGAGGGTGAGTAGAAGGCCTAGTAAGGAAAATAAGTGAAACATTTTACATGTGATCTTGAGCGATATCAATAAGAACATGAGGGAGATCATAAATGAATAATAAATAGCCATATCATATTAATAATTACATGAATAATAACATTAAAATGTTCCGAAAACATTTAATTTAGACATTCATGAACATATCACCAAGGTTCATCTCGAAGGTGTCATAAAAATTACCAAGGTTATTCACCAAGGTATCGTGAAACTTGTCATCTCTAGAGATTAAATTCATTACTCAATGAATTAGAGCTCTATTAGGGAGCACCCTTAATATGTAATTATTTTAGTGTGATCCATATAGATCATAAACAAAAATTTCATAAATAAACCATAAAGAATAAAATAAATGGGTTTCATTTCAAAATCGTGACATTTTAAAAGTTATTAAAAAACTCAATCGTTATGTCATTTATAACCCATGGAAAAGGAATGAGGGTTTCATGTATGTTGAATATAGAATAAAATATATCATTTTTATGTATTTATGAATACCCCTAGAAACTAAATAGGTTTGGGTATTCATATAAATAAAATAATAAAATTTCTTAAGAAAAAGAGAGAGATTTTGAGAAAAACTTTCTACATCATAACAGCTATATAACATGGTTTTAGAAAACATTAAAAAGAGAGGGGAAAAGGGTATCCCATCCATAAATGAATAATTTTAAGGTCTAGGGATAGAATAAAATATATATATAAGGTCATGGTGTGGATATTTTAATTACATACCACCTGAAAAGGAAACTTGAAAAAAGAGAAAATGTGATTTCTTTTACGAAAATTCGGCAGCCAAATGGTGTCACTTAAAAATTCAGAAAATCAATTAATGAGAGTGGAAATGGTTTCTCATAATTTTTAAATGAAATGTAAATTGATAAGGATATATAATAACCTACCTTAACATAATAAGATGGAAACTATAATACATAACATAAAGGAAGTCATGATTTAAAGAGGAGGGTGAAAGGTTCCCCTACCATGAAGAGTAACTTGGAAAGCTTGAAGGTTGGGACCTTGGGGGATTGAGGGCACACTGGGAGGAATCCATATGAGGTAAAAATAATAGATATTTTTTTATGATGAGTTTTGAAAGAAATGAATGAAATAATGGGTTGGTATTTATAGCAAAAGTGAGGAAATATTTTATTAATTTCCAAGGGACACCTCATCGGTGGTATTTGCAAAACCATGGGCTTTATCTTGTTATTTTCCCATGTTATTGGCCACTGGTGACACCTCATATAATATCTTACTATTAAAAACTCTACCAACATTATTACATAATGATTACATCGTTAATGATGTCATTAAACACACTGAAACTCAAAACTGTATTTTTTCTATTCACCGAAAAACAAAAAAATATAAAAAAGTATAACAAATTCATTCTGAATTCCAAAATTAACTCCATTTAATGAAAATAATTTTATAAATATTTTTAATTTACATTTTTAAATAAAATCATTATTTATTAAAAAAACAACTCTAAAACTATAACTTGTTTTGTAACACCTTGAAAAAGTAATCAAGGTCCCATAAAATTATCGTATAACCATAAGAAAATAATGTAACCATTTATGATTAAATTTTAATAAAATAAAATTCCATTTAAAATTATTAAATTAATTATAAAATTGTAAATAAAATATTTATGACATACAAGAATACCAAAACATTTACTATGATTGTTTTTCACTTTTAAGATGTCCAAATTGTATTTATATATTCATGGGTGAAGTTTCTATTTTTGGGTCAATTTACTATTCATTAATATTCATTACTATTCATAAGGGTATGTCAATATTCACCAAAATTTTATTTTGATCTTATTTAACCACATTTTTCACTTTGATTACAACCATGTATGGCGGATTTTTGAAAATTATTTCACAGAAAAAGTTATTAGATAATAAAATACTATTTTACTATTCATAAAAATAACACTATTCATCAAAACTATTCGTCAAGAAAACACTATTCATCCAACACTATTCATAAAAAATTAATTTGATCTTATTAGACTCTAAATTTCTTACTGATCACAACTGTAGAAGACCATTTTTTTGAAAATCATTTCCCATTATTAATTACTTAATGTATACAAAAAAATATTTTAAAATACCCTTTTTCCAAAATTCCCCAATAATATAGATCCTCTATAAATTCATCCTATATTTATTTTAACATTTGAAAACTGCAAATTTAACATAATAATAAATAAAAAATTTATTTATAAAAAAGGATTACACAACGTAACTATAGACTCGTTACATAGCCCCGTATAACACTTGCATAGGACCTATGTTTAAGGTGTGTAATGGGGATAGAATCTTGGGGCAGGTCGGACAACATTACCAGAGTGGTGACTTCTATCTGCTTGAAATTCTCCTTTAGGCGATTCTGTTCAATCTTCAAATGTTGAATCTCAGTTTTGGCTTGGTCCTGAGCAATGCCCAAAGATGATACCTCCTTCCCAAGCTCTGATAGATGGGCTTTCTACTGATCGAGTCTACTAGATGAGGCCATCAACTCCTCTTTATGTTTTAATTAACTATGATCACTTGTATTTATAAACAATAATCATAATGTTATATCTTCCAACAGTCATATAATAGTCGAAACCCAATGGTCTCATTTTAATTATATTCACTTCATTAATTAAAGGTTATAGTTTTGTTGAGTATAAAATAAAATAACAAACAAATTTAAGAAAATAATATTATTCAAAAGTTTTGGATGTTACATGCATGATGCTAATATTTGGGGTTTAGGCATGTGAAAATAAATTGAGATGATTTGTGTTCTACATATGATGGTTTGTGAGACAAGGTATAGGAACTTCCCTGTGTGAGAGGGAAAAGTCCATGGAATGAGATGAGATTATTTTCTTAAGTGAAATGGTAAAGGATGTGGTTCATTGTTTAAACCTATCATGAGTGAGAGGGTTGAGGTTGAGGTTATGTCATTAAACCTTTCCTTGAGTGAGAGGGTGGAGGTTTGATTTGTGGTATGCAACGTGTGATGATCCCTGACCTAGATTGAGTGGATGGTGGTATGATACATAGTAGGTGAAATGGTATGATGCATCACCATAAGTAATAGAGTGTTTTCATGAGACATGTGATGTGATGGGGTTTGAGACCACACCATACGTGAGAGGTTAGCGGTATGAGATGGGTCATGAGATTGATATTTGTGTGGGACCTCACACTGAGTGAGGTTATAGAAGTAGAAACTTAATATGATGTATCTAAGTTTTAGTATATACCCTACCCTATGTGAGAGGGTAGTGGTATGAGATGGTTTATGAGATTGAGATTCATGTGGGAACCTACCTTGAGTGAGAGTCTAGAGGTTGAGACTTGTTATTATGTGGTTGAGGTTTGTTATGAACCCTACTCTGAGTAGCATGGTAGTGTTCATGAGTTGGGGTGACACCCTACACTGAGTTATAGGATATAGGTTGGGTTTGAGGCATGAGGTGACTTCCTCATCTATTATTGGCCAATCCATGCAGGTCCTACTGTTGTTGTGTCCTATTTAACACATAATGACCTGATACACATGCATTCATGATATATATTCTATTATTTATTTTCATCATGCATATGAATGTATATGATGTTGTATATTAGGGGAAAATTTTGAGAACCTAATAAAATATATTTCTCACACCGGGTATGGGAACCTTGGTAAACATGAAGACCTTATGTGTTGTATGAAGGTTTGACAACATGTTTCATAGGTGATCACACTAGATCATCTTGATGGGATTTGTAGAAGGAATTGAGTGAGGCTCCGGGTTAGTAGTGGAGCCCCTTGAATATTTTATTCCCTTTTTATTATTTATAGGATTATATCAATGGGTAATTTTCTGGATGTATAACTACATGACTGTATTATATATTTGATATAGTATTTGTAAATGTTATTTTCTAATGGTTTTCCTTGGATAAAATTCTATAAGTCAGTACATTGATATGTGGACTTGGATGATATTTTAATATTTATTTTTAATTATGGTGATAAGATTGATAGTATGGTCTTCTCAATTGTATTAATAGACTATCACCACTAGTTAGAAACCATTATAATGTGAGGAGGCATTCTTGAGGTTACATAGAACACTGGAAAGGGTTCCGTTCAGCTAATTTAATCCATGGAGTTTCAATGTGGTATCAAAGATTATTTTTTATTTGTATAATTATTTGGTTACATTGTAGTAAATGATAGGAATGTTTCTGATCTTGTGATGGATCTCAGATTGGTGATTCATGAGAACCTATTTTGTGGGAAGTTCAAGCTAGCAAGCTTATGGGATTATTTTTATTAGCCTGAATTGTAAAGAGGCGTGCACAGATGCGTCATATTTGGCACATGGGACTCAAATGACATACATGTTCTTTTTATGGTTGATTTTACTAAAAATAAAATTTTTAGTTGTTTAAAGTGTCAATAACATCTTTTATAGTTTTTTCCTATATAACTTGTTGGATTAATTCTACTCTGTTGAACTATAATGTGTTCAGATGATTGGTCATGTGGATCTGATTGTGGGATGTGTTGGGAATAAAACCCCAACCGCTTATTCTTCTAATAAAATCACCATATCATCGCATGATAATCCACTGAAGGTTCACATATAGCTAAACACATTGGAAAATATAACCTATAGATGTTTAATTCCCTCTATTGAGTGTACTAGGAGTTGCACGTCTTTACACTCTACCCACCACACAAAGTCAACCTCACTTACAATTGAATAAACACCTAGAAAAATGTTGGCCAACAAAAAAAAATAATTAAATAATGTAAAGGTTGAAAAGAAATTAAATGAATTAAATATATTTATACTATTTGTCATACGTTCATAGGAGAAACATTGTGGATTTATTTAAATTTATTGGAATTAAAAATATTACATTCAACTAAAAAATAGTCAATAATATTTCATTAACATGGATTAAATATATGAAACATTATATGTAAATATGATGTACTGTTCAGATCAATAATGCACTATAAATATAGGTCCACATCTCCTTCTATAGTAAATTTTATCATGTCAACTTATTTTAACTTCAATCCCATATTCATATAATATCCTCTATATGGAATAAAATTGGTGATATCTAGTAACTTTATTAACCTCAACTGCTTGTATCCATAACTACTTCTAGATTTTTCATTCTATAGTCTTCCATTATTCACAAAAAATTCTATAACTTCTTGATATTATCAAAAGATATGAACTTTTGATAACCCTTAATCCACTTAAATAGATGAACTTTCATTATCTTCATACAGAACAAAAACATCTCGTGATGGATAGTTTCTAGAAAACTGAATTATAGTGAATGAAATTTTGATAAACAGAATAATAATACACGTACCAATAATCTCCCACTTAAAGACTTGTTTTAGGGAAACTATTCCAACCCATTAAAACTTTGTAAAACCTGCTTTCCAATATTTATTTCTTGAAATACTTAGTGTTTCTCCATCTCCTTTTCATTCACCCAATCCCCACTAGGGCACGATGCTACCTCAAAATTTCATGAATTAATTTTTTAGTTCACATTTACACTAGATTTTGGTTTCTAGCAATCATCTATATATCTAATAAATTCAACTCTTTCATGTTTTGGATAAAGTGTTACTTCATCTTCATATAATTTATTCAATAATGGATCATAATATTTTCAAAAAAGTAGATTTTACATTACCTATCATAGAAAATAACTCCTCCATCCCCACTAATTTCAAGTTTCTTCAACAATCTCTTCAACCAAAACAACTCCTTATCTACGTCCATTATAATTACATACTCAAATTTCATTTTTCTCAGTGTAACAATCTTCTATAGTCGTGACATCCAACTAATCGATGTTCCTCTATTGGAAAACACAAAACAGTTTTTACACTTATGGGTATCTGAACCTACAGTGAAGTCCTTTTCCCAAAAACCATGAAGAGAATATTCCTTCCCAAAATATAGAGACATATATTCTATTATTTTTTAAGCAATAGATGATCCATTTGATGAATTCCCTATGTTCCTTTCTAGGGTTTGATATAAATTGACTCAAAAATCCCATAGAAAATTTTATATTTGGCTGAGAAAAAATAATTTGAAACATAAAACTTCGAATAACTAATTCATATGGAACTTTCTCCATGAACTATCACACTTCTTTCAAAACTAGTGCGTTTTCCTTAGATAATTTGAATTTTATTACAATAGGATTTTATACTAGATTAAATATGGTTATCCCAAACCTTTAAATGAACTTTTAGATGTAATATCTATGGTATAACACTAATTTTTTATCCTTTCTATCCCTCTCAATCATCATCATTGATATATTCTTTTCTTGCCTGAGATTTTTCATCTTCAATCTTCTAGAAAATTTACACTTCAATTTATCAATAATTCCCTCATATGGTACAACCAACAACACATCATCATTATATAAATGTAATATAGTGAAATTTCCATCATCCAATTGGATTTATTAACAAAAATGATCTACATTACACCTTTGGAATCCTTATTTAGACATGAATTCATCAATATTTTTTAATCCACTATCGCAGTTCATACATAATATTGTAAATAATTTTATTCAAAATACATACCATATTATACTTTCTATATTATATGAAAACTAATGGCTACATCATGTAAATATCTTTCTAGAAATATCCATAGAGAAAATTTGTCTTTACATCTATCTTTTCAAGGTGTGGATATTTTGATGCCACCATACTTAGCACTTTCCTAGTACTTTAATTTTGAACTACCAGTGAGAAATTATCATAAAAATCAACATTTTTCTTCAATTGAAATGAATTTACCACAATTTATGCTTTGTAATTCCTCTTTCTATTAGTATCATATTTCATGTGATAAACCCATTTATTCTCAAGTTCTATTTTACCTTATGGAAAATATGTAATCACCCAAGTTCCATTGTACATTAATGAAGAAATTTTATCATCCATTACTGATTTCTATTTGTCAAATTAACTTAGTGATGCCACATATTCAAAAAAAATGAAGACCCCTAAATATATTAATAGTAAAAAATTCATATCGGACCCAAAAAATTTATACTAGTCTTTGGATTCTAGTTGATATCCTCAACCAAATTATATGTTCTAAAATACTTGTATCTTCTCTAAATTTTGGAGAGGTATTTTTCAGTTCTCCCACTCAAGATTTAGGTTCTATTTAACTTTATAAAATTTCTTAAAATGGTCTTACTTCTAGTCTTCTGATGCTTTCAACACTCTCATTTGAGTTCTCTAGAAGTTTTAATCTTTTGGGGTCTTTAATCTGATCAATATGGACTTTGATAGTTGATGTTTTCCTTCAGCATCCTTCTCCTCTAAGTTCCAATAATTCCACAATACCTTCTTATTAAATATAACATCTCTACTGCTAATGATTTTTCTCTTATAATCATCCCATTGTCAATATCAAAAGTTATAATATCTATAATCAATAAGGAAACATACATTAAATTTTGGTTCAATATTATCAAGATCCTTAGTGTTAACATGCATAGACACTAGGCATTCAAATATTTAAAGATAGATAACTTCAATTAATTTATTAGACCATAACTCCTTCAAATGTTTTTGTTGACTATAAATGTTTTAAATATATTGGTTATATAATACACTATCTTGAATACCTATTCCTAAATCTCCATATAGATTTCTGAGTTAAACCTCATAATTTAATCCTTTGTTGTTAAGGTTTGGTTCATCCTCTCATTTATTCCATTCTATTGTGGAGTTCTACACATTGTATTCTCATTCATTATTCCCTTTTTTATATAAATTCTGAATGTTATATACAGTGTACTCACATATTTTTTTTGAATTGATACACTCCAAATTCCATCCACATTCCCTTTTTTCCTATGGATTTCCCTTCAACAAACACCTGGAGCACACCAGACTTATGCTTCAAAATGGAAATAAAAAATGTTCTTATATCATTATAAATAAAGGTTACAATGTAGAGAGAACCACCATAGTATTAAAGTGTGTAAGGTCCCAAAAAATCTATGTATAAGAGTTATAACATCACAGATTTGTAATATATCCATCTAAGTTGAAAGACTAAGTAAAAATTATCTTTTTATTTGATTAAAAAACTGCATTTGGTTGAGCGGTAACTGATCCAAACACAAGCATACTAATTCATAATTCAAAATTAAACCACTACCATCATCACCACCTTGATCCACGACCGCCTATGTCATGTACATCAGGTTACATATCAAGTTGTGAGATGCCTCGATTTTATATTTTAACGTCTTCTGGTGAGTACCCACCAGAGCACATCCCACCGCTGATTCAAACCACCATCACAGAACACCTTCAATCCCACTAAAAATAATTTTCACTCATCGTCGTAGATAAGGCCAGTGACCCATCACCGAAGGATGATACATAACATATGAAAAAATATTGATTGAGAAACCACCTTCGACATCATAACTTGATCACCACTATAGATGAAAGTCAAAAAAAAAAGAAGAAAGGGATAGATCCAATGAGAGTAATACATTTTGAACCCCAATATCTCTTGAGATCGCATCCTAGAGCTTCCAGCAAACCACCCCTCTAAACGGACTGGGATAGGAGTGGTGGAAAGCTGAGGACATGGAAGATTATAAGTGGCTAGGACCTCAACAATGAGTCATGACCGCACTAGGAAGCCAAACCAAACCAAGAATATTAATACTCAAACCCTCAATTCAACAAATACCAAAGAACAAATGGGGACATCTGCATAAGGAATTGAATCCAGTAGAGGACATGCTTTCTGAAACACAAATGAATGATCGAACCGCACATCCAAAATCCACTGTGAAACCACCACCATATACCAACTATGAAAGAAACTAAGGAACTAGAAGCCAGAGTCGTGATAATTGGACAGTGCCTCAACAGAGAAGCACTTACACGACTAAGTCTGCATCCTCACAAATGGAGCCACTACCATAAAAATACCACACCTAAAATAACAAAAAAAAAAGAGAAACACCACCAAGAAGAAATCATTGAGGGAGGAAGAGATTGTAAGGAAGGAGGAAAGGGGGAGATGATGTTGGAGAAGCGGCGTGTCAGCCTCCCCACACCAAGGAACCACCAAGGAAACCATAGAAAAGAGCATCGGGGGGAGAAGCCTCTCAGAGGATATTCCCTTCTCTATCTCCATCACATGTAAGTTGAAATACACCCTTTAATACTTACCCAGAACAAAAAAATTACACTTTCCATTATATATGTAATTATGATTAAATATACCCTTTAATGTTAGACCTTATATATTCTTCTCATTGAGGTGATTGAGCATAAAATACCAAAATTATATGTCTTTGGAAGTTGTAATTCTATAAATTGAAATTACATATGAATTTATAATCAATTAAAAATCTTCATCTTTAACTACATAATAAAATACCATTGAACATATGGTAACATCCCATACCTCATTGAAAACATAGTGGTAAAACGGACCTTATAAATTTGTATAATGGGAATATTATTTTTCCACATACCAGGGATATGGATTAATTCTAAGAGCTTTAATAATACTCCATTAATTATCTATATGTTGAATTATTCTTTTCTTACATCTTCCATGGCTTCATAATCTTCTAGATGATCATTGAAAAACTTCCCAAATACATAATTGACCATCCATATCTGGTTACCAGTTGAATGATAGGATGCTCTTGAGTCAATCACCCAAGATTCTATAGGAGTATTATTATATAGTAATAAATTATTACATCCTTATATTTGATGAATGAAATTTTAACTATCAAAATTTTATACTCTTCCAGTGTTTTCCTTGTGACTCTTATAGTTCTTAATGATGTTCCTTTCTACCCAAAACATAAATTATAGTACTCAAGATATCTTAATTACATCAACTTATTTCATGAGACTTATATTTTGATGATTTCCTTTAATATTCTTCCTTATGTTAGGTTATTTTACTCATCTATCATTATCAAGAGCATTAACTAATGATACTTAAACATATCTTCACTTGAGATCCTCATTCTAGACCAGGTTCTATACATCCTCAAACACTAAATCTATTTTCCTTCAGAATCAATGACCATAGTAACCATCACATCCTATATCTATATAAGTAAAGACAATATAAGTAGTTCCAATATATCATTAGATAATATTTCCTTTAATAATTCAATATTCTCGCATATCATTTTTAAATCATTCACATGATCTGCTGACGGTCTTCATTATGAGAATATTAAGTTGAACAACCATCATAGCATGAAAGCTTTTTTATGTTATATTGGTTTCTCATACATACCTCCCAACAACTTCATCAATTATACAATAATTTTCTTTTCATATATGTTGAAAGTAATATTCCTTTCAAAATTCATCCTCGCTAGTGTCAATTTCTTCATATATAACAATTGCCATTCAACCTTCTCCATTTTATCTAGATGTTCACTAAATAGTGTAATTTTAAGACATTTCTAAATTTTTTGGTACTATAACATCATTATTTAGAAGATGAAATATTTTTCATCAAATTTATTAATCCAAAAAATTCCTTCATCCAATGCTATAACTTTTACTGATAGTAAAATACCATTAAAACTGAAATAACATCAAAGAAATAAAGAGATAAACCTAAGAATACCCAATTTATTGAACTAAACCTCAATATTTGATATCATTTAGTGGTAATTAATCCCTCGAACACATATGATTATGATAAAACCATTGTAAAATTGTAGTATGATCCATTATAAGTTCATACACATATTAAAATAGAGAAAAAATATAACCTCTAGATGTTGTATTCCATAAATTGAGTGTACCCAAAGTTGGTAATGTTTGAACCATACCTAACAAAAAAATTTACTACATACACAATTCCAGAAATGATCACAACCATTCAAGGAAAAAAATAAAAAAAAGAAAAAGAAAAACATAAAATTAGGAAATAACATAAAATGGTTAACATTCATTAGATGAGTTTTCCTACATGCCTGGGAGAAACGCTATGGATTTATTTATATTAATCAAAATTAAATTGATTACATTTAACTAAAAAATTGTCTGTAAGATTTTATTATAGTGGATTAAATATTTTTAACACTATATATAAGTAGGATGTACTATTTTTATCACTGATGCACTATACAGATCAGTCCCCACTTCATTTTATTGGTGACTTAAAATAGTCATATTTGTTTCATTTACATCCCACATTAATTGAATATCCTCTATATGAAATGAATTTTATGATCTCGAGTACCTTCATTGAACTCAACCACTTTATTTTTTAATCACTTTCCGACTATTCATTCTAGAGTGTTCTCATATGCACTAAAAATATTGGCCCTCCTTAATATTATCATAAGATATGAATGTATGATGACCCTACTATCTCTTAAAGAGATAATACACCACTATATACATACCAAACCAAAATACCTTCCATCAACCAATTTTGGTAAATCAAATTCCTATGAATGAACTTTTAATAAACTAGAAAATAATTCACATCCAAATAGGATGTTTTCTAATGATTATTATATAGTCCTTGGATGAATGTGGTGTATAGAAACCCTTAGTAGGTTAATTATAGTATTAGATTCATTGATGATGGTTTTGTATATGTGAGGTATGTTTGAGAAATGGTTCACAATGGGAATGGGTTACAATATTGATTTAGATACCCTTGATAGGGTAGATGAAGGCATGTCTGATTCTTTGGGATTTTCAAATGTAAAGATCTTATAATTCTCTTATTGTAGTAGTTCAATTTAGATGATAGGATCAGTTGGATACATTACCTTACTTGATTTGGGGTGTTTTTTAATGGGTTAATGGATAGTGTTTTAGATGGTTAGGTCTAGGATGGGCAGACAATAGGTTGATGCTCTATGGTTTAAGAGAGATGCTCAAGTGGAATATGGTGTATGATCATGTAGTTTACCTTGTCATGAGTTTTATTCTATTAATTTTGGGGGAAATAGAATAGAGGCTGATTTTTGATAGATAAGTTTGATATAAAAGAGTTAAATGGTCAGTTTGTTAGGCACGTGTGCCTAGTTTTTGTAATGTGCACCTCATAGAAGCTCGAGTTGAGTTTTATGATCGATTAATATGATTTTGTACACACATATTGATCAGGATGAGATCAATATAAATTGTATAATAATAACCATTGATAGGGTTCTGGAGAGTTAACTCTTCCAAAGAAAGTGATTGTGAGTTTGTGTTATCTCTTGAATAAAGTCTTTATATGTAGGTGAATGTAGATTTAGTTAAATGCATTGAATATTAAGTTATATATTGATGGAATGGGTTATGTGTGGGTATATTAAGAATTGATTTGGTTCTAAGGAAACCTAAGTGATTCAATAGTGGTGTGTGTACCCCTTAGTCCCAAATACTTGAGGGTGTAGTGTGACTTGAGTGGGTTGGTATGTGATTACCCTTAGGGAGTGATCTAAAATGGTATATGGATTACTAACATTGGTTTTGGGTAATTGATTTATTAAATTAGAGGAATTAATATAGGAATGTATTCCTGAAGTTTTGACGAGGATGGGAGTTTTCCCTCTATGGTAAAAGGATATCTCAGAGACCGATCAGTGTATTATGGTGTGGTTGATCAGAGCATGGGAATTGAAAGGGGTTTTTAAAGATGGGATAAGTGTGGCTCAGAAATAGAAACACATGAGTGATGATAGTTCTTTTTTGGAACTATAATTTATATTGTTTATGTGGGTAAAATTATTTTAGGGATTATAACAATGGTTGTTTGATGGTTTTTTCCTCATTTTGAGTTTGTTTTGGTGAATAATTAGGATGATGTTCCTGGTAAGCTGGGAATGGGTAGTGATTATAATTTCAAGTGGATGATATTATTTGAATATTTTGGTAACATCCATCTATTAAATTTAGTACATATCATTCCTTTAACTCTCTAACATTCACTTAGTCCCCACTAAGGTATTATGCTACCTCATAATTTCTGGAACTAATGTTTTGGTGAACATGTCTGTTATATTTTGGCTTCTGATTGTCTTCTAGAGATATAACACTTTTTACTACAACATTTTTACAATAAAGTGTTACTTTAGGTAAATATTCATCATTTAAGCATGGAACACTACATTTCTAGTCATATTGATTGTACTTTGGTTTTCATAGAAAATAACTCAATCTTTTGAACTTCTTCATAGTTTCTTTAGAAAATGATTCAACCAACCCAACTCCTTCCTTACATATATTATAGATATATACTCATATTTAATTATACTTAATGTAACGATATTCTAAAATCTCAAAATCCAACTGATTTTTTTCTTTCATTGGAAAATACATTAGATTCGGCTCTTTTAGTTATCTAAATCTCCAATGAAGTCCACATCTTTAAAATATTGTAACTGGTCACCCTCCTCAAATAAAATATCTATATCTTCCATTATTTTCAAGTAAAAAATTATCTATTTAATGGATTCCTAAAGTTTACTTATAGGGTTTTACATAAATTTAATCACAACTCCAACTAAGATCTTATATCTAGTTGAGAAAAAATAATTACATACCATAATCTTCAGATAAATGAAATATATGCCACTTTCTTCATGTCTCAAAACTTTTCTTCTACCATTGGTGATTGTGATATAGAAACTTTGATGCTTCCTACAATAGGAGTTAAGTCATGATTAAATCAAGTTATCCTATTAAATTAAATAAAATTCCATGAATAATATCTATGGGATAACACCAATGTTATATCCATCTCATCCCTCTCAATCTTTATCCCCAATATCTTCTTGGCATGCCTGAGATCTTTGAATTTGAATCTTTCAGACAGATTACAGTTGAATTTCAAAATCCTTATTAATTTGGTCTAACTAAAACCATTTCATCAACATATTAGATTTAAATGATGAAATTACCATCATCCTATTGCATTTGAGAATAACGGTGATATATGTTTCACCCCATAATTCCTTATTCCAACATAAATCTGTCAGATATTTGATAACACTTTCATGGCGATTACCTTAGTTTGTAAATTATTTTCTTAAACTTACATGCCAAATTATAATTACCATATTATATGAATCCTACTAACATGATTGTGTAAATTTATTCCTAAAAATCACTATGAATAATGATTCTGTTTATTCCCATTTGTTCATAGTGCAGATCATCCAATGATGCCATACTTAGTACTATCAAGACAGTTGAATGTTTAACTATTGGTGAGAATATTTATGAGAAATAAACATCTTAATTTTGTTAAAATCCCTTTAAAACATTCCATTATATAAATATCCTCTTTCCATTATCCTTATATTTCATGCGATAAACCAATTTATTTTCTAGATCTCTTTTCTATTATGGTAAATGAGTAAAATCCCATGTTCCACTAAACATAAATGAATAAATTTCATCATCCATTGTTGATTTCCATTTTTCTAAGTCACACATAGGGATACTTATTCTTCTAGACATTTAAGGTCTCCCATATCCATTAAGGTCAAAAAATTTATATCATCCCCAATCCTCGGGATTAGGCTTTTGATTCTAGTTGACCACTTTAATTGAATCAAATGTTCTAAATAAATTATCTCTACTCTAACTTCTAGAGAACTTATTTTTATTCTTCCTACTCAAGATTCAGATGGCCTTAAACATTATGGTATTTCACCCAATGGTCTTTATTTCAGAATTTAGATGATTTCAATATTCCCATTTATGTTATCTAGAAGTTATGATCTTCTTATGTATTTACCTTGATCATCCAAGATATCGATAATTGATTTGTTTACCTCAAATTCATTTCCTTCCATGTTATGGACCTTCTGAAGTGCCTTATCATTTAAAATAACATCTATACTTTTGATGATTTTTTATATAATCATAAAATATTTTATATCAAATGATTTCATCTTTATATCCATTGAGGAAATATAATTTAGATTTTTCTTTAAGATTATCAATATGCTTGGTGTAAGCATGAACATACTACAAGCTTCCTAAGACCTTAACAAGGATAACCTTTCGTCATTTATCAGACCATAACTCTTCAGGATGTTGCTACCCCACTTTCAATACTAGACTTATATTTATAAGATAAGCTGCTACATTGAGTGCCTATTCCCAAATACCCTTGGACATTCCCAAGCGAAACATCATATTTCATGAATTTTCCATTAAGTTCTAATTCATTCTCTTATCCACTTTTGGTATGTTTCAATTTTTTGGGAATTTTCTTCACATGTTATAGACCATTATTCTTGTAGATATTCTATATGTTTTATTTCGTGAACACGCCTATATTTTATAAAAAATGCACTTAAAATTCCAAATTCATTCCATTTTATCCAATGTTTTCCATTGAATAAATTCCTAAAATAAAATAGACTTATGCTTCAAAAAGTAAATCCATAATTTTATTATTTCATCATAAATAAATATATAGAGAAACAACATATGATTGAAATGGATAAGGTCCCTAAATATCCATGTGAATGAGTTCACACTTATAAGATTTGGGATTCCCTCCATTTCTGTTGAAAGCCACCCTTATTTTCTCCACCTATAAAAAACATTCACATATTAAAATGTATGTTTGATCAATATATAGTATGAAGTTTTTCTTTAAAACCTTTATGTCCTTTTCACTGAGGTAGATGAGCCTATAATTCCAAACTTCTAATTAATCAAATGTTAAACTTTTGAAATCTATAATTCCATCTGAATTTACAATCACATAAAGAGTTCCATTGTTTACCCCTCTTGAAACTGCCATGGATACTTGAGTAACCTTCCATACACTACTGATTTTTTTTTCCAAAACCATACTCACCATGTTTTTTAATGGAAACAAGACTTTTCTATTGACATAGGATGTTCCTAACTTCCATAAGATTTAATAAACCTCTAATATTTATTTATATGTTGACACCACATTTTCTAATAACTTCCAGGGTTTCATCATATGCTAGATGAATATTTCCTAAATTCCCATATACATAATTGAACATGAATCTTTGATCACTATTTGAATGTAGGATTCTCTAGATTCAATCAGCCAAGCTTCTATAACACTATTAACACTCTATAAGATATTATTTCCTATTCTATTTAATTTATGGAATTTGAACTACTGAAATTTGATGGTCTTATAGTGTTTTTCTAGAAACTCCTATAGTTCTTCTTGAAGTGTCATTTCTTCCCAAAAATATAGAATATAGTACCAAGAACAATCAACTTACTCTGAATTCTTTTAGGAGACTTATCATATGATGATTTATTCAAATATAATTTCTTTTATTGAGGTTATCATCCATGTCCATTACTATCGAGTGTATTACCAGATTGTACTTATAATTCTATCTTATTTATCTCATAATTTATTATCAAGTTCTAGATATCCTCAAACAATAAGTATATTTTTCCACTATAATTACTAACTACAATGACCATCACATTCCAACTTTCTAGAAGTGAATATAACAAAATATCACCCACACATCATCCATGAATGTTACCTTTGTTGATTCAAGTTACATGTAGATCATGTTAAAGTCATTAACATGATCTACCACTGGTCTTCATTCTAATAACCTTAATTAAAATTACTATTGATATAATAAAAATAGGTTCATCCTAACTATTTTTAAAAAAATGCTACAACATATAAACTTTATTAAGTATCATTGAGTTTTTATATATATTTGTTAACACATTCATCACCATTTTAGTGGTTCTATTTTCTTAGATATTGAAATTTGTATTCCTTACCAATAACTTCATCACCAATACTAGTGCATTCCTATCCAACTATTATTATTCATCCATCTCTATTTTCTCTAGATGTTCACCAGATAATAGAGTATCAATTCCCTTTTGAATCATATATTCCTCCTACTATATTTTCCAAAATAAAAAGTTGGTTCCATTAAATTTATCTATTTGGATATTTCTTTTTTTCAACACCATAAATTCCACTACTATTAGACTACCAATAAAAATAAAACAACTTCAAGGAAGGAAAGGGATAAACCTGATCTACCTCGTTGTTTTAAACTAAACCTCGTGTTACGATACCAATTGTTGGGAAAACAACCAACCTCCTGTACTTATGATAAAATCATAAAAACATCCAGGAAGATCCCCCAAAATTTCACAAATAGATTAATACAGTATAAAAACTAAACCACAAGAAGTTAGAATCCATCAATTGAATATATGAGACATAGCCAGTCATCTCACCCTACTAATAACACAAAGTTAACCTCACATACAAAATAATAAATTATAAAAAAAATTAAACGAAATGGAATTAAAATCATTGGAAGAACAAAAAATTAGGAAAAAAATAAAAGGATTAATGTGATTTAGATGAATTATCCTAGGAATATAAGATAAACACTATATTTTTTTTATATTCACTAGAAGTAAAAGATTACATTAAACTAAAAAATAAGGGAGTATGAATTCATTATATAAATATTAAATCTCTATAACACTATATGTAAACATGATATACCATTCGTGTCACTGATAAACTGTCTAGATTGGTCCCCACATTCTTTTATAAAAAACATTAGCTGATCATCCAGGTTTCCCCACCAACCCATATTATTAGATGATACACCATATGAACTATAATAGCTGATCTCCAGTAGCATTATTGACTTGAATTAGTTGCATCGGTAAACACTTATATAAAATTCATTATATAGTATTATCATATTTTATGAAAATTTTGGACCTCCTTGATATCATTAGAAGATGAAGAATTTTGATTACTTTATTATCACATGAATATATTAGACTTCCATTTCTTAAACACTGAATCAAATACATTCCACAGACCAACTTCAAGTAAACATATTTTTAGTGAAATCACTTTTGGTAAACTAAACAAAACTTTACTTCCCAACACGTATATCAGAACTCATGGTTAAGGGATGATAATAGATTTTGTTGGTTGATTATCTCACTAGAAAATTACACCAAATACTATACTGGACTTTTCTGTGTAAATTTTGAGGATTTGACAATGTCTTTGAGGGTGAATTCACTATAATTTGGATGATATGGAAGTTCCATGACATATGAGGATGAGTATTTTCATGAAAGGGTCATCTAATACTGGTATAATAAGTTTTTCCCCCTAATTGGATACTGTTATGTAAAAATCCCATAATGTGTGTCAATCTAGGTATGGAAAATTTTATTTTAGGATCAAACATGGGATTTCGAAAGAAGGTATAGTGTATCTTGTCTTGGTTTATGAGTGCATAATCTTATAACAATTTTTTTCAAAATCAAAAATAAGGAATTTTATAAGATTATGATCGATGGATTAGAATTTGATAGACATATATATGTGTTTATCTATGATTTTAATCCATATGGTGGGGAAATTTTAATGACCAATGAATTTAATGGTTGTTTATTTGTAAAGAATATTTAATTTTTGGTTCCAGAGAATGGGATTTTGGGAAATAGTAATTGGATAGAAAATTAAAGAGTTAGAAAACCCCTAGGAGATCTTTCTGAGCATGTTTGAGTGTTTTGAGGTTCCTATAAGGAGAGTTGGGTGAACATTGTTGTATTTACAACTTGGAAGCTGATAGAAAGAAATTAGGTACCCAATGGTTTAGGTTGAGGGCTATATCCTCTAGTGCTCCACCGGGTGGCCAATGGAACTCCACCAGGTGGCTGGTACTGGGTACCCAGTGGTGGATGACCAGCAATCTGATGGGTTTTGGGATTCTTTTTAAGTAACTAGTCCATGAACTTATTTTTATTATCTAACCCTTCGGTCATTTAGAGGAAAAGGGGGCTCGGAAAATGGTCATTCCACCAGCCCTCTCTATCTTCCATACTTTGATCCCCTTGATGAGGGGTGTTTTGAGTGTATTTTATATGACATTTTAAGATATGATATCCCATTTATTCATCTATTCTTATTTTTCATCACCGGTATCCACTAATTTATGGTGTCTTTGGGTTAGGTATTGAGTGACGATTCCATCAGAGCATGGTGAAATCATCCATGCATAGAGGGGCATCGATTTATGGTGGATCGAGGGTGAAAAGAGTTAAAGATCACATTCCTTCACTTACTGTTTTTTGTATAGGATCATTTCCTAGTAAGTTTTTGAATTTTCACATAATTTAACTTGAAATTGAAAATTTTATTTGATATCATTTGATGAGGATTTTTCTCATAGAAGTGTTATGGGAGTTCCATAGATCTTACATGTGTCATTGTTCACATTGTTTGAATAGTATGGTAGATCAATGAGTTTATCATGATTAATCCATGTTGGTTTAAATTATTTATTTAATTATAATTAATTAAAATAATTTTTAATCTAATTATAAATGTTTTAAAATTAATTTTTAGGGTGTTTTGGTCGAGATAAGGGTTCATGGATTGGGTGGGTTTTGGTTTGAACATAAACAATGATTAGATAGATATTGGATTGAGGGTTTAACTCTTATATGTGGTAATTGGTCTTAATAAAATCCACCATTAATAATATTAAATTTCCACAAATATAAGAATAAATATGGTTACAAAGAAAGGGTTACATATGAGTGGGAAAAAAGAGTCAAATAATGGTTTAGAGGATAAAGAGTCAAATCTCATGTAACTAATCATTGATATGAACTATAGTGATTAGTCCATGAAATATAATAATAGATTTTGGAAAAATATTGTATATAGTAAAATTTTTAGATCAAGTTATTTAGATTTATATGGAGTTAAGAAATTTTAAATGAATTAGAAAAATGATAATGGTAATTATGGTAAAAAAACTAAATGGAAGGACTAATTAAATAGATAATTTATATTTATAGTTAACATTAAAAATAATCTTGTTGTTTTTCAATGTATAAAATGAAAAAAAAATATTTTAATTATATTTTAGTCATTATTGAATAGAGATAATTAAAAATAAAATATAATAATATGGAAAATATTTATGTAGGATCCACATGGTTTAAAAAAAGATTAGTCATAAAAGGACATATTAAGGTGATAAATATATTTCTTTGTTTAAGGTTTACTTTAAATACTTATTTGGATAAAAAGGGTATTTCACAATGGAGAAGTGTGGTTTTTTATAGTTTTGAGTAGAAGTGGATGTTCTAGATCTTGATTTTTGATGTATTAAATCATGTCATAATATATATGAAATCTAAAAAGAAGGTGTTGTTTTAAACATAATTTTCACATAGGTTTATATTGCATTAATATTTTTTGTGTTATTTCCTCATAATTTTTTTTGGTGAAATTTTTTTCATAGATACATATAGGTTTTTCTTGGTTTGATTTAATAAAATAAAAGTTTATAAATAAATTTGTTTAGTCATACACACTTTTATTATAGTTTTTTTAGAGTATTTCTATGTTTTTTATTCACTAATAATTAATGGTTTTTCCACATAAAATTATACCTTTATTTTTATTATTTTATATATTTATTTATTCTACAATTTTTCAAATTATTTCATAACTATTTTATAAGAATTATTATTTTTTCACTCAAAAAAGTTGTATTGGGGAAATGTTTTAGCTGGGTGGTTTTTTAATATGAGTAACAAAAAAATAATAATGGTTACATTGGATGATTTAAATTATCACACAAGTTAGGAGATTATAAAATATATTTTTATTATCGAGAAGTTTTTTTTATGGTGTTTTTTTCAAAAATCAACATCTAAATCAGATAATGAATGGACTCATTGAAATCAATAGGTTTGTGGGTATATAAAAAAGTGGATAGATGATTTTTATTATAAATTTATAAAAAGAGACATGTGGTTACATGTTTTGGATTAATTTTGAGAAATTTTATGCTATGAATAATAATATCAACAAAAAAAACCTCAACACCAACAACACTCCCATCCCAACCCTATTCACCACCAATAATATTTACACAACCACCACCACCACTGACCACAATAAAAAAAATAATCAACAATAAACACAATTCTAATATTGGTGGTGGTGGTTGTGGTGATGGTGATTATAATAATAATAGATATACATGATCAGGTAGTTCATATTTTTGAGGTATACGAGTGGAATTTCAGGGGAATATCACTTCAATACATTCTATAGGTTAGCTAAAAAGTTTTTTTCAGTAATTTTTAAATTAAAAAATTAGATAAATGGTTTAAATATACTTATTAAATTGCTAAAATTATAAAAAAAACATAATTTTTTGTTAAAATAAACTCTCAATCATGTTATTACTATGGAAATGTCCAAAATTTGTATTATGAAAGAAGATATGAAGAGAATATAATTTTTTATACATTTCATTCATAGATTTAAGTTATACAGAATTGTAAAAAAATAAAAGTAAATGTTTAAATAAGAGTATTAATCACAATAATTAGTTAGTGATAAGAGCATCGTCTAGAAAATCATTTAAGGAATTTATTTAACATATGTAAAAAATAATTTTTTTGAAATAAAATAAAACACCATGATATTTATTTTAAGGAATAAATTTTTAGTGTTATTTTTTAATATGGTGATTTTAATTATATTTATGATTTCAATTTTAGAGTTTTACATCTTTACATGAAGTGAATAATTTATTCAACAACATCATATCATACTACACATATAAGATAGTTTTTCTCTTCATATAAATAAAATTTCTTTGATAACATAATATATGTAATAAATATTATATTAATATTTTTATATTTAATTCCATTTGTATCACTATAAGTATTAATTGTTCTCAATTCTCAATATGTATTATGTATGTGCTATATAATTTTACGATTTGTGTGATTGATATTGGATTGAGAATTTAATATGATAATGAAACTTTAAAAGTATTTATAAGTCAATGGTATATATTATATATTGGATTATGAATACATTTTAAAAGAATAAGGATTTTTTTTTGTTTAGTAGAAAGAAAACTAAAAGAAATATAATAAAAAATGAGAATTAAAAGGAAAAGTAGAAATTGGTATTTTAATTTTAATGAAAAATAATGAAATTAAATATAATTAAAATAATGATATAATAATAAAAAATAAATCATAATAAATAAAAATAATGAAAATAAATTTATTAATATTAATATAATACTTTTATTTTTAAATGAAATAATATCAGTTTTACTATTAATATATTAAAATTATAAAATATAAATATAATAATATAATGGAAAGATATTATATTAATATATTAATTATTTATTTTTAACCGTTATTCATATTTATTCGTATTGCCTCTAACTATCCACAATATAGAATAAATTCCCACCATAATAAAGAATAAAATTGTTTCATTTCCTACCTAAAATTTATCCAAATAACTTAATTAGTTGGAATATCTATATGATATATTTTCATTCAACCACTTTTTCAGAACCAAATGGGTTAAAACATGACACCCAGATTCTGATAATCATGTTCCCTTTTTGGTTTTTGGATTTTTGGGTTAAAAATTTATGTTTTTGGAGAATCAGGGAGAGGTGCATGATCACATGAACATACGAGCTATCCATGTATAGAAACATTATTTATCTCATAGTCTATGTATTTTTAGGCAGACATTTAGGATTATTATGTGAGTAAACTATGTGACATGTATATCATCCCAAGTATCCATGCCCGGTTAGTGGTATGGTTTCCTAGATCATTCAGACTATTTAGTAAATGATAGGGATTATTACATAGGTTTATCTTTTAAAACCTAATTTCTCTACCATGACCTCTATTTTCCATTTTTATAGATGTGGAATTTTTTAGGGCTCATTGGGAGTTAAAATTGGGCTTCTCCATTGATTAATAATGATTTTTCCTTGAGTATTGATATGATAAACAATGAATCAAAGGTAATATATTATTTGTTTCATCGATTCATTGATCACTCCTTGTCTCTCTCTTTAAATATATTGTTATGTATCGATATCTCTTAAAATATATTCCTGAATATGAGTATTTAGATTGAGGTTTTTTATTCATATTTTTTGGAATTGAAATTATTCAATCCTATTGTGTGATTTTAGACCATGAGATTTGGGGATTTTCAAAAAATTACATGTTTTTGTAGGTAGATCTGACCACATTTATGAGATCAGATAATTTTTTTGTTTTATTGATTAATTTTGATTAATATCTAATTAAAATGAATGATTTGGGTGATATAATGAACTTATAAAAAAGGTATTTTTAGTATAAATTTGTTTTTATCAAAAACCAAGTGTTTTTGTGTTTTGATATTTTGAAATGGAATTGGGAATTTAAAATGAGTTTTTTCAATAAAAATGTCTTGATTTGTTTAATTGTAATTGTTTAAATTATTTCATTGATTATGAATTTTATGAAAATATATTTTTTAAAAAAATGGATTTATATGTAATTACCATGGGAATGGGGTGGGTTTTACATGTGATTTTAAATTTTATTTGTAGGATTTATCACATGTTATGTGTGTGTGGAAAAATAGATTTTGGTGAGACATTTTTTTTTGAAAACTTTAACCATCATACATAGTGAATCAGTGACTTGGAGTGTGCGTGTTAAAGAAATCAATGATTGGGATAATAGAGGAAAAAAGAGACACTTAGTGTGGTGTAATTTTGGGATATATGAATAGGGATTCACGTAATGTAAAAGTTATATAGAAATGTATTTATTATATTATGCTTATGAATAAATTTCCATAAGGTGATTTCATTGGAAAATGTGCATTTTTTACCAAAATTTAGGAAAATGTGAATTTTTTCTTTATATTTTAGAAAAATTGATATTTTTAATCATAATGATAAAAAATAAATTTTCTTGGAATTTGATAAAAAATATGTTTTCTATGAAATTATTTTTGAGGAATAAAATATGAATTGTGAATTATTAGAAACAATTATTTGTTTTGATGTACTTTTTAGAAAATTATATCATTCTATAAATGATTTTTATGTATGATTTTGGGTTTGTAAAGTTATTTAATAAATCAATTATTATTTTTTAAAATCTTAATTCTTAATGTCTTAATTTTAATTGGCATTTTATATTGAAAATTTTCATGTGTGTAAGTGCATTAGAGTCATTGGATAAATCCTTCTAAGATTATACTCACCCCAAATATGTTCACTTCAGAGGACATATAAACATGATTAACCCCGATGCAGGAAATGTGTAATACTTTATTCTTTTTTAGTTGAGAGATATAAATCCAAATTAGAGATATATTGGATGATTTGGTGGATTGGGTTTTGTGTCCTTTATTTTAGGTCAGTATGTCTCTCATTTGGTCTACATTAAATATTTTTTTATAAATAAATTATTTTAACTATGATGTTCATTTTAAATTAATTTTAATCAATAGATTTATATTCACTTTTATTATTTTGATTTTTATTATTAGGGGAAAATAATTCCTCAAATTATTTTTTCTCACCAATTTTTATCAACCTTTATAAATTAGGATGATGTGAATGGGACCATTTTTTCCATGTATCAAGTATCAAGATCCATGATCTCAGGTCATGGTTTTACAAAATAGTTTCAAATAATAGTTTTTTGAATTGAATATCAAAAAGTTTAGTATATATGGAGAATAAGATGGTTGAGACTCTAAATGTACCAATAAAAAGAAATAGTTAACATATTTATAGAAAAAATTGATTTATCATGAAATCTATGTATAAATGGAGTTTGGTTGTGACCTTGTAGGATTTTTATTTATTTTATTTTAACCTATGATTGACTAAAACATGTAATATTCAACAAATTACGGTAAAAATGATAAGGGTTTCTTCACATGATAGGGTTTTAATGAAATTTGTTTTCTTATTTGAAATGGATTTATAATGGCTCAGTGTTTTTTGTTTGTTCAAAATATATTCTTTAAAAAAAATATTGTTATAGGACTAAAATTATTTTTTTTATAGATTTGTTAGGGATGGAGTTAAATAAGGGAATATAAATACCCCTAGTTATAATAGAGAATATTATTTTCTATGATAATTAATGATAGATACATTAAGTAGTTTTAATATGATTATTTACATGTTTTTTGAATATTGTTCTTAGTATAAATATATTTGGATGTGGATGAGGGAATGGAGAATTGGAATATACTCTGTTGTACCCTCAAATGGTGGCCTCTATTGTGTATATTATCTAATTGATTAATAGGGATTTCAATCAAGATATGATGAGGGAAGTGGGTTGGTCCTTAGAGTATCAAAATCATAACCCTTCTTATTTAAGGTGTGATACTGGGACAAACAAGGTAATGGTGGGGCTAGAGAAGATCAATTATATCAATTTTTATTTATAAAAACTGTAATCCTATAGGGTTTATTTTATGACTAGCTAAGAAATGGTGCATTTGACTAAGGAATCATAAATGCATAAATATATTTACTGTAATGGATTCTATAATATCTTTAATGACTAGAAATACCTAAAATTTATAAATATGTATTTTTCTTAAGATCTGTTGTACCTTGAGAAGGGTAACGTGAATATTATGGAGTATGCATTCAGATTCACCAAGAACAACATACAATCATCCCTATAATTAACACATATTTATTGAAATGACTTGTGTCCTTTGTTGTAATAATATTATAAGAATATTCCTTCATCACCTATCATTGTTTCTTGATGTTTCTCCATCTTACTTATTGATACTATATAAATTTGAAATTTATTACCCAATTGTATTCATTCATTGATTGGATCTTCCTCCACCAACCAACTATGATTTTATATTGGTTTTTTATTTGTAAATATTTAACCCTCTAAGATATCTTCATCAACACTCTTATTACTCCCACTAAATCTCGATTTAACAATTCTCTAGACTGAGAAAATATCTTAACATCTCAAAATTTATCACATTTTCATAATTCCGGTTCATTTTATATTAATCAATAAATTTAACTTATTGTTTTTAAAATTAAATATCATTATTAATTTTTATTAAGATTTCAAAAACATATTTCCTTCAATGTTATTTTTAGGTGAATTTAGGGATGGATTTTAATTTTAATACAAATGAACTACATGATAGACGATATACATTATTATTAAATGGAATGTAAAGTTAGAGTTTTTGAATCACATGATCAACTATCTATATTTTTTGAGTTGGCCATGAATCTAGAATTTTAACTAGAGGGTTAATTGTGTATTTTACGTAATTTTTTAATGCTCCTATTAGTAGAGTCTGCCACATGATGAAATCTTAAACTATACAGTCAACCATACATAAGTTCTAAATTAATTAAAATGCCTCCGAAGTTACCATAAAGCATAAAGATCTATATAATTTGATCATAAATTATATTATATGTGATTTTATGTTTTCCTACATGAGAATGAATGTTCTTGAGTTCCATGTGGGTGTGAAATGAGATTTCAATCCACTGTATCTGTGATGGTTGACCGAAAAATGATGATTAAAGATACCATAATGAGAGGGGATAATGATGGTAGTGACATGAAATTAATGTTTCTTGTGAATAAATTGATAAATAAGATATCAATATTTTTTCATGATAATACATATATCTGAGTGTGAAAAATATATCTTTGATTACTATATCGACATATAAAGATCTGATAATGGTGCAAGAGTTTTTATAAACATTACTATTAATGTCTCTCTTTAGAGGTGATTCAGATGTAAATAATAAAAATAATAATATCATGTAGTGAATCATGGGTTTTAAAAATTCATATAATATACTTGGAAGTGGAAGAAAACCCATGTAATGACCATCTACCATCACCATTATCAACATGAACGTGAAGAATATAAAGAAAGTGTACCTAAACAACTCAGTAAATCATTATTTAATCTTTGATGTATGCATGATAAAGATTGTTGTATTAGAAACATAAGATTCCTTCCTCTACTGAGATTATATCATCTAGTGAATCCATATTCGTAATTTGAGGATACTCAACAATCAAATGGGTTCCAGTTCCTTCTACATGTAATAAACAATGATAAATAATGAATATATTTTGGGATTTTCAATCATGCAATGAGTGTATCTCCAATTAAGGTAACTACTTCCATTTTATTGTCAATATCTGCCACTTTTTATTAATTGAAGTGTGTCATCATGTATCTTATATGATTCTATAAATTAGAGTATGTTACCATTTTATAATTCTGAACATTTCATCATGCCATAAATTAATCAACTCATTGATTCATAACTGATGAGACCATGTGGGAGGAAATATCCATATAAGTGTACTCAAATTCATAATCCTATGTTATTTTTGGTGAAATTTAGACTCAAGACACATCATTTTCACACCAGACTACATTTGCAACAATTTTTTACCAAGATATAACATAAGGATACATTATTGGAGTCTACATATCCTAAAGTGATTGGTATGCATCATACCTTTTTAGTAAACAACCAAAAATCCCCCACTTTGAATAAAATTCCATAATAAAATAATTAAAAAATGTACAACATCTTTTGAATCCATATAGAACTCCTTTTTTGGATATGGTTTATGTTGGCATCATGACTATCATATGGTATAACCACCAAACAATATTTATGATAACTTATAAAGGTAAAAACAATGTTTTTGATGAAATCCTATTGTCACTCCCCACCACATGGAGAGGAGGTATGGTGATGAGGTTTTCTAGAATCCTCTATAAGTCACTTCATCCCAAATATCTCAGACTTATCTAGAGAATTTCAGAACACCCCTTTGGACTTGAAGGCTTCAGAACATTCTAGAGCTTTATCGAAGGTTGTGGATCTCTAAAGGTTCTATAACTCTCCATGTATATTATAGTAGGATATAATTCTCTAAAATCTTATGGATGTGTACATATTCTATAATGTTGAAGACTTTTCCACCCAATCCTATATAAACGGAGTGGAACCTCATTTTTAAATACACATAGATGTTGAGAGAAATTGAGAACTTCCATTCTAATTATCTCTTGATATATTTTCAAGAACATCCCTTAATGATCCTTACATCTGTTGTGAGTGTTGAAAGGTTGAACTTGTATAGTCTCTGAGTGGGAAATATATTTAGGTGTCGTATGAGATATTGGGGAAGGACAAGTCCTATGATAATTGGTACCAGATCTTTGTTCAAGGAAAGTGTTTGAGAATGGAAATCTCAGGTGTAGATTATCGTAATGTTTTTTCTAAGAAGGATATTATGCCACCAATCCCTTAGAAGATAAAGTGGAAGTATTTTGATAATATGGAAATTCATGAGGATCATCTCCTAAGAGTTGAGGAGAACTTTGATGATGTGAAGGAAATGATTGATATTGTCAATGGAGATGATGAGGAAGGGGCACTGGGCATCGTGGGCCTAGGTGATGTAATCTTTAGTAATCAATATCGAGTGGAGTTAGTTGAGAGGTATGCCAAGGAGAATGTCATGGATAAGTATTCCTTCATGGATTGGACTAAAGGGGTCTTGGCACAATATAGAGAGGCAATTTCTAGGTACGACCAAACTCTTGATCAACTTAATAGGGAAAGTGGTCC
Source organism: Viscum album (assembly GCA_963277665.1). Classification (NCBI taxonomy): domain Eukaryota; kingdom Viridiplantae; phylum Streptophyta; class Magnoliopsida; order Santalales; family Viscaceae; genus Viscum; species Viscum album. The sequence goes on from OY728131.1 coordinate 922,840,705, forward strand.
AACTACCATGTTGATATGGATAGTGGTGTGATTGTGAGAGAGACACCAAAGGATGATGTGTCTCAACCAAGTCACTTTAATGTGAAGTGAGATTCCTAGAGGTAGACAACTTCTTTTTTTAGTGGATCAATACTTCAAGACTATAGTATTTATGGAATACATTGGTTGTGTAATTACCTCCATTATTTACTTGAGTGGTGATGCATCTCTATGGTGGAGGATGAATCATCAAGATCTCAAGGATGGTGGGAAGGAATTTCCATCAATGGAAGAGTTCAAGCAATGGGTTTATGCTCAGTTCTAACCTAAATATGTGGATTGGAAAGCAAGGGACAATCCATATACCTTGAAGCATACATGGAAAATCTATGAGTATGTGCAACTGTATGTATCACTAAATATCTATGTATGTTGAAAGCCCAACAATGAACACACGTATGATTTCATCAAAGGGCATCAACCTTGGGAAAAATAAGTGGTGAGGGGTTGACAGCCTTATACCTTCACTGAATTCATGTCCATAGTTTAATCCTTGGCGGGATACAAGAAGAAGGTCGAACCCCCTATGTACAAGAAACACTAAAAGGGTAAAGGTGGGGGAGACCAGGAGAAGAGGTGGAACTGGGATTCCCATGATAAGGGAAACTCCAAGGAATGCACCAAGGACTACTCAAGAGGATACAAGCCCCAATTATTCTACTTTTGTGATGGGTCTCATTTATGGAGGGAGTTCCCCAAGAGGAAGGTAATCAAATCCATGTTTGAAGAGAAAAAAGATGTTCCCAATGAGAGGAAAATGGGGATATTATATCTCTTCAATGCATTGGAGGTAAAGAACCCACCAAAGACACCACCTAAGGATGGGATTATGTATGATAAGGTGGAGTTTAATGGGAAGAATAGATTTGTGATTCTCAGCATGGGATCCACACATTACTTTCTGGCCAAAGATGAGGTAATGAGACTTGGGCTAGTTGTATCCAAGAAAACTATTAAGATGGAAACTATGAATGACACATCCAAACTCATGAGTTTTATTGACCATGGAGTTACCCTTTTCATCAAAAAATATAGGGTATCTTTTGACTTCATGGTGGTTCCCATGGATGACTTCAAGCTAGTGTTGGAGATTGATTTCTTAAAGAAATTCAATGCCATACCAACACCACACTTGGATAATATAGTGATCATGGAATAGAATATCCCATGCATGGTTTCAATGAAGGTATGTGAGAAATATAACTTGTCTTTACTTTCTTCCATGTAAGTAAAGAATGGTTTAAAGAAAAAATATGAGACCTTCTTGGTTACATTGAAATATGACGGGATGGTGGAAAATAATCATGAGTTGATTAAGGAGGTGAAGGGTATGATAAGGGAGTTTAGAGACATCATTCCACTAGAGTTCCCAATAATATTCCACCGAATATCGAGTTTGATAATAATACTGAGTTGGTTCTTGGAGTAAAACCACCTTCCATGGAACCCTATCAAATGGATCCACGTGATCTATATGAATTGAAGAGGATGATTAAAGAGATGTTGGATGATTGGATAATAGAACCATAAAATTCACCATATGAATTTCTTATGTTATACCAAAATAATAATTATGGATCCTTGAGGATTTTTATGGACTCTAGGGTGTTGAACAAAGTCACGGTGAAGAACAATTACCCTATGACACTGATAGAGAATATAATTGATTAGTTGAAGAAGGAATGAGTATTCACTAAGCTAGACTTGAGGTCAGGATACTGTCAAGTTTTCATAGCCATGGATGATGTGTTGAATACTACATTTGTGACAAGGTATAGATTCTACAAGTTCCTTGTTATTCAATTTGTATTGACTAATGCCTCAACTAAATTTTTTACATTGATGAAAAAAGACTATCATCAATACTTAGACAATTGTTTGGTAATCTACTTGGACGAAATTGTTGTCTATAGTGAGACAATGACATACCATGTAGATCAATTGAGACCTATTTTCAAGTTATTAAGGGAGAATGAGCTATATGTGAATAAAGATAAGTGTTCCTTTTTCAGGGATGAAGTTATCATCTTGGGTCACAATATCAAATTATGAAAGACCATGATGGATCATGAGAATCTCCATACTATCAATGAATTCTAGAGTCCAACAAAGGTTCTCGAGTTGAGATTTTGGGTGTAGGATGGAACTCTTTATACTATAAGGAGGAGGCTATATTTTCCAAATTGGGGGAACCTGTTGAGGGACCTTATCAAAGAGTGTCATGAATCGAGAGGGGCATGACATCTAGGGAAACATTGGACCAAGGCCTTACTATAGGGAGAATATTATTGGACAAGGATATAGGAAAATGTAGAGTCTTATATAAATACTTTTTTATTCCAACAAGAAAATGTGGAAAATAAGTTTCCGAGGGGATTTTTGTAACCATTTCTCATTACAGAGATACCATGAGAGATGATGAACATGAACTTTATTGTTGCATTGCCAAAGTCTGAAGGGAATGGGAGCATCATTGTGGTTGTGTAAAAGTTCTCAAAGTATTCCATGTTCATACCCTCTCCGGCATATGTGATAGTTGAGATCACTACAAGGATACTCTTCAAAAAAATTTAAATAATTAGGGGATACCAAGAAACATCATCAATGATCAGGATCCACACTTAATAGGTAATTTATGGACTGATCTCTTCATATTTTTAGGATCCAAGATCCACTACTCTGCCAAATTTTATCCCTAGACTGATGGATAGACTGAGAGGGTGAATGCCTTATTGAACTCTACTTGAGGCACTTTGTGCATTCCCACCAGTGAAATTGGGCTATGTTGTTTGATTTGGCCCAATTATCCTATAATTTGAAAAGGATTTATTCCATGGGGAAGAGTCCTTTTGAGGTGGTGGCTAGAAAACAACCCCTCACTTCTCACATAGTGGTACTTGGGGTGAAGTACCAAGGAAGTATCCCTACCGCCTACTCATTGGAAAATGAGTGTAAAGAAAATGGGGACTTTACAAGAACCCACTTGAAATATTTTCCAAGAGGATGAAGATGTTAGATGAAAAGTGGTGTAGATATGTGAGCATCCAACCTAGGGATAAGGTGATGGTAGAAATCTTACCTTAATAGCATAAATCATTTAGGAGGGTACATAAGGGCTTGATATGATTATATGAGAGACCATATGAAGTTGTGAACTAAGTTAGGATGGTATCATATTGCTTGGAGTTTCCTCTAAAGATGAAGATCCATCCAGTCTTCCATGTGAGAATTTTGAAGCCATGTCATGAAGAAGTTGAGGACCCGAGTAGAGGGGTGTCAAAAAGGGAACCTTCAGTGACTAGTGAGTCATAATATAAGGATATTGATCTCATAATTGATGACCAGATAGTTTGGATACATGAGTTACAACATATTGTTTGTGAAGGAGATCAAGGAGTATCATCAAGACACATTGATAATGTCTGTAGGATAAGTGGGGTTTGATGACACACCCCACCACATGGATTGTAGGTATGGTGATGAGGTTCACTAGATTCCTCAAGATATCTATTCTTCCCTACTAGGGTACAAAATATTCTATACTTATTCAAATTCTTTTGGAACACCCCTTGGGCTTTGAAGGATTCATAACATAATAGATCTCTAAAGAAGGTTGTGGATTTCTATGAGTTCTAGAATGTTGAATGTATATTCTAGTAGGTTATAGTTCTCTATAATCTTGAAGATATATACATATTCTAAAATTTTGTATACATTTCCACCCAACCCTATATAAAGGGAGGGGAACATCATTTGTAAATACACACATAAATTGAGATAAATTAAGAGCTTCAATTGCAATTTCCTCTTGAGATATTTTCAAGAACTTCCCTTAATGATCCTTACATTTTTTGTGAGTGTGGAAAGGCTAAAATTGGATAGGATTTTAGTGAGAAATATTTTTGGGTGCCACATGGGATCTTGGGGAAGTTAAAGTCCCATGACATTATGATATGATATCAAAAACTTAGAAGACACAACACACTAAAATATTTATACCACAACGTATAACATCTATACATAGTCAGACAAGAACTGTCTAAGGAAATTTATTGAAAGACAAAAAGGAAAAAAGAAAAAACAAGTTTACATAGCTCAAACTTTTATCTTAATCCATAGAGGCAACACAATAACTCTTTATTCAAGTAAAAAAAGTTTATTACAATTTCTTAATATCACTAAGTTTTTTGCTATCAAATTTTATCCACTACATTAACTACTCTATCTATTTTATTGTACATGTTTTGAAGATCTACCAGAATGAATTCTACAAGACTTGAATTTTCTTTCACTATCTCAATCCTAAAAAATCTATGGTAGATTCTAAATACACATTGTGAATATATAGTCTAATTATATCATTCAATTATATCTCCTAACAAACATTATCTAGCTCCACCGTCAAATGACATCATCCGGCCTAAATATATGTGAAACTTCCAGTTTCCCATTTTCCAAGCATCCTATACCCTGGTTTCAACCAATTTACTATTTATATCTATTGGTTAGTTATTATACCTCTATATTTTCTCTGTTTTTTTGTTCTAAAATCTTAGATGGAAAATGGTTTTCAAAAATTCATCCCTAACAATCTACTACTTTGGAATATTTTACCAATTTCACTGCCAAGTCCTCCTTAGATTTTATAGACACACTTCCACTCTTTAATCTTCTGTTATAGGCAGAATGGTTCCCCCATCATTTCTTTTGGTCATCCTAGTCCAACTGAGTTGAAACATCACCTCAACACATCTTGAACTATGACCTTTTTCAACATGTTCACTAGATTTTGAGTCCCTTTTATATTTCATAGATCCCTCACTTTTTCCTCAAATGAATTCTAGATAAATTTGTACTTAAATTAATTGTGATTAATCCTTAAATAAAAAATTAGATCTTTGGATAAGTAAATTTAACTATTTGATTAATAAAATATCATCCCATTAACTTTATTCTGTATGAGATCCTCCACGGTCCCCTTTATCCAGATCAGTTCATTCCTAGCTTCCTTCAATGCAACATACACCAGTTTTCTTATTGAGAGTGAAACCATATATTGTTGTTTTGATAAAAAATAACTTTCATTTATCTAAAAGATACCATGTATTCGATATTTCTCTTATGAGTGTCTTAATATCTAGAAAAGTCAACATCTGCAAAACCTTATAATGACTTTTCTGTTGGGGGATTATTTCCCTAAAAAATCATCAATTATATATTATACTTTATATAACATAATTCTACTGCACTAAATGTTAAATAAAAGTGTTTATGTTTGGAATTATCACTAATATAAATGAGTTAACATTGGGTATAGTAAGATATATGCATCAACCATATGAAATAATAATTCTAATAATAACCATATTTATAATATTTTTATAGTATATGTATAAATACAAAATGGAAATTAAATATAAAAATAAATCCTAATTGGGAAACATGACCCTTATATGATCGTAGCCCTCAAATGTCTCAATGATCTTGGTGTATGTTTCATCCAAATAATAACCCAAACTACATGTGATGTTCATCTCCAAACCTAAAACTCAAAAAAGGAATAAATGTGTGCTAAGGTGTATATACATAGGGCGAAAAAAATACATAGATGTATTTCTCCATACATGAACAAAACAACATAATGATGTTTTAATATCTACGAGATAAAACATAAGAAATTTATAGCTAAGGAAATTTATCTAAATAAGGATGAGTTAATGATATATATCATGAATAAAATAAATAATTAATAGACATGAGAATCTAATCACTAAGATAGGTAAGGATTTTAGATTTATAAAAGAATAAATTCATAGAATATGCACTCAAATAAGATAGTCACGGGTTTTAAAATTTTTACAAGATTTAGTGCTAAGAGTATTTCTTGAAGGTATTTAGACTTTTATTCTAGGAATATCTTCATTGAGGATCAAATTCTAGATGTGTTAAAATTATATATTATTCCTTCCTTGAGAATCACATACCTTAGAAACAATGCCATCATAAGATTTTGATAAATATGAATGTTGTAAAATTTCCTATAAATCAACCATAATATTCTATTGACCCTCTTTCAGATAACCATATTCTAAAAAAATCATCATCAGGATCACTTTGTTTAAGGTTTTCCCTTTTTGTACATATCCACAAGGGCCACCATAAGACCAGTTGTCATCTTCTTCTCTTGGATACGGAAGTCCATGCTCTATGAAAATATTATCCTCAAAAATCCAAGTGATTTTTTGTCTACATTTTACCATTATTATTTCTCCATATTTTTAGGTTTATTTCCACCCAAAAAAAGTTCAATAACCTTCTGAATGAGATAGTTTTATATTTTTATTAGGTAGAATTCATAGTTATATCCATTAAAGTGACTGATCTAAAACATTCCTTACTCCATTTTTATTTCTCTCAATGATAGTAAAAAAATGAAATCAATATGGATTTAAGTAAAGTGAGAAAGATACCTAATTTTTAAAGTGCATCCAATCAATATTTGATACCAATTTTTCGGAATCATGTCTAAAAATTGATACAACCACTAGATGGTTGAACCTATGTTCACCGGATATTCATATCTATTTGTAGTTCAGTGCTATTGAATTTCAACTACTAGTTATCCCTTTTTTCTTATAGTACTATAATTTGGAAACTTACTACACCCTAATATCCACTTATAATATGCACTTTACACACACTCCAACCATACTCATAAAGGAAGATAAACGTGCAAAAATGGATATAAAATATCATGTGGTTCATATTTTTATCTTACATCCATGAGAGAACACCAAAAACTATTATATTACTATAATTACAAAGAATTGAAAACACTATAGATATGAAGCCAATTTTACACTTTTGATTTTCTATTAAATAGTACACTCATTATATATATCCAAACAGCTAGCCGCACCTATATTTTATAGATATCCTCAGCCTGTAAACTAGTTCCTCCACCAACTGAGAATCATAGTCAAGAATCCATTGACTTCTTGATTCTACATAATTCAACGCCAAATCATACACTCTAGTTGATAGACTATTCATTACCCCTATTCATTAAATTTAGACCATCCTTATCAACTGATCATTATCTCCCTATCTATTGGTAAACACACCTATATGCCAAAGTTTATTGTTACCAAAACTTTGACATAGTAAAATTAAACCACCATAGCCAAAAATTATAGTGAGTTAAATATGATAACTTGAAAATTATTCAAAATCTCAACATTATGAATCTCTCGATTTTATTCACAAAAATTACTTTTTTCACATCAATTATAATTTCAACTGTATTTGAATCTTTCGTAATTTTTCACTGGGATTATTCAGACATGATTAATGTGTTTCCTGATTTTTTACATATTTTATTTTGGGGTCATTGATTTGTTTTTATGTTATTTTAACACTACAATCTAAAAATATTTTAATGTATTCCACTCTTTTCCATAACTATTAATTTTAGTTGGCTTTTCTTGTGCAAGATTTCTATCACGCTTGTTCAACACTTCTACCACTTTTTATACATTAGGGGGGGGGTCTTTTCTTTTCCTTGAGATTTATTTCAAAACAATTATTGTATTTCACTACCATGATCTCTTCTATTTTAGTGTTTTTTATGTAAAATGAAAGATAGTTATAAATAAGATGAAACTTCAAAGAATAAATCCCAAATATGGAATTAAAATTTATCAAAACCCAATATCATTCATTAAAGAAAAACGAGTTAAGGAATCCCAATTATGGAGTGATGATGAAAATAATTATTTAAGTAGAAGGAAACTTCCATTGAGAATTATCATAGTGATTGAATTGAATATGAAATAAGAATAAAAATTAATTACCATAAAAATATCACTACCAATTCAATAAAATCTTGGAAAATCATTAAATGGATGAAAATATGATTATCACTCATCATAAAAAGTCAAGGAAATATGAAAAAAAAAATTAATTTGGGAGTAGTTTGGGAAGCCCTTCCTCTATCCCAAGAGCAATAGCTAAATATTCCATTAATTTTTTTTTAATTTCTACCTCTTTCAAAATAAAATGAAATATTACTGATGTTTTATATTAGGTTAAAGTTCATTTTTAATAAAAAATGTAGACTTGAAAATATAAAAAACATATTTAATATGTGCTTATTGAAAATTATACCACAATATGACATTAAAAATGCAGTCTTGATAATTTATTAATCTTATGAATATAAAAATACATGAATAGAAAAAACTTGAATTAGAGTTAATGATGAAAATAAAATCAACTAAAATAATAAAGTCCAAAAGGTTTCATAAAAATATAGAAAAATGTTTTTATCATCGACCATTATCCCTAAGAATTTCTAGGATATCCATAGTGAAAAAAGTATTTGGGGACTAGTAGAAAAAAATCAAGGTATCTTATTTTTATTTTACCTAAATTTAAATAAGGATAGGGCTAAATTATTAGAAATTTCATGGGAATACTTCTTATCTTAGATATAGGGGTGAGAAGTGTCAATAAACATCAAAGGATGACACTCATCAATCCTTATTGGATTACAACACAGAATATTTTATTAAGGAAACTAGAAATCCTAGATCTCTCAAGTACACTTAGGTTAGGGATTCCTCCATGATCGTAATGGGTTCTAGCTAATCCCTTTGTGGATGGTTGTAAATGTTCTTCTTCAATAACATAGGGAAAAGTGTTTTCCACAATGTTGGTTGCTGATGAGGAATGTAGGATTTCTTACCCAAATAATTTTTATACTTCATTAAAATATATATATGATAGCTTTGGAAAGTCCATGGATGAGGAATGTGATATATCTGGGCACTAGAACTCCAAATTACCACTAGATATATTTTTTTCAGGAGATGTTGTCTTAGGGACTTACTGTTGTTTCTGCAGATTGGTTTGATTCACAAATTTAGTATTTTTTTTATAAAATGGTATCTATACTCTTCAGATATATTGTATACCTATATTTAATGGAGTTCATTTACCCTAACATTTAAGATTATATTTAGTTAGAATTGAAAATTTAAATACAGTCAATATCATGGAAATATACTTTACAAAAATCTCAGGATAAGAATGATGAAGGTGAGGATTGAAAATATATGGACATTGATGATGTGACCAACCCATTCCTGAAACCTAAGTCTTAGAAGAGAGTTTAATATCCACGTAAGGGTATACCATGAAATAAATGTAGTAGGTAAACTATATTCATAGTTTACTCATGAGGACACTTAGAGTGTTTCTTTTATTGGTTTGTTTGAGACTTTTTCAGTCTATTGTATATGGTAGTTTTACTGATAACTTTTTTTGAAATTGAAACCCCCTATATAATTTTTTATTTTTAATTAAAGAGACCTCAACCATAGTATATTCCAAAAAAAATAGAATTACCCTGAAGAAATCGTAAATCATAAATTTCTTTACAAAGAATACAGGGAAGAAGAGCTACGTAAATATAATGAGAAAAAATACTGATAGTGATTAAAATAAAGGTGTTGGATGAACATGAGATGTTAGTAATGTTTCCTTGGGGGAGTATTTGATCAAAAAGGATGTACAAATCATTATAATGGGATTGAGGTATAGAAAGACCTATGAGAGAGCACATGAATCCGTTATGGTGAGGTAGACAGTCGTTTATTAGCGCAATTGTTTTTTAAATGAAGTAGATCGGATTGAACCCTTGATCCCCTACCATCCATTTATTCACAACTAATACATTCAATAAATATTAATTAAAAATTAAAAATATTAATTTATAAATATAAATTAAGAAAAAAAATTGGTTAAATAATAAAAAAATATCAAACCGGTTACATCTGAGCACTACCACATATAGAATAACATTGATGATAAATGTTAATTTTTAATTAAATAATATTTTAAGAATATATATTAATAATATATATGTATGTATAATTAAATTTTCACATTATTACAATATAAATAAATTTTAAATTTAAATTTAATTTAAATAACTATTAATAATATTTTTTTATTTTTTATACCCACACATATAATATATATATATATTATTAAATTTAAAATATTATTATATTCAAATACAAATAAATTTCAAAGTTAAATATAAAATAATTAAAATTTTAAATGTTAAAATATATATAATAAAAAATAAAATATTGAATTTATTATCCATATATGACTTATATTTAAATATATACTAATATATATATATATATATATATATATATATATAGTTATGTTTTAATATTTTTATCAAAAATATTATTATAATTATATATAAAAAATCTGTATATTTATATATCAATATTAAAATAAAAAATTGATTTTAAATTTAAATTTTTAAGAAAATCAAAATTTAAACTGAAAATTAAATTGAGAAATAATATATATATATATTTATTTATTTATTTATCACATTTTAGAAAATTTAACACATAAAAATATATATAATTTATAATATATGAAATCATAGTGAATTCAATTTTAAAATGGTAATTAATTTAAATAATTATTTTGGGGGAGGAGTGGGGACGTGAGTTTGTGTGTGTGGGTGTGTGTGAGTAGGTGTGTGAGGATTAGTGGGTGTGGGGGTCCATGGGTGTGGGCGGGCGGGAGCATGCATGCACGTGTGCGTGTTTCTATGGGTGTGCATGCACATGCACAGATGTGTGTGTGCATGCATGTGTGTGTTTGGGCATGTGCGTGTGTGCATGTGTGCATGTTGGAGTGTGTGGGTGCGTGACCACTTGTACATTTGTGTGTGGGGTGTGTGTGTGTGTGTGGATGGGTGTGTGTGTGTGTGCATGTGTGCATGTTGTTTTCCTAGATGCAAGATGGTCGAAATGATCTTGATTGGGGTGATTTTTCTAAAAGAAAATTTTAATTTAAATATATTCTCAGAGTTTAATTAATAATGAAATGGAAAAAACAAAAATGAACACAGAAATTGTTTCTTATAGTTTAGATCAATGTGATCATATGCCTACATTTTACTTCTCTCTAAATGACACCCACTAAAATAGTGACTTCTATATTGGAGTCAAAACCAAATTACAATGAACCTTTTCTAGTCCATGAACAAAAAACATAAGAACCTGACTTTTAAATTAGATTTGTAACTCTCTACAACCTACTTTCTTACCCTAGGGGCATAAACCAAATAGATTAATTTTTTACCCTTGAGGGAAACCCCAAATGTACCTTTTAATGGAGGTATAACCAAACAAGACTTGTGTTTGAATCAAAAAAAATAATCCAATTGTTAACACACACATAAATAGGATAAAAAAAATATAACACCACTAAGTCAAAAATAAAACAGTAAAGTTCTAAATGTTGAGATCGGTCCAACTTTCAATAAATTTGATAGTTTTGTTCTCAATAATAAAGTCTAGCCAAATGTGTAACCATAGTATTCAAAAAAGGTTAACAATGTGTCACAGCTCTTCATTCATGTGTCCTCTAATTCTAGTTCTGTTAGTCTTTATTTATAGACATCTTCCTTTCATTAATGATCTATATTAGAGTTGGGAAACTATTCTTTCTTTGAATCATTCAAAAATAATTTTTCAATCATTTTGATTTTCAATAAAGCATCTCTTCAATTAGTCTTAATAAGATCAATCATTTGAGATTCTCATTTAATATCTTTTGAAATAGATCATGAATAACTATAAAATAAATACACAAAATGTGATAATATGAATTTAAATATATTTTAAATTAAAACCAATATATACAAAAAAATTATAATAGTTAATTCTACGACAACCGAAAAAAATGAAAAAATACAGGTTTTGTAAGGATCTAGTTTTGTGTAATGATAAAGTTTAAAATAAGGATCATTTTTACATAAAGATAATATTCTATATATTGTTCATTTTTTCCATAAGGGTGAATCTACATAAGGAACATTCTCCTTTGTAAATATCAATTTATGTATGGATTAATTTCTTTGTAAGGATGGGATATTTTTGCAAGAACCAATTTTTTACATATGGATCCGGGTGAACACAATCGTAATGTAGGAGGGGCTCTAAATGATGGATGAATGTGATGCATAGATAGGCTTGTAAATGCGTATGGGAAAACTCACCTCATCCTCTGTTGGCGGTGTTTCCCTCTCATGTCATGGATCCCACTCAACCATAAAGCGATATTCTAAAAAATAAAAAAAAAATGAATTTCTATTAAACAAAAAATGATCCATGAAAACAATTATAAGTAATGATAAATATTCCATAATCCTCTTGAAAATAGTATAATCAAATCATATTTCAATCAAACCAAGTACAAAATTAATTTTCTCACACTTAACTACATACAAATGTTTAGTAATGATGTCAGTAAGTTGGTCATCATTTGAGACATATTATAAATCGTTTTCTCTAATTTGTATGTTATCTATAATAGACAGATATATTAATTCAATATTATTAGTTCTAGAGTTTTGTAAAAGGGTTTTTGGAAATAAAAATAGGAGAGTAATTGTCACATTGAATAGGTAAATTATCAAAATGAATATAAAAATCAGTGATAGTTAGTTTAATCCATAATGTTTGACTAAAAAATCTTGCAGTAGAAATGTATTTTTCATCAATTGTAGATAAAGCAATAGATAATTATTTCTTTGAACTATAAGACCCTAAAAATTTGGAAATAAAATGATGCATTCCATTTGTGATTTTCTATAAATTTCACATTCTCAAAAATTATAATCATAATAACTTTTTTATTCAATAATGATATGTCGTGAAAAAACAATCCAAGATTTATAGAACAATTATCAAATTTAATGATTATTTTAAAAACAAATTATGTGACTATCATTAGGGTAAACATAAAATATATCACACATTCATACACTAAAAATCAAATAAATTATAGAAGCAATCAAATAAATTAAATTACTAATCATTCCTACAAAAACTTTAATATCATCCAATTTTCTATTAGTATTTATATTTAATTGATAGGAAGTACTCATAGGCATATATTAACTTTTTCTAGAATCAATTCCAAATCATCTAACTAATTATTTATCATAAAAGAAGTCACATGAGCCTCAGCCTAGATGGTGAGGTATCCTTAAGTGAATCCATGGGACCTAGGTTCAAAACCAGGTGGTGGCATATTTCTAGGTACTGTAGTAGTACTATAGAAGGTACTGTAGCAGGCACTATGCAAGTACTATATCTGTTATTGTAGTAGGTACTGTTCGGTAATGTAGTAGCTGAAACTATTCACCTCGGGCCACTAGTTTGAGCTTAGAGTCAGTATGGATTTTGGCCCACCTTTAAGTCCTTCAAGCCACCTCAAGGCCTTTGGGCCACATGCAGTTTCCCCGGACAGACTCTATAAAAAAGGAGAATCCCCAGAGGATGATTCAGCGCAGGCACACTCAAAAGAGTAGAACTAATGGATTTATAAGAATAAGAGGGTATATCTATGCCATCGGGACCAGCCCATGCTTACACAGGAAGCTTATCCAGACAGCCATGCGAAGGTGGAGAGCTACCATCATGATGTAGATGCTAGGGAGGGGTAGTTCCTTGTACTTATAGTCTGATTGAATTCCCTAAGACCTTTGGGTCATGTAATGTCTCTTAAGCCTATAGTCTATGTAATCACTAATCCTACGGGCCTTCTAAGGGTTCCCCCTCATCCCTTGAAATGGGGGTTATCAAAATAAATAAAAAAATGAAGGCCTTTAGGCCATTCGGGTAATTCATTATCTTATTTAGACTAATTAAGAAAAATTCATCCATTTCTTTAAAATATTTGAAGACCTAAAGATAATTTTAATTCTTGAATAAGACTCATGTAAAATTTATAAGTCATTAAATCTGGAAAAAATTTATAAATAAATTTACATGATGGCCTAAAAATAATATCATCAACATAATTTTGATTAATCAAAATATCTTTTGAACACTGATAAATAAATAAATTAAGGTATACTTTCCATTTATAAAATAATTTTTCAGTATAAAAAGAGATAATATCTCAAACCAAGATTAAAGAAATTTTTAATTATATAAAGATCTTTTGAATGTTTTAAAACAATATCAGGTTTATTTCCATATTTAAAACATGGTATCATTTTTACATAAAAATTTTTAGAAATAATTCTATTTAGAAAATCACATTTTACACCTATTTGATAAATTTTAAAACCATGATGATAAACATAATATAATAAAATTTGAATAGTTTATAATCTAGAAATAGGTTAAAAAAATTCATCATAATCAATATATTCTTCTTGATAGTAGCCTTGATCAACTAATGTAGTTTTATTTCTAATAATATTCCAAGATTCATCAATATTATTTATGAATATCCATTTAGTATCAATTACTCAATGATCTTTAGGTGGTTAAACTAAAGTCCAAACATTATTTCTAGAAAACTAGTTAAGTCCTTCTATAGAAAAAATCTAGTTTGAATCTTTTATAGATTCTAAAATTTCATTAGGAACAAAATAAAAAATAAAATATTTGTATACATATAAAATTATTAATGAATTTTTGGTTTGTACTATAGATTCAACCTCTCCGATAACTCTATATATAGGATAATATTTATATCTTTAATATAATCTATCATGTGGGTGATGCTCCCCATCAATAGGTGCATTCAATTATGGATTTTTATTTTCTTCAAAATTATTGTCTCTAAAATATTCTTCAATATGATTTTGACCTGAAAATTAATTTTTTATTCCAAAAGCACTTTTTAAGTAAAAATGAGAAACTATATAAGATCAATATGAATGGGCTTTAAACATGGAAAAAAAAATAAAAAATTACTACAGACGAGACTTAAATTATTGTAATTAGTCACCCTATATAACCCCAGTTTACATTTTATTACCATTTTATCTAGATCATCTTTTATTAGAGCTTTAAAATTATTGTCCATCTTGTCCCAAGTCAGGATAAATTCTTCCACATTGATCTTCCTTTCATTGAAGCCATGTTCCAAGATACAATATTTTTTACAGATCCACACCCTTTGATCATTATTAAATTTAACAAAAATAATCCTATAATATATTCTATCAACATCCTCTTGTGGAGAATTAATATGATAATACCCTTAAAAAATTTCTTATTTAGAGTGAATAATGAGCTTTAGACAATTTTCTTTTCCCACATCCACCTCCCCTACCACACCAATCTTATATTTTTCCTTAGAATCATCACACATGGTCATTCTAATGTCCTTCCTCTTCTTAAATTCCTATTTATGAGCTATGAGTTCACTATTTTTGGCCTTTCTCCTTTTAGCAGATCTTGTTTCCATTGTATTAGGCATATAACAATAATTATTATGACCTTTATCTTTCTTCCCCTCAATCACAATGCATTCCTCCACATCTTGATTTTCTTTCTGACCCTTCTTCCTCTTTGGAATGTAGAGAACTCTACTTATTGATCCCTATGCACTATCAACTAAGAACAGACTAGTGGTATCATCGACATTTTTGGCCTCAGAGAATCCATAGCCAATAGAGCTATTCTCCTTAGGTAATGGAGGATTAATTCCCATCTCTGTTAGCACTACATTTCCTTATTCATGAGCCTAGAATTGAACCACCTAACCTTTAAATAGGTTGTAAAGTTTAATTTTAGGGGGAGACCTTATGGGTTTTTAAATTTTCATAGCCCTCACCTAGCCCTCTTCTTCAGTTGGGTTTCCCTACCATGAACTCTCATAGACCATGCATACTAATGTACCTTTTTCGTTGGCCTTCTATTTCACTAGTTTTTGTGTATCACCAAGTTAAATACACACTACCTCTTCAAAAGATGGATTATCATCTAAATAAACTCACACACTCACCCCATTTATCCCCACTATCCTGGATGAGGTCTATGCTACCATATTATGATCATCCAACTTCTTTCTTAGTCTATCAAAGATATCTACAAACTTTGGATCTGGATTCATAGATCTTGCCTCTTTCAAGAGGGGATCATCCTTTTCTAAACTATTTAGACCCATGTGATCTAATGTGTGGCCCATGTATGGCTCTTTATCAAATGAATAGAGCACCCCTTCTTGTAATTAAGACATGTTAACACCTCTATCAGTTTCAGATGAACCAATTACAACTCTCGAGGGAGAATAGACCACAGCTGCATAAGACCTCACTGGATCATGACCCACCTGATTATCCTCGTATGGTGGTACAAGAGGATCAAAGACTTGGACTACCTCGTCGCACTTACAAATCTGTTGTTAGTGACCTAGATAGTGAAAAGAGGAGGATAAGGATGTCCAGTCTTAAAAAACCACCAGTTATTTAAACCCATATTCATTATCAATCTCAATAAACACAAACTTGACTGGAGGTTGGACACATATATTTCAATACAGATTCGGGGATATATTAAATGGAAAGGGGAACATTATCTACTGTAAAATAGAAAAATATACCAACTAAATTTTCAAGAACCAATAGTATTGAATGTTTTTTAAAATGGAAACAGAAGGCCTGGAAAACTTACCGAAATAGGAATTGTTGGACGACCTCATCTCAAATGAAAATAGAAAGTCCAACGAAAGAGTGAGAACCATAAACTGTTGAATAAATTCCTAATACTGTTCTAGTAAGATATAAGGTTTTTCTCAGTATAAAATTGAATGATAAGAATTTGGAGTTCTAGGAACCCTATGAAAGTATGATGTTGTAGGTTCCAGGAATCGAATATTAAATGGTTGAAAGAGACCATTGGTGGTTTATTCTGAACAAATAACACCACTATGGAGAGGTTGTGCAGGTCTGATGCCTATGTGAACTACCAAATGGAGATCTAGATTTTAACGGAACCTTTAATTAATGAAATAAACTTTTGGTCATGCTTGATGGTATGGAAGGGGGGAGAATATTCAGGTTCATAAGTGGGAAGAAAGGAGGAGGTAGATTAGAACCCGAGTGACCCCTCCCTTCCAAAATTCATAAATATTTTTATTTAAATTTAGTCTTAAAAGAATTATATTAGAAACATAAAAATTCATATTCATAGATTAATCCTAAAAATATTTAGGTAAACTATACTCATTTAACATAGTTCTATCTATTTCTTGAATAGTCTTACTTTTCTTTCTAACTATACCATTTTAGTGGGATGTTTTAGGGGAAAACATTTATCCAAAAAACCATTTCATTACAAAAAATTTCAAATTATAGATTTAGAAATTATCCACATCTATCACTTCTGATAGATAAAATCAGAAATCCTTTATCACTTTAAATTAATTTAAAATAAGTGATATGAATTGATAAAGTTTCTAATTTTTTTGAAAGAAAATAGATCCATTTAAATCTACTAAAATCACCAATAATAACAAAAACATATTTTATACCAATTAGAACTAATATTTGAATCAGGCCAAAAAATCTAAATATACCACGTGGAGAGGATAAAAAATATTAATATCTTTGATTGATTTACTAGTTTCTGTGATTAGTTTTCCTTTCATATATGAACCACATACATGATTTTCCCCCATTAAATTTAGGTAACTATATAACTAATCCGTATTTGGATATCTTGTACTGTAATTAAAAATTTCCATATCTAAGTCACTTTTTCTTTAAAATATAATTTATCTAAATAACATTCAATCACATAACATTTTATATGTTGGTTAAGTGAAATCAATGGAAGAAATATTATCTTTTTCCTTGGAATAAAACAAAAATTATTCCACTTAAAAAAATACATTTATCATTTTGAAATTTAAAAATTATACAATCATCTCATAACTAAGAAATACTAATAATATTGTTTTTCAAATAGTTAACATATAATATATTATAAATAATAATATAATTTGAAAAATTAATATCATAAAAACCTTTAAATTTGAATTTTGAGTTATTTAGAAATGTCATAGTACCTCCATCACATTTATTTAATGAAATAAAATTTAATGGACCTACAATCATGTGACTAGATAATCGTTTTTCCATGTAACACATGACTTTATTGAGACTTTCATGGCATTTTTACTACAAAATTATTTAGAAGATTTATTTGGTACCCATGTTACTTTTGGACTAATGGGATCAGTAAAAGACATTTTTGGGAACCCGAAAATTTTAAAACATGTATTCTTGGGTAATATTAAGGTCAATGATTTAGAAATAAATTCTTTAGCATCTCCCAAAAATTATTGAAATATTATTGAGCATTCACTGGAATAATTTCCTTACATTAAACAATTAAAACATGTAATGGTAAAGATACTTCTTTTAGAAATTTTTACAAATAAATTCTCGTAAATTTTATGTAATTATTGATCATATAAACATCCAATCCCATTTTTATTTAATTATTAAATAGAAATAATTTTTATCATATTTTTATTTTCCTTGAATAAAGGTGGAATTTTTTTTCTTTAATCATTTAATTTCCTTTTCTTGTCACTCATTTTTAATTTTATAAATTTATATGTCATCACATAATACATAAAAAATTATTTTTTCCTCTTCATTGATCTTAGAAACAAAATATTTTTACTTCTCATTTTTTATTTATGATTCTTTTTTTCTTAAAGAAGAAACTTATTTTTTCATTATGTTTCTTGTTCTTTCATTTATGTTCCTGTACATATCATAAATTTTTATAATATAATTTTATAGTCTTTAAATATCATCATATAAAAAACTAAAAGTAGTTTTTTATAATCGTATTTTTATAAACATAATAAGAATCACTATCATGATTTAATGAAGCCATGAGACACAAGCTGTATGATTCTTTTTTTATTTTAGATTCATCACTAAAATCTAAATCTTCTATGCAACTCCAACCTACTGCAAAATGTATGTTTAATTTTATATTTATCCCTTTATTATTTATTTTATTCTTTATAATCAAGAATTTTCTATTTATTTGGGCTATTTTTCTATATTAATAAAAAATAGTTCTGAGGTATTATGAGGACTAATATTACTTTTTATTTATCTTTTCCAATCATCTCAATGATAATCCCTTATGTTATTTCTATAATATCATTTAATTGTTTTTTATTTAATTTTTTGATATGAGGATATTAATCTCTTTCACTTTACTATAACTCATAATCAGAATATTAAGAAGTAACATTGATATTTTATTTAAAAGAAAATCATTTTCTCTTTGTAATCTATTTATAATCAACAATTTTAAGTTCCCATTAATATTTTAATAATAAAACAATGAGTATATCAAGATTATATTCTTTGAAATTAATACTTACATTAATATAAATATTTTTATCATTCCACTTATTTTTTAAATATTTAATTAATCTTTCAATAATGATGGTATTGTCCAAGGATTCACCTGAAACACTCATTATATTAACAATACTAGTGAACTGATGGAACATTTGATTAATTGTTTCTTTTTTACCCATCCTAAATTCTTGATACTAAGCTCAAATAATTGATATCTTGATTATATTTAGCTTATTTATTCAATAGTGAGTGACGTGAAAATTTCTCCCGATATCATGAGCAGTTTTATAAGAAGTTATACAACTAAACACATTTTTCTAATAGTATAATATAAAATACTCATGAATTTATAATTTAAAACATCCATGATCACATAATTACCATTAAATTATTCATGATCAATCCCATGTAATGTATATGGTTTTATCGTGATAGTCTAACGATCAATTCTTATTATTTTGATGAAATATTCCATTATTGCTTTCCAGTATCCATTAACATTTCAATTAAATAAGGGTGGCCTTTGAGAAATACATCCATTATTTTAACTTCAACCTATAATCCTAAATGATTTTTCCTTTAGATTATTAATTCCAGTAAGTGGTTAGCAATAATTATATATAATAGAGATGATGATCCATTAAAGGACCTTCTCTAATATCAATTGTTCACCTAGATATAATATGGAATAAATTTTCAAGAGAGGGTGAATTAACAAAATTAAAAGTTTACTTTAAATATATTAGAATATTTAAATTTATAATGTAGTGGAAAAAATAAAAATGAACATAATGGATTTATAGAGTAATTTGGATCAAAATGATCCTACATCTACTCTTCACTTCTCTTTAACCCCAATAGATATGGTACCCACTAAAATACTAACTTTTATAAGGGATTCATAACATAATTATAACGTATATTTATAGTAGAGGCATGACTAACACATAAACCTAAATTTTAATTGGGAGTCACAACCTGTTACCACATTCCATTTTTACCTTAGAGGAATAACCTAAGAAACCCACATTTTTACCCTAGAGGAAAAATTCAAGCATACCTTTTAATTATTGCATAACCAAATAGGTCCTACATTTTTATATAAAATCATAAACAAAAAACTAACACACATAAAAATTTGTTAAAAAAATACAAAACCCTAAACAAGAATAAAATAGTAAAGTTATGAATGTTGAGGTCAAGGCTGATTTCAATCACTTTGATAGTTTTGTTCTTCATGATAAAGTATAAAAAAATGTATCATAATAGTGTTCATTGACAGTTCTTAAGGTATAACCACTTATTATTCATGTTCCCTTTATTTTGAGTTTTATAAATCTCTATTTATAAAGATTTTCCACTTCATTAGTAAATAACATCAGAGTTAGGAAACTCGTCATTCTTAAAACCATTAAAAAATATATATTCATTCAATTTGATGAATAAATAATCTCTTGAATTTATATTCCCAATAAAAGTCTTATGAAATTATCATTTAATCTTATTGGAAATAGATCTTGTATCATTGTAAAATAAATACACTAAATGCCATAATTTGCATGTAATTGTATTTTATATTATAAAAAATAAATAGGAAAATAATTTAAATAATTAATTATGTGGAAATTGAAAAAAGTGACGAAGTATAGGTTTTTTAAGGACCCAATTTTTTATAAGGATCAATTTTAATATAAGTATAATTTTTTCATAAAGATAATATTTTACATAAAGAACACTTTTTTTCGTCATGGATGAATCTACAAAAGGACCATTTTCCTTCATAAAGATAAATTTATGTAAGAAACAATTTCTTTATGTGGATCAATTTTCTAAGGATCAATTTTTTTATAAGTATTCGTTTCATAAGGATCAATTTCAAAAGGATCATTTTTTTGTGTAAGGATAATTTTTATCTAAAAAATAAATTTGTAATGATAACTTATAAAAAACATAAGGATCATATCTAACTTCACAAGGATGACTTCCTTTGTTAAAAATACACTTCATAAGTATAAAATCCATTTCATTGTAAGGATGTATATAAAAATATTAATTAAAATTACTGATAACTTTATAAAATCTGTTTAACATAGAATATAACCCAAATAATAGAATAATAAATAAATTATAAACAATAAAGAAAAAATAACTAGAAAATAAATAATGAATAATAATAAAATAAAACACCATGCTATTTTTTTTATAATCAATAAAATCTTTAGTCTTGAAAACATTTAATATTTTCAATATTTCAATTTACAATTATCAAAACATTAGTAAAAAATTTATTAAAAATAGATGTTTTTAATTACCAAAATAAATAAATAAAGAGTTGATTAGGTACTCCAATAACTCCAACATGTGTATGTGTGGGTGTGTGCATGTTGTTGGGTGTTTATGTGCACATGTGTGTGTGCGGCTGTATGTTTTATATTCAATGGATGAATATAAAGCCTAATTTAAATTTAAAAAAAATAAATTTAATTTTTAAACGAAATAATTCATTTTAAAATATTAACATATATTTTAAAATAAAATTTAAACTTTATAATCTATGAATAAGAATTATATTTAAACATGATTAATAATATTTTTATATGTATAATTATATTTTATTATATTTATGATAAATACTTAAATATGGGTATATTTTAATATACATATATATATATATCAACTATTTAAATGTATAAATAGTGTATGTGTGTATGTAAATAAGAGTGTGAACTAATGTAATTGTAATTAAACAGATAAATATGAATTTGTGTTTAAAATAGATTTTGATTTTGATTTTTTTTAAGAGAAAATTTAAAAAGGAAATAAAAATAAAAATAAATTATATTTATATGATTATTTATCTAATTTTAAAAAATAAACATAGATAAATATATATATTTTATAATATAAATGTTTTTATTAAGTTGAATATTCAAATGATAATTTATTTAAATAATTATTATGTGTGATGACATGCATGGGTGTTGATGTGGGTGTGGGTGTGGGCGCCTGTGTTTGGGTGTGGATGTGTGAGGGTGTGGTGGTGGGTGTGGATATGGTTGGTGTGTGTGTGTGTGTGTATGTGTGTGTATGGGAAAGTCCATGTGGTTCCATGTGAAGGTGTAGGCCTATGTGTGTGCATGTGCATGCATTCGTACATGTGTGTGTGTGTGTGTGTCTGTGCACATGTGTGTGGGTGCGTACATGCATGTGTGTTCATGTGTGTGTGTGGGAATGTGTGCACGTGGGTGTATGGATGTTCATGTGTGTGCACACATGTGTGTGTGGGTTAGTGTGCATGGGTATGTTTATGTATGTGTGTATGTGCACACGTGTGTGGGTGCGTACATGCATGTGTGTTCGTGTGTGTGTGTGGGAATGTGTGTACGTGGGTGTATAGATGTGCATGTGTGTGCACACATGTGTGTGCACACATGTGTGTGTGGGTTAGTGTGCATGGGTATGATTATGTGTGTGTGTTTGATATTCAATGGATAAATATAAAGTTTTGTTATAAATTGAAAAAATCTAAAATTAATATTTAAATGATATAACTAAAATTTAAAAATAGAATATAGTTTTTGAAATAAAATTTATAATTCATTATCTATGAATATGAATTATACTTAAACATGATTAATAATTTTTTTTTATTTTTATAATTATATTTTAGTGAATTTATTACAAATGGTTATATGTAAATGTATTTTAATAGACATACATACATATATATATTGGATATTTAACAATATGAACAGTGTTTGTGTGTGTGAATTTTTGTGTGTGTTAATGTAATTTTAATTAAATAGAAAAATAATATTTTTTTTATATACTAAAATACGTTCTATGGTGTGTGGGTGGAGCTCTAAAGGTGATTTAATGGTGTTTTGGGGGGATAGGGTTTTGAAGTTTCCATGCTGTTTCAATGAGATATTGAGATTGAGCTTATGGTGGGAGGAAACCTCACTGGGCCTATTTTGAAGGAGGGGCATCAAGGGAGGGGAAGTTTTCTCTGCTTCATCCTCGAAGTAGTCTGTGACTTTGTTCAATGGAAATAAAATACATTTTTTACTCTTAAATAATGGGACTTGGATCATATTATGAAAAGGGGATTGACTGCTCATATTATTTCCAACTAGGAATAAATTTCTGATAGGCTGAAGCTTTGTATGTTTTCTATCATTGATAGGGTTGTCTTGACTTCAGGATCACAACCATGGAGGGTGTATGATCTTCATTTCTGACTTACAAAAATTTGGGGTTTTTATGATTGGAGATGCATTTCAATCAGTTGTGGTTTTTTTTCATATTCTCTTCCTGTATAAGGATCTAAAAAAGAGAGGATGGGGGTGTTTCTTGATATCTCTAAAACAAGGTATTCTTTGCATCCATGATTTGGATGCCTATTTTAATCTGATTTCTGTTAGAAATATTTGAGTGAAATTTTGGATTTGTGTCCTTGGGTTGAATTGGATTCTCTGGCACCGACGCATTTTTTTTATATCTCCTCAAGGATTGGAGTACCCATAAAAATGGAAAAGGTTATAGGATGCTTGGTTTGGTTACTTTTCTTGAATCCTTATCGAGGTAGATCTCTATTCTATACTCACTAAAAAAATTTCTTTCAACATAGAATGATGATATTGATTTTAGAATCAAATATGATAGCTTTCCTAATTTCTACGATGGATGAAATATTATTGGGCACATAAAGGGGAAGTGTCATAGGGAGGTGATCTCTTCCTCATGTTCTTTGAAAGGGAATAATGTTGATTTAAGAAAGAAATGAGACAAGGGAAAAGGCTCATTGAAGGTTTGGTCAATGGAAATGTTGGTGAAAAGGTAGGTGTTTTTTCTAATGATGAGATATTTAAAGCTCAAGATTCTAGTGGGGGGGCTTATTTAGATACTAGAATGGACATTCACGTGGCTTCACATGATCACTATGTCGGTCATCATGAAGGTGAAGTGAATGAGGAGTTTCATCCTACTTAAAAAGATACTCATGAGGATATTTAGTGTTTATTACTAGAGTAAACATCTATATAGAATCATATTTTGGGGCAAGGATTCAAAGAGCTAATGGAATCTAATATTTAATTATTGGATCCATAATATGGTGGTCTTAACCAACCTGATGCTCAATAAAAAGTTTATTTTCATTATTTGATCCAGAATATCTTCAATTCTTCAAGAATCTATGATAAGTGGGAAAACATATTTGATGATGAAGGGGTGGATTATAAAACTCCCCTAAATGCTTCACGTAATGGTTTATATACCTGATTTAAGGATGATATCATAAATGGAAAGAAAAAGGTGGTTGATAGTGAGGGTTTCACTCCTGCTCCTTCGAAGTAAAGGCCACAAAAGTACTATTCCAACCTAGCAAGGACTATGTCTACCAGATCTTCTTCTAAGGTGCCTAAAAATACCAATGTAGAGATCCTTAGGATCTTTAATCAATGTAATTCTCAATTTTAGTGGTAAACTACTGATGATTATGATTTTGAAAATGATCTTTCATATTATGATCTTTAACTTTTTTGTTTTCTGAATGAGGTAAAGTCCCTTTGTTTAACCATGCCCACGTCCATATTTATTGTTTATTCCTTCATTAATAAATGGTCAAATTATTTTTCTTTTAGCTGGAATTATTTGGAAAATAATGTATTTTCCTCTACCTCTCTCTATATATAAAATATGAGCTATAATAATTGTATTAACTCACCAAGTGAAGTGGTTATTTAAACATTTTTCTACTAAGAGTGAAATTGTTTGAACCCCACCAGTCTCCTAATGACAATTTATTTTTTAGGTGGGTTTTTATTAGTGAAAACTTTTTTAGAATGGATAAATAATTATTTCATAAATGATTTCTAAGAAATAGATAATAAAGTAATTTTTAATTTTATTTAAAATTAGTCATTGTGAATTCTATTTTTATTCTTCAAGTTATTGCATTGTATAAATACCTAGCCAATAATTTATCCAATATTCTAAAAAATTGATGATTCAAATCCTAATCCTATGACACGTCATCAAATCCAACTCTTTTTTATTTTTTTATTAATAAAATATTTTTTTTATGATTTCTCCCCTTATGAATCATCATGGACAACTTATATATATATATATAATGTTAATATATATTTATTCATTATTTTAATATATATTTTTGTATCCTTTTGTGGTTAATGAAGTATACTTTATATGTATAGTTTATATTATGTTTTAATATATTTATAATTTACATATGTACTTCTTATATTTATTTATTATACAATATATATATATATGTATGTATAATTTTATATACTTTATATAATTATATATTTATAAAAAAATATGTATATTCTTTATATGTATACTTTACATAATCTATATATCTAAAAATAATACTTTATATGCATACTTCACATGGATTAATTTTATATATTAGTTCTTGTATCTATTTCTAGTGAAATATTAATGATATTAAACTTAATAGGATGAATACACAAATTAAAATGGATGTATGCTAACCATATAATGGGAGATTATGATGATATTGTAATGAATTTTGAATTTATAGTTCATATATTGCTGAGTAATTTTATTTCATTTTGGAGTGGGTGATTTTTAAAAATTGGGAATTGAAGAAAAAATCCAAGAGTTTGAGAAACACTGAGAGGTGTTTTAGATATGTTTGAGTGTTTTTGGGAGGCTCGTAAGGAGAGTCAGGTGATCAAGGGAATGATGGGTCAGGGGTGAAACTACAGAATTGTTGTAGTTTCCACTTGGTAACTAGTACAAATCCACCAGGTACCAAGTGGTTGAGGTAGAGTATTTGTATCCCAAGAATCTCTACTATATGGTCAAAGGATTACTAGGTACCCTATGGTGGATTCCCAGGTACCCAAGGAGTTTTGAGCTAGTTTTTTAAAAATAATTCCATGCACACCTTTTCTTGGTCATCCCCTAATATGATTTAGATAAAGGGGGATTGGGAAGGGAAATTTTATCCCTCTTACTCCCTTTAATCCCACTTGATATGGGGTGTTTTGGGTGGATTTTTCATGTCATTTTTAGGTATGAACATCCTCTTATTCCTTTTTTTATTCTTCTTCTTTTTGGTAATTTTTTTTGTGGTGTATTTGAGTATTGTCTTGGGTGAAGATTCCAAAAGAGTATGGTGGAATTTTCTACGTACAAAGTGGATTTGGTGTTGGATGTCTTAAGGGTGTCGAGATATGAGGAACACATTTTTCGCTTACTATTTTGAGGGACAATCTCCACCCATTCAGTTTCCCAGGGATTCCTACAATTTCTCTTAAAATTGACAATCAATTGGAATTTAATTGATGAGGGTTTTACATATAGAGGTGTCATGGGTGTGTCATGGATCTTCCACATTCTGTTGGTCATAATTTTGGTATGGAGGGGTATCTCAGAGAGGTTGTAATTATTATTCCATGTTGGTTTAAAACGCTTAATTATTTATAATTATTAAAATTAATTGTTAAATTAATTATAAATTTTGTTTGATAATTTTTTGAGAATTTTGGTTGACATAAGGGATCATGGAATGGATGGGTATTGGCTTAACTTTAATAATGATTTTATGGAGCTGTCATGAGGGGTTAATTTTGGGTATGAAACCACCTTGGAAATATGCATCCCCCAAAACATCATGTGTTGAACAAAGTCCAAGAATTATATAAATGGATGGAAATGAAAAAAAATTACCAAAACTAAGAATAAAAAACACTCTATCCATTGAACTGAATATACACACTCAAAAACTCACAATTCTTGGAACAAACACATAATAAAAACAAAATAACTAAAGGAAATACAATAAGACATTACATGGTTTCGACTTTAATCCTACTACACAGGAGAAAAATACCACATTATTTATAATTGAAAATATTAAGGCTACAATTTTTTATTTTTCAAATTACATTAATAAACTATCACATATCATCTATAAATAGTGGTTCCCAGTTGATTAATCATATTCCATCACCATTCAAACTTCATAGACAGATTACTATTGATCACGGTTACCTTTGATTACCAATGAAATGCACCACCTAAAACATTGTCTTCCAGTGATCAAGGTAAACAAATTTCATGTAGACCTATGATAATCATGATGTATCCATTATAAACCCTTGGTTACTTTCATTCATTAACATATCTCACCCTATAGAGAGTAATCTTTCGTTCTCCTATCATCAAGACATGTCACTTGCATCCAAATTCTAAAACATGAACAATCAGACCATGATTGCATCTATTTTTTTCTATGGATGAAATCCTATTATAAGACCAAAATAAATTTTTTAGATCCTCTAATTTCATAAATAAATAATTAAAAAAAATTAACAAGTGTTTAAAAATCCCAACAATCACCCACTTGGAGATTAATTTTAAGGATTCAAAAGTAAAACCAACACTTAAGAAAATATTAAAACCCATATTCCTCCCCAAAAATAGTTTGTGTTATTATTTATCTTTCTTATAACCCAAGTATCAAAAAGGAACAATGTTTCCTTATACATTCATTGACTAAGACCTTTTCCACTATGTCATCCAGATTTTGAGTTCCAACGATTAATCATAGTTCTTGAACATCATCCTCTCGAATCTTCTAGATGAAATGATACTTGAAATCAAGGTGATTTAAATATGAATGAAACACTATTATTTTCTAGAAGAATAATTCCATTTATTTCATATAACAACAACCCACTTTATTGAATCATTTTTATTTCTTCTAACAAGTACTTCAACCCGACCAATTCTTTCACTACTTCCGTAATCCCCAAGAACTTTTATTCCACAATTCATGTTTCCATTTTTTCAAAATAATAAAGAATAGAAAAAATATAATAAGATTAATATAAGATATATTAAGTTTTTTTAGGCCTCCTTGATATAAAACCTAGCTCTAATACTATGTTTCATTCTTATTAACTAAATATTATATTTTTAGGCTTTTTAAAGCCCTGTTATAGGGTAAGTGAGTACCAAAAATTTTCAGGTTCTCCAGATGGAAAGTGTGAGTAGTCCTTAGTCACCACAATATATATGTACTTGAGGTTAGATCCATGTAATATGTACTCAAGGAATTTCAATTTGTCTTACATCACAAATAATATGGTTTATATTTATTACATGGGCCAATCTCATTTTTTGGAAGGACCATACTAGGTAGTAGTACTAACCGCAACATGCACACTCGTATGAGTTCATTATTATGTTCATGTTGATAATTGAGACATGGATAATGTATAATCTTGACATTGAAAATATCACATAGTTTTTTATAAGTCAGATTTATAGATTTTGTTAGAAAATAGATGTTTGGGTGGTGTATTGGACCATTTTCTATTTTATTTTGTATTAGTTGTGATATTTTTGATGGGGATTTTTTGGGTTTTTATCATTAATATTATGTGATATATGATATTCATGTATGTTTAATTTGATAATTATTCTAATTGATGATATATTCCATTTAAATATTCTTTCAGATAAAGTATAACTCAATGATAGGTGTTGAAAGTCATTTTGAGGGTAATTTATCCCATTACATGTATAAATACTCTCAATTATAATATATATCCACTACCATATTGGAGGAGTAATTATTTAGGACCTTGAATGGATTAACCTAAACCCAAACCAGTTTTCAACTAACCTCTGATGAATTTCATTGAATCATGGGAGGTCTCGGATCAGTGGTGGGGTTTACCCAATTTTTGGGGCAATGATTTCCTTCCAAACATCATCATTCATATATTTGAATTTACATAACATGCTTATAATATATAAAATAAAAAATAAAATTGAGTAAGTTGGTATAACCACCAACATAAATGAGTGCATGTTAGGTATACTAAGAAAAATACATCATCTATATAAAACAAATAGGTCTAATAATAATTATTATTATAAAATGAATATAATAAATGTATAGATACATAATTGAAATAAAATATAAAAATAAGGCCTAATTTTCCAACACACTCCCTTGGAAGATCTTCACCTACCAATGTCTCTGAGATGTAGGATGAAGTATCATACAAATGAAAATCCAAAATATATGTGATGTCCATCTTCAAACCTACAACTCATAAAAATGTATTCATGTGTGTTAAAGTTCATATGCATAGGGTGAGTGCAACGCCTAGTAGTATTTCCCCATCCATGAATTAAAAAACATAATCAAGTGTGAATGTCCATAGGATAACACATGATATTTCTTGATGATGATATTTATCTAAAAATTATGATTTAATGATATATATATATAATTAATTAAATAAATAATTAACCATTATTTAACCCCCAAATTAAAAAAACAACACTTACATAGTGGAAAAAAGAGAGGAAGGGAAAGGGGAAGCTAGCCCTACCTGGGTTGGGAAAGTGCATCTTTCATGGGTTTAGAAGTGGGAAGAGGAGATAATGGAGATCCCTTAGTGGTTATCTCATGTGAGTGGGAATGATAGAGGGGTATTCCTCTATTATTTCATTTAACTAATTATGGTGATTATGATGATGATGATTATGATAATGTTAATGTTAATGATAATAATGAAAATAATGAAAATAATCATATAATATTAATAAAATTAATTTTAATAAATAACCACGAAAACATAAAAACATTATCCTATAAACCAAATAATAAATTTAAACTCATCATGATACCCCAAATTAACTAAATTATAAAATTAAATCCAAGGAATTTTGGAGTTGAAAAATATTTTAGCTAATTTTTTATCAAATAACAGTTAGGGTTCATGGTTATTTTACCATGAACTTAAAAGTGTATTAGTTATTTTATTTTCTTCTTTATCTCACATGGATAGGTGAATGGTTATCTGATAATGCACAATAATCATGAAACTTGAATTTTCTTCTAAAAATTTAAATTTACAACTGATTCACCTTAAATAATTTATTTAATTAACAAGTAAAAATTTGGATTCTTTTCTTGAGAAGATGCTTTTGACAATTTTTATCACCAAATAAAGGACCTAGAGGAATCATATCAAGTCAAGTTTGATGATTTAGTTAAAATAAAAAAAATAGTAATGATGTCTACTCAAAGAATATCAAATAATGACATTAATTAATTTCACCAAGTTTTCTCAAGTATGTTGTAATCGAAGGGGATTCACAATTTAGTGTTTCAAATGTAGTTTGAAAAAGTAGTACATATGATGGTATGACATGAATTTTGGAATTTTGATTACTTTTTTCTAGAAAATTTATATTTTAATCTAAATTTTAAAAATAAATTATAAAATTTTCAGAAAAATGAAGGATTGTATAACACAAACCAAAGTGGTTTGTAATTGAGATGTTGTATGGTATGTCGTCATATGATAGGATGAATAATATTATTTTCGGGGCATATGTATAATGGTAAGTCCCTATGAAATCATAGGACCAACAAATATGAAATTGGTTTCTACTCAATATTAGAAACAAAAGAGGGTAACAAGATGATGATGACAATGGTGTAACATGAACATGAAAATGAGGCAATTCAATATGAGAAGAACCCAAAATTGAGAAAGTAAACACATAAGTGAATGTAAATTGATTTTTTTAAACATTGAGATTTATTGTGATTCATACCCTTGTGGTCATACATGGAGGACAAGAACATCGCCCACTCATGCACTTTATTAATACTCAGACTAAAAAATGAATAAGATAAAATCCAGGAATATAGATCAAGAATAAAAGAACATTGAAGTTATAACTTGAAGGAACCAAGAACTAGAAAAAGGAACATTTATCGGGCCATACAGCTTACCACCATCCAGCTTTACTTTGTACTTCATAGGGTGTTGAAGATACTTATCGATTCGGAATTGCGCACTCATGTACACATCAACTAGATCTCTACAAAATATCTTGGTTTGAGAACAAACACACTATTAAAAATTAATGGATGTCATTGGAACTCCACCATAAATAGCACATCAGAAACTTATAGGGGGAATAGGTTTTTTCCTTGAACTATCTTGGTGGATCCTTCACCCAAACTTCTGAGGGTTTCACTGGGACTAAAAGGAATGAAACCCAGATGAGTCAAGTTGACTGAATGAGTGAATCCCCATGAATGATGTCCTATGGGGGTCATGACTTCCTCTAATAAGGAATAACAGATGAGGCATATTGTGAAACAACCCAAATGTATGAGGAAGGGGGTGTAGCACATTCAAACAACCCAAGTGGAAACCACTATCCATGTGGATGATCCAGAAAAAATGGGTGATAATGCTTATCAACACCTCAAAAGAGACACATAATTAAAAAGTGGATCAAATAATAGAAGCGTTCTAGTGGTATAACAAATCCTAGAAAAAAACCTAGCATAGGGACCAACATAATATTTGAGCATAATAATAAAAATCAATTTTTTAGAAGAATTATAAACAATATAAATGAAAATAACGGATAAAAAATAAAGTAATTTTGATATGAAAAATAAAATTTCCCAAAACTCCACCATTTTCATATAAAATTGAATATTTTATTTCACCTATTATTATTGAATTAGAACCAAATTCAATAATTCTATAAAGTAGTTTAATTTTGAAAAAATTACAATTTAATCAAACTATTGGCTAAATTGTTGTTAGTATGTATATTTTTGACACATATTGTTCCTGGTTCAACAATATATCTAATAAAATACAGTATAATATTAATGTTCTTAGATCTATCATGAAGAAACTAAATTTTTAGATAGTTTTAATGCTGATTAGATATCATTATACACAATTATAATAGAATTATAAAGGCGTAATTCATAAATAAAACCATTAAGCCATACAGCCTCCTTAACAAACTCTGTCAAGTAAATTTATTTCACCTCGATGATTGAGAGATCCTCCATATACATCATGTTACACTTCCAACAAATACATCTTCTACAAGTAGTAAATACATAGCCTATGAGGAATTATCTATTGTATATGTTACTTAAATAATCTGAGTCTACAAAAAAATAAAAAGTTCGACAGAATCAACATTTCCACCAAAGAGAAATGATAATGCAAATTAATGGTAAATGTATCTAAGGATACATTTAATGGAATGCCAGTGCATCTTTCCTAGGTTGGGAATGAATATACTAAGGGTTAATATTATAAATTCCACATCATTTTTTTGTGAATCATGACATGGATGATGCTTCCCACAATGTTAACATAGTAAATTTTATACATATACTCAACATCAGTAATAGGTGATTGTGATAATGAAATTCTAAAGTGTTGTGAAAAAGGAAAACTAATAGGATTAAGGGACTCAAGAAGGTATCTCTTAAGGGATTTAAAAATGTAAGTATTATGAGACTAATATAAAAACTTTTATTTTAATCTATAATAATTTATATTGGTTTCACAAAAATCTTATATATCAAAGTCATTATTAAATTATGGTTTAACAGAAATGATGAGTTTTATGACCTTGAAAATTACCAACATATCATCAATATAAAAAAGTGGATAAATCATGGAATTTTTAACCGATTTTAAATACCCACATGCATCATATTTTCTCCTACTAAAATTATTATTAATAATGAATGAGTCAAATTTCCTATACTATTTCTATGAAGCCTATTTTAAACCATATAAATCCTTATTTAAAAAATATACCCAGTTGGATCTAGACTCACCCATGTATCCTTCAGAAAGATTCATATGAAACTTCTCATTAATTTCAACATGAAGAAAAGTAGTTTTAACATCAAGATACTCAATATGTAATTTATGTAAGGAAAAAAAATCAAGAAACAATCAGATATATGAGTGTTTTATAACAGGAGAAATAATTTCAGAGTAGTCAATTTCCTATCATTGAAGGAATACCTTAGCAATAAATCTAGACTTATATTTAATTTCATTATCTCCAATATTATCTTCCTTCATTTTAAATATCCACATACAAGAAATTAACATGGTATTAGGTGGCTTATTCAAAATAGTACATGTGTGGTTTTTATTTAAGGAATTCATTTCATCACCCATGGAAGAGATATAATGGTTTGAATCACTATCATGTATAGATTTCTTATATTTTTTAGGATCATCATCAACAAGATCATGAGAAATGTGGAATGAAAAGGAGGATATATCATATTGTCCAAACAGAGAGAGAGGCCTAATTCCCCCTCCTTATTCTATCATGAGTAAGTTGTTAGTCACCAGGAGCATCTGATGGCTCGCTATCCAACTTAATATCTAGGTTGGACTAAGGTTGGGTTTTGGGTTAAAGTTTAGCTAGAGAAGGCTTCATGGGATCCTTAAAGTGGGTTGGAGTACCAGTCTCAACACTCTAAATTTGAGATGTGTAATCATTATCATCAGTGAGAGACTTAGTTTTGGGATATTTAGATTTTGGAAAGACAACATCCTGACTTATTATATATTTTTTTGTGACCTATATGATCAACCCATAGATTATACTCATTAACCCCTTTGGTATAACCAATGAAAATACATTTAAGATCTCTCTATTTTATTTTATCAGTTTTAACATGGGAATAAGATATGAAACCAATGACTCCAAAGTTATTTTAAGAAGGGGTTTGGTTACACCATAGTTATTTAGGAGTCTTATAATAATTTTCTATTAAATAACACATGTTAATGATATACACAATAATAGTTGTTTCCTCAGTCTATATTGATTTGGGTATGCATGAGAATGCAAGAATTATTTATACCCTCTCTAATGTAGTTTCATTCATCCTCTTGGAAATCCAATTATTATAGGGAGTGCCCCTTATAGTAAGGTACCTAACTATGTCCTTAGACTCATATAACTATATAAAGTTATATGTAAATTATTATAATCCATTGTATGTTCTCATAACCTTAATCATTTTTGAAATTTTATTTTTAACAGTGTATTTATTTGTTTAAAATGTTTAAAATAAATCATAATTGTTACAATAATTTAAACCCTCAAATTCCATGAGAAACCATCAATAATAGACACAAATTATTAGCCTCCACCATGAGAGGTAGTCATAATAGGACCCCACAAGTCAGAATGTATGTATCCTAAAGGATGATGTGGATTAAAAGAAGACCTATTAAAACAAACTCTTTTTTATTTACCCAAGGCACAATCCAAAAAATGGGATTTTTTAGGTTTGATATCATTCAATAGTCTATTTTTACTCAATTCCTCTAGACCTTTAGAGATTACATTTCCCAAAATCCAATGCCAAAGAATAACACTATCAATATTAGTGACATAAATACTTCCTAACTATCTATAGTGACTTTTATCTTCCAAAACATAAATCCTATTAACAAGGGATCCTCTGATGTGTGTTATAGGGCCTTTATAGATCTTAAGACAACCTAATTCAGACATAAAAACAAATCCATTCTGGTCTAAAACACCCAGGGATATGATATTCTTATGCATGTCATAGAACCATCTAACATCAAGCAAGGTGAAGACTAAATGGTCATGGAGCTCTAACAAAATAAATCATCTACCCTAGAGTCAATACCTCCTACTATTTCCAAGAATAACCTCTCATTCCACTCTCTCAATCAATTCAATAAAGTAATCCTTATTAGGACATATATGGAAGTAACAACCATAGTCTAACACCTACTCACTAAACAGATCATGTGTAGATGCATTAAGAACCTCAACACTATCATACCAAATATCAATATTCAAATATTGATCAATAAGATCAATAGGATTTTCATTCTATTTGGGATTCCTACACTTTAGCCTAATATATCCTGGATTACCAAAATATTAGTGGGAAACATTCCTAGACTTAGACTTACATCTATTAAATCTATATTTTTTATTTTTCTTTCAATTTCCTTTATACTACTCTTTATTTTTAGTTTTCTTAGATCTACCCCTAATAAATAAACTCTATTCCTTATTCTTAATCATGGGTTTATTGCGTAATTATTTTTCTTAACATCTTCCAAGGTTAAAGAATATTTACCATATATAATGGTTTCATTAAAGGTGTTATAGGAATTAACAAGAGAAATGAGAAAGATCATAGCTCGGTCTTCATCATCAATAAAGACATTAATATTGTAAATATCAAGAATAAAATTGTTAAATTCATCAATATGGGATTTGAATGAAGTACCAAAATGAATCTTAAAGGTAAAAAATATTTTATTTTTATAAATACGACAAAACAATGAAGTAGTCATATAAAATTTATTAATTTTCTACCAAATTATAGCAGTGAAAGAATCAAAAGCTTCCTCCCTATAGAATTTATCACCACGGGATAATAATAGGGAGCTATGGGAAAAACTAAAATACTG
The DNA here is from genome assembly GCA_963277665.1 of Viscum album. Lineage (NCBI taxonomy): Eukaryota > Viridiplantae > Streptophyta > Magnoliopsida > Santalales > Viscaceae > Viscum > Viscum album. The sequence goes on from OY728131.1 coordinate 922,876,327, forward strand.
ATAGAGATATATTCATAGGTATTATTGGTCAGTCCATCATTATAATAAGTTATTATAGGTTTATTAGGCCTATTTATGGCATTTACTATCCCTAACTACGAAAGCCAAACTATCATATTATTTTTCCAAAGGTTAACTTCATTTTCACTGTAGAATTTCTCTATTTAATACCGAGAAGATTCTATTTTTTATTTTTGTGGCTATGATACAAATTTCTTGGGGGATAAATTGAATGGTAAGTCCCCAAAAAATACAAGGACCACCAAATATACAATTAGATTCTACTCGATATTAGAAACAAAAGATGGAAATGAGATACAGATGAAAAAAGCATAACAAGAATGAAAAAATGAGGTGATTCAAAATGAGAAGAAACTGACATAAAGAAAGAAAACATAGATGAATAAGTAAACCTAAAGAAGTAAAGAAACATAAATATTTAACATGGTTCAAACCTTTATGGTCTTACATGAATGATAGGAACACCATCCACCAACGCTTTTTATCAATGCTAAAACAAACAAAAGTAAAATATACAATCCAAGTAAACAGATGAATATCATAAGAACTATTAAGATAAAACTAGGAGAAACCAAAAGCTGAAAAGGAACACTTACAGGGATGAATAGATTACCACCATCTTATGGAACATTATTTACCCATAAGAGGGTATTGAAGATGCTTCTAGATATTAAATAGTGCACCTGAGTGCATCTCACTTGGATCTCCACCGAAGGTCCTAGTTCGGTAACAAACACACTTCTTCAATAAGAAGGCATATCCTCATAAATCCACTATAAACAAAACATTATTAGATGATAGGGAGAATTTTTAGACTTTTCCTCAAACTCTCTTGGTGGATATCTCATCAAAACTTGCTAAGATTTCACCGTTATGGAAAGGAAAGAAAACTAGGATGATCCAAATCGATAAAATGAGTGAATCCCCATGAATGATGGTCTTCGGGGGTCATCAATTTCCCTGAAAATGAACAAATGACGAGGCATACAGTAAAATTATCCAGACGAATGAGAAAATGGTGTATGGCATGACGTAACAAGCCAAGCGGCAAGCACAATCCATGTGGATGGCCCAGATGAATGGGGTGTAAATGCTTATCAATGGATCTAAAGAGCCACATATCCAAAAGAGGAACAAAGTGAAAAGTTGGTCAATGGAATAAGAAATCCCAATAAAAAAAAACTATCATGCCCACCACCCACAAACAGTTGGGGTGGCAGTGGGGAGGGGGTTTGGGGTGTCGATTGCGAGGTCGAGTCCTCGATCCACATTATTTTTCAATTTCTTTATACTTTGAATCATGTTTCTTGTAGTTTTAACCTTTTTAAAAAAAATCATGGGTCCCAACATAAAATTTGATCATAATAATAAAAACAATTTTTCATGAGAGTTATAAACAATATGCATAAAAATGGTGAATAAAACAACAAACCAATTTTGATATAAAAATTAAATTTCATAAATATTATAATTTTTCAACCCATAAAAATATTTTTCCATTTAATTATCATTTAATTTTGGAAAGTCTCACATGTTTTAGAAAGGAAAAAATTATATTGATTTTCCTTGGTTTTAAAATGAAAATTATACTAAACAAAAACATAAAAGGTGACACGCATTTTTTGTAAAAGTGTGGTTTCCTACTTATTTAGGTATAGAATACGTGCTATACCATCAAAAATAGATACCAAAAAGTAAACTTTTCTGGTGGTATTCATACAAGCTACTTTACAAAAATCTATTATATGATGATGCCTTTATAGTGAAAATTTATTTACTATGATTTAGTCAGTTTTTATCCTAGTTTATTAAAATTATAGGCTTCATATAAACTTGGGAGATTTTAATCTATTTGATTAGGATGGTTTCTGAAGTTTTATTTATGTGTTTTAGTTTTTTTCTTGACGGATTATTTCATAAATATTATGAAACTACTTCATACACATCATAGTAGTGGGTAGAATACTCATCATTATGGGTAGTGGACAGCAGTGAGTACGAGTCTACAGGGGGGCATGCATCGGGGAGTTAGGCTTCGGGTCAACAGCATGTGATCAAGTCGACATACATAGACCAATTGATAGATCCTCCCATAGTTAGCATGGGGATAATATTTTTCTATGACAGGTATGTGTGTACGCTGTTCGTAAGTGATATATGTGGGATGTGTTGGCATTGAGTATCAAGAGGGCATTGGAATGATGGTTGGTGGCTGTGTAGATAGTTAGTGTGTCTAGAATAGACAAGTGTGATGCCATATTTATCTTAGTTAAATTGGGTTTGGCATCTTCTCAGTGTTTTGGGAATGAGAGAGAGAGAGGCTTAGGTTTTAGATAAAACCTATTTCGGTAAGTGGTAGGGATATCTCGGTGATGACCTATGGTATAGTGAAGAGGTTGTAATGTATTGAGTGTTTGGAATTGGGAATTAGGTCAGGCCTTGGATCAACCATGTGACTTCCGACCCTGTAGAGGTGTTGTAAGTGTCGGTATAGGTTGAGGATGGATCCTCGAGAGTTATTTTGAGCTTAGGGGTTTAATTTATATAAATGTTTTCACGGGTGTTCTAACATGAATTTTCATCTATTAAAGGGTTTAGAGATGTTTGTAAGGCCTAAAAATAAATTTTTATAGTTTTTGGGGTTTTGGGTCTTGAAGTATATTTTAATAAATTTTTAAAAGGCAAATTTCCTAGTGAGATATATCTAGTAATATATTTCTAGTAAGATAATTGTTCTATAATCGCTATTCCTAGTAAGGTATTCTAGTAATATATTTCTAGTATGATATTTCTAGTAATATATTTGTCTTGGAATCACTATTACTAGTAATATATTTCTAGTATGATATTGCTAATAATATATTGGTTTGGGAATCACAATTCCTAGTAAGATATTTTGAGAAAGACATTTCTAGCATGATAATTATTCTAGATTCACTATTCCTAGTAAGATATTTCTAGTATGATATTTGCAGTATGGTATTTGTTCTAGAAACATTGTTCCTATTAAGATATATATAGTATGACTTATTTTTAAAATTGTATATTTTTTGAATCTAGTAAGATATTTCTAGAGTTAGTATGATATTTCCCTTAGCCAAATATTAGATTAGAGGAATAGTGTTTCCAAAACCTTCTATATATTGGATAAATTATTAACAATGTTTATTCAAGGGTTTTTTTATAGGTGATTTATGACTTGTACATGGTGAAATCATCTATAATAAGGATCTCACCCCTTTATTTTTCTATAAGTTAGATCCCCTCCACTTCTTGTCAGAATTGTGTGTCAGCTGAAGTGAGAGGGAGCAACGGGTAAGGATAAAAATCCGCATGTGACTAATCTCTAGATTTTTCACTATTTATTTTTCCCTTGATTAAAAACCCTAATTTTAGGGCTTTCCCCAAATTTTTTAAAATATTTCTATTAAAGTAAAATTAATCGAAGTTGCTTAGCGAGTGGAGCCTCATAAAATACAGGTGGGTAGTCCCTATAAATTTCGTATTTATACATGTGTTATGCATCATGTAATAAATAAGTGTGAGTTAGGTCATGGTTTTCATACCGATTATGAATCCTATTGGGGTATTTCTTGTTCTTACGAAATACGAAGGGGTAGTCTCATATAGGAAATAGTGTCTTTAGGATAGTATAGATTTATTTTGTTATTTTAGAGTTTGATGGGAATGAGGCTTTATATTAAAGATTGGGTATTTTTTAGATGTGATGTTTTTGATGGTTGTTGTCATGGTGTTGAATATTATGGTTGGTGGATATGGAGGTTCATTGATGGTGTAACCTATGATCTTTGTGAATTTTTATCATCGTGGTTGGTCGATGGGGTCATTGGGGTCATGTGAACATAGATAATGGAATATGAGGTTTTTTAGTTTGCCAATTATGTGTGGTTTCCTCAGTATATTAAGCGACATAGGTGGATGGTGTTGACCATTGGTGTGGAGGAGTCTCACATCATAAAGGCCATAATTAGTGATGAGAGACACCAGCGGATGGGCGGGTGTTTCCCACTATATTGATAGATACATTGGAATGATCTTGAAGAGATAAATGCGGATGTTTCAGTGGGGTGTCAAGGTAGAATTGCGATGGTCTAGATGATTAGAGAGGATGTATAACTTGAGTGTCATGGGTTAGAGTGGAATGGAGAGGTGCTTCCGATGAGATAGACCATGGATGCATCGGTTCACTCTAGTATTAGCTAAAGTAGCTAAAGATTCATCGTAGATTGATGAGAATGGATATAGTAGGCGTTGTAATTAATTATTGATGAATTTTTATTTCATTTTTTTCATACATTAGTATATGTAGGGATACTAAATTAGGACATTGTTAGCGGTGGTGTGCCGAGTTCATACTCGCACCCTTCACGAGCCCTCTGGGATTCATGAAAACATCATGTATGGGTGTAGGTAAGGGAAAAGGACTAATTTTAAAAGATTAGTGGATAGGGATGTGATGATGGTGCATGGGCTAGTTGAAATGATTTTGTAGATGGTTTCAGTGGTTTCTTAGTGTTGGGTTAGTATTTCTTTTTGGTTATTTTGTACAAGTGCATATATTATTGGCCCACGAACAATCTGGTTTACTCTTGTATGACTACATACATGGTAAAATGGTTTTATGTATATTGGTAGTTATTATTGACTAATATTTTTGTTCATTTCTACTATATTATGTTGGTATTACTATTAATTATCACCAAGGGGTTTAGTATCTCCACTATCACAAAATAGACCCTCATTGTTAGTTGGTGGATTATAGCATAATGAGAGGCATGCCTAAGGTCAAATAGAGCATCACTGTTCTTGGCACTAGTTGAGTGGTCCAAGGAAATAAGGTTCTCCAAGTAGAAGGATCCCCCCTCCCCAGAGGCTTTCATGTGTGAGTGGGAAGGAGGGAGGGGGAAGCCTCACTTATTTCATTTCACAAATAATAATGATGATGATAATGATCATGATGAATCTTATAATAATAATAATATGAAATATTAATAACCTTGTTTTCAATAAGCACTAAAACCTCAAAAATTTATCCCATAAACCAAATAATAAATTTAAACTACTCATGATACCCCAAATTAACAAAATTGTTAAATTAATAATATTGATAAAGTCTGATCATAGAATATAAAACAAGGTCATCAATTAATTTCCTCATGTTTTCTCAAGTATGTTTTTATCATGGGAGATTAAAAATTTTAGTATTTCAAGTATGGTTTGACAAAAGTAGTAATTTTTTCATTTTGGTTACTTTTTCAAGAGAATTTTTATTTCAATAATAATTTTAAAATTAAATTCTCATATTTTATGTAAAAAAAATATGGTTTGTGTAACACTAACCAAGAAGATTTGTAATTGAGATATTGGATGGAATATCATCCTATTATGGGATGAAGAAAAATGTTATTATTTTTCAACTCATAAAAATGTTTTTCCTTATGGATATTGTTCAATTTGGGAAAGTACCACATGTATTATAATGGAAATAATTATCTGGGTTCTCTATGGTTTTAAAATGAAGATAATATCAAAAGGAAACATAAAATGTGACATTTATTTTTTTTATGTAACGGTTTTGTTATATGCTTATTTATGTATAGATAGTGTGCCACAATAACCAAAAGAGATACCATAAAATATTTAGGTGTGGTATCTATACAATATTATCTTCATAGTTTTATAATATTATCAATGAATTTATACTGAAAATTTATTGGAAAATATTTAGTCAGTTTTTAGAAAAATTTAATAAGATTCTAGTCTTGATATAAACTTGAGCAATTTTACTCTTGTTGGACTCCTCATGTTTTAATCATGTTTTAATGATCACAAATCCTATACATATTGTTTAATCTATTTCCAGTAATGTGTAAAGATGGTTGGTTTCTTTATGCTGTTAAATAAATTTTCTCCAGATCTTAATTGCTATAAATCATGTTTGATTATTGTAAACTATATTTAACTTTGGTCTATAATGATTTATTTCATGATTTATTAATTCTAATTAATTCTTTGAATATTACTTCTTAAGTTTATATACAGATATTTGGCTAAGTCTAAGAAACTATGTGTCTACCACCAATTCTGATTTTTTTTTACAAAGGACCAGACACCGTAACCCAGACACTGTGACCAGACACCGTGACCTAGACATCGTGACTAGACACTGTTCGAAGTTTGGAAAAGGAATAGACATTGTGATCCTAACTCCACATCTATGCTATCGGTTCCTGATCTCTATATAAATATGCCATCATGACTGTCTCACAAATCATATTAAAAGAAGAATACATTGTTTCGTGGTGACACTATTTCCAAGTGACACTGTTTCCAAACAGACTATGACACAATTATTTAATCTATTTTTCCGTTTTCAATTTAATTTATAACGGTCATATTTCATTATTTTAAATTCACTAAAATAATTAATATTTATTTGTAGACATGTAACCTGATAGTACGAGGTACTAGGTGAAGAATAAATGCATCATATAGAATCCAACACATGCACTCTAAGAATAATAAGAATAGTGTGGTCTGAAAACATACATTTTATAGGGCAACAGAAGTGTGAGAATTTTTGTGAAAAGAACCGACACATGCAACAAGATACATCTGAATAACATGCGAAGCATTAACGAATCCAAAAGATAGTATAACATAGATCATAGTCAAAAACATCTTTGAAAAAAACACTCCAAGAAGAACTCAAGACAGATCTAACTGAAAACCAGAGCACCAGACTTGTGATACTCTGTTTCTCACAAGAGGACTCAATTATTTAATCTACATCATCTAATAAGACCAGAGCTATATAGAATAACACTCAGATCACTTCTAACCTTATCTCATCATCCTCACTCTATTTTGTGCTGTTTTTAGATTTCGAGCAGTGTGTGTGTGTGTGTGTGTGTCTTAAAACACACATTGCCTCATGTACTAAACTGAAGGATACAAGATATCCTTCCTCTCAAATGGTTTTACACTTGTTTACTCCAACAGATAATTGTGCAAGACGTCCCTATGTGACCTGGTAGTTTATACCCACAAAGAACTGTGGAAGAGGTTGTATGACCTGGATAGGCCTGTGCACTGTTGTTTACCCCAATCATGGGTGTGGATCAAGTTTATTAATATAAACTACAAGGTGGAAGGTGATCACCTAGTGGAGTAGATTAGGTCTCAGCTTGAGACTGAACCACTTGTTTTATATCCGCTATTTTGTTTAATTTAGTTTTCTCTATTTTACTATATAATTCATAAATCACTAGATTTACTTTAATAGTTAATCTTGGGCAGAATTTATAATTGTTTTGCCTCATTAGAATAGCTTCAAAAGTAATATCAATAACTGATATAGAGATTATTGATAATTAATCAATCTTCTAAGAAGTTATTTGAATAGTCAAACATTCATAACTGTATTACTTTGATTAACTGAGCTATATTTATTTTTATTGGGGAACCTTTTAAGAAAACCTTTCAAACAGAAATTTTTAAAGATACTCAATTCACCCCCCCTCTTGAGTAATCTACACTGACCAAAATTTGGTATCAAAGGTTCTACTAAGACTCTAATTTTAAAACTATTAAACTATGATTTTAGTTATACTTTAATGATCTATAATTTTTTTTTAATTATAAATTTCTAGCTCTTTCAACGTATTTATTTGTTACAGATAGTAGACTAGAAGGTGCTGCAAAAAACGGACCACCATTATCTAATAGAACCAATTATGACCAATGGAAAATTAAAATGAAAATGCATATAGAAATTATGGGTTTTTAAATTTGTTCTTCAATCATAGATGATTATAAGATTATTGCTACTAGTAGAATCACTTGGGATGACCCAACCAAGACTGCCTACAATAACAATTGCAAAGACATGAATGTTCTATATTTCTCTTTAGGGTATGAGGAATTTAACAGAATTTCTACATGTAAAACTGCCCATGAAATTTGGCATATTTAATCTGTTTCACATGAAAGAACTTATAGTGTGAAAGAAATGAGACTTAATACTTACACTATTAAATATGATAACTTTAAAATGAAACCTGATGATCCTATTTCTAACACGTATCTGAAGTGCAAAAAAAATTTCAACACAATGATTTCTCTGGGAAGAGAAGTCACTGCCAAATAACAAATCATGAGAATTCTCAGATGCCTACCTAATGGATGGAGAGGAACCTCTATCTATATTTTAGAGTCATGCAACATCAGCAAGTTACCTATAAAAGAGCTCATTGTGAAACTAATGATGTCACTAGTGCAGAAAACGTTTTTTACGTCACCATTTTTTACGTTGGTTATATATAACCGACGTAAAAATGCGGCGAGTAGATTTTTAACGTCAGTTATTTTAATAACCGACGTAAAAAACCAATGTGCGGGGGGTTTTTTACGTCGGTTATTTGGAAACCGTCGTAAAAAACCCGATATCTACTCATTTTTTACGTCGGTTATCAAATAACCGACGTAAAAAACAAGATGTCTACGGGTTTTTTACGTCGGTTATTTTATAACCGACGTAAACCCCCCCCCCCCCTCGTGCTTTGGTTTTTTACATTCGTGATTTGATAACCGACGTCAAAAACGCGTAGATATCGGGTTTTTTACGTCGGTTTCCAAATAACCGACGTAAAAAACCCCCTGTGCATTGGTTTTTTACGTCGTTTATCTTATAACCGACGTAAAAAACGAGATATCTACGCGTTTTTTACGTCGGTTATAAAATAACCGACGTAAAAAACCAAAGAGCGGGAGGTTTTTTACATCGGTTTTAAAATAACCGATGTTATAAATTTAAAAAATAGTTTATAACATCGGTTATATAATAACCGACGTTATAAAACTTTTAAAGAAATTAAAGCCCCGTGGACTGTCATTTACGATTTTTCGATTGACAGTCCGCAGGCTCGTCTCTCTCACGCGGTAAACCCTAATCGGCTCGTCGATCGACCTGCGTTAAACTCATTTTCGCTTCATTTTTTATCTTCTTCACTCCTCTTGAATCTATCATCTCAAATCGCAACATTCAAGTAAGCCTTCCACGAATTTATTTCGTTCGTTTTTTTTTCACGGATATTCTATAATTATGTTTTGCGATTTTTGTACATTTAATGTAAACAAGATGTAGTGGTTTCCAAGTATCCACCTCATTACTATTTTGATAAGATGGTGATGAGATAATCTAAGATACATATGATTCATTTATGGAAGTGATATAATTTCACATGGTGTTGGATGATTTATGGGCGGGGTGAGACCATGACATTAGCATTGGGGTGTGAGAGGAAAACTAGTGGAGAAGTGGTATCCGAGAACCTTAATTTTAATATATATATATATATATATAATTTTTTATACGAAAAGGTTTATTTATATGAATTATTTTTTGAGTGATCCATAGTGAGTATATGAAACTATTTTTCCTTGTTTAGGTGATGATTTAGATTCTTTTTTTCATAGGGCTTTAGTGTGCTTCCTCAACATTTTCATGACATGTTTTAGGGAGGATCTTACTATGTATACATGTTATGCCCACCATACATAAATATAAACAATTTTTTTGGTTTTTAAAATCATTTTTTATATTTTTATAGATGTTAGTAGCATGGAAGTGTTGTGGAGTAGCGCATTGGGGTGTGAGAGGAAAACTAGTGGAGAAGTGGTATCTGAGAACCTTAATTTTAATATATATATATATATATATATATACGAAAAGGTTTATTTATATGAATTATTTTGTGAGTGATCCATAGTGAGTATATGAAACTATTTTTCCTTGTTTAGGTGATGATTTAGATTCCTTTTTTCATAGGGCTTTAGTGTGCTTCCTCAACATTTTCATGAGATGTTTTAGAGAGGATCTTACTATGTATACATGTTATTCCCACCATACATAAATATAAACAATTTTATTGGTTTTTAAAAGCAATTTGTAGTTTTTTATAGATGTTAGTAGCATGGAAGTGTTGTGGAGTAGCTTTCATGAGTATATAGAGTTTATTGTTTCTTCCTTGTTTTACTTTTAGTACTAATAATCTTCTTTTTGGTTTATTTACAACAATACATGTATGAATTCATGCATAATTATCTAAATTTATTCATTTCAAACTGAGGAGGTTTACTTTTGGTGGGAGCAGATCCTAAATGATATGGTATGAATTCATTCTATCATAACCATAAATAAAATATAGTTGTATTTTATTTATCATATACATCAACTTATACTCTTCTTTTTCATCACAAACCCTTTGAGAATAAAAAACCAAACTAAGGGCTTTGGTATCCACATTGCCTTTTGTTATAGAATATGGGAAATCAAAATAAAATTATTGAACATATTCCTCCCAAAAACACTTCCATTAATTTTTATAATTGTGTGAAAATATTTACCAAATGGATTCTGGGTCTACAGAAACCATTAATAACATGTTAAATAGGTAGTTTATCTAATATATTAAAACATCAAAACCGCAATCAATATTAAACTATGTAGGCGTCATGGTTCTATTTGATTCAATGAAATTTAAAACTGTTATATCTAACTATATTTTGTTTTAAAAATAATATTCAAGAATATTTTTTTAAATACCTATAGATTTGTTTTAGATTTTAAATTGTTTTACATTCAAATTATGATTTTTTTTCATATAAACATATATTTGTATTATCTTAAAAATATATATATATTTTTGATATTTGTTATAGGTAATAATGAGTCGAAGTTGGATTACGGCACATCGAATGAGCAATGAATTTGAGGAAGGTGTTGATGCCTTTTTGGAATTTGCAAAACGAAATGTTCCAAGTAGTGACATTTTTTTCTGTCCATGCCTGAAATGTTTGAATATGAAGAAGTTGAAAATTATAGAGATAAATGATCATCTGATTTGTCATGGTTTTAATCCGAGTTACAGCACTTGGATTTGGCATGGTGAAACTGGACAGAATGTCACTGATGATGATGATTCGCAAGATGGTAAGTCCGATGGAATTGAATAAATGATTCGCGATATTGTAGCAGAACAAATTGAGATAGAACCGATAGTTTCGCGTCTATATGGTGATGTTGAAAAACCATTATATCCTGGTTGTACAGATTTTACGGTTTTTTCGGAGGTGTTAAGATTGATTAACCTGAAGTCGAAGCATGGATGGAGTGAAAGAAGTTTTACAGAGCTGCTACAATTGATGAAAGACATTCTTTCAAAAGATAACGATCTTCCAGATTCACATTACTAAGCCAAGAAAATATTATGCCCGATGGGATTGGGATACAAGAAAATACATGCATGTCCGAATGAATGCATTATATATAGGAAGGAATATGAATTTCTGTCAGAGTGTCCTAAATGTGGGACATCATGATATAAGGTGAAAGAAAAATCACAGGCTGATGTAGAGATTACAAAGCTCCCTTCAAAGGTATTTTGGTATCTTCCTATAATTAATCATTTCAAACGTTTATTTTCTAATTCACATGATGAAAAAAGGTTAAGATGGCAAGATGAAGAGCAGGTATGTAATGGAAAAATACGTCATCCAGCTGATTGTCCACAATGGAAGAAAATTGATGCGCAGTATTCTACATTTGGAAATGAAATTAGAAATCTCATACTAGGGTTGTGCATAGATGGAATGAATCCATACCGAACACTCAGTAGCACACATAGTTCATGGCCTGTTTTATTGGTAATTTACAACCTCTCTCATGAAGTTTGTATGAAGCGCAAATATTTCATGTTGAGTACAATGATCTCTGGCCCAAAGCAACCCGGTAATGATATTGATGATTACATGTCACCGTTGATTGATGATTTCAAACTGTTATGGGCTGATGGTATTAGGGTGTGTGATTCTTATAAAATGGAATATTTTCAACTGCATGCAGTGCTTCTGTTCACTATAAATGACTTCGCAATGTATGGAAATTTGTCTGGATACAGTGTTAAAGGGCATAAATCATGTCCAATTTGCGAACAACAGACGTCATATTGTCAATTGCATCATGGGAGGAAAACAGTGTACATGGGTCATCGAAAGTTTTTTCCTATGGAACACCCTTATAGAAAACTAAAAAAGGAATTCAATGGCTCACAAGAATTTGATACTGCTCCAAAACCTTTATCCCCTGAACTGTATTTTGAGAGGGTGAAAAACCTTGACGTGACAATGGGAAAGACACAGAAATCTGGTAATGATAGACATATTTGGAAGAAAAGGTCAATTTTTTTGAGCTACCATATTGGAGGTATCATGAAGTTAAACATAATATTGATGTCATGCACGTGGAGAAGAATATATGTGATTCTTTGATTGAAACATTGTTCGATATTAATGGAAAGACTAAAGATGGGTTGAATGCAAGATTAGACTTACTATCAATGGAAATACGTTTGGATTTAGCTCCCACTCCTAAAGGAAGATGAACATTTCTTCCCCCGACTTTTCATACATTATCGAAGTGGGAGAAAATTAGCTTCTGTTAGTGTCTTCATGATACCAAAGTGCCTCAAGGTTATTCTTCTAATGTAAAAAATTTTTCTCATTAAAGGACTTGAAGTTGATAGGTATGAAATCACATGATTGTCACGTCATGATGCAACAAATTCTACCAGTTGCATTGCGTGGAATATTTCCCATTCGTGTCACAAAGACTATAATGAAGTTGTGTTATTTTTTCAATTCAATTTGTAACAAGGAGATTAATGTGAATGCTTTGAACATTTTGGAAAAGGATGCAATTTTTATACTTTGACAATTGGAAATGTATTTTCCTCCAACTTTTTTTGATATAATGGTGCATTTAATGATTCATCTGGTTCGAGAAACAAAGCTTTGTGGACCTGTATATCTTCATTGGATGTATCCGTTTGAAAGGTATATGAAAATATTAAAGGGGTATGTTAAAAATCTATATCGACCTGAAGCCTCCATTATTGAATAGTATATTTCTGAGGAGGTAGCAGAGTTTTGTACGAGCTACTTGGCTGCGGCGCAACACATAGGTTTGCCTCCATCTCGCCATGAACGAGTTAATAATGAGGGAAAGGGGATTCGCGGCTTGAAAGTCAAATCATTATCAGCTGAACAGATGAAGAAGTTAGAATCATACATCTTGAATAACATAGCTGATTCTCAACTGTATATCACATTGAATATTAATGAGTTGAAACAATGTCATCCAAAGAAGAAAGAAATGTGGATTTTGAATGAGCACCACAAAACTTTTTTGTCATGGATTAAAAAGACTTTGCTTGGTAGATCAGATGTATCAGAGACATTAAAATGGATAGTGGGTGGTCCATGTTTAAATGTGATAACATGGTCCAGTTATGACATTAATGGTTATACATTTCATACAAAAGCTCAGGACAAAAGAAGTGCAGTTCAGAATAATGGTGTATTGGTGTTTACAGAAGCAATGCATTTTTTGACTGTTAAGGACAAAAACCCAATTTCTGCATCAACTGCATATTATAGAGTGATTGAAGACATATGGGAGGTTGATTACTTTAAAATTAAAGTTCCCGTTTTTAACTGTAAATGGTTTAACGGTAACAATAGTGTCAAACACAATGAATTTGGAATGACACTTGTTAATCTGAATAGATTGGAAGACACAGCTGATTCATTTATAATGGAAACACATGAAAAACAAATTTTCTATGTAGTAGATCAATCAGATATGCAGTGGGTTGTTGTTTTACAAGGGAAAAAACAATATGCTGGTGATGAATATGCTGATTTATGTGAGATCCCTACTTCCATGGAAATATTAACAGAACATAATGATGATCATGTTGAAGACATTGTTTGTGCCACAAGTAACGATCACGACGAAGGAATTTGGAAAATCAATCCATTTGTACATTCCTAAAACTACAGGTAACATATGTTTATTTCTTGTTTACATTTATTTTTTCCATAAATGTTAGATATTGTAAGTTTTTTATTTATTAAAACATGTTTTAAAATAAAATAAGTATATGTTTTTGTTTGTTTTAAGTTTGTTTAGTTTACTTTATCATGTTTATAACCATTACATGAATTTTAAAAATCTTATTTTTGTTCACTGAAAATTACTTTACCATGTTTACAATGTTTACCAGGTTTACCATTTTTACCATTTTTACCATCTTGACCATCTTGACCATCTTTTCCATCTTTACCATTGTTTAACATGCTTACCATATTACCAATGTTTACTATTATATAACTTAGTAAACTTTTCTATTTTCTGATTACAGTAGTATTAAAATATTTGAATTTGTATATTTGTGAACTGACGTTTGTTTTTTTGATTTGAAGGATAATTACAGATCATTCAGATGATCAACCACATGATTTTGTAGAGGAGCATATTGCTGGTCATACATCTGGGGATGAACATTCACATGCTCCTATTACGACAAAGAGTTCAAAGGATGGTAAATGTGGGTGCACACGTTTTAACACCCCGAGAGTTTATGAAAAATATTCTTTTAATTTCATTAATGTCTTGTGTTGTATTCTACACCAAGATTACCTTGTGCTATACGCAACACCGTATTAGCTTGCAGTATACGCAACACTATTATTGGATCGTGTTACACATAATTTTGATAATAGTTATTCTACGCAACATTGAGTATATATATATATATATATATATATTAAATGTATAAATGAAATATGGTTGGATTCTATTATACGAAACAACGAAGGATTCTTTCACAACATGCAACCCTGACTTGGCTTGCATTACACGCAATCACGACCTTCCTCGATAGCGTGTGTTGTACGCAATACTGGGTTTTAATAAACAACGATATATTATTATATTTTCATGAACTAGCCATTATGAATATTTTTAACTAAATTTTTAATTTTATAACATTATTATTCATCTTACACATTTTCTAGAACATGGTATAAGAACAAAATAAATTTTTCAGGTAAAATAAGTATTTTTAAAAAAATGCAGTTTTGCCGCCTTTTGATGGCGCACCCACTTTAAATCTAGTTTTTGACATGTTTATAAGTTCAATTTGACAAAATAAAATTCTTCTTTTGAATCAGGATATAAAAATTTACATTAGATAAAGTTTTGATATTTTTCCGAAAACTTTCATATTTTAATGAATAGTAAAAACACGCTATATTTTAATTAAAAACAACATTATTCATCGTAATATCTTATGTGGTTAAATTATAATATTGAATGGTTTTAAATTATAAATAGAATATATTTTTACCATTTAATATAATTTATGTCATTAGCATTGATTTTACCTTGAATTCGTAGGTTAAATCAATTCAATCTTTTGCAATGTTTTAAAGAAAAACCCGTTTTCTTTCGACAACGGGAGAAATTTTAATTTAATTTCTGCATATTTTGTGTATTGAATTTGGAAAAATGGATTCCATATTTGGAATCAGTGGGTCCAAATTATGTTAATAAGCTACTTTTTATTTTTGGGCATTATGAATAGTAACTACGGTAAATTTTATTTACCATAGTTAAAGGTAAATCGAGTAATTAAGGGTAAATATAATATTTCAAAATTACCCTAAAAAATGTAAAAATCATATTTGATGACTAAAATACTACCCATATCACCTAAGGGTTGGATTAGATTCATTTAATTAAATTTTGTCAATGAAAATAATTTAATTATTATTAAAACCAAAGAATGTGACAACATGTCACTTTCTTAAATCTTATAAGTATAATAATTTTACTCTAGTGATAAACTTCATGAAACTTCGAAAATGAATAGTCTCAAGAAATCTAATACAATTATCTACATCATAGGAATTTATTTAGAATTTTTAGGGATTAAATAATTATCATTTATTATGACACAAAGATGATGTAGTAATTGTCTTATTAATGAAATATTGACATAATTGATGTTATAAATGCCCAAATAAATGTAATCTGAGACTTTTTATGACTTACACTAATTTTATAGGTTAATATGACATGTTATTGTTTATTTAAGTAACTTTTTTTGAACTTATCATTCTGTTATGAATTTCATAAAAATCATGTACCAAATAGTGTCAAAATTGACATAAAATAGTTTTTAAAACAAATATTATATTATTAATTGTTATCTTATTCCTAAAAATCTAAGGTTCAGCCAAATGACTTAGATAAGATTATATATATTAATAATAAACAACTTGGGGTTCTTTTGGCTTGATATAGTAAGTTTATTAACCATATAGTGTAAGAAAACAAAAAGACACGGTAGAAGTTAAATTAGAGTTAAATCTAATTGATAAGGTTAAAATAATAACCTAAACTTTTCTAAATCCTATTGAATGAGAGGATTTCGACCCATCCCCAACTTATCCTAGAAATAAATCAATTTGGAGCTATTTAAAACCGAACTTGACTTTATAATAAAATAATATTTTTAGTTATTCCAAAGGTTCCCCTCTCCTCCCTTATAAAAGGGCGCCTCATCCCTCTCTTCCTCACACAACTTTGAGCCTTAATGCTCGGAAAAACCCTGCCAAATTCTCTTCTCAACTTCCCTAGAAACATCCTTGAGGTTATGGTATTCCTCAAAGATCAATTTTAGTGCCCTAAGAGGAGGTCTCAAAGAGGCGCCTCAAAGAAGAGGTAATTTCCGTTACCGATTCTTTCACCTTTATTTCTTTTTCCACTTATTCTTCTTAGGTTTTTTCATTATGATGTAATAACATCAGTATCACTCATATACTGATATGTTATTATAAGTATGAAACAATCCTATTTCACCATCTATCCATCCTACAGAAAACGAAATAACCGCGCGTGCGTACGTACGGAATACCGTCTCCACACCGTGGTGAAATCTATTTTCCACCACCACCTTACTTGGATGGGTATAATGGTTTAAATAATAACTATATATTATTATTTTAAAGTGATATTGATTATGAAATAGAATACATACACTCAAATACATTCCCACGGTCATGAGAACGATATCATCGCTCGTGCGTATGTACGGACTACCGTCTCCACGACGCGATGAGATTCATTCTCCACTTTAACCATTCATGAATGATTATAAAGTATATATAATAAGTAATTATGAAATATATGACATAATAATGATACTGGATTTATGTGTATATATATGTATGTCATCTACTTAATTTCGTTCAACTCAATAAGGAAACGAGAACAGCATTCATGCGTACGTACGGCCTACTGTCTCCATGAACGGTGTATTTCTTTCCATTTACTGATTTATTATATATATGTATATTCTGAATATATATATATAAATCATGTTTTATATTCTGGAATTAAGTAATCATGATCTAAGTAATCATATGAATAATTACAAGTCAAAACACCTACGACAAATGAAACAATTTTACCCAAAATGCTCTTTAACATGGAATTTACAAAAGAACGGGTAATATAAAGTCATAAGTGAACCATATATGATATCATAACAATGAATATGATTCTGGAATAAGTCAATAACATTATTTAAATCATTATACAGGAGGTTAGGAAACTTACAAAGCAAGTTGGACCTAAGGTAAGGGAAATATCACAATCTCATTTTTATCCGAGATTGTTTATACTTTGGTATTTACTGGGGCATATTTTATCATCCATGTCCATGTTTCCTCAATATTTAATATTATTTCCATCCACCTACAATTGTTCAAAACCAATTTTACCCTTCGGTGAGTTTTTAGTAAAAGATATGAAAGGAATATTTTGTCATTTTTTGTACGAGGTACTTTTTTGACTTTTCCGACAAAAGTACGAGAAGAATGTTTTTTTAACATATAAGACATGAATGGGTTTTTAAAACCTTATTTCCAAGAAGCATCCTTTACTAGTTTTCAGCTTTATTTTTAATCAACTTCTTTTTGTTTAAAATTGTATGACATGTTATAAAAGTATAAATGTTTTTGAAGTAGAAATGATATTTTCCTCAAGAATGGAGTTCAAGAGTTTTATCAAAATTATTTTCCATCTATGACAATATAGGGTTCTGTTTCTATCTCTATTATTACATGGATTTCATTATGTTGTGATGGAAATATTTTTATGAATTCCTTTATCTTATATGAATTGTTTTATGATGTCATGATGTTTAAGATTCTCATTTGTATTACATGGGTTATGCAATGATGTATGATTTATGATTTTGTGGCACACATAAAAATGGTATCATTATGAGATGGGTGGGAACTATATCACCCTCCAATGAATTGGGTAAAGATTTTATATCTCATGAGATAGGCATGGCTGGAACGGTAGGTTATACCGGTTCAGTGAAACAGGACTGAAACGTGGGTGACTCGGTTCAGAAAGGGACTTTGTCCACTAAGATAGTCTTGGCAATGAGTTTTGACTAACAAGAAATGATTATCTATGATTATGTGTGTATGCCACAAAGTTTCATGTTTTAAGTTATGATTATTGTGATTACATTCCACTGCCATGATTTATCCCATGTTATGAAATTATGATCTCTTTTGCAGGTTAAGATTTCCAAAATTTATGTGCTTATATATATGATGTGATTGATATTTCTTTTGTTTACCCTTACTGAGCATTTGATCTCACCCTTTTATGTTTTCTTTTCCCTAGGATATAAAGAAAGGTTTTAGGTATTAAAAAAAAGTAAGATCTTTATGGGAGATGTTAAAGATCTTTCACCAGGATTAGAAGATTATATTCCTAGTTTCCAAAGACACTAAACTATTACGATCCTTGTGTGTGTGTTTTTGCTATGTACTAAGTATTCCGCAAATGTAGTGTAATGTCAATGTACATCAAGCTTCGGGTCTCTACAGTTGGTATCTGAGGAAAGGTTTAGTCAACCTTTGGAAACTAGGATGCGAAAACATTAGTGAGATCCCTAGAGATATTTCTAAGGTATGTCTAAGTCTAGGGATGTCCCTAAGGTTAAGTATACGTATAGGTTATAGTACTAGAATTACGCTAACAATCATAGAATTAAACCTAAGATGTTAGATATTGAAGGTACTCCCCCTTTACTATGTTGTTTTCCCTAGCATGATTTTTGCCTCTCACACTATTATTTTTGGGTTTTAGACGATGGATGGAACCCGAAGGAACCATGTTGATCAATGCAATGGACAATGCAATGATTGTCCTCCTGAACAAAAAAATGTTATGGGAGATGGAGTGAAAAATCTTATTGCTATACTTACACAAGCTATGAATCATTCTGGACTTCCAAATGAGCAGAAAAGGGAACAATATTATATTGAGTCCTTCAAGAGGCAACGTCCACCTTCTTTCAGTGGGTCTTCCGATCCACTTGTTGCTGAACAATGGATCAGTACCACTGAAAAGATATTTTCCGTTCTTCAATGTTTTGAGCATGATAAAGTCCTCTTAGCAGTATATCGTTTGGGAGGTGAAGCTAATCCATGGTGGAATCTTATCAAGAATACGAGTCCAAGAGATGAAATTGAGTCCATGGAATGGGACGAGTTCAAGAACATGTTTTTCAGTAAGTACTTCCCTCGTATTCTTCGAACAAAGATGGAAAAGGAGTTTCATGAGCTGAAGCATAAGGATGATGAATCTGTTGGTATATAAGAAGCTAATTTTACAAGACTTGCAAGGTATGCATCTGGCATTATCATCCAACCTAAAAGTAAATTTGATCGATCTTTCAGTGGCTTAAAACCAAGTCTTCGAAGGGCATTAGATATAAGAGACTTCAGTAGCTATGAATAAATTGTGCGTTGTGCTATCAAGGTAGAAATGGAAGTTGGTGTTACATATCCATCTCATGGTTTTGACAAGAAATGAAAGATGGAGTTCAAGGAGAAATCTCAGAATAATGGTGAAATGAAGATGAATGTTTCCTTATGCACAATGTGTGGAAAGAAGCATGGTGGAGATTGTCTTAAAGGGACTAGAAAATGTTTTAAGTGTGGAAAAGAAGGTCATCGAGCAACTGAGTGTCGAAGTAATGGAAAAAGGGTTTCTAATGATGTGAATAAAGCAAACACTGTAGAGAACGCACCACCAACACTTCAATGCTTCAAGTGCAAGGAAATGGGGCATTATGTTAACAAATTCTCTAATCCAAGGGTTAGTGATGATCGACATGAGCAACCGCTTAAGGCAATGGACAAAGGGAAGTCACATGCGATCACTATTGGCGATGTTGAATATGACAACGATGTGGTGGAATGATTAAGTGTTTATGTAATGGGATTCCAAAATAATGTTGTTTCATAAAGTATTGGAATATTTATGTATTGGTCTAATGTGGTATTCAAAGTGATTGAGATATTTTTGGAAATAAGATGATATACGTGTAATGAAGGAAAAACGAGAAAACGAAATGTTTAACAGTATTCATGAGCTCATGATTGATATAAGGACTAAGTGATATCATGGTTTGAGTATATAGAATTTTGAGGATTTTGGTATGTGGAAAGTGTTAACTTTTAACTGCATTCATGTTTTCACTAAGGTTCAATGGGTATTCAAGAGAGTACATGATTAAGGCCTTTGAATGTTTGGAATGTGACCAACAAGACATATTTTATGATATATGGGGATCAACGATGGTATTAAATTTCTGGTAATTTGTTTCACTATATTATAAGAGTGGACTGAAGTATTATGGATAAGCCTAAAGATTGGAATGGATTATGTTGGACATAAGTTAGTATTGTTTAAGGATAGAAATTTTTTCAATATTATTGATGGGATGTTATAGTAATATAGTTTTAGAAAAAGGACAACCTGCAGGACGGGCGACATCCCATCGCGTCGGACAAGGCTGTGGGAATCGAACCCATAACCGAAGTGCGACTGGCCTTTATCGCCTACCACTGACCTACAGGAAGTCCCTGTTTAGTAGAAACTAGTTTTATTATATTACGTAGTATGATATATGAAGTATAAGTCCATTTTAGGAACTCTATATGATGAATCTCACTATAGATGGACTTATGTATTTTTTGATAACTTTTCTAACCTTTTGTTTGAGATAGATGGAATGACCCATCATTCTATCACATGATCGGCTAACACATCACGAATGACAAATTCAACTTCATTTCTTTACGAGATGAAGTGGAAATTGTCCAAAGAATGACAAACGGTGAGACTATACCAAAATCACGAAAGTATTTCTTCTAATTCCAATTTCATCAACTTTAGGGAAATGGTCTTGAAAACCAAAAATGTTGTCCTAGTGCTCTTATATCTGATGAATCAGATGGTACCTTAGATCACCACAAATTTATGGATTTGTGATTGCTGGCTTTTCCATAGCCAAGTTCTCTACCACTCTCCATCAGAACATGATGGTTATATTTCTCTTCCATATCCATATTTTAACCTATGTGGAAACCCAGTGATTAGTTTATTTGGGTAAACATTACGTTTCATACTTTTGTATTTAAAGATTGGTTTTGGTATTCCTTTTTACGATGTGGGTTTCTATTAAAGAAACTTTCGAATAGTAAACCATTTATAACCCCAACGAATTTCGAGGGCGAAATTCATTTTAAGGGCGGTAGAATGTAAAACCCCGAGAGTTTATGAAAAATATTTTTTTAATTTCATTAATGTCTTGTGTTATATTCAACACCAATATTACCTTTCTCTATACGCAACACCGTATTAGCTTGCAGTATACGCAACACTATTCTTGGATCGTGTTATACACAATTTTGATAATAGTTATTCTACACAACATTGAGTATATATATATATATATATATTCAATTTATAAATGAAATATGGTTGGATTCTGTTATACGAAACAACGAATGATTCTTTCACAACACGCAACTCGGACTTGGCTTGCATTACATGCAATCGCGACCTTCCTCGATAGCGTGTGTTGTACGCAATACTGGGTTTTAATAAACAATGATATGTTATTATATTGTCATGAACTAGCCGTTATGAATAGTGTTGACTAATTTATGAATTTTATAACATTATTATTCATCTTATACATTTTCTAGAACATGGTATAAGAACAAAATAAATTTTTCGGGTAAAATAAGTATTTTTCAAAAAATGCAGTTTTGCCGCCTTTTGATGGCGCACCCACTTTAAATCTTGTTTTTGACGTTTTTATAAGTTAAATTTGACAAAATAAAATTCTTCTCTTTGAATCAGGATATAAAAATTTACATTAGATAAAGTTTTTATATTTTTCCGATAACTTTCATATTTTAATGAATAGTAAAAACACGCTATATTTTAATTAAAAACAACTTTTTTCATCGTAATATCTTATGTGGTTAAATTATAATATTTAATGGTTTTAAAGTATAAATAGAATATATTTTTACCATTTAATATAATGTATGTAACTAGAATTGATTTTACCTTGGATTCATAGGTTAAATCAATTCAATCTTTTGCAATGTTTTAAAGAAAAACCAGTTTTCTTTCGACAGCGGGATAAATTTTAATTTAATTTCTGCATCTCTTTTGTATTGAATTTAGAAAAAATGGATTCCATATTTGGAATCAGTGGGTCCAAATTATGTTAATAAGCCACTTTTTATTTTTGGGCATTATGAATAGTAACTACGTTAAATTTTATTTACCATAGTTAAAGGTAAATTGAGTAATTAAGGGTAAATATAATATTTTAAAATTATCCTAAAAAATGTCAAAATCCTATTGGATGACTAAAAGACTACCCATATCACCTAAGGGTCGGATTAGATTCATTTAATTAAATTTTGTCAATGAAAATAATTTAATTATTATTAAAACCAAAGAATGTGACAACATGTCACTTTCTTAAATCTTATAAGTATAATAATTTTAATCTTGTGATAAACTTCATGAAACTTCGAACATGAATATTCTACAGAAATCTAATACAATTATCTACATCATAGGAATTTATTTATATTATTTAGGGAAAAAATAAGTATCATTTATTATGACACAAAGATGATGTATTAATTGTCTTATTAATGAAATATTGACATAATTGATGTTATAAATGCCCAAATAAATGTAATTTGAGACTTTTTATGACTTACACTAATTTTCTAGGTTAATATGACATGCTATTGTTGATTTAAGTAACTTTTTTCTAACTTATCATTCTGTTATGAATTTCATAAAAATCATGTACCAAATAGTGTCAAAATTGACATAAAATAGTTTTTAAAACAAATATTATATTATTAATTGTTATTTTATTTATAAAAATATAAGGTTCGGAAAAATGACTTATATAAGATTATATATATTAATAATAAACAACTTGGGGTTCTTTTGGCTTGATATAGTAAGTTTATTAACCATATACTGTAAGAAAACAAAAAGACACGGTAAAAGTTAAATTAGAGTTAAATCTAATTGATAAGGTTAAAATAATAACCTAAACTTGTCTAAATCCTATTGGATGAGAGGATTTCGACCCATCCCCACCTAATCCTAGAAATAAATCACTTTGGAGCTATTTAAAACCTAACATGACTTTATAATAAAATAATATTTTTAATTATTCCAAAGGTTCCCCTCTCCTCCCTTATAAAAGGGCACCTCCTCCCTCTCTTCCTAACACAACATTGAGCCTTCATGCTCAGCCAAACCCTACCAAATTCTCTTCTACACTTCACTAGAAACATCCTTGAGGTTCTTGTCTTCCTCAAAGACCAATTTTAGTGCCCTAAGAGGAGGTCTCAAAGAGGCGCTTCAAAGAAGAGGTAATTTCCGTTACCGATTCTTTCACCTTTATTTCTTCTTCCACTTCTTATTCTTAGGTTGTTTCATTATGAAGTAATAACAACAGTATCACTCATATAATGATATGTTATTATAAGTATGAAACAATCATATTTCACCATCTATCCATCCTACGGAAAACGAAATCACTGTGCGTGCGTACGTACGGAATACCGTCTCCACGCCGTGGTGAAATCTATTTTCCACCACCACCTTACTTGGATGGGTATAATGGTGTAAATAATAACTATATATTATTATTTTAAAGTGAAATTGATTCTGAAATAGTATACATACACTCCAATACAGTCCCACGATCATGAGAATGATATCATCGCTCGTGCGTACGTACGGACTACCGTCTCCACGACGCGATGAGATTCATTCTACACTTTAACCATTCATGAATGATTATAAAGTATATATAATAAGTAATCATGAAATATATGACATAATAATGATACTGTATTTATGTGTATATATATGTATGTCATCTACTTAATTCTGTTCAACTCAATAAGGAAACAAAAACATCGTTCATGCGTACGTACGGCCTACCGTCTCCATGAACGGTGTATTTCTTTCCATTTACTGATTTATTATATATATGTATATTCTGAATATATATATATATATAAATCATGTTTTATATTCTGGAATTAAGTAATCATGATCTAAGTAATCATATGAATAATTACAAGTCAAAACACGGATGACAAATGAAACAATTTTACCCAAAACGCTCTTTAACATGGAATTTACAAAAGAACGGGTAATATAAATTAATAAGTGAACCACATATGATATCATAAAAATGAATATGATTCTGGAATAAGTCAATAACATTATTTAAATCATTATACAGGAGGTTCGGACACTTACAAAGCATGTCGGACCTAAGGTAAGGGAAATATCACAATCTCATTTTTATCCGAGATTGTTTATATTTTGGTATTTACTGGGGCGTATTTTATCATCCATGTCCATGTTTCCTCAATATGTAATATTATTTCCATCCGCCTACAATTTTTTAAATCCAATTTTACCCTTCGGTGAGTTTTTAGTAAAAGATATGAAAGGAATCTTTTGTCGTTTTTCGTACGAGGTACTTTTTTGACTTTTCCGACACAAGTACGAGAAGAATGTTTTTTTAACTTATACGGCATGAATGGATTTTTAAAAACTTATTTCCAAGAATCATACTTTACAAGTTTTCAAGTTTATTTTTAATCAACTTCTTTTAGTTTAAAATTGTATGACATGTTATGAAAGGATAAATTTTTTTGAAGTAGAAAGAATATTTTCCTCAAGAATGGAGTTCAAGAGTTTTATCAAAATTATTTTCCATCTAAGACAATATAGGGTTCTGTTTATATCCCTATTATTACATGGATTTGATTATGTTGTGATGGAAATATTTTTATTAATTCCATTAACTTATATGAATTGTTTTATGATGTCATGATGTTTAAGATTCCCATTTGTATTACATGGGTCATGCAATGATGTATGATTTATGATTTTGTGGCACCCATAAGAATGGTATCATTATGAGATGGGTGGGACCTATATCTCCCTCCAATGCATTGGGTAAAAATTTTATATCTCATGAGATATACATGGCTGGAACAGTAGGTTATACTGGTTCAGTGAAACAGGACTGAAACGAGGGTGACTCGGTTCAAAAAGGGACTTTGTCCACTAAGATATTCTTGGCAATGAGTCTTGACTAACCAGAAATGATTATCTATGATTATGTGTGTATTCCACAAAGTTTCATGTTTTAAGTTATGATTATTGTTATTACATTCCACTGCCATGATTTATCCCATGTTATGAAATTATGATCTCTTTTGCAGGTTAAGATTTCCAAAAGTTTTGTGCTTATGTAAATGATGTGATTGATATTTCTTTTGTTTACCCTTACTGAGCATTTGAGCTCACTCTTTTATGTTTTCTTTTCCCCGGGATATAAAGAAAGGTTTTAGGTATTAAAAAAAAGGAAGATCTTTATGGGAGATGTTGAAGATATTTCACCAGGATTAGAAGATTATATTCCGAGTTTCCAAAGACACTACTATTACGATCCTTGTGTGTGTGTTTTTTGTTATGTACTAAGTATTCCACAAATGTAATGTAATTTCAATGTACGTCAAGCTTCGGGTCTCTACACACGTTTACCAAAATTATCACTTGCCTGTACGTAGGATCAGAGGATAGTTGTTGAGTTTGATGATGATGATATTCTTAGAGGTCCGAATGCCAAAGATTTTAAGAGTTTTGTTGCAACTCAGGCTAAGACCAAAGTAAGAATTCTGTATGATGATTGGAGAGGTGTGGATAAAACGATTATCTCTCAGTTGTGGGAGACGATTTTGGTAAGATCTTTTGTCATTGTTTGACCATTATTTTAATGTTTCTAGTATATATAATATGTTTAACCTCTTCTTTATCAGATGACATTTGATATTCCTGACACTGGAGGAGTCAGGAAGAAATGCTTATCGTTGGCTTCTAGGAGATGGAGGGATTTCAAATAAACCCTCTCAACTGATTTCATTTCTATTCATAGGAGTCACGACAATCCATGTCGTATATATCCTTTTTTAGATGAAGACACATGGAGACAGTTTTTTGAAAGTAGAAAAAAAGAGTCATTTCTGGTAAGGGCAATGTAAACTTTTATAAACTTTCTTATATAAATGATTTTATTAATGTTTTGTTAATGATTTATTATTCTTAAATTACAGCAAACAAGGAAATATCGTCAGGAGATCGAATCTAAAAATGTATACCCTCATAGTTTATCTCGGGGAGGGTATGCATTATTGGAAGAACAAATGATGGTGGAAAAATTTCAACAACTAAGAGCTGAGTCTTCAAGCTCTGGATAGGTGGCCCCTCCATCCCCTCCATCTAGAAATGAAAAATGGAAGAGAGCTCGGAAGGGAAAAAAGGGCAATATATTTCGGAAGAATCGAGAATCGTAGCTGAGAGGATTGTAAGATATCTATTTAATTTATTTAAGTTAACTTTTTTCTTCATATAAGTTTCAATCATTACAGAAATGTTCAATTAATTAATATAGGACTCTCTTGAGGAGCAGAGTTTAGAGGGGACATTTATAGCTACTGGGAGGGAAGATATTTTATTTACAGCATTGGGAAGGCCCGAACATCCTGGTCGTGTAAGAGGATATCTGGCAGGTGTATCGGTAAGAAAAGTGTTTCCACGTTCTTCAACTTCTAACACTGAGGGGGTTTATAAAAAAATAGAATCCTTGGAGGCTGAAGTTCAAAATATTAATGCGAAAATGGAGGAAAAGATTAGGGAGTCGGTGCAGTCTATGTTTTCATAAATGAAAAGACAATTTCAGACTGCAGCTTCCACTCCTCCACCTCCCCCTGCAGACCCCATTATTTATCCTCCACCTCCGCCAGTAGCTCCCACTCCCCCACCTCAGCCTGCGGACCCCATTGTTTATCCTACGCCTCCGCCACAGCTTCTTACATATTGCGAGTTGTATGTTAATGATTCTCAACATCATATAGTAGCATACGGGTTGGTATATTGTATAGGAGATACAGTTCATCATCAACAATTAGAGGTAGAGAATCAGAGGGTCACTGTACATAATATTATAGATATATCAGCTAGGGTACCAATACCTACAGATGAGGTGGCGACAGTTGGACAGAGTATCGGCCATTTTTTAGTTTGGTCATCCAGACTTCTTCGACTCATTACCATAGTGGTATGAATGTTATATCTTTTATTTTATTTTTTTATTAAAGTTGTTTTATCATTTAAAAACTACTATATTTTTCAATTTTTTTTCACAAGAATACTTCAAAGGTAAATAAATACTGTATAGACAACAACAAAGACAACAGGCTATGACATCAGATACAGATTCCAGTGGTCTTGACAGATTGTCAAGATATTCACATTTGTTGTTGGTTTTTTATGAGTTTCCAATGGAATCTCATGTTTGTGGACGTGAAATAAGTGTGGGGATTACAAAAACTGATATCATGGAGCTTGTTACTGGAGATAAGTTGGGCATCAACGTGGTGCTAATTTTTTCCATGTAAGTCTTAACACCTTTTCCCTGCGTTATATTTATTAAAAATGTATACTTATGTATGTTTTGTATTAGGTATCTTTATAAAATTTGTGAGAGGAATGAGCTGACAGAAGTATATGGATTCATGGACCCACAATTGATTTCCCCTGAAGCATGTGCATTGAATGAGGAACAAAGAATGGTTTATATTGCTGAAAGATTTGAAATGAATATAATCACACAATGTTGGATAATGCCTTTTTTGTGAGAGGTATGAAACACATTTCTCTCAAAGATTTAATTATCTTTTAACATAAAAACCCACTAGCATTAAATTTCCTTTTATTAGTGATCATTGGATGTTAGGGATTTTTTTCCCAATGGAGAAAGCTCTTTATTGAATATGCTCTGTTCATGGTGATGTGCGGGAAAGTTTTAAGAATATATTGGAAAAGTAAGTTTCAATTTCTCCATAGTTTTATATATTATAATGAATTTTAAATTTACCCCATTCGTATTATTTTCTAATAGTGCATGGGTCTACTTTCGAAAAAACACAAAGAAAAGAAATGCAAAGATCAAATATGTAAATGTGAAGGTAAATTTTCATTTATAATTTGTACTTTTTTATTTATTACATAAAAATAATATATTGAATTTACACTCATTTAAACAGAATTGTCATGAACAACAAGGCGTCATTGAATGCGGATATTATATGTTAAGATTTATGTATGAAATAATAACAACTGGGACAGTTGTGAATTTTGACCTGGTACGATTTCCTCTTAAACTTTTCCATAATATTTCAATTTGATTTATTCATTATACACGTTAACTATCTTCTTTTTCATTTTTAGCTTTTTGATGACCCTCAACCCTATACTGCGGAAGACATCAAACACGTACAAGTGGAGTTGTCAAATTATTTTACAGGTTTGATTGAATTTTAGTTGTTTGTAATATAAAATGTAATTTTGAATATTGTCATTTTAATTGTGTATTTGTTAGTTTTTTAGGTTGGATTTAGTTTTTTTTGAAGTTGACAGTGTAAGTTTTGAATGTTATATAAGTGAATGTTTAATTTTGCTATACTTATTGTTTTGGTTTACTTGTGATGGTTTTTCTGGTATGGATTTGGGTCTGTGGGGGAGGGGTTCCAAGGGTGTGGGGTTGTGTTCAGTGGGGTTGGGGGGTGTCCAGCGGTCTAGGAGGGCTATCTGGTGGGGTGGGGGGACAGTCCTGGGGGGTGGAAGGGATGTCCAGGGGGTGGGAAGGCGGTCCAGGGGTGTGGGAGTGTTGTCCAGGGGGGGGGGGGTTGTCCAGGGGTGTTTGGGGCTGTCCAGGGGTGTGGTGGGGGCTGTCAAGTGGGGTGAGGGGGTGAGGGGTGTTGTTCAGGCGGGTGGGGGTTGTCGAGGGGTGTTTGGGGGTGTCCGAGGGTCGGGGCAGTCCAGGAGTGTGGTGGGGGCTCCAATGGGGTGGGGGAGGGTTGTCTAAGGGGTATACATGAGGGTGGGAGCTCCAATGGGGTGGGGGAGGGCTGTCTAGGGGGTATACATGAGGTTGAGGGCTCCAACGGGGTGGGGGAGGGCTGTCCATGGGGTATAAATGAGGGTGGGGCTGTCTAGGGGGTAAGTTTTATATGTTATCTATGTACATGCTTAATTTTTATCTACTTCTATTTTTGTGGTACGATTTCTTGATTTTTTTTATGATTGATTCTGGTGGAGAGAAGATGACTGCATTCTCTTTAAAAAAAATAGGGTTTATCACGTCGATTATTAAATAACCGACGTTATAAAATTCCTGGAAAATAGTTTATCACGTCGGTTGTTAAATAACCGACGTGATAAAATTCCTGGAAAATAGTTTATCACATCAGTTATTTAATAACCGACGAGATAAAAGGCCTGGAGAATGGTTTATCACGTCGGTTATTTAATAACCGACCTGATAAAAGTCCTGGAGAATGGTTTATCACGTCGGTCATTTAATCACCGACGTGATAAAAGCCCTGGAAAATGGTTTATCACGTCGGTTATTGAATAACCGACGTGATAAATCGCCTCCTGCCGATTTATCACGGCGGTTATATAATAACCAACGTGGTAAACCCACCTCCCCCGGTTTTTCACTTCGGTTTTATAAGAACCGATGTGATAAACCACGCTCACCCCGGTTTATCACGTCGGTTCTATATGAACCGATGTGATAAACCCCCCTCGCCCCTGTTTATCACATCGGTTATTTAAGAACCATCGTGATAAACCATTTTCCAGGCCTTTTATCACGTCGGTTGTTAAATAACCGACGTGATAAACCCTTCCCATTTTCTTTATCACGTCAGTTCTAAAATAACTGACGTGATAAACATCGCGATTTTATGTTTTTGATGTCGGTTTTTAAATCACCGATGTCAAAAACCTTATTTATAACGTCTCACGTATTAATGTCAACTAGAAACCGACGTAAAAAATGAAAAATAACCGACGTAAAAAACGTTTTCTGCACTAGTCTGTTTTAAGAGGAGATGAGAGTCAACAAGGAAGAGTAGGATGAACCCAAAAAAAATTCTGTTGCATTTTCGACCACCACCTCTAAACACAAAGAAAAAGGGAAATTGGAGGTATTTGTAGAAAGTTTCAGCAATGAACAATCATCACCTGATGGTGATGAGGAGATGGCTCAATTATCCAGAAGTTTTAAGATATTTTACAAGAAGAAGAAATTTTTAGAAAGCCTAACTTCAAAGGAAGATATGATCAAAAGGGCAGCTAGAAGAAAGATTTGAAAAGAAGTTACAAGTCTGATGAGATAGTATGTTATGAATGTAAGAGAAAGGGACATATAAATGATTACTATCCCAAGCTCGAGTACAAAAATTAATATGAGGATGAATATAGAAAGTATAAAAAGGAATTGAAAGAAATGTGGAGTGCTTAGGAGGACAGTTCAAGTGCATCAGATTCTTCACATGATAACCATGTTAACAAAGACAATATGTGTTTTATGATAAACACATCTGAGGTAACACTGGAATCTCCTATGAATAATAATTATTATTATGGAGAAGAAAGTGATTATGAAAATATGTCTAAAGAAGAAATGTTTGAGTACTGTAATATGCTTGAAGATACTTGTAATGAACTAAAAGATAAATACAAGTCTTTAAAGAAACAGTATGCTCTTACCTCTACTATTAAGTCTAAACTTACTGTAGAAAGGGATTAAAATTCTCAATTACTCAAAGAAAACGATGAACTAAAGATATATAATGAACAATTTAAAAAGGACCTTGAAATATATTCTAATGGTAAAGATACTTTGGTAAAAATTCTAGGTAAACATATTTATCCAATAAAGACCCTGAAATTCCATGTAATTTTTATAATATATAGGAATTTTAGAAGACCATGAAAATTAACGGTGCGTGATTCCGAGGCCCGATGTTCCCGAAATGAATTTATGAACTTATTTTTTGGGTACGTTCAGTAAACGTGCGAGCGGGTTTTTGTAAATTTTGAATCGGTGCTCGGAATTGAAATCTGAGGACACTATTGAACTCACAGTACCATTATTCGCTTAAGAAGACCTTCACCTTGATTGCAGTTGGTCAAGGGTGAAAGTTAGTTTTTGTTATTTTCATGGAAGAAGAAAAATAAAATGTTTAGCATTTTTATTTTTATTTTTGAAACCTCTCTACATGGGTTATGGAGGTGGGGACCACCCAAACTAAATAACCACCCAAATTAATTCTAGTGTTAGGGACCAACCAAACCCTATTTAATGGGAGAAAACCTTTCAACTCCCAATTTAATTTAGTGAGCCAACAAAATTTAATTAAATGTTTCAACATTTAATTGTGATAACATAAACTAATCTGTTAAACTTATTATAATTTATATTGGTACCTATTTACCTTTAAGAGGGTTGGGGTTGGCAACGTAGAAGGGGAGAACTTGGTATAATTGTAGAGGATCACTCTCTCCAACGAAGAACGTGCCATCTCCAATGAGGGACGTCTTTAACAACGACGAACCGACATCTGAAATTTCCTCCTCACTAATGTCAACAAGCCTTTGAGGTAGGGGTTTTGTTGTTTTTATTGGTTTGTGTTGAATTAATCATCTTGATCCACCTACTACTGGTCTAATGTGGAGGGTGCGGGCCAAACAAACAAGGCCCGATCCCTCCATTGTTCTTCATGGTTGTCGTATTCTTCGCGGCGGAAAAAGGTGGTGACTGCCTCCCGGGCCAGCTGCACAGAACCGGGGTGGCTCATGTCCGCACCGCTTGTAGAGAAAGAGGTCATGGTGGTGGAAAGAGGGCGGCCAGTGCTTCGGATGGCCACGGAAGCACAGGTGGCGCGACCGTGCGCAGCCATCGGAGCGAGTGGCCATCTCCCACCTGGTCGCAGCGGATGGTGGAAGGCGGCCGACATTCGTCCGGCCTCAGAGGGGCAGCGGTGCAGGATTCACCGCAGGGAGGATTAAGGTTCCATCCATTTCGGCCGGCCGAGCTGAACCGAGAGGGATCCACGGTGGGTCACGCATGTTGGCTAGCGACCGAACGGCTTTGGTCATTCAATGATTGAATATGGGGGGCGCGTGACTCCCCCCCCCCCACATGCAGCCAGGCTGGGCCGCCTAGCACGGGCTGGACCGAGGCCCAGCCCAACAGGTTCTGACCCGGGTCGGGCTGAGTCGACCGAAACCGGGTCGGGTCGACCGAGGCCAGGTCAGACCAGACTCGGGCCCAACTAGACCCAGAATCAACTTATTGGCCATAAATTTGGCACCAGGCATCCGTTTGACTAACCATATATGGTTCCAGAAAACTTGGAACGAGATGGTCCTTTTGAAATACCCCACTTCAGATTTGGATAAAGTTGGGGTATGGTCAGGTTGGATCGAGCATGAATCCAACCGGGCCCTTGAGACTAAAAGGCCAATAACTTATAGAATGGTCATCCGATTGACACACCGTCTGTGGTGTTGATACCTATTTTATGTGGTGGTCCTTTGGGATACTTCTTCATGGGATTTCATAGAATTTGGAGATTTATACCTATGGATTGAGGAGAGGACCCTCCCAGAATCAAGCGAGCTTAGTGCGGGAACCCTGTAGCTGGATGTAACATGAAAAAGGGTTCATATGTGGGTAAGTGATTTAGGATCCTTCATGGGTCTGTGATTGAGGGTCCCACATGGATCTACTCTAGGAATCCATGTAGGAATACTCTAGGATCCTTCGTGGGTCTTCTGTACTAGGATCCTATGTGGGTTTGATGATGTACATGGGTCCTATGTGGGTTTGAAGTTGTACTAGGATCCTATGTGCGTCTGATGATGTACTAGGATCCTATGTGAGTCTGATGATGATTTATGATCCTTCGTGGGTTTGCCTCTTTACAGAGTATGATGATTTAGTAGTTACATCAAATCATATTTACTACCGTACCTAAGTTATACCTGGTGTGAGCTAAGTCTTTACCTTTGTGATAATCTTCTATGTGGCGTACCTGTGTGGTACTTACCTTCGTGGTGATACCTTTGTGGTAATCTTCTGTGTGGCGTACCAGTGTGGTACTTACCTTCGTAGTGATACCTTTGTGGTAATCTTCAGTGTGGTGTACCTTTTTGGTACTTACCTTCGTGGTGATACCTTTTTGGTATTCTTCTGTGCGGAATACCGTTGTGGTACTTACCTTCGTGATAATACCTCTGTGTTATTTTTCATTATGGTGTACCTGTGTGGTACTTACCTTCATGGCGGTTACCTTCGTGGTATTCTTTTCTTCATGGAATAGTTGTACTTTGGATAAGGGTTTAGGCCTTGTGTTACCTCATGAATGAGATGGGTTTACTTGATAACTTAGGTATATGTATGGTCATATACCTAAGAAGGGTTGTCAGTTGTTTACATGCTTTTTGGTTTATCCTATTTTGGATTTTGGGAGACCTTTGAGGGTCTCGGTGTCCCTACTATGTATCGTTATACTCACCCCTGAACGGGCTATGCCCGTACCTTGTTGTGTATGGTGAAAACAACGAATAGAGCTTACTGAGGATGAGGGTACTAGGACTGGAGGTAGATTGGAGGTGGACCTTAGTTGAGGTGTACCGCAGAGACGACCGTACGAGAGATGTACCTACCCTTCAGGTAGGATCCTTGGCGGGTGTTCACAGGAGCTTCTCAGTTTACTTATACTTTCTAGTTGTCTTGTACATTCCAGTTGGGCTTGTATTCTGGCCCCTTTTACTTACTGTACGCACTCTTTTTACTATTTAGTTTACTCATGTTCATATCTTGTTGTGTGCCTGGTTGCGTGAGTTTACAGGTTTTAAAGGAAATACCTTCCTAGTTTTAGGGAATATGCCTTCGATGCTAGTTTCCATCCCCTGGCCTATGTAAGGCAGGATTGGGGTAGTCAGGGTACGTGCCTCGGGGGATGGGTCTTGAAAAATTGGAATCATAGGAGTTGGTTATACCGTAGAACATTGGACTCTAATATTTTAATGGAAATATTGTTAAGTGTTTTGAGTGTGGTTATATGTTTAGGGAATCTAGTGTTGGTGCGGCGGCCGACGTATCCGTACACTAGGACCCTGACTTCTGATTTCTGACTTGGTGCATGAAAACACTAATTATGTGTGTGTTTAGAAGAGTTTTCTTTGTGACCTCTTTGAGTCTGCTCACCAGGTATAACTTATTGACCATGGTGCACCTTTTCCTTTTCAGGATGACTCCACACATACAGTCAGCTAGGGTTTTTGGTAGAGTACGTGAGAATATCCCACCGAGCGACGAGACCTCGGTGCAGGGCCCGTTACCAGTAGATGCACCAACAAAGGCAGCAGCGGTACCGTTAACCGTTGGTCCACTGATTCCACGAGCCCTAGTAGTAGAGGGTTCACGCCGCTTGAGCATGTTTCGTGATTTCCAACGCCAGAGGCCACCTGGGTTCAGGGGAGTTACAGACCCACAGGCAGTTGAGGATTGGTTGGAGGTCGTGGGGAGAGTCTTCCGACTGGTAGGGACACCAGCTGATCTTATGGTGATCCTTGCCGCCATTCTTCTACAGGCAGCAGCTGGCAGATGGTGGGGCTTGATAACCTAGGTTCACGATGAGGTGACACTTCTCTGGGAAGACTTTGAGAGCCTGTTTCGGGTAGATTTTGTCCCATAGACTCTTTGCGCAGTGCGCATACAAGAGCTTCTTCATCTGCAGCAGGGCAGCATGACTGTGGCTTAGTACTCAGCGATGTTCACCGACCTCTCACGCTACTCCACTGATATGGTACGAGACCCTTTCTTTAGGGCCCAGACCTTCGAGCAGATACTCAGGTGGTAGATTAGGGCTTCGATGATTTCTCTTAGCATCCCAATGCAGGCGGGGGTGTTAGAGAGGGCCCTCTTAATGGAGAGTTTTCTTGCTGAACAGTCTCTAGCAGTGAGACCCACCACCGGACGTCACATAGAGGAGTCTTCTGCAGCTGGCAATAGATAGATGTCACAATGGACCAAGAGGACCAGACCTAGAGGTGGATGACCGCAGGATTCAGGGTCAGCTGTGTGGGGAACCAGAGATAGAACCAGGCATGTGAGGAGCAGGCAATGTTACACATGCGGCGGGTAGGGTCACATGGCTCATGACTGTACGACCTGCCGTACGGTGGATCAGCAGATGGTCTAAGGACCACCCAGGGAGAGACAGAGGTTCGACCAAGGAGGTTCATAGGTAGAAAGCGGGTGTGTCAGAGGAGACAGTCGTGCAGCTAGCGGTGGGTTATGATTCGAGGTGTTATCGCCACCACCACCAGGTGGTCCACCCCGACCACAGGGAGCAGGTGGATAGGGGTTATCACAGCTCCAGGCAGTTGAGTCATATGACCACGGTGCTCCGGAGATGATACAAGGTACGATCTGTGTCTACTCCACCTTAGCTGCAGTACTTATAGACACGAGTTTCAGTCATTCTTTTATTGCCAGTTCCCTTGTTCGAATCTCGGAAATTCCGATAGAGTTGTTGGCTTAATCCTTATGGCTAGAGACTCCTATGAGAGAGGATTCGATGATTACACACAGGTGCTGGCAGTGTGAGCTTACTCTAGGAGGCAAGAGCTTCGGCTGGGATCTCCTAGTAGTGACATCGAGGCCTTGTGACGTCATCTTGGGTATGGAGTGGTTATCTACAATCCATGATCAGATTGATTATATTAGGAACAAAGTGCGGTCTGTCCTCATGGATGGGACCAGTTTTACCTTCACCGGAAAGAAGGGGGCCTTTTTAGCAAAGGATGGACTTACCAATAAGAGAGTGCAGTCGATCACTCATTAGTTGGCTAGCTTTACCCTTGGAGAAGTTGATGTGGAGAGTCTGAGCTATCCTATAGTGGTAGACCAGTATGGAGATGTCTTCCTTGATGATGTTCCGGGTCTACCTCCTCGCAGAGGTGGAATTTTACATCGACTTGTAACACGTGATGACACTGATATCGACATCGGTGTATCGGATTTCTCTCTTGGTGCTTTGTGAGTTGGGGGTACAACTGGAATACTTACAGAGGAAGGGATTCATCTGTCCCAGTTTTTCTCCTTGGTCAGCCCCGGTTTTGTTCACCAAGAAGGTGGATGGGAGCTTGAGACCTTGTGTTGACTATTGGCGCCTAAACCAGGTGACAGTGAAGAACAAGTACCCACTCCTAAGGATTGAAGACCTCTTTGATCAGATGAAGGGATCAAGGTGGTTCTCAAAGATAGACCTCATATCAGGCTATAACCAGCTCAGAGTAGGAGACGAGGATGTGTAGAAGACAAATTTCAGATATCGGTACGGCCATTAAGAGTTCTTAGTTATGCCATTCGACATGACCAATCCTCCAGAAGTGTTCATGGGACTCATGAACATGATATTTTAGCCATATCTATATAGCTTTGTGGTGGTATTCATTAATGGCATCCTAATATACTCAGCGACAGAGGATGAGCATGCCTATCATTTGTAGATAGTTCTGGACACACTTCGAGAGCACTAGCTTTATGGTAAGCTGTCGAAGTGCAAATTATGGATCCTAGAGGTTCACATTCTGAGACATGTAATCTCGGAGTCTGGAGTTTTGGTGGATCTAGCGATGATTGATGCGGTACTGGCGTGGGAGCCACCCAAGAGTGTGACAGAGGTACGGAGTTTCCTGGGATTGGCCAGATACTACTGAAGATTTGTTCCATATTTCTCCAGAGTTGCAACACCTTTGTCAGTGTTGACGAAGAATGGGAAACCCTTCATATGGTCGGAGAGATGCTAACGGAGTTTTCAGGAGCTGAGTCAGAGGCTGACTAGTGCCCCCATCTTGAGGTTTCCGGAGGAAGGTGTTCGGTATGTAGTCTACTACGAAACATCAGGGACCGGGCTCAGATGTGTCCTGATACATGAGCGAGCAGTGATCGTGTATGGTTCTCGATAGCTGAGGCAGCATGAGCAGAACTACGCTACCTATGACCTAGAGTTATCATCAGTGGTATTTTCCTTGAAGATTTGGCAATATTACTTTATGGGAGAATGTTTTATAGTCTACTCTGATCATAAGAGTCTCAGGTATATCTTCTCTCAGAAGGACCTGAACCCGAGATAGCGACGTTGTCTTGAGTTCCTCCTGGACTATGACTTCGAGATAGTCTATACTCTTAGGAAGGGGAGCATTGTAGCAGATGAACTCAGTAGGAGATTTGGAATACATATTCAAGGTGAGGCGACAGAGCAGCTAGCCGCTTTGTAGATATCCATTGTGGATCGAGATGGAGCAGTTTTCCTTCAGTCTTTTACAATCACTCCCCCACTTCTTCAGCGAGTTAGGGAGGTGGAGCGCAGGGGCACTGACTGCAAGGCTCGACGTGCTCATACATCCACAGGACAAGCACCTGATGGATTTTCTAAAGGTGGGGAGCACGTCGTTCTCTAAAGAAGGCGTACCATGGTACTAGTGTCGCTTCATAAGGAAGTGTTGAGGGAGTTCCACACGGCCCCTCTAGCGGTACATCCAGTAGTGGAGAAGATTTACTAGGACCTTCGACGACAGCACTTGTGTTTGGGAATGAAGAAAATAGTAGCATAGTTTGTCTCTTGGTGCCTCTAATATCAGTAATTTAAGGCGGAGTATCAGGTACCAGCAGGCTTAGTTCAACCTTTAGAGGTCCCAGAGTGGAAGTGGGATAGGATATCCATGGATTTTGTTACAGGACTTTCACGTACATCCAAGGGTCATGATTCTATTTGGGTGATTATCGACTGACTCACCACGTCGGCCCACTTCCTACCGATCAGAGAGTAGGGTTCAGTAGAAAGCTTGGGATGCCTCTATTTGCAGTAGATTGTGTGGCTACATGGAGTACTCTCAACGATTGTCTCTAATCGAGATGCACATTTCACTTCCCGACTATGGAAGGGGTTGCAGAAGGCTTTTGGGATGAAAATTCGTTTGACCACTGCCTTCCATCCTCAGACGGATGGCTAGACTGAGCGGACCATTCAGACCCACAAGTCTATGTTGCATGCTTGCGTCCTCGACTTCGGTCGCTATTGGGAGGATCACTTTCCCTTGGTGGAGTTTTCATACAACAACAGTTATCAATCCACCATTGGGATGACAACTTTCGAGGCATTGTACGACCAACCTTACAGATCACCTTTGTGCTGGACTAACCTAGGGGAGTCAGCACTAATGAGACCAGAGATGGTACAAGCTACCACGGAGAAGGTTAAGATCATCCAAGAGCGGATGAATACTGCACAAAGTAGGAAGAATTATTATACCTATAGGATACGGAGGCCTCTGGAGTTCGAGTATAGCGACCACATCTTTCTACGGGTCTCACCCCGATGAGGTTTGTGGAGATTTGTCCAGGGCGGAATGTTATCTCTGAGATTCATCAGACCCTTTCATGTTCTTAGTAGAGTTGGCGATGTGGCTTACCACTTAGCACTTCCCCCTCAGTTGAACCGGGAGCATGACGTCTTCCACGTATCCCAGCTGAGGAGATAAGTGCATGACCCATCTCACGTCATCGACCACATCGATCTGTACATCAATGATGGGGAGACGTTTACAGAGGTTAAAGTGGAGATTCAGGATCAATAGGAGTGAGTCCTTTGAGGGTGGTCGATACTTCTGGTGTGCGTTCGCTACCAGCATGGGAACCTCCAGGAGAACAAATGGGAACGGGGGGGCTCAGATTTGTGCTCAGTACCCCCACTTGTTTTCTAGTTTTGGGATGTGGCTTTTGGGGATGCAAAGCCCTGAGGTGGAGAGAATGTAAAGGCCTGGAAATTCCATGTATTTTTTTTAATATATGAGAATTTTATGAGACTTAGAAAATTGACAGCGCATGATTCCGAGACCCGGTGTTCCCAGAATGAATTTCTGAACTCTTTTTCGAGTACGTTCAATAAACGTGTGAGCGGGTTTTTTAACTTTTGAATCAGTGCTCAGAATTAAAATCTGAGGACGCCGTAAAACTCACAGAACTAGTATTCACTTAAGGAGACCATCACCTCAAACGAATTTGGTCGAGGGTGAAAGTTAGTTTTCGTGATTTTCATGGAAGAAGAAAAATAAAATGTTTAACATATTTATTTTTATTTTTGAAACCTCTCTACATAGGATATGGAGGTTGGGACTAGCCAAACTAACCCCCCCCCCAAATTGAATTCTAGTGGTGGGGACCACTCGAACCCTCTTTAATGGGAGAAAACCTTTCAACTCCCCATTTAATTAAGTGAGACAACTAAAATTAATAAAATTTGTCAACATTTAATTGTGCCAACATAAATTAATCTCTTAAACTTATTTTAATTTATATTGGAAC
Source organism: Viscum album (assembly GCA_963277665.1). Lineage (NCBI taxonomy): Eukaryota > Viridiplantae > Streptophyta > Magnoliopsida > Santalales > Viscaceae > Viscum > Viscum album. The sequence goes on from OY728131.1 coordinate 922,916,025, forward strand.
CTCTTTACCTTTGAGAGGGTTGGGATTGGAAAAGGAGAAGGGGATAACTTGGGATAATTGTGGAGGATCATTATCTCCAACAAAGAACACACCATCTTCTCCAACGAATAATGCGCCATCTCCAACGAGGGATGTCTTCAATGACGATGAACCGACATCCGTCCTTCCCTCCTCACAAACATCAACAAACCTTTTAGGTAGGGTTTTTGTTGTTTTTCATGGTTTGAGTTGAATTAATCCTCTTGATCCACCTGCTACCGATCTATTACAGAGGGTACGGGCCAAACGAACACGGCCCAATCCCTCCGCTATTCTTCATGGTTATCATAGTCTTCGCAGTGGAAAAAAAGTTGTGGCTACCTCCCGGGATAGGCGCACGGAATCTTGGTGGAGTGTGTCCATGTCGCCGGTAGAGAAAGAGGTCGCAGCGGTGGATAGAGGGCAGTCGGTGCTTCGGTCAGCCGCAGAAGCAAGGGCGGCGCGACCGCGCCCCGCCGTTGGAGCATGTGTTCACGGCCCGCCTGGCCATGATAGATGGGGGAAGGCGGCCGACGTTTGGTCTTCTAGGGAGGGGCAGCGGCGCATGATGCGCCGCCAGGAGGAGTAAGGGGCCAGCCATTTCAGTCGGCCGAGCTGAACCGAGTAGGACCTGCGGCGGGTCCCGCGTACTGGCTGGGGACCGAATGGCTTCGGTCATTCGGTGAGTGAAGGAAGGGGGCGCGCGACTCCCCCACACATGTGGACAGGCTGGGCCTCCTAGGCCGGGCCACCTAGCGTGGCCCGGGCTGCCCACCGTGGGTCGGGCCATGGCCCCGCCCAACCGAGTCGGACTCTATTTGGGCCGGGTCGACCCGAACCGGGTCGGACCAGACCCGGGCCCAAATGGACCTAGAATCACCTTATTAGCCATAACTTTGGCACCAGGTGTCCATTTGAAAACCCTTATATGGCACCAAAAACCTTGGATCTAGAAGTTCCTTCTCGTATACCCCACTTTAGATTTGGATAAATTTGGGGTATGGTCGGGTTTGATCGAACACGACTCCCACCAGGACCTCAGGACTAAAATGTCAATAACATACAGATCGGGCGTCCGATTGACGCACCGTCTGTTGCATTGAGACCTCTTTTACATGGTGGTCCATTGAGATACTTCTTCATGGGACTTCATGGTATTTGGGGACTTCGACCTGTGGATTGAGGAAAGGACCCTCCCGGAATCAAGCGATCTTAGTGCGGGAACCCTGTAGCTGGCTTTAACATGAGAAAGTGATCCTATGTTGGTCTATGCTTTGGGATCCTTTCTGGGTATCTGATTGAGGGTCCCACATGGATCCTCTCTAGGAATCCATACGGGACTACTCTAGGAACCTTCATGGGTCTGTTGTACAAGGATCCTATGTGGGTCTGTGATGTACTTGGATCCTATGTGGGTCTAATACTGTACTGGGATCCTATGTGGGTATGATGAAGTACTAGGGTCCTATGTGGGCCTGATGATGATTTAGGACCCTTAATGGGTCTTCCTCTAAATAGAGTAATATGATTTATTAGTTACATCTAATCATCTTTACTACCATACCTAAGTTAAACCTGGGGTGAGATGAGTCTTTACCTTTGTGGTAATCTTCAGGGTGGAGTACATGTGTGGTACTTACCATCGTGGTGATACCTTTGTGGTAATATTTTGTGTGGTGTACCATTACAGTACTTACCTTTGTGGTGATACCTTTATGGTAATATTCTGTGTGGCGTACCTTTATGGTACTTACCTTCGTGGTGATACCTTTGTGGTATTCTTCTGTGTGGCATACATTTGTGGTACATACCTTCGTGATAATACCTTTGTGGTATTATTCTGTGTGGCCTACCCATGTGGTACTTTCCTTCATGGTGGTTACCTTCGTGGTATTATTTCCATCATGGAACATTTTTACTTTGGATAAGGGTTTGGGCCTTGTGTTACCTCATGAATGAGATGTGTTTACTTGATAACTTAGGTATATGTATGGGAATATACCTAACAAGGGTTGTCCGCTGTTTACATGATTTTTGGTTTATCCTTTGTGGATTTTGCGAGACCTTTGAGGGTCTCGGGGTCCCTACTGAGTATCGTTATACTCACCCCTACACGGGTTATGCCCGCACCTTGTTGTGTTTGGTGCAGACGACGAATAGCGCTGACTGAGGATGAGGATACCAGGACTAGAGAAAGCTCGGAGGTGGACCTTAGACAATGGGTTCCACAGAGACAACCATTCGAGAGTTGTACCTACCCTTCACATAGGATCCTTTTCAAGTGTTCACAGAAGCTACTTAGTTTACTTATACTATCCATTTTACTTATACTTTCCAGTTTTCTTGTACTTTCCAGTTGGGCTTGTATTCTGGGACCCTTTTACTTAATGTACACACTCTTTTTATTGTTCTGTTTACTCATGTTCATATCTTGTTGTGTGATTGGTTGTGTGAGTTTACAGGTTATAAAGGCAATTCCTTCCCAATTTTAGGGAATACACCTTTAGTGCTCGTCGCCAGCCCCTGACCTAAGGAAGGCGGGCTTAGGGTAGTCATGGCATGGGTCATGGGGGACGGGTCATGAAATCTCCTAAATATACTATTGTTATTGGCTATCAACCTAGTAAAAGAAAATTTGTTAGAACCAATTTGGTTTTTAAATCTAAGACGTACTTCTTTACTCCTAGTTCCGGAAAACATTTAGCTAGTTAAAATTATGATACACTATCTACTGTTTCGAGCTTGTCTGAACCAAATAGGGTTTATTTTTCAAGCAATTTACATAATGCTTATAGGAAACCTATGAGGAAGATGTGGTTTCCTAAATCAATACTCACTAATATTACTAGAAATAAACAAATATGGGTACCAAATTCTATTTTTATTTGACTATTTTGTAGGAAAAATTCTTAAAAAGTTCTTGTAAAAGCTTATGGTACTTGGACAGTGGGTGTTCAAGGCACATGATAGGAGACTATTCATGGTTCAATAACTTAATAAAAATTGATGGTGGACATGTCCCCTTTGGTGACAATGCCAATGGAAAAATCATTATCCATCTCCAAATCGGTAACTCTAACTCAATTTTAATTTCCAAAGTACTTTTTGTAGATGGATTGAAATATAATCTTCTTAGTATTTCACAATTGTGTGATGATGGATTTCATGTTAAATTTGAAAATGATGATTGCAATTTTTTTACTTCTAAAAATGAATTAGAGTTTTCTGCATTAAGAAATGAAAATGTATACTCTGTTAACATAGAGTCTTTAGTTTCTCAAAATGCTTCATGTTTATGTTTATTTCACAAATAGTCTTGGCATTGGCATAAGAGACTAGGACACTGTATTATTCAATCTCTTATAAATCTAATTAGAAAAAGATTAGTCAAATATCTACCCAAACATGAGTTTCCAATTTATAAAGTGTGTAACCCTTTTCAAAAGGGAAAGAAACACAAAATATCTTTCAAACCAAAGATATAAGTGTCAACTTATCAACCTCTAAAATTGGTTCACATGGATTCGTTTGGACCATCTATAGTTTTTAGTTTAAATTGGAAGCACTATGTTTATGTTGTTATAGATGACTTTTCTAGATATACTTGGACTTTATTTTTTCCCCACAAAAGTGAATCCTACTCTCATTTCATCAAATATGCTAAAACTGTAGAAAATATTAGTAGACTTACAATTAAATCCCTAAGAAGTGATCATGGTAGTGAGTTTGAAAATCAAGAGTTTGAATACTTTTGTTCACAAAATGGTTATAGTAATAATTTCACTGCCCCTAGAACACCCCAACAAAATGGAGTTATAGAAAGAAGAAATATAACCTTGAAATAGATTTCTGGAACGTTTCTTAGTGAATATGAATTACTTATTTATTTTTGGGATGAAGTTGTAAATACAACATTATATATTATTAATAGAGTGTTTATTAGACCTATTATTATAAGAACTCCATATGAGTTATGGAACAATAGAAAACCCAAAGTAAGCTACTTAAAAGTTTTTGGCTGTAAAGTCTATATCCTTAATACTAAGAACAGTATTGTAAAATTTTCATCCAAGAGTGATTAAGGAATCTTTCTAGGATATTAAATCTCTAGTAAAGCCTATATAGTGTTTAACAAAAGAACTAAATGTGTAGAAGATTCTATCCATGTCAAATTTTATGAAACAGATCCACATGAGCCTAAGAACACTCTAGAGAACCCGGAGGATGATGAGTTAAATCTGGACATTAATTCAAAATCCTCTAACCATACTGTAAAGGAATCTATGAAAACTTCTAGTTCTGGAAATTCTTCATATTCAAGTCATAATGAACCCGAACCTATTGAAGAACCTAAAGTCACTAGTCCTTCTTTTTCTAGAGCTGTTAAAACTCTTAAGAACCATCCTTTAGATGCAGTTGTAGGAGATTTAGATAAAAGAACTCAAACTAGAGCTTCTATTCTAAATTAGGTTGAACATAAATTCTTCTTCTCGCAACTTGACCCTAAAAACATTAATGATACTATCAATGATGAATTTTGGGTGATCGATATGTAAGATAAACTTAATCAGTTTTAAAGTAACAAAGTTTGGAAACTTGTTGACAGACCTAAAGACACATTTACCATAGGCACTAAGTGGGTTTTTAGATATAAATTAGATGAAGCTGGTAACATAGTTATAAACAAGGCTAGATTGGATGCACAAGGCTATAGTCAAAAAGATGGAATTGACTATGAGGAAACATTTTCACCGATAGCTAGACTTGAAGACATCATAATTATTCTTGCTTATGTTGCACATCTGAATTTAAAACTATATAAAATGGATGTTAAGAGTACATTCCTAAATGGGTATATATTTTAGGATGTCTTTATTGAGAAACCCTGTGGTTTTACAAATCCTCGTTTTCCAAATTAGGTTTTTAAATTATCAAAATCATTGTATGGTTTAAAACAAGCTCCAAGAGCTTGGTATGATAGATTAAGTGCTTTTCTTATTTCCAAAGGTTTTAAAAAAGGAATAGATGATCCCACCCTTTTTATAAAATGAATTTCCAATGATGTTTTAGTAGATCAAATTTAAGCAGATGATATTATCTTTGGATCTTCAAAAAACACTTTATGTATTGAATTTTCTAAAACGATTCAAAACAAATTTGAAATGAGTTTAATGGGTGAACTAAAATTCTTTCTTGGATTTAAAATCTTCCAAAATAATGATGGTATTTTTTTAAATCAAAGAAAATATACTAGAGATCTTATAAAACATTTTGGATTGGATAGAACTAAAAGTAGTGAAACTCCAGTGAGTACTACATGTAAGTTGGATCTTGATGAATATAAAAAATCTGTTGATCAAACCACTTACAGAGGAATGATTAGAATCTTACTCTACTTAACAGCTAGCTAGCCTGATATTATGTTTAGTGCATGTATTTGTACTCGTTTTCAAGAAAACCCTAAGGAATATCATTTAAATTTTGTTAAGAGAATTTTCAAATACCTCTAGTATACACCTAATATAGGACTATTCTATCCCAGAGGACAATTATTTGAGTTAGTTAGTTATTCAGATGCTGAATTCAATGGTTGTAAGTTAGATAGAAAAAACACCTTTGGAAGATGTCACTTTTTAGGCATGTCACTAGTATCATGGTGTAGTAAGAAACAAAACTATGTTGCAGTATCTACTTTTGAAGCTGAGTATAGAGCTACTGGTAGTCATTGAGCACAAATTTTGTGGATGAAACACACATTACTAGATTATGGATATTAATTCAAGCATTTACCTATAAATTGTGACAATACAAGTTCTATTAACATCTCAAAAAATCATTTTTCACACTCTATGAAAACAAATATTGATTTAAGACATCACTTTTTGAGATACCATTATCAAATATGTGATATCACTTTGGAATTCATTGGAACTGAATATCATCTCGCTGATATATTCACCAAACCATTAAATTCTAAAAGAATAGATTACATCATACATGAATCGGTAATGATAAATATTAAGTAGTAAGTTTACTATTTTACAACTTATTATTTCACAGTTTATGGTTTCACAAGTCATTGTCTTAAGATTATTTTCTAACACCTATAGTTCTATAGTTTACTGAGTGAAAGGATGTTGTTTCATGTTTACGGTCTCACAATTACTATCACTCAGTTAATGTCTGGCACATACTGTTTCAAACATACGGTCGTATAGTTTTGAAGTCGCATAGTAGAGATGACACCATGAAAAATTATTACGATATCACCATGAAAACCTATTACAGTCTCACTAAGAAAACCTATTACGGTATCACCATGAAAACCTGTTACGATCTCACCATGAATGTCTGTTATAGTTTCACTATGAAAGATTGTTTCGGTCTCACTGTAAAGACTTTTTATCGTTTTTTCTATATACTATAACCAATATCATTGTAATTGATTATTTTATTCTTTTTCTTTCCCGCACTTTTAAATTTGTGACACTCGATATCCCTAAATGATAAAAATGAAATAAGTTTCACTCTTTTATTCACCTGAGCTTTCTTCTATCAAACTATAAGACCTCCTTCAACCCTTCAGTTCTCTATCTATCTCTCAAACCTTCATTGAATGCCCAAGATGAAATGATCATCCCCATAAAATCCTAAAAAGCACAGATAAAAGAAGAAGAAAATATCACCGAAGATAGTACACTAAGGTCCTCTGAATCTGAACCTTGTTGACAGAATAGTGGTTCCAAAAAATGAAGTATGCCCCAAGTGGCTGCTATCAAGTAAGTATGTAGTATTTAAAGTAATTAAAGAGCATGGATGGCTTGATTGGTTCAAAAAGGAGACTTGTCCGATATATCCAAAGCTAGTGGATCAATTTTATCAGTTCTTTAAATTCTCATTTGATACAGAAGATGGATTTGTTGTGAGAAGCTAGATCCATGGACAAAGATGTACCTTTTCTTCAAGGTTATGGGCTGCTTGCCTAAGGATACCTCATGAGGGAATTTTTTAGGACTACCAGAGAGTTCCTCCTCCTACAAGTGATATATTTTTTTAGATGAATCCTTGATAATCTTAACGTGAAATAAACCAAAGAGAATAACTATTACTGCTAAGCTAGATGGTGAAACCAAACAATTTTTAAGTTTTCTCAGAATCTGATCAGTCCAAGAAAAGGAGATTTTTCTACACTCAATTATCAATATGTATTTTTAATACATCTTATAATGAATGGAAACAATATTTACCTATGTCAGTATGTTATACTTCATATGTTTGAGTTGACAAAGACAACCCCCAAGTCAACCTCCTTGTTCTAATCAAGGTTAATCTCTGTTATGCTTCATGCTAAAGGGTTGGTTGGACCAGATGAAGAAGTCATTAAGGACTATGAATTTTTATCTCAAATGTTATAGACAAAAGAGTGAAAATATGTTGGAATACATGGAGAAAAATCATGTGTGGAGGATAATGATAGGGTTTATGAAAATTTAAACCCCGTTGAGCATCCTTTAATACCTAAGGGAATTTCTAATCTTAGATTGGAACTATATGAGATTGTTGACTATCCTACTGAGGAAGAAGAAGAAGTTGTTACACCTACAGAGGAAACTGTCCTGGACAAGGAAGACAATGGACCTATTCCTCAAGTCATAATTGAGAAGGAAGTACATGTTCCCAAAGAAATTTTTGATCTGGAAGAAGAACCTGAATCTAAATAAGAATTTGTTGTTAATGTAAGGTACAAGGCTGTTTTGGATGATCATTTTGAAGAAGAAATTTCTCTTGAGAATGAAGCTACATTTGAGGAACACTTATAGTAATAATATGTTCTTGAGATTATCTCATCTACTAAGGAAATAATGGAGCAATTGTTTTTGTTTGCTAGAAAATAAATGGGAAAGGCTATTGGGGATGAAATATTGGAATTAAATTAAAGAACAAAATCTCTTAGTCCTATGAGAGATACACTTGTTGAGGTGGAGCAGCACCCCAATATAGGAAGTGTTGAAATTCCTAATCCATTTTATCAAAACTATGGATATATGGTATAAATTCCCTATATATTTTGATGTGAATAATTCTCAAGAATCCTCAGTTAAAGGTATAGATTTTTCTACTGTGTTTCAATTGAAACTGTTCTCTTCTCTTGAAGTTATCTCTGCAAAGGAACGTAATCATGTCTTAGATCCTATTTCTGAACCATCACAAGAACCTTATACCTTATTAATTAAGGATTATTTGAATGTCTTTGGATCTACCTTATTGGATGGCATTGAAATGTTCATGAACACTCAACCTTCCCCAGTGAAAAATTTGAGTGAAAGAGATGATGCCCTGTTGTTAAAAAATATCATATGGAAGATTTAGCCAAAAATGCTTCATGAAATTCAAGAGGTCATAGTTGAGAACAAACAGCTGGGTGATGAAGTGAAGTCTCCCAGAGCTATGGTGGAAGATATGCAGAGAGTGTTGAAATCAAGACTAGATCCTATTTCTCATCCTGTTGAGGATGTTCGAGGTCAGTTTCCATAGGAATTTGTCTCTCTAATTAAAACTAATCTATCCTCCTTACCTTAAAAAGTGGCTGAAATAAACAAAAAAATAGTTTACAAAATGCGTGAGCTTGTTATTGGTCTCAAAAAATTGACTAATGAATATAAGGGTTGTCTCTAGAAAGTTATAAATCAACTAAAGTCCCTTACTTCAGCTGTTACTAATTCTAGTACCTCTAGATAATCATATTAACCCTCCTTGGATAGTGATCTACTCAGAACGGTTGTTAAGGAAGAACATTAATCAGTGCTTAGTGGCCTTGACAAAGAGTCTATATCTGTAGTTTACAAGAATAGTGATAGAGTTCTTGATTTGGTAAGAATTAATTACAATATTTCAAATGATGTACAAGAAGAAATCACTAAGAAGTTGGATTTCTACTTCAATAGGATTTTCTCGAAGCATGATATGACAAACCATTTCAAGTACCTTGTAGGGAATCTGAAAATTTGTCCTGTCACTCAAGCATTCAAAACTAAAGTTCAAAAGCATAAACATTTCACTCCTTTGTTAGATAAGTTCATGGAGAACAAATATTACATTGAAAAATCAATGCAGTATGGTGGTGATATTATTTCTGACTTCATCATGTTATTGAGGCCTTATCTTCATGTGCAGAGCACTGCTATTGTGGCACCTACAACTGCACCCTTGTGGCCTAGTTTACCTCCTTACTCATTCACTACCTTTTCCTCTACCTCTATGCCTGTCTCTCAGGCTCTGAGTTAGATCAGACCTGTTATCCTTGACCAACAATTTCCTCAGTATTCCACAAAACCTACCTTGGCCCCCTCTGTTTTTGAAGGTCTCACTCTACCTTATCTGTTAGTTGGTTCTCTTCCTTCTTCTACTTCTACATCTCCTCCTGTGGCTTCTACTAATGATGCTACCAAGGGAAAAGAGAATAAAACCAGTGCTGAAGAATAGTAAAAACTGTCTTTTAATAGGGATATTTATGTATTTTTGTTGCATACTATTTGTAATGACATGTCTTTATCCATCTAATGCACTGTAAACTCTTATTAACTATTCTCTTATATACTTATTTACTATTTTTGATAATCCCAAATGGGGGAGAGACCTATACACTTAGGGACACACAACACACTACGAACATATATCTCACTCATATAATTTTTGATCATCAAAAAGGGGGAGATTGTTGGATTCCTCCTGTTTTAATCATGTTTTAATGATAAAAAATCCTATACATCTTGTTTAATCTGTTTCCAGTCATGTGTAATGATGGTTGGTTTATTTATGTTGTTAAATAAATTTTCACAAGATCATAATTTCTATAAATCATGTTTGATTATTGTAAACTATATTTAAATTTGGTCTATAATGATTTATTTCATGAATGATTAATTCTAATTTATTCTATGAATATTAATTCTTAAGTCTATATACAGATATTTGGCTAAGTATGAGAAACCATGAGTATTCCACTGGTTCTGGGTTTCTTTACAAAGGACCAGACACCATGACCCAGACATCGTGACCCAGACACCGTGGCCTAGACACCATGATCTAGACACTGTGACCCAAACACCGTGACCCAGACAGAGTTATTGAACACCATGACCCAGACACCGTGACCAGACACCATGACCTGACACCATGACCAGACGTCATTCGAAGTTTGGAAAAGGACCAGATACCGTGATCCTAACATCACATATGTGCTACCGGTTCCCGATATCTATACAAATATGACATCATTACTATCTTACCACTAAAAGGAAAATAATAAGACACTGTTTTTTGGTTACACTATTTCCAAGTGACACCATTTCCAGACAGACTGTGATATGTTTCTTTAATTTTTTTTGTCATTTTCAATTTAATTTATAAAGTTCATATTTGAGTCTTTTAAATGCACTAACATAATTAATATTTCTTTTTATAGATGTCACCTAACAGTACGAGGTATGAGGTGAAAAATAAATGCATCATGTCGGCTCCAATACAAGCACTCCAAGAATAAGAAGAAAATATTGGCCTAAAAACATACATGTTGTAGCGGTGTAGAAGTGTGATCATTCTTGAGAAAAGAACCAACACATGAAAAAAGATATATCTAAAGAACACACGAATCATTCACAAATCTAAAAGTTGGGATACTATAGATCAGAGCCAAGAACATCTTTGAAATAAACACTCCGCGAAGAACACGAGCCAGATCTAACTGAAAACCAGAGCACTAGACTTGTGATACTATGTTTCTCACAAGAGGACTCGATTCTTGCATCTGCTTCATCCTAAAAGATCAGAGCTTCCTAGAATAACACTCAGAGCACTTATAATCTTATCTCATCATCCTTTCTTTGTTGTGTACTATTTTTAGCTTTTGAGCAATGTGTGTGTGTCAGTATTAAAACACACATTCTCTCCTACACTAAACTGAAGGATACAAGATATCCTTCCTATCATATCTTTTTACACTTTTTTACTCCCACATATAATTGTAGAATATGTCCTTGTGTGACCAGGTATTTTATACCCATGACAAAATGTGGAAGAGGTCGTGTGACCTGGAGAGTCCTATGCACTATTGTTTACCCAGATCTAGGTTGTGGATCAAATTTATTAACATAAACTGCTTGGTGGAATTTGATCACCAAGTATAGTAGATTAAGTCTTGGCTTGAGACTAAACCACTTATTTTATATATTTTGTTTTGTTTAATTTTGTTTTCTCTATTTTACTGTATAATTCAGAAATCACTAGATTTACTTTGATAGTTAATCTTGGATAGAAGTTATAATTGTTTTTCCTTTTTAGAATAGCTTCAAAAGTAATATCAATAACTAATATTGAGATTACTGATAATTAATCAATCTTCTAAGAAGTTATTTGAATATACAAGCTTTCATAACCGTATTACTTTGATTAACTAGGATGTATTTATTTTTATTGGGGAAACTTTTAAGAAAACATTTCAAATATATATTTTTATATATACTCAATTCACCCCCCCCCCCTCTTGAGTAGTCTACTCTGACCAAAAACACTTTTTTATTAGGGTTTATTTTTGATGTTTTCTTCTGGTTTTTTAGTTTTTTCTTAGATTTGTTTTTAAATATTATGTAACTACTTTAGACACATGATGACATTTTCATAATCCAAAAAGTAACAAATAAAATGGAATAAAACAAAAACTAATAAAATTTATGGTGGGTATAAAGCTAATAATTTGGATAGTGTGCCGGAAAATTCATATTGTAGACAATTTAAAAAAAATGAATTTAACAAATAAATGTATTAATGAATGATCCACACTCATATACAAATCTATCCTATAGTTTTTATCCACTAAAACTAGTAAAAGTGAATCTCAATCACTAAATGAAATTTCTTCCACACTGGTTGTGGATAGTGATGCCAATTTAATTGGAAAATGGTCTCCTTTGGTAGATCTTGAAGGTCAAATAGCTGGACCCTTATCGTTTTCTTTTCTGTAAAAAATGAATAACATCAATCAACCAAACACACTATGTTTTAATTTTTAAAGAAAAAAAAAACAAAAAAGTACTAACTATTATCAATCTCAAAATACGAGTCACACAACTTCATTTTTGTTTCTTCTATTCTCATTAAACTAATCTTGAATATTTCTCAAATTTTGTGACTGGGGTTCTTAGGATGCTACTAATTTGTTTCTTTATTTGTCTTTCACAATTTGTTTTGGGTAGATTGATTGCTTTTCCTCTATTTTTTAACATTTCCTTTCGAGTATTACTTAATGTTTTCCACTCTTTTCTGCACCCATGATTTTTAGTTGGATTTTGTTTCACAAGATTTCTGTCACACTTCTTCAAAACATCTACCACTTTCGGTACATTTTGTTTCTTGGGTTGTCTTTTCTTTTCCTTGATATTTATTTTAATGATATAATTGTCTTTCACTACCATGATTTCTTCTCTTTCAGTGTTTGGTTGGGGAAAGGAAACTAAGTCAGAAAAAATTTGATACTTCATAGAATAGAAACCAAAGAAGGCATTAAAATTTTTTAAACCTCAATCTCATTCATTAAAGAAAGATATGGCACAGATTCCCAGTTTTGGAGTGATGATGAAAAAAATCATTCAGATAAAGGGATAATTCCACTAAGGAGATTTATGTTGATTGAATTGAATATGAAAGAACAACAAAAAATGAGTTAACAAAAACTTTTATTTTCGATTTAATAAAATCCAAGAGAATAAAGAAAAATGTTGTAAAACCGATTATCACTCATTACAGAAAGTTTAGGTAATAATAAATACAATTAATCAAGTGGTGGTTCTGGAAACCCTTCTTCTATCCCAAGAGAATAGGTAAAATTTTCCACTTTTATTGTATTCTATTGCTTGAGATTTTTTCCAAACCATCATTGTCTTCCACAACCATGATCTCTTCTCTTTCACTATTTAGTAGGGAAAAATGAAGAGACTTAGAAAAAATTTGAGGCTTCATTGAATAAAAAATAAAGAATATATTAAAAAATTTCAAACCATGTTCACATTTATTTAATAAATATAAGGAAAATAATTCTAATTGCAAAGTGATGTTGTAAAAAATAATTCACATGGAGGGTTATTTACGCTGAGGAGCTTCATGTTGATTGAATTGAATATTCAAGAAGAATTAAAAATGAGGTAACACAGAACCATCGCTTAAAATTTCATAAAATCCTAGAAAAGAATTAAAAGGTTGTAAACCTGATTATCACTCATCATAGAAAGTCTAGGCAATAAGAAAGCCAATTCATCAAGAGGTGGTTCGAGAAGCCCTTCCTCTATCCCAAGATCAGCAACTAAACCTACCATTGATTTTCACATTTTATTTTCTATCTTCATCAAATCTCTAGAAACAAAATACAGGATCAGTTATGTTTTCTATCGATTTAAATCACTTTTGAAATAAAAAATGCAGACTTGAAAATATAAAAAAACATATTTTTTAGTGATTATTTAAAATTAGACCACAATATGAAATTATAAATGCAGTTTTGAAAATTTATTCATCTTAATCATGAAACAATACACAAGTTAACAACCCATAAAATAGACATGATGATTAAAATACAAATAACTGGAATAGGTAAATGTTAATACTATCATAAAAATATAGAAAAAAGTTTTTAGCATCAAGTAGGATAGCCTATTGATAGAATTTTTATTCCATTAAGATTATTTTACAATAATATAACATAGAATGGCCATGAAGAAAACCTAAATCATAAAATTTTTACCAATTATTGTAGGTAGGAATAACTACCTAAATCCATAGAATAAAAATAGTAACAATGATTAAAATAATGATGCTTATTAGCAAAGTTTTTGTGAGGGTGTATTCGACAAAACAAGAAGTAAAAATCATTATAAATTGAGAGCGAGAGAATCCTTCATGGTTATGAAGAGTATCGTTTGGGTGGGTAAATGAATTTAAATGAATCGACTCGGCCCGCTCCATTGAGCCCCTACTATTTTTCTGAAAATCATTAATAAATGTTAATTTTTAATTAAATAAAAGTTTAAGAATATATATTAATAATATATATGTAAGTATTATTAAATTTTCACATTATTAAATTATATTGAAATTTTAAATTAAAATTAATTTAAATAATTATATTTATATTTATATAAACACATACAATATATAAAATCATATTAAATTTAATTTTAAAATGATAATTTTTTTAAATAACTATTGTGTGTGTGGGTGTGGGGGCATGTTGGTGTGGGAATGTGTGGGAATGTGGGAGTGTGTATTAATATGCATGTGTGTTCATGGGTTTTTACGGGCATTCATGTGTGTTTTTGTGCATGTGTGTGCATGCACGTGTTGGGGTGTGTATGTGGGGAGGCTTCGTTGCATGTTGGGGTGCATGGGAATGTGTGTGCACAAGTGTGTATGGGCGTGCACTCTTGTGTGCATATTTGTGTGGGTGCATGCATGTGTGTGTGTGTGTTCATGTGCATGATATTTAATTGATGAATATACAGTCTTATCATAAATTCAAAAAATATTAGTTTAATTTTTAAAGGAAATAATTGAAATTATAATTTGATTTAAAAATAATAATAATTCATTATTTATGAATATGAATTATATTTAAACATGATTAATAATATTTTTATATTTATAATTATATTTCAATGTTTTTATTATAACTAGTTATATATAAATATATTTTAATACACACGTGTATATTGACTAGTCAAATATATAAATAGTTTGTGTTTGTGTGTGTGTTTATGTTGATGTAAATTTAATTATATTGAAAAATTAGAATTTCTGTTTATAAGAAATTATATTTATATAATAATATCTTTTTCTTTATATATATATCACTACTGAAAATTGGGACTTTAACAGTGCTTGTGAAAGGGCTTTATCAGTGCTATAGAACTTCCGATAATGTAAGCCATGTAAAAGGGTTATCTTTAATAGTACTAATAAAAATAACAGATAAAGGACCTACTGATAATGTGGATATTTTTCATGCCCCCCTATCAGTGCTTCCCACCCCCCTTTATCATCACTGCCCCTACCCCTTTATCAGCACTTTAGAAAATCCCACCCTCATGTGCATAGCCTCGCCTCCATCGAGTTTAGAACCTGAGACATCTAGCTTATACGCCATCGCCTTTTCCACTCCCCTATATTGTTTTGTTTAAAAAATTTTGAGATATTTTTATATTTATGTATATTTTGTTACATTTTTATCCATGTATTTATATATATCTTTATATATACATCTATATATATATATATATATTTTCAAAATATGTATATACTTTTTTTTTGTCTCTTTGTGTTCATAAATACATACAAACAAACATTATAGGGTCCAAAAAATCCACATAAGGGAAGAAAAATACTCCCTTAAAATCAGTCGAAGAATCTACCCAATATTCATAAATAATTTGGGAAAAACAAGAAGAATGTTTAGAAGAAATGGTAAAGGAACTAAGTAGTATGTTTACCGATTCATCATCAGTGGTAAGCGGTCAGTTCGGCAAACCGCCCTCCTGCAGACGCTGTCGTTCGTGAAACGAAGGCAGAGTTCCTACACGGGCATGAACCAAATGGTCGGTGAGTGATGTTGAACTGGTCTGCAGTCGCGAACCACACTAGCCCTAAACCAGGCGGACTAGCCCCCCGTCGTGCACTGCATCATTCGAGGAATGGAGGCGGAGCCCTGCGCGGCCGCAAAGGACCCTCATGACCGAGTTGGTATGCGGGCGAGGTGCATTCAATATGCCTCGTGAACCTCGGGTTGACTAAGTCATCCGTAGGCTGGTTTTTCTGTCATGGGCCTCTGCAAAAGGTGCCACATGACCATAGATACAACCATTTCCCCCCTTTATAAAAGGACTTCAAGGGGGAGAATAAAGGGATCAACTTCTTGGAATATCGGATTCTTGGTGATCGGCACTTTGAAGGAAGGAATCACACTTTTGTAAAAGGAAGATGATTTTGGGAGGTTAGGATTTCACGTACCGCAAAGTTTTGATTCACAAACCAGCAATAGGTATAAACTGGGGACGAATTATTAAGAATTGAAGAATGCATAAATAAATTGGTAAACCGCAAACCTAAAATTGGTGAACCGTGAACCATGGCCCCTACGCGAATGCACTCTCCATGGACTAGGGAGCCCATGCCCCTTCTTTGATCCAGCGTGTTGCGTAGCACCCTCCAATGTGGGCAAAGCCCTGACTGGTGCTGCCCTTATCCATCGCTACTCGAGCAGACTCTAGTGTCGCGTACCAATTTGGTACACATACCAATCCCGAAGTTGCGTATGACTCTGGTACGTGGGACTCTCCTCTGCCTGCATACCACACTGGTATGCGGACGACATCTCTGTCCACGTAGCACTTACCTCAGTGAAGGGCGCCACTTTTCATATGAATATGTGGTCCACAAAGGCCTTCAGTGTTTCCATCCCCCGAGTTAGATAATTCCCTTCCTATTCAGTCCAGTCATCCAGAATCCCTTCAGTAGCCTATCCATCGGCACCAAGCCAAGGCCTCTCCCAAAGCCACCAGACCAGCATGCTGAAATCTTCAGGGGCATTAGCACTCCCTCCAGAGTTCATATACCCACGGTAGGTGGTGAAAAAGGGGTTACCACATCCCTTGAATATACATCTGGGGAATTCCTGGGTTTTCATACCCACGGTAGTCCAGAGTCCGAGCCCAGGAACCCCTTTGTCCCTCTCCGCTCTTTTGGATTGATGGATCCCAATTGCTTTCCCATTCATTGAGAACCAGTGGTGAGCAATTCTCACCTCCCCTAAAGAGAGTAACAGGGCATCCCTCCTACATTAATCCCAACACCGTCCTCATTGGACGACAATATCCTTTCCCCTTCCATACGGGAAGGTTCATTGCTTCATGCCCTTCACCGTCATACCATGGCCTCTGTCGATGTGACTTCTACATTCGTTCCCTCCTTGACACCAGGGGGAGTTAAAGTCTCGCAATCTCGAACCTCTCCCTCTATCATCGTCTTCCACATCTACCCTTAGTAAGGAAAAAGTGTGTGGCTTTCTGAATCTTTCACGTTCTCTTATTTCTTACACCGAGCATGACTCATGTGGGCTTAGAGATTTTTGATGGTCACGACATCCGCACAACGATGGTGGTAGAACTAACTACATGGGTTTTGATCTCTATATCCCAAGAAGGGTACGTAGGATGCCTCCCTGAGGTTCAATCCCAACTCAAGCCACCAACCACATGTAAGTCCCAACCATACCCCAACATGGGCTACCAATCATTCCCCTGATAGGCAACTCTCAAGTGTAATCCCTGACCTTCCAGAACTATGTACACTTTGATTCCCAACCAGCCGGGATACATAGGAAACCTCCCTAAGGTGAAAGACCAACATCCAAGTCTGATACTCATCTATCCTTATCAAACTGTGTCATCATGCCCCTAGAAGGATCATAATCGGTCCCTAGAAATTATTTTCCCTCCGGCCCTCTAAGATGCTTCGACGTAAGTCCCGCACAAACCTTGACTAGTCACCTGTCTCCTAGACATCCTTGCCACATGACGTTAAACTGTACGGTTGGGTCCTTTTCACACAACCTTAAAATGTGATGTGTCCCATTATGTGGCATCGAACAACATAAATTATTATTCCTCTCACGAGGATATGTAGGAATCTCATATTACAGGTTCGATCTAGATGCTCAAGTCACTCTATGTCCCCACTAGATGATAATAAACTCTAGAGCACCCAATTATAAGGCTTGAGACCTGTGATGTCTGAACAAACTCAAACTTCACCACAATCTCTAATCGAATGAGGGATGGTAAACCTCAGATGTATATGGATTTGGATCCCTGCGTATACCTGTGACTTTCAAACCAGGGGTAATCGATGGATACTATGATTGGGGATAAACCAAAGATTTGTGAACATATGAACATGTCTTAAAACTATAATAGAGTCCTTGAATAGGATATAATTACCCCAAAAGGGTGTGATGAGCTCGACTTCCCATCGTCTCGACCAATGTGAGTTCTTATCTGTCGTTGGCCATATCACCCAATGGGTGCCTACCTTTGGGAAGAAAGTCTATGGATCGTTGGATACAAGAACCATTTGGCATTTCTAGCTCCGCGAATAAACATGTTGGATACTAGGAAAAGCCATGAAGATAGGGAACTCAATAGAAATGATTAAACAACAATGGATCCCTTTAATCAGACACAGGAACTGATCATGTCCCCTTGCCTCGAAACAAAAATGGTGAACCCGACATGAATCTTTAACCAGCATGATAGATTTACCCTAATTTGGAACTATCCATAAAAATAAATGGATGATTAATATTTGACGGGCCATTTTGTTCATTCTCCAACCAAAATAAAGATGGACCCATCTGTGATCCTTTAACCGAGGTGGTGAAATAATCCCACTTCTCACCCCCTTTCATGCTCCAAAGGGGGGCCAAGAAAGGTCATTAATTACGCATGGGATTATGAGATGCTACGTTGATGGGTTTTTCTGTTTGTATTTTCCAAATGTTTTAGAGTTACGCAACATATCTTCCTTCAATCCAATGGTGTTGCAAAGGAATTCACAAACATGTACAATGATCAACATGCAGACCAGGCCTCTAAATTGGAAGAGGACCCTGTCGCCCACCCAATGTCTTCAAAGTTGGGTCTCAGACGCACTGATCTAAGAATACCACCTGAACGGTGCTCTTCCAACTGTGGAGGCGTGTATGTACACCCTCTAGTGGGATAATTCCTATCAGCTGCCTGCCCAACATCGACCGAGGGAGAAGATCCAGGCATCCCCTGTAGCCGTCTAAAACCATTTTGGGATCCTATCCCCAGAACGAGACAATGAATACCTCCCTTATCTTAGGGAGGTGGATGAGTTTTATGTTGATGATTTCATCCCCATCGGAATGGGGTTCCATTCCAAGGTCCCCACTGGAAGACTTCTCCTCAACTATGTTGTGACCTCGTATCCTCACCCTAAAGAGGATACCACCCCCGAGGATCCATTCCCACGCTCCCTGAGCTTTGGCCCCTCAGACCACCCACCTAGGACAGCAAACATAAAACTTGGAATAGGTCATCACCCTCATTCCTATGTAAGAACTTCGTTGCTCAGACACGGAGACATATCATGGGCAGGCCCATGTACATGTCCGCTCTTCCAAATCCCGCCATCCCGACATGGAGGAATCATACGACCAGGAACACATCCTCAGTAAGCCTCTTCAAGCCCATATCCCATACTGGATAACATCTACTGAGTAGATTCCTCTCCTTTCCCGAGATCATGAAGCCCACCAACCAAATGTAGTGTAAATTTAGCGCCTATAGAACCAGCTCCTCACAGATTCTACTGACGCCCACCATCCCAATATGGTGGCGATCAATAGACGGGAATTTCTCCCTGCCAACAGAGGACATCGACTAGATACAATAGGTCACCAACATATATAGGGCCATCTCTCTTTGGATGCAAGTAAATTCTTTCATCCCAATGTGGTGGAAAACGGAGAAGTAAGCTGGAATATCCCAGTACATGGGAAGGCTCATTCACCAGATCCGCCATAGGATAATGGTCAGTATCCTCTGACCACTAGAGGACCAGAGCAGAAAATTCACACTCTGACAGAGGAATGTTACCTCATAAGTGTTCCAGCCAAGTATTTCTCTCTTTATATCCTGGAAATGATGGAAGAACAGGTATCGATCCCAGATCATATCTTGCCAACTTTCCAGAATTTAATTGCATCGGCAGCAATAGAAAGGACTCGGGCTCATGAGCCTGTCTCCCCAATTGAGGTGACTCATCTAAGAGGCTAGATATCCACCTAAGAGTAGGTCTTCATACCTACTTCTACCCAGGAGGTTCTTCGTCTATATCCCACAATACAAGGGAAACTAGATCGAGCATACTCACTCGTTCCAATTGGGGGTCACCCATCCATCACGGTGGATGCTCCAGGGCAGGCATATATCCCTACCAAAAATCAATATGTTTTTCAACGTATCCCGACAGCATCACAGGACACAATTAGACAAGGACCCAGAGGTGACGGTTGTTATCAACAGCGCATGGTCCCTACTTCCCACAAGAGAGCGCCCCAAATGCGCCAAAGGTAGTTAGAAAATAAAGAGTGGTACCATGACTCCACTCTGCTGGAAGATGGGGTTATCAATGCCACCGAACATGTCTCAAACCCTTGTAATACTACCAACCAATTACCATACTATGGGACTGGCAGTAGCAGTTTTGAAGGTCCTCCTCGCAATGTCTCTCTTGCAGCTCTGAAGGTCCTCCCCAGAGCACCCATGAGGGCCTCCCTCATGGGCTTATAATGATTAATCATTAGAGTTCCTATTTTTGTGTGAGTCATGGAAGACCTTCATGTGACTAGAAGATCGAGCAAAAAGATTGTCCCCCACTTCCTATGGTCCACCCTTATGGTCCTCCCCAGGGTATATGCTGAAAACACTCTTCGTGCAGTGGGACCACAGATTATGATGGTAGTCCTCACCATCATAGTCACAACTATGGAGGTCCTCCCCACAGTGATGTCTCATCATGACAAGAAGGTCCTCCTCTTTCTGTGGCATGCTCTAAAGGTCCAACCCGGGGGTTATGTTGCAATGATATTTCATGCATCCAGGCATCAGATTATGGTGGTACTCCTTGCCACTGTAATAGTATAGGTCCTCCCCGTATAGACGTCAAGCAACGAGAAGACCCTCCCCTCATTGTGGTACATTCTAAAGGCCCTCCCCATGGTGTACCCCACAGATATTGTCCATGTGATAGCTGTGATGGTAGTCCTCTTCATCATGGAAGTTATGATGGTAGTCCTCACCATCATTTCCGCTACTGTGATGGTCCTCCCTGCAATGGCCTTAAGCAACAAGAAGGTCCCCCCTTGTAGCAATGTTTCCTAAAGGACCTCCCCTTGATGCACACCGAATGTCAAACCATGATGGTCATCCTCACCATGATATAATTTGTTGAGAAGGCCCTCCTTGTAACAACACTATGTAGCCAAGAGGTCCTACCCTTGCTCTGTTCACCCTGAAGGTCCTCCCCAGGGCAGACACTGCAAGATTGCTCTATAAAGGGAGGCTTCAGGTGGTAATGGTAGTCCTCTCCATTGCAGCATGGATAGTGGAGGTCCTCCCCGCGGCGACTTCAAGAAATGAGAAGGCCCTCCCCTCATTGTGGTGCATTCTGAATGCCCTCCATAGGGGGTACCCTACAGGTTTTCTCCCTGCAATAGTAATGGTGGTGGTCCTCGCCACCATGAAAGCCATTGTGAAGGCCCTCCCTGCAATGGCCTTGAATAGCAAGAAGGTTCTCCCCTTGCTGTAGTCCACTCTGAAGGTCCTCCCCAGGGTATGCACTATGGAATTTTTTTTGGCATTAGGACTTCAAGATGAAATGGTAGTCCTCGCCACTGCAGCACCAACTGTGGAGGTCCTCCCCGCATTGACATATCATATCGATAGGAAGGTCCACCCCCTGCCAAATCAAGTATAAAAAATCCCTCCTATGTTGAATCACTCAGAAGGAGGGGATCGACCATGTCAGATTCCCAGTCAACTATCAACGACATCCTTCTTCAATCAGGAGACAGTTTGGGACCACATTCATCCTCTAAGCCACCCTGGAGCCACCCACGTATCGATTCAATCCCTACCATCCTTGAAACCTTTGATCATACTGTCAAGGAGAATCTTAGCTGTGTTGATCAAGTAGAGGAATCTCTAGCAGAGGAACATGTTGATGTTTTTCACCTAATGAAACAGCTGGACAAGGATGATATACCAGTAATTTTTTGTCCCACGACCACCTCTCAGTTCAATATACCTAGAGAGTTGTCATAAAGAAGCGTACATGACATCTATTCCAATATCTGGACAACCCTTCTCCAGTTGAAATTAAACTTCCTACCATATAAAGGGTATGTGGATCATGTCAATACAATAGGAGAGATCCTGCATCACATTGACCTGGAATCCTTTCCTTCAGCACAACAACTGCGATCAGAAAGGCGCAAAAGGGACCTTGATTTAACCTACCTCCGTGCACTACACAAATTGTGTCACCTTATTGATGAAGCTCTGATGGGAGTTCATATCTGAGGATGGGGAGAACATGGGGTTCTTCATTTCACTCCACTTCCCATCTAGATGAACCCATTCGGTGTAGGGTCTTTAAATTCCATCACTTCAAGACGACAATAAAATGAAGTCCAAATTTAGGAGAGGTGACAAACCCTATAGAAACAGGCCCTGAGTAAGTCTCAAAAGCGTCAGGACTGACGAGAGCAATCCATTCACGAACTCTTAGATCAGTCTACCAAAAAAATTTGGTAGGCTTCTCACCTAAGAAAATCCAATCATTGATCAGTGCTTGCCTCCCCGGAGAGAATTAATTCACATGTGAACTCGACACCAGGTCCAGCTCACCCTCAAATGGGAGCATGCGAGATCATGCAGGAAGAGATAGCAGCAGAAGCTGCCATAATAAGGGACCAACCCCATCCTGTAGGGTTGGGGGTATTTTCAACAAAAAAATCCTCCATAAGACCAACAAAAATGTGAAGTGGTGCCACGCCCAAGGAACGAATCCAACCCTATCCCCTAGGGCTGGGGAAATTTTTTCCTCATCAACAACCTCCCCCACGATAATTAGTATTCTCTCGTTTGTGGAGGATAGTCATAAGAGGAGGATCCTTTCTTGTTCTATCCTTTTAAACATCATCCCCTCCAAGAAGGAGGAATTCCATAAGGTCTCACCAAGGATCCTTCTATTTCACCCTTCATCAAGAGACCCGAAGAAAATCCCAGGACCGAAGGGGGAAAACCAGTAAGAGGCGCGGAAGGTCCTCTTCCTACTTGGAAGATGACACCTCCCACACCCCGTATTATGCATCTGCCAATATTGTGGATGTTAAACCCACAGATGACACCGATGTCGATTTAAATATAGATGGATCCAGAGAATATGGTTCTGTTCAGGTTGTGACTCACAATGAGCCAGCATGAATGCACACCCAGATCTAGAAGGCCGCCCTGAACCTAGCCGCTCCAGCAAATCCTCCTCCACTTCACAAGTGATTTTCCACTAGAGATAGGAACAAATACCAGGTTGTCCTCAAACTTCCTCCTTCTATCAACACAAATAAGCCTCCTAGGCTCGAAGAGAGGTTATCTCAGCAGGAGGAGGAAATGAAGGAACTAAGGCTGATTAATGTCGCGCTACTCCAGAGGAACCGTCCTGCCAAATACGTTCCCTGAGATTTGTCACAATATACACTTCCATAAAGTGCACCTCAACAATAAAGGTTTTCCCCAGAAAATGAAACAAGGTTAGGGCCCCCGACCAGCACGGCACCTGGCCCATCTAACTACTTGAACTTTGATTTAGAAGCATACCAAGACTTACCTCCACTTGGGAAGAAACCGGAGCGAGTACATCTAAATCCTCCGAAGGTACCTCCATTGGCATATGCGCCTCAAGTACCAGCTGGTAAAACACCTCAAGTAGAACCCCAGGATATAACCATTTGGGATTAGGTCCAAAAATATGTAAACCAGGGTCTCTCCAACACCATCAAGGAAATGAAAGCTCTATTAGAATCAATGGAAGATCGACGCGCTCCGATACAGCTAGAGCGAAATCCTTACCTAGACTGGGTGAGAAACATTCCACCTCCACCGAATTTTGGGAGCCTTGTATTTCCTATATTGAATGTCTCAGGTGACCTAGAACAACATTTGATGCACTACGCATCTTATTTAGAACTTATGATGGGAACTCTAAAATAAAAAGAAATAGTGAAACTCATATTCTTCGTGCGAACCTTACAAGGTTTGGCCTTCGTCTGGTATACAAGTTTTCCAGATCAGTCAATAAAATTATGGGCTGATATTCGGTAGAAATTTCTATTCCACTTCCGCTCAACGTTGCCCAAGAAGACAGGTAAAGACCTCATGAATTTCAAATAGAGAGAGAATGAGAGGGTATCAGACTACATCGCCAGATAGAAGGGTCTAACCTACTCTCAGAACATGCCACTACCCCAGGATGAGATGTTTACTATATTCATCGACAACCTCCAAGATGAGATACGAATGCCACTCATACTGGTGAAATGCACCACCAGATTCCAGTATTTCACTGTTATTGCCCATATAATCAAAGACTCCTTAGAGCGGACTAACCTCAAGTCCCGAATAGCTTCATAGGATCCTGCAAAGAGATCAGGTAGAGCTGAATCATCCTCTATCATGCTCAATCTAGCCCCTGCACCTGCTCCACCACCTAGGTCTCCACCGAATCACCAAGGGCCTCCTGCATATCAACAACCACCTTCGCCCTGGAGAGATGATCAAAGAGGACCTAAGCAAAACCAATTTGAGGAATGAAGGAATTGAGTTTACTCATTCCGAGAGGACCAAGTCCTCAACTATTTCATAGCCACCATGAATTGCAACTTGATCCACTTACCACATCCATTAAATCGTAAATAAGTCATCCTCGACAACCAAATGGATTATTTTCCCTACCATCGGATGTTGGGATACAATATTCCGGAATGATTCATCTTCAAAGACCTCTTACAAATGATGGTGGACTCAGGACAGGTCAAGATAAGACCGCCCATAGAACATGTAGCATATGTTTTTGCCACCAACCCAGATGAGGGGAAGGAGTGGTAGACAGTTTTTAGCAAAAGGGAGCAGAAATTTGATGGTTGGATGACTCGAAAGACGGTCAACCGAGCGCATGGAATACTTTGAGCTCAATTACAGCAACCGGTTGTGCCACTAACAGCTTCTAATGCAACACAACCTCCATATTTGGCCTCCCAACCCTCCACAAGCCGGTCATCAAGGAGTAATCAGAGAGGGAAGAAACATGTACCAGAGGAGCATTCTTTGATAAGACCAAATCAAGCCTTGACACTTTTGGATTTTATGCCCTCAAACTTGGCACAACATGCACTGACCTGCCAAATGACACCATCAGAGGAAGATAACTAGGATAATCTGTCATTGAATGAGGAAATAATATTTGGTTCTATCAACGTCATCTATTTAAGGGAACCATTATCTGGCAAAGAGTATTTTTATGAACCCGAGTTCCCAACACCCGATCAAGGGACCGGATGGAGGAATTGCATGAGTAGGGGATACCAGGGCAGATGTAGCCATGGACAGAACCAACCCTACGGTTATAACTCAGCTCAAACCATCAATATTGTGGAAACTTGTGGCAGATCCCTTCAACGGACCCAACAAGATCGAGAATATACCCATGCCTCCACGAGCAGCCACTCTGGCCATATTATTATGTGGTACCCATCAGAGGAGGAACAAGTGTCTATAAACCCAGGGCACACAAGTAAATCGGCCAGGTTAGGTCCCCAGAATGCAGTAGTACCACCAACTATTTCCATTGCAACCAGTCCCTCCTCATATCATGCTCCAGCCCCTAAAGTTCCCATTAATGATCTCCTACAAATGGAGAAGCTCCGTCCTCTGGAGTGAAAGTATGATATCCTAAAATAGCTAGCCTCAGTACCTACCAAGATATAAATCTCGGATGCCTTGAGTTTGTTAACAGACCTCAGGGAGGCACTCATAGAATCCATGCTCTGTCCCTAGTAATTTCAAGCAAAAGTTGATGCTGCTTAGATATATCAAACAGAGAGTATCCTGGATGACTGTAATGTATTGATTTCCTTCATCGATCAGGATGAAGATTCCACCATACAAGGACACATCAAACCTCTATATGTGTCTGGCATGCTGAATGATGTTGAAGTCCAAAAAGTATTCATCGAAAATGGCTCTGGAGTCAACCTTCTCCGTCTGTGAACTCTTAGTAGGTCGGGCTACAATGAGGATAATATGACACCCTCATCCATAACTATCTTGAGTTATAACAATAGATAAAA
This sequence comes from Viscum album, assembly GCA_963277665.1. NCBI lineage: Eukaryota > Viridiplantae > Streptophyta > Magnoliopsida > Santalales > Viscaceae > Viscum > Viscum album. The sequence continues at coordinate 922,942,075 of OY728131.1, forward strand.
AAATCCAATGGGAAAAATCAAGCTTAGAACCCATTTTTGCAACCTTGTGTCCCACATAGAGTTCATGGTGGTTCGATAAAACATGTAATTAAATTCCCTGTTAGGAAGGTCATGGATGCATCAACACATGGCCATTCCTTCCTCCTAGCAACAGTGTATCAAATATTGTGTCAATGGAAAAGGTGGGACATTGCGTGCTGATAAGGCCCCTTTTGAGATCTCTGAGTCTCATTATATCGATGCCATATTTTACGAGAAAAAGGGTAATACATCTGCAATCGATGGTATTGATTGGTTCCCCACCCCAAATGATCTGGAAATGGTTCTTGATGACCCCCTCAAGTAGCTCGGTGAAGAGTACATGCTTCCCATCAAACATGTTGAGAGTAGGGATCTGATTTTGGAGGTGTATTTAGCTGTTCTCATGATCTCAGTCATGACAAATGAGTCTAACAACGTTGAAGCAACTACTGACCCTCAATCTGAGGAAGAATTATTGAGCAAGGGTGCCCACACCCCATCCTTGAAATCTCAAGATATCCCTTCTGCACTCTCTGAAGTCAAAGAAGGACAAGAAACTTGTCTCCACCATGCTTCTCCCTCTCTAGAAGTTTCCTCACAACCAATTGAGTTAGAGGAAGTCACTTCCACCTGAGAGTGTCCATGAAACATCTTCCCTCCGAGCTCTGGAGAGCCCGCATCAAGAGCTATCTCCTTGTTAAAAGGGAATGAGGAGGAGGATTTGGGGGAAGAAGAGGAATAGGATCTTAGATATTCCCCTCCTATATTCGAAGACGATATCTCTACCACTATTGATTAACTCGGGGAAATAAACCTGGGTACCGAAGAAGACCTGAGGCCCACTTTCATTAGAGAATTCATGTCTTAAGAGGAATAAGAGCTATATACCTCATTCTTGAGGCATAATTGAGATGTTGTTTCCTATAATTAAACAGAAATTCTTGGACTCGATCCCGAGGTGGTGAAGCACCATTTAGGCCTGCCATAAGATTAGTGAGGCTATAAGTAAGATTCCAGAAGGACACACCCCACACATGAGGCCAAGATAGAGGCCGAAGTCGACAAGATCATCAAAGATGACTTCATTTGGGAGGTCCAATATCCCATCTAGTTGGACAACATAGTCCCCATCAAAAAGAATAATGGACATATCTCCATCTGCATTGATTTTAGATATCTCAATCGGCACTGACCAAAAGACGATTTCCCAGTCCTGATCACTGAACTATTGATTGATGTGATGGCTAGATATAAGGCTCTATCCTTCATGAATGGTTATTTTGGATATAATCAAATCAGAATGGCCTGAAAAGATGAACAATCCATTGACTTCAGGGAACCCAGGGAGTATTTTGCTACAAAGTGATACCCTTTGGTCTGAAAAACATTTGTGCCATAGATCAATGTTCCATGCATCACATTTTCAAACCATTCTTGGGGAAGTTCATCGAATGTTATGTTGATGACTTGGTGGTTAAATCATGATACCTCTCATATCACCTATCAAACCTTGAAACCATCTTTAGAAAAATTTGGAAACACAACATGAAGATGAACCCCTTGAAATGCGCTTTTGGGTTAACTTCATGGAAATTGATCATCTTCGTCGTACAACATCATGGAATCGAAATCATCCCTGAGAAAATGAAGGATATCCTTGGTTTTCCACCTCCCCACAAACTCACTGAGTTGAGAGGTCTCCAAGGATAGTTGGCTTATATCATGTGTTTTATAGCCAACCTCACAGGAAAATGTCTGTCCTTTACCAGGTTGATGAAGAAGGGAGTTACTTACCAATGGATAGATGATTTCCAAGAGGCATTCGACAGACTCAAGAATTACCTCTTGAGTTCACTGGTGCTCATGCTTCCAGTTGAATGAAGGCCAATTATCTTGTATGTAATGGACTTAGATAGGTCATTAGGAGCCTTCCTCGCGTAGAAGAATGACGTCGGTAGTGAAAATAGCCTTTATTATCTCAACTGAACCATGATTGATGTTGAGACCCAATATTCAAATATCGAGAAGAGTTGTTTGGCTCTGGTCTTCATGGTCCATAAGTGGTGAAATTATCTTCAACATCACAAAGTCCATCTGATCTCGTGCAGTAATCTACTGAAGTACATCCCAGCCATCCAATGCTGACCAGACACCTATCTCGATGTGTAGTCATCCTGCAACAGTTTGAAATCCAGTTTGTGCCATAGAAATCTATCAAGGTCCAAGCATTGGTAGATTTTTTGTTAGAGAATCCCTCGATAGAGACCGCCTCATCATACGTCGAACTCCCTAACGAAGACGTCTTCTCTGTGCAAAAGGATTCTTGAACATGGGAAATTTATTTTTATAGAGAATCCAGAATCCCAACGGGTAAAAGAATGTATGTCCCCAAGTTTAACATGGTGGGGCTAGGAATCATAATCATATCCATAGAGAAGTTTTTTTCCATATTCATTCCTCTTATCAGAAGGATGCACAAGCAATGAGGTGGAATACCAGGCCCTCATTGCAGGTCTAGAGCTCACATTCCAGGCATAAGTGCAGCACCTTAAACTAAAAAGTGACTCGAGACTGATCATCAAGCAAGTTAATGGTGACTATGTTATAATGAAAGAGGATTTGATCCCTCTGTTCGACCACATCTGAGGGTTAATGGCGGAGTTCCCCATAGAACTAACATTGACATATGTTCTCCTATCTCAGAATGACTAGGCCGATGCATTAGCCAATGAGGCCACAACCCTAGCTGACCCAGACTGGGATGAAACAGTTATCATCACTGCTCACCGTCGAATGGTCTTGCCGTTTGTTGAAACTAACATAGATGAAATCGATGAATTCATCTCTGTACTTGAGACATATGCTCCTACTACTGGCTGGATGATCCCCATTACAAACTACCTTCAGAGGGGATAAATTCAATCGACCATGTATAAAAGAGAGAAAATATGGAGAAGGGTAGTCAATTTTTTCCTATATGGCGACACAAGCTAGTAGAAGCTCCTCTACAAGTGAGGCCTTCACAAAGTCCTTCTTGGATGCATTGATGGAGAAGATACTGGTTCCTTCATTAATGAAGTGAATTCCAAAGGGTGTGGAGCACATCAATTGGGATCCAAGCTTTCTCATCAGATTATAAGGATTGGATACTCTTGGGCAGCCCTGGCACGGGATTGTGCGAACTTTACAACAAAATGTCACTCCTTCCAAATTCATGCCAACTTCATTCATCAGTCCCCAGAGCGACTTCACCAAGCTATGTACTCTTGGCTATTCTCCATCTGGGGAATGGACATCGTGGGACCATATCCTCCTACCACGGTCAAAAAATTCAAATATATTCTCACAGTAACTGACTTCTTTTCCATGTGGGCAGAAGATACACCCCTTAAGGAATTAGGGGAAAGAAGCATTTTCAGCTTTGTGAAAGCCAAAATCAACACCAGATTTGGTGTCCCTCACACAATACTGACGGAAAATGGCACCAACTTCTACTCTACTAAATTGGAGAAACTATAATTGGAATACGGTATCAAGACGAACCATTCATCCCTCTACTATGCAGTGGCCAACGGACAGATAGAGGCCTTTAACAAGACCTTATATAACATACTCAAGAAAATAGTGGACAAAGTCAAGAAATCATGGCTAGAAAAACTCTTCCATGCCTTATGGGCTTATAGAACCACAACTCACACCGCTACCCAGGCTACTCCATACTCATTAGTATACAGAACAGAAGCAATTCTTCCCATTGAACTCTAATTGTCGTTACTCTGCATTACCATCTGTGATCAACTGTCCGACGATGAGAAAGTGGAAAAGAGACTTGATGAATTGGAGTGACTGGATGAGAAGCTGTTTCACACTTTGCACCACCTGGAAGTATATCATAACCCAATTGAACAATCCTTCAATAACAAGGTTCACCTTTAGTCTTTCCTCAAAGGAGAATTGATATTGGTCCTCCGGACCCCGATGATACCTGGAAAGAAGCCACCTAAGCTAGATCCAAAGTGGAAAGAACCATATATCATACACAAGTTCTACTCAAATGAAGCATATTCTATGATATCCATGGATGGGAAACTCACCACTGATCCTACAAACATGAGAATTCTGAAAAAAATATTCATGTAACCATAAAAGAAGTTTTCGTTCGAGTTGCAAGACGTTAAATGGCCAAGCCCTGAATGTCCTTACTGCATGACAATAAACTACATAGTAGAGTGTCCTTACCGCATGATGTTAAACAGAACGGTACTTCGTCCCAGCGACATGACAATAAATTGTGTCACGTTGGTACAAACACTATGACCCTAAACCAAGAGCCAATAATTCTGGTACAGTGACCTCAAAATGTCTAATATTTTCCCACTAGGGTGCGTGTCATAGGCTCCCAGCCACATTCACGTCAATTATGCTATAAAATTATAGCATGCACCCCTATTTGGAAGCGATTACAGTAGGTCCGAGCTCAATGAACCCAAAATAAAAGAAATATATCCTTACTGCATGATAATAAACTGCATAGTAAATCATCTAAGCTATAGGAAGTTAAATTAAAAATGCCCCTTGTCCTTACCGCATGACGTTAAACTACACGGTACTTCATACCTATGACATGAAAATAAATTGTGTCATGCCGGTCAAAACTATATAACCCTAAACTAAGAGAAATATGTCCTAGTTGCATGACTTTAAACTACATAATGAGATAGTGTCTTCACCTAAGGAAACATTGATCTCCCACTATTTTTCATCTACTATTCCACGTTCAAAGAACTACACACGGCTTGATTCCTACCATCGCAGGATACGTAGCGATGCCGGGATTTCTATATCCTAGCCCAGCCACCATGAAAAAATTTCCCCCCTCCTGCGTATGAGTCAGATTTGCGCAGGAAACCCCTTTGAATTACAAAGGATTTGAGAACTATATTTGGCTTGATTATTTCCCTTGCAAGATATGTAGTGACACCCGAACCCTATATCTTGGTCCATCCACCACCTTAAAAAAAATCCCTTTGGAAAACCATTGTTCACACCACGTGGCTGGAACCCCCATCATTCCTTGTTTCTCACAATGAGTATTATTCAAGTGGGATTAGAAATTATGTAATGGTTCCCTCGTGTGAACAAAAGTTGAGTGATACTTTGAGAACTACGTATAACTTGATTCCTGCACTTTCAGGATATGTAGAGACGTCGGGATTTCTATATCTTGGCCCATCCACCCCAAAAAAAAATGATGACTGTTTTCCTTAACTCATGATGCTAAACTACACGAAGCTCATCCTTACCGCAGGACATTAAACTACATGACACCCTTTTTCACATTTATTCACTGCCATCCTTACCTCATGACATCAAACTTCATGGAATCCCTTTTCACTTTGGTTAGACACCATCCTTGCCACATGACATTAGACTGCACAGATTTAAAAATGCTCCTCATCCTTACCACATGATGATAAACTTCATGACAATCATCCTTACCACATGAAAGTAAACTTCATGTTACAATCAATAATCCACTCAATATACATGGTAAACCATGGCTAGAACACTCCTTGCACATTTGGAGGAATCCTACCCATGAATCAGACTCCATGACTTGGATGATTGCGGATCTTCATAATCACCCATGGCCATCAGAAGTGGAAGGTCGCCGACCTACAGAAACCTTTGCATGACTATGCATACCATGCCCTCAGCGGCTCTTCATATTGATTTCCCCTGTCCCATCTACCAAAGCCAAGTCTTCTTCAGACGGTGCTCTTCCTAGCTTCGTACACTTACCGGCCCTAGATCCCCCATATCACATTTCCCAATCCAAAAATTTCCAGAGGAATGGTTTACATTTTTGTCCCCTTCACGTCCAGACGTTTCTAGGGTTCCCCTACCTATTTAGCTTACATATCCACCCATGGTTCCTATGACGGTCTTCATCCACAACATAACACCAGAGATATGCTGCTTTAACCCAATGAACAATTACAATATGGTTGTTTCTCGTATGCTCAGACACATCTCTCCCCATCTTCCAGACTCGGTGTCATGAGTGATCCTAGATATTTATAATCATTCATGGCCATTGGTAGTGAAAGTTCATTGACCTGCAGACCCCTTTGCATGACTATGCATACCATGCCCCCAGCAGCTCTGCATATTGATCTCCCCTGGCCTGTCTACCAAAGGAAAGTCTTTCTCAGGAAACACTTTTCTTATCTTTGTACGCTTACTGGCCTCAGAGCCCCCACACCACATCTCCTTATTCAAGAGACCCCGGGATTACAGTTTACACCTTCATCCCCTTTCTGATCAGAGCACACCAGACCATCCTAATTCGATTATCCCACAGGTAACTGTATCATTAGACAACAGTGGTATGAACTCTACAACCGTTGAACTAAGAGCAGATCATGCTTAGCGCATGACGTTAAACTGCACGAAATAAAATTTTACCCCACATATAGGGTAAATTAGTGCAGGGAACTTCCTGAGCTTCAAAGACAACTGTGGCCTGACATCTTCTACATGACCAGACATACCCTTTCCGTACATCAGACTCTGTGACCCAGATAATCATGGATCCTCATAAACCTCCAAGTCCATCAGACATGGAAGGTCATCGACCCGAAGAAACCTTTTCATGAATATGAATACCATGCCCTCAACGGCTCTGCATATTGATCCCCCATGACCTGTCTACCAAATTCAAGTCATCCTCAGGCGACACTCTTCCTACCCCCATATGCTCAACGGCCCCAGAGCCCTCATATCATTTCTCTTAATCCAAGAGGTCCTAGAAGCACAATTTACACTATATTCATCCTTCACACATCTTGGACACGTCATTGTATTCAAACCCTGTTACATTATAATCAAGAGTGACCTTTACAGCAGCATCCTTACTGCATGATGATAAACTGCACGGAGAGCGTCTTTACCACACGAAGATAAATTTCACAAAGTGCATCCTCCCTGCAAAATGATAAATTGAAAAGGCCAAGTACCTTGAAATTCAAAAAATTCCCCAGTTATAAGCATTTATATATAAAAAATTGCCCTTTTCCTTACCACATGATGTTAAACTACACGGAGACCGTCCTTGCCGCATTACGTTAAACTAAATGGTCTTGAAAGAACTCTTCATGGGTTCAGTCAAGAAAGGAGGATTTTCTCTTTTCCTCAGTGCATGGTTCAAACCTGCATGGATCATCGTATCACACCTTTGTGAGAGGGATGACTTCACCCATTCCCAAGATAACATAACCCAAAATGCATCTCCTATGTCTAGACACCCCCTCCTCATGAATCATACTCTGTAACCAAAACGAACCGAGCTCCCATAAACCACCCCTGGTGGTCTTGAACCCCAACTTTCTTGTAGTTTCCTGGCTATTGGGAGAATACATCTATTGACTGAAGGACACCTTTTCATGATTATGCATACCATGCACCAAGCAGCTCTGCATATTGTTGCCCATGGCTCATTTTCCAAAGGCATGTTTTCCTTATTCAATACTTCTTTTTGAATGCCTCCTGGCCTCTGGGCCCTCATATCCATCCCATGATTCAGAAACTCATTGATATACAGTTTAAAAACCTTTCTACAATCACGTCTGAGTATGGTGGGATGTTTTTGGTTAAATTACCTAGAACTTGGGAAAGCCATTACATTTTGAAAAAATGTCCCAACTACATGACTTCAAACTACGTCAAGCTCCAAACCTCCTTAATGACAACCAATTATGTATAGAAGTGGTCTTATATCCATATCCATGACTGATTTGGATGTACCAAAACCCTTCAGAAACCATGTCCCTTTTAATCCGCCTATAGGGGTTTCCATAACCTTCTTTGATCCACCCCTGGTGGTCTTCAAAATCCGAACATCCATGAAGTTACCCAGACATCAGAAATGGACATTCATTGACCTAAGGACACCTTTGTATGACTATTAATACCATTCCCTCAGTGGATCTATGAAATGAGGCTCATGGCTCGTCTATCAAAGGAAAGTCTTCCTTAGGCGATGCTTTTTTTACCTATATATTCCCATATGGCTCATATGCCTCATGGAATGCCCTGCATGCTATTCAAACATGAGTGAAGAAAAATTCCCCCACGTACATCTGAAAGGTATTGAGGCATCCACAATCAGTAAAAACCTCATCGAGGCCCTTTCCCCACCACATTTGGTCAATATTGTTCAACCTAAAATATCAGTAATGATAGTCTTGTTTGAGGGACTTTAAACTGCTCACAAAAATAGGTATGAAACACGCCAAGACAACAACCCACAAAGGGAATCTTGGAAAAAATATGAGTGTCATCTCGCCAGGCCTACACCTTGTATGAACTCAGTAAAACATCGAGAAATAAAAAATAAAGATTCACAAATCCCATTAGGTCGAAAATCCACAAAGGGTGGCCTAAGAAAAAGTAGGGCTATACCAACTAGGTCCACACTAAATGGGCCTAAGAAAAAATTAGGGTGTCATCAGAAGAGACACAAAATTTTTTAGGGTTTTCCTATAAAACACTAGAAATATTAAAACTATGATTGATGGATCCCTAGATCCAGGAAAAATTTAGAACTAACTATTTTCATTTCAATCTTAGTTTCATGAATTATGATTAATAAAGGTTCTGCAAATTGTAGTTCATACAGCAACCATTTCAATTAATTCATATCGAGAGATAAAATAGTGGAAAATTATTGAGGATAAGAATCTTATATTCTATTAAAAAAATGGTATGGAGGGACTCTACAACCTGGAGCCTCTTCCGGTAGGTCATGATTACTACAGGAGGCTTTTGGAAGACTAAAAAATTTGTATCAAGCTTCAGTGAGAATCCTCGATATCTCAACAAAGACTCTACAGGGTATCCTTCTCGGCCACTGCACCTACCTGCAATGCTTCATCCTCTTGTGGGGCCTTGGATATTTCCCTCATCTCTTTCTCTACTTGCCGCTGCCCCTCATCAATTGTAGCTACGACACGAGCCCACTCTCACCTCAGTCGCTCATGCTCTTGTGTTAGTTGTTGCATTCTTCGACTCACTTTCTCTAGTTCAGGATCCAGTGCCTTGATGTGAGATCATTTCCCTAGGATCTCACTCTGTAGCCTTGAAACATCCCCGGCATGATCATGACCTTCTATCATACAAAGTAGTCAGGTCACGGTGAGATAGGCTTCAACTTCAACGGTAGAAAGGAAAGCCTCGAGTTCACCGACTTTCTCCTCAGCAACAACCACCTGTTTAACTATCTAATAGCTACCATGATAGTCGAATACATCAAATCCCAACACTATGAACTGGTTGCATAGTCTTAGAAATTTGGCTGGAATATCAGCCAGGGGAGATTGAGAAGTCAGCCTCCAGAACTTTGTCCATGCCCTCTGACTAGTAGGTCGAAGGCTGGAGAGGTCCCCTTGATCAACCTCGTAATCACTCTCAGAGGATGAAATATATTTAGGGCTCAATGTCACTAAAAAGGGACCTGATCCAGTCTCAACTGTATGTTTAGTTTCCTTAACAACCTCGTCCCCATCTACGGTCAAGGACATGATTGGGGTTATTGGTACAATTTCCAACGCCTACGGTTGTGGCCCTGGAGCCCAGAAGAAAAATGAAGCAGATAAGTACTCCTAACTAGAGAAGGGAAGAAAAGGATATTAGTGGTAACAAGATTGATATGCTGACCCCCCCCCCCATCATTAAGATGTTGGTGTCCTCAAGCTCTTCACTTACACTACCACTCGAGGAAGATGATTTTGTGTCTTCAACCTGTAAATGAGTTGCAAGGACCCCTGGAGATGCACAAGAATTGAGGCCATGCCTGAGACCAACACCTTCCAAGACGGTCCCAAAAGGATCGCATACTGAAATTATGTTTGTGGAAATTTTCCCCCCAGTAAACAGGACGATAGCCTACTCTATGTTTTCTGGATTTAGGGTAGTAGCCTCTCTCCCAAGCTCTTCCTCTACTGGAGCATGATCCATAGAATACGGGGCAGCTAACTCCATAAGATCTAAAGCTTTTTCAGTGGCATGGGGTGATGAATGCATTTGGCTCAATTCAAATGTTATCAACAAGGGTGACTCATCTTCCCTTGCAGCTATGGAGACCATGTAACCAGTGGAAGTCTCAACCCCCAGTTGCACCTCCTCCGCCGAATTCTCGTTTGTCGAAATCAGGATAGGGACATACATATCACTGACTTCCTCAACATCCCCCCCCCCTTACCAAGTTCAAATGTGGCCATAGGTAAATCCTCTATTATCAAAGGGGCGGGAGCCACATCCACTTGGGAAGTTATAGCCTGATTTCTAATCAGCTCTGCACCAAAGTACATAAACAGTCAATAACCGGCAACGTCAAAGCATCTAGTTTAATAATTAGAGAAGCACGAATAATGATTACTCATGATTCCCTATCTAATATGTTCTAATAGTCAGGATGTCTGCAAATGTTTCTTGATTTTCTATGGAGACGGTTCCCCACCCGAGACATTGGGTGGAGCTGGAGGAGGGAATACCCTAGTAGGGTCTGCAATGGTTGCCTCCATATGCTCGGTCACACTAGAAGATCCTTCCCCCAAAAACCCCTATAGCTGAAGGCGCTTGTTCTCCCACTGTAGTACCCCAGGGGGGTGTACTCCGGGGAAGGTATCGCTTCTTGGGACTCCTCATCATCCTGTGGAAAGCAAGAAGATGTTAGAATCTTAACAATGAAAAAGGAAAACTATGGGGTATATATAAGTAAGATGAAGTTTTCCTCAGTATTGAATGGCTTAGAGTGTATCATCATTAGAGCCACTCGATTAGAACCATAATGATGGTTCTTGAGTGAGTGCAAGTATGTATCCATGTATTTTAAGCATTCTAATACCTCACCAAGATCTTCTTCAACCAAAACATAAGAAGGATAAAAAACTTCACTAAGTACTGAAAGCTTGAAGGGTGCCTCTTGAAGCAGCTTCCAGACTTCTTCATCAGATCCACTGGCCCTCAGGACATCCAAAACCCTACACGCATATGGGAATTCAGATATAATAAGAACAACTAGCCTAGGGGGATCAAGCTGAGGGGGTGGAGCAACAACAGAATCTAGTGGGTGTGTCGTTAGTCATGGCAACTTTCTGGGTGCCACCACCACCCTGTTACTCTCAGGAACTGCCCGTTTGTAGGACTCAAAGTGCAAGGAATGGAATTAACATGCCTCATTCATAGTAGGATGATCGGAAAGATTGTCACCCCCTGAAGAATGATTGCTTCTATCCTCCTCTTCATCGGTCACCGACGGTAACATGGCTCAGACCTAGTGGGTTGACACAGAGTAACCCCGGCGAGCATGGATGTAAACCTAGAGATCTTGAAGATACTGATTTACCCTGTCTAGGTCATCATCATAAAAAATATGAGCAGGCACAGATATATAGACCAGCTTGCCAAATAACACTTCCCTACCCTGGATACATTTCCATAGAGCATGGGGGTATTGACTACGGAAGGATGGATAATTTTTGAACTCATCCCATTGCTTCCAAGCCCTTGGGAAGGCAGCATCGATGGATCTGACTGGATGACCCTTGTAAGCAGCTTCAATAGCATATTAAGAGACACCCTAATGTGTCAAAACTTTCCTCGGGATCACATGACCAATACGATTCTAGAGAACCTTTCCTGGATGAGTTGGCGCAGCAACCTCCTTCCTCTTTCCCTTGCCCTTTGACGGTTTGGAGCTCTGAATAGTGGGCACCAGTATTCCCAACTGGTCGTCTGGGTATGACTGCACCTAGGAGTCAGTATAGTTTTTGGAATTTAAAGGAATACGGTCTTCAAACTCAAGATTCTTGAACTCACAACTAGTGTCCTCTCAGGTGAACATCAGCCACAACTATTTTGATACCATAAGATGTCGATTCTCACAAGCACCATTGAGGGAAGGGGGACATAGCATTTGAACGCAACCAAAATGACGACCGAATATGCAAGGCATGTACCCTTTTTAGATAAGTTCCCCGCCTATACGAGCCACTAAGATACCCTCTTTCAAGGAAAAGAGGTACACCCTCTTGGTAAAGTCCTCCGATCCAGCATTCATAATCATGCCAGTCGGGGAAGGGTAGGGATGAAGATTAAAGTTGTCATAGCCAGTGATTCAGATTGATAGTTGGTTCATATTATGGACCATTTGATGTTCTGCCTTATCTTGGGCATCCCATACCTTGGGAATAACCCCACTAGTCAATTTCAGGTATGGCCATAATGTGGCACCCTGAATCTGTAAGGGGTTGATGAAAGTATAGCAGTTTTTCACGTGTGCCCCTATCCAACCCCAGAGGATTTGGAAGGGGCTAGCCATCTGATTTGGATGCTTACCTTCAGTGATATGGATGAGTAATTGGTAAATCCTATCCAATACCGGAATGGCCAGGTTGATGCATTTTCCAGTGGCCAGATGCACGGCCATAACAAAGGTGGAAACCCATACGCTGCCAGACTCATGTACAGGCAACAACCAGCCACTCAAGAACATAGACAGGAAGGCCTCCAGTCGAAGAAGCCGATCAACGTTTGACATGAGATCCCAAACCAAACTATTGAATTGGACCTCTTATAAAATTGACGAGTAGGTTCCCACTACCTCCGAGTTTCCATTGAGGGACAAGACGTGGGCCTACGTGGAGGAACCACGTTTTTATCCTGCATCAGAAAACTATACCAAAGTTTATTCCAAAGGATAATATTCAGGAAAAGACCAAATATTTGGAAAAGGCTCCATAAAGGGTTTGAATAGTATGCCCCACATACTAACCCAATAGTTGGTTCACGGTGCCCATATTTTGTGGACCAGCGATACGCAGAAGTGGTCTGCGGCATCCAGGCTTGCTGAGCATTGGACGACAGTCCGCGTACCAATCCCCTATATGAGTTCTCGTAATTCAGGGCTTACATGAAGCTTGAAATGAAATTTTAAAAGTTTGAAGGATAATTCCAGTCCGCAGAATACATAACTGAGTAACTTTTTCCGTACGCAGCACTCCGTAACTTACTTTTTAAATTTGCTAGGATTTAGTTTGTGGACAGGAAATTAGATTGCGGACGGGGGAGAGCATGGACGAGGATCAGTTCGCAAAAGCCGAAGCTGGTTTGTGGATTAATTGGTTCGCAAAAGATGCCATACGCAGAGGTGCTGCGTGTTAGTAGGGAACGAGATAGCTTTTTGCTGAAGGATCCAGTAAAAGACAAGTCACGTAGACCCCCTTATATAGGCATGGTCCCCCACCAGGTCCATCTCTCTACTTCAAACCGCTTGAGTTTCAGGACCACTCTACATCAGAATAGCCTCCTCTTCATTCTGATCAGAACCCATTCCGATGTGGGGCATTTGTAGGGTTCTGAAAAAATTTGCAGAAGAGAAGAAAAATACTCCCCTAAAATCAGTGGAAGAATGTACCCAATCTTAATCAATAATTTGGGAAAAATATGAAGAATGTTCAGAAGAAAAGGTAAAGGACCTAACCAGTCCACGTACCGGTTCATCATTAGTGTTATGCGGCCGGTTTGGCGAACCACCCTCCCATGGACGATGTCGTTCATAAAATAGAGGCGGAGCTCCTATGCAGTTGCAAACCAAATTACTGGCTAGTGAGACCAGACCGATCTATAGTCGTGAACCACGCCAGCCGTAAATCAGGAGGACCAGCCCCCACCGTGCACCATGTCGTTCGATGAATGGAGGTGGAGCCCTGCAAGGCCACAAATCACCCTCGCGACTGAGTTGGTTCACGGTCGAGGTTCATTCAATATACCCCGTGAACCTCAGGTTGACTAAGTCATCAGTAGGCCGGGTTTTTTTTCATGGGCCTCCGCAAAAGGTGTCACATGACCATAGATACAACCCTTTCCCCCTTTATAAAAGGACGTCAAAGGGGAGAAGAAAGGGATCGGCTTCTTGGAAGATCAGATTCTTGGCGATCGGCTCTTTGAAGGAAGGCATCAGAATTTTGGAGAAGGAAGAGGCATTCAAGAGCTTAGGATTATACGTACCACGAAGTTCCGATTCGCGTACCAGCAACAGGTATAAACTGGGGACAAATTGTTAAGAACTGAAGAACAAATAAATAAATGGGCAAACCGCGAACCTAAAATTGGTTAAACACAAAACACGACCCCTATGAGAATGCACTCTCCACGGACCAGGGAGCACATGCCCCATCTTCTATCCAGCATGTCATGTAGCACCCTCCTATGTGGGAGAAGCCTAGACTGGTGCTTCCCCTGGCCACCGCTGCTCAAGAAGAATCAAGCTTCGTATACCAATTTGGTACGAAGACCAATCCCAAAGTTGTGTACCACTTCAGTACGTGAGATTCCCCTCAACCTGTGTACCACACAGGTACGTGGATGGCCTCTCCATCTGTGTAGCACTTACCTATGTGAAGGTCGCCGCTTCTCATATGAATATGTGGTCCGCTAAGGCCTTCGATGTTTCCATTCCCAGAGTCAGATAAGGCCCTTCCAATTCAATCCAATCCTTCAGAACCCCTTCAATAGTCTATCCATCGGCACCCATCCAAGGCCACTCCCAATACCACAAGACCGACATGCTGAAATCTTCAAGCACATTAGTGCGCCCTCTTGAGTTCACATACCCATGGTAGGCGGAGGAAAAGGGGTTACCCTATCCCTTTAATGGACATCTGGAGCATTCTGGGGTTCGCATACCCATATTAGTCCAGAGTCTGAGCCTGGGAGCCCCTTTGTGCCTCTCTACTCATCAGGATTGAGGGATCCCGCTTTCTTTTCCATTCAATGAGTGGAAATAGTGAGAACTACTCCCCTCCCTTGAAGAGATTAATAAGGAATCCCTCTGGGAGTAATCCCCACACAATCCTTGCTAAACAACAATAGCCTTTCCCCTTCCATCTGGGAAGGTTCGTTGCTTCGTTCCCTTTACCGCCTTACCGCAGCCTCTGCTGATGCAACTTATACCATTGTTCCCTCCTCCACACTAAGGGGAATGAAAGTCTCGTGGTATCAACCCTCTCCCTCTGTCGTCATCTTCCGCATCTCCCCTTAGTAAGGAAAACGTTTGTGGCTTGCCAAATCTTTCACATTCTATTTTTTTTCACACCGAGCAGGAATCACGTGGGCTTAGAGAATTGTGATGGTCATGACATCCACACAACGACGATGGTAGAACGAACTATGTGGGTTTTTATCCCTGTCTCCCAAGAAGGGTATGTAGGACACCTCCTCGAGGTTAAATCCCTACTCGGGCCACCAACCACATGTAAGCCCCAACCATAACCCAACATGGGCTTCCAATCATGCCCTTGATAGGAAAGTATCACGCGTAATCCCTGACTTTCCATAACTATGCACACTTTGATTCCCAACCAACTGGGATACATATGAAACCTCCCTGAGGCACAAGCCCAACATCCAAGTATGATACCCATCTATCCTTATCAGACTCCGTCCTCATGCCCCTAGCATGATCATACCCGGGCCCAGGAAATCATTTTCCCTCAGGTCCTCTGGGCCTCTTTGGCATAAATCCTGCTCCAAACTTGACTAGGAACCTATCACCTTAACATCCTTTCCACATGAAATTAAACTGTACGGTTGGGTCCTTGTCACACGACCTAAAAAAGGTGACGTGTCCCATTAAGTGGCACCAAACGACGTGGATTCTGATTTCTCTCACAAGGATACGTAGGAAACCTGTATTATAGGTTCAATACAGACGCTCAAGTCACTCTATGTCCCCCTGGATGATAATAAACTCTGGAGCGCCAAATTATAAGGCATGAGACTAGTGCTATCTGAACAAACACAAACTTCCCCAGAATCACTAATCCAATGAGGGATGGTAAACCTCAGATGTAGACGGTTATGGATCCCTATGTATACCTGTGACTTGGAACCCAGGGGTAATCCATGGATACTATGCTTGGGGATAAACCAAAGATTCGTGAACATATGAACACATCTTAAATCTATAAGAGAGTCCTGGAATAGGAAATAATTCCCCCCAAAAGGGTGCAATGAGCCTAACTTTCCATCCTCCAGACCAATGTGTATTCTTAAGTGTCGTTGGCCATATCACCCAACAAGCGTCTGCCTTTGGAAAGCAGGTCCATGGATTGTTGGATACAAGAACCATTGGGAATTTCTGGCTCCGCGAATAAACCTGTTGGAGACTAGGTGAATCCATGAGGATAAGGAACTCGATAGAAATGATTAAACAGCATCGAATCCCTTTAATCAGACACAGGAAACGATCACGTCCCCTCATCGCAAAACAAACGTATTTCATATATATATATATATATATATCTGTCTGTGTGTGTGTGGATCTATAAATATAATTATACATGTTTATATTTACTTATATATATTATATATTAATATATATGTATATATATTATATATTAATATATATGTATATATATATTAGGATATATAGATAAATATATATATATTTTTAAACACACACACAAATATATATATATATAAACATCTTATATATATATATATATTAATTTTATAGGTATATAAATATTTATACATTTTTATTTTAAATAAAATGGATATCATTTTTTATTTAGATAAATTTAATATATCAATAAATATATTTTATATGTAAATATGTTTAATTATTTATTTATAAAATTAAGTTTTTATGTTTGAATACATAAAAAAATATGTATATATTGTTATATATTTGATTATAAATAACATTACATTGTGAAAAACAATAAAATTTCCAATCCATAATATCAATATGAATGTAAACCCTAGGAATAGATTCAGTCCCCACATAAAAAGGGAAAAAATACCCCCTTAAATAAGGATCAAAATCCATCGAATGTTAAAAAATTTGGGTACCCCGACTAAAAACCCAGTTTTAGAGGCCTTATCGGCATTTTTTGCCTAGATAAAATATTAACCAATTCCCCCTAGTCAACAAAGTGTAGATCTTGTCACATGAATTAATTTGATATGAGGTAGAACCCAAATAGACACTTGGATCAAAAGTTATGGTCGTTTGAAGTTCGAGTTAAATTTTCAAATTATTTTAGATCTTGTATTGATTTTTTGATTTTTTTTATCTTCAAATTGTTATAAAATGTCTATTAATAAATAATAATTAGAGAATTATTAATTAAAAATATTTTTTAAATTATTTTATTAGCAATTTTTACTAAATATATTATATATTATGTGTAAATTCCAATTTAGCCTTATCTAAAACATATTTAATATATATATATATATATATTATATTTATATCAAAATAAATATATTTATATATTAATATAATATTTTTAATGATTTTTTTGAAATATACCATTTTTCAGCACTAGTAAAAAAGCTATGATAAAGGGGGGTCTTTATCAACAGTTCTAAAAAAGAACTGATAAAGACCCACTTTATCATCGTTTTTTACAAACGCTGATAAAGGAACCCCTTTATCAGATCTTTCTTAGAAGTGCTAATAAAGGACCCATTTTATCAGCGCTTTTTTACAAGCACTGATAAAAGTGGATTTATAAATGAATTTTTACAAGCACTGATAAAAGTCCCACTTTAATAGCACTTTTTGTAGCACTGTTAAAGACCCCCTTTAACATCGCTTTTTCTAGAACTAACAAAGGGGGTTTTAACAATGATTTTAGCTAGCACAGTTAAAATCATAGCACTGAATAAATCTATTTTTATTAGTTTATATATAATATATACTATAAAAATTGGATGAACTTACTGCGTCAAATGGTTATATAACCATTCTTCGGCTAAGAGCATAGGTGTTTAAACCACAACAGCCTCCCAATGCCAATTTAATTTTTTATCAAGGTCTATATTATAACTAAAAATTTTAGCATTGATAAAGGATTTTTCATTAACTCTTTCTAATAAAGAGATAATAATGGAATTTTATGTTTTTTAATATTAGCCACTGTGAATGCTCTTTTTCTTCTTCATGCTATTACATTGCTTGAATCCATACCCAAATATTTATCAAATATTTGAGTTTTGTTAGGATGATACGACTCTTAATCCAATGAAATTTCATCAACGATTTTTTATTTATTTTTGTATTTATCAAATAGGTTTTTTAGGATTTATCCACAAACGAATCATCATGGATAACTTATATATATATAATGTTAATATATATGCATATGTATTATTATTTTATTTTTGTTCTAGACCTTATTTTCTTTATAATGTATACTTTATATTTATAGTTTATTTTTTTAATATTTTTATAATTTATATATATAATTTATACATTTAAAAATTATACATGATATATGTATAATTTTATATACTTTACCTACACACACACACACACATATATATATATTTAATTTTATATGTATATTCATTATATGTACAGTTAATACTATTTATATATGTAAAATGATACTTTACATGCACACTTCATATATATTATTTGTATATTTCTTTGTATGTATCTTTTTTAGTTAAATATGGATACCATTGAACAAAAGTAGATGAATAAAAATTGAAAATGGGTGAAATCTAACCATATGAAAAGTAAGTATGAGGATGTTGTAACAACCTCTGAAATTATGGGACACTGATGTTTTAGAAATTTTTTAATTTTTGTTCTAGAGAAGGAAAATTTTGGAAATTGTGACTCTGGTAGAAAATATGAGTGTTTGAGCACTTTTATAAAACCTTTTTCAGCATGATTGAGTTTTTCATGAGGCTCGATAATAGATTTGGGTGATCCGGGGAAGAATGGTCCAGTAGTGAAACTGCAACACTGCTATAGTCACCATCATGTAATTGATAGAAATCCATTGAGTACTCAGTTTTTGAGGTAGAGGGGTTATATCCCAGGAACCTCCATCAGGTGACCGATGGCCTACTGGGTACTTGATGGTGGATGGTCGAGGTATCCAATGGGTTCTGGTCCTGTTTTTTAAAAAGAGGGGCATGAAATTCTTTCGATGATAGGCCCTCCAATGATTTAGAGGATAGGGGATCAGAGAAGGTCCATTTTGTCAACTCCCCTTCCTCCAGTACCCCCCACCCTGATGAGGGTTGTTTTGGGTGTCTTTTCAACTACATTTTGAGGTAAGATGTTCCCCTTCTTCTTTAATTATTCTTCTTCTTTGTTGGATGTTGGTTTATGGTGTCTCCAAGTTAGGGATTGAGTGAATATTCCACTAAAGCATGGTGGAACCATCAGGGTATAAATCAGATTTGGTATGTTGTGGATTAATTGTATCTAGAGATGAGGAATGAATGTTGTCACTTGTTATTTTGGTGTAGGATCAGTACCCAATGAGTTTCCCAATTATTAAACCTACCTCTCTTGAAATTGAGAATCAATTGGATGGTAGTTGATGGGGTTTTATCATAGATGTGTTGTGGATGTTCCAAGGAACATTTGTGTGTTGTTGATTATGGGTTCAACATGGATGGTTGGCTTGGTGAGTTTCTAATGATTATAAAAAAGTGTTATAAATAGATTAATTAATTATAATTATTATAATTTGTGACATCCTCGGCTCAGTACTCCCTCAGTTGACTGAGATAGGTTGTTACGAGACCTTAGGTGCGCCTCCCCATATGTCATAGGCTACCAATTATCCATTAGTGTGTATGGAATAGTGGGGAGATTATATCCTTTGGTATATATTTATAATAAAAAAAGATAATATAAATAATTAAACATGAAACCCAAGAATAATAAATGGAAAACCCCAAAAATACAAATAATAATAAATACTATGTAATGACTTGTTGAACGTAACTAAATGATTTTATGATGTCATATAAGTAAAATACTAACATAATCAATAAAAATACTCGAAAATTGCTAGTCTAAAACCCCATGTTGGTCTTGTCCTTAAGTTTCAAACCCATCTAGAAAAGCACACAATCAATCATAAGGTACTTTTCCCTTATCCATACTTGCATCCATGAAGTCTGCTGAGGTGCCAAACGAAACCTAAACAGGGTGTGAGTACAACTTAGTAGGCCAACACCCACGATTTATAAACAATCATGTTTGAATATGTAGTTTATACAATAGTATGATAAGCATGGGTATTATTTTATAAATTAATACAAAACATGAAATAAAACTACCAAGCCTCGAGCTCTGGGTTGACACTTGGGGTTAGCCAAATATACTTCGGTGCAGTGTCAGATGTCTCTATCAAGTGGTATATCCTCCTAGATAGGATGAATCAGACATAATGTTGGATGATTCTCCTAGCTAGGAGGAATCTTACATGTCACGTTTCATGTAACTGAACCACACTCTACCATATGTGAATTACCCATACTAGAGGAACTTACATAATCTCAGGGCACAAGGCCACACCAAGGGGAAAATAACCATCTTATACTGAGCTCCATGCAAATTACCCATGCTATAGTTGCCTATGTGTTCCCATGGCGTAATACCATACCAAGGAAAAGTAACAATATTAATTGGTGGATTCTATTTCCTAGGATTAATCACCAGTGGCAAGATTAAAGTAACCGATCATCAAATACAAGAAATAAAAATACATAAATATATCAATTGGCGGATTCTCCTAGATAGGATGAATCATCGATCATGAGCATCAATCGTTTCCAACATGTTATCACAAGAAATATTGTTTAATTCATCCATTTACCATTAAACTATCCACTTTATTCTCTATTGGGGGATTCTCATTAATGTCACATCATGCCAAGTTTTCAATTATTACAATTTATATGTTATTCCAATTTCAAAGGTTAAGATAATTCCCAAAAATTTCCATTCACCATATGTTCTCTATGTTCAACCAACCCAAGTTTTGACCTAGGGTCAATGGTTTGCACAACTCTTGGGTGGCCGCAAGCCTCGGTCTGAATGCCATCAGAACCAACAGGATCAATGGGAATTCTATGCATGTGGGTTTTATTAAAACAGTATATTACTAATTTAGTCAGGTCACACATGACATGTTGAAGCTATCATACTTATTGCACATACTATAAAAAATAAAATAGATATTAGGGAATTGTTCTAGACCACCAACATCAAAAAAAGTTTAGATATAGAAATTCCTCAATGTCCAAGGTAGTGATTTAGGTTCCTCCTTCCTTCCCTTTAATGAAGACTAATTACTCTTTCAACATAGGACATCAGGATTAGGTATGGATTGGTTGTCTTAGACTAGGGTTATTCCCCAGGAAAATCTAATGGAACAAGAATGGGGGAAATAATCGAAGTGATTACCTTCAATTTCTAGGTCTAGAACACAAAGATCCAATGGGGTCTTTCTTATGGTTCGAAGAGGATTCCTAGATACACTAATGGAGGTGTTGTGGTTTGAGAGAAGTGGTGTCCTATATTGAAACTGATGGGCATTGGAGGTTTAAAAGGATCTCTGGGCATGACTCATTCATGATGTGAATACAAGATTCTTGTTGTGAATTCCTCAGTTTTCCACTAACAGTGAAAAAATTGTTACCTCCAATTTAAAACCTATAATAGTCATTTCATGTCATGAATCCAACTCACAATGAGATTTTTTGTTTCTTTGGCATACCTAAATCTATTTAAGCCATGAATTCAGTTCATCTAGTCTACCCAAATCCATTCATTTCTTGAATGAATTTCATGGGTTTTTCCCAAAATTCTTCATGTCGTGTATTTCAAATTCAAGGTGTTAATTATTTTTGTAGCCAAATTCCCTCTTTGCTTTTCTTTCCTTTTATCTTCAAACACCTCTAACACACTAATCCGTCTAGTATAAGTATATATTACCAAGGTCTAAACTAAAATATAACCAAAGTCAAGTAATTTTAATAGAAAACATAAAGAAGGATGTACTTGTAAAATATAGAATCTTATAACCTCACCATCATATAATAGCTTATCACTGATCTATGGTCAAAGAATCATTATGGGGGAATAAAATAACAATATTGGTGACTAAATTTTCATATCATACTCCCATTCCATGTTCTCCTCTTGAACATGTCCATGCTACCACTACGCTTGTACAAGTGGCATGGTCTTCCCTCAAATATTATTCTTAATTCCGTCCATGATATGGATTGGATTATCCTCAATGTACACATTAAAATTAAATTCAAAATCATAAAAATATATCACATAAGAATGGTTAGGATTTTATTTCTAAATCTGTGAAACCTAAAACACATCATTCACGGAGATATAGCTCTGTGGAAGTGCCAAACGATACGCTACTGGACAGACCCTCTCCACTATCTCAAATGGTCTGAAAACCTAGGTGATAGCCTCCCCTAAATCCTGATATGAAATTTACCTAGCCTAGTTTACACCCAAATAAAAACATAATAACTGACCTCGGGCTCCATAGGTTATCTTTGATGGTAATCATATAGTTTTTTCTATCTTCTTGCAATTATCAACCTCTTCTTGATCAACTAAACCTACTCATATGTCTCTTACACAAGGCTAGGTCCAATGTGAACTGACTCCCTAGAATATTAAGAAAAATGGTGAAATAAATGACATTCCACAAAAGGTTTTGAAAGGATCAATTTTGATCTATACCCATAAGATTTTATTATAGGTGAACTCCCTGAGTTCCAGATGTTTTTTCCATGAACCACTAAAATCTAAAACACAATCTCCTAACATATCCTCCAAAATATGAATCGTCTATTCAAATTATCCATTAGTCCACTGATCATAGGATTTACTCAGAAGTACTTGTGATCCTAGTGCCTTCCAAAGACCCTTTCATAATCCTAATGTGAAATGAGGATCTTGATAAAAATGATACTCCTTAGAACACTATGAAATCAAACTATATCCCACACATAATGACAACATATATCATCAATGATGAAGTTCTCTATGATAGGTAAGAAGTAAGATAAATTCTTCAATAAATATATAATCACCCATACTACATCATTCTTGAGAGTTTTCCTAGGTAATCCTATCGTACAATCCATAGTGACATCATCCAACTTCCATTTCAGAGTGGGAAAAATATGAAAAAGCATAGCATACCTATGATACAAAGCCTTCACCTACTGATTTTTGAAACATCTTTCCATAAGAAATTTTTTTCTTTTTTAATCCCTATCCACCATTACTATCTATGAATATTATTATACATATTTTTCAAAACTAGATGCACCTGCCCTTTTGAAGCATGAATCTCCCTCTTGTATAATCCTATAGAAACACATACACATCCATGGATAAGAAGAACATCACCACTGCTAAGAGACCATATTGACGGTGTCTCCTCACCATATAATTTTTCCCTCAAAGTTAAGCCCTCAAAATTTGATATCTTATATCTCTTTATTGGATTTTGAAACATTGGTATAACAGATGTCAAAATTAGAGCTACTCGCCCCTAGGACTCCAGAACATTGAGATTCATATTTGCAAAGAGTTTCATCAGCCACCACTCATTGCAATACTTTCATACTTCTTCTGTCCACATCTTCCATATTAAATAATTGATAATGATGATGCCTTTTCCTAGAGTGTAAGATATCTTGATGTTGAAATACTATAGATACTTTACCCACCATCTCTTTCAAAGGTTCAGGTCTTATTGGGAAAATATTTTCTTGAGGTTCTTATGGTACCTATGTACCACCAAACTCTCTCCCAAAACATAGAGTATGAAACATCACATGGTTTGTTCCACTAAAACCAACTCTAGATCATGAGTAGGGTAATTCCTGTCATTTGGTCTCAACTACCTGGATTCATAACAAACCACTTGATCCTCTGATATTAGAATAACTATGAGTCTGACTACAAATGCATCATAGTACATCGTATATTATTTAGCTTGCATAGGTTATGTGAGGATTATTGATGAGGTCAGACTACTCTTTAACTCCTAGAAATTCCACTCACAATAATCAAACAAAAAAAATATTCACTTCCTCCTTAGTCAACCCAAGCATTATCCCTACTATATGGGATAAGTCTGGGATGAAATGATAGTATTAGTTTTCTAGGTGCAGAAATATATAAATCTCAAAGTCATTCTTAATATGATTCTAAGATATGTCAACTTCAACCTTCATTGGGTCTACTAAAACCCTGACCTATGAGATAACATGACCAAGGAAGTGAACTCTATCAATATAGAAATTATGTTTGGATAGCATGGTGTAAAGATGATGCTCTCTCAGTGTCCTCAAGATAATTTCAAAATGTTGGCTATGATCATCCAAAAACTGAGAGTACACTAAGATGTCATTGATGAAAATCACCACAAATTGATCTAGACATATATGAATGTTTCGGTTCATTAGGGTCATGAATATCCCTGATGTGTTTGTCATACTGAACAATATCACTATGATGTCATACAAGCCATGATTTCTCATAAAAGTAGTCTAGAGTATGTTAGAAGGTCTCACCCATAGGCCCAATTTGATGGCATGAAATCCTAATTCAGGTTAATAGTTCCCCTACTATAGTACTACTATGGTATTTGATATGGTATCTACTATAATAAATCGGTAAATAATTACCCACATGGATTTAAACTTTGTTCTCTCATGTAGGATGATAGGGTGTTTACCACTCTGCCACCACCCCAACGACCAATATTTTAGTGTCAGGTTGAATTTTACTTAATTAAGTTATTCTTTTTTAATATTACTTATAAATGTTGATGAAATTAATTATTATGTCAGATGAATTTATAATTTTACTGATTTAAAAATAATTTTGTTCATTATTATATTAGTTTATTTTTCATTTTGATTTTTGATCACATGTAATATTAAATTTCATTCTTAAATTAGCTACCTGTAATGAGTTTAAAAAATTATAATATTCAATGTTATATTTACATTTAGGTGTAGTGGTTTTAATTTTCCACACAAATTCAATTATTTATATATCTTTTACATGTTTATGTGTTTTGATATATATGAGTTGATTTTTATTTCTATTTTTAAATATATAAGTTTATATGAGCTAAATATATATTTTTACATGTTTTAAATGTTTTAAATTGTTATGTGTCTATATATTTTAAACATAAATGATTTAAATGTAATTTTATATTCTTATATATTTATATGATTTAGTAATATATGTTTTAAACTCTATGTTTATTTATTTATATGTTTTGAATTTATAGGTTTATATTTCTTTATGTTTTAATTTATCTATATATACTTATTTTAAATTTTAATGTTTTAAATTTATATTCATATGTTTATATATTTTAATACTTTTAATTTATATGTTATAAATTGATATGTTTATATGTTTTTAATTTATATTTATATATATATATATATATATATTAAGGTTATATGGTTATATATGTTTTAATTTTATATATATTTTTGTCTATATGTTTATATATTTTTCATTTATATATTTATATATTTATAGGTGTATATATATATGATTTAAATTTAAATGTTAATATATTCATATGATTAAATATTTTAATATATTTTTAATTTTAATTAATGTTTTATGTAATTAATGGATCATGATTGGATCAATGCATTTAAAAGAAGTGTTGAATATAGGAAAGGGGTTGATGATTTCGTGGAATTTTCTTAGTAGGAGATTGAAAAAAGAATCTTTCCATGCATGAAGTTCTTGAATATGAGATAATTAGGGTGTGTGGAAATCAAATAACATCTGATTCATTACGGTTTTAATCAAATTTATACACACCGAATCCAGCATGGTGAAATAAAAATGAGCTCAAGTTCTAATGCTGATGAAAATATTTAGTATGAGACATAAGATCATCTTGATGAATTAATTCATGATGTAGGTATGGAAACCATTAAAAACAAAAAGTATTTAATAATTGTGTGGTAATACTGAAAACCCACTATTCATAAGTTGTACTAAATTTATAGTGTTATTAGAAGTGTTGATATTGGTAAATTTACAACCAACAAATGGTTATAGTGACAAAGTTTCATTGAATTACATAAACTTTTGAAAAAGTTTCTTCCAGAAGTCAATAATCATCCAGATTATAATTATGATTTAAAAACCATTATGTTCAATGGGACTGGGGTATAAGAAAATACATGCTTTACCCAATTATTATGTGTTATATAATAATGTATATACAGGTTTATCATAATTTCTTAAAAAGTGGACATCATGATATAAAATAGACGAGAGGTCCAACGTTGATTCTTTCTCAAGTAAAAACACAAAACCCCTTACTGTGTAAATTTAGTATCTTCCCATAATTACTTATTAAAATCATTTATTTTAAAATTCAAATTATGCAAAGATAATGATATAGAATATAGATTAGAAAATCTATGATGGAAACCCATGTCACCCTACTGATTCACCACAATGGAAGATATTTAATCAATAATTTTTAGATTTTGCAAATTAAGTTAGAAATATTATATTAGGATTGTCCATAGATAGAATGAATCTATATCAGATCCTTAATTACCAAAATAGTTCATGGCCTATTATGTTGGTATTTTACAACCTGTCCATAAATATATGTATGAAGAAAAAATAAGTTTTGATGAGCTTGATGATTTATTGAAAAAAACATCCTAGAAATGATATTGGTATTTATCTATCACTATTGATTTATGATTATATATGTCTATAGGAGGAAAGTGTTAAAAGGTTTTATGTACATAATAAAGAGTATTTTCCTCTGTGTGTTATTGTAATGTTCACTATAAATTCATTTACTGCTTATGTAATGTTATCTAGATATAATGATAATGGACATAAATATTATCCAATTTGTGAAGAAGGGAATTCATATCCTCAATTGAAAAATGAGATAAATGTAGTTCACATGGATCATTGAAGATTTTTTCAAATGGATCACCCTTATAAAATATTTAGAAAGGAATTTAACAGTTTACAATAGTATGATCCCCCCCAGCCATTATCAACTAATGAATATCCCAGTGAGGTTAAAACATCAATGTCACATTTGGGAAGCTAGAAATTCTGGTTCATAAAAAAACTATAGAAGAAACATACCATCTTTATCTATCTACCTGATTTGAAATTTATGGAGGAAAAACATAAATATTGATGTTATATTTGTTGAGAGAACCATGTGTTTCAATCTGATTGAAACTTTGTTAGACATATAAGGAAAGTAAATAGATAGATTACATAAAATATTAGCTATAATATATATTTAAATACATTTTGAGTTATCTACCATTGCGAAAGGAAAAAAAATAAAATATTTACCTCTATCTTGTCACATGTTAAGCAGGAGTGAAAAGATTAATTTATATCAATGTTTACAGTTTTTAAATCACCTAGAAGATATTCTTAAAAATGTGAACAATGTAGTATCATTGATGGATTTTAATTCAATAGGTATGAAATGCCGTCACTTTCATTAATTTATAAAAAAACTAATACTAATTTCACTATGTAACATATTATTGATGCTTGTTAGAAGGTCTATCATCAGGTTTTTTATAGTAAAGTTGTAGGTTTAAATTTGTGAAATGTGTTGTAGAATGAAGATATCCTCATATTTTTTCTACTAGAGATGTATTTTCCACCATAATTATTTGATATAATGATTCATATGGTGATTCTTTTGGGTTAGGAGATAAGGATATGTGGCCATTTATATTTATATTGGATGTATCCTTTTGAATGATTTATTAAAAATATGAAGGGATATGATAAAATTTACATTGACCAGAGGCCTCTATTATTCAAAAATATATATTGGAGGAGGTATTTGAGTTCTATACTAACAACTTTTATGAATTGAAGCACATTGGTATCTCTATATTTTAGTATCTTGTAGTCTATAATGAAGGTAAGAGGATTTTTTGCTTAAAAGTAAAGTCTGTTTCATGTGATGTAGTGATCAGGAAAATTTATACATTTCGAATGTCACATGTGAAGTTCAACTATATATAACAATGCATATTGTTGGATTTAGGGTACAATATTAAAAAATAAATAAAATTTCATTGATAAATAATCTTAAAAATGCATTTGTTTCATGGTTTAATAAGAATTTCAACATTGATTCATCTACATCTACAACCATGAAATGGAAAACAATGAGACAATGTTTTAATGTGGTCAAATGGTCTATTTTAAACATTTATAGTTACACATTTTACACAAAAAATCAATTAAAAAAGTTTACCATTCAAAATACTGGAGTAATAATCCTCTCTAAAGAAATTCATTTTTTTGAGTGAAATAAATAAACATCTAATTTCTACCACAACAACATATTTTGGAGTTTTGGGAATATATGTGAAATTGATTATATTAAATTTGAAGTACAACTTTTTAAGTGTAATAAGGTTTATTGTAATAGTAGTGTGAAACATGATGATCATGGATTTACACTTATTTATTTGAATAGATTTTGTTGTAAAGACGAACAATTTATCATGGAGACACATGAAAAGAAGTTGTTTTATGTTATTAACCCATCAAATGATAAGTGGTTCCTTATTTTTTAAGGCAAAAAATCATTTGGGTGATAAGTATTTTTATTATATTGTGGACTTATGTGGAATTTCTACATCTATTACATGATTACCTAAATATTACAATGATTAGAGGTAGACATGGTTTATACAATATGAAATGATAATATAAAAGGGATATGGGAAAAAATCTATTGATCTCTTAATTATTTAAGTAAATATCTATTTTGTTTGTGAAACTTACACATATAAAAAAAATATTTTTTAACTTGAATATTTAAATTTATAGATGTTGATCATTTATACTATATTTGTATTAATTTTTATATTCAATGGTATGAATTACACATTTTCTGGTTGAAGAAGACTAACATCATTATTTTTCTGAGAATATTTCTTTATATTCATCGTTTTTAGGTATGCACTTTTCTTCATTTGTATTATTTAATAGAATATATGTAACTTTATTTCTATTGTAAATAATCATTTATTTTACTTCTAAAAATTATTAAATTCTAATAAAATTCATGTACACATAATTTCATTAATGTAACATACATTTATTTAAATGATGGACATTGAGGAAGAAGAGTGTCTACTAAGGTATGTGTATGCATCTTCATATAAACATATCTATGATAATTATATTATTTAATGAAATTAAAGATATTTTTTTGAAATTATTTGAAGCACTACCAGTGAGCCTACTATTGTGGAGTCTTCTTCTTCTCTAGAGAAGTCAACACCCAAAGTTAATAGACATGGTATTATACATTTACCAAAACTTTCACTTGATCATAGGAAGGCACAGAGATCGCCAATTTAATTTGATGATAACAACCTATTTGTCCCAAAATATGAAGCATTTTAATAGTTGTATAGACATACATAGTCGAGGTAATATGAATATATTATAACCTTATTAGATGATCATTGATCAGAAGAAGAAATAATAGTTATGGGAGTGAATAATAATAAAATATCTCAACTGGTTTATTTATTTATTTTTTCAAATGGTGAAATTATTATATGTTTCATATAACTAACATTTAATATATTCAATTATAAATGAAATTAGGCTTTCTAGAAAAAAAATTAGTTTAGAATTGTTTTCTAATTTTCATCAATTGGATGGAGGTATTTTTAATCAAAATTTACTTCACTTTATATTTTTGAGAAGAAAAAAATGAAAATACATGCATCAAATATAGGGTTTTAGATACAGATACATGGAATAATTTTGTCACTGATTGGTAGGAGGATGCCTCTGTGTTATGAATTTTTTTTATAAAATCAATTTTTAAAAATATTTATTAATTACTTAATGAATTATTTATTTATTCTTATATAACAATAAGAGATCTCACCAACAGATCCAATCATAGACTGTATACCCTTATACATTTTCTTATAGAGGGTATCCTTTACTATAGAAGGAAATTATTTCTAAAAGGTTTGATGAATTGAGTCTTAAATTCAATAGTGGCTACAAAGAGGTTCAATTCAGTCACACATTTTCCACCCACTTGTAATGAAAAATGGAAAAGGGTGAGAATGATAAAAAAGGTGAACTTTCTTTATGATCCATAAAGACAAGTATTCAATAATATTATAAGAAATTAATTATTTTTTTATTGAATATTAGTATTTTTAAAATTCATCCAACTAATATAACATTTAAAAATGTCATTTTAGGATTCCCTTCAAGAGAAATAGGTGTATGGAACCTTTATCCTTGACTATAGGATGGGAATTCTTATGACGGATTTAGGTAAGCAAGGACACCCAAACCATGTAAGAGGATATGTTGTGGGGGTTAGGATCTGAAAAGTTTTTGGATATCCTAGTACGAAATCAAGGGATTCGTAATACACAATTAAAATTACTTCCCTAAAGGATGAGCTTTGAGGTATAAATCAGCAAATAAAAAATTGAATTAAATCATTTATATAGTCTATGTTTGAAAAAATGGTGAGATAAATAGAATTTTTAGCATGTCGATCTATATCCTTAAGCCCCTTATTCAAACCCAACTATATATTGTGAGTTTCAGGCTAAGGATCTCCATTTACAAATTATAGCATACAGAATCATACATAACCTATGGGATTATATAGATCATCTTCTAATGTAGTTATTTCAAGAAAGAGTAATAGTACATGATATTATTGATCCAACTACTTGTGTGACATCCTGAACCAGGTTCCAAACACTAGTTCCCAAAGTCGGTTTGTCACGCGACCTCAAGAACACCTCCATATACGCCAGAGACTGCCAACTAGCAGTGAGGGTTTAATATCAATCATTGGGATACTATAGCCTATTTATAAGAGTTACACAATAGTATAAATAAATAAACAATATCCAAATAATATAATGTAACCATAATAATACCAGTATCACAAGATGGCCAAAACTGAAATACAATATCCAAAACTAAACAGTAGATATGCCATGATAAAGTACGTGTCAAGTGTCAATATGAAAAATCCAAAATAAATAAAGACACTAAAAACTCTTAAGAGGGTCCTGACACCAAGTCTGGTTCCTTCATCCATGCTCTATCCTAACTCAGCCATCTAACATAGGTCCATTTCATTTAACCTATCCTGAAACCATGAAATATATTCGGGTACTGATCAGGTAGCCCGAGTAGGGTGTGAGTACAATTTCATAGTCTACCACTAATGATGTCTAAAACAAAATTCAGTCAATAATATTTTATGTGGTTGTATAAAGAATAAAATACAAGCAATAAAGTAGACAATTTTCAATTATTCAAGTACTCTTCATTTAACCACATAACTTCTATGTTCCTGAGGACACATGAACTCTCAATACTTTCTTTGGCCCGTGTTGGAGTATGAATCATCCCCAAAGGATATCAAATATCAAAATACTATGGTTCTCACATATCATAACATCATAATTTATATCACGAACAATTGGAAGCATAGTCCAAATCCAACTCATGGGGGTAGAATATTGTGTCTAGCACCCTTTGGGTATTTGGAGTCTCAATCCCTATCCCAGACCTTATTTGTCAATTTATCACTATGATATTTTGATGCAGTGGACCATATCCTAAACATGAATACCAATTTATCATTATAGTCTTTTGTTTCATCTGATAATGTCCTACACATGAATATCAATTTATTAGTATTGTCGTTTTATGTAGAAGACCATGTCCCACACAAGAATATCAATTTCTCACTATGGTCTTTTGATGCAACAAACCATGCCCCACAAAAATATATCACATATATCCAAATATCACATATATCACATCAATCAAGTTTAATAAACATTAACCCCCTTAACAAAATTTCACAAACATCAAGGTTTATCCAACCATCTCAAAATTTCAATTTTCAATTAATTCTTAAACACATTAATTGACCAATCACACAATTCATTAATTAATTTAACAATTAATTAATATAATTCAAATTTCATAGTCACAAAAAAATCAATTAATTAATTCACCAATTAATTAATAAAATTCAATCAAATTTCATAATTCCAATATCCCATTAATTAATTCAATAATTAATTAATTAAATATCACCATTCAATTTCCCCTATTAACCTAAATCGTTAACTCATGGATATTTAAATAAATCAATTCATTTATCAATGAAATATACCAATAATGGAAATTTAAAATATCACAATTACATAAACATAAATAAATCAATACTATGAGATTAAAATTATACCACCTACATCAAATCGTTGGTGGGCGATCACCTAATGAAAATTCACCAAATTGAAACAGAAAGGTCAAACCCATGATGAATAACAAGATATTGAATCAAATCCAAGAATCATGATCAAAAAGATCATGATCCATCAAAACGGGATCTAGATATAATACCAATTGGGGAAACCATCCCTTAAAAGGATGGGAGAATAATGGGATAAGCATGGGAAACCAATATGGATAAGAAACTATTACCGGGAGGGGTGTAGATCTTCAATTTGGGCTTTGAATCATCAAGAATAGAGGTCAAGAGCCCTAGGAATTCATTCAAGAGCATCCAAAATTTATACTAATAGGTTTGGGATGAGTAGGGTCAAATTTAGGTGGTGTTCGAGAGGTTTGGGTTTATAAGATCTAATTTTCGGGCTAATTAAAACTACGCACACAGTTTCTTGGTTAGGGGCGTAGAATTTTCCAAACCATGCTCTTATTTTAGGGAGGGTTCATAGCTACTCTTAATAGGGAGCATGATTTTAAAAACCATGCACCAACCATGTAAATCCCCTCACTTTGGGTTCTCATAGTATCTTGGGATGGGCACATGGTTTGGGAAAACTGTGTGCCAACTGCGCACTGTCCATCTTCCTTCCAATTTCCCCCAATTTTTACTCAAACTCACTCAAGCCAAAACCCACAGAAAAAGTACTCAAAATTAGGCAAAAATAATACCTGAAAATAATCTTGATACATCTCTATAAAAGGTCGAGATCATCCACATTACTTACCAAAGAGGTCTCCATGATTAGAAAAGGATTGAGTCATTTTTTACTCTAGTTGGTTATCCTTGTTCTTCCATTAATATATGAGATCAGTGTTGTTTCTTAAATTTTTATTGAATTTTATTTCAAATTAATTATTATATTTTCTTATAATTATGTTATTTAGGAGTATAAAAAATCTAATGAATCACTACAAAAGAAACAAATGTTTTCGGAATTGTCACCTTTAGATAATTCTTAGGATTTTCAAAAGATAAGATAATTATTAGTGAATTATTTTATGTTGGATAATTTTTATGAGTTTCCATTGATTCATCACATATGTGGAAGAAAATACTATTAAAAATATTTAAAAAGAAACATTGGACGTTTTTATTTGTGATGAGCTCTCAGTACCCGTGTTGTATTTGTTTTCCATGTAAGTAAATTTCAATTTAAATTTTCATTTCATTAAGAAAATATATCTGATAGTAATTTAATTTATTATATATCTAATTATGTACCAATACACTCTTTTTATAAAAAATAAAATCACTTCTATTTGTTGTTTTATAGATCTAGAATACACTTAAATGGTTGTTCGACACCTAAGGAAGCCTACTAGAGTTAAATATATATCTAAAAGATTTTTATACAAATAGATTACATGTTGTATTATTCCATTCCTTTTTAGTTAAGATGAAATAAATAATTATGAACTACTATTCATTATATTTTCATTCATGATGATATTTTTATATTTTAGTGAACATTAAATGTTAGGAATATCCCACCCACATATATATTAGATGTTTGGGGGTAAAATTACATTAGTACTACTAGATTTTCTATTACATGGAATGGGTTATTATATTATAATATATATATTCTTAAAAAATAATTCGGGTTTAATGTATGTTTTTATAAAAAACAATGTTGAAAGTGACTTTCAGCATCAGTTTTTATAATCTTTGGCATAAAAATTCACTTTCAAAGTTAGTTTTTATAAAATTCATTTTCAAATTACCTTTATATATACATTTAGTTGATATTTAACCATTTTTTTATAATAAAATAATTTTACAAGTCAAAATTTTATTTTTTTTCATTAATTGATATTTTTATTATATAGAGAATTTATGAATATGTGTTGGAAGAATAATAAGTTGAGACGAGGAACAAATTTTTACATAAGATAATGGAAGGTACTTTTTCTATTCTAGAATACCTAGATGGAAATATTATTGATAACAACCTTAATATATAATTATTGTGAAGTTATTATTTAGGGTTTCATGAAAAGTACAGGTGACTGATAATTTGTACTATCGACAATAGTTTTAAAGTGAATTTTTTGGTAGTCAAAAAATGGGAGATTAATGAACTAAAATTAATAAAGTAAATATTGGATGGAATGCTTGAGAGACTATCCAAACTCTATTGGAAATTAAAGTTGTCTATATATAGATGTAATAAACATATGGATGATTTCTCTAGGTATTTGATAATGATGGATTATGTTTTTTGTTGATTTATGGTGATTAATATGGCATCAAAATGTGTTGAAGATGTTTTGATGTTATTATAGTGAATTATGTAATTTAATAAGACTTTGGTGATGGAATTAAAATTTATCTAAGTCTTTTGCACATAAAACATTATGAGTGCATGAAAAATACTTTATATTAAATTTGAAAGACTATTAAGTCTAACTTAAGACTTTTTTTTCATCGACGTGGATGAGATCATAAGATATTGAGGTCTCATGGAACTTTACTTATAAGACTTAGATTTAGTTTTTAAAACTTTTACTGGTCATGTATGAATCTAGAGAAATTCATAAGACTATAAAAAATGTGATTACAACATCAAATTGATTCATTATATCAAAATTTGGAAATATCAAAGATCCCTAAATCCTCAAAAAAAACTACCTTAAATAAGAATTTTTGAAGCCTTGGGTTGAGCCTCCAATAGTGGAAGTCTCACCAATTAATGGCTGTTGGCCTATTTGGGATAAAAGTTAATAGATACTTTAACCGATCTTAGAGGTTGAATTAAAAAAAATTATAATTTTACCATCGATTCACCCCCCCCATTAGTTATACCTGCTAAACCTAGGCTCTAAAATTCATATTAGAGATCATATAAGTCCCCATAAAACATCTAAAAAGTTATTTAGTGTGGATAATTTTAATTTTATGAAGATTATGGGTGTCCCTTAATTTTGATGTTAAAAACTACCATAGTTGGAGGAATAAGATGTTTTCCTACCATCTATCACTTGTCCTAGAAGTAAGAGCTATTGAAATAGTAGGATTTTTTCTAATTGTTGAGGGTTATCTAATATATTTTTCTAATAAGATAAATATGGAAGTGTATGTAAAGACTCAAATTTCAATTTTTTTATCACTTTCAGAAAAGGTATATATAAAGTCATGGGGCTTCAAACTACCCAAGAAATTTGGGAAAATTAAAAAGTAGTTATGAAGGGAATGTAAGGGTTAAGGAAGAAAAATTACATGTTAGAAGTAGCACATTTTAGGATGTTAGAATGTATGATGATGAAAATATTGATGAAAATTTTATAAGAGTTAATGATATTTTCGGCAATATCTAGGGATTTGGTGGGAATCTGTTGGTGAGAATCTGGATGATTCTACTATTGTCAAAAAGATGATAAGAAAATTTCCATATAGGTTTGATCGTAAAATATAATCCCTATAAGATAGAGAATACCTTTCACTAAATTAGTTACATAATATTATAAAATATTATTAAATAAGAAATATAATAACTTTTAAGAAGTAAAAAAGTTGATATGGATTTTGAGTCTATGAGAAATCTTAAAGTCAAAGAAGATGAAGAAGTAGAATCAAGTGATTCTGATAGTGAGGAAGAATATGAAAACTTCAATAAAAATTATCTTCTATTAAATAAGTTCAAATAAGTAAAAGGAAAGTAAAAGTCAAGAAACCACTAATGTTCTATAATTTCAATGTAATTCGACACTTTTCCATATATTTCCTAAATTTCAAAGTTTTCAAATTAGATAATTAGGATGAGATATCTTAGAAGTATAAATGGGTTAATAACAAGAAGTAATACTGTATTAGTAAGATAATGAATTTGTTAACAAAAAATTAATGAACTAAATAATCATCAAATATTCAGTTAGAAGATGAAGTTAATTTTATATATAATATTAAAAAAAGGATTTGATACTTCAAGTAGTGATGATGATGAAGGTGAAATAATGGATCTGAAATAAAGGCTGAAGGATGAGTTAGAATCTTGTCTTGAGTAGAACACAAAAATAATGAAGTATAAGATGAATATGATGAAAGATAAAGATAATATGGTTGAAGGAAAATATTATCTTTAAAAAAATAGGTGAGATACATTAATGAGATTAATAAATTTAAAGTGGATAATATAGAAAATATGGTGATAAATCATGAGGAGAAACTTATTGTGAAAGAGGAAGAGTTGTTCGAGAAATAGTCAACATGTATTGAATCTCAAAACGAGTTTAAAAAAATCCTTAGAGTATTTAATAACTTATTTGAGGTCAAAGATGAGTCTTCTCATATTGGTGAGAAGAAGAGTCCCAACAGATGGGTAAAATTTGTTCCTAATAATTTTCAAGGTAAATCTATTATTTCTAATATTGTAGGTTATAAAACAAAATAAAAACCAATTTTTACAAAGATCACAAATGAGATAAACTCTTCCACATCAAATTGAGATATGAATATGACATAAATACTGATGCCCCTATGTAAAATTAGTATCAAGATGTAGTAGGACAACATCAACAGTTTTTTGGAAAGACTTACCATCAATATAGAAGACTAAGGTTTCAAGGTTTTTATTATAGTTTTGATTTATTTAGACATAAATACTACTATTTATAGTTTAATATCTCATTCTCAATAAAGAGGCACGGACTAAGGGGGATATTTACAGATCATATGAGGATGAGTTCTTAGAGAAAGCAAGGAATGACCATAAATTCAACCAATTTTCCAACCAAAAATATATTTGGATATTTAGAATAATTTTTTGGAAGATTAAAAAAGGAGGGTCATGGAGATATGTTTTTAATGACTATCATAATAATAAATTTTCCCTTGAGATTTAAAGGGAAGTATGTTTATAAGTAAAAATGATGAAAGTCATATTATTATCAAATGACTAAGAATTTATGGGGGAAAACAAAGAAGTTGAGAATGATAAAAAATGATTGAATAATAGTTTTTATAACCCAATTGGATATAGATAAAAATATGAAGAACGTACAATTAAGTTTGAGTGTGAAAGGGAAACAAATTATTTCACATAAAAAGATTTAATTTCAAGAGAGTTTTTATAAAAGTGGAAACCTAAAAGTTCAAGAAAATATTTTTAGAATATGTTAGTAGGCTGGAAAAATATAAAAAATTGTGTGACCATTCTACAAAATAAAGTAGAATTAATGAAAATAATGATGCATGAATCAGGTAATCCCTTTTATTTGATGTCTAGGGTGAAGAATACAACTCCACACAAGGAAATAATTCAAGGGAAAATGGTGATCTTGGAGCCTCTAATGGATTATGATAGTAATAGAAGTATGGATAATTCGTCACATGATGAGATTGGAAGAAATGAGAGATCTTGTATGGGAGGAAAATATCATCTTTTCTAACTCAAACAAGGAATTAAGTGGTCCCTCCTTATTCCCTTACTTTCAGTTTATTTTTACTTACATGTAGGGAATTGCAGGAGTAAGGAAAAAGTTTAGTTTTGTATACATTGTACAATAAAGAAGGTTCTCATCATGAAGTTTAATAACATCCATGATAAAGAGGAAATTAATTCATCCCTTGAATGGGAGAAAATATGAATGGAAGATTAAAAATTTTCATTGTGCAATGAATCTTGAAATTTTTGACAAATTTATAAAATTTGAGAATGAGGCATTCCAATCATAGTTATAAAACTTGTTTTTATTTTATCAAATATGTATATGATGGGGGAGTGTTGGTTTATCACTAAAATATGGAGTTTAACATCTTTCACTTGAACTTTTAGATGCATTTTTTGAGATTAGTGTAGGTTATAAAGTAGTCTTGATAAATCTTCTTAAACAACCCCAAAATGAGAAAATTGATAATGGTATCACATATATAGAAGTTAATGGACATATTGTATCACCTTTTTTTATTTATTATTGTTTTTTACTCCAATTTAGACCATGTATACTTATATTTGACTAACTGAAGGATCTTGAATAAGTTGTGTGTTGTGTTGGGAAAAAATCGATCAATGTGTCCTCTTGGTATGTTTTGGGTGTGATTGTATTAGTTGAAAAAGCCAGATGACTATGAAGAAGTATGGTTGGTGCTTTTCAAAGACAGGATTTTTAGGTGGGGTAGTTTCCTACTGTTTGCCCAATTTTGGGGCCTCAAAATCGGGAATTTGTGTTTTGGAATGTAAGGTTTTCTTCATAGGACTGAACGATGTGACGAACGGTGAATGAAATTAGAAAATTAAGAGAAACATGGGTCCTAGGACATGGACCACGTACCATTTTCAAGAAGGGTTCACGACCACGTACCAGTCAGCGGGAGAAGTACGCATGAGTGTTTTGCATAACCAAAAATGGTTCATGGTGATGGTTTTTGGAGAATGGAGTGCTGTATGCGAAAGGCGTGACGGTTTGCGGGATGAAAAAATATAATGCATTTGTATAGGATCAAAGTCAGTATGCGGATAACCATGTAAAAATGTTTCATGGAATGGGTTTGGTTCATGGTTGGAGGATCGATGTACGGTGGAGGCTGTACCGAATCAAATATTTGGTAAATCTTGGATTATAAGATTTTGTGGATATCTTTTCCTATATAAGGAGTGATAATCCAACCAATTAGATGGGAGAGATAATATCATTAGAGAAAATCTCTTTTCTCTGGGAATTTGGTGAATTTTAAGAGTTTTTTGCGGGAAGAGATTCTGAAAAGGTTGAAGAAGTTCACAGAACAGTTTGTGAAAGTGTTTTTGTGGGACATTGTAGTCCACAAGGGAAGAATAGTTTGTGGAAGAAGAAATGTGGATGGGGAGCTCCGGTACGTGGAAGATAATATATTCC
Source organism: Viscum album (assembly GCA_963277665.1). Lineage (NCBI taxonomy): Eukaryota > Viridiplantae > Streptophyta > Magnoliopsida > Santalales > Viscaceae > Viscum > Viscum album. The sequence continues at coordinate 922,981,169 of OY728131.1, forward strand.
ATGAATAGAGAACAATTTGTGGATAGAGGGGGCTTTACATAGGAGGTTTGCAGAGTCAGTACATAGAGGCGGTATGCGATAGCAAAGGCGGAAGAAGTCCGTGGATAAAGGGAGGTTCATGGAAGATGAAGTGGTAAGTGGGGGAGGTGTTCCGCATACCATACTCAGTACATAGTATGCATGAGGAGAAGTTCATTCTCATAACACTCAAGGAATCTTGAAAATACTTCAATTCAGTTTGCGAGAGTCATTTACATTACCTAATAGTACACAGAAAGGTTGATTTCATCTGCAACTGAAAAATTTAATTCAATAGAGCATATAACTAAAGTTGAGGATGTACGAATTCTTGTAAAATAAGGGACCTACACATCCATAAAGTATATTTGACCTACAATTCTATAAACTGTGAGTGGATTCCTTTCCAAGAGCATTGAGCGAGGGAAGAGGAAGACTATGAACCTTTCCACTGGTAGTGATCCAGAGAAAGAGGCATAGGGAGTAACCCTTGGGAATTCAGTGAGTAGACCCTAAAGCTTATAAAGGTAGTGAGCATGGGAATATAAGGTCTTTCCCAAACATTGTACTCCTTATTTTTAGTTATCCTTAGTGAATTTGGAATATCGGCACACCACTGTTGTATGCTCCTTGGGCGTAGTCCAGTGAGGGTAAAACAAGTAAAAAATTTTAGTCACATGCATGATTTAATCTTTGTTCATACTTTTCAAAAATAATGAGAGATAAGAGAGTTTTTTTAATAATTAAACAAGATCTAAAGGGGAATAAATTTTAATCTTTCATACCTTGATTCACCCCCACCTCTTTGGGTATTCGACTTACTGGACCTTAAAGTTTTTTTCATTATTCTCTCTATAAGTGGACTAGGCTAAAATGTTGAACTAAAGGGGGTAAATAATACCGTAAAATAAATATTGAAAAAGAATTAATATGTGATTATAACACTTCAATTACATTTTTATTTGTATTTATTTTTAATAAGGGTTATAAGAAGAATTCACGCATATTGACTCAACTGTTTCATGGTATTTCCGAAAAATTAAATGATGGAGATTGATGTTCCCAAATTTGAATTGTATTTATTGTAAATAGTGATATTTTTATTATATATATAAATTATCAATATGTTTTTAAATAAGAAGAAATTGAGATAAGGAAGAATTAGTTCTATAAGCTAAATTAAAGTACTATTGTTATTCAAGAATGCATGGTTGGATAGATTCTTGATAGTAGCCTTGATATATGATGATTGTGGAGATTTTTTTCAAGATTTCATGACAAGTACTGGTGATTAAGAATTTTATTGTATATAATAGTTTTCAAGTGAAGTTTTGAGTAGTTAAAAAAGGATAGATTGAATAATTGGGCTTCTTGAAGTCAAAATTGGTTGAAATACTCACGAGACCATCCAAATTCTATTGGAAATTAAATTTATCAATGAAAAGATGAGATAAATATTTAGATGATGTTTTTAAGTATTTTAAAATGATTCATGATGTTTTTTGTTTGTTTAAGGTGTTTGAGAAGGCCTCGTAATGAGTTGAAGATGTTCTAAATCTATTTGAGTGAATTTTGTAATTCCAAAAGACATTGGTGATAAAGCTCAAATTTTGATAAGTTTAGTGCATGTAATAATTATTGAGTGATTATGTAGGTATTTATAGTAAGTTTGTAAGACTTTTTAGCATGTCATAATACTCTTTTCCATTGGAATAAAATTTCTATATGTGCTTGTAAGACTTTAAGATCATGTGATAATTTGTGCATAATACTTAATTTCAGTTTTTTAGACATATGATGTACACAATTTGTAGAAATATATAAGGCAAAAAAATTATAAGTCTTTTAGAAACCTTGTAATACTTTGTAAGACTTTCACAGTGAGCCGTTAAGACTTTGAAAAAATAGTAAGACTTACAAATCATTATAAAAAATACCATGTGTAGAAAATTCCAGAATGAATTATTATGAGAAATGTTACAATAAATCAGAATACATATTATGATAAAAGGTGATTAAATAATATTTTTATTTTTATTAATTATTCATGGATAAAATATCATGATATTTAATTGGATCATTATTTAAGTCCAAGTAGATTCATGATGAAGATTGGGAGTTCTGTACCACAAGCAACTACACCATGTCACAGCTACATGAGGACATACATACATTGATGGAGAAATCAAATGAAACTAAATTTGAAAAAATTTGTAAAGATAAATAATATGTGTTATTAGAATATTGCACGAGAAAAGAAACACCTTAGTCCTAATTATAATTCAAAATCAAAACATTGATTGGGATTTGAGGAAGAATTTAAATGAGATGATCCTCATGAAAATCATGGGGTTTAAATATTTCAAATACAAAACAGTATTCAAAATATTAATATAATATTTTGTTAATATAATTTCTAGAAAAATAATAATAAAGGAGTGGGTAGGAACTGATAAGTTGATGCACTATTGTATCAAAGAGAGAAAAGCGAGTGACCGAATTTGGTAGCTTTTTAGATGGAAGAAGAATTGTGTTCCTGAGCATTATAATAATAAAGAAAGATCTAGATCATTGAATATTTAAATATGGTAAGCAAAATTTTAATACCTAATCATGATCATCTTCTATTTAATCTCTTGAATAAGTGGGCATATGTTGAATGACAGATCAAGTATACTTGAGGAGGAAGATATATTTCAAGTGGTGCTAAAAAACTAAACATGATGAGTTTTATGACCATGGAAATGACCAAAATAACATCAATATAATGGGTTGGATAAAGAATGTAATTATTAATTTATTTAAAATACCCACATGCATAATATTTTCTCCTACTAAAATGATTTTCAAGAATTAATGAGACAAATTTCTTATGCCATTTCCTTGAAGCCTATTTTAAACCATATAAATAATTATTTAAAAGGTATACCCTATTTGATTTGAACTCACCCATGTATCCTTCAGTTGAATTCATATGAAATTTCTCATTAATGTCGCCATGAAGAAAAGTAGTTTTAACATCAATCTACCCAATATGAATGTTATGGTAAGCTACAAAATCAAGAAACAATTCGATAAATGAGTGTTTTCTAATAAAACAAATGATTTAATAATAGTCAATTCCCTCCCAATGAAGGAATCCCTCAGCCACCAATCTAGACTTATAATTAATTTTATTATCTCTGGTATTATCTTCCTTCATTTTTAATATCCACTTGTAAGAAATTAACTTGGAATTGGGTGTCTTATTCACAATATTCCATGTGAAATTTTTCTTTAAGGAATTCATTTCATCGCCTATGGAGGAGATATAATGGTTGGAATCACTATCATTAATAGATTTATTATGTGTCTTAGGATCATAATCAACAAGATCCTAGGAAATACGAAATTCAAAGGAGTATATATCATATTAGACAAATCAAGAAAGAGGCCTGATGTCCCTCCTTATTCTCTGGTGAGTAAGTTGGTAGTCACTAGGAGCATCTTAATATATGACTGTCTAACTTAATATCTAAGTTGGACTGAGGTTGGGTTTAAGGTTGAAGTTTAGGTGGAGAAGGCTCAATGGAATCCTTAAACTATGATGGAGTACTAGTCTCAGCACTCTCAATTTGACGTGTGTGATCATTATCATTAGTGAGAGACTTAGTTTTTGGATAATTAGATTATTTATAGACAACATCCTGAATTATTATACATTTTTTGTAACATGTCTTATCAACCCATATTTTATACCCATTAAACCCTTTGGGATAACCAATAAAAATAAATTTAAGATTTCTCTATTCAATTTTGTTAGTTTAAATAGGGTCATAATCTATTCACCTAATGAATCAAGTGATTTTATAAAGGGGTTCATAAAACCATAGTTCCTTAAAAGTCTTATACTAATTTTCAATTGAAGGACATATGTTAATGAGATACACAATAGTAGTTGTTTCCTCACTCCAAAATTATTTGGGTAGGATTTTGAGTGCAATATTTCTTTAGAACCTATCTAATATAGTGTGGTTCAACATCTAGGGCATCCCATTATTCTAGGTTGTTTCCCTAATAGTAAGGTACCAAAATATGTCCTCAGACTCAGCGAACTATATAAAGTTATATGTAAGTATTTCAAACCATTTTTTCACATATACTTAATCATTTTTCCAATGTGATTTTTAATAAGTTATTTCCATGTTTAAAATGTTTTAGAGAAATTGGAATTGTTTCAAGAAAGTAAACCCACACATTTTGATAGAAATCATCAATAATAGTCACAAAGTATTAGCCTCCACCATGAGAGGTAGTCCTACCAGGACCCCACAATCTAGAATGGATGTATCCTAAGGATAATATGGTTTAAAATAATACATATTTATGCTGACTCTTTTTTATTTAACCAAGAAACAATCCTCACAAAATGGGATATTGTTAGGTGTGATATCATTCAATAGTCCATGTTTACTAAATTCCTCTAGAAATTTAGAGATTACATTCCCTAAACTCCTATTCCAAGTCATAGAATTATAAATATTAGTGACATAGATACATCCTAACTGTATATAGTGAGTTTTCTAATCCAAAACATAAATCCCATTAACAATAGATCATTTGATGAATGTTCATAGAGCCATTATAGATCTTAAGACAACCTAATTCAGACTTGAAAGAAAATCCTTTCTGTTCCAAAACACCCAGGGATATGAGATTCCTATGCAAGTTGGGGAACCATATAACATTAAGAAATGTGACAACTAAATGGTCGTGGATCTCTAACAAAACAAAGTTTCTTCTATAGACTCAACACATCCTATTGATTCCAAGAATAATAACTCATTCTACTCTCATAGTCAAATTAATAAAGGATTTTTTTTATCAGGACATATATGGATGGAACAACCGTAGTATAACACCTAATAAAAACTAGATCATGTGTATATGAATTAATGAACGTAAACACTATCATACCCAACATCAATAATCAAAGACTGATCAGTAGGTTCATAAGGATTTTGATTCAATTTGGGATTCCTACACTCTAGCATAATATGGCCCGAATTGCCACAATTGTAGTATGTGACATTCCAAGACATAAATTTAGATATATTAAATCTATGTTTCTTATTTTTATTTTCAATAACTTTATATTACTCTTTCTTTTTAGTTTTATTTTTAGATCTACCCCTACTGAGTAAACTATTTTCCTCATTCTTAATCTCAAGTTTATTTTGAGATTATTTAGAAAAAATTACTGATTTTAACTTCTTCCAAGGTTAAATAATATTGACTATACATCATGATTAAACAAAAAGGGTGTTACAGGAATTAACAAGAGAAATGAGAAGGATCATAGCTTGGTCTGGATCATCAAAAAATACATTAATATTGGACAAATCAAGTATAAACCTTTTAAATTCATCAATATGGGCTTTTATTGAAGTACTAAAATGATTCTTAAAGGTAAACATTATATTCATTTAATAAATACAACCAACTAATAAAGCAGTCATATATAATTTCTTTAGTTTCAAAAAAATTCCCGCAATGGAAGACTCATAAGATACCTCCCTATGGACTTTATCACATAGGGATAATAACAGAGAGTTATGGGCCTTAACTAAAATATCAACAAAGATATATTCATAGTTATTAGTGGTCAAAACATCATTATAATAAGTTATTATAGGTTTATTAGGGCTATGTAAGGCATCGATGAGCCCCTACTGAGAAAGCAGGGATATCATATTAATTCTTCATAGGTTAAAGTCATGTTCACTAATGAATTTCTCTATTATATACCTAGAAGATTCCATTTTTTATTTGGGTGGATCTGATACCAATTTTTTGGGGGCTACATTTAATGGTAAGTACCCAAGAAATCCATGGACCACCAAATATAAAATTGGTTTCTACTCGGTATTGGAAACATAAGATGGAAATGAGATAATGATGAAAATATAAAAACAAAAACATTAAAACAAGGTGATTAAAAATGAGAAGAAACAGAAATAGAGAAAGTAAACATAGAAGAAAAAATAGAAGGAAAGCGTTAAAGAACATAGAGATTTAGCATGCTTCGCAACTTTGTGGTCCTACGTGCATGATAGGAACACCATACACCAATGTGGTTTACTAATGATCAAACAAACAAAACTAAAAGATACAATCCAAGTAAATAGATCGAGATTGTAATCACTTTAAAGCTAAAACTCGAAGAAACCAAGAATTAAAAGGGAATACTTATAGGGATAAATAGATTAACATCATCTGATGGATCTTTTTTTACCCTTCATAGGTTGTTGGAGATTCTCATGGATATTAAATAGTTCACTTGAGTGCATATAACTTGGATCCCCACCAAAGATCCTAGTTCAGGCACAACCACACTTCTCCAAAAAGAAGGAATTTCATAATAAATCCACTATAAAAACACACTAGTTGCTGATTAGGAGGATGATATGATTTTTCTCAGACAATCTATGTGGATATCTCATTAAAACTTGTTAAGGTTTCACTGGGATAGAATGGAAAGAAAATTGGGATGATCCAAATTGATAAAATAAGTGAATCCCCATGAATTGTCTCTCGGGGTCATAAATTCCCCTGACAAGGCGTAACAGATGAGCCATGCAGCAAAACAACCCAAACGAATGAGAAAAGGGTGTGTGGCATGACTGAACAACCCAAGTGGCAAGCACCATCCATGAGGATACTCCATATGAAAGGGGTGTAAATGATTATCAATGGCTTGAAAGAGCCATATAATTCAAAATAGAATCAAAACACAGAAGTGGGCCAATGGAATAACAAAACCTAGACAAAAAAGTCATCATGGGTCCCAACATAAAATTTGAGAATAATAATTAAAAAAATTGCAATAGAGTTGTAAGAAATATGCATGAAAATGGTGAATAAATAAAAAAATAAATTTTTATATAAAAATAAAATTTCATAAATATTATTATTGTTCAACCCATAAAAATATTTTTCCTTCTAGTTTTTATATATTTTTGGAAAGTATCACATGTTTTAGAAAGGAAACAACTATGTGGGTTCTATTTTGTTTTAAAATGAAAATAATATCAAAAGGAAACATAAAACGTGACATGTATTTTTTTCAATAATTTGGTTTCATGCTTATTTAGGTACATAATACATTTCATAGCCCCCAAAATAGATACCAAAAATAAATTTTGGTGTGGTATTCATAGAATATTATTTATAAAAAATTATTATATAATAATGAATTTATAGTGAAAATTTATCCACAATGATTTAGTCAGTTTTTATCCTGGTTTATTAAAATTATAGTCTTGATATAAACTTGGGTGATTTTACTCTACTTCATTTGGGTGATTTTTTTATGTTTTATTTAAGTATTTTAGTTTTTTTCTTGTTGGATTATTTCATAAATATTATAAAAATACTTCATACACATGATGAAACATTCAGAATCCAAAAATTAATAAATAAAATGGAATAAAACACAAAATAATAACGTGGATGACATGTATACAACTAATAATTTGGATAGTGTGTAGGAAAATTAGAGTATGACCCAGAAGAGTAGTTAGAGTAGAGGTGTGATAATATCACTGCATAGTGGGTCGTTAGTAATGTGCTTATAGTGGGGGTAAATAAGAGATGCTTGGTCTTAGTGTGATTGACTAAAAAAGGATTTTCAAGTATGTAGTCGGATGGTACACTTAGAGAGATTTTGTTAGATGATCACACAAGTAGTTGGGACTCATGAACCAAGCCTGGCTAAGGGATCTGAGGTGGTACCAAGAGATAGTATTCTAGATTAATTTTCACATGTGGGATGTAGTGGTGGATGGAATACTCATCCCTATGGGTAGTGTTTGGAAATGAGTACGAGTCAGTAGGGGGTACATTCATCAAGAAGTCAGACATCAGGTGAACTGCATGTGATTGATCCGACATACATAGATAAATTCAGATATCTATCTATAGTTAGAGGTACTTTTGTGAGAATGGTGATAATATTTTTGTATGATGGGTAGGGGAGTATGATGTTTTTATGTAATATATGTGGGATGTGTTTTTATAGAGTATCAAGAGGGAATAAAAATGATGGTTGGTGGCTATATAGATAGTAAACGTGTTTGGGATAGATGAGTGTGATACCATCTTTGTGTCGGGTAAATTGGGTGTGGCGTCATCTCATTATTTTGGGAATGAGAGAGAAGGAGGATTTATTTTTAGATAAGATTTATTCAGTAAGTGGTTGGGATAGCTCGAGGAAGAGCTATCATATGGTAAATAGGTTTATAACAACCTGAGTTTTTTAAAAATAAAACTATATTCCATAGCGTAAGCAATAAAAACAATGATTGTTTGAATAAGAAAATTTTAACCTTCTATAAATTTTTCATATATAATTAAGATTTACTAATTTATGATATATATATATATATATATCCTAAATATATTGACAATTTATTAGTAAATAATCAATCAATTTTGGCAATGTCTTTTTGTTCTTCAAAATATCATTTATTCAAAAATGATTTTTGTTTATTTTTTTAAAAATATTATTATAATTATTTTCTAGAAAATTTATGAAATTAATTTGATAAAATGAGCACCATTTCTAATATCATCATATCAGGATTATCATATAGTGAAATTTTGGGTTTTTTGGATAATATCGATTTTTTAGTGAATAGTGAAAAATACAGTTTTTATGATAAATTATCTTTTCTTTGATAATTAAATTATATTAAATTCTAATTGTTATTTTAATTTTATTAAAAGATATAATAAAAAATCATTATTTACATTAATTGTATTTAAATCATCTTCACACCATATTTTTGTATAATTTTATTTTTCATGGATTCAAAATGCATTTTTCTGAAAACTATTTTAAAATGCATAATGTTATAATTATTTAAAATATCCCATAGTAATAAATGGTATAAATAAAATTTTTATATTATATATCAATATTTATTAATTTAAATTCATATAATCAATGTTTTTTGTTATAGAGTTAATGTAAAATCATATTTTCCTTAAAATGTATTTTTTTGGAAAATAGTTGTCCATAAAGCTTGAGAGTTTTATATTAAATTAAATTCTTATACCTCTAAAAATTGATTATGAAAAAATTTATTCCATATTTGTAATCATAATAATTAATATTGGGTAAAATTTTCAACGTAATTTGTTAGCAATATGAATATTAACTATAGTAAATATTTATTACCACGGTAAATGGAAAATATGTTGATTAGGGGTAAAAATAATTTAATAAAGATTAGAAATGAAGTAACCCTAATATTATGAATATTTATATTTCATTTTAATTAAAATTATGATTATATTTATTCCATATTTCTTTTAATTTCTAAATGATTAAGTAATCAATTTGATAAAAATTATATTTTGATATAATAAATCACAAATAGTGTTTTTGGTTAATATTATAATTCAATCAAGGAATTAATTTTGAAGAATTAATGTATTTTGAAATTAAATAATATTTTCAAAAAAAATATTATTAGTAAAAACAATTATCAAATATAAATTATCATATAATTTTTATGAAGTCAAATGTAATTTTTTAAGGGTTCGAAAACTGTTATTGTGAAAAAAAAGAATTTTTTAATAAATTTTGATTTTATTTTAAAATTAAAGACTCAAATATATATATAATTATTAAATAAAAATAGTATTTTTTTGGAATCATAATGTAAAAATTATCCAATGGTGAATTTTTCTTATTTTTCTAATACATTCAAATTTTTTGGGTAAAAATTATATATCGTATAAATATACTTTGTGTTTTATGACATAATAATGACCCAAAAGTGATGTAATAATTAAAATAAATACGATAAACAACCAAATATATTTTTTTCCTTTAAAATAATTTTATTTTAAGTTTATTTTATTAATTTTTTAAATTCATTATGAATCCTACAAAACATATAATATATTTTAATGTTTTAAAATAATTTCTTTAATCGTGTGACTCACCACCACATAATAAAGAAAATTATTTATATAATTTATCCCCTTTAACTTATAAAATAATAAAAAACAATCATATTTAGAATAAACTATGGTAAAAACCCATGGTATGGTTTGTGGTTTTGGATATTTTATTGTAAAGAGTCCAAAACCTAAATAATAATGAAATCCACCTCTTTTCCAATATAAACCCACCAAATATCCCATTTATCTTCACTAAAACTCTTCAGGGAATGACCACACTCTTAAATTCACTCCCTGTAGTCCTCCTAAGACACCCCCAAGCTCTCAAGAATCCCCTCCCAAGGCTTTAGAGTCAAACACTCAAGTATGGGATCCTCACCTTCTTCTCCTTCTTTCAATTCAAGAACCTTATTTTAAATTAGTATTTATAATTTCAATTATTTATATTATAATTCATTTATTATCAGTTCCTTATGGTAAAATTGATGTTATTTTAATTGGATTCCATTTATAATCTCTTATTTTGTCCCTTACCTAAGCCGTTACTATGCGGAAATTTCATATGGTATTTCCCTCTTCTCATTTTCATTCAAGCACTTATTTTACATTATGTATATTAAATTCCATTTGGTTATGTTGGAATATGTTCTTATATATTACCCTTACTATTCATTTAATTTATAAATTATGATATCCCCCTTTTCCCTCTCATTAAAACTCCCATGATCCTTTATGTAAATCTGTTACCATACTAAAATATAGTTAGGATTATTTTCTTTATTCAAGTTTCTTCATTACCTTATACCTTATATTTTCAAATTTCTAATGTTGAGATATGATTTTTCATGTTCTTATTATAGACCATTGAATGTATATGTGATGAGATACCCCTTTATCTCTTATCAACCCATTTTTATGGATCTCTAAGTGACATTGTCATGCTATCGAAATATCACTGTGATTTTCTATGCCAAACCAATTATGTAGTGAATACCGTACCCATTTCCTATAAATGGTGTTCACCTTTAAGCACATATAATTTTTTATTGGGGACTTATATATATTTATTTCACACTCCTTTATCATGGAATAAATTATGATGACATATGAATCCATGTTGTATATTCTATAAGGCACACTTAAGCAAGAGACTGAAATGATTATTATGGTTACACCCAGATAGCTCTCCAATGCATTGGGAAATTTTTAGTATCACAATACATCATGTTGTGATAGGGAATGAATAGGGAATGAACCTGGCTCCTTTATGGAACTTTTCCACCATGATCTCTTGGCAGGTTTAGCCTTGTAATATTTTTATGATATATTGTTTTAAGTTGTTTCCACATTTCCCATGTTATGATTATCATGTTATATCATGTCTTCCTACTCTTTTTATGACTCATTGATATGCCTATTGTTTAACATGTATTATCCTCTCCATGTTATTCCATGTTTATTACCTTACTGGTCTTTATAGATTACCCCTTTCTTATGTTTTTTCCTATGTTATCCCATGATTTTTTAAGTACCAAGGAATATTATAAACATTTTAAGGAGGTTTGAAATAAAGATGATGTCTTTCATGTTTTAAGTTGTTATATATTGCACCTAATTTCCAAAGACACTAGACTTATCGATATTTTGGGTTGTATTATGTGTAGTCTTATGTAATAAATCAAGTAAAAAATGTAAAATAAATATAAGGATTGTTATAAGGTTTTAAGGCCCTTAGTGTTTGGAATAGAGAATCGGGTCAGGCCTTGGATCGACCATGTTACTTTGGACCCCGTGGAGGTGTAGGAAGTGTTGGTATAGGTCGAAGATAGATCCTTGGGATTCATACTGATCTTAGGGGCTTAATTTTTTTTAAATTTTTTCATGGGTGTTATAACATGTATTTTTAGCTATTAAAGGGTTTATAGATGTTTGGAAGGCCTAAAAATGAATTTTTAAAGTTTTTTGGGTTTTGGGTCTTGCGGTATATTTTTAGAAATTTCGAAAAGGAAAATTTCCTAGTAAGACATTTCTAGTAAGATGATTATTATAGAATCACTATTCATATTAAGATGCTTCTAGTATGATATTTCTAGTAGGATATTTGTTTTAGAATCATTGTTCCTAGTAAGATATTCCTAGTAATATATTTCTAGTATGATATTGCTAATAAGAGATTTGTTCAGGAATCACTATTGCTAGTAATATATTTCAAGAAAGACATTTCTAGCTTTATAATTTCTCTGGATTCACTGATCATAGTAATACTTTTCTATTATGATATTATTAGTATGATATTTGTTCTGGAATCATTGTTCATAGTACGATATTTCTAGTATGAATTTTGTGGAAAAATGTCTATATTTGGAATCTAGTAAGTTATTTCTAGAGTTAGTATGATATTTTCCTTTTCCCAATTTTGGCCTGGAGGAACATTGTTTCCAAAAACATCCATATAATGAATAAATTATTAACAATGTTTATTCAAGGTTTTTTAAGGGGTGATTTACGACCTGTACATGGGGAAATCATCCAGAATAAGGATCTATCCCCTATATTTTTCTACAAGTTAGACCCCCTATACTTCTTATTAGAATCATGTGTTTTCTGAATTAGGAGGGAGGTATGGGTAAGGCTAAAAATATTAATGTGACTAATCTCTAGATTTCTTGATATTTCTTCATCCCTCATTGAAATCCCCTAATTTTATATCTTTTTTTAGATCTTGTTAATTCTTTCTATTAAATTCAAACCTATTGAAGTTTCTTGGTGAGTGGATCTCTACAAAATCTAGATAGGTGTTCCCTTAATATTTCCAATTTATACATGTGTTATGGATCATGTTATAATTAATTGTGGGTTAGGTCATGGTTTTGAGACCGAGAAAAATACCTATTGGAGTATTTTTTGTTATTAGGACATACTAGGGGTAGTCACATATGGGAAATAGTGAGTTTAGTCTGGGGTAACATTATTTTTTGGTTTTAGAGTTTTATGGGAATGAGGATATATATTAAGTATTGGTTATTTTTGAGATACGATGTTTTTAAGTGTTGTGGGTAAGGTGTTTACTATTATGGCTAGTGGTTATGGCGGTTCATTGATGGTGTGTACTAGGATGTTGGTGATTTCTTCTCATCGTGGTTGGTCGATGGGGTTGTTTGAACATAGAGAATGATATTTTAGGTTGTTTTCCCCACTTTTTGTGGGTGGTGTCCTTCATAGATTAAGCGTCATAGGTGGATGGTGTTGACCATCAGTGTGGAGGAGGTTCATGTCATAGTGGACATAGTTAGCAATGTGGGAGACCACCAGATGGATGGGTGTTTCCCACCATGTTGAGAGATATATTAGGATGAACTTGAAGAGAGAAATGTGAATGTTTTAATGGGGTTTCATGGTGTACATGTGATGGTAAAGATTATTATGGAGGACATATAATCTGAGTGACAGAGGTTTGAGTGGAAGGATAGGGTGATTCTGATGTGATAGATCATGGATGTATCGGTCCACTATAGTATTGGTTGAAGAAGATAAATATTCATTGTGTCTTTATGATCATGGGTAGAGTAGGTGTTGTAATTAATTATTGATGAATTTTTATTGATTTTTTTCATAATTTGTTATATGTATGGATACTATATAAAGACACTATTGGTGGTGGCCTATAGAGTTCATACTCACACCCTGCATGATCCCTATAGGATACATGGAAACATTATGTTTGAGTATAGGTAAGGAAAAAGGTTTAATGTAAGGAGATTAGTGGATAGTTATGTTCTGACGGTGCATGCGATGGTTGTCATGATTTTATGTATGGGTTGGGTGGTTCATCAGTGTTGGGATGGTATTTCTTGATAGATATTTTGTACATGTGATTATATCATTGGCCCATGACCAATCAAGTTTACTCTTGTATGACTGCATACATGGTAAAATGGTTGTATGTATATTGGGACTTATTATTGATTAATATTTTGTTTGATTCCACTGTATCGATTTGATATTATTATTAATTATCTTCAAGGGGTATAACCTCTCCAAAATCATCACATGAACTCGTGTTTTTATTTGGTGGATTATATTATAATAGGAAGCATTCCTAAGGCCCTGTATTGCACCAGTAGTTCGGTCACCAATCAAGTGGTTTGAGGGAATAATGTGTTCTAAGTGGAAGGATCCCACCTCCTCGAAGGCTTTCATGAGTGAGTGGGAAAGAGGTAGGGGGAATCCCCTCTTATTTAATTTAACCAGTAATAATAATAAATACAATGACAATGATGATGCAGATAATAATAATAATAATATGAAATATTAATAACCTTCTTTTTTAATAACTAATAAAACCTCAAAACTCTATCCCATAAACCAAATAATAAATTTATACTATTCAAGATACCCCAAATTAACAAAATTATTAAAATAATATGAGTAATGAAGTCTAACCATGGAATATCAAACAAGGGAATCAATCAATTTCATCACGTTTTCTCAATTAGATTAAAATCAATTGGGATATAAATTTCAGTGTTTCAAGTATGGTTTCACAAAGTAGTAATTTTGGAATTATGTTTACTTTTTTCAAGAGAAGTTGTATTTTATTCTGATTTTTAAAATAAAATTATAATATTTTCTATAAAAATGATGGTTTTTGTAACACTAACCGATGTGATTTGTAATTGAGATAGTGGATGGTATTTCATCCTATGATGGGATGAAGACAAAGATTTTTATTGTTCAACCCATAAATTTTTTTCCCTTGTGGTTATCGTTCAATTTGGGAAAGTCCCACATGTTTTAGAAAGGAAATAATTATTTGGGTTCTCCATGGTTTTAAAATGAAAATAATATCAAAAGAAAACATAAAAGGTAACATTTATTTTTGTATATGTAACAGTTTGGTTTCATACTTATTTAGGTACAAATGGTGTGCCACAACAACCAAAAGAGATACCAAAAAATTAATTTTTGGGTGTTTTATTCATACAAGATTCTATGTACAGTTTTATCATATGATCAATGACTTTCTATTGGAAGTTTACTGGAGAATATTTCAACCATTTTTAGTGAAATTTAATAAAATTATCATCTTGATATAAACTTTAGAAATTTTAATCTATTTGATTAGGGTGGAATTGTTAAGTTGTCTTTAGGTTTTTTAGTTTTTTTCTTCTTATATTATTTCATAAAATTATTCAACTACTTAAGACACATGATTTCACATTTAGAATCCAAAAAGTAACAAATAAAATGGAATAAAAAAACAAACTAATAACATATATGGTGTGTACAAAACTAATTATTTGGATAGTGTGCATTAAAAATTAGAGTATGAAAAATTTACAAAAAAAATTGAATTAAAAAAATGAATGTTTTAATGAATGATTCACACTCATATATAAATATATCCTACTAGTTTTTATCCACTACAACAAATTCTAGTGAATTAAAATTACTTAACAAAATTTCTTCAAAACTGGTTGTGGATGGTGATTCCCATTTAATCGTAAAATGGTATCTTTGGTTATATCTTGAAGTTCAACCAACTGTATCCTTCTCATTTTATTTTCTATTCAAAAATGAATAACATAAATCAACCAAATACACTATGTTTATGTTTTTTAATCATAAAAGAAAAAAAAGTACTAACTATTCTCAATATCATAATATGAGTCATGCAACATCCATTTTGTCGCATCCATTCTCATTTTAACTAAACTTGAATCTTACTGAAATTTTGTTAATGGTATTATTAGGATGCTACTAATTTATTTCTTGATTTTTTCTTCCATAATTTATGTTGGGGACATTTATTGGTTTTCCTTATTACTTTAACACTTTCATTCGAGTGGCTCTTAATGTGTTCTACTCTTTTCTATGCCCATGAATTTTTTTTGGATTTTGTTTTGCAAGATTTCTATCACACTTTTTCAACACTTATGCCTCCTCTGGTACATTTTATTTCTTGATTTGGATTTTTTCCCTTTATATTTCTATCAACACTATCATTTTATTTCACTACCATGATCTCTTCTCTTTGAGTGTTTAGATGGGGAAATGGTAATAGATTCAGAACAAAGTTGACACTTCAGAGAATAAAAACCAAAGAAGGAATTAAAATTTTGAAAAAATCAATCTCATTCATTAAAGAAAGCTATGGAAAGGAATCAAAATTGTTTAATGATGTTGCAAAAAATCCTTCAGGAAGAGGGATAATTCCATTGATGAAATTTTTGTTGACTGAATTGAATATAAAAGAAGAATAAAAAAATGAGTTAACACAAAACCATCACTGCTGATTCAATAAAATATGAGAGATCCATTAAAAGGATAAACCCCAAATTACCACTCATTATAGAAATTCAAGGAAATAAGAAATTAAATTCATTAAGAGGTGGTTCAGGAAGACCTTCCTCTATCCCAAGAGCATTATATAAATCTTCCACTTTTAGTACATTTTTTTCTTTAGATTTCTTTCAAAACCATCATTGTCCTTCACTACCATGATACATCAATTTCTATGTTTGTATGGGAAAAAGAAGGAGACTTAGAAAAAAATTTATTCTTTAGAGAATAAAAACTAAATAATCCATTAAAATTTTACAAACTTCAATCTTATGTTTTAAAGAAAGTTGAGGCAGAGAATCACAGTTGTGGATTGATGATACAAAAAGGACTTCAAGAAAAGGGGTGATTCTGCAAAGGAGATTCATGTTGATTGAATTGAAGATGAAATAAGAATTAAAAAAATTAAGTAACACAAAATTATCCTTACCAATTTAATAAAATCCTGGAAAATAATTAAAAGGATTCAAACCTAATTATCACTAGTCATAGAAAGTCAAGGTAATAATAAATAAAATTCATCAGGTGGTGGTTCGAGAAGCCCTTCCTCTATCCCATGACCAACAGCTAAACCTTCCATTGATTTCCATGTTTTAGTTTCTAAATCCTTCCAATCACTGGAAACAAAATGTTGGCTTAGTGATATTAGCTATCAGGTTAAAGTGATTTTGAAATAAAAAAACAGAAACTTGAAAATATAAAAAAAATTCAATGCTTATTGAAAATTAGACCACAATGAGTCATTATAAATGTAGATTTAAAACTTTATTCCTCTTAAGCATGTAACAATGAACGTATGAAAAAACCCTGAATTAGATTTCATGATGAAAATATGAATGACTAAAATAGATAAATGGAAATACTATCATACAAATATAGAAAAAGGTTTTTAGTATCAATAAGGATTGCCTATTGATAGCATTTTTATTCCATTAAGATTAGTTTACAATAACATAACATTGAATGACCATGAAGAAACCCTAAATCATAAAATTTTTACTAATGAATATAGGCGGTAAGAACTACATAAATCCACTGAGAAAATATAGTAACAATGATTGAAATGAATATGATGAACAAATACAAGAGGGTAAAAAAGTTTTTTTGAGGGTGTATTTGATCAAAAAAGAAGGTACAAATCATTAAAAATGGAATGGGGTGAGAGAGAGCTACGGTGAGAGCATGGGAATCTATTGTAGTGAGGTAGAGTACTGTTTGGGAGGGTAAAATTTTTTTAAATGAATCACCTCATCCCATGCCCTTGAGCCCCCACCATCCATCCGAAAATCACTGTGTTTATGAGGGTGGTGGAGCATGTTGGTGTTGGTTTATGTGGGAATGTTTAGGTGTGGGTGAATGCATGTGTGTGCGTGTGTGTTCATGGGTGTGTGCAGGAATACATGTGTTTTAGTTTGTGCTTCCACACACATGTTGGGGCATGCATGTGAAGGGGTGCATATGGAGGCTCATGAGTGTGTGAGGGAACACATGTGTTTTAGTTCGTGTGTCCACACACGTGTTGGGACATGCGTATAATGGTGGTGCATCTGGGGCACATGGGAGTGTGCATGAAAAGGTGTCTATGGGCGTGCATGCTTGTGTTTATGCATGTGTGGGTGGGTGCATGTGCGAACAGGTGTGTGCATTCATGATATTCAATGGATGAATATTTAGTCTTATTATAAATATAAAAACTATTAACTTTATTTTTAAATGAAATAATTGAAATTATAATATAGATTTAAAAAATATGTAATTCATTATTTATGAATATGAATTATATTTAAAAATGATTAATAAAAAAATTTATATTTATAATTACATTTAAATGTAATTATTGTAAATAGTTATATATAAATATTTTTTAATACGTACACACATATATATTGACTAGTCAAATATATAAATAGTTTGTGTGTGTGCACACGCTTTTGTTAATGTATATTTAATTAAATTTATAAATAAGTATTTTTTTTATAATAATTTTTGTTTATATAATAACATATTTGTGTCTATATATATACGCTATAATAATTAGATAAACTCACCGAGTCGAATTTTTATATAACCATTATTTGTCTAAGAGCGTAGGTGTTTAAAAGACACCATACTCCTAATGCCAATTTAATTTTTTAGCTAGGTTTATATTAGTACTAAAATTTTTAGCATTGATAAAGTAAGTTTTCATCAATGCTTTCTAAGAAAGAGTTGATAGTGGAATTTTGATTTTTTATTTAATACTATCCATTGTGAATGCACTTTTTCTTCTTCAAGATATTACATTTCCTAAATCCCTACCCAAAATATTTTCCAAATATTAAAGTTTTGATTGGATGATTCGACTCTTAATCCAATGACATGTCATCAAAGACTATTTTTATTTCTTTTTTTATCGATCAAACGGGTTTTTTTATGATTTATCCACTTAGGAATCATCATGGATAGCTTATAGATATATAATGTTATTATATATGTATATGGATTATTTTAATATATTTTTTCTATTCCTTATGAAATTTATAATGTATACTTCATATGTATAGTTCATATTATGTTTTAATATGTTTATACATTATATATATTTATATAATTTATAAATTTAAAAATTATACACTATATATGTAAACATTTATATACTTTACTTTTATATATATATATATAATTATATATATATATATTCATTATATGTACACTTTATAAAGTTTATATATGTAAAATGACACTTTATATGCATACTTCATATGAATTATTTGTATATGTCTTTGTATGTATCTAATTTTTTAGTGACATTTGGATATCTTTGAACTAAATTAGATCTATAGAAATTTAAAATTGATGAAATTTAACCATATGAAAAGGGATTTTGAGGATGTTGTAATAACCTGTGAGCTTATGGGACATTGAGTTTTTTAGAATTTTTGATTTTTTGGTTCTGGAGCAGGTGAATTTTGAAAATTGTGACTCTAATAGAAATATTTTAGAGTTTTATGACTTCTATAAAGTATATTTTTTCATGTTTGAGTTTTTCATGAAGCTCAATAATAGAGTTGGTTGATCAATGGAAGAATGGGCCAGTAGTGAAACTACAACACTACTATCGTCACCACCGGGTAATTGGTAGAAAGTCATTGAGTACCCAGTGGTTGAGGTAGAGGGGTTATAGCTCTTATAGCTCCATTGGGTGACTGATGGCCTATTAGGTACTCGTTGGTGGCTGGAAGGGGTGCCCAACGGGTTTTGGGATTATTTTTAAAAAAGAGGGGTATGAAATTTTTTTTATGATAATCCCTCCAATGATTTAGAGGATAGGGGGCTTAGAGAATCTACATTCATCCAACATCCCTTCATCTAGTTGACCCCCTTGATGATGGGTGTTTTGGGTGGACTTTCCACAACAATTTGAGGTATGATCTTCCCCTTATTCCTCCATTCCTTTTCTTCTTTTTTGAATGTTTTTTTGTGGTCTCTTCATGTTAGAGATTGGGTGAAGATTCCACCGGAGTATGGTGGAATAATTTGGGTATAAAGGGGTTTTAGTGTAAGGTGTATTAAGGATGTTAAGATATGAGGAATGAATTTTTTTCACTCAATATTTTGGTGGAGGTTCACTACCCAATGAGTTTCCAAAGTATTCTCCCAATTCCTATTGAGATTGAGAATCAATTGGATACCAGTTGATGGAGTTTTTCTCATAGAGGTGTTGTGGGTGTGCCAAGGATCATTTGTGTGTCATTGTTTGTGGTTTCAATATGGAAAGGTGCCTTGGTGAGTTTATGATGATTATTCCACATTGGTTTAAATTTTTCAATCAGTTATAATTATTATAATTTGTAATATACCTAGCCTATTACTCCCTCACATGAAAAAAATGCATTGTTACAAGACCCTAGGTGCACCTCCCCATATGTTAGTGGCTAATGATTGGAAAAGAGTGTGTATGGAATAGTAGGGATACTTCACCCTTTGGTACAGAGTTATAAAAACAATTAAAATAATATAAATAATAAAACATGCAACCCAAGAAGAATAATAGGAAAATCCAAATAGTCCAAATAATAATAAATACCATGTAATGACTTGTTGAATGTAACTAAATGACATGTTAAAGTCATATAGGTAAAAGAATAACAGACTCGATAAAAATACTCCAAAATCCCTAGTCTCAAACACCATATGGATCTCATCACCATGTTTCAAACCCATCTAGAAAAAGCACACAATCAAGCACAAGGCCCTTTTCCCTTTTCCATACTTGCATCCATGGAGTCTGTATGGGTACCAAACAATGCTCGAACATGGTGTGAGTCCATGCCCTTATATATAGTCACCCCTCCAGAGATATTGAAGTTTCTCTTTGGAATAACATTAATTGATTAGAATCAAGTAAAAAATTTAGATCCTGAAACAAATGTGATGACCAAGTTTATACAGTTGGGAATTGCACAAAGAAGCGGGGAGTTCGATTTTTTTTAAGATATCAATTTTCTTTATCTATTTATGATAGAAAAACCTGGGAATCTAGCATGTTATATTATGTGATATATGTTTCATGTTCAAAATAGTTCTATGCATTTCTATCCTTTTGGATGAATATAACCCTTGTTTTTCAAAACACTGGAGTTAGCTTGGATGATAGTGAGAGGACAATTTTTCATGGATTAATGACATTAAGTGCAAGTGTTGTAAGAAAAAGTTGGTTGTGTTGGGAATTTTTGTTAAAAAATTTGGCTCCATTAACCTTGATTGTTGGTTCAGAACCTACATCGACTTAGGGGGAGTCGTCTCATTTATAAGAGATACTAGTGTTGGTAAAAGCATCCCCTCATAACACTAAGATAAGTGAAAGTAAGGATGATGAATAAACTCTCAAATTAAGGTGAGGAAGAGTTAGAATTGGTATTCAATCAAGCGAACAAACTATTTTTAGGAGAGAACCCCTCCAACCCCTATTTCAGTACTAGTATAATTTCACAAAGATAGGATAGCCTCAACTATCACTCACATGTTTTTTGTTGGTTAGGACAAGACCATTTTAGTAATATTATGAATTCATCCTCTCATAATCAAGTCTCGTTCTCAAGAATTGTAAAATCTGGTTAAAATAAGAGTTAGTAGAATAGAATCACAAGAATCGCATCCTGTGGAAGAAGTACCTGATGTTGCATAAAAAAATTAGTTTCAGAAGAAAGTGTAGAAGTCCACCAAGAAAGGAATTCTTCTATTCTTCAAGAAGGGAGAAATTCATATGTACCAAAATTTGGTATAAGTGATTTTGAAAGAGAAAAAAAGAGCTACTCAAAGTTTTTGTCTGAAATAGAATCGATAAAATCTCACGCCATTGAATATAGTTAATAAGTAAGAACTCTTCATAATAAAATTTCATCAATGTTTGAGATTTAGGAAGTAAATTTGTTAGTTCAGTCTATGATAGAAATGTTATCGAATGAATCGATTGTAAGAATGATAAAAATTTATGATCAGTAGTCAAATAAAATTGAATTATATCAAGATTTTGATACAATGACTATAGTTGTTGAGTATCTGCAGTGTGAAATCGTCTTAAGGGATATGTTTCAAGATCATTAGAAAAATGTGGTAGATGAAGTTAAAAGGTTACCAGTTCCACCTAAGGAATATTTTGAATCCATTGATAAATAAATAAAGTAAATTATTTCTATGTTGAAGCATAAGTTTCCAAAAGCTCAAGAAAAATCAATTCAAGTGAAGAAGAGTGTGAGATTTATCATCACAGGACTAAAAACGATGGTTGGATCATTATCAAACAACATTGAATTTATATAAAATAAATTTTAAGAGTTACATGAAGTAGTATTTAATAGTATCAATCCATATTTCTTACAATATGATGAATTATAATCTGATGCCTCTATAGAAGCATCAAAAATACAAGTTTCTACAAAAGAAAAATAAAGTGTATATGTCGTTCATATAACAAACAACCTTCTTGAAGTGTTGAAATTTTTTATATCAAATTTTACCAGAAAGGTAGACATACATAACATTTTTAGGAATTTTTCTCAATGTGTGTGGAATGGTTTTACAACCCTTCTAGACTATTGAAAAAATGAAATCATAAAAAGTATTGATGCCTAAGTAGATTATCTTTTTCAAATTTATGGAAGACGGTTTCCTGAACCACAAATTGTTGATCGAAATCTGGCCACCTCTTAGTGCCTAAAAGAAATTTTGACATTTCTGAGGTCTATCAATGGGAGAATCTATGATTTTATAAAGAAGTGTCTTTATCCTTACTTGAATATTTCTCTAAATTAGCTTTACCCATGCAGATAACTTTGATTTAGGGAGGTCACAACTAGCTTCCCTCAACATCCATTCGACACTAGTAAGGTTTTCTCACAAAGATCTATCTGGATTTAGAGCATCCCTACTAACATTGGGTGATGTTTTTGGCACGACAGTTAACTCCCATTTTTCTTTATCTCTATTACTTCATGATCATTCCTTATCTTTCAAAAATCCACCTCCAAAAAGTCATTTCATGACCATTAGTTGATAAACTCTCCTTTATTTCACAGAATGGATTGTCCAGTGGATGGGAACTCTTAAAAACATTTGAATCATGTAAAATTTATGTAATTATTACAAATATTTGAATATCTCTACATTAACAGCTTTTTGAATGATTTTAATGATTTTTATAGAATATTTATTTTTTCTATGCCCCTATATTTTTTGTACATATTCAATATTCTTGTTTGATGATTTTTTTTCAATATATTATTTTATCATTATTTTTTTCTATACTATTTTAATATTTATTTATGAACTCTATTTAATGCCAAATCCTTTTTATCAGTTGTAGCGTTAAATGTTTACAAACATTTGTATGCAAAATAAATTGTATTCTTTATTCTAATTCTTTTTGATATCATAAAAATTTGGAGAAAGGAAAAAAAAATTCAAAAATTTATTTCATGTTTCAAAAAGGAGGATAAAATAAAAGAAAAGAAAATGTATATATTTCGTATTTCAAAAAGGGGGTAAGGAAAGAAAAATGAATTTTTAAATTTCTTTCAAAAGGAGTATAATAAAAAAATATTTTTTTTGTGAAAGTTTAAATGTTTATTATATGAAATGATTTGTTTTTTACATATCATGGGTTTTGTGATAAAAAAGGTGGAGATTTTTGGAAAGAATATGTTGCTCCAAAATACCTTTGTGTTATATGTTTTGATTACTAAAAAAATATATACATTTATTATAAAAATTTTATCCTAAGTGTTTCATATTATATTTATCTTATAATTTGCATCAAATTGTTTATTTTATGATATGCGATCATTTTATCTTATGAGAATTGAAGAACATATTTATCTTATCAGAATCAAAAATTCCTAAACTCTTTTATACTATGTAAGACTTTATCTTACGAAGTACGATTGAGTTTCTCAAGATAGATTATTTAATTAGAATAAAAATATGAAAGGATATTATCCTCTTAAAAGAATATTTGTATCCAGAATAAGTTGAATAATCTAAGTGTTACATCATGGTGACATTTTATCTTATGCTGTAAAATCATCATATGTGGTATTGCAGCTAGATAATCTTATGAGGAAGAGATAATTTATCTTATGAAAGTTATCCTATGAGGAAAGTACTTCCAGTTGGTATCTTATGAATATCTAGTATTGTATAATGTCATGATTACTATTCTAATCTCTCAATAATTCACTTCATGACTTTAGATCACATCCAAATGAGATTATCAATTTAAGGAAAGATTGGTATGCACAATACTTTCCATGAATATGATGATCAGTAGAATGAGAAGATTTTTTGCATCACTTACACAAAATAAATTCTTATATTTGTAAAGTTTTTATGTATATACTTAATATCCTATCTCATCAATATCACTATACAATCTTTCCCAACTGTTAAAATTATCTTTCACTCATGTTTAAATAGGATATAAAAAGATTAGTTAGCCACTAAAAAATAAATGGATAATAGATAGTGGTTCTTCATGCACTACTCAAAATTCGGGCTATAGCGACCGCCATGGGCGGTCGCTATAGGCCTCTAGAGACCGTCCAACGACTGCCATTGGCGGTTGCTTTAACCTCATCGCAATAGGCCAACAACGAATGTTAATGGCGGTCGCTCTAGGTGGCCGAAATTCTGGCCTACAGCGACCGCCTGGCAGTCACTCTAGGCTGCCTGCCGGGTCAACATTAGGGACCAAAAATGGCGGTCGCTCTAGGTGGCCGAAATTCTGGCCTACCGTGACCGTCATTGGATATCGCTAATGTTGACCCGGCAGGCATCCTATAGCGACCGCCACAGGCGATCGCTAGTCTGGGAATGTTTATAAAAAAAATCAAAGTGCATATAAATGAAATATTTTTAAGATTACAAATGTGTTTTATTATAATAGAAAATAAATAAAATACATTTATTTAATGTTATTAGTGAAAGAAATATATATATATATATAATATTAAATAAAATATTTTTCTTATTCATCCAATAGGGTTGTTAAGCATATGGTAATAATGGATCAACTTTTATGCTTAAAATTTGTATTTCTCTAAAAAGGTAATTTTACAACCTCTTAATGGAGAGCCTATTTTAAATATAAATTCTAGCACATTTATAATTTTTTTATTTCAATATAAACTTATCTTTTTAAAAACTTAACATAAAAATGTTTTAGGGTTAATTTGTGGTATTTTTTGTGGATTTTCATTTTTTTAATGAAATGTAAAAATTGTGTTTTTTTAATTCACGGTGCAAAATCAGAGATAAAACAAGGTAAAAATCATAAAAAATGGAAAACAATTTCAAGCATCATAAACATCAATATCTTCATAAACAATAAATGATAAACGTGCTTTAAGGATCCGAGCAGGTCCATCCATTTCAATCTTCTGCTTCAATAAACCTACAATAAGACAAAAAAACATGTAAACAAAACAAACGTAAATTAGAAATATTTATTCAGTTATTATATACATATAATAAAATTAAATCTGATATCAAATCATAGTGCTATAATAATTTAAAACCCCCAATTTAAGAAATGTTATCATTTCGGGATTTTTTTCTTATTTGGTTTAGTTTGTGAAATTGTTTTGTTGTCTAAAAAGGAATGTTCTCCACGCACACCGCACGTCTAATGGGAGTTCCTTGTACTCCTACACATCATGAATAATATTCCTATGGTTTTCGTGTGCTTTCAGGTCATTCGGAGCAGATTTTCTCCAAATTCGACTGTCTCATTCGGTTTGGGTGTTTTATGACTCCAGAAACGTGCTTCCGGTCACCACGGTCAAACAACACCTCCGATTGACATGTCGTCTGCCCGAACATTTAAAAATTCACACAACAGCTATTATCGTATGATTTCATGGCATTCTGAGAGTGTTCAGGTGGTTTTGACCCCCCAACGCGCCTTTTAGCGTGCGCCGAGCTGCTGAAAACGACACAATCGGTCGTACCACGTGCACCGCACGTCCGATGGCTGTGTCGTCTCCTCCCACATGTCATGAATAATATTACTATTATTTTCGTGTGGTTTCATGTCATTTGGAGCACGTTTTCTCTGAATTCGACCGTCTCACGCCGTTTTGGTGTTTTATGACTCCGGAAACGCGTTTCCGGTCACCGCGGTCAAACGACACCTCCGATTGACGTGTCGTCTGCCCGACCATTTCACAATTCACACAACGGCTATTGTCGAATGATTTCATGGCATTTTGAGGTCTTTTGGGTGGTTTTGACCCCCCAACGCGCCCTTTTAGCGCCTCCCAAGCTGGTGAAAACGACACAATCGGTCGTACCACGCGCACCGCACGTCCGATGGGCATTCCATATCCTCCTACACATCAAGAATAATATTCCTATTGTTTTTGTGTGGTTTCAAGTCATTCGAAGCATGTTTTCTCTGAATTCGACCGTCTCACGCCGTTTTGGTGTTTTATGACTCCGGAAATGCGTTTCTGGTCACCGCAGTCAAAAGACACCTCCTATTGACGTGTCGTCTGCCCGACCATTTCATAATTCACACAACGGATGTTGTCGTATGATTTCATGGCATTCTGACGTCGTTCATGTGGTTTTGACTCCCCAACGCGCCCTTTTAGCGCGCGCCGAGCTGCTAAAAACGACTCAATCAGTCGTACCGTGCGCACCACACAACTGTTGGGCGTGTTGTCTCCTCCTACGCATCACGAATAATATTCCTACTATTTTTGTGTGGTTTCAAGTCATTCGGAGCACGTTTTCCCCTAATTCGACCGTATCACGCCATTTTGGTGTTTTATGACTCTGTAAACGTGTTTCCGGTCACCGTGGTCAAAAGACATCTTCGATTGATGTGTCGTCCCCCCGACCATTTCACAATTCACACAACGGTTGTTTTCGTATGATTTCATGGCATTCAGAGGTCGTTCGGGTGGTTTTGACCCCCCAACGCGCCCTTTTAACGCACGCTGAGCTGCTGAAAACAACGCAATCGGATGTACCGTGCACACCGCACGTCCGATGGGCGTGATTTCTCTTCCTACACATCATAAATAATATTCCTATTGTTTTTTGTGGTTTCAGGTCATTCAGAGCACGTTTTCTCCGAATTTGACCGTCTCACGCCGTTTTGGTGTTTTATGACTCTGAAAACGCGTTTCTGGTCACCGCGGTCAAATGACACCTCCGATTGACGTGACTTCTTCATGATCATTTCACAATTCACACAAAGAATGTTTTCATATGATTTCATGGAATTCCAAGGTCATTCGGGTGGTTTTGAACCCCCAACGCGCCTTTTAGCGCGCGCTGAGCTGCTAAAAACGACACAATCGGTCATACCGCGCGCACCGCACGTCCGATGGGTGTTTCGTCTCCTCCTACACATAAAAAATAATATTCCTATTGTTTTAGTGTGGTTTCAGGTCATTCAGAGCACTTTTTCTCTGAATTCGACCTTCTAACGCTGTTTTGGTGTTTTATGAATCCGAAAACGCGTTTCCAGTCACCGCGGTCAAAAAACACCTCTGATTGACGTGCTGTCTATCCGACCATTTCACAATTCACACAACGGCTATTTTCGTATGATTTCATGGCATTCTGAGGTCGTTTGGGTGGTTTTGACCCCCCAACGTGCCCTTTTAGTGCGAGTCGAGCTGCTAAAAACGACACAATCGGTCGTACCGCGCTCACCGCTTGTCCTATGGGCGTTCCATCTCCTTTTAAATGTCACGAATACTATTCCTATTCTTTTTGTGTGGTTTCTGGTCATTCAGAGCTTGTTTCCTCCGAATTCCACTGCCTTACACTGTTTTGGTGTTTTATGACTCCGAAAATGCATTTCCGGTCACCGCAGTCAAACGAAACCTTCTATTGACGTGTTGTCTGCACGAAAATTTCACAATTCACACAACAGCTATTGTCCTATGATTTCATGGCATTCAGAGGTCGTTCGGGTGGTTTTGACCCCCCAATGCGCCCTTTTAGCGCGCACCGAGCTGCTGAAAACGACACAATCGGTCGTACCGCGTGTACCGCACGTTCTATGGGCGTGTCGTCTCCTCCTTCATGGCACAAATAATATTCCTATTGTTTTCTTGTGGTTTCAGGTCATTCGGAGCAAGTTTGCACCGAATTCGACCATCTCACACCATTTTGGTGTTTTGTGACTCCGGAAACGCGTTTCTGGTCACCATGGTCAAACGACACCTCTGATTGATGTGTCATCTGCCCAATCAGTTCACAATTCACACAATGGCTATTTTTGTATGATTTCATGGAATTCTGAGGTCGTTCAGGTGGTTTTGACCCCCCAACGCGCCCTTTTAGCGCACGTCGAGCAACTGAAAATGACACAATCAGTCGTACCGCGTGCATCGCACATCCTATGGGTGTGACATCTCTTCTTACACATCACGAATAATATTCCTATTTTTTTCATGTGGTTTTAGGTCATTCAGATCATGTTTGATCCGAATTCGACCGACTCATGCTGTTTTGGTGTTTTATGACTCCAGAAACACGTTTCGAGTCACCGTGGTCAACCGACACCTCCGATTAGTGTGTCTTCTGCCCGAACATTTTACAATTCACACAATGGTTTTTTTCATATGATTTCATGGCATTCTAAGGTTGTTTGGGTGGTTTTGACACCCCAACACGCCCTTTTAGCACGCGCCGAGCTGCTGAAAATGACACAATCAGTCATACCATGCACACCGCACATCTGATGGGTGTGGTGTCTCCTCCTACACGTCATGAATAATATTCCTATTGTTTTCAAGTGGTTTTATGTCATTCGGAGCACATTTTCTCCGAATTCGACGGTCTCATGCCGTTTTGGTGTTTTATGACTTTGAAAAGGCATTTCCGGTCACCGCGATCAAACGACACCTTCGATTGACGTGTCATCTACCGACCATTTCAAAATTCACACAACGGCTATTGTCGTATGATTTCATGGCATCATGAGCTCGTTCGGATGGTTTTGACCCCCCAACGCGCCCTTTTAGCGCGCGCCGAGCTGCTAAAAATGACACAATCGGTCGTACCGCGTGCACCGCATCTCCGATGGGCGTGTCGTCTCCTCCTACACGTCACGGATAATATTATTATTGTTTTCGTGTAATTTCAGGTCATCCGGAGCATGTTGGCTCCGAATTCGATCGTCTCACACCGTTTTGGTGTTTTATGACTCCGGAAACGCGTTTCCCATCACCGCGGTCAAACGAAACCTCTGATTGATGTGATGTCTGCCAGACCATTTCAAAATTCACACAACGACATTTTTCGTATGATTTCATGGCATTCTGAGGTCATTCTTGTGGTTTTGACCCACCAACGCGCCCTTTTAGCGCGTGCCGAGCTGCTGAAAATGACACAATCGGTTGTACCGCGTGCACCGCACGTCCGATGGGCGTGTTGTCTCCTCTTACAAGTCATGAATAATATTCCTATTTTTTCATGTGGTCTCAGTTCATTCAGAGCACGTTTTCTCTGAATTCGACTGTCTCATGCCATTTTGGTGTTTTATGACTCCGGAAACGCGTTTTCGGTCACTGCGGTCAAACGACACCTCTGATTGACATGTCGTCTGCCCGACCATTTTACAATTTACAAAACAGTTGTTTTCGTATGATTTCATGGCATTCCGAGGTTGTTCGGGTGGTTTTGACCCCCCAACACGCCCTTTTAGCGCGCACCGAGCTGCTGAAAATGACACAATCGGTTGTACCGTGTGCACCGCACATCCTATGGGCGTGTCGTCTCCTCCTACACGTCACGAATAATATTCCTATTGTTTTCGTGTGGTTTCAAGTCATTTGGAGCACGTTTGCTCTAAATTCGACCATCTCACACCATTGTGGTGTTTTATGACTCCAGAAACGTGTTTTTGGTCACCGCGATCAAACGACACCTCCGATTGATGTGTATTCTACCCAAACATTTCAAAATTTACACAAAGGAAATTTTCGTATGATTTCATGGAATTCTGAGGTCGTTCAGGTGGTTTTGACCCCCCAACGCGCCCTTTTAGCGCGCGTTGAGCTGCTGAAAACGACAGAATCGGATGTACTGTGCGCACCGCACGTCCGATGGGTGTGTCGTCTCTTCCTACACGTCACAAATAATATTCATATTGTTTCGTGTGGTTTCAGGTCATTCGGGGCACATTTGCTACAAATTCGACCGTCTCACGCCGTTTTGGTGTTTTATGACTCCAGAAACGCGTTTCTAGTCACTGCGGTCAAACGACACCTCTGATTGACGTGTCGTCTACCCAACCATTTCACAATTCAAACAACGACTTTTTTCTTATGATTTCATGGCATTCTGAGGTTGTTCAGGTGGTTTTGACCCCCCAACGCGCCCTTTTAGCTCGCGCTGAGCTGCTGAAAATGACACAATCAGTTGTACCGCGCGTACCGCATGTCCGATGGGCATGCCATCTTCTCCTACACGTCAAAAATAATATTCCTATTTTTTCGTGTGGTTTCAGGTCATTCAGAACAATTTTTCTTTGAATTCGACCGTCTCACGCCGTTTTGGTGTTTTTTGACCTGGTAAACGCGTTTCTGGTCAACGCGGTCAAATGAAACCTCTGATTGACGAGCCGCCTACCTGAACATTTCTCAATTCACAAAACTACTATTTTCGTATGATTTCATGGAATTCTGAGGTCGTTCGGGTGGTTTAAACCCCCCCAACACTGCCTTTTAGCGCGCGTCGAGCTGCTGAAAACGACACAATCGGTTGTACCATGCGCACCGCACGTCTGATGGGTGTTTCGTCTCCTCCTACACGTCACGAATAATATTAATATTGTTTTCGTGTGGTTTCAAGTCATTCGGAGCTCGTTTGCTCCGAATTCGACAGTCTCACACCATTTTGGTGTTTTGTGACTCCGGAAACGCGTTTCCGATCACCGCGGTCAAACGACACCTCTGATTGACGTTCTGTTTGCCCGACCATTTCAAAATTCACACAAAGGCTATTGTCGTATGATTTCATGGCATTACGATGCCGTTCGGGTGGTTTTGACACCCCAACGCGCCCTTTTAGCGTGCACCGAGCTGCTGAAAACGACACAATCGTTCGTACCGCGCGCACCGCACGTCCGATAGGCATGTCGTCTCCTCTTACAGGTCACGAATAATATTC
Organism: Viscum album; assembly: GCA_963277665.1. Taxonomy (NCBI): domain Eukaryota; kingdom Viridiplantae; phylum Streptophyta; class Magnoliopsida; order Santalales; family Viscaceae; genus Viscum; species Viscum album. The sequence goes on from OY728131.1 coordinate 923,012,150, forward strand.
CTATTTTTTTTGTTGTTTTAGGTCATTCAGAGCACGTTTTCTTTGAATTAGACTATATCACGCCGTTTTGGTGTTTTATGACTCTGAAAACGCGTTTCTGGTCACCGCGGTCAAACGACACCTCTGATTGACGTTTCGTTTGCCCGAACATTTCACAATTCACACAACGACTATTAGAAAATGGTGGGGGGGGGGCAGTCCGGGGTGCGGGGGGTTGTCCGTTGTGCGGGGGGGTGTCCAGCGTGTGGGGGGGCTATATGGGGTGCAGGGAGGGCTGTCTGGGGTGCTGGGGTTTTGTCCGGGGTGCGACGAGGGTTGTCCGGGGTGCAGGGGGGATGTCCGGCGTGCGGGGGGGGGGGGGGGTGTCCGAGGTGTGGGGGGGTTGTTCGGGGTGTGGGGAGGGCTGTTCGGGGTGTGGGGAGGGGCTGTCCGGGCTGCGGGGAGGGCTGTTTGGGGTGCGGGGGGGCCTGTCCGGGGTGCGGGGGGCCTGTCCGGGTGCGGGCGGGGCTATCTGGGGTACGGGGAGGGCTGTTCGGGGTGCAGGGAGGGGCTGTCCGAGGTGCGGGGAGGGCTGTTCGGGGTGCGGGTGGGGCCTGTCCGGGAAGCGGGAGGGCTGTTCGGAGTGTGGGGAGGGGCTGTCCGGGGTGCGGGGTGGGATGTACGGGGTGAGGGGGGCCTATCTGGGGTGTGGGGAGGGTTGTACGGAGTGCGAGGAGGGCTTCCCGGGGTGCGGGGAGGGCTGTCCGGGGTGCGGGGTGGCTATCCGGGGTGCGAGGAGGGCTGTTCGGAGTGCGGGGAGGGTTGTCTGGGGTGCGGGGGGGGGGGGGGGGGGGGGGGCTGTCCCGAGTGCATGGACGGCTTTCCGGGGTGCGGGGAGAGCTATATGGGGTGGTCCAGGGATTACAAATAGTGAACCTCAGCTCATTCATCAAAAACAAGTTTAATGGTTTATATTAAGAATCAATTGGTTTTTTCAAAAATATTACAGAACATGAAATTGAAAACATTGAAGAATTAAATGAACAAAAAATATCCAAATCGTTAATATGTTTCATGGTTACTTCTCAATTCGTGCACACAAACATTGCATCAGGCCAAAACACACATGATACCCACAAATCACAAAAAATCTCACTAGAAACCCAACCTAAATATCAATAACAACCCCACCATTAAAAATAGAAACACACCTCGTGAATATGATGCATCATGTGTGGTCATGACTACTACCTCCATTAGGTGGGTGAGGGGCCTACAACAAAAAAACATTATGAATATTTTCATAACAAAAATAATATAAATTAAATAAATAAATACAGTATAAACCTGCGTCGTCTGATCCCCTACACCATCACCTGAACACACATATTGCCATAGTGCTCTAATCTCAGTGATTAATTGCACATTTACCTCCTCGGAAGCGTGCAGCTGTGCCTCGAAATCTGACAACCGCTGTGTCATCTGAGCAATAGAAGGACCGACAATCGTAGCATGTGACACTACAGGACGAGGAATCCATGTTCCATAGGTCAAACTATATCCATGCCTGTCCTGACTAATAATGCGATGAAAGATCTCATCCCTTCACATGGGAAGCTTTCGCTGGTCCTCTGGCAGATGTTCTAACTCAGCTTCAAATTGAGCCTATGAAATATTTAAATATATATACATATATAAAAATATAGATTTTATGTATGTATTGGTAATGAGTACAAGCACTTACTATCAATGCTGCAGCCTCTAGATCATTGCAATCACGAGTCCTCATCCACAACGACATTTTATCAGTCGGTGCACCTTGCTCCGGTAACTATATATGAATAGAATATAAACACAAATACATATTAATTAATAAATTAAAAAATGAATAAAAAATACCTCATGTCGGATCTGAGACACGTGACGAGTCCCGAGCCTATGAGGTGGTCCCTACAACGCTCGATTCTCATAATGGCGTGTTGACACCTCCTATATTCAATTCATTCAAATTTCAAAAAATTCACACATTCTTGAAAATATATATACCAAAATAAATATACAAACTGCAACACCCTCAGTAGACCAATATGCAACTAAATCATGCCACTGAGCCGGGAGGACACCTCTCGGGACTTTTTCCAGAATGTCTGGGGAACCCACATTTGGTACCCAGTGGTCCCTCTTGACTTTGCCTTTATAGTATTTCCACATCTTATGACATTTTCTCATACACACTATCTGAAACTCATCGGAACATACTTTCAAATTTTTCTATTAAAGAAAGAAATCACATATGTTATTATTGTTAATACATAGGGAATAAATTAAAACAGTCTTCTTACCTGAACCTCCCTCCATAGACGATCTAATGTGTCCTGAGGGATAGAATCCCAGTCATGCGTGGTCAATGGAAATCGATGTGGGTCACATATGATATGACCCAGCTGTAAAATAAATGCAGGGGAATTCCATCCCACAGGATGAAATACCTCATCAAATGAAACATCAAAAGTCGTGTCGGAATTCCATGATAATATGCCACGACCAGGGCCTCTCTTGCGAGAGGAAGAAGCAATGGAGTCTGATCCTATTGAAAATAATTTTATATATAAATTGAAAGATGTTATAAATATATATATATATATATATATATATATGTTTATCAATTACATAAAAAATAGATACAATGACATTGAAACATACCTCGACCCTGAGACGTAGATGCCTCAGATGGATGATGTGGATCTGCTGCCTCTTCCCCTGACATGCTTGCAGTCATGGAAAACATTAGTAAGGGGACTATCCAAAGTGTCCAAATGATAAAATGGATTGTTTTTAAAAAAAAATCAAACTTGTAAAGTTGTTAATCAAACAAAAATGGATTGAATAATTAGTTGTGAATGAATTTTAAAAATTTATAATGTTAAAAAAAATATACAAATTATGTACAAAACCAATCAATACATAGACAAATTTCAAATTGAATTAATAAAAATTCAAGAAGCGCATGAACCAAATGAAGAATACCTCATTGGGAAGATACACTGACAATAACATCAATATAACATGAGTTAAATCACCCTAAATATTTATAACTGAATAAACTTACAAAAGTGAGGATTAAAACTTACAAGGATTTATAAAATGGTTAGATAATTTATGATATCCTAGGCTGAATAGCGGGAAAATAATTATACCTTTTATTAAGCATTAAAATCGACTTTTTCTCCTTCAACAGCCGCTCTGAACTAATAAATATCTTCTTCACGTTGAACTACGGTATGTTGATCAAGCTATTGGAAAGAAAAGGAATAGTCACGAGTTTATCTTGTTCAAATACAAACACTCCTCGCCAAGACATTTTGACAACAACTTTCCAAGTTGGATTCGAAGGCAAAGTAACGAAGAATAATTTTTCTTCTTGTGATGTCAAAATGAAAGGTTCATTATCAACTCGTTAATTTCTGTATAACATATAGTTAAAATTCACCAATGAAAACTGATATTGATCGACTTTACATCCATGCACTGGATCAACCCAATTACACTTTAACAATATGTACTTCAACCCGTGTGTGTATACAAATTTAATGATGTCTATAAATTGACCATATTAATAACTAGAATCGACAAATGGAAAACTGATGCCACTGTTTTGTGTTTCTCGTTTGTTGTCAACATCTTTAATGCGAAATCGAAAACCATTAACATCTATAGATTTATAATGATGATCCGTTATAGATGGACCCTCAGCCAGTTGGATAAATTCTTTAGTTAGCACGGGGTCCCCTAACTCCCTCAGCTTATGAACCTACATAACTCATAGAATTAAATAATGATATATGCAGAAAGAAATTGGTATAATACTTTACTCATAATTAAAATCAATTTATACGTACATAATCCTTGAACCAATCATGAAATGACACATAATGAGATTATTGAATTTGCAACTCAGTCACACGATACATCTCTTCTTTTATCTCATTAATGTGTTTCCTGAAAATGATAACGTGATGTTTAAATGATCAACTTATGCAAAAAAACATGTAAAAGTTAAACAATAAAAGTGATAAGATACTTACTACATTAATGGTGCAACTAATGGAGTATTGAACAAGATATATCGATGCGCTTGTATCCACTCGATGTTGTCCATATCATATGTGGTTCCTTCTCCAACTAGACCATCATGAATCCGAGAGGGCTTATCTAATTTTGTTTCAACATACATAAGATATTTTTCACAAAAAGTAGTACACTCATCCATCAAATAACCATTGGCTATTGATGCCTCCAGACGAGATCTGTTGCGTACAAATCGTTTCAATGTACTCAAATACCGCTCAATAGGATACATCCACCTAAATTGCACTAGACCATCATCCATTACTTCATTAGTTAGGTGCACTGTCAAGTGGACCATAACATTGAAAAATGAGGGGGAAAATAGTTTCTCAAAGTGACAAATCATAATTACAATTCAGTCCTGTAAACTTTTTAAATCAATAATTTGTTGATTTCTTAAACAAAGCTGTCTAAAAAAATTACTCATCTAAATCAATGGCTGATCAACATTGGGGGATAAACAATCACAAATTGCTATTGGAATCAACTGCTAAAGTAGTATGTGATTGTCATGACTTTTCAACCCTTGCAATGCCTTACTCGTCAGATTCACACACTTTGAAATATTAGAGGAGTAACCATTAGTCACCTTGAGCATCTTCAAAATGCAAAGAAATGTCTCTTTCTCCTTTGTAGTCATCATATAATGTGAAACAGACAAATATACCTTGTTTCCCTCAGCTAACTATAAATGCCACTATTTATTTCAACCCATTTCTTCCAAATCACGGTGTGCATTAACATGGTACTTTGATTTTCCACTGACACCTAAAATGGTCCACAATATGTTATCACAAAACAAATTTCAATGTGCATGACATCCAAATTATGCCTCCGCATGTTAGGTTTCCAATACGGAAGACTATAAAAAATACTTTTCTTTTTCCTTGTGACTGCGCTGCCTACCCGTAGCACGAATATTACGTACTGGAGGAGCCACCAAATCCTGAATTTCATATACCATGCGGATGTTTTCTTCCTCAATCTGTGATAACATTTCGACTCGTGTTATGATCATTGGTGTTGGGCTAAACTCTATAGAACCATCAAATGCCACTCTGTCCTTTCTGAACCTGTGCTGAGGGGGGAGAAAACGTCTGTGACCCATGTATGCCCATTTTTTGGAATGCTTAATCCATACAGTTTTTTCTAATTTTGTTGCAACAAGGGAAAGAAAATTCCCCTTTCGTACTCCATCCTGATGAATTTGCATAAGCTGGGAAGTCATTGATTGTTCACAATAAAGAAGCCTGCAGTTTGAACATCTCATTCATTTCAAAGTCATAAGTCATCACACCATCACCCCAAAATTCATTCAACTCATCAATCAATGGCTGAAGATAAACATCAATCTTATCCCTCGGACTTTTAGGTCCATCAATAAGAGTGGAAAGTAATATAAATTTTTGCTTCATACAAATCCACAAAGGAAGATTATACGGAACCAACACCACCGGCCATGTGATATGAGTTGCACCAACCATAGACTTGAATGGATTGAAACCATCTACTGCCAATCCCAATCGGACATTACGACTATCTTTAGCAAAGTCGGTATGTCTCTTATCAAAATCCTACCATGCATGAGAGTCTTCCGAGTGGGTTAACATATCACTTTCATGAACTCCTTCTGCATGCCATCTCATTAAATTAGGAACTTTAGATGACATAAAAAATCTTTTCATCCTTGGTTTAAGGGGAAAGTAACACATTTGTTTTACGGAATTTGGTTTCCCCTATATCTCAATCTGAATTTGATGAGTCTTGTTTCCCGTGTTCTCTTTACACCTGGAATCACCACAAACCATACAAATATCCAAATGGGCAGTTTCCTTTCTAAACAATATACAGTTGTTTTCACATGCATCTATGATCTCATATGTAAAACCTAAGTTCTCTATCAACTTACGAGCATGGTAATACGACTCGAGAATATTAGAGTCGATAGAAAGAACCTTTTTCAATAACACCAACAACATGTCTAATGATGTGTCTGACCAATGATTCAAAGTCTTCAAATGCAACAACTCCACAATAAACAACAATTTATTGTAAGAAGTACATTCAGGATATAATACTATTTTTGCATCATCAAGTGCTTCATAAAACCTCTTCGAATCACGATCTGCACCAGAGCAGAGATTTATCTCAACGGTCTCAAGATTCTGGATGTCAATGCCTTCAGGATCCAACCCATGTACCATTTCAGTAAGAATTTCATGCATTGGATCATTCATCCATGTATCAACATCCATCTGAACTGCATCTGTATTTTGACAATGAACATATTCTTCTCCATGATGAGTCCAACTCTTATAAATTTTTAGAAATCCATTAAATAATAGGTGCTCCCTCACAGTATCTCGTGTGAATTGATATCTGTTAGCACATTTTCTACATGGACAACTAATATAGTCACTTTTAAATCCTCTGGTGAAGTCAATAAACTGGATAATGCCATTGAAATATTCTCTAGCCGTTCGATTTGGAAGATCAATCCAACTCTTATCCATTATAAGATCTCTATAACAAAAATTTACACAAGACTTATTACATTTTCATTTTTCATATCAAATATATTTAAAATAAATAATAATTAATTGTTTGTGAACCATTTGTAAAATAATAATGTAAGTGAAAGCCAATGTCATACCTGATTGCGCTACAAACCTGGAAGGGAGGGGAGCCGAAGGCGGTGCTGTAAGGGAGAGGAGAGGCAGCGGAGGGGATCCGGAGCCAGAGGCGCTGCGGTGAGGGAGGGGACGGGCGGCGGTGATGAAGGGGAGCCGGAGGAGAGGAGGTGGTGAGGTGGCGATGGTGTAGTGAGGGTTGGATGAAGAGGGAGGGGACCAAGGACAGGGGGAGCTGGAGTGGACGGGCGGTAGCGGCGAGGGGACGTGTAGCGGCCATGTGGGGAGGGAGGGGACCGGGCGGCGGTGGTGAGGAAAGGGAGAAGACGGTGAGGGAGGGGAAGAGTGGCGGTGGTGCGGCGAGGGAGGGGACGAAGACGGAGGGGATGGGGGTTGACAGGGTGCAGGGGGTGTCCGGGGTGCGGGGGGGGGGGGGGGGGGGGTTGATGGGGCGGCGGTCCGAGGGTGGAGGCCAGAGGGTAGAGGGGTCAGAGGCCGGAGGGGCTGGAGGCCAGAGGCGGGTGGCGGGAGGCCAGAGGGTAGAGGGAGGCCAGAGGGTGACGGGAGGGCGGCCGAAGGGCTGTCGGAGGGTTGTCGAAGGGATGCCAGAGGCGGGTGGCGGGAGGCCCGAGGGTAGAGGGAGGCCGTAGGGTGGCCGAAGGGCGGTCGCAGGGCGGCTGGAGGCGGAGGAAGGCCGAAGGAGTGGAGGGCAGGGCGGAGGGCTGCCGGAGGGCAGACGGCAGAGGCCGACAAGGTGATGGGGGATGATAGTGAGGGAGGGCGCGCGACGATGGGGCAGGGCATGCGGCGACAGGGGAGGGTGGCGAGGGAGGGAGCGCGGCGATGGGGGAGGGCGCACGACAAGGTGAGGGAGGAGGAGGGTTCGGGGGGGGGGGGGGAAAGCTGCGAGGTGAGAGGAGGGAGAGGAGGGTTCAGGGGGGTGCCGAAGCCCCCCTTTTTTTGGGAAAACCTAGTGACCACCAGTGGCGGTCGCTATTGGTTACCTATAGCGACCGCCTGTCACGGTCACTATAGGTAAGGGGGTCCAAAGCCCAATTTTCCAGTAGAGATGTTCTACAAAAAAAACTCCAGACATGTATATATTGGAAGCCAAACATTCATGTTGTTATTATTAGTTCTATTAGTTTCATTGAAGATCATCCTGAGCTATACCATGGAGTCTATCATTTTCTCTGGATGAATATTTATCTACTTTTAATTGTTTCTTGCAATGATGTGTGGCACACATTCCTCTCAAAGTTTCCATTAATTCTATATTATTAACAATCTATGTAAGAGTGTGTTTAATACTATGGATAGGTCATGTAAATGGAGATCTTGGTTGAAATCTCTTGTACCTTTGTATTAAGTAATAGCTGCTTAAACTCATCTAGGAGTCCTTGGTAAAAGGGATGTTATAGTTAAAATCACCAAACTCATGGAGTATGGTGTTGGTGGAGTGTACCAAGGGATTTCAGTTCCCCAAACCACTATAAACATCATTGTTTCAATCTATTTCCCTTAAATTATTTATTTTCCACTACATACTCTTTAAAGAGAAATATTTTAAATGATCATATCTGAAGAGGGTGGTTCTCTATATAATAAATTTTAAGAACTCAATTCACCCCCCCTCTTGAGTTATTGAACTAGTCATCATCTAGGACAACACCATTCATCTTCAACACTTATATAATATATATCCTTAAAATTTGATCTAGTGAGAAGTCATATCGAATCATAATGAAGTGTGCAATCATTATAAGATGGTCCACCACAACCTAGATAACATTATTTCTTCCTTATGTCTTCAAAAGACTAGTGATAAAGTCTATATTGATGTTTTCCCATTTCCACGTAGGTATGGGTAATGGTTGTATCATCAGCTTGGATTTTTTCACTCGAGGCCTTCACTTTCTAACACACAAGAAATATTGATGTATATTTTAAAATCTCCTTATTCATATTATACCACCAATAATGTTATTAGAGATATTCATACATCTTTTTTCTTCTTGGATGGATGGATAAAGTCAAACTATGTGCATCATCCAACAACTCCTTCAACTCAGTATTTTATGGTACACATAGTCATGGCCCAAATCACACAACACCTTCTTCATTAACATAGAACTCTGAGGATTTCCATTTTCTTATAGATTCCACTTTCTTATGAATTCCCACATAATATCTTTTAGAATTATTTATCCTCTCTGGAAGAGATAGTTGAGAAATAATTTGTGAATGGATTTATGATTTATATTCCTTTATGATTCTCATTTATATCCTTTTAAATTATAGGAAGATCATATCCTTCTCAATTGTCATCAATGAAAAATTGTTGGATCATTTATACTTAGAGTTTCTTTCACTTTATTTCATTTCCTAAGATGGTAGTGGATTAACATTCATAGTCCTTTTTTAGGGATAACGATCATCATTAGTAAAAATTCAGATCATTTTGTGTAAATATATACTTGATGCTTTTATGATCTGTATATATTTCATACTTCTCCCCAAAGAGATAATTCAGACATTTTTTCAATGTGAAGATCACTACAACCAACTCTGTATCATGCATTGTGTAGTTCTATTCATGAACTTTCAATTTCCTTGAAGAATAGGCTATCACTTTGTCATTTTTCATTAACACACAACATAATACATTTTTTGAAGCATTGCTGAATACCATGAAAAGTTCTCCACTCATGGGTAGTGTGAGTAATGGTGTAGTGATAAGCCTCTTTTTCAAATCCTTGAATCCCTCTTTAAATTAATCATTCCAAACAAAATTTACTTCCTTCTAAGTTATCTTGGTTAGAGGGTTTGATAATCATGAGAAATGTCTCACAAATCAATGATAATATCCAACTAATCCAAGGAAACTATGGATATCTGTCACAGATGTTGGACTCAGTCATCCTTCAATTGCTTTTATCTTTTAAGGGTCCATAGATATCCCATTGGTTGTGATAATATACCCCAAGAATGAGACTTCCTTTAACCAGAACTCACATTTTTTGTACTTGTCGTAAATATTCTCCTTTTATAAGGTCTTTAGAACCATGCTTATATGTTCTATATGCTCCTCCTTTATTTTGGAGTATATTAGAATGTAATATATAAATACTACCACAAATTTTTTGAGGTAATCTATAAAAACTCTATTCATCAAGTCCATGAAGATTGATGGAGAATTAGTGAGTCTGAATATCATTACTATGAACTCATAGTGCCCGTACCTTGTATGAAAAGTAGTCTTGGGGATATCCTCCTTCTTCACCCTAACTTAGTAATACCCCAACTGTAGATCCACCTTGAAGAAGTATTGTTCTCCATGTAGATTATTAATAAAATCATCAATCTATGGAAGAAGATTCCTTTTCTTTATCATGATCTTTTTGGGATCACGATAATCAATGCAAAGGTACATTGACTATCCTTCTTCTTGATGAAGATGACTATTACAACCCATGGTGAAGCAGTTGGACGTATGGACCCTGCATCCAAATTCTCCAGTAGTTGTTTCTTCATGTTCTCAAGTTCTGCAACAAAAATTCTATATGGAGTCTTGGATAATGGTAATCCTTTGGGTATAATCTTGATTAAAAATTCAACCTCTTGACTAGGAGGAAGACCAAAAAATTATTTGGGAAACATATCAGTGTATTCCTTTACAAAGGGCATGTCTTCAAGGATGATTCTTTCTTTGGAATCAATAATTTGAGCTATATATGCTTTCTCATGGAGTAATAATATCAATTCTTGATATATTGTTGCTAAATAATATTCATCCATCTCCTTGTATTTGTATATAATAAGAGGACGATTCATGATATGAAGAGTGATTTCATTCTCACAGAAATTTATGTTGGATCGATATAGGGAAATCCAATTCATACCAAAAATTGAATCAAATTGCACCAAAGGGAGTATGAAAAGGTTTGATAAGAATTCCATCCTATAAATTTTGACATGTAAGGAGTTATATACTTGGGATGTAATAAATTACCCATTTTATGTTTTCACCAACAAATATACTACGATGATTTGTGGTGGTGTTTGAATAGTTCTAATAAACTTTCATGATATGAAGGAATGCTTAGAACAATAATAAAAAATTGTGTTCACTATTATTGAATGAATAACTAGTTTACATATCACCACTTCATTGTCGGGACCCATCTTAGCAGTTGTGATGGCATAGGATTAACCTTACTGGCTTGCTGATTTTTGGTTATATAAAAACCATTATCTTAGTGTATTGGTTTGAAAAGTGCCCTGGTTTCTTATAGGTGAAGAAATGAACGATGCGCTAAGGGTTGAATAGAAAATTCCTTTCCTCCATCTCATTACTGAGATTCTCCCATCAGCAATCGCTAGCTTGGTTTCCTTCCTTCGCACACCTGAAGTATTTACTCATCCCCCTTAGGAAATTTCCAGGGTGCTTCTTTTCATACTTTTGAAAAGTGGGGTGTTAAAATTTCTTAAAACCATTAGATTTATCCATGAGACCACTATAATTATAATACACTTTCCACTTCTTATTCCCATTATACCCTTGAGATTCTCTAATATTAATTTAGACTTTTAGGGCACATCGGATAATTTCATCATAGATATCAAAGTCTTAGATCATGATGTATTTTTGTAGTCCAGGTTTTAGCCTACTAAATACGAGGTCATCCTTGCACTTGGGGTTAATGAAAAAGATAGAGGAATATTGTGCAAGTCTTGTGAAGTTTTACTTGTACATATCGATAGATTTATCATCTTTTTGTTTGAGAGAAAGGAGATCCCTGTCTATTTTAAGGTGAAGAGTGTGAGAAAAATATTTATCAACAAATATTTTTCAAAATTCATTCCACCCCATAGATTCAATCTCTTCTTCAGGTTTTATATTCTTGATCAATGTCCACCACTTATCAACTTCTCCCTCCATACGATAAATAGATAGTAGAACCATCCCTTTATCAGAACATTGAAGGATGGAGAAGATCTTCACAATGGAGTTGATCCATTATTCCACGATTAAGGGATCATATGATCCATTGAAAATAGGAGGCCTTTGTCACATAATGGTCTCAATTGTATCTTGTTATTTATTAGGAGGTTTTGGGAACTCCCCTAATCTAGTTTTTTATTTATAACCATAGTCAGCTGAGAGAGTATCATAAAAAATTTCATGATTGCCTCTCCCAATGGGTTGGGAATCTCATTAGGGAAGTCAAATAATTTCCCTTCACATTGTTTGTTTATCTGATTCCTCCTATTTCTTTCCATTGTATATAATAAAGGAAAAATTAAGGTTGAGTATTTTTGAACTATTAAAAACATAAATGGGAATCCATTTACATTAAGGGTAGAAATTATTAATGAAATTTATTTCTTAACTACAAAAAATGACCCAATTATAGGTGGTTATTTTTTTAGTTTAGAAGGGGCTATAACCCCCTCTAAACACATTAGCGGTGGTTTTGAGGAACTGATGATAATTTACCTTCTTACTATTGTTAGAGGTAGTTTTGAGGAGTCGCTGGTAAAGTAATTGGAAAATTAGTACCAGTTGTATTATAAGGGATTAAAACCCCCTCTAATTTCACCATGGAATCAAAGTTTAGAGGGGATTTTAACCCCCTCTAATTTATTTACCAATTTAGTGAGGGGGATTTAAACCCATCCAATGGAGGGACATATTATAGGTGGTTTTCATAACCGCCTCTATTTTATTTATTTATTTATTTAAATATCTTCCACCCCTGTGATCCCCCTCTCATTCTCATTCCTCTGTGAGCGCCCCCCCCCCCCCTCCCCAAATCCCCCCTCCAATTCCACGTGGTTGTCGCCACACCCCCTTTGTACAATTTAAGTCCCACTGGGTTTCGAACCCGTGATCACCTACATATACCACCTGCCCCTTTACCACCATGCCAAATAAATTTTAATATAATGCTTAAACTTTATTATATTTATATATATTAGGAATCTGATTCAAATATATATTATTTGAATAAATATTTAAATATATATAAATATATTACCTATATATATTTATATAAATTAATATATATATTTTTATATTATGTATTTATGTATTTATGTATTTATGTATTTATGTATTTATGTATTTATGTATTTATGTATTTATGTATTTATGTATTTATGTATTTATGTTTTTATGTTTTTATGTTTTTATGTTTTTATGTATTTATGTATTATTGTATTTATGTATTTATGTATTTATATTATAATGAATTTATATTACATTCAATTTAATCATTTATATAAACTATATATTTTATATATTTATTTACATACATTTGAGTAAATATATTTTATAATTCTATTTATGTTATGTATATACGCATATATTTATGTAAATTATTTATATACCTAAATACATATTTATGTATTCTGTACATGTTTATTTATATAATATATATATATATGTGTGTGTGTGTGTGTGTGTGTGTGTGTGGGTGTGTGTATTTATTTAATATATTTATATGATATCATTAAAAATATGTTTATATAATGTCTTTAAAATTTTCTTTATATAATGTATTTCGATACATATATTTATTATTATGTACATTCATATATATTTATTTTCATAAATTATGTAATATTATATATAATTATCATTATATGGAATACATATATATGAAATATAATTTATACAAATATTTATATGAAATAAAATTTATAAAAATATTTATATAATTAATTTCAATACATATAGTTATTATTATGCACATTAATATATATCTATTTCAATAAATATAATTGTATAATATTGTGTACATTAATATATATTTATTTGTATAAATTTTATATAATATAATATTAATTATATATAATATAAAAACTTAACATATTATTTAAAAATATATCTATTATTATTATAATATAAACTATAAAAACTAAAAGCTTTGACCCCCTCTAATTTAAGGCTTTAGTGGGGGGTTTCAAACCCCTCTAATTTAATACATTAGAAATGGTTTTCAACTCCCTCTAATTTAAGACATTTTAGGGAATTTTCAACCTCCACTAATTTAAGATATTATAAGGTGTTGTGAACCACCACTAATCTCATTTATTAGGGGTGGTTATGAACCCCTTCAATTTTCTTAAATTATAGGGGGTTCAAAAACCCATCTAAAATCCAATCGGATATTAAAAAAATAATGTCAAAATATTTAGTGGGGGTTCTAAATTTTATTATTAGAGAGAGTTTCACATATCCCTATATAATTTATATATAAAATTAATTTAGAGGGGGTTTTGGATAACCCCTATGAATAACCACCTCTAATCTATTGTTTTTTTCATAATTCTTAATTTATGAATTTGTAGGCTTCAATCTATGTTATCCAGGATCTATTTCCTAACATATATAATTATGGGTATTTTTTATTCCCTTAATAACAGTTTTTAATGTGATTATGAATTTACAAAATAATATCCCCCAGGAGTGTCAAAATAGTTGTGCAACAAGGCTCATTATCGTGCACTAATTCCCGATCGATTCTAATTCAACATGGTGTTTTCAGGTTTTACCCCTATGTACATCTGTTCCAAAGCCACATCCACTTATAGTATCTAGACATGGATGTATTTTATTGATAAACCACTAACTATATACTTACCAAAATTTACGGTTGTTTTATTATAATTAGACTTATCCTTATGGATTTCTCTAGATTTTTCTAATCCTAATCCAAAAAATAAATAAACTTTTTCTTTGATACAAACTATGATAATCTTTCTCTTTATTGCATATTAATTTAGGATTTATTACATAAAATTACACATAATAAAACCCAAAATATTGATAATTATAGAGTATTTGGTAATTAGTTACATTACATAACAACTTAAAATGTGTAATACATCATCTTTATTGAAAAAATCCTTAACATGCTCATATTATTCCTTCATACTTAAAACTGCATGGGATAACCTGAAGACATTCATTAGAAAGAGATGATCTATAAATACTAGTAAAGGAATAGACATGGAATTAAATGAATAAATTAATATATGTTAGACATTAGGCATATCAATGGGTCATAAAAGGAGTGATAATCATAAACATGAACAATGAGGCATGATATAGCATGATAACATAAAGTCACACAAGAAATGTGAAAATATCTTCAAACACTACATCATAAACATAAGTCAAGGATAAATACCAAAAATTTGTGATGGTAAAAGTCCCATGATGGATTAGGTTCACTCCCTAATCCCTTTCACGAGGTCTCATGATACTAAAACATTACCCAAAGCATTGGAGCGCTATAAAATTTTGGGCGCACCCGTTACTTTCATTTTATTCTCATGCATAAGTGTGCCACGGAGATCAAAAAACATGGATTCATTAATCATATTATTTTATTAAATGACAAATTAGTGTGGAATAAATACATTTATGTTGCAATAAATAAGTATAAGTTCATAAATTTAAAAACCCTTGATATTAAATGGATATGGGTATTCACTACACAATTGTTTGGCATGGAAAATCATGGAGACATTTCGGCAGCATAATGGGGGCGTATAGGTGTTCATGGGAGGTATTTATGAGAGTAAAAGGTTTATATCATCATTTATACATAAAATTTATATTAAGTGGAATATTGAAGACCATATCCCAATATTAGTAAATGAATATAATATACATAATATAAAGAAGATACTTGAATAAAGGGGAGAAAGAAAAGAACCCTTACCATGAGAGTGTGATTCCAAATGCTTGGGAGGAGCTTATTAAGAAATTTTATGAACCTTGGGGAGAATATAGAGATGTTAGGGAAGAGTAAGAACATGATAAAAGTATTTTTATTGAAGATAAATGATAGTTTGGGTGGGTTTATATAGGAAATGAGTGGGGACATCTTTATTATCTCTCAAACTTAGGTTTGAGACTCTATATATTAAAATAACAAAAACCACAAACCTTCCCATGGCTTTTGACCATTTATTTTTTTAAAGGGGAGTGTTTTTCATTATTTTATACTTCCAAGTTACAAACTTAGTAAAATAATACCCATGAAAATGTGGAAGCGAGTCATACTCTTAAATAAATGATTTTAAAACCATGAAATATATTAATAGTTTTGTAGGATTCCTAAAGTAATTATAAAATTAATCAAATAAATATAGAATCACATTATTTTAAATTTAAAAAAATCTAATTTTTCAAGGATACCATTTAGAGTATTTATTACACCAATTTTTGGTAATTACGATGTCATAATACACACCATATATTTATATGGTATTTAATTTTTACTTGAAAATTTGAGTGTCTCAAAAAATTATAAAAAACTATTGGATAATTTTTTAATTTTGATTAAAAAATAATATTAATTTTACTAAAATAAATTTCTAAATATGTGTATTTTCACTTTTAAAATAAGAATCCATATTTATTGAGATATGCTGGGGTTTTTTTTTGACAATAACAGTTTTCGAACCCTTGTAAATATTACATTTGACTTCATAAAAATTATATGATCATTTATATTTGAAAAAATTTATTTAATAATAATATTTTATTAAAATAGTATTTATTTTAAAGATCCATCAATTCATCAAAAAAATTCCTTAGTTGAATTTGAATATTACCCAAAAATTCAATTTATGTTTTATTATATCAAAATAATTTATAAAGTAACAATAATAAGATGAAAGAATATTAATTATTCTATAAAATATACATATTTGTATTACTAGGTTTTTAATACATGTTCCTTTAATACACCGTCAAATTCCCTAAGGGTAAGGTGCACGATGGTGAGAGTTTCATGGTGTGGTTAAGCATACGTGGTTTGGGTCGTGATATTGATGAACATTAACTTCTCCCATAAATGGTTTCACTCATGCTTAAGTTGTTGGATCTCAGCTTGGGATTAGTCAACATAAAATCTCAGATATGATATCTCCCTTATAAGCTCTAATAAAAGGGCTTTATAGGGTAAGATCCTACTGGTTGAGGTCATCACTTTCATTGTTTGTGTCAATTGGATTTTTCAAAACCCTATATTTATACTAATCATATGATAACTGTTAAGTGACTATATTATCAATGGTTATGATGCTTAACGGTATTTTAAATCTGATAGGATATAATAAAACCAAAAAAGTGAAAGTGTTTTCTATATCCATAATACGTGAAAATGCATTTAATTAAACCATAAAAGGAATTTTATTTATAAAATTTCAGGTTATTACATCGTGTGTTGGAAAATTCCCCTCCATATTCTTCCCTTTATCCATTTTTTTTCTTTTTAGACCTCTTCTTATATTTCTTTCCTTCAAATCCATATAACTTGGAGAATTATTTCTCTGTATTGATATCACATGATATTATATCCTCATATGATTTGAATGTTTGGGAGACTAATTCCCTTCAAAGTATTGAATTAAGCCCATCAAAGAAATGGTAAATATTGGTTTTGGATTATATACATTGTCCAAAACATTCCTTGATAACCATATAAAGTTATCTTCATACAAAGAAACATTATCCACTTCCTTTTTTCTCAGACTCAAAACAATTCTCTTCATATCTTCTTCTTATTCACAAGGAAAATATTTTTCCAAGAAATGTTCCTTAAAATCCTTCCATTCCATGATTTTTTTTCTTCCTCATCATTGGTGTTTTAAATTAGTAACCAATATTGATCTGAATCCCTTGATAGGTGAAAAAATACCATGAAAATTTTCTCTATTTCATTACTTACCAAATCAATAAATATCTTCTCTAAGGAACTTATCCATTTCTCAACTACAAAGGGATTTGTAGCCCCATTAAATTATGGACGTTACTGACTCGTGAAGTGGTATAACATTATTACAACATGTTGTGGATCATAATTATAATTCATATGGTATATTTTATTCTTCATAACCTGATTAAACTTCCCCAATATAGTTAAAAAAATAGCTCTAGCTACAACTCCATCTCCAGCTGCACCTCCAACTCTAGCTTCATTATCTTTCCCAGGAAAATAATCCCTACCTGGATTACATGAATTGATAAGTTTTTCATTAATTTCACTTTGAGAATCTTATAAACAATGGAATAAACTATATTAGATCATAAAATTCTGGATCATAATGTATAATTTCAATACTAGTGAAACACTTAACATAAATTGAAAATTTTATTCATAACTAATCTCAAAATCACAAAATTGGTTTCTTTGGGAATACTCTAAAATAATAAAAATATTTCCAAATCCATAATAATGGTTTTTAAATAAAATTTTAATTAACCCAGTAATATTACCTAGGAGTTTCAAATTAGGTGTTAGTAAGGTCACTCATTCACCAAAATGACAGTTGAGATATACTCAAACCAACTCTTTTTGGGGTTATTACACCTAGATTCATCTATTATAAATATAAATCCACTTGTATTATCCAAAAATTTATATATTACTAGTAAAACCTCATAATATCTACTATACGAAAACATTAGGAGGTTATTACACACTTTTAATTAACATCAAAGTCATTGGTAGAGTTATATTCCCTAATCCATGTTTTCATAAATCTAGTTCCTAGGGTTTCTACTAAAATTTATCTAATACCAACAATAAATACCCTAACTCCAATTGCTCATAATCGGTGGATACTTTATTATATTATCATAAGATATAATCTATCACATCCAAACTAACCTAATAGTTTAGTAGTCTTAGTAATCTAGATACATACATGAATCTTAAATTGAATTTTAAAACATAATATACAACATAGAATTTTCTATTATAACACTATTATTAAATTTATAATATCCTTTTATATCAATCATAATAAACTTTCTAAAATACTTATAAAAGAAAACATAAGAAAGGGTTGATCTCATATGCTCAGTAAGGGTATACGTACAGCAGAAGCTAATAATGCTTGAATAATATGGAATAAATAAATGATGATCAAATAATTCCATATAAAAAATCACATGAGCTAGAAACTTATCCATGAATATAATAACTGTTAAACTAATTTCATGGATACCAATAACTAATTTCATAATGATGTAATGCATAATATTGAATATCTGAAACTTACCATCAAGGCCCCATTCCAAGACATCTTACATAAATGGTTAAGGCTTCAGCCAAATACCCAATATAGTTTGTCTCTTGAGGCCTATCAATGCATCAATGTGATATGTATTTATAATCCTCACCTATCACTTGATAATTCCAATGAATTAATCATATAAATAAACAATATAAGTTAATCAACATTCCTTAAAAATCAATAACTTTTCATATTGGAAAACTAGCATACAAAATATCAATACTTTCCCCTATCAAAATAATCATAAACCATGTAGAGAAATATGGTGGATGGTATAATTATATTATATCCTCAGTATAATATTCAATAAATTATGTTGAAATACATGAAAATACTTTAAAAATATCACTGGAAAATTTATTTAGGAAAATACCCTTCTCACATTGAAATCTCTTTTTTAAAGGGAAAAATATTTTCTAAATATAAATAAAAAAATTTCATTTGAAATAAAACTTATAAAATTTTAAATTAGGCTTCAAATCAATGAGTTTTCATGATGTTGGGAAATTCTTTTCATAACATATAAGTGAAAAAAGTATTCCTTCCACCCCTTTTTAAAAAATATCAAAAAGTACCACACGGGTGAAAAAAGTATTCCTTCCACCCCTTTTTAAAACATTCTGTTAAAAGTCCCTCACGGGTAAAAATTTATTTAATAAATTTTGGATAATGTTCAAAATATATCTTTATAAATTTTAAGAAAAATATGTACATGGAATAGAAAACTTCCCTACTGAGTAGAAAAACGATGTCGATTTTCCTTAGAAACATTATTTCAGTATCTTGAGTACATAAAGATGAAAATTGAATGGAGAAATTTTAATTTATAGGAATAAATATAAGATAAGAAGATATAAATTTTTTAATATATAAATATTAAATAATTTCCACATAGGATACATACACATAAACAACCCCAAATAATGATGAGATTGTAAAATAAACCCTTACCTTTGGTCTGACTTCCTTCATATGTGTTCAAAATTCTTGTATAATAGATATTCATTTATTATAAATATATTCAAAAAACATATTATTATATATCATATAATATATTATTTAATTATAATAATTTATCTCCCATTTATTAACAGTTCATTGTTAAAATCACCCATCTGGGTAATAAATGCTTCATTTTTTGATGTATGTTCTGGTTTAGTAGTTTCGGTCCTTGTACATTGATAATGGTTTCATCAGATCTATAATTTTAATTATGATATAAATATCATATATATTCATTATATATTTATTTATGGTAATCCACAAAATTTAGGGATGGAAAAATGAATTACACCCTTTATGGAGATGGTAGGTCGTATGTAAGAATAAACATTATTTTTCATTTTTCGATTGATCGAATAAAATAAAGTTAAATAATAATTAAAATTTAAATAATAATTATTAAATAATATAAATCATATATATTCATAAAATAAATCCTCATTACCATTAATATAAAATTAAAATGAAAAATGAATCACGTCGCTTCATGGAGACAGTCATCCACACGTACGCACAAACGATGTTATAATTTTCCAACAGATTAGAAGATATTAATATAGATGTGGTATTATAATTATATAAGTATAATTATTTCATAAATATCATATATATATATATATATATATTAAATCCATCATTATATCCATCCATAAGAGGCGGTGAGGGAAAAAAATTACATCAGTCTGTGAGGCGATAGTCCACTAGACACAGAATCAACTATTTCATTTCCCATTTGATGGAAAAAAAATTTATATAGGTAATGAAATTAAAAAAATAACATATAATTTTATGTAATATATTTATTTGTTATTTCATAATAATTGAAGAATATATTAAGGATTTGGAAAAATAAATAAATTAGAAATGCTCGGTTAAGAATAATACCTCTTCTTTGGAGAACCTCTTTAGATTTGTAAACACAACCTTATTAGGAGGGTTTCATAATAAAAAGAAGTCATCTACGATGTGTTAATAGAATTAATAAAGGTATTTAGTTGGTAATTGGTTGAACCAAAAGTATTTTTAATTATAGAGAGTAGAGGAGAGAAGGTTCCCTTTTATAAGTGAGGAGTAACATTTTTGAAACACCAAATACTATTCAATAATGGGAAATCACTCTCGATCCAAGTTCATCAAAAATTTATAAATAATACATTTTATGGAATATAATTTCTACACACACATAAAAAACTAAAAAATAAATATTTTTTAAACATTTTATTCCCTTAACCTATAATGTTACTCACTTTTACCATTTTAGTTTTCAACACGGTGACTTGCTTTTTTACTTAGGTAATTTATCCTTTAAGACAAAAAAAGATAATTATTAGATAATTTTTTCCAACTAATTATAAATATTAAATCCAATTTATAAAATAAAAATTCTATGTTTTTGGAATATTATTTTTAAGACAAGAACAAGTAATGCGCAAAACCCTGTTTTAACCTAATCGGGGTAATTAATTTTTACTATCTTTACTATTCATTATGACCAAAAAATAAGTTTAAAATATTTAATAATATTACTTATAATGATTCAAAATATGGAAACAAATTTTTCAAAATCAATTCACCTAATTTGAAGAATTTAATTTAAAATTAAACATGTAAATGTGTCGAAAAGTAGGATTCCAAAGAAAACATTTTTTTAAGTAAAAAAAGGTTTTTATATAACAATTCAACATAAAATTGATTCAAATGACCTAAATTATATTAATAATAATATAATTGAACTAATTTTAAATTTAAAACCATTTGAAAATAAAATAGTACTTTTAAATTTCTTTAAATGAAAATATAATTTTTAATAAAAACCAGTATATTTTCATTATTCATCAAAAAATAAATTTTTTTATAAAATTATCAAAAAATTAAATCTAAGATAATTTTTTAAATTTTTATTTAAAAAATTAATTTAATTATTTCTAATAAATTTTATGAAAGTGGAGAACATTAATTTTAAAATTATTTTGCAAAACACGACGAATCCTCTTTTTAGAAAAATACAATTTTTAAGTGTATAAGTAGATTTTTTCTTATCCCATGACTAGAAAAAATATAAATGAATAATAAAACATTTTATTTATTATATAAAATATAAATATCATTAAAATAATTCCTCAATAGTGATTATTTTAGATGAAAAAACATTTCTCACACCGAAACAGTTTTTCAGAAAAAAAATTCTATTATTTTCAAATAATTTTTATTTTCATTTATAATCAATAAATAACCAATTAGTTTATTTTATACATGTTAAAACCATATAATTTTAATAATTTAGTTATTCCTATTCATTCCCACCAATTTAACAGCTATATTATAACGGTATACTATATTACAGTTTATTTAGACTCACAGTTGCGTGTATCACAAGCTATCAAAGAGATTAAATTTATTTAAAATGAAATATATAATAAAATATCATGATGTTATATAAAAAATTTATAAGATGATAAATTTTGTAAGTCTATACTTATAAAATTATGATCTTTGGAACATGAGTAAGAATAACATGCGAATCATAGTGACAATATGGATACAAAAGCTTGGTCAAATGGATTTCAAAATTCATGAGAGTTTTATTTTGAAAAAGTATAGAAAAGAGTCATTTTTTACAAAATTTAGGACCCTTATGTATTGGAAGTTATAGATTGTGAATATAGATTTTTGGTCATTTAATCTGGTCTATTCTCACAGTGTGTCACTATAATATATTACCTACATTAATGATTCAACATTGAAGGTATGTGTATACTTCAATAAGAATAAGTATGAGGCATTTGGAGTATTTTTTCAATGGAGATACATAGTGGAGAAATATTTTAGAAATATTATTGAGTTATTAAAGTCATAAAATAGTGATGTATACAGTGGTAGGGAATTCCATAGGTTTTTATAAAGAAAACGAATCAGGTTTGAGAAGACTGTGCCTATGATTTTAGAACAAAACGGTGTGGTGAGTGGATAAACCAAACACTAAATGAGAAATATCAGAGAATGGGATTGAATGAAAGTTTCCTATAGGATTTTTTGATAGTAGGAATTAATTATTCTTCCAAAATCATTGATATAAGTCCTTCCACACCCATAGATAAATAGATTATGAAATAGTTATAGTGTGGAATAACTTTTGATGTATCTCATATGAAGCTTTTCGAAATCCTTTCTTACATTTATGTTGCTGTCAAGGATATGTATAACCCTGAATAAATTCATAAGAATGATTATTTTTTGTTATAGTGATGAAAAATTTAATTTTCAACTCTGGGAAAATGAAAAACACAATGTCATTAGAAGTTGGAATGTTTTTTTAATGAGAAGATCTTTTGGAATGGCTGAAACATATTGGAATATGTGTCTATAAAAAAATAACCAATGAGACATGTACATGTTGATATGAATTGAAATTCAAAAGTTTTGTATGTTCTATAGAGCTCAAAGAATTTGAAATTTTTGGAAAAGCCAATAGGGCTAAAATTACTAGAAGGATCTAGAACTATGGAAGCTTGAGGTAGAGCTCTAGAAGATAATGTTCTATAAGTTGTGATTTTTAGAAAAAGTAGAGCCACAAGATGAGTTGTGTAGGTCTTCCAGAATCAGATGACTAGTTTAGAATTTCATAATTGATATAAATTTATTTATTATTACGGATAGATAAGATATTGGAAGAATCATAAAGTCTTCGTGATTCTATAAAGTGGGAGTTATCTATGAAATAAGAAAAGGAATTTTTGTATACAAATAGAACCTGCGAGATAACAAAAATACCACAAGGAAAGAAAGCACTGTATAAAAATGGGTATATCGGTTTAAGGATAAAGAAGATGTTAGAAATAATTATAAGTAAAGTTTAGTTGTTAAAGGGTTTCAATAGATGTAACAGATCTATTTCTATAATATATTTTCTCTTATTGTCAAATATACAACTATTCAGATAGTGTTATGTATGGTAGCATTAGAAGGAATACATATTTAATAGTTAGATGTAAAAATAACATTTTTCATGGTTATTTATAGTAGTAGAAATTTATGAAGTGACTAGATGGGTTCATAGATAAATATAATAAAGGATTATTTTATAAGATAAAAAGGATCCTAGATAGTTTGATGCAAGAAAAGAAGCTCTGAAACTGAAAGTTCAATGCCTTAATAGCTAAGAAGGGGTTCATCAGGAGAAATGTTGTTCATTGTTATTATAGAAAGATTTATAATGTTATTATTCTAGAGATTTTGGGCATAGATCATATTAAGGAGTTCAAAGATGATTTTTCTAGAAGGTTTGAGATGAAATACCTTGGTAAAACAATCAAATTTTCGGTATACAGATCATGAGGGATATGAAGACTATATAATTGGTTGTGTTTTAAAAGAAGTACATATAGAATATTATTTAATGTTTTATAATGATGGAATTAAAACTTTTGACCACCTGATTTAATATATACTTCATTTTATGAAAAAATAAAGCACATAAAATGAAAAATTCAATAACATACATAGAAAAAGTTTTATATACCTCATTAGTAAAAAGTTTTATGTATGTGATGGTTTGTATGATACTATAAATTCCTCATGAAATGGGATGTTTAGATGATATTTTTTGAATCTAGGAATGGAAAATTTGGAATATTTGAAGTGTATTCTTTGATATCTCCATGGTTTGGAAGGTATAGACCTATGTTTCTGAATATATGATATGTTATATGGGTATGCTGATGAAAACATTATAGGTGACATGGATTCATGGAAGTGTTCCATATTTTTTTCACTTTCAGAGGTAAAACTATAAGTTGGATTTCAAGACTAAAGCCTGTTATTTCACCTTAAACTATAGAAGTAGAGTACATGACCATCACCGAAGGAAATAAATAATTGGTCTAGCTGAAGTTATTATTATAATGACTATAATGGATTCATGAATGTGGGTTGTTATTCGGTGAAAGTCATAGTTTGAATCTTCTAGTGAATAATTTATTCTTTTATTCATTGATGAAGCATATTGAGAACAAGTATCATTTCATCTGGAAACTATAATATGATGGAGTACTAGAACTATAGAATATCTTCGAAAGCTAGAATCTAGATAACATATTGAAAAATTACAAGGACTGAAATTTTATAAGGTTATATTTTACATTAGTGGGATTTGGGTGACTATAAGGAGAAATTGAGACACTCTCTATTACTGCAGAGGATGATGGGTTCCAAATTTTTCCTATATTTTAGTGGTTATCATTGATATCTTGAATTCAAACTTTAAGTGGGATATTTTTAGTATTTTTGAAGGATTATTTAATGTTTTAATTATTTATTTCTCTAATTCGGGGATTACCTGAGTGGTAATGTCTCCCCATAATCAAGCATCAGACCCGATTTTATTTCTGGATAAGGGAAATTTATATATTACTATTTTAGGTACTTTAATAGTGTCATGTGTTATAGTATTATTATTCATAGAATGCATCTTTGGGACATGTAATGGGATATTACGTCATAGGTATTTCATTCTATCTAATTATAATGATCCTTTGATCTATATTACCTTTGGGACATGTAAGGGTTCTCTAACAACCCACTAAAAGATAATTTTTCATGAAATAAAATAAAATTGGAATTGCAGAAAATTATTTCATTATAGAATGAGAGGATCTAGACCTTGGGTCTCAAACTTGATGGAGCCTTGTGTTAGTAAATGGCTAGTGAAGTCAAACATGGATTGGATATTCATATTCTAAAATTAGGTGGTAAGTGACATTTCTGGATGATAGGAGTGGAGAAGTTTAATCTATGTAGGGTAAACTCTATTGATGAGTTAGAGGGATACATGAGATTAATTTTAACTATTTATCAAAAGACAATAGTTAAGGTAGTGCAATCCCAAGGAAATCAAAGTTAATTGTGATCAATAGTGGGCTCTTCATGATGTTTTGAAGGTAGTTAAACTTAGCCAACATGTTGGGGCCCACTATATAGGTGATATGGGTTAATTTTTTAATTTTATGGGAAGAACTAAATATTTTATTATTTCTCTTACATTAGTGTAAAGAAAGAAGTAGTGTTCCCTTTTGGGGTAGGACTAAATTTAGTTCTTTCATTTCACTTATGTAATTGTTTTGAGATTTGGGAATGTTGGAGGGTTTAAATTTAGTGTGGTGGCTAGGGTTTTTTCTTCTTCTTAGTTTTGGTACATTTTTTTCTGGGTTTATCTATTTTGGTAAGTCCTGAACTTTGTTTTTTACTTGAATTTTTGGTGGCTGCTTCCAGTTAGGATAGTTGTGGACCCAATATTAATCCTTCAAATCAAGCTCTATCTAAGCTGTATTGAACTCTGATTTAAAAAATATCCCAGATACGAGCCCCAATCTTAACCAAAATTCTCAAACTATTAATTATAAAATATTTATAAATAATTTATAAATTAATTGTAAAATAGTTATAAATAATTTAATAGTGAATTATGTAAGATCCCATCTTTTCTAGGTACATCCTTCTTTAAATTTTTAGTTAAAATTTCTTGAGTTTATTTAAATTTTGGTTTAGACCTTGGTAATCAAGCCTTGTATTGGATAGGTTAGTTTGTTATAGGTTCTTGATGGGAAAAAAGAGAAGAGATGATTGAATATAGCTACAAGAATAATTCACACTGTAAATTTGAAATTCATGACATGATGTATTCTGGGATAACCCCATGAACTACATTCAAGGCGTGAATGGTTCTAAGAAGACACCATGAACTGAATTCATAGCCTGGATGGATTTTTAAGACCTATGAAACATAAAATCATATCGATAGTTGGATTTAAGACATGAAATGGATTTTCTAGGTTTTAAAAGAAGAGGCGATGAATTTTTCAGCATAAGTAGAAAAAAAGGAATTCATAATGTGAATCCTCTATTCATGCCATCAACATGGTATGTTCGGAAATCATTTTAAATATTTAGTTCCATTTTTTCTCAGATCATGAATCCTTTCTCTCAAACTGCTTCCCTTTTATCAGTGTATCTGGTAATCCTCTTCAAACCAGAAGCAAAACTTCATTGGATATTGGTTTTTCAAACCTAGATATTGAAGGCAAGACCATCATTTCTTTTTCTCATTCTTGTTCTATTAGTTTTTCCTTTTGAATAACCATAGCCTGGGATATTAAAACCATACCTAAACTTGATTTCCTATGTTGAAAGATTACTTGGCCTTTGTTGAAGGTAAATAGTGAGGAACCCAAATCACTACCATATACATTGAGAAATTTCTATGTCTAGTATTTTTTTGAGGTGGGTGTTCAAGAATAACTTCTTAATAACCATTTTATTCTATATAGTATGTGAAATAAGTGTGATAGCACTAACATGTTGTTCATGTGACCTAACTAAATCAATAATCTACTATTTTGATAAAACCTCATGCTTATACTTCCCATGGATATCTTTGGGTCTAATGGCATTGAGACCAGGACTTAGAACCACCTGAGAGGTGTCCTAACCATCAACCCTAGGTTGGAACTTTGTTTAGTTGAACCTAGATCTCATTTTATGAAATAGAAATTGTCAAAAATTATCTTATCCTTGTGAAATTGGCATAACATAAATTGTAATAATTGGTAACTTAGCATGATATAAATTATGTGATTCATCCAAGGTTGTAGAATCCACCAATTAAGAGTAAATGACTTGTTAAATGGTTAATATATTAATTTACCAATATGAATTATGATAACATGTTGGACCTAATTGATGCATACCATCAGTGATTCATCTTATATTTTAAAATCCACCGATTGAAAGAGGTATGGATTTTTCTTTTTTTTATTTAATGATCATTTACTTGGTGCATGAAAATGATGATTATTCCTAGGTATGATAATCCAAAAAATGATATGGTTACTTTTCCCCAATATGGTATTGTGCCATGGGAACATGTAAGTGAATCTATCATGGGTAATTTTCATGGATCCCCGTATGGTTACTTTTCCCTTGTATGGTATTATGTCATGGGAACACATAAGAGAATCCAATATGGATGATTCACATGGAACACAACATGGTTACTTTTCCTTCATATGGTATTGCATCTTGGGAATAGGTAAGTAACTCCAAAAAGGGTAATTCACATAGATCATACTATGATATGGTTACATTCCCCTTGGAATGGTCTTGCACCCTAAGAATTCATAACTGGCTCTAGCATAGATAATTCACATAGCACCTAGTTTGGTTTGGTTACATGATACATGACTTGAGTGATTCATCCTAAGAAGGAGAATCATCCAAAATTATGGGTGATCCATCTTATGCATGAGTATATACCACTTTATAGAGACATCCAACATCATGTTGAATTAGGTTTGGCTGACCCCAAGTGTTAACCTGAAGATCGAGGGTTGGAAGGTTTATTTCATGTTCTGTATTAATTTATGAATTAATACCCCTTTTTATAATACTATTTTGTAGGCTATATATTCAGAATGGATTTTTTAGATACTATGGGTGTAAACCTGGTAAGTTGTACTCACACCATATTTGGGCATCATTTAGTACCTAAGAAGAATTCATGGATGCATGTATTGATAAGGGAAAAGGATATTGTTCTTGATTGTGTTCCTTTCCATATGGGTTTGGAGCTTAGATATGAGGCCAACATAGGATTCCGGAATTGGGATTTTAGAGTCTTTTTATCGAGTCTGTTAGTCTTTTACTTGTATGACTTCAGCATTTCATTTAGTTAAAATCAGACTATCATTAAATAGTATTTATTATTATTTGTATTGTTTAGTTTTTACCTTTATTCTACTTGGGATTAATGTTCAATTATTGAAATTATTCCCACAGTTATTGTAACTTTTTATAAGAGGGGATAGTCTCCCCACTATTCCTTACATTGTCACTACTAGTCGGTCGTGTTTGGCATATTGGGAGGAATGCCTATGGTCTCATAACTACCCATCTTGTTCATGTGGGGGAGTACCTGATTGGGGGTCTTATATAGTGGTATTAGTGAAGGTTTTTTTCTAATTTATTACTTGGAAAATGTAGAGAGAATACTAATATTTTTCAGATCTTGGTAATGATATCATTCATGGGAGTAGATAACCCATGTGTGGGTGGAAACCGAGTACCTAAAGATGGGGTTGTTTTTCATATTGTTCACTTTTTATGGTTTTGATGTTATTTTTCCTTGGTTGATTAAATTATTGTGTGAAATTATTTTTTACTAGGGTTTTACTCATGGGATGGTATGGAAAAAGATTAGTATATATGAATTATGATAGGAAAGTAGGGACATGTGTTGAAATAAAATATTCATGCTAGATAAATATCTATTGCATGTGATATATCTTCCTATATAAACTGTGAAATGAAATCCCTTGATATACCTGATAAAAAGAGAGTAAATATACTATTATTATATTCTAATTCTCTTATTATGAAAAGTGCATAGGAACCTTGATTCATTGATTCTCTATTGTTCTCACCTTTTTACATTTATATTTTTGTGTATCCTATGTTCTATGGAGTGAATTATCCCTTGTAGAGAAATTTCCTCCGTGTTGTATTCAAGTTGAGCTCTAGGGGAGTGATAATCAACTTGCTCATAGCGCAGCTAATCTGGAACATCTTACAGCTCTAGGGAACCATATGGATGAATAACTTCATGACAGCTTCCAGAGGGTCATGATCTATGGATAGGGAGACTTCTCACATTGTACCTTTGATGTCTGATCTAATTTGAAATTTACAACAATAGAATCTGCCTATATTCCATAGGGAGGAAGGTCCCCATGAAGCTAAGTTCTGGATTGAATCTATCTAGACTATCTTCAAGCACCTCAAGATACTCATAGACAAGAGGGTGAATCTTGATGCCTATATGTTATGAGGGACATCCAAGCATTATTGTGACATTTTAAAGAAAACCAATCTATAAAATTACTTAACATAGAAGGACTTATAGGTAAACTTCTTAAACCACTTCTATCCAGAGGCGTTGAGGGTTGAGAGAGCTAGAAATTTCATGCACCAAACATAGGGGAGTATGTTAGTGGTGGACTATATTGTACGTTTCAATAGACTTCATCATTTTTATACATATTTGGAAGTATATGAGGTATATAGGGAGAAGTTATTCTAGGATGGGATCTATTAAAAGATAAAGTTAGAGGTGAATTTCATTCTCTTGAGAAACTTTGTAGATGTGATGAATCAGGCTATCATAATGAAAGGTGTCTTGAGAGTGTCCCTAAGTAGAAGCCATGTGTTCCCAACAATGAGGTCAGGGTGTTCTTATTATAATAATAAGAATCACCACATAGTTACCACTTGTGAAGTGGCGGGAAAAGCAGCCAAATTAGTGGACAACCGCATCAAGATCACGTCTCGATGGAGTGATTTAATTGTGGTAGGTTTGGCCACATGGAAAACCATTTTCATTATCCTATATTGGAGTTCCACACTTATTGTAGGATATGCCATATTTATAGTCTCTATAGGACCCCTTGATAGTTGATTGGTGATTGAGGATCAGGGTGTACACTAGAGTCTATGAAAAACATATCTACTCCTCAGTATTCAGGTATATGGAGTTCCACCAGATGCTTGGAATGATATATGGGATGTGGTACCTCGATGTAAGTTAGAAATTACCATCTTGAGGGGGAATCTCAGAGGAGAGTCACATTTCTATTTTCATAAGGGGTGGCTATTTTCACCAGAGTGAATGGGATCTTCAGACTGGTCATGCAGGACCAATTTAGTATATATTGGATTGTCTCATGTCTCAAATAGTAGGCTTTGTTTTGGATCATAATAAGTTTTAGCAGCGTTATTTTTCTCTAGTAGTAGAACATTTTGAGGATGTATTTCCCAAATATATCTCCATCTTACCACCATCATGAGAGATTGAGTTCACAATTGAGTTGGCATGAGAAGATGAACCAATTGCTACCCTGCCCTACAAGAATGGCACCAACAAATATTCATGATTTGAAAGTTCAATTGGTTGATCTGGAATCTAAGGGATTCATATAACCTAGTACTTCAACATGGGGTTCTCCCATGATCTTCTCAAAAAATTATGATGGAACTTTTCATTTATATATGGATTATTGAAGGCTAAATAAGATGATGGTAAAATACCAATATTCCCTTCGAAAATGTATTCAATTAGATAATAGGTAACTTTATTTTCCCCAAGATTGAATTAAGTACCTTAAGTTGAAGGTAAGACCATCTGACATACCCTAAACTTCTTTTAGGAGAAATTATGGGTTGTATGAGTTCATGGTGATATTGTGTAGTTTGAAAAACACACTGATGGTATTCATGGTTCTGATGAACTGGATATTTTATCCATGTCTGGATAAATTTTTAATGATTTTTAATGATGAAATATTAGTGTACTCTCATTTTTTAGATGATCATACCTGACATTTTCACATCATCTTGAGTACACTAAGAGAGCATTGGATTTACACCAAGCTATCCAAAAATATCTAGATCGATAGAGTGCACATACTTGTTAATGTTATCTCAGAGATCTGAGTGTCAGTGGACCCAATGAAGTTTGTATTTATCATATATTATGATAAGATTAAAAATGTCTTATGGATTATGAGCTTTCTATGTTTATAAATATACTACTAGCATTTCATTCAGGACTTCTCTTCTCTTGCAGTGCTAATGTTTGGGCTATCAAAGAAGGAAGTGAAGCTTGCTTATTTAGATTCTTGAGAGAGGGGTTTATGAGAATTAAAGATAAGGATAACTCCAACACTAATCCTCACCTTACCTATTATAGGTAAAGAATTTACCATGTAGTATGATTTATCTGGATTCAAACTCAAAACTATTCTGATGTATTAGGATCAAGTGGTTGCTTATGAATCCAGGTAGTTGTGACCACATGAGAGGAATTTACCTACTCATGATCTGTAGTTTGTTGTGGTGGTGCATTCCCTGATATGTTTTTAGAACTATGTTTTGGGAGATAGGTTTATGGTGCACATTGACCATAAGATCCTCATGTACATATTTTTCCAGTGAGACCTAAACCTTCAACGGAGACAGTGGGTCGATTATCTACAATTTTTAGACATCAAAATAGATTAAACTCTTGGGAAATTAAACATCATTGTTGATTCCTTGAGATGGAATATTTGGATAGAGGCACTATAAAAGTGTTGTGATGAGTGGTGGATGATGGAACTCTTTTTTAATATGCATCTCAATGTTTAGAAATCACATGGTTGAGTATCTCTGACTTTGGAATCTATTATAGCAATATTTCAATATAGAATCAAGAGAGAGAAGATATTTGATCTGAATGTATTAACTCTTAAGGATATCTTATATAGTGGGGATAGATCATCAAGATATTATCCTCGTAGTGTAAATGTTATTATTATCCATGGATGTGTATAGGTTTCTGTAGGCTTATGCAAGAGGGAGATTCTTGCTTCAAAGGGGCAGTACATTCAGGTCTGAAAAAGATGTATCGTGATCTCCATAGATAGTAATGGTGTCCAAGGGAAAAAATGATATAGTGGGCTTCATGGATATATGTTTCATCTATCAATAGGTGAAGTCTGATAATCATAGGTACACTAGTATTTTTCTGCCTTTTCCCACTATAAAATGGAAGTGGGATGACGTCATTATAGATTTTGTGATTGGATTTCCTCAGACACCTCACAAGATTTATGTAGTATGGGTGACTTTGGATAAACTGATGAAGGTATCCCACTTCTTTCCTATCAGATATACCTTTATCATTAATGATTTGGGTAGTATTTATGTGTTGGAGATGGTTCGATTACACAGTGTTCTGAGGAGTATCTTTTTTTTTCAAGATTCTTATTTCACATCAGGCTTTTGGAAGGGTCTTTATAAGGTACAAAGATCATAGGTCCTTCTGAGTACAAATTTTCATCCTCAGACTAATGCTAATTTGAATGGATGATTTAGATTTTGGATGATATTTTAGGAGCCTTTGTTTTGGATTTTAGTAGCTCTTGGGGAAAATATCTAGAACTCATGGAGTTGACCTATAATAATAGATTTTGGGTATTGATACAAATGTCTCCCTTTAAGTATTTGTGTGGAAGGACATTTCATTCACCTCTTTGTTGGTTATTGTCTAGGGATTCATCACTTGTTACACCTATCCTTGTGCAAGAGACATTTGAGTAGGTTCAGTTGACCAAGAAGTGGTTGAGAACCGTACAAAGATGAAGAAAACAATATGATGGTCATTGGATATGACCTATAGAGTTTGAGGTCAATTATTTTGTTTTTATTTGGGTGTCACCTAGACTAATGAAATTTCATATTGGGATTCAAGGGAGGCTAGAACCCCAGTTTTTAGGAAGTTTGATATAGTAGGGATGGTAAGTCCAGTACTGTATCATTTGGCCCTTCCATATAACTACAATTGCCTTCATGATGTGTTTCACATGTACCATATTTAGAGATAAAATACTAAACATTTTTATGTGATATATTTTTATGATTTTTAACTATATTTTGATGTTCCCTATAAGGAGAATCCAATCCATATCATGGACTGTGATGAGAAGAATATTTGAGGGAATACTGTGCCACTTGTGCAAGCATAGTGGTAGCATGAGTGTGTTTAAGAGGAGACCTGGGAATGGGAGTCTAATATTAAAATTCAATCTTAAATATTATTCATCGATACCCCACAATGATTATTTGGACCATAGCTCAAGGATAAATTATTATATGGTGGGGAGGTTATAGGATTTTGTCTTTTCTAAGTACACCCTTCTTTAAGTTTTTTTGGTTAAACTTACTTGAATTTGGTTAACTTTTGGTTTAGACCTTGTAAATTGAGACTTTTACTAGATGGGTTAGTATGTTGGAGGTGTTTTAACATAAAAATAAATAGAATAGAGGAGGGGAACTAGCTATAAGAATAATTAACACCCTTAATGTGAAATACATGACATGAAGTATTCTGAGCAGACCCCATGAACTTAATTCAAGGAATAAATGGTTCTAGGTAGACCCCATGAACTAAATTCATGGCCTAAATAGATTAGGGTATACCTTTTAAAAATAAACTCACATCATGATTTTTATTCATTACATGAAATGAATTTTATAGATTTTGAATTAGAGGTAAAAAAAATTCAGTGTTAGGGGAAAAATGAGGCACTCACAACATTAATCCCCTATTCATGTTGTGAATGTGGTGTGCCAAGTACCCATTTTAAATCTCTAATTCCCTAAATTTTTTAGATCATGCACCCCTTATCTTGAACTATAACCCCTCCATCAGTATATCTAAGAATCCTATTTTAACTAAAAGAAAGATCTCATTGTATCTTGGTGTTCTAGACATAGAAATTAAAGCTAAGCCTTTTTATTCTTATTCTTATTCTTATTTCTCCATTATATTTTCTGTGTGAATAACCCTAGTCTGATATGGTAAAACCATACCTAGACCCGATATCTTGTGTTGAAATAGTTCTTGGTCTTTATTTAAGGGAAGGAAGGAGGAACCCAAATCGCTACCATAGATGTTGAGGAATTTATACATCTACTCTCCTTTTGAAGTGGGTTATCTAGAGAAACTCCCTAATGTTTTTATCATTTTTTCTAGTATGTAAAATAAGCATGATCTCTCCATCATGTCATGTGGGTTACCAAACTAAATAATTAATCTGAAGTTTTTATAATACCCTCATGTAGAGACTTCCCATCGATCTGATTGGTTCTGATGTCATTGATACTGAGACTGAGACTTTTGGCCAACCAAGAGGTGTTCCAAACATCAAAACTATGTTGAAACTATCTTTTTTTGAACATAGATAATGTTGGTGAAATGGAAATTATTGGGAATTAGCTTAACCTTTTTAAATTATAATAACATTTAAATTTTAATAATTGGTAACTTTTCATGGTGTGACATAAATGATTCATCCTAGGAAAGAGAATCCACCAATTAATAATAAATGGTTTGTTAAATGTTAAATTAATGAATTAAACAATATGGATTGTGATAACATGTTGGACCTGATTGATGCTTACCATCGGCGATTCATACTATAAAAGAGAATCCACCAATTGACATATTTATGTATTTTTCTTACTTGTATTTGATGATTAGTCACTTGATACTTTCCAGTGATGATTCATCCTAGGAAAGAGAATCCAAAAACTTATATGGTTACTTTTCCTTGGTTTGATATTGCGTCATGGGAACAAATAAGCGACTCTAGCATGGTTAATTCTCATGGAGATCAGTATGGAAACTTTTCCCTAGTATGGTATTGCACCATGGGAATACATAGTTGACTCAAACATGGGAAGTTCACATGGATCTAAATATGGTTATTTTTCCTTGGTATAGTATTATGCCATGGGAACATGTAAGTGACCCTAGCATGGGTAATTAACATGGATCTCAGTATGAGATGGTTATTTTCCTTTTGGTGTGGTCTTGTGCCCTGGGAAGATGTAAGTGGATCTAGCATGGTTAATTCACATATAGCATAGTGTGATTCAGTTACATGAGAAATGAAATGGGTGATTCGTCCTAGGAAGGATAATAATCCAATGTTATGGGTTATATTTCCTATGAAGGAGGATCTACCACTTGATAGAAACATCTATCACTATGTTAAAGCGGGTTTGGCTGACCCCTGGTGTAAACCTAGATATCAAGTCTTGGCAGATTAATTTCATTTTTTATTAATTTATGATTTAATATCCATGTTTATCATACTATCACATGAACTACATATTTAGACTATATTTTTTTAGAAACTGTGCGGGTTGGCCTACTAAGTTGTACTCACACCCGATTTAGGATCCATTTGGTACCCAAGAAGACTTCATGGATATAGGTTTGGAAAAGGGTAAAGGACTTTGTTCTTGATTGTGTGCTTCTCTGGATGATCTTGAAACTTTGTGATAAGACTGGCATGGGGTTTGGGACTGGGGATTTTAGAGAATTTTTATCAAGTTTGTTAGTTTTTTACTTGTATGATCTTGGCATGTCATTTAGTTACATTCATCAAGTCATTACATGGTATTTATTATTATTTTTATTGATTGTTTTTTTCCTTTATTATGCTTGGGTTGCATGTTTTATTATATATATTATTTTCATTGTTAATATAACTATGTACCAAAGGTTACAGTCTCCATGTTATTCCATACACACTCCCTACCAATCAGTAGCCTCTGACATATGGGGAGCTATACCTAAGGCCTCTTAACTACCCTTCTTAGTTTCATGAGGGAGTAAAGGGCCAGGGATGTTAAAAATTATAATAATTGTAATTAATTGAATATTTTAACCCAACATGGTATAATCCTCTTAAACTCACCAAGCCACCCTTCCATGTTGAAACCACAACCAATGACACATAAAAGATTTTTGGCACACCCAAAACACCTCTATGGGAAAAACCCCATCAACCAGTATCTAATATATTTTAAATTTCAAGAGAAATTGGGTGAATCCATGGTAAACTCATTGGGTAGTGATATTCCACCAAAATAGTGAGTGAAATAATGCATTCCTCATATCTTGACACCCTTATGAAACCATACACCAAATCGACTTTATAACTGGATGATTCCACAGTGATCTAGTGAATCTTTACCCAAGATCTAACCTAGATACACTAAAAATAAACATCCAAAAAATAATATAAATAATTTATTAAGAATTGGAATATATTACCACAAAATGTTGTGGAAAATCCACCCAAAACACCCCTCATCAAGGGGTCTACTAGAGGAAAGGAAGTTGGTCGAATAGACCTTCTCTAAGCCCCTTATCCTTTAAATCATTATAGGGATTATCGTAAAGATAAATTCATGCCCCTCTTTTTTAAAAATAATCCCATAACCCTTGGGTACCCCAAAACAACCACCACCGGGTACTCGGTAGGACATCAGTCACTTGATGGAGCTCTAGGGACTATAACCCCTCCACCTTAACCACGAGGTACACAATGTCTTTCTACTAGTTATGTAGTGGTGACTACAATAATGTTTCAGTTTCAATACCATAAAATTATTCCTTTGATCACCCAAATCTATTATTGAACCTCAGGGAAAACTCAAACATGCCCAAAAAGGCCTTCTATATGTTTTCTACCTCTCAAATTTTCTATCAAAGTCATAATTTTCAAAATTCCCCTTTTCCAGAACCAAAAATTTAAAATTTCCAAAACAAATTCCCATAATTATATAGGTTGATACAACATCCTCATACTCCCTTATCATATCATTAGCTTTCATCCATTTTCAATATGTACTCGTCAGATTGTTTTTAATGGTATCCATAATTCACTAAAAAATAGATACATACAGAGACATATACAAATAATCCATATAAAATATACATATAAAGGATCATTTTACATATATAAATTTCATAAAGTGTACATATAATTAATATACAAATAGAATTATATATGTATATAGGTAAATTATATAAAATTATACACATATAGTGTATATCGATTACATTTATAAAGTATATATATAAAAAGTATAAACATATTAAAATATATTGTAAACTATACATATAAATTATACATTATAAATCACATAAGGTATAGACAAAAAAATATTAAAATAATCCACATATATATATATATTAACATTATATATATATATATATAAGCTATCCATGATGATTCATATGTAGAAAAATCATAAAAAAACCTATTTTATCTATAAATAAATCAATAAAAACAAACATTGAAGACATTTCATGAGATTAAGAGTAGAGTCATCCAAATAAAACTCACATATTTGAAAAATATTTAGGTATGGGTTTAGGAAACATAATATCTTGAAGAAGAAAAAGAACATTAATAGTGGCCATTATTAAATAAAAACTAAAAAACTCATTATCATCTCCTTCCTAGAAATCATTGATGAAAACATCCATTATCAATACTAAAAAAAATTGTACTAATATAAACCTAACTAAAAAATTAAATTGGAATTGGGAGGATAGTGTGGTTTAAACACCTATGATCTTAACTGAATAATGTTTATATAACCATTTGAATCAGAGAGTTCATCCAATTATTATAGTGTATATTATATGTAATGACATGGCTTTAAACATGTCATATTCTAGTTTATTTTTCCTAGAATTAATTTTCTTTCATTCTCAAAGTTATTTTAGGTTTATAATTTTAGATAATTCGTAAAAACTCTTACAAATTAAACTCATACATTATAAGTGGGCACTCCTCCTATATAGTATCCATTTTTTTAAAAAATAAAAGTCTTTAAAATAAAACATGATTTCCTTTCATGATAAATCTTAAAACATTTCTTCATGACCTCATCCTTGTTCTTACTCTCCCTTAAACCCTATGAAAAAAAATTTAAATCTTGGGGAACTCAGTAGGGGACCTAAAAAAAGAAATAAATCATTAGTATTTAAATACTTATAAGAATTTTCCTTTTAAAAAAATAAGTATAAGGATCAAAATAAAAAATTTATTACCCAATAAATATTATTTTCTTCCAAAATTATTCCATAAAACATTTCATAGGAGTGGATAAAGGAAAAAATAAAACTCATAAAGTTTTCAATATATCATTTCACAAAGTTATAACTTTGTGCCATAAAACATAATCTCTTAGCTTACCTTAAGAAATCATTAGTTTCCTATAAAATACATAACAAGAATACATAAATAATAAAGGTAACTTATAGAATTGTTTTCATATAATTATTACATATTCAGTATCTATCTTGGATACATATGGAGTAACCAAAATAGTTACCTTTGGAATAACCATCATAGTATATTCCATAATCTCTTAGGAGAAACCTAATTGGTTATCTATATCTCTTTACCCAATTAATTGGAGAGATATAACGAGATAACCCACCCCTGGATTATAAAAAATCACCTATCCTCATAAAAAATTCCCAATAACTATAAAATAACCATAACACATAAATATTTCATAAAAACATTCTAGAGGAAAATAGCTTTTCCATTTTGAAATCACTTTATTTCTTAAAAAATTGCGCACTTAAAAATAAAAAAAAAATTATTTGATAATAAACATGTAAACTTTTAGAGTATGCTTAAAAACATTAAGTAATCATGAATGTGGGAAAATATATTCATTCCATATAAGTTATAAAAAAATTCCTTTTGAATTTTGTAAAAAGAAACATTAAAATATTATTTTTCAAAGAATGTCCTTTATAAATGTCATATCATTGAAGTGAGAGTTAATCAAAGAATAAATTATGTGTATAAGTTGTAAAATAAATAAAACATATGTAAATTAAACATAATATAATATAAATTCATTTCACACATAATATTATCATGGCATAATCAATGAAGTATAAGTTTAACTCAATGAAATGAAATTGAGTTAAGAATTCCCTTACCTTGAGATTTTATTTAATTGAGCATGATTTAACCTTCAGTTAATGAATTAAAACATCTAATAAATTAATAAAATAATCATATTAATATTTATTATATCATATAATGTCCTATTATATCATTTTATCACTCATTTGTTAATAATATTTCTCTGTTACCCTTGTTTCGGGTGTTAACTGCTTCATTTTTATAAGCATCTTTTATCATGTATGTTTTGGTTCTTGTGTATTGAATATAGTTAAATCATATCAATAATTATGTTAATATCGTAGATATTATATTTATTAATTATATATATTTTTATAATCATTCTTTAAAGGTGAACATTGATAATGAATTACATCGTGTTGCAGAGATGGTAGGTCATACATACATTCGTGCAATGCTTCTTTTTTTCATATGATGGATAAAAGGTGTAATATTGTTGTCCCATAATCATAATAACATATTATAATATATATTATAGTGTATTTATTACATTAACATGGAAAAAATACTTGAAGATTAAGTAGAAGAAGAAATAAACTTGAAAGAGTCGGTAAAGAAGATTACCTCCTCTTCAGCAGACTTCCTTTAGATCTCTTATTATGGTATATATGGTTGGTCTTTTGGAAGGACCGGAACCTCAATAACATAACTAAAGATGTTAATAATAAAAATTAGAAAATTTGGGTTAATATATATGTCTCAAAGTGGTGTAAATAAGTGAATTAAGGGTTTCCCTTTTAAAAATGAGGTGAGGGGCACTTTTGGAATTTCTCAAAATACTAAATTATAATAAATTCATTTATCATGAAAAATTACTCCAAATGGAAAATAATTAGAAGATAAGGTATTATGGGATTTTAATACCATAAAAAATAAAATTTATACAAGTTTAATTGTCATTATAAGCCTTATCTTTTTTATTAACCCATTGGTTAGTTATTTTTGACCTTAACCATGGTAACCCATTTTTTAATCGTAAAGGGTTAATAATATTAATATGAATGGAAAAATGAATCATAAATGGAAAATTTATGATTTTTTAAAATATATTACAACTAAATAGATGAATACAAAGTTTTTATGAATTTTTAATAATTTAATAAAATATTATTTTAATAAATTATCATTAATGTCAATTATTTCACTGTTCATTTAATTTGAATTCAAATACATCAATACAAAGTGAGAATTCGAATATAATAATTTAAAACATCTATAATATTTTATATAGATATATAAAATTCATTTCACAAATTAAATCAATCAAATATATCAAAATTTATATTTTTTAAATCATTTATTTTATTTTTCTATTAATTAAATAAGTAAAGTTTTAGCATTGGAGAAACATTTAAGGAAATTTTGTAATTTAAAAAAATATATATAAATTTTAATAATGAAAATAATTCCATTAAGATCAAAATATACATTTATGTTTATTCATATCTTGTTTCTTTTCCTATGCGGACACATAAAAGATATTAAATACAAAGAGAGTGACATTTTGTAATTATCTTGGATTTAAATAATATATAAGTCATTTTCATGGAAAATCCAACATTAAACAACACAAATATGAACATAAGGTGATAATGTTATAATAATATTTATCCCATAATATTTTTTACATGTTTTTTTCATCGTTATACCCTTATAGTTTGGTTTTAACCCTTATTTATCCCCTTTAACTCTTACTTTGACAACATGGAGTTTTACTCTTTGAGGGTTAATATAGTTAAAATTAAATTTAGAAGACCCATAAATGGATCTTGGATGAAATTCAAAACCTTATCCCAAATTGTTTTCTAAATTTAATATTTTTATTAATTTTATATCATTTAATAAAATATTATATACTATTAAATATTCATAATGTCAATTTTAAGGACTATTCATTACTTTGACTTTAATAAAATCAAAACCACAATATAACTTTGAACCAAATATTTTAATATCTAACTAATATTACAATTTAGTATACAATTTTTTTTATGACATTAATTATCTCAAAATATATTTATTTTAATATTTTTTAAATCATTAATTTTTTTTCATTAAATAAATTATTACTGCATCATTATTGTGCAAGACTTTAAGGTTATTATTTATTTCCTAAAAAATTAAAAATAAATAAACATGATGAATATAAATATTTTATATTTCAAAATACTATTTATGGTCAAACATAGATTATGGATGACATTATATTAAAAAATTTATACTTATTAAAAACCATAGTGTGATAGGTTTGAATTTTCTTAAAATAAAATACTATAAGGGGATTAATGTCAAAAAATTATATCCAAAATATGATAAATTATACCCATGGATTATTTTTGCCTAGAAATATTCATCCAATAAAATTTTTATAAGTTTTAGGGTAATTTACTAATTCTTATCAAATTATTGTTACCCTTAATTACCTGATTTACCCTTAGACATGGTAATAAAAATCACGAAGTTTACTATACATATTTTCCAAAAATAAAATGGTATTATTTAATAAATATGTAACTTATGATTCTAAATGTTAAATAAATCTTAAAACAATCAAAAACATATAATTTTCATAGTTAAATTTAAAATTAAACTGAAAAAATACACCGAAAAAAGTTTTTTAATAAAAATTCCTCTTTTTAAATATAAAATGATTCTATACTAAATTCAAGTATAAAAACCATAATTAGATAATTTTAATTAAAAATTAAATAATTAATATTTAAAATAAATCCAAATTATAATTTTACCTCATAAATAAAATATATTTTTTAATAAAAACACATATTTTTCATTATTCATTGAAAAAATCAAAGTTTTAAGAAAATTATCAAAATTTAACTATAAGAAAATTTTCATACGGTGATTTAAAAATGAAGTTCATTTGAAAAAATATATTTTCTAAAAGTTCCAGAAGTTAACTATATTATTTTTACATAAAAAAGAAATAAAAATCATTTTTGAAGGAAACATAATTTTGAAGAATAAAATGAATCTACTAAAAAAATATGTGATTATTTTCTAAGTACATAACAATAAATTAATATTAAGTTATACCATTATATTCACTATATAAAATGGTTATACTTATTCATACCTACTAATTTAATGGCTAGTTTATAATAGCCACACTTAAATGATAATTTTTTTTGTTTATTTAAGCTAAATATTGTATATCTGGTATCCTATATAACATAGTGTTTCCTCTTAAAATGTCAAGATATTAAATTCTCCCCCCCCCCCAGTTAAGAAATTTCATCCTCATAATTTGAACTTGGTCTTGGTAACCAATTTATTATTATTCAAAATACCTTTTTTGTAATCTCACATTGTAAAAAGGATTAATAAAACTTCCTCTTAGAAAGAATGTAAGGGAAGTATGAAGGTCACATGAGATACACATACTAGGTTTTCATATAGGAAAACATGTACATGAAATATAAAACTTACTCCCAAGTAATGATATATCGTGGTTGAGAATATAGCCAAGAAAAATTTAACCATCACAAAAACTAACTCTCCCGACAGAGCTCTCCTCCCGGGCTATAGGGTTTCCCCCTTCTCTCGCCTTAGCGGGGCCTTCTCTCACCTCGGCGGAGCATTCACCACCATATTTTTCTAGTTTCATCTAATATATATCTATATTCCTCACTTATCATAGAAGTCCTACACTTTCCCCCTGATTCTCCTTTCATTGGATTTCTCGACGGTTGGCTCTCCATTTTGATATTTATTTTCAAAGGGTTTATTTTTTGTTTTAGGGTTATGTCTTCTCTTTACTTTGGGTTTCCATCTCATTGTTGTTATGTGTTCCTTGAAATATCATTTTCAATTTATGTTCCCTGACTATTGCTTCTATGCCCTTATCGTTGAAACCTTCGTGTCAAACCCCACTTTGGTTTGCCTCGAAGGCGCTCTGGTCGTTTGGGATTAAGTTGGTAGCAATTATTGGTGTTTCTTCTAGTTGGCCCATTCATCCACCTATTCACTTTCTACCTATCCCATTGTATTGTACTCTACCTAATTTTGGTATGAAGGTGTTTTTTGATGTTTTGGGATAGTTTTGGTGTATGTTTTTTACGCTAATGGTGCATCTTAGAGGTGCGACTCTAGAAGACTTTTGTCCATTTGGGTGGAGATTCCAGTTAGGAATGATTTTTGTTCTGGTGAAGCATTTGGATACAATGTGTTTAGCGATGGATTTGGTCCAGTTAAGAAGGTTCATGGTATTTTTCCCTCAATGATTATGGGATTGTTTCTTTTAGTAATCGTGTGCAGGCTTCCAGTGATGATGATGTTTCTGACGATGAGCGTTGTCATGGATTTATGTGCGGTGATGGAAACAGTGTTCCAATGGTTTGGGATGTGTTGGTGAAGGAGTTTTTTATGTTTTTGGCTGGGTTATTTTCCCATTTTGAGGAATTTTTATAGCATTTTTTGGATCTATTTTGCTTCAAGGTTCATTGACGGTGGTGTTTTTTATGTTCTTCCTAACAGAGCTATGTTTGAGTTGAAGATGATGAAAGGATGGTGTTGAGGCGACAATATGGTCAACCCGAGGTTTCAAAGAACCCAATGAGTTGACAAAGGGCATTGGTCTCGATGCTGGATCTTTTTCTCTACAATTTAAATTTTAATTTTAAATATCATGTTGGATTTTGCAGATTCTTTTCTTTGTAGTTTTCTATTCATGGATGGTTTTATTGTAGGGTTCCCATTTATCCCTAAAAATGGATTATTTAAAAATCAAAAAACAAACGTGGATGATAGATTAAAAGTTCATTTCTTTCTAGGTAAGAAAAGTAGACAAATAAAATTTCTTATTTCAAGGTTACTTTATTTCCTAGTCTAAAAACATGAGTAAATATACTTAGTTGATAAGAAGAAATTCATCCTTTAAACAATTTCCACCAGAAACTCATCTTCTTCCCCAAATAATGAGTATGAATTTTTTCATCCTGCAGCACTAAAATCAACTTATATGGATCACAAAATCCTCAAAATAAAAACGATATATGCTTTCTATCTGTAGACATTAACCAAAACCAAAATGGTTAGGATAAGATAAGATAATTTCCAAAAATAATTAATCACTAAAATTCAAAAGTAACACCCAAAATTCAATAAATTATTATCTTAAAAAATTCATCAAAATTATTATAGAGTAAGATTTAAACCCAGTTATTGGAAGGATTTGATCACATAGACTTCCAATATAATTATATTTATCTCCAAATCACATCAATGACTCTTAAAGTCTCATACCGAAAATGTAATTACCTAAATCACATAATATCCAAGATATGCTAACCATTCTCATAAATAACCTGAATCACCATAAACTAAAATAATATCATATATAATTCAACCATTATTCCTCCAATAAAATCTCATAGTATTCCGATTACCTTAATCATAGAGGGTTCGAAAAATGGTAAATGTATTCCGAAATAATATTTATCACCTAATCACCAAATAATTTTTCAATCTCTTGGTTATAAATTAGAAAAAACATTTTTTCCAAAAATAAAATTATTATTCATATATAAAATAATTTTTAAAAAATTATACTAAAAAGTAATTCACGTAAGC
This sequence comes from Viscum album, assembly GCA_963277665.1. Lineage (NCBI taxonomy): Eukaryota > Viridiplantae > Streptophyta > Magnoliopsida > Santalales > Viscaceae > Viscum > Viscum album. The sequence goes on from OY728131.1 coordinate 923,056,977, forward strand.
TAGTGGTAGGCGATGCACCCATGTCACCTTTCGGTTGTGGGTTCAAACCTCGAAGCCTTTCTAGATGTGATGGGTTGTCAACCAGCCTATGGGTTTTCCTTTTTCTAAAACTAAAATTCTTATAATATTCCTATAAAAGTTAGAAACATCCTAAAAAATAACCATAATATATTTATCATTATGGAATATGGTTTATCCTTGAATTTTATCTTATACCTTTCATTTTTCATCCCATTATTACCTTAAAAATAAATGTCTCTAAAAATTCCATTACTCACCATAAAATTTCAAAACATAAAATCTCAAAAGTGGTTCCTAGTAAATTATTCATATGATCAATTATAAACTCCTGATCTTATCCATAACTCTTAATAAACCTCTCAACAAAACATTCTAATATCCAAAGCTATCTAAACACTGCTATAATACCAACTATAAGGACTTGACCTTAAAATTTTCATATTCTAGTGAAATTTTCCTAGAATTAATTTTCATTCATTCCGAAAGTTCTTTTAGGTGTAGAGTTTTAGAGAATTAGGAAAAACTCTCACCAATAAAAACCATACATTACAAGTGGACACTTCTATACAGTATCCATTTTTTTCATAAAACAAAAGTATTTAAAATAAAACATGATTTTTTTCAGGATAAATCTTCATAATTTTCATCATGACCTCATCATTTTTATTAATCTCCTTTAAATCCTATGAAAAATATTTTAAAACTTGGTATGACCATAAAATCTAAGTAAGGTACATAAAATGAAAATAAAGAAATCATTAGTCTGAAAATACCTATAATAACATTCCTTTTTAAAAAATAATCATAAGTCTCAAAATAAACCTTTTATTACCAAAGAAATCATATTTTATTCCCAAATAATTCTATAAAAAATTTTCATTATATAAAATTAAGTAAAAATAAAAACTCATAAAGTTTTCATTAAAACTTTTCACAAAGTTACAACTTTCAACCATAAAACATAAGCTCTTATCTTGCCTTATGAAATAATAATTTTCATATAAAATCCATATAAATCATATATAAATCATAATGGTAACTTTTGGAATAATTTTCATATCATTCTTACATATTCGGTAACTCTCATGGCTACATAGGGAGTAACCAGAACAATTACTTTTGGAATAACCATCGTATTATATTCCATAATTTCTTAGGAGAAATATAATTGGATAAATATGACTCTTTACCCAATGTATTGGAGATTTATAATGGTATCACCCACCCTCAGTTTATAATAGAACCACTTATCCTAATAAATAATTCCCAAGAACCATAACATAATCAGAACACATAAATATTGCATAAAAACATTCTTGGGGAAAATTACATTTCCATTTGGATATAACTTTTCTTATTAAAAAGTTTCATACATAAAAAATGAACACATTTTATTTGATAATAAACATGTAAAATTATAGATTAAGCATAAAAACATTAAATTTTCATAAAATCAGGATAATTCCTCCATGCCTCATAATTTAAAAAAACATTCATTTCTACTTTTCTGAAAAGAAACATTAAAAAGCGATTTTTAAAAGAAAGTCTTTTATAAATATAATATCATTGAAGTGATAATTAATCAAAGAATAGATTATGTGTATCAGATGTAAATATACATAAAACAATTGTAAATAAAATATAATATAATAAAATTTAGTTTCATGCATAATATTATCATGACATAATCAATGAAATAGAAGTCTAACTCAATGAAAGGAAATTGAGTTAAAAATTATCTTACATTGTGCCTTCATTTAATTGAAAATTCTTTAATTGGATAAATAATGGTTTAAATAATGTTATTAATTCATACTAGAACCATATTAATATTTATTATATCATATAATATCCTTTTATATCATTTTACCACTTTCTAGTTGATAATATTTCATTACTAACCTTATTTCGAGTGTTAACTGATTCATTTCCCTAGAATGTTTTATCATGTATGTTTCGGTTCATGTGCATAGGATATAGTTCCATAATCTAAAAAATGATACTATGTTAAAAGATATCATATTTATTCATTATATATATTTTTATAATCATTCTTGAATTTTGGACATGGAAGATGAATCACATCGCATAGTGGAGACGGTAGGTCGTACGTACGCACGCGCGGTGCTTCTATTTTTCATTAGATGGATAAAGGGTGGAATATGGTTGTAATATAATCATAATAACATCTCAGTTTATATATGATATTTTATTTATTACTTTACCATGAAAACAACACATCAATAGGAATTAGAATAAGAAATAAACTTGAAAGAGTCGCTAATGATGATTACCTCCTCTTCGGTAAACTTCTTTTAGATCACTTCTTAAGGGTTCTAGGGTTGATATTTTGGAAGAATAAAAAACATACAGAACTTAGTTGAGGATTTTTTTAAGAGAAATGGGATTTGTTTGGTTGAGATATATGTCTCAAAGTTGTGTGAATAAGTGAAAGAATGTGTTGCCTTTTATAATTTATATGAGAGGCACTTTTTGAATTTCTCAAAATATTAAATTATAATAAATTAATTTATCATGAAAAATGCCTCCAAATGGAAATGGATTCAAAGTTAAGATATTATAAGAATTTAACATCATAAAACAATACAATATATACATGTTTAGGTTTCAATTTAAACCTTATCCTTTTGATTAGCCCCTTGGTTTGTTATTTTTGACCTTAACTGTGGTAACCAATTTTTTAATCGTAAAGGGTTAATAATGTTACTATAAATGAAAAAATCATTCATGAATGGAAAATTTATGATTTTTTTAACTACATTAAATTCACCTTGATGAATATAAGGTTTTTATGAATTTCTAATATTTTAATGAAATATTATTTTGATAAATTATCATTAATGTTAATTTTTGACACTACTCATTTAATTTGACTATAAATAAATCAAGAAAAAGTGGAAATTAGAATATAATTATTTAAATCCTCTATAATATTTTATATAGATCTATAAAATTCATTTTACGCATTAAATAATTAAAATATATCAAAATTAATATTTTTGAAATCATTGATTTAATTTTCTGTTAAATAAATAAATATTGCTTTAGCATTGTAGAAGCATTTAAGATAATTATATAATTTCTAAAAAATTAAATAAAAAGTTATATAATGAAAATAATTTTATTAAGATCAAAATTATACATTTAGTTTCATTCATATATTTTTTTTGTCCTTATTTGGACACATAAAAGTTATTAAATACAAAGAGAGTGACATTTTGTAATTATCTTTGATTTAAATAATATATATGTCATTTTAATGGAAAAGTGTCCATTAAAAACTTATATTTGAACCTAAGGTGATAAGGGTTAGATAATATTTATCCCTTAATTTTATTATAACTTTAGATTATGTTTTTGCCCTTATATTTTGATTTTAACCCTTATTTATCTCCTTTAACTCTTATTGTGATGACATGGATTTTTTCTCTTTCAGGGTTAATATAGTCACTATAAAATTAAAAACGACCCATAAATGGATCGTGGATAAGATTTAAAACCTTATCTAAATTATTTTTCCAAATTTAATATCTTTATGAATTTTATATCATTTAATAAAATATTATTTACTATAAAATATTCATAATGTCAATTTTAAGGACTATTCATTGCACTAAATTTAATAAAATCAATACAATAAGATAACTTCGAACCAAATATTTTAATATATTGCTAATATAAAATTTTTTATATAAAATTATTTTATGACATTGATTATTTCAAAATATATTTTTTTTATTATTTTTAATATCATTTATTTGATTTTTCCACAAATTAAATAATTATTGCATTATCATTGTGAAAGCCTTTAAAGTAATTATTTCTTCCCTAAAAATTAAAAATAAATTACCATGAAAAATATAAATTATTATATTTCAAAATAATATTTATGGTCAAAAATATATTCTGGATTACCATATATTAAAAAATTTATATTTTATTAAAAACCATAGTGTGACAAGTTTGGCTTTTTTTAAAATAAAATATTTTAAGGGACTTAATGTCAACCAAGTGGCTCAAAAGGGTCATAAATTAGACTCATGGATTATTTTTGTTGAAAATACTCATCAAATAAAATTTGAACAAGTTTTAGGGTAATTTACTAATTCCTATCATATTATTTTTACCCTTAATTACCCATTTACCCTTAATCGAGATAAGAAAAATTACTTAGTTTACTATTCATATTATCCAAAAATAAAAGGGATCTGTTTAATAAATTTAAAATTTATGATTCCAAATATAAAATCCATTTTTTAAAATTTAAAATGCATAAGTTAGAAAATTTAATTTAAAATTAAACCGGCAAAATGCAGCAAAAAAATGTTTTTTCAAAAAAATAAGTCTTTTTAAATATAAAATGTTTCTATACTAAATTCAAGAATAAAATACATTATAAAAATCATAATTTATTTATTTTAATTCAAAATTAAAAATTTAATATTTAAAAAAATTAAAAATATTAATTTGATCATGTAAAAAAATGCATTTTTTAAAAAAAACTAGTATTTTCACTATTCCTTGAAAAAATTCAAACTTTTAAGAAAATTATCAAAATTTCACCATAGGAAAATTTTGATATGTTGATTTCAAAAATGAAGTTAATTTTATCAAATACATTTTCTAAAATTTCCAGAAATTAATTATATTATTTGTACATAAAAAGCAATAAGAATCGTTTTTGAAGAAAATATATTTTTGAAGAATAAAATGAATTTAATAAAAAAAAGTATGTAATTATTTTATGATAAATTACCAATAATTTCATATTGAGTTTTAAAATTATATTTATTTCATAAAATAGTTATTCTTGTTCATACCTGCTAATTTAACAGCTGGGTTATAACAACCACTTTTCAAAAATATTATTTTATTGTCCGTTTAAGCTCGGTGTTGCATATCCTATAAGCTATCTAAAATGGTGTTTCCTCTTAAAATATTGGCATGTTACATTATATATATATATAAAAATATAATATTATATAAACACAATTTTTTAGAAACATAAATTCTTATTTATCAATGTAATTAGATTTACATTAACACAAACACACAAACACACACACAAACTATTTATATATTTAAATAGTCAATATATATCTGTGTGTGTGTGTCCATGTGTGTGTGTGTGTGTATTGAAATATAATAATTTATAAATATTTATAATAAATGCATTGAAATATAATTATAAATATAAATAAATATTATTAATCATATTTAAATATAATTCATCTTCATAAATAATGAATTATAATTTTTTAAAATCTATATTATAATTTAAATTATTTAATTTAAAAATTAAATTAATATTTTTTTGATTTATAATAAGATTTTAAATTCATCCATTGAATTTCATACATGCGCACGTGCATGCCTGTACCTATGTTTGCATGCACATAATTGTGCATGCCAATACACACATGTGAACTCATGAACCCATGTGCCCCAACCTGCACCCCCCCCCCCACACACACACATGCACTCCCCAACATGTATGTACACACAAACACGCAAAAACACACATTTTTGCTCGCACGCACCCATGCACAAACCCACATCCACACATATCCATATACTCCCACATAGTCATGCCCCACACCCACACACACAATAATTATTTAAATAAATTATCATTTTAAAATTCCATTTAATATGATTTTATATATTGCATGTGTGTATATAAAGATAAATATGTATATATATATTATTTAAATTAAATTTCAATTTCAATTTCAATATAATTTAATAATGTGAAATTTTAATAATACATACGTATATATATTAATAATATATATTTTTAAAATTTTATTTAAATAAAAATAAATATTTATCAATGATTTTCGAATGGATGGCAGGGGATTGAGGGCACGGGCTGATCGGCTTCATTTAAAAATTGGAAACCCTCCCAAACGGTATTATGTCTCACCATGATAGATTCTCGTGCTCTCCTTGTATCTATCTCTCACCCTTATTCCATTTATAATGATCTATACATCGTTTTTGATAGAATTCACCTCCACATCAACTTTTCTACCATCTCATATTTGGTCAGCATCTTTGTTTTAATCGCTATTACTATATTTTCTTAGTTGATTTAGGCAGCTTTTATTGCCTGCATTCATTGAATTTTTTTATGATTTAGGGTTTCTTTGTGGTCGTTCTATGTTAATTTATTTTAAACTAATCATAATGGCATAAAAATTCTAGCAATATGCGGTCCTTCTTGATGTTGAAAACCTTTTACTATATTTTTATTACAATATTGACATTTACTTATTTTAGTCGTTTATGTTTTCATCATCATCTATAACTAAGGATATGTTCACTCATGTATTGTTACATGATTAATATGAATAAATTTTCAAATGTAAATTTATAATGTCATATTATTGTCTCATTTTCAATAAGCACCAAAAAATATGTTTTTTATATTTTCAAGTCTATTTTTTATTTCAAACGCGCTTTAATATGATAACTGGCATCACTAAGCCTGAATTTGGTTTCCAGTGATTTGAAGAAGATGTAAACTAAAATGTGGAAATCAATGGATGGTTTAGCTAGTGCTCTTGTGATAGAGGAAGGGCTTTCCAAACCACCACTTGATGAACTGACATTCTTATTTCCTCTACATTCTACGATGAGTAACAATCAGGTTTACAGCCTTTTAATGATTTTTTAGGATTTTATTGAATTGGTAGTGATGGTTTTGTATTACCTCATTTTTTTAATTCTTCTTTCATATTCAATTCAATTAACATGAATATCCTCTATGGAATTACCCCTCTTTTTGAAGGATTTTTTGCATCATCACTCCACAATTGGGATTCGTTGCCTCAAATTTATTTAATAAATGAGATTTATGTTTTCAAAAAATGTAATGGATTATTTATTTTTTATTATTTGAAGAATAAAATGGGCTCTTAGTCTCTTGATTTTTCCCATATAAATACTTAAATAGAAGAGATCATGGTAGTGAAAGACAGCGATGGTTCTGAAAGAAATATCAAGAAACAAAATGTATAGTAATTTGAAGATTTATCTGATACTCCCTAGATAGAGGAAGGGATCCCCGAACCAACACTCAATGAATGGGATTTATTATTTGCATGAATTTCTACAATGAGCGATAATATCGTTTATAGTATTTTAATGCTTCTCTTGGATTTTAATGAATCTAAAGTGATGGTTTTGTGTTAACTCATTTTTTTATTCTTCTTGCATATTAAATTCAATAAACATGATGCTCCACAATGGAATTATTACTTTGGTTGAAGTTTTTTTTGCATAATCACTCCATAATTGTAATTCTTTTCCTCATCTTTCTTTAATGAATGAGATTGAGGTTTGTAAAATTTTAATGCCATCTTTGGTTTTTATTCTCTAAAGTATCAACTTTTTTCTAACTCTATTTAATTTTCCCCAATAAAACACTTAAATAGAAGATGTAATGGTAGTGAAATACAATGATGTTGTTGAATGAAATCTCAAGGAAAAGAAAACACAACTAAAGAAAAACATTTTACTAAAAGTGGAAGAAGTTTTGACCAATTGTGACAAAAATCTTACGAAACAAAAGCAAACTAAAATTCATGGGTGTGAAAAGGAGTGGAAGACATTAAGAGCTACTCATATGGTAGTGTTAAAAGAATATAGAAAACCAATCAATGTCCCCAAAATCAATGTTGGAAAAAAATCAAGAAACAAATTAGCAACATCCCAAGAACCTTGGTCACAAAATTTTAGGAAGATTCAAGTTCAATTGAAATAAGAATGGGAGCGACAAAAATAAAGTTGTGTGACTCGTATTCTGAGATTGAGAATGGTTATTACTTTTTTGTTTTTTTATGCTTTAAAAATTGAAATGTAGTGTGTTTGGTTGATTTATGTTATTAATTTTTTAATAGAAAATAAAACGAGAAGGATCCAGTTGGATGACCTTCAAGATATACACAAGCATACCATTTTACAATTAAATGGGCATCACTATCCATAACCACTGTGGAAAAAAATTCATTCAGTGCTTTCAATTCACTGGCACTGGTTATAGTTGATAAACACTATAAGGATAGATTTGTATAGGATTGTGGCTCATTTATTAATACCTTAATTTTTTAAATTCAATTTTTTTTAAATTGTTCATACTCTAATTTTTCCTACAAACTATCCAAATTATTAGTTTTATCCACACCATACATGTTTTTTGTTTGATTTTTCATGAAATTAATTTTTTACTTTTTGGATTCTGAATGTGTTATTGCATGTCTGAAGTAGTTGCATAATATTTATCAAATAATATATGAAGAAAAATACAAAAACACCAAAAAACACCTTCCAAAATACACCCTAATAAAATAGATTAAAATCACTCAAGTTTATATAAGGATTGGAATTTTATTAAATTTTACTAAAAACTAGTAAAATAGTCGCCAATAAATTTTCAATATAAAGTCTTTGATCATTTGTTAAAGGTGTGAGGCGAATCTTGTATGGATACCACACCCAGAATTTAATTTTTTGGTATTTATTTTCGTTATTGTGGTAGGCCATCTGTATCTCAATAAGCATGAAACCAAATCATTACATAAACAAAAATAAATGTAACCTTTTAAATTTTCTTTTTTATATTATTTTCATTTTAAACCCATAGAGAACCTCCATAATTTTCTCCTTTCTAAAACATGTGGGTCTTGTCCAAATTGAACAATAACCATAAGGAAAAACATTTTTATGTTTCAAACATATAATAATATTTTTCTTAATCTAAGGGTGTAATTCTGAGCCAGTGACCCGAAATCCGGAGTAGCCTAGCCCGGCCGAACCTGAGTCGGCCCGGGCTTAGGCCTATGTAAGCAAGCCCACACGTCGGCCAGTAAAAGACCGGCATGTGGACCCGTAAAATCCTGGCCCATAGACCTATATGAAGTATGGATCATAATAGCATGTCTGCACTAAAAAATACTGGGAAACTTCCGGTAGGGAGACTCAAACCCCATACAACAAGTTTTCAAGGTTTCACCTGGTTAAAAATTAATAGACGATATATATATATATATAAACAAAGAAATTAATAATATATATATATATATATAATTATATATCAGTTTATTAATAATATATATAATTATATATCAATTATTTCACATAATATATATATATATATAATAACTCATTATATATTGACAAAAAAACACACTCACCCACTGATATTTGTGCACACCCCTCAACCTCATTTTTTTAAGTATGTTGCAACTTGAATATATTATATATATTATATATACTATATATACATATATAAATCTATTTAGAAAAGAAACTTTAACCCACCCATCGGTTCACACCCCCAAACTTCTCATTAATTAATTTATAACTTGAACATAATATATATATATATATTCACATATATAAATCTATTTAGAAAACAAATTAACACACCCACCCACTGATGTGCACTCCCCCAACCCCTCATTAATTTTATTTTACAACTTTCACATATTTTTATGGATATTATTTATTATGATAATTGACATTTATTTAAACATTACAATTTCCACATATTCATTTTTTTAATCGACCATTTCAAATAAATTATTTGAACTTTAATTATTTTTTAAATTGGTCTATATTTTAGATTTTTATTAAATTAAAGAAAATATTATAATTATAATAGGCATGTGGCATTAGGGTTTAAGATCCTTATGAAACTCATGAAGTAAGCAGTTTAAAACATTTCAAATGATTGAAAATTAAATTAGAAACATTTATATATAAAATGTAACTATTGATAAAAAAAATAAACCGTTTTAAAAAAATGCTACAAATTTAAAATGGATTTTAAAAAAAATTGGTTTTAAAAAAGTGGTTTTAAAAAATTTGTTTAAAAACATTTAAAAATTGTTTAAAAAAATATTCTAAATGAAATGTTCAAAAAACATTTAAAAAAATTTAAAAAAAGATGGTTAATTTTTTTTAAATGTTTTAGAAAATAAGTTTAAAAAAAATTTAAAAAAAGTTAAAAAAATAATTTTAAAACAAATATTTAGAAAAAAGTTTTTAAATAAAAGTTTAAAAAGATTTTAAAAATAAACATTTTAAAAATAATGTTCAAAAACCAATTTAAAATAAACGTTTTAATAAATATTTGAAAAAACACTAAAAAATAAAAAAAAACATTTTAATTCATAATATATTTTATTTTAAAAATAATAAAACCCTATAAATGCCTGCTCGTGTACCTGGCCGAAAAGCTCATCTTAGACTAATAGTTTTCGATGGCCTGATGTCGATCTCGGGCTGCCTCATGAGTTTGTTTGGGACGGGCTAGCTCGATATGAATAGTGTTTTGTGGGCCATTTTTTTAGGACATGCCCGAGTTGAAATTACGCCCTTACCTTCATCTCATCATAGGATGAGATACAATTCAATATCTCAATTAAAAATTATTTTGTTTAGTGTTACACAAACCATAATTTTTAAAGAAAATATGATAATTTCACTTTCAAATTCAGATTTAAATACAACTTATCTTGAAAAAGTAACTAAAATTCTAAAATTACAGTTATGACAAACCATACTTCAAACATTGAAATTTGACTCCCCCTTGATTGAAACATACTTGAAAATATTGATGAAATTAATTGGTTCCCTTATTTGATATTCTATGAGAAGACTTTATCACTCTTATTAATTTAATAATTTCATAAATTTGGGGTATCATGAGTGGTTTTAATTTATTATTTGGTTTATGGTATAATGTTTTGAGGTTTTAGTGGTTATTAAAAATAAGGTTTTTAATATTGTATATTATTATTATTATCATCTTCATCATTATCATTGTAATTATTATTATTATTAGTTAAATGAATTAAGAGGGGTTTCCCCTCCCTCCTTCCCACACACACATAGAAGCCTTTGGGGAGGGGGGGTCCTTCCACTTGGAACACCTTATTGCCTGGGACCACTCGAATGGTGTCCAGACTAGTGGTATGCAACGTGGCCTTAGGCATTCCTCCCATTACACTATAACCCACCAACTAAAAACGAGATTCAATGTGTTTATAGAGAAGATATTATACCCCTTGGTGATAATTAATAGTAATATCAACTCAATACAGTAGAAGAAAATAAAATAATAATCAATAATAAGTCCCAATATATATATGACCGGTTTACCATGTATGCAATCATACAAGAATAAACTAGACCAGTCACGGACCAATGATATATGCACATGTAAAAAATAACCAAAAAGAAATACTAGACTAACATTGAGGAACCACCCTACTAGTCTGCAAAATAATACCAACCAATCCATGCATCGTTAGTACATCACTATCCACTAATCTCTTAACATTAAGCTTATTCCCTTACCTATACTCAAAGACAGAAAGTTTGTATTCATATCAAAGGGATTGTGTAGGGTGTGAGTATGAACTAAGTTGTTAACCACCAAAAATGTCCTTATTTAATATTCATACATGTACCAATGTATGAAAAAATGAAATAAACAGTCATCAATAATTAATTAAAACACATAATCTACCCATGATCATCAATCCATGATGAATCTTTACCCACTTCAGCCAATTCTGGAGTGAATTGATACATCCATGGTCAATCGCCCAGAAACACCTCATCCTTTCACTCAAACCCATGTCACTCGGGCTATACATCCTCCACACTCAGCCTGACCATCACAAGTCCACCTCAACACCCCACTAATACATCCACATTTCTATATTCAATCTCATTCAAATATATCTCAAAACATGGTGGAAAACAACCACCCATATGGCGGTCTCTCTCATTACTAATTGTGGCCTCCATGATGTGCACCTCCTCCGCACTCATAGTAAACACCATCTACATAGAAAACCACCCACAACAGGCAGACTAAACAACCACATATTCCATTATCTATGTTCACACCACCCCAATGATCCCATCGACCAACCATGATTTAACGACCCATACTTGACATACATGGTTATTACTTCAAAATTGAAGCATACTTATTACAACATATAACAAAACCATGAAAGGACCGTATAGGTATAGTGTCTTTAGAAACTGGGAAACATAAACAACTGGTTCATAAAGCATCTACATTGTCTCCCATTTATTTCATCATATCTAGAGTCCCTTTTGGAATATCCTACTTAATATCCTTATTCCTGACCTGGGGAAAATAAAACATACCAAAGGGTGAGCTCAAATTCTCAATAAGGGTAAACAAAAGAAATATCAAACATATCTTATTCATAAGAACATAACATTTTGGAAATCTTAACCTGCAAAAGAAATCATAATTTCATAACATGGGACAAATCATAGAAGTGAAATGTAATCCAAATAATCATAACATAAAACATAAATCTTTTTGGAATACACACATAATCATAGAGAATCATTTCTTAGTAGTCAATACTCATTTCCAATACTATCTTAGCGGAGAATTTCCATTTCTGAACCGAGATCACTCCCTGTTTCAATCCGGTTTCACTGAACCGGTTTAACCTACCTTTCCACCCATGTCTATCTCATGAGATATAAATATTTACCCAATGCATTGGAGGGAGATATAGGTCCCACCCATATCATAATGAAACCATTCTTATGTGTGCCACAAATCATAAATCATACATCATAGAATAACTCATGTAATAAAAATGGGAATCTTAAACATCATGCCATCATAACATAATCCATATAAGATAAAAGGACATTATAAAAATAATTCCATCAAAACATAATCAAATAAATGTAAAAATAGGGATATAAATAGAACCCTATATTATCTTATATGGAAAATAATTCTGATAAAACACTTGAACTCCGTTCTTGAGGAAAATATCCTTTCTACTTCAAAAACATTTTTCCTTTCTTAACATGTCATATAATTTTAAACTAAAAGAAGTTGATTAAAAATAAACTTGAAAATTTGTAAAGGAATATTCATGGAAATAATTTTCTAAAAATCCATTCATGTTGTATAAGTTAAAAAACATTCTTCCCTTACTTTGGTAGGAAAAGTCAAAAAGTACCTCGTACGAAAAATGACAAAAGATTCCTTTCAAATCTTTTACTAAAAACTCATCGAAGGGTAAAATAGGATTTAAAAAATTGTAGGTGGATGGACATAATATTACATATTGAGGAAACATGGATGTGGATGATAAATATTCCCCAGTAAATTCTGAAGTATAAAAAATCTCGGATAAAAATGAGATTGTGAGATTTTCCCTTACCTTAGGTCCGATTTGCTTCGTAAATGTCCGAACCTCCTGTATAATTATTTAAATAATGTCATTGACTTATTCTAAAATCATAATTATTTTTATTATATCATATACGGTCATATTCTTATCTTCTTATTAGTAATATTTCATTGCTAGTTGTTATTCGTGTGTTTATAGCTTTATGTTCGTATGTGTGTTTTGTCGAATAAATTCGTATTCCTCTTTTTAGGTTATAGACACCTCATTTCCAGAATGGTATTAGTGTAATATATATCATATTTATTCATTAAATTCATTTATATAATCATTATTCAATGAAGATCATGTAGAATGAGTCGCATCACATCGTGGAGACGGTATTCCGTACGTACGCACGAGCGATGATATCGTTCCCATGATCGTGGAATTGTATTGGAGTGTATGTATACTATTTCAGAATCAATATAACTTTACAATAATCATATATATTCATTATTTACATCATTATACCCATCCAAGTATGGTGGTGGTGGAAAATAGATTACACCAAGTCGTGGAGACAGTATTCCGTACGTACGCACGCGCGGTGATTTCGTTTTCCGTAGGATGGATAGGTGGTGAAATATGGTTGTTTCAAACATATAATAACATATCAGTATATGAGTGATACTAATGTTATTACTTCATAATTAAAAAACTAAATAAGAATAAGTAGAAGAAGAAATAAAGTTGAAATAATCGGTAACGGACATTACCTCTTCTTTAAAGCGCATCTTTGAGACCTCCTCTTAGGGCACTAAACATGGTCTTTGAAGAAGACCAGGACCTCTAGGATGTTTCTCTGGAAGTGGGTAAGTGAAATGGGCAGGGTTTTCCTGAGCTTGAAGGATCAAATTGGTGTGAGGAGGAGAGGGAGGATGTGCCCTTTTATAAGGGAGGAGAGGGGCACCTTTGGAAATATAAGATATATTAGTTTATATTAAATCCCAACCCCACTTAAAAACTTCCAAAATGACTCATATCCGAAGATTATATGATATAGGGTTGTAATCTCATTAACCAATGAAATTTAGGCATGTTAGGAATTTATTTTAAACATTATCAACTTGATTTATCCTTATTTACCAATTTTATTTTATTTGTGGTAATAAAATTCTAAATTTTAAATTATTATAAATAATTACATATGTGTTGTGAATTTTCCATAATTTGACACTTTATGACATTTTCGACCATATAAATTTTAATTTATTATTTTTAAATATTTTTGTGATTTTTAAACAATTTTATAATATGTTATTTTTATAAAATAACAATAGTGTCAATTTTGACACTATTCATTTATTTGAATTTAAATAAAATATATAAAGAAGCTATGTTCAAAAAAAAATCATTAATAGATTCATAAAATTTCATATGTATCTATAAAATTAGTTCAGCACATTAAATAGTTCATATAATATTTATTTTAATATTTTTAAAACCATTTATTTGATATTTTAATTAATAAAATAATTTCAACATCACTATTGTGTCATACTTAATGATAATTATTTAATCCCTAAAAATTCTAAATAAATTCCTATGATGGAGATAATTGTATTATATTTCTTAATACTATTAATTTTTGATTTTTCATTGAGATTATCACTAAATTAAAATTATTATACTTATACGATTTACGAAAGTGACATGTTGTCACTTTCTTTGGTTTTAATAATAATTAAATTATTTTCATAGAAAAAAGTCAATTAAATGAATCTAATCCAACCCTTAGGTGATATGGGTCGACTTTTAGTCATCCAATAGGATTTTGGCAGGTGTTAGGGTAATTTTATAATCTTATATTTACCCTTAATTACCCGATTTACCTTTAACTATGGTAAATAAAATTTACCGTAGTTACTATTCATAATGCCCAAAAATAAAAAGTAGCATATTAACATAATTTGGACCCAATGATTCCAAATATGGAATCTATTTTTAAAAATTCAAAACACATAAGTTTCAGTAATTAATTTAAAATTAATCCTGTTGTTAAGAAAATGGGTTTTAGAAGTTAAAACATTGCCAAAGATTGAAATGTTTTTACCTATGAATTCAATGTGAAATTAATGATAATGACATACATTATATTAAATGGTAAAAATATATTCTATTTATACTTTAAACCCATTAAATATTATAATTTAACCATATAAGTTATCTCAATGAAAAAATTTGTTTTTAATTAAAAATTAGCGTATTTTTACTATTCATCAAAATATGAAAGTTATCATAAAAATATAAAAAATTTATCCAAAGTAAATTTTTATATCCTGATTCAAAATAAGAATTTTATTTTGTCAAATTGAACTTATAAACATGTCAAAAACTATATTTAATGTGGGTACGCCATCAAAAGGTGGCAAAACTGCATTTTTTTAAAAATACTAATTTTACCCGAAAAATTTATTCTGTTCTCTTACCATGTTCTAAAAAATGTGTAAGGTGAATAATAATGTTATAAAATTCAAAATTTAGTTAATACTATTCATAACAGGTAGTCCATAATAATATATCGTTGTTTAGTGAAACCCGGTATTACGTACTACACACGCTATCGAGGAAGGTCGTGATTGCATGTAATGCAAGCCAAGTCAGTATTGTGTGTTGTGAAAGATTCCTTTGGTGTTGCGTATAACATAAGACGTAAAAAAATAATTCTCATAAAATCTCAGGGTGTTACATTCTACCCCCCCTTAAAATGAATTTCGCCCTCGAAATTCGTCACATCATTACAAACGGATGAGGATACCTCTACCTCATCATATCCTCAAGTTCCCATTTAGCTTCTTATAATTGGTGGTTCCTCCATAAAACTTTCACCAAGCGAGTGGTCTTGTTCCATAGGACTTTTTTGATACGATCCAGAATCTCTATCGGTTGTTCTTCATAATAAAGATCTTGCTCCAGAGGTACAACTTCTGAGCTGAGTACATGTGAATGATCGGGTATGTACTTTCTCAGGAGAGATACATGGAACGCATCGTGAACTTGAGAGAGATTCGGTGGAAGCAGAAATCGGTAAGCTACCTTCCCAACACGATCCAGTATTTTGAAAGGACCGATATATCTAGGGCTCAACTTTCCCTTCTTTCCAAATCTCATGACCCTCTTCCAGGGAGATATTCAAAAGAACACTTTATCACCCACTTCAAACTCTAGGTCTTTTCTTCGGTTGTCGGCATAACTTTCATGTTGACTCTGAGCTGCTCTTATATGTTGTTTAATAGATCTGACCTTTTCTACCATCTCATCAACAAGATCATGTCCTAATAGCTTTCTTTCCCCAACTTCATCCCAGCAAGTTGGAGTTCTTCATTTCTTTCCATAGAGGGCTTCATAAGGAGCCATTTGAATACTAGAGTGAAAGCTATTATTATAAGAAATTTCCACCAAAGATAGGTGTTGATCCCAACCACCTTTGAAATCCATTGATCAAGCTCTCAACTTGTCTTCTAGAGTTTGAATTGTCCTCTCAGACTGACCGTCTTTCTAAGGATGGTAAACAGTGCTGAAACTCAACTCTGTATCTAGAGCATGCTGAAGACTTCGCTAGACTTTCGAGGTAAACCTCGGATCTCGATCAGATATAATGGAAAGTGGTACTCCATGCAATCTTACCACTTCCTTTACATATATCCTGGCAATCTGATCAAGAAAAAAATCTTCTCTAATAGAAATGAACTGTTCCGACTTCGTAAGACCATCAACTATAACCCAGATACCATTATTGCCTTTGGATGTTTTAGGAAGTCCTGTGACAAAGTCCATAGTGATGTTTTCCCATTTCCATTCTGGTATGGGTAATGGTTGTAACATCCCCTTAGACTTTTGTCTCTCAACTTTAACTTGCTGACAAACCAAGAATCGAGAGACATATTCAGCAACATCTCTTTTCATTCCATCCCACTAGAAGTACTCTTTCAGGTCCCTATACATCTTCGTGCTTCCAGGATGAATAGAGAACGAAGAACTATGACCCTCATCCAGTAGCTCCTTCTTTAATTCTGGGATGGGAGGAACACAAACCTGATTCCTGAACCTTATTATGCCATCACAATCAAGGTTGAATTCAGGAACATTTCTCACCTTCTTTTGTAACTCTACATCTTCTTTCTGTGCCTCTTTAATCTTCACATGTATAGATGGTTGAACATTCATTTAAGAAAGATAAGATTTATCCCCTTTCATTGTAATTCCAAGTTCCATCCTTTGTAAATCCATAAATATTTGATCCTTTTTTATCCTCATCATGGATAAGCTAGCATGGTCTTGTCGACTTAATGTGTCTGCCACCTTGTTTGCTTTCCCAGGGTGGTAATGAATTGATCAGTTATAATCCTTAATCAGCTCCAACCATCTTCTTTGACGCATATTCAGATCCTTTTGTGTGAAAATATACTTTAAACTTTTATGATCATTATAAATATCACACCTTTCACCATAAAGGTAATGCCTTCAAATATTTAATGCAAAGATTACCGCAGCTAACTCCAAATCATGAGTTGGGTAATTTTGGTCATGGATTTTCAACTGTCATGAGGAATAAGCTATCACCATATCATTTTGCATGAGAACACACACCAGTCCCTTCTTGGATGCATCACTGTAGATCACAAACCTTTCTTCACTGTAGGGTAATGTGAGCACAGGTTCACTGGCTAACCTTCTTTTTAGCTCTTTGAAATTCTCTTCACATTCCTCCGTCCAAACAAACTTAACTCCTTTCCGAGTCAGCTTGGCGAGTGGGTTAGATAACCTTGCAAAATCTTTCACAAAACGTTGGTAATATCCAGCCAAACCAAGAAATCTTCGGATCTCAGTTACTGTTGTTGGTCTTGACCATCTTTTGATAACCTCTGTTTTTGCTGGATCCATAGATATCCCCTCTTTTGAGATTATGTGACCCAAGAATGCAACTTTTTGAAGCCAAAATTCACACTTGGTAAATTTTGCATAAAGCTTCTCCTTTCTCAGGGTCTTTAATACAATTCTCAAGTGATCATCATGTTCTTCCTTGCTCTTTGAATAGACAAGAATATCATCTATAAAGACTACCACAAACTGATCAAGATAGTCTCTAAAGACTCTATTCATCAGATCCATGAAGATAGCAGGGGCATTAGTAAGACCAAATGGAATCACTATAAATTCATAGTGTCCATACCTTGTACGGAAAGTCGTCTTTGGTATATCCTCTCTTTTTACCCTTAATTGATGATACCCTTAACGAAGATCAATCTTGGAAAAGTATTGAGCTCCACGTAGTAGGTAAAATAGGTCATCAGTGCATGGGAGAGGATATTTGTTCTTGATAGTGATCTTGTTAAGTTCCCGATAATCAATGCAGAGTATCATTGATCCATATTTCTTATTAACAAACAGAACAGGTGCTCCCCAAGGTGACGCACTAGGTCGTATGAATCCTTTATCAAGATTCTCTTGAAGTTGCTTCTTCAATTCCTGCAACTCAATTGGGGCTATTCTATAAGGTGTATTTGAAATAGGCAAAGCACCCGGTACGAGTTCTATTGAAAACTCAACTTCACGATTTGGTGGAAGACCTGGAAATTCCTCCGGAAAGACATCATCAAATTCCTGTACAATGGGAATATTATTAATCGTGAGTTTCTCTCCAACCATTTGAGATAAAAAACCTTCATTTAGTGGAATCAAGACCCATAAGATGGATGAAATTTCCACTGGAAGGTTATGTTCATCCTTGCTTCGATAGACGATCATAGAATGATCTGGAATATGAAATGTGACTTCCCTTATTTGGAAATTGATATGAGCTCCATATAAAGAAAGCTAATCCATGCCAAGAATCACATCAAATTTCACTATAGGAAGGATCATAAGATTTGCAGGAAGCAATTTCCCACAAACTTCAATCGGAGAAGAATTGTAAACTTTTGATGTGACTTTTGTGCCATTAAGAGTTGTCATAGCCAACTCAACATCTAATTTTTGAGGTAATATGGCGATACCCTTATAAAAGTCTTCAAAAATGAAAGAGTGGGTGGAACTAGAATCAAATAAAACATTTTCTACTTTAGAGTGGATGGTGAGTGTACCTCTCACCACTTCGTTGTCGTACTCCACATCGCCGATAGTAATTGCATGTGTCTTTCCTTTGTCTTCAGACTTAAGAGTTTGTTGACGTCGATCATCATCATCAACCCTGGGATTTGGGAATTGATTGGCATAATTCCCTATCTCCTTACACATGAAACATTGAAGTGTAGTAGGTTCATTCTGTGTATCCCTTCCTTTGTTTGCATCATTAGACATCTTCTTCCCATTATTTCGACATTCAATTGCCCGATGACCCTCTTTTCCACACTTATAACATTTTCTTGTCCCCTTAAGACAATTTCATCCATGTTTCTTTCCACACTTTGAGAATAAGGGAAAACTCATCTTCTTTTCAGTGTGGTCTTTATATTTTCCTTTGAATTCCATTTTCCTCTTCTAATCAAACCCATGTGACTGATGGGTTACACCAATATCCATCTCAACATTGAGAGCACATCAAACAATTTCCTCATAGCTATTGAAGTACCTTATGGCTAATGCCCTTCAAAGACTTGGTTTTAAGCCACTAAAGAATCGATCGATCTTACTCTCAGGTTGGATAATAATTCTGGAAGCGTACCTTGCAAGTCTTCTAAAATTTGCTTTGTAGGTACGAACAGATTCATCATCCTTTTTCTTCAGTTCAAGAAACTCTTTCTCCAAATTTGTTCAAAGAATACGATGGAAATACTTATTGAAAAATAAGTTCTTGAGCTCGTCCCATTCCATGGACTCAATTTCATCCCTTTGCCTCGTATTCTTAATACGATTCCACCATTTATCAACATCACCTTCCAAACGATATACTGCTAAGATGAATTTATCATGTTCAGAACATTGAAGAACTAAAAATATCTTTTCAGTGGTACTGATCCATTTTTCATCCACTAATGGATCAGAAGACCCGCCGAATGAGGGTGGACACTGCCTCATGAAGGATTCAACAAAATGTTTCTCCTTACATTGCTCATTTGGAAGTCCTGCATGATTCATAGCTTGAGAATGTTGTGTGAGCATGGCTACAAGATTTTTCATTCCATCTCCCATAACGTTTGGTTTCTCAGGGGGGACAATCATTGCATTGCCCGTCGCATTCCGCATTAACACGGTTCTTTCGGGTTCCAGCCATTGACTAAAACCAAGAAGAATAATGTGAGCAACACTAATTATAATAGGAAAACCACATAATCATGAATAAAATTTCACACTTAAGGTCTTACCATAGGTTGTTCATGGCCATTTCTAAAACACTAAGATTGTGTTCTATGATTAGACATATCCTTAAGTTTTTTTACAAAGGCTTTTACATCCTAGTTTCCAAAGGTTGACTATACCTTTCCTATAATACCAACTATAAGGACCCATACTTTACATACATGGTTATTACTTCAAAATTGAAGCATTATTATTACAACATATAACAAAACTATGAAAGGACCATATAGGTATAGTGTCTTTAGAAACTGGGAAACATAAACAACTGGTTCACAAAGCATCTACATTGTGTCCCATTTATTTCATCATATCTAGAGTAACTTTTGGCATATCCTACTTAATATCCTTCTTCCTGGCCTGGGGAAAAGAAAACCTACAAAAGGGTGAGCTCAAATTCTCAGTAAGGTTAAACAAAAGAAATATCAATCATATCATATTCATAAGAACATAACATTCTGGAAATCTTAACCTGCAAAAGAAATCATAATTTCATAACATGGGATAAATCATAGAAGTAAAATGTAATCCCAATAATCATAACATAAAACATGAAGCTTTATGTCATACACACATAATCATAGAGAATCATTTCTTAGTATTCAAGACTCATTGTCAATACTATCTTAGCGGACAATGTCCATTTCTGAACCGAGTTCACTCCTCGTTTCAGTCCTGTTTCACTGAACCGGTTTAACCTTCCATTCCAACCATGTCTATCTCATGACATATAAATCTTTAACCAATGCATTGGAGGGAGATATAGGTCCCACCCATCTCATAATTATACCATTCTTATGTGTTCCACAAATCATAAATCATACATCGTAGCATAACTCATGTAATAAAAATGGGAATCTTAAATATCAGGCCATCATAACATAATACATATAAGATAAAAGGACATTATAAAAATAATTCCATCAAAACATAATCAAATAAATGTAAAAATAGGGATAGAAACAGAACCCTATATTATCTTAGATGGAAAATAATTCTGATAAAACACTTGAACTCCGTTCTTGAAGAAAATATCCTTTCTACTTCAAAAACATTTTTCCTTTCTTAACATGTCATATAATTTTAAACTAAAATAAGTTGATTATAAATAAACTTAAAAACTTGTAAAGGAAGATTAATGGAAATAATTTTCTAAAAATCCATTCATTCCTTATAAGTTAAAAAAACATTCTTCCCTTACTTTGGCCGGAAAAGTCAAAAAGTACCTCGTACGAAAAATGACAAAAGATTCCTTTCATATCTTTTACTAAAAACTCACCAAAGGGTAAAATTGGATTTAAAAAATTGTAGGTGGATGGAAATAATATTACATATTGAGGAAATATGGATGTGGATGATAAATATTCCCCAGTAAATTCTGAAGTATAAACAATCTCGGATAAAAATGAGATTGTGAGATTTTCCCTTACCTTAGGTCCGATTTGCTTCGTAAGTGTATGAACCTCCTGTATAATGATTTAAATAATGTCATTGACTTATTCAAGAATCATAATTATTTTTATGATATCATATATGGTCATATTCTTAGCTTCTTATTAGTAATATTTCATTGCTACTTGTTATTCGGGTGTTTATTGCTTTGTGTTCGTATGTGTGTTTTGTCGAATAAATTATTATTCCTATTTTTAGGTTATAGACACCTCATTTCCAGAATGGTATTAGTGTAATATATATAATATTTATTCATTAAATTCATTTATATAATCATTATTCAATTAAGAACATGTAGAACGAGTCGCATCACATCGTGGAGACGGTATTCCGTACATACGCACGAGCGATGATATCATTCCCATGATTGTGGAATTGTATTGGACTGTATGTATAATATTTAAGAATCAATATCACTTTAAAATAATCATATATAGTCATTATTTACACCATTATACCCATCCAAGTAAGGTGGTGGTGGAAAATAGATTACACCACGGCGTGGAGACGGTATTCCGTACGTACGCACGGTGATTTCGTTTTCCGTAGGATGGATAGGTGGTGAAATAGGGTTGTTTCATACATATAATAACATATCATTATATGAGTGATACTGATGTTATTACTTCATAATTAAACAACTAAAGAAGAAGAAGTAGAAGAAGAAATAAATTTTAAATAATCGGTAACGGACATTACCTCTTCTTTGAAGCGCCTCTTTGAGACCTCCTCTTAGGGCACTAAAATTTGTATTTGAATAAGACCAGGACCTCTAGGATGTTTCTAGGGAAGTGGGGAAGTGAAATGGGCAGGGGTTGGCTGAGATTTAAGTCTCAAATTTGTGTGAGGATGAGAGGGAGGAGGTGCCCTTTTATAAGGGAGGAGAGGGGTACCTTTGGAAATATAAGAAATATTAGTTTATATTAAATCCCAACCCCACTTAAAAACTTTAAAAATGAATCATATCTGAGGATTATATAAGATAGGGTTGTAATCCCATCAACCAATAAAATTTAGACATGTTAGGAATTTATTTTAAACATTATCAACTTGATTTATCCTTACTTACCAATTTAATTTTATTTGTGGTAATAATATTCTAAATTTTAAATTATTATAAATAATTACATATGTGTTATTAATTTTCAATAATTTGACACTTTATGACATTTTAGACCATATAAATTTTAATTTATAATTTTTAAATATTTTTTTGATTTTTAAACAATTTTATAATATGTTATTTTCATAAAATAACAATAGTGTCAATTTTGACACTATTCATTTATTTGAATTTAAATAAAATATATACAGAATCTATGTTCAAACTAAAAGCTTTAATAGATTAATAAAATGTCATATGTATCTATAAAATTAGTGTAGAACATTAAATAGTTCATATAATATTTATTTTAATATTTTTCAAACCATTTATTTGATATTTTAATTAATAAAATAATTTAAACATCACTATTGTGTCATAATTAATGATAATTATTTAATCCCTAAAAATTCTAAATAAATTCCTATAATTTATATAATTGTATTATATTTCTGGATACTATTCATGTTATAAGTTTCATTAAGTTTATCACTAAATTAAAATTATTATACTTATAATATTTAAGAAATTGAAATGTTGTCACTTTCTTTGGTTTTAATAATAATTAAATTATTTTCACGGAAAAAAGTCCATTAAATGAATCTAATCCGACCCTTAAGTGATATGGGTCGACTTTTAGTCATCCAATAGGATTTTGTCAGGTGTTAGGGTAATTTTATAATCTTATATTTACCCTTAATTACCCGATTTACCTTTAACTAAAGTAAATAAAATTTATCGTAGTTACTATTCATAATGCCCAAAAATAAAAAGTAGCCTATTAACGTAATTTGGACCCACTGATTCCAAATATTGAATCCATTTTTCAAAATTTAAAACACATAAGTTTCAGTAATTAATTTAAAATTAATCCCGTTGTTAAGAAAACGGGTTTTAGAAGTTAAAACATTGCCAAAGATTGAAATGTTTTTACCTATGAATTCAATGTGAAATTAATGATAATGACATAAATTATATTAAATGGTAAAAATATATTCTATTTAAACTTTAAACCCATTCAATATTATAATTTAACCATATAAATTATCTCAATGAAAAAAGTTGTTTTTAATTAAAAATTAGCGTATTTTTATTATTCATCAAAATATGAAAGTTATCAGAAAAATATCAAAAATTTATCCAAAGTAAATTTTGATATCCTGATCCAAAAGAAGAATTTTATTTTGTCAAATTGAACTTATAAACATGTCAAAAACTAGGTTTAATGTGGGTGCGCCATCAAAAGGTGGCGAAACTTCATTTTTTGAAAAATACTTATTTTACCCGAAAAATTTATTTTTTTTTCTTACCATGTTCTAAAAAATGTGTAAGATTCATAATAATGTTATAAAATTCAAAATTCAGTTAATACTATTCATAATGGCTAGTCCATAATAATATATCGTTGTTTAGTGAAACCCGGTATTGTGTACTACACACACTATCGAGGAAGGTCATGATTGCGTGTAATGAAAGACAAGTCAGTATTGTGTGTTGTGAAAGATTACTTTGGTGTTGCGTATAACATAAGACATAAAAAAATATTTATCATAAAATCTCAGGCTGTTACAGATGATGAGTATAAATCACAAACATCCTAGGCCACACCATCGATGAACCTCCATCACCACCCGCCGCAATGGTCAACACCATATCGACAACCCTCAACAACATCATGTCTTAGAAATATCCAATCCTTAATATATGTCTTCATGCCCATAAAACTCTAAAACCACATAATAAATCTATACTTGACTAAACCAACTATTCCCCACATGAGACTACCCCTGGTATGGCCTAAGAACAAAAAATACCCCAATAGGTTTTGTCTACGGTCTCAAAACCATGTCCTAGACCATTATTATTTATTACATGACACGTAACACAAGTATAAATAAAAAATATCTATGGACCACCTACCTGGAATATTTAGGTCTTTACTCACCAAGCAACTTCAGTCGATTTGTATTTAATAGAAAGATTAATAAAAATCTAACAAAATCCCTAAAATTAGGGATTTTCAATGATGGATGTAGAAATAGTGAGAAATATAGAGATTATTCATGTGTAGATTGTTAGCCTTACCCATAGCTCCCTCTCACTTCAGACGACACATGATTTTGATAAGAATAGGAGGGGATCTAACTTGTAGAAGAATATAGGGGTGAGACCATTATTCTAGATGATTTCCCCATGTACAGGTCATAAATCACCCCTCAAAAACCCTTAAATAAACATTGTTATTAATTTTATCAATGTATAGAAGGTTTTGGAAACATTGTTCCTCCAAGATGAAATTTATTAAAGGAAATATCATATTAAATGTAGAAATATCTTACTTCATTCTAAACATATCCATTTTTTTAGAAAAGTGGTACTAGAAATATCTTACTATAAATATCTTACTAGGAACAGTTCTTACAGAACCAATATCAAAATAGCAATATCATATTATAAATAGCTTAATAGGAATAGTGAATCTAGAAAAATTATCATACTCGAAATTTCTTGCTCAAAATATTTTACCAGAAATAGTGATTCCTGAAAAATTATCATATTATCAATATAAAACTAAAAATATCATACTAGGAATTTCTTACTAAGAATAGTGATTATAGAACATATATCTTACTAAAAATGTCATACTATAAATATCTTACTAAGAATAATGATTCTAGAACAATTATATTACTATAAATATACTACAAATTTATCTTACTATGAAATTTTCCTTTTCCATATTACTTAAAATCTAAAGCAAGACCCAAAACCCCCAAAACTCTAAAACTTCATTTTTAGGCCTTCCAAACATATTTGAACCCTTTAATAACTAAAAATTTATGTTAGAAAACCCTTGAGAACAATTATAAAAATTAAAACCATGAGCTCTGGATAACTCCCAAGACTCTGTACCTAGCCTTTACCAACACTTTCAACACCTCTAAAAGGTCCAACGACACATGGTCGATCCAAATCCCAACCCGATTCACTATTCCAAATATTCAAAACCTTAAAATCTTTTAAAAATATGATAGCTCATCCCCGAGCTATCCTAATAACTTATCGAATAAGTCTTATAAAAAACTTGAGCCTCCCTCTCTCGAATTCCCAAAATATAGAGATGATTACAAACCCAATTTACCCTACACAAAGATGGTATCATAGTTGTCTATCCCATACACACTGACTATCTACTTATACACCAACCATCATCTTGATGCCCATGTGATTCTCTATACCAACACATCCCACATATATCACATACGAACATTGTACACCCCTACCCATCATAAAAAAATACTACCACCATGCTCCTAAAGTTCCTCTAACTATATATGGATCTCAGAAATTGATCTCCATATATTGGTTCGATCACATGCAGTTAACCCGAAGCTCGACTACCTGATGCATGTCCCCCCAGTGGACTTGTACTGAAAATTGACCACTACCCAAAGTGATGGGTATTCTATCCACTAACACATCCCACATGTGAAAATGAATCCCAACTACTAGCTCTTTGTCCCACCTCAATTCCTCGATTCAGTCTTGGTCCATGAGTCCCAACAGCTATGTGGTCCTCTGATAAAATCTCTCCAAGTGTCCCATCTGGGTGCATGCCTAACACTCATTTGTTGGTCAATCACACTGATCCCAAACATGTCTTATATCCCCACACTGGAATCATGTCACTAATGACCCACTATGAAGTGTAATTATC
Organism: Viscum album; assembly: GCA_963277665.1. Taxonomy (NCBI): domain Eukaryota; kingdom Viridiplantae; phylum Streptophyta; class Magnoliopsida; order Santalales; family Viscaceae; genus Viscum; species Viscum album. Next base: position 923,083,840 of record OY728131.1, read on the forward strand.
ACACCTCCGCTCTAATTTCCCTTCTATGACATACTCTAATTTTCCTACACACTATCAAAATTATTAGTTGTATACATTCCATCCATGTAATTAGTTTGTGTTTAATTCTATTTTATTTGTTAGTTTTTGGATTGTGAATGTTTCATCATGTGTATGAAGTAGTTTCATAATATCTATGAAATAATACGACAAGAAAAAGAACTAAAACACCTAAATAAAACATCAAAAAACTACCCAAATAAAATATAAATAACCCAAGTTTATATCAAGACTATAGTTCTAATAAACTAGGAAAAAATGACTAAATCATTGTGAATAAATTTTTAATTTAAGTTCATTATCATATAATAAATTTTTTTAACGAATATTGTATGAATAACACACCCAAATATTACCTTATCATATCTCTTTTGGATGCTATGACACATCATCTATACCTAAATAAACATGAAACCATACTATTATAAAAACAAAAATATATGTCACCTTTCATGTTTAGTTGTGATATTATTTTCATTTTACAACCAAGGAGAACCCACATAATTTCTTCCTTTATAAAACATGTGATACTTTCCAAAATTAAATGATAAATACAAGGAAAAATATTTTCATGGGTTGAATGTGAAATTTAATTTTTATATCAAAATTGGTTTGTTGTTTTATTCACCATTTTCATGCCTATTTTTTATAATTCTCATGAAACATTGTTTTTATTATTATGCTCAAATTTTATATTAGACCCCAAGATGGTTTTTTTTTCTGGGCATCATTGTGACATTGGACTACTTCTGCGCTTTGATCCTATTTTGAATTATATGGCTCCTTTGAGCCATTGATACTAATTTTCACCCCTTTCATCTAGACCATCCATGTGGATGGTTCTTGTTGGTTGGGTTGTTCAGCCTTGCCACATTACCTTTTCTTATTTTTTTTGGTCATTTTCCTTTCCATCCTGGTGAAACCTTAGCATGTTTTTATGAGAGATACACAAAGAGAGTTTTGAGTAAAATACTATTGTAATCCCTATTAACTAATATTGTGTTGTTTACAATGGATTTATGATGATATCCCATATTTGTGAAGAATTTTGGGTTTTCCTAAACTAGGATCTTTTGTGGATATCCAAGTGATACGCACTTAGGTACACTATTTAATATACAAAAGCATCTTCAAAGACCTATAAATGGTAAACAAAGGGCTATTAGTTGGTGGTCCTTGGATTTCTTGGGGGATTACCATTAAATGTATCCCCCTAAAAATTTGGTATCAGAGCATCCCAAGTAAAAAACAACATCTTCTAGGTATGAAATAGGGTAATTTGACATTGGCAATGGCTTTAACCTATGGAAAAATAATATGAGAGCCCTGATTGATCAGTAGGGGCTCATTGATGCCTTACATAGACCTAAGAAACCTATAATAACTTAGTCTAATGATGGTAATAACACTAATACCTATGAAGATATATTTTTCAATATTTTAGTTAAGCCTTATAGATCCCTGTTATTATCCCAAGGTGATAAAGTCCATAGGGAGGTAGCTTATGAGTCTCCAACTGCTGTAATTTGGTTGAAACTTAAGAAATTTTATTTGAAGGCTTCATTGGTTTGTCATATTTATAAAAATCAGAGAATTTTTACCTTTAAGATTCATTTTGGTACTTTAATAAAATCCCATCTTGATGAATTTAAAAAGTTTATGCTTGATTTGTCTAATATTAATGTCTTTGTTAATGATAAAGAACAAGAAATGATCCTTCTCATTTCTATTCTTAATTCCTATAACACCCTTGTTGAAACCATGATGTATAGTCAATATCCTCCAACCATGGAAGAAGATAAGTTGTTAATTCTATCTAAAGAATTACACAATAAATTCCAAATTAAGAATGAGGCAGAAAGTTTATTTTGTATGGGTAGATCTGAAAATAAAACTAAAAATAAAGAGTATTATATAGGAAATGGAAATAAAAATAATCAATCTAGATTTAATAGAACTATATTCAAGGAGTATTACCAACTACATTTGTGGTAAGTTAATCCATATTAGGCCAGATTGTAGGAATCCCTAACATAACAAAAATCATGATGAATCTACTGATTAGTCTTTGATTATTATTTTTGGGTATGATAGTTTTTAGGTTATTAATGTGTCTACACACAATCTATTTAGTGATTAGATGTTATACTGTGGTTGTTCCTTCCATATATTTCTGGATAAGTAATCCTTTCTTGAGTTGACTAAGAGAGTGAATGAGAGGTTGTTCTTGGAAACAATAGGATGTGTCAAGTCTAGGGCAGCGGTTTTTTTTTGTTTGAGATACATGACCATTTAGTATTCACATTACATGATGTGGGATGGTCCCCTAACCTACACAGGAACCTCATTTCCCTAGGTGTTTTAGACCAGAAAGGATTTTCTTTAAAGTTTGAATTAGAATTCCTTAAGATATCAAAAGGACCTAAAATAGTCATTAGTGGATATCTTATTAATGTGATTTATGTTTTATATAAGAAAACTCATTGTAGATAGTTAGTAAGTATCTATGTTGCAGATATTGAAAATACCATGTTTTGGCATAGTAGGTTGGGGAATTTAAGCTCCAAGGGTCTAGAGGAATTCAGTAAACATGGATTGTTGAGTGATATCATTCCTAAAAACCTCCTATTTAGTGAGGATTGTTTCTTTAGTAAATAAAAGATTCGGCATCAATATGTCTTATTTTAATCCCTATCATCCTTTAGGATACATCCATTCTGACTTGTGGGGTCCTGGTAGGACTGCCTCTCATGGTGGAGGCTAATACTTTTTGAATATTATTGATGATTTCTCTCGGAATGTGAGGGTTTTAATTCTTGAAACAATTATAATTTCTCTAAAACATTTTAAACATGGAAATACCTTGTTAAAAATCAAATTTCAAGAATGATTAAGGCTATGAAAATAGATAATGTGTAATAATACTTTCCATTTAACTTTAGTTCTATGAATCTGAGGATATAGTTAGGTACCTTACTATTTGGGAAACTCTCTAGAAGAATGGGATGGCCATGAAAATGAACCACAATACTGGAGCAGCTCTGAAGCATGATTTCATGGTCAGGCCTACCCAAATCATACTACACTGAGGAAAAAACTATTTTGTGTGTATCTCATTAACATATGTCCTTAAACTAAAAATTATTATAAGTCTCATGAGTAACTATGGTGTAACCAACCCCCTTTTTAAAATCAATTGAGGTTCATTGGGTGCATAGATTATTCCTAAGTTAAAAATAATAAACTTTAATAGAAAGGATCTTAAATGTATTTTAATTGTTTATCCCAAAAGGGATAAGGGGTATAAACTATGGGTGGATAAGATAGGTGAAAAAAGTTTATAATAAGTCATGATGTTGTGTTCCAATAATCTACTTTCTGGAAAACTTAGTCTCTCATTGATGATAATAATTACAAACCTCAAACTAAGAGTTGAGTGGATATTCAAGAGGAAGGAAGATAATACTAAAGATAATAAAAATAAATATAAGGTCAGATTGGTGGCTAAGGGATTCCTTTAATGAGAGGGAATTGACTACCTTGAAATCATTTCTCCAATTATAAAACACTCATATATCCAATTGTTTCTTGATTTTTTTTCTTACCATAAGTTTTATATTGAGTAGCATGATGTTAAAACTACTTTTCTTCACAACGAAATTGATGAGAATGTGTATATGGATGATCATAAAGGATATATGGGTGAGTTGAAATCGAATCATGTATAACTTTTAAATAAATATTTATATGGTTTAAAATAGGATTCATGGAAATGGTATAAGAAATTTGACTCATTCATTCTTGATAGTCATTTTAGTATGAGAAAATATGATGCATGTTAGTATTTTAAAACGATTAAAATTTCCATGATTTATCCACTACATTATGTTGATGATATGTTTGTCATTTTCAAGGTCATAAAACTCATCATTTCTATTAAATCATAATTTAAGAATGCATTTGAAATTAAATATTTAGGTGCATCCAAATAGATTTTGGGAATGGAAATTATTAGATATTGAAATAAAAGGTTGTTTAATATGTCTCACCATATATACATTTTGATAGAACTTAAGAGATACCTTCTTGAGTCCCTTAATCCTTGAGTACATTTCTAAAATTACCTATGCTAACATTGTTGGCAACATCATGTACGTCATGATTTTCAACAGACATGATGTGGACTTTGTAATCTTCACCCTTAGTAAATTCATGTCCAACCTAGGAAAGCTAAAATGGAATGTTCTTAAATGGATCCTTAGATACATTCCCTATTCATATGCATTATATTTATTATTTTTTAGAAATTTTGATACGGATAAACATATTATTGGTTTTGTAGACTCAGTTTTTATAGGTAACATAGACACTAGAAAATCCCTCACGGACTATATATTTACTACTTAAATAAGATGAATTTATTGGAAGTGTAACATGCAGTCAATTTTGGATCTCTTAACCATTGAGGTTGAATACATTTCCTTAAATGAGTTTGTTAAGGAGGCCATCTGTCTTAATGGTTTTCTTTTTGAATTATACCTTTATAATTCTATTATAACTATGTATAGTGATTTCCAATCAGATTTACACCTATCTAAAAATTTAGTTTGTCATGGTAGATCTAAAAACATTGATATTAGACTATATTTTATTAGAGATATTATTTAATTATGAATGGTATGTGTCAATAAGATACATGATGACAACAATCCAGCCAATAGTTTGACTAAAGCTTTAATGTTTTTCAATTTCAACTAAATTTTAGTATTATTTAATTTAGCTCAAATTCAATAACCATAGGTTAAATAACATATTCAATTTTATATGAAAATGATGGGGACTTGTGAATTTTTATTTTTAATATCAAAATTAATTTATTTCTTTATCTACTATTTTTATGCCTATTGTTTATAATTCTCGTGGAAATTGTTTTTTTTATACTCAAATTTTATGTTGGTCCATATGCTGGGTTTTTTTTCTATGATTTTTTATGCCACTTTCCCACTTATATGATTTGATCCACTGTCTAACTTGGTGGCTCCATTGATGTGTTTATAATTATTTCTCCCCCTTTCATCTGTATCGTCCATGGGGATGATTCTTTCCACTTTGTTGGTTTAGCTGGGCTAAACATTTTTTCCTCATACATTTGGGTTGTTTCAAAGCATTCCACGTCTGTTATGCCTTATTAGAGGAATTGATGACCCATAGAGGAAATCATTCATGGGGATTCACTCATTTGATTAGTTCAACTCCTCCCGGTTTCTTTAATTTTAGTCTCGGTGAAACCCTACCAAGTTCTGGTGAGAGATCCACCAAGAGAGTTTGAGGAAACCTTTTCACCCTCACTAAAATTTGTTGATGTGCTATTTATGTTGGAGATCAAATGACACCCATTCAAGTTGAAGAAGTGTGGATGTTCTTGAACCATGATATTTTGTAGAGATCTAGTTGAGGCGTACTCGAGTGTGCAATTCTTGATCCATGGGTATCTTCAACACCCTCTAAAGTATAAACAAATTATTGTCGAATAGTGGTAAGCTATCTGGTCTTATAAGTGTTACTTTTTTCAGTTCTTGGTCACATCATGTTTTAACTTCAAATTTATTTTATTCTTCATCTATTTTTATATATTTTATCTTATAAAAAAATTGAGTATTAATTAAGTGCATGAGTGTGTGATGTTTTTATCATGAATGTATGACCAAAAATGTCTGAAGTATATTAAATTTGTATGTTTTTTTAAGGCAATTTCAGTGTACATTCACTGATATGTTTACATTTTATATTTTGGTATCTTCTCTTCTTGAATCACCTTATTTTTGTGTTATTGTTATTCTATTTTTATCATCATCTCGTTTCCCACTTCTATTTCTAATATTGAGTAGAAACCAATTTCATATTCAGTGGTCCTTGTATTTCTTAGGGACTTACCATTAAACACACCCCCATCAAAAATTTTCTTCATCCCATCATAGGATGAGACACCATACGACATCTCAATTACAAATCCCATTGGTTAGTGTTATACAATCCTTTATTCTTTTGCAGAAAATATGATATATATTTTTTAAATTATGATTAAAATATAACTTCTCTTAAAAAAAGTAATCGAAATGATAAATCCTTATTGTACTAGCATATGTACTGCTTTGTCAAAATATATTTTAAACACTAAAATTTAAATCCCCTCGATTAAAATATACTTGATAAAACTTGATGAAATTTATTAATGGCGTTGTTTGATATTATATGCGTATACATCATCACTATTATTATTTATTTTAACTAAATAATCAAAATTGACTTGATTTGATCCCTCTAAGGCCCTTCTTTGGTGATTTAACTTTTCAAAGGCATCTCCTCAATCAAATAATCTTAATTTTTATTAATTAATTAAATAAATGTTTTAAGGTGAATCGATTTGAAATTTAATTTTTTTAGAAGAAAATTCAAGTTTCATTATTATGGTGTATTGTTAGCTAACCATTTTCCCAGTCATGTGTGGTGAATAATAAAAGAAACATGATTAATACACTGTTAAGTTCATGGTAAACTAATGGTCCACCATAACTATGCATTATTAAAAAATAAGCTAAACTATTTTTTGACTCCAAACATCCTTGGATTTAATTTCATAATTTAGTTAATTTGGGTTATCATTTGAATTTTTATTGTTATCATCATCTGTATCATTATCGTTTTCATTGGTTAAATGAAATAATATGGGCTTCCCTCTCCTTCCCACTCACATGAGACAACTATTAAGTGATATCCTTCCACTCCTCTTACCTATTCTACACCCATGAAATATGCACTTTCCCAACTCAGGTAGGGTTAGCTTCTTATTTCCCTTCCTATTCTCTCTTTTTTTCTTCCATGTAAGTGTTATTTTTTTATTTGGGGGTTTCAAAATGTATGGATAAAGCCTCATTTTTCATAAGTATTACATAATTAGTGGAAAAAGTATGTTTTTGGAGGTTGAGTTGAGTTCAACCCATGTCTCTAGGTCATAAGTTTATCGTTGTTTAACTACCCGGGAGTGTTATTTGATTGCAAGCCACTATTCAAACATTATTTGTTTTGTTTAATTTATAAAATTGATAGTTTATAGTCCCTTAGGTGTTAGAGGAAGTTTGTAGGGTAGAAATTCTCTATGTATTATTTTTTAATATCAGTTACTAGTTGGTGGCTTAAATATCACTCTATTTATATGTCAAAAACTACTATGACATGAGTGTGATAATTTAATTTCCCTTTTAAAAATAAAAAAAAATATGTTTTAAAAATACATTATAATTTACATGAAATATATGCATTCCCCTTGATCTTATTAATCCATTATTTTTTATACATTGATATGTTTGGATGACTTATTCATATCCAAAAAAATTTGTACATGATGAGAATAAGAAATTTAAAAATTGTTTTGATTTAAACTGAAATTGAGATAGTTTATAAAATATTTCAATAATTTTTTTGGGATATATTACTTAATTGAAATGCCCTCAATGGGTGTGTTGGACCTAAATGGGGCCTAGATATGATTATGTAAATTATGAGTGTTATTAAATTATGAAAAGTGGAATAAGGAATGGGTGGTCTAGTCATATTATCAAGAGATATTCTTATTAGTTTCATTCCTAGTTTATGGAGGGGTCAATGGGTTTATTTTATCCCCTGGGTGATGACTGAGTAAGATAGTTTTACTTTATTTTTCACTTGGTGATCTAGTCTCATAATAATTACTGACATTTACGCTTATTATAGGGTCATTCATATAGGAGGTCTATAGAGGAATTTCACTACGAGAAGGATAAGAAATTTGTTATTGATGTATTGGTCATTATGTGAGTAAAATAATAATAAACTTTCAATATAGTTTTTACATGTTGGTTGAGCACATCACCTATGAACTAAAATATTTTATAAATTCAAAGTCTTTTACTATCTTGGTTATTAGTTTCATTATGTTTATGTATAGTTTTAATCTATTCTGTTAAGTATTACTTTGTAAGAAAAATTGAAAATATTTGAAAAAGTATGAGTCGTCATTGAGGTGAACTCATAGTCACCAGTTGCAAATATTTGACCAAGTACGAGTCGCCATTGAGGTGAAATCACAATCACTAGTCAGAGGACTCACAGTCACTATTCATTTTGTAAATCAGTAAAGTATGAGTCACCGTTGTAGTAACCTACTGGTTTATAATTTTTACAAAAGACCATACATCATTGTAGTAACCTACTGGTTAGGAATTTTCAAAAAGGACCATACACCATTGCAGTGACCTATTGGTTTGGAATTTTCCAAAAGGACCATACACCATTGATATGGACTATACACCATTGCATTGACCTATCAGTCCATAATTTTTCATAATGTCTAAGACATTGTTCTAACCATCCAGATTTTTTGGCAAAGTCTAAGACATCGTTCCAACTATCTAGAATTTTTCGCAAAGTCTAATACATTGTTTTTAAGACACCATTCAGAGACAAAGGACAAGTCACCACTCCTGCTTCACCACTACTGTGGAACCATTCTAGACTTAGTCATTTCTTCTTATACCATTTAAATTAAAAATTATTACTAACAGTAATATTTTAGTTATTTATTGATAATGATTTTATTAATGGGTTTTTACAGACAGTATTAAGGACCTTGTCTTTAGACGGTATGATATACTAGGTACATACATGTGATAGAGATCATAGTTCTTATCATCCATTGTAGCATAAAAAGGTAAAAACTCAAGAACAAAAGTATGGTTGTATGAGAATATTAAATATAGATACAAGAACAAGTAGAAAAAATACACAAAAAATTAAATAACACTCATCCTTCTGGGTGTAAACAAGTAAGAATTTACTTAGAATCAAAGTGTTCAAATCCTTGCAAAAACAAACTCTAATGAAGAAGATATATGAGGAGCTTCTCACCCCACTAGAAACAAGAACAGAGAGCATCCACAAAACTCTATTTTTTGTGTCTATTTCCATAAGTGGACTCGTGCCTTGCATCTGCTACATCCAAGAAGTCTATAAGTAGTAAGCAGATTACATAGAGTATACTAAACCCTTTCTTATTATTCCTGGTATGTTGTGTACATTGTTACTATTGTTTCAAGTAGTATGTGTGTCTGTATCACAAACACATACTATCTTCTGAGATAAACTAGAGGATACAAGATATCCTCACTCACACATATTTCTACACCTTTTTACTCCCACATATAATTGTGGTAGAGGTCTAGTTGTCCTGGACATCCTTGTGTGCTATTGTGAACCCCGATCCAGTGTGTGTATCAGGTTTATTAATATAAACTACTTGTTTACAGGTGATCACCAAGGGGAGAGGACTAATTCTTTTCTTGAGACTGAACCTCTTGTTTTTAAATACGCAGTGTTATTTCAAGTTTAGTTTTTTTATCTGTTTTAATTACTCAAACTAAGAAACTTTACTTCACTTTGATAGTTAATATTAGATAGTGATTGTATTTGAATTTTATTTAGTAGACTGAATTCAAAAGTTAAGATAATTATTAAAAGTATTTTAACTGAGAATTAATCACTCTTTGAGAATTCTTTCAAATAATTAAATCTTTTATAAATATGTTACTTTGGTTAACTAGCTAGAATTTGTTTTAATTAGAGGATTTTTAAATAAATGTTTTAAGATAGAAATTTTTATAGGAACTCAATTCACCGCCCTCTTGAGTGTCCTGCATCGACCAAAATTTGGTATCATAGGTGTTTGTAAAAACCTTTTTAAAAACATTTTTCAATTATTATTTTAGTTGTGTTTTAAAGGTCTCTAAATTTTTGTTAGTTCTAAATTTTTAGTTCTTTAAAAACCTATTATTTATTATTTATTATGTATAATAGATTATAAGGTGATTTTACCATTATAACTCGATTTTTTAAAGGAACTAATTATTCTTAGTGGATAATTAAGATGAAAAATCATTTAGAAAGTATGGGTTTTGAGATTTGGTCTTCAATTGTAGATGAATATAAGATTCCTACTACTACTAGGAATACCTGGGATGACACAACCAAGGCTTCCTATAACAATAACTAAAAAGAAATGAATTCCTTATATTTTTCTCTATGAGATGAATAATTAAATAGGATTTATAAGTGTAAAACAGCACATGAAATTTGGGATACTCTAGCTATTTCACATGAAGCAACCACTAATGTTAAGAAAATGAGACTTAACACATATACTATTAAATATGATAACTTAAAAATGAATCCTGATTAACCCATATGAAACATGTATCTTAGGTTTAATGAAATTTTAAACATTGTGATCTCTTTGGTAAAGGATGTTATAGCTAAGGAACAAAACATACAAATTCTCAGATGTCTACTAGAAATATGGAGAGGAACTTCAGTGTTAATAAGGTAATCCTATGACATCAACACTTTGTCAGTAAAGAAGATGATAGGTAAGCTCATGACATATGTGGAAGAAATGAAGTTCAAAAAATAAGAGGATGATGAACCAAATAGAAAGTCATTGTCTTTCAAAACTACCTCTTCTAAACATAAAGAAAATGAGAAGGAACAAAATCATCTTGATAGTTCAAGCAATGAAGAATCACCATATGACAGTTATGAAGAAATGGCTCAGATAGCCAGAATATTAAAAAATTATATTGAAAGAATAATTTTTTTATTAAAGACCATCTACAAAGAAAAATATGAAAATAACGGAAATTGGAAAAAGTATTGGAAATGAAGTGAAAATACTAATGAAATAGTTTTTTGTGAGTGCAAAAGGAAAGGACATGTAAAGGATTATTATCCAAAATTATAGTACCAAAATAAATGTGAAGGTGAGGATGAAAGATACAAAAAGGAAATAAAAGACACATGGAGTGCTTCTGGTGAAATTTTAAGTGACTTAGTGTCATCATATGATGAGAAGGGCGTCAAAGAAAACATGTGTTTCATGACAAACACTTCTGAGGTAACACTAAAATATCCTGTACAAAATTCTTATTATTCTAGAGATGAATCTAATTTTGAGAATATAAATAATGAAGAAATATTTGAATATTGTATAATGACTGAGGATACATATAATTAGTTAAAGGATAAATATAAAATTTTAAATAAACAATATGCTTTTACCTCTACTGTTAAATATGAGCTTATTGTGGAGAAAGAAAATAATGCTCAATTTTATAAAGAAAACAATGAACTCAAACTATCTAATGAGAAATTGAAAAAGGACTTAGAAAAGTCTACCAATGGAAATAATAATCTCACAAAAATTCTTGGTAAACAAGTTTCACCAAAATATACTACCTGTATTGGGTACCAACCTGGACAAAGTAATTTTTCAAAAAATCTGGAAAATCAGTTTTTGTGCATAAAATTGATAAATTTTCTACTAGTTCTAGAAATGGACAATATTTCACTTCTTGTAGTATTTCTAGAAAAAATAAAGAATATTTTTCCAAATCCTTACAAACTATTTATAAGAAACCCATGAAACAAATGTGGGTTCCCAAAGCTTTTATCACTAATGTTATTGGACCAAAGAAAATTTGGGTACTAAAGTATTTTCTTGGTTAAATTACTTTTTGTAGGAAATCTTCTTGAAGAGCTCCTATAAAATATTTTGGTACTTGTAAAGTGTATGTTCAAGACATATGACATGGGATATTTGAGCTTCAATAATATTTTCAATGTTGATAGTGGGAATGTCACCTTTGGTGATGACGAAAAATGAAACATAATTGGCCTTGGACAAATTGGTAACTCTAATTCATTTTTCATTTCTAAAGTTCTTTTTGTTTATGGTTTAAAATAATTTTTTTTATCATTTTGCAATAATGTCTGGATGGATTTCATGTTAAATTTAAAAATTATTTTTTTAATGTATTAAATTATAAAAATTATTTAGTTTTTACTACTTTTAGAAATGAAAATGTTTATGCTGTTAGTTTATATTCCTTAGTTACTCAAAAAATTTCTTGATTAAGTTCCTTTCACAATGATTCTTGGATATGGATTATGAAACTAGGACATTGTAATAATCACTCAATTATAAATATCACTAAAAATTTTTAGTCAAGGATCTACCTAAGCTTGAGTTTACAAATGATAAAGTATGCAATCCTTGTCAAAAAGGAAAATAACACAAAATATCATTCAAACCAAATAAAAAAGTTTCAACTTCTCAACCTCTCGAGTTGGTTTGCATGGATTTTTTTGGACCTTCCATAGTTTTAAGTTTAAGTGGGAATCACTATGTATATTTTCTAGTAGATAAATTCTCTAGGTATACTTCGCCCTTTTTCTTAGCTCACAAAAGTGAATCTTTTTCTCACTTTATCAATAATGCTAGAATAGTAGAAAACCTAAGTGGTTTTAGAATTAAATCCTTAATAAGTAACCATGGAAGTGAGTTTTATAATCAAGAGTTTGAATATATTTTTCTCACAAAATGGTTATAGTCAAAACTTATCTTCTCCTAGGACACCCCAGCAGAATAGATTAGTATAAAGGAGAAATAGAAACTTATAATAAATAGCTCGGACTATGCTTAATAAATATGACTTAATTGTTAATTTTTGGGCTGAATATATCAATAAATATTGTTATATAATTAATAGAGTCTTAAAAATACCAATTCTTAAGAAAACTCTCTATGATTTTTGGAATAATAGGAAACCCAATGTTTGACACTTTAAAGTTTTTGGTTGTAAGGTTTATATTCTCAATACTAAGGACAATCTTGAAAAATTCACCTTTAAAATTGATGAAGGATTTTTCCTAGGATATTCAGTCGCTAGAAAATCCTATATAATTTTTAATAAAAGAACCAAATGTTTGTAAGAGTCTATACATATTAAATTTTATGAAACAGATCCATATAATCCCAAAACCTCCTTAGAAAATCCTGAGGGAAATCTACCGAGTTTGAACTTATATCATAAACCTTATGGTTCTATTGTGAAACAATTAAAAAATTCTGGAAGTTATATAGATTATAACCATAGAGAACCTAAACCTATAGAAGAACCTGAAGTGACTAGCCCTTCTTTTTCTAGACTTGTTAGAACTCTTAAAAACAATCCTTTAGATATTGTAGTTTGATACATAGATAAAGGGACTCAGACTAGAGCTTCTTTTAAAAATCAGGTTTAACATAAATCCTTCTTGTAATAGCTTGAACCTAAGAACATCAATGATTAAATCAATGATTAATTATGAGAAATGGATATGAAATAAGAATTAAATCAGATTAAAATAAATAATTTTTGGAAACTAGTACATATACCCAAAGACATCATGACCATAGGCACTAAATGGGTGTTTAGAAATAAAGTGGATGAAGCTGGAACCATACTAATAAATAAGAAAAGTTTGGTTTCACAAGGATATAGTCAAGATGAAAGAATTTACTATGAAAAAAACTTTGCACCTAAAGTATGTTCGGGGAGGCTTACTTGAGTCTAATTCTTGTCTCCAGTCTATAAATTTATCATTGTTTAACTACTCATGAGCGTTCTTTGATTGTGAGTCAGTTTTCACGCATTATTTGGTTTTTTTAATTTGTAAAAATTGTATTTTATGGACCCTTAGGTGTTAATGGAATTTTTTAGGGCATTAATGCTCTATGTATTATTATATAATATCAATTACAGGTTGGTGGATCTGATTTGAGTCTATTTATGGGTAAAAAACTACTATGACATGAGTGTGATGTTTAAATTTCACTTTTAAAAATAAAAAATTATGTTTTAAAAATACATTATAATTTCCTTGAAAACAATGCATTCCCCTTGATCTTATAAATCCATTATTAGGTATACATTGATATTCTTTATGACTAATTCATATCCAACATTTTTTGTACATGATGAGAATAGGTGATTTAATAATTGATTGCATTTAAAATAAAATTGATATAGTTTATAAAATACTTCAACAATTTTTTTGGATTTATTACTTAATGGAAATTCCCTCAAGGGGTGTGTGAGACCTAAATGGGGCCTAGGTATGATTATTTAAATTATGAGTGCTATTAAATTATGAAAAGTTTAATAAGTCATGGGAAGACTAATCATCATGTCAAGAGAAATTTTTATTAGTTTCATTATCAATTTATGGAAGTGTCAATGGGTTTATTTTATCCACTAGGATATGACCTGGTAATATAGTTTTACTTTATTTTTAGCTTGGGGATATAATCTGAGAGACTTACTCACTTTCACTCTTATCAGTGGGTCATTTATAAAGGGGTTATATAAAGGAATTTCACTATGATAAGGATAAAAAGTTTCTCATTCATGTATTAGTCCCTATGTGATTACTTGATAAAATAATAATAAAATTTCAATAAAATTTTTACATGTTGGTTGAGTGTATCTTCCATGAATTGAAATCTTTTATAAATTCAAAATCCTTGACTATCTTAGTCATTAGTTTCTCATGATGGTTAATTATTTATTTAATTCATTATATATATCATTAACTCGTCCTTATTTAGATAAATTTAATTATATAGAAATATCATATGTGTTATCCCATGGGAATTAACAATTGATTATGTTGTTTAATTCATGAATGGGGAAATACCAATAGGCATTTCACTCAACCTATGCATATTCACTTTAACACACATTTTGACCTTTTTATGAGTTTTGTGTGTGGTGATGGACATCACATATGGTTTGGGTTCTCATTTAGATGATACTTCCACTTATAGCTCAGAGACATTGGTGGGTGATGATCTTACAAGGCCTATGTTGGACAATTAGGCCTTATTTTTATATTTTATTTCCATTTTGTATTTATACATTTATTATAAAAATTTTCCACTTATGATTATTATTAGACATATTTTTTGATATAGATGATGTATTTATCTTAATATGCCTAGAATGTACTCATTTATGTTGGTGGTTATACCAACTTACTCGCTTTTATTTTATATTTAATATAGTATAATTATTTTATGTAAAGTTAAATATATAATTATTTTTGGAGGGAAATTATTCCCCAAAAATTGGGTAAACCCCGCCACTTGTTAGGGACCTCCCATGATTCAAATAAATGAATCAGAGGTTAGGGGAAACCCAGCTTGGGTTTAGGTTAATGTGGGAAAGTTGTTGAATGAATTCCTCCTCCAATATGGTAGTGGTTAGATACTATCATTGAGAGTATTTATACATATAATGGGTGAAGATACCCTTAAAACGACTTAAAAACCTATCAATGAGTTATACTAAACCAAAAAGAATATGTCAATGGAATATATATTCAATAAGAATGATGATGAAATGAAACATACATGAATGTAATATATCATCTAATTTTAACGAAAAAAACCCAAAAAATACCCATCAATAATATCAAAATGGATACAAAATGAAATAGGAAAAGGTACAATGAAACACCAAAACATCTCTTGCCTAGAAAACCCATTAACTTTTCCCAATAAAAAACTATGTCATATTTTCAATGTCTAACTTCCCTATTAACCATATCTCAATGATCAACATGAATAGAACTATGAATTCATATGAGTGTGAATTTAGGGGTAATTACTACTACCTAGTATGGTCCTCCCAAAAAATGAGATCAACCCATGTAATAAAAATAAAGCATATTATTTCTGATGTAAGAAAAGGTGAATTATCTTGAGTTAATAGTCTAATCTATCTTCATATAAGGTTTCTTAGGACTAGAGTTTCCCATAACTCACTATAATCAAACTCTTAATAAACATTATATATATAGTATAATCCATACCTCTAAAAAACATAAATCAAAATGTTCCTCCACAAACCATGACTTTATAATTGATCACCTAGAAAATAGATTACATATTACATGGATTCAACCTGAAGTACATCTATATGGAGGGAACTAACGCCTTCTCACACAATCCATCTAGAGACTATCTTGAAAAATTTTGCTACTCACTTGTCATATAATGGGGATTTCAAAAGCTTAAAAAATATAATATTTAATCACTAAGAATGAAACATATTAGTAGAGCTTGGTTATATATCAAGGAGGCCTAAAAACACAAAATATCTATTCTATTCTACTTATTATATTTTTTTTATTTTTTATAATTTTGAAAACATGGAAACGGGAATTGGTTTTTTATTTATTTTTTAAATATACAAATAAAATTTAACATATAATGAAAATATAATGAGAATAGTGGCTAATCCTTGGGTGGATTACCAGTTTCATTCATTCAGTGTTTTATTATATTTTTTAAGTTTTATAACCCTTAGTAATTACACTAAAATTCATTAATTTAATCACCCTTCACTATCTCTATTGAAGAAAATATGTGTCTAATGATCCTTGAGTGCACAAGCCCTTATATACTCAATTTTGACCTACTAAAAACTATCAAATCCATTGTATAAAGGGTGAGATTATGTTATCTTGAGTATTATGTACTTAAAAAATCTCTTTTGAGATATATATACATAAATAAACCAATTATTTGGTATTGTAACTCAAAAAACAAGGAAACAATCATGCACCACTCATTCCATGCACTACTAGAAAATATCCCATTTAATATCAGTCATTTCCATTTTTAATATTAATTAAAAATATATACGAGTAAAAAAGTGTTAAAACTATAGTTTTAAAAATGGTTATAAAAAATAACATCAAAAGTGACTTTCAAAATTGGTTATTATAGATCCCATTTCAGTTAGGTACCACCGAGAGGGGGTGAGTCATTATTACATGAATTTATTCTTTTTAACTCAATCTCTTAGACCAGTTAAAGTCTCGATCCATTCTCTCTTGATATACTCAACCTCACCTGAATGAAGTAAAAAATAAAGAACATAATAAAATTAGTACTTATAAGGTTTATCTTTAAAAAACCTACACATTAACATGATTGGTTAGATTCCCCAATCACAAATTCACTACTATATTCCCAAGTGGTTGCACTAGAGGTATTCCCAATCCCATTAGCATAGAGTCCCACTATTATCTTGTTCTAGATTCCCAATGGAAAACTATATCTTTTCATTACCTCCTAAAAAGGTGTTCAAACCATAATAATAAATATCTCCTTTTTGATGAGTTTCTTTAGAAACACTTGAAATAGATCTTCCTCCTCAAGTATCCCTCATTGATTAATTGTTCAAGACATGTTCACTTATTCAAGAACTAAAATAGAATATAATCATGATCGGGTCCTCTAATCTTGCTCAGCATTTCTAAATATTCAATGATCTGGATCGTGCTTATTTTTTCAAATTCATAGGCACACAATTCTTATTCCATCTAAAAATCTTCCATATTTGATATCTCACTTTTTTCTCTTCAATACAGTAGTGTATCGACTTATCAGTTCCTACCCACTCCTTTCTCATTATTTTTTTGTAATTTGTTTTCAAAAAAAAATATATGGATATTTTTATTACTTTTTAATATTTTAAATGTAAAAAACCTATAATTTTTATTATGATATTATCATTTAAATTCTTCCTCAAATCCTGATCAGTGTATTAATTTTGAATTCTCCTTCGGACTACGGTTTTTCCTCCCGCATGAGATATTTGAATATCATGTATTTTTTTCTTCAAAAAAAATTAATTTAATTTTGTTCGACTTCTCCATCGATGCATGGACTCATGAATCTATTACATGGCGTATTTTATTATAGTGTGGAACTCTCAATATTTATCATGAATCAAATTTGAATTGATTCATTATCTCATATTTAATCATCGTCCATTTGAATTATCATGATATTTTATCCATGAATAATATCTAGAAATAATATTCTAATTTATTCTACATTTATCAGAATATTTATTTTGATTTATTCTAACATTTTTCATAATAATCCATTCTAGAATTTTCTATAAATACTGATTTTTACAAAGATTTTTATGTCTTAAAAATTTTCCAAAGACTTACTGGATCACTAGGAAAATATTAAAAATTCTTAAAATGTTTCTATAAGTCTTAATATTTTGTTCAAAATCTTATGGATTTTTCAAGAGTGTTCTCTGTACGAGTCTTACGAACTAAAATGAAGTATTATGAAAAACGTCTCACAAGACGTCAAAGTCTTATAAGCTTATATGTAAGTCTTACACCAATGAAAAAAGTCCCTTAACATGCTCAGAAGTCTTAATAACTCACTATAAAGTCCTATATAGTCACTTATAAATTCTTAAATTCACTAGGTTTAGCTAAATTTCAACTCTTATACCAAAGACTTATGGAATTTTGAACTTCACTCAAATAGATTCAAAACATATTTAACTCATTTCAAGGACTTTCTGGTCACCTTAAACAAAAAAAATCATTAATAATTTTCAAATACTTCAAAACATAATCCAAATATTCTCTTCATATATTCATTTATATCTTTAATTTCCAATATACTTTGGATGATCCCTTGACCATTTCAACTAGTTTTGACTTTATAAAGCCTAATTTTTCAATCCCCCATTTTGTTGACAACTCAAAACTTCACTTGAAAAATATTTTAGATGATAAAAATTTTCATTCACTTGTATGTTTTATGAAACCATGAAAAATAGATGAAAAATCATCACATATCAGAGATAATATCAAGAATATTTCCAGTCAGGAATTCTAGAATAACAACAGTGCTTTCCTTTAGCTTACGAAACAAATTCTTCATCATATCAGTTTCTTCTTTTTTGAAACATATTGAAAAAATATCTATATAATAACAATATAACTATTGATATCAAATACAATTAAAATTTGGGAACTTAACCTCCTTGAATTTCTATTAATTCCATAAAATAATTGATTCAATATGTGTGACTATTTCTTCTCCACCAATTGACAATAAATACAAATAAAAATGTAAGGGGAGTTTTATCATGTTATCTTAAAGATTTTTCAATAGTTTTAAAAGGACTTATTCACACCCCCCCCCTATTTAAAAATTTTATCCCAATACACTTATTGAGAGAAGTATTACACCACACAAAACTTATTCAGGAGCCTTCGGTTATTCAAATCCAAGTATACATGGACTAACCTGGTTTAAAAAAATATTGAATAACCAAGGTGAAAAAATATTTCCATTAACATATATATATGTGAAACCATTTAAAATTTTCCCTTTTTTGGTTTGTTCAAGAAGATTTACCTGGGCTACTTTGTAGCCTATACTCATGTCAACATACATATTAGAAAGGTCAAGTGAAAATGTTAAAATCTCTATTTTTTTCATCAACTAACACTCCCCCATTATAAACATATTCAGTAAAGTCAAAAATAAAATATGTAAGTGTGATTGGAATGCCTCATTCTCAAATTTTATAAATCTATCCAGAAATTCTAGATTCACTACACAATGATAATTTTTTAGATTCTCATCATATTTTATCTCATTCAAAGGATGAACTAATTTTTTATTTATTATAGAAGTTAGTAAACTCTATGATCAACGCCTTATTTACTATACAATTTATACAATACTCATATTTTGAATTACTCCTCCAATTCCCTACATTTAAGTAAAAATAAACTTGAAATAATGTAATGAGGGACATTTTAATTCCTCATTTGATGTAACAAAGATAAGAGTTTTCTCCCATATAAGATCTCTCATTTATTCCAATATCATTATGGGGATAATTTTCTACACTTATTTTACTATCATAATCCTTTATAGGTTGCATGATCACCTTTTTACCTTAAATTATTTCCTTGTTTGGAGTTTTCTTATTCACCCTAGCCATCAAAGAAAACGAATTACCCGATACTTTCATCATCTTTCTCATTAATTTTACTTGAGGTGGTATAATGGTCACATAATTTTTCATATCATGTCTAGACTACTCACATCTTCAAAAAATATATTTATTGAACTTTTAGGTTGCTACTTTTAGATAACCTCTCATGAAAATCAACACTTTCATGTGAAATAACTTTTCCCATTATAAATATAACTCATTTTTACTTCATATTTTTATCCATATCAAATTGGGTTTCAAACATTATTAGGCACACCTTTCTATCATGCTCGACTTCTTTGGGTTTTCCACATAAATTATTAGTTATTTTAGCATTATGTGACTTTATCATTTATTATTCTAAACTTACTTCCATTTCACTATCTAGGTATCCTTTATTAGTAGTCTAGTAATTCATTCCTTAGCTATATAAACCTCCTATTAACATCTTCCACAAAATTCTACTAAAAAAATAAATATATTTTGTGTTGGAATATTATTTTAGTTTCTAGTCATTCCTTGAATTCTCTATGAACTAGTCCTCATATGCTGAGTAAATCTCCCCCTTAGTTCATTCATCTTTATTGGTAATGACATATTAAACTATAAATAGTAGTCTTTATTATAAAATACCTCAAAAAATCAATAAAAAATAATGAAACCTTATTCTTCTATAATGATGTAAAGTCTTTCTAAAAAATTGTTGATGTTGTCCTACAACAACTTGAGCTTTCCATTACCTAGGGGAACTTTTCTTTTCTCATATTACTCTTTTAATTTGATTTTGAATATTATATTTCACATGTATTCTTAGTCCAAATAGTTTGGTATTTTATTTGGTTACCCACACTATTAGAAAAAATTGAGCTTCCATGAAACTTATTAGGAATAGATTTTACCTTTTTGGGACTCTTCTTCTTACCAGTATAAGAAGAATAATCTTTAAACTCAAATAACTTTTTGAATATGATTCTGATTTTTTTCATATAATTTTGAGCTTAAAGAAATAATGACTATTACTCTAACATCACTTCCTATTTCACAACTAATTTCTCTTTTTCATTACTTAGACCCCCCCCCAATCACAAATTCTATATTATATGTCCAAGTGGTTGCACCATGGATCTTCCTAATCCCATCAGTATACAGTCCCACAATGATCCTATTATAGAGTACCACTATAAAAACTAGCTTCTTAATTTCTAATATAAATGTGTTTATAATAAAACAAGAAAGATCACCTTTTTTCCCAGACTTTAACACCACTTAAAATAGATCTTCCACCTAAAGTCTCATTAATCATACATTAATCATATGCTCACTTATTCAAGAAATTAAATAGAATATGATCATGATTAGTTATACTAATAATTATTTCCTTATCTAGATATTCAATGATCTTCATATTCCTCAATTATTTGAATGCTCATTCATGCAAGTCTAATTCCTCCAAAAAAGCTTTCAACTTCAATCTCTTACTTTACTCTCTTTGATACAACAGTGTATTAGCTTCTCAGTTCCTCCCCACTTGTTTCTTATACTTTTACCACACTTTATATTCATAGAATATTATTTGAATATTTTTAATAATATTTTCATATCGAATTGATGTAAATCCCATGATTTGCAGTAAGATCTTATCATTTAAATTCTTACTCAAATCTCAGTCAAGGTTTTCCTTTTGAATTCCAAGTAAGAATCAAGTGTTTCCTTACTCAGGTGATATTTTAATATCACATATTAATTATCTCTAAAAAATACACACATTTAATTATGTTTGAATTCTATATCCATATATATAGGGACTCGGGTAATTGTAATGGGGCACAACTGCTTACAGTATGGAACTCTGAATATTTACCATGAATCATCGTTAGTTTGATTCATTGTCTAAGATTGAATCATGATAAATTTAAATGATCTTGATATTTAATCCATGAATAATATCTTCAAATCAACATTTGATTTAATCTCTATTTATCAAAATATTTATTTTGATTTATTTTGACATTTCTCAAAACAATTTAATCTAGAATTTCCGCACAGTGTGCTTTTCATAAATATTTGTATGTATTATGGTTTTTCCAAAGTATTATGGTCTCACTATAAGATATTAACGAGTCTTATTAAATTATTAATAAGTTTCTATAAGTCTTATTATTTTGTTTATTGAATTTTTCCATAGTCTTACACGATCATTAAATGCCTTAAAACTGAAGTGAAGTTGTACACACAAAGTCCCACACAAGATCAAAGTCTTATTATTTCATCTAGAAATATTATATTGAGGTAAAAAAATACTTAATTAAGAATTAAAATTATTAAAAATTAAGTACAAATTCTTATGAATGAACTCAAAATGTTTTATCTATACTGGACTTAGTCACATTTTATCTCCGACCCAAAGTCTTACAGAATTATAGAATTCACTCAAATAACAGCAAAACATATTAAACTCATTCATATTCCTTCTCAATCACATTAAATAAATAAAAATTATCATTAATCATTATAAAACACATCGAAAAATTATCCATATATATCGTTCATATTTCTATCAACAACTTTAATCTATAATAGACTTTGGTTAGTCTCTGAATCATTCTATCTTATTTTGACTTCATTGATCTTAGTTATTCAATCTATCCTTTTTTTATTGCCCAAAACAACACTTGAAAACTATTATAGATAGTACCAAATCACAGTTACCAGTACTTGTCATGAAATAATGAATAATACCTCCACAATCATCACATATTAATGCTTCTATCAAGAATATATCTAGATATGTATTCTAGAATAGAAATAGTAATTTCCTTTAGCTTATGTTAAAACTTGTTCCTTATCTCAAATTCTTCTTCTTCCAACATATTTTCACAACTTCTCTCTATAATATAAATTTCACTTATTAACAATTAATACAATTTATACTTGGTAAATTTAGTTACTATAAAAACAATATTGAAATCTCAACTAAATATAGATATCGAGAGACTTTGAACATCGTTTTTTATCAAAACTAACATTAAAAGTGAATTTTGACATCAGTTACTATAAAATATGAGGTTGAAAGTCACTTTCAACATTATTTTCTATGAAATATATCATTATAACCTAATTATTTTTTTAAAAATATATTATAATATAATAACCTATACCATGTAATAAAAAATCTAGTAATGCTAACATTAGTAAACAACAACAAAACATATATAAAAACTTAATATAAGGTCTTATACAACAACATTTTTTAAGATAATATACATATAAGAAAATTTTAGATATACATATATAAATTAGTCAATCTTGTAAAATAGTATGATATTAATCCAAGAAAGTGCTTCAAGTTATCTACAAAATATGATGATATAACATGAAAAAAAAAATTTATAAAATTAACAATACAGTATATTAGTTTAAAACATAAGAGTTGTAATAGAGAAAACCTTATGAAAATTTATGGTCATTCTAGTCATGATATTCTCAAAAATGAATCATAAAACATAATAACCACATTCAACTTGTTCTATTTGATGATGAAACTATGGTATTGAAACAAAAATTTGAAAATAAAAAATATATATATGTAAGACACAATAAGTTGTAACTAATATAAAATTTATCAACCAACATGGGACATAATTAATTTCATATATCTTTTTTATCGATAAGTAAAACTTGTTAAATAACTTATATGAAACATTATATTTTCATATATTAATTACTAAAACATATGTAACATGAAACTTTAAGATTAAATAACTAATATAATGGAATAAAATATACAAATTAAAAAAGATCTTGAAATCCTTTATGAAACTCACCCAATATAGTGGGTGGTTTAGAACAACTCCCCAATGTCTATTTCATTTTTTCTAGTATGTTAACTAAGTGTGATCACTCCATCATTCCATGTGTGTGACAAAAATAAACCAATAATCTAGTGTTTTAATAAAACCCTCATGTATAGACTTCACATGAATCCCATTGGGTCTGATGGAATTAAGACCGAGACTTGCGTCTACCCAAGAGGTGTTCGAACATCGACCCTAGGTTGAAACTTGGTTTGGTTGAACATTGAGCGAGTTTGGTGCAATGGAAATTGTTGGAAATTATCTTAACCTTATGAAATTGGAATAATATTTGAATTTTAATAATTGGTAACTTGGCATGATGTGACATAATTGATTCATCCTAGGTAGAAGAATCCACAAATTGAGAATAAATGGCTTGTTAAATAGTAAATGGATGAATTGAATGATATGGATTCTGATTACATGTTGGACTAGATTGATGTTTACCATTAGTGATTCATTCTATATAGTATAATCCACCAATTGACATATTTATGTATTTTTCTTAGTTATATTTCATGATTGGTTACTTGATTCTTTCCACCAGTGATTCTTCCTAGGAAAGAGAATCCACCAATTGATATGGTTACTTATCATTGGTATGGTATTGCACCATGGGAACACATAAGTGAATCCAACATAGGTAATTCACTTGGAGCTCAGTATAGTAACTTTGACCTAGTATGGTATGGCACCATGGGAATACACAAGTGACTCCAACAAGGGTAATTCACATGGATCCCAATAAGGTTACTTTTACCTGGTATG
The DNA here is from genome assembly GCA_963277665.1 of Viscum album. Lineage (NCBI taxonomy): Eukaryota > Viridiplantae > Streptophyta > Magnoliopsida > Santalales > Viscaceae > Viscum > Viscum album. Next base: position 923,108,243 of record OY728131.1, read on the forward strand.
GTATTGCACCATGGAACACATAAGAAACTCTAGCATGGGTAATTCACATAGAGCCTAATATGAGATGGTTGTTTTCCCCTTTGTGCAGTATTCTGTCCTGGGAAGATTTAAGTGCCACTACCATGGGTAATTCACATATAACGTAAAGTGGTTTAGTTACATGAGACATGGCATGGGCAATTCATCCTAGGCAAGAGAATCAACAAATGTTATGGGTGATCTATCCTATACAGGTGGATCTACCACTACAAAAGGGACATTTGGCATCTTGTTGAAGTCAGTTTGGCTAAATTTGGGTGTCAACCCAGAGTTTGAGACTTATCAAGTTTTTGTTAGGTTTTATATTAATTTATGAATTAATACCCATGTTTATCATACTATTTCATATGATGCATATTCAGACTAGATTGTTTAGACGTTGTGGGTGTTGGCCTACTTAGTTGTACTCACACCCTGTCCAGGCATCGTTTGGTACTCAGACATACTTCATGGATGCAATTATAGAAAATGGAAAAGGACCTTGTGCTTGAAAATTTACTTTTTTAGATGGGTTTGAAACTTGGTCACAATATTGGAATGGGGTTTGGGATCAAGGATTTTTGACTCTTTTTATTAATTTTTTTTGTATTTTACTTGTATAACTTCAATGCTTCATTTAGTTACATTTACCAATTCATTACATGGTATTTATTATTATTTGTATTTTTTATTTTTCCCTTTTATTCTGATTAAGTTTCATGTTTTATTATTTATATTATTTTTAATTTAATTGTAACTTTGTTCCAAAGGGTATAATATAACCATTATTCTATACACACTTACTGCCAATCGGTAGCCTCTGACATATGGGGAGGTGCACATGTGGTCTCATAACTACCCATTTTTCTCACATGAGGGAGTACTGGGATAACGATGTTACAAATTATAATAATTCTAATTAATTAAAAAATTTAATCCAATGTTGCATAATCATCGTAAGCTAACAAATCCACCTCGCCATGTTGAAACCATAGCCAAAGACACAAAAATCATCCTTGGTACACCCACAACACCTCTATGAGAAAAAAACCATCAACTGACATCCAATTGATTCTCAATTTCAAGAGAAATTGGCGGAATACTTGGGAAACTCATTGGGTAGTGATCCTCCACAAAAAATTGTCAGTGAAAATTTACATTCCTCATATCTGGACATTCTTAAGCCATCGCACACCAAATCCCCTTTATAACTGGATGATTCCGCTATGCTCTAGTGGAATATTCACCTAAGACCTAACACAGAGACACCAAAAATAAACATCCAACAAAGAAGAAAAACAATGTAGGAATAAGGGGAATATCTTACCACAATATTTTGTGTAAAAGCCACCCAAAACACCCCTCATCAAGGGGGGTCAACTGGAAGAAGGGAAGACAACCGAATGGACCTTTTCTAAGACCTATATCCTCTAAATCATTATAGGTCATATCCTCAAAATAAATTCATGTACCTCTATTTTAAAAACAATCCCAATACCCATTAGGTACCTAGGACAGCCACCACCAGGTACCTAGTAGGCCATCGGTCACCTGACGGAGATCCAGGGGCTATATCCCCTCCACCTCAACCATCAGGTACTAAATGCTTTTCTACCGATTACCCGGTGGTGACTGTAATAGTGTTTCAGTTTCACTATCTTCCCATTCTTCCCCTGATTACCCAACTCTTCTATCAAGACTCCTGAAAAACTCAAACATGCCCAAAAAGGCTTTCTAGAAGTGCTCTAGCTCTCACATTTTCTATCAGAGTCATAATTTTCAAAATTCCCCAGCTACAAAAACAATAATTCAAAAAAAAATTAAAAACTAATGTCCCATAATTTCAAAGGTTTTTATAACATCCTCATACTCCCTTTTTATATGGTAATATTTCATTAATTTTCAAATTTTTTCATATAATTTTGTTCAATGGTATCCATATTTCACTAAAAATAGATTAATACGGAAACATACAACTAATCCATATGAAGTGTGCATATAAAGTATAATTTTACATAAATAAATTATATAAAGTGTACATATAATTAATATACATATAAAATTATATATATATATATGTAAAATATATAAAATTATAGATAGATAGTGTATAATGTTAACATTTATAAAGTATAAATATATATAAGAAGTATAAACATATTAAAACATAATATAAACTATACATATAAATTATACATTATAAATCACATAAGATATAGACAAAAAATATTAAAATAATCCATATACATGTATAATAACATTATATATATATAAGCTAGCCATGATGATTCATAAGTGAATAAATCATAAAAAACCTATTTTATGGATAAACAAAGCAATAAAAACAAGATTTGATAGCATGTCATGGGATTAAGAGTCAAATCGTCCAAACAAAACTCAAATATTTGATAGATATTTGGGTAGGGATTCAGGAAACGTAATAGCTTGAAGATGAAAAAAGAGAATTCATAGTGGCTAGTATTAAATAAAAACTCAAAATTCCATTAACATATCTTTCATAGAAAGTGTTGATGAAACATCCTTTATCAACGCTAAAAATTGTAATACTAATATAAACCTAGATAAAAAATTAGATTGGCATTGGGGGGCCGATGTGGTTTAAACACCCATGCTCTTAACTGAAGAATGGTTATATAACCATTTGACTCAGCGAGTTCATCCAATTATTATAGTATTATATATATATATATTTAAAAATAGATTATTATATAAACACAATTTCTTATAAAAACAAATTCTTATTTATAAATTTAATTAAATTTACATTAACACAAACACACACACGCAAAAACTATTTATATATTTTACTAGTCAATATAAATGTGTGTATGTATTAAAATGTACTTATATATAACTATTTACAATAAATACATTGAAATGTAATTATAAATATAAAAAATATCATTAATCATGTTTAAATATAATTCATATTCATAAATAATGAATTATTTTTTAAATATATATTATAATTTCAATTATCTCATTTAAAAATTAAATTAATATTTTTTTGAATTTATAATAAGACTGTATATAAATCTAATGAATATCATGCATGTGTGTGCACTCCCATGAATTCACCCACATGCGCATGCACGTAAGCGTCCATTCCCATACACACATGTGCACACACACTCCCATGTGTCCCAACATGCACCCCCCCCCCCCCACCCACCCACATGAAATCCCCAACACATGTGTGCACACACTGCACAAAAACACACATTTGTGCCTACACGCACCCATGCACACACAACCACATTCATGCACGCACCCGCACCCACACATGCCCATATACACCCACACCAACACCCCCCCACCCAGATATTTATTTATTTAAATTAAATTTTAATTTTAATTTTCAATATAATTTAATAATGTGAAAATTTTATAATACGTATATATATATATATATATTATTAAATTTTTATTTAATTAAAAATTAACATTTATCAATTATTTTCGGACGGATGTCGGGGGATTTAGGGTGTGGTTCGACTTGCTTAAATTAAAAATTAGCTACCCTATCAAATCGTACATTGCCTCACCATGATGGATTATCATGCTCTCCCCACATCTCTATCTCACCCCCATTTCCCTTTTTAATGATCTGTACTTCCTTTTTGATCGAATCCACCCTCACAAAAACTTTGTCTCCATCTTAGGTTTGGTCAACATCTTCATTTTAATCACTGTTACTATTTTTTCTCAACGGATTTAGGCAGTTTTTCTCACCTACATTCATTGGTATAAATTTTATGATTTAGGGTTTCTTTGTGGTCATTCTATGTTATGTTATTATAAAGTAATATTAATGGAAACAAAATTATAGCAATAAGTGATCCTTATTGATGCTGAAAACCTATTTCTATATTTTTATGATAGTGTTAACATTTATCTATTTTAGTCATTTGTATTATCATCATCAGCTCTAATTCATTGTTTTTTCACTCGTTTATTGTTACATGATTATGATGAATAACTTTTCAAATCTACATTTATAATGTCATATTGTGGTCTAATTTTCAATATGAACAAAAAAATTATATATTTTCAAGTCTGTGTTTTTTATTTCAAAAGTGCTTTAACCAAATAGTTAACATCACTAAGCCTGAATTTTGTTTCTAGTGATTGGAATGAAATAAAAACTAAAACAAAGAAATCAATAGATGTTTTAGTTTCTTCTCCTAGGATAGAGTAAGGTATTCTTGAACCACCACTTGATGAATTTTCTTTCTTATTGCCTCTACATTCTATGATGAGTGATAATTAGATTTGCATCCTTTTAAATGTTTTCTAGGATTTTATTGAATTGGAAGTGATGGTTTCGAGTTGCCTTATTTTTTAATTCTTCTTTAATATTCAATTCAATCCACATGAAGCTAATTTTAGAAATTGCCTCTATACATGAATGATTATTTTTATCATCACACCAAAACTTGGATTAGTTTCCTCAACTATTTTTTAATAAATGATATTGAGGTTTGAAAAAATTTAATGGATTCTTTTTTTTATTCTATGAAGTTTCAACATTATTATAAGTCTCTTTCTTTTTAAGAGGAAAAAATTGAAAGTGAATGCATCATGGTAGGGAAATACAATGATGGTTTTGAAAGAAATATCAAGCAATAAAATATACTAAAAGTTGAAGATTTAGCTGATGCTCCTTGGATAAAGGAAGGGAATCCCAAACCACTGCTTGATGAATTGGATTTCTTATTACCTCGATTTTCTGTAGTGAGTGATAATCGGGTTTACATCCTTTTAATGATTCTACAGGATTTTATTGAATTAGTAGTGATGGTTTTGTGTTAACTCAGTTTTTTATTTTATTGCATATTTAATTCAATCAACATGAAACTCCTCAATGGAATTAGCCCTCTGCCTGAAGTATTTTTTTCATAATCACTCCAAAATTGTGATTCCTTGACTCATATTTATTTAATAAATGAGATTTAGATTTAAAAATTTTTAATGCATTCTTTGGTTTTTATTCTCTGAAGTGTCAACTTTGTTCTCACTATGCTGCCTTTTCCCCAGCCAAACACTGAAATAGAAGAGATCATGGTAGTGAAATAAAATGATGGAATTAAAAGAAATATAATGAAAAAAGGAAAACTCAATAAACAAAATGTACTGAAAGTTGAAGAATTGTTGAACAAGTGTGATAAAAATCCTACAAAACAAATTCCAACTAAAATTAATAGGCAAGGAAAAGAGTAGAAAGCATTAAGAGATACTCGTATAGAATTGTTAAAAGAACACAGGAAACCAATAAATGCACCTAAAATCAATGATGGAAGATAAATCAATAAATAAATTATTAACATCCCAAGAACCCCAATCAAAAAATTTGAGGAAGATTCAAGTTCAGTTGAAATGAGAATGGATGTGACAAAAAGGAAGTTGTGTGACTCTTATTATGAGATTGATAATGGTTATTACTTTTTGTTTTCTTTTATTCTTTAAAAATTTAAATGTAGTGTGTTTGGTTGATTGATTTTATTAATTATTAAATAGAAAAGAAAACAAGAAGGATATGACTGGTTGACCTTCAAGATCTACCCAAGGAGACCATTTTCCAATTAAATGGGAATCTCTATCCACAACAAGTGAAAAATAAATTTCATTGAGTGCTTGAAATTCACTAGCACTAATTTTAGTGGATGAAAACTACAATGAGAGATTTTTATATGAGTGTGGCTCATTCATCAATACCTTCATTTGTTAAATTCAATTTTTTTAAATTGTTCATACTCTAATTTTTCCTAAACACTATCCTAATTACTTGTTGTATACATTCCATACATGTTATTAGTTTATGTTTTCTTCCATTTTAGTTGTTACTTTTTGGATTCTGAATATTCCATCATATTTTTAAAGTCTTTTCATAATATTTCTGAAATAATTTAAGAATAGAAAAACTAAAAAATCTGAAGACAAATTAAAAAATTCACCCTAATCAAATAGAGTAAAACCTCTCAAGTTTATATCAAGACTATAATTTTATTAAATTTTTCTAAAAATCAACTAAATATTTTCCAATAAATTTTTACTAGAAATTAATTGATCATATGATAAAAAAATTTAGAGAATCTCGTATGAATACCACAACCAAAATTTACTTTTTGGGTATATCTTTTAATTATTATGGAACATCTTCTATACCTAAATAACCATGCAACCAAACCATTACATAAAAAAAATAAATGTCACCTTTTATGTTTATTTTTGAAATTATTTTCATTTTAAAACCATGGAGAACCCAAATAATTATTTTCTTTCTAAAACTTGTGGCACTTTACCAAATTGAACGATAACTACAAGGAAAAACATTTTTATGGGTTGAACAATAATAATATTTGTCTTCATCCCATTATAGGATGAGATACCTTCCAATATATAAATTAAAAATCAAGTTGGTTAGTGTTACACAATTAATCATTTTTTATATAAAATATGATAATTTCATTTTAAAATTAATATTGAAATACAAATTCTCTTGAAAAAAGTAACTGAAATGCCAAAATTACTGCTTTGTCAAACCATACTTGAAACACAAAAATTCAGCTCCCCAATGATTACAACATACTTGAGAAAACTTGATGAAATTTATTGATGACCTTATTTGATATTCTATGGGAATACTACATCACTCTTATTAATTTAATAATTTTGTTAATTTGGGGTATCATGAGCATTTTAAATTTATTATTTTCTTCATGGGATAAAGTTTGGAGGTTTTAGTGGTTATTAAAAATAAGGTTATTAATATTGTATTTCATTATTATTATCAACATCATCATTATCATTGTCATTATTATAATTATTGGTTAAATGAAATAAGAGGGGATTCCCCCTCCCTCCTTCCCACTCTCACATGGTAGCCTCCAAGGAGGGGGTATCCTTACACTCAGAACACCTTATTGTCTTAAATCACTTGACTAATGCCTGAACTAGTAGTGCACTACATGACCTTAGTAATTCCTCCCATTATTCTATAATCCACTGAAAAACAATGAGAGTCTATGTGGTGATAGTGGAGAGATTGTACCCCTTGATGAAAATTAATAATAATATCAACTCCATACAAAAAAAACCAAACAAAATATTAATCAACAATAAGTCCCAGTCTACATATGAACAATTTATCATGTATGAAGTCATATAATAGTAAACCATATTGGTCATAGGCCAATGATATATGCACATGTATAAAATAACCAAAAAATGCCATCCCAAAATTGAGGAACCACCCAACCCATCTACAAAATCATTCCAACCATCCCATAAACCATCATTACATCACAGTCCACTAATGTAACATCCCACCCCTCATCATTGGATTGAGTCAAAGAGGAATTGATACTTGTGGCCTTAAGAGACATCCCCAAGGCGCCAAAGGCTGGCAATAAATGTCAAGCACTTCAATACAATTGGGGGATGATTTACCCTTTGAGAAAATTAAACAACCTAACCAAAAATTACATAAAAAATGACCAATACATGATTCATACTGAAAATGTAAGAAAATAAAATTAATTCCATTGATAATAAAACCAAACTACAACATAGTAACATTGAGGAAGACTACAAACATCAAAGTACACAATGGAAGAAGAAAATATAAAAACTCAAAGACTTAAAGAAATAAATCCATAGATCCAAACATGATCCATGCTTCAACTCCACAATACATCAAAACTATCATGAATCATCACTAAAAAAGTGTGATACTTCAACTTTTCTAGTGTCCTGATAAAAAATATCTACAAAATCACCAACATGCCAAAGCAAGGGGGAGTAATAAAACTTAGTAGGATTTCCCCAAATGACTTCTCTAATCATCACAATAGGAAAGAAAATGTTATCATATTTATATAAAATGGTTTATATAAAACACTTTAAGACATTTTAATAGTTTATAACAAAGCCAAGCAGTTTCACACCAAAATAGTTTTCCATATTAAACCAATTTCTAAGGAAAGAAACCAAACAAATCATTTAACCAATTATAAATTTAAATGTTAGAATAACCCATTACATTTCACATAACCACCCACACACACTCAACCACATGACCACGCAATATTGATGTTACCATTGATGGTGGAACTTCACATCTATAACTCATCCCTTTGATGGTAGTACAGCACAACCATTATCCATCCCATTCCACTCATGCTTAACCATTTAATCCAACCACATGTCAATACAAAATTTTTCCAAACCATTTTAATAAAACCAAAATTTTATTGAAAACACTTTTCCATGCATCAAAACCAAATAACCATTTTAAAATCATCATTTTAAAACCAAGTTACCATTTCACTTTTCACCAAAACACCCAATTTCCAAAATTCCATAAACCGTCAAAAAATAGGGTTCTATGAAATAAATTGCGCAAATATTTAAAAATAAATTTCAAGAAAAACAATAAATTTTAAATCAATCCTTAAAGTTATAATAAGAGGAGTCAATATTAAAGCCACCCACCTTAGGAATTGTGAACATGAAGAACGATACAAATTTTTCAACAAAACAAGGTTAAATCTCCAAAAACCCACCTTATATCTCATTCCCTATCATAAAAAAACCATATATCATTATGATTGGCATCAAAAACCATAGATCTATCCATAGTATACTACATCTAAGAATAAAAGATATGGACGAAAATTATATCTAAGGAAAACTACCACAAAAAATACATACCACAAGAATGAAGATTCAATGTACCAAAAAAAGACTCTGGATCACTTCCAGTTTGAAGGGGAGAGATTACATAGGATCTGGGAGGAATAAAAACGTCTTAGGGTTGAGATAGTGAAAATGAGGGGTTTAGAGATAATCCCAAACCAGGTATAATTTTTAGGATCTAATTTTAAACCGTTCACGGTTGGGTCACACTGTTTTTCAAAAAATACACCAACCGTGTGCCAGTCTATGTCTCAAGAAACACATTGCATGGTTAGCCTGCACAAATAGATAAACCATGTTCCGACTGTGTAAAATACATTTATCCCACTTTGCACAGTTTCACTTGGGTGGATGCACGGTTTGGACAAATCGTGCGCCTTAACAGTGTTCCTTCCTATTAGTCTTTGTCTCATTGTGTACGGTTTATTATAGGAGTTTCACAGTTTCCACTATCCATACTCAAACCATGAACCTTTAGAAAATCCCCAAAAAACATTCCAATGTTCCTCAAAACTCTCCAAAACTTCACCCAAAAACTTTACATACTTAAAAATCATAAATAATTGGTTACTTACTTGAAACCAGGGGTGCTATATTCTCCCCACCATTCGATTTTCTATCCCTAAAAAGTAAAAAACCATTATTTTCTCAAAAGAGTTCAAGCCATTCCTTGACCATTTCCTTCTCTTGTTCCCAATTCTCTTTCTGAATCAAACCATGTTTCAACAAAACCCACAATAGACCAATGATTTTTCCATGAAAGACTTTCTCTTTACAATACACAATCAACACTAGCACATGCACCAACGAAACATCTGGCTCTAGGTCAACGTGATCTCGTCGAATCACATGGTTAAGATCCGGATGATACTTTTAAAATTGAGATACATGAAACATATTATGCATAGCACTGAACTGTGGTGGAAATGCCAACTGATATTCCACCTCTCTAACCCATTCTAGTGTCTCAAAAGGGCTTATGTATCTAGCAGATAACTTTCCCTTAATCCCAAAAGAAGTTTTCCAATCCTTGAAGAGATCCTAAAAAACACATGATCACTCACCTTGATTGATATCGGCCATCAATGATGATCCGCATATGAATTTTGATGACTTAAATATGTTTCCATCTTTTTTGTGATCAACTGAATCTTCTATGTTGTTTCCTAGACTAATCACAGCCCAACCAGTGAAGTCTCACATATTCCCACCCAACACAGTGGAGAACAAAAAGAACTCGCATACAATGATTCAATGGGATCCATATGTATCAAGGCCGGATATCTATTATTATATGAGAAATCCACTAACAGTTCATGCTCCTACCATGAGCCACCAAAATCCATTACACAAGCACGTAGCATGTCTTCCAACATTTGTATAATCCTTTCAGATTTTCCATCCATGTGAGGATGATATGACATACTCATATTCAACTAAGTCCCAAGGTATTTCTATAAATATTTCTAGAAACGAGGCGTAAACCTTAAATCTCTGTCTAACACTATCAATGTTTGTATTCTATTCCTCTTTATCACTTCTCATATATAGATTTTGAAATGTCCTCCACTATATGAGATTCATGAATAGGGATGAAATGGTATGACTTTGTGAGCCGATTCACTATCACCCATATGAAATCATTTTTCTCAACCATTCTTGGGAGACAGGTTACAGAATCTAAGGATATATATTCTCATTTCCAAATAGGGATAAGTAAAGACTGCAATATAATTATTGGTCGTTAATGCTCTGCCTTAACCTACTGACAAGTTAAGCATCTCAACACAAATTCAGTTACTTTTATTTTCATACTGACCCCCCAAAACTATGATCTCAACACCTTACACATATTATTTATTATAGTATGAATAGACTATCTCTAAAGGTGGTAAGAATGAAGAATGTTTTCCTAAAAATCCATAGGTATAACCATCCAATTTAGAAACCACAACACTAAACTGTCATCCAACCTCCATCTCTTAATGTTATCCCCACTATTGAGTTTTGAACTCATAGAAATGCATTCTGAATCGGACATCTGTGTCTCTTTAATCATATCCACAAAATTAAGAATGAATTAAATTAGAAAGAAAACAGTAACATCACCTCAATCATCACATTACAAGTTTATGTTTGTTATCACTAACATCAACTACCACTGATCTGAAGACTCTTTTATCAACTAACCATCTGAATTTCAACTTAATGTATCTCCCATTGAATTGCCTTTACCTGGTGTATATACCAAGTCAAATTCAAACATTTGAATATACTTTATCCATCTTCTTTGTATTAAGTTCAAATAACTTTTTGATAAAATATGTCTCAAGATCTTATGATCCTTAAACACTATAAATTTCTCACTAAATAGTTAATAATGCCATTATTTAAAACATGGACTATAATAGCTAACTCAAAATCCTGTGTTGGATAATTCTTCCCATACAATTTTAATTTTATTGATCCATAAGCAACAATATGATCTCCCAGTATGAAAACACATCCCAACCCAGATTCAAAATCATCATAATACACCATGTACCCTTTTCCCGATTCTAGAAAAATCAAGATTTGTGCTGATGTAAGGAAATATTTAATGTCTTTAAATGATTTATGAAATTTATTATTCCATTGGAATGGGACGTTTTTCCTTGTAAAATCTTTCATTGGTCAAACTATTAAGAAAAAATCATGAAAAAACATCAGTAATAACTAGCTAAATAGCACAAGAAGCAATAAAATAATGGGATGCACTCATATCAAACAAATATTTTATAAGGGTAGAATTTAAAAGAATCATACCTATCACCATTTATGGTCCAAACTAATCATCAATAATAACTTTTTCAAATTTATATAACTAATTACTTGCCATACATTTTTCCTTATTTCCCTGTTGAGATTACCTTTGTTGAGGATTCATGGAATTCCAGGAATCACCATGGATATCTTGGTTCTATTGATAAGAATTATTCTTCAACCCTCATCCCTTCAAAGTATACGAAATCTGTGACACATGAGAAGTTTTTTGAACACCCAAAATCATAGAACTATGACAATAGCACTAAAGATGCCCCATCTGGTTGCAATTGTGGCATTCTCTAGGTGGTGTCATACAATCTCACTTCATGTGATCCAAGGAACCACATTGGAAACATCCTGGATTGATCTTAGGTTTTGGAAGAAGGTTCACTTATCCATCCATCTAATTAGGAGTCATCCCACTACCTTGGAAATAGGTTTCCTAATTTCTCTTGATCTTAGAATTAGAGTTCATAATATTTCTTATAGGTATCAACATGAACCCTCCACCCATAGCTCCTGAGATTTTCTTTTCTAACACCATCACTCTATTTAAAATATCTGTATAATCCATTATAGAGAGCATTACAATCTGTGATTGAATCTCCTACCTCACCATCGGTTAAAAAATGTGTGCCTTTAAGGATTCACTAATAGAAACTTTGGGTGAAAATAGAATGAAATTAATAAATTTAGCCACATACTTTGTCACTGTGAGGATATTCTATTTAAATATGAAAAAGTCTATTATTCTTCTAATCAAGAACATGTGAGGATAGAATTACTTTTTAAAAAATTCTTCAAAATCCACTCATGCAAGGCCTTGGTCTAATTTAGTCTAAAATACTAAATCCCACCATTTGTGTTCAAGATCCTCCACCATATGCATTTCCAACTTGACTTTCATCTCTGCTATTGTGATAAGTAAATTAAAGATTCAATTCATCCTATTCAGCCACATATCTTTTTTCTCGGGTTCTAAATCACCCTAAAAGATGGGTGGATTCTACTTCTAGAACTAGATGAAATGATCCACTAACCTTGGTTTATCCCTCTTGTTCTCTCTTCTCATAGCTTGAAAACCTTGAACTATACTCTAAATCATCTATTAGTTCACCTATGGATCAAGTGCAACCGCATTCTTAGCATCTTCCTTTGGTTGGTTCTTATGACACCTACCAGGTGTCATTCTCTATAAACACAACAAACATCATAACTCTCACTCTCTATAAACTGAAGTATTAACAATTTCAAATTCTACCACATCATATATCTCTACATTTCTTTCCAATAATCAACAGTTTTCATGTTCAATCATTTCTAAAAATTCCTCCATGCTTTGAAAATCAAATCATTTTCAAAATACTCATATCATTCCTTTTCAAAATCTCACATTTGGAAACAAATTTTACACTTTTCAAAAATCAAAAGTTTTTCACAAAATAATATAACATTTCTCATAATGAGATATGCACTCCTAGTGATAAGTCATTTCTAAAATGCATTTCATGATCGTCTCATTGGATAAACCCATGAAAATGATATTCCAACTCCTATAAGTGTCTCCAAACCACTTATGTACCCAACTCCCCGGTAACTTGAAGTTCATCATAAAAAAGTTAGCTACGTATTTTTATGCTCTATATTTCAAGTCCTAACAACCCTACTCCTTTCTACCAACTTTATACAAGGAATTGACTAGAATGAATTTTAACTCCAAGACCGACATAACTGATAACCAAGTATTGAACAAACTAATAATACTTGTAAGTCAAGGACCAAACAAGCTGATAACACATGTCCAAAAACTAAGGATGGGCTGGCCAAGACTGTTACCACTTGTAATATCCCATCCCTCCTCATTGGCTTCAGTGGAAGAAATTTTTTTACTTGGCCTTAAGTTACATCCCCAAGGCATCAAAGGCTGACAATAAATGCCAAGGGATTTAATACAATTGGGGGATGATTTTCCCTTTTAGAAAATAAAACAACCCAACCAAACATTCCATAAAAAATGACCACTACATGATGCATGATTACAATGTAAAAAAAACAAAAAGTAATTCCATTGATATTAAAACCAAACTACAACAAAGTTCCACTATAGAAGACTACTAACATCAAAGTACACAGCGAGAGACAAAACCACAAAAACTCAAAGACTCAAAGACATAAATCCATAGTTACCAACATGATTCATGCTACAATTCCACAATAAATCCAAGTATCACGGAGCAACACTAAAGAAGTGTGATACATTACCTTTTTTAGTGTCTCAATAAATAATATCTTCAAAATCACCAACATGACAATGTATGGTTGAGTAATAAAACTCATTATTATTTCCCAAAATGACTTCCATACTCACACCACTTGGATAAAACATGATATAACATTTATATAAAACAATTTATATAAAACACTTTAAAACATTTTTATAGTTTATAACAAAGCCAAGCAGTTTCACACCAAAATAGTTTTCCACAATAAATAATTTTCTAATGAAAGAAACAAAACAATTAATTTAACCATTTCTCTATTTCCATGTTGGAATAACCCATTTAATTTCACACAAAAATCCACACACACTCAACCACATAACCATGCAAGCTTGGTTTTACCATTGATGGTAGAACTTCAAATCCATAACTCGTCCCTTTGATGGTGGTATTTCATGACCATTATCCATCCCATTCCACACACGCTTAACCATTTAATCCAGCCACATGTCAATCCAAAATTGAGATAGTACATTTAAATAGAACCAAAATTTAATTGAAAACACTTTTCCATGCATCACAACCAAACAACCATTTTAAAATCAAGTAACCATTTTCACTTTCCACCAAAACACCCAATTCCCACAATTCCATAAACTGTCACAAAAGTGGGTTTTCAGAAGAAAAAAAATTCAAAATTATTTCACAATAAATTTTAATCAAAAAATAATTTTGAAATCAAGCATTCAAGTTCTAATAATAGGAGTAGATATTGAATCCACCTACCTCGGTAATTATGATGAATATGAAGAACGACATAAATTCTTCAATAAAACCGGGTTAAATATCCAAAAACTCGCCTTAGATCTAGTTCCCTAACATTAATACAACCATATCTCATCATGATTGTCCTCAAAAACCATATATATATCCATAAAAAACTAGATCTAAGAATCTAAAAGAGAGAATGAAAGTAGATCTAAGGAAAACTACCACCAATGAAGACATTCCATGGGAATCAGGCTTCAATGTACCAAGAAAATTCTTCGGATCGCTTCCGGTTTGAAGGGGAGAGATTTCAAAACCTTTGAGAGGAATGAAAAATGTCCTAGGCTAAAAATAGTAAACAATAGAGGTTTATAACTAATCCTAACCCAGATCCACTTTTTTAGGATCTAATTTTAAATATTACATGGTTGGGTTGCACAATTTTTCAAATAATGTGCCAACCATATGCCAACCTCTATCTCAAGAAACATATTGCATGGTTGGCCCACATGGTTAGACAAAATGTGTGCCAAAGATGAAAAATCTCTCTATCCCACTTTTTACATTTTCTCTGAGGTGCTCGCACAGTTTGGAAAAACCATGCTCGTTAATCGTGTGCCTTCCCATAAAACCATGTCTCACTATTCACGGTTTCTTATAGGAGTTGCATGGTTTCCACTCACCATGCTCAAACTATTCATCTTTAGAAAAGAACCAAAGAAATACAAATTTCCTCTAAAATCTCCCAAAAATCACCCAAACACATTACATACTTAAAAAAAATAAAGAAAGGGTTACTTACTTGAAACTAGGGGTGATAAAACTAATCTCTTAACATTAATCAATTTCCCTTACCTATGCTCAGACATAAATTTCCCATGCACCCCGAAGGGCTCGTGCTGGGTGTGAGTATAAAATTAGTAGTTCACTACCAATAGTGTCCTTATATAGTATCCATACATATTCCAATGTATGAAAAATTAAATAAAATTTCATCAATATTTAATTACAACACCTATTGTTCCCATTCTCATCAAGCCACGATGAATATTTACCCACTTCAGCCTATGATGGGGTAGACCGATATATCCAAGATCTATTACATCAGAAGAACCTCATCCTTCCACTCAAACCCTTGTCATTTGGGTTATATTTCCTCTATAATTAGCTTAACCATCAAAAATTCACCTTTACACCCCACTGACATATCCACATCTCTCTCTTCAAGCTCATTCCAATATATCTCTCAACATGGTGGGAAACACCCATCCATCTGGTGGTCTCTCTCATCACTAACTATAGACATTATGATGTGCACCTTCTCCACACCAATGGTAACTACCATCCACCTATGTCACTTAATCTACGAAGGCCACCACCCATAAGAGGAGGACCAAAAAAATCATATGTCATTCTCTATGTTCACACGACCCTAATGACCCCATCGACCAACCAAGATGAGAAGAAATCACCAAAATCCTAGGTCACACCATCAATTAACCTCCATCGCCACCCGTCGGGACTAGCCCGTGCTTTCATGGGAAGCCAATCTAGACGGCCATGTGAAGGTGGAGAGCTACTATCACGATGCAGAAGATGGGGCGGGGCGGTTCCTTGTAGATAGTCTGGTTGAATTCCCTAAGACCTTCGGGTCATGTAATCTCCTAAGCCTACATGCCATGTAATCTCTGAGCCTACGAGCCTTGTAAGGGTTCCCCCTCATCCCTTGAAAGGGGCGTTATCAAAAATAAATAAAAATGAAGGACTTCGGGCCATTCGGGCTAATGACCCCCTATGCAATGTCATTATCATGCCACTACTCTAACTACCCTTCTGGGTCATACTCTAATTTTCATACACACTATCCAAATTATTGGTTGTATACACACCATCCATGTTATTAGTTTGTGTTTTATTCCATTTTATTTGTTATTTTTTGGATTTTTAATTTGTCATCATGTGTATGAAGTAGTTTCATAATATTTATGAAATAATATGACAATAAAAAAACTAAAACACTTAAATAAAACTTCAAAAAACCACCCAAATAAAATAGAGTAAAATAACCCAAGTTTATATCAAGACTATAATTTTAATAAAAAAGGATAAAAACCAAATAAATCATTGTAGATAAATTTTCACTATAAATTCATTATCATATAATAAATTTTTTTAAAGAATTAGGTATGAATACTACACCCAAAATTTTATTTTGGTATCTCTTTTGGCTACTATGGCACATCTTCTGTTCCTAAATAAGCATGAAAACAAACTATTATAAAAAAAATACATGTCACATTTTATGTTTCCTTTTGATATTTTTTCATTTTGAAACCAAGGAGAACCCACATTATTGTTTCATTTCTAAAACATGTGAGACTTTACCAAATTAAATGATATTTATAAGGAACAATATTTTTATAGGATAAACAATAATATTCTCTTTGACATTTAATTTTTATATTAAAATTGTATTGTTTCTTTATTTACCATTTTCATGAATATTGAATATAATAATCATGAAAAATTGTTTTTATTATTATGATCAACCATTAACCACTCTTCATTTCATTTCAGATATCATACCTTTAATTCAGCAATACATGATGATATATATGATTTAACCTCATCTATGTTGTTCAAAATATATAAATGTGCCTGCATCACTTCATTATGTAGAATAAACTTTACCTTTAAGCCTAAAATCCCTATACCTTCACTATCAACATTCATATGTCAAGATATAGGGAGACCAATATACCCCACTTCATATAAATATTCAGAATCGAACTCAATCACCTATTCCGATACATATTTTTGAACAATATAGGACTCCAATCGATAAAGATTTTTAACACATTCCTTAAAAATTTTCATACATATTTCAAAAGGATACATCCATAGTAAATAAATAGGGCCACTATTCTTATCTCATACACCAAATGAATCACCAGATGAACTATTATATCAAAAAAATGGTTGGAAATACATTTCTAGTGTAAAAAGTATAAGAGAAGCTTCATTCTCCAACACAACTAAAAAATTTGGATCAACGGCTTTGCTAAAAATGGATTTGAAAAATTTACATTACTTGATGATGGTTTTTTTACAGTTGTCGGCAATATACCATGTAGTATGACTGGTAGAAGTTGTTGCATCAATACATGAAAATCATGAGATTTCATACTTGTTAATTTAAAATCCTTCAATGAATCCAAATTATTCATATTTGAATAATATCCATTGGTTACTTTAATACCATGAAGACAATGAAAAAAATTCATCTTCTCAATCTTTCTTAATGTGTGAAAAGTTGGAGGTAAATATATTTTGTTTCCTTTCATAGTGGGAACTAACTCTAAACATATTCTCATTGATATCAATATCAATATAGCGTTTAATCCAAATTTTATATTTCCTTCCATGTCTAACAAAGTTACAATTAAATAGTCACATATGTTTTTCTCAACATGCATCACATCAATGTTATGTTTTATCTATAAAAAACTCCAATAAGGTAGTTTGAAAAAATAAACCATTTATTCCATATATTTTTTTGAATACTATAACTTGATTTATTTCTAAATGTAGAATCAATAGATTTCAACCTATCATAATATTCATCAACTGATAATAGTTGGGGGTGAAGATTTAATTCCTATAAACTATTAAATTATTTTTCCAATCTACAATAAGGATGATCAATTATAAAAAAATCATTGATTTTCCATGTACATTGTCTTTCTTCCTTTCTGTAATTGATAATATGAAGTCTCTTCTTCCCAAATTAGACATGATTTATATTCATTAACATTATATAAATATAAGTTTCCATATATAGTAAAGTCTTTTATAGTAAAAATTATCATAGTATGCAAATGAAAATACACTTTTCTGTATGCATCAAAAAATTTAACACATGTATCCCATAGAACTATAAAATCATTTATAAATGGTAAAATATACACATCAATATCATTTTCCAATTTTTTGGTCCCGAAATTATCAATATTATCATAACATATTTTTTCTTCATACATATCTATGGGAACAAGTTGTAAACTACCAACAAAATAGGCCATGAACAATGTTGGCTACTTAAGCTCTGATATAGATTCATTCCATAATTACACAATCCCATTATAATATTTTTACCTTCACTTCCAATATTAGGAAATTGTTTATCAAATCTCTTCCACTATGTTGAATCAGCAGGGTGGTGTAAGTTACCATCAGAGATGCAAACATCTGAATGTCATATTAACCCTTTTGAATCAATTGAATTTTCGAATAGATGCTTTAAATTAGGAATTATTGGAAGGTTCCAAATTTATTTAGCATGTGTTTTCATTTCAGTACCTAAGAATAAATCAGTGTTTAATTATTGGAATTATATGAAGGAGTTATATGAATTAATTATTGGATGGAATTATTAGAAAGTACTAAATTGATTTAGCATGGGGTTAGATGCCAGTACCTGAGAATGAATATCAGTTTTATTTTTCATCCATCTTATATCGTGATGCCCCACATGTATGATATTTTGATAAATATTCATATTACTTCCTATACAACACATAATCATTGGGGAAATAATTTATCTTTTTAAACTCCAATCCCATTAGGTATAATATCTTCTTCACCTCATAATTGGAATCTGGAAGTCTGTTGCCTTCTGGAAGTAGCAATTTTAAAATCTCAAGAAAGTTATATACACTTTTATCACTCCACCCAATTCTTTATTTCAAGTTAACTAATCTCATAACTGCTGATAATATAGTATATTTAGTGAAATAATAGAAAAATGGTTTCTTAGAATCTCCATAAAATCATTCAATAGTTGTTGTTTTTCAATGTTTTCAACACCTAAATCATAAATTAATTTTTCAATACGATCATCTATCTCATTATGAATATTTTCATCAAAATTATATGTTGAATTTTTAGTTCTTTCACCATGCCAGATTCAATGTGTATAATTAAGGATAAAACTATAAAAAATTATACAATCCTTTATTTCTATGGAATTTAAATTTCTCATATTCAAACACTTCACACATGGACAAAAATCAAATCTACGTTTTGAATATTTCATTTATAAAATTACAAAAAAACATAAACTCATTTTTCATATTCACTAGTGTTTCTTCATAAATTTATCTAATTATGATCCATTCAATACCTGAGATCACAATATAAAAGGTGAATATATTAAAATAAATAAACATTTAAAATATATATATATATATATAAATAGATAAATTTTAAACAAAAAAAATAATCAAAATTATTGGTGATCAGGTGGAAAATATCAAATATTATTAGGAATACAATCAAAAATAAATTACTCTATGTATTTATTTTATTTAAATAAATAAATATAAACTGTGTTTTATGATCCTATTAAAGGAATAAGGATACTTGTATCAAGTTTAGATAGCTTTTTTTTAAATGAATATCACACAATACCGCTTCTATTCTCGATAGATCCTTTAATATAGACATCAATATTCCTCTTTAGTTAACCTATAATAAATAACATTAAACATAAATTAAAATTTTCATTATCAACAACCAAGGTAAATTTTATAAGGAAAAAATATATGTCAAATGAAGCATTGACTATACTGAGAAGAAAATAGAAAAAACTCATTAATTTAAATCCCAAAACACAAATAACATGGGTTAAAAGTAATGTATACATTTGATCAAAATAATCTATTAAATTACCATTTTTAGGATGAAGATAAAAAATTAGGGTATTTATCATTGTCATCAAATAATTATTTTCATTAAAATGAATGAAACAATGTTATGTGTTAAGACAAAAACATTTATTGATATTATGCCATATATGACCCTATATTTTCTTGATGTAAATCATACTGATCAAAAAGTATATAATTTGGTTATAATAAAAAATAAAAAATATCATAACTACTAATTTAAACTGATATATATATATATATATACATATATAAATATATATATACACACACATACACACACACACAAACATATATATATATATATATCATTTTTTGAAATTTTTTTGATAATTTCATCAAATAAAGAAATTATCATATTAAAAAAACATTAACAACAAAATTTATAATTAACAATACAATTCTTACAAACAAATGAAACAATGACTCAAAATTATAACAAAATTATAAAGAATTTATCTTCAAAATTAAAAAAAATAACTTAAAAAATTCAGAGTTAAAAAATTGAAAATTGATCGATAATCTATATTTTCTCCCTAAAATTCATTTACAGGATCAAAACTGCAATATATAACAAAAACGTTTTTATAAATGAACAATAAACAAGAACAAACAAAAAAATTCAGACCGTGGTTGATCATCCATTGGAATGGGGTTTTTAGAGACTAAATACCTTTGTGGATGGTGAAACAAATGTATAGGATAAAAGAATAATAACCATTGATCATGAAATAACAATTGAAATCGAGAAAACAAAGTAAAATCACCATTTAGGTTCCTCGGGTAGCTGTTGGTGGCATCGTTCCGTGAGAAGAAATTAGTTTAGAATATTTAAAATGAAGGTTTTAAGGGTCGTGGTTTTTTTAGGTTTTTTGTGTTGGTTTTTACAGAAATTGACACCAAAAATTAATTAATTTTTTATATTTTTAGTGTTTTTTTAATGAAATCTACACCAAAATGTTTTTCATTTATGTTTTGGCATCGTTTTTTTTAAATAAACACTAAAACCCAAAATAAATACAATTTGGCATCAGTTTTGGATAAAAACGACACCAAAAAATATTCACAACTTTTTTTTCATTAGTTTGTAAGAAACTAACATCATATGTTCAATGTTAAAGGCATTGTTTATACTAGTGAATATCAACATGGTAAGAATTATCCAAACTTATTTTACTATCATCATCTTTTACAGGTTTCATGATCATATTTGTCCCTTGAATTATTTCCTTGTGTGGAGTTGTCTTATTCACCCTAGATATAAAAAAATGAATTACCTAAGGAATTCATTATCTTTCTCATTAATTATACTTGATCTGGTAGAATATTCACACAATTTATCATATCGTGAACAACCTACTCACATCTTCCAAACAAAATTCTTGAACTTTTAGGTTGTCACTTTTAAAAAACCTCTCATTAACTTCAATATTTTCATGTGAAATAACTTTTTTCCAATTTAAACTACCACTCATTTGTACTTTATTCATTTTTTATCTATCTCTAACTGGGTTTTAAAAACTATTAGGCACACTTTTTATAATGTTAAACTTCTTTGGTTTTTCCAAATAATTTCTTATTTATCTTATCATAATGTGACTTTCCAAATTTTTTCTTATGAACTTACTTCCAATTCACTCTCTAGGTAACCTTTCTTAGTAGGCTAGTCATTCACTCCTTTTCTCTATGACCCTCCTATTAAAATCTTACACAAAATTCTTATAAAAATATAAATAAATTTTGGGTTGTAATTTTAGTTGAATTTTTTTCATTTCATTATTTTTCTAAGAACTCTTCCTCATATTCTTAGCAAAGATCCCCATTAGTCCATGCCTGTTTATTTTTAATGAAATATTAAACTAGAGTGAGCATGATTTATTTCTAAATACCTCACAACACCAATAAAAAACTTAAAACCTTATTCTTATATATCGATTAAAAGTATTTCTAGAAAACCATTGATGTAGTCCTAATGAAAATTAAGTCTGACATTACCTATGGGAAATGGTCTTTTTTGTCATATTCATCTCTTACTTTGATACAGAAGAGTGTATCTCACTTTTATTCTTAGTCAAAATAGGTTTGGATTTTATTTTGTTACCTACACTATTATAATAAAAAAAATTACCATGAAACTTACTAGGAATATATTTTACATGTCTGTTGGGACTCTTCTTCTCATTAATATTAGAAGACTCATATTTGACCTATACTAACTTGTTGGAGCCTATTCTGATTTTTTTCAACTAATTTTGAGCTTCAAGACAAAATGATTATTACTCAAACAACTCTTCCCATTTCACAACTAGTTTATCCTCACGATCTCTTGCTATCATTTCCTATCAACTACTTTTAATTTAAATTTATTAATATATTTAATATATTCCACCACTTTATTTACATTCAAATATTTTCCTTCATCCATCTTATCTTTCTCTTTTATCAACTTCCTCTTCTCCTACTTGAGTTGTGTGTTCTTCTCAAGACATGAATCTAACTCATCCTTCAACCTACATTCAATATATATTGTTTCACCTTTATCATCATCAATACTTTAAGTGTCAAATCCTTTTTCAATATGATCCATAAAACTAACTTCATCTTTTTATTGGATTCTTAGTGATGATTAAGCTAATTTCTTATTTCTCATTGAATTTCTTCTCTTTATAGTATAATATTTGTTCTTTTTATAACTCTATTTTTACTTATAAGGTTTCTCATCCTCCTTATCTAATTTAACAACCTTATTCATTGGGAAATTTATGGAAATGTTTACAATTCCATTGAAATTGTAGCACCTTGGTGGTTTCTTTACTTTTCCTTTCTTCCTAATAATTTTATTTTATTTGATATAGGATAAAATTTTTATTTAATTCATCATATTCTTCCTCACTGTTATAATCACTTGATTCTACTTATTCAACTTATTTGACAAGATTTATCATATCCTCAAAACCCATATCAACTCTTGCTTCTTGAAAGTTAGTATCTTTCCCATTTCATAATCTTTGAGAATATTATGTAACTCATTTATTGAAAGGTATTCTATATCTTCTAGGGATAATATTTTAGGATCAAACCTATCTAAAAATTTTCCCATATTTTTTTTGAAAATTGTAGAATCACCTAGCTTCTCACAAAATCCCTAGATATTACTTAAAATCTCATAAACTCTTACAAAGGTGTCATTAATATTTTTATTATCACACATTTTAACATCCTAAAATATTATCCTTCAAACATGTAATTTATTTTCCTTAACCTTTACATTCCCATCATAACTACTTTATAAATTTTTTAAATTTATTTGGTAGTTTTAAGCCTTGTAACCTTGTATATAACTTTTCTCAAAGATACATCAAAATTTAATTTTAAGGCTTGACATATTATTCCATTTTTATCTTGTCAGAAAAAATCCATAAGATAACCCTCAATAATATGTGGAAATATCACTATTACATAAACTCTTACTTATAGGACAAATGATAGAAGGTTAGGAAATATCTTATTCCTACAACTATGGTAGTTTTTTCATTAAAATTAAGGACACCCATGATGTTCACAAAATTTAAATTCTCCACACTCAAAAACTTCTTAGATATTTTAGGGGAACTAAGATTTTCTCTAAGATGGGGTGAATCAGTGGTAAAAGTTTATAAATTTATTCTTTTTAATTCAAAATCTTATATTTGTTGAAGTCTCAATCCATTATCTCTTGATTTACTCAGCCTCACCTGGATGCAATAGAAAATAAATAAATAGGAACTTCATTATTTACAATGTTTAGATTGAAAAAATACTCCTTGATGGGATTACTTAGACCCCCCAATAAAAGATTATACACTATATTCCCAAGTGGTTAACCTAGGGATATTACCAATCCCATCATTATAGAGTCCCAATATTCCCATGATTTCAATTCCCACTGAAAAAATATAGCTTCTTTATGACTACTATGAAGTCATTTATACTAAAATAAGAAATATCATTTTTCCCCTCAGTTTCTTTAAAACCACATAAAATAGATCTTCCTCCTAAAGTATCCTTGAACAACCATTAAATGTTGTAACGTCCCAGTTCCGGAAGCCACACAACAGGTTCCCTGAACTCGGTTTGTCACATGACCTCAAGCGCATTTCCCCAAATGCCAGAGGCTACCGACTAGCAGCGAGGTCCAAGGACTGATAGTGGGGAAACTATGCCCTCAGTTTTTAAAGTGTAGTGCAGCGGAATACAATATATAAATGAAAAAGCAGAAAAAGTAACAATATAAACCTGAAAAGTACAACAGAACTAGATCAAAAGATAACTAGAATTCATACATATATGATGATGCAATATGTCTCTAATTCTAAGAAAGCAGTCAAAACCGAATACCTTGAAATCAGATACAATACAGAACAAAGTACAAGTACAGCAAACAAAGCCAAAACAATGCAACAGGAGCTTAGCAGCATCGAAAGCCTAAGATCGGTCCCATGCTCTCCTACTCCTCTGAAACAATCATGTAACTGTGTAGGGACCCTTGACCTTATCAAAACCAACAGAAATATAATCTGTTTGTGCCCAAGATATGACCCAAATAGAGTGTGAGAAATAAATCCCAGTAAGCAACCACCAAAGTCCCGTGCCCAACTATCAGTGAAAATGTGCAACAGCAGTATGCAATAATAAAATGCAGTAAACTAGGAAGTACCCAAAAGTCACCATTCCTACCGGTTACATTTCCATTTAATAATTATTTAACAATTCAATATAATTAAATTATGAATTTTCCCTGACTCGGCCTCGACCGACAATCTCATATACCAGTGCCACAGCAGAAACTACAGTAGTCTATCTAACAAGAAGAAGGTGATAACAATACCAAGCCTATGCTTTAGCTTGGAAAGTACAACATAAGAAATCACCACAGTGAATATTTAAAGTAGAATTTGTCCTCAGTCATGCAAATCCTTACCCTCAGGCAAGAAGAATTGAAACCCGCAGGTGACTGCCCAAAGGAATAACGAATATTGCCCTCAAGAATAAGAGATAATTCCCACAGGCATGAAAGTAACTGCCCTCAGACATAAGAAACGTTGCCCACATGCTAAACAAAACATTTCCCTTGGTAATTCCATAAGCAATCAATTTACATTTGTTTCCTCTAAATAAAACTCAAAACATGCTATAATCATGGAATACCCATGGGTATCCTAGCCAAACGGCTAAACAAGGGAACCGCACCCACGGGGTGGCCCTAGATCAAAGCAGTGATCCCAAATAGTAGTTTATATTTATTCGTTAGATCACCTATGCAATTATAGGTATCTCAATAGTCATGTTCTCAACCACACGACACCCTGAACATGGGCGTATGGTACCACGATACACAAAATCAACTAGACAGTTGGAAATAAACACAAGACCACCTACCTCGATCTCCTATGATCGATATACATGAAAGGCACCTCCCGAAATTTCCAAGGATGGCGTAGATCTGGGATAAAAAAATACCCGTTCAAACCTAAATAACTTACCTTAGGGAAAGAATTCGAAGGAAAGATTTAAGAAGAGGGAAGACCTTACCTACACGGTTCAAACGAGATCGATGGAGGAATAATCGGAGTTCCGGCGTGCGATCGGATGCTCCTCAGAGCTTCGGCCTCCTCTCACGATGCTCCAAATGAACCCACTACCTCCTCTGCCAAATGTGGAGGCTATTACCCTCTTATAATGAAAAAACATAACTATACAGCGTGTACTCTCAAGTAAAGGGTGTGTACTATTTTTTTTAATTGTTCCTCTAGCGGCTACTTTTCACCACCACTCTGTTCATCTGCTGACTGATTACACGGCATGTATTACTAAGTACACGATGTGTAATTAATTATTAAATCTTGAATTGCTGACAAGTCTAAATGCCCTGTGTTTCTCATCCCACACGGCCAAAGTACATGGGGTGTATATGAAAGTACATGGTGTGTAGTTTGTTTTTACCGACAAGCCTATGCGCCATGTATTCTAAACCCACATAGCCAATGTACACGGCGTGCGTACAAAAAGTACACAGCGTGTACCCATAAATTTGGGATTTTCCCCACATTTCCCTAGTTTTCTCAAAAACACTTAAGGAAAAATGAAAAGAAGGAACTTGTACCTCAACAATAAGTACCGGG
Source organism: Viscum album (assembly GCA_963277665.1). Classification (NCBI taxonomy): domain Eukaryota; kingdom Viridiplantae; phylum Streptophyta; class Magnoliopsida; order Santalales; family Viscaceae; genus Viscum; species Viscum album. Next base: position 923,134,658 of record OY728131.1, read on the forward strand.
TTCTTACAAACTTCCCCCCTTAAAGAAATTCAACTCGGAATTCCCTTCCAATGGTGGTGAAGATAAAGCTGAGAACAAATCTAGAAACTGAGCATGTATGTCGGTCTCCCACTCCCAGGTTTTGTCCTGCACTCGGCCATGCTTTCATAGCACCCGTACGAGAGGAACTGACTGGCCTCGGAGAACCTTCGTGCTCCTTTCAGCAATACGAATCGGATGCTCCTCAAAGGATGAATTTACCTGAAGTTCAACCTCCTCGGACTAAAAAACGTGAGATGGGTCTGAGTGATAACGGTGCAGTTGAGATACATGGAAGATGTTGTGCATGGCCCGGTACACCTGTGGTAACTTCAACCGATAGGCAATCAGCCTGACTCTCTCCAGAATCTCAAACGGACCTACATACCTCGGTTAAAGTTTACCCTGTCTTCTAATCTGCCTGTGTCCCAACCTCAGTGAAACACGCAAGAAAATCCGATCCCCGACCACGAACTCCAAGGGTCGTCTGCGGCAATCAGCATAAGATTTCTAACAAGACTCTGCAGTAGCCATCTGCTTCTGAATCAACTGGACCTGCTCTGAAGTATCCTGCACAAGACATGGTCCTAATAAAGCTACCTCACCTACCTCCATCCAGCACAAGGGTGATCGGCATAGCCTACCATATAAATCCTCATAATGTGTTATCTCAATAGTTTCCTGAAAACTATTATTGTAGGAAAACTCGTCCAGGGGTATGTACTTCTCCCAAGAGTTCCCAAAGTCTAGGACGCATGCACGCAGCATGTCTTCTAGCACCTATATCGTACGCTCTGACTGGCCATCGGTCTGAGGGTGATAAGCTCTGCTTAGAAGAACCTGTGTACCCAGTGCCCTTTGAGAAATCTGCTAGAAACAAGACATAAAATGGGCGTCCCTATCTGAAATGATAGAACGAGGGACCCCATGAAGACGTACTACCTCTCGGATATACAACTTTCCAAGATCGTCAACACTGAAGGTCTCCTTGATCGGAAAAAAGTGAGCTACCTTCGTAAGTCTGTCCACAACAACCCATACGGCATCATTGCCTCGAGGTGACCTTGGAAACCCGGTCACGAAGTCCATCACGACATCATCTCTTTCCACTCCAGAATGGGTAACTGTTTTAACAGTTCGGCTGGCCTCTGATGCTCCGCCTTCACCTCCTGACAGGTGGAACATCTTATAAAAAAACCAGCTACCTCTATTTTCATACCCAGCCACCAATACTGACGTCTCAAGTCATGGTACATTTTGGTAACTCTCAGGTGCACTTCCCTAGCTGAAGCATGAAATTACCGCATCAACTTCTCACATATATCCTCTGGAACCCACACTCGTCCATGGATACACAGTACCTCGTCATCACCAATCGTCCAACCAGGAGGAGGGTCCTCACTTCCCACCGACTCCCGTAGAACAAGGCCTTCCAAATCTGATAGTTGTCTCATCCTCACACTATCCAGGAGGGTAGAAGTCACAACTAAGGATGAAAGAGAGGTCCACCCCTGACTATCATGAATCACCAAATGCATCTCAGTGAACAAAGTCATAAGATTCCACTCACCACTAGCATTCTGCAGTTCCTGTATCTAATTCCTCCTACTCATTGCATTAGCTACTGCATTACCTTTACCAGCTATATAGGAATGCTCAAAGTCGAAGGACTGCAGGTATTCAACCCACCTTCACTGTCTCAAATTCAAGTCACACTGGGTAAAGATTTATTTAAGACTTTTGAGGTCCGTAAACACCATAAAATTCTATCCCAAGAGATAATGTCTCCAACTAAGTAACGCATGAACAACTGCAGCAAAATCGAGATCATGCGTCGGGTAATTCCTCTCATGTGGCCTCAACTATCGAGACCCGTACGCAACTACTCGATTTCCCTACATCAACACTACTCCCATCCCAATACCAGATGCATCATAGTAAACTGTATTGATCTTCCCTTTCTCTGGAAGTATCAGGACTGGTGCTGATGTCAACCTTCCCTTCAGCTCCTGAAAGGTTGTCTCACAAACTTTAGACCAAATGAACTCCATACCCTTCTTAGTCAAACCCGTCAATGGTGCTGCCAAGCAGGAAAATTCTTGTATAAACTACCTTTAGTAACCATCCAGCTCCAAGAAACTTCATATTTCAAACACGTTCTTAGGCTTCTCCCAGGAAACTACTGCTCTTACTTTCTCTGGGTCTACCGCAACTCCTACCCCTAAGATAATATGACCCATAAAGTGAACCTAGTCCATCCAAAAGTGGCACTTTGAGATCTTAGAAAATAATTGATGCTCTCTCAGTGTACTCAATACGATCTCAAGATAGGTGACATGGTCGTGTCGAGTGTGAGAGTAAACCAAGATATCTTCCATGAAGACTACCACAAAAGAATCCAGATATGGGTGGAATACACGATTCATCAGAGCTATGAAAAATGTTGGCACGTTTGTGAGTCCGAACGGCATGACCAGGTACTTGTATAGACCATATCTACTCGGAAAGGCTGTAAGCAGTATGTACGATGGTCTGACGTGCAACTGATGATATCTGGATCTCAAATCAATCTTCGAGAACACTCGTGATCCTCAAAGTTGATCAAAAAGATCATCAATCCATGGTAAGGGATATCGGTTCTTAACCGTCAACTGGTTCAACTTCCGATAATCCACAAAGATTCTGAGGGTACCGTCCACCTTCTTCGCAAAAATGACAGGCAAACCCCAAGGAGAAGTAATGGGTCAGATAAAACTCTTTTCCTGCAACTACTCCAACTACTTCTTGAGATCCTTCAACTCAGTTGTAGCCATCCTATAAGGAGAAATGGACACCGGTTCCGCTCTTGGCCCAAGATCAATATATAAATCCACCTCTAGCTATGGGGGTAGACCTGAAAATTCATCCAAGAATACATCCCTGAAACGATCAACCACTGGAGGGAATTTCTATTGAAAAGTTCCCTAGTCATCTAGATATAAACTCTCAGTTTGGGCTATCACTCCACCTCACCCACAATGCTCGGGTCCAGCTCGGCTTGCCTGGACATCCCATTCACCATTGTATAGAAACTCTCTTCCCTCTAGGGATGTGAAACTCACCCTGCGATGATAGCAATCTACAAAGGCTCGAAAGGGTACCAACTAGTCCATCCTGAGAATGACATCATATCCTGCCATCTCTAAGACATAGAGGTCCCATAGGAAGCGACACCCACAAACCTCTAGGGGCCACTCTTTTCACTGATGCACACCCTCCATTCTAATTTCCAATGGAGTTTCTAGTGTCATGATATCCAAAGAAGAAGAAACACTGATCCCAAGGCTCTCCACCATAGGCACATATATAAATTTTTGTATAGAACCACTATCGAAAAGTGCAGAAGATAAAACAGAAGCAACTAGAATAGAATCTCTGACAGTGGAAGGCCTAAGATCCTGCTCATGTTGGGTCTGTTGCACAGAATATGCAAGCCCAGTGTCGCGGCCCTATGACATAGCCTGGCTATCCTTAGCTGACCCGACATGCTATCTCTGAGATCCTGGTGTCTGGCTACCATTTCCACGAACACTACCTTCGCCTGAACGTCCGGACGTATTCCAATTTCCTGACTGATAAGAATCTGATGGCCTTGATCCTACATGCAGAGTCTACATAGAACCTCTCTCACTAGTCACTAGTGGAAACTCCCTACAAAAAACACTGAAGATGACCCTTCTTACCGTAAGCTCGGCACTCCACTAGGTCATGTGGACACGGAGGTCTCTTGTTCCCCTCTTTACCACACTGGTAGCACATGACCTGGCCACCTGTAGAATTATTCTGGCTAGTACTGCCACCGTGAGAGAAATCCATCTGCCTCTTCCTCTTGCAGGTAGAAATAGTACCAGAGATCGATGTCGAACTGCCCTGGTTCGCACCACTAGCTTCCTGCATGTTTCGCTCTGTAATCAACGCCTGGTTCACAATAGCATGGATTTTAGGCAACTTGAAAACATTCACCAGTTCTCGGATATCATATCTAATACCATCCTCAAAGCGTCTATCCCTCAACGTCTCTTCACCCACCAGAACAGGTGAAAAATGCTACAGCTCGGTGAAGCGGGCAGAATAGTCCATCACTGACATGGAACCCTACTGCAGATTCATGAACTCTCGAGCTCGATCTTCCCTTAGCATCTCTGGAAAGAAATCTTCATAGAAAAATTCCTGAAAATCTTACCACACCATGTCTCGGTGATGCTCAGTCTAGGTGGTAATGTCCCACAATCTCTTGGCGGAATCACACAGTATGTAGGTAGCGAGCTTGACCCTCCTCCCTGGAGGAGTCTCCAGATGCTTGAAGATCATCTGCATAGAACCCATCCATGACTCTGCAGCCTGTGGTATGTCATCCCCTGAAAACGTAGGTGGATGCTGCTGCTGGAATATACATGTCAACTCTGCCATAGATGTGGCAACCCGCGGTGCTCCCTGGAAGGTCTGCATAAACCGCATAAAGGATTCACGGAACTGCGCATTCGTGCATGCGTCCAGTATAACGACTAGCGCTGCATCTGGCACTACTAGAGGATCCACTGGTAGCCAATGGCCTACCATATATGGAGTATAATCGTCGCCACTTTCCTGGAGAAAAACTCGTGGTCGTCTTGGTGGAATGACTCTACAAGTTCAAACACACACTTTAGTTTAATTTACTGTCGAGGTTTCTTTTGTCCGGTTAAGTGTGCCCACGCAAAAGGGAAAATAAAAACGCAAGAAAAGTAAAAGAGACTACACGGTGTGTATAAGTTCCACACCGCATGTACCCTTAAGCCCTTACATGGTCGTGTTCTGATGCCGGCATGGGCATGTCTCAACCCTAGGTACACGGCGTGTTACACCTACACACAAAGTGTACACCACTTTGTTTCCCCAGCCACATGGAAAAATCCACAAGGTCTCTCCTAAGACAAGACTACACGGCGCGTTCAAGGTCAACACGGCGTGTACTCGACAAGTTTTTTTTCCTGGCCTGTGTTGTTAGTGACATGGAATGTGTACCCTGGTTACCCTACATGGCGTGTTCCAAATGGACACGATGTGTACTAAGAAGCCTCAACCATCCTGTGATTTTTGAGACATGACCGGATACACGGCTCACGCTATACAGCGTGTTCCAGATGGACATGGCATGTACTTGAAAATATAACACCGGCCCATGTTGTCAGCTACACGGCCGGATAACTGGGTCAGACTACACGACGTGTTCAAGGTAAGAATGACGTGTATAACTTAAGGTTTCTATTTCCGTGTTGTCAGTCACAGGGGAAGACACAAGGTCAACCCTACACGGCGTGTACAATCGGTACATGTTGTGTTCCCACAAGAACTTCCCTATCCCATGTCTCTGCCTACACGGCCTGTCACACGATTAGAGACTACACGACGTGTACATAAGGTACACGACATGTAATTAAAAAACAGTTTCTTCCCGAAAAGAAGAACACATGGCATGTAGTCAAAACTACATACTGTGTATTCTGGGTTTTTTCAGACAGTAAGCCTTAGAAACTACTCCGGAGTCCAGAAAAACACTGAAATGAACACCAAAGTTCCAAATTCTGATCCGTGAGGACCCATACTCCCCGAAACTCAAAGCTTGGCATCTTATGCCTGTTATAAACAACGTAAAGAGTCAATTATCCACCAAATTCTGATCAATGAGGGCCCATAACACATCCAGAACCAAATTTTGGCGTTCAAAACTCACCGTAACATGTACCAATACCCTATCAATAGTAGGTGTATCTACCAAGGTACCTATCACAACAACATGAATTTTCTAGCACAACATATATCACAACAACATGAAATTTCTAATGCACCTACATGGCATGGAAACTATGCATGACATGTGATTCTAAAAAATGCCTAAATGATGCATGAGATGACATACCCTCATCTCATCAGGTTGAAACTAAATAGGACCCAAGTATAAAATATAAATATCACACCACAAGTGCGTCACCCAACGGTGAAAATAAAATCAACCGTAATAATCATAACAGAAAATCACAATTTAATTTGAGGAAATCTGGCCTTTACCTATACACGGGGTAGCTACTCCCAGGCACGGTTTATTACCGAATCCCTTAAAAATCTATCTCTTTCCATTGTTGCCAAATAATAAAATAACTCAGAGAAAAGAAACCCTCTGATACCACTTTGTAACATACTGGTTCCGGAAGCCACAAAACAAGCGCCTCGAACCCGGTTGGTCACATGAACTCAAGCGCATTTCCCCAAAATTTCAGAGGTTGTCGACTAGCAGCAAGGGCCAAGGAATGATAGTGGGGAAACTATGCCCTCATTTTTTCAAAGTGTAGCGCAACGAAATACAATATATACATGGAAAAGAGAAAACAATAACAATATAAACCTGAAAAGGACAACGGAACTGGAGTAAAAGATAACAAGCAGTCATACATATATAATGATGCAATATGTCTCTAATTCAAAGAAAGCAGTAAAAACAGAATACACTGCAATCAGATACAATACAGAACAAAGTACAAGTACAACAAACAAATCCAAAACAGTGCAACAGGAGCTCAGCAGCATCACAAGCCTATGCTCTATCCCATGCTCTCATACTCCTCTGCAATAATCATGTACCTGTGTAGGGACCCTTGCCCTTATCGAAACATGCAGCAATATAATCTGTTTGGATCCAAGAAATGACCCAAATAGGGTGTTAGAAATAAATCTTAGTAGGCAACCACCAAAGGCTCATGCCCAACTGTCTGTGAAAATGTGCAACAGCAGTGTGCAATAATAAAATGAAGTAAACTAGGAAGTACTCAAAAGTCACCATTCTTACCAGTTAAATTTGCATTTAATAATTATTTAACAATTCAATATAATTAAATTATGAATTTTCCATGACTCGGCCTTGACCGACAATCTCATATACCAGTGCCACAGTAGAAACTACAACAGGCTATCTAACAAGAAAAAGGTGATAACAATACCAAGCCTGTGATTTAGCATGGAAAGTACACCATAAGAAATAACCATTGTGATTCAAAGTAGAAATTGTCCTCAGACATGCAAATCCTTACCCTCAGGCAAGTAGAATCGAAACCCGCAGGTGACTACCCATAGGTATAACGAATATTGACCTCAGGCATAAGAGATATTTCCCACAGGCACGAAAGTTACTACCCTCAAACATAAGAAACGTTTCACACAGGCTAAACAAAACAGTTCCCTCAGGCATTCCATAAGAAATCAATTTACATTTGTTTCCTCTCAAGAAAACTCAAAACATGCTATAATCACGGCATACCCACGGGTATCCTGGACAAATGGCTAAATAAGGAAACCGCACCCACGAGGTGGCCCTGGATCAAAGGAGTGATCCCAAACAGCAGTTTATATTTATTCATTAGATCACCTATGCAATTCTAGGTATCTCAACAGTCAAGGACTCAACCACATGACACCCCGAACATGGGCGCGTGGCACCACGGTACACAAAATCAACTTGACAATTGAAAATAAACACCAGACCACCTGCCTCAATGCCCTCTGATCGATATACGTGAAAGGCGCCTCATGAAATGAACAAGAAAGACATTGATCTGGGATAAAAAAATACCTGTGCAAGCCTAAATAACTTCCCTTAAGGAAATAATTGTTAGGAAAGATTTAATAAGATGTAATACCTTACCCGTGTGGTTCAAACGAGATCGAAGGTGGACGAATCAGAGTTATGGTGTGTGATCGGGAGCTCCTCCAAGCTTCGGCCTCCTATCTTGATGCTCTGAATGAACCCACTGCCTCCTCTACCGAATGAGGAGGATAATTCCCACTTATAATGAAAAAAATAACTACACGGCATGTACTCTCAAGTACACGGCATGTACTATTTTTTTTAACTGTTCCTCTAGCAGCTACTTTTCACCGCTACCCAGTCCATCTGCCAACTGATTACATGGCGTGTATTACTAAGTACATAGAGTGTAGTTAGTTATTATATCCTAAATCCCTGACAATTATACACGCCCTGTATTTCTTGTCCCACATGGCCAAAGTACATGGCGTGTATATGAAAGTACACAGCATGTAGTTTATTTTTACCGACAAGCCTATGCGCCCTGTATTCTCAACCCACATAGCCAAAGTACGTAGCATGTGTACAAAAATTACACGACGTGTACCCAAAAATTTGGTATTTTTCCCACATTTCCCTGGTTTTCTCAAAAAAACTTAAGGAAAAAGGAAAATAAGGAACCTGTACCTCAAGAATAAAAACCAGGTTCTTACAAATGCATACTCACTTCTTCAAGAAATTCAATAGAATATGATCATGATTAGGTTTACCCATATTTCTTACCTTCTACAAATATTCAATGATATTGATCCTCCTCAATTATTTGAATTCATGGGCATGTAAGTATTATTACTTCTGAAAATATTTCAACTTTAGTCTCTCACTTTACTCTATTTGATACAATAGTGAATCAGTTTCTCAGTTCCTTCCCACTCCTTTATTATTTTTTTCCCACACATTATATTCATATAATATTATGTGATTATTTTTAATACTATTTTCATATTTGAAATATGGAAATCCCATGATTTGTGCTAGGATATTCTCATAAAAATTCTTACTCAAATATCAGTCAAGGTTTTCTTTTTGAATTTCCTTTAAGACTCAGGTGTTTCCTTCCTCAAGTGATATCTTAATATCACATCTTCTTTATCTCTTTAAAATCCACACATTTAATTACATTTGAATTATCTTTCCATATATATAGGGACTCATGTAATTATGATGTGGAAAATTTTCTTATGGTGTGTAACTCTCATTATTTAGAATGAATAGTCTGAAGTTTGATTCATTATCTTAACTTGAATCACAATCCATTTTAATGATCATAATATTTAATCCATGAAGAATGGAATCAAATAATCATTTGATTGAAACTCCATTTATCAAAATATTTATTCTAATTTATTCTGATGTTTCTCATAATAATTCATTCTAGAATTTCCACATAGATTGATTTTAGTAAATATTTGTAAGTATTGTAGTTTATCTAGAGTATTATGGTCTCACTATAAAATCTTAAGGAGCTTCTTAAAGTCTTAAGAATTTTCTATAAGTATTGGGATTTTTTATAGTCTTATTAATTTTTCCAGATTCTTACATGATTAGTAAATGTCTTACAAAGTGAAGTGAAGTTTTACACACAAAGTCCCATATAGCCTCAAAGTCTTATAATCTCATCTATAAATATTACATCAATTATAAGATGTCTTAAGTCTAACTGAAAATTATTAAAAACTCAGTATAAATTCTTATGTATGCACTCATAAAGTTATATGTGCACCGAACTTAGTCAAATTTCATTTCTAGCACCAAAGTCTTATGGAATTCCAGAATTCAATGAAATAACATCAAAACATCTTTATCTCATTTAGATGTATTCTCAATCACCTTAAATCAACACAAAAAATCATCAGTAATTATTAAATAATTCAAAACATCATCCATATATTTCCTTTATACTTCCATTAATAGCTTTAATTTCCAATTGACTTTGTATAATATCTTAGGCATTCCATCTAGTTTTGACTTCATGAATCGTAGTTCTTTAGTCTCTCCTTTTTCGGATTTCCCAAAACATCACTTCAAAACTATTGTAGACAATACCACTTCTCATTCAATAGTAATTTTCATGAAATCCTGAAGAACAACTCCACAATCATCATATATTAAGGATGATATCAAGAATCTATCTATCCAGTTATTCTAGCATAGAAATAGTTCTATCCTTTATATTATATAAAAACATGTTCCTCAAAAGAACTTCTTCTTATTCTAAGATATATTCAAAAATTATCTTTATAATAAAAATATCACTTATTGACAATAAATAAAATTTAGAATTGGGAAATTCAGTTATTATAAAAACCAATATTTAAATCTCAACTATATATAGATATAGAGAGACATTTAATGTTGGTTTTTATAAGAACTGACATTGAAAATTAATTTTGACATCAGTTACTATAAAATATGAGGTTTAAAGTCAATATAAACATCAGATTTTATTCAAATTGAAATTGAAATCTAATTATTTTTTTAAAAAATATATTATAATACAATAACCTATTCCATGTAAAAGAAATACAGTAATACTGACGTTAGGAAACAACAACAAAAAAAATGTATAAAAACTCAATATAAAATCTACTACAACACCATTTTTTAAGATATTACACATACAATAAAATTTTTGATATACATCTATAAATTAATAAATCCTATAAAATATTCTGAAATTAATCCTCTGAATTGGTTCAACACATCTACCAAATATGATGAAACATCATGAATAATATAAAAAAACAATAAATGTTATAAATTAACAATACAATATATTAGTTTAAAATATTAGTGTTCTAATAAAACAACCCTTATGAAAATTTATGGCCATTCTAGTCATGATGATCTTAAAAAATTAATCATAAAACATAATAACCACATTAAACTCTTTCTCTTTGATGATGAAACTTTGGTTATCAAATAGCACTTTGAAATAAAAAACACTACATCTATATGTAAGATATAATAAGTATGATGAGACAGATATACCAACCTTTTATTTCTATCTCTAGTAATTTCCATTACTAGAATTGTTTTGGTTGAACCTAAATATTTCATTTTAAAGGCATTCTTAAATGATTATTTAATATAAATTATGAGTTTTATGACCTTACAAATTACTAGCATGTCATAAACATAAATGTGTGGATAAAGCATGTCATTTTTAACCAATTTAAAATACCTACATGCATAATATTTTCTCCTACTGAAATAATTATCAATAATTAATGAGTCAAATTTCATATACCATTTCCTTGAAGCCTATTTTAAACCATATAAATACTTAATTAAAAATTATACCTGGTTTGATTTGAACTCACCCATGCAACCTTTAGGAGGATTCATATACAATTTCTCATCAATGTCTTCATGAAGAAAAATTGTTTTAACATCAAAATACTCAGTATGAAAGTTATGGAAATAAATAAAAGCAAGAAACAATCAGATATATGAGTGTTTTATAGCAGAAGAAATTATTTCAAAGTATTCAATTCCCTCTCATTGAAGGAATCCATTAGTTGCCAATCTAGAATTATATTTAATTTTCTTATCTCTAGTATTATATTCCTTCATTTTGAATATCTACTTACAGGAAATTACCTTGGAATTGGGTGGTTTATTCATAATAAGAAATGTTCAATTTTTCTTTAAGAAACTCATTTCATCACCCATAGAAGAGATATAATGGTTAGAATCACTATCATTAATATATTTCTTATATGTTTGAGGATAATCATAAATAAGATCCTAGTAAATATGGAATGAAAATGTGGTTATATCATATTGTCCAAACTGAGCAGGAGGCCTGATGACCCTCCTTGCTCTATCGTGAGTAAGCCGGTAGTCACCAAGAGCATCTAAAGTCTCACTATCCAACTTTATATTTGAGTTAGACTGAGGTTGTGTTTTAGGTTTAAGTTTAGGTATAGAAGGTTAAATGGGATCCTCAAACTAGGTTGGAGTACTAGTATCAACACTTTTAATTTTAGGTGGGTAATCATTATCATCAGTGTGAGAATTAGTTTTAGAAAAAATATATTCATGGAAGATAGAATTTTGACTTATTATAAATTTTTTATAACTATCTTATCAACCAATAGTTTATACCCTTTAACCCCTTTGGGATAACCAATGAAAACACATTTAATATCTCTCTATTTAAGTTTATTAGATTTAACATGGGAAAAAACTATGCACCTAATGGCTCTTGCATTATTTTAATAAGGGGGTTGGTTACACAATAATTCCTCTAGAGTCTTATACTAATTTATAGTTGAAGTACATATATTAATGAGATACACAATAGTAGTTGTTTCCTTAATCCATAATGATTTGGGTAATCTTGAGCATGAAATCATGTTTCAAACCCGCTCTAGTATAGTGTGGTTCGTCCACTCATCCATCCCATTCTTATAGGGGTTTTCCCAAATATAAATGTGACTAACTATGTCCTCAAACTCATATAACTATATAAAGTTAGATATAAATTATTATAAACCATTTTCTATTCTCATAGACTTAATCATTCTTACACTTTGATTTTTAACGATGGATTTCCATGTTTAAAATGTTTCAAAGAAATAATAATTTTTTCAATAATGTAAACCCATAATTTTTAGGAGAAATCATCAATAATAGTCACAAAGTATTAGCCTCCACCATGAGAGGTAGTCCTAATAGGACCCCACAATTCATAATGGATGTGTCCTAAAGGATGATTGGACTTAAAATAATACCTATTGAAGATGGATGTTTTTATTTACCCAAGATACAATATACACAAAATGGGAGATTTTTAGGTGCAATGTCATTCAGTAGTCCATGTTTAATCAATTCCTCTAGATCTTTAGAGTTTATATGCCCTGGCCTCTTATTAAAAAGCATAGTATTATTAATATTAGTAACATGGATACTACCTAATTCCCTACAGTGACTTTTCTCATCCAAAACATAAGTCCCATTAACAAGACATCCTCTTATGACAGTTCTAGGGCCTTTAAAGGTCTTAAGACAACCTAATTCAGATGTTAAGGAAAATCCTTTCTGGTCTGAAACACCTAGGGAGATGATATTCCTATGCAGTATGCGCAACCATTTATGATCAAGCAAGGTAACAACAAAATGTTCATGGAGCGCTAACCAAACAAACCCTCTACCCTAGACTCAACACCTCCTATTTTTTCCAATAATAACCTCTCATTCCACTCTCTTAGTCAACTCAAGAAAGGAATCCTCATCAAGGAATATATGTAAGTAAGAACCATATTCTAACACCTACTCGTTAAACATATCATGTGTAGAAACATTGAGAACCTCAACACTATCATGCATGGAATCAACAATAAAATACTGATCAGTAGGTTCATCAATATTTAGGTTCTGTTTATTCTTCCTACATTCTTGCCTAATATGGATTAGATTACCAAAATTGTATCAGATAACATTCTTAGACATAGATATAGATCCCTTGAATCAAGATTGCTTATTTTTATTATCATTTCCTTTATACTTCTCTTTTCTTTTAGTTTTATTTTCAAATCTACCCCTACTATATACACTCTCTACCTCATTCTTAATCTGAGGTTTTTTGTGTAAATATTTAGATAGAATTACTGACTTAACTTCTTCCAAGGTTAAAGAATATTTACCATGCATCATGGTTTCAACAAGGGTGTTATATTAATTAATAAGATAAATGATAAGGATCATATCTTGATCTTCATCATCAATAAATACATTAATATTGGAAAAATCAAGCATAAACTTGTTAAATTGATCAATATAGGATTTGATTAAAGTGAAAAAATGCATCTTAAAGGTAAATATTATATGATTTTTATAAATATGACTAAACAATGAAATAGTAATATACAATTTATTAAGTTTCAAACAAATTCTAGTAGTGGAATACTCATAATCTACCTCTCTGTGGACTTTATCACCTAAGGATAATAACAGGGATCTATGGGCCTTAAATAAATTATCTATATAGATATCTTCATAGGTATTAGTGGTTATATCATCATTAGACTAACTTTTTATAGGTTTCTTATGGCTATATAAAGAATCAATGATCCCATACTTATCAAGCATAACACTTATATTAATTCTTTGCAGGTTAACTTCATTGTCACCATCAAATGTTTCCATTTCATACCTAGAAGATTCCATTTTTTATTTGGGTGGATCTGATACCAATTTTTTAGGGGATACATTTAATCGTAAGTCCCTAAGAAATCCAAGGACCACTGAATATGCAATTGGTTTCTACTCAGTATTAAAAATAGAATATAGAAATGAGATGATGATGAAAAAATCGTAACAATAATATAAAAATGAGGTGATTCAAAATAAGAAGAAACTGAAATAAAGAAAGTAAACACATAAGAAAAAGTAAATGGATATTATTAAAGGAACATGGTGATTTGACACGCTTCAATCCTTTTTGGTTATGTGTGAATGGTAGGAAATCCATCCACCCACACACTTTTTTAATTCTAAAACGAACAAAAGTAAATGATACAATCCAAGAAAAAAGATCAAGATAAAAACAACTTTGAAGCTAAAACTCTAAGTAACAAATAACTAAAAAGGAACACTTGTAGGTCTAAATGGATTACCACCATCTAATGGTCCTTTGTTTACCCTTCAGAGGGTGTTGAAGATGCTCCTATATATTTAATTTGGGAAATTATCACATGTTTTATGAAGGAAAAAATTATGTGGGTTCTCCTTAGTTTTAAAATGAAAATAATATCAAAACAAAACATAAAATGTGACATTTAATTTTTTTTAATAGTTTGGTTGTATGCTTATTTATGAATAGAAGATGTGCCATAGTGGCTGAAATAGATACCAGAAAGACAATTTTGGGTGTGGTATTCATATGATCTTCTTTAAAAAAACATTATATGATAATGAATTTATAGAGATAATTTATTTGAAATTATTTAGTCGATTTTTATCCTGATTTATTAAATTTATATTCTTCATATAAACATGGTTGATTTTACTCTATTTGATTTGGGTGGTTTTTTGAAGTTTTATTTAGGTGTTTTAGTTTCTTTCTTGTCAGATTATTTCATAAATATTATGAAACTACTTAATACACATAATGAAACATTCATAATACAAAAATTAATAGATAAAATGGAATAAAACACAAACTAATAACCTTTATGGTGTGTATACCAGTAATAATTTGGATAGTGTGTAGAGAAAATAAAAGTATGACCTAGAAGTGTAGTTAGAGTATAGGTGTGATAATTCCACTATAGAGTGGGTCATTAGTGTCATGATTTCAGTGTGGGTAAACAATACATGTCCAGGATCAGTGAGATTAACCAACAAAGGATCATTTGGCATGCAGTCAGATGGGAGACTTGGAGATATTATGTTAGAAGACCACACAGGCAGTTGGAACTCATTAACCAAGTTTGAATTAGGGATCTAAGGTAGGACCATAAGCTAGTATTCAGGATTCATTTTTACATGTGGTACATGGAAGTGGATAGAATACTCAATATTATGGGTAGTGTCTAACAATGAGTACAAGATTGTAGGGGAACACGCATTGAAAATTTGGGCTTTGGGTCAGCTGCATGTGATTGATCCGACATATGTAGAGAAATTTGGAGATCCATTTATATTCAGAGGTACTTCATGAGCTTGGTGATAATATTTTTTTTATGATGGGTAGGGGTGTATGATTTTTGTATGTGATATATGTGGGAGGTATTAGAATAGAGTATCTAGTGGGCATCGAGATGATGGATTGTGGATACATAGACATTTAATGTGTTTAGGATAGAGATGGATGTGATGCCATCTTTATGTCAGGTAAATTTGGTTTGGAATCATCTCAGTATTTTGGGAAGGGGAGAGCAGGAGGTTCAGGTTTTAAATAAGACTTATTTGGTAAGTGGTTGGTATATCTTGGGGATGAGATATAATAGGTTGTAAGGCCCCTTGTTTTTGGAATAGTGAATCAGGTTGGGATTTGGATTGACCGTATGACTTTAGACCTCATAGAGGTGTTGGAAGTGTCGGTATAGGTTAGGGATGGAGCCTTGGGAGTTATCCCGAGCACAGGATTTTAATTTTTATAAATGTTTTTATATGTGTTCTAACATGAATTTTCAACTATTAAAGGGTTTAAAGATGTTTTGAAGGCCTAAAAATGAATTTTTAGAGTTTTAGGGGTTTTATGTCTTGTGGTATATTTTCAAAATTTTGGAAAATAAAAATTTTCAAATATGATAAATCTAGTAAGATATTTTTAGTAAGATAATTATTCTATAATCACTATTCATAGTAAGATATTCTAGTAAGATTTTTCTATTAAGATTTTTTTTCTGGAATCATTATTCCTAGTAATATATTTTTAGTAAGATATTTATAGTATGATATAGATAATAAGATATTTGTTCAAGAATCATTATTCCTAGTAAGATATTTTGAGAAAGAAATTTCTAGTATGTTAATTATTCTAGATTCAGTGTTCCTAGTAAGATATTTCTAGTATGATATTACTAGTAAGATATTTTTTCTGGAATCACCATTCCAAGTAATATATTTCTAGTATGACTTTTCTGAAAAATGGATATGTTTGGAATCTATTAATATATTTTTGGACGTGGTATGATATTTTCCTTTTCCAAATCTTGTCTTGGATGAACAGAGTTTCCAAAACCTTCTATATTTTTAATAAATGATTAAAAATGTTTTTTTAAGGGTTTTTGAGGTGTGATTTATGACCTTTTCATGGGAAAATCATCCATAATAAGGCTCTCACCCCTTTATTCTTCTACAAATTAGATCCCCTCTTCTTGTCGGAATTTTGTGTCATTTGAAGCAAGAGGAAGATGTGGGAAAGGATAAAAAAAATTAGGTGACTAATCTCTTGATTTCTCACTATTAATTCATCCCTTGCTGAAAAGCCCTAATTTCAGGGCTTTAGTTTTATTTTTATTAATATTTATATTAAAGTAAAATCAACCAATGTTTCTTGGAGAGTGGAGCCCTAGAAACTACAATTAGGTGGTCCCTAGATATTCTCTATTTATATATGTGTTATGTGTCATGTAATAAATAAGCATGGGTTAGGTCATGGTTGTCAGAAAAGTAACAGAACCTCTTGGGGTATTTGTGGTTCTTAGGACATACTAGGGGTAGTCTCCTATGGGAAATAGTGGGTTTATTCTATTATAGCTTTACTGTGTGGTTTTAGAGTTTGATAGGAATGAGGCCATATACGAAGAATTGGGTATTTTTGAGAAATGATGTTTTTTTGGGTTTTTGGTATGGTGTTGACCATTGTGGTGGGTGGCGATGAAGGTTCATCAATGGTGTGTCCTAGGATGTTGGTGATTTCTGCTCATTTTTGTATATATATGGGGTTGTTGGGGTTTTGTGAACATATATAATGGAATATGAGGTTGTTTAGTATGCATTTTATGGGTGGTGGCCTCTGTAGATTAAGTAACATAAGTGGATTGTGTTGATCATCGATGTAAAGGAGGTGCATATCATAGTGTCCATAGTTAGTGATGAGAGAGACCATTGAATGGGTGGGTTTTTTCCACCATGTTGAGAGATATATTGGAATGAACTTGAAGAGAGAAACGTGGACATGTCGGTGGGGTATTAAGGTGTACTTTTAGTGTTTAAGCTAATTATGGAGGATGTATAACCCGAGTGACATGGGTTTGAGTGGAAGGATAAGGTGCTTCTTTTGTGATAGATCATGGATGTATTGATCCGCTCCATTATTGGATGAAGCAGGTAAAGACTCATTATGGATTTATGGGCATGGGTAGAGTAGGTATTGTAATTAGTTATTGATGATTTTTTATTGCATTTTTTCGTACATTGGTATATGAATGGATACTGAACAAGGAAACTATTTACAGTGGCCTAAAGATTTCATACTCACCCTATACAAGCCCTATAGGATGAATGAAAACATTATGTATTTGAATACAGGTAAGGGAAAAGTCTCAATATTAGGAGATTAGTGGATAGTGATGTGCTGATGGTGCATGGGCGGTTTGGCATGATTTTGTAGATAGGTGAGATGGTTCCTAATTATAGGGATTGTAACGCCCCGACCCTAGTTACCTAGATTCGGTGCATTATTACATAACATTGGAATGATCACAAGAAAGATCAAATCTCGGAAGACCGATTGGTTTAGTAGCCTTGGAAACACTAGATATATTCATAAGTTTTACATTACATCATAAAATGAAATACTACTACAACAACATAATGTATCCATAATTTACACTCATATCCCCACTTAATATCCCTACAGGTCATTCATAATTTACTTCTTCACTTCCTGGGAAAAATAAAACATAGAAAAGGGGTGAGCTCAAATGCCCTGTAAGGATAACAATATAGCGGAACATTCAAAATAAGCCTAAACATTTAAGGCAATGCATTACTAAAACAAAAGCCTTTTAAACTTGAACTTCAACATAGTATGGCAAAAGTAAAATGAATTAATGCCATTTACTTATTCACATGGATATTCTACTAATCGAATAATCACATGCAAAATCAATAACCACTTTCATAATGATGGAATGCATAATGCTAAACTTTAATTTCTTTTCAAGGCATCGTCCCAAGACCTTGGGGCTAACTGTAACCGGAACCCAACCCGGAGTGCCTCTAATAACCGAACACCAACCCGGAGTGCCTCTAATTAACCGGACACCAACCCGGAGTGCCTCTAATAACCGGAGACCAAACCGGAGGGCTTACTTTTACCAGTCCCTAACCTGGAGGGCTTACTTTTACCAATCCCCAACCTGGAGGGCTTACTTTAACCAGTCCCCAACCTGGAACATACTTTTCCAACACATTCATATGAAGTAAAGGTTGAAATATAACATAAACATTCTTATTGGAACTAGCGTACGAAATGTCAATACTTTACTCATAAACCATGAATGCTATATAAATGACACATCTACAGTCAAACATATCACAAAACTTTATCACAATATGAAAGTTTTATATCATAATAAATCAACTTCAAATAATCTTAAAATCCATCAAAGGATGTTGACATAGATGAAAATGTTTTTTAAAAATTATTGAGAGAAATATCCCTTTTTCATGAAAACATTTTAATGTTACACAATTTAGAAAGTAAGGCATTTAAATACATTTTTGAATCAAAGTGTCCCATACCACTTTGAAACTTTTGAATGGAATCAACAATTTTAAAAACAATCATTTTCATATAAATAAATCCTTACAAACCATTTTGAAAACATGGACATAAATGAGAATGATTTAGAAGAATAAATATTTAAAACATTTAAAATGATGTTTTAGTAAAAGTTCCCTTAGAAATAATCCCTTTAAAAACTCTTTTATGAAATATGGACATGGATAGTAAATATGTCCCTGTAGATACTTACGTAAAAACAACCTCGGATATTAAAGAGATTGTGAAGTAAACCATTATCAATTTGGTAACTTATGAAACATACAACCCATGATAGAGGTATAATATAATGAAAATGTAAATACACATAAGGTAAAGTGTATTACACAAAGAATACAATTATGGGAAGTACATACACCACACAAAAGATAATAGTGTAAATATGGCATGAATCTCACGGAAATAAAGAGTGAGATGAAAACCCCTTACCACGTTAATCAAATGAGTCGTATGGTCAAAAGTTAATAACCACCAAATTATTTACCGAATAACATGAATATAAAGATAATCATGATAATATATATCAAATTCCAGTACACAATACACCACTTTCAATAATTTAGTGGCGAATAATGGAAATCTCACAGAATTGAATGTGAGATAAGAAGATCCCTTACCATGTACTTTTACTTGGTTGGGGTAGGTTAACCTCCTGTATAATATTGAAATAATTGTTATTAAATTATACAAGAATCATATATATTAATATGATATCATATATGATCTTTTAACTTTTCTTTGTTAATAATGTCTTAGTATTATCGTTGTTTCGGGTGTTAACTTACTCATTTTCTTTTATATGTTTTATTACGTAAGCCATGTTTTTAATGGATAGGTTGTATATTATTCATATCCAGAATTATATCAAGTCCTCAAACATCATTTTTAAATCAGAAAATTATAATTATACTTGAATGGATATGATGGAGAATGAATCTCATCGCGTTCGTGGAGACGGTAGTCCGTACGTACGCACGAGCGAAAATATCATTCTTTTGATATTAAAATAATATATAAATGGATGGTATATCATATATACAGAATCACTAACATTTTATATTTATTATTTACATGAGTTACAAATCATTATTATACCCATCCAAATAATAATATATTGAATAACAATTACACCACGACGTGGAGACGGTAAGCCGTACGTACGCACGTATGGTGACATGTTATTCAAAGGGTGGATAGAATACTGAATATGGTTGTACCATCACAGTATATATATGATACTGGAGTTATTATTTTATAATGGTAACAACAAAGTAAGAAGAAGTGGAAGAAGAAGGAACTTGGAAAAGGGTGGTGAAATCATTACCTCTTCTTCGGTTTCTTCCTTTTGATTTGATCAAAAGGGCTCCTTAGGTTGGCTTTAGGATCAAACTAAGGCCTCTAGGTTGTAGTGAGGGAAGTTGGGAGAGTATTTGGGCAGAGTTTGGCCGAACCAAAAGGATTTGAAGGTGTGAATAAATGACAAGGAGGAGTGCCCTTTTATAAGAGGGGTGAGGGGCACCCTTGGAAAAGCTAGAAATATTAATTTATAATAAATTCTTATTCGGTTTATAATGGCTCCAAAGTTGATTATTTAAATTTTAAGGTTGGTATGGGTCGAATAAAACTCAACCAATAGAATTTAGACAGGTTTGGGTACTTATATTAACCTTATCTTTATGTATTAACTCTAAGTTAATTAGTTTCACTTTTACAATGTCTCTTTGTATTTTTATATAATATGGTTAATAAACTTACTATATACATCCAAGCGACCCCCAACTGGTCCATTAATGATGAACCTATCATTATATAAGTCTCTTGGCCGAGCCGTAGATTTTTAGGAATTTAATATCAATTAATAATATAATATTTGTTTTAAGAACTCTTTTATGTCAATTTTGACACTATTCAATAGTTGATTTTTTTGAAACTCATAACAGATTGATTACTTCAAACAAAGTCAATTAAATCAATACTAATATATCATATTATCCTATAAAATTAGTTTAGTTCATTAAAAGTTTCATATTATATTTATTTGGGTATTTATAATATCAATTATTTTGATTTTTCACTATTATATTAATTACTGCATCATCATTGTGTCATAAATAAATTAACTTATTTAATGTCTAAAAATTATAAATAAAATATCATTATGTAGTAAATCTTTTTATCTTTCTAATGAATATTTATAATCTAAAATCCAACATATATAACCTTCTGTAAAAATTGTTTTTCTAAAAGATATATGCTTGTGTCATTTTTGTATTCATTTTAACTTAATTAAAATAAAGTGTCCCTATCACCTACAAGTGGCACCATGGGGTCCCAAAATCGTCCCAAAGATGCCTATGGTCGAACATGTATCAACCAATAAGTCTAGGACACGTTTTAGGGTAATTTAGTATTATTATAATATTATGTTTTAACCCTTATTTACCGGATTTACCCTTAACCATGGTAAATAAAATTTTTACCGCAGTAATTATTCAAAATGTCTAAAAATAAAAGTTACCAATTTACACAATTTGAACATCCTGATTCCAAATATGGAATCCATTTTTCTAAATTCAAAACACAGAAGTGGCAGAAATTAATTTAAAATTAATTCCCGCTGTCAAAACAAAAAGCGTGTTTTTAAGAGATAATAACTATCAAAAGATTGACACTTGTTTATGTTTGGTTTAATTGTAAAATTATGTCCAATGACCAAAATTATATTAAATGGTAAAAATATATTCTAAATATACTTTAAAACCACTTAAATTCATAATTTATCACTATTAATCATTTTGATTAAAATAGATGTTTTTAATTAAAATTTAGTAATTTTCACTATTCATCAAAATATGAAAGTTATCCGAAATGTACCAAAATTTCACCTTAGGCTAAATTCGATATTCCGAATCAAAAAATTAAGTCCATTATAAAATATAAAATATGTATAATTTCAAAAATTAGGTATTACTATTCATAACGGCTAGTTTGATTGGTTGTGTTGTGTTAGAACTCGAAGTTGCGTACAACACACGCTACTGTATTATTCAAAGGAAAGCGTACCGTGGAAGCTTGGGATGTTTCATTTTAAATTTTTTTTTTGTTCCCATTTAGTCAAAAAGTTTAAAATATTGTATTTAAAAAGGTTTCACTATTAAAAGTTGATAAAAGTGCAATACTGAAAATGAATATGTTCTTGTATTATGTCTAAGAAACTCATAATATGGATTCTAAAATTATAAGGATTATATAAAGTTTAAAATTTCGTTAATACTATTCATAACCTCTTTTGAACGGCTTGTTTGGTAAGTCATGGTGTGCTTGAACTCGGTGTTGCGTGTAGTGCAAGTTATTGTATTATTTTAAAGAAATAACACACTATGAAATCTTGGGGTGTTACATTCTCCCCTCCTTCAATAAATTGCGTCCTCGCAATTTGAAATTGTTCTTCAAAAATAAAAGGTTGAAAATAGAAAATATCTTTGTGGGAAAACCCACATCGGAAATTAGGTTACTAAAATTTAGTCTTAATATGAGGAAAATAGAAATGAAAGGGTCACCACCAAATTATGATCTTGATTAGGAGAACATTGGTGGTAATTAGAGACATATAATTGGAGGAAAACGTAAATATTTATAGGTAGTGATTGAGGTCATCAATCACAAACAAGTGTATAATTGAGTTCCTTAAATTCATCAATCTATGATGATTTGAAATAACATCGATTCAACAAAACATAGGGTATTAGGATAACACATTTTTGACGTTTCAAAATATCTTAGTTGAAATACCACATCGAAAAATGAATTAACGAGGCCTCTATTTAAAATAAAGAGTGGAAAGTATAAAGATTACCGAAAATAACACATACTAGGGTTCCATGTAGGAATATATGGATATGGAAGAGAAATCTAACCATCAATTATCTGATGGAGAGTGGTAGAGGACATGGCTATGAAAAGGCCAACAATCCCAAAGCCATGAATTCGTGATGATTTAAGGTACCATCTAGGACAACATTTTTGTTCTAAGTTCCTTTTATTAATGTTGAGGAATTTATTTATGAGATTGGCTATGATCATAAGGAGATATACTTACTTTATAATTAGAGTTTTATCCATTAATAAATTTCTACGACAAACTCATCTTTCACTCTAAAAGATAATAGAACGTAAAAAAAATTCTATTTATACTATTCGTACAGGGTTCCAAAATAAGTGAATTTATAATTCATCTACCAGATCTTTTAAAAAAACTACATTATTTAATCCAGGACATCTCGTGGGCCAGTGGTAGGTGATACACCCTTGCCACCCTTCGGTTGCGGGTTCAAGTCTTGCAGCCTTGTCGGACGCGACGGGTAGCCGCCCGACCTTCGGGTTGTCCTTTTATGGCAATCCAAAATAATCCAAACTAGAACTATCCAAAATACTTCTGTCCAAACTCACAGTCCAAAATTTATAAGGAAGGTAAACATAATGTAGATCCTTTTTACCACATAACAGCATATGAATACCTTCATCATGTATTCTTTTAATACACTGAAACATCCTGAATTACCATATTTCTTATTGATTACATTCATGATCCCTTATTCCATATAGAATGCTGGATATACCTCATCAATCCAAAAATGTTTTAAACCCCAAAAATAATGGAATATACAGATCATTAATCAGTTCCAAGGTAGTCAAGAATATCCAATATAATTTATCCAAAACAATTATGTATTATTCCAAAATCACTACCTCAGTATCAGAACTATATTATGGTTTATCATTCTCTCAACCATATATTTTCCAAAAATTTATCCTGCTGTTGAGTCACCTTTCTTTGTTCCACAAAATCTCAAGTCCTTAATGAAATAGTACTACAGTACAATCCTTATATACTCCATAATTATTATAACGAGTATATTGTTGATACAACACTCAATTGACATAATCAACATAAGAACTCTAATCATTCCTCTTCATCTGTGGTAGTATCATAACTTGATTATTATCCAGTAACATCATTTGAGGCATATTCTGATGACTGGGACATAGGTTCGCATAGTGTCCAAACTCCTTCCAAATGAAGCATTGTACATTTGAAACCATTTTCTTACCCTTGCAGTCACGTACTTTGTGCCCTTTTCCTCCACACTTATAACAAACTCCCATTCCTTTCAGGCAAGTTCCAGGGTGTTTCTTTCCATAGTTACCACATATGGGAAAATTCTTCTTTTCCCTCTTCCCTTCATCCATCTTTCTCTCTTCCATCCTTTTCTTCTCTTGCTTCCCTTCAAAGCCATAGGACTCAGTAAACTCTTTACTTATCTTATCAACACATGATATTATTTCTTCATATGATGATAATACATGGGAGACTATTTCTCTTATAAATTATAGCTTAAGACCATGACAGATATGATCCTTCCTCTCTTTGGATCATGTGCATTTCTGGAGTTCTCATTCCTTCTACTAGGAGCCATTTCTAAACATTGGCATACACTAGATTAGTTTATGAATAGCGATACCTAATCCCAAACTTTTAAAACACATAACATAAATTAAGTAGTTTATGGATATAATCCATAATCATAAAAATGTCTCCTTTGAGGAAGTATATACTCATAAACCCTTCATAATGATTTGTAAAGAAAATGAGAGTTATCCTAAGAATATCCCCCGGGAGTGTCGTAACCAAGAGTGCAGCAAGACCCGTTGTCGTGCACCAGTTCCCGTTCGAGTCTAGCTCAAAGTGGTGTTTTCGGGTTTTACCCCTAGGTACATCTGTGCCAGAGCCGCCTCTACCTGCTCGTATCCAGACAGGGATGTATTGCTCGGAAAACTCACAAAATCTTTACAATACCAAAATTCTAGGAAGTTCTTCTATAATAATCCTCAAAGTTCATCTTAGGTCTACATGCTCTAATCAGAGTTTATCTAAATCTAGCTTCCAAGGTTTGTACTAAACTTCCTCTGATACCAACTGTAACACTCCGACCCTAGTTACCTAGATTCGGTGCATTATTACATAACATTGGCATGATCACAAGAAAGATCAAATCTCGAAAGACCGATTGGTTTAGTAGCCTTGGAAACACTAGATATATTCATAAGTTTTACATTACATCATAAAATGAAATACTACTACAACAACATAATGTATCCATAATTTACACTCATATCCCCACTTAATATCCCTGCAGGTCATTCATAATTTACTTCTTCACTTCCTGGGAAAAATAAAACATAGAAAAGGGGTGAGCTCAAATGCCCAGTAAGGATAACAATATAGCGGAACATTCAAAATAAGCCTAAACATTTAAGGCAATGCATTACTAAAACAAAAGCCTTTTAAACTTGAACTTCAACATAGTATGGAAAAAGTAAAAATGAATTAATTCCATTTACTTATTCACATGGATATTCTACTAATCGAATAATCACATGCAAAATCAATAACCACTTTCATAATGATGGAATGCATAATGCTAAACTTTAATTTCTTTTCAAGGCCTCGTCCCAAGACCTTGGGGATAACTGTAACCGGAACCCAACCCGAAGTGCCTCTAATAACCGGACACCAACCCGGAGTGCCTCTAATTAACCGGACACCAACCCGGAGTGCCTCTAATAACCGGAGACCAAACCGGAGGGCTTACTTTTACCAGTCCCTAACCTGGAGGGCTTACTTTTACCAGTCGCCAACCTGGAGGGCTTACTTTAACCAGTCCCCAACCTGGAACATACTTGTCCAACACATTCATATGAAGTAAAGGTTGAAATATAACATAAACATTCTTATTGGAACTAGCATACGAAATGTCAATACTTTACTCATAAACCATGAATGCTATATAAATGACACATCTACAGTCAAACATATCACAAAACTTCATTACAATATGGAAGTTTTATATCATAATAAATCAACTTCAAATAATCTTAAAATCCATCAAAGGATGTTAAAATAGATGAAAATGTTTTTTAAAAATTATTGATAGAAATATCCCTTTTTCATGAAAACATTTTAATGTTACACAATTTAGAAAGTAAGGAATTTAAATACATTTTTGAATCAAAGTGTCCCATACCACTTTGAAACTTTTGAATGGAATCAACAATTTTAAAAACTTTCATTTTCATATAAATAAATCCTTACAAACCATTTTGAAAACATGGACATAAATGAGAATGATTTAGAAAAATAAATATTTAAAACATTTAAAATGATGTTTCAGTAAAAGTTCCCTTAGAAATAATCCCTTTGAAAACTCTTTTATGAAATATGGACATGGATAGTAAATATGTCCCTGTAGATACTTATGTAAAAACAACCTCGGATATTAAAGAGATTGTGAAGTAAACCCTTATCAATTTGGTAACTTATGAAACATACAACCCATGAAAGAGGTATCATACAATGAAAATGTAAATACACATAAGGTAAAGTTTATTACACAAAGAATACAATTATGGGCAGTACATACACCACACAAAAGATAATAGTGGAAATATGGCATGAATCTCACGGAAATAAAGAGTGAGATGAAAACCCCTTACCACGTTAATCAACTGAGTCGTATGGTCAAAAGTAAATAACCACCAAATTATTTACAGAATAACATGAATATAAAGATAATCATGATAATATATATCAAATTCCAGTACACAATACACCACTTTCAATAATTTAGTGGCGAATAATGGAAATCTCACAGAATGGAATGTGAGATAAGAAGATCCCTTACCTTGTACTTTTACTTGGTTGGGGTAGGTTAACCTCATGTATAATATTGAAATAATTGTTATCAAATTATACAATAATCATATATATTAATATGATATCATATATGATCTTTTAACTTTGCTTTGTTAATAATGTCTTAGTATTATCGTTGTTTCGGGTGTTAACTTACTCATTTTCTTTTATATGTTTTATTACGTAAGCCATGTTTTTAATGGATAGGTTGTATATTATTCATATCCAGAATGATATCAAGTCCTTAAACATCATTTTTAAATCATAAAATGATAATTATACTTGAATGGATATGATGGAGAATGAATCTCATCGCGTTCGTGGAGACGGTAGTCCGTACGTACGCACGAGCGACAATATCATTCTTTTGATATTAAAATAATATATAAATGGATGGTATATCATATATACATAATAACTAACATGTTATATTTATTATTTACAGGAGTTACACATCATTATTATACCCATCCAAATAATAATATATTGAATAACAATTACACCACGACGTGGAGACGGTAAGCCGTACGTACGCACGTATGGTGACATGTTATTCAAAGTGTGGATAGAATAATGAATATGGTTATACCATCCCAGTATATATATGATACTGGAGTTATTATTTTATAATGGTAACAACAAAGTAAGAAGAAGTGGAAGAAGAAGGAACTTGGAAAAGGGTGGTGAAATCATTACCTCTTCTTCGGTTTCTTCCTTTTGATTTGCTCAAAAGGGCTCCTTGGGTTGGCTTTCTGATCAAACTAAGGCCTCTATGTTGTAGTGAGTGAATTTGGGAGAGTATTGGGGCAGAGTTTGGCCGAACCAAAAGGCTTTGAAGGTGTGAAGAAATGAGAAGGAGGAGTGCCCGTTTATAAGAGGGGTGAGGGGCACCCTTGGAAAAGCTAGAAATATTAATTTATAATAAATTCTTATTCGGTTTCTAATGGATCCAAAGTTGATTATTTAAATGTTAAGGTGGGGATGGGTCGAATAAAACTCAACCAATAGAATTTAGACAGGTTCGGGTACTTATATTAACCTTATCTTTAAGTATTAACTCTAAGTTAATTAGTTTCACTTTTACAATGTCTCTTTGTATTTTTATATAATATGGTTAATATACTTACAATATACATCCAAGAGACCCCAAACTGGTCCATTAATGATGCACCTATCATGATATAAGTCTCTTGGCCGAGCCTTAGATTTTTAGGAATTTAATATCAATTAATAATATAATATTTGTTTTAAGAACTCTTTTATGTCAATTTTGACACTATTCAATAGTTGATTTTTGTGAAACTCATAACATATTGATTACTTCAAACAAAGTCAATTAAATAAATACTAATATATCATATTATCCTGAAAAATTAGTTTAGTTCATTAAAAGTTTCATATTATATTTATTTGGGTATTTATAATATCAATTATTTTGATTTTTCACTATTATATTAATTACTACATCATTATTGTGTCATAAATAAATTAACTTATTTAATGTAGAAATATTATAAATAAAATATCATTATGTAGGAAATCTTTTTATCTTTCTAATGAATATTTATAATCTAAAATCCAACATATATAACCTTATGGAAAAATTGTTTTTCTAAAAGATATATGCTTGTGTCATTTTTGTATTCATTTTAACTTAATTAAAATAAAGTGTCCCTATCACCTACAAGTGGCACCATGGAGTCCCAAAATCGTCCCAAAGATGCCTATGTCCGAACATGTATCAACCAATAAGGCTAGGACACGTTTTAGGGTAATTTAGTATTATTATAATATTATGTTTTAACCCTTATTTACCGGATTTACCCTTAACCATGGTAAATAAAATTTTTACCGCAGTAATTATTCAAAATGTCTAAAAAAAAAGTTACCTATTTACACAATTTGAACATCCTGATTCCAAATATGGAATCCATTTTTCTAAATTCAAAACACATAATTGGCAGAAATTAATTTAAAATTAATTCCCGCTGTCAAAACAAAAAACGTGTTTTTAAGAGATAATAACTATCAAAAGATTGACACTTGTTTATGTTTGGTTTAATTGTAAAATAATGTCCAATGACCAAAATTATATTAAATGGTAAAAATATATTCTAAATATACTTTAAAACCACTTAAATTCATAATTTATTACTATTAATCATTTTGATTAAAAAAGTTGTTTTTAATTAAAATTTAGTAATTTTCACTATTCATCAAAATATGAAAGTTATCCAAAATGTACCAAAATTTCACCTTAGGCTAAATTCGATATTCCGAATCCAAAAATGAAGTCCATTCTAAAATATAAAATATATATAATTTCAAAAATTAGGTATTACTATTCATAATGGCTAGTTTGATTGGTTGTGGTGTGTTAGAACTCGAAGTTGCGTACAACACACGCTACTGTATTATTCAAAGGAAAGCGTACCGTGGAAGCTTGGGATGTTTCATTTTAAATTTTTTTGTTGTCCCCATTTAGTCAAAAAGTTTAAAATATTGTATTTAAAAAGGATTCACTATTAAAAGCTGATAAAAGTGCAATACTGAAAATGAATCTGTTCTTGTATTATGTCTAAGAAACTCATAATATGGATTCTAAAATTATAAGGATTATATAAAGTTTAAAATTTCATTAATACTATTCATAACCTCTTTTGAACGGCTTGTTTGGTAAGTCATGGTGTGCTTGAACTCGGTGTTGCGTGTAGTGCAAGTTATTGTATTATTTTAAAGAAATAACACACTATGAAATCTTGGGGTGTTACAGGGATGGTATTTCTTTTTGGTTATTTTTATACATGTAAAATTATAATTATCTCACAACCGATATGGTTTACTCTTGTATGATAGTATACATGGTAAATGTTTATTAAACTGGTCATATATATATTGGTCCTTATTATTGCAATGTCATAACCCAGATGCCACACATCGGTGCCCTGATTTGGTTGGTCACATGACCTCAGAAGTGCATCCCCATATACTAGAGTTTTCCGACTTGAAGTGATGTTATAATATCAATCATGGGGATACTATACCCTCTTTATTAAAGCATCGCAACATTGGAGAATAAATAAACAAAAACCAGATGATATAACAAACAACCATCCAAACCAGTATCACATGATGAATAAAATAGGAATACAATATCCAAACCAAAAGTGTATATATGACATAACAAGTATGTGCCAAGTGTCAAATGAAAAACCAAAATAAAGACACACTAAAACTCCCAAGTGGGTCCTGACACCATGTACGGTTCGCTTATCTATGCTCCATCTCGACTCAACTATATGATATATGGGTCTGTCTTTTATCTTGTCCTGTAAACATGAATTCTATACAGGTACCAATCAGGAAGCCTGATTAGGGTGTGAGTACAACTCTGTAGGCCACCACCAACAATGTCTAAAACAATATTCTGTTAATAAAAGTACATGAATTTGTGTAAAGAATAAATTAAAAATCATAAGAAAATATTATCACATTTCAATATTCTTTAATTAAACACATAAACTCTTGGGTTATCGAGGACACCCAAACTCTCAATACCTACTTTGGCCTATACCGGAGTCTGAACCATAACAGAAAATCAATTAAAATTCATTATAACACAAGGGACTTCATTGTCCATTTCATTCCATTTCACATCATGTTCAATTGCATCCATAGTTTAATGCATTTCTCATGGGTGTAGAATGTTATGTCTAACACCTTCTAGGTATTTGGATCCTTTGTCCCTATCCCACACCTCAATGACACACGGGTATTTTGAGACTCAGTACCTATCCCATAATTTCTATCTCACATGGGTATTTGGATCCATAGTCCATATCCCACACCTCTTTTATCACATATGGGTATTTCGATCCTCAGTCCATGTCCCACACTCAATGTCACATATGGGTATTTTGAGCCTCAATTCATGTCCCAAACTTGTATATCAATAAATCACACATACATAATATATATATCACATCAAACAAGGTTAATCAATATTACCCCCCTATCAACAATTTATATCATGGTATACCATTAAAATTATCAAAACAATCATGGTTCAATACACTAATTGCATAGAAAAATATGAACAATCCATCATTAACCCATTTTAAAATATTTGAAACATATAACCCATTAAGGTCAATTCAACCATCTCATCATACTAATTTTCAATTAATTTATTATCACATTAATTGAAAAATCACACGATCCCAATTTCTAATCAATTGCACAATCAAAACATTACATTAATTAATTAACTAATTAATTAATCCAATTAACCAATTACATAATCTCAATTACCAAAATTCAATCTTCCCATATTTAAATCAATATATAATCACATGGGAAATTAATTAATAATTTCCACGATTCCAAAAATTAATTCATCAATGAATTTATTCAATTCAAGATTCAATTACCAAACGTGTGAATTGAAATTTCACAACCCATACATGCAATTTAAATTCAAGACTATGAGAATTGAATTTAGGCCACCTACCTCAAAATTAATGATGAATGCTTGCCAATAGAAATCTTGAATTGAAGCGTAACAACCAAGATCACAACGAAGAACAATATATTGATCCAAAACCTAGATCTAGGATCAAATGGATTAGATATACCAAAACCTAGATCTAGATTCGTTACCAAAAGATGAAAACATCCCTTCAAAAGATGAGAGACGTATGGGAGAGAGGGAGTAAACCAATCGGGATGAGAATCTCTTACTTAGAGAGGTGAAAATCTTTAATTGGGGACTTTATTCAATAATAATAGAGGTTTTAATACCTTGAAACCATCCAGGAACCTCCAAAAATGAGATAAATTGGTTTAGGTTCAATATAGGGTATCTAGGGATATATGATGGGGGTTAGTGAACTTTTAAATGAATTTTCAAGTGTTTAAAATTATATGTGCATGGTTTCTTTCTTGAGGTTCATGGTTTTCCCAAATCATATGCCTAACTATGTGCCTTCTCATAGGGAGTTGCACGGTTACTACTAAAAGGGTGTATGGTTTAAAAAAAACATGTGTCGACCATGAGAATCACCTTTGTTTGGGTTCACATGGTTTTCTGGATTGGGTAAATGGTTTGGGAAAACTGTGTTCCAACCATGCACTTCTCCTCTTCTTACAATTTTTTTTAATTTCACCCAAAAACTCACCAAGGTAGAACCCAAATATGAAAAAATCAAAACAATGAAAAGGAATACCTATAAAAGAGCTCTATACATGTCTAATTTTTTTTGGATCTTATAATATCCCCACCTTATAACAGCGCTTCCTTGATTTTTACTCCCAATAATTTATAATATTACAAGTTAAAATATTGGTACACTTAGCTTGAATATATCCCAATCTACACCACTCTACTGATACGAGTTCCCTTTACTAGAAACACCTCATCCACTACATGTACCACCATGCCCAGTATAACTCCAACTACCAGACTAATATAGTGTAGAAGACCACATTCCTGTACTCTAGTTTGGTCTAGCCACCACATCAATACCCATCTTTCATGGTTTCCTATAGAACCTCTATAGATGTCACATACTATAAAAATCTCATCACTCTATCAGTGGTTGGGGATAATGTCTATGAAAGTAACTCGACCTACCACACTGGTGGAAAAGCTCTTGGGTAAGATCCTAAGTAACTGGTCCTTCCCCTTGGCCAATCTTCTTTCCAAATATTTGGTCAACAATATCATAATTATGCTTCCTTACCATGGAAGATGTACCTCCTGATCACCTGAAAGAAACCACATGTCTTCCACTAGAATCTTCCTTGAGGTTCCCCTTAGATATGAGAACCTAATATACCACTTTAGAAAACTTTTTCATCCAAATGATATTAAATTGGGACTTAATCTTAGATTTAATCTCATAATAGAAATGACTTTCCATAGTTGTCTTGTCCCCTTCCTACACTGGAGCATAGTACTATAAGTCAGTAAAGAAACCAGCATTGTCCATCATGAACATACTCCCCCAAGTCAACTGTTTGAACTCAACTTCCCTCTCTTGTCTCAATGTCTTTGGATAAAATTTCTCTAGTAACTTCTCTAAAAAAAAATCCATGTCATACTATATGCTTTCCCAGTCCAAGCGTAAACATCCCACTAGAAATTGATTGATCCTCATAACATATAAGTATCTAACTTGACTCTCTTCTCAACAGAAGTGTCCAAATAGTCAAGTATAGTTTGGATGGACTTAATCCATAACTATACTAACTCGGGTCCACCCTATCCAATGAAATTAAGAGGGTGATAAAATTGTAACTCCCATGTCAAGTCAGACATACTCTTCACAACCCACTTTGGGTCTCTCCCCATAAACTGCATAAAGTGAGAAAATTTCTCACAGAACTATTCTCTAGCTCCTTCACCTCGCACTATTGGTGCCTCAGGTTCCACTACCTGAGGCTCATTTCTATCCATGTCATCCTATCATCCTTTCAGTAAAAGTCACGATGGAGTCATGTATTTAAAATTCCAAACACATGTCTTAGTACACATAACTAAACATTAACATATTTAACAAGAGGGATCTACATAAGTCCATATAAATCCATCACCCATTCTCTACCACACGGTAAAAACTGAGGCACTATCACTACCCTTAACCATCCTACATATAGTTCATGGTTAAAAAAAGGGTAAAGTCATTATGATTATTCAAGTCTCATTAGGAACCCATTTATTCACATCCTACACCATTTTATAACTTTCAGTTCCATATTATACACCATATTTAGTTCAATTACACAAGAAAGGAAAAATATATCAACTTCACAACTTACCCAAAACTTGTTTTCCCATGCATGCCTAAAAATTATGCATGTCACAATAGTTCCAGAGTGCCAATAATGATGCATGAATACAAAACTCCAATTCTATACTAGGCCACAATTCAAATCTCATAAGAAAAAAAATATAAACAATAATCACATCGCAGAGTAAGTTCATCACTCGAGGTGAAATAGTATCAATGTAACAACACATGTCAATAACAATAATCCTACCCTGGGTACTTGGGTTTTACACTCATACATGGGTTATCTACTCTCATGCACAATCTTTTAACCAATTTCCGACTCATCCTATTCTCCTATCTACCTTTACCAAATAGAAAAACATAATAAAAGAAAAGAAAACCCTCTTTGATATCACTTTGTAACATCTTGACCCGAATGACACACACTGATGCCCTGAGCCGGTCAGTCATATGACCTCCGGCACACCTCCTCGTATGCCAGAGGCCGCCAACTGGTAACGAGGGTCTAATATTGATCTTGGGGAGATTATATCCTCTTTATCAAAGTAACATAATAGCATAGAATAAATAAACAACAACCAAATGATATAACCAATAACTAGAAAAACTGGTATCACATGACGACTAAAATAGGAATAAAATATCCAAACCAAAAAAATAGATATTTCATTCCAAGTGCATGCCATGTTTCAAATGAAAAACCCAAATAAAGTCACACTAACACTACCAAGTGGGTACCAATATCGTGTCTAATTCCCTCATCCATGATCCATCCCGACTTATCCATCTAACATAGTATTCTTTCCCTTATCCTTTCTTGTAAACATGATGACTATTCAGGAACCAATTAGGAATCCCAATTAGAGTGTGAGTACAACTCAATAGGCCACCACCAATGACATATAAAACAATATCTAGTTAATATAAGTCTATGAAGTTGTATAAAGAATAAATTAAAATTCATAAGACAACATTTATCACATTCCAATATTCTTTAATTAACTGCATAAACTCTCAGGTTCCTGAGGACACCCAAATTCTCAATACTTTCTTTGGCGCATGTCGGAGTCTGAACCATAACACAAACTCAATTAAAAATTCATTATAACATAAGGTATTTAATTATACAATTCATTACATTTTACATCACATTCAATTAGATCCATAGTCCAATGCTAATATCATGGGTGTAGAACATCGTGTCTAACACCCTGTGGGTATTTGGAGCCTCTATCCCGGTACCATGCCTAAATTTCACATGGGTATTTGGAGCCTTAGTCCCTATCCCATGCTCACTATCTCATATGGGTATTTGGATCCTTATTCTCTATCCCACACCCCATTTATCACATATGGTTATTTGGAGCCTTAGTTCCTATCTCACACTCATTGTCACATATGGATATTTTGAACCTCGGTTTGTGTCCTACACTCCTATATCAATCAATCACACATACATCATATATATCACATAAAACAAGGTTAATCAACATTAACCCCCTTTTTATAAACAATTAATATCATGGTATACCATTACAATTATCAAAAAAACATGGTTCAATACTATAATCACATGGAATAATATGAACAATTCATAATTAACCCATTTTTCAATATTTAAAACATATAACCCATTAACCCATTAAATTAAAGTCAACCATATCATCATACCCTTTTTGAATTAATTCATTATCACATTAATTAACCAACCACACTATCCCAATTTCCCATCAATTCCCCAATCACAACATTTCATTAATTAATTAACCAATTAATTAATACAATTCACCAATTGCATAATCTCAATTATGCAATTTTAATTTTACATTATTCAAATCAATCTATAATAACATGGAAAATCAATGAATAAATTCCTTGATTCCATAAATAAATTCATCAATTAATGTATTCAATTAAATATTCAATTTTCAAACGTTCCAATTGAAATTTCACAATCCATAGACAAGATTATAATTCAAGACTATGGGAATTTAATTTAGACCACCTAACTTAAAATTGGTGATGAACGCTCACCAACAAAAATCCCCAATTGAAGATGAATAACCAAGATCATTATGAAGAATGGGATATAGATCCAAAACCTAGATCTAATATCAAATAGATTTTATATTCTAAAACCTAGATCAAGATCCATTAGCAATAAAGAAAAAAATCCATTCAAAAGATGAGATAAGGATGGGAGAGAGGGACGAAACCAATTGGGATGAGAATATCTTACCAGGAGAGGTGTAGATATTAAATCTAGGATTTTATTCACCAATAATAGAGGTTGTGATTCCTTGAAATCCATCTGAGAACCAATAAAATGAGAGAAATTAGCTATTCTTTTTAGGGATATAAATAGGGGTTCATGAATTTTTAAATGAATTTTTAGGAGTTTAAAATTCTCCATGCATGGTTTCCTACTTGGGGAACACGATTTTCCATAACTATGAACTTCCTCCTAGGGAGTCACATAGTTACTAATAAATTGGTCCTTATTTTGAAAAACTATGTCCAATTCATGTGAATCTCCTTTGTTTGGGTTCCTACAGTTTTCTGGGCTGGGTACATGGTTTTCCCAAACTGTGCGCCAACCATACACTACCCCTCTTCTTCCCAAAATTCTTCAATTTCACCCAATAACTACCCAAGTTAAAACCCAAATGAGATAAACTCAAAAAAAAGGAAAAATAATACCTATAAATGATCTTGAGGAATCTCCATAAAAGGTTGATATCTTACAATTATTGATTAATATTTTGTTTTATTTTGAGGTATTGAGTTGATATTATTATTAATTATAATCAAGGGGAATAGTTTCTCTACTATCACCACATAGACTCTCATTGTTAGTCAGTGGATTATAGCGTAATGGATGGCATGCCTAATATCACATAGTGCACTATTGTTCTGGGTACCGATTGAGTGGTTCAAGGTGATAAGTTGTTACAAGTGGAAGGATCCCCCCTTCCCTGAAGGCTTTCATGTGTGAGTGGGAATAAGGGAGGGGAAGTCACTCTAATTTCATTTAACTAATAATAATGATAATGATAATGATGCTGGTAATAATTATAATATACAATATTAATAAAATTAATTTTAATAACCAATAAAACCTCAAATATTTATCCAATAAACTAAATAATAAATTTAAACTTTTCATGATATCCTAAATTAATGAAATTATTAAATTAATAAGAGTGATGATATATGATCATAGAATATCAAACAAGGGAATTAATTAATTTCATAAAGTTTTCTAAAGTATGTTTCAATCAAGGGGGGGTTAAAATTTAAATGTTTCAAGTATGGTTTGAGAAAGCTGCAATTTTTGGCATTTTAGTTACTTTTTCTAAGAGATGTTGTATTTAAATCTGAATTTTAAAATGAAATTATCATATTTTATGTAAAACAATAATTTTTTTCATAACACTAACCAACGTGATTTTTAATTGAGATATTGTATGGTATCTCATACTATGATGGGATAAAGACAAGGATTATTATTTTTCAACCAATAAAAAAAATTTCCTTGTGGTTATCATTCAATTTGGGAAAGTACTACATGTTTTAGAAAGGAAAATTTTATGTGGGTCCTCCATGGTTTTAAAATGAAAATAATATCAAAATTAAACATAAACGGTGACATTTATTTTTTTTTATATAATTATTTGGTTGCATGTTTATTTAGGTAGGGATGGTGTTCCATAATAACCAAAAGAGATACCAAAAAAGTAAATTTTGGGTGTGGTATGAATACAATATTCTCTATATAGATTTATCATATGATCAATGTCTTTATAATGAAAATTTATTCATAGGGATTTTGTTATTTTTTAGACAAATTTAATAAAATTACAGTCTTGATATAAACTTGAGCGATTTTTCTCTATTTGATTAGGGTGGTTTCTTGAAGTTTTATTTAGGTTTTTTAGTTTTTTTCTATCAAATTGTTTCATAAATATTATGAAACCACCTCAGACACATGAAGACACATCCAAAATCCAAAAACTAAAAAATAAAATGGAATAAAACACAGTCTAATAACATTTATAGTGTGTATGAAACTAATAATTTGGATAGTGTGCAAGAAAAATCAGAGTATGAATGATTAAAAAAATAATAATTTAACAAATGAACATATTAATGAATTATCCATACACATATAAAAATCTGTCCTTATTGTGATTATCCACTACAACCAGTGCTAATGAATTTCAAGAACTAAAAGAAATTTCTTCTACACTGGTTGTGGATGGCGATGCCCATTTAATTGGAAAATAGTACCCTTGGGTATATATTAAAGGTCAACCATCTAGATCCTTCTCATTATATTTTACATTCAATGATGAATAAAAAAATCTACCAAACACACTATGTTTCAATTTTTAAATCATAAAAATTAATAAAAATTATCAATCTTATAATACAAGCAACGCAAATTCCTTTTTGTCTCTTCCTTTCTCATTTCAACTGAACTTGAATCTTCCTAAAATATTATTAGTGGGGTTCTTGGGAAGATACTAATTTGTTTCTTGATTTGTATTCCATCATTCATTTTGGGAACATTTATTGGTTTTCTAATTTCTTTTAACACTTTCATCTGAGTAGCTCTTAATGTTTTCCACTCTTTTCCATGCCCAAGAATTTTAGTTGGATTTTGTTTCACAATATTTCTATTACACTTGTTCAATACTTCTTCAAATTTTGGTATATTTTATTCCTTGAGTTGGATTTTTCTTTTCCTTGATATTTCTTTCAACACCATCATTATCTTTCACTACCATGATCTCTTTTATTTCAATGTTCGGCTAGGTAAAAGGAAATATAGTCATAACAAAGTTGACACTTTATAGAATAAAAAACAATGAATGAATTAAAATTTTCAAACCTCAATCAAATTCATTAAATAACATTGAGTTAAGGAATACCAATTGTGGAGTGATGATGAAAAAATTATTTCAGGCAAAGGGATAATTCCATTGAGGAGATTCATGTTGATTTAATAGAATATGAAAGAAGAATAAAAAAATGTGTTAACAAAAATGATCCCTTCTGATTCAACAAAATCCTAGACAAGAATTAAAAGTATGAAAACCTGATTATCACTCATTGCATAAAGTTGAGGCAATAAGAAATAAAATTCATCAAGTGATAGTTTAGGAATCCCTTACTCTATTCCAGGAGCAGTAGAAAAACCTTCCACTTTC
Source organism: Viscum album (assembly GCA_963277665.1). Taxonomy (NCBI): domain Eukaryota; kingdom Viridiplantae; phylum Streptophyta; class Magnoliopsida; order Santalales; family Viscaceae; genus Viscum; species Viscum album. The sequence continues at coordinate 923,173,338 of OY728131.1, forward strand.
AGTAAATTTTTTTGCTTCATATTTATTTCAAAACCATCATTACCTCTCACTAACATGATCTCTTCTCTTTTATTGTTTGGATGGAAAAAATAAAGAGTATTAGAACAAATTTTATTCTTTAAACAATAAAAACCAAAAAATTTATTAAAAATTTTCAAACCTAAATCTCATTTGTTAAAGAAATTCAATGCAACCAATCACAGTTGTAGAGTGATGGTGCAAGAAAACCTTTAAGTAGAGGGCTAATTCCGAAAAGGATCATCATGTTGATTAAATAGAATATTAAAGAAGAATTAAAAATTGAGGTAACATAGAACCATACTTTCCAAATCAATAAAATTCTAGAAAAGCGTTAAAATAGTGTAAACTATATTATCACTCATCACAAAAATATGAGGATATAAGAAATACAATTCCAGAAGGGGTGGTTCAAGAAGCCCTTCATATATCCTAGGAGAAATAGCTAATCCTTCCATTGATTTTTGTGTTTTAGTTTATATCTCCTTCCAATCACTGGAAACAAAATGCAGGCTCAGTGATGCTAGATATTATGTTAAAGCACATTTTAAATAAAAAACACAAAGCTGAAAATATAAAAAAAAGACAAAAAATTTGGGTGCTTATTAAAAATTAGACCACAATATGACATTCCAAATGATTATTTGAAAGGTTATTCATATTAATTGTGTACCAATACATGAGTGAAAAAACCCTGTGTTAGATATGATGATGAAAATACAAACGACTAAAATAGGTAAATGTTAACACTATCATAAAAATATAGAAAAGGGTTTTCAACATAAAGCAGAATTTCCTTTTGTTAGCATTTTGATTCCATTAATATTAGTTTATAAGAACATACTAAAGAATGACCATGAAGAAACCCTAAATCATAAATTTTTTACTAATGAATACAGGTGAGTAGAAATACCTAAATCCACTAAGAAAAAATAATAACCGTGAATAAAATGAAGATGTTGACGGAACCCGAGATACTAGAAAAGTTTTTGTGACGGTGGATTCAATCAAAAAGTAAGTACATATCATTATAAATAGAATAGTGGTGGTAGAGAGAGGTGTGGGGAGAGTACAGGGATCCGTATATAAGAACCCATTTTTTATCTTAGAAATGGATCCTTTTTAAATTTAGACTAATCCTTTATTATGGATGCCTAATGAGGTTACAGGTGTTTCAGGGGTGTCTAGGGCTTTTTCGGAGCTCGAAACCCATATTTTTGGAAAAAAAATAGACTGGACACATGGTTAGGGGAAACCATTCATGGAAGAATGTATGGTTACCCCTAACCGTATAGGGATGTATAGAGAAGTAATTAGGGAACACATTTTTTCCTAATCGTGAGCCTAGGTCCGCACACCCATGTAGGTATCTCAACAAAATGTATCAGAGATGTTTCGCATGTTTGGTGCATAGTTTCTCTAACCATGTAGACTAACCATGCGGGTACCCTCCTTAGATAGTGATCCTTGCACGTTTGGTGCATGTTTTTTCTAATTGTGTGTCCAAATAGTGCACCCCAAAAATTCTTGGGAAAATTTACCAAAATACACTTAAATTTTTAATGAAATTACTCCTTTATCCATTTTTCATTTTCAGTGCCAGGGACATTCTTCATTTCTCCTATAAGAATATTTCAATCCCCCTTTGATAGTTTTGTTCTCATTCCTTCATTTGAAGTCTGATTCAATACTGATTTGTCTCATTGGATACTCATCGGTAAGTACTCTATTCATCTTGAGTTGTTCCTCTTTTGAATTTCCCTCGATGATGATATTTTGATGCAGGATCATATGCCCTATTTTTAGGGCATTGATTTTTTCTTCAAATTTATTCTAATCCATGCCAAACTAAAGGTTGTTACTGGACAAAGAAAGTTGTACGAGCTTAACATAGGTGGTATATGAATCATCTATCATGTCTCATAATTTTATAAATTTTCCTCATTGTGTGCATGATGATTTCATCAGGTGTTTCTTATTTAATTAATCTTCCTTGCTTGTATTCATCATGCCTATATTCTAGAGCCCATTATATACATGATAATCATGTCTTTAGAGGTTATGACCTCAAATCATTCCACTCTAAGTAGGGTTCTCTCTTATTTATTCCTTTTATGGCTGTTATGTCCTTTTGTTCCACTGTTCTAGTGTGCCTTGACTTGGCCATATTAAATATAAGTGTTTTAATTAAACGAATGAATTGTAAATGGCTATTAAATCATAGCATCACTTGACCCTTTTAGGTTAAGTGTTCCAATTAATTAATTATCCCTATAAATGGTTGTTGGAAATTATATCCCTAAATGTCACTTGGCATAATTGAATGTTACTCAATGACTTGGTTTCATGTATATTACACACCTTTCCATGCTTAATGCATGGTAGTGGAGTGAAACTAATTAATGACTAAGTATTAAAATGATAATGGTTGCATTTCCTTGTTATGCCTTGTTACATTAATGAAAGGTATGAAATGAACCAAATTGACTTATTAAATGGAATGAGTATTACATGGCCAAATTTATTAAATAAATCAAGTATAAGGTGATTATTTCATATGGACCTGTTAATCATTATAGGAGTGGTCAAACTTGAACCGTCTTTGGATTCCTTGGGGAATTCCTTGAGCACTCAGAGGATTCCATTTAGATTCAAGGATGTATGTTTCCAAGGGGGATAACCACCTTGGAACCCGATCCTTATTTACTAGTGGATTCCTAACATTCCACTGTAGGATCCCTCCATTATCATTCAGATATTATGATGCCTTGGATACAATCCTTAGATCCCACTTGATGTCTTTGGACATGTGTCACCATGGGCACACCCATTGGTCCCATTCATATATTAGGTCATGATTACCTTGTACATGATCCTTAAACTCTATTAGAATCGTATTATAGTAGATTTCCTTGGGTGATACCCCTTATATTAAATGCAGACCCCTTATATCCAAGCTACATGTTATTACTGAGTGACCCTTGAGGTCCAGGATGCCTTGGTAATTACCTTGGATACTCTTAATTATTATCATCAAAGGATTCCTTAGTTATTACCTTGGATCCTCAGTTATTGTTGTTGTTATTATTATTATTATATGATTCCTTAGTCATTCCTTGGATACCCTTACATCACTTATTATAAACCGAAATATAATTAATTATTGATCTCATGCTCAGATACATTACTAGAAGAGGTTGAAGCGGGTATTGGGGTAATTACATTACTATACTATCTTTACTTTTATATGTATCTGCTCACTATTTCAGTTTATATTCACAGACCGGATGGCATAGATGCCCTTGGTGGGGGCATACTAAGATTTATCTCACACCCTATCTAGGACATCATTGGTACCCAGAAAAATTATATGTATACAGGTGTTGATAAGGGGAAGCATCCCACTTTGGACACCTGATATTTCTTTCTTGCATTAGGATATAGCTTGGTAGTAAATGACTAGGCTAGAACTCAATTTTATTGGATAGTTTTTGGCTTATTGTTTCTTGTTTTATATAACATGTATTTCCTTCTACCATATATACATGTTTTCTAGTTTTATAGAGACATGAAATACATTATCATAAACTTTTTTATATGATTCAATTTCCATATTTGAGTATTATCATCAATATATTGATTTGTTATTCATTTCTATATTGTTTTTTCTAAATTGGGTTACTGGTCCAATGATTATAGTGTCTACTTTTGTTGTGACATCTATTTACTTATACTTCCACAATTTATCTATTATTATATTATTTATTTGTTTTGTTGCACTCCAAAAATGAGGGCATAGTCTCACCATGGACACTCCCTACGCCCTCACTGCTAGTCATCAGCCTCTAGCGTATGGGGAGGCGTGCTTGAGGCCATGCGGCCAACTAGGCATGGGGAACCTATGAGTGGAACCTAAGTCAGGACATCACAAAGTGGTATCATAGGGGTTATTTATTACTTTACTATTTTGAGATGATAAATGGGATATTGTGAATGCTTTGTAACTTGGTTATAAGTCATTATTGGGCATATTTAACCCACGTTTTAGGAAAATACCAAATTTCTTGAATAATAATTTTTATTCTACTTTTTTCTTATTATAATTGATATACTATTACTATTGGATGATTAACATGATTTTTGGTATTTGATATGCCTTATTGATATTTATCCTTGGCCTGATGAGATGAGGGAAAGGAATAATTATTACATGCATCATAATAGGCACCTAGAATTCACATGCCATGCATATACCATTCCATATAGATGAATTTTACTGCATACATTACTTGTGTTTCCAATGATTGTTAATTGATCCATGCTTTTTATATATTCTTATATCATGAACATCTTCTATAAGGTAGGGAGTTGGTTATTTAAAGTGTCATCATCAATCTAAATAGTGTTTTCCTATATAGGTTGATGGAGGCATCTTAAATAGCTGGTTTCTACCCATGTTAGCTACATACCTATGGTTGCATGAGCTACTCTTTGGATGAGATTGAGTGCTTTCCAGTTTCAATTCATGAGGTGTATGGGCCTTTATGGGTTGGAATGGGTAATTTACCAAGTTTATCCACTGTATATTAGTCATTACATTCTAAGACCAAATGTAGAGGGATTAGATATAAATTAAATGGATGTCTATTTCAGTGATAAGGTGTATGGGTCCTTATTCACTAGGAATGATGAACCATTTTAATAGAACATTGATATATTTATATGAGGAAAAATAATCTTAAAATGAAAAGCATGACTTATAAAATAAAAATGGTTGCTAATAAATGAAGAGGCAATGTGATATTGAACTTTTATCTATCAAAACCCCAATATATTAAAATTTAACACTTACCAATATCCCAGCATTTTAAGTGGGTATTTGGGGATAGTTTCTTGGGTAGTGGTCCCTTATTCTCATGATTTTATTTTGTTAGTGTTTATATATGTTCTTAAATCTTAACCTAAGGCATGTGCTTTGAATTTTTAGACCCATTCCACAATGACATCCTCATGTTTCACTCTAGGAAGGTGGTGATGACCAAGATCTAGATGGTGGACCCTGATCTACCAGTCATACCTCCATGAGTTACAATTGAGGCACCAACTATTATACCTAATCTGGGAACTGACACTCATCTTAAAGAGGGTTTCTTATGTCTGATGCAGTCCATGAAGGGTGCTTCATGACCTGCACCTATGATGACTGATTTGACATGTGAGTTCCCGCAGTAGTATCCTCCCATCTTTTCGATGGATGGTGGTCCGTAGGGTGTTGAGTCTTGGCTGGATCCCACCCTATCTATCTTTGAGAATATAGAGACACCTCTAGAGTATAGGGTCAAAATTTCCATCTATATGATATGTGATTTGACCAAGTACGGGTGGGATGTGATTTCCCAGACTGGTCTTTATCAAGGTATGGTCTGGGCTGACTTCCATACTACCTTCTATGATCACTACTTTACTCAGATGTTGAGATCTAATCGAGCCAAAGATTTTATGCATCTATAGAAAAGTGTTATGTCATTTATGGATTATTCATCTTGTTTTACTAAGTTAAAACAATTTTTACCACTTCTAGCCCGTGATGAGATATCGCATGCTAGAGGTTTTAAGGATGGGATCCAGTATGTCATCTTTAATTGGTTGAATGTCTTTCGCCTACCTGAATTTTTTGAGTTCATTAATCATGATATTATCATTGAGCACAACCTAGGGGAAGAAGGTAGTATTAGGAATATAGTATCAGTGTCGAGGCAGGCTATTAGTTCTTCTGGTAGCAGGAAGTGTTCCATTGAGGTTACTCATCAGAGTAGTGATGATCAGAGTAACCACACTGGAATCTCTATTACATGCCATCAATGTGGAAGATAGGGGAATAAGAAGACTTAGTGTGATATAGATCCTTGGGAGTGTCGTTCTTACGATCATATAGGGAATCTTCAGAGATTCTGTCAGACATTTCCATCTACTTTTAGTGTAAGAGGCTCCTCACTAGCTCCACCTTCAAGAGAAAGATCTTTTATGCCGCATGAGGTGGGTAGTTGGAGTAGCACCAGCAGGACTGACCAAGGAAGAGGTTTTGGCCATGGTAGCTAGACTTCTGATTATCAACACTAGTAGTGAAGACCTACTCAGGGTAGTCTAGTTGTAGCATAGGGTTGTGGATCAGGCCACAAGAATGATTTATAGCTAATATCTAAGGATCAGAGTGCAAGACCATCTATAATATGAGGCACTATTCTAGTATCCTCCACTATTGTGTTTTCCTTATTCAATATAGGTGCTTCACACTCCTTTGTCTCTTTATTGACTGTGGAAAGTCTCATATTGTAAATTCAGTATTACTATTGTGTGATGACCCTGGATACATTGTTGGGTGTATGGTTAGAGGGAATAAACTATTTCATGGAATTCACCCTTGAATTAACCAGTTATCCCTTCTTATGGGACATCTTTTTCCTCAAGATGACGAGCTTCAATGTCCTTATCGAGATAGACTGGTTAGTTCCCTATCACTCCTTTTTGGGATTCTATCATCATAGGGTGTTGTTTACATAACCAGAGGGTAAAATTTATATCCAAAAGGGTGAGTTAGATGTCCATACTAGTAGATCTAGAACAGAGCATCAAGGGCTAGGTGGAGTGACCACCCAAATTACTAGTCTCTTTGTAGAGGTTAAGGTTTTTCCTCAGATTGATTTTTCTATGGTAGTATATTGTTTGAAGGACATGTTTTCAAAAAAAATTGTATTTCCTCCTAAAATAGAGGTATATTTCATGATAAATCATATTCTAAGAGTATCTCCAGTGTCCATTCCTCCATATAGGATGGACCCTACTAATCTCCAAGTGCTCAAGTGGTAGTTGGAGGATTTAAGATCTAAATTATTTATCAGATCCGACACTTCTTCTTGGGGTTCACCCATGATTTTCGCCAAGAATTTAGATGAGACCCTTCATTTATATGTGTATTACTAATGTTTTAACCAACTTATGGTTAAGAAATAGTATCCAATATCTCATATAGATGATCTATTTGACCATCTCTGATTAGCTAGGGTATTCTCAAATATTTACTTGAGATCAGGCTATCATCAAGTGTAAGTCAAGCCTTCAGACATACCTCATACAGCTTTCCATAGAAATTATGGTCTGAATTAGTATCTCATTATGTTGTTTTATCTTAAAAATTCACCCACCATTTTCATGGAATTGATGAATAGGGTTTTCCGCCCACTATGAGGATTCTTTTTTTGTGGTCTTTGTGGATGACATCTTGGTGTATTTTCACACTCATAGTGATGAAGTTAAGCACCTTCAGATCATTTTGAATACACTAAGGGAGAATAGTATTTATTCCAAGCTTGATAATGTCCACTTATGGAATGAAGATTTTCACTTATTTGGTCATATCATCCTATAATTAGTAGTATCTATTGACCTAGAGAAGGTGAGTGTTGTGACATCTTGGGAGTAGCCCAAGAATGTTTTTGAAATATTGAATTTCTTGTCATTTAAAGTATATTATAAGAATTTAATATAGGACTTATCGTTACTTTTTTAACCTCTTACTTGTCTTAAAAAGAAGGGTGTGAAGTTCCTATGGTAAAAAACGTGTGAGAAATCCTTTCTGAAGTAGAAAGGAAGGCTTGTTTCAACACCGATTCTAATTCTGGTAGAGTCTAGTATAAGCATTATAGTTTTCAATGATTAGAATAGAATCATGTTGTTATAAGTGTTGATGCATTAAGATATATTTTTACTTACTTATCTTGGTATTTGAGGCCTCATGAGAGAAACTATCATATGCACAACCTTTAGCTAGAAATTTTTGTTCATGCCTTACGCTGCAGGAGACACTATCTAATGGGTGAGCGCTTTGTGGTGTATATGAACCACAAGAGACACAAATATATCTTTACACAACATGAATTGAATATCATATAGTGAATATGGGTATAATATCTTTATTACTTTGATTTTGATCTTGACTATATGCCTAAAAAAGGTAATGTGGTAATGGATGTGTTGAGTTAAAAAACTTAGGCACGGTCCATATAAGAATCCAATGATGAATGGAAATTGATGGCCCTCTTTTATGAGATACATCTGAAGTTTCATAAGAGTCACAACCAGTCTTATCTCTCAGCCTTGACAGTTACCTCTTCTCTCCTTGAGGGGGTGAAGAGTAGGCAGTTCTCATATCCTGAGGGGTTGGTTCTCTGGGAAAGTATTTTTGGTGTGGACATTCCTCCAGACTGTTCTATGGACAGGGATGACATCCTCCATATACATGGATGTGTCTGGATTCCTATATATATGAGAGAGGAACTGATGTAGCAATCCCACACTTCTTAGAGGGAGGTTCATCCAAGAATCTCCAATATGTATCGATATATTTGACGCCAGTATTGGTGGTCTGGGATGAAAAATTGGATAGAAGGATTTATCACTAGGTGTTCTACCTTTCAATAGGTGAAGGTGGAGAACAAGCGACCTTTAAGAATTTTACAACTACTTCTAGTCCCAAAATGGAAATGGTAAGATGTTTATATGGATTTTATAGTCATCTTACCAAGGTCATCTCGAGGTATAGACATGGTTTGGGTAGTCATGTATTGATTGATGAATGTAGAAGACTTCCTTCATATCTGAGATACTTTCTCAGTTGATGATATGAGAAGACTATATGTCTATGAGATTATATGGCTACATGGAGTCCCTTGTACTATAATTTCTAATAGGGATTCCCATTTCACATCACAATTCTAACATGGGGTATAGAGAGATATGTGTACACAGGTTCTTCTGAGCATAGCTTTCCACCCCTAGACTGATGTTCAGTTGAAATGGATGATATATGTTTTAGAAGAAATGCTTTGAGAATGCATTCTCTATTTCATTATTTCTTGGTAAAATCATATCCCTATCATCGATTTCACCTAAAATAATAGTTATCATGTGATGATTCAGAAGATTCCCTATGAGGCCTTATATTGTAGGTCATGCCATTCACCCATGTTCTGGTTAGAGATAGGTGAGGGGGTGCTACTAGGTCCTCGTCACATGAAGGAGAATTCGGTGCAGGTTCAGCTGGTTAGGAAGTGTCATTCAACTAATCATCCTAGATAGAAATGTTATGCTGATTGCTACTGATGACCTCTGGAGTTTGAGTTTGGGGTTCATGTTCTCCTGCAGGTATCACCTAGGATTGGGTATAGATGGATATGAAGTTAAGGGAATCTATCACCGCACTTTTTCAGGACATTTGAGATTCTGGATAGAGTCGGGTCGATAGCATATCGGTTGATACTACCTCATAAGTACTATTACATGAATTAAATCTTCCATGTTTCAATGCTTCACTATTATCATATCGACTTATCACATACTTCTGATCCTGTGGAGGTTTAGTTATATGTAGATGCTTCATTTGAGGAATATCTTGTACACATAGTTGATTAGAGAATGAAGGAACTCTGAGGCTAGTATATCCCTTTAGTATGGATGAAATGGAAGCATGAACATGTAAATGAAGAGACCTATGAGTGGGAGGCCAACTTACATGCCTAATGGATATATTGTTTCTTAGATGAAGTTTTTTTCCCTTGGAAGGTGAACTCGGGGACGAGTTCCTTTAAGGGGGAAAGACTGTAAGAATCTGGTTTTTATCTTAGGTATGGATCCTTTTTAAATCTAGTCCAATCCTTTATTATAGACCTAATATGGATTTCTAATGAGTTCATGGGTGTTTTTAGGGTGTCTGAGGTTTTTTCGGATCCCAATACCCAACTTTTTAGAAAAAATAGACTAGTCACACGATTAGGAGAAACTATGTGAGGAAGGTTGTATGGTTACCCCTAACCATGTGGGGTTGGAAAGAGGGGAAATTATGGAAGACGGTTTCCCTAACCATGTGCTCAGGGCCGCACTCCTATGTGGCTATCTCAGAAAAAATGTATAAAATGGATTTTTCATGGTTGGCACATAGTTTCTTTAACTTTGTGGTCTAACTGTGTGGGTTCCATCCTTAGATAGTGAGCCTTACTCAGTTGGTGCATGGTTTATCCAACCATGAAAACAAACCATGTACCCCTAAAATTATTGGGAAAAATTACCAAAATGACCTTAAATTTTTAATAAACTTTCCCCTTTCTCCCTTTTTCATTTCTAGCACCAGGGACCTCCCTCCTTTCTCCCATAAGAATCTTTCAATCCCCTTTTGATAGTTTTTATCTCATTCCTTCATCTGAATTCTGATTCAATCCCTATTTGTCTCATTAGATCCGCATCGGTAAGTACTCAATTCATATTGAGTTTTTTTTATTTTTATTTCCCTCGACAATGTTATTTTGGTGCAGGATCATATTCCCTATTTTTAGAGCATTGATCCATTATTCGGATTTCTTCTGATCCAGACCAAACTAAAAAATCATACTAGATTAGGAGATTTGTATGAGCTTAAGGTAGTTGGTCTAGTACTCATCACTAAAGTCTTGTAATTTTATAAACTACCATCATTTTTCACACACTAATTTCATCAGGAATTTCCTATTTAATTCATTTTCCTTGATTATATTCATTTTTATCGTATTCTAGAGCTTGTTCGATACATGATCATCATATTTTTGGAGGTTATGACCTCAAATCTATACACTCCAAGTAGGTTTATCCTATATTTATTCATTTTATGGTTTTTATGGCCTTCTGAGCCACCGTTATAGTGTGACTTGACTTGACCTTATTAAAGGTAAGTGTTTTAATTCAATGAATGAATTGTAAATGGTTATTACATCATAAAATAACTTGACCCTTCTAGGTTAAGTGTTCCAATTGATTAATGAAATCTTTAAATGGTAATTGGAATGTATATCTCTAAATATCACTTGGCCTAATTGAATGTAATTGAGTGAATTGGTTTCATGTCTATAGCACACCTTTCCATGCTTCGTGGAAGGCAAAAGAGTGAACCTAATTAATGAATAAGTATTAAAATGCTAATGGTTTCATGTCCTTGCTATGCCTTGTCACACTAATGAAATGTATAGAATGAACCAAATTGACTTATTAAAGGGAATAAGTATTACATGGCCTAATTTATTAAATTAATCAAGTATAAGGTGCCTATTGCATATAGACCTGTTAATCTTTATAGAAGTGGTTAGACTCAATACAGCCTTTGATTCCGAAGGGAATTCCATGAGCACTCAGAGGATACCATTTTAATTCAAGGATATTGGTTTCCAAGGGAGATACCCACCTCATAACCTGATCCATGTTTGCTAGTGGATGCCTAACAATACATCATAGAATCCCCCCATTATAATTCATATATTAAGATTCCTTGGATACACTCCTTGGATGCATATTGATGTATTTGTACATGTGGAGTCCATGGATACACCCATCAGACCAAATAACAGCTTATCTTGTACTTACCTTGGACGTGATCCTTGGACTTAGTTAGAATCATATTATAGTGGAATACCTTAGATGATGCCCCTTGGATTACACACAGAACTCTTATAGCTAGGCTGAAGGTTATTACTGAGTTGGCTCAGTCCTTGAGGTCTAGGATTCCTTGGTTATTACCTTGGATCCTCTTTATCATTATTATTAAGGATTATTTAGTTATTTCCTTGGATCCTCTATTGTAATTATTATTATTATAGGATACCTTGGTCATGCCTTGGATCCTCTCGCATCACTTATTGTAAATTGGAACATAATTAATTAATGATCTCATGTTCAGAGACATTACCAGTTGAGGGTGAAGCAGGTATCAGGATAATTACATTACTATACTATCTTTAATTTTATATGTACATGCACTCTGTTTCAGTTTATATTCACAAACTTGATGGCATAGAGGTTAGTGGTGGTGGCCTAATGAGATTTATCTCACATCCTATATGGGCTTCCATTGGTACCCAAGTAGATTATATGCATGAAGGTGTTGATAAGGTGAAGCATATCACTTTGGTCACCTGATCATGCTTGCTAGTATTATGATGGATGTTGGTAGCTGATGATCGGGCCAGTGATCAAGATTCTTGGATAGATTTCATCTTCTTTTTTATTCTTTTTCATATCAGGTACTGCATGTTTCCATGTATACCTGTTTTCTAGTTTTATAAAGACATGACATACATTATCATCAACTTTTTTATATGATTCAGTTTCCATCTTTGAGAATTATCATCTGTTTCTTGAGTTTTTATTCATTTCTATACTATTTCTACTACAGCAGGTTACTGGTCCTGTGTTTATAGTGTCTACTTTCGTTGTGCCATATATTTATTTATGCTTCTGTTATTTTTATATTATTTTATTATTTATCCACTACGTTACACTGGTAATGAGGGAATAGTCTTCATATGGACATGTCCTAGGCCCTTGTTACTAGTCGGAAACCTATGGCATACGCGGAGGCGCATTTGTGGCCATGTAGCCAACCAGGCTTGGGGCACCTCTGAGTGGAACCCAATTCGGGATGTCACACTATAGTGGAGAGGTAGAGTACTATTTGGGAGGGTAGTTTGTTTTTAAATGAAGTGTCTCAGCCCGCGCCCTTGAGCCCCCGCCATCCTTCCAATTACAACCAATTCATCCGATAAATATTAAGTTAAAATTAAAAAATATAATTTATATACTTAAATTAAAATTAAAAAAATTATTAAATAAAAAAATCTTGATTAAATATTAAGTTAAAATTAAAAAAATTTGTTTATATATATGCATGTATTATTATTAAAATTTTACATTATTAAATTATATTGAAATTTTAAATTAAATTTTAATTTAAGTGATTTATATATATATTTATTTATATTTGTATGTGCACATATTATATATATCAATGACTAAATTTAAAATATTATTGTATTCAAAAATATATAAATTTAAAATTTAAATATAAAATAATTGAAATTTGAAATGTTAGAATATATATCATAGAAAATATGATTTATAATTTATTACCCACGTTTGAATTACATATAAATATATATATATATATTGATATATATGTAGTTATATTTTAATATAATTATTTTAAATATTGTTATAGTTATATATAAAAATAAAATGTATATATTTATATATCAATATCAAAAGAATATTATTTTATTTTTTAGAAAAATGAAATTTCAAAATGAAATTAAATCGAAAAATAGATTATTTATATAAAAATTTATTTATCACATTTTATAAAATTTAAAATAAGTAAATATATATAATTTATAGTATATAAAATTTTATCAAATTGAATTTTAAAATGAAAATTTATTTAAATAGTTATTATGCATGGTGGGTGGAGGGGTGCATACACCACTACAAATCCCACTTTATTCCTTTTATTAGTATTAAGAAACACTGACAAATGGGGGTTCTTTATTAGCACTAACAAAAAATGTTGATAAATGGAACTGTGAATAATTTAATTTATTTATACATATTTAGATATTTTAAATATGATTTATATATCAATAAGTATATATATATATATATAATATAAATGTGATTTATATAACTATATTATAATAAAAATATATTAAAATATTATTTTCAAAATTTTATATATTAAAAAATTATCAAATTTATATTAATATATAAAAATTCTTAAATATATATTTATATACATGAATTACAAAAATATACATTTAAATGTAACATGTTAATAATTTATTTAAAAAATTATATAAATAAATATACATTTATTTAATGTAATACATTTATATGAATATTTAGATTTATATTAATATTAAATAATTTAAAATATACACATATATTTATATAGTTATTTATTATTTATGGACTTCTTTGACCCCAACATGTACTATAGTTTTGGGTTGTACTGCTAAATCATTTACAGCCTTTATTACTGTTATACATGAACACTACTTCATCTTATATGCACAAACTGGATTTGTTTTAGGCACCATTGGTGGTGGCCTACTGAATATATATCACACCCTATTTAGGCTGTTGATTGGTACTTGTGTGGACTTCATGATTTCATGCAAGGATAAAGGGAAGGGTCCAGTTTTGAACACTTGATTTCTTATGCTGAGATGGAGTATGGGAGTAGCGGACCAAGCTTATTCTCAAGATGCTAGTGGGGATAGATTTTTTTTCCTTACTCATTCTTGTATAGCCTTTTGTATATGAATATTTATCTCTTTCCCATGTACCATCCCTTTTTTTACATCAATATTACATCATCATCATTTTGTATATAACAATGGATATGGTATCTGTAACACCCCATTATTTTTATGAGATATATTTTTTTAAATTTATTTTATGTCTTGTGTTTTACGCAAAACCAAGATAATATTTCACTACACGCAACACCGGATTAGCTTGTGGTATACACAACACTATTCTTAGCTTGTGTTAGACATAATTTCAAGTTCTTTTGATAGAATTCATTTCACGTAAGACCGAGTTTAAGAGAACAACTAAATATTTTTATGTTACCTTATAACCAAGACATTATAATAGTGGGTGTGAAAATTATTAACTGAATTATGAAAATACGCTTAATTTTTTGGTGATCAATTAAATTATAAATGAAAATAAAACCCATTATAAATAAAAGGGAATGATTTTCTAAAAAACTATTTAAATGAAAATAAGTGAGTTTATAAAATAATAAAATCACTCTTGATAGATTTTATTAATGAAATATAACTTTAATATAATCAATATAATGGTTAAAATTCTTCTTATATGTTTTCTATATATGATATAAAAACAAATCCACTTTTTCAGATAAAAGAATTATTTTTCAAAAAAATGCAGTCTTTTCGCCTTTTGATGGTGCATCCATTTTAAATATAGTTTTTGAAACTTTTTATATTCTATTTAATAAAATAAACTTCTTATTTTGAAGTGGGATATAAAAATTTACTTTGAATAAATTTTTGATATTTTTTCTGATAAGTTTCAAGTTTTGATGAATAGTAAAAATAGATTAGATTTTAATTAAAAACAATTTTTTCATCGAAATAATTGATATGGTTAAATTATATTATTGAATGATTTTAAAGTACAGATAGAATATATTTTTATTAGTTAATATAATTTTCATAATTGGAATTAATTTTACCATGAATTTAGATGTAAAAACATTTCAATCTTTTGTAATGTTTTAACTTTTAAAACTCATTTTTCATTCCAACAACATGATTAATTTTAAATTAATTAATCCAAATTATGTATTTTAAAATTTGAAAAATGGATTTCATATTTGGAATCAGTGTTTCCAAATTATGTAAAGTGATTTCTTTTATTTATGGGCACTATGAATAGTAACTTTAGAAATTTTTATAAATACGATAAAAGGGTAAATTTGGTAATTAAGGGTAAATATAATATTATAAAATTACACTAACACATATCCTAATACAATTGTATGAGTTATTTTTTACCTGAATCATCCTTGGGTCAAAATGGCACCTTTTGGAATCCACTTGGATTAGATTAGGAAATTTAATATATTTTATTTAAAGAAAAGATAAATATGTCTTACTCAAATTTTAATAAATTTATCATTTTTAAAATAATGTTATATAGAAGATAAATTATACTATAAATAATAATTTGAAAGATAATGTGTTTTTATTTATCATGTTAATTTTTTTAATTTTTACGAAATAAATAATTACTTTAAAGGATTATACATTGACAATGTAGAAATTATTTAATTGATGAAAAATCAATAAGTTAATTATTATTAAAATGATAATAACCATTAAAAGACCAAAATTGACCAAATATTATTGGTTGAGTATATATCGACCATAATCATCTAATGGTAGAGTTATTGACTATTTGGATTTATATGGAAAATATTATGACACTTATAATATTTTATTTAAAGTGATGTTAAAGTTGTCACATTCATGTTTTAATAAATATAATATTTTTAATGTAGGATTTTCCAGAAGATATATTCGACTATGAGTATTATTATGAAATCTATAGGATTTATATTTTTAATAGTATTTTATTTTTAATTTTTATTCAAGAAATAATTATTTTAAATAATTACACAAAATTGATGTTGTAATTATTTTAAAAATGGAGATAATAAATAAATGTTATTAAAAATATTAAAAATAAATATAATTTGGGATAATTAATATATCCAATGAATTTTATATATGACTTTTACCCCTTAGGTATATAATAAAATATTTTTTTCCTAGTTCAACATCTTATCTTAATATTTGAAAAAATCTATGAAATGAATAGTGTCTAAATTGACACTATGAATATTTTTTCAAAATAATGTTTTATTAAATTATTTAAAAAGAATATAATATTTTTGAAAATATATAATAATTATTATATGAACTACAATGTTCTAATTTATTCATTTATGGTATAATTGACATCAAATAAGTAAATATTACACTCTTTTTATATTGAAATATTTGTTACCTTAGTTAAAAAGTAAACAAAATAACTAAGTGTTAATTAAAATGATAAGGTCTAAATTTATAAAAAAACTTGTCTAAAATTTATTTTTAAATGATATTAAAACCTTATCTCATCTTATCTTCTAAAATATGTCAATTTGGAGGTTTTTGGATGTGGTTTTATTTTATTATAAATTAATATTTTTTCCAAATGTGTCCCTCGCCTAACTTATAAAAGGGAACATACTCCCTCACAGATTCACTTCACTTTGAACCATAAAACTATACTATAACCTACCTATTTACCTTATCAACTTCCTTAGTCACATTATAGAGGTTCTGTTATTCTCAAAATACCAGCTCTAGTGCCTTTAAGAGGATATCTAGAGGGAACTCGTCGAAGAAGAGGTAATCTGCTCTACTAATTCTCTCAAAAATATTTCTTCTTCTACTTCCTCTTCATGAGTTGTTTCCATACTAAATTAATCATTCCATTATCACCTATATTATGAGATTTTATTATGTTTATATAAAAATTATATTCCACCATCTATCTATCCTATGAAAAATAAAATCACCAAGCGTGCGTACATACGACTTACCGTCTCCACGTTGTGGTGTAATCTGTTTTTCACCACCACTTTACTTTGATGGGTGTAATGATGAAAATATTAAATATATATGAGTATTATAACATTATATTTATTCTAAAATATTATATATATCATCCACTTCCATACAATTTCAAAATTATGGGAATGATATTTCTGTTTGTGTGTGTGCACGGCTTACCGTCTCCACGATGTGATGTAATTCATTCTACATGATCTCCATTAAATAAAGAATTATATAAATGTATAGAATGATTAATTATGATATATATATATATATATTATATTAATATATATTTTAATGATATAACTATAACCTATGAAGAATAATTTGAACTTATTCTACTAAACATGCATAAGAAAATGAAGCAGTTAGCACCCGACAGAAGCATAATAATGAAATATTATTAAACGGGTGTTAATATGATCATATATGATATAAAAAATGTAAATATGGTTCTAGAATAACTTAATAAAAATATATAATACATTATATAGGATTTTTTTAATGCATACAAAGGAACCCATGCCTAAGATAAAGGAAAATTTTGCAATCACATTATTATCCGAGATTGATTATATGTATGTATTTACTGGGGTTTATTTATCATCAATATCCACGTTTTTTAAAAAAGATTTCATAAAATGTTTTAATATTATCCTAATCATGTTTGAAGTCATTTTTACCCATTTTTTACTTTTTAATACACGGTTTCAAAGGGATCATTCTTTTATTTTCCAAACGAGGTACTTTTTGACATTTCCAGCAAAAGCACGAGAAGAATGTTTTTTTAACTTATACTGAAAGAATGAATTTTTAAGATTTCATAATTCCTTATTATTATGAATATTAACTTAAAATATTTTAACTTTATTTTATAAGATATCCTTTTCTTTTAAAATTTAACCATATTTTAAGAAAAGAATATATTTTCGAATAAAAAAGGATATTTTCCTCAAGAATTAATTTCAAGTGTTCTATCAAAATTATTTTTCATCTAAGAAAGAATTATTTAATGGGGTTATGTTTCAAGTATAAAATCCATATTATTACTATGGTTTGATTATTCTTATTATGGAATGTTATTTATGAAATTCATTTATTTAACATGGATTTTGTTATGATGGAATTATGCTTAAGAAACCCATTTTATTCCTTGGGTTATGCTATGATGAATGATTTATGTTTTTGTGGAAATTTTATGAATGATTTAATTATGATATGGTTGGTACCTATATCTCCCTTCAGTGCATTGGATAAGGATGGATAACTCATTAGGTGTATATGTTATATGTGAACATGATTTCATGTTCACAATTTTATGTGTGGACCTTGTTGTCATGTCTATAATTTTATGATTGGACCTAGTTTCCATGTCCATATTTTTATTAAAGGGCCTAATTTAATGTCCTTAATGAGTTAACCTGTTACTATTTATACATGTTCTCAAAGTTACAAGTTTATGGGTATTCCATAATTTCATTTCTTATGTTAATTTTACGATCTTATGGATTATGTTATTTTATTTCCTTATGATTCAAGTTTACCATTGATATATAGGGAACAAAATTCTAATGTTATGATAACATTATCAAACCCTTTATGCTCATGTTTATGTTTACATATCACCCTTTTTTACTCTTATCGAGCATTTGATCTCACCCTTTCTTATGATTTCTTTTCCCCAGGTTATAAAGAAAGGTTTTAGGTAGGATTATAAAAAGGGGAAGATCTTTGTGGGAAACATTGAAGATCTTTAACTATATTAGAAGTTTGTGTTCCAATTTTCTAAAGGAACTAAACTAATATGGTCTTTGGGAATCAATTTTTTTAATGTATTAAGTATTTGGAAAAATTAATGTAATTTCCATATACTTCAAGCTTGGGTCTTTAGAGTTGGTATCAGAGCGAAGGTTTAGTCAACCTTTGGAAATTAAGATATGAAAACTTTTGTGATATACATAGATATATTTCAAAGGATATTTCTAGGGATGTACTAAGGATAAGTATATGTATAGGTTACAATCCTATAGTTTTTGTGATAATCATGAATAACCAATGTTTAAACCCAAGATATCATAAATTAAAATATTATAAGTAATTTACCTTACTTATATGTTTTTAATCTCTGATATGTATTTCTCACACTTTTATTTATAGTCTTAGTCAATACCTAGAACAAGATAGAACATAGTTAACCTTGAATATTTCAGATGTGTAAATTATGGGAATTATTACAACCAATTTCCTAAGTGGAAATCTCATAAAGAGAATCATGACAGTGGTATGATTATTGGTTATACTGCTGAGGATAAAGAGATTGTAAACGACATGTGAAAGGTATGGGATGTTCTAGCATTATTGTTTATATTAAACTTATTAATCTTGGTTAGATTAAGGTTGAGGAACCTTAAGACCTCATTCATATTTTAGGAAAGACTAAGATAATGGATCATGAGTAATGGTTTAAGATTAAACATGGATGATTAAGGTGTATATGTTTCATAATTAAAATATTATATAAATCTTGATACATATAAGTGTTTTTAGTATAAGTTTTTCATTAATGATTGGAAAGGATATGTTGAATAGTTATTAATACCTAGAAAAATGATTTAAGGGTGGGATGATATATTTTAAGAACACATGATTAAGGGAAATATAACCCTTAATATGTACCTTATGTTAAGACAATGACTTTGGTATAATGATATATTGGATATGAATAAGTAAATTTGACGATACTAGTTTATTGGGAACTATTTATGGGTTTGTTATCAAGATAATTATTCTATCATGGATAAAGTATACAACTTTTTGGGACTTAAGGAATATATCCAATAAACTTTATAATAAGGAAACATGCATGTTTTCAATAAGGATATAGGATAATTCAGGTTATTACCGTGACTCAAGAGAATAAATGATGAAGGTGTTCACATGTTTAGAATGTGACCAATAAGAGATACCTTATGATATATGTGGGATAAATTTCAAGACTAGTTAGTGAACCTCTTTCTGAATTTTTGGAATTTCATCTTTCCGAAGGATTTTAAGGTTAACAATTTATGGAAATTTTAAGTAAAACTTTGGATTAAGTATGTTAGAATAAAGTATTATCTCAAAATAGGTGGAATTATGCATATTTGATAATTTGTGCCAACCTTTTGTTGTTATAAAGTCATATGGAATGAACTATAATTATATTTATGGATCCCATGATCTTTTAACACTTCAAGAATGAAAAATTCAACTTCATTTCTTTGAATAAGTGATGAAGTGGAAAAAATTTCAAGGCGCGGCCAATAATGAGATTTTACTGAAATTATGTAAGTATATCTTCTCATGCAAATTCTTCAACATTAGGAAAAATGGATCATGATGTAAAAAGGGTGTCTTATTATCATCATTTTTTATGATATCAATAACCTCTTTCACACTTCTTTATTTTATGGTTATGTGATTGTTAACTTTCTCTAGATCACCCACTTCATTATGATCAGTGATCTTTATCAATCTCTTTGATTATTTATGCTTTTCCTCCATGCCCATATCTTCACCTATGTTCTCCTATGTATAGACCTAGTTACAATTTACTTTGGGTGACTGTTATTTTCCAACTATTCCTTTTTAAAAGGAATTATTAGTATTTTTTATGATGTGGGTTTCTATGGATGAAACTTCCATGTATTAATCCCTTTATAACCCAGATGAATTTCAAGGATTAAATTAATTTTAAGGGGGGAGAATGTAACACCCTGAGAATTTTATGAGATATAAGTTTTAAAATTTTCTTTGATTCATTTTGTTTTATGTTACGACAAGATAATAGTGTGCTACACACAACATCATCTTAGATTTCAGTATATGCAACACTATTCTTGGCTTGTGTTACACACAATTTCAAGTTCTTTTGATATAATCCATTTCATGCAGGACTGAGTTTAAGAGAACAACTAAATATTATTATGTTACCTTATAACCTAGTTATTATAATGGTGGGTGTGAAAAGTATTAACTGAATTATAAAAATATTCTTAATTATTCAGTGAAAAATTAATTATAAATGAAAATAAAACAATTTTTAAATAAAAGAAAGTGATTTTTTGAAAAACTATTGAAATGAAAATAATTGAGTTTATTAAATAATAAAATCACTCTTGATGGATTTTATTAATGAAATATCAATATTATATATTCAATATAATGTTTAAAATTCATCTTATATGTTTTCTATACATGATATAAGAACAAATTTAATTTTTTGGATAAAAGAAGATCTTTTTTAAAAATGTTGTTTTGCCGCCTTTCGATGGCACACCCATTTTAAATAATGTTTTTCAAACTCTTTTATATTATATTTAACAAAAATAAACTTCTTATTTTTAAGATGGATATAAAAAATTTACTTTGTATGAATTTTTTTATATTCTTTCTGATATGCTTCATGTTTTGATGAATTGTAAAAATATATTAAATTTTAATTAAAAACAACTTTTTCCATGCAAATAATTTATATGGATAAATTATATTACTGAATGATTTTAAAGTATAAATAGACTATGTTTCTATCATTTAATATACTTTTGGTTATTGTAATTAATTTAACCATGAATTTAGAAGTAAAAACATTTCAATCTTTTGCAATGTTTTAAATTTTAAAACTTGTTTTTCATTCCGAAAATGAGATTAATTTTAAATTAAATAATGAAACTAATTGGTTTTAAATTTTAAAAAAAGTATTTCATATTTTTAATTACTGGGTCCAAATTATTCAAATAGTTTTCATTTATTTTTGGGCACTATGAATCGTAACTTCAGCCATTTTTATTAATTTAGTAAAAAGGTAAATTGGGTAATTAAAGGTAAATATAATATTAAAAAATTACCCTAACACTTGTCCTAATATAATTAGATGAGTTATTTTTTACTTAATGTATACTTGGGTATAAATGGTACCCTTTGGAAGCCACTTGGATTAGATTAGGACATTTAATATATTTTATTTTAAAAAAGTTGAATATATAATTCTCAAATTTTAATAACTTTATCATTTTAAAAATAAGGTTATACAGAAGATATATTAGACTATAAATACTAATTTTAAATATAAAATGATTTTATTTGTCATGGTAATTTATATTTAATTTTTAGGAAATAAATAATTACTATAAAGGCTTATACATTGATGATGCATAAATTATTTAACTGATGAAAAATCAATAAAATATTTTTTATTAAAATGATAATAACCATTAAAAGACCAAAACACCTGACCAAATATTATTTTAAAATTATATCTCCACCATTATCATAAATTAGTAGAGTTATTGACCTTTTTTATACATATATAAAATATTATGACACTTATAATATTTTATTTAAAGTGATGTTAAAGTTTCCATATTCATATTTTAATAAATATAAAATTTTTAATGTATGATTTTGTAGAAGATATATTATACTATAAGTATTATTATGAAATATATAATATTTATATTTTTTATATTATTTTATTTTAAATTTTTATTCAAAAAATAAGTATATTAATTAATTATACAAAACTAATGTTGTAATTATTTGAATAATGGAGATAACAAATAATTGCTATTAAAAATATTAGAAATAAATATAATTTGGGATAATTAATATATCCAATAAATTTTAAAGATTATATTTACCCCTAAGGAATATAATAAAATATTTTTTTCAAGTTTAACATTTTATATTTATATTTTTAAAAATCTATGAAATAAATAGTGTCAAAATTTACACTATTGATATTTTGTCAAAATAATGTATTATTAAATTATTTAAAAATCATAGAATATTTTTAAAAATATATAATAATTATGATATGGTCTAGAATATTCTAAATTATTCATTTATGTTCTAATTGACATCAAATAAGTAAATATTTCACCCTTTTTATATTGAAATATTTATTACCTTAGTTAAAAATTAAAGAAAATAACTAAGTGTGAATTAAAATGATAAGGTTTAAATTGATATAAAAACTTGTATAAAATTCATTAGTTGATTATATTACAATATTATATTAAAATATATGTCATTTTGGAGGTTTTTGGATGTGTTTTGATTTTATTATAAATTAATATTTTATCCAAATGTTCCCTTCACCTCAATTATAAAATGGAAAATCGTCCCTCACAAATTCACTTCACTTTGAGCATTCAAGATCAGCTATACCCTACCCAGTTCCCTTCTAAAATTCCTTATTCGCATTATAGAGGATTTTTTCTTTTCAAAATACCAACTCTACTACCACTAAGAGGTGATCTAGAAGAATCTCGTCGAAGAAGAGGTAATCTCCTCTACTGATTCTCTCAAAATTACTTCTTCTTATACTTACTCATTATGAGTCGTTTCTATACTAAAGTAATATATATAGTATCAATTATAATATTAGATGTTATTATAGTTATTTTACAACCATATTACACCTTCTATCCATCCTATAAAAAATGAAATCACAACACGTGCATATGTACAGCTTACCGTCTCCACGCCGTGTGTAATCTGTTTTCATCACCACTTTACTTGGATGGGTGTAATGATGAAAATAATAAATATATATTATTATTATAACATTATATTTATTCTTAAATATTATATACACTATCCACTTCTATACCATTTCAAAATTATGGGAATGATATCGTCGCTCGTGCGTACGTACGGCATATCATCTTCACGATGCGATGCCATTCATTCTACATGATCTCCATTAAATAATGAATTATATAAATGTACAGAATGAGTAAATATGATAAATATATATATTATATTAATATAATTCTGTAAATTATATAACTATAACCTATGAAGAATAATCGGAACTTATTCGACAAAACCGGCATTAGAAAATGAAGCAGTTAACACCCGAATAAAGCATAATAATGAAATATTTTTAAACGGGTATTAATATGATCATATATGATATTATAAATGAAAATATGGTTCTGTAGTATGTTAATAATATTCTTTAATACATTATATAGTAGTTTATGATACATACAAAGGAACCTGGACCTAAGGTAAGGGATAATTTCACAATCTCATTATTATCTGAGATTGTTTATATGTAAGTATTTACTGGGGTTTATTTATCATCCATATCCATGTTTTATAAAAATTATTTCATAAAATGTTTTAATATTATACTATTAATTTTTAAATTCATTTTTACCCATTTTTTACTTTTTACTACATGGTTTGAAAGGAATCTTTCTTTTGTTTTCCAAACGAGGTACTTTTTGACTTTTCTAGAAAAATCACGAGAGGAATGTTTTTTTAACATATATGACAAGAATAGATTTTTACACTTTCATAACACCATATTTTCATGAATCTTACCTTAAAATACTTTAAGGTTACTTTATAATAAATCCTTTTCTTTTAAAATTTCATGATATTTTAAGAAAAGAAAACGCGTTCGAAGAAGAAATGATATTTTCCTTAAAAATTAATTTCAAGTGTTATATCAGAATTATTTTCCATATAAGATGGAATTACTTAATAGGTTTATGTTTTAAGTATACTATCCTAATTATTCCTATGGTTTTATTGTTCTTATGATGTAATGATATTTATGAAATTCATTTGTTTTACATGGATTCTATTATGATGGAATTATTCTTAAGAAATCCATTTTATTCTTTGGGTTATGCTGTGATGAATGATGTATGTTTTTTTGGAACATGTAAGAATGATTTCATTATGAGATGGGTGGGTCCTATATATATCATTCCAATTCATTTGATAAATATGGATAACTAATGAGGTATATATATTATGTGTGAACATGATTTCATGTCCACAATTATATGCATGGACCGGATTTTCATGTCCATAATTTTATGAGTGGACCTGGTTTCCATATCCATATGTTCATGCAAGGGCCTAATTTTATCTCCTTAATGATTAAACTTGTTATTATTTATACATGTTCACAAAGTTACAAGTTTACATGTATTCCAAAATTTCATGCCTTATGTCAATTTTATTATCTTGTATATTATGTTCTTTGATTTACTTATGATTCAAGTTTACCTTTGATATGTAGGGAATGATCTTCTAATGTTATGATCAAGTTCTCATACCATTTATTATCCTGTTTATGTTTACATATCACCCTTGTTTACTCTCACTGATCATATGAGCTCTCCATTTCTTATGTTTTCTTTTACCTAGGTTATAAAGAAAGGTTTTAGGTAGGAGTAAAGAAAGGGGAAGATATTTGTGGGAAACATTGAAGATATTTCACTAGACTATAAGTTTGTGTTCCATGTTTCCAAAGGAACTAAACTAATATGGTCTTTGGGCATCTATTTTTTTAATATAATAAGTATTCCAAAAAATTAATGTATTTTCCATGTACGTCAAGCTTGGGTCATTAGATTTTGTATCAGAGTGAAGGTTTAGTCAACCTATGGAAACTATGATGCAAAAAATTTAGTGAGATCCCTAGATAAATTTTGATGGATATGTCTAGGGATGTCCTAAGGATAATTCTATGTATAAGTTGCAATCATAGAGTTTTTTAATAATAATTAATAACCTAGGTTTAGACCTAATATATCATAAATTGAAATATTATAAGTAATTTTCCTTAATTATGTATTTTCAATCTCTAATATGTATTTCTCGCACTTTTTTTCTAGTCTTATTCAATAGCCATAACTAGATATAACATAGTTAACCTTGAATGTTTTAGATGCGAAAATTATGGGAATTATGAAAACCGATTTCCTAAGTGGAAATATAATAAAGAAAATCATGAAGTTGGTATGAGTATTGGTTATACTGCTGAGGATAAAGAGATTATAAATGACATGTGAAAGGTATGGGATGTTCTGGAATTATTTTTTACATTAAACTTTTGAATCTTGGTTAGATTAAGGTTGAGGAACCTTAAGACATTATTCATATTATAGGAAAGACTAAGATTATGGATCATGAGTAATTGTTTAAGAATAAAGTTGGATGATTAAGGTGTATATGTTTTGGAATTAAAATATTATATGAATCATGATACATATAAGTGTTTTCGGTATAAGCTTTTCATGAAGGATTGGAAAGGATATGTTGAATAGTTCTTAATACCTAGAAAAGTGATTTAAGGGTAAGATGATATATTTGTAGAACAAATGATTAAGGTAAAGATAACCCTTAATATGTCCCTTATGTTAAGATAATGATGTTTGGATAAATATTTCTTAGATATTAATAAGTAAATTGGATGATACTAGTTTCTTGGGAACTATTTATGGATTTTTTTTTCAAGAGGGTTATGCTATCATGGATAAAGTATAAAACTTTTTGGGACTTAAGGAATATATCCAATAAGATTTAGAATAAGGAAACATGCAATTTTTCAATAAGTATATATGGTAATTTAGGTTATTACCATGACTCAAGAGAATACATGATGAAGGTATTCACATGTTTGGAATCTGACAAATAAGATATACCTTATGATATATGGGGGATAAATGTTAAGCCAGGTTAGTGACACTCTTTATAAAGTTTTGGATTTTCATCTTTAAGAAGGATTGTAAGGTTATAAATTTATGAAAAGTTTAAGTTAAACTTTGGATTAATTTTTTTAGAATAAAGTGTTACCTCACTATTGGTGGACTAATGCATATTTGATAATTTGGGCTAACTTTTTGTTGTGATAAAGTTAAGTGGAATTATCTATCATTATATTTATGGAATTCATGATCTAATAATGCTTCAGGAATAAAAAATTCAACTTCATTTCTTTGAATAAGTGATGAAGTATAAAATTGTTCCAGGCATAATGAATAGTGAGATTGTACTAAAATCAAGTAAGTATATCTTCTCATGAAAATTCTTTAACATTAGAAAAAAAGGATCATGATGTAAAAGTGTGTCTTATTATCATCATTTTTTATTATATCAATGAACTCTTTCATGCTTCTTTAGTTTATGGTTCTGTGATTGTTAACATTCTCTAGATCACCCACTTCCTTTTGATCGGTGATCTTTATCAATATCTTTGATTATTTACACTTTTCCTCCATGCCTATATCTTCACCTATGTTCTCCTATATGAAGACCTGGTTGGGATTTACTTTTGGTAACTATTATTTTCCAACTATTCCTTCTTAAATTGAAGTTTTAGTTTTATTTTTATTCTGTGGGTTTCTATGAATGAATCTTTCAAGTATTAATCCCTTTATAACCCATATGAGTTTCGAGGGAGAAATTCATTTTAATGGGGTATAATGTAACACCACAAGATTTTTATGAGATAGATGTTTTTAAAATTTATTTAATGACTTGTATTATACACTACATGAATATAATATTTTTCTACAAGCAACATTGGATTAGCTTCTGGTATACGCAACACTATTTTTGGCTTGTGTTACAAACAATTCTAAGTTCTTTTGATAGAATTCATTTCTTGTTAGACCGTGTTTAAGAGAACAAATAAATATTATTATGTTAACTTATAAATTAATTATTATAATAGAGTGTGTGAAAATTATTAACTGAATTGTGAAAATATACTTACTTCTTTGGGGATAAATTAATTATAAATGAGAATAAAATCCTTTTTAAATAAAAGGAAATGATTTTCTGAAAAACTATTTAAATGAAAATAAGTGAGTTTATTAAATAATAAAATTACTCTTGATGTATTTTATTAATGAAATTCATATGCAATATATTCAATATAATGTTTAAAATTCATATTATATGTTTTCTAGACATGATATAAGAACAAATTTAATTTTTCGGATAAAAGAAGTATCTTTCAAAAAATGCAGTTTTGACACCTTTTGATGGCGTGGCAATTTTAAATCTAGTTTTTGAAAGTTATATATATTTTATTTAATAAAATAAACTTTATCTTTGGAATTGGGATATAAAATTTCACTTTGGTTGAATTTTAAATATTTTTTCTGATAAGTTTCAAGTTTTGATGAATAGTAAAAATATATTAAATTTTAATTAAAAACAACATTTTTCATCAAAATAATTTATATGGTTAATTTTATTATTTAATTATTTTAAAGTATAAATAGACAATATTTTTATAATTTAATATAATTTTGGTCATTAGAATTAATTTTACCATGAATTTAGATGTAAAAACATTTCAATCTTTTGCAATGTTTTAACTTTTAAAACTTGTTTTTCATTCCAACAATGGAATTAATTTTAAATTAATTGTCTGCAACTTATGTGTTTTGAATTTTGAAAAATTTATTCCATATTTTTAATCAGTGGGTCCAAATTATGTAAATAGATTTCTTTTATTTTTTAGCAATATGAATTGTAACTTTGGTAATTTTTATTAATACAATAAAAAGGTAAATTGGGAAATTAAGGGTAAATATAATATTATAAAATTACCCTAATACTTTTCTAAATATAATTGGATGAGTTATTTTAGACCTAAATCGTCCTTGGGAATAAATGGCACACTTTTTATGCCACTTGGATCAGATTTTGACATTTAATATATTTTATTTAAAGAAAAGTTAAATATGTCTTACTCAAATTTTAATAAGTTTATCATATTTAAAATAATGTTATATAGAATATAAATTTGACTATAAATACTCATTTGAAATCTGAAATTTTTTTATTTATCCTGGTAATTTATTTTTAATTTTTAGGAAATAAATAATTACTTTAAAATCTTATACATTGATGATGCAGAAATTATTTAATTGATGAAAAATCAATAAAATAATTTTTATTAAAATGATAATAACTATTAAAATACCAAAAAACTTGACCAAATATTATTTTTCTAGTATATCTAGACCATAATCATCCAATTTTAGAGTTATTTACCATTTTTATTTATATGAAAAATATTTTGACACTTACAATATTTTATTTAAAGTGATGTTAATGTTATCACATTCATGTTTTAATAAATATAACATTTTTAATGTATTTTTCCAAAATATATATTCTACTATGAGTATTTTTATTAAATCTATAGGATTTATATTTGTCATATTATTTTATTTTAAATTTTTATTCAACAAATAAGTATATTAAATAATTACACAAAACTGATGTAGTAATTTTTTTAATAATGAAGACAACAAATAAATGTTATTAAAAATATTAAAAATAAATATAATCTTGGATAATTAATATATCCAATGAATTTTATAGATTACCTTAAACCCATAGGTATATAATAAAATATTTTTTTCAAGGTTAACATCTTATCTTGATATCTTTTAAAAACTATTAAATGAATAGTGTCAAAATTGACACTATTGGTATTTTGTCAAAATAATGTTTTATTAAATTATTTAAAAATCATATAATGTTTTTAAAAATATATAATAATTATGATATGGTCTAAAATGTTCTAAATTATTCATTTATGTTTTAATTTACATCAAATAAGTAAATATTTCACCCTTTTTATATTGAAATATTTTTTACCTTAGTTAAAAATTAATCAAAGTAACTAAGTGTTAATTAAAATGATAAGGTTTAAATTGAAAGAAAAACTTGTCTAAAATATATTGTTTGATTATATTACATCCTTATCTCATATTATATTCTAAAATATGTCATTTTTTAGGATTATGGATGTGGTTTTATTTTATGATAAATTAATATTTTTTCCAAATGTGCCCCTCACCTCAATTATAAAAGAGAGCTTCTTCCCTCACAACTTCACTTCACTTTGAGCCTTCAATATCATCTATCCCCTTACCATTTCCCTTATAAACTTCATTATTCACATTATAGAGGTTTTTTCTTCTCAAAATATCAACTATAGTTCCTTTAACAGAAAATATAGAGGGAGCTCGTCGAAGAAGAGGTAATCTCCTCTACCGATTATCTCAAACTTACTTCTTCTTCTACTTCCTCTTTATGAGTTTTTTACATCCTAAAGTAAGGAATACAGTATCAGTTATATTTTGAGATGTTATTTTGGTTATGTAACAACCATATTCCACCTTCTATCCATCCTATGAAAAATGAAATCACCATGTGTGTGTGTGTACGACTTACAGTCTCTATGTCATGGTGTAATCTGTTTTTCATCACCACTTTACTTGGATGGGTGTAATGATGGAAATAATATATATATGATTAATATACCATGATATTTATTATTCAATATTATATACATCATCCACTTTCATATGATTTCAGAATTATGGGAAGGATATCGTCGCTTGTGCGTATGTACGGCCTACCGTCTTCACGATGCGATGCGATTCAATCTACATGATCTCAATTAAAGAATAAATTATATAAATGTATAGAATGAGTAAATATGATATATATATATATATTATTAATATCATTATGGAAATTATATAACTATAACCTATGAATAATAATCAAAACTTATTCAACAAAACATGTATAAGAAAATGAAGCAGTTAACACTCACAAGAAGCATAATAATGAAATATTATTAACTGGGTGTTAATATGATCATATATGATATCATAAATGTAAATATGGTTTTTGAATAAGTTAATAATATTATATAATACATTATATATGAGTTTATGATACATACGAAGGAACCCAGACCTAAGGTAAGGGATATTTCACTATCTCATTATTATTTAAGATTGTTTATACATAAGTATTTACTGGGGTTTATTTATCATCCATGTCCATATTTTATAAAACTATTTTCATAAATTGTTTTAATATTCTCTTATTATTTTTTGAAGTCATTTTTTCTAAATTTTTACATTTTACTACATGGTTGGAAAGGAATCTTTCTTTCATTTTCCAAACGAGGTAATTTTTGACTTTTATAGTAAAAGCATGAGAAGAATGTTTTTTTTAAATTATATGGAAGTAATGAATTTTTATGCTTTCATAATGCCTTATTTCCATGAAGTTTCCCTTACAAGACTTTAATTTTATTTTACAAGAAAAACTTTTATTTTAAAATTTCACGATTTTTTAAGAAAATAAAATGTTTTCAAAAAAGAAAGGTTATTTTCCTCAATAATTAATTTCAAGTGTTCTATAAATATTATATTCCATATAAGATGAAATTATTTAATAGGTTTATGTTTTAAGTATACTATCATGTTATTTGGAGTAGAAAACTCAAGAGGGGGTGAATTGAGTTCCTATAAAAATTTATGTCTAAAAATGATTATTTAAAAATTCCTTAATTTCAAAACAAATACTGGCCAGTTAAACAAAGTACCAGATTTATAAAAGATTTGTTTTTTCCAAATATTTATAAAAGATTGATTAATTCTTATTTAAAACAATATACAATATTATTCTAATTTTATAAATCATTCTACTAAAAAAATTCTAATATAAAAACTATCTAAGATTAACTATAAAAGTAGAGTTAAGTTTTCTGAAATAGTTATAAGAATAGAGAAAAAAACATAAAAGCACACAGAAGAATTAATCAAGATGTTCAGTCTCTAGTCGAGACATAATCCTATCAACTTTGTTATCACCTTCTACCAAGTATTTTATATTAAATAGACTTGATCCACACCCGAGATCGGGGTAGCAATAGTATATAAACTTTTCAGGCCACTATACCTCTTCCATAGTATAAGTGGGGGTAAAAAACAAACAAACAGACAGGCCACGTAGGGACCTCTTCCACTATTATCCTTGGGAATGTAAATTATAAAAAGATGAGATGGTGAAGATATATTTCTATCTTCTAGTTTGGAATAGGAGTCAGTGCGTGTTTATAAAACAGAGATACACACACTGCTCAAAATGTAAATATTATGCATAAACAGAGAAAAAAAGATAATAAGAGTTTAGAGTACCCTACTTGATGTTCTATAAAGCTTCTAGACTCTTTTATAATGATAGAAGTAAAGCTGGATTTGTCTTCCAGAACCATACAGCAAAACAAAGAGTCGTTTTTTCTTCTATATTTTATTCCTAATGAGCCTTGATGTGTTCTTTTATTCTAAGTTGTTTCTACAAAGATTTTTGGTCTTTTTGGTTCTTAGTAAAATCTCCATGTAAGCACAGTAGGTAGCTCTTGTGTTTTTCTCTAAGGTTCATGAACAGATCTATGTATTTCTTTTAGGTCTCTTATTTCTTTCTTACAATCTTGTTGATCCAGATAATCCTTTTATAAAGACAATCATCATGTTCTCTGGTACCTTGTACCTCATACTGGTCCCTCATATCATTAAATGTTGTCTACAAAAGACAAAAAATCTAATTAATATAATAAGCAGTACTAAATTTCATAAATATTACCATTAGAGGTAAGTTTGAATTTAATAGACAGATCATCAGTGACTCATTTTTTCAATAGCTCAGACTATCAGTGTCTCATTATATCGGTAGATCATTCTATCGGTAGCTCATTATATAAGTAGATCATTTCTGTCAGTAGGTCAAACTATTATCAGTCAATCGAGCTGTTGGTAGATGATGTGTCAGTAGCTCGAATGTCGGTAGGTGATGCATCAATAGCTCGACTGTTAGTAGCTCATACTTAGAAAAATTATGAGTGTCGGTCAGTCACTCTATCGGTAGGTCGGACGTCAATAGTTCAGGCCTCAGTAGGTAAAGATTTTGGTGACTCGTACTTAGTGAAATTTTTGTGTCACTTTGTTAGTGACTCGGATTTTTAGTTTCTTATGTTGTTGGTAGCTCATGTATCGATGACTTTTCTATCGGTAGGAAAAGTATTTGTAGCTCATTCCTAACCAAAATCTGTAATTCTATTTTATGTTGTAAACACTAACACCAAAGGTTAAAATTATACTTGAACATAATTAAACACAATTTATCTTAATAAATCATAATTATCATATTTAATCATGATTTGTGAGCATTAAAATTAGAGGAGACCAACAATATCTCATTTTTTAATGACCACAAATCATGGCATTATACCATAATAATTGAGTTGATTTATGATTATCAGATAAAAAATATTCTTAACATATTACAAATATTATTGAGATTATATTTTAAAAGAAACATAAGTATAAATTACTTGTTAAATGGTTTTTTTTCAATTATATGTTCCTATTTAATCTCAAGATTAATATTAAGCTCCCCCTAAGAGAGATGCCATATTATATTCCATGTTATTTATCCCATTTTTGGGATTATCAAAAAGAAAATTGTAAATAAAAAATAAATAACACAAATAACATTGAGATGAAAGTAAAAAAGGTATTCCATTAATCAAGAAGTACAATGGATAACATAGACAGTACAAAAAAAGACTACATCAAATCCCTATCAAAAAGTGATCCAACTACTTATTGGGTATAGCAGATTCCATCACTTCCTTTCCTTTATCAGAAGAAGAGGAGGGAGGAGCATAAGGGTCATAGGTAGTAATTGGAGGATCAGTGCGGATAGTGAGGTAAGGTAAAGGTACTCTTATGAAGACTAAAGGAGCAAGGCTGGGTCTAGAAGAGGAATCAGGTCATGTGAGTTCCTATTGGATGACAGGTCGAATATGGATGAGTTCTTGAGAAGGGGTCATGGTTAAATGTCAGAAAAGGGTAGAATAAGAGGTGGTATAAGGAGGAAGGACTGGTCTGATAGGAGAAATATGAGGAGCAACAATAGTTGTGTTGTGATGGTTCAGGTACAGTTTGAGTAGATTGATGAAATCTCTGATGATATCACCACTATAGGTCAAGGAATTATCAAAATATTCCTTGTTTTCCATGAATTTCTCAAGGGTATGAGTAAACTCTTTCAACTACATAACTTTCTATTTGAATGCCTGATTCACTGGAGGTAGCCTCAAATTATCCACTAACTATTTTAATTTATTGGTCAACTGGTTTTGGTGAAAATTCTCTTGAAATAGAAATCTACTTTCGTGGTAATTTATTCTTGAGACTTTGTAGCACTAGTAGAATAAAACATAACCATATCATAAATATAATCATAATTCTGCTTGATTTTTTAGAAACTCTCTTGGTCAGTGCTACCCATCATAGTCTTAAGTTCCTCTCTAATCACATGTCTAACCATCTCAATATCGGGAGAGTGAGTAATAGGAGTATCTGAGATGGAGGCACCTTGCACTATATCTCTAATATCTAATATCAACTGAGTTAGATCAATAGTTTTAGATAGAGGATTAGCTGGTGTGGAAGCATCATTCATTACATCTTTGACATATACTTCAAAAATGGCTAGATCAATAGTTGCAGTAGGTGGATAATCATCCTCATAAGACTCAGAAGAGGTATCTTCAAACACTTTTAGAACTCTATCTAAAGATTATTTATATTCAATTATCAAATTTTTAATGGCTGAGACCATAGAAACCAATTCATTTATCATTTTATGATTGTCTGTGAAAATGGATTCCAATAGTGAGATTAACCATGGATCAACCTAAGATACAACTCTTTGATTAATAAAATCAGTATCTTGTTCATAAATTCGGGAAACTAGAGCAGATGGTTGTGAAGGGGTTTATCGAAAAGCATCCAACAGCTCTTCCTTGAAGGCACTAAAATCATCTTTGGTGATATACTCAACATATTCTGAACCAACCATAGGAGTAGGAGTAGTAGTAGAATCCCTATCCTCTGAATTAGGGTAGTCCAAACCTAGAGTCGCATACCCGAGGTCCCTCCACCAGACAGGTATAACAATATCATCCAAGGGATAAATCACATCAACCTTTTCTCTTTTATCTTGTCTCTCCCCTTCAGTTTATGGCCTCTTTTTTGAATAAACCAACTCCCTCATTGGATTCATAGATACATCCCTTATACCCAGAACTTCTTCCTGAACATGGACATCAAGAGCTCTCTATTCAACCATAGCTGGTTCAACATGAGCATCAAGATCCCTTTCCTCAATCATAATCTATTCAGCAGCCTCATGGGATTACACAATAGGTTCTCTTTATACTAAGGTAGGACCAAAAGGATTCTCATGTTCAACAGGATCTAGGGTTAGATCAATAATATCTCCACCAAGACCTTGGTTATCATTACCATGGTCTGATTCATTATCTTAATCATCACTTTATGTATCTTCTATATCATTTACATATTCTCCATCATCCTCTCTTGATTCTCCATCATATTCCTCATCCCCATAATCCTCTTCAGATTCATCATCTTCTTCACTGCCACTTCCTTCTTCTTCACCAGATTCTTCTTCATAGCTAGAGCTTCTCTCATACTCAGCATTTTCTGACTCTTCTATATCATCACTATCATTCTTGGGTAGGAGTGGTTCCTTAGAAGTTAGAGGTGTAAGTGGACTTACAGGACCATAATACATCCTCACTAGACTTTCAGCAATGTTAGGATCACTCCTATCATCTATAGAAGATTCATTTCCTTGACCCTCTTCAGCCACATCCTCGTTAGAGTATTCACTAGCTTCATATGGTCCTAGACCAGGATCAACCATGTTCCTTAGCCTTGATGGATGCTCAATAGGATCATATTTATCATAAAACTTGTCATTATCCTCTACCCGCATCTTCTTCTAGGGATTCTAATTAATTTTTATCCTCTTCTAGATAGTTTTTTTAGATAGAAACCATCACAAGTAGAGACTGTCTCTTCACCTTCATTTATAAATCCCTTATCCTTAAACATGGAAGATATAATTCTAGGATAAAATAAAGAGTTTTATTGAAATAGGTCTTGATCATCTCAATGATATTAACTATCAGATATTTTCACAAATTTACCTGATGGACTTTATTTAATAGATACAATAGGTAAACATCCTAAAACTTAAGAGAATAAAAGTCCCCATTCCTAGTACATAACTGATATTGGATGAATTTAAACAAAAACCTACAGTCACCATCGAGCTCTGTAGAAATAGGCCTTTTATGCTCTTCATTTACATTCAACTTAGTCAAAGCTACCTCATAACTAAATAGGTCACTTGTTGTAGGAGCACCTCCCTGATGGTCATCACAAAAACCCTCATGGGGTACTTTTAAGCATTATGCCCAATGCTTGGATGAAAAAGATGCTCTATTTTCATACACTGTCAACTTTATCTGAAACACCTTAGATCCTTCTAGTATAAACTCAGCATATTGGTAAAACTCATATACCAACCTCTGATAATACGGTCTATCATTGTTAATATAACCATTCCAACCACCCTTGGGTTTTCAACACATCCAGAAAAAGGGACTTACTCGATAACAGCCATTCCAAATTCACTTCCTTATCAAGGGTTATGATACGGTTCATGATTTCTGGATTAATAGGTTTAGGCATAGTCTTAAGATGACTTGATTTTCCTCTTTTCTTCTTGGATGGATGAAAATCGTCTTCATATCCTTGAAGGATGCCCTTTACATGAGCCATTGGGATAGGTTTGAAGGGATCAGTTCAAGAGAGAAAGGTAGCAGCTCAAGAGAGAAAGGTTTGAGGGTAAGATTCTGAGAGTAACAGTGTGAGAGTAAAAATTATTGGATCGATTCATAATTTTATCAATTAGGGATTTAAAAACATAAAATACTAAATATGGGTTAAAATAAAATAAAACAAATAAAACAGCGACGTTCCAAATTCCAAAGAGAGAAATAATTAAATATAGGTTGGTGAGACACATTGGTGAGATCCATCGGTAAGTCACCACCAGTGAGTCCTATCGGTGAGACATCATCGGTAAGTCGCGTCAGTGAGACATCATTGGTGAGACATCATCAGTGAGTTCTCAAAAATTGATCTTCCCTAACTCATGTCTAATGTAACTCATCTTCTCAGAATTTAAAGGCTTAATAAAAATATTAGCATGCTGATGTTTTATGCTAATGAATTCAAGAGATATATCAACTTTTTGATAATGATCTCTCAAAAAGTGATGTATTACATCAATATTTTTTGTTCTAGAGTGATAAAATGGATTTTTAGAAATGTTAATCTCACGTGTGTAGTCACATTTTATAGGTACATGCCTAAACCAATATCTATAATATAGTAACATGTGTTTCATCCATAAAATCTGAGCACAACATCTACCAATAGCTATGTATTCAGCTTCAGCAGTAGATAATGCAATAGAATTTTGCTTTTAACTACACTATGATACTAGAGACTTTCTTAAAAAGATACATGTTCTAGAGGTTCTTTTTCTATCTAACTTACAAACACCAAAATTAGCATCAGAATACCTAACTAAATCAAAAGTTTTTCCTCTGAGATAGAAAAATCTTAAGTTGGTAGTATACTTGAGGTATTTGAAAAAAAAATTAACGGTAGTTCAATGATATTCTTTAGGGTTTTCTTGAAAACGTGCACACATACACACACAAAACATAATATCAGTCCAAGCAGCAATCAAGTAGAGTAGACATCCAATCATACATCTATAATTGGTTTGATCAACAGATTTTCTATTTTCATAAAGATCCAATTTACAGGTGGTAATCATTGAAGTAACACTACTTTTTATACTATAAAAACAAAAAAAAAATATTTAGTTTACTTACATTGGTTTAAAATAATACCTTTTTTATTTTGAAAAAAATGAAATCTAAGAAAGAATTTGAGTTCACCCATTAAACTCATTTCAAATTCAATTTGCATGATTTTTGAGAAATCAATACATAAAGAATTTTTAGAAGATCCAAAAATAATGTCATCAAAATATATTTAAACAACCAAAACTTCTTTAGAAATTATTTTTATAAAGCGAGTAATATCATCTATGCCTTTTTTTAAAACCTTTTGAAATTATAAAAGTGTTGATCATATCATACCAAGCTCTTTGATCCTATTTTAAACCATACAAAGATTTTTATAATTTGAAAACATGATTTAGAAAATGAGGGTTTGTAAAACTAGGGGTTTGTTTAACAAAAACATCCTCAACTATATACCCATTTAGGAATCCACTTTTAACATCCATTTGATACAGTTTGAAATTGAAATTTGATTCATATGCTAGCAGAATTCTAATGAATTCAAGTCTGGAAACCGGTGCAAAATTTTCTTCATAGTCAATTCCTTTTTCTTGATTATATACATTTTCAACTAGGATATCCTTATTTCTCACTATGATACCAGCTTTATCTACTTTATTTCTAAACACTCATTCAGTGCCTATAGTCAAGATGTCTTTGGGTCTATCAACAAGTTTCCATGATTTATTTTTTTCAAACTAATTAACCTCTTCTTGCATAGAAATTACCCAAATTTTATCATTGATTGAATCATTGATTTTCTTAAGTTCAATCTATAAAAAGAAATATTGATGTTCAACCCAGTTACTTAGATAAGCTCTGGTCTGTGTTCCCTCATCTAATTCTCCAACTACAGCATCTAAGGTATGCTTCTTAAGGGTTCTAAAAGATCTAGAAAAAGAATGTCTAGTTACTTCAGGTTCATCTATAGGTTTGGGTTCACTAGGATCAGAGTCTTGAGATTTTTCTAAACTAGAGGATTTTTATGTTTTCTTAACAATAGAGTTGGAAGTTTTATCATTTATGTCCATATTGGATAGATCATCCTCAATATTTTCTAGGGAGGTTTTAGGTTCATGTGGATCTGTTTCATCAAATTTGATATGTATAGACTCTTCCAAACACTTGGTTCTTTTATTGAATACCCAATAAGATTTTATAGAGGTTGAATAACCTAGGAAAATTCCTTCATAACTTTTGGATGCAAACTTGTCAAGAGTATATTTGGTATTTAGGATAAATACTTTGCAACCAAAAACATTAAATTAGTTAACCTTAGGTTTCCTATTGTTCCAAAACACATAGGGAGTTTTATTAAGAATAGATCTAATAAAAAATCTATTTATTATATAAATAGATGTATTTATGAATTCTGACCAAAATTAAACAGGTAATTCATACTCATTGAGTATAGTTTGAGCAATTTATTGTAAGGTTCTTTTCCTTCTTTCTATAACTCCATTTTGTTGAGGTGTCCTATGATCATAAAAGTTATGACTATATCCATTTTGTGAGAAAAAATATTCAAACTCTTGATTTTCAAACTCACATCCATGGTCACTTCTTAAGGTTTTAATTCTAAGACAACTTAAGTTTTCTATTGTTTTAGAATACTTGGTGAATTAGGAACAAGATCCACTATTATGAGCTAAACAATAAAGTCCAAGTATACCTAGAAAATTCCTCTACTAGAACATAGAAATAATGCTTCCCATTTAAACTAGAAACTCTAGATAGTCCATAAAATTCCTTGTGAACCAAATCAAGATGTTTAGAAGTTGAAACATATTTATTTTGTTTGAAAGATATTTTATGTTGTTTTCATTTTTGACAAGGATTGCAGACTTTGTCATTTGGAAACTCAAGTTTAGGTAGATCCTTGACTAGTCATTTTCTAGTAATCTTTCTAATGGAGTGAATATTAAAATGTCCTAATCTCTTATTTCAAATCCAATACTCTTTGTGAAAAGCACTCAAGTAAGAAAAATTTTGAGAAACTAAAGAATATAAATTCACAACATAAACATTTTCATTTCTAAAAGTAGTGAATACTAACTCATTTTTAGAATTGAAAACATTACAAGAATCATTTTCAAATTTAACATGAAGTCCATCATCACATAATTGTGAAATGATAAGAATATTTTACTTAAGACCATCAATAAAAAAACTTTATAAGTTAAAATTGAGTTAGTGTTACCAATTTTTCCAAGGTCAATAATTTTTCGTTTTGCATTGTCACCAAAAGTGACATTCCCACCATCAATATTGATAATACTCTTGAAGAAAGAATAGTCTGATGTCATATGTCTTGAACACCCACAATCCATGTATGAAAATCTCTTACATGAACTTTTAAAACAGCTTTCCTCATATGTGTTTTTCATGAAACACATATTAGCTTTGTCATCCTTCTCATCATGAGAATATTCAGATTCACTGGAGCTATCTTCAGAGGCACTCCAGGTGGCCTTAATTTCCTTTTTGTACGTTCTATATTTGTATTCATATTTCCTTTTGAACTTTAATTTAGGATATTCATCCTTTACATGTCATCTTCTCTTACACTCATAACAGACTATTTCATTTATATTCTCATTTCTCTTCCAATCCTTTCTCTAATTGTCTTTGTTGTTATATTTCCATTTGTAATTGGGACTCCTAAATAACTTATTACATCTATATAAAATTTTAAATCTCCTAGACAGCTGATCGATCTCCTCATCCCTGTAACTTGATGACTCTTCATTTATGGAACTTTCAGCATGAATTTTCACTTTCTCCTTTTGTTTGGAGGTAGTAGTTTTGAAATCCACTGACTTTATCTTTTGTTCTTAATCTTATTCTCTATTTATCTTTAACACTTATTCATACATAATCATATTACCTATCAGTTCCTTTATAGGTAAAGTATTGATATCACAGGATTCCCTTATTGATATTGAGGTTTCACTCCATCTTTATGGTAAACATCTGAGAGTTTACATTACTTGTCCCTTGGATGGGATTGTTTTTCCCATAGACACCATTTTGTTTAAAATTTCATTGAACCTGAGATACATGTTAGAAATTGGATCATCAGGATTCATCTTAAAGTTATCATATTTAATAGTATATGTATTGAGTCTCATTTCATTAACACTAGTGGTTCTTTCATGCGAAACAGCCAGTGTAACCCAAATTTCATGTGTTGTTTTACATGAAGAAATCCTATTATATTCTTAATCCCTTAAGAATCAATATAACGAATTCATATCCTTACAGATATTATTGTATGTTTCCTTAGTGGCATCATCCCAAGTGTTCCTAGTAGTATCAGAAATATTATATTCATCTGTAATTGAATACCATATTTAAAAACCCATACATTCTAAATGATTTTTCATTTTAATTTTCCAATAAGCATAATTTGTGTCATTAAATTAGGGAGGTATACTAGTAGTAGAGCCTTCTAGCCTATTTTCAATATTAAAATAATAGAAACAAGTTTTAAATAACTACAAATTTATAATCGATAAAAATTTAACAATCTTTAAAACAAAACTAGAATCATAGTTAAAAGTTATTTGAAATTTTTAAAACTTTGAAAACATAAAACAACATCTGATACCAAATGATAGTTGGAGTAGAAAAATAAAGATGTGAGTGAATTGTGTTCCTATAAAAATTTCTATCTAAAAATGAATATTTAAAAATCCCCCAATTTCAAAAAAAATATTGTCCATTTAACCAAAGTAACATATTTATGAAATATTTGTTTGTTCCAAATATTTCTCAAAGATTGATTAATTATCAGTTAAAACAATATACATTATTATTATAACTTTTTAAATCACCATACTGAAAAAAAAAATATAATTTAAACACTATCTAAGATTAACTATCAAAGTAGAGTTAAGTTTTCTAAAATAGTTATAAGAATAGAGAAAACAAAAATTAAAATCATAGAGCAGAAGTAAACAAGAGGTTTAGTATCAAGCTAAGACCTAATCGTCTCCACTTGGTGATCACCTTCCACAAAGCAGCTTATATTAAATAAACTCGATCCACACCCTGGATTAGGGTAAAAATAGTATATAAACTGTCCAGGACACTATACCTATTCCATAGTATAAGTGGGGGTAAAAATAGACAAACAGACCGGCCACATAGGGACCTATTCCACTGTTATTTGTGGGAATGTAAAGTGCAAAAATATGAGATGGTGAAGATATCTTTGTATCTTCTAGTTTGGAATAGAAGTCGGTGCGTGTTTATAAAATATAGATACACGCACTAATCAAAATGTAAATATTATACATAGATAGATAAAAAAGAAAAGAAGAGTTTAGAATTATTAGTGTGATGTTCTATGAAGCTTCTAGACTCCTTCATAATGATAGAAGTAAATATGGAGTTGTCTTCTAGAAACAGACATCAAAATAGAGAGTCATTTTTTCTTTTGTCATCTGTTCCCAATGAGCCTCGAAGTTATCTTTTCTTCTAAGTTGTTGATGTAAAGATTTTTGGTTTTTTTGGTTCTTATTATAACCTTTGTGTAAGAATAGTAAGGATATCTTGTGTTTTTCTCTAATGTGCACGAACATCTCTATGTATTTATTTTAGGTCTCTTCTTTCTTGCATACTTTCTTATTGATCCAAATATTTCTTTTATACAGACAATCAGCATGTTCTCTGGTACCTCGTACCTCATACTAGTCTCTGACATCATTAAATGTTGTCTAAAAAATACATACAGACTTATTAATATAATAAACAGTACTAAATTTCATAAATATGACTATTATAGTTAAGTTTAAATTCAATAGATAGATCATCGGTGACTCAATATATCATTATCTCATACTATCATTGTCTCATGATATTGGTATATCATTCTATCGGTAGCTCATTCTATAGGTAGATCATTTCTATCGGTAGGTCAAACTTGTATCATTCAATCGAATCGTCAGTAGATGATGCAACAGTAGCTCAACTGTCGATAGGTGATGCATCGGTAGCTTGACTATCAATATCTCATACTTAGAAAAATTCCAAGTGCCGTTCAGTCACTTTGTTGGTAGTTCAGACATTGGTAGGTCAGGAATTGGTAGGTCAAGCTATCGGTGACTCATACTTAGCGAAATTTTTGAGTCTCTCTATCATTGAATTAGGTTATCCGTAGCTTATGTCGTTAGTATATCATGTATTGGTGAATTTTATATCGTTAGTATAAGTATCAATAGCTCATTATTAACAAAAATCTATAATTTTGTTTTATGATATAAAAACTAACATCACAGGTTAAGATTATACTTGAACATGATTAAACACAATGTATCTTAATAAATCAGAATTATCATTGTTAATCATGATTTGTGAGCATTAAAACTAGAGGAGGCCAACATATCCCTATTATTCATGTGGTTTGATTGCTCTTATGATGGAATTCTATTTATGAAATTCATTTATTTTACATGGATTATGTTATGATGGAATTATGCTCAAGAAGCCCATTTTATTCCTTGGGTTATGTTATGATAAATGGTTTATGTTTTGTGGAACACGTAATAATGATTTCATTATGAGATGGGAGGGGCCTGTATCTCCCTCCAATGAATTAGGTAAGGATGGATAACTCATGAGGTGTATATGTTATGTGTGAACCTGATTCCATGTTCACAATTCTGTGCATAGACCTGGTTTTCATGTCCATAATTTTATGAGTGGACCTGGATTCCATGTCCATATGTTTATGCAAGGTCCTACTTTCATGACCTTAATGAGTGAACCTGTTACTATTTATACATACTCACAAAGTTACACGTTTATGTGTATGCCACAATTTCATTCCTTATATCAATTTTATGAAATTTTGGATTATGTTCTTTGATTTTCTTATGATTCAAGTATACCTTTGATATGTAGGGCATGAAGTTATAATGGTATGATCAGATTCTCATACCCTTTATTCTATTGTTTATGTTTACATATCACCCTTGTTTACTCTTACTGAGCAGCTGAGATCACCCTTTCTTATTTTTTCTTTTCCATAGGTTATAAAGAAAGGTTTTAGGTAGGATTACAAAAACGGGAAGATCTTTGGGGGAAACATTCCAGATATTTCACTATACTAGAATTTTTTGTTCCAAGTATCCAAAGGCACTAAACTAATATGGTCTTTGGGAATCTATTTTTCTAATGTATTATGTATTCCGAAAAATTATTGTAATGTCCATGTATGTCAATCTTGGGTCATTAGAGTTTCTACTAGTTTATTTATGATATCTGGATGTTTTATTATTCCATTGTTGTATTGTTATATTTTCTTCTACTATTTATCTGCTTATTATACCACTGTGATTCAATTTGATATAAA
This sequence comes from Viscum album, assembly GCA_963277665.1. Taxonomy (NCBI): domain Eukaryota; kingdom Viridiplantae; phylum Streptophyta; class Magnoliopsida; order Santalales; family Viscaceae; genus Viscum; species Viscum album. Next base: position 923,217,193 of record OY728131.1, read on the forward strand.
GGTATAGTCTCCCCATTATACTATCATAGACCCTCACTGGTAGTTGGTATCCTCTAAAATATAGGGAGGCACGCTTAAGGCCTGGTGGCTCTCAGTTTCGGTTACTAATTAGTGAACCATACCCAAGGCTATAAGTGGTACCAGAGATTCTTTTCTTTTTGTCTTATTTTTTGGGTTATTAGGAAAGAGACTAGAGATGTGTCAGAATTTGGTAATGAACTTGTGCTTAGGAGTATCTAGACCACGTATAGGGAAAATCCAAGTTTCTTGGGATGGGACATGTTGTTTGGGATTATGCTTGTTACAATTATATTTATTTCACTTTTCAATGACACCCATGATTTGTGTCATTATTATTATTATTATTATTATTATTGTGATGTATTTTCCTTTACCCTTAGCCTGGTATGGAAAGGTGGAATCATCTCATGTATCATTATAAAAACTTCAGGTTTCATATGTCATGTATATGTCATGACATATCTATTTTAATGTGTTTGTTGCCTAAAACATGTTCGAGTGCCTTGATTATTATATCTATTATATGACTATAATTTTTATAAGATGAATGAGATAAATAATTGGTTAATTAAATTTTATGCATTGATCAATGTGGTGTTTCCCATATATATTGATGGTGGAACCTTAATTTTCCAATTATTCTATGTTTAATCCATGAACAATTGGTCACATGAGATGGAATGTTAGTTGGTTATGATTACATGGATACTAATTTCAATTTAAAGAGTGCATGTGCCTCTATGAATTGGTAATGGTGATCTATCTAATTGAACCATCGTAGAAGTTGGTTGTTGTAACATGACATCCCAATTGAAATTTATATATCAAGTAATCTATTAATTAGGAATGGAAACACATATTACTAGACCATGATGAATATATATGAACACATATGAACTTTTTGATACATTGGAAATTAAGTGATATGGTTTACATCAAATGGGGATTTCAATTTCAAATTAAAGGGTTTTTTCCTCTATAACATGCAATTAACACTTCATATGCCATAACTGCTAGAGTAAATTAAAAAACTTGACCTGAACCAACCTTAGTAATGGGAAGTATGTAACACCTATAATGAATCTTCATGATTTAATATAGCATAAAATCCTAGTTGTATGAGTAAGAATAGGGGTGTAGAATTTATATAGAAATGTGTGTACCCATCCTATTATATTATTCATGATCCATATCATTATTAGATCTTATATGAGATGTGAACGTGTAATTTTAGAGTTATGACACCATGACATACTCAAGTCATGTTTCAGGAGGGTGTTGATGACCATGCTTCAGAGGTGGTGGGCCCTGATCCACCAGTATTACCTTCAGTAGTTCCACTTGAGGCACCTCTCATTATACCCTACCAAGGCAATGATGACCGATTTTGATAGGGATTCTTATGACTCATATATACCATGACGATAGCCTCACAACCTTTCCCTACTCTAGTAGAGTTGATGCGAGAGTTTCAGCAGTGACATTTGCATTTTTTTAGGGGATGGTGGTCCACAGGCTACGAAGCCATGGATAGAGGCCATGCTATCAATTTTTGAGAATCTAGAGATTCCTCTAGAGAGGATGGAAAATATAACATCTTATATTCTATGTGATTCATCTAATTAATTGTGTGATGTTTTGACCCAAGCAGATCAATATTGGGCTATGGTTTGGAGTGATTTATTGATATCCTTTTTTGGTTATTTCTTTCCAGATATGACAAGGGATGAAAAATCTAGGTATTTTATGCACATGGAGTATGTAACTCTATATGTTATGGAATATTTATCTCATTTTATGGATCTTTATAATTTCATTTCTTTCCTCCTGGGTGACGAGCTTTCCAGGGCTAGGAATTTTGAGGATGGTCTCATACATGCCATCTGATATTAGGTAAACATATTTTGTTTGGACATTATTGATGAGATAGTGAACCAACCCCTCATTATCATTGGCAGTATTCATGGATTTGATGAATCAATTTTTTCTATGTATCTGGATTCATTTTTAGTATTATTCATGGTTGAAATCTTGGTGTACTCATATAATCAACATGCACATGCCCAACATCATGATATCATTTTATTCACACTAATAGGCCACTATTTGAATGTTAATATCACCAAATTCCACTTTTGGATTGATAAGGTCCACTTCCTACGTCACATTATCTCATAAAAATAAGTATCAGTTGACCTAGAGAAGGTGGGAGTTTTTTTTCTAGGAGAAACAAAAGAATGTCTTTGATATATAGAGTTTCTTGGGGAAAGCTAGCTATTACTGACACTTCATTCATTATTTCTCACAAAAATTAGCATCTCTTATGTGATTGACTAAAAAAGGTGTGAAATATATGTGGTATAAAGCATATGAAATATAATTTCAGGTTTCAAAATGGAGATTTACTTTAACACCGATCTTGATTTTACTTGATCCTATAAGAGGATATGTGGTTTATTGTGATGCATTGGGAATATGTATTAGAGCTATTATGATGTAGAGATTTTGGTTCATGGAATATGGGTCTCACCAGTTTAGTCCTTTTGAGCATAATTACCTGACACGTGATCCTGAGAAAGTAGTTGTGGTTCATACATTGTGTTGTTGGAGGCACTGTTTTCCAAGAGAACATTTTTTGGTGTGAACAGATGAGAAAATACTCAATTATATATTTAAACAACATGAATTTATTCTCAGTAAATGAAGATGTGTTGAATACCTACTATTGTTTGACTTTGATCTTGCTTATACGCTAGGTAAAGGAAATGTTGTTACAGATGCTCTAAGATTGAAGACTCATAAACAAGTAGTTCGGGAGACTAATAGTGAGTGGAATATGATGGACCTATTTTCTTATATACACTAATAGGTCCAAGATAATCATGAGAAGTATATTATTATATCTTTATTCGTGATCTATTAATTTTTAGATAGAGTTAATATGATGCATCTTTCCAATCTCAATGGTTTGGTCCTATGAAAAAGTGTTCTAGGCATATATCCCATTCCTGGTAGGATCATTGATGAGGATGAGGTCTTATTCATTTATATATGTGTTTGGGTTCTTATAGACATATGAGAGGAATTTACATGAGAGTCACATGCCTTTGGTTGGTTGGTACATCATGGACTTATGAAGATGTGCCATGATTTATGCCATCAATACTAGTCTCCTGGTATGAAAAGGGAGATATCTAGATTTATTACTCAGTGTTCCACCTGTTAGTAGGTGATGGCGGAACACCAATGGTTATAAGGTATTTTACAATCATTGTACATTCCTAAGTAGAAATTTGATGACTTCAATATGGATTTTGTGATGGGATTACCTAAGTCACCTTAAATTTGTGACAAGTATGGGTGATCATATATATGTTGATAAAGGTCACACACTTCATACCAATCAGATATACCTTTTCAGTGGATGATCTAGAAAGGATATATATCAGGAGATCATACGCCTTCATGTAGTTACACATATTATCATATCGGATAGAGATGCTAATTTTATGTTGCAGTTCTATAAGGGGTTATAGAGGGAACTAGGTTCACAAGTACTATTGAGTACAATATATCACTCACATAATGACAATCATTCCAAGCATATGATATAGGTGTTAGAGGATAGGATCTAGGCATAAATACAAGATTTAGGGGGTTCTTGGGAGAAAAATTTCCCCCTCACCAGGTTCGCTTATAATAATAGCTTCTAAGTGACTATACATATGAATCTTTATGAGGATTTATATGGTTGGTCATTCCATTAACCCTTGAGATGGTTAGAGGAATGAGATGTGGTGATACTGAGACTTCTTCTCATTTGGTTGGAGCAGGTGAAACTTATCAAGAATTGTATGACTAGATATCAGTCTAGGTATAATTCGTACACTGATCTCCACCACTGACCACTAGAGTTTTAGGTAGGGACGAGTTTTCTTTTATGTTTCACCTAAATTGGGGAATAGACAAATTCAAAAATAAGGGATGTTATCACCTTCTTATGAATATCCCTTTGATATTTTTGAGATATCCAGGCCAGTATACTATCGTTTGTAGTTACCTTAGAGGTACCATTCCATGAACTATATCTACCATTTATATCAGTTACATCATTTACACTTTGACCCATCTCATATTCTTCATCATAATGAGGTTGAGTTAGAGGAAGATGTGTTCGTTGAGGAACATCCTATATGTATTGTTGATTGGAGTGAAAAGGTTCTCTAAGGTAGGTCAGTTCCTCTAGTTTGGGTGTTATGGAAGAATTATCATGTATAAAAAGATACCTAGGAAATGGAGGCCAATGTGAATGCTCAATGGATGGATAATTTCTAAAATGATGTTCTACTACCCTTGAAATGGGAAATCGAGGATGAGTTTATTTAAGGAGGGGAAGTTATAACATCCCAACCTTTATTATGTGGTAATAATATTTTAAATTTGAGTTTAAATCTTTTTTTCTTCTAGGTATGTTATTAAATGTTTAAGGAAGGGTTTGGGAGCATCTGGGTCTTTTTCAAAGCTTATAGCTTCGATTTTTGGAGAAAAAGTTTAGGGTGAATGGTTGGATTGTGGTTAAGAGTAACCATGCAAGTCAACTATGAATCCTAGTAAGAGGGGATGCATAGTTATTTTAACCATGAATAGGAGGCCTCATGTTCATGAAAGGATTTGTAGAGACACTATAGAGGGGATATTCATGTGATGCATATAGTTTTGAAAACTGTGTGCCTAACCCGCATGGGTAGTTCCACTTAGGAATTTAGCCCACACGGTTGATGAACCATATGGAAAAACTGTTCACCTCTTAAAAATGTTGAAATTATTGAAATACCCCCTCTCCTTTTAACTATTATCCTCCCCTTTTCTTCCTACCATGCATATCCAAATCCCATACACAAATAGATTCAAGAACTATTTTTCATGTTGGATCTGTGCTGGTAAGATCCCCAATCATCTTTCTTCCCTTATTCATTTATATTTTAATATGGAATGATAAATTTTGTATGAGATAATATGCCCTATTTTTAGGGAATTCATCTATTTATTTGACTTATACCATTCTATCTTGAGTTAAAATTCAAAAACAGATGAGGAGAGTACTACCGGACTAAGGTAGGTGGTCTATAGCTTTTCCATAAAATTTTGGATGTTTATACTTTGTTACCATTATGTGCATGCCAAACTTCCTAGTTGAGGCTCCTTAAATTAATTAATATTTAAATTAAATATTTAAACCATAATTTAAACATTTTATTACACCCTTATTCAATTTTAGAGGTTTTCAACCTCAACCTGAACCACCCATGAGGTGGGTTTGTTCTATTGATATGATTATTCCACCCTCGAGGTGAGTTGAGATCGCCAATTATTAATGGGAGTTAAATATAAATTGAATGAATCGTTAAAGGTTAACTACCCCTTGTAACATCTTTTCATTTATGAATGAAAGTTGTAATGAAATGGAATAAATGGGTATTTTGGAATGAAATGGATAATCCCTTGGTTTATCTATAATTATGTAATTGATTATTGAAGTGGAATAGACTCTAACATGGACCCTTGACCCCATATACAATTCATTGATTGGAATTGATTAATGGCAAGGAAACTAACATTTCCCCCTTCCTTGTCACTTTTATATGAAATAGTTAATGCAATGATTATGATAAATTCAATTGATAAAAAGAATAAACACTAACATGGTCCCATAAATCATTATATAAATTATGGTGAGCATTGATGACACAGTATGGAACCAATGTCAGCTATTGTGGTATGGCATGACAACCCACCTGTATATTTTATATTGGATTCCTTGGACTATTACCTTGGATCCAACTTTCTTGTACTGCCTCAAACATGCTCATTGGACTCCATCTAAGTATTTATCAAGTTTTCAATGGATGAGGTTTGTGGACTCAAAGAGGACACCTTGTCCATGGTCCATGGGTTCATGTCCCATAAATCATACATTACACTAAGTTTTCTATGGATGATATCTATGGAAAAAATTAGTATGGATTGGTAATTGGCCCTAGTTTCTATCCCTCATAGGTATAATACCCAAGTATTCAGTGTATGCCATAATTTTTTGATACTTGACATGTCAGTGTAGGCCATAGCTGATACCTTTATCTATTATACAATTATTCGTTATTTATGGTCTTCTTTGACCCCAACATGTAATTTAGGTTTGGATTTTACCTCTTTTTAATTTACAACCATTATTACTATTATACCTTCACATTGTTTCAACTTATATGCAAAAACTTTTTTTATAGACACCATTGGTGGTGGACTACTGAGTATATATCACACCCTATTCAGGCCTCTGATTGGTACCCAGGTAGACTTTATGATTGTAGGTAGGTAAAAATGGAAGGTTCCAACTCTAGATGACTTATTTCTTATGTTGGGATATAGTATGAGAGTAGAGGACCGAGTTTTTGCTCACGATGCTAGTGGGGATAACTTTTCATTCCTCGCTCATTTTTTTCATAGAATTTTGTATATTCTTGTTTCTATATTTCCCATGTATTCTCCCTTTTTTATATCCCTATGACATGAGAATCATTTTTTATGTGACAGTGGGTATGGTTTCTACAAGTTTATTTATGATATCTGAATGTTTTATTATTATTCTACCATATTGTTATATTTTCTTATGATGTTTATCTAATTATTATACCACTCTGATTCACTCGAATATGAAGATATAGTCTCCCTAGTATAGTATCATAGACCCTCGCTACTAGTCAATTGCCTTTGGTTTACAGGGAGGTGCGCTTGAGGCCAGGTGGATCTCAGGTTTGATTAGTGATTAGTGAACTAGACCTGAGGTGCTACAACATGTATGCTTGTGTATGTGTATGTGTATGAGTGTGTATTCGGTTTTATGTGTTGTATGTGTATATATGTTGTATGTGTTTTTATGGTTATCTATATGTATGTGTTGTATATGTTCATGTTTATGTGTACATGTGTGTGTATGTGTGTGTGTGTATGTGCATGTATATTTATGTATGTATGAGTGTATATGTGGATGTAATTGTGTGTGTGTATTAGTGTTTGTGTGTGTATACGTGTGTGTGTTTGTTTATGTAGTGTGTGTATGTTTATATAGTATGTTTATGTATTCATATGTATGTGTTCTAAGATACTAGGTTTTTCTATGAGGTAAAAATATTTTTTTGTTTAAATTCTTTTTTATGGCCGAATGTGAGTGCCTAATGGGATCATGGGTGTATCTAGGGTGTTTGGGGCTTGTTCGGAGCCCTGATTTTTGGAAAAAACAAATCGTCCGCACAATTACCCCTAATTGTGTGGGTCTTGACAGTGGGCTGTAGGTGGCTGCATGGGTTGAGGAAACCATGTGACGTTAGGAACATGCCCATGTGGGGTGATATGTAATTTTTTATAGAGTTTGAGGCACATTTTTCACATGATTTTCTAAACTGTGTGCAATACATTGTGAAAGGCCCCCTTAGTATAGTGAAGGGTGCAGGGTTGGCACATGGTTTGGCCAACTGTGTGGCCAAATTGTGTGACCTCTTGGGGAAATTACAATTTATCCCTTAAAATATATTAAAACATATACCCTTTTTTCATTAGGTGGAAATCCACTTGATGTGGGGGAGCTCCTTTGAAGCTCAATACTTAGTCTTGGATCATGTTTTTCAATTCAAACATGGATTCAAATCCTGTCAGTCTCATTGGATTCATGACAATAAGTTCATCAATCATCTTGTGTTTTTCTTCATTTAACTTTGTATTGATGGAGTTATTTAGGTGCGAGCTAATATTCCATATTTTTAGGATTTTCATCCGTTCTTCATTTTTCTCTAGATCTAGACCAAATTAGAGATCGATAATAGACGATTATTATACTATGGACCTATAGTAAGTGGTATATACATTTCCCTTGGGGTTTGGTGTTTTATAAAGCTAGTTTCCATTGTGTCTCATGACATAATTTAAAGATAGAAACCTTTAATTAATTAAATGATTGAATCTGATGAATTGGAACATGTTATGGATGCCCACTAGTTCCACTGAGATTATTGGAGGTTTTTTCCCCAATCTAGTCCACCCATGGGGTGTTCCTATGCATCTTACTTACCTTATACAACCTTGCTGGGTGTGTGAGTGATATCCTTATTAGAGGGGGACTCTTTGAATTGAATTGAATTAAATTGAGATGTTAGGATATGGTGATGCCTCCTTTTACATGTGATTACATGTTGTGAATTGATTGAATTGTTAAATGTAAATTGTGGGAATGAGTTGAAGAATTCATGAAATGTGAATGGTGTAAATTGATGAATGAAATGAGATGATGAATTGATTATGTTAGTGGATGCCTTGGTTGGTATACCTTGGATCCTAATTCCATAGAATTCCATGGAAATTTATACTCTGTGGGTCTTGTTTTCGGTAGTGGATTCCTTGGACCTGTTTATTCCTTGGATCCTGATTTCATAGGATGCCATGGGCTTTGCTACCCCTTAGATCTTTATTTCTTGGGCTCGAATTTGACATGGTATATTGACATGCTCCTTGGACCCAAACCAAGTCTTTACCGAGTTTCCATTGAGATGCTCCTGGGACTTAATGAGGATTCCTTGGTCTTCTATACCTTGGATTACGCCCTTCATTGTCTAACACTTTTGATTACACGACGAGGAAATTGTGGATGACTCTGATTATACGGTGTGGATGTAGTTAATGTTATGTAATAAATTATACTATGTGGCTATGATGGATGTTATACATGGGATTACATGGAAAGTTCATTGTGAGAATTTTGGCATGTTTTACAAATAGCCCTAGTATGGGTATCAGATTACAGTGGTTAGACTGGATAGGGTTACTTGTTTATTGTTATTTATATCTACCATTATTTATGGGAGCTTGAATATTGTTTTCAGGGATCCTTTTCTAGATGGATAGTATCATTTACTTTTCCTTGGTCATTTCACTCGTATTACTATTATACTTGTTGTATACATTGCACACTGCATAGATTGTTATACATAGACTGGATTTCTTATATACACCATTGGTGGTGGCCAACTGAGTGTTATCTCACACCATGTTCGGGCCAGAATTGGGTATCTATATAGACTTCGTGGTTATAGTTAGGGACTAGGGTAAGTTCCCACTATATGATGCTTGACTTGTGTATGCTTAGAAGTAGGGGATCATAGGACCGAGATAGGATCGTGATACTATCTAGAGATATTTCTTATGGTATTTTTGGTATTTTGATACATGTATTGTACTATATTATTGTATACTCATTTTACTACTTTTTAGAGACATTTCATGACACATCATTTTGTATATGAGATCACTTTTGGTATTGTTTATATATTTCTATCTTGGACATGTATCTTCTTTCTGGTTGGTTTACTACTTCCACTATTGATTGATATGTTTACTATTGTTGTGTTACACTCTGACATAATGGAATAGTCTCCCCATGAATGTACCCTAGTCCCTCATTTCTAGTCGTCAACCACTATTTTTTGGGGAGGCATGCTTGAGGCCATGTGACCCACCATCTCGGGGAACCGGATAGTGGCTTCCGGGTCAGGACATTACAATGTAGTATTAGAGAATTTTATTTTCTGGATTTACTATTTTGAGATAATAGAAAGGGATGGGAAGGAATTTTAATTTGGTAATGATTTTTTTCTGGGATTATCTAATCCACGTATAGGAAAAATCCAAATGGCTTAGACCATATCTTTTTAGATTTTTTCTATTATAGTTGATGCGATTCCACCATTGGGTGATGCACTTAAATTATGATGTTATATTTGATATGATTGAGGATCTATTTTACCATTTCCTGATGAGATGAGGGTATTAATCTCATTCATCATTTTAAGCACCTATTATGATTCACATTCCTTGAATTTTTTCATTCCATATAGGATGCATTACTTGACTACATGACTTTGTGATATGTGCCTTGTGTGATGTGGATGTTTTATGATAACTTTTTGTAAAGAGGTTTGAGAAATATAGTTGGTACATAGAGTTTTTTTATAACCTAAATAGTTTTTTCCTACTTAGGATATATAAAACACCCTAAAAGGTCAACTATGGAACATTGATTCATAGACCATTGGTTGCGTGGATTTGAACAAGTTATGGTGTGGATTAAGTGGATACCATATTTTGATTCATGAGGTGTATGGAAACTTATGGATCAGAAGTGGTAATCCATATAGTTCAACCATTTAAAGATAATTGTGATACAAATGTGAATCAAAATGGAAATTAAAATGTGAAAATAGAAAACTTGACCTAGACCTGACTTTTTGAGTGGGTAGTAGGCAATGTCTCTAGTGATGTTTATAGCTGTTTCTTTTTACCCAGCCCTAAATTTAGGAGTAGGCATAGGGTTGTGACTTTTTTATAGGAAGGTTTTGATCTATCCTACACTTTTAGTTGTGATCTTTCATTATAGATATTTTCTGAGGCATGTTTTTGTCACTATAGATAAATTCCACCATGATGACCTCCAGTCATACGCCAATAGGGTGGCGACAACCATGCTCCAAAGGTGGTGGGACATGGGCTACCAATAAATCCTACTTTAGTGCCAGCTGTAGCACTAATGGTTTTAACAAACATGGGTACTAATTAACAATTCCATAAGGGTTTTCTATGCTATATGAAAACTTTTCAGGGAACACCATAGCATGCCTCATCTATGGAATAGATAATGCATGTATTCTAGCTATGGAATCTGCCCATATTTTCTAGGGATGGAGGTCCACAGGCTGCTAAGATATGGATTTAGTATACTTTTTTATCTTCAAGAATCTGTAGACACATCCTAATAGGATAGTGAAGCTTCGACATATATGCTTTAGGGAGCATAAAAATGTTGGTGGGATGTTTTGAACCAGGCTGATGTGCTGCGAGATATGGATTGGAGAGGTTTCCAATCCAGGTTTTATGACTACTTTTTTCCAAGACTCTAAGAGTAGATAAGGCTAGTGAATTTATTCATATGGAGTAGGGTTCAGTGATTTTTATGGAATATTCATCACACTTTATATATCTTTAGTGTTTTACATTGATATACCTTGCTGATGAGCTATCGAGGGAGAGATGCTTCGAGGAAGGTCCCAGACGTGCCTTTCGATCGTAGTTCAATGTGTTTATATTGACAACTATTATCGAGATAGTGAATCAATTGATAATTATATAGTGGAACCTAATGAAAGTTGGGGGCATAGAGAATGTAAGTATAGTCCTTCAACCCAATTGTTCAGCTTCTAGTGGTAGGAAGTGACATTTTGAGTCTTCTAGCGAGGGGAGTACCATCCAAGATATTAGTGTTGGTAGTTATGTTTTTTTCATTGGTGTGGAAGATGAGGGAATATTAGGAATCAGTGTGATCGATACCTAGTCGATTTTAGATCTTGCATCAGGATGGGCCACATATAATGTTTAAGCATAACCTTCCCTCCAGCAGTCAGTGGAAGTGGGTCAGATCTAACTCTAGGTCCATGAGAAAATTTCATAGCTCCATGTCAGGATAGTAGTTTGGGATGTACCAATCATTCAGGATGAGGTGGTGGTCATGGATGAGGTAGTGAGTCACCAGTTGTACCTAGACATCATAGTGGTCTTGCTCCGGGTATTGAGGTTGTTTCACAGTGTCACAGTTCATAGAAAATTGAACTAGAAAGAAGTATTCTCTGATGTATATGAAGTGGGATTACTTCATAAGTTTATAGACTACTAACTAAATATAATTATGGCCTTTATATGTTTTGTGGACTTTAATGAAATAATCTATGGTGATGTTTTCCCATTTCAATTTTAGTATGGGTAATGGTTGTAACATTCCTTCATACTTTTTTTCTATCAGACTTAACTTGTTGACATACCAAGCACCAAGATACATTATCATTAATATCTCTCTTTATGTTTTCCCACTAGAAATACTATTTTAAATATATATACATCTTCATACTTCCATGATTAAGAGAGGTTGAATAACTATGAGCCTCATCCAATAACTGCTTAATTAAATTTGGTATGAATGGATCACATAGACGATTCCTAAACCTTATCATTCCATCATAATCAAGGTTAAACTTAGAAACATTTTTGAAATTATTCTAAAGATCTATGTCTTTCTTTTGAGCCTATTTAAACTTCACTCAAATAGAAGGTTGAACAATCATTTGATCAAGATAATATTTTTCAGCTTCATTCATGATTTTGAGATCTATCCTCTGTAAATCCATAAATATTTGATCTTTTATAATCCTCATCATGGTTAATCTAGCATAATCCTTTCGACTCAAATAATCATCCACCTTGTTTTCTTTCTTAAGGTGGTAATGTATTGAGTCTTCATAATCTTTAATTAGTTCCAACCATCTTCTCTGGTGAATTTTCAACTCCTTCTGTGTGGATATATACTTTAAAATTTTATGATCAGTATATATATCACACCTCTCTCTATAAAGACAATTCCTCCATATCTTTAATGAAATAATTAATTCGATTAAGTCCAAATCATGATTTGGGTAATTTTTCTCAAGAACCATCAATTTTCATGAGGCATAAACTATAACCATATCATTATGCATCAGAAAGCATCCCAATCTCTTCTTTTATGTATCACTTTAGATTATAAACCCTTATCCACTTTAGGGTAATGTAAGCATAGGGGCACTGACTAACATTCTATTTAGTACCTTGAAATTTTCATCGCATTCATTTATACAAAGGAACTTGGATCCCTTATGAGTTAATGTGGTGAGTGGATTGGACATCCATGATAAATTTTCCACAGAGCGTTGATAATATCTATCTAAAAAAATATTGGATCTCATCCACTATGGTTGGTATATTCCAACATTAAATAGCCTTAATATTTGATGGATATACCAATATACCCTCTCTTGATATTATATGACCCAAAAATAAAACCTTTTGTATCCAAAATTTAAAATTGGTAAATTTCACATAAAACTTATCCTTCCTTGGGGTCTTCATCATAATTCTTAGGTGATATTCATTCTCTTCCTTACTCTTTGAATATATAATAATATCATCTATAAAGACTAACATAAATTGATCAAGGTAATCTCTAAAGACTCTATTCATTAAATCCATGAAGATAACATGGGAATTAGTAAATGACATCACTATATATTCATAGTATCCATAACTTGTGTGGAATTTCATCTTGGGTATATCCTCATTGACCCTCAATTAATGATATTTAGAATGAAGGCCAGTTTTGGAAAAGTATTGAGCTCCAAACAATTGATCAAACAAGTCTCCAATACAGGTTTGAGGATACTTGTTCTTGATTGTGATCCTGTTCAGTTACAAATAATCAATATAGAGTTGCATCGATCTATATTTCTTCTTAACAAAAAGAATAAGTGCATCCCTAAGGTGACACACCTAACTGAATGAATCCCTTGTCAAAATTCTCTTATAGTTTCTTATTCAATTCTTGAAACTAAATTGGGGTCATTCTATAGGAATTATTTAAATTTTGTGTGGAAATAGATATGAGTTCTATTAAGAACTCAATGTCACTATTTGGAAAAATATAGGGTAACTCTTTTGGAAATGCATCAAAAAAATCCCACACAATTGGAATATCATTACTGATGAGTTTCTTCCAAATAATCTGAGATAAACACACCTTTTAAATAGGAATCAAACACCATAGAATGGATGTGATTATCATCAGAATTTTATATTTATCATCATACTGATAGACAATCATAGGTTGGTTTTGAATATAAAACATGACTTCCCTTCCTTGGAAATTGATGTTGGATTTATATAGATAAATCTAATAAATGTATAAGATAACATAAAATTCAACCAAATGGAGGATAACATGATTTATAGGAAGCATATTCCTACAAACTTCAACTAGAGAATAATCATAGAGTTAAGATGTGATCATCATTCCATTAGGGGTTTTCATTGATAATTAAAAATCTAATCATTAAGGTTGTATTATGGTATCCTTATAAAATTATTTCAATATAAAAGGGTGGATAGATCTAGAGTTAAATAAGACATTATTTGTTCTAGAGTGAATGGTAAGTGTACATTTCACCACAAAATTATCTCACCCCTCACCAGAAATTGTGACCGTATGACATTTCCCTTTGTCTACTAGCTTTAGAGGTTGTTGACATTTATCATCTTTATTAGCCTTTGGATTTGATCATTGTTTATTATAATTACCATAATCCTTTCATTTAAAACATTGGAGTGTGAGTGGTTCATTTTGTGGATCTTTCTCTCTATTCAAATCATTATATAACTTCTTCCCTTCACTTAGGTATTCAACCACTCGATAGACCTCCATTCCACACTTAAAATATTTAATAGTCCTTTTTAAGACAATTTACTCCATGTTTCCTTCCACACTTAGAGAATGGAGTAAATTTTATCTTCTTCTCTCCATGGTTTTTAGAGTTTCCTTTTAATTTATTATTTCTTTTCTTATCAAAACCATGAGATTGATGGGTAACTCAAATCTCCAGTTTCACCTTGATGTCACTTTGAAAGAGTTATTCTTACCTACTAAAGTCTCTTATGGATAACTCCCTTTGGAGAATTGGTTTTAAGACACTTATGAATTGATAAACCTTACTTTCAGGTTGGGTTATAATTCTAGATGTGTACCTCATAAGTCTTGTAAAATTTACCTCATAGGTACCAACGGATCCATCATCCTTCTACTTTAGCTCAGTGAATTACTTATCAATTTTCATATAAAGAATATGAGGAAATTAATTACTAAAAAATAATCTCTTAAACTCATCCCACTCCATGGAGTCAATTTCTTCTAATTGGATCATATTCTTGGTAAGAGACCGCCATTAATACTCTTCTCCTTCCATATGATGGATAACCAAAATGACTTTTTCATGCTCCAAACACCAGGGGATGGAAAATATATTTTCAATGGTACTGATACATTTTTTATAAACTAGTGGATCAGAGAAATCACTAAAATAAGGTAGATTTTTCCTCATGAAGGACTCAACAAAACATTGTTCCCTCTTTTTCTCACTTGAAAGATCAACATGATTCATAGATTGAGAAATTTTTGTGATCATAACGATGATATTTTTCATTCCTACTCCCATGAAATTTGGTTTCTCAGGAGGAGAATCATTTAATTTTCTATATCATTCAATATTAACATGATTCTTTCAGGTTCTATCCATCAACTAAAACTAAAAAACATAGTGTGAGAAATAATAACCATAGTGGGAAACCACATAATCATGAAAAATAATTTACATGATGTCTAAATCATGACACCTTATTTTAAATATATGAAAACTTAGGTTTAACCTAGGTAATTCATGGTTATCATCTATTCAAATCCTTCATGATGGTTTATAAAGAGTTTGTGAATTTCTCAAACATATCCCCCAGGAGTGTCAAACAAAGTGTGCAACAAGGCTCATTTTCATTCACTAGGTGATGAACGATTCTAATCCCAATGTTCCCTTTTTATAGTTATTAACACTATGTATAATGATTCCATATCCATATCCACTTGTAGTAATAATCTAGGTATGTAATTTCTTTTAAACCACTCGCTCTATCCTTCATCAAAATTCTAGGAAATTTTTCTATACTTTGAATTATCCATAGGGTTCTCACTAAATTTTTCTCATCTTAGTTTTCAATGGTTAACTAAACCTTGCTCTGATACCAACTATAGTGACCCATACTTTCCATACATATATATCACATCTTAATAGATGAATATTCATTACATAACATAATGATCCATACCTGAATTGTATAGGTCTAGTATCTTTGGAAACATTGAAACATAAACAATCGGTCTATAAGAAAACTACATCATCTCTGACTAAGTCCTTCATAAATAGAACCCTTCTTATACGTATCATAAATAGTACCTTTCTTTATAACCTGGGGAAAGGGAACATGATAAAGGGTGAGTTTAGATTATCGGTGAGGGTAAACAAGGGATATATCAATATAATATGAGCATAAGGGTATGAGAACATGAGAATAACATTTGAAAACCATACCCTAAATATCATAGATCTAAAAATGATAAATGGAATAAATCATGGAAAATCATAACATAACAATTATAAAGGAATCAAAGAACATAATCCATGGGAGAAAAACATTGGCATAAAATATAGATTTGTGGAATACACATATGCATAAAAAAATTATATCAAGGCTTCCCACCAAGACATTCATAACATGTTATTTTTAGGATAACCACCCATGTACCTACTTTGGGATTAGAATAACCTCTCATGTACCTTATTTTAGGATCTGGATAACCACTCTTGTACCATATTTTGGGCTTTATATAACCTCTATTGTACCCTATTTTGGGATTGGGATAACCTCCCATGCACCATTTGAGATCATAGAAAATTAATCATTACTAATTTCATCTGTATATGTTGTATAAGTTAAAATAAAATATTCCTTTCACTCTTTTGTAAAAAAAATTAAAAGGTTCCTCATTCAAAAAAAGAAAATAACATTCCATTAAAACCATTTTTTAAAAAAGTAAATCATGGGTAAAAATTGATTTAAATAATATTTAGATAATATTAAAAAAATCCTAAAAATATTTTTAGAAAACATGGAGATTGAATAGAAAGTATTTTGAATCAAAGAGAGAAAAAAAATTGGTTTTCCTTAAAAACATTCTTTTAGACTCTTGAGTACATAAAGTGATAAAATGAAAGGAAATCTTGTATTATCCATAAATAATAATAGGAGAAGAAAATTCATGATTTTATTGAGATATAGATCATAATATTTCATTTTCATGAGTATAATAATAAAAAATCTTGATAAACAATGATATTGTATCATAAAACCTTACCACTTTACTAACTTTTGATTTGTATGTCCCATGAATGAAAGAACCTTAAATGGATATGTATATCATATATTTTTTCTAAGAAGAATCACAAAAGAAATTAATATGTAGTATATACACCAAAAAAATGAAAAAATTGGTGAATATGGAATGTTCCCCATAGAAATAAGTGTCATTAAAATCTCTCACCTCAAGTCTCATATTCCTTCGTACATGTTTATACCTCCTCTTCTTTGGAGAACCTATTTAGTTTTATACATAAAGCTTTCCTAGGTTGGTTTTTTTATCATAAAAGTGACTATATGTAGTGGGGATGATTTGAAGAAGGGATTTTTGGAAGGGATTTTGTGAAACAAAAGGATTTTTAATCATGAAGATAAGAAGATAGGGGTGTCCTTTTATAATTGAGATGAGTGAAATACTTTTAAATTTTAAAAGTTTTACAATAATTCCATATAACTTTCTTGGAAATAAGGCTCCCAGATGGATCTTTATAGAAACTTAAGAGATATTAGTTCAAAATAAGGCCATAAAATAGGAATTATACAATTTTTTAGATCATTTTAACTCTTATCTTTTATTTTATCCTCCTGAAAAAACTCATTTTATCCTTAACTGGGATAATAAATTTTTTCTATTTTTACTATTCATTATGACCAAAAATTAAGTTGTAATTATTACCTAATATTAATTACTATGATTATAAATATATAATCCATTTTACCAAATTCAATTAATAGAATTTTTATAATTTAATTTAAAATTAAACTCATAGGCGCGGTGAAAAATCGGTTTTCCAAAGAATATTTTTTCATAAGTATAAAAATATTTTATATAAAATTTCAACCTGAAATTAATTAGAATGACCTAAATTGGTTAAATAATAATATAATTGAACTAATTTTATGTTTAAAACATTTTAAAACAATATTTAACTTTGTAAATTCTTTAAACGAAAAGGTACCTTTTAATAAAAATTGATTGTTTTCACTATTCATTGAAAAAATAATATTTTTAAAATATTCTAAAAAATTAACTCTAAGATAATTTTAAAATTTTGATTTAAAAAATTAATTTCATTTTTTCAAATAAATTTTTTAAAAGTGTAAAAATAATAATTTTAAAATAAGTGCACAAAACGTGAAAAAATCATTTCTTGAAAAATACAGTTTTGTTAGGCAGCCAACAACTACAGAATTCAATAGGGGTAGGCTACCCACCCCCACCAATCCCCTTATTCACTACCTATAAAAGGTAGTTCAACCATCCCCCCCCCCCTGAAAAATATATAGATTAGATGGAATAAGGAAACTCTACATCATCAATAAATTATCTGTCTTTTTTCTTATTCCACTTTCTCCATTATTCTAATTTTTCTCATTTCCATTTTTTTCTCAACATGTTATCATCAAGAACATTCAAAAAGGATAAAGGTATGTTTTTGTTTTTATTCTCACTCCCTGGTTGGACGGTTCTGACTATTTATTCTTTTTATCTTAAATTTACCACTAGATTAGATGGTTTTTGTGGTTCATTTTAATTACAACCATAAAGTTTAGTTTTCTTCCTATTTAGACAGTTTAAATTTATTTATTTTTCTACACCTGATTGGATGGTATAATTAATAAATCAGTACATGCAAGAAAGTTTTAAACAAGTAATGTGATATATTGATGTCTTTATTTTAAATCCCCACGTAAAAGATTTATTAACTGATTAGGGTGGGCTATATATATATATATAATTAAATGATAATATTAACATTTTTTTAATATTTTCTATTTATCGTCATGTCAAATCTCACAAATCTCAAATTCACCGCTCTTGACATTACCAGAATCAATTACATTTCGTGGGAGATGGATGTGGAAATGCATCTCGAATCGATGGATCTCAGGGAAACAATTAAAGAAAATAATTTACAAACCCTGAAAAATAAAGTAAATGTGATGATCTTCCTTAGAAGACATCTCAATGAAGGGTTTAAATGCTAATAACTCATAGAAAGATATCCATACAAGCTCTAGAAGAGTTTTAAATAGAGGTATGATCATAAAAAAGTGTTTATTCTTCCATAAACCCATGATAAATGGAATGATTTTTGCTTCCAAGACATTAAAAGGGTTAGTGATTACAATTCTTCCATGTATAGAATTATATCACAGCTCAAGTACTATGGTATTGGGATTATATATGTCGACATTCTTGAAAAGGCATATATTACATTACATACGTCTCACATCACCCTAAAACAGAAATATCTCTTGTGAGGGTATTTAAAATATTTGTATCTCATATCATCATTACTTGTAGTGGATAAGAAAAGTGAGATTTTGATTAAAATCATCAGTCTGGTCCTACTGGTTCAGTAGTATCATTTTCTAAAGTAAATTCTATATTTCAAGAAAATAATCTTGGAATAAGTCAGGGATATGTTTCTCATGATGGATATGGTTTTTTCAGAAGATGCGTTCGAGTAAATGGTTGTAACCATGGACCTGCTGGAAATGAATATCAGAATCAAAGAAATATCATGTCAAACACTCTAAGAAATCCTAAAAATTCCTATTACAAGTGTGGTTCTAAGGGAAATTGGTCTTGAGTTTTCTGAACCCCGAAGCATCTTTGTAATCTCTAAAAATCATCTCTTAAGGAAAATAAGAATGAACCACACTTTACTGAGACATTCTATAAATAGAAAGAAAAGGGGGTGAATTTTACTGAGAATCACAAGCTAGTAAATGATTATTTCACTTACCTTGAAGTGGGTGATTTTATTTGTGAATTTTATGATATTATAGATGGAAATAATTTAGAAAAATTACAGTAGTTATGATATATGATATGTAATTTTGTTCTATATGTTTTATATTATAGATGTTGTATTATTTGAATTTCACAAGGTGTTTCTTGTAATAATATTCTCTTTACTTTGAAGCATTGAAATGGATTTCTTAAATGGGAGAGATATTTTCATACCGGATAGTGGAACAACACACGCAATTATTAAAAATAAAAAAAATATTTTTCTAATCTTACATCAATAAGACCAACTATTAATACTAGATTAGGTCCTGTAGATCTGATAGAAGGGGCTGGTAAAGCGAGTTTATCTTTACCCAATGGGATGAAATTTTTTATAAAAGATGAATTGTTTTCCCCAAAATCCAAAAAAAAACTTGTTATGTTTCAATGATATATAGTAGCATGGGTATGATACTCAAACTATATCTGAGATAATTTAAAAGTACATGTGAATTACCATTAATAAATTTGGTAAAATTCAGGTACCAGAAAAACTGATGAAATTATCATCTATATTACATTATAGATATATAAGTGCAATCGAAACATATATGGTGGTAAATAATGGACCAAAATTTTTTAATTTGTGTCATGACCGATTAGTCATCCTAGTTTAGGAATGATGCAAAAACTAATTGAAAGTTATCATGGAAATTCAGAAAAGGTACATCAGATCTCTCTACTAATAAAAATTCCATGCGAGGCTTATTCGCTTGGAAAGATGATCATGAGACCATATCTTTCTAAAATTAAGTTTGAAATGGCATCCTTTATTAAAAAAATTCAAGGGGACATATGTGGACTAATTCATCCACGTACAGGCCATTTAAATATTTTATGGTATTAATTGATGCATCTAGCTGATGGTCATATATATGTTTTCTCTCAACTTGCATTTTCACATTTTCATACCCAAATAATTAAATTGAGAGCATGATTCCCTAATCATTTAATTAATAAATTAAGGCTCGATAATTCTAGAGAGTTTATCTCTCAATATTTTAATAATTGTTGTATAGAAATGGGGAACATTGTGGAGCATCAAGTCACCCATGTACATACACAAAATGGTTTATCTGAATCACTAATAAAACACATCCAACTTATTACTATACCATTAATAATGAGAAAAAAAGTTGATGGGCTCTATATGGGGTCATACAATATTGTATGCCTCAGCATTAATTCACATCAAACCAAGTGCATATCATAAACACTCTCCACTACAATTAGATTTTTCCAAGAGCCTGATATCTCCCACTTAAGAATCTTTGGTTGTGCAGTTTATGTACCAATTTCTCCCCTGCAACATACAAATATGGGACCTCAAAAGATGATGAGAATATATATAGGATATGAATCTTCATCCATCATCAGATATATTGAACCACAAACTGGTGATGTATTTATAGCATGTTTTGATGATTTTCACTTAAATAAAGAATTATTCCCATCATTAGGGGGAGAAAAGAAACAAAGGGAGGATATTTCTTGAAATGTACAAATGTTATCTTTTCTATACCCTCCAACCCAGAAGTGTGATATGGAAGTGAAAAATATTTTATATTTTCAAGAACTAGAAAATTAATTGGCTGATGCATTTACTGATTCAAAGGGTGTGACTAAATCACACATAACAGCTATAAATTCACTAGCTAATTCATGTCTCGAAGACACAATTACACAGTGATGTTACATAAATCTCAAAAACATGCCTGAAGCATATAAGACCAATTGTATCTAAGGATATAAATCCTTGAAAAATAAATGGGATGAGTACAATTGAAAACCCTATTATAGAGGTGTGTGTTCCAGAAGAAACATGTAATTTAAGTGTTCTTAAAGAAACATATGATGAGGATCATAAAGAGAATTCACAGGATATAGAAAACCCTAAAGGTTCGAAAAACAATGAAATATCTCTTAATTATACCACTACAGGTGATATATGGAATTGAAGTAATATGGAAAATATTGATGAAATATTTTCATATTTTATGTCACATGATATAGAAAATAAAGACCCTGAACCAAGGTCTATTATGGAATTTCAAAAATGACCCGATTGGAATAAATGGAAAGATTCTATTCAAGTTGAATTAAATTACCTTAATAGGCAAACAGTTTTTGGACATATCATGCTCAAACTATAGGTTGTGAAGCTTTTTGTATATAAATGGTTTTTTGTGTGTAAGCATAATGATAAAAACGAGATTGTATGATACAAAGCTCGTATTTTTTCACAAGGTTATTTTCAGATACCTAGAATTGGTTATAAAGATACATATTCTCCTATTATAGATTCCATAAATTTTGTATATCTAATCAGTCGTGCAGTAGCTAAGAAGGATAATATGTTTCTTATGGATGTTGTTATAGCTTATTTATATGGGTCACTTGATAGTCATATATATATATGATAATTCTATAAGGATTCAAAATACCTAAAGTATTGAAATCAAAACCCAATGACCTATATTCAATTAAATTGCAGAAATCCCTATATAGATTAAAATAATCTGGGCGTATGTGTTATAATCATTTGAGTGAATATTTTTTAAATAAAGGGTATGTTAATAACCTTATATTCCCATGTGTTTTTATTAAGTAATTAACATCTGGATATAAAATCATTTTTTTATGTCTATGATTTAAATATCATCAGAACTCTAGAAGAGATCAATGAAGCAATGAAAAACTTAAAGGATTAATTCGAAATTAAATACCTTGTAAAAACCAAGTATTGTCTCATATTAAAAATTGAGCATATTCCAAGTGTTATATTTTTACATTAGTCAAATTACACTTAAAAGGTATTAAATATATTTAATATAAATAAATCAAATCCTTTAAGTACTCTAATGGTTTTCCAGCCTTTAAATATTGAGAAATATCAATTTCAACCTTGTGAAGAAAATGAGGTGTTGGTTAGCTCAGAAGTACCATAACTCAATGTTGTCGGAGCACTAATGTATCTTGTTAATTGTACTCATCCTGGTATATCTTTTTATACTAATTTATTAGAAATATTTAGTTCATCCCCTACATGAAGGCATTGGAATGGTATTAAACATATTTTTCATCATCTTTGTGGTACTATTGATTTGGGTTTGTTCTATTATAAAAAATTAGAAAGGAATATGGATGGTTTTTCAAATGTAGGTCATTTATCTGATCTTCATAATGCATGATCACAAACTAGTTATGTATTCATAGTAGGAGGTAATTCCATATCATGTAGATCTCAAAAGTAGACAATCATCACAACATCTTCAAATCATGTAGAGGTGATAGCATTACATGAAGCATGTCGAGAATGTGTTTGGATGTGGTCTATTACTCAACAAATTCAAAAGGTAAGTGAATTTCATATAGATAGTATCCCAAAAATTTTATTTGAAGATAATGTTGTGTGCATCACACAATTGAAGGAAGGTTTCATCAAGAATGATCAGACAAATCACATACCACTAAAATTTTTCTCTTTTACACAAGATTTCATAAAGAATGAAGATATAAACATAAAATATATTCGATCAAGCGACAACATTTTAGATATATTTACAAATTCACTACCAAATTTCATCTTTAAAAAGTTTTTACATAATATAAAAATGCATAGATTGCAAAAATATTAATGTAATGTAAATTTTAGGGGGAGTCTACATGGTTGTACTCTTTTCCTTATTCTAGTTTTTATCCCAATAGGTTTTTTCCATAATTTTTTTTAATGAGGCAGTTTCAAAATGTGTGTGCCATTGGTAGGGGTGTGTATTCCAAGGGGGAGTGTTAGGCAGCCACCAATATGCTAGGTAGCCGACTGCAAAAAAACAATTGGGATAGGCCACCCACCCCCACCAATCCCCTTCTACACAACCTATAAAAGGTAGTGCAACCCCCCCCCCCCCCCACTGAAAAATAGATATATTGGATGGAAGAAGGAAACTCTACATCATCAATAAACTATCTATCTTCTTTCTTATTCCTCTTTCTCTATTATTCTAATTTTTCTCATTTCTATTTTGTTTTCTCAACAAGTTTTAGGTATAAAACTAGATTTATTCCTATCTCGTGCTTAGAAAAAATACTAGATGAATGATAAAAAAATTATTGAATATATAATATAAAAATTTTAGTAAAATCATTTAACAATAGTGATTAATTTAATTTATTAATATAAAAACACAATGCACACATAAAAATAGTTTTTCATAAAAATATTTATTTTACTTTCAAATGATTTTTATTTTCATTTATAATCAATTTATAACCAATGAATTTATTTTATACATGTGTAAAATATATAATTTTCATAATTTAGTTATTCTTATTCAGACCCACCAATTTAATGGATATGTTATAACTATCTCCTTAAATAATAATATTTTAATAGTATATCACGGTTCGTTTAAACTCGATGATGCATGTAATGAAAACTATCAAATAAATTAAATTCATTTAAAAAGAAATATTTCATAAAATCTCAAGGTGTTACATATTACCTTTTTTCCATTAGGTACCATCACCAAAAATTGCACACACTAATTTAACACATAATCATCATGAAAATTGATCTATAAAATAAAAAAATATATAATGGTAAAAGTTTACAAATACTATAATGGATTATCATAATTCTCATGTTAGCTATGATTATTTAAAATTCAGTTCCAAAGGTTTCTACTAAACTTACTTTGATACCAACTATATTAACCCAAACTTCAGTAACCTAGAGCTGGTGTATACTTCATTATATTGGAATATGATATAAGGGATCTCATCCTGAAGGACTGATCAACTTAGTAGTCTTAGAGAACCAGATACATACATTATTTCTATATTACATTAGAAATATAAAATTCATAGTATAAGAAAAAATATTACATCCTTTATATTATTCATAATATCCTTCTTCATATTTTGGGGAAAGGAAAACAAATAAAGGGTGATCACAGATTCTCCATAAGGTTTACATAAAGCATGAGCTATAATGAGTAAATAAGGAATAATCAATATGGAAAGGTAAGTAACTCAAAAAACATTTCATGTAATCAATAACATGATCACAAAATAAATCCATGGATAATATCAATGCAATGATATCATGGATAATAATAACTAAATTCTAATTTAATGAAATTCTTAATGTTGGACTTCATGATCTTGGAAATCATGATATGTTTACCTTAAATACCTTGCACGAAGGAAATTCAATTGACGGGTAGGTATAAACCAAAAAAACCATTTAATGAGGCTAGTCAACTAGTTTTTATCTTTAGACGTATCAATGCATCAAGGGGCTATATAATTTTGGGCCCCACCCATCACTATATGTCCAAATCATTCCTCATATATCGAATGAAAAATTTAATTCATAAAAAAATATGCCTTATAAACAAGTATCTATATTGAGTAATGAATATAGAATATCAAGATTTCCCCAATCGATCAAATATATTTCATGTTAAAACACCATATGTAGAAATCCCATACAGTTTAAGAAATAATAATATACACGATAAAAAGAATAGGTATATTTAATATAAATGTAATGTTCAATGAAAAATGATCTCAAGAAAGTGAATGTTTCATTAGAAATTTAATGACCTCAAAATTAATATAATATGGCCATCAATTCACTAGAAATTTAGATTTTTTAGTAAAACCAAGAGTTTTAATGAATAGAAGAAAATTGAAATGAAACATTTAAAAAGAAGTTTTCATAAAAAAAATATTTGTACAAACATTGAAACATTATAAAATAGCCTAAATATTTTAAAACTATTATGGAAGTGGGAAGGTCTATTAACATCTTATATATTAAAAATAAAACATTTAATTTGAATTTTTATATGGAAAGTTGAAAATGGCCCATTCAGTGAAACATTATAAATATTTCTTTAAGACCGTGCAAAAAGTAAAGGATAACTTAAAATTTCCATAATAAATTATTTGAGTAAATAAAAATACTTTTTTTAAATAATTTTTAAAAATAATATGGATATGGAAGAAAAATACACCATATCAAAAAGCAGAATAAGATAAAATATTATTTTAAACATTTCTTTGTTTGATTCAAGTGCAAAATAGAGAAAGATATGAAATAAAATATTGAAACTTCTTAAAAATACAAAGTAAAATAAAATAATGGAGTTTATAAAAGGATATATTATAATATTATTTCAATGAAAATAAGAGAAATCCTAAAATAATGAGATTTTAAAATAAATTCTTACCTCTTTGGTAACCTTTAAATTGTAACCCCTTGAAAGAGAGATTTGAATTTAATAATTAATAATAATTAATATATATATATTTATGTTAAATAAATAAAAGGGTAATTATATACATCATGTAATGCCCTGAACTCAGTTACCCAGAGTCGGTGCATTATTACATAACATTGGCATGATCACAAAGGATCAAGTCTCAAAATACCGATAAGTTTAGTATCCTTGGAATCACTAGATACATTCATAAAGTTTACATTACATCATCAAGTTAAAACTACAACAAAATCTTGTATCCATAGACCACACTCATATCCCTTCATACTATCCTTGTAGGTCATTCATAAAATACTTCTTCACATCCTGGGAAAAATAAAACATTGAAAGGGGTGAGCTCAGATGCTCAGTAAGGATAACAATATAGCGGAAACTTTTATAAATAAGCATAAACATTTAAGGCAATGTATAACTAAAAAAATTCTTTTAAACTTGAACTTCAGAATAATATGGCAGAAATAAAATGAAATAATTCCATTTACTTATTCAAATGGATATTCTATTAATCGAATAATCACATGCAATATCAATAACCACTTTCATAATGATGGAATGCATAATGCCAGACTATCATAACCACATAGTCAAGGCCTTGTGCCAAGACTACAAATAAGATTTTGTCAAGGCCTTGTTCCAAGACACTAGTTTGTCTCATGAGGCCTACTAATTCATCGAGGAGCTATATTGGGCTCTACCCATCACTTATTAAGTCCAATTCATTCCTCATATGAACAGGTTTAAACATAACATAAACATTCTTATTAAAACTAGCATAAGAAATGTCAATACTTTATCGATAAACCATGAATGGTATAAAAATAACACATCCAAAGTCAAACATATCACAAAACCTTCAATACTCTATGGAAGTCTTGTATAATAATAAATAAACTTCAAATAAGCTTAAAATCCATCAAAGGATGTTGACATAGATGAAATCAAAACTATTTAAGAGAAATATCTCTTTTTTTAAATCATTTAAAAGTTACATAATTATAAAATAAAACATTTACTTTGAAAATATTCTTATAATATTTTAATGTAAGCTTTGACGATTTTATAACGACTGAAAATAGTTGCACCCGCCAATAAGTTAAAAATACATTCTTACCTTAATTCTGTCAAAAAGGTTAAAAAGGACCTTGTTTGGAAAATGACAGAAAGATTCCTTTATAAACATCTTATAAAACATCAAAAAGGGTATAAATTACTTTAACCCATATTCTATAAAATAGTAAGATTGCTTTGAAATACATTTTTTAGAAACATGGATGTGGATGATAAATAGGTCCCAGTAGATACTTACGTAAAAACAACCTCAGATAATAATAAGATTGTGAAATTAACCCTTACCTTGAAATAATGGTGAAATAATTGTCGAGGGTAGGTTAACCTCCTATATAATGGTGAAATAATTCTTATTAAATTATAAAAGAATCATATACATCAATATGATATCATATATGATCTTTTAACATTGCTTTGTTAATAATATCCTAGTATTATCGTTGTTTCGGGTGTTAACTGATTCGTTTTCCTTTATATGCTTTGTTACGTAATCCATGTTTTTTATGTATAGGTTGTATATTATTCATATCCATAATTATATTAAGTCTTTAAACATTATTTTTAACCATAAAATGAAAATTATTCTTGAATTGATACGATGGAGAATGAATCTCATCGTGTTGGTGGAGACGGTAGTCTGTACGTACGCACGAGCGATAATATCATTCTTTTGATATTAAAATAATATATAATTGGATGGTATATCATATATACAGAATCATTATCATGTTATATTTATTATTTAAATCAATTACTCATCATTATCATACCCATTCAAATAATAATGTATTGAATAACAATTACACCACGACGTGGAGACGGTAGGCTGTACGTACGCACGTATGGTGACATGTCATTCAAAGGATGGATAGAATACTTAATATGGTTGCACCATATTTTTAATAACATAACAGTATATAGAATATACTGTAGTTATAATTTTAGAATGTAAATAACAAAGAAAGAAGAAGTGGAAGAAGAAAGGATCTTGAAAGAGGGTGGTGAAATCATTACCTCTTCTTCGGGTTCTTCCTTTTGATTTGATCAAAAGGGCTCCTTAGGATGGCTTTCTAATCAAAATAAGGCCTCTAGGTTGAAGTTAGGGAAGTTTATAGAATATTTGGGTAGGTTTTGGCTGAGCCAAAAGGCTTTTAAGGTGTGAATTAGAGAGAAGGTGGAGAGTTCCCTTTTATAAGAGGGGTGGGGGCACCTTAGGAAAAGCTAGAAATATTATTTTATAATAAATTCATATTTGGTTTATAATGGCTAAAAAGTGGATTATTTAAATTTTAAGGTGGGTATAGGTATAAAACCACTCAAACAATAGGTTTTATATAGGTTTTGGTGACTATATTAACTTTATCTTTTTTATTTAACTCTTAGTTAAATAGTTTGACATTTACCATGTCTCTTTGTATTTTTATATTATATAGATAATAAACTTACTATATACATCCAAGATACCCCCAAGTGGTCCATTAATGATACAAATATCATTATATATGTCCTTTTTCTGAACCTTATATTTTTAAAAATAGAATATCATTTTATTATATAATATTTTTTTTAAAAACTCCTTTATGTCAATTTTGAAACTATTTAATTATTTATTTTTGTTAAAGTCTTAACAACTTTATTAATTCCAAATAAATTAATTTAAGGAATCCTGACATGTAATAGTAACCAATAAAAATCCTTTATGTCATCAAAACGTTCAAATTATATTTATTTTAACATTTATAACACCAATTATTTGACTATTTCATTAATAAAGAAAATAATGCATCATTATAGTGTCATAAATAAATTTAATTATTAAATGTCTAAAAATTATAAATAAAATTACATTATGTAGGAAATTGTTTTAGATTTATAATGAATATTTATAGTTGAAAATATAACATATATAACCCTATGTAAAAATTGTTTTTATAAAAGATATATGCTTATGTCACATTTGTATTTACTTTAACTTAATTAATATAAAGTGTCATTATCACTTACAAGTGGCTCCATGAGGTCCCAAAATCGACCCAAATATTCCAATTGTCGGACATGTATCAATAAATATGGTTAGGACATGTTTTAGGGTAATTTAATATTATTATAATATTATTTTTTTGCCCTTATTTACCGTATTTACCCTCTAACCATGGTAAATAAAATATTTACTGAAGTAATTATTCAAAATGTCTAAAAATAAAATTAACTTATTTACACAATTTGGAACTCCTGATTTTAAATATGTAATTCATTTTTCTAAATTCAAAACACAGAAGTTCCAGAAATTAATTTAAAATTAATTCTCGTTGTCAAAACAAAAAGCGTGTTTTTAAAAAATAATAACTATCAAAAGATTGACACTTGCCTATGTCCAGTTTAAATGTGAAATTATTTCCAATGACAAAAATTGTATTAAATGGTAAAAATATAATCTAATTATACTTTAAAATCACTAAAATTCATAATTTATCACTATTAGTTATTTCGATTAAAAAAGTTTTTTTAATTAAAATTTAATAATTTTCACTATTCATCAAAATATGAAAGTTATCAGAAAAATACCAAAAATTAACCCTGAGCTAATTTCGATATTCAGAATCCAAAAATGAAGTCCATTTTTAAAGATAAATTGTATAAAATTTCAAAAATTGGGTATTACTATTCATAACGGCTAGTTTGATTGGTTGTGGTGTGTTAGAATCTCGAAGTTGCGTACAATGCAAGTTATTGCAATATTCAAAGGGAAACGTACCATGGAATATTTGGGTGTTACACATTAAATAAAATTAAATAGGGGTATAATACCAAATATGTCTCAATTGTGTGAAAATTGAGATGAAATCCCTTACAGATATCGTATCATTGAAGTGAGAATTAATCAATGAAGTGATTATTGTAAAAAAATTAAACCAACATAAAATAATTTTAAATAAAAAATAATACAATAAAATGTAATTTCACACATAATCATGTAATAACATAGTAAATGAAGTAAAATTATAACCCAATGAATGAAAATTGAGTTAAGAAACCTCTTACCACAAATTCAACATTCTTCATAAGTGATTTTAACCTCCTATATAATAAATTTATACTTATTATAATTATATAAAATAACCATAAGAATATATATAATATCATATATTATCCATTTATAACATTTTATTACCCATTTATTGATAATCCTTTATCATTATCATTATTTTGGGTGTTAACAGCTACATTTTTCGTGTATGTTTTGATTTGGTAGTTTTAGTCATTAGATATTGGTCATGGTTCGATCATATCCAAAATTTTATTTATGACATAAATATTATATATATTCAATATATAGATATTTATAGTCATATATAAAATATAGAGATAGAATAATGAATTACACCATTCATAGAGATGTTAGGTCATAAGTACGCATGAACACTGTTTTCAGTTTTCGACAGTTGAAACAAAAGAAATGTAAATAATGATTCACATTTAAAATATAATTTATATATAATATATATCTTATATATTCATTAAACCTATCCTTATTATCATCCATGTAAATCTGAAATGAAAAATGGATCACATCACTTTGTGGAGTTGGTAGTCCACATGTATTGACAAGCGATGTTATCTTTATCCAACAGATTGGAAGGTAAGAAGGTAAATATGATATTATAATTTTAGAAGCAAAATTATATCAAAAATATAATATATATTCTTTATTTACAACTTTATAATCTTACAAGTAAAGTAGTAATGAAAAAAAAATTACACCGCTACGTGGAGACAGTAAGCCATACGTACGCACGAGCGATGTTTTCACTTTCCATAGGATGGAAAAATATAAAATATGGTTGTATCATAATAATAATAACATATAATTATATATATTATAACAGATAATATTTTATTATGGTATAGCATATTTATATGAATTAAAAGAAGAAATAAATTTGAATGAGTTATTAAAGACGATTACCTCTTCTTCAGTAGACTTCCTTTAGATCTCCTCTTAAGGGACATGGGGTTGGCATTTTATGATAACCAAAAACTTAAAAAATTGAATTGGTATGTTTATAAGATAAATGGTTAGGGTTTTTTTGAGCTATATTTCTCAATGTGATGTAAAGAAAAGAGAGAAGGGGTGTCCTTTTATAAGTGAGGGGAGGTGTATTCTTAGAATTTCTTAAATTATTAAATTAATATAAATTATTTTTCATATCCAAATGGATAAAAATTTATATAATTAAAATATAATATTATTATGAGTCGAAATAATCTCATTAAATAAAATTTTTACATGTTTTGGTTATGTTTTCACCCTTATTTTTAGTTTTAACCCCTCATTAACCCTTTTGACAATTACATCAATATCAAAGTTTTCTACCATTTAAGGGTTAAGAATGTTACCATAAAAGAAAAAAAGACCCATAAATGGAAAATGGTTGATATTTTAAACAATATACCATTAATTTTACCCAATATAATATTTTAATGAATTTTAAATCATTTAATAAAATATTATTTATTATAAAATATCATTAATTTTATTTTTTAAACTATTCATTTAATTTGACTTTGAAAATAACATGTCATCCAATTAATTTAAATATAACACTTTAAAACATCAATAATATTTTATATTATCTATAAAATTATTGATACACTTTAATTCACTCAAAAAATAATAATTTTATAGTTTTTAAAATCATTTACTTGATTTTTTTCTTCTGTTGATTGCACAAGCATTATCTCGACGTTGTACAAGCATTTAAGGTTATTATTTCATCACTAAAATTAAAAAAACAACATAATAAAACAAATTAATTAATATTTCAAATAAACTTTTATAAAAATATATAATTTTTATTATCTTTATTAAAAAATATTATAGATATTAAAACCAAAAGAGTGGCATTTTTGACTTTATCCTTTACTTAAATATTATAAAGGTCAAAATCAAAGCTAAATGAAAAAAAGGTCATATTTTTTAATATTGGATGACTATGAAAGAAATATAAACATAAAATTAAATAAATTAATGTTTTGGATATATTTTTAATACCTCATTAAATTATTTTTAACCTTAATTAGTCGATTTACCCTTTACCAATATGATAAATTTTACCCTAGTTATTATTCATAATACCTAAAAAATAAAAGAAACTTATTTAAAAAATTTGAACCTCCGGATTCCAAATATGGAATCCATTTTATCAAAATAAATCTATATAAGTATCATAAATTAATTTTATAATAATCCCACAAAGCGCGATGAAAAACATTTTTCTGAAAAATGCCTTTTATAGTGTAAAAGTTTTTTATACCAAGATCAAGTATAATGCTGATCCCAAATGTATAAATTAAATTATTTGTATCAAAAATAAAATAATGGAATTTTAAAACCAATAAAAATAAAAATTAATCTTTGAAAATATGAAAAAATATAGTTTTCTTTAAAAATCAGTATTTTCACTATTTGCCCAAAAATTAACTTTTTAATAAAATTCCCAAAAAATTAAAACTAAGTTAATATTAAAATGATGATTTAAATTATGATATAATTTTCACATAATAATATTTCAAAATATTTTCATGGTTTTTTTAAACATGGTGTTGCTTGTAATGCGTGTTGTCAAAGAAATTTTATTTTAAGAGAAATATATCATAAAATATTGGGTTATTACATCAAAGTAGATAAAAAATAAATTTTATGCTATAAAATATAGTATGATATGAAAGAAACTATCCTATAAAAAATTTATCATATAAATGGGAATATATAATATTCATATTTCATAAATAATTTACTAAAAATGAATATCAAGGAAATTTAAAAAATAAATAAATTTATTTTCTAAAATATGAGACATTTATGAACTATTCATAAATACATGATAATTATAAAAAAAATTATAAGTTAGTAAGAATATAAAAAATTTATATTTATTTCAATATTATCCCTTTCATTTTAGAAATAAATAGAATTTATGTGATATTTTATGAATTATAAACACTTTATAATTCAATATTTATTATTTAAAAAAATTATTTAACCTAAATTTCATATATTTTTTAATTTATAAACACTTTATAATTCTACACTTATTATTTTTAAATAAAAAATTTATTTCTAGGTCATAAGGAATTCCATTTAATTTATCAAAATCTATTTTAAAATATTAACCTTTATCATTTTGGGAAAATGTTTCATAAAAATTTAATTAAACAATTATAATTAATTTATAATTAATTAATTAACTAAATCCCAATAAATTAAATATTCCCAAAATACCTTTTAATATGATTTATAAACAATCTATAAACCAAAAACCCCATTTATTATGATTAAAAATAATAATAAGTTTTTTTTACCCTTACTTAGTACCCCTATTCTAGATAAGGGTATCAACCCTTTACCCTTATATAGGAAATTTGGAATCCACTGTGTAAAGTTAAGTAATTTCTTACCTTTATGTAGCTTAGAATTAATGTACTGTGTAAGTGTACAATGGATATTCCCTTACATGAATGCCTCATGTAATTGTAGATCTCAGTTTAAGACCATTTTATAAATGTAATATGTAGATTACCTTTATGCATCTCCCTCGCAAAAAGTTATTACCTTTAAACAAATCCTATGTGTAAGGGTATTCTGAAAATTTCATTTTTCATGAAAAGGTAAACATCAGGTACCTTTACATAGCTCAAATACCTTTACATGTACGGGTAAAAAGTCGATGACCCTTACGTAGACCCCTTGCAGAAGGGTGTTACCATTATGCAACCCATTTGTGTAAAGGTAACAAAAGGGGTCACCCTTATATAAACCTTTTACATAAGGGCATTACATAAGGGTAACACCATATTTACCTTTATTGTGATGACATATTAATTTTCATTGGCTTGAGAGTACAACGAGTTATTACTTGGCCTTAAGGGACATCCCAAAGATGCCAAAGGATAGAAATAGATGCCAAAGGTTTTCAAATACAAGTTGGGGATGATTTACCCTTTAATAAATAAACCAATAACCAAACTAACCATTAAAAAACATATCACTATATAATTCATGAATAAAAGTAAGATAACTCAACTAAATTATTCATATCATACCACTCCAAAGTATGTAACAATGGAAGACCACACAAGTATCAATTAAAAAGTTGAAGGAAAACTAAATATTCCAAGAATACCATGAGACTCCATGCTCCCCTAGCTCTATTCTCCAAGATCACCAAACTAACCATGTATCATGAAGTTGTGCTAAAAATGTGTGATATATTACCTTTTCCCCTATATCAGAAGATAGCATTTGAAAAATCACCAAAGTGACAAAGTAGGGGTGAGTATAAAACTCAGTAGGTTTTCCCCAATGACTTCCCTACATACACCACTAGGATATAAGATTTAGAAACATTTATATAAAATAGATTATATAAAAAATTCTCACAATAGTTTATAACTAAATATAAACAAGTTTCCAAAACCATTTGCAACCAAAAGCATACAAGTGAAATTGAAACCAATTTTATAGCAAGTTATTTTTCTAGAAAAATAACTAAACAGAGCTTTAAAACCATTTCTTGATTTTCCTTTGGCATACCCAAATGATTCCAAACATCCACACAACCAACCATACATTTTTTACTATGACAGTTCCATACTCATGAGCAGTTTCTCGTCGACCTACCAAGTCATCACAAGGTAATTATATCTCATTTGGAATTTGACCTTTGGAACTGAGCACGAGGTCATATTTTAACCAAGCCTCATAAATGAAATATAAACTCACACACCAATATGCCCAAGGATCATGCCAAAACGAATTTTCAATAAAAACCCATTTTTATTGAAAACCACTTTTCCATCAAAACCATTTTGAAGCCAAACCATTTCAATAAAACACCCTTTGTTATTTAAAACCCCATTCCCAACAAACCATTTAGAAACTCTAGAAAATCCATAATTTAAAATAACAATTTTAAATTCAAGAAACTAAAACAATTTTTGTAACATCCCACCCCATCTCATTGGCTTGAGAGGGTGGAGGAATGCTACATGGCCTTAAGTGATGTTTCCAAGGTTCCAAAGGCTAGCAATAAATATCGAGGGCTTCACGAATAAATTGGGGAACGATTTTCCCTTAAGAAAAAACCAACCAACCAAACAATACTTTATCCACAAACTACATGATGCATGTCAACAAAACAACCAAACTCATACATTACCAAAAGGCAACCAAACTATTCCATAGTACAGCACAAAAACCAATACAACCAAACACAATATCAGAGTACTATGTGGAAGACTAAACAAGAGACCCCAAATAAACCAAGACACGCTCCACAGCTCCACACCAAGCTCCATGCTCCAAGAACCACCACAACTCCCAAACATCACCATGAACAACTAGAAATGAGATGATTTACATTTACCTATGTCATGGAATATGACATCTACAAAAGCACCCAAGTGCCAAAGAAGGAGGTGAGTACTAATACTCAGTAGGTTTTCCTCAAATAACTTCCCTACAAATGCCACTAGGATAAAACCATTAGCACATTTATATAAAATAGCTTTTATAAAACATTCAATAGTGCAATAACTTACAACATGACAAACATGCCCTTACCAAGCCATAACAAATAAAAGAAAGACACACTGATCCATAATCCACATTACCATCACCCATTAGCCCAAACAAGTCCATGTTTCATAGCCACAACACAACCAAACAAACAACCATGGTGGAACTTCCCATCCAAACCTGTTTACCTCATTCCCAAACTAGTGGTACTTCCCAACCACTATCCATCACCTTTTTCAATGAGACTCCCCACCCACTTCTATAATGGTGGTTCTTCCAACCACTATCCATCACCTTTTATAGTGAGACTTCCCTCCCACTTTTACTTCTCATTTAAAAAATCCACAACCAAACATATAACCCACCAAGACCACAAC
The DNA here is from genome assembly GCA_963277665.1 of Viscum album. Taxonomy (NCBI): domain Eukaryota; kingdom Viridiplantae; phylum Streptophyta; class Magnoliopsida; order Santalales; family Viscaceae; genus Viscum; species Viscum album. The sequence continues at coordinate 923,253,241 of OY728131.1, forward strand.
AACATGAAAATAACCATTTCCATAACATGCCAAACCACTTCAATAAATCACCCATTTATTGAAAACACCACTGAACCAACTTCCATGCCAACCCACATTTCAATAAACAACATATTTATTGAAAAACCATTTCCATAAACCATTTACACAAATCAATCCTAGCCATCCATTTTAAAATCACCATTTTAAAATCCATAATAAGAGCATTTCACCACAAAACCCTTTTTCCCAAAAATCTCCAAAACAACACCAAATGGATTTCCAACAAATTTCAAACATAAAAAACACAATTAATTGTAAAAAACAAAAATTAATTGTAACCAAGCTTTAAGTTCTAGAAAATTAGAGTCAATAGAGAAGCCTCCTACCTTTAGGGTTCCGGTGAAATCGACCGACAAGAAACCAGACCTAAAATCTGGAGAATGCACCACTGAAACCACTCTATATCTCCTTCCCTAACATTCACAAGACTTAAAATCAACATCCAAGGTAACCACAACCCTATATCTACACACAATGGGTGTATATCTAGAAAATCATGAGATATGGAGATGTCGATTTAGAGAGAAACTAAGGAAGCCAAGAGGAGATACTTACCTGGGAGAAACCACCTTGAAACCCCTTCGAATTGCTTCCAAAATGAGTGGGAGAGCACCTCCAACCTTTGAGAACCCAAAATCCCGAGTGAGGATTGAGTGGCAGAAGTTTGGATTGAAATAGGTTAAGCCAAAGGGAGCCCAGATTTAAAAACCCCAACTTTAAGTGGTCGCATGGTTAGTCTGCATGGTTTGGAAAAATGAACACTAACCGTGCGCACGCCACTACCTCGAGAGAAGGGGTCCACATGGTTGCCTCACACGGTTTGGAAAACCATGTTCAGGCCATGTGAAGCTCATTATCTCCCCCTACATAGTTTCCTAGAGAACCCATACGGTTTCCCCAAACCGTGCTCAAATCGTGCACCCTTAGAAAAGTCTCTAAACTTATTCCAAACCATTCCAAACTCTCCCAAACTCATCCAAACTCGTCCCATGCACTTTAAACACATAAAAAGGAATAAACAAGATTTATATACCTCAAACCGGGGGGTGATAAGTTCTCTCCACCATTGGACTTTCTATCCTTAAAAAGTAGAGTGTTATTGCTTTGCCGAAAGGGTTCGGGCCATTGCTCGACCATCTCTTTCTCCCGCTCCCAAGTCTCCTCCTAAATCTGACCATGCTTCCACAAAACACGAACTAAACTGATTCTTTTACCACACAATACTTTCTCTTTCCTATCCACAATTCGCACTAGCACATGCACCAAGGAAGCATCTGGTTCTAGCTCAACATGATCCCAATGAATCACATGGTCATGATCCGGCTGATACTTTTTCAACTTCGACACATGAAACATATTGTGAACCACACTAAACAGTGGTGGAAAAGACAATCGGTAATTCACCTCTCCAATCCACTCAAGTATTTCAAAAGGCCCAATATACCTTAGAGATAACTTACCCTACTTCCCAAACTAATGATGTCCCAACATAGGAGAGATTCTAAAAAACACATGATCACCTACCTTGAACGACAACTGTTGTCGATGATGGTCCGCATACGATTTCTAATGACTTTGATATGACTCCATCCTCTTTTTGGTCAACTTGGTTTTCATCATAGTCTCTTGGACAAGGCTCGGTCCGATCATCGAAGTCTCGCCTATTTCCACCCAATATAGTGGAGAATGACATGAACGCCCATATAAAGCCTCAAACGGAGCCATATGTATCGAATACTAATGACTATTATTGTAGGAGAAATACAGCAATGGTAAGTGATCCTCCCAGGAACCGCCAAAATCCATCACACAAGCCCTTAACATATCCTCCAAGGTTTGTATCATCCTCTCGGATTTGCTGCCCTTCTTCAGATGATACACCGTGCTCATAGTCAACTGTGTTCCAAGGGATTTCTATAAGGATTTCAAGAAACAATATGTGAACCTTGGATCTCTATTAGATACAATCGAAACCAGAACATCATGCCTCTTTACCACCTTCCAGATATAGATTTTGGACAGTTCCTCCACCGAATGAGATTCATGAATCGGGATGAAATGGGCCGACTTTGTGAGCCAATCCACAATCACCCATATGGAATCGTACTTTCGGATCATTCTTGGGAGACCCATCACAAAATCCATTGCCATTTTATCCCATTTCTACACTGGGATAGGTAAAGACTGCAACATGCCTTCTAGCCACTAATGCTCTGTCTTGACTTGCTGACAAGTCAAGCATCTCGAGACAAACCCGACCATATCTCTTTTCATACCAGCCCACCAAAACTATTCCTTCGATTCCTTATACATTTTCTAAATTCCAGGATGAATATCCCTCCTGGAATGATGATAAGACTTGAGAAGATCCTCCTGAAAAGCCACTGGTACCACCATCTGATTCTGAAAATACAAGACTGAATTCCCATTCAGTTCCCAGCTATCAATGGTCTCCTCGTCATTGAGTTTCTACCTCATATCCATACACTCAAAATCAGATTCTTGTACCTCTCTAAGAAAATCAGCCCTGTCAGGAACCAACAAAACCAGAAAGAAGACTTCTATGTCACCTCATTCCTCATATTCCAACCACATATCATCTATGACTGACATCAACTTCCACTGATCTGATACTTATTTCACCACTTGAGCATATGATTTTCTACTTAATGCATCTTCTGCCGAATTTCCCTTACCCGGTGTGTACATTAAGTCGAAATCAAACATCTAGAGATATTCCACCCATCTCCTTTGCCTCAGGTTCAAATATCTCTATGAGAAAATATGCTTTAAGCTCTTATGGTCTGTAAACAATATATATTTCTCACCGAAGAGATATTGACGCCACACCTTTAAATCATGAACCACTGCCACCAACTTGAAATCATGTGTTGGGTAGTTCTTCTCATGAAACCTCAACTATCGTGATCCATATGTAGCCACATAATCCCCCTGCATGAGAACACACTCCAACCCTGATCTCGATGCATCACAACACACCACATAACCTTTCTCTGGTTTTTGAAAAACCAAGATTAGTGCTGATGTAAGGTGACCCTTTAACTCTTAAAAGCATTTTTGGCACTACTCATCCCATTGAAATGGGATATTCTTCCTTTTCAAAGATGTCATAGGCGAATCCAATCATGAGAAATCATGAACAAAACGTTGATAATAACCATCTAGACTGAGGAAGATCCATATCTTTAAAATATTCTTGGCCAATTTCCATGAGATAATAGCCTCTATCTTTTCCGAATCAACTGAAATGCCCCTTTCAGAAATTAAATGGCCAAGGAAACGAACCTCCTGTATCCAAAAGTCACACTTTAACAACTTGGAATATAACCAATGATCTGTAACACCTCAAGCTTCCATAGTACGTTTCTCTTTGAATAATACAATAGCTTGTGTTGTACGCAACTTCGAGTTCTAGCACCCCACGACCAATCAAACTAGCCGTTATGAATAGTAATACCCACTTTTTGAAATTTTATAAATTTTATTTTTCAAAATGGACTTAATTTTTGGATTCGGAATATCAAAATTAGATCAGTGTGAATTTTTGTTATTTTTCTGAAAGCTTTCATTTTTTGATGAATAGTGAAAAACACTGCGTTATTGTTTAAAACCATATTTTTATTTAAATAATTAGTTGTTTTATTTAAATATATTTTAGGTAAAAATAGATACATAATACCTATATATGTTCAATTTAATTCATTGGATTCGTTTTATAATAAGATTAGATATATAAAATTTTATTGAACTTTTAACTTCTTTTACTCACCTTCTAGGCACATTTGCAAATTTGCATAAAACGTAATTTTTCCACTTCTGTGAATTGAATTTCAAAAATCTGAGAGACACAGTTGAAATCAGTAATTAAAATGTGGTTTAATAGGATGAAAATAATTTTTTGTGAACCGTAATTTTTGAATTTTATTTACCGCGGTTAAAAGTAAATAGGGTAATTAAAGGTAAATATGATATTATAATTACCCTAACACATGTCCTAATTCTTTTGGATAAGTGTATTTTGACCAGAATCCACCTTAGGAATTAAATATGATCCTTTTTTTCTACTTGTATTAGATTAGGACATTTATTATTATTTTATTTAAAGAAGAGTTAAAAGTGTTAAATTCAAATTTTAATAACTAAAAATTTTATAATATAGGGTTATAAATAAGATAAATTTGATTATATATATTCATTATAAATCTAAAAATATTCCTACATATTATTATTTTATTTATAATTTTTAGACATTATATAATTAAATTTATTTATGACACAATGATGATGCAGTAATTTCCTTATTAATGAAATATTAAAATAATTGATATTATAAATTTTAAAATAATTATAAATTGAGAATTTTTAATTATTACATGAATTTTTTAGGTTAATATAAAATTTTAGGGTTGATTAAATAATTTTTTTTCGAAATGATAAAGTTTTTATGTCTTTCACAAAAACCGAATACTAAATAGTGTCAAAATTGACATAAATGAGTTTTTAAAAAAATATTGTATTATTAATTGATATAATATTCCTAAAAATATAAGGTTAGGCCAAAGGACTTAGATAAGGTCAGATATATCAATAATGAACCACCTGGGGTTCTCTTGGATTTTTATAGTAAGTTAATTAACCATTTATTATAATAATACAAGAATACATGGTAAAAGTTAAACTATTTAACTAAGAGTTAAATCTAAAATATATGGTTAATATGGTGACCTAAACATATCTATAACCTATTAGTGGAGATGTTTTAGACCCATACCCACCTTATCCTCTAAATAAATCCTTTTTTAGCCATTATAAACTGAATATGATTGTATAATAAAATAATATTTCAAGCTTTTCCTAAAGTGACCCTCACCTCTCTTATAAAATGGTACTTCCCCTTATCTTAATTTCACACCTCCAAAGCCATTTGTCTCGGCCAAAACATGATCAAATATCTTCCCAACTAACCTCAATTTAACCTAGAGGCCTTACTTGTATCATAAATCTAATCTAAGGATCCCTTTTGATCAAATCAAAAGGAAGCACCTCAAGAAGAGGTCATAATTTCATCACCTCTTTCAATGTTCTTTTTTTCTTCCACTTCCTCTTTATTTGTTGTTTCCATACCAAAATAATGAATCCAGTACCTTCTAAATATTTTGATGTTATTATAAATATGGTACAACCATATTCGTTATTCTATCCATCCTATAAATGATAAAGTCACCATACATGTGTACGTACGGCTTATCATCTCCAGGTCATGGTGTAGTTTGTTATTCAACACTTCATTATTTGTATGCGTACAATAATGAGTATAATTGATGTAAATAATAAATATAACATGTTAATTATTCTTTATATATGATATACCATCCAATTACATATGATTTTTCCATCAATAGAATGGTATTTTATCTCATGCGTACGTACGGATTACGGTCCCCACAAAAGCGATGAGATTCATTCCCCATTGTAACCATTCAAAAATAATTTACATTTTATGAATAAAAATAATGTTTAAGAACTTAATATCATTCTGGATATTAATCAAATACATCCTATCCATATAAAACATTACTTACATAACAAAACATATAAAGGAAAACGAATCACTTAACACCCGAAACAATGATACTACTGAAATATTATTAACAAAGAAGTATTAGAAGATCATATATAATATCATATTTATGTATATGGTTCTTATATAATTTAATAAAAATTATTTAACTATTATATAGGAGGTTAATGTACCTTCGACCAAGGAAAATTACAAGTTAAGGGTTAATTCTGCAATCTCTTCATTATCCGAGGTTGTTTATACGTGAGTATCTACTGGGACCTCTTTATCATCCACATATGCATTTCTTAAAAATTTATTTCAAAATATTTTTACTATTTCCTTTAATATGGGTTAAATTCATTTATGCCCCTTTTTGACTTTTTATAAAATGTTTATAAAGGAATCTTCCCGCCGTTTTCCAAACAAGGTATTTTACGAACTTTTCGACAAAATTATGGAAAGAATGTTTTTTAACTTATAAGGAGAGTGCAGCTATTTTCCGCCGTTATAACACCTTCAAAGCTTCCCTTACAATATTGTAAGAATATTTTCAAAATAAATGTTTTCTTTTATAATTACATGACTTTTAAATGATTTCAAAATATAAAAAGATATTTCTCTCAAATAGTTTTGATTAAATTTATGTCAACATCCTTCAATGGATTTTACACTTGTTTTAAGTTGATTTATTATGATACAATATCCCATATTGTATTGAAGGTTTTGTGATATGTTTGACTATGGATGTGTTATTTTTATACCACTCATGGTTTATGGTTTAAGGATTAACATTTTTTATGCTATATTTAATAAAACATTTATGTTATGTTTCAACCTTTTCATATGAGGAATGCATTGGACTTAGTAAGTGATGGGTGGAGCCCACTATAGCTTCTCAATGCATCGATAGGTATTAAGAGACAAACTTGTGTCTTAGAACAAGGCCTTGACAAAATCTTATTTGTAGTCTTGGCACGAGGGCTTGACTATGTGGTTATGATGTCCAGCATTATGCATTCCATCATTATAAAATTGGCTATTGATATTACATGTGATTATTCAACTAGTATAATATTCATGTGAATAAGTAAATGGAATTATTTGATTTATATTTTCTATATTATTCTTAATTTTAATTTTAAAAGGTTTTTTTTTTAGTCTTATACATTTCCTTAAATTTTTATGCTAATTTATGAAAGTTTCTGCTATATTGATATCCTTAATGAGCACCAGAGCTCACCCCTTTCTATGTTTTATTTTTCCTAGGATGAGAAGAATTATATTATGACTGATCTGCCGGGATATTCTAAGAGAGATGAATGTGTTAAAAAGAGACACAATATTTTTTTTTCATTTCATAATGTAATGAAAAACTTGTGTTTGTATCTAGTACTTCCAAGGCTACTAAACTGATCGGTATTTCAGGATTTGATCCCTTGTGATCATGCCAATGTTATGTAATAATGCACTGACTCTAGGTAACTAGGGTCGGGGTATTATATTTGGTATCATATTATGTTTAGTACAAACCTTGGAAGCTATATTTATAAAAACATTGATTAGAAAACATTACCCTAAGATAGACTTTGAGGATTAGTATTGAAAAACTTCCTAGAATTTTGGTAATGTAGATATTTTGTGTATTTTCCAAGAAATACATCCCTATATGGATATGAGAAGGTAGAGGCAGCTCTGGAATAGATGTAACTAAGAGTGAAAACACCAACAAGGAGTTTCAGCCTTGACCCGGGGTATCCTAGTACATGAAAATGGGCCTTACTACACTCTTGGTTAAGACACTCACATGGGATATGCTTAGGATAATTCACATTTTCTTTACAAACCATTATAAATGATTTATGATTAAATACTTCCTCAAAGAAAAATTTTTTTTATTATGGATTATATGTATAAATTGTTCAATTTATTTTAGGTATTTTACTAGTTTGGAATTATATATTACGATAAATAAACTAATCTAGTGTATTCCATTGTTTAGAAATGGCGTCTAGTGGAAGGAATGGAAACAGTATCAACATATGTAATCCTTGTAGGGATTTCCCTCATATTCAAGATAATTAGAGTGGATCTGGTGATGCAACTGGTGTTGAACAACTTATTACCATACTGGGACAACTCACTCAGGTTATGAATAATAACCTTACTCGTATGGAGCACCCTGACCACAACATGGAGGATCAATGTTAGACCACTTCATGAGGAAATAACCACCAATATTCAATGGTACTGAAAATACATTTGTATCTGAGCAATGGATAAGTTCCTTAGAGAAAATATTTCATTCTTTGGGGAGTAGTTAAAGGGAAAAAGTTGTCATGGAATTTTATCGCCTCACGAGAGATGCAGATCAATGGTGGTCATTAGTTCAAAACACAAAGGATGATAAAGATGTATCAAATATGGAATGGAGTGAGTTTAAAGAGATTTTATTAGAAAAATACTTTCCTCATGACCATCAAGCAGATATGGAAAGAAAATTTCTAAGTCAAAGGAAAAAGGTGGATGAGAATGTCACAAAGTATGAGGCTAACTTTACAAGATTATCCAGGCATGTAGCAGATTATATATGTAACCCAAGGAGTAATATCGGTCGACTCTTATATGGGTTAAAACCATTTCTACATCAAGCATTAGTCTCACAGTCTTTCTCATCATACGAAGATATTATCTCATGTGATATCAAGATAGAAAAGGAAATATCTAAGTCTTATGACATTAAAGAAAATAAAGAGAAGAATATATCTGTTGAAGACTATGGAAATGGAAATAAGGGTAAGAAGGGAAAAGTTGAATTTCCATCCTATAGTAAATGGGAGAAGAAACACCCTGGTACTTTCCTGAAGGGAATGGGAGTCTATTACAAGTGTGGTGAAAAAGGCCACCAAGATCGTGATTGCAAGGGAAAGAAAGAGGCTGTCAATATTGAGTGTTATAATTGTAGAGAAATGGGGAATTATGAAAATAAATGTACTAAGAATCAGGGAAACTTGCCTCAGAAAAGGCCAAGCTTATGCGATCACTACTACTAAGGTTGAAGCTACTAATGTCGTGGTGGCAGGTAATTTAATGGTTTCCTCAAATTTAGCCAATTTTTTATTTGATTACGGATCATCACACTGTTTCATATCTTCCCAGTTTGCAAAGAAAATTAGATATTTCCAATTTGATTTAGCAAGGTAGTTGTCAGTCAAAACTCTTAAGGGAAGTATCATTGCAATAATGTTTTTTAAATCAGTTCCCACTAGGTCATAGAAATGTTCTATGTTTGTTGATCTCATCATCATACTCATGATTGAATTTGTTTTAATCTTCGGTATGGATTGGATTTTGGACCATGATGCGAAAATTTATTGTAAGAAGAAGGAGGTTACAATTTTTGATAATGATAAGGAGTACCTTATCTTTAGAGCAGAAACATCACCACCTGATTCTTATCTAGATCCACCCCCTGTAGCTCTAATAAATTCAATTATTCGGGATGAATATATTGAAATAACTATGGGTGGGGAAAGAAATGTTCAAATAGATTACATACCTATTGTGTAAGAATATGTTGATGTGTTTCCAAATGATTTACTTGGACATCCTCCAGAATGAGAAATTGAGTTTTCCAATGATTTAATTCCTAGTTCAAGGCCTATATCGAAGACCCCTTATAGAATGTCCACTGTGGAATTAGTGGAACCAAAGAAAAAACTAGAGGAATTGAGTAATAAAGGATTTATTCTCCCTGGTTTTTCTCCATGGGGATCCCATGTCCTTTTTGTTAAGAAGAAAGATGGATCTATGAGGTTGTGCATTGACTACAGGGAGATCAATGCTATAACAATAAACAAAAAGTATCTCCTACCTCGCATTGATGATTTATTCGATCAACTTCATGGAGATAAATATTTTTCAAAGATTGACCTTCGATATGGATATCATCAGTTGTGTGTGAATAAGGAAGACATTCTGAAAATAGCATTTCGAACTAGGTACGGGCATTACAAGTTTACAGTAATGTCTTTTGGATTGACTAATGCACCCTCTGTCTTCATAGATCTAATTAATAAAGTTTTCAAGAAATATCTTAATGAATTTTTAGTGGTACTTATTGATGATATCTTGGTATACTCAAAAGGCTACGAAGATCATGAAAATCACTTACGCATTATTCTGAAAACCCTCAGAAGAAATGAATTATATGGGAAGTTTAGAAAATGTTAATTTTGGCTTCAAAAAATTTCTTTTATTGTCCATATTGTCTCTAAGGATGGAATCTCTATCGATCCTTCAAAGACCAAGGCAATCCAAGAATGGCCAGCAACAGAAAGTATAACTGAGGTGCGCAGTTTTATTGGTTTAGCAGGTTATTATCGGTGTTTCGTCCAGAATTTTGCCCGATTGGAAAACCCATTAACCAAGATCACATGTAAAGGGGTTAAATTTGTTTGGACAAAAGAGTGTAAAGAATGTTTTGAATAACTAAAGATAAGATTAGTCAATTATATTATCTTGACTCTACCATCAGGGAATGATGAGTTTTTTATTTATAGTGATGCTTCAAATAAATGACTTGGTTGTGTCCTTATACAGAATGATAGAGTTATTGCCTATGCATCACGACAGCTAAAAATTAATGAACAAAACTATATCACTCATGATCTTGAGTTAGAAGCTATTATCTTTGCTTTAAAGATATGGATACACTGTATCAATGGTGAAAAATGTGAGATATATACTGATCACAAGAGTTTGAAGTATATTTTCTCACAGAAATAACTCAACATGAGGAAAAGACGATAACTTGAACTACTCAAGGATTATTATTGCACTATACACCACCACCCGAGGAAGGAAAATAAGGTGGAATATGCTTTAAGAAGAAATAATCATGGATTTTTTAACAATATGAGAGTTGAAAGGGATTCTATGTTCATAGATCTAGTAAAGATGGATATGAGAATAATCATTGAAGTTGAAACATCAATACCTTTTGAAATAGTTGTCAAACCATATTTACTAGAAAGGATAAAAAGTTCTTAGATTGATGATGAGTCGTTTCAAAAGAAAATTAAAGCTGTGAATGATGAGATTGATTGTCTTCATATATAAAGATGGAATTTTGAAATTTTGGAAGAGGATTTGTGTTCCTGATATACCTGATATAAAAAGGGAATTGTTGGATGATTCTCATAGCTCTAATTTCTCTATACACCCTGGTAGCACTAAGATGTATAGAGATTTGAAGGAACATTTTTGGTGGGACAACGTAGAGAGGGAGATTGCTGATTATGTGTCCAGATGTATGGTTTGTCAACAGGTTAATGCTGGAAAACAACATCCTGGAGGATTCATGCAACTTCTTAACATACCTGAGTGGAAATGGGATGATATTACGATGGAATTTGTCATGGGGCTACCAAAGACTCCTAGAAGGAATGATGCAATATGGGTCATTGTTGATCGTCTTACCAAGTCTGCACATTTTCTTGATATAATAGAAGATTTTCCACTGGAAATTTTAGAAAGAATATATATTAATGAAGTTGTAAAACTTCATGGTGTACTCATATCAATTGTTTCTGATCTTGATCCCCATTTTACATCAATATTCTGGAAAAGTCTTCAGAAATCCCTAGATATTGAACTTCGTTTGAGCACTGCCTACCACCCTCAAACTGATGGACAATCAGAACAAACTATTCAAACCTTATAAGACATGTTGAGATATTTCTCACATGACTTTCAAGGTATGTGGGATCAATATTTACCTCTGGTCGAATTTTCCTATAATAATAGCTTCTATTCAAGTATTAAGATGGCACCATATGAAGCGTTATATGGAAAGAGATGTCGCACACCAACTTGTTGGGATGATGTTGGTGAAATAAAACTCGTAGCCCTATAACTTTTTAAGGAAACAATAGAAAAGGTGAAGATTTTCCAAATCCACATCAAAGCAGATCAAAGTCGGCAAAAGAGCTATACTGATAACTGAAGGAAGGATTTGGAATTTTAAGTAGGAGATCATGTTTTCTTGAAGGTATCTCCATGGAAGGGTGTTATACGTTTCGGTAAGAAGGGTAAATTAAGTCCTAGGTACATAGAACCTTTCGAAATTCTAGAACGAATTGGAGTTGTAACTTACTATTTGGTAATGCCTCCAAGTCTCTTAATAGTTCATGATGTGTTCCACGTATCACTGTTAATAAAATACCTGTCTGGCCCAATGCATGTACTCACCTATGAAGAAATAGGATTGGAACCCAATCTTTCTTATTGTGAAGAGCCTGTCAAGATTCTTGATACCAGCGAACAAGTGCTAAGAAACTAGATGACCCATCTGGTAAAAGTTCTATAGAGAAACCATAAGATGGAAGAGGCAACATGGGAACCTGAGGAACTTATGATGAAGAACCACCCAAATCTTTTTACGCTGTAGTATTCTAGAAATTTTGAGGACGAAATTATTTGAAGGGGGTAATAATGTAACACCCCAAGCTTCCACGGCACATTTCTCTTTGAATAATGCAATAGCTTGCGTTGTACGTAACTTTGAGTTCCAGCACCCCACGACCAATCAAACTAGCTGTTATGAACAGTAATAGCCACTTTTTAAAATTTTATAAATTTTATTTTTCAAAATGGACTTCATTTTTTGATTCGGAATATCAAAATTAGCTTAGATTTAATTTTTGGTATTTTTCTGAAAACTTTCATTTTTTAATGAATAGTGAAAAACATTGCGGTATTGTTCAAACCTGAATTTTTATTTAAATAATTAGTGATTTTATTTAAATTTATTTTAGGTCAAAATAGATACATAATACCTATATATGTTCAATGTAATTCATTAGAGTCATTTTATAATAAAATTAGATATATAAAATTTTATTGAACTTTTAACGTCTTTTACCCACCTTCTAGGAACATTTGCAAATTTACATAAAACGTAATTTTACTGCTTCTGTGAATTGAATTTAAAAAATTATAGAGACATGGTTGACATAAGTAAGTAAAATGTGGTTCAATATGATGAACATAATTTTTGGTGAATAGTAACTTTTGAATTTTATTTACCACGGTTAAAAGTAAATGTGGTCATTAAAGGTAAAAATGATATTATAATTACCCTAAAACATGTCATAATTCTATTGGATAAGTTTATTTTGACCAAAATAAACCATATTAATAAAATATTATCCTTTTGGTCCACTTTTATTAGATTAGGACATTTATTATTATTTTATTTAAAGAAGAGTTAAAAGTGTTAAATTCAAATTTTTATAAATAAATCATTTTTAATATAGGTTTATACATAAGATAAATTATACTATAAATATTAATTAGAAATATAAAAATATTTCCTACATGTTATTATTTTATTTATAATTTTTAGATGTTAAATAATTAAATTTATTTATGACACAATGATGATACAGTAATTACCTTATTATTCAAATATTAAAATAATTGATATTATAAATATTAAAATAATAGTAAATTGAGACTTTTTATCTATTCCAAGAATTTTTTAGGTTAATATGACATGTTAGGGTTGAATAAATAATTTTTTTCTAAATGATAAAGTTGTTATGACTTTCACAAAAACAAAATACTAAATAGTGTCAAAATTGACATAAATGAGTTTTTAAAAAAAATACTATATTATTAATTGATATAATATTCCTAAAAATATAAGGTTTGTCCAAAGGACATATATAAGGTTGTATATATCAATAATTAACCACTTTTTCTTCTATTGTCTTTTTATAGTAAGTTTATTAACCATTTATTATAATAATACAAGAATACATGGTAAATGTTAAACTATTTAAATAAGAGTTAAATCTAAAAGATAAGGTTAATATGGGGACCTAAACCTATATATAACCTATTGATTGAGATTTTTTCTACCCATATCAACCTTATATTCGAAATAAATCCTTCTATATCCATTATAAACCAAATATGATTGTATAATAAAATGATATTTCAAGATTTTCTTAAAGTGACCCTCACCTCTCTTATAAAAGGGTACTTATCGTTCTCTTAATTTCACACCTCCAAAGCCATTTATCTTGGCCAAAACCTACTCAAATATCTTCCCAACTAACCTCACTTTAACCTAGAGGCATTACTGTGATCATAAATCCAACCTAAGGATCCCTTTTGATCAAATCAAAAGGAAACACCCGAAGAAGAGGTAATAATTTCATCACCTCTTTCAAAATTCTTTTCTTCTTCCACTTCCCATTTATTTGTTATTTACATACCAAAATAATGAATCCAGTACCTTCTAAATACTGTGATGTTATTATAAATATGGTACAACCATATTCATTATTCTATCGATCCTGTAAATGACAAAGTCACCATACGTGCGTACGTACGGCTTACTGTCTCCACGTCGTTGTGTAGTTTGTTATTCAACACTTATTTATTTGGATGGGTATAATAATGAGTATAATTGATTTAAATAATAAATATAACATGTTAATTATTCTTTATATATGATATAACATCCAATTACAAACAATTTCTCCATCAATAGAATGGTATTGTCGCTCGTGCGTACGTACAGATTATCATCTCCACGAACGTGATGATATTCATTCCCCATCGTAACCATTCAAAATAATTTTCATTTTATGAATAAAAATAATTTTTATTAACTTAATATAATTCTAGATATGAATCAAATATATCCTATCCATATTTAATATGACTTACGTAACAAATATATAATGGAAAACAAATCAGTTAACACCTGAAACAATGATACTACTGAAATATTATTAACAAAGAAATATTAGAAGATCGTATATAATATAATATTTAGGTATATGGTTCTTTTATAATTTAATAACAATTATTTAACTATTATACATGAGTTTAACATACCCTCGACCTAGGAAAATTACAAGGTAAGGGTTAATTCTACAATCTCTTCATTTTCTGAGGTTGTTTATACATGAGTGTCTACTGGGACCTCTTTATCATCCACATCCATGTTTCTTAAGAATGTATTTCAAAACATTTTTAATATTTACTAGACTGTGGGTTAAATTAATTTATACCCTTGTTTAACTTTTTATAAAAATGTTATAAGGAAATCTTTCTGTCGTTTTCTAAACAAGGTCATTTACGACCTTTTCGACAAAATTAAGGAGAGAATGTTTTTTTAACTTATATGGTGAGTGCAGCTATATTTCGCCGTTATAATACCTTTGAATATTCTCTTATAATATTATAAGAATATTTTCAAAATAAATGTTTTCTTTTATAATTACATGACTTTTAAATTTTTTCAAAATAAAAAGAGATAGTTCTCTCAAATAGTTTTGATTTCATCTATGTTAACATCCTTTGATGGATTTTACACTTGTTTGAAGTTGATTTATTATGATACAATCTCCCATATTGTATTAATAGTTTTGTGATATGTTTGACTGTGGATGTGTTATTTTCATACCACTCATGTTTTATGGTTAAAGTATTAAAATTTCATATGTTATATTTAATATTAATTTTTATGTTATGTTTCAACCTTTTCATATGAGGAATGCATTGGACTTAGTAAGTGACGGGTGGAGACTGATATAGATCCTCGATGCATCAGTAGGTCTCAGGAGACAAACTATTGTCTTGGAACAAGGCCTTGACAAAATATTATTTGTAATATTGGCATGAGACCTTGACTATGTGGTTATGATGTCCAACATTATGCATTCCATCATTATGAAATTGGATATTGATATTACTTGTGATTATTCGACTAGTAGAATATCCATGTGAATTAGTAAATGGAATTATTTGATTTATCTTTTCCAAATTATACTGATGTTTAAGTTTAAAAGGATTGTGTTTTAGTCTTATACGTTGCCTTAAATGTTTATGCTTATTTATGAAAGTTTATTCTATATTTTTATCCTTAATGAGCACCTGATCTCATCCCTTTCTATGTTTTATTTTTTCCAGGATGCAAAGAGGTATATTATGATTGAACTGCAGGGACATTCTAAGGGAGATGAATGTGTTCAAAGGAGACACAATGTTGTTGTTTTTTATTTCATAATGTAATGTAAAACTTCTGTTTGTATCTAGTACTTCCAAGGCTACTAAACTGATCATTATTTCGGGATTTGATCCCTTGTGATCATGAAAATGTTATGTAATAATGCATTGACTCTGGGTAACTAGGGTCGGGGAATTACATGATCCCTCAAGATCCACAACATGATTTCCAAGTGCTTCTTATACTCTACCCTTTTCCTTGAATACACCAGTATATCATTAAAAAATACCACCATAAAAGAATCCATATATCTCTGAAATATCTAATTCATCATTGTCATGAACACTACTGGTGAATTCGTTAGACCAAATGGCATAACCACATACTCGTAATGGCCATATCTAATTATAAAAGCTGTTTTCGGAATATCATCATTCCCTAACCGTAATTGGTGATACCCTAACCTCAATTCAATCCTGGATAATCATTGAGCTCCCCTCAATTGGTCAAAAAAATCATCAATGCGTGGAAGTGGATATCAGTTCTTTATGGTAACCTAATTAAGTCTACCATAATCAACACATATCTGCAAGGTTCCATCCGCCTTTTTAACAAAAAAATGGTGTTTCCCATGAAGACGTTCTAGGCCGGATGAACCCTTTATTTTCTAACTCTTACAACTACACCTTTAATTCCTTCAATTCTGTTGGTGTCATTCGTTAAGACGGGAGTGAGATAGGACTTGTCCCCAGAAGAAGATCAATAATAAACTCGACTTCTCTCACGGGTGGAAACCCTAAGAATTCTTCAAGAAAGAAATCCATAAACTGATCCATAACTACTGGAAGAACACTTTTCTCGACACCTTCCATTTATTCCAAAGACAATACCTCTAACTGATACGATATCATGCCAATAGTTGGTGCCAACAAATCTGTTGCACCCAGCTTTGCACTCTTCTCCCCTCTAAAGAGGTGTCTAACTCCATCCTCCATCACAAAACTAATCGTTCACGCATAACGATTAATGTGGGCATTAAATATTTCCAAACAGTACATTCTTAGGATTATGTCATAAAAATCCATCTCAAGCACTGATAAATACCACATCAATTCAATTTCATCCACAACAAAACAGAATCCTCAACATAGAAAGGCTTGACACTCTCTTTGACCCAGAAGAGTTTGTAGTTTCAAAACAGAAGGCATCATTTCCACCATTAATCCCAAAAAATCAATGATGCTAGAATAAATAAAATAATGAAAATCATCTGTATCAAATAAATCTTGCATCAATGTTGAATTTAAAGAACCGTACCTCGCATTGTGGATCGTCTCGACTAATCATCCATCAGCGCCTTCTCAACTCCAAACAACTGCTTACTTGCAAAATATTGCTCCCTATTACCCTAATGAGGCGTCTTGGTGTTCTGAGAATCACCATGACCCACTTTACTCTACCACCAAGGGGTATGTTGTTGCCCTCTTCCCGTCGAGCCATAAGACCCATGCGACCCCCGAGGAGTGTCACAGACACCTGACCGCGGAGCATTCGGAAAATAATGTTGTAGACGCCCCATATTCTTAAAACTATGACATGCTCGAGGTTGTTCCATATAATCCCGCTTGATGTGGCTCATATAACCACACTCAAAACATCTCGGATTACTCTGAGGCTTCAGAGGAATATTCACCGATCCTGTCATCGGATTCTGAGTCGTACTCCCACCCTGTAAATAAGTGTCCCTCTTCCGCTTGAACCCAACATTTGAGTTCCCTCTATTCCCTTTGGGTACCAACATACCTCCCCCACCTGTAGCCCCCTCCAAATCCTGCTCATCCACTATATCTCAGTTCACCATTTCTGTGTAATCATCTATACACAACACCGCTATCTTGGAACGAATTTCCTCATTCAACCTAGCTTCAAAAATTTGTGCCTTTAATGATGTACTACCCACCACCTAAGGTGAAAACCACACTATGTTCATAAACATAGCTACATATTATGTCACTGCCATGTTTCCTTTCTTCAAAATGATGAAATCCGTTGTATGCTTAATTTTGAACGTATGAGGGTAGAATTGTTTATTAAACAATTCCTCAAAACCCTCCCATGTCACACTTTGGTCTGTCCTGGCTTGGACCGCCGGCTCCCACCACTTAAGGGAAATATCTTCCAACATATACATGTTTAGTTTCACTTTCATCTATGATGGTGTTCCCAAGAAATAAAATATCCTATTTATTTTGTCCATCCATGATTCAGCCCTTTCTGGCTCTGAATCACCCCTAAACATGGGTGGATTCTGCCTTTGAAAATGAACCTCATGATCCACATGCCTTGGTTCATCTTCTTTATTCGCACTTTCCACTGCTTATAAATATTGCACTATACTCTGCACTAGCTTCTGGTTCACGTGGGGATCAGTTGCAACCACATTTTTAGAAGCTTCATCCAATTGGTCTATATGATGCCTACCTGATTCCATTTCTATCAACACAAAAATAACCATAAGTCTAACTCACTTAACAATAAAGGGTGTACAATTTTCAAATTCAATTACATAATAACTATCACAACCAGGATTTCCACAATTTTATATTTCCCATATTGCACTATTTTAAAAAAAAATCCACCATGTTTTGAAAATCAACCCATTTTCAAAATACCACTAGTTTCTATGTTTCGAATCCTTCCGTTTTGAAAACCAATTCAGATTTTCAAAATCCACACATTCACATCTCACCATATATCATTTTACCTCAATGAAATATGCATCCTAGCAGGAATTCATTTCTACCATGCATGTCAGCTCATCTCATTGGCTACACCCATGACAATGAGATATCCAATGCCTATAATTTTCTCCAAACACCTATGTACCCAACTCCCTAGTAACTTGAAGTTCAGCATAAAAGGGTTAGTTATGTCCTTTTATGATATACCTTCCAAGTTCCGACAATCCTACATCTTGCTACCATCCTAACTCAATGAATAGACCAAGAACGAATTTCAACACCAAGACCAACGATCAATGCCAAAGGATCGAACAACTTTTCTCAATTGAAATCCAAGAACCAAACAAACTGATACCACTTGTAACATCCCCCCCCCCATATCATTGGATTGAGAGGTCTAAGGAATTATACATGGCCTTAAGCGACGTTTCCAAGGCGTCAAAGGCTAGAAATAAATGTTGAGGGCTTCGAGAATAAATTGGGGAATGATTTTCCCTTAATACAAAACCAACCAACCAAACAATCCTTTATCCACAAACTACATGATGCATGTCAACAAAACAAAAAAACTCATACATCACCAAAATACAATCAAACTATTCCACAATAAAACCCAAAAACCAATACAACCAAACACAATATCAGAGTATTATGCGGAAGACTAAACAAGAGACCCCAAATAAACCAAGACACAATCTGCAGCAGCACACCAAGCTCCATGCTCCAAGCACTACCACAACTCCAAAGCATCACCATGAACCACTAGCAATGAGATGCTTTACCATTACCTATATCCTAGAATACGACATCTTCAAAATTACCCAAGTCCTAAAGCAGGGGGTGAGTACTAATACTCAGTAGGTTTTCCCCAAATGACTTCCCTACACACACCACTAGGATAAAACCGTTAGAACATTTATATAAAAAAGTTTATATAAAACATTCAATAGTGCAATAAATTACAACATTCCAAACATACCCTTACTAATCAATGAAAAAAAAGGAAAACCACACTGAGCCATAAGCCACATTACCATCACCCATTAGCCCAAAAAGTCCATCTTGCATAGCCACAACACAACCAAACAAACAACCACAGTGGAACTTCCTATCCAAACCCGTTTACCTCATTCCCAAACTAGTTGTACTTCCCGACCACTACCCATAGTGGTGGTTCTTCCGACCACTACCCATCACCTTTTTTAGTGAGACTTCCCGCCCACTTCCATAATGGTGGTTCTTCCGACCACTATCCATCACCTTTATAGTGAAACTTCCCACCCAATTTCACATCTCATTTAAATAATACACATGAAAACATATAACCCACCAATACCACAACAACATGCAAATAACCATTTCCATAACATGCCAAACCACTTCAATAAATCACCCATTTATTAAAAACACCATTGAACCAACTTCCATGCCAACCCACATTTAAATAAACAACATCTTTATTAAAAAACTATTTTCATCAACCATTTACACAAATCAATCCCATTCATCCATTTTAAAATCTCCATTTTAAAATCCATAACAAGAGAATTTCACCACAAAACCCCCTTTTCCCCAAAAATACCCAAAACATCACCAAAGGAATTTACAACCAATTTTTCACATCAAAAAAACAATTAATTTTAAGAAACACAAATTAATTGTAACCAAGCTTCAAGTTTTAGAAAAGTTTAGTCGAGAGAGGAGCCACCTACCTTTAGGGTTCTGGTGAAATCTACCCACAAGTAACCACACCTCAAATCCGGTGAACGCACCACCGAAACCACTCTAGATCTCCTTCACTAACATCAAAAAACCTTAAAATCAACATCCAAGGCAACCAAAACCATATATCTCAACACAATGGGTGTAGATCTAGAAAACTGGGAGAGGGGGAGATGTAGATCTAGAGAAAAGCCAAGGAATCCAAGAGGAGAGACTTACCCAAGAGAAACCACCTTGAAACCACCTTGAAAACCCTTCAAATCGCTTCCAAAATGAGTGGGAGAGAACCTTGAACCTTTGAGAACCCAGAATCCCGAGTGAGTATCGAGTGGGAGAAGATTTGGAGAGAAATAGGTTAATCTCGAGGGAGCCCAGATTTAAAAACCCCAACATTAAGTGGCCACCTGGTTAGTCTGTACAGTTTGGAAAATTGTGCGCTAACTGTGCACACACCACTGCCTCGAGAGAAGGGGTTTGCATGGTTTCCTCACACAGTTTGGAAAACCGTGCGCAGGCTATGTGAATCCCACTGTCTCCCCCTGCACGGTTTCTTTGAGAACCCGCATTGTTTCCCCTAACCGTTCTCAAACTGTGCACCCTTAGAAAAGCCTCCAAACTTATTCCAAACCATTCCAAACTCTCACAAACTCATCCAAACTCATCCCATAAACTTTAATCACATAAAAATGCATAAAAAATCTACATACCTCAAACCATGGGTGCTACAATTTTCACAACAATTCACCAAAATTACAAAATATTGAAAAAAAGGATAAATCATCACTAAAGAAGATTTATTCAATGAATTAAACCTATATTTCACCATCAATTTCATTCAATTTAATAAATTTGAAACTGATCCAATCAATTCTAGTAATAGGGTATGAGATTAAAGCCACATGCCTCAAAGATTTTGATGAAAAACGATAACATACGGAGAATGCTCTAGAAACCGGGTTGATTCTCCACAAAAACGGACTTAGATCCCTTCTCCTATCACAAAAAAAGGATAAATATCATCATATTTGGAATACACCATCTTATATCTACTCATAAAAGGTGTATATATGAGAAATAAATAGAATATGCTGAGTAGATCTAAGTAGATCTAAAGAAACATGACAAGAACAAAGAATAATGTCACTTACCGTGAGAATCAGGCTTAGAAATGCCAAGGGAGGGCTCTGGATCAGTTCCTCAACACTTGGGATAGGTTACCCAACCTTCAATAGAGACAAATATCGAATTAGGTCCATTTAGGAGAAAAAAAAGCACATAAGAGAAAAAATGAGTAAGATCTTACTTTTTCCCTACGCACGGTTAGTCTACATGATTAGACAAAATGTGCGTTAACTGTGTGTTAGCTACTTATTTAAGGGGATAAATATCATGTCCTCCTTGTGTGGTCTCTATAATCGTTCTCACATATACTGAAGCTACTGTCCAGAATCTGCAACTTTGCACGGTTTATACTGGGCTTACCACACGGGTTGGAAAAATTGTGTGTAGCCCATGTGTATCTCCTTTATCCCCCAAAAACTTATTTAAAGTTCACCAAAATATCCCGTACTCCAACCTTACACTTTATAACTATAAAAATCATCAAGGGTTACATACCATAAACTGAGGGTACTAAATTCTCCCCACCATTGGTCTTTCTGTTCTCAAAAAGTAGAAAACCATCACTACCCTAAAAGAGTTCTGTCCATTGCCCTTTCCTTTCATTATCACGTTCCCAAGTGTCTTCCTAAATTTGATCATGCTTCCATAAATCCCACACTAGATGGATTCTCTTTACATGAAGACTTTCTCTTTCCTATCTACAATCTGCACTGGGATATGTACCAATGAAGCATCTGGATCTTGGTTAATGTGATCTCATCTGATCACACGGTCAAGATCAAGATTATACATTTTCAAATGAGATAGGTGGAACATGTTATGCACTGAACTGAACTATGGTGGTAATGTCAGCTGATATGCCACCTCTCCAACCCTATAAGGACCAAACCTCAGTTGCCTAGAGTTGGTGCCTTATTTTATTACATTGGCATATAAACAAGGAATAATAATCCTAAAGTATTGATTATTTTAGTATATTTGGAAACAAGATACATACATAAGTTCAACATTACAACTTAAAATGGAAAAAAATTTAGAAAATCCTTTGACAACATCCATAACTCCTAGGTTATTTCTACATGTCATTAATAATATACCTCTTCATTTCATGGGGAAATGAAACATAAGAAAGGGGTGAGCTCAAATTATCAGTAAGGGTAAGCAATACGGTAGAACATATCATAAGAATAAATATTAGGCATGGTGAATAACTAAAAAACACATGCCTTTAAAAATGAACTCGAACACATTATGGTAGGAATAAGAGCTGAATAAAAAAATATCATAATAAAGCATAATAATGGGTATTATACTAGTATAATGAACTCATGAACATTCAATTAATAGTTTCATAATAAGTAAATTCATAATTCCATACATCATAACCATACCTTTAAGTCATCGTGCCAAGACCATAAATAATCATTTTGTCAAGACCTTATGCCAAGACCGTAGTTTATCTCATGAGACCTATTGATGCATCTAGGGGATATAGAGGGCTCCACCCATCACATAATAACTCTGATTCATTACTCATATTAATGGGTATAATCATAAACAACATATACAGTCATATTTAAACTAACATATGACATGTAAATAACTTTCCCCAAACATTAAGCATAAACACTAACTACTCCAAGTAAATTGGTGAATGGTTTTAAGATAACACATCCATAGTCAAACTTATCATAAAACATTAAATTAAATATGGTATATGATATCAAAAAATATTAATTCCAATAATACATAAGAATCAACAATATTTTTGAAACAGATGAAGATACTTTAATAAAACCATCGAATAATTCTTGAGATAAAAACTCTTTTACATTGAAAAAAAAGAGTTTTTTTGGAAAAGTATTTGTATCAAACCAAAATTTAAGTAAGATATTATTTTTATAATAAAATTATTGTTTTTATAAAGATAATGGTCGCTAAAAATATTATATAGTGACCTTGAAAATAGGTAAGAATTTGAGAAATTCCCTTGAATCTGACTTGTATTTTGGGAAGAATTTTTGAAAGATCCTTTTAAAACATATAACTCCCCATAAATGAAAGTAAGATTCTGGTTGTTTCATATATATATATATATATATATAACATTATCACATAATATATGAGTATTAAATAAGAATAAATAATAATTTAATTGAGATAATTAGACAATAAGAGTAACCTGAATGAAAATGGAGGTTTGGGTAGAAAACCCTAACCTTAAGTTCGAAGGTGTTCCTCAGTTGATCTTAATGAGCTGAATAATAAAATTTTGGTTCATAAATTAATGATTCTAGAAGATCATATACATGTAATTTATTTATTATAACCTTATTTAGGTTCAGTCATGGCCTTTTGATGGGTTAAGATATTCAATTTCACTGTTTGGGATTGTTTTTTCCTTGGTTTTCATGATCAGTTTACTTATATTCATTTACGAAAAAACATGTAGAATGATAATGGTTATACAGAATAGAAGTTATATGTTATTAGTTAAAACCCATAATATTATCTATTTATAAAAAAAATTGGTTATTGGGAGTGAATATGAATCATTATATAAAACTTTAAGGAATTTTTTTTGGGTTAATTGGCGGTTCTTGATCACAACAAACTCATTTTGATTTATAAATTAATATCATGTGTAAAAAAGGATTAAAGAACCTTAAATAAGTTATAATACATATATTATAGTCTAGTTCAACCATAAAAAGGGCTTCATGACCAGAATTGAATATGGTAATAGAAATTGAAAACTCGTCGTCCTTGAATGTGATAAATTAACACATCTCGGATGGTGTTTTCATCTATAGTATAAAATAAGCGGAAAGGAGAGATGATGGTGAATTATTCCTTTATCATAACAAAATTATATTAAATTTAATGTATTGAATTCATCAAAACATTTGGATTAAAGGATGTGAGTAAAGAAAAATAAAATAAAGGAACTTGAAATAAAAGAAATTAAAAGAGGGATTTACCTCTTGAAGTTATCTTCCTTGAGAGCCTATTTAGGGGAGAGGTTTTGGTATTTTTATGAGACCAAGTCATACTAGACATGGGGGAGGATCTTTGGAGGATATTTGAGCAGAATTTAGACAGGTAAAAAAAATTTAGATGAGTGAAGAGAAGAGGGAGTGAGGGGGGGTTATAGTGGAGGAGAGGGCTGATTTTTGAATATCTTATTCATTATTTTATTATTTCCCTCAAGACAACCAATAGTGTTAATTCATGTGACCCATAAATAAAATAAGTTAATTTGAGTTTGAACCAAGTGTGGTTACATCATCCATGATGATAGTAATAGTGAATTTAACTGATAATGTATATATATGGTAAATTACCGTATTTTACTATTCATCAAAAATTTGAGTATTTTAGAAAAATACCAAAAATTCATCCTAACCATTTTTTGACGTGTAGAATTAAAAAATGAACTCCATTTTTTGAAAATAATTTTCTAAATATTATTAATTTAATTTTAAAATAAAATAAAAATCTATTCGAAAAATAACAATTTTAAAACTATAATTCGTTTTCTATCACTTTGAAAAATTAATCAAGATCTCATTATCTTATAACCTTAAGTCAATAAAATAATAATATGATTTACTATTCATAAGGGTCATATTACTGTTCATATTAATATTTATAAGGGTATGTTACTATTAACCAAAAATTAAGTTTTTCTTATTAGACTCTAAATATCTTATTGAACGTAATGTGTATGTCAGTTTTTTGAAATTCAAATCACAAAGGTGGAAAAATTATGTTTACTGGATAGTTTATAACAAAGTGGTGTTTTGTGGAGACTCGGTGTTTCATGAATTTATTTATAAATCCTTAGGGTGTTACATTCTCCCCTCCTTGCAAAAATTTCATCCTCAAAATGACCATAATGTTACATCACAAAAATATTTTGGTATTTCTTCATCATAAACTCCTCAGGCTCCCATGTTGCCTCTTCGATTTTATGATTTTTTCAAAGAATCTTTACCAGTCGAGTTTTCTGATTCTGCAACACCTGTTCTTTAGTGTCCATAATCTGAATAGGCTCTTCATATTAAGATAGGTCAGGTTCCAATTCTATACCTTCAAAAGTGAGGACATGTGTTGGGTCTAGCATGTACTTTCTCAGTAATGAGACATGGAACTCATTGTGTACTTTAAACGGGCTAGGAGTCATACCCAAATGATATGAAACAACTCCAATTCTCTCCATAATTTCAAAAGGGCCTATGTACCTAGGGATCATTTTCCTTTTCTTCCTAAATCATATAACACCCTTACATGGAGATACTTTTAAGAAAACATGATCTCCCACTTGAAATTCTGAATCCTTACTTCGATTATTAGCATAGATTGTTTGGCTGCTTTGAGCTTCTTTGATATGGCCTTGAATAGTCTTTACCTTCACTGTTTTTTCCTCCACAAGCTCTGGACCCATAAGCTTCCTTTTACCGACTTCATCTCAACATGTTGGTGTATGACATCTCTTTCCATACAAAGTTTCATATGGTGCAATTTGAATGCTTGAATGGAAACTATTATTGTATTAAAACTCCACCAAAGGTAAATACTAATCCCACATACCTTGAAAATAAAGTGATAATTATCTCAACATGTCTTCTAAAGTTTGGATCGTCCTTTCTGATTTCCCATCAGTTTAAGGGTGATAATTAGTACTCAATCGAAGCTCAGTATCTAGGGATTTCTAAAGACTTTTCCAGAATTTCAATGTAAATTGTGGATCATGGTCATACACAACTGATAGAGGTTATCCATTAATTCTCACAACTTCATCAAGTCATTCAAGGTGATCTAGTGGTAAATCCTCTCTTATGGCGAGGAAATGTGCATATTTCATAAGTCAATCCACAATTACCCATATTGCATCATTCTTTCTTGGAGTTTTGGGTAATCTAGTGACAAAATTCATAGTGATTTCATCCCATTTCTATGTAGGAATAGTTATAGGTTGCATGACTCCTCTAGGATTTTGTCATTTGGCCTTCACTTGTTGATAAACTAAACATCTTGATACATAATCAGCAATTTCTGGCTTCATGTTGTCCCGCCAGAAATGTTCCTTATAATCTATAAACATTTTAGTGCTTCTAGGGTGTATAGATAAATTTGAGCTACGGGCATCATCCAATAACTCCCTTTTCAGCTCAGGTATAGAGGGAACACATAGCTTCTTCCCAAATTTTATAATTCCATCTTCACATATGAAGTCATCCAACTTCCCATCTTTCACAGCATTAATTTTCTTTTGAAGGTTCTCGTCATCAGGCTGAGAGATTTTAATCATTTCTAATAAAGATGGTTGAGAAACCAATTGAAAAAGTAATTATGTTTCACCTTCTTTGATAATTACTATGTCCATACTTATTAGATCCATGAATACAGGATCCCTTTCAATCCTCATTTTGTTTAAAACTCCATGATCCTTCCTACCCAATGCATCAGCTACCTTATTTTCCTTTCTTGGTTTGTAGTGTATTGAAAAATCATAATCCTTGAGTAGTTCGAGTCATCACCTTTTCTTCATGTTGAGTTTTTTCAGTGAGAATATATACTTCATAATCTTTTCATCTGTATATATCTCACATATTTCACCATAGAGATAGTTTCTCCATATTTTTAGATCAAAGATCACATAAGCTAACTCAAGATCATGGGTAGGATAGTTTTGTTCATTAATTCTTAACTACATTGATGCATAGTAAATTACTCTATCATTTGGTATAAGGACAAAACCAATTCCTTTCTTTGATGCAATACTATAGATTACAAACCCATCATTCCCTGATGGTAGAGTTAGGATCAGAGCATTCACTAATCTCCTCTTCAATTATTCAAAACAATACTCACATTATTTTTTCCATACTAACTTAACCCCTTTACATGTAATCTTGGTCATTGAGTTTTCTAAATGGGAAAAGTTCTGAATGAAACTCCATTAATAACCTGCTAAACCAATAAAACTACGTACCTCAATTATGTTCTTTGGAGTATTCCATTCTTGAACAGCCTTTGTCTTCACGTGATCAATAGATATTACATCCTTAGAGACAATGTGTTCAAGAAATGAAATTGATTGAAGCCAAAATTCACACTTTCTAAACTTCCTGTATAATTCATTTCTTTTAAGAATCTTCAGAATAGTGCACAAGTGATTTTTATGATCTTCATATCTTTTAGAGTATACCAAAATATCATCAATAAATACCACCACAAAGTCATCAAGATATTCCTTAAAAACCCTATTCATTAGATCCATGAAGATACAGGGTGAATTAGTCAGTCCAAAAGGCATTACTGTAAACTCGCAATGCCCATACCTAGTTCGAAATGCTATCTTTGGAATATATTCCTTCCTTACTCGAAAATCATGATATATAGATCAAAGGTCAATCTTTGAAAAATATTAAGCTCTATGAAGTTGATCAAATAAATCATCAATGGGAGGTAGGGGATACTTGTTCGTTATTGTTATAGCATTGATCTCCCTATAGTCAATGCACAAACTCATAGATCTATCTTTCTTCTTAACAAAAAGGACAGGGGCTCCCCATGGAGAAACACTAGGGAAAATAAATCTTTTATCACTCAATTCCTCTAGTTTTTTCTTCAATTATACTAATTCCACAGTTTCCATTCTATAAGGGGTATTTTATATGGGCCTTGAATTAGGAATTAAGTCAATGAAAAACTCAATTTCCCGCTATGGAGGATGTCCAGGTAAATCTTATGGAAACACATCAACATATTCTTGCACAATAGGTACATCCTCTATTTGAACCTTATTTTACTCACCTATAGTTATTTCATTCCCTTCCTCCCCGATAATTGAATTCAGTAGAGCTACTTGGGGTGGATCTAGATGAGAATAATATGGTGATTTTTTTTCCCTGAAGATAAGGGATTCCACATCATCCTCAAAAATTGTAACCTCCTCCTTCTTGTAATAAATTTTTGAATAATGGTTAGAAGTCTAGTCCATACTGAGGATTATATCAAAGTCAATCATGGGTATGATAATAAAATCAATAGATAAAGCATGTTTATATTTCATAATGGGTATTTCCTGACACAACTTTGTTGTAATGATACTTCCCTTAAGAGTTTTGACTGACAACACCCTTATTAAATAAAATTAGAAATATCTAATTTTCTTGGAAAACTCGGAAGATATGAAAGCATGTGATGATCAAAAATCAAATAAACCATTTTCTAAGTTTGAGGAAATGATTAAATTGCATGCCACCACATCATTAGGAACTTCCACCTCTGTAGTTGTGACCGCATAAGCTTATCATTGCTCCCTTGGCCTTCTTTGGGGAACATTACCTTGACGCCTAGGAAAATCATTTGAATAATGTCCCCTATCCTTGAAATTGTAGCATTGAACATTGGTAACTTCTTTCTTCCCCTTACAATCCCAAGATAGTTAGCATTTTTCTCCGCACTTGTAACAAACACCCATACCCTTCAGGCACGTACCATGGTGTCTCTTCCCACAATTATCATAGGGTGGAAGGTCAACTCTTCCCTTCTTCCCCATTTCCTTATTTCCTTTTTTAAAGTTTTCAGCTGCCCTCTTCTTCTCTTAATTCCCCTTAAAATCATAAGGCTTATAGAATTCATTTTCCATATTGATAGCACTTGAGACTATATCTTCATATGATGAGAAAATATTGGAGACTAGATCCCTTCAAAGGAATGGTTTTAAACCATCAAAGAATCGATCAATATTTCTACTTGGATTATGTATGTAGTCTGTGTCATATCTTGATAACCTTGTGAATTTATCTTCATACTTTGTAACATTACCATACTCTTTTTTACTTAGATTCCGAAACGTTCCTTCCATATCTTCTCGTCATTTGTGAGGGAAGTATTTTTCTAAGAATATTTCCTTAAAATTCCTCCATTCCATTTCTTCTGTTTCTTACTCCTCCTTTGTGTTTTATATTAAAGACCACCACTTATCTTCATCTCTAAATAGTTGATAAACTACCATAAAAACCTTATCTCTTTCATTACATCCCTAAGTAAGAAATATCTTCTCTAATGAACTTATCCACTACTCCTCTACGAATGGATTTGTAATCCCATTAAATTATGGAGGTTGTTTTCGCATAAAACAAACTAACATAGCTACCCCATGTTGTGGATCTAGATTATCTATATGGGTAAGGTTATTATTCATAACCTGAGTCAGATGTCCCAATATAGTTATAAGTTGCTCAGCACAAGTCACAACACCAGAGCCAACATCATTATCCTGCATCAGAGGGAAATCCCTACATGGGACACACACATTCATGCAGTTTCCATTACTTCCACTAAGAACCATTTATAAATAATGGAATACACTATATTAGGTTATAAATCAAAGTTTATAATCTCAACATAGAAGAATACTTTTCAAAAATTTAAATTCTATACATAGCTAATCTCGTGATCATAAACATGGTTTCTTTGAGGAAAATATTACATTTAAATTATTCATAATGTCTTGTAAAGAAAGTGTGAATTATCCTAAGCATATCCCCTGGGAGTGTCAAAATAGGTGTGTAGTAAGACATGTTGTTATGTACTAGGATACCCTAGGTCAATACTAAAACTCCTTGTCAAATTTTTCACTCCTAGGTATATCTGTTCCAGAACAATGTCCACTTGTAGTATCCAGAAAGGGATATATTTGCTAGAATATCCGCATAATATATTCCTTACCAAAAATTATAGGATTTTCTTGTATGTTTATCCTTAAATACTATCTTAGGGTTTTGTTCCCTAATATACGATTTCTAAATCTAGCTTCTATGTTTTCTACAAAACTTCCTTTGATAACAACTGTAAGGACCTAACCCTGGTTGCTCGGAGCTCGTGCCTTATTTTAAAACATTGAAATGTAAACAAGTAATGTGAATCCCAAATGACCGAGTAGTTTAGTAGATTTAGAAACAAGATACATACATAAGTTCAACATTACAACTTGAAATCGAAAACAATTTAGAAACTCCTTTGACAACATCCATAACTCCTAGGTTATTTCTACATGTCATTCATAATATACCTCTTCATGTCCTAGGAAAATGAAATATAAGAAAGAGGTGAGCTTAAATTCTCATTAAGGATAATCAATACAGTGGAAGATATCATAAAAATAAACATTAGGCATGGAGAATAACTAAAAAACACATGCCTTTAAAAATGAACTTTAACAAATTATGGCGGGAATAAGAGATGAATAAAAAATACCATAATAAAGCATAAAAATGGGTATTCTACTACTCAAATAACCTCATGAACTTTAAATTACTAGTTTCATAATTATGGAATGTATAATTATGGACATCGTAACCATACCGTCAAGGCCTCGTTCCAAGATCATAAATAATCATTTTTTCAAGGCCTTATGTCAAGACTATAGTTTGTCTCATGAGACCTACTGATGCATCGAGGGGATATAGCAGGCCCCCCATCAAATAATAAGTCCAATTAATTCCTAATATAAACATTTATAAACATAAACAACATGTACATTCATATTGAAACTAACATATGACATGTAAATAACTTTACCTAAACATTAAGCATAAACACTAACCATTAGGAGTAAATTGGTGAATGGTTTTAAGATAGAATATCCATAGTCAAACTAATAATAAACCATTAAATTAAGTATGGTATATTATATCACAAAATATTAATCCCAATAATACATAAGAATCAACAATAGTTTTGTAACAGATGAAGATACTTTTATAAAATCATCGAGTAATTCTTGAGATAAATACTCTTTTACATTAAAAAGAAGAGTTATTTTGGAAAAGTATTTGTATAAAACCATAAGTGAAGTAAGATATATTTTTTATAATAAAATGAATGTTTTTAGAAATATAATGGTTGTTAAAAACAGATTATAGAGTTCCCTTAAAAATAGGTAAGAATTTAAGAAATTCCGTTGAATCTAGCTTGTATTTCGGGAAGAATTTTTTAAAGATCCTTTTAAAACATATAACTCCCCATAAATGAAAGTATGATTATGGTTGGTTCATATATATATAAAATTCTCAAAAAAAATATATGAGGATTAAATAATAATAAATAATAATTTAATTGAGATAAGTAGACAACAAGAGTAACCTGAAGCACATGAGCCTCAGCTCGGTTGGTGGGGACTCTTAAGTGCATCAAGGAGACCCAGGATCAAATCCAGGTGGAGGCACAATTTCTGATACTGTATAAGACTGTAGTTGTACTGTAGTAGCACTATAGAGGGAATTGTGTAGTACAGTAGCAGGTACTGTAGTGGGAACTGTAGTAGGCACTATTTGGCATTGTAGTAGCCGGGGAATTTTCCCCCATTAGGGACTTCGGGCCACCAATTTAGTCCCTGAGTCCTTTAAGGCCGTCAGGCCACCCAATCCTTTGGTACAATAATACCGTTGGTCCACCTCAAGGCCTTTGGGACACCTTAAGTGCATATGAAAACCAGACAACCTACAAGGAACAAGCTCTATAAGGAGGATGAGCAAAGGAGATTTCACCACAGCAGAAGCAACATAGATTGAAAGAATGAGAGGGTATGGAACCTGACATAGGGACAAGCCTGTGCATGCATGGGATATCCTATAATAATATCCATGCAAAGGTGGAGATCTGATTTTACAATGAAGATGCTGGGGAGGATCAGTTCCAATTAGTTGGTCTGGGTTGTATTTAATGTTTGAAGCCTACGGGTAATGAATTCCTCTAAGGCATATGGGCCATGTAATACTTACGCCTATGGTCCTTTTAAGGGTTAAAACTCACCCCTTGAAAGGTGGATTATCAAAAACAATAAAAAATTAAGGCCTTCAGTCCATTGGATGGAAAGAGTAACCCGAATGAAAATGGAGGTTCGGGTAGAAAAATCTTATCTAAGGTCTAAAGGTGTTCCTAACTTGATCTTAATGACCTGAATAATCAAATTTAGGTTCATAAATTAATGATTCCAGAAATTTATCTATAAGTAATTGATTCATTATAACTTTATTTAGGTTCATTCATGGCCTTTTTATGGGTTAAGAGATTCAATTTCATTGTTTGGGAGTGTTTTCTTCCTTGGTTTTCATGATAGATTTAATTATATCCATGTATGAATAAACATGTAGAATGAGAATGGTTATATAGAATAGGAGTTGTATGTTATTAGTGAACAAACATAATATTACATGTTTATAAAATTCATTTGGTTATTGAGAGTGAAGATGAATCATTATATAAAACTTTAATGACAATTGTTTGGGTTAATTCACGGTTCTTGATCACAACAAACTCATTTTGATTTATAAATTAATATCATGTGTAAAAAAGGATTCCAGGACCTTAAATAAGTTATAATACATATATTATAGTTTTTTTCAACCATAAAAATAGTTTCATGACTAGAATTGGAGATGGTAATAGAAATTGAAAACCCGTCATCCTTGAATGTGATAAATTAACACATCTCAGGCGGTGTTTTCATTTCTAGTATAAAATAAAGGGAAAAGAGAGATGATGATTAATTATTCCTTTATCATAAAAAATTTCTAGTACATTTATGTTACTAGATTCATCACAACATTTGGATGAAAATAGGTGAGGAAAGAAAAATAAAGGAAAGGAACTTGAAATAAATGAAATGAAAAGACGAATTTACCTCTTGAAGTTATCTTTCTTGAGATCCTCTTTAGGGGAGAGTTTTTGGTCTTTTTATGAGACCAAGGGATGTTGGATGTGGGGGAGGATCTTTGAAGGATATTTTAGTAGAATTTATACAAGTAATAAGGCTTGAGAGGAGTGAAGATAAATGGGAGTGAGGGGGTTATAGTGGAGGAAAGGGGTGATTTTTGAATATCTTATTCATTATTTTATTATTTCCCTCAAGACAATCAATAGTGTTGAATCATGTGATCCATAATAGTAATAAGTGCATTTTAGTTTTAACCAAGTGTTATTACAACATCCATGATTCTAGTAATAGGGAATTTAACTGACAATGTATATATATGATAAATTACCGTATTTTACTATTCATCAAAAATTAGAGTGTTTAAAAAAATTCCAAGAATTCACCCTAACCATTTTTCGACATGTAGATTTCAAAAATGAACTCCATTTTTTGAAAATAATTTTATAAATTTTATAAATTTAATTTTTAAATAAAATAATAATTTATTCAAAAAATAACAATTTTAAAACTATAATTCATTTTATATCACCTTGAAAAATTAATCAAGATCCCATTATCTTATAACCTTAAGATAATAAAATAATATTATTATTTACTATTCATAAGGGTCATATTACTATTCATAAGGGTATGTTACTATTCACCAAAAAATAAGTTTGTCTTATTAGACTCTAAATATCTTACTAAATGTAACTGTGTATGTCAATTTTTCAAAATTCAAGTCACAAAGGTGGAGAAATTATGTTTACTGGCTAGGTTATAAAAGGTTGTGTTTTTTGGAGACTCTGTGTTTCATGAATTTATTTATAAATCCTTGGGGTGTTACAAACTCGTTCCATTATCTCAAAAGGGTCTATGTATTGAGGAGATAACTTTACCTGCTTCCCAAAAAGGATGATGTCCAAGCCTTGGAGAAATCCTTAAGAACACATGATCACTCACCACAAACAACAGTGGTCTTCAATGATGATATACATACAATTTCTTCCAACTATGAGCCGTCTCCATTCTCTTTTTGATCAACTAAATCTTCTCCATCATTTCTTGGACAAGGCTTGGCCCAACTAGTGAAGTCTCGCCTGTTTCCACCCAACACAATGAAGAATGACAAGGATTCCCATAAAATGCTTCAAACAGTGCCATATGTATTGAGACCTGATAGCTGTTATTATAAGATAACTCCACTAAGGGTATATTCTCTTCCCATGAGCCACAAAAATCTATTACACAATCAAATAGAATGTCTTCCAATGTCTGTATCGTTATTTCAGATTCCCCATCCATCTGAGGATGATACACCATACTCATAGTCAACTAAGTCCCAAGGGATTTCTTTAAGGATTTCAAGAAATGAGATGTGAACCTCAGATCTCTGTCTGACATGATCAAAACTAGTATGCCATTTCTCTTTACCAATTCTTGGATATAAATTTTAGATAGATCCTCCACCGCATAAGTTTCACGAATAGGAATGAAATGGGCCTACTTTTTGAGCTGATCCACTATCACCCATATGGAATCATGTTTCTGAACTGTTCTTGGGAGGCCTATAACAAAATTCATCGATATCTTCTCCCATTTCCAGAATAGGGTAGGTAAATACCGAAACATACCCGCTGGTCACTGATGATCTGCCTTAAGTTGCTTACAAGTTAAGAACTTTCAAACAAACTTAGCCACTTTCTTTTTCATGTTGCTCCACCAAAACTGCACCTTCAATGTATAATATATATTTTGTATACCCACATGTATAGCCCATCTCGAATAATGGTAAGAATAAAAAATTTCTTCATGAAAATAAATATTTATAATCATCTTATCTCTGAACCGTAGGACCGAACTCCCATCCAGTTTTCAGTCCTCAATACCATTGTTTTTTGAACTCATAAGAAAGCATTCAGCATCAGATGTTTGTCCATCCTTACCTATTTTTACCAGATCCTGAACCTTTGAAACTAAAAATAAAATTACAAAATCAACCCAGTCTTCACATTCCACATGCATGTCAGCTAGGATTGACATCAAATTCCATTCATCTAAAGATTCTTTTTCCAACTGAGCATATGACTTTTTTCTCAATGAATCTTCCACCGAATTCCCTTTTCCTAATGTATACATCAAGTCAAAGTCAAAAATCTGAAGATACTCCATCCATATCCTTTAATTAAGATTTAAATCTCGATATGATAAAATTTGTTTCAAGATTTTATAATCCGTAAACACGGTGAATTTATCATCAAAGAGATAATGTCTCCAAGTATTCAAAGCATGAATTACTGTTGCTAACTCCAAGTCATGTGTTGGGTAATTCTTATCATGCAGTCTCAATTGGATTGAACCATAAGTAACCACATGGTCTCCTTGCATGATAACACATCCCAACCCAAATCCCAAAGCATCACATTACACCATGTACCCCTATCCTAATTCTGGAAAAATAAAGATAGGTGTTGATTTAAGATGAACTTTCATCTCCTAAAAAGACTTTTGGAATTCTTCAATCCATTTAAATGGAGCATTATTCTATGTCAAAGTTTTCATTGGTGAGGCTATTCATGAGAAGTCATGTAAAAAGTGTATATAGTTTCCATATTGACCAAGAATACTTCATATCTTAAAGACATTATTTGTTGGTTTCTATGAGATAACAACTTCAATCTTTTTTGGATTCATTGAAACACATTTTTCTGAAATCACATGGCTAAGAAAGCGTACCACTTATATCCAAAAATCACACTTAGATAATTTGGAATACAAACGATGAGATATTAATATTCTCAACACTATTTCCAAGTGTTTTTCATGTTCATCCCTTATCTTTGAATACACCTAGATTTCATCCACAGACACCACAAAAAAAGAATCCAGATATCACTAAAATATTTGATTCATCAAAACCATGAAGACTACTGGTGCATTCGTTAGAATGAAAGGCATGACTACAAATATGTAGTTTCTATATCTTATTCTGAAGTTTGTATTGGGAATATCTTCCTTCTGAACTCTCAATTGGTGATATCCTAATTGTAAGTCAATTTTAGATAACCACTAGGCTCCCCTCAATTTATCGAATGGGTCTTCAATGCATGGAAGTGGTGTGGGAGTTGGTTCCCTAGAAACCAACTTCTTTGTACATTATAATAAACCTGTATTCATTAGATGAATATTAATAAACTATTTATCACATCATGATTTTTCTTCTACATGACATAGTATGTGATAATGACCTAATAATATCTATTGCATTAAAAGGTTATAGCAGATCCCTACTATTATGAGAACCCAAAATTGCCATGGAAGTATTATTGAATATATGTATTATGGTCAGATGATGTCATTTTAAGGGACACAAATGATACAGGTTATCAGGGGTGAAGAATCATGAAACTTTGAGGAACCTTCTCATTGTGTGCACCCTTGGTAATATCCAGGAGGATATTATGAGAACAAGACCCACCAATAGGAAATCAACATTCATAAGTGTCATTGGATGTTCCTATTTGTGGACATGTGTATTGGTCCTATATATTTTTAGATTATTATTAATGGGTATTATGACTCACGCACTTAGATGTATTGATGAAAACTGTTATGACAGATGTTTGTAGTGAGGTGGGATATGTTGGGTGCTTTACAAGTAATACTGCATTAATGAATAATAAGAGAAAGTATCTTTCACTTCTATGGAAGTATATATCTTAGGGCCTTTGATGGAAATGATATAGACTAACTAAATTCATGGCCATGGTTTTCTCTGGGCAAGTTCAATTTCGGGAAGTCAAAGAATGAGAAATCAAGCACATGGGTTGATGGCACTTGCATGCAACCCGCTTTATTAGAGATATCAGAAAAAAGGGATTATATTACATGGTAAGAATTTGTATGAGGTGACATGTCATTGTGACATCAACTTCTTTCTCTTAGGTGCCTTGACCCATTGTTAAATAGTAATCTTGGACTTTAGGCAATCCCACCTAATTCCAATGAGAAAGAGGCCTAGAGGGTCACACACTGAGTGTAGACAGTATCTTAGTTAAATAATTTATTTATTTAACAAGTTAAATAAATATTATTCCCAGTTGTGGTTTAATAATTATTCAAGTATTCCTGATCGTATTTCTTTCATCGCTAGTTATTCGAGAGAATATATTGCGGACGGAATATTTATTTATCAGTGAATAATGCAGTTATATTTATTTAATAAATAAATAGTCATTATTCAAGGCTTGGTAAATACTAAGGAGGATTGGCGGCCCAAGTTATGGGTCTGATTAGAAATAATATCAAATATTACTTGGTTAAATAATATTTAAATATAACATGCAAGTTAAGAACATATCATGGAAATAATAGAATTGCTATTATTATTTCACATGGGGTTTCACATTTAATAATAAATTAAGTAACAGAACCTCTGCTAGTTATTTATTATCACCTGGTGAATTAAATTCATCGTTATGTTATTATTCTCTAGTTAAGCCAAGGTGTCATTCGACCGGTTAACCAATCGTTGTGTGCACAATATCCTTGGAGAAAAACTATCGATCCTAGAGAACTCTTCCCTGTCTAATAACGCTCTAAAAAATGAGATATATCCTTATCCATTAAATCAATTGGAATGCTTTGGAAGTGATTCTCAAGGCAATCGAAGGCAGGCATCGCAAGTGCAAGGATCTTTTGTGCTATCACCTGGAGACTCCTCTGGCGATGTCTATAGATACATAGAGCACATGTGAATCACCGCTAGAGAATTACTATCCTTGGATTCTACATTTCAATGAAGCCACACATTGGACCTATGAAAAAACAAATCAACGAATAAAGAATCACCTTGGAGGTAATTCTATAATTTAATTAAATTAATTATAAACAAAATATGTTGATCCTCTATTATCAGTTCTAGGTTATCTCGTTTTTATTTTATCTTTGATTTAATTCTATGCATACTAGAATTTATCATTGTACTAATCCCAAATTAATCATTTATCATGGAAATTTGTAAATTTGGGTACACACCCATCTTATGCTTCCACTCTGCCTGAAACCTACAAGTTGTGTCAGAGGGTTCATATTTTCATTTATAATTATTTAAATAATTAATTTATGATTTACTCTTTAGTAATTTAGTTTTACAATTCATGTTTAATCATTCTTGTAATCTGAATTTCAAGATATGTTCCTCCCTTATCATTTCTCATAGATCTAATAGAAACGAATACTTTTATGATTAAAATTAAATCGAGGATTTCATTAAGAGGTGTTAATGGTTATGTCCATATAACACAAGAATACACACCGTGTAGTCGGATCTACACGTTGTGTATTTGTGTTCAATGCATCAGGAGTAATTAGGAAATTAATTAATCCATGTGAATTAATGACATGTGGTGTAGTTAATTCTTACACCATGTGTTGACCAGGACATACTAGTGCACGGTCAGCTAGACTACACAACCTGTGGCCCACTAGACACGGCGTGTAGTCCCTTCAAGTCAGGGTCAAGTAGTGTATCCCATAAACGGCTTTCCCAGCTGGTGACCATGTAACACGGATTCTACATAGTGTGTGGCCCATTGGACATGTTGTGTACTCTGAAGATTTATGAAGTACACCTCACACACTATTTCCCCAAGCTTGTACTTCGGAAGGACGGTGAGTAGGGTAAATGCCTTGTAGTCGGATCTATACACCATGTACTATTTCTAGATTACGTAGATTTAAAAATTTATTATTATATTATGTAACCCTTGAGACATGTAACTTCATGTAGGCGTAAAGCTGGTACACAACATGTGATAGGTGTTTATGTGTGTGTTTAATTAACATCAGTGTAATGTTCAAAGATCTGCACATCATGTGTGAGTTTTATTACAATTATAATTCTACCTGAATGCTACATTTAACAAATAATAAAGTGTATACAAGTATAAATATATGATGGGTAGTTTTGGATGGGTATTCACTGAGTTTCTTCCAAGGTATAAGTTATGTACAATGTTATGGATGAGAATCTCAAGGAAATTCAGAAAAGGATTAAGATAAAAAGGATTGATTAATTAAAGATAATGATTAATCAATTCAAGCATAATTTATCTTAATAATAATGACTAAAAAATTGAATGATAGTTTTATTAAGATGTTTAATTTATTTCATGTATGTGGATGATCATGAGCTAGATCAGACCTTTGTATGTTATTGGTTCCCATTTAATGTATTTATTAAATTAAAATTGTTAGCATGCATGTATTACCCTCATTAATATGTAGGGTCTACGTTCCCATGGTTTATTTTATATAAACCCCCTTTTACCCCTCACCTATGTGTGAGTTAAAAGCATATGTAATAGATGGATCTCCCAAACTAGTGGAGGCGGTTCAAGTTAGGATTTGAGGCGAAACCAATTCAAGGAGATAAAAAGGTGGATAGCTGGAAAGCTATAAACACGAACCTTAAATGGTTCAAGGTGTTTCTCTCCTAGGTCAGGGTTAGTTGATCAATTTCTAGATAAACTAACCAATAGTAAATCTCATGATCATACCCTTTAGTTTATTTCTGTCATTTATATAGTTATTCATTATGTATGTTTGACATGATCACATAATTAATGAACTAAGAAGCATACAAGATGGAACTAAAATAAAAATGGATTATGCGTAAATATTATCTATACATGGTTAATAAATTAAGTATATCCCACTTAACATTAATAATCATGTGAAAAGATAATAATTCAAAATTTACACCTAAAGGATAAAATCCCTTAATTAAATATTAAGTCGGTATAGCCTTCCATTACTTTGGTTATAATCGAACCATAGTTCAAAGTGCTTGACCAACCCTAGTTGGGGTGATTTCAATTATAAGGGAATTATAATTTGATTTTTTTGGGTTGAATTAACTTATTTTACAGCAAGGGTTGAATTCCCTAGCAGGACTTGGTGTAACTGAGAGGCAAAGGTTAAGGAAATCCAAAATTAAGGATTTTAGGATTAAGGATTCCACTGAACAGATCAAGGAGCTATGAGTTAATGCAGTTGGCATTTGGAATGCCTTCCTAAAACCTTTCAAGTTTCCTAATTAACCCTAGTTGGGGTAATTCTATGGTCAATATTAATCCTTACTGTTAGAATTTCCAAAAAACAGGATATTCCAAAGCCAATAGTGAGGGATATTGGGTTTTGACAAAATAGTGGGAGAATAATAGATATTAATTTATTTATTTTTCAATATTTATCAAGATAAAGTACTAAAACTCTATTTATCTTAATTTCTAGAAACAGAAATCAAAATTACATCAAACATATCATTCCAATCCATACTAGAGAAGGAAAAACTTATCACCTGCACTAATTTCCAAGAGTGGAAAAGGCACCTTTGGGTTATCCTTCACCATGAAAGGTAACTTTATGTACTGGAAGAGCCTTTACCAGTTCACCTAGAAATGAGGCAAGTGATTAGGAACTCTCTTTGTATGAGAAACATCTGAATGATGCTACGAATGTTTAGTGCCTCATGCTATCATCCATGACCAATGAGCTCTTAAAGAAACATGAATAAATGGATTCTTATAACATGATGTCTCACCTTCATGATCTCTATCAAGAGAATGCGATATTGGAGAGGTGTGAGATCTCCAACGCTTTGTTCACTACTAATCTTGGAGATTATTCACCAGCTGGGCCACATGTAGTAAATCTTATTGGATACATTGAGCATTTGGACATCTTAGGGATTAAATTCCCAGATGAGTTGCATTCAGATCTCATACTATCATTGCTACCTAAGACCTTATATAGTTTTATTGTGAATTATAATATGATAAATAATGAGAAGAGTCTATCGAAGCTTCTTAACCTGATTCACCAAGTTGATAAGGACATGGGATGTGAAAAACCCACAGTCCTTATGGTGAATAGGAATAGGGGGGACAAGGAAAAGGGGCCTAAGATTTATAAACAATACAAAGCCTCTAAGCACCGTCCAACCAAGAAAAATAAGATCCATAGTCAGGACAAGGAAAAGGAGGCAGTATGCTTTGCATGTGGCAGGTGAGGCCACTGGAAGAGTAACTACACCCAAAGTCAAGGGGAAGCCAAAGGTGTGTTTTTTATCAAGTGAAATCTTTCCATTTATACACAGTAGGTATTAGATAAAACTTATGGGGATCAAATCTATATTCAAATGTATAAAGCAAATATATTCTAGAAAATTTACAAAGGAGAGGTGGATCTGC
The DNA here is from genome assembly GCA_963277665.1 of Viscum album. Classification (NCBI taxonomy): domain Eukaryota; kingdom Viridiplantae; phylum Streptophyta; class Magnoliopsida; order Santalales; family Viscaceae; genus Viscum; species Viscum album. Next base: position 923,294,444 of record OY728131.1, read on the forward strand.
GAGCTGCCAATAGTACGAGACCGGATGCTCTTTCCATTAGTGACTACAACCTCACATTGCTGACGGTAATGATTTTGGTTTTACATGGCTATTATTATGTACCTAGTGTTACCAAGAACATAATTTCTGTATCAAGTTTAGATACATATGTATTTGCTTTCAAGCTCGGAAATAAATGTTGTTACTTTTATAAGGACAACATATGTTATGTTATGGTGAATTTAAATAATGGTATGTATGTATTAAATTACGAGAACGAAGTGTTGGAAATTGATAAAAAACCAAGTTCACATCACTCATACAACACCCAGTTGTGGAATCACCACCTTAGTCATGTAAACAAGAATCACCTGACAAAGCTCTCTCAAGATGGTTATTTATACTCTTTCGAGCTAAAAAAACTTGATAAATGTCACACTTGTTTACAATGGAAAATGACCAAACCACCATTTTTTGGACAGGGTGAAAGGTCCCTAGAGCTTCTAGGATTGGTACACAATTATGTTTTGGACCATTTCTAGTATAATCTAGAGGTGGATATTCTTACTTTATCACTTTTACTGATGGATTGAGTAGTTATGGGTATGTCTACTTAATGAGGTATAAGTCTGAGTCCTTTAATAAATTAAAGTATTTCAAAAATGAAGTAAAGAATCATATTGGTAAGAAGATAAAGTAGCTTTGATAAGATTGAGGTAGAGAATATCTTAACCAAGAGTTCATCTACCTTTTACGAGAGTCTGGGATTCTATCTCAACTCACTCCACCTTATACACCATAGTGGAATGGTGTTAGTGAAAGGAGAAATTGTACCTTATTGGACATGGTAAGGTCGATGATGAGTCATGCAGATCTTCCATTATCCTTTTGGGGGTATGCATTGAAAACTACGGCATACACATTAAACCAAGTACCAACTAAGGTGGAAAATGGGATTCCCTTAGAGAAATGGAGTGGAAAGAAACCCACTTTGTCTCATACACTTGTATAGAGATGTGAGGCATTTGTTAAGTATTTCTCAGGAAACAAACTAGAACTCCAGGGAACGCAATGTATCATTATAGGGTATCCGAATGAAACAAAGGGAAACTACCTATACAACCCCTCATACAAAAAGTGATTCATGCCAGAAAGGTTTTCTTTCTTGAGAGGGAGAACATCCTCAAAAAGGGTAGTGGGATAAAGATTGAATTTTATGAAGTTGATTCTCAAGATATACAAGAGTTGGTACAAGAAAAATTTTCATAGGTCCCCGTGGAAGAGGTAGTTTCTGAAACACAAGTACTACATAGGAGCACAAGAGAGTTAATGGAATCAGAGAGATATGGTTTCCTTATCACTGAGGAAGGTGACTCATTATTATTGTACAAAGATGAACCTCTATCCTAAAAGTAAGCAGTAGATATCTCAAAAGATACAAGACGGATAGAATCTATGAATTCTGAGATGGATTATATGTATTAGAACCAAGTATAGTTTTTGTTCAATGCACCAGTTGATGTAAATCCTGTTGGGTGTAAATGGGTATTCAAAAATAAACTGGACATGGAAGGTCAAGTTAGTACCTATAAATCAAGGCTATTGGATAAAGGTTTTAAATAGCATCAAGAAATTGACTATGATGAAACCTTTTCACTAGTTTCCATGTTTAAATCCATAAGAATCAGACTTTCCATAGTAGCTTTCCATGACTGTGAGATTTGGCATATGGATGTCAAAACCGAATTCCTTAATAGGGACCTTCAGGAAGATGTCTATATGACACAACTAGAAGGGTTTGTGACACCAGGTGATTCCAAAAGGGTCTGAAAGTTGCAGAGATAAATTTATGGATTAAAGAAAGAATCCAGATCATAGAACATTCGATTCAATGAAGCCATAAGAGAATTTGGTTTCATTAAGAATGAATGTGAGCCATGTGATTACAAGTAGTTTAATGAGACTATTTTCATTATCCTAGTAGTGTATGTTGAAAACATATTCCTTATTGGAAATGACATACCAATCTTGCAGTCAATCAAGGACTGGTTGAACAAGTGCTTCTCCTTAAAGGACTTAGGCAAAGTAGGCTACATTCTAGGGATCAAGATCTTTTGTGATAGATCCAAGAGGATTCTTGGACTAAGTCAAAGTACATACACTGACCAAATAATAAAGATATTTAGTATGAAACAGTTCAAGATGGTTTTGGTTCTAGTGTCACATGGTATACATCTTTCCAAGAAAATGTGTCCCCAAACACAACATGAGAAAGGTAGAATGAGTAAGATTCCATACACTTCAGTGATAGGATCTACCGTGTATGTAATGTCATGTACCAGACTTGATGTTGCCTATAAACTGAGCATGGTAGGCTGATATCAAGCAGATCCAGAAGAAAAGCATTGGACTGCTATTAAGACTATCCTTAAGTATCTTAGAAGAACTAAGGATATGTTCCTGGTGTATGGAGGAGACTAGGATCTTTCCATCAGAGGGTATGTTGATGCTGGTTTTAAGATAGATCAGAATGATCTAAAGTCATAATCAGGATATGTTTTCTATCTCAATGGAGGAGTTATGAGATGGAAGAGGTCAAAGCAACCAGTTGTCGTTGATTCGACAGTGGAGTCCAAATATATAGAATCTTCTGATATAGCCAAGGAATCCATCTGGATTCGGAAATTTTTCTAGGACCTTGATGTGGTGCCTAGCAGTAAAGATCTCATTAAATTGTATTGTGATAATGCTACATCGGTGGATCTTGAAAAGGAGTCAAGGTCACATCAATGAACAAAGTACATACTCTGAAAGTATCACCCCTTGAGGTATTTCTATCAAAGGGTTGAAGTTGTAGTAAGTAGAGTGTCTATAGAAAATAACATGGCAGACCCCTTGACTAAATCCCTATCCTTGTAGAATCATGAATATCATGTGAGAGCTAGCAGACTGAAGGTTGTTAATAGTTGTCTCTAGTGCAAGTTGGAGTCTGTTGGAGTTGGTTCCCTAGAAAACAACTTCTTTTTACTTTATTATAAACCTATATTCATTGGATGAATATTAATAAACTACTTATCACATCGTGATATTTCTTCTGCGTGACATTGTAACGCCCTGACCCCAGTTACCCGGAGTCAGTGCATTATTTTAATACATTGGCATGATTACAAGGAATCAAGTCCCGAAGGACCGATCGGTTTAGCAGTCTTGGAAAATAGATTACATAAATGAATGTTACATTAAATTTTAAGACATACAAAACAACATAAATAATCCTTTATGAATGCCATTATTCCCTTGGATTAACCCTGCATATCAATCACAATACACTTCTTGGAATCCTGGGAAAAATAAAACATAGAAAGGGGTGAGCTCAAACGCTCATTAAGGGTAAGCAATACAACAGAAACTTTCATAATTAAGCATAAACATTTAAGGCAATGTATAACTAAAAAAAAGCCTTTCAAACTTTAACTTCAGCATAATATTAAAAAAATAAAATGAAATAATTCCATTAAATTATTCACATGGATATTCTACTAGTTGAATAATCACATGCAATATCACTAACCACTTTTATAATGATAGAATGCATAATGCCAGAATATCATAACCACATAGTCAAGGCCTTGTGCCAAGACTACAAATAATATTTTTCCAAGGCCTTGTGCAAAAACACTAGTTTGTCTCATGAGACCTACCGATGCATCGAGGAGCTATAGTGGGATCCACCCGAAACTTACTAAGTCCAATACATTCCTCATATGAAATGGTTTAAACATAACATAAACATTCGTATTAAAACTGGTATACGAAATGTCAATACTTTGCCCATAAACCATGAATCGTATAAAATAACACATTCACAGTCAAACATATCACAAAACCATCAATACAATATGGAAGATTTGTATCATAATACATCAACTTCAAACAATTTTAAAATCCATTAAAATATTTTGACATAGATGAAAATTATTTGTAAAACTCTTTGAGAGAAATATCCCATTTTCATTAAAACATTTAAAAGTCACACAATTTAAAAAGGAAGACTTTTAAATACATTTTTGATTCAAATTGTCCCATACCACTTTGAAACTTTTTAAATTAATTGACATTTTAAAACATTCATGTCCATTTTAATAAATCCTTAAAACCATTTTGAAAACATGGATATTAATGAGAATGGTTTAGAAGAATAAATACTTAAAACATTTAAAATGATGTTTTAGTAATAATTCTCTTAAAATAATACCTTTGAAAACTATTTTATGAAACATGTACATGGGTAATAAATATTTCCCAGTAGATACTTATGTAAAAACAACCTCGGATAATAAAGAGATTGTGAAATTAACCCTTACCAATTTGGTAACTTACGAAACATACACCCCATAAAAGAAGTATCATACAATGAATATGTAAATACACATAAATTAAAGTGTATTACACAAAGAATACAATTATGGGCAGTACATACACCACACAAAAGGTAATAGTGGCAATATGGAATGAATCTCACGGGAATAAGGAGTGAGATGAAAACCCCTTACCTTGCACTTTCCTTTAGTCGAGGGTACGTTTAACCTCCTGTATAAAGACTATAGTATGTTATTAAATTGTTCCAGAACCATATTAATATCTATTATATCATACATTAATCATTTATGACTTTATACTACCCATTTAATAATAATTTCCATGTTATATTAATATTTCGGGTAATAATTGCTTTCTTTATCGTATGTGTTTTAACTTGTTACTCTTGATTGTATCACTTAGATCATGATTTAAATAAAACCAGAATATAAAACATGGTTTATATATAATATATATTTAGAATATAAATATGTATAATATACATATATATTAAATGGAAAACACCTTTTATGGATACGGTAGTTCGTACGTACGCATAAACGTTGTTTCCATTTTCATATAGTATTGAACGAAAGTAAGTGAATACGATATATGTAAGTACATAAATACTTATATATATAAATATATATATCTCCAATATCATTATTATGTCATATATTACATACTTATTAGTAATATATATTTTTATAATCATCGATGAATAGTGAACTTGGAAATGAATCTCATCGCGTCGTGGAGACGGTAATCAGTACATACGCACGAGCGAAAATAACATTCTTTTGATATTAAAATAATATATAACTGGATGTTATATCATATATAAATAATACTTATCATGTTATATTAATTATTTACCTCAAATAAACATCATTATTATTCCCATCTAAATAATAATGTATTGAATAACAATTACACCACGACGTGGAGACGGTAAGCCGTACGTACGCACGTATGGTGACACGTCATTCAAAGGGTGGATAGAATAATTAATTTGGTTGTATAATAATTATAATAACATAAAATTATATATAATATACTATAGTTATTATTTTAGAATGGAAACAACAAATAAAAAGGAAGTTGAAGAAGAAAGGAACTTGAAAGAGGGTGGTGAAATCATTACCTCTTCTTCAGGTTCTTCCTTTTGATTTGATCAAAAGGGATCCTTAGGTTGGATTTCGGATCAAACTAAGGAATCTAGGTTTAAGGTAGGATAGTTATAAGGGTATTTGGGCAGGGTTTGGCTGATCCAAATGGCTTAGAAGGTGTGAATTAAAGTGAAGGGGGAGTGCCCTTTTATAAGAGGGGTGAGGGGCACCTTAGGAAAAACTAAAAATATTATTTTATAATAAATTTTTATTCGGTTTATAATGGTTTAAAATTAATTTATTTCAAGAATAAGGTGTTTATGGGTCTAAATCCACTCAACCAATAGGTTTTAGACAGGTTTGGGTCACTTTATTAACCTTATCTTTTAGTTTTAACTCTTAGTTAATTAGTCTGACATTTACCATGTTTCTTTGTATTTTTATATTATATGGTTAATAAACTTACTATAAACTTACAATAGACCCCAAAGTGGTCCATTAATGATACACCTATCATGATATAAGTCCTTTTTCCGAACCTTAGATTTTTAGGAATAGAATATCAATTAATAATATAATATTTGTTTTAAAAACTCTTTTATGTCAATTTTGACACTATTGGGTATTTTGTTTTTGATAAATTAATAAAATCATTATTACTTTGAAAACAATTCATATAACCAATCCTAATATGTCATATTAACCTATAAAATTATTGTAATTCATAAAAAGACTCAAATTACATTTATTTGGGTATTTATAATATCAATTATCTTAATCTTCCATTAATATGGTAATTACTTTATCATCATTGTGTCATAAATAAATTAAATTATTTAATGTATAATAATTATAAATAAAATAACATTATGTAGGAAATATTTTTATATTTCTAATGAATATTTATAATCGAATTTATCATTTGTATAACCCTATATTAAAAATGTTTTAGTTATTAAACTTTGATTTTAACTCTTTTAACTCTTCTTTGAATTAAATAATAATAAATGTCCTAATCTAATCCAAGTGGACCTAAATGATAATATTTTATTCCTAAGGTTGTTTTTGGTTGAATTAAACTTATCCAATAGAATAAGGACACGTGTTAGGGTAATATTAATATCATTTTCACCCTTAATTACCCTATTTACTTTTAATCATGGTAAATAAAAGTAAAAAGTTACTATTCACCAAAAATTATTTTTATCTTATTGAACCAAATTTTACTCCTTGATATTATCAGTGTCTCTCGGATTTTAAAAATTACACTCACAGAAGCGGTAAAATTATGTTTTATGTGAATTTTCAAATTCTCCTAGGAGATGGGTAAAAGACGGTGAAAAGTTCAATAAAAATTTTATATATCTAAAATTAATATAAACTGACTCCAATGAATTACATTGAAATTATATAGGTATTATGTATCTATTTTGACCTAAAATAAATTTAAATAAAATAATTAATTAATTAAATAAAAAGTCGGTTTTAACCAATAACTCAGCGTTTTTCACTATTCAACAAAAAATTGAAAGTTTTCAGAAAAATTCCAAAAATTCACCCTAAGATAATTTTGATATTCCGAAACCAAAAATGATGTCTATTTTACCAAATTAACAACATAGAAGTTTCATTAATTAATTTAAAATTAATTCTCGTTGTCAAAACAAATAGCGTGTTTTTAAGAAACAATAACTATCAAAATATTGACACTTGTTTATGTATAATTTCAATGTGAAATTAATTCCAATGACCAAAATTGGATTAAAGGGTTAAAATATAATCTAATTATACTTCCAAAACATTAAAATTTATAATTCAACACTATAAATTATTTTTATTAAAAAAGTTCTTTTCAGTTAAAATATAGTATTTTTCACTATTTACCCAAATATGAAAGTTATCAGAATAACACCAAAAATTTATTAAAACTAAATTTTTATGTCCCGGTTCTAAAGAAGAAGTTTATTTTGTGAAATTGAATATATAAAAGTTTCAAATATTGTATTTAAAAAGGGTTCACCATTAAAAGGCGGTAAAAGTGCATTTTTTTAAAAATACCTCTTTTATCTGAAAAAAATTAATTAGTTCTTACATTATGTCTACGGAACTCATAATATGGATTATAAAATTATAAGGATTGTATATGGTTTAAAATTCAGTTAATATTATTCATAACCACTTTTGAATGGCTTGTTGGGTAAGTCGTGGTGCGCTTGAACTCGGTGTTGCGTTTAGTGCAAGTTATTGCATTACATTGAAGAAATAACGTACTACGAAATATTGGAGTGTTACATTCTCCCCTTCTTAAATAAATTGTGTCCTCACAATTTGAAATTGTTCTTCGAAAATAAAAGGTTGAAAATAGAAAATTCCTTTATGGGAAAACCCACATCAGAAATTGGGTTAATGAGGCCTCTATTTAAAATAAAGAGTGGTAAGTATGAAGGTTACCGAAAATAACACATACTAGGGTTCCATGTAGGAAAACATGGATATGGAAGAGAAATATAACCATAAATATCTAATGGATAGTGGTAGAGAACATGGATATGAAAAGGCCAACAATCACAAAGCCATAAATTTGTAATGATCTCAGGTACCATCTAGGACAACGTTTTTGTTCTAAGTTACTTTTATTAATATTGAGGAATTTATTTATGAGATTGGATAAGATCATAAGAAGATATACCTACTTTATAATTAGAGTTTTATCCATTAATAAATTTCTAACACAAACTCATCTTTCAATCCAAAACATAATACAGCTCAAGAATACTCTATTTATCGTAATCATATAGGGTTCCAAATATAATGAATTTATAATTCACATATCAGACCCTTTAAAAAAAGAAACTTCATTATACCATCCAGGATCTTCACGTAGTCCAGTGGTAGGTGATAAATCCCAATCGCACTATGGTTGTGGGTTCGATTCCCACAGTTTTGTCCGACGTGACGGGTTGTCACACGGTTTGCGTGTTGTCCTTTTATAAAAATCAATAAATAACCTTTCAAACTTAATCCATTCCAACCTTTAGAATTATCCAAAATACTATTATCCAAACTCATAGTCCAAAGTTTATAAGGAAGTTAAACATAATGAGGATACTTTTTTCCAGGTAATAACATGTGAACGCCTTCATCGTGTATTCATTTACAACACCGCAACATCCTGAATTACCAAAATCAACCATATATTATTCCAAAATTACTACCTTGCTATCAGGACCATATAATCTCAAATTACCAATGAAATAGTACTACAGTACAATCCTTATTTATTTCCATAATTCATATAACCAGTATACTATTGATACAACACTCAAATTAAATAATTCTATAATAACAACATAAGAAAACTAGTAATTCTTCTTCATTTGAGGTAGTATCATAACTTGATTATTATCCAATAACATCATTTTCAGTTTACTCTTATGAATGGGACATTGATTCGCGTAGTGTCTCAACACCTTGCAGATGAATCATTTTACATTTGAAAACTTTTTCTTACCCTTGCAATCACGTACTTGGTGTCCTTTTTCAATACACTTATAACAAACTCTCATTCCCTTCAAAAATTTACCAAGGTGATTCATTCCACATTTATCACATATTGGAAAATCCTTCTTTACCTTATTCCTTTTATCCATATTTCTTTCTACCATCCTTTTCTTCTCTTGCTTCCCTTCAAAGCCATAGGACTCATAAAATTATTTACTTATCTTATTAACATATGATACTATTTCTTCATATGTTGAGAATACATGGGAGACTATTTCCCTTCTAAAAGTTGTCTTAATACCATGAAAGATATGATCCTTCTTACTCTTTGGATCAGACGTATTGCTGGAGTTCCCATTCCTTCCATTGGGTTCCATTTCTATACAATGGCATACACTAGGTCAGTTTATGAATCACAATTCCTAATTCCAAACATGTAAAATACCTAACATAAATTGAACAGTTTATGGATATAATCCATAAAAATATTTTCTTTGAGGAGCTATATACTCTTAAATCCTTCTTAATGATTTGTAAAGAAACTGATAATTATCCAAAGCATATCCCCGGGGAGCGTCGTAACCAAGAGTGCAGTAAGGCCCATTGTCGTGCACCAGTTCCCATTTGAGTCTAGATCAAAGCGGTGTTTTTGGGTTTTACCCCTAGGTACATCTGTTCTAGATCTGCCTCTACCTGCTCGTATCCAGAAAGGGATATACTTTCTTGGAAAACTCACAAAATCTCTACATTATCAAAATTCTAGGAAGTTATTCTATACTAATCCTCAAATTTTATCTTAGGGTAATGTGCTCTAATCAGAGTTTATCTAAATCTAGTTTCCAAGGATATTTCTAAACTTTCTCTGATACCAACTGTAATGCCCTGACCCCAGTTACCTAGAGTCAATGCATTATTTTAATAAATTGGCATGATTACAAGGAATCAAGTCTCGAAGGACCGATCGGTTTAGCAGTCTTGGAAAATAGATTACATACATGAATGATACATTACACTTTAAGACATACAAAACAACATAAATAATCCTTTATGAATGCCATTATTCCCTTGGATTAACCCTACATATCAATGACAATACACTTCTTGGAATCCTGGGGAAAATAAAACATAGAAAGGGGTGAGCTCAAACGCTCAGTAAGGGTAAGCAATACAGTGGAAACTTTCATAAATAAGCATAAACATTTATGGCAATGTATAACTAAAACAAAATCCTTTTAAACTTGAACTTCAGCATAATTTGGAAAAAATAAAATGAAATAATTCCATTTACTTATTCACATCGATATTCTACTAGTAGAATAATCACATGCAATATCACTAACCACTTTTATAATGATAGAATACATAATGTCATACTATCATAACCACATAGTCAAGGCCTTGTGCCATGACTACAAATAAGATTTTGCCAAGGCCTTATGCCAAGACACTAGTTTGTCTCATGAGACCTACTGATGCATTGAGGAGCTATACCGGGCTCCACCCATCACTTACTAAGTCTAATGCATTCCTCATATGAAAAGGATTAAACATAACATAAACATTCGTATTAAAACTGGCATATGAAATGTCAATACTTTACCCATAAACCATGAATGGTATAAAATAACACATTCATAGTAAAACATATCACAAAACCTTCAATACAATACGGAAGATTTGTATCCTAATAAATCAACTTCAAACAAGTCTAAAATCCATTAAAATATTTTGACATAGATGAAAATGATTTGTAAAACTCTTTGAGAGAAATATCCATTTTTCATGAAAACATTTAAAATTCACACAATTTATAAAGGAAGACATTTAAATATATTTTTGAATCAAAGTGTCCCATTACACTTTAAAACTTTTGAAAGTAATTAAAATTTTAAAACATTCATGTTCATTTAAATAAATCCTCAAAACCATTTTGAAAACAAGGACATTAATGAGAATGGTTTAGAAGAATAAATCTTTAAAACATTTAAAATGATGTTTTAGTAATAAGTATCTTAAAAGAATACCTTTGAAAACTATTTTATGAAACATGGACATGGATAATAAATATTTTCCCATAGATACTTATGTAAAAACAACCTCGGATAATAAAGATATTGTGAAATTAACCCTTACCAATTTGGTAACTTATGAAACATACACCCCATGAAAGAAGTATCATACAATGAATATGTAAATACACATAAATTAAAGTGTATTACACAAATAATAAAATTATGGGCAGCAAATACACCACACAAAATGTAATAGTGGCAATATGGAATGAATCTCACGGGAATAAGGAGTGAGATTAAAACCCCTTACCTTGCACTTTCCTTTAGTCGAGGGTACGTTTAACCTCCTGTATGAAGAATATAGTATGTTATTAAATTATAACAGAACCATATTAATATATATGATATCATACATTATTCATTTATGACTTTATACTACCCATTTAATAATAATTTTCATGTTATATTAATATTTCGGGTAATAATCGCTTTCTTTATCGTACGTGTTTTAACTTGTTACTCTTCATTGTATCACTTAGATCATGATTTAAATAATTCCAGAATATAAAAAATGATTTATATATAATATATATTCAGAATATAAATATGTATAATATACATATATATGAAAAGGAAAACACTGTTTATGGAGACGGTAGTCCGTACGTACGCATAAATGTTGTTTCCATTTTCATATAGTATTGAACGGAAGTAAGTGAATAAGATATAAGTAAGTAAATAAATAATTATATATATAAATATATATATCTCCATTAGAATTATTATTTCATATATTACATACTTATTAGTAATATATATTTTTATAATCGTCGATGAATGGTGAACATGGAAATGAATCTCATCGCGTCATGGAGACAGTAATCTGTACGCACGCATGAGAGAAAAATGTCATTCTTTTGATATTAAAATAATATTTAATTGGATTTTATATCATATATACAGAATCCTTGTAATTTTATATTTATTATTTACCTCAAATATAAATCATTATTATACCCATCCAAATAATAATTTAATGAATAACAATTACACCACGACATGGAGACGGTAAGCCGTACGTACGCACGTATGGTGACATGTCATTCAAAGGGTGGATAGAATAATAAATTTGGTTGTATGATAATTATAATAACATCACATTATATAGAAGATACTGGAGTTATTATTTTATAATGGAATCAAAAAAGAAAAAAGAAGTGGAAGAAGAGAGGAACTTGAAAGAGGGTGGTGAAATCATTACCTCTTCTTCGGGTTCTTCATTTTGATTTGATCAAAAGGGCTCCTTAGGTTGAATTTATGATCAAAATAAGGAATCTAGGTTGAAGGGAGGATAGTTAATATGGTATTTGGGCAGGGTTTGGTCGAGCCAAATGGCTTAGAATGTGTGAATTAGAGTGAAGGGGAAGTGCCCTTTTATAAGAGGGGTGAGGGGCGCCTTAGGAAAAACTTAAAATATTATTTTATAATAAATTAATATTCGGTTTATAATGGTTCAAAATTGATTTATTTCAAGTATAAAGTTGTTATGGGTCTAAATCCACTCAACCAATAGGTTTTAGACAGGTTTGGGTCACTTTATTAACCTTATCTTTTAGTTTTAACTCTTAGTTAATTAGTTTGACATTTACCATGTTTCTTTGTATTTTTATATTATATGGTTAATAAACATAATATAAACTTCCAATAGACCCCCAAGTGGTCCATTAATGATACACCTATCATGATATAAGTCCTTTTTCCGAACCTTAGATTTTTAGGAATATAATATCAATTAATAATATAATATTTGTTTTAAAAACTCTTTTATGCTAATTTTGACACTATTGGGTATTTTGTTTTTGATAAATTCATAAAAGCATTATTACTTTTAAAACAATTCATATAACCAATCCTAATATGTCATATTAACCTAGAAAATTATTTTAATTCATAAAAAGTCTCAAATTACATTTATTTGGGTATTAATAATATCAATTATCTTAATCTTTCATTAATACGATAATTACTACATCATCATTGTGTAATAAATAAATTAAATTATTTAATGTATAAATTTATAAATAAAATAAAATTATGTAGGAAATTTTTTTATCTTTCTAATGAATATTTGTAATTGAATTTATCTTATGTATAACCACATATTAAAAATGTTTTAGTTATTAAACTTTGATTTTAACTCTTTTAACTCTTCTTTGAATTAAAAAATAATAAATGTCCTAATCTAATCCAAGTGGACCTAAAAGATAATATTTTATTCCTAAGGTTATTTTTGGTCGAATTACACTTATCCAATAGAATAAGGACATGTTTTAGGGTAATATTAATTTCATTTTTACCCTTAATTACCCAATTTACTTTTAACCGTGGTAAATAAAAGTAAAAAGTTACTATTCACCAAAAATTATTTTTATCTTATTGAACCAAATTTTACTCCTTGATATTAACCGTGTCTCTGGGATTTTTAAAATTCCACTCACAGAAGCGGTAAAATTATGTTTTATGTGAATTTGCAAATTCTCCTAGGAGATGGGTAAAAGACGGTGAAAAGTTCAATAAAAATTTTATATATCTAAAATTATTATAAACTGACTCCAATTAATTACATTGAACTCATATAGGTATTATGTATCTATTTTTACCTAAAATAAATTTAAATAAAATAAATAATTAATTAAATAAAAAGTTGTTTTTAAACAGTAACTCAATGTTTTTCACTATTCATCAAAAAATTGAATGTTTTCATAAAAATACCAAAAAACACCGTAAGATAATTTTAATATTATGAATTCAAAAATTATGTCTATTTTACCAAATTCAAAACATATAAGTTGCCTTAATTAATTTAAAATTAATTCTCATTTTCAAAACAAATAGCGTGTTTTTAAGAAACAATAACTATCAAAAGATTGACACTTTTTTATGTATAATTTCAATGTGAAATTAATTCCAATGACCGAAATTGGATTAAATGGTAAAAATATAATGTAATTATACTTCCAAAACATTAAAATTTATAATTCAACACTATAAATTATTTTTATTAAAAAAGTTCTTTTTAGTTTAAATATAGTATTTTTCACTATTTACCCAAATATGAATGTTATCAGAATAACACCAAAAATTTATTAAAACTAAATTCTTATGTCCCAGTTCTAAAGAAGAAGTTTATTTTGTCAAATTGAATATATAAAAGTTTCAAATATTGGATTTAAAAATGGTTCATCATTAAACGGCGGTAAAAGTTCATTTTTTTAAAAATACCTCTTTTATGTGAAAAAAATGAATTAGTTCTTACATTATGTCTAAGAAACTCATAATATGGATTCTAAAATTATAAGGATTGTATATGGTTCAAAATTCAGTTAATATTATTCATAACCGCTTTTGAACAGCTAGTTTGGTAAGTCGTGGTGCGCTTGAACTTGGTGTTGCGTGTAGTGCATGTTATTGCATTACATTGAAGAAATAATGTACTCTGAAATATTGGGGTGTTACAGACATAGTGTATGATAATGTCCTAAGAATAGCTATCGTATTAAAAGGTCATAGAAAATCTCTACTATGATGAGAACCCAAAAATTTCATGACACTATTCTTGAATATATGTTCTATGGAAGGATGATATCATTTGAAGGGACACAAATTATACAATCTATTAGTGGTGGAGACTCAAGAAACTTTGAGCCACCTTCTCATTGTGTGCGGCCTTGGTAATATCCATGAGGATATTATGAGAAAAAGACCTGCCAGTAGGAAATCCACATTCATAAGTGTCATTAGATGTTCCTATCTACGAACATTTGTATTGTTCCTTAGACTTTAAGATTATTATTAATGGGTATTATGACTCGCGTACTTAGATTTATTGATGAAAATTGTGGTGACAGATGTTCACGGCGAGTTAGGATATGTTGGGTGTGTCATGAATACTACTGCATTAATAAATAATGAAAGAAATCATGTGTCACTTCTACAAAAGTAAATATCTCAGGACCTTTGATAGAAATGATATAGCCTAACTAGATCCATGTCCATGGTTTTCTCAAGGCAAGTTCAATTCCGAGAAGTCAAAGAATGAGAAATTGAGCACATGGGTTGATGGCACTTGCATACAACCTACTTGATTAGAGATATCAGGATAAAAAGATTATATTACATGGTAAGCATTCATATGAGGTGACATGTCTTTGCGACATCAATTTCTTTCTCTTTGATACCTTGACCCATTTCTAGACAGTAATCCTGGACTTTAGTCGAGACCGCCTAATGCCAACGAGAAAAGGGCCTATAGGGTCCCACACTAAATATATCCAGTATCTCAGTTGAATAATTTATTTATTTAACAAATTGAATAAATATTATTACCAGTTTTGGTTTAATAATTATTCAAGTATGAATGATCACATGTATTTTTTTGCTAGTTATTCGAGAGAATATATTGTGGATGGAATATTTATTTATCAGAAAATGATGCAGTTATATTTATTTAATAAATAAATAGTCATTATTCAAATCCTGGTAAATATTGAGAAGGATTGGTGGACCAAGTTGTGGGTCCGGTGAGAAATAATATTAAATATTATTTAGTTAAATAATATTTAAATATAACATGCAAGTTAAGCACATGTTATGGAAATAATATCATTGCTATTATTATTTGACATGGGATTTCATATGGAATAATAAATTAAGTAACAGTACCTATGCTAATTATTTATTATTACCTGGTGAATTAAATTCTCCATTATGTTATTATTCTCTATTTAAACCAAGGGTTCATTCAACCGACTAACCAATCATTGTGTGCACAACATCCTTGGAGAAAAGCTCTAGATCCTAGAGAACTCTTCTCTCTCCAATAACGCTCTCAAGAATGAGAGATATCCTCCTCCACCAGATCAAGGGGAATGATTTGGAAACGATTTTCATGGTGATTGAAGGTGGCATCACAAGCTCAAGGATCTTCCATGCTATCACCTGGAGACTCCTTCGGTGACATCCAGAGATACGTAGAGAACATGTGGAACACCTCTAGAGGATTCATATCCTTGGATTATACATCGTAACAAAGCCACACCTTGGACCTGTGGCAGAATGCGTCAATGAAGAAAGAATCACCTTGGAGGTAATTTTATAATTTAATTAAATTAATTATAACCAAAATATGTCGATCCTCTCTTCTTGATTTTGGGTTCTTTCCTTTTTATTTTATCTTTGATTAAATTTTGTGGATACTAGCATTTATCATCATATTGATTCTATATTAATCATCAATCATGTAAATTTTCAAAGTTGGGTACACGCCCATCTTGCACTTCCGCTATTCCCAGAACCTATAAGTGTATACCTATTCTTTATCGTAACTTGGTTAAGTTTACGATAATCGACGCAGAGCCAAAGAGTTCCATATACTTTCTTTAAGAACAAGACCGGTGTTTCCCACAGAGATGTGCTCGATCAAATGAAACTTGTAACTCCCCGACCCCAGTTACCCAGATTCGGTGCATTATTACATAACATTGGCATGATCACAAGAAAGATCAAATCTCGAAAGACCGATTGGTTTAGTAGCCTCGGAAACACTAGATATATTCATAAGTCTTACATTACATCATAAAAATGAAAACTACAACAACATAGTCTCCATAGTCCACACTCATATCCCCACATAATAACCCTGCAGATCATTCATAAATTACTTATTCACATCTTGGAAAAAAACATTGAAAGGGGAGAGCTCAGATGCTCAGTAAGGATAAAAATATAGCGAAAACTTTCATAAATAAACATAAATATTTAAGGCAATGTATAACTAAAACAAAAGCCTTTTAAACTTCAACTTCAGCATAATATGGAAAAGATAAAATGAAATAATTCCATTTACTTATTCACATGGATATTCTAATGTCGAATAATCATATGAAATATCAATAACCACTCTCATAATGATGGAATGCATAATTCCAGACTATCATAACCATGTAGCCAAGGCCTCGTTCCAAGACTACAAATAAGATTTTGTCAAGGCCTCGTGCTAAGACACTATTTTGTCTCATGAGACCTACCGATGAAATTGTTTAGAAGATACTTACGTTTAAAATTTCTCAAATATACTCCAGTAATTTTCTAAAAACATTATGCAAGCTTCTGAAAACAAAATAACTAATTTTGAGACTGCTTGGTTAATTACAGTTCATGATGGGTCCACACCCAATCCCTTTCTTTCTACCGCACTCGAGAGTCGGGTTTTCTGAAAACATTTTAAAGCTTGCGCTAAATAGGTATACATTTGCACTGGATTTTCATGTATTTGATAGAAATATCTATTTTTGAAATCATTTAAAAATCACATAATTATAAAATAAAAACTTTATTTTGAAAATATCCTTATAAGTGTGTAAGGGAATCTTCAAAGATTTTATAACGGCGGAAAATAGCCACACCCGCTGTATATGTTAAAAAAGACATTATTACCTTAATTTTGTTGAAAAGGTTAAAAAGGACCTTATATGGAAAACGACGGAAAGATTCCTTTCAAACCATTTTATAAAAATTGTAACAAGGGTATAAATGAATTTAACCCATAGTCTAATAAATGGTAAAAATGTTTTGAAATATATTTTTAAGAAACATGGAATTGGATGATACAGAAGTCCCAGTAGATAATTACGTCTAAACAACCTCGGATAATGAAGACATTGTGAAATAAACCATTACCAATTTTGTAACTTACGAAACATACACCCCATGAAAGAGGTATCATATAATGAATATATAAATACACATAAATTAAAGTTTATTACACAAATAATACAATTATGTGCAGTACATACATCACACAAAATGTAATAGTGGCAATATGGCATGAATCTCATGGGAATAAGGAGTGAGATGAAAACCCCTTACCTTGTACTTTTCCTTGGTTGAGGGTAGGTTAACCTCTTGTATAATGGTGAAATAATTTTTATTAAATTATACAAGAATCATATACATTAATATGATATCATATATGATCTTTTAACATTGATTTGTTAATAACATCTTAGTATTGTCATCGTTTCGGGTGTTAATGGATTCGTTTTCCTTTGTCTGTTTTGTTACATAAGCCATGTTTGTTATGGATAGGTTGTATCTTATTCATATGCACAATGATATCAAGTCCTTAAAAATTATTTTTAATCATTAAATAATAATTAGACTCAAATGGATATGATGGGGAATTAATCTCATCGCGTTCGTGGAGACGGTAGTCCGTACGTACGCACGAGCGATAATATCATTCTTTTGATATTAAAATAATATATAATTGGATGGTATATCATATAGAAAGAAAAATTATCATGTTATATTTATTATTTACATGAATTATACATCATTATTATACCCATATAAATAATAATATATTTAATAACAATTACACCACAACGTGGAGACGGTAGGTCGTACGTACGCACGTATGGTGACATGTCATTAAAGGGATGGATAGAATAACGAATTTGTTTGTTCCATAATTATAATAACATCACAGTATATATAAGATACTGGAGTTATTATTTTATAATGGAAACAACAAAAAAAGAAGAAGTTGAAGAAGAAATGAACTTGAAAAAGGGTGGTGAAAACATTACCTCTTCTTCGGGTTCTTCCTTTTGATTTGATCAAAAGGGCTCTTTAGGTTGGATTTATGATCAAACTAAGGCCTCTAGGTTGAATTAAAGGAAGTTGAGAGAGTATTTGGGTAGGGTTTGGCCGAACCAAAAGGATTTGAAGGTGTGAATAATTGGTTAGAAGTGGTGTCCTTTTATAAGGGGGAGGAGGGGCACCTTAGGAAAATCTAGAAATATTATTTTATAATAAATTCATATTCGGTTTATAATGGATCCAAAGTGAATTATTTAAATTTTAAGGTTGGTATGGGTCTAAAACCACTCAACCAATAGAATTTATATAGGTTTGGGTCATTATATTAACCTTATCTTTTAGTGTTAACTCTTAGTTAATTAGTTTGACACTTACCATGTCACATTGTATTTTTATAATATATAGTTAATAAACTTACTATATACATCCAAGAAACCCCAAATTGGTCCATTAATGATACCAAAATAATGATATAAGTCCTTTGGACTAACCATAGATTTTAAGGAATAGAATATAAATTAATAATATAATATTTGTTTTAAAAACTCATTTATGTCAATTTTGACACTACTCAATAATTGATTTTTGTTAAAGTATTAAAAACTTTATTAATTCGAATAAAATTGATTTAAGAAATACTAACATGTCATATTAACCAATAAAATTCTTGTATGTCATCAAAAATTTCAAATTATATTTAGTTTGACATTTATAATATCAATTATTTTATTCTTTCATTAATAAGAAAAATACTGCATCATTATTGTGTCATATATATTTTTACTTTTTCAATGCCTAAAAATTATAAATAAAATACAATTATGTAGGAAATCTATTTATATTTCTAATTAATATTTATAATCTAAAATCCAACATATATAACCCTATGTAAAAATTGTTTTTCTAAAAGATATATGCTTATGTCATTTTTGTATTTATTTTAACTTAATTAATATAAAGTGTCCTTATCACCAACAAGTGGCTCCATGGGGTCCCAAAATCGACCCAAAGATGATTATGGTCAGACATATATCCACCAATAAGTTTAGGACACGTTTTAGGGTAATTTAGTATTATAATATTATTTTTTAACCCTTATTTATCGGATTTACCCTTTAACCATGGTAAATAAAATATTTACCGAAGTAATTATTCAAAATGTCTAAAAATAAAAGTTACATATTTACACAATTTGGACATCCTGATTCCAAATATGGAATCCATTTTTCCAAATTCAAAACACAGAAGTGGCATAAATTAATTTAAAATTAATTCCCGCTGTCAAAACAAAAAACGTGTTTTTAAGATATAATAACTATCAAAATATTGATACTTGTTTATGTCCGGTTTTATTGTGAAATTATGTCCAATGACCAACATTGTATTAAATGGTAAAAATATATTTTAAATATACTTTAAAACCACTCAAATTCATAATTTATCACTATTAATTATTTTGATTAAAAAAGTTGTTTTTAATGAAAATTTAGTAATTTTCATTATTCATCAAAATATAAATGTTATCCAAAAAGTACCAAAATTTCATCCTAGAATAATTTCGATATTCCAAATCCAAAAATGAAGTCCATTTTTAAAGATAAAATGTATAAAAATTCAAAAAGTGGGTATTACTATTCATAACGGCTACTTTGATTGGTTGCGGCGTGTTAGAATCTCGGAGTTGCGTACAACACACGCTACTGTATTACTCAAAGAGAAGCTTACCGTGGAAGCTTGGGGTGTTACATTCTCCCCTCATTAAAATAATTCCGTCCTTGAAATTTCTAGAATATTACTACATAAAATGACTCGGGTGGTTCTTCATCATAAGTTCCTCGGGTTCCCACGTTGCCTCTTCCATCTTATGGTTTCTCCAGAGAACTTTTACCAGACGAGTTGTCCGGTTTCTCAGCACTTGTTCTCTTGTATCAAGAATCCTGACGGGCTCCTTGCAATAAGAGAGATCGGGTTTCAGTACTAATTCCTCATAGGTGAGTACATGTGTTGGGTCAGGCATGTATTTTCTCAACAGTGATACGTGGAACACATCGTGAACTTTGGAGATATTTGGTGGCATTGCCAAATGGTAAGATACAACCCCAATTCGTTCTAGAATTTCGAAAGGTCTGATTTACCTGGGAGTCAATTTACCTTTATTTCCAAAACATAAAACTCCCTTACATGGAGATACCTTCAAGAAAACGTGATCTCCGACCTGAAATTCCAAATCCTTTCTTTGGTTGTCAGCATAGCTCTTCTACCTACTTTGAGCTGCTTTGATGTGGTTTTGGATTACCTTCACCTTTTCCATTGTTTCCTCCACCAGTTCTAGGCCTACAAGTTTTCTTTCACCAACGTCATCCCAACAGGTTGGTGTGCGACATCTCTTTCCATATAACGCTTCATATGGTGCCATCTGAATGCTTGAATTGAAGATATTGTTATAGGAAAATTCTACCAGAGGTAAATATTGATCCCACATACCCTGAAAGTCAAGTGAGCATGATCTCAACATGTATTCTAAGGTTTGAATAGTTCGTTCTGATTGTCCATCTGTTTGAGGGTGGTAAGCCGTGCTCAAATGAAGTTCAGTATCCAAGGCCTTCTGAAGACTTTTCCAGAATCTTGATGTAAAACGGGGATCACGATCTAAGATAATCGATAGGGGTACTCCATGTAGTCTCACAACTCCATTAATATATATTCTCGCTAGACGTTCAAGTGGTAAATCGTCCCTTATATCAAGGAAATGTGCTGACTTGGTAAGATGATCAACAATGACCCATATTGCATCATTCCTTCTTGGAGTCTTTGGTAGTCCCATGATAAAGCCCATCATGATATTATCCCATTTCCACTCAGGTATGGGAATAGGTTTCAATACTTCTCCAGGTAGTTGCCTTCCAGCATTCACTTGTTGACAAACCATACATCCTGACACAAAATCAGCAATATCCCTCTTCATGTTGTCCCACCAAAAATGTTCCTTTAAATATTTATACATTTTGGTGCTCCCAGGGTGTATAGAGAAATTGGAACTACGAGCATCATCTAACAATTCCCTTTTTAAATCAGGTATATCGGGAACTCAAAGTCTCTTCCAAAATTTCAAAATTCCTTCTTGATACACAAAGTCTCTCAATCTCCCATCATTCACAGCTTTAATCTTCTTTTGAAATTATTCATCATCGGTTTGAGAACTCTTAATCATTTCTAGTAAATATGGTTTGGAAACCATTTGAAAAAGCACTGATGTTTCAACTTCCATGGTTATTCCCATGTACATCTTCACTAGATCCATGAAAATTGGATCCCTTTCAATTCTCATATTGTTCAAAACTCCCTGATCTTTTCTGCTCAAAGCATCTGCCACCTTATTTGCCTTCCCCGTGTGGTAGTGTATCATACAATCATAATCCTTGAGTAATTCAAGCCATCTCCTTTTCTTCATGTTGAGTTATTTCTGTGAGAAAATATACTTCAAACTCTTATGATCAGTATAAATTTCACATTTCTCACCATAGAGATAATGTCTCCATATCTTCAAAGCAAAGATTACAACAGCTTACTCCAGATCGTGAGTAGGATAGTTCTGCTCATTAATTTTTAGCTGTCGTGATTCATAGGCAATAACCCTATCATTTTTCCTAAGGACACAACCTAGTCATTTCATTGATGCATCACTATAAATAACTAACCCATCATTCCCCCATGGTAGAGTCAATATAGGAGAATTGACTAATCTTATCTTCAGTTCTTAAAAACATTCTTCACACTCTTTTTTCCAGAAAAATTTATCCCCTTTACGTGTGAGCTTTGTTAATGGGTTAGCTAATCGGGCAAAATTCTGGACGAAACGTCGATAATAACCTACCAAACCAATAAAACTGCGTACCTCAGTTATACTCGTTGGTGCTGGCCATTCTTGGATTTCCTTGGTCTTAGAAGGATCAATGGAAATTCCATCCTTAGAGACAATATGGCCAAGAAAAGAAATCTCTTGAATCCAGAATTCATACTTGCTAAACTTCCCATATAATTCATGTCTTCTCAGAGTCTTCAAGATAATCCGCAAGTGATTTTCATGATCTTCGTAGCTTTTAGAGTATACCAAGATATCATCAATAAATACCACCACAAAATCATCAAGATATTCCTTGAAAACTCAGTTCATTAGATCCATGAATACAGAGGGTGCATTAGTTATCCCAAAAGGCATTACTGTAAACTCATAATGCTCGTACCTTGTTTGAAATGTTGTCTTTGGAATGTCTTCCTTATTCACACACAACTGATGGTATCCTGATCAAAGGTCAATATTTGAAAATTATTGAGATCCATGCAGTTGGTCAAATAAATCATCAATGCGAGGTCGAGGATACTTGTTCTTTATTATTATATCATTGATCTCCCTGTAGTCGATACATAACCTCATAGATCCATCTTTCTTTTTAACAAAAAGAACAGGGGCTCCCCATGGAGAAACACTAGGGTGAATAAATCCTTTATTACTCAATTCCTCTAGTTGTTTCTTTAGTTCAACTAATTCCATAGTGGCCATTCTATAAGGGGTCTTCAATATAGTCCTTGATCCAAGAATTAAATCAATGGAAAACTCAACTTCTCATTCTGAAGGATGTCCAGGTAAATCTTCCGGAAACACATCTACATATTCATTCACAATAGGTACATCCTCTATTTGAACATTCCTTTCCTCACCCACAGTTATTTCATTCTCTTCCTCCCCGATAATTGAATTTAGTTGAGCTACTAGGGGTGGATCTAGATAAGAATTGGGCGGTGACGATTCTTCTCTAAAGATAAGGTGTTCCTTATCATCATCATCAAAAATCGTAACCTCCTTCTTCTTACAATAAATCTTCACATCATGGTCTGAAAGCCAATCCATACCGAGGATTATATCAAATTCAGTCATGGTTATGACAATGAGATCAGCAGATAAAGAACATTTATATGCCCTAATGGGAACGGATCCACAGAACTTTGTAGCAATGATACTTACCTTAGGGGTTTTGAATGACAACTCTCTTGTTAAATCAAATTGGAAATATCTAATTTTCTTAGCAAACTGGGAAGATATGAAACAATGCGATGATCTAGAATCAAATAAAGAATTTACTAAACTTGAAGAGACCATTAAATTACCTGCCACCACGTCTTTCGGAGCTTCTACCTCAATAGTAGTGATAGCATAAGCTTGGCCTTGATCCCTTGGCCTTTTCTAAGGCAAGTTCCCCTGACGCTTAGTACATTCATTTTTATAATGTCCCATCTCTCTACAATTATAGCATTCGACGTTGACAGAAACTCTCTTTCCCTTGCAATCATGAGCTTGGTGGACTTTTTCACCACACTTGTAATAGACTCTCATTCCTTTTAAGCAAGTATTGGGGTGTTTCTTCCCACATTTACTGTAGGATGGATTTTCAACTTTTCCCTTCTTCCCCTTATTTCCATTTCCCGATTGATCAGCAGATCTCTTCTTCTCTTGCTTTTCTTTAAAGTCATAAGACTTAGAGAATTCATTTTATATCTTGATAGCACATGAGACAATATCTTCGTACGACGAGAAGGTTTGTGAGACTAATTCTCGAAGGAGAAATGGTTTTAACCCATCAAAGAAACGATCAATATTACTTCTTGGGTTGCGTATATAATCTGCAGCATACCTCGCTAACCTTGTAAAGTTATCCTCATACTTTGTGACATTCTCATCCTCTTTCTGCCTCAAACTCAGAAATTGCCTTTCCATATCTGATTGATGGTCTCGAGGAAAGTATTTTTCTAAGAATATCTCTCTGAACTCCCTCCATTACATATCTGATACTTCATCATCTTCGTTCGTGCTTTCAATCAATTACCACAATTGATCAGTATCTCCAGTGAGGTGGTAAACTGCCATGATAACTTTTTCCCTTTCACTACTCCCCAAGGCATGGAATATTTTCTCTAAAGAATTTATCCATTGCTCAGCTAACAAGGTATTTTTACTCCCATTGAATGTTGGTGTTTTTTTCCTCATGAAGCGATATAACATTGATCCTCCACGCTGCGGATCAGGGTGCTCCATACGGGTAAGTTTATTATTCATAACCTGAGTGAGTTATCCCAGTATGGTGATAAGCTGATCAGCACCAGTTACATCACCAGCTCCACTCTAATTATCTTGAGCAGGAGGGAAATCCCTACATGGAGTGTGTTCATTGATATGGTTTCCATTTCTTCCACTAGGCGCCATTTCTAGACAATGGCATAAACTTGATCAGTTTATGAATCAAAATACATAATTACATACATGTAAAACACTTAACATAAATTGAACAGTTTATGGATATAATCCATAATCATAAAAATGTTTTCTTTGAGGAAGTATATACTCATAAACCCTTCATAATGGTTTATAAATAAAATGAGAATTATCCTAAGCATATCCCCTAGGAGTGTTGTAACCAAGAGTGCAGCAAGGCCCGTTGTTGTGCACCAGTTCTCATTCGAGTCTAGCTCAAAGCGGTGTTTTCAGGATTTACCCTTAGGTACATCTGTGCCAGAGCTGCCTCTACCTTCTTGTATCCAGACAAGGATGTATTGCTCAGAAAACTCAAAAAATCTCTACAATACCAAAATTCTAGTAAGTTCTTCTACACTAATCCTCAAAGTTCATCTTCGGTCTACGTGCTCTAATTAGAGTTTATCTAAATCTAGCTTCCAAGGTTTGTATTAAACTTCCTTTGATACCAACTGTAACGCCCCAACCCTAGTTACCTAGAGTCGGGCGCATTATTATATAAAATTAGCATGATCACAAGAAAGATCAAATCTCGAAAGACCGATTGGTTTAGTATCCTTGGAAACACTAGATATATTCATAAGTCTTACATTACATCATAAAAATGAAAACTAAAACAACATAGTCTCCATAGTCCACACTCATATCCCTACATAATATCCCTGCAGGTCATTCATAAATTACTTCTTCACATCCTGGGAAAAATAAAACATTGAAAGGGGTGAGCTCAGATGCTCAGTAAGGATAAAAATATAGTGGAAACTTTCATAAATAAACATAAACTTATAAGGAAATGTATAACTAAAACAAAAGACTTTTAAACTTGAACTTCAGCATAATATGGAAAAGATAAAATGAAATAATGCCATTTACTTATACACATGGATATTCTACTAGTCGAATAATCACATGCAATATCAATAACCACTTTCATAATGATGGAATACATAATGCCAGACTATCACAACCACGTATCCAAGGCCTCGTGCCAAGACTAAACATAAGATTTTGTCAAGGCTTCGTGCTAAGACACTAGTTTGTCTCATGAGACCTACCGATGCAATTTTTTAGAAGATACTTATGTTTAAAATTGCTCAAATATAATCCAGTGTTTTTCTGAAAACATTATGCATGCTTCTAAAAACAAAATAACTAATTCTGAGACTTCTCTATTAATTACAGGTCATGATGGGTCCATGCCCAATCCCTTCCTGTCTACCACACACGAGAGTCGGATTTTCTGAAAACATTTTTAAGCTTGCGTTAAATACGTATACATTTGCACTGGATTTTCATGCATTTGATAGAAATATCTCTTTTTGAAATCATTTAAAAATCACATAATTATAAAATAAACCCTTTATTTTGAAAATATCCTTATAATCATGTAAGTGAAGCTTCGAAGATTTTATAACGGTGGAAAATTTTCGCACCATCTGTATATGTTAAAAAAGACATTCTTACCTTAATTTTGTTGAAAAGGTTAAAAAGGACCTTGTTTGGAAAACGACAGAAAGATTCCTTTAAAACCATTTTATAAAAATTCTAACAAGGGTATAAATGAATTTAACCCATAGTCTAGTAAATGTTAAAAATGTTTTGAAATAAATTTTTAACAAACATGGATGTGGATGATAAATAAGTCCCAGTAGATAATTACTTCTAAACAACCTCGGATAATGAAGAGATTGTGAAATAAACCCTTACCAATTTGGTAACTTACGAAACATACACCCCATGAAAGAGGTATCATATAATGAATATGTAAATACACATAAATTAAAGTGTATTACACAAATAATACAATTATGGGTAGTACATACACCACACAAAAGGTAATAGTGGAAATATGGCATGAATCTCATGGGAATAAGGAGTGAGATGAAAACCCCTTACCTTGTACTTTTACTTGGTTGAGGGTAGGTTAAACTCCTGTATAATGGTGAAATAATTGTTATTAAATTATAAAATAATCATATACATTAATATGATATCATATATGATCTTTTAACATTGATTTGTTAATAACATCTTAGTATTATCATCGTTTCGGGTGTTAATGGATTTGTTTTCCTTTGTTAGTTTTGTTACGTAATCCATGTTTTTTATGGATAGGTTGTATATTATTAATATCCATAATGATATCAAGTCCTTAAAAATTATTTTTAATCATTAAATGAGAATTATACTCAAATGGATATGATGGGGAATGAATCTCATCGCGTTCGTGGAGGCGGTAGTCTGTACGTACGCACGAGCGATAATATCATTATTTTGATATTAAAATAATATATAATTGGATGGTATATCATATAGAAAGAATCATTATCATGTTATATGTATTATTTACATGAATTATACATCATTACTATACCCATCTAAATAATAATATATTGAATAACATTTAAACCACAACGTGGAGACGGTAGGTCGTACGTACGCACGTATGGTGACATGTCCTTCAAGGGATGGATAGAATAATGAATTTGTTTGTTCCATAATTATAATAACATAATAGTATATATAAGATACTGTATTTATTATTTTATAATGGAAACAACAAAGAAATAAGAAGTTGAAGAAGAAATGAACTTGAAAAAAGGTGGTGAAAACATTACCTCTTCTTCGGGTTCTTCCTTTTGATTTGATCAAAAGGGCTCTTTAGGTTGGATTTATGATCAAACTAATTCCTCTAGGTTTAATTTATAGAAGTTGAGAGAGTATTTGGGTAGGTGTTGGACGAACCAAAAGGCTTTTAAGGAGTGAATAATTGGTTAGAAGTGGTGTCCTTTTATAAGGGGGAGGAGGGGCACCTTAGGAAAATCTAGAAATATTATTTTAAAATAAATTCATATTCAGTTTATAATGGATCCAAAGTGGATTATTTAAAATTTAAGGTTTGGATGGGTCTAAAACCACTCAACCAATAGAATTTAGACAGGTTTGGGTCATTATATTAACCTTATCTTTTAGTTTTAACTCTTAGTTAATTAGTTTGACACTTACCATGTCACTTTGTATTTTTATAATATATGGTTAATAAACATACTATATACATCCAAGAGACCCCAAAGTGGTCCATTAATGATATAAAAATAATTATATAAGTCCTTTGTCTGAACCTTAGATTTTTAGGAACATAATATAAATTAATAATATAATATTTGTTTTAAAAACTCATTTATGTTAATTTTGACACTACTCAATAATTGATTTTTGTTAAAGTCTTAAAAACTTTATTAATTCTAACAAAATTCATTTAAGATATCCTAACATGTCATATTAACTAATAAAATTCGTGCATGTCATCAAAAATTTAAAATTATTTTTATTTTAACATTTATAATATCAATTATTTGATTCTTTCATTAATAAAGAAAAATACTGCATAATTATTGTGTCATATATATTTTTACTTTTTCAATTTATAAAAATTATAAACAAAATACCATTATGTAGGAAATATTTTTATATTTATAATGAATATTTATAATCTAAAATCCAACATATATAACCCTATGTAAAAATTGTTTTTTTAAAAGATATATGCTTATGTCATTTTTGTATTTATTTTAACTTAATTAATATAAAGTGTCTTTATCACCAAAAAGTGGCTCCATAGGGTCCCAAAATCGACCCAAAGTCGACCATGGTAGGACATGTATCCACCAATAAGGTTAGGACACGTTTTAGGCTAATTTATTATTATTATAATATTATTTTTTAACCCTTATTTACTGGATTTACCCTTTAACTATGGTAAATAAAATATTTACCGAAGTAATTATTCAAAATGTATCAAAATAAAAGTTACCTATTTAAAAAATTTAGATATCCTGATTCCAAATATGGAATCCATTTTTCCAAATTCAAAAAATAGAAGTGGGAGAAATTAATTTAAAATTAATCCCCAATGTCAAAACAAAAAACGTGTTTTTAAGATATAATAACTATCAAAATATTGATACTTGTTTATGTCTGGTTTAATTGTGAAATTATTTCCAATGACCAAAATTGTATTAAATGGTAAAAAAAATATTCTAAATATACTTTAAAACCACTCAAATTCATAATTTATCACTATTAATTATTTTGATTAATAAAGTTGTTTTTAATTAAAATTTAGTAATTTTCACTATTCATCAAAATATAAAAGTTATCCGAAAAGTACCAAAATTTCATCCTAGGATAATTTTGATATTCAGAATCCAAAAATTAAGTCCATTTTTAAATATAAAATGTATAAAATTTCAAAAAGTGGGTATTACTATTCATAACGGCTACTTTTATTGGTTGCGGTGTGTTAGAATCTCATAGTTGCGTACAACACACGCTACTGTATTACTCAAAGAAAAGTGTACCGTGGAATCTTGGGGTGTTAAAAAACCCTTAATTTCTAGATCCTCCAAATGAACTTTCAATTCCCTTAACTCTGTTGGTTCCATTCTAAAATACATAAGGGAAATAGGACCGGTCCTCGGAAGTAGATCAATCCTAAATGCCACTTCCCTTAGAGGTGGTAACCCTGAGAAGTTCCTGGGAAAGACATATTGAAATTGATCCATGAACACTGGAAAACTATTTTATTCAGTCTCTTATATTGATTCCAAATTTAACACCGCCAACTATTATGAGATCTTCCACGTAGCTGGTTCCAACAAGCTCGTTGCACCTTTCTTTACAACCCTCTCTCCTCTAAAGAGATGCTTGATGTTGTCCTTAGTCGCAAAACTCATTGTCCTTTTATAACAGTCTATGTGAGCCTTAAAAATTTTCAACCAATCCATACCCAAGATTACATCATATAAATCCATCTCTAAAATCGAGAAGTCTCACTTTAGCTTAGCTCCATCAACAATTATAGAACAATCTCTCCACATAAAGGCTCGACATTCTCTTTCACTGAGAGGAGTTTGCAGTTTTATCACAGAAAGAATCATTTATAGTTTTCTACATAGCGACTCAACATCAAAATAATAAATGAAGGAGTGAGATGCACTAGTATCAAAAAACACTTTCAAAAAGGTAGAATTCAAAAGAATCATACCTATCACTGTAGATGGTCCATCCTGATCATCAACAATCATCTTCTCATCTCCATACAATTGCTTCATCACTACACTCTACTATTTATTCCATTTTTGTTAATGCCCTTACTGAGGAGTCATGGTATTTTGAGAATCACTATGGCTAGCTCTACTCTATTGATGAGTTTGATTCTTCTATCCTCGCCCTGTCAAAGCATACGATGCTTGTGACACCTAACAAGTGTCTCAAGCACCTAACCTCAGATCACTACAACAAAAGAGATTAAGGTTTCTCATATTGTTGCAATTCTGGCATGCTATTAGTGTTGTTGTACACTCCCTCTTTATGTGGTCAAATAAACCACATTGGTAGCATCTCACTTGGCTCTTTGGTCATGGAGGAAGATTTACTGATCCAGCTGTCTGATTCTAATTCTCGCTCCCACCCTAGAAATAGGGTGGATTATACTTTATAAACTGAATGGAATGATCCACATGTCTTGGATCATCCCTCCGGTTCCCTGCATGCATAGCTTGAAACACTTGGACAATACTTTGAACCATCTATTGGTTCATCAGTGGTCCAAGTTCAACCACGTTCTCTACAGCTTTTTCCAGTTGGTTTCTACATCTCATACCAGGTTCCATTTTCTAAACAAACAACAAAATCAGTAAGTCTCAATCCCTAGAAACCGATGGATTAACATTCCAAATTCTATCACATCAACTATCACAAAAAAAATTCCAAAAAAAACCTTTTTCACATTCAACCATTTTTGAAAAAACATTATTTCTTCTGAAAATAAAACCATTTTCAAGATACACCAAGTATTCTCTTTTCAAAATATTTCATTTGAAAACAAATTCTGCATTTTTCAAAAATTTACACCGTTGTAAAAAATCATAAATCATTACTTCAAATAAAATATGAAATCCTAGTTGGAAGTCATTCCTCTACAATTCATGTCATGATTGTCTCATTGGATAGACCCATGACAATGAGATTTCAAAATCCTGTAAGTGTCTCCAAAACACTTATGTACCCAAATCCCTGGTAACTTAAAGTTCAGCATAAATACGTTAGCTACATCCTTTTATGATATACATTTAAAGTTTCAACAATCCTACTCCTTTCTAAGATTCCAACCCAAGGAATATACAATAATGAATTCAACTCCAAGACCAAGAAAATGAAGACTACTTATTAGGAAAGGACCGAACAAGATGATACTATTTGTGACGACCCACTAATTCTCATTGGATTGAGAGTACAACAATCCATTACTTGGCCTTAAGCGACATCGCCAAGACACAAAAGGCTGGAAATAAATGCCAAATATTTTCAAATACAATTGGGGGATGATTTACCCTTTAAGAAATAATCCACTAACCAAACAAACCATGACTAAATAGCTCACTATATGATGCAGGAATAAAAGCAAGATAACTCAACTACACTATTCATATCAAACCACTCAAAAGTGTGTAACAACAGAATACCACAAAAGTATCAAGTAAATATAATAAAGATAACTAAAGACTCCATGAAGACAATGAGACTCCATGCTCCCTTATCTCCATGATCCAAGATCACCAAACATCCCACATATCATGAAGTGGTGCTAAAAACATGAGATACTTAACCTTTTACCCTGTCCCGGAAGATATCATCTGCAAAATCACCAAAGTTCCAAAGCAGGGGTGAGTATAAAACTAAGTAGGTTTTCCCCCAATGACTTCCCTACTCACACCACTAGGATAGAAGAGTTAGAAACATTTAAATAAAATATTTTATATAAAACAATTTCTCAAAACAGTTTATAACTAAATATAAACAAGTTTCCAAAACCATTTGCAACCAAAAGCATACAAGTGAAATTGAAACCAATTTTACAGAAAGTTATTTTTTCAAAAAGATAACTAAATAAATCTTTAAAACCATTTCTTAATATTCTTTTGGAATACCCAAACCATTCCAAACATCCACACAACCAATCATGCATTCTTCACTATGACAGTTCCATACTCATGAGCAGTTTCTTGTCGATCTACCAAGTCATCACAAGGTAATTATATCTCATGTTCCATTTTACCATTGTAACTAAGCACAAGGTTATATTTCAACCAAGCCTCATAAATTCAATATGAACTAACAGACCAATATGCCCAAGGATAATGCCAAAACGCCTTTTTAATAAAACCCCCCTTTTATTGAAAATCATTTTTCCATAAAAACCATTTCAAAGCCAAACCATTTCAATAAAATGAAATTTTTTAATGAAAATCCCATTACCAAAAACCCATTTATAAACTCCAAAAAATACACAATTTAAAATCACCATTTTAAATTCAAGAAACTAAAACAGTTTTCACAACAATTCACCGAAATTACACAATATCACAAAATGATAAATCATCACTAAAGAAGATTTATTCCATGAATTGAACCAAGATTTCATGATAAATTTAATTCAATTTAATAAATTTTAAATTAATACAATCAATTATAGAAATAGGATATGAGATTGAAGCCACCTACCTTGAAGGTTTTGATGAAAACCAACAACGGATGAAGAACGCTCTAGCAATCGAGTTGATTCTCCAAAAAAACAGCCTTAGATCCCTTCTCTTATCACAAGAAAGACCAAATATCATCATATTTGGCATCCCTGATCTTATATCTACCCATAAAAGTCATAGATATAAGAAATAAAGATAATAAGAGAAGTATATCTAAGTAGATCTAAAGAAACATAATGAGAACAAAGAAGAACAACACTTATCGTGAGAATCGGGCTTGAAAATGACAAGGGAGGGATTTTTATGGTTCCTAAACACTTGGGAGATGTTACCCAAACTTAAATTGAGAGAAATATAGAATTATGGCCATTTAGGAGAAAAAACGAGCAAGTAGGATAAAAAATTAATAAGATCCTAAAAAATAGGATCTTACTTTTTCCCTATGCACAGTTGGACAAACTGTACATTGGCTACTGCTTTAAGCGGAAACTTTTCATGGACTCCTCGAATGGTCTCTCTAACTGTGTGCACACTGTTCCGAATCTACTGTTCATAATATACAACTTCACACATCTTATACTAGGCTTACCACACGAGTTCGACAAACTGTGCACAGCCCGTGCGCATCTCCTTTAGCCCCAAAAACTTGTTTAAATTTTACCCAACTCTCCCATACTTCACCCTTGCACTTTATTACCATAAAAAGAATCAAGTAAGGGTTACATACTAGAAATTAGGGGTACTAAATTTATGTAACCCTATTGCAACATAATATAAGTGTATTACCTTTACTCAACGGATTACATAAGGGTGTTACCTTTACAAAGCATACCTATGTAAGGGTAAATCAAATTTTACCTTTAAAAACACACATAGGAGTTTGTAACACTGTTCTAGTTTTATTAAAATTCTATATTTCAATTTTCTTTGAAAACTAGTGAATCAAACATGTTAACAACTTGAATAATCAGGCTCTGATTCCACTAATGAGTTTTGTATGATCGTCTAATGATCATATTCAGTGGAATAAAACCCAAACATAGGTGATCTATCATCAAGAAATTAATTTTTAAATAATATCTTCCAAAAAAGTACCTAGAAAATTCAATAAACAATGGATTTATACTCTTCAAAAGATGATGCTTGATGAAGATCATAAAAAGTAGTGAATGTAAGTACCCTACCTCCGAGGTGATACACTGGACAATGAATCCAAAAACACTTCATGAGAATACACGATATCTGAAGGGGTTCTAGAGCCTTCTCAAAATATAATAAAAGTTTTGGGAGGAGGATAATTTAGAAGAGGCTCACATAAATTCATAGATCACCCCCAATAAGAGAGTATCTCACCTTATTATATAGTCAAAACCCAAGGCTCCTCCTTCATAATGCATTGTGTTTGTTTATTAATATTGGTATAATTAATTAAATGTTTTTAATGAATTTAATTTAAATCCCTTAATGGATAAATAAACCATTTTGGAGATGAATAAATAATATATATATATATATATATTACACTCATGCATCATATGCATGAAAAATACATGAATCATATGCATATATTAAATGTACACTATATATATATATATTACCATATTATATATATATATATATATACTTCATGCATCACATATGCATATGTACATGTATCACATGCATGTAAATTTTAGTGCACATCCAATATTAATTGAATAATTAATGGTAATTTTAGTGTTGGCATAATTTTGTAGTAATATTGAGTAGCAATTTATTTCATGATGTAGTGATAATTAATATCATGATATGTTGTGATAAATTTACTTGTTATTACATTACCATTTTTTCTTATTATATGTGTTTTGTTTCATTTTCATTATATGTTTTTTTATTGTTTTCTTTTGTGATTTTTTTTTATCTACTTGATTGTTTTTATTTTTTTTAAATTATTCTCATGGGATGTAATGGATCCAGTTATGACACATGCATCTATCATGGACTGTAATGGATTTAAGTATATCATGTACACATTTCCCCAGCCTATGATGGCTTAGGGTTATTCCATGTTTTTAGATGTGTTGGAATGATGTTATAGAATGGTTCATTGGGGTGATTATGTGGTGATATGGTGGATGTTGGGATGGTTTACATAGGTTGAGATATGGACTTGCCTAATGATGTTGTATGGATGACATAGGTTGAGTGTTGGGATTGCCTGATAATGTTGGGATGGTTGGAACAAGTTGAGAGTCAGGCTTTCCTATTGCCTAATTTTTAAGGTGATGGTAAATAGTGGTATTATACTTAATTTTGACTCTATTATTTTCTTAAACACTATCAACATCCATATTTTCCTTGCTTAGTTGATTTAACGCATGTCTACCTTGAAACATATATTTCAAATGGAAATAAAACTGCTTAGAAATATAATCCTAATGAGTAATCTCATGTTTTCACCCCTCTATAGTGTTTCTTGAGTTTTTTTAAAGGATAACTCAAAGGAGAATGGGGGTGTTTCAGTTCAAGTAGTTCGAGTGAAGCATTAAGAGCTTTTTCTTTCATTATCTCTAGATGTATTATTATGTTTCATGTAGTTATAGTTAAGATTGGTTAATGTTAAATTTTTCATTTATATATATATATATGAATTTGATTTGTGTATTGGTTATATTTTACTAGGAACTAATAGATTAATGTCTCACATACTTATGATACATACCCTCGGTTCTAGTCGCCAACTTGTGTCCAGTTAGAGGTGGGCTTCAAGGGTCACTCTAGTCTCTAATTTTAACCCATGAGTGGTTTTAGTGGGGTAAGGTCATAAAAAGTGGTACCAAAGATAGGTGATTGAGATATAGTAAGGAGTTTGAAATTAGGTATAGGTGAGGATTTCATGGGTTTGGTAGGAATACAATGTCATTTAACAAAACAAGTTAGAAAGGTTTGGGACTAGATGGAACATAAATATCTAGAGCCCCTTGTGAACTATTCCAAAACCTTAAATTCATGGAGATCAGTTTGGATCAAGATATAATGTCCCTTTGTGATCAAATTTAAAGACCATGAAAAACAACTAAGTATATTTATATGAGAAAATACAGTGATTGTAGGGTAGAAATTTTTGAATGGTGCATGCATCATTATCATAAGTTGCATTTAAATTTTAAATTTTATTTTTGATTAGGTTTAGTGTGTTTATTTATGCTATTATATATATTGATATAGTATAGTATTTATTATTATATTGAATTTTTAATACATGAAAGTTGACACATTTATTTGTTATAACTTTTGACATGATATAATTTTTAATATTCCTTTCATGATATACTATGTTAGTTTCACAAAATATAATTTTAAATTCATATTAGTTAACAATCATTTAAATAATGTTAAAAAAATGTCATTTAAAATTAATATGAGTAGTATATTAATATTCTTTCATTACGATGAAGCACGTCTAAAAGATTTCATTTTCCATGAATAGTTTTTCTATAATATTCTTGATTAATCTTGCCCATGATGAGTAATTATTGATTAAGTCAAAATAAAGTTATAAGAAACTTGTTTTATATTTTGATATTTCTTAACATGAAATATTACCGTTTTTTAATCTAAACTAGTAATTTGATGATAAAAAAATTAAACAAATGAATGATGTAAGTGTGAATACATTTAATTATCAAGAATTCTAGAATTATGAAATTCATAATATTTAACATGTATGACTTAATGAAAAATTCTGATTCAGACTTAATACATATTATATTTAAAATAAAAATATGATTTATGGTTTAAATTGAGAAGTAATGTATTATATATGAACTTATTGTTATAGGAAGCATATTTGGAATTATTAAATATTATAAGTGATTTGTTATATGCTATGTTAATTTTTTTTATTCCATGATGAACATGATTTAAATTTTCTACAAGATTTATATTACCATGATTTGATTAAGTATAAATCATTACAATATGTCAATGAATAAGTTATTAAGGTGAAAGTATTTTGATATAAGCATGAATGTGATTATTCCATGTGAAATTTCCATGAAATATTAATTCTAATAATAATTAAATATCATATGTTGATTTATTATCTTGACTATTAAATATTAGAATGCCTTATTGATGACATGAATTCATTAATCCTCAATATGTATGTTGATTTACCCTTTTAAATTAATCTTTTTCAAATAATGTATTATGAAAATGATAATGATATCCTTGGAATGATTTTATATGATATTGTATAGAGGATGTATTTGATAATGGAAAGATTTGGTTAGATTTAAATGGAAGTGGTAGCTAGCATCTAGTGGATTATTTACTAGTTGATACTTGTTTTTTAATCTGTCATTTTCTTATTTAGTTATTATTTTCTTATCTTCTAGTTTTAATTATCATTGTTTCTTGTTTACATATTTTCTTCTTATTGTTTTCTTTTTTGTTAGCCACTATATACTAAATTACTTGATATTATAGAGAACCGCATTGTGAATATTTATTTTGGGCTTATTATTGATATTTGTTATTGTTATATTTGGTTTTTTTCAAGAAGTACTTAAAAGTATAAAGGATTTTTTTTCAAGAAAAAAAAAAGAAAAAAGGATTTTAAATAGTTTATAAATTTATTTTAATAATTTTGGAATCTGTCTTTATTGCAATATTTGGTATTTTTTAGTGGATATGTTTCTATTTAAGAGGTATTTCCCCATGACCATTATGTTTTAGGACCCTCTTATTATTATTATTTTATTATATTTTAAGTTGGGTTAGAATTCTAAAGGGTGAGAATCATTTCAAAGTTATTTAATATGAAAACCGAAGTTTTCCTTTCCTTTTCTTAGGTTTATATCTCTCTTGAATCCCTTTTGATTTTATTTTAATTTATGATTATAAAGAATTTTTTAACAGTATCTGATGAAATTGCCTAGATTTTCTCAAGACCTTAATTTATTATTTCTTGTATATATTGTTGGTTTTAATTATATTTTCCAAATTTGGGTTAAGTGATGAATATATTACTATTTGATTTAAAATACCTTACACATATGTATTTTATTAATAGAGAAAATATTATGTATTTTAAAAAGTTTCGTTTGCATCATTTTTTGGAAAATATTATGTACGTATTGGTTATAACATATTGTGCATTGACTAAAATATATTTATTATAACTTCCTATGCATCATTTTCTGTGGCTTTCGTGATGTTGGCTAGAAACTGTGGCTTGGCCCTAGAGATGGATGGTGGCTAGGAAGGCAACAACATATGTGGATTCAAGCAGTGTTAGTGCATGACCACAAGTGGTACAAAGTTTATTTGACACATAAGGTTATCAATAAGGGTGGTAGTAGATAGGATCTTTGGCAGCCAGTTTAGGTTTCTCATACCCTTGGGCCTTTGGGTCTTTTTTATAGTTTTTTATCACTAGGCCTTCGGGCTATGTTTTCTTCCTTGGTCCTTTAGGCCACTGGGCCTCTGGTCCATCGCTCAAGGTTGCAGGTGACATGACGTTACCAGCCAATTTTCTTGGTGCATTAAGTTAGTGGTAAAGAAATTCATGTTTATGTCACTGGGTAGGAAATCTCAATGGAGGGATAGGTGCACTGACACCCATCATTCAATCATTTGTATCTATTCTAATGAGGGGTGGATGAGTTACCTGCCCATGGATTTATATACTATGTTTCAATTGGATGGTGTAGAGAATAAATTTAATGGTTTTGTGGGCATCTTGAAAACATCATTGGTTGGGCATATTGAAAGTGATATAGGAGTAATGAAACCTATCATATGGTCCTCTCCCACACACTAATGTGGGACGGAGGAGTTTTGTGCTATGTTGTGTTGGCTTAGCACAGTACAGCTCTCGGTAGGGGGTGGCACAAATTCTTTGATTGGAATCATTGGTGAATTTTATCCGATAGTGGGTGATGATACATCTAACTGGAACTTATCATGACACATGCTTCATCTTGGGCCTTCGATTCATTTATTCACAAGTGGTGTTTTCTATGACCTTGGGTCTCTGAGTCATTTAGACCATGTTTGGCCTTAGGTCATGTTTTTAAGACCAATGTGCCTCTGAGTCCTTAGGATATGTATTGGGTTACCTCTTTTACTAGTTTAAAAGGACAGATTTTATTTTCTTTTTTAATAATAGAGGGCTAGACCCTCAACCTATTTTAAAAAAATATTAGTTGATTATTTTATTAAACGTGATTTAAAATTATTTATTTTATATATTTCATTGTATTTTAAATAATTTTTTATGGTGTTTATAAAAATATTGGATGTTTTATTTAAAGTTTTTATTTATTTAATTAAATTATGATTTGGTTAATTATTTGAGTTGCATGATGTTTTTTGAAAAAATAAATTTATTATATTTCTAGGGTGTAAATTTCATTTTTTTAAAGTATAATTTAGTATATAATTAGATTTTTTAAAAATGAAAAATATCTTGAATAAATATTTTATTAATTTTAAATTAAATATAAATTATTGAATTTATGTTAACTATGAGAGGAATTTTTTTTGGCATTTATAGGTATATTGTGACGTCACCAATTTAAAACGGAATTGACAAGTTTGACATTAACATGTAAATAATATATATATATATATATTAAATAAAATCAAATATCAATTATTACATGAGTAGTTTTAAATAGACCCTTAATTATGATATACATTAAGTGATTTTACCTCAAGGTAATAGTCCATTTGTTGTGTATCTGTAGGCTCTCATGGAGGTCTCATGGTAGAGTCTTCGCGATTACATTGTAGGTACCAATAGATTTTCTTTGTAATTTATTATTCCCCCTCACTAAACATTTGTAAATATACATTTACTGATTTGAATATATAATATAATATCTATTAATTGCGTGGAATTTATATATAATGTACAAATAGTATATATGTTATGTACTAGATAAATTTAAACATAGAATAAGATTGTGTGGTGTGTAAAAAAAGGATAAAATATGAGATGTTAAAAATAAATATAATGAAAAATAAATTAAATAAAATGAAATAATAATGAATGGATGGGGGATAGGCGTGATTAAAATAGAAGATTAGAATAGATAAAAAATGTGAGACTCATTAAAAAGAAACATAAAATGATATTAAAAAAGTGATGTGGTAAAAATTTTGTTTAAGAATTTTTTTGCAAAAAATGTGTCCCAAAACATTTTACACATGTTTTATAGAAAATATAGTTTTAAAAAATAAATGATAAACATACATATTATAAAAAAAATTATAAATAACATGTTTTAGTTAAAAAAATAACATATTTTACATTGATTATTTTACATGGATAATTTCATTTATTAAGGTTTGTATGATATTTTATGAAACTACTATTTAGTGAAATTAATGTCAGGGATTAGAATTATATTATAAATAGTGGTATTTGAGGTCATAGTTCTTCATGATTTAAATATATATCTTTTTCTCCCTTTCATTTCTTCATTTTCTCAACCATGGATGATCAATGACACATCCTGAGAGCATTGGAAGCGACTTTAATCCATTTTGGACTTTGTATACTATATTGGTAATTCAAAAAGCTTTTAGCAGTTATATGAAGGGTGATGTAGAAAACATGAAGGATTTTGGTGTGAAACTCCTCACGGGTTCAATAGTGTTCACTTCAATGTGGAATGACATGACATCCTCAGGTAGGGGATTTCCAAAATTTCCTTTATCTTCTAGAATATGAGTGTTTTATATGTTTTGAAACCTTCTAAGACCTTATTGAGCCTTAATAATTCAATTTTCATCCCCTATAATTGAATAAATGTAAATATATTCATTCTCTATTCATTTTTATCCCCTTAAAAATGAGATATATGAGACATTCTCATTCTCGTTAATTGAAACTCACTTGTTATATCTCATAAGTTGGTCATTCTTATATCACTCCAATAATTGTGAAACTATCTTGGACATCCCCATAGTGCAATGTGTGTCTATACTCTCTTATTGGGATTGGTGAAGATGATTTGTTCTTATGGGAGGTTTTGTAATTTACTTGATGCATTTTAGTATCATACTCCTCTCTCAGGACCTTGTTTGGTCCAGGGAAAGGGGTCCTTGAATGTTCTACTTCCATTTAATTTTTGTATTGTTTATATTTATTTGGTCATGTTTTTTTATTTCCTCTACATTTTCTTTAAATTTTTATTTAGAGTAATATTATTACTATGTCATGATGCAATTAAAAGTAATTTCTTTCAGGATACTAAAATAATGTGATTTTTTAATATAAGTTGGAGATAATTTGGGAATGAAATGAAAAGGTAGAATTTGTATTGGAAATGAAAATATCAAAAACTGATATAATTCCTTGGTCTTCTATAAATAATTATTATGCTAGTGCAAAAATTCTTATTATTGATAATATAACAAATCATATTTGTATATATGATGTCATGCTTAGATGATGATCTCGTTATATGAGTGTTTGCTTCTATCTTTTATCAATATAGCTAATGTGGAAATCTATAATTAAAGTCAATATGATCTCAAGTGTCTATAGAATCAACATGAATAACAATTTAATTATGAATTAGTATTAATGAATGATATTTATGTTTTAAGAGATGTAATTTAGGCATTTATAAACTCAAAAATACTACCTCAGTTGATTAGATTTATTATTAAGGTTAGTTTAGTTAAATTTGGTTTCAATGTTTAGTAAAATAATAGGCATGATGCCATTAATTATATTTTTTTAATACATTAATAGGTTATGGTTAGGTTGTAATTTCTTCCAAGATAATCCTATTTAAATGGTGAAAATTAATTAAGTAATTAACCAAAATAGTGTAACTGAATAGTTAATGGTATGTTTGGTGTTGGAATATTTTTTTAGTAATATTAAGTAGAAATTTCGTGCATGATATAGTGATAATTATAATCAAGATATGTTTTAGTAAATTACTATCTATTGAATTATCAATGTTTCTTATTATATATGTGTTTTTTTATTTAATTTGTATGTGTTTGTTTGATTGTTTTATTGTGTGATTGTTTGATTATCTACTTGCTTGTTTATGTTTGTTTGATATTATAATCATGGGTTGTAATGGCTCTTGGTTATGACACGTGTATTTAGAATTGGAGTTAATGGCTTAAGGTATATCATATACACATCTCCCCAAGCTGTGATGGCTAGGGTTATATATGTTTTAAATTTAAATGTTTTAAATTTATAGATATTTTTTTCTATATGTTTATATCTTTTTCAATTGTTTATTTATATGTTTATAGGTATATATATTTATATGTGTGTTTTAAATTTATATGTTAATATATTTATATACTTTAATATTTAAATATATTTTTAATTTGAATGTTTTTTTATGTAATTAATGGATCGTAATTGGATCAATTCTTGGAAAACAAGTCACGAATATAAGAAGGAGGTTGATGATTTCATGGAATTTTATAAACAGGGTCTTAAAAATAGAGGCATTTTTTTATGTGCAGCATCATGCCTCCTAGAAGACATGTGAATTGGTCTAGGAGAAAACTACTACTAAACTGCAGTGAGCGAATCCTATAGTGTACCCAAAT
This sequence comes from Viscum album, assembly GCA_963277665.1. NCBI lineage: Eukaryota > Viridiplantae > Streptophyta > Magnoliopsida > Santalales > Viscaceae > Viscum > Viscum album. Next base: position 923,336,502 of record OY728131.1, read on the forward strand.
CTAGTTGAGGTGATTGTGCACATTGTCCAAGCTCTGGGACAGGCACCATCTTTAGTTCTCGTTCGAGCTCTAGTTGTGGAACCTCATAGGGATGCGCTCAAAGTTATTTCTTGAGAGTTTCTTTATTAGAATACACTAGTTTTAAAAGGCTCCACTGATCCTCAACATGATGAGGAATAGTTGGGAAAGATAGAACGTATGTTTGAGTTCTTGGAAACACCGTACGTGATCAAGGTGGAGTGTTCCACCTTCGTGTTGGAAGGACTGGGAAGGAGATAGTGGGACATGATGGTGATGACAAAGAAACATGAGTTATTAGAGTGGAAAGGCTTTGGGGTTCTTTTCACCAGCCAATTATATCCAGATTCAATGGTGTTGTCCAAGGATGTGGAGCTTTTCAAGATTGAGCAGGCCGATAGAACCGTGACTGAGTATTCAAATCACTTTGTTGAACTCGTGCATTTTTGTGCCTAAGATTGTATCTAATGAGAGGATAAAGGCTTAATGGTTCAAGTTGGGACCTCGATCATATATCTTCTCTCGGGTTTTCTTGCTAAAGTTTCCCACTTATACTGATGTGATGGATAGGGTGATGGTGCACTACGGGAAAAATGGGTATTTGCGACGGGGGTATTTACCCGTCGCAAATAATTAGTCTTTTGCGACGGGATTGCTTTCCCCGTCGCAAATAGTTTTCCCGCGGTGCGCGCCAAATCGCGGGAAAACTATTTGCGACGGGGGGATCCCCCCGTCGCAAATAACCGGCGGCGGTAAAAGGTATTTGCGGCGGGAATATTCCCCCGTCGCAAATAGTATGTCGGCAGGTGGTTATTTGCGACGGGACCCGTCGCAAATAACTATTTACTGGTTGACCGTAATAAATGTTGGCTAAGGTATTTGCGACGGGCACCGTCGCAAAAAATACTATTTGCGACGGGATACCCGTCGCAAATGGGCCCGTCGCAAATAATCTAACCTATAAATACCCCCATCCGTTTTTTTCATTTCATTGTCATTTCTTATCTTCTCCTTCTCTCAAAATTATATTTCTAGAGTTCAGTTTTTTTCCAGTTTAATTTTTTTCTCCGGAACTGATATTAAAGTTTTGAAGAACGATCAGAGCAGATCAATTTTCAAGTTATTTATGTTCATTTTAATTTTTTATTTATTTTTAATTTTTTATTAGTTTCAAATATTATTAATTAGTTGTAATTTAATTATGTTTACATTGTTTTATTACTTAATAAATTTAAATTATTAGTATTGTTTATAGTTAATGGTAATTAGGAATAATTAGTAATAATTTTTAATAATTAAGAATAAATATTAATAATTAGTAATAAATACCAATAATTAGGAATAATAACATTATTACATTATTAGTTTATTTTATTATTAATATTAAAATAATATAATTTTTTATATATATAGAATTCTTTTTTCATCTGTGTGTTTGCTGTCTTCACATGTATTATTTGTATGTGGAGATAGAAAACGCACAGATGAAAGAAGAATTGTATATAAATTAGAAAATTATATTATTTTAATATTAATAATAAAATATATTAATAATGTTATTATTTGTAATTATTGGTAATTATTTCTAATTATTGATAATTATTCATTTAATTACTAATAATTAGGAACAATTATCAATAATTATCAATAATTAAGAATAATTAGTAATAATTAGTAATAATTATCAATAATTATCAATAATTACCAATAATTAGTAATAATTACCAATAAGTAGTAATAATTACCAATAAGTAGTAATAATTACCAATAATTAGTAATAATTACCAATAATTAGTAATAATTACCAATAATTAGTAATAATTACCAATAATTAGTAATAATTACCAATAATTAACAATAATTAGTAATAATTACCAATAATTACCAATAATTACCAATAATTACCAATAATTAGTAATAATTAGGAATAATTGGTAATAATTAGTAATAATTAGTAATAATTAGTACTAATTAGGAATAATTAGGAATAATTAGGAATAATTAGGAATAATTAGGAATAATTAGGAATAATTATCAATAATTATCAATAATTGTCAATAATTGTCAATAATTGTCAATAATTGTCAATATTTAGTAATAATTAGTAATAATTAGTAATAATTAGGAATAATTAGGAACAATTATCAATAATTAGGAATAATTATCAATAATTATCAATAATTATCAATAATTATCAATAATTAGTAATAATTAGTAAGAATTAGAAATAATTAGGAACAATTATCAATAATTATCAATAATTAAGAATAATTAGTAATAATTAGGAACAATTATCAATAATTATCAATAATTAAGAATAATTTGTAATAATTAGTAATAATTGTCAATAATTACCAATAATTACAAATAATTAGGAATAATTAGGAATAATTAGGAATAATTAGAAATAATTAGAAATAATTAGGAATAATTAGGAATAATTAGTAATAATTAGGAATAATTAGTAATAATTAGGAATAATTAGTAATAATTAGTAATAATTATTAGTAATTATTAGTAATTATTTATAATTATTCATAATTATTTATAATTAATTATAATTACCAATAATTACCAATAATTACCAATAATTACCAATAATTACCAATAATTACCAATAATTACCAATAATTACCGATAATTACCAATAATTACCAATAATTACCAATAATTAGCAATAATTAGCAATAATTACCAATAATTTGCAATAATTACCAATAATTAGTATTAATTAGGAATAATTAACAATAATTAGTAATAATTACCAATAATTAACAATAATTAGTAATTATTACCAATAATTAACAATAATTACCAATAATTACCAATATTTAGTAATAATTGCCAATAATTACCAATAATTGCCAATAATTACCAATAATTGCCAATAATTACCAATAATTACCAATAATTGCCAATAATTACCAATAATTAGTAATAATTATGAATAATTAGTAATAATTACGAATAATTAGTAATAACTACGTATAATTAGTAATAATTAACAATAATTAGTAATAATTACCAATAATTAGTAATAATTACTAATAATTATCAATAATTACTAATAATTATCAATAATTACTAATAATTATCAATAATTACTAATAATTATCAATAATTACTAATAATTAGCAATAATTACTAATAATTAGCAATAATTAGTAATAATTAGTAATAATTACTAATAATTAGTAATAATTAGTAATAATTAGTAATAATTAGGAATAATTAGTAATAATTAGGAATAATTAACAATAATTAGGAATAATTAGTAATAATTAGTAATAATTAGTATTAATTAGGAATAATTAGTAATAATTACCAATAATTAGTAATAATTATTATTAATTACCAATAATTAGTATTAATTATCAATAATTAGTATTAATTACCAATAATTAGTATTAATTACCAATAATTAGTATTAATTACCAATAATTAGTAGTAATTACCAATAATTAGTATTAATTACCAATAATTAGTATTAATTACCAATAATTAGTATTAATTACCAATAATTAGTATTAATTACCAATAATTAGTATTAATTACCAATAATTAGTATTAATTACCAATAATTAGTATTAATTACCAATAATCACCAATAATCAACAATAATCACCAATAATCACCAATATTTTCCAATATTTACCAATATCTTCCAATATTTTCCAATAATTACCAATAATTACCAATATTTTCCAATAATTACCAATAATTACCAATAATTTCCAATAATTACCAATATTTTCCAATAATTACCAATAATTACCAATAATTAACAATAATTACCAATAATTAGGAATAACTACCAATAATTTGGAATAACTACCAATAATTTGGAATAACTACCAATAATTTGGAATAATTACCAATAATTTGAAATAATTACCAATAATTAGGAATAATTACCTTATTACATTATTTGTATATTTTATTATTAATATCAAAATAATATAATTTTCTATATTATATACAATTCTCTTTTCTTCTGTGTTTTTTCTGTCTCCACATGTAATATTGGCATTCTTTTTCAAAATTATCAACCTACTCGCCAATGGAGAGGTGAAAGTGAATGTCAATATTACATGTGGAGACAGAATGTGAAACACACAGATGAAAGGAGAATTGTATATAATATAGAAAATTATATTATTTTAATATTAATAATAAAATATACTAATAATGTAATGATGTTATTATTATATAATTAATATTTATGAAAAAAATTATATTAGTATTATTAAAAAAAATAAAAAATCAATATAATATTAAAATTATCAATATTTGTAACAGGTTTTGCTTTATTCTCAATATATTCAATCCTTGCTTGTGTTTTTTCTAACAAATTATTCAAAACCAGTAATGCTTTTATATTTTATAGAAAAATATGGAACAACGAGGTCGTCAACAGTCATTATTAGATGACCGCATATGGATAAATCAACGTAGAAATCCAAATGGTTCTGGTTTAAATCCAGTATATATAGAGGGTGTGGAGATTTTTTTATCATTTGCGGCATCAAATCCAGAATTTGTTTCAGAAGGAAAGATAAAATGCCCTTGTAGAAAATGTGCATTGAGAACATTTGACACGTTTGACAAAGTGGGGGAACATCTCTTGCGTTTTGGTTTTCAAGCAGATTATGTTTTTTGGTATCAACACGGTGAACGCAGTTCTAGAGCAGGTGATACCAACTTGATTCCGGATCCATCCCAATTTCAAGATTTAGTACATGATGTTGCAGGTTCATCTGTTCAATATACAGAAACTCCGGCTGATATAGCTTCAAATACTGAGTTGGGACCGTCTGAATTTTATGAGTTGTTGAAGTCTGCTGAGGATGCATTATATCCTGGCTGCAAGATGAGCAAATTAGAAGCAGTTGCAAAATTTATGGCTATCAAATCAAATAACGGAATGTCAAACACCTATTTTGACCAGATATTTTCTTTGCTGAAAACACTGTTACCCGAAGGAAATGTTTTACCTACAAATTACTATGAAAGTAAGAGGTTGGTTCGAAATTTGGGACTTACTTGTCAGAAGATTCATGCATGTTCAAATGACTGCATTTTATATTCTGGGGAAAATGAGTCGTTGGATAGTTGTCCCACATGTGGGAAACTGAGATATAAAGAAGGACAACACGGGAAGTCTGGTTTGATTCCTGTAAAATAGTTGAGATATTTTCCGCTTACATCCAGACTTCAGCATTTATTCATGTCTAAGAATACAGCGACAATGATGTCATGGCATAAAGAGAATAGTTCAACCGATAAAAGTTTGAATCATCCAGCCGATGGTGATTCATGGAAACATTTTGATAGAGTGCATCCATCCTTTGCTTTAGAAGCTAGAAATGTTCGACTGGGTCTTTCCACTGATGGTTTCTGTCCGTTTGGATCTTATGGTAGTCAATATTCATGTTGGCCTGTTTTTTAACTCCGTACAATTTACCTCCATGGATGTTGATGAAGGAGCCATATATCTTTTTGACTTTACTAATTCCAGGACATCCGAAGAAAAATATTGATGTTTATTTGAAGCCATTGATTGATGAATTAAATTTATTGTGGAGTACTGGTGTCAGTACATATGATGTTGCAACGAAACAGAATTTCATACTGAGAGCAGCATTGATGTGGACAATAAGTGAATTCCCGGCTTATGGGATGTTATCTGGCTGGAGTACACATGGTCAGAAATCATGTCCTTACTGTATGGGAGAGAACAAAGCATTTATGCTCATTCATGGAAAGAAACCTTATTATTTTGACTGTCATCGCAGATTTCTTCCAGCTGATCATCCTTTAGGGATGGAGTTTCCTCCACCACCATCTGCAGATCCCCCACCTCCCCCCCCTCCCCCCCTCCTTCAGATTAGAGTTTGTATTTCTGTTATAAAATTTGTGAAATCAAAATTTTTTTTTCTATTCGTAGTTTCTGTCTCATTATAAAATATTAATAATATTATATTTTTAAATAACAATATTAATATGAATAATAATATTATTTATATTTTATAATATTAAATTTTATATATATATTAAAATTTTATATATATATTAAAATTTTATAATATTAAAATTTAATTATTTTTTTTGTAATACTTGAATTATTTTAATATTTGAATGTAAAATAATTCTATTATTTTTATATTAATTAAAATAACTTATTAATATTTTTTTTATTTATAAATTATAATTGTAATATTATTATATTAATTAAATCATTTATTAATATTCTATTATTTTTTATTTTTGAATTATAATTCTACTATTATTATAGTAATTAAAAAAATTTATTATTTTCATTTCTAAATTATAATTCTATTATTATATTAATTAAAATAATTTATTAATAATTTATTTTTTTTATTTTTTTTATAGTATTTGCGACGGGATACTATGCCCGTCGCAAATACTAGTATTACTAATAGTTTTTTATTTTTTTTAAAAAATAGTATTTGCGACGGGTCCCGTCGCAAATACTAGTATTATTAATTTTTTTTATTTTAAAAAAAATACATTTTTGCAATGGAACCGTCGCAAAAGCGATTGCGACGGGTCCCGTCGCAAAAGGTATTTGTGACGGGTCCCGTCGCAAAAACTATTTTAAAAGTTTTTTACAAAAATACGGAATACTATTTGCGACGGGGAGAATGTCCGTCACAAAAAAAGGCTTTAGCGACGGGCCCGTCGCAAATAAGTGTAGTTGCGACGGCGTTTTCAGCAACGGGCTATTTGCGACGGGATCCCGTCGCAAATAGCCCGTCGCAAATACCTGTTTTTCTAGTAGTAGTGGTTGAGATGGACTTGGCTGGAAAGTCAGGGTTGATGGGAGTTCATTTTTCTCCCAATGGCAGCATGAGTTCCTTCAAGGGAAAGTAGAAGCGCGATGATTCTTGCAGCAATTATTGATGAAAGGGTCATTCCATACCTCCTACAGTGCTGAGAGGAAGTCCTTTGATTTTTTATCAGTGTGGAAAACCAGGACATTCTAAGAGGGTTTGCACTGAGGTGTTGAAGAACTATGGCTCATGAGGACGTTCAGGGCACTTACAGATATTCTTCCATATCTTTTCTACTCTGCATAGTGGAACAGGATCATCAAAGCCTCTTAAAACTATGGGGAAATCAGATGTTTCACATATAAAAGGGTTTCATCCACGGGCATCGGGAAAAAAAGCTACTTCACGCAGTAGAAGAGTCTCTAAAGGAATCAGATACAGGTCCAACGACTATAAGAGGTACCATTACTATAGATTCATCATTATTGACTGCTCTATTTGATATTAGTGTATCTCATTCATTTATTTCAACCTATATTTTTAATCTACTAAATCTTTCTATGGAGATTTTATCTTGTGCAATGGATATTAATACACCCCTTAGAATGAAGATAGGGAAGGGTCTCTGTATTCCTGCTTGTATCTTCTCTCTATTAGATGTTGAGATGTCTTGGATTTTTCTAGTACTCAATATGAAACCTCTTGATGTCATTTTTGGAATGTATTGGCTCATTTCCAATAAATCCAAAATTGATTGTTATTTTCGATAGTTCTACCATACTACGCCCAGTGGTGTGTCTCTTGTCTTTCAAGGAGAATGGGACCCAAGGTCGAGAATGGATGTACCTTCTTATCCAGAGTTAGGGGAGGTAATATCAATGTTTTATTTTCATCTAGAGTGGGAATATTTGAGCAGTGATCTCCCTCCAGTTTTCATTGAGTTTCCCAACTTGTTTTCTTCTGATATCTCTAATTTTACACTGGTGAGGGAGGTCAAGATTTCCATTGAATTAATATCTAGTACTCAAACAGATTATATTTCCTCTTACCATATGGATCCAACTAAAATAAAGGATCTAAAGTCCCATTTGGATGATCTTCTTGAGAATGGCTTTATACTCCCAAGTATATCACCTTGGGAAGTGTTGATTCTCTTCACTAATAAAGCTTATGGTTCTCTTCGTGTATGTGTTGATTACTGAAAGCTAAATCAAGTTATAGTAAAGAATAAATATCCTTTTCCATGGATTGATGATTTGTTTGATCATTTGAAAGGGGATAATTGTTTCTCAAAGATTGGCCTTCAGTCTGGTTATCATCAGCTAAGAATAAAAGAATCTAACATTTAGAAAACTATCTTTTGGAGTAGGTATGACCATTATGAGTACCTTGTTATGCCATTTGGTCTAAAAAATGCTCCTAAAATTTTCATGTATTTTATGAATAATATTTTCCATGAGTATCTAGATACCTTTGTGGTAGTCTTTTTGGACGATATCCTCGTTTACTCCAAGTCCGAGGAGGATCGTGTACTTCATCAGAGAACTGTTCTGAGTCTGCTGAGAAATCACCGACTTTATTCTAAGATTTTGAAGTGTGATTTCTGGATTTGGGAAATGAAATTATTGGGACATGTAGTATAACATCCCGCCTTTTTATCACATAAACTTTCATTACATTATACAAAATTGAGGATCTTTAAGGTTTAGTGTCTTGGAAACCAGGAACTTAATACATGAAACAAAAAAAACATTCTTCTTAAACACTTGAAAGGCTTCTCCTTATGTCCATCCTAGGTTCATTACTGCATCTCATAACCCGGGGACATACATCAAAAGAAAGGGTAAGCAGAAGGCCCAGTAAGGGAAACAAGAGAAACATTTTACATGTGAACTTGAGATACTTCAATAAGGTCATGAAAAGAACTTTAAGGCATGAGAATGAAATCATGAGATATATCATAATAAAAATAACATTTTTCAAAACTTGAAGATGTGGCTACATCATTTAACATAGACAATCATGAACATATCACCAAGGTCCATCACCAAGGTGTCATTTGAAAATTACCAAGGTTATTCACCAAGATATCGTGAAAATTGTAATCTCTAATGGTTACATCATTACCCAATGCATTGGAGCGCTATTAGGGCGCACCATTAAATTTTCCTTTATTATCATGTGAGCCACATATATCATCATCAAACATTTCATAAATAACCCATATATCAAAAAATAAATGGGTTTCATTTCATAATCATAACATTTTAAAAACTGCTTTAAAGACATGATCTTTACGTCACTTTAAACCCACGGAAAGGGAAAGCGGGTTTCATGTATGTAAATCCCAGAATTTAAAATAGAAAATTTTGATATATATGTGAATACCCCTGTAGAAATATGATCTTTGAGTATTCACTTAATAACATAAAATAATTTTGAGAAAATAGATAGGCACTTCGAGATGAAAATTCTGCATCATAACGGCTACGTTTCAGGGTTTTAGAAAACATTGAAAAGAGAGGGGACATGGGTCACCCAATCATAAATGATCCATAAAAAAATAGGAGGACATAATTTAAAGGATTTAATAACATGGTAATGAAATTTTAAATATATACCATATTTCGGCATCTAGCAGTCAATAGTGAAGGTAAAGGGATTTGTGGCTTAAAAATAAAGTTAATTTCATGTGATGTAGTGATGTAAGAACATTTATATATTTTAAAAAACAAATCTGAAGTTTAACTATATATATCAGCACATATTTCTATATTTAAGGTACAATATCTGAAAATAAATTAAATTTGGTTGATGAATAAGTTTAAAAATACATTTGTTTCATGGTTTAAGGAGAATGTCAACATTGATTCATCTGCATCAAAAACAGTAAAGAGTACAGTTAGGGGAAAATGTGTTAATGTGATCACATCATCTATTTTAAAATTTAATGGTCACAAATTTTACACAAAAAATCAGGAAAATAAGATTATCATTCAAAATAGTTGAGTAATGATCATCACTAAAGAAATTCATTTTTTGAGTGAAAAAGATAAAAATCTAATTTTAGCATCAAAAAAATATTTCATAGTTTTGGGAATATATGGTATATTGATTATAATAAATTTCAAGTATCGGTGTTTAAGTGTAACTGGGTTGGAAGTGACAGTGGTGGAAAATATGATGATTATGAATTTAAATGTATTTATTTTAATAGATTTAGTTTTAAAAAGGAACCACTTATCATGAAGATGTATGAAAAGAATATGTTTTATGTTATTGACCCATAAAATGATTAGTGGTTCATTGTTTTTCAATGGAAACAAATTCATTTGGGTGATAAGGATGTTTATGATTTTGTGGACTTATGTGAGACTTCTTAATATATTACATGATTTCCTAAGGATTAAAATGATGAGATGTAGACATGTTCCATGCAATATAAAATTATCATGTGGAAGGGATATGGGAAAACACTGCATTACACTTTTAATTATTCAAGTAAATATCTATTTTTTGTGAAACTTACACCTATAAAAACACTATTTTTTAACTTGAATATTTTAATTTGTATATGTTGATCATTTCTACCATTTTTTATTAATTTTTATATTCATTTGTTTTAATTACACATTTTTTTGGTTGAATAATAATAACATCATTATTTTACTGAGACTATTTCTTTATATTCATCATTTTTATCTATGCACTTTTCTTCATCTATATTATTTAATATAATATATATAACTTTATTTCAATTTTGAATAATCAAATTTTTTACATCTAAAAAATGTTTAATTCTAAGAAAATATATGTACAAAGAATTTAATTAATGTAACATACATTTATTTAAATGATGGATGTAGTGCGCAGATTAATGTGAGATCACTTAGAGGGGAAGGGGTTGAATCGGTGATACATTTTATTTTTATAAATTGTTTCTTTTCAATTCAACCTCGTTGGTTGGTTAAATCCTCACTCCAATTTTCTTGTGTCTCTCATCCTTACCTTGAATAATACTGTAAAAACAAAGGCATGGAACATAAGAATTTATAAGGTTTAGTACAAAGACTTACTCCTTATCATGTTGGTTAGTCCCCCCAATATGGATTCTCCTCTATAATATTATCAATGATTACAAAGGTTTAGGTAGCAAATGGATATACACTCCAGTAGTTGTTCCTCCAGTTGATCCTGGTTATACCCCTTAGAAATCCAACTTTTCTACCTTGGTTGGTTATACCCCTCAACTGTCTTCTTCTCCTCGTGCCACTTCAGCAACTGGTTATACCCCCCAATCACAATCTCCTTATTCTCTTATGTCTTGATCCACTATAGGATGATCTATTGATCTTCCTCTATGAGCTTGTTGAATCACACTAGTTCATGTACACTTCAAGATCCTTTACAAATTTCTGGTCTTGCTCAAATATATCTGATCACCTATGTAAGATCAGTTTCCTTAGTGAAACAAATGCTCGGGCTATGATTATTCCTTATACTGAAGTCTTGAACTCAATTAAATGTGTGAAATTAGTGTAAAAAAACTTATTTAGTATTTATGAAATATGGTACTTTCATAATCTCAATACACTATTAACTCAGATATAGACTCTTTTATTATTCTTCTCAACTTCGGTCTCAAGTTTAATGAACATTGTTCATGAAAATCATATCACATTTGCGTTTCTCAATGCAATGCATGATCTTCCTAAATTCTTCTTCAATTTTCTTTGTGAAAACATTAGATTCGAAAGATCTTAATGTGTATGTATTTATTACATGTTCATATGTATACACTCCACAAATAGTATATATGAATCCTAAAATTTTCACATAACACGTAGTATAAGAGAATTTTAATTAGTTTATCACAAGATCACCTTCCTCCTTCATGAAATCCAAATATGGATCACAAATATCTTCTCATTTCCTTCGTGAAACCTAGAGGGCTTACGGTGTCTTCTCTTTCGCAAGACAAGGATTGTTGGTAGTCCTAAAACTCCTTTCCTTTGCAAGACCTAGAAGGTAACTCATGATGTATTCTCCTTCATGAGACAAGGATTGTTCATGGTACTGAAAATCCTTTCCCTTTGCATGAATGGATCATGTGGATTATTTATTTCAAGAGTTCTCTCAATATTCTCAATGGAAGCAACTATCCCTCTCAACCCATCCTCTATTAATATTAGTAGCAACTCACCGTTGATCCAGATTTTATTTCATGTTGAAAACTCATTCAAATCTCCCAAGGATATCAGGATTTCACTGGCATTTTGAAATATCTGATAGACTTGGATATCATCAAGTATATTTATGTGGTGATTAAAATACCATAATGACTACAGGTTTTCTTTATGTGTAATGAAAGAAACACTACTAATCGCAAATGGATATGTGAATACTTCCATCATGCATTTAGCTATGTGAGAAAACTCATAGAATTAGCTATGTGATTCTATTCTGAAAACAGCTATGTAGAAAAAATGCATACGTGGTTCTCTTTAGAAAATGCATACGTCACTCTTACCTACAAATGTATACATGCTTAGATTCCCATATATAACAATTCAGATACATTGTACATATAAAAAAGGGAAAAAATGTTCTTCTCATGGAAATAGATTACATGGATCTTTCCTTCAACTAAATTCATAGTAAAAAAGGCTACATGGATAATTCTGTTACCAACATCATAGAAATCTCATTTTCTTCATTTTATGTTCATGATTTCAAGTGTGCATGCCATGGATACTTTGATCACTGATGCATAACGCAACCAACTTAGATGTGAGCGAGGCTTTGGCTTGATCTTGGTGGCTTCATCAATGATGGATAATGGTGCACTAATGATCCTTCATCCAAAATTAGAAGATGATCAATAGTGGTGATCGAACAACTTGGATGCACCAAATCATACGGTGAGAAAAATATCTATATGTTTTAATATGGATGAACAGTAAAACACTTGTCCACAAACAACATCGATTATCCACTCAGTTAGGAACTCCATTTTATAACAACCAATACCACCACACACTTGATCTTTAAAGTGGAGATTAGCACCCACAACACACACATTTCATGCCACACAAGCCATGCCGCACCCGCGCTGGCCCACTGACACAAGCCCAAACCCATGCATGCCCACACTGGTGCGAGATCCTATGGGCCTATACATGGCCCACTCATAATCTATTACTGCACCATGCTAGTTAGAAGTTGAGTGTCCATATAATCAGTGGTTTTGGTCCCTTTGGTTGGCTAAGTGTGGTTGGATAATTTACTAAACTCACAAAAATGATTATCCAAATATAAGCTATGGAATTTTCAAATTCTAAACCAAAATTCATCTTCATATTCCAATATTCTTCATGTAAAAATTGTATGTATTAATATTCTTGTATGGGAATCTTCAAATACATTTATTCAATTACTTTCTTTTTTGTATAGAACCCATCAAATCCCTATGAAAATATTTATTTACATGGTCTTCCTCAACTTATTTTAAACATTGTGCACGTCATCAAATTCCTTTTGCACAAGTCTTTAAGATCTTAAGATCTGATCAAACAATCAACACATTTACAACATGGATAATTTCTTAAGCATGACATACAATGTCATTAAATGAATCCATAATAATTCTCCAAGCATCTCCACTTAATCCATCAACACACATTGACTTATTGAGAACAAATGAAACTTGGGCTCAACAATCTCCCCCTTTGTATTTTTTTTTCAATGTCAACACATATCATTCAAGTAAATATATGGTACAAACCTTCTCCCCCTTATTGAAAATAAAATGTAAAAGATAAGTGGGGGATTCTCAAAATCATGTTTTCCTCCCTTTGAAGAATATTTCTTGAACACTTCTGAGAGAGGGATGATATCACACGGTTCTCCTAAAAAAGATTTTTTAGTTAATCAAATCTATATCTAAGAGGGATAAACCGATGTAGAAAAAAAGAGAGATACATCCAAGGATGTCTATGTTGTCCATAAAATATCATGCATGTTATATCATTCCCAAATAGTCTCAAATCTCATTTAAGGTGTTACCAAAAATTAGATTTTTCAATGGAATGAAAAATACTTCACACTTAAATAAACACATTAGAAAGTTCAGGTGTAAAGAAATAACTCCCCCTTTGTCTCATATTGTCATCAACCAAGAACTTACTTTTAATTGATGTGATTAATACAATCAAGAATTATGGATGAAAGTGTTAGTGACAAACCTAAACCTCCAATTTTACAAATCTGTTTAGAAGTTCTGCATTCACTATGTAGTGAATATTTAAAATATTTATCTCACCAATGATCCCCCTCAAGGGATGAATCTATCTCTTTTAATTCCCTACATGTTAGTAAAAAATAATATATATATTTTCAGGGAATAAGGAGACCTATTTGTTTTTCAAAAATAATATTCAGAATGAGAGATTCCTCTCAATCTAGGCTTATTCTTCTTCTTCTTAGATTCAGCATGAGATATGTATCCTTTCTTGGTTTTGTCTGAGTGTGGAATTTATTTTTCCTCATCATTTAACACTTCTCAACTATATATTCTTCATTATTTCATCACGGGTTGGTAAATTTGTCATATAATGTTTTATGTCATGCCCAGTTTTTTTACACCTTTCACACTTAAGGATTTTAAATTCATCATTGTAGATGACTTCTCATCAACCTTAACTTCTTCAACTGTCACGACTTGCTTTCCTTTTGCCTCAATGAGTTTTTGAACTTTATTTATTTTTTTATCCTTGACTAGTTGGTTAGGCTAGATAACTAAACATTATTTCTTGATGTTCTTATATTGGTTGAGATTCTCATAGAATTCACTGGTGACTATAGATTTTTTTCACCAACTTTCTTTGCTTCACATTTACATTATGAGAGATCTCACTTGGGGAGATAACTCTGAATTTCTCATCTTTGTGACCTTATTGACCACATATACCACAAACTTAATTCAAGCATTAAAATTTGTTCTATTTATATAGTTTTTATGGTGTCTTGGTAATAGGATTCTCTTTCAGATAATATGATTACATCTGATTAGCATTCGTCCCCCTTGATTCATGCCTCATTCCTGATAGTGACATGTTATACTAGCATGAATAATATTTATGACTAGACAATCCAAAACACCAACAATATCCTATGAACCATGATATTCCAGACTGATAATATTTCTTCTCTGAATATTGTTGTTACTGTCATTTCATAAATTGTGGGTGTTTTGCTTAGGAGGAAACCTTCTAGATGAATTAGTCCACTCTTCCTTTATGGAAGATATTTTCTCATTTGTTCTTTTGGTCTAGAAAGATTCGGTATTATCTCCCAGGCATGTATTGTCAGAAATAACAAATTTGCATTGAGATTCATTAGGTATAGAATCAATCCTTTTCTATGGACCCTTCTTCTCAACAACTTTAGAAGATTCACCCTTAAGTACAGTAGATTTGGTAAATCCTTCTTTAATATTATTTAACTCACTTTGATCTAAAAAGCACATGGACTGTGTCTTAGATAATTCTACCTATTTATCAGTAATATTTTCACTTAGATCACTCTCCATATTCTCAAATTCATCTAACTTCAATCTATTTTTTTTTTGCTTCATTCAAAAAAAAATTATTCTTCCTTATTAAGAAATTCCTTTTCATCTGGTTTTTCTTCAACAGTTTTCATCTCGCCTTCCAACTCAGCTATCTTCATCTTATTTTCTCTTATTTCATTAATATTTTTCTTTTCATTCTTGACACATTATTTATTCTCAAATGTGATCGTATCAATTTATTTCTTTAGATTTTTCTTTTCCTTCTTTATTTTCATATTATTCACAAGAGAATATTCTAGATTTTATTTTGACATCCATTCTTGTTTAGTTCTCTCGTCATCTTCATCGCCTTCAAATGTGTATTTATATTTCTTAAACTTTCCCATAAAAAACTTTTGATTCTTAAAAGATCATCCATCTTCTGTCTCACTACCTATTGATGAAAAATCATTCATTTCTCTACTAATCATATCTCTCTTCTTGGAAGTAAACCTCTTCAAATGCTTCTTCCATTTCCTTTTTTGGGACTTCTTGTCTTCTTAATATAATTTAGTTTCAATAGCCTTTTTCTTTTGAAATTCTAGTATTTGAGTGATTTTTTCCTTTTCCTTTCCACTGTCCACTTTTAAGCATTCTTGAGTCTTCTTTGTATTCCAGTTCACGTGCTTTTGGATCCAATTTATTTGGAAATTTTCTCATCAACTTCTTCACAATGGTTGAGTCATCTAGCTTTCACCAAATTCTTTGATGCTACTAACAATACCATTTACTCTTGTAAAGTAGTCATCAGCACTTTCATCATCACCCATTTTGATATCTTCAAATCTTCTTCTCTAGATTTTCAACTTAACTTCTTTGACTTTAATATTTCCTTCACAACTGCTTTCCTGACGCTCTGACAATCGGCCCGCCTGTGTGTCTTTCCCGACACTCAGACGACCGGCCCTAACAATGCAGATTTCCCAGTGCTCCGACGACTGGACTGCCTGTACGGCTTTCTCGGTGATCTGACGACCGACCCGCCCATGTGTCTTTCTCAGTGATCCAACGACCGGCCCGCCAGTGAAGATTACCCAGTGCTCTAACAACTGGACTACCAGTGTGGATTTCCCAACGCTTCGACGACTGGCCCCGATAGTGAAGATTTCTCGGCGCTCCGTTGACCGGTCCGCTTGTCTGTCTTAGCAACCAATCTTTTTCAGCACCATCATCAATCACCTTCCTAAGGGGGAGTAGCAGCCATGGTGCTTTATCATTTATTCTATTTTGTCTTGTTTTGTCATCAAGTTGGGTATGTCCAGCTTGAGGGGGAGTCTTTGCAGCGTCTGTTGATTTCCTTGTTTTTCTTTATGTATCCATGCTAGGTACACCTAGCTTGAGGGGAGTATTGGAGTCTTCATCCCACATCGTACTTGTGGTCTGATTTGGTTTTTATTATTCATCATGAAATATCCCCAAGTCCTCCTTTAGAGAAAACCTTGGGTATTGGAGTCTACCCCTCTTTATCCTTTAACATGGTGTTAGAGTGGGTTTTCTAAATCCATCAAGATTTAATTTTGAGCCTTTCCATCCATATCTAAGTTCCTATTATCTTCAAAATTCATAAGATCATTATCAACATTGGGTGTAAATCCCATTGTAGCTACATCTCTTACTTATACCCCAAGTGATAGGTGGTACAGTATCATCCATTTTTTTCATCCATGATAATTCTAACCATTGAAAATATAAACAACTCTACTATTTATGGAATTGATGTTATCCATCCTCAATAGTCCTTTAGGTCATTTAGAGTTGACCTTTCCTATAATACCAATTACAGTTCCCAGATCAGTGTGAGATCACCGAGAGGAGGGGTGAATCAATGATCCATTTTCTTTTTAAAAACTATTTCTTTTCAATTCATCCTTTGTGGATAATTAAATTCTTGATCCACTCTTCTCGTGTCTCTCAGCCTTACCTAGAATAATTCTATAAAAACAAAGGCACAGAATACAAGGATTTATAAGGTTTTGTACAAAGACCTTCTCCTTGTTGTGTTGGTTAGTTCCCTTAACACAGAATCTTCATTATAATATTATCAATGATTACAATGGTTTGGGAAGAAACTGGTTATACACCTTAGTAGTTGTTACTTCATTTGATCCTGGTTATACCCCCCCCCCCCCAACAATCCAACTCTTCTTCCTCAGTTGGTTATACCCCACAATTTTCTTCTTCTCCTTGGTTATCTTCAACAACTAGTTATACCCCCCCCATCACAAGATCATTTTTACCTTCTGTCTTGATCCACTATAGGATTATCTATTGATCTTCCTCTATGATCTTGTTGAATTGCACTTTATTGTGTACCATTTAAGAGCCTTTATATATTTTTGGTCTTACTCAAATATATTTGATCACCTATGTGATATTAGTTGCCTCAGTGCAACAAATGTGAGGGTTGTGATTCTTACTTATATTGAAGTCTCGATCTCAATTAAATACATGCAAGTAGGGCACACAAACTTATTCAGATTTATGCAAGATGTTACTTGCACAATCTCAATACACTATCAACTCAAATATAAACTCTACTGATATTCTGCTCGATTTCAGTCTCAATTTTACTACACCATGTCCATGAAAATCATATCACATGTTCATTTCTCAATGCAATGCATGATCATATTCAATTCTTCTTCAATGTATTTTGTGTAATACTTCCTTCACTTTAGATTTTCAAGATCTCAATGTGAATGCATGTATTTTATATTCACCTGAATACATTGCACATATAGTATATATATGAATCCTCAAACTTTCTCATAACGCATAGTATAATATAATTGAAATTAGTGTGTCACGATATCACTTTCCTTCTTCATGAAAGCCATGTATGGCTTACAGATATCTTCTCATTTCCTTCATGAACCCTGGAGGGATCGCGGTGGCTTCACCTTCACAAGGAAAGTATTTTCTACAATGCTACAACTCCTTTCCTTCACAATGCCTATAATCTAACTTGTGATGTATTCTCCTTCGCGAGATAAGGATTGTCCATAGTATTGAAACTCTTTTCCCTTCACATGAATGGGCCATACAAACACTCTATTTCAATAGTACTCTCAATATTATCAATGGAAGAAACTATCTCTCTCAACCCAACCTCTTTTAATATTAGCAACATCTCACCATTACTCCTCTAGATTTTATGTCGTATCGAAAAATCATTTAAAGCTCTTGAGGATATCAGGATATCACTAGTTTTTTTTAAATATATAATAGACTCAGATATCATCACATTTATTTATGCAGTATTTAAAATCTCATAATGTTTGTAGATCCGCTTTACGTGCAATGCAAAAAATACATTGCTAATAGAAAATGGCTACGTGAATATTTCCATCATGCATTCGGCTATGTGAGAAAACTCAAATAATTAGCTACACGTTTCTCTTCTAAAAACAACTATGTAGTGAAAACACATATGTGGTTCTCTTTATAAAATATCTACATCGCTTTTACCTACAAATGGCTTCGTGCTTCAATTCCCATATGTAGCAATTCAGATATTCCATGCTTATAAAAAATGGCTATGTCATTCTTCTCATGTCAATTGTCTATGTGGATCTTTCCATCTACCAAATATTTAGAAAAAAGGCTATGTGGATAATTACTTTTATAGAATCATAGAAATGTCATTTATTTATTAAATTTTCATGCATGAAAGTGTAATTGTATGCCTTTGATACTTCGATCTCACCTAGATCATAGACATTCAATGCGGCCAACTTAGACGTGAGTGAGGCTTCAACTTGATCTTTGCAGCTTCATCAATGATGGATAATGGTTCACTAATGATCCCTCATCCAAAGGTAGAAGATGATCAATAGTGGTGATTGAATGGCTCGGATGTTCCAGATCAGACGGTGAGTGGAATATCCGTATGTTTTAATAAAATGGATAGTATAATTCTTCTCTACATCCCACAAAGATTATCCAATCTGTTGGGTGCTTCCTTTTATAAAAACATGTACCGCAACACACTCAAGCCGACAGTGGGGGATAAACACACACACTACACACCACATGGGCCGCACCGCACCCGCACTGGCCCACCGGCATAAGCCCAAACCCAGGCACACCCACACTTGCATGAGCTCCTGTGAGACTATACACAACCCACCCATAATCTACTATCACAATATGTTGGTTAGAGGTTGACTACCCACCTAGGCAGTGGATGTGGTCCCTTTGGCTAGCTAGATGTGGTTGGAAAACTTTTTGAGTAAACTCACAAAAAATATTAGCCAAATATAAACCATGGAATTTTCAAATTCCAATCAAAAAAATCATCTTCTTCTTCTAATATTATTCATGCACAAATAATATGTATTAATATTCTTTCATGGAAATCTTCAAATTCCTTCATAAAATTATTTTATTTTTTAATGGAAACCTTCAAATCCACATAAAAATATTTATTTTCATGGTCTTATTCAACTTTTTGCAAACATTTTTCACATCATAAAATTCCTTTTGCATAGGCCTTTAATCTTTTGATCAGTTCAAACAATCATCACATTTATAACATGGAGAATTTCTCAAGTGTGACATCCAATGTCATTAAATGAATCCATAACAATTCTTCAAGCATCACTACTCCATTCACCAACATATATTGATTTATTGATAGAAAATGAAACCCGGTCTCAACAATGGACATTACGAAGAGGAATATTTATTGAGGTATGTGTATGTATCTTCATATAAATATATCTATAATAATTATATTATTTAATGAAATTAAACTTATGTTTTTTGAAATTATTTGCAGCACTGCCAGTGTGTCTACTATTGTGGAGTCATCTTCTTTTCCAGAGAAGTCGACACACGTAGTTAGTAGACATGAGATTACACATTTACCAACACTTTGACTTGAACATGGGAAAGAACAGAGGTTTCCAATTTAATTTGATGATAGCAATAACCTAGTAGGCCCAAATATGAAGTAGTTTAAGAGTTGTATGGATATGCATAATTGAGGAAAGATTAACATATTCTTACCTAATTGGAGGATCATTTATCAGATGATGAAAGATTAGTCACGGAACTGTATTACAGTAATAGATCTCAACTATTTTTTTAATGGTTCAAATATTATATATTTTATATGACTAACATTTGATATATTCAATTATATAATTCATTAGGAATTATAGAAAAAAATATTTAATAAGAGGTATATGTTTTTCATCAATTAGATTGAGGGAATTTTAAATCAAATTTTACTTCACTTTATATTTTTTAGAATAAATGAAATGAATATCCATACTTAAAATTATGGGTTTTTAGATGCAGATACATGGAATAATTTTATCATCCATCGGTAGGAGGAATCCTTTCTCGTATGATATTTTTTATATAAAATAAATTTGTAAAATTATTTATTAATTACTTGATGATTTATTTATTTATTCTTATGTAATAGTAGGATATCTCACTAAGAGATCCAATTATATAATGCATACCATCATATTCATACCATCATACATTTTCACATAGACAGTATCCTTTACTGGAGGAGAAAATGGTTGGTGAAAAGTTAGATTAATTGAGAGCCAAACTTAGTAGTGGATCCTGTGAATTTCAGTTTAGTCATTCATTTCCTAAAACTTGCAATGAAAAATGAAAAGGGTGAGAATGATAAAAAAGGGATGTTTCTTACTGATCCATCAAAACAAATAGTTGATAAGATTTTATGAAATTCATCACACTAATATAACATTTACATATATCATTTTAGGACTCCCTTCAAGATAACTTTATACTTGAGGATAGGATGGTAATTATTGTGACTATTTTAAGAAAGAAATGATACTAAAGCCATGTAAGAGGATATGAGGTGGGTGTTAGTATCAAAAAAGTTTTGGGATGTCCTAGTATGACATCATGGGATGTAGTATACAAGAGTGAAATTGATTCCCTGAATGATGAGATTTGAGGGATGAATCATCATATAGACAAGTGGATTAAATCATTTATATAATCTATGTTTTCAAAAATGGTGAGGCGGACACAACCAGTGTAGCATGTCGATCTAGATCCTTGAGCTCTTTGTTCAAACCTAACTGTGTACTGTGAGTTGCATGCTGAGGATCCTCATTTACATATTTCAACATACAAAATCACACATAATCTAGGAGATTATGTACATCATCTTATAATGCATTCAAATCAAGTAATAGTAATAGCACATGATATTATTTATCCAACTACTCTAGTATCATTATCTACCGAAGAGGTGGCCATAATTCGACAAACTATGAGTCATTTTTTACTTGAGCTGGTTATCCTTGTTCGTCCATTGATATATGAGGTATGTGTTATCTTTTCAATTTTTATTTAGTTTTGTTTTCAAATTACTTATAATGTTTTCTTATAATTACATTATTTATAAGTATCATAAATCTAAAAAGTCGTTGCAAAATAAATAAAAGTTTTGGGAGTCAAAACCTTTAGATACTTCTCGAGTTTATCAAATGGTAAGAAAATTATTAGTGAATTATTTTATGTTAAAGAATTTTTATAAGTTTCCATTGATTGTTCACATGTGGGTGATAATAAATATAACTTATAGTGATTTAATTTATTATATATCTAACTAGTTAAACATTGGATGTATACATATCATATCCACATGAATATACAACATATTGGTTATTCTCTTTTGGGTGAGTTTCATGAAATATTTCAAGATTTTTTTAATTTATATGTTTTATTCTATTCTATTAGTTATTTCATCTTAAACTTTCAAGTTACATATGTTTTAGTAATTCATATCTGAAAATATAACATTTTAGTGAAATCAATATTATTGGATTTTTTGTTACATGGAATAGGTTATTGTATTATAATATATTTTTTAAAAAAAATAATTAGGTTTCAATGTAAGATTTCATAAAAAATGATGTTGAAAGTGAATTTCAACCTCATATTTTATAGTAACTAACGTCAAAATTCACTTCCAATGTCATTTTTAATAAAAAAACTGATATTCAAAGTCTCTTTGTTTCTATATTTAGTTTAAATTTCAATATTATTTTTTATCATAAATGAAGTTATCAGGTCTAAATTTTATTTATTTTCAGTAAGTGAGACTTTTATTATACAGAGAAGTTGTGAAAATATGTTGGAAGACAAAGTTGGGCTCAGAAATAAGTTTTTACATAAGCTAACAGAAAGTACTATTACTATTATAGAATACGTGGATGGACAGATTCTTGATATCATCCTTAATATGTGATGATTTTGGGGTTTTTATTAAATATTTCATGGTAAGTACCAGTGACTTAGAAGTGGTACTGTCTACAATAATTTTCAAGTGATGTTTTGGGTAATCAGAAAAAGTAGAGATTGAATAACTAAGATTGATGAATTCAAATCAGGATGGATTTCTTGAGAGACTATCCAAACTCTATTGGATAGTCTCTCATAAGAAGAAATGAGGAAAGTCACATTATGCTAAGATAACTAAGAATTTATGTGGAAAACCCAAAGAAATTGAGCGTGCTAAAAAAGAGTGCCTAATAGTTTTTACAACCCAATTAGAGATGGATAAAAATATTAATAAAGTACAAATGAGTGCTAATTATAATGGTAAACAAGTTATTTCACATGAAAATGTTGATGTCCATGAGAATTTTTCTAAAATTACAACCTAAAATTCCAAGAAAACGTTTTTTGGAAGATGTGAGTAGGATAGACATGATATGAAAAATTTTGTGACCATTCTACCAGCTCAAGTAGATTTAATGAGAAAGATGATGAAAGCATTGGGTAATTCATTTTCTTTGATGGCTAGGGTGAATAAGACAGCTCCACGTAAGGAAATAATTCAAGTGAAAAAGGTGATCATGCAACCTGTAAAGGTTGATGATAGTAAAAGAAATGTGAATAATTCGTCCCATGCTGATTTTGGAAGAAATGAGAGATATTGGATGGGAGTAAAATCACATCTTTATTACGTCAAATGAGGAATCAAGAGGTCCCTCCTTATTCCATTATTTCCAGTTTATTTGTACTTACATGTAGGCCCCTCCTTATTCATCATGGAGTTTACTAACTTCTATGATAAATAATAAATTAGTTCATCCTCTGAATGGGAGAAAATGTGAAGAGAAGCTATAAGGGATTTGACTAACTGAAGACCCATGATAATTAAAATGGATCATGATTCAGTATGAGATAATGAATCAATTCAAAGTTGATTCATGCTGAATATTGAGAATTCCACACTCCAAGCAACTACTCCATGTCATCGATTCATGAGGCCATGTATGCATGGATGGGGAATTCAAACAAAATTAAATTTGAAAATTTTGTGTAGAAAAAGAATATGTGATATTAAAATATCTCATGGGGAAGGAAAAACCTTAGTCCTAAAGAGAATTCAAAAGAAAGACCTTGACCAAGATTTCAGGAAGAATTTAAATGAGAAGATCCTGATGAAAATCATGGGGTTTCTATATTTAAAATATGTAAAAAAGTATTCAAAATATTCATATAATATTTTTAATACAAAGACCAAAAAAATAAGAAAGGAGTGGGTAGGAACTATAAGTTGATACACTTTTGTATCGAAGAGAGAAAAGTGAGAGACCAAAGCTGAGATCTTTTTAGATGGAAGAAGAATTGTGTGCCTGAGCATTTGAAGAACCAAGGAAGATCCTAATCATTGAATATTTGGAAATGGTGAGCAAGATTGAAAGACCCGATCATGATCATCTTCTATTGAAGTTCTTGAATAAGTGAACATGTGCTGAATAGTTAATCAAGGAGGGAGGCTTGAGGAAGAAGATCTATTTCAAGTGGTGCTAAAGAAACTAAGAAAAAAATGAGATCTTTCTTGTTATAGTTTGAACACCTTTTTAGTAGGTAATGAGAAGATATAGTTTTCCGGTGGGACTCTAGAACAAGATAATAGTGGGAATCTATACTGATGGGATTGGGAAGATCCCTAGTGTAGCCACTTGGGAATATAGTGAAGAATATGTGATTAGGGTGTCTAACCAATCCTGGTAATGAGTAGGTTTTTTAAAGCTAAACCTTATAAATACTAATTTTCTTATGTTCTTTATTTTTTACAACATTTAGGTGAGGCTTAGTAAATCAAAAGAGAATGGATTGAGACTTTAATCAGTCTAAGAGGTTGAATTAAAAATAATAAATTTGAGTAATACTGATTCATCCCCTCTCTGTGGTACCTAACTGAACCGGGATCTATAATAACCGATGTTGAAAGTCACTTTTGATGTCATGTTTTTGATAACCAATGTTAAAACTATACTTTTAATATTGGTTTTATTCACATCTATTTTAAATTAATGTCAAAAATGAAAAATAACTAATATTAAATGGGTTATTTTCTAGTAGTTCATGGAATGAGTGGTGCATGATTGTTTCCATGTTTTTTGAGTTACAATACCAAAGAATTGGTTTCTTCATGGATATATCTCTCAATAGAGAATCTTTCAAGTAAATAAGGGGTTGTGCACTCAAGGGTCATTAGGCACATAATTCTTTCAAGAAAGATAGTGAGGGGTGATGACGTGAATGAAGTTGAGTGCAATTACTAAAGGGGGTAAAACTTAAAAAAATGCTAAATGAATGAAGAAACCAATTACTAAATGAATGAAACTAGTAATCCACCCAAGGATTAGCCACTATTCTCATTAGATTTTCATCCTACATTGAATTTTCTTTGTATATTTTAAAAAATTAAAAAACCAATTCATGTTTCCATGTTTTCAAAATACTAAAAAAAATATAATAAGAGTCATAAAAGAGATATTGTGTGTTTTCAGACCTCATTGAGACATAACCAAGATCTACTACTATGACGCATTCTTAGTGATTAAATATTATATTTTTAGGCTTTTGAAAGCCCCGTTATAGGACAAGTGAGTACCAAAAAATTTCAAGGTCTCTAGATGGATTGTGTGAGGAGGCCTTGGTTCCCTCCATATAGATGTACTTCAGGTTAGATCCATGTAATATGTAATATATTTTCTAGTCGACCGATTAAAAAGGTGTGGTTTATATAGACCCATTTTGATTGCTTCTTTTTAGAGGTATGGATTATACTAAATATATTTAATGTTGAGCAAGAGTTTGATTATGCTGAGTTTTGGGCAACTCTAGGCCTAACAAACCTTACATGGGGATAAGTTATATTTTTAACTTGAGGCATTGCACTTTTTCTTAAATATTACATGGGTGGATCTCATTTTCTGGGAGGACCATACTAGGTAGTAGTACTAACCCCTACATGCACACTCATGAATTCATTATTCTATTCATGCTGATCATTGTGATATGGATAACAGAGAAGTTAGACATTGAAAATATCACATAGTTTTTGATAGGTCAAATTTATAGATTTTTCTAGACAAGAGATGTTTGAGTGTTGCATTGGAATTTTTCCTATTTCATTTTGTATTCTTCGTAATATTTTTTATGAGGATTTTTTGGGTTTTTATCATTAATCTTATCTGATATATTACATTCATGTATGTTCCATTTGATCAACATTCTAATTGTTGATATATTCCATTGACATATTCTTTTGGGATTAGTATAACTCATTAATAGGTGTTGCAGGTCATTTTGAGGGTAACTTCTCCCATTATATGTATAAATACTCTCAATGGTAGTATCTAACCACAAACATATTGGAAGACTTCATTTAACACCCCGATCAGTTGAACCTAAACCCAAACCGGGTTGCCACAAGACTCTAATGCATTTCCATGAATCGCGGGAGGTCCCCAACAAGTGGTGGGGTTTACCCAATTTTTTGGGGAATAGTTTCCCTCCAAACATCATCATTAATATATTTGAATTTACATAACATACTTCTACCATATTAAATATAAAATAAGAGTAAGTTGGTGTGACCACCAACATAAATGAGTGTGTGCCGGGTATACTAAGATAAATACAACATTTATATCAAACAATAGGTATAATAATAATCATAATTATAAAATGCTTATAATAAATGTATAAATACAAAATGGAAATAAAATATACAAATAAGGCCTAATCGTCCAACACAGGCCTTGAAATATCTTCACCTGCCAATGTCTCTAAGCTATAGGAGGATGTATCATCCAAATGAAAACCCAAACCATATGTGATGTCCATCACCTACAACTCATAAAAAGGCCAGCATGTGTGTTAAAAGTGCATATGCATAGGGTGAGGTAAATGCCTAGTATGATTTACCCATGCATGAATTGAACAACATAATCAAGTGTTAATGTCCATGGGATAACACATACGATATTTCTAGATAATGAAAATTATCTAAATAATAATGTGTTAATGATATATATAATGAATTAAATAAACAATTAACCATTATGAGAAACTAATCACCAAGATAGTCAAGGATTTTGAATTTATAAAAGATTTCAATTCATGGAAGATGCACTCAACCAACATGTAAAAATTGTATTGAAAGTTTTTTATTATTTTAGTAATCACATAGGGACTAAGACATCAATGGAAAACAATTATCCTTCTCGTAGTGAAATTCCCCTATAGACCCCCTCTATGAATGACCCGCTGATAAGGGTAAAAGTGAGTCTCATGAGACGAGATCCCCAACTGAAAAATAAAGTAAAAACTATCTTACTGGGTGATCACCCAGTGGATAAAATAAACCCATTGACCCCTCCATAAACTAGGAATGAAACTAATAAAAATGTCTCCTGACAAGATGACTAGTCCGCCCATGCCTTATTCCACTTTTCTTAATTTATTAACACTCTAAAAATTTGATTATAATAATAAAAAACAATTTTTCATGAGAATTATAAATAATAGGCATGCAAATGGAGGATAAAACAATAAAGTAATTTTGATATGAAAAATAAAATTTCAAAAATCTCCACCATTTTCATATAAAATTGAAGATGTTATTTCACCTATGGTTATTAAATTGAAACCAAATTCAATAATTCTAAACAGTAGTTGAATTTGGAAAATGGTGCAGCTCTATTCAAACTATTGACTGGATTGTAGTCAGTATGTAACTTGTTGACACATACTGTTCCCAATTCAATAATATCTCTAATAAAATATAGTCTAATATCAATGTTCTTAGATCTACCATGAAAAACTAAATTTTTAGACATGTGTAATGTTGATTTGCTATCACTATACATGACTATAACAAGATTATAAAGGTATAACTTAGAAAGCAAACCATTAAGCCAGATGGCCTCCTTAACATCCTCATTCCAGGAAATGTATTCAACCTCGATGGTTGAGAGGTCCACCATAGACTACATGTTGCACTTCCAATAAATAGGTCTTCCAGAAGTAGTAAATACATAGCCTGTGAGGGATTTTATATTGTATATGTTATCTTTATAATGAGTCTACAAAACCAATAACAAGTTCAGAAACATCAATATTTCTACCAAAGAATAAAAATAATGAAGATAAATGGGAAATGTTTCTAAGGAGCTATTTAAGGGCATAACAGTGCAGCTTTCCCTGGTTGGATGTGAATCTACTAAGGGTGAAGATTGCAAAGGCCACATCAGGTCTATTGAAAATCATGGCATACATGATGATGCCAACAATGTTAGCATAGGAAATTTTAACCATGTACTCAATATTAGCATCAATAACTGGTGCTTGTGACAGTGAAAGTCTAAAGTGTTGTGCAAAAGGCAGACTAACGGGCTTAAGGGACTCAAGAAGGTATCTCTTAAGGGATTTCAAAATGTAAGTATGATGAGACAAATATAAAAACATTTTATTTTCAACTCTAATAATTTACATTCCCAAAATTTGTTTTGGTGAACCTAAATCTTTCATTTCAAAGGCATACTTAATTTATGATTTAACAGAGATGAGTTTTATGACCTTGCAAATGACCAACATATCATCAACATAAGGAGTGGATAAAGCATGGAATTTTTAACTGATTTAAAATACCCACATGCATCATATTTTCTCCTAAAATGATTATCAAGAATGAATGAGTCAAATTTCCTATACCATTTCCTTGAAGCCTATTTTAAACCATATAAATACTTATTTAAAAGGCATATCGGGTTCGATTTGAACTCACCCATGTATCCTTCAAGAGGATTCATATGAAATTTCTCATTAATGGCTCTATGAAGAAAATAATTTTTAACATCAAGATACTGAATATGAAAGTTATGGTAAGCAACAAAAGCAAGAAACAATCAGATATATGAGTGTTTTATAACAGGAGAAATGATTTCAGAGTAGTCAATTCCCTCTTGGTGAAGGAATCCCTTAGCCACCAGTCTAGCCTTATATTTAATTTTCTTATCTCCAGTATTATCTTCCTTCCTTTTTAATATCCACTTACAAGAAATTAACTTGGCATTGGGTGGCTTATTCACAATAGGCCATGCACAATTTTTCTTTGAATTCATTTCATCACCCATGGAAGAGACCTAATGGTTGGAATCACTATCATTAATAGCTTGCTTATATGTTTGAGGATCATCATCAACAAGATCCTGGGAAATGTGGAATGCAAACGAGGCTATATAATATTGGTCGAACCAAGCAGAAGGCCTGATGTCCCTCTATTATGTCGTGAGTAAGTTGGTAGTCACCAGGAGCATCTGAAGGCTCACTGTCCGACTTAATATCTGATTTGGACTAAGGTTGGGTTTCAGGTTGAAGTTTAAGTGGAAAAGGCTCAATGGGGGCCTTAAACTGGGCTGGAGTACCAGTCTCAACACTCTCAATTAGAGGTGTGTAGTCATTATCATTAGTGAGAGACTTAGTTTTATGGTAAGTAGATTCTTGAAAGACAACATCCTGACTTATTATACATTTTTAAAAACCTGACTTATCAACCCATAGTTTATACCCATTAACCCCTTTGTGATAACTAATGAAAATACATTTAAGATCTCTCTATTCAAGCTCATCAGTTTTAACATGGGTATAAGTTATACACCCAATGACTCTCAAGTGATTTTAAGAAGGGGCGGTTAAACCATAGTTCCTCGGGAATCTTATACTAATTTTCTATTGAAGGGCATATGTTAATGAGATACACAACAATAGTTGTTTCCTCGGCCCAGAATGAATTGGGTAGGCCTGAACATGCAAGCATGATTTAGACCCGCTCTAGTATAGTGTGGTTCATCTTCTTGGCCATCCCATTATTCTAGGGAGTTTCCCTAATAGTAAGGTACCTAACTATGTCCTCAAACTCATAGAACTATATAAAGTTAGATCAAAAGTATTCTAAACCATTGTCAATTCTCATAGCCTTAATCATTCTTCCAATTTGATTTTTAACAAGGGCTTTCCATGTTTAAAATGTTTCAAAGAAATCAGAATTGTTTCAGGAATGTAAACCCACACTTTCCAAGAGAAATCATCATTATTAGTCTCAAATTATTAACCTCCACCATGAGAGGCCATCCACAAGTCATAATGGATGTATCCTAAAGGATGATATGGCTTAAAAGAATAATTATTGAAGCTGACTCTTTGATTTATCCAAGAAACCATCCTCACAAAATGGGAGATTGTTAGGTGTGATATCATTCAATAGTCCATGTTTACTCAATTCCTCTAGACCTTTAGAACTTGCATGCCCCGACCTCCTATTCCATAGAATAGCATTATCAATATTAGTAACATAGATACTTCCTAACTAACTACAATGGGTTTTCGCATCCCAAACATAAATCCCATTAACAAGAGATCCTTTGATGACTGTTCTAGGGCCTTTAGAGATCTTAAGACAGCCTAATCCGAACTTGAAAGCAAAGCCTTTCTGGTCTAAAAAATCGAGGGATATGATATTCCTATGCAGGTCGGGGAACCATCTAACATCAAGCAAGGTGACAACTAAATGGTCATGGATCTCTAACAAAACAAAGCCACTGCCCTAGACTCAACACCTCCTATTGTTTCCAAAAACAACCTCTCATTCCAATCTCTCACTTAACTCAAGAAAGGATTCCTTATCAGGACATATATGGAAGGAACAACTATAGTCTAACACCTACTCACTAAAAAAATCGTGTATAGACGCATCAAGAACCACAACACTATCATACCCAGCATCAACAGTCAAAGACTGGTCAGTAGGTTCATCAGGCTTTTGGTTCTATTTAGGCTTCCTACACTCTTGCCTAATATGGTTTGGATTACCAAAATTGTAGTAGGCAACATTCTTAGACTTAGATTTAGAACTATTAAATCTATATTGATTATTTTTTTTGCCATTTTCTTTATACTACTCTTTCTTTTTAGTTTTATTTTGAGATCTACCCCTACTGAATAAACTCTTTACTTCATTCTTAAACTCGGGTTTATTGAGTAATTATTTTGATAGCATTGCTAACTTAATTTCTTCCAAGGTTAAAGAATATTGATCATACATCATGGTTTCACAACAAGGGTGTTATAGGAATTAACAAGAGAAATGAGAAGGATCATAGCTTGGTCTGCATCATCAACAAGATCATTAATATTGGAAAAATCAATATGGTCTTTGATTTAAGTACCAAAATGAATCTTAAAGGTAAACATTCTATGCATTTTATAAATAAGTACGACCAACCAATGAAGAATTCATATACAATTTCTTAAGTTTCAACCAAATTCTAGTAGTGGAAGACTCATAAGCTACCTCCCTATGGACTTTATCACCTATGGATAATAACAGGGAGTTATGGGCCTTAACTAAAATATCAACAAGATATCTTCACAGGTAGTAGCGGTATTAGGGATATGTAAGGAATCAATGAGCCCCTGAGCAGCTCTCATATTAATTCTCCCTAGGTTAAGTCATTGTCACTATCAAAATTCTTTATTTCATACCTGGAAGATGTCGTTGTTTATTTGGGTGGGTCTGATACCAATTTATTGGGGGTTACATTGAATTGGTAAGTCCCCAAGAAATCCAAGGACCACTGAATATACAATTGGTTTCTACTCGTATCAAAAAAAATATGGAAATGAGATGACGATGACAAAAGCGTAACAAGAGCATGAAAACGAGGTGATTCAAAATGACAGGAAACTGAAATAAAGAAAGTAAACACAGAAGAAAAAGTAAACGGAAAAGCAGTAAAGGAACATAGAGATTTAACATGCTTCAAACCTTTGTGGTCCTACGTGAATAACAGGAACACTATCCACCCACACGCTTTATTAATACTCAAACAAACAAAAGTAAAAGATACAATCCAAGCAAACAGATCAAGATCATAAGAACTTCGAAGCTAAAACTCAAAGCAACCAGTAACTGAAAAGGAACACTTACAGGTCCGGACAACTTACCATCGTCTGATGGCCCTTTGTTTACCCTTCAGAGGGTGTTGAAGATGCTATTGGATGTTAAATAGTGCACCTGAGTGCATCTTACTTGGATATCCACCAAATATCTTATTTTGGGAACAACCGTACTTCTTCAACAAGAAGCGATGTCATCATAAATCCATTGTAAACAGCACACTAGTAGCTGATAGGGAGGACGGTAGGCTTTTCCTCGAAATCTCTTGGTGGATCTCTCATCAAAACCTGCTAAGGTTTCAGCGGGATGGAAAGGAAATCAAACTGGGATGATCCAAACTGATCGACTGAGTGAATCCCCTAACAAGGCGTAACAGATGAGTCGTACAGTAAAATGACCCAAACCAATGAGTAAAGGGCATGTGGCGTGACTGAACAACCCAAGCAGACAGCACCATCTGCTTTTTATCGTCTCCAGTACCTTCTTTTATAGGATGATTCAGTGATATGGGGGGATCGTAACACGCATTCTTTTTACAGGTGGCATCATCCGGTCTGCCTGAAGAGATGGAGGGAAATTTCGTCTCTAAGCCAAAATTTAGCGCGCGCGGCGCACGTGCCAGGGATTTGGCATTGCGGCATTGCGGAGTAGGCGCAGTCCCAGAGTAGGGCAGAGTTGCGGCGCTCTAGTGCATTTTCGTTCGATGTTCGGGCAGCCCATGCGACGAGTTCGAGGTTTGGGCAGGGTGAGAGTTGTGTAGGGCAGCGTTGCGGCGCTCTGGTGCATTTTCATTCGACGTTCGGGCAGGGCGAGACACTCGTTAGAGATTTCAAAGTTCTTATTATAATGGATACCAATGAAGGTATTGCGGGCGAGTTTATTTGATGTCCTTTTTGGTTGGTTTTGTTGTAAATCTGTCGAATGATGTTTTTCTCCATTGTGGTGCTTCCAGTGGTGGTTTTTTCCCGGGTTTTTGCCCCGGTGTTTGCAGTGAAACTTCCATTTTCTGTCCAAGTTCATCTCGATGCCTCCTAGAGGTTCCTCTAGATGTTGCACTGGATGTTCCACCGAACGTTCCACATGGTGTTCCACTGGATGTTCCACTCCAACTTCCACTGCAAGTTTCCGTGCTATATAGTTTTATTGCATTGCAGCACTTTAAGTTTTTTTGGCAGTGGAAGTTCCACCGGAAGCCATAGGAGGTTCCACGGGAAGTTCCACTGGAGGTTCAACTAGATGTTCTACTGGAAGTTCCACTGGAAGTTCCACTGGATGTTCCACCGGAAGTCCCACCCGAACTTCCACTGGAAGTCCCACTGGAAGTTGCACCCGAAATTCCACTGGAACTTCCACTCGAACTTCTACTGGATAATATATTTTATATTTTTTTATTTAAAATTTCAGAAAAATAATTATATTATAATTATTATTTAGTTGCATTTTTGTTTCATATATAGTTGTAACTTACAGTGGAAGTTCCAGTAGAAGTTCCACTTGGAGGTCCCACCGAAAGTTCCACTGGCACTTCCACGGGAAGTTCAACGGGCACTGGCACTGGAAGTCCCACTGGAAGTGCCAGTGGAACTTCTAGGGGAACTTCCGGTGGGAGTTCCAGGTGGAACTTCCGGTGGGAGTTCCGGTGGGAAATATATTTTATATATTTTTTATTTATAATTTCAGAAAAATAATTTTTATTATGTACATATATATATATATATATATTTGTAATAATTTTTATTTAGTTACAGTTCTATTCATATAGTTTATACATTTTCAAATGGATTAAATCCTATTATAAAGTTATTGTACTTTTCTTGAAGTATTGTTTTTTGTTGCAGGGTGTTGCAATGTTGTTGATGTTGATGTGGATGTTGTAGCAGCTTGTAATAAACCAGTTGTAGGGATGAAGTTCAAGTCACTTGATGAATCACAATGTTTTTATGTCACATATGCGGGAGTAAATGGCTTCAGTGTACGCCGACAATACTCTAATAAAAGGAGAAAGGATAAATAAGTTGTCACATCAAGCCTTTATGCATGTAGAAAAGAAGTTCATAGGAATACTGACAAACATGATAGCATGGTGAAATTTCCTCGGGCTTAGACACGTACAGATTGCCTTGCTAGAATGGGGGTTAGTTTATTGTCTTCTAGGAAATATTCATGTACTATATTTTTTGAAGAGCATAATCATCCCTTGAACATGCCTGAATCAATTCATATGATGAGGTCCCAAATAAAAATAACAGAAGCACAAGCAGCTGAGTTAGATGTGAATGCTTCTGCAGGTATTAAACCAAATGATTCTTTCTCATTGGCGACAGATATTTCAGGGGGTGAGATTTTATTGGGTACACACATGTTGATCAGTTGAATTTTTTAAGATCTAAACGGGAAAGAGATTTGCTTAATGGTGATGCATGTTTCATGTTAGAATACTTGTAAAGACAAAGTCAAGACAATCCATCATTTGTTTATACTATGCAGTTTGACATGAATGGTAAAATTAGTAATATTTTCTGGGCTGATCCAAAAATGAGAACAGATTATGAGTTGTTTGGAGATATTGTTGTGTTTGACACCACTTTTACCACTAATAAAGAGTACAGACTGTTAAGTGTTTTTGTGGGTTTCAATCATCATTGGAAGATTTTTGTTTTTGGGGTAGCTTTGTTATATGATGAAACAGTGACTTCGTTTTCTTGGTTGTTTCAGAAATTTTTGCAGGTCCATCACATGAAGAGTCCTCAAACTATTTTTACTGATCAAGATGTGTTAATGGGAAAATCTATTTCTGTAGTTTTAGTGGGAACTCGACATTGCCTTTGTTTGTGGAATTTGATGCAAAATGGAATTAAGAATTTAGGTAATTGGATGAAAGATGGATCTAGTTTTCTAACTAGATTTAAGAAGTGTATGTTTGAATACCATGATGCAATTTAGTTTGATAAGGAGTGGTCTTCCCTTAGAGCAGAATATGGGGATGGGAAATCGCATTGGCTAGATTATGTTTTTGTATTGCGAGAAAAGTGGGCGCATTGATATTTGAAATATGCTTTAACATTGGGTATTCGCAACACTCAATTAAGTGAAATTTTTAATGGATTGCTTAAAGATTATGTTCATCGAAAGTTAAGTGTTGTTGATTTCTTTAAGCAGTTTGAGCGCTTGTTGGAAAAGAAATCGGTATCGTGAAACAAAGGTAGAATTTGAGATTCGAGAGAATTTACCTCGTAATCTTTACCCTTACCATGCATTGATGTGCCAGGTTTCTACTAGATATACACCTAAATTATTTGATTTATTTCAGCATGAATATCAATTGGTTGGTGCTTGTTTTTTGATATCTTGTATTGAAAGTGGAGATCAATTCAGTTATGTTATTGGAATGGTTCGTTGTGAAGATCAATCCCATGTATCATATGAAACATCAAATGAAGTTTTTGAATGTTCTTGTCAAAATTTCGAGTCTGTTGGGTATCTTTGTTGTCATGTTTTAAAATTTTTTGACCGGCTTGATGTGAGATAAATACCTGAAAAATATATTTTGGGTAGATGGACCCGATTGGCTAGAAATATTGTGATGTTCAAAGGATATTCTATTGAGGTACATGCTAATAGAAAATCAGTTGTAGAAAAATGTTACAAAGATTTAGCATGAATGGGAATGAAGTTAATTACTGTATCTTGTGAGACAGATGCGGGTTATGACATCACCTTCTCAAATTTCATTAATTTTGCAAAAGAGTTGTCTATCATAAATACATTAGTGGATAAAGTTAATGGTTGTGCTAGTTCAGAAAAAATATTCTGAAAGGCTTCTTTTAAAAAGAAACCAAACAGGAAAGGGGGAGATAGATTGAAAATCTTTTAAGACAATGGCTGCCGAAAGGGGAAACAGTTGAATAAAAAAAACTCTTACTGCTATGATGACTGTATGATTTCATTTTATGATGCATTTCATTTATAAGTGCAGTTATTTATTTTTAATATGTTATCTGATATTATTATTGTTTTCACACAGGGATACAAGGATCAAGAAAGATCAGATTTTTGTGTTCGAGCTAGAAAAACATTTTCACATGTAATTTTTTTATGAGCATTCTTTTCCATAACCGTTTGTAATTATGTACTTTTTCTGTTGCTGGAAGAATTTTCTACTAATTTGGAACTTCATCTTGGGAGGTAGATTGTTGGGATAGCATTGGAAGAGGTCGATCAGTGTAGAAAACATTGGATGGGAGTAGTTTTTTTAATTGTAATGACTAAGTTGAAAAAGCTATAGCCTGTATCCAGTTTCGGTTGTAATGGATTGGCAGTGGGATTGAGATACTTCACGAAATTGTAAATGTGTTGTATTCATTTTTTCTATTTGGAAATATAAAGATGAGATAAATCCAAGTTATAAAATTTTGTATGCATTTGTTTTGTGAGGATGTGATAAATCTAGGTTCTTTAATTTTGATGAAGAAATCCAGAATACTTGAAACAATAATAAAAAATGGGAAGATGTTTTGGCAGTCTTTCCGGCTATCTCCATGAGGCATGGTTCTTTGTTATTAAAAATTAACTAACTTCACGCATCCTGCATCTTCTTGTCTTCTGAATCCATTGACGCCATTGCCAGTTCCTGCATTTCTGATAATCGCTGCACATGCATCACCTGCACATGCCTTCACTTCTCACATGCATGTGCTGTTATTTTTATTTTTTTATCTTAAAAATTAGTAAAATTATCAAGATGAATCCCAAGACTTTTAAGGGTGACCCTTCCAACTTCCAAGAAAATTACAAACAAGGAAAATTATTTATCATCAAATGTAGCAAAATTGCATTACTTTTATTTTTTATGGGATAAGCAGAAAACTAGTTTTTCCACAAAATATCTTATTTTTTAAGCTGAAACAAATGGATCCTAATTCCCTTTATATGTATGTGTATGTCTGCGTTTGTGTGTGTTAGGGACACTTAATAGAGATATGTTTGCTAGAAGTTCTTTTTTTATGTTCTTCATGTTTCTGAATGGAAATAAAAGGTAGAAAATCTTGAAGGGGAACTCCAACAGTGTTACAAAGCTCAGTCACATTTGTCAGAGCAGCTAGTTCTGGAAGTTGCTGAATGCAAGTCTTCAAAATGATTCATTCAAGGGGAACTCTAATAGTGATACATGTTCTTCATTCTGGTTGTACTGTTTCCACAAGAGAGCTCCTACTTCAATATGATGTTTCATTCCAACTGTATGCAGGGTCTGTCAGAAAATAGCACGCCATATACAGGCGCTTTTCATCAACTTCTTCTTGCAATAGGGTCTTGTTATACCCTTGATCCTTTGACAACTTCTCAATTAGATAACATACAATTACCCCGCAATCTAATGTTGCATCCCCATGTTGGGGACTATCTTCCACTATAAATGGAAGCGATGCAGCAGTCATCTCTAGATATTCAGGATTCCATTGTCTGATGACTTGTTCAATAAATGTTTTCTACAAGTGTTGTATAAATTGTAATGAGTTAGTTCATGTATATGAAAATGTATTAAATGTCGAAGAGGATAGAATTTACCATTTGGAGAGCATCTTGTTGGTAATAATCAATTGCAGCAGGACCCATGCGAGGCTTCATGGAGTTATAGTAGCAGAAATGTTTTCTTTCAATATCAAAGACAAGCAAAGTCCAATGAAGATTATCTGTGTTGATGGGGATGAATACTTTTCCATTCAACTTCATTACATCTTTTATGGGATTCTCAACCAAACATTCTTTCAAATTGTTGTTCTGCCCTGATATAATGCTCTGAAAAAATGAGTATAGTGAGGAAAAATATCAATTACTATCTTTAAAACTTCAATAACATAGATAATAATAGACTTACCAATGCGACACTAGTAATCATTGTTGATTTATTATCGAAAATTCCAGCCATCTTCCCTATTTGACACTTGTTAATGATAATCTGAGTATAGTCATCTATAACCTGCTATCAATAAAAAAACAATGGTGGATGTGAGACTAATTGAATATTACTTTACATTAAGCTTGTTTAAATTAGGCTCACCTGGCTACCTATCATTCTTTTTGTCAAAAGTTGGAAAATTTCATCTATTCCAACTAAATACAAGCCGTTTTCAGATTCCCAAACATATTTACTAAATTATAAACAAAATAATGTATTAGAAGACAACTACAGTTTAGGGGAATTGAATTGAAATCCTTGAAATTAAGGGCAGAAATACCAGCCTGGTTCCATCTGGAGAATCTTTTCCAACTGCTCGTAGTCTTTTTTCTGCAGTCGTTTACTCTACCTTACCCATTTAGGTATTCCTGACAGACCTCTGACAACCTTTCTTTGTTCTGTTTTCATTGAAACACAGCCTACGTCAATTGGTTTTTCAAGCAGAGTTTCTTCTTCTATTGACTTTTTTTGGCCTGCTGTTGTTCTTCATCTTGTGTATTGGGTTTGATACAGAAAAGAAGAATCTAATTTCTTCTACTTCCTCACTCTGGACTTGACATTTCTAATCATTGATCTTGTTTGGTGACTCTCGATTTCTGTATGTTGGCTGCTTTGATGTATAGGTGTTGTCTGTTCAGCATCTTCCTGTAGTTGTTCTGCAGGCTCCTCAATCCTGGATCCTAATTTCTGTCTTTCCTTCTGTTGTTCTGCTTTGGGGGGAGATGCGGGTTTTTCAAAAGGATCTTGCTGCATTTTAGGTTCAATTGTTCTATCTGTCCGGGTTTCCACCTTTATTGAATGACTTATTTCAGCACTACTTTCTTTTACTAATTGCTTCAGTATTTTAATTTTTTCAGTCTGCTTTTTAATAATTGCTTCCATTTTATGAAGTTTTCATCTCAGGGACGAATTTTCTTTTTCAAGAACTTTAATTCTGTCATCCTCGGGTTCTCCTTGTCCCTGGTGTCCAACAGATTCTTCCATAACCGTTGCTGGCTCATTTAGTTCTACTTTTATTCTGTCCTTCTCTGGAATACCCTTTTTCTGTCGTCCAAAAGAAGCTTCCATAACCATTGTTGGCTCCTCTGCAGTTGGAACTTGATGAATCTTCAATTTCTTTAAATCATCATCAAAATCAGACAGACTTCACTTTGTGAAAGGTGGATTAGCTATTTGTCCATGCCCTTTCACTAGTCCACTTTCTTCACAATACCAATACTACAATAACAAGAAGAATATGACTAGTTTATTATACATTGAATTGAAAATAAATAATAATCCTTACTAGTAAATCGATAATTTCCCCTGTAATCGTTGCACGGTGTGTGTGAAATTATTTTATTGATCTCATCAAATGTTGGTGTATTGCACGAGACCACTTTAGTGTTCTCATGTCTCTTGAAGTATTCACAAAATTGATAAAACCCCAACTTAGGTAAGAACCTGTAGTAGGGAAAAAACAGTTTCACATGTGTATAAACATAGTAGTGCTGCTGTGTCAAGATGATCGGGTTCTTCATCTCCCTTTATTACTTCCAAAAGGGATGATTTTATTGCCTTTTGTTTCAACAAATTGACACCAGTTTGAAATCTCTGTAAATATAATGATGCCTTCGTTGGTTTGAACGAGTATGAGTCATCCAGTTCTATTTCACCTTCGGTTATTACAAAGATCCTTTGGATATCAGCTTCAGAGAAATGTCTTTCCCCTCCACCAAATCGGAAAGCAGTTGTTAAAGGATTGTAGTTATCCAATACATACATAACAGAAATATTAGATTTCTTGAAATCTGATGTTGTTAATTTATTGTATATGAATGCTTTAAACATATTCCAAAATGGAGTAGTGAGAAAAGAATTTCTATGACCATCTTTCAGTTGATCTTTTATTTCTTGAAAAAATAATTGTAAGGAGGTCAAATTTGATCTAAAATGCACACCTGAAAATAGAAATTAAGGAATTATTGGGGTCATCCACAAAATTACAGTATAGAAGGTAGGAAAAGTTCAAGTTCTGTTGGGACTTCAGTGGAAGTTCCGTAGGAACTTCAAGAGGGAGCCCCACAAGTCCCACTAGAAGTCCCCCTGGAAGTGCCACAAGGAGTGCCACTGGAAGTCGCACTGGAAATCCCACTCCAAGTCCAACAGGAAGTGCCACTGGAACTGCCATTGGAATTCCCACTGGAACTTCCACTAGAAGTACCACTTTAAGTAGCACAACCACTGGAAGTTCTACTAGTCCCATTGGAACTTCCAGTGGTA
Organism: Viscum album; assembly: GCA_963277665.1. Classification (NCBI taxonomy): domain Eukaryota; kingdom Viridiplantae; phylum Streptophyta; class Magnoliopsida; order Santalales; family Viscaceae; genus Viscum; species Viscum album. The sequence goes on from OY728131.1 coordinate 923,376,410, forward strand.
GTTTCAGTGGGCATTCTAGTGGCAGTTCAAGTGGCACTTCCAGTGATACTTCCTGTGGCACTTCTAGTGGGACTTCCTGTGGAAAATTAAAATAAATACGCATTACATTTGTCACACATATTTATTGTAAAAATTATTGAATTTATTATTTGAAAATTCCACTGAAATTCCCACTGGAAGTCGCACTGGAAGTCCCACTCGAATTCCAACAGGAAGTGCCACTAGAACTGCCACTGGAATGCCCACTGGAACTGCCAATGGAAGTCCCAATTGAAGTACCACAGCCACTGGAAGTTCTACTAGTCCCCCTGTAACTTCCACTGGGCATTCCAGTGGCAGTTCTAGTGGCACTTCCAGTGAGACTTCCTATGGCACTTCCAGTGGGACTTCCTGTGGAAAATTAAAACAAATACGCATTGCATTTGTCACACATATTTGTTGTAAAAATGATTGAATTTATTATTTGAAAATTCTACTAGAAGTCCCACTGGAAGTCGCACTGGAAGTCCCACTCGAAGTCCAATAGGAAGTGCCACTAGAACTGACACTGGAATGCCCACTGGAACTGCCACTGAAAGTCCCACTTGAAGTACCACAACCACTAGAAGTTCGACTAGTCCCCCTGTAACTTCCACTGGAAGTTCCAGTGGCAGTTCCATTGGCACTTCTAGTGATAATTCCTGTAGAACTTCTAGTGGGTCTTCCTGTGGAAAATTAAAACAAATACACATTGCATTTCTGACACATATTTATTGTAAATATGAGTGAATTTATTATTTGAAAATTCCACTGAAAGTCCCACTGGAAGTCGCACTGGTAGTCCCACTCGAAGTCCAACAGGAAGTGCCACTGGAACTGCCACTGGAATTCCCACTAAAACTACCACTAGAAGTCCCAATTGAAGTCCCATAGCCACTGGAAGTTCTAATAGTCCCACTGGAACTTCCAGTGGCAGTTCCAGTGGGACTTCCGGTGGCACTTCCAGTAGGACTTCCTGTGGAAATTTAAAACAAATATTCATTTCATCTGTGAAACATATTTATTGTAAAAATTATTGAATTTATTATTTGAAAATTCCACTGAAAGTCCAACTGGAAGTCGCACTGGAAGTCCCACTGGAAGTCCACCTGGAACTTCCAGTGGAAGTCCCAGGTGGAACTTTGAGTGGCGCACTTCCAGTAGGACTTCCAGTGCGACTTCCAGTGGGAGTTCCAATGGGTTTTTTATTCGAATTGCAACTAGAAGTTCCACACTACAAAATGATTTCAACTGGAACCTACATTGAAAACTTAGTACATGTTAAAGTGGAACGTACAGAAACCTAATGGGGACATTGCATTTGAACGTCCAATGAGGAACGATACACCAGAAAGAAATGGAATTCTAAATTAATTGAGACAGAGAACATTTACAGAAAACATCTCATAACACAAAAGTTCTAAATAATAAATCCTAACGGAAATGAAATACAGATACATATTTAGGAAAATGTAATTATGTTACGCCACCTTCGTCAGACATTGTTGTTCTTTTGTACAAATACCTCTATCACACAGTGAGATGAAATCACACCGGAGTGAACCAGTTGTCGTTGAAAAAAACCACTCCTCTGTGGTCGTCGTGCTGCCAGATTTTAGGGCGGTATTTCAAGCTTTAGTTGTCATTGTCTCACCCGAGCCGCTGTAGTATTCGGGCATTATTGTTCCCGTAGTCGCTCAAGTCATTGTGGTCGTCGTACCGCTGGATTTTAGGGTGGCCTCTTAGGGTTTTGTCGTCGTCGTCGCGGTCGAGGAGCAGTCAACCCTGAATCACAAGTGGCAAAGCAAGCGCAAATCTGTCTGGCCAATCGATTCAAATGAATCGTCGTGAAGAGTGATCCGATGGTTCAAAACATAACCGGACACGTGTTCTGATCTGAACGGTGTTCTGGATATTTCAGTTAAAAACATAACTGGAGACTATTCTGGTCCAGCACCAGCTGCATGGATGGTCCAGATGAATGGGGCAGCAATGAATTAGAAGAGCCACATAATTCAAAATAGGATCAAAGTGAAGAAACATGCCAACATCATTACGAATCCCAGACAAAAAAACCATCATGGGGCCCAACATAAAATTTGAGCATAATAATAAAAACAATGTTGCATGATAATTATAAACAATAGGCATGAAAATGGTGAATAAAACAACAAATCAATTTTTATATAAAAATTAAATTACACATTCAACCCATCAAAATATTTTTCATTGTAGTTGTCATTTAATTTGAGAAAGTCTCACATGTTTTAGAAAGGAAACAATTATATGAGATCTTCTTGATTTTAAAATGAAAATAATATCAAAACTAACCATAAAAGGTGACGTGTTTATGTTTTTGTAATAGTTTAGTTTCATGCTTATTTAGGTATAGAAGATGTGTCATAGTAGCCAAAAGAGATACCAAAAGTTAAATTTTGGATGTGGTATTCATACAAGTTTCTCTACAAAAATTTATTATATGATAATGAACTTATAGTGAAAATTTATTACTCGTTTTTTACCTTGGTTTATAAAAATTATAGACTTGATATAAACTTAGGTGATTTTACTCTATTTGATTTTGGTGTTTTTTTAAGTTTTATTTATGTGTTTTGGTTTTTTTCTATTCATATTATTTCATAGATGTTATCAAACTAATTCATACACATGATGACACATTCAGAATCCAAAAATTAACAAATAAAATGGAATAAAACACAAACTAATAACATGGATGAAATGTATACAACTAATAATTTTGATAGTGTGTAGGAAAATCAGAGTATGGCCCAGAAGGATAGTTATAGTAGAGATGTTATAATTCCACTTCACAGTGGGTCAGTGGTGACATGTTTCCGGTGTAGGTAAATAAGACATGTTTGGGCTCGTGATTGACCAAAAAAAGAGTGTCAGACATGCAGTAGGATGGGACACTTAGAGAGATGTTATCAAAAGACCACATGAACAGTTGGGACTCATGGACTAAGTCTGACTCAGGGATCTGAGGTGGGACCAAGATCTAGTAGTCAGGATTCGTTTTAAAATGTGGTATGTGTGAGTGGATAGAATTCCCATCACTATGGGTAGTGGTCGAAGGTGAGTACGAGTTCGCTGGGGGGACATGCATCGGGAAGTCGAGCTTCGAGCCAGCTGCATGATCGAGCCAACATATGTAGATCAATTCAGAGATCCATATATAGTTAGAGGCACTTTGTAAGCATAATGATAATATTTTTGTATGATGGGCAAGGGTGTATGATGTTCGTATTTGATATATGTGGGATGTGTTGGCATAGAGTATCAAGTGGGCATCAAAACTATGACTGGTGGCTAAGTAGATATTCAGTATGTTTGGGATAGACGAGTGTGATACCATATTTGTGTTGGGTAAATTGGGTTTGACATCATCTTGGTATTTTGGGAATGAGAGAGTGGGAGGCTCAGGTTTTGGATAATACTTATTCAGTAAGTGGTTGGGATAGCTCAGGGATGAGCTATCATATGGTGAAGAGGTTGTAAGGTCCTAAGTATTTCGAATTGTGAATCAGGTCTGGATTTGAATAGACCATGTGACTTTGGACACCATAAAGGTGTTAAAAGTGTTGGTATAGATTGGGGATGAAGCCTTGGGAGTTATCCAGAGCTTAGGGGTTTTATTTTTATAAATGTTTTCACGGGCGTTCTAACATGAATTTTCACCTATTAAAGGGTTCAGAGATGTTTGGAATGCTTAAAAATGAATTTTTATATTTTGGGGGGTTTTGGGGGTTTTGGGGGTTTTGGGTCTTGTGGTATATTTTCAGAAAATTTGCAAAGGCAAATTTCCTAGAAAGATAAATCTAGTAGGATATTTCTAGTAATAAAACTGTTCTAAAATCACAATTCCTAGTAAGATATTTTAGTAAGATATTTCTAGTAAGATATTTGTTTTGGAATCACTGTTCTTAATAAGATATTCCTAGTAAGATATTTTTAGTATGATATGATGATAAGATAATTTCTTGAAAATCACTACTTATAGTAAGATATTTCGAGCAAGACATTTCTAGTATGATAATTGTTCTGGATTCACTCTTCCTGTTAATATATTTCTAGTATGATATTTCTAGTATGATATTTGTTCTGGAAGCATTGTTCCTGGTAATATTTTTCCAGTAAGATATTTATAGTACCACTTTTCTGAAAAAATGGATATATTTGGAATCCAGTAGGATATTTCTAGAGTTAGTATGATATTTTCCTTTTCTGAATTTTGGCTTGGAGGAATAGTGTTTATAAAACCTTCCATATACTAAATAAATTATTAACACTATTTATTTAAGGATTTTTGAGGGGTGATTTATGACCTGTATATGGGGAAATCGTCCAGAATAAGATCTCACCCCTCTATTCTCCTATAAGTTAGATCCCATCATCTTCTTTCAAAATTGTGTGTTGTATGAAGTGGGAGGGAGTTATGGGTAAGGCTAACAATGCATTTTACTAATCTCTAGATCTATTTCTATTTCTTTGTCCCTCGCTAAAAAGCACTAATTTTAGGGATTTTGTTAGATTTTGCTAAATCTTTCTATTAAAGTCAAATTGACTGAAGTTTCTTGGTGAGTGGAGCCCTACAAAATCCAAGTAGGTGGTCCCTAGATATTTCCTATTTATACACATATTACAGGTCACGTAATAAATAAGAATGGGTTAGTTCACGGTTGTGAGACCGTGAATGAAACTTATTGGGGTATTTTTTGTTCTTAGGACATAATAGGGGGTAGTCACATGTGAGAAATAGTGGGTTTAGTCAAGTATAGCCTTATTGTGTGGTTTTTTAGTTTGAAGGGCACAAGGTTGAATATTAAGGATTGGGTATTTTTGAGACACGATGTTGTTGAGGGTTTTCAATATGGTGTTGACCATTGTGGCCGGTGGCGATGGAGGTTCAACGATGGTGCAACCTAGGATGTTGGTGATTTATACTAATCGTGGTTGGTCGATGGGGTTGTTGGGGTCCTGTGAACATAGATAATGGCATATAATATTTTTAGTCTTCCTGTTACGGGTGGTGGCCTTTGTAGATTAAGAAATATAGGTAGATGGAGTTGACCATTAGTGTGGAGGAGGTTCACATCATAACGACCACAATTAGCGACGAGAGAGACCACCGGATGGGTGGGTGTTACCCACCTTGTTGAGAGATATATTGGAATGAGCTTAAAGAAAAAAATGTGGATGTGTTAGTGGGATGTAAATATGGACTTGTGATGGTTAATTTGATTGTGGAGGATGTATAGCCCAAGAGACATGGGTTCGAATGGAAGGTTGAGGTGCTTCTAGTGTGATAGATCATGGATGTATCAGTCCACTCCAGTATTGGAAGAAGCAGGTAAAGATACATTGTCTCTTGATGAAAATGGGTAGAGTAGGTGCCGTAATTAATTATTGATAAAAATTTATTGCATTTTTCATACATTGGTACATGCATGGATACTAAATAAGGACATTGTTTGCGGTGGTCTACTTAGTTCATACTAACACCCTACACAAACCCTCCGGGGTGCATGAAAACTTTATGTATTTGAGTATGGGTAATGGAATGGGCTTAATGTCAGGCGATTAGTGGACAATTATGTGCTGAAAATGCATGGGATGGTTGACATGATTTTGTAGAAGGCCTGGGTGGTTCCTCGGTGTTGGGATGGTATTTATTTTTGGTTATTTTGTACATGTGCATATATCATTGGCCCATGAATGATCTGGTTTGATTCATGTGCATATATCGTTGGCGGTGATCTTGTATGACTGTATACATAGTAAACTAGTCATATGTATATTAGGACTTATTGTTGATTAATATTTTTTTTGATTCTGTTGTATTGAGTTGATATTATTATTAATTATCACCAAGGGGTATAGTCTCTCCACTATCACCACATAGACTCTCACTGTTAGTTGGTAGCTTATAGTGTAATGGGAGGCATGACTAAGGCCACGTAGCGCATCGCCTGTCCGTACACTAGTCGAGTGGTCCAAGACAACAAGGTGTTCCAAGTGGAAGGACCCCCCCCCTCCCCAAAGGATTTCATATGTGAGTGGGAAGGAGGGAGGGGGAAGCCCCTCTTATTTCATTTAACCAATAATAATAATAATGACAATGATAACGATGATGTTGATAATAATAATATGCAATATTAATATCCTTGTTTTTAATAACCACTAAAACCTCAAAACTTTATCCCATAAACCAAATAATAAATTTAAACTTCTCATGATACCCCAAATTAATGAAATTATTAAATTAATAAGAGTGATGAAGTCCACTCATAAAATATTAAACAAGGGAATCAATTAATTTTATCAAGTTTCTTAAGTATGCTACAATCAAGGGGAGTCAAATTTTAGTGTTTCAGGTATGTTTTGACAAAGTAGTAATTTTGGCATTTTTGTTACTTTTTTAAAGAGAAGTTGTATTTAAATATGAATTTTAAAATGAAATTTTCATATTTTTTGAAAAGAATGATGGTTTGTGTAACACTAACCAACATGATTTTTAATTGAGATATTAGATGGTATCTCATTCTATGATGGGATGAAGATAATGGTGTAATTTTGGCCCAACCTGACCTAAACTAGACCAGGCTTGGCCTTTCCTCCAAAAATTCAGGTTGCGAACACTACTAGAAATTCAGGCAATTGCGCCTCGTGAATCTGGCGGGCACCTTAGCAGTTTTTAGCTCAAAAAAGGGGGAGAAATCATGCCCCCACCCAACTCATTCACAACCCCCCCCCCCCTGATAGAGTCGGCCACCCCATACCCTCCTGTCACGTTTAGAACCATCGTTGTAGTACCCGTAGCTTCCAACACTCATCAAGAGCCAGATCCACCACCGCACCCCCACCCCGTGCAAAACCCCCCCTCTCCCCCCTCGAGAGTCTAACTTTGAAAACCCTCCCATCATGAACCAGATTAATCATTGCCACACCAGTAGCCACCGCCTGTCAAGAACCAGATTCGCCATTATAACCGTAGATTTCTTCGTTCATCGTGAACCAGATATGCCGTCCATCGTGCACCATATCTACCACCCTTCACGAATCGAATATGTTGCCACACCTAAAGCCACTACGGACACGACTGCCCATCCACCCTCATCTCCTCCCACTCCCCTAACCCTCACTGCACCCCCTTCTGATGTTGTCCTCTTCCTTACCCTCACCACATTTGAAGGTGTGAGAATGTCAATATTGTTTGCATGATGTCTGTTTTGATTTCGATTGCTATTGATGAAGATTTATTGTGTGAGAACAGGGTGAATTTTAATATTTTATTGAACTACAACTAGGATGGAGTTATCATGGAAACCTATTGAAAACCTTTTTCCAGAGAGTATGGCAAAGGAAAGTGGATATATGGTCTCAAATTTATTACAATTATTATTATTCACTTTTGAGTTTTTCTGGTATTGTCACTTTTCTTTAAATGTTATTATTTTGAAATCCATGATGATAAAGAATTACCTCCTGGGTTTTTTCCTTTAACTATCTGTGTTTTGTTACAAATATATTCATATAGGAAATAGAATTACCAAATATTTAATTCATTTATTCTTTTAATTTTAACTTCAATTTTATTTTTTGTTTTCTAGCATACAATTTATCTACAGGCTGGTGATCTCCACTCTTAGGTGCCAATCTTGGATCAAAAAAGCAAACAGTTGATGGAAATAATTTAGGTCTTGATGTTTTTTACATTTCTATTTTTTCTAATTCAAATTGTCCAAAAAAATATGAATTCTAGAATTTTCAGTTTCTAATATCATTTTGGTTCTTTATGTTTATAAATTTATATTTTCTTTTACATGATTATTGCAGATTTTGGATAACGGGGAACAAATAAACTTGAAACACTCCTGGAAATTAAACCCTTTTTGTTAACAGGTTTGTATTTCTAATATTTTAACAATTTTCATTTTTTATAGAAACTTTAGGTTCTAAATTTTCATAGTTGTGGTGCACATGGTTGATAATCTAATATTCAAGTTAAACTTTTCAATAAAAGTTTCTCAGTGTTTAAGGGTTGATGGAAGGATTGATTCCCTACCCGCCCATGTTTCCCCACAAATTGGTCATTTCTGAAATTCCAAACCATTGAATCATATTTTATTTATTTCATTCATTATGTTCACTTCTTATGAATATATGTATTCAACACTCAAAATTGGTAACATGTTAATGATAAATTGCAACTATTTTGACTGCGACATGAAAATACTATACAATTACAACATTTTATAATCACTGTTAACATTATATATGTGTGTGTCTGTGTGTGTGTGTGTGTGATTACGGATATGATATATATGGGTTCACATTCAATGCTAGCAATCTATATTCATTGTTAGCATACTGCGAAAAATAAATATAAAGATTCATCAAACTGTTAGCATACTATTAACAATAAATGAAAACATTAATCTAACTACTTGCTTTTAACATTTTTTAATTGTGATTGCATCATGATAATATGTATAAATTCATTATTGGTATGTTGTGTTACATTATTTACTGTATATGGTGTTATCATGCTCTATATATGTTAGAATTCTATTAAAAAATAGCTAATAATGGTATATACATGCTTAATATGTGTTTCTAATCACTGTCATTTTGCTTATTTCACTATATTAATGCGTTTCTAGTCACTTTTATTATGATTTTTTTATATTTCAACAAGCTTGAATTCTCAATTCACTCCCAACAGTTGCAGCCCACACTCAAGTCGCCAACCTATTTTTAAATTTGTTCATTCTAAGCCTAAACATGAAGTGTTTACATGTGTGTTGTCTATGTATCCCTCTATTATTTTGTAGGTAACCCTTTTATTAAAAGTTTAATTCATATTCTAGAAAAAACATTCATGTGATGCGTATAAGGAATGAGCAACCCAATCATTTTTTAACACAAACTTAATATATTTTTTCCGAGTATCATTTGATATATTTAAGTGTCTACCTTAAAACTAATTATTGCATTTTCTTTGTTTAATTTTATTTAATTAATAATCATTATAGTATTTGTTTCTCTTCTCATATTGAACTTGGCATAATAACCAAATGATATTTTTAATTATTTCAGAACCTATTACGTCCCGTGAATTTGCATGGGCATATTTATACCAGGTATACATATGCATGAGCAGTGATATATTAACTTACACTCATGGTCAATATGAATATTGAAAAATAGTATACATGTGCATAATTGTACTGATTAATGTGCAGGTTGCTCCAAAGAGATGAATATTAGAGTGCTTTTTTAGCCAATTCATTGTTGGGTTATCTCTTCAATGAACTTGACAAAATATATACAAGAATTTCTCCTCATCCTATGCTTGTTTCACATTTTATTTCCAATTTATTAATGAATTGAATGAATCTATTCTTTAGGGTGAGTTTTTTTGTAGATTTCTAGGTCCCTACAATGATCCTATTATAGATGACATTGTCTTATATGTTACCCAAACAGGTTCCTTCTTTGATTACATGGAAACTATATTATTTAATTATTTTAGTGGATAACTTTATTCTTTTATCATTATTTCCTGGTGTTCTTGGTTATGATTAATGCACATGTCACTCAAAATATATGAATATTAGAGTGCAGTTCTAGTTAGTACATCATTTGGTACTCTCCTACGTACAATAATTTCTCCATATCTTGTGTTTGTTTGAAATTTTCTTTCCATTGTCTTCGTGAATTGAATGAATCCGTTCTTTATATGAGATTTGAGTTTTTTTGTAAGTTATTGAGTACCTATCCTAATCCTATTATGGATTATATTGTCTTCTACATTACCCAATTGGGTTCCCAACCAGTTATCAACCTATTCGAACATGTCGATGTAAGAAATTATAACATTGTCTTCTTCATTTTCCAATTGGATTCCTTCTTTGATTCCCCAAAAACTATATTATTTAATTTTTCTAGAGGATAACATTGGTTTCTCAATATCAGATGAATATGGTCATCAATGTTTTTATTTTCTTCATGATTATACAAAGATGATTTTTAATTCATCCTGCACATGAAAGGTAAAAAACTAGTGAGATTTAACAATTTCAATTTTCATATTCCAAAATGTGTTTACATTTATAATAATACAACATACTTAATTTTCAATTTATTCTCATGAAATTCATTATATTATAGCATGTTTAATTTTTTTAATATCTCTTTAACGTTCTTTTATAAGATTCAACTGTTTGTAAAGTGTTGTATAATTAAATATAGGTTTAATGCAATTATGACGCCTTTTACCATATAACTAGCACATTAAAATTGAAATTTAATTATTCATTTAATTAACTAGTAAAATGATAAAAACAATGAATTTATATCATTATTGCAACATCAATGTCACTAGATTTAGTAGAATTCAACTATAAACAATGTTAATGTAAGATCACCCTGTTAAATCATGTTATTTTAACCCATGGAATCATAATCAAACCATTGTATACTAATATCCCTCTCAAAATTTTCATTTTATTTTTATACACCAACACTGAATGCTTAAAGATCATCACTATGTTAATTATTTCATCATTTTGATTTAATTTTTTCTATTTCCTTCTAAAGTCTCTAATTATTTTCTATTTTACATGTTTTCAAGACATCAAGCCAAAATTGTTTGAAAATCTAACATTGGATATCCTGTTTTTAATGGCATTGGTGAATTACTGGTCTATTTCCTTTTGTATTCTTGAAATTATTATTCACTATTTAATTATTCATGAATGGGAAAACACATTTATAGAGACACAATTCACCATGTGTTTCTATTTGGACATGCACATTCAATTCATTATAGTACCGTTGGTTTAAACACATTTTAACCAACTTGAATATATTATTTACAATATAACTAAGATTAAAATATTTTCTTGTATATTATTTACCTATTTAGTCTTCATGAAATGATGTCTCAAAAATCAACTCCATATTTTATTGAGCCATATCACTATCATAACAAAATGATTCTTCAACCACAGTTTATAGGATAGTTTAATCAAACTCTCCATCATATTTATGATATTAATTTTTTTATTCAATGAATTTATTCATATTATATTTACATTCAATGATTTTTATTCTATTTTAACATAGTAGATATTTCAAAATTAAATTGAAAACATGAATATGAGGAGTTGGTTTTAAACATATCATCAACAACTGAGTGAGGATGAAACACCTCCAATTTTAGGTATTTCATTATTTTATTATGTTTTTTATTATAAGAGGTTTTAGATTATTTTTAGAAATTTATTTAGGGTTTTTTGGATTTTGAGGAGCTCTATTGTAGAATGAATATCTCTGGGCTTCAAAACACACGTCTTGTATCCCACGATAATGTTCATTTTAGTGCTATTGGAATGGTGAGTTGGGTGTTTTTTAAAGGTTCATATTTTTTTAAAGGTTCATATTTTTTTCCATATAGGTGCATCTTTTTTTCCCATAAAGGTACCTAATTTTTTTGTTCATACAATTTTTTATGTTTTTCAGATTAGTTCATATTTTTTTATAATTGATTAGATCTCAATATACATGTTCATATTTTTCTGATTTGTTTATATTTTTTACCCACTTTTTTATCTTCAATCTAATTTTTTCATACAGGTTGATATTTTTTTAAAACAAGTTCATATTTATTCATATTTTTTCACATATCTTTAAATTTATTAACAAACTAATAGGTATCACTTAAATATACAAGCTTATATTTGTTCATTATATATATATATATATATATTTCTTAATAATAATTTTTATACATATTCATATTTGTTCGTTATTGTATGAACAAGTTCATATTTGTTCATATTTGGTTGTTATTTATATGGATAAGTTTTTTATTTGTTTGTTACTAGGAATGAAAACAACTAAAACTTTTTCAAAGGTGTAACTATAAACTGGGTACTCAATGATGTTTTTGTTGAACAATCGAGCTCTATCTTGAATGAAAACTCACTGTCAAACACTATAGTGATGCAAATGGTTCATGCAAAAGGAATTAGTAATATGTTATTTCAAATATCAATGTTCTATTTATAATCACTAATATCAAAAACATTATTATTTATTCAATTGTATCTTTTTCAAATAATGTCGTGCATATTTTGAAACTGTTACTACAAGCTTGTATGGGATGAAATTGATGTTCAATTCTGGCATTCCATTTGTGAAAACATTCAAATCCAGGTGATTTATTCTGTACAATCTGCATGTATACATTATATATAACAAATTCTCTTCTACTTAATTATTCATATTCTTTAGATTCAGTTCTAATGTATAAACAGCTTATATTTATAAACTATGTAATAATTGTTCATATATTTGTATATTTATGATCTTCAATTTTAGGTGAACACCACTATCATCTTCCCAACTTATTAATCTGACATCAATGTCACTTTTGACTACATATTAGTCTCCACTAATATTTCATATCAACAAGTAGATGAGACTTGAGATAAGTAGATGTTGAGAGGTAACTACTATCTTCATGCAATTTTCAATTATTATAAAAAATTAACAACCTACAATTGTTTCTCTTGTGCTAATTGCTACAAGCTGGTTAATTCTTGACATAGTTTCCATTTTATGACTACATAAATTTTTTTCTACAATTATTGTGGTAAGGAGGACACTTGATATTTTCACAACATATTTTATATTGACGTTTTTTTAATCATAAGATGATGTATCAAGATTTTCTGGGACATAGAGTTGTTGATTAGGAAGCTTCAATAGATTATCATTTTTCAATATTAGGATCTTAATTTTATCTTTGATATTTTCAAATATCTTGGTTGAGAAAGATTTTTCTAAATCTTATCGCAATAATAAATCTTTCTGGTGGGTGGTGGTGAAGGCAACATTTCCTTTTAGAAAGATTTATACACTGATGACCCTTTTTTCATCTTTTTCCTGCACAAGACTTAACACTCACATATTAATGGGACTTCATGTAATTTTTTGATGCAGTTTTGGATGATCATAGTAATCAGGTGGCATATGATATTGTATTTTATCTGATTTTTGTCCACCTTATCTTCTCTGGTAGTTCTAATGGTTCTTTCTCATATTTTATTTTTTTGAAGCTTGGAATACCCATATCTCCCTCATTTGAAGTGGGGGAATGATATATATAGTTCTCTCATTTCAATGATCCATAAGTGTGCGATTCCTACTAATCTTCCACCTCAAAGCTGAGTTATCTCACTTGTTTCTCATTACAACTATAGTGATTCTTCCCAGATAGTATTGTTGTTTCATCTCTTTGCTTAAAGGGGGTGTGAATATGAACTATAGACCTATTTTAGTGTTCTCTTTGGTGGTTGTTTTCTTACATAATATGGGTTTTGATAACAAAATTTACTTTTTTGGTATCTCTTTTGGTTGTTTTCTTATTTCTCTATTTGGTGGGTGTTTTGTTTGTTCTCTCTCTTTTCAATTTGGTTTCATGCTTATTTAGGTACAAATGATGTTCCATAATAACCAATAGAGATACCAAAAAAGTAAATTTTGGGTGCGGTATCCGTACAAGCTTCTCTACACGGTTTTATCATATGATCAGTGAATATCTAATGAAAATTTATTGGTGAAGATTTATCTAGTTTTTAGAAAAATTTAATAAAATTATAGTATTAATATAAACTTGAGTTATTTTACTCTATTTGATTAGGGTGTCTTTTTGAATCTTTCTTCAGGTTTTTTAGTTTTTTTCTTCTTAGATTGTTTCATAAATATTATGAAACTACTTTAGACACATGATGACACATTCAGAATCCAAAAAGTAACAAATAAATTCAAGAAAACTCATAATAATAACTTTTATGGTAGGCATAGAACTAATAATTTGGATAGTGTGTAGGTAACATTAGAGTATGAACAATTCAAAAAAATTGAATTTAAAAAATGAAGGTATTAATGAATGGGCCACACTCATATACAAATATCTTCTTGCAATGTTTATCTGATGCCACCAATGCTAGTGAATTTCAAGCACTGAACGAAATTTCTTCCACACTGTTTGTGGACAGTGATGCCCATTTAATTGGAAAATGGTCTCCTTGGGTAGATATTGAAGGTTAACCAGCTGGATTCTTCTCATTTTCTTTTCTGTTCAACAATGAGTAACATCAATCAACCAAACATGTTACATTTCAATTTTTAAAGCATAAAAGAAAACAAAAAAAGTACCAACCATTCTCAATATCAGAATATGAATCATGCAACTTAATTTCTGTCGCTTCCATTCTCATTTCAACTAAACTTAAATCTTCCTAAATTTTTTTGATTAGGGTTCTTAGGATGCAACTAATTTGTTTCTTGATTTTTCTTCCATCATTGATTCTGGGGACATTGATTGGTTTTCTCTATTCTTTTAACACTGCCATCCAAGTAGATCATAATTTCTTCTACTCTTTTCCACACCCATTAATTTTAGTTGGATTTTGTTTCGCAATATTTTTGTCACACTTGTTCAACACTTCTTCCACTTTCAGTACATTTTGTTGTTTGACTTGGATTTTCTTTTCCTTGAGATCTCATTAAATGCCATCATTGTATTTCACTACCATGATTTATTCTCTTTCAGTGTTTGGCTAGGGAAAATTCTGAAAAATCATAACAAAGTTGACACTTTAGAGAATAAAAACCAAAGAAGGCATTAAAATTTTTCAAACCTCAATCTCATTAATTAAATAAAGATGAGGTAAGTAATCCTAATTGTGGAGTGATAATGCAAAAAAATCCTTCATCTAGAGGGATAATTCCATTAAGGAGCTTCATATTGATTAAATTGAATATTAAAGAAGAATAAAAAAACTAGTTAACACAAAACCATCACTGTCGATTCATTAAAATCCAAGAGAATCATTAAAATACTACAAACCAGATTATCACTCATTATAGAAAGTCAAGGAAATAAGAAATCCAATTAATCGAGGAGTGGTTCGGGAATCCCTTTCTCTATCCTAGGATCAATAGCTAAATCTTACACTTTTATTACATTTTGTTTCTTGAGATTTTTTTCAAAACTATAATTTTCTTTCACTATCATGATCTCTTCTCTTTTAGTGTTTGGCTAGGAAAAAGAAAGAGGCTTAGAAAAAATTTGGTGCTTTAGAGAATAAAAACTAAATAATCCATTAAAATTTTGAAAACCTCAATATTATTTATTAAATAAAACCAAGGAAATGATTTCCAATTGCAGAGTGATGATGTAAAAAAATCTTCAAACAAAGGGGTAATTCCATAGAGGAGCTTTATGTTGATTGAATTGAATATGCAAGAATAATTAAAAAAATGTTGTAACACAAAACCATCACCGCCAATTCAAAACAATTCTGGAAAAGCATTAAAAGGCTACAAACCTGATTATCACTCATCGTAGAAAGTCTAGGCAATAAGAATGTCAATTCATCAAGCAGTGGTTTGGGAAGACCTTCCTCTGTCCCAAGAGCACCAGCTAAACCTTTAATTGATTTCCATATTTGAGTTTATATCTCCTTCAAATCACTAGAACCAAAATTGAGGCTTAGTGATGTTAGTTATCAGATTAAAGCACATTTGAAATAAAAAAACTTGAAAATATAAAAAAACATAATTTTTTAGTGCTTATTAAAAATTAGACCACAATATGACATTGTAAATGCATATTTGAAAAGTTATTCATCTTAAACATGTAACAATACACAAGTGAACAAACCCTTAATTATAGACGATGATGAAAATACAAATGAATAAAATAGGTAAATGTTAATACTATCATAAAATATAGAAAAAGGTTTTCAAAATCAAGAAGGATCTCCTATTTCAATCATTTTGATGACATTAATATTAGTTTATGTTGGGTAAAAATCCCTCAAGGTAACAATGAAATTTTTTTAGGTTGGTTGTGTTTGTTGACAATGCAGGTTTTCATGGTGAATTTTCATGTTCTGGATATGTTGTTGACAATCCATGTTGACAAAGAACCATGAAAAAAGAATGGAAGATCTAGAGGCGGTATAAAAGAACAGATGCAAGGTGGCACCGTTTTCCAGTGTTTACCAAATTTTGGGGGTCCAAAATTTGGAGTTTGGTGAGCATCATGAAAAGTTTATTTCCTTGAAAATATTATAAAAATATGGAAAAGGCATGAACTTCACAAAGATGTGATTCATTAATTTCATTTTCCAAAGACATGAAGAATTTTGACGGTGAACTCTGCGATTATGAAAAGCTTCGCGAACAGAAAAGGTGAAGAGCATTACGGGGGAACTTTGCGGCAGTGGTTCAAAGGAATTGACGAAACGCTACACGATTATGATGAGCTCTATGATCCTAAAATTGTTTTGGTGCTTCACGATATAGAGATAATTTCTATGGGAATTTCAGAGCTTTACGATTTGAGATGACGTGGTGCTGACTCTGTTCAGAAGGTTCTGGAGTCGGTAGAATCACCTATAAATAGACCTCGACCCCCTCGAGAAGAGTAGAGAGTTTTTCAAGAAAAATTCATAGCTATAAAATCACAAAAGAGTTTCATGGAGGAATCATGCTTCGTGAAAGGCAGGAGCTTTTTGGTGGCCAATCTAGCTCCGTGAAAGAGGTGTGCTCTGCATTGGATTAGTGAGCTTTGCGAAGGAAGTCGCTTTGCGATGGATTGAGCTCTACAGCGACCTAAGCTCATTAAAGGATTGATCTCTATAAATTAGTGTTCTCTGCGAAGTAGTGAGCTCTGTGAAGGTGTGTTTTTTGCGAAGAAGCAGAGACTTCACAAAGGCTTGTTTGAGCTTTGCAAAATTGGGAGCTTTGCAAAGTAGGGAGCTTTGAGAAGGTATTTCCAAAGGTTATTTCCCAGTGATCAGTGGAAAAGGGGTATTCATCAATGGATGAAATTTGGACTTCAACAGAGAATCTGCATATAGTGAAGGATTCACTCATTAGAGATAATGAAAGGACCTACAAGTCTTTAAACTGTGATTGGATCTTCTGAAGAAGCAGTGATCTCAATTCAGTTGAGAGAGCAGTGAGTTCTAAAATTGTGAATGGTTGTAAACCAGGAGGGACAGTGAGTCCACTTTGAACTTGTAAACAATAGTGTGCTTATAGTGGATTGGTACATCGGAACATTGCCAGTATATGCTCCTTGGACGTAGCCCAGTGTGGTTGAACCAAGTAAAATTGTTGTGTCATGTGCATGATTTAAGATTCATTCATACTCTACAGTAGGAGGGAGAGAGAGAAGATAGGTTTTTATAACAACAAAACAAGATCAAAAGGGGCAGTTGTTTTAATCTATCATACCATGATTCACCCCCCTCTCAGGGTATCTAGCCTAGGGAACCTAATAATTTACAATAAAATAACATATAATGACCATGAAGAAACCCTAAATCATAAATTTTTTACCAATAAATGAAGGCAAGTAGAACTGCCTAAATCCATTAATAAAAAACAATTATAATGATTAAAACAAAGATGCTGACTGAATCTAAGATGGTAGCAAAGTTGTTGTGAGGGTGGATTCTATAAAAAATGAAGTACAGATTGTTAGAAAGGGAATCAGGGAGAGAGAGAGAGAGATCTATGAGGAGAGCTTGAGAATCCGTCGTGGCGATGTAGAGTTCCATTTGGGAGTGTATCTAATTTTTAAATTAAGTAGCTCGGCCTGCGCCCACAAGTCCTCCCCCCCCCCCATCCATCCAATAATTGTTGATAAATGCTAATTTTTATTTAAATAAAAATTTAAGAATATATATTAATAATATATATATATATATTTAAATTTTCATATTAATAAATTATATTGAAATTTTAAATTAAAATTTAATTCGAATAATTATATATATATATACACATATTTATATTTATTTACACACATACAATATATAAAATCATATTAAATTGAATTTTAAAATGACAATTTATTTAAATAATTATTGTGTGTGTGGGTGTGGGGGGCATGTTGGTGTGGGCGTATGTAGGCATGTGTGGGTGAGGGTGCATTCATGTGTGTGTGCAAACACACACATGTGTTTTTGTGTGTGTGTGTACATGCACATGTTGGGGAGTGCATGTGAGTTGGGGTGTGCATGTTGGGGCACATGGGCGCATGCATGCACAAGTGTGTATTGGAGTGCACGCTTGTGTGCATGCTCATGTGGGTGTGTGCATGCAAGCATGTGCATGCATGATATTCAATGGATGAATATACAATCTTATTATAAATTGAAGAAATATTAATTTAATTTTTAAATTAAATAATTGAAATTATAATATATATATTTTAAAAAAATACAATTCATTATTTATGAATATGAATTATATTTAAATGTGATTAATAATATTGTTTATATTTATAATTATATTTCAATACATTTATTATAAATAGTTAAATATAAATATATTTCAACACACACACACACATATTGACTATTTAAATATATAAATAGTTTGTGTGTGTGTTTGGGTTAATGTAAATCTAATTACATTAATAAATAAGAATTTTTGTTTATAAGAAAGTGTGTTTATATACTAATTTCTTTGTCTCTCTATATATATAATGTAATATCCCAATATTTTAAGAGGAAACATCATGTTAGATAGCGTACATGATATGCAACGCTAAGTTTAAATGAACAAAAAAATATTATTATTGAAATGTGGTCGTTATAACCTAGCCATTAAATTAGTGGGTATGAACATGAATAATTATTTTATGAAATAAATATAATGGTAAAACCCAATATTAATGTATTGGTAAGTGCTTAGAAAATAATCACATACTTTTTTTACTAAATTCATTTTATTCTTCAAAAATATATTTTCTTAAAAACTGATTCTTATTGTTTTTTATGTACAAATACTATAATTAATTTTTTAAACTTTTAGAAAATGTATTTGATAAAATTAAATTAATTTTTAAAATAATCCTGTACAAATTTTCATATGGTAAAATTTTGATAATTTTCTGAAATGTTTGATTCTTTTCAATGAATAGTGAAAAATACTGGTTTTAATTAAAAACTGCATTTATTTACAAGGTTAAATTATGATTTGTATTTGTTTTAAATTTTACTTAGTTCATTTTGAATTAACATAATTAAATTATGGTTTTTGAAATGGATTTTATACCTGAGTTTAATATAGAAACATTTTATATTTAAAAAGAGGCATTTTCCGAAAAAAAATGTTTTTCGGTACATTTTGCCGGTTTAATTTTAAATTACATTCCGTCACTCATGTGTTTTGAATTTTAAAAAATTGATATCATATTTAGAATCAGAAATTAAAAATTTATTAAATAGTTCCCTTTTATTTTTAGACAATATGAATAGTAAACTTAGTAATTTTTTATTATTATAGTTAAGGGTAGATCTGGTAATTAAGGGTAAAAATAATATGACAAGAATTAATAAATTACCCTAAAACCTATTAAAATTTTATTATATGAGTGTGTTTCAACCAAAATTACCCATGATTATAATTTATAAACCTTTATAGCCACTTGGTTGACATTAAGTCCCTTATAATATTTTATTTTAAGATAAGTCAAACTGTCACACTATGATTTTTAATGAGTATAAATTTTTTTAATATATGGTCATCCAGAAGCTATGTTCGACCATAAATATTATTTTGAAATATAAAATATTTATCTTTATCATGTTAATTTATTTTTAATTTTTAGGGAAGAAATAATTATCTTAAAGGCTTGCACAACGATGGTGAAATAATTATTTAATTAATGAAAAAAATCTGATAAATGATTTAAAAAATATTAAAATAAATATATTTTGAGATAATTAATGCCATAAATGAATTTTATTGATTAACTTATCATATTAGGGATATATAAAAATATTTTTTTAAGTTATCTTATTGTATTGATTTTATTAAATTCAACGTAATGAATAACCCTTAAAATTGACATTATGAATATTTTATAGTAAATAATATTTTATTAAATGATATAAAATTCATAAAAATATTAAATTCATACAAATTATTGGGATAATGTTTTAAATTTTATCCACTATCCATTTATGGGTCGTTTGACATCTTATAGTAACTATATTAACCCTAAAATAGTTAAAATCCATGTTGTCACGGTAAGAGTTAAAGATGATAAATAAGGGTTAAAACCAAAAGATAAGGGTATAACCATGATCGAAAATTATACAAAAAAAATTATGGGATAAATATAATTCTAACCTTATCACCTTAGGTTCTAATTTTAGTTTTTTAATGGTCACTTATCCATAAAAATGACTTATATATTATTTAAATCAAAGATAATTACAAAATGGCACTCTCTTTGTATTTAATATCTTTTATGTGTCTACATAGGGAGAAAATTAGATTTGAATGAAAATAAATGTCTATTTTTATATTAATGAAATTACTTTAATTATATAAATTTATATTTAATTTTTTATAAATTATATAATTACCTTAAATGCTTCTGTAATGCTAAAACAATATTTATTTAATTAACAGAAAAATAAAAAACAAATGATTTCAAAAATATTAATTTTGATATATTTGAATTATTTAATGTGTGAAATCAATTTTATAGATCTATATGAGATATTATAGATTTTTTAAATCATTATATTTTAATTCCTACTTTGTCTTGATGTATTTGAAGTCAAATTAAATGAATAATATCAAAAATTGACATTAATGATAATTAATCAAAATAATATATTATTAAACTATTAAAAATTCATAAAAATATTATATTCATCCATTTGAATTTAATATAGTTTAAAATATCATAATTTTTTATTTATGAGTCATTTTTCTATTTATAGTAACGTTATTAACCCTTTACAATTAAAAAAGTGGTTACCATGGTTAAGGTAAAAAATAACCAACCAAGGGGTTAATCAAAAGTATAAGGTTTAAAATGACACCTAAACTTGTATAAATTCTATTTTTTATGATATTATAACACTATCCTATATTATATTTTAATCTCTTTCCATTTTAAGGCATTTGAAATATTAAATAAATTTATTATAATTTAATATTTTGAGAAATTCCAAAAGTCCCCCTCACCTCAAGCATAAAAGGGAACCCCTTATTTCACTCATTAAAAATACTTTGAGACATATATATCAACAAAAATATACAAATTTATCTTATAAAAATTCTTAGTTAAGTTTTGGATGTTTTTTTCCTTCTAAAGGACCATCCCTGAATCCCTTATGAAGTGATCTAAAGGAAGTTCACCGAAGAAGAGGTAATCATCATTACCAACTCTTTCAAGTTTATTTTCTTCTTATACTTCCTATTCATGAAATTTTTTCATGGTAAATAAATAAATGAAGTATCATATATATTATTATATGTTATTATGATTATGGCATAACCATATTTCACCTTTTATCCATCTAATGAAAAACAAAAGCATCATGCGTGCATACGTACGACCTACCGTCTCCACAACGTGATGTGATACATTTTCCATGTTAAACATTCAAGAATGATTCTTAAAATGTATATAATAAATATATATTATATATATAAACATAATATCATTCTGTATATGATGGAACTATATCCTATGCATAAGATTCAGAACATACATGATAAAACATGCTTAGGAAAATAAAGAAGTTAACACCCGAAACAAGGTTAGTAATGAAATATTATTAAAAAATGGGTGATGAAATTATATAAAATAATCATATATGATATCATAAATATGGATATGTTTCTAGTTTGAATTGGTAATATTCTTTAAACCATTATACAGGTGGTCAAAGCATGTTCAATTAAAGGAAATTGGAAGATAAAAGAATTTTTAATTCAATTTCCTTTCTTTGAGTTAAACTTCTACTTCATTGATTATGTCATGATAAGATTATGTGTGAAATTATTTTTTATTATCTTATATTTTATTTCAACTTTTTTATGTATATTTATATCCAATACACATAATCGATTCTTTAATTAACACTCACTTCAATGATATGATATTTATAAAGGACTTTCTTTTAAAAATCCTCTTTTAATGTTTCTTTTTACAAAAGTAAAAAAGAAAGAATGAATTTTCGCAATTTCATGATAATTTAATATTTTAAATCTTCCTATACAATTTTACATGTTTATTTATAAATAAAATGTTTTCATTTTTAAGTGTGTGACTTTCTAAAGTGAAAAGTTATTTCAAAATGGAAATGTTATTTTCCTCAAGAATGTTTTTTTATGCAAGATTTATGTGTTATGATTATGTTATGGTTCTTGATAATTATTTATGAGGATGGGTGGTTCCATTATAAAATGAGGGTGGGTGATCTCGTTATAAATCTCCAATGCATTGGGTAAATAGATTGAGTTTGTCGATTAGGACTCTCCCAAGAGATTATGGAATATACTATGATGGTTATTCCAAAAGTAATTGTGTTGGTTACTCCCCGTGTAGCCTCAAGAGCTAACAAATATGTAATAATGATGTGAAAATGATTCCATAAGTTAAATTTATGATTTATGTATGCTTTCAATAGATTTTATAGGAAAATTATTATTTCACAAGGTAAGTTAAGAGCTTATGTTTTATGGTTAAAAGTTATAAATTTGTGAAAAGTTTTAATGAAAAATTTATGAGTTTTTATTTTTCCTTTATTTTCCCATATAAAATATTTTATGGAATTATTTGGGTAGTAAATATGATTTATTCAGTAAGAAAAGGTTTGTTTTGAGCCCTATTTTTATTTTTGAAAAATGAAAATTCTTATAAGTATTTACGGACCAATGATTTCTTTCTTTCTTTTTTATGTCCCTTACCGAGATTTTGTACTCAGTCCAAGTTTTAAAATGTTTTTTCATAGGGTTTAAGGGAGAGTAAGAAAAAGGAAGAGTTCATGAAAAAAATTATGAAGATTTGTCATAAAAAATCATGTTTAATTTTAAAGACTTTGTAGGTTCTAGGTGCAGAAAAAGTGCGGTTGGGCCATCGACCAACTTTAATTTTTACCATGATCAATGATTATTCCGGAATCAATACGAAAATGAATGATAGTCTCCACAAAATAGAATAAAAGATTTAGATAAAGGAGAAAGATGCCCGAAACCTTTAGAGATGATCTTTTACATCAAGTTTATAATTAATTTAATTAATTTCATAAAGAAAAGAATACCTGGATCTTCAGTATTTTCTTCATTGATGATGTTGACCATTTGGAATGACCCTTCCAGATTATCTCATTATGCTTGTGAGGATCCAAACTAGAATACCTCTAGTGGTGATCCACACATGCTCTGATGGCCTCTGATCGACACCACTTGTTCTCCGAGTGATAGCATGGTGAAACGAGTGTCTTGTGTCAGTCGTTCTTGATCGCTTGTTCTTTAGCCTTGAATAACGTCTCTCATTCTTGAGAGGGGAGGGAAGAGGATTCAAGAAAACTTATTTAGCTCAATAATTCTCAATTAACTGGGCGTGCAATTCGGTACGTGGCACAATAGACGTATGTGTATATTTATCGACATGGGGATTCAATTAAAATATTTAATTTCATAATAGCAATTAAATACATTCATAACCTTAGATAAAACCCGTGTTTTTAATAATAACATCGTGTTATTATTTATGGTGCACCAACTTGCGCAAAATAGAATTATAAATAAAATTCCATGTCACAAAATAATAGCAGCGTTATTATTATTATTTTAATTTGTTCTTACAAATAATTATTTTACTAGTAGGCTAGCCTTGGTCCGCTCGAACTCCACTTCCATTTATCAAACACCCGAATAAATAAATAAATAATTTCTTTCTTTCTTTCTTTTATTAAATAAATACTTTATTTACAAACTAGTAAATAAATATTTATTAAATGTTCAATAAAATTAATAAATATATTTTACCCACAATCCATTGAATAAATATTTATTTAATTTATGCAATCATTTTGACTTGAATAAAATTATTCCACTGTCATGAGAATAATATTTATTCCATTAATTAAATTCAAATATAATTTAACTGAGACCACCAAAAACACTTAGTGTGTGACCCTCTAAGATTCTTTCTCGTTGACATTAGGTGGGCTTTCCTAAAGTCTAAGAGTCATGTCTAGAAACGAGTCAAGGCACCCGAGATAAAGAACTTAAAGTCGCAACAATGACATCCATATACAAACACTCACTATGTAACATAATTCATGTGTCTCAATATCTCATCAAAAAAGTTTCATGATAGTATCATCAACCTTTGTTCTTGATACATCATTCTTTTACTACCTAAAATAAACTCGTCATTACACCATGACCATGTTATTTTACTTGATGGTTCTATTTCAATCAAAGGGCCAAGATATCAACTTCCATAAATGGAAGGTACAAATCCTTCCTAGACTTATCCATTAATAACATGCCACTCGTGACGCACCCAACATACCCAACTTCCCACCAACTTTCTACGTGACAGTTTTCGCCAGTAAATCAAAGTTCATGAGTCATGACACATATTAATGACAATCTTAAAGTCTAAGGATCATTACACATGCTTGCAGATAGGAATATCAGATGACACCAAAATATCTGAAATTCCTACTGGTGGGTCTATTCTCATAATCACATATCTTAGAGATTACCAAATGTGAACTTCATGAGAGGAAGTATCATCTGCTTACGAGTACTCGCACCTGACAGTCTGTATGCTATGTGTCCCATCATAATATGTCATCCAACCGCAAAACTATATTTAAGAATATTGTTATATCATTTCAAGGTTCTCATCATAGCGGGGAACTACCATGACCTTATCAATGTAATAAATACTCTAGGACATTATTACATCATAGTCATGTAGAATAATAAACAATATGTAATAAGATGTTTAATATTTAAATACATTAAATATCCATGTAATAAAATTAAAAATATTTGGTTCTAGAAAACCAACTCTAACATACTTTTGTTTTATGAAAAAAATGGTCACTGTATAGAAGTGTCAACTTTTAATGTATGGTTTTACTTTGTAAGAGTTTTTCCTAATTCTATAAAACTCTAAACCTAAAATATCTTTGAGAATGAAATAAAATGAATTCTAGGAAAAAGTCACTATAATATGAAATGTTGAAGGTCCGGTCCTTACATTTGGTATCAGAGTGGGGTTTAAATAACTTTGGAGATTAAAAGTTTATCATGAGAGGTTTTCTTAAGAGTTATGGATACCATCACGAGTTTATTTGATCATAAGATTGATTTCTTAGAAACCAATTTAGAGATTTTATGTTACTAAATTTTATGGTGACTAATGATATTTTTGGAGATATTTATTTTTAATGTATTTATGGGATTCAAAATGAAAGTTATAAGATAACCTTTAAGGTAAAACTTTTTCCTTAATGATGAATATATTATAGTTATTTTTTAGTATTTTTCTCACTTTTCTAGGAATATTATAAGGATTTTAGTTTTATAAAAGGAAAACCCATAGGCTAGTTAACAACCCTCCATGTACAGAAAAGCTACAAGGTTTGAACCCACAACTGAAGGGCTACAAGGGTGCATCGCCTACCACTACCCCACGTGAAGTATTGGTTAATATGATATTTTAAAACAATTTGATGGATGAAGAATAAGTTTATTTTGGGAACATATGTTTTATTGAATAGATAACCAAGGTATTGGAAAATTATTTGGTGATTAATTAATTAATTTCATTTCAGAATAAGTTTACCATTTTGGAAACCCTATATTATCTAGGTAATCAGAATACTATGACATTTTATTCGAGGAATAATGGTTGAATTATATATGATATTATTTTGGTTTATGGTGATTTAGGTTATTTATGAAAATAGTTAGCATATCTTATAGATTATGTGATTTAGGTAATTAAATTTTTGGTATGAGACTTTAAGATCAATTGATGTGATTTGAAGATAAATATAATTATCTTGGAAGGCTATGTGATCAAATCCGTCTGATTTTTGGGTTTCAATATCAGACTATAATAATTTTGTGGAATTTTTTAGGATAATTATTTGTATAATTTTAGAGATTATTTCTTTTTGGTAATTATAGTATCTTGTCTCAACCATTTTTGTTTTGGTTAATGTCTAAAGACAAGCATAATAGATATTTTTTTTTGTTGATTTTGTGATCTATAAAAGTGGATTTTAGTGCTTCAGGCATGAAAAATTCATACTCATTATTTAGATCAAAAGATGAATTTGTGATGGAAATTGATTAAAGAATGAATTTCTTCTTATAAATAGAGTACATTTCCTCATGTTCTTAAACTAGGCAGTAAAGTAATCTTGAAATAAGAAATGTTATCTGTCCAATTTTCTTACCTAGAAATCAATGACCTTTTAAACTATCACAAATTTATGTTTTTTTTTATGGTTAACTTTCACATGACTATGTTCTATATCACTCTATATCATTCCTTGGGATTTGTTTTTCTCTTTCATGTCCATGTTTTCCTATATTGAAACCTAGTATGTGTATCTCAGGTGACCTTCATACTTCCCTTAATCTCTTTTTAATAGGAAGTTTTATTAATATTTTTTATGATGTGAGATTACAAAAAATGTATTTTGAATAGTCGAACCTTGGTTACCAAACCCAAGTTCAAATTATGATGATGAAATTTATTTAAGGGGGAGGGAATGTAACATCCCATGATTTTAAGAGGAAATACTATGTTAGCTAGCGTACATGATATACAACACTGAGCTTAAACTGACCACAAACTCTTATTATTTAAATGTGTTCGTTATAACCTAGAAATTAAATTAGTAGGTATTAATAAGAATAACTATTTTATGTAATAAATATAACAATAAAACTCAATATAAATGTATTGGTAAGTGCTTGGAAAATAATCAGATACCTTTTTTAGTAAATTCATTTTATTCTTCAAAAATATGTTTTCTTCAAAAATATTTTTTATTACATTTTATGTACAAATAATATAGTTAATTTCTAGAAATTTTAGAAAATATATTTGTTAAAATGAACTTAATTTTTGAAATCATCATATCAAAATTTTCCTATGGTGAAATTTTGATATTTTTCTAAAATTTTGATTTTTTTCAATAAATAACAAAAAATAATGGTTTTTATTAAAAATTGTATTTTATTTATAAGGTCAATTTATGATTTGGATTTGTTTTAAATTTTAATTATTTTATTTCAAATTAAAATAATCTAATTATGTATTTTAATGGGTTTTATACTTCAATTTAGTATAGAATCAATTTATATTTAAAAAGAGTTATTTTTCTGAAAAACATTTTTCGGTGCATTTTGATTGTTTAATTTTAAATTAAATTCTGAAACTTATTTGTTTTGGATTTTTAAAAATGTATTTCAAATTTGGAATCACAAGGTTCAAATTTATTAAATATACCCCTTTTATTTTTGGACAATATGAATAGTAAATTTAGTAATTTTTATTACTATCATTAATATAATGATTATGTGTTTTAGGATCATCATCAACAAGATCCTGGGAAAAGTGGAATGCTAAGGAGGCTATATCATATTGGTCAAACCGAGAAGGAGGCCTGATGACCCTCTGTATCCTGTCATGAGTAAATAGTAGTCACTAGGAGAATCTGAAGGCTCGTTATCTAGCTTAATATCTGAGTTTGACTAAGGTTGGGTTTCAGGTTGAAGTTTAGGTGGAGAAGGTTCAATGGGATCCTCAAACTGCGCTGGAGTACCAGTCTCAACACACTAAATTTGAGGTGTAATCATTATCATCAATGAGAGACTTAGTTTTAGGAAAAGTATATTCTTAGAAGACAACATCCTGAATTATTATACATTTTTCATAACCTAACTCATCAACCCATATTTTATACTCTTTAACACCTTTGGGATAACCAATGAAAATGCATTTAATATCTATCTATTCAAGTTTATTAGTTTTAACATGGGCATAAGCAATGAACCCAATGAATATAAAGTGATTTTAAGAAGGGGTTTGATGAAACCATAATTCCTCGGGAGTCTTATGCTAATTTTCAATTGAATAAAATATGTTAATGTACACAATAGTAGTTTCTTCCTCAGTTCAGAATGAATTGGGTAGACCTAATCATGCAAGCTTGATTTAGACCAGCTCCACTATAGTGTGGTTCATCCACTTCGCCATCCCATTATTCTAGGGAGTTTCCTTAATAGTAAGGTACCTAACTATGTCCTTAGACTCATAGAACTATATAAAGTTATATGGAAAGTATTCTAAAACATTATATATTATCATAGCCTTAATCATTATTCCAGTTTGATTTTTAACAAGGGATTTCCATGTTTAAAATGTTTCAAAGAAATCAAAAAAATTTCAAGAATATAAACCCACACTTTTTGGGAGAAATCATCAATAATAGTCTCACAGTATTAGCCTCCACCATGAGAGGTGGTCCTAATAGGACCCCTGAAGTCAGAATGGATGTATCCTAAAGGATGATAGGGCTTAAAATAAGACCTATTGAAGTAGACTCTTTTTGATTTACCCAAGACACGATCCTCACAAAATGGGATATTGTTAGGTGTGATATCATTCAATAGTCAATGTTTACTCAATTCCTCTAGACCTTTAGAGCTTTCATGCCCCGACCTTCTATGACAAAGCATAAAATTATCAATATTAGTGACATAGATACTTCATAACTATCTATATTGAGTTTTCTCATTTAAAACATAAATCCCATTAACAAGATATCCACTGATGACTATTCGAGGGCCTTTATAGATCTTTAGACAACCTAATTTAGACTTTAAAGTGAATCCTTTCTGGTCTAAAACACCCAAGGATATGAGATTCATACACAATTCAAGGAACCATCTAATATTAAGAAAGGTGAAAACTAAATGGTCATAGATATCTAACAAAACAAAGCTTATTCCCTAGACTCAACACTTCCTATTGTATCCAAGAACAACCTCTCATTCCACTCTTTCAGTCAACTCAAGAAAGGATTCCTTATCTGAACATATATAGAAGGAATAAACATAGTCTAACACCTACTCACTAAACAGATGATGTGTGAATGCATTAAGAACCTCAACACTATTATACACGACATCAAAAATTAAAGACTAGTTAGTAGGTTCATCAGGATTTTGGATCTATTTTGGATTCCTACACTCTGTCCTAATATGGCCTCACTTACCAAAATTGTAGTAGGTAACATTCCTAGACTTGTACTTAGATATATTAAATCTAGATTTTGTATTTTTATTTCCATTTCCTTTACACTACTCTTTCTTTTTAGTTTTATTTTCAGATATACCCCTACTGAATAAACTCTCTACCTCATTCTTAATCTCCGGGTTATTTTGTAATTATTTAGATACCATTGTTGACTTAACTTATTCCAAGGTTAAATAATATTGACCATACGTCATGGTTTTAATAAGTGTGTTTTAGTAATTAATAAGAGAAATGATAAGGATCATATCTTGGTCTTGATCATTAATAAATACATTAATATTGTATAGATCAGGCACAAACTTGTTAAATTCATCAATATTGGCTCTTATTAAAGTACGAAAACGCATCTTAAAGGTAAAAATTCTATGATTTTTATAAGTACGACCAACCAATGAATCAATAATATACAATTTATTAAATTTCAACCAAATTCTAGGAGTGGAATACTCATAAGATACTTTTCTATTGACTTTATCACATAAGGATAATAAAAGGGAGCTATGAGCCTTAACTAAAATGTCAATAGAGATATATTCATAGATAGTAGTGGTATGTACATCATTATAATAATTTATTATAGGTTTCTTAAGGCTATGTAAGGCATCAATGATCCCCTACTGAGAAATCAAGGCTCTCATATTAATTCATCATAGGTTAAAGTCATTGTCACTGTCGAATTTCTCTATTTCATACTTAGAAGATGTCAATGTTTATTTGGGTGGATTTGATTAGTGGATACATTGAATGGAAAGTCCCCAAGAAATACAAGGACCAACTAATACACAATTGGTTTCTACTCAGTATTAGAAACAGAATATGGAAATGAGATGATGACAATAAAAGAGTAATGAGAACACAAAAACGAGGAGATTCAAAATGAGAAGAAATTGAAATAAAAATAGTACACATAGAAGAAAAATTAAATGAAAAGCTACAAAGAGGCATGGATATTTAACATGCTTCAAGATTTTTTGGTCCTGCATTCATGAAAGGAACACCATCCACCAATTATATTTATTAATGCTCAAACAAAAAAAAGTAAAAGATACAATCTAATTAAATAGATCAAGATCATAAGAACTTTGAAGCTAAAACTCAAAGAACTAAGAACTAAAAAAGAACACTTATAGGGCCAAATAAGTTACCACCATCCGATATCCCTTTGTTTACCCTTTAGAGGGTGTCGAAGATGCTCCTAGATTTTAAGTAGTGAACCTAAGTGCATTTCACTTGGATCTCCACCAAAGATCCTAGTTTGGGAATAACTTCACTTCTTCAAAAAGAAGAAATGTCATCATAAATCCACTATAAATAGAACACTAGTAGGTAATTGGGAGTATGGTAGGATTTACTCAAACTCTCTTGGTAGATCTATCATCCATACTTGCTAAGGTTTTACTAGGACATAAAGGAAAGAAAAATTTTATGATCCAAACTGATCAAATCGATTGAATCCCCATGAATGATGCTCTTTGGGGGGGTCATCAATTACCCTAATAACAAATAATAGATGATTCATACAGAAAAATGACCTAAATTAATGATCAAAGGGTGTGTGGCATGACAGAACGACCCAAGCAGCAAGCACCATCCTTATGGATGGTCCAGATGAAAGGGACGAAAATACGTATCAATGGATCAGAAGATCCACATAGTGAAAAAGAGGATCAAAGTACAAAAGTGGTCAAATAGCATAACAAATCCTGGACAAGGGGCCCAACATAAAATTTGAGCATAATAACAAAAATGACTAGTACCTCACCCGCGCATACACATGATTCTATAAATCAAATATAATTTTCAAAATTCATTAATAGTTTGAAAAGTTAATAATGAAAATTAATTAAAAATATGTTAATATTACAACTTTAGTGATAGATAATATTGGAATAGTTGTATAATTTTCCAAAAAATCATCACAATAGTAGTAAGAATAAATTATATATATAAAGGAATGAAAATTTATTTTCAATATGGAGAAATAAAAAACATGAAGTATCATACATTTCAAATAAGAAAAAGTAATAAAAACAATTAAACATGAAAATTGAAATTGTAAATTTAACATAATAAAGTTTGTTTTGAAATCAAGGAAACATAATAGGATGTTTACATAGATGGTTTGATTAGAAAAAAGAAGGGTGAAAACTATAATAGTAAATAAATTTTTTAATAGCATATGTTGTGCCCTTTGGAGTCACACTTTTATCATCATTTTGTAGTACTAATCACCTACTAGTAGTGGAGTGCATAATTTCTATAGTGGACCAGAACTTTTGGATGTGGGTTGATAGTAATATCATTCTCTTCAGTAGTTAATTATAATTAATAAAAAATAAACTAGGAAATATGTTCATTGTATAGTCTATACTCATTAGAAAGGATAAATTTGTTCCTTATATGTGTTCTTACACGTTTTCTATAAAATTTATTAAAATTAAAGTTAATGTTGGAAGTAAAAATGTAAAAGGTAATTGTAAAATAACATATTGATTAAGGTTTTTATAATACCTTGTAATTACATCAACAAATTTCAGTCAATTTTGTCAGTATCTCTGTTGAAGTTTTCCTTTAAATGGGGATGTAGTTCATTTTCATGGATTGTTGTTTCTGAAGAGTCTCAAGAAATTGTAACAATTCATTGGACTGCATCATCATCATCAAACTCACTCAACATATTTTTCTACATGAATAAATGACTTCAATCAATAAGTTTCAAAAAAATACTGACAAGAGTAATCATTGAAGCAGAAATATGATGTTAACTAATTGGAAAATGGAAAAACAAATGCAATGTGTTTTAATCATACAATCAATGAAAATGGAATTGGAAAAAATTAGTATTTTCTACAATAATGATGTAATGAAAATAAAAGACAATGAAGAAAAAAACATCTACCTGAGTAGATGAAATATTTGTAGTTGTTATACAAAATCCACTATCATTGTTGCAGTTAAATCCTAAACATATAGTGCGGTCATGTTCCTATAACACAAGTGTAAAATGAATATCACAATAATGTGGTATATGTTTTCTAATAAGTTATAATGGAAAACATAAAAAATGTCGTTCCTAGTATTGGTCAATGGTAATACTTACTTGTGAAGATTCATTGGAATGATGATCTTATATAATAAGGATAAAAATAAGTGGTGTTATAAAAAATTATATGGTTATTAATGCAATTTATGAAATTGAAATCTCTAGTTACCTCACACTCTACAAAGATTTTATGAAAATTGGTGATATAATTTTTATTATCATTGATGAAGAGAACTTTATACATGTTCTTTTCTAAAGAACAGTGACAACTTTGAATGTTTTAACTTGTTAAATCTATAGGAAACAAAACTATTTTTGATTTGAAAATGTTTAGATCTGATGTAAAACCAAACTCATCATTATCCTAATTTGTAATTGAATAGTAATTTGAGTTAAAATAAACTGAAAATCCATGAATATTAAAAAAACAGTTGAATAATATGACTTGTATCAAAGCATCTCTCAGTTGAGAAATTGTTTTTCCTATATATTTCATGACCTTATTGTCTAATAGAATGATTAAAAATGAGTCTTTGTGATCTATCAGCAGCAGTTTCACTCTAAATCTATCAAACAATTCATTGAGTTATTTTAATAGTGTTTTAGTTGGATACTAAGAAAATAACAATGTAATAATAAGTAGTAAAGAAAAAAAATATGTGACAACCTAGGAATAGTTAAATTTGAGGATATTTTTCAATTCTGACATGAAATGTTGACATCCATAGTTTGTACTTTCTTTATGAAAGAGTTGCATGATTCAAAAAATCAACTATGGTTGCTTTAAACTTTTTGAATTGTACTAGAAATCAAACACCCTGTTGACTAAGAAATAGTTAATGATATTAATATATAGATTATAGTATGATTTAGTTGTATAGTAATGAATACTACATACTAAAATTAAAAATTTAGGATATCTTACTTACCTAAAAACACTTTTTAACAACTGAAATTGTTTTTTGTTATTTTAATAAATAAAAGTTATAATATGACTTTTTGAATGTTTTGATGGTAGAATCTGAAATTGTGATTGAATGATCAACTCAGGCCTAACCAAAGTATAAGATGCAACATTAAAAAAATAGTTTCTATATAATTCATGCATGATGTTGGTTTTTTGAAACTTAAAAGCTCCACAAGTAATAATAGGGAACATGATACCTGTTTTTAAAGTTTTGGACTATTGGAATATCTATATTGATTAGTATTTTTTATGAATTAATTGTAGTTGTGATTATAATAGATGATAAAAGAAGTTAAACAATATTATAATATTTTTAAGTTATGAAAATTTCAATAGAATAGTAAATAGTCAGAGGGATGTGGTAATATGTGGCTAGAAATTGTACAAGTCAATCTCATTTCCCTAAATAGTTGCAAGATAATTACCATAGAGGATTCATTCTTGTTTTCCAAGTACTGTGTCATTATGTTGGCAAAGTATCCCCATAATCTACAGTTAATATGTAAGCCTCTGTAATAAAATACAAAAACATTATCGTTAATTGTAATATTTCATTAAAATGGAGTTACAGGAGAAGATTTGTAACCTCTAATCCTCTAAAAAACTTGGATCTTTTGGTTGGTAGTTCTGATAGAATGTATAGGGTATGAATGACGTAGATGTCCAATAATTTCTATAACATTTTAAAATAATTTAAAACCCATTTGAAAAATAGTAGAACATTGTGAAGGCATTATCAACTGAAAGAGTATTATATGTTATAGGAAATAATAAAAATGAAGACTATGCAGTGGTAGCTATATTTGTGTATAATAATTTCTTTAAAAACATGTAGTAAACATGCCTTTCATAATCATAGAATTCCAGAAAATGTATTGCCATTAAAATGTACTAATTAAGTGTTGTTCTGGAACCTTTTTCTGAACAATGTCATCAAAAAAGTGAATTCAAAACTAAACATTAGGATTTGAACATCAGTTGGGAGAACATAAATTGTTGAAGTGAAAATTAGTCTTCAAGCATGTTTTGTCCCCAATTATCTTCCTTTATTAGAATAAATTTGAAAGTTTTTTTATAATGTAGAAGAAGCCTTCATATAAGAACAGTTTGTGCTTGGGGACAAGCTAACAGTTTTTAATTGTACACCGAATATTTGTCCCCTACAAAATTTATTTTACATTGGTGACTAAATGTTTTTAGAAACAAATATGACATTTCATTGATAAAGAAGATTGTCTTGTAATATAAGTAGTACATGATAATAGAGTTATGGAAATAATATAAAGACTATAACATGGTTATTTAGTAAATCACATTTTCATCTTCAATAATCAAATTGAAAATAGATACGTTATAATTGGTTGATGATTTGCACCATATATTTACTACACATACATGTATCTTTAGTGTTTTATCATCATAAAAGGTAATATCATTCAAATGAGTGATTGATCATGACATTTTTTTAATTTTGTATGTTATCAATTAGATTACAATTATAAGATAGCAAGTAGTAATGGAAGTCATGTATATCTACGTATCCAAAATAGATGAGCACATTGAAATTATTTATTCTAAATGAAAATATACCTAAGAAAGGTTATCAAAAATTTACATGTAGACAATGTTTTGTGTGCAATCAGATGTTGGGTAATATTTATAATCAACAACTATTTTCAAAGCCCTCTGTGACATTACCCCAAATACAGTAACATAAATTTTCCCATGATAGAACATAGGATTTTGAAGATATAAGTAAACACAAGACATAGACTGGCCTGGACTTTTATTTATAATAATTACATATGAAAGAGTCAATGGATATTGTCTTCTTTGTGATTTGAAAGGTCTTCTATTGTCAGGGTGTTTCATATTTATTCTTGGAATGAAATCAAGATACCCTTAATGGAAGAAAACTAGAACTTTTTCTACAATGATGTGTTCACCCAAGTGTGTAACAATCATATTTTACATAATCCCTTTGATTGGTCCACATTTCTAAGCAATATAATAGGTACCCTGATCTTCAAAGTAATTTTGTGCATAGGCATCCTAGAGACATTTATTCCATTTAAAAATTTAATTGTATATATGTTATCAGGACTATCTATATCATAATTTTCATTACAAATAGAATCGTAACTAAATAAGTCTTTTCTTTTAGAAGTACTAAGAGTTAACATGTAGTCATTTACTTCTGAATAATGTCATGGGTTGGTGCTAATATAGTATGACCTTTCAAATAAGAAACATATCCATAGTTATAATTGATATTTGGGTATGAAAACTCAACAGCTGGAGTCATTAGGGAATGATCCATTGTTAAAATATATCTTGATGGAATTTGAATGACTGCTTCACCATCATTGAGCTCACCAATTAGACCTTCACCAATATCTAAAGTCCACTTAGAAAACTCTTAAACTTAATTTGAACCATCATTGAAATCATTTGAAAGAAACCCCATGTTTTTTTCAATGTTAAAACCTGATAGTATTTCTATAGATTTGATGACTTTATACATGCAAACACAATGTCACTTCTTTGACCACCAGGGATCAAGGGAATTATTTTTATGAAATCTCTATCCAAGACAACTGTTAGACCACCAAATGGTAAATTTAAATAATTTTCATTTTTTTGTTGATAATATAACTCTCAATGTATGATCAATAGCTACAAAATAGTGTTTATGAAGCACTGGAGCCTCATCCTAGATAATCAATTTTTTTGAATGTAGATGTTTTGTGACATCACTCCCTTGCTAAATATTGCAAACAGACTACTTGTTAATAGATAGTGGAATTTGAAATTTAGAATTGGTTTTCCTCCCACTTGGTATGAGTAATGATGCTATTCCACTGGATTCCACTGCAAGAACAATTTTACCTTCTAAACTTAGTATACATGTTAATACTCTCCAGATAAAAGTCTTACTGATGCCTCTAAATCCATGCAAGAAAAAAACACCAACTGTAGAAGATAACGCAGACATAATGACACCCATCAATTGTTTTTGTTAAATTTTAAGTCTAATATGTAAATATTTGTACTCATTACGAGGGTATTACCTATTATAATTAAGTTATTCTGCAACCAGCTAATTTTTTGGAGTATCAATTGAAGTATCCAAAATTGTCATTGGAGGAGAACACGAAATAGATCTACCATTATTGCGGATAATTTTGTCTATTTCATTCAAATCATGAATTTTCCTTTGATGATCTGTGAGTTTCAAATATACAAGAGAGGGAAGAAGTGTTAAAAAATGATACAATAATAGATTTATTCAGTTATCACCATTGGTTGGTACAATTAAAGGTTTACTTTAAGTGATAGGAAAAACCCAACTGATATAAATTATATAAAAAACTCTTATATTGTAGGGTTATAGCATGTCCTAAAATCAATTATTAATAATATATAAGAGATAATATAAAAGAAATTATATTTTTCATTTGAAAAAAACTGGATCTATAGTTATAAAAAAGATATGTACGATGTGGAACATTCATTAAATTATTGTTTTTATTAGTAGTTATTCTGTAACAGATAATTTTAACAATATAAGAAATATAATCTATCAAATTGTAATGGTGGAAGATATAATTTTCTATATAATAAATTCACAGATGAAGTAAAATATTGTACCTTGTATTTTTAGCCTCTTTCATTCAGGATATAGAATTTCTTCGGTTAGGATGGTTCGGGTTTCATTCCAGACAATGTCAGGTCGAGAAATGGTATTTGAGAATAACATACTAGTGGACAGTCTTCGCAAATCATATCCCATTCCCCAAACCGACACTTCTTTTAGTGGTTTAATAAAATCATTATCATCAGCTAATAGTCCCAAAGCTGAATAGGCATGTCTAAATGTTTGATGAGTAATGTTGTTCACTATTCTAATAGCATCATATGAATTCTAACCTTTGACCTTTGTAAGTAGTATCCTCAAGTAATATAGTTCTCCAAATATAGGTGGCACATAGTATAGTTTTCCAATACAGAATCCCTACTTGCATATATACAATTTTTTATCATGAGATTTGAAGAAAAATCTTGTTTGTAATTCTACATATGTTAGACTTCTATCTTCTAGGTACGTCACATTTTCTTCAAACCAAGATATAAATATGGTATTAGAAATGTTTCTCTTATTCATGATGTCTTCAATATTTTCACCGTCTATATAGGTGACACTATTTTATCATGGTAAATGAAATTGAAACTTATCAACTAGAGGATATCTATAATTGATATCATAATAGAAGATCCTATGAGAAGCTTCATAAGGTGAGATATATCAGTATTCATAGTACATTTTAATCTCATTTACACTATTGTTAGACATTTTTCTGATATTGGTGTCATAGAGTGTTGTTGTGACACGATCATGACCCTTGCTTATATATTTAAAAAGGTATTTGATATAAGATGATTGATTTCAAATTTATACATTTGGATGATCTTGATACTTCAACATAAAAATAAGACTATATGGGACAACAAACTAATTATCTAATGAAATTATATTCTTGATGATAATATTTCTAGATTTTTTTCTATAATACATAGCATAACCATCATAAACAATTTTTTTATGTGCAAAAAATTATTTTGGATAAACCTTTGAGCATTTTCCATTCTGCATACAAGCTGAGTGATGATTAGAATCCCCACAATGGAAATGGATCATAAAATTTGTGACTGTTTCATGACGTTTTGGGAAGGTACCTTTATTTGGAATTTTAGTAGAAACAATTCTATTAATATATATTTTAGTGATAATTATGTCTTCATAAAAAAGAAATAATAGAATGTGCACATGTGGAAACCCTCTTTTCTAAAACTCCACAGTACAAACAATTACATTGGAGACAATAGTGTAAATAAAAAACATGTAACATGAAAAAATAACAAAACTCATTGTAAACATATATAATTGTAGGAATAAAGATCTATACCTACTCGAGACATTCCAAAGAAACATTCCTTTCATAAATATTTCATGATATGTTTGAGCTTAATATTGAAAATTTGAGACTCTATCTAAGGATAGTTTGATGGGTGAATATTGTTTACTCTAATAGATCTTGAAATTTTAGGCCACATTAGATTACATGTAAATGTTAAAAACAACTATGGATACCCTTCCCAATTACAAATCGATATATCATCTTGGTAATTTTGAATCATATACCTTGGACCACCTATAAATATAGAAGGTAAAATGATATGCTTCCCACATAAAGACCCATGTCGGTCACCTCTAAGGAATGAATCTTGAAACCCTTTGTATAGATCATCCCTCAATCACTTTTTATTAAAGTGAATAAAAGACAGTATTTGAGACTAAATCTTTGTATATGCATGTATAATAAACTGCTACCGAAGCTTTCTAGAATAAATCAGAGTCGATGCATCATTATAATAGAATTGTAAATGAAAAGAAAAATACTATCTCATTTTTACTTTTTGGAGTTTTGCACTTGTAGTGAAGGATTTAGCACGATGTAATATTTTGTCAACATAATTTTCCTCTCCACCCATGAAAACCAATGGATATTACAAAGGAAGTCACAACAACTGAATCTCGTCTATTCGTTGTAAGTCACCACTTTTTCATTAAATGGTGATATCCCTCTCAGGATTAAGATATTCAATGTCACCAATAATGAGCATTTCAATCTCAGAAGTAAATGGTAAGTTATATTTTTTTGCATCCTTTTCTCATATTTTAAGTAGGTGTAGCTTTAAATTTTTAACTTCGTGACTCTCTAGAACATCCCTTTTAGTTCTGAATTTAAATGATAAAATGTTGTTATCATGAAGAATTTCATGAAGTTTCTCAAAAACATTTAAATAAATAGTAGAATTTTGGTTTGTTTAATTTAAGCTATACATGAAAGATGTGTTAATAAAATGGTAGAAACAGATATTAAATGAATTTTTTACCACTTAATTTAAAAGGTACCTAAACACTCATATTCTGTTTTGAGATTCATTTACAGTGTCATATACATATAGCTGTGCAAACTTTGATGTTTCTCCATCAGGAGGACATAAACTTCTAATGCGATGATAGTTTTCTCCATTTAATCTAAATATATTTAGAGACCCATCATTGTTAACATATTTTTCAACTTTCTCACCCATTGATGTGAATGAAAACATAGAGTTGTAAATGTGTATGTGGTATTATAATGTTCTTGAATGTGTAGAGGTATTATTGAAAAGTAATGTTCTAAGTTATTTTGGACATATAGATAATAAATCTAAATAAATATTTCCTAATGATCAGCATAAAGATAAATGTGGGATATTTCTGTTGCTACATTTTTTATTCATTTCTTCAAACAAGAACTTTGAACCATATTACTCACAAATGTTAGAAGGATATCAAATATATAAATATGCTGAGGAAGAAATGGATTATAGTATTTCATGTTATCTATCAAAGTAACAGTACTCTCATAAACATGTTTACATAGTTAGTGTAGTAATAAAATAGTTCAGTTAAACTATCTAACTTGTGTGTTCTACAGACCGAAGTTGTATTTAATCATCTACAGCAGGCAATATTACGTTATGTGTTACAATTTTATATTTCTTAATATTAATAATATAGGTAAACATTTTATTGTTTAAAATATAATGTGTATGTTGAGAGACTTGTAAAATTTTCTACATGATATATGTCAGAATTTCCTATAACAGTTGTTTCCATCAATATATGATTCATTGAATTTGTAACATCTAGTGGTTGGGTAGGACCTATATACTTATTAATACCTCATTATAAGCACATCATACTTTACAATGTTATGAAATATTATAAAGTGAATATATATATATATATACAAGTATATTGTGATATTTCAGTTGAAATCTCTGACATACCTGTGGTTGAAAAAGAATTGTAGTTTCCAGTAGTAGTATAAGGTGAACTATTGATTGTAGAAGTTAAATTTAGAATAATTAATATTGAAATTTTAGATAAGAAAATGTGTATTGTTATGTGATTACTATGATGATGAGGAAATGCTTGAATCCATAGTGGTATGATCATTCTTAGACATACCTTGAAATATTAACGAATATGAACTTAATTTTTAAATACAAGGCTAAGATAATAACCATAGAGGTAATGTTAGTACAATGACAATATTATCATGGAATGGAATATTATGTCATATCACGGTATCTATTCATTTTCTTTGCTTGTTTGATCCAAAAGATAAGGTTGACATATTTAAACATTGTTGATAGACTATCAAACAAAGAGATTATAAATTATATGAAT
The DNA here is from genome assembly GCA_963277665.1 of Viscum album. Classification (NCBI taxonomy): domain Eukaryota; kingdom Viridiplantae; phylum Streptophyta; class Magnoliopsida; order Santalales; family Viscaceae; genus Viscum; species Viscum album. Next base: position 923,416,971 of record OY728131.1, read on the forward strand.
ATATGGTTATATTTTTTTCTTTATGAAATCAAACTAATCCTTATGGACATATTAAAAGGAACTAACCATTTATGGATATCAGGGACAATGGAATGTTGTGTTTGCCTTTGCATGTTTTTAGTTGGTGTGAGCGATTCAGCTGTAGAATAATTTTTAATAGTTATAGATCCTGTAATAGTAATATTTTATTAAAAATATATACTTTCAGACATATATAGGATAGTTTTACCAATTTATGATAATTTGGTTTGCATAATGGAAGAAAAAAAAATGCAATAGACATTGTAAAATGAAGTTACCATCTGTGGGTATAGGTGATAACAGAGTGTGTGCTCCTCTCTATGTGCTTCCTATTGGAATTAGACATTCATTTGCATTAATATTTTCAGTAGATCTTGATCATGAAAAAGTAAAAATTTAGATAAAATTTATGCATGTTGAATGATAAATATCAAAACAGTTTAAGGATAACACAATACAAATAAGAAAATATGTTTTTCATTGTTGTTTGAGTAGTATTCTTTGAAACATTTCCTCATGACATGTCAATGGTGGTTTCATGTTTGTATTGTTTATCTTTTTATTTAATTATCAAGGAGTTCAACATAATAATTTTATGCACTAATGTATTCATATTACATATAATCTATATTTTAAACCCAAGAAATTAGTCTATATTTCACTTAATCAATGACAATTATACTAATGTCAATGAAATCTATATCAAATTTACAGAAATGATAGTGGAAGAATTATATACTGAATAGAATAAGTTACACTTACCCAGCTATGTAGAAGACTTTGATGCAATTAGGAAATAAATATAAACTCTGGTAAGAATGATAGTCTAAGAAATAATATCTGAGATGATGAATGATAGGGGTAATTGTAATATCAAAATAGAACATCTATAGTAATAATTTTTCATTAAATCATGATTAATTGTAAATAAATCATCATGGAAAGAAGGGATATAATTTACTTGAAAATAGAAGAATATACCTTCTAAGTAAGTCTAGATATATAGGATCTTTGAATAAGCTATCGTTGATGGTAATGGTTTTATGAAGAACTTGGCGGGTGGTAGTGGATGGTGATGTAGACAACAGAACAGATTACAGTAGGGGAACCGAAGGAGAAGGTGATAGAAGTCACGAGTTAGAAGAGTAGGGATTTGATAGAAAATGAGTGTAGGTATGAGTAGTATACCTTCACTAATAACCTGAATACACAGATAGAGGGAGAAGCTAAAGGGGTTCGAGGTTGAAGGAATTTTCATAGGCCAATATACAGGAGTCGAGCTTCATTGATAACCTAAGACTGTTCGTAGATAGATGTGAAGATGGAGGTCAAAGATTTAACATAATCCCAAAGCAACGATGTAGGAGTTGACTTTCACATGGAACCCAACAGAGGTATTCTATGGAGTAGGCGAAGGTGCTTGAAGTTGAAGCACTATTCGGAGGATAGGTTGTAGGAATTGATTTATAGGGATAACCAGATAATAGTATTAGAGGAAGGAAAAATTGGTTAGTTGAAGGTGAACCAGGAATCAAAAGCAATGATGATGGATTTGATATTGAGTGGAAACCCTAGATTAATGAGAGGGAAATTTAAAGCAGGAGAGGGAATATATGGTCGGAGTGTGCATGTGTGGAGATGTAATTTTTTAGAGAGAAGTAGAGAGGGAAACGTGTATGCTGGAAACAAGCCTGTTTTAGAATATATTTAGATTTTATATGAGAATTATAAACAATGTGCATTAAAATGGTTAATAAAGAAACAAACCAATTTTGATATAAAAACTAAATTTCACATAGATTATTATTGTTCATCACATAAAAATATTCTTCCTTATAGTTATCATTTAATTTGGGTAAGACTCACATGTTTTTGAAAGGAAACAATTATGTGGGTTATCGTTAGTTTTAAAATAAAAAATAATATAAACAAGAAACATAAAAGGAGACATGTATTTTTGTTTTTGTAATAGTTTTGTTTTATACTTATTTAGGCACAGAAGACGTTCCATATCACCCAAAATAGATACTAAAATGTAAATCTAGGGTTTGGCATTCATACAAGATTATTTACAAAAAATTATTATATGATAGTGACTTTATAGTGAAAATTCATTTATAATGATTTATTTGGTTTTTTTCCTGGTTTATTAAATTTATAATCTTGATATAAACTTGAGTGATTTTACTCTATTTGATTAGGGTGCTTTTTTTGAAGTTTTATTTAAGTGTTTTCGTTCTTTTATTTTCATATTATTTCATAAATATTATGAAATTACTTCATACACATGATGAAACATTTAGAATCCAAAAAATAATAAATAAAATGGAATAAAACACAAACTAATAACATGTATGGTGTGTATAAATCTAATAATTTGGATAGTGTGTGGGAAAATTAGAGAATGATTCAGAAGGGAAGTTATAGTAGAGGTGTGATAATGCCACAACATAGTGAGTTGTCAGTGACATGCTTCTAGTGTGGGTAAATAAGACATGTTCATACTTAGTGTGATTGACCAACAAATGAGTGTCGAGCATGTAGTCATATGGGACACTTGGAGAGATTTTTTCAAAGGATCGTACTATAAGTTGGGACTCATGAACTAAGCCTAAATCGGGGATATAAGGTGGGACCAAGAGCTTGTAATCGACATTCATTTACACATGTGTGATGTGGTATTGGATATAATACTCATCACTATAGGTAGTGGTTGGCAATGAGTTAGCAGGGGGGACATGCATCGGGAAGTCGGGCTTCGGGTCTGCTGCATGTGATCTAGCCAACATATGGAGAGTAATTTAGAGATCCATATATAGTTAGAGTTACTTTGTGATCATGGTGATAACATTTTTTTATGATGGGTAGGGGTGTATGATGTTCATATGTGATATATGTGGGATGCATTGGTATTGAGTATGAAGAGGGCATCAAGATAATGGTTGGTGGATAAATAGATAGTCAATGTGTTTGGTATAAATGAGTGTGATACCGTCTTTGTGTTAGGTAAATTGGGTATAGAGTCATCTTGGTATTTTGGGAATGATAGAGCGGGTGACACAGGTTTTAGATAAGACTTATTCGGTAAGTGGTTGGGATAGTTTGGGGATGAGTTGTCATATGGTGAAGAGGTTGCAAAGTCTTGAGTATTTGGAATAGTGAATTAGGTTGGGACTTAGATCAACCATGTGACTTTGGACCCTATAGAGGTGTTGGAAGTGTTAGTATAGGTCAGGGATGGAGCCTTAAGAGTTAACTCGATCTCAAGGGTTTAACTTTTATAAATGTTTTCAGGGGTGTTCTAACATGAATTTTCACATATTAAAGGGTTTAGAGATATTTAGAAGGCCTAATAAATAATTGTTAGAGTTCTTTGGGTTTTGGGTCTTGCGGTATGTTTTTAGAAATTTGGAAAAGGCAAATTTCCTAGTAAGATAAATCTAGTAAGATAATTGTTCTAGAATCACTATTCATAGTAAGATATTTTTATTATGATATTTCTAGTAAGATATTTATTTTGGAATCATTGTTCCTAGTAAGATATTTCTAGTATGATATTTCTAATAAGATATTTGTTCGGGAATCACTATTCCTAGTAATATATTCTGAGCAAGAAATTTCTAGCATGATAATTATTCTAGATTCACTGTTCCTTGTAAGATATTTCTAGTATGATATTCCTAGTATGATATTTGTTCTGGAGGCAAGTAAGATATTTATAGAATGATTTTTCTATAAAAATGGTTGTGTTTGGAATCTAGTAAGATATTTCTAGAGTTATTATGATATTTTCCTTTATCAAATTTTGTCTTGGAGGAACAATGTTTCTAAAACCTTCTATATATTGAATAAATTATTAACAATGTTTATTTAAGGGTTTTTTGATGGGTTATTTATGACTTGTACATGGGTAAATCATCTAGAATAAGGATCTCACCCCACTATTCTTCTAATAGTTAGATCCCCTCCTCTTCTTGTCAGAATCGTGCTTCATCTGAAGTAGGAGGGAGCTACAGGTAAGGCTAATAATATGCATGTGACTAATCTCTATATTTCTCATTGTTTCTTTGTCCATTACTAAAAAACCCTAATTTTAGGGCTTTTTTCATATTTTGATAAATATTTTTAATAAATTCAAATCCACCTAAGTTGCTTGGAAAGTGGATCCCTACAAAATTCAGGTAGGTGTTCCCTAGATATTTCTTATTTATATACATGTTATGCATCATGGAATAAGTAAGCCTAGGTTAGGTCATGGTTGTGATACTGAGAACAGAACCTATTGGGGTATTTTTTTTCTTAGAAAATACCAGGGGATACTCTCATGTGGTAAATAGTGGGTTTAGTCTAGTATAACTTTATTGTATGGTTTTAGAGTTTGATGGGAATAAGGCTATATATTAAGGATTGGGTTATTTTTGAGATGTGATGTTGTTGAGGGTTGTCAGAATGGTGTTAACCACAATGGATGGTGGTAATTGAGGTTCATTGATGTTGTGTCTTAGGATGTTGGTTATTTATACTCATTGTGGTCAGTAGATGGGGTTTTGGGGGTCATGTGAGCATATTGAATGTCATATGAATTTGTTTAGTCTACATGTTTTGGGTGGCATCCTTTATAGATTAAGTGACATAGGTGGATGGTGTTGACCATCAGTGTGGATGAGGTGCACATCTTAGTGGCCACGATTAGTGATAAGAGAGACCACTAGATTAATTGGTGTTTCCCACTAGTTTGAGTGATATATTGGAATGATCTTGAAGAGAGAAATGTGGACATGTCAGTGGGGTGTCAAGGTGGACTTATCATGGTCAAGCTGATTGTGTTGGACGTATAACCCAAGTGACATGGGTTTGAGTGGAAATCTAAGGTTCTTTTTATGCAATAGATTATGGATATATCAATACACTCTAGTATTGGATAAAGTGGGTAAATATTCAACATGGTTTGATGATCATGGGTAGATTAGGTGTTGTAATTAACTATTGGTGACTATTTATTGCATTTTTTTCATACATTGGTATATGTATGGATACTAAATAATGATACTATTGGTGGTGGCCTACTGAGTACATACTAACACCCAACATGATCCCTCCAAGATGCATGGAAATTTTATGTCTGGGTATAGATAATGGAAAATGATTAATGTTATGATATTAATGGAAAATAATGTATTGATGGTGAATCAGTTGGTTGTTATGATTTTGCAGATGGGTTGGGTGGTTCCTCAGTGTTGGTATGGTATTTATTTTTGGTTATTTTGTATATGTGCATATATCATTGGCCCACGATCGATCTGGTTTACTCTTGTTTGACTTCATACATGGTAAATTGGTTTTATGTATATTGGAACTTATTGTTGATTAGTATTTTGTTCACTTCCTTTGTATTGATTTGATATTATTATTAATTATCACCAAGGAGTACATTCTCTCCACTATCACCACATATAATCTCATTATTATTTGGTGGATTATAGCTTAATGGGAGACATGCCTAAGGTCACAGAGTGTACCGACAGTTCAGGAACTAGTCAAGTGGTCCAAGTTAACAAGGTGTTTTAAGTGGAAGGATCCCCCCAGAGGCTACCATGTGTGAGTGGGAATGAAGGAGGGGGAAGCCTATCTTATTTTATTTAACCAATAATAATAATAATGACAATGACAATGATGATGCTGATAATAATAATAATATAAAATATTAATAACCTTCTTTTAATAACAACTAAAACCTCAAAAATTCATCCTATGAACCAAATAATAAATTTAAACTTTTCATGTTACCCCAAATTAATGAAATTATTAAATTAATAAGATTGATGAAGTCTAACCATAGAATATCAAACAAGGGAATCAATTAATTTTATCAATTTTTCTCAAGTCTGTTGCAATCAATGGGGATTCAAATTTTAGTGTTTCAATTATGGTTTGAAAAGAAATAATTTTGGCATTTTGGTTGATTTTTTAAAGAGAAGTTGTATTTCAATCAGAATTTTAAAATGAAATTATCATATTTTCTATAAAAAATGATGGTTCATGTAACACTAACCAATGCAATTTATAATTGAGATATTGGATGGTATATCATTCTATGATGGGATAAAGACAAAGATTATTATTTTTCACCCCATAGAAATGTTTTTCCTTGTGGTTATCATTCAATATGTTAAAGTCCCCCATGTTTTAGAAAGGAAAAAACTATGTGGGTTATCCAAGGTTTTAAAATGAAAATAATATCAAAAGGAAACATAAATGGAGACATTTTTTTCATGTAACAGTTTAGTTGCGTGCTTATTTAGGTACAGATGGTGTGCCACAATTACCAAAAGATATACCAAAAAAGTAAATTTTAGGTGTGGTATTCATAAAATCTTACCTGTATAGTTTTATCATATGATCAATCAATTTTTAGTGAAATTTTATTCATAGAGATTTAGTCATTTTTAGAAAAATTTAATAAAATTCCAGTCTTTATGTAAACTTGAGCGATTTTACTCTATTTGATTAGGGTGGATTTTTAAAGTTGTGTTCATGTTTTTTAGTTTTTTTTCTTAAATTATTTCATAAATATTATGCAACTACTTTAGGCACATTATGGCACATTCATAATCCAAAAAGTAACAAATAAAATGGAAGAAAACATAAACTAATAACATGTATAGTGTGTATACAACTAATAATTTGGATAGTGTGCAGGAAAAATCATAGTATGAACAATTAAAAAAATTAATTTAACAAATGAAGGTATTAATGAATGATACAAACTCATATACAAAGCTCTCTATATAGTGTTTATCCACTAAAACCAGTGCTATTGAATTTAAATCATTGAAAAAAAATATTCCACAGTGGTTGTGGATGGTGATTCTTATTTAATTGGAAAATGGTCTCATTGGGTAGATATTGAAGGTCAACCAGTTGGATACTTCTTGTTTTCTTTTCTATTAAACAATGAATAAAATTAATCAACCAAACACACTATGTTTAAAATTTTAAATCATAAAATAAAACAAAAAAAGTATTAACTATTCTCAATCTCAGAATACAAGTCACCCAACTTCCTTTTTTTCAAATCAATTCTCATTTCAATTGAACTTGAATCTTCCTCAAATTTTGTGACTATGGTTCTTGGGAAGCTACTAATTTATTTCATGATTTTTCTTCCATCATTGATTTTAGGGACATAGATTGGTTTTACCTATTCTTTTAACACTACAATATAGGTATCTCTTAATGTTTTCCACTCTTTTCCACACCCGTGAATTTTCATTGGATTTTGTTTCATAAGTTTTTTATCACACTTGTTCACCACTACTACCACTTTAGGTACATTTTATAGCTCGAGTAGACTTTTTTACTTGAGATTAATTCTAACTTCATCACTTTATTTCACAACCATGATCTATTCTCTTTTAGTATTTGGTTGGGGAAAAGAAAACGGAGTCAAAACAAAGTTAACACTTCAGAGAATAAAAACCAAAGAAGGCATTAAAATTTTTCAAACCTCAATCAAATTCATTAAAGAAATATTAGGAATGGAATCCCAATTGTGGAGTGATGATATAGGGATAATTCCATTGAGGTTCTTTATGTTGATTTATTTTAATATGCAAGAAGAATAAAAAAATGAGTTAACACAAAACCATCACTTCTAATTCAATAAAATTTTAAAGAAGCATTAAAAGGATGAAAATATAATTATCACTCATTATATAAAATTGAGGCCATAAGAAATAAAATCCATAAAGTGGCGGTTCAGGAATCCCTTCTTCAATCCTAGGAGCAGAAACAAAATCTTCCACTTTTAGAAAAAAAAAATTACTTGAGATTTCTCTCAAAACCACCTTTGTCTTTCACTCCCATGATCACTTCAATTTCAGTGTTTTTATGGGGAAAAAGAGACTTAGAAAAAATTTGATGCTTTAGAGAATAAAAACTAAATAATAAATTAAATTTTTGAAAACCTCAATCTCATTTTTTATTGAAATCAAAGACAACAAATCCCAATTATGGAGTGATAATGTGATAAATCCTTCAATTATAAGGGTAATTCTACAGAGGAGCTTCATGTTGATTGAATTGAATGTGTAAGAAAAATTAAAAAAATGAGGTAACATAAAAACATCACTAACAATTCAATAAAATCCTGGAAATTATTAAAATGATGAAAACCTGTGTATCACTTACCATATAAAGTCGAGGAAATAAGAAATCCAATTCATCAAACGGTGGTTCAAGAAGCCCTTCCTCTATCCCAAGAGCAGCAACTAAACCTTCCATTGATTTCCGTGTTTTAGTTTATATCTCCCTTTTATCACTATAAACAAAATGAAGACTTAGTGATGCTACCTATCAGGTTAAAGTGCTTTTGAAATAAAAAACGCAGGCCTAAAAATATAGAAAAAACATAATTTTCCAGTGCTTATTGAAAATCAGACCACAATATAATATTATAAATTTATATATAAAAAGGTATTCATCTTAAGCATGTAATAATACATGAGTGAACGAACCCTTAATTAGAGTTGATGATGAAAATAAAAATGACTAAAATAGATGAATGTTAATACTATCATAAAAATTTAGAAAAAGGTTTTCAGTATCAGGAAGGATCTCCTATTGCTAGAATTTTGATTCCATTAAGCTTAGTTTATAAAAACATAACATAGAATGACTATGAAGAAACCATAAACCATAAATTTTTTACCAATGAATGCTGACAAGTAGAACCACCTAAATCCATTGAGCAAAAATAGCAATAGTGATTAAAATGAAGATGCTGACCAAACCTGAGATGGAAATGAATTCATTGCAAGGGTGGATTCGATCAAAAATAAAGTTCATATCATTAAAAAGGGAATGGGATGAGAGAGAGCTACTGGGAGATCATGAGAATCTATCATGGTGAGGAAAAGTGTTGTTTGGGAGGCTGGTCGATTTTCAAATGAAGCGGCTTGGCCCACGCCCTTGTGCCCCTGCCATCCATCCAAAAAACATTAATAAATGTTAATTTTTAATTAAATAGAAATTTAAGAATAGATATATTAATAATATATATGTAAGTATTATTAGATTTTGAAATTATTAAATTATATTGAAAATTTTAATTTTAATTTAATTTAAATAATTATACATATATTTATTTATTTAAATACACTCATACAATATATAAAATCATATTAAATTGAATTTTAAAATGATAATTTATTTAAATAATTATTGTGTGTGTTGGTGTGGGGGGGGGGGTGTCAGTGTTGGCATGTGTGGGCATGTGTGGGTGTGGGTGCGTGCATGTGTGTCCATGTGTGTGGATGGGCGTGTGCAGGCACACATGTATGTGTTTTTTCATGTGTGTGTGTGAACACATTTTTTTGGGGGTGTGTGTGAGGGGGGTGCATGTTGGGGTGTATGGGAGTGTGTGTGAACAGATGTGTATTGGTGCACACTCTTGTGTGCATGGATGTGTGGGTGCATGCATGCATGCGTGCACATTTTTGGTATTTATTGGATGACTATACAATCTTATTATAAATTGAAAAAAATATTAATTTAATTTTTAAATGAAATAATTGAAATTATAATATATATTTAAAAAAATTATATTTCACTATCTATTAATATGAATAATATTTAAACAAGATTGATAATGTTTTTTATATTTATAATTAAATATCAATGTATTTATTATAAATAGTTATATATAAATATATTTTAATACATACACACATATATATTGATTATTCAAATATATAAATACTTTTTGGGTGTTCGTGTGTTTGTGTGTGTGTGTGTTTGTGTTAATGTAAATTTAACTAAATTGATAAATAAGAATTTGTTTTTATAAAAAATTTGTTTATATAATAATCTCTTTGTCTATATATATATATATAATATATACTATAATAATTGGACAAACTCATCGAGTTGAATGGTTATATAACTGTTCTTCAGCTAAGATAATAAGTGTCTAAACTACACCGACCTCCCAAAGCCAATTTAATTTTTTAGTTAGGTTTATATTAGTACTAAATTTTTTAGCATTGATAAAGGATGTTTTCATTATTTTTTTCTAGGAAAGAGATGATAATGGAATTTTAATTTTTTATTTAATACTATCCACTATGAATGCTCTTTTTATTTTTCAAGCTATTACCTTTCCTGAATCCCTACCCAAATATTTATCAAATATTCAAGTTTTTTTGGATGATTTGACTCTTAATCTCGTGACATGTCATCAAATATTGTTTTTATTACTTTTTTTATTGATCAAATAGGTTTTTTTATTATTTTTCTACTTATGAATCATCATGGATAGCTTATATATATATAATGTTGTTATATATGTATATGGATTATTTTAATATTTTTTGTCTATACCTTATGTGGTTTATAATGTATACTTTATATGTATTGTTTATATTATGTTTTAATATGTTTATACTTTTTATATATATACTTTATAATTTTAAACATTAAACACTATATATGTATACTTTTATATAATTTACCCCCCCCCCACACACACACGCATATATAACTTTATATGTATATTAATTATATTATATGCATTATATATACACTTTATAAAATTAATATATGTAAAATGATACTTTATATACATGCTTCATATAGATTATTTGTATACGTCTCTGTATGTATCTATTTTTTAGTGAAATATGGATACCATTGAACAAAATCAGATGAATATAAATTGAAAATGGATGAAAGATAACCATATGACAAGGTATTATGAGGATGTTGTAAAAAACTATGAAATTATAGGACATTGATTTTTTAGAAATTTTGAATTTTTGGTTCTCAAGCAAGGGAATTTTAAAAATTGTGAATCTGATTTAAAATTTGAGTTTTGGATCACTTCTAGAAGGACTTTTTGGGCATGAATGAGTTTTTCATGAGGATCAATAGTAGAGTTGGGTGATCAGGGGAAGAATTGGATGATAGTGAAACTGCAACACTACTATAGTCACCACCAGGTAATTAATAGAAAACCATCGAGTACCCAGTGGTTGAGGTAGAGGGGTTGTAGCCCCTAGAGCTCCATCAGGTGACCGATGGCCTACTGGGTACCCGGTGGTGGCTGGTTGGGGTGCCCAATGGGTTTTGGTCTTGTTTTTAAAAAATTGGTGCATGGATTTCTTTTGATGATAGTCCCTCCAATGATTTAGAGGATAGGGGGATCAGATAAGGTCTATTCAAATGACTTCCCTTCCTCCATTTGACCCCCCTTGATGTGGGGTGTTTTGGGTGGATTTTCCACAACATTTTGAGGTAGGATATTCCCCTTCTTCCTCCATTTTTTTATTCTTTGTTGGACATTGAGTTGTGGTGTCTTCGGGTTAGGGATTATGTGAATATTCTACAAGAGCATGGTGGAATCATCTAGGTATAAAGGGGTTTTTGTTTCTGGTGTCTTAAGGATGTCAAGAGAATAGGAATGAATGTTTCCACTCACTATTCTTGTGGAGGATCACTACCCAATGTGTTTCCAAAGGATTCCCCTAATTTCTCTTGAAATTGATAATCAATTGGATGCCAGTTGATTAGTTTTTTCTCATATAGGTGTTTTGGGTGTGCCAAGGATCATTTTTATGTTGTTGGTTGTGATTTCAACATGTCAGGGTATCTTGGTGAGTTTTTAATTATTATTCCACATTGTTTTTAATTTTTAATTAATTATAATTTTTATAATTTTTAACATCCCTGAACCGATACTCTCTCACGTGACCAAGATGAGTAGTTATGAGACCTCAGGTGTGCCTCCCAATATATCAGAGGCTACCGATTGGCAGCAAGTGTATATGAAATAGTGGGGATACTATACCCTTTAGTATAAAGTTACAATAATAATGAAAATATTATAAATAATAAAACATGAAACCCAAGAAGAATAAAGGGAAAAAACAAACTATCTAAATAATAATAAATACCATGTAATGCCTTGCTTAATGTAACTAAATTATTTGCTGAAGTCATACATGTAAAATATTAGCTGACTTGATAAAAATACTCCAAAATACCTAGTCCCAAACCCCATCCTGATCTCATCACAAATTTTCAAACCCATCTAGAAAATTGCACAATCAAGCATAAGGTCATTTTACCTTGTCCATACTTGCATCCATGAAGTTTTTCTGGGTACCAAATGACATCCAAAAAAGGTGTGACTACAACTTATAAGGAAAACACCCACAGTGTCTAAAAAATTTAGTATGAATATTAAAGATCACTGTTATGGATGCTTTCAAATAATGTTCCATTTTGGGTTACTTAGGTGCAGTAGAGTGGCTGACCAAGGTCGTCTCTCAAAGGAGGAAGTAAATTAAAACAACTTATTAAAGGTATTATAAATATAAAATAAAATATAATAAAAAAACTACTTGAAAGGATGGGGTTTTTTTATCTTTTATAAAACTAGAAGAAGTTTTCTGGAAGAAGATTTCATTTTTTTTGTTTTTAATTTTGAAATGAAATTCAACACAACAAGAAGTTGTTTTTTTAAAAAATATTTTAAAAGGAATAATCGATCTAACTCTACCTATTAACACAATTATTTATCATTATAATTTAAATTAACATCCACTTAATTATAATCCTTTAATTTTTTAACCCTCAAACCCTACAGGAGTTAACTTAACCACAAAGATGAAATTACTTAAACCCTAGGCTAGCTTCGGAACATGCAATCGCAGCACCCTGCTTTGATTTATGTTATTAGGTTAGCTTATAGTCAGTGGTTAATTAGAGAACATATCCACTATATAAATGAGGATTAATTGAGTTTAGGGATTATATTTTAACTCTACAAATTTATCCCGTGTGGTCTTGTATTACCGATTAAGATCGCACTCTCACAATTTACACAACTTCTGACCTCGCGTGTTTTTGTGTCAATTGTTAAATTTCTTGATTAGTTTATTCAAATTTAAAAACTCAATTCATGGATCATATTAAGTGAATTAAAGTAGATCAATGATTAAAAATAATTAAATGAATATGGTAGAATATATATCGATCACTAAAAAAACTACTCTTCTATGGGTGGTGTGGTCATCGTGGAGACATTTTGCATGAGCAAAGGATTAAAAGGGTAGAACTCAATCTAGTCTCCAATATTGATTCCAACCAAATTATGAAGATTAATATAAGAAGAAATTTGAACAAAAAAAATAAAAGAGAGGAAATAAAAGAAGTTCAAATAAGTTTATTATGAAAACACAAACATTACAACATGAGGAAGAAGAAGAAGGCTTCGACGAAGGGATCCTTACTTCAAGAGACACCCTTATTGAATTGATTTGATAATTGGAGTGTAACCTATTCTACTCTTCCCTCAACTTTCTAATTCACGTATCAACCCTTAAAAATGAGAAAAATACATATTTATAGAGTGGAGTGGAGGCTAGGTTAAAAGTGGTTTCAAGTGTGAATGAGAAGATTCTGCCAAATATTTTAATCCCACTTTTACTGCCTTTGTGACCACCAAAAATCATGAATTACCTATCATTCAAGGATTATAATATGTGAGAAATTTTTTTTATCCCCTCTCAAAATTTGGGCTCAATCCATTCACGGATGTAGAATATATGTCCCAAACACAAAAGTGATGCCCAATCTCACGTGTCTATCCCACCATTGACTTAATGTACCGTTTACTCCATACAAATGCACTCTTTAGCTCTAGTGTCCTGAATAAAAGTTGTATTAAATTAAGTGAGTAACAATGTTACAAAATTTTAAGTTCAAATAAGTCATATTAAAATATATATGTACGAAATACTACAGTAAATTTTAAAAGGGTAAAACAAGAATATTCATAAAATTTTTAATTGAATGATCTAATCCCAAATATTTCATAAATGAACATATTTATAACAATGTGAGAAAATTATGTCATTTATTATCAATAAAATATTAAATAAAATAGTGTTTTATCAACTCCCTCATACTTACCCTTTTTCACTCCTGGGAAAAAACTCATATCAAGTAAACATCAATATTAAATCAAAAAAAAATTAAAACACATATCCTTGAGATCCAAAAATTCCACACCAAGAAACAAAAGATATCATTCCTCATAAAAAAACATTATTTAAATTTATCCATTTATGTCATTCAATATATTTCCACTTCAGTTATCCTCTCATGCACAAAACACTTACCTCAATTGAATTTTCTTTTATCACACAAATGTCAATTTTTCAGTAATGTATTTCTCATCCAAACTCACACAAGGGTCACCATAGGCTTGATAAATTCTTACATCACCACACGATGTGATTCAATGAAATATGTCTATCAGGAGTACTTTTCTAGGTTGTTGTGTGGCTTTCAGTGGGTAGGATTTAGATGTGAAAATTATGAGGTTTAATGAGGAGGGATTGACTCTTTTTGAAGCAAAATTGCATTATTCTAATTGTCACTCAAGTATGGTCTCCTCCTCACACCTCTTAGTATCAATAAAGCTATATAATCATGAAAACTCATGGAAAGTTTACACCATTCATAATTTCAGCAAAAAAATTCAATCCTCTCAAACAAAGTTTTTCATGAAAGCTTCAGATAGGCACAACTTTCTTTCTTTATCAGAAGCTCCAGAAAGGCACAACTTCTTTTATCATGAAAGCTCTAGAAAGGAACAACTTTCAATAGAATGATTTTTTTCAGTAGAAAACATGCCTCTTTGGAATTTAATTTTCTACCCAAAGTATCAAAAAATGTGGTAGCACAACATAAGACAACTTACCCCACACTTATGTTCAACTAGATTATACAATTTCACTTCAAGAGTTGGTTGGATGGAGAAAATTGTCCTGTAATGTGGCTAACCTAATAGTTTGTTCATGGATTATAAGGTCTAAAAGTATTAAATGTTCAAGGTAGTCCATTATAAAAAAATATTCATTGAAATAGGGTCTTTAATACTAAACAAATTCTTCAATCATTTAAAACATAAGTACCTCAAACCCTCAAGTTTTGACAAGAATAAATCAAATTCTGGTTAAATCAAGCATGGTTTGGTTCTCTCAAGAAATGAGGTAAATGTAAAGAATATGAAAATAATGGTTTAGAATCCTCACAGGAAAGTTATTTCAAATATAAATACAGTGATATGTGTTATGGGATTCAAAATTCAGAGTACTTTTCATGAAATTACTAAAGATTTGAACTTGAAACAAAGTTATTTTCATCATTAATTTAAGCTCGGTTTCATGGGATAAATTGTTTAACTTGTTGATATGGATTTAAAAATGGTGATGAGAATCATTTCAGATCAAAATTTTCAAAAAAACACAAAAAATTCAAAAATAAACACACAAAATTTGAAAAACATGCAATTTTTTTAAAAAATCATTGAAAAATAGGAAAACAATTGAAATTACTAAACTAAAAGGTTCCATCCCCCACACTTAAAATATTTCATTGTCCTCAATGTGAAACCTTGAGATTATATATTCACATGAAATGTATGATTTTAAATAGGATAAAGAATAAAAAAGTGAAAGGGTTAGGAATATCTTGATATTCTCAAGTGATAATGGGGTTATGCGGTGTGATGAAATCCACTACATCGGTAGGAAGTCCCTCAATGTATCTATTAAAACATTTCCCATTAACTTTAATTATCCTTAATATTTCCTCTTTTGTGATATCCACTGCACCATAAATAAAAACATTAGTCACAACATAAGGACCTAACCACCTAGAACACAACTTACCAGGTATCAGCTTTAGTTGTGAACTGTAGAGAAGAACTTTCTATCCAACATGAAACTCCCTTTTTTGGATCATTCTATCCTGAGATTCTATTGATATTTCCTTTTAGAGCCTTTAGTTATCATATTAAGACAATCGAATCTCCTCAAAATCTTGAATTTTCAACTTCCTTTGGATTCCAGCTTGTGCCAAATCCATGTTGCCTTTATTTATAGCCCAATAATCCTGATGCTCAACTTCCACATGGAGATGACATGCTTTCCCAAAAACAATCTGAAATGGGGACATACCAATGGGTGTATTTTATGATGTCCTATATGTCCAAAGCGCATCATCCAAGCGCTTTCTCTAATCTTTCCTATTCGGATGCACATTTTTCTCCAAAATTTATTTCAACTCACGATTTGAAACTTCATCCTGGACATTCGTTTGGGGATGGTATGGTGTTGACGTTTTGTGTGTCACCCCATACTTTCAAAAGAGGGAATAAAAATTCTGATTGCAGAAGTGTGTCCCTTGGTCACTAATGATGGTCTTTGGTACTCCAAACCTGAAAAAAATATGTGCTTTGACAAATTCCACTACAAAATGAGAATCATCAGTCTTGGTGGCCTTAGACTCCACCCATTTGCTCACATAATCAACGGCAACCAAAATATATAGGAAACCAAATGAACTAGGAAAAGGACCCATAAAATCAGTTCCCCACACATCAAAAATCTCACAGAATAGTATGGGCTATTGGGGCATCTCATGTCTCCTCGAAATGTTCCTAGTCTGTTGGAAATAGGATCATGACTTACAAAACACGTGAGCATCATGGAATAAACTAGCCAATACAATACAGAGTCCAAAACTTTCCTAGCTGTTCATTGGGGTCCAATGTGTCCACCACAAGCAAGTGTATGGCAAAAATGTAAAATAGACTCAAAATCATGATCAGGAACACACCTCCTAATAACTTGGTCACTAAACATATGCCATAGGTATAGATCATCCCAAACATAAAATCTTGACTCACTCTTTAATTTTTATACTTGATGTTTCTTTAAATTTCTAGGTATTTCAGAGGCAACAAGGTAGTTAACTAAATCTGCATACCAAGGATGCGTACCTAAGATGGCATAAAGATGCTCATCGGGGAAAGTGTCTCAAAGTGGTACCTGGTCCAAGGTGTCATCCTCTAGTGTGTGTGTGTGAGCCTACTCATGTTTTCCACCACTAGGTTTTCCTACCCCTTCTTGTCCTTTATCTCAATGTCAAGTTCTTGAAGAAGGAGAATCCATTGGATTATCCTGGGCTTTGCATCCATCTTCTTCAATAGTTACCTCAGAGCTGCATAGTAAGAGAAAACAACTACTTTAGAGCCCAATAAATAGGAACAAAATTTATCTAAAGTGAATATGATAGCAAGAAACTCTTTTTCTGTGTTTGTGTAGTTTTATTAGGCTGAATCCAGTGTCCTCGATGCATAGGCAATCACATGTGAACATCCCTCCACCCTCTGAGATAAGACAACTCCAACTGTAAAGTTGGAGTCATCACACATAAGCTCAAAATAAAGCTCCCACCATGGGGCTGTATGATTGGTGGAGTGGTCAGACACTTCCTTAGCTCATCAAAGGAAGTCCTGCAATAATCATCAAATATAAAATTAGAATCCTTTTGAATTAATCGTGACATAGGAAGAGCAATCTTACTAAAATCTTTGATGAAGTGCCGATAAAATCATGCATGCCCTAGGAAATATCTAACATCAATCACACATGAAGGATATAGTAAGGATGAAATAATGTATATATTAGATCAATAAACCTTTATCCCAAGTTTTGACACTACATGCCCTAAGACAATGCCATGCTCTACCATGAAATGACACTTTTGAAAGTTCAGGACCAGATTCTTCTCAATACAATGATTTAAAACCTTTCCCAAAATAGAGATACAATCATCAAATTAAGACCCATACACTGTAAAATCATCCATGAATACATCCATATAGGTCTCAATAAAATCAGAAAAAATACTCATCGTGCATCTCTGGAAGGTACCTGGGGCATTGCAAATTCCATATGGCATCCTTTGGTTGGAAAACCTACCAAATGGACAAGTGAATATTATCTTATCCAGATCCTCTAGAGCTATAGAAACGTGAAAATATCCAGAAAATCCATCCAATAAATAGTAGTGTGTTTTCCCAGCTAGTCTCTCAAGCATCTAATCAATAAATGGGAGGAGTAAATAGTCTTTGATAGAGGTTTGATTTAGTTTCCTATAATCAATACACACACGCCAACTGTTTTCCACCCTCATTGGAATTAACACATCTTTCTCATTTTTAATAACAGTAACACCACTTTTCTTAGGCACAACCTGAATAAGACTCACCCACTGGTAATCTGAAATGGGATAGATTATACCTACCTCGAGAAATTTTCCATCATCTTTTTTAACAACTTCCAAAAGGGTTGGTTTGAGTCTCCTTTGTGGTTACCTCACTGGTTTAGCCCCATCCTAAAAAAGAATCCTATGCATGAAAGTGGAAGGGATAATACCTGATATGTAAGCCAAGGTCCACCTGATTGCCTTAATGTTATCCCTCAAAATATTCAAAAGTTTTTATTCATGTTCAAAAGGAAGATTATTAGCAATTATAACAGGTAATCTCTCTCTACTCAACAGTTATGAGTATTTGAGATTTGGTGGCAATGGCTTGAGCTCCAATGAAGGGGGTGGTGTATGGATGGATATAGTGAATGAACTGAAATATGTGCAAAAAGATCATTATTATCAAAATAGACATCATCAAAATTAGAGAATAGTTCATCAAATCCATCAGCATACTCAATAGGCATTTCATAATCAGAGTTCACAAGATCAAAATCAGAATATAAATCCATTTCAAAATCAAATCTAAGAGAGACTTTTGCATTAGAAATAGGTGTGAAAGTAATATTAGACATTAAACTATAACCAATACTCATAATCTTTATAAGAATAGGACAATAAAATTCCATGGGGTTTTTATTTTTTGGTTCAAAATGGGAGATAACAAATGCAGAATGGTCCTCTAAGGGGTACTTCATGGAGTCCATAACATTAAATATTACAACTTCATCCCCAAACTCCATGGAATGTGTACCCTCATTGACATTTATGATAGTTTTTTTAGTTTTGAAG
This sequence comes from Viscum album, assembly GCA_963277665.1. Lineage (NCBI taxonomy): Eukaryota > Viridiplantae > Streptophyta > Magnoliopsida > Santalales > Viscaceae > Viscum > Viscum album. The sequence continues at coordinate 923,435,910 of OY728131.1, forward strand.
AAGGTTCTACCTAAGATAATGGGATCATTTGAACTTAGCTAATCGTCCTCCATGTTAAGCATGTAGAAATTTGATGGAAAGATCATGTCTCTTACCCATATAAGTACATCCTCAATGACTCACGTTGGATATGTTGTCACTCTATTTTCCAACTACACCACTACTCTCATTGGTTTCAACTCACCAACCTGTAAATAAGAGAATACAGAGTGAGGCATCACATTTATGGAAGCTCCCAAATCACAAAGAGCATCAGAAAAGTGTAACTCCCCTGTGTTTCATGGTATGGTGAACATCCCCGGATCCTTGAAATTTTTTGTCATTACTAGAGTTGGTGTAATGAGTGCTAAAACATTCTTTCCAAGATTGATCCTATAATTTACCTTGATACCTCTTCTATTGGTAAAAATTTCTTTTAATAATTCTGCATACCTTGGGATTTGCTTGATGGATTCAAGTAGAGGAATGTTGATCTCCACACGCTTGAATGTGTCCAAAACCTCCTTTTTCATTGCCTATTCAGCCATATTCTTGGTTTGAATAACCTTTTTTGAAAAAGGAAGGGGTTTATGAGGAACATTATTAATCTTTTTCTTACCTTTATCTTTCCCCTTGGGTTTCTCATCAACCGGTTTTGAATGGGGATTCTCTAGAGTTGAGGTGAATCCTCATGGAGTGATAGGTGCAGATCTATTAGTTTTTTCTTCTCCCTTATCAATGTGATGGCACTGAAATTCCCCTTGGGATTTGGAGTAGGTTGGGAAGGTATATTTCTAGAGTTCTTACTTACCAGTTCATAGAGGGCAGTAACAATCTGGCTCATTTGAGTCTTCAACTCCCTCAGCTCTGAACTTTGACTCTTTAGCTCATTCTATTGATTAAGAACAATTTTCTTCAAAAGATCATTAGTTTTAGAATCTACCTTTGGTTTAGAATTCCCTTATTGTTTAATTGTTGATTCTTGAGCTTCAAATATCCTTTGGGGTTGTTGGAAACCCTGTTGGTAAGGTGAAGGCTGTTGGAAGTTTTGTTGAAAAGGGGGAATTTGTTGTTGTCTAGAGCCATAACTCATGTCTGATTGATCCTTCCACCCTTGGTTATATTTTGGGGAAAAGTAATCAAAATTATTTTGGGTATGTGTCTATTGCTACTACAGATATGGTTTCCCAGGAAACACCGCTACACAATCCTATGACTCTTATAGTTGGGGGCAACAGTCAGTTGGGTAGCTTGTCTTAGTGAAAATTCCACAAGGCCTTGAAGGAGTGGGTTGAGATGTATTTTGAGACAAAGAAATTTTCCTAACCATAGTGGTCAATTATTCTAACTTGGTATCAATCAAATCACAATCAATAGAATAAGGGCTTACCTGATGTACTCCTCTGACGTGCGGTGTACCTCGATCACCAAATTATTGGGAGTTTTGGGCCATTTTGTCAATCAATGCATGTGAAGCTACTGGTTTCTTGTCCACCAATTCTCCTCTAGCTTCAGTATCCACCATTATCCTCTCCATATGTGTGAGTCCTTTATATAAGTATTGGATGAGGATTTTCTCACTAATTTGGTGGTGTGGACAGCTTGCGCACAACTTCTTGAATTGCTCCCAGTACTCACACATTGACTACCCTTGTGCTTTCTTGATCCTCAAGATCTACTTACAAATGTAAGTGGTTCTTGATTCTGTAAAAAATATCTGCAAGAAAATACATTTCAAATCATTCCAATATGTTACATCTTCAAGTTGTAAATAATACATCCAATATTTTGCAGCTCCATCAAGTGAGAATGGGAATGCTCTTAATTTTATTTGATCTTCAGATAAATTTCTTGGTTTAAGGGTTGAGAAAAAAACATTAAATTCTTTAAGGTGATTTTTTGGGTCCTCACTAGATAAGCCATGAAAATTTGGAAGAAGGTTAATTAACCCAGATTTCAGTTCAAAGTCTGATTTTAGATTTGGGTATGCAATATAATTTGGTTGATAATTAATATTAGGTGCAGCTAATTATCAAATGGTTATATTAAGTTTGTTTCCATTATTTTCATCCAATGGTTATTCTTTTAGGTTTTAATTTTAATTAATTCCAATTTCAATGTTCTAGTAGTGGATAAATTCTCTAACTAGTTGAATGTTGAAACTTCCCGTATACTGAGAATGTCTGATTCGAGCCCGAAGGCTACGTTCAATCTCAGGATCAATATCTAAGAGATATTCAGGATTAGTTCATTTAATAAATCAAATAAAAATAAAAAGAATAAAAGTGGACCATAATAAAATAAAATATGAGAAGTTTGATTTGATGGTCCAAAAAGAAGAAGAAGAAAACAAAAGAAGAAGAAAATTTTAAATTGGGTAAATAAGGAAGAAAGAAGAGAAGAAGAGAATAAAATGTAAAATAAAATAAATACCTCTAAATGGTTTAAATAATTACTTGACCCTAGCAATGGTTCCAATTTGAAGGGTTTTGTCATGGATGCTTTCAAATGATGTTCGTTTTTAGGTTACTTAGGTGTAGTAGAGTGGCTAACAAGGTCATATCTCAAAGGAGGAAGTAAATTAATACAACTTCTTAAAGGTATTATAAAAATAATATAAAAGATAATAAAAACACTACTTGAAATGATGGGGGATCTTTTATTATTTATAAAACTAGAAGAAGTTTTCTGGAAGAAGATTTCATTTTTTTGTTTTTTGTTTTGAAATGAAATTCGACGCAACAAGAAGGTATTTTTTTATAAAATATTTTAAAAGGTGTAATCAATCTAACTCTACCTCTTCACTCAATTATTTATCATTATAATTTAAATTAACATACAATTAATTATAATCCCCTAATTTTTTAACACTCGAACCCTACATGAGTTAACTTAACTATGAAGATGAAATTACTTAAACCCTAGACTAGCTTCAGAACATGCAATCGCAGCACCCTGCTTTGATTTATGTTCTTAGGTTAGATTATGGTCAGTGGTTAATTAGAGAACATATACACTCTGGAAATTATGATTAATTGAGTTTTTAGATTATATTTTAACTCTACAAATTTATCCTGTGTGGTTTTGTATTACCGATTAAGATCGCACTCTCACAATTTACACAACTTCCGATCTCACGTGTTTTTGTGTCAAATGTTCAATTGCTTACTTAGTTTATTCAAATTTAAAAAATAAATTAATGGATAATATTATGTGAATTATAGTATCTCAATGATTCAAAATAATTAAATGAATAGGGTATAAGATATATTGATCACTAAAAAACTACTCTTCCATGGGTGGTGTGGTCATCGTGGAGACGTTTTTCATGAGCAAATGATTGAAAGGGTAGAACCCAATCTCATCTCCACTATTGATTCCAACCCAATTAGGAAGATTAATAGAAGAATAAATTTGAAAAAAACATAATAAAAGAGAATAAATAAAAGAATAACAAAGAAGTTTATTATTAAAACACAAACATTACAGCATGAGGAAGAAGAAGAAGGATTCGACGAAGGGATCCGATATTCAAGAGCTACCCTTATTGAATTGCTTGGATAATTGGATTGGAACCTCTTATTATCTACCCAAAACTTCCTAATGCACGTCCCATCTCTTAAAAATGAGAAAAATACATATTTATATAGTGGAGGGGAGGCTAGGTTAAAAGTGGTTTCAAGTGTGAGAAGATTCTGTCAAATATTTTAATCCATTTTGAGCCGCCTTTTTTACCACAACAACACGTGAATTAGATGTCCTTACAGAAGGATAATATGTTAGAAATTGTGTGTTAGACACCCTCTCAAAATTTGGGCTCAATACATTCACATATGTAGAATATATGTCCCAACCACTAAAGTGATGTCCAATCTCACATGTCCAGCCCACCATTGATTAATGGCCCATTTACTCCATCCAAATGCACTCTTCAGCTCTAGTGTCCTGAATAAAAGTCTTATAAAATCAATTTAGGAACAATTTTACAAAATTTTAAGTTTAAATAAGTCATATTAAAATATTTATGTGTGAAATACTATAGTGAATTTTAAAAGGGTAAAACTGGAATTTTCATCAAATTTTCAAATGAATTATCTAATCCCAAATATTTCATAAATGAACATATTTAGAACAATCTGACGAAATTATATCATTTATTACCAATAAAATATTCAACAAAATAGTGTTTTATAAAATATGTAGTGCATGAAATAGTTTGATAAACATGGGTATTAATTCATAAATTCATACAAAACATGAAATAAACTTTCCAAGCCTCAAGCTCTGGGTTGACACCCGGGGTCAACCAAACCTACTTTGGAATGATTCCAAATGTCTCTATAAAGTGGTAGATCCAAATTTATATCATGAATCACCCATAACATTGGTTGATTTTATTTCTTAGGATGAATCACCCATGTCATGTCTCTTGTAATTGAACCACACTATGCTATATATGAATTACCAATGCTAGATCCACTTATGTATTCTCATGTCACAAGACCACACCAAGGGGAAAATAACCATATCATATTGGGATCCCAGTGAATTACCCATTCTATATTCTCTTACGTGTTCCCATGGTGCAATACCATACTGGGGAAAAGTAACCATTCTGGGCTCCATGCAAATTACCCATGTTGGAGTCACTTGTTTATTCCCATGGTGAAATACCATACTAGGAAAAAGTTACCATACTGAGCTCCATGAAAATTAACCATGCTATAGTAACTTATGTATTACCATGGTGTAATACCATACTAAGGATAAGTAACCATATCAATTGGTGGATTCTCTTTCCTTGGAAGAATCACCAGTGGAAAGTGTCATGTAACCAATCATCAAATAGAAAGAAAGAAAAATACATAAATTTTTCAATTGGTGGATTCTCCTATATAGTATGAATAACCGATGGAAAACATCAATCAATTCTAACATGTTATCATAAGAAATATTGTTCCATTCATCCATTTACTATTTAATAAGAAATTTATTCTCAATTGGTGGATTCTCTTTCCTAGGATGAATCACTGATATCACAACATGCCAAGTTGCCAATTTTTACAATTTACATGTTATTACTATTTCAAAAGGTTAATCTAATTTCCAACCATTTAAATTTCACAAAAAGAGCTCTATATTCAACCAAACCAAGTTTCAACCTAGGTTTGATGGTTACCACACCTCTTGGATGGCCGAAAGTATCAGTCTCAATGCCATCAAACCCAATAGGATCCATGGGAAGTCTACACAAGAGGGTTTTAATAAAACAATAGATTATTGATTTAGTTAGGTCACACGCATGGCATGCTGGAGTGATCACACTTATTACACATACTATAAAAAATGAAAAAAAAACATTAGGGAGTTTTTCTAGACCACCAACTTCAAAAGAAGAGTAGATGTAGAAATTCCTCAATATCTAAGGTAGCGAGTTGGGTTTATCCTTCCTTCCCTTTAATGAAGACAAAGAACTCTTTAAATATAGGACATAGGGTCTATGCATGGTTTATATGTCTCAAACTAGGGTTATTAATAAGGAAAATATAATAGAACAAGAAGGAGAAGAATAATCTAAGGTCTTAACTTCAATTTCTAGGTCTAGAACACCAAGATCCAATGGGGTCGTTCTCCTGGTTTGAAGAGGATTCCTAGATACATTGATGGAGGGGTTGCGGTTTGAGATAAGGGGTGTATAATCTAAAAAATATAGGGCACTGGAGATTTAAAAGGATCACTGGTCATGCCACATTCATGATGTGAATAGTGGATTCATGTTATGAATGCCTCATCTTTCCACTAACACTAAAAAATTTATTACCTTCGATTTAAAACCTAGAAAAGTCATTTCATGTCATGAATCCAACTCACAATGTGAGTTTTCATTTCACAGGTCTACCTAGATCTATTCAGGTCATGAATTCAGTTCATGGGGTCTACCTAGAACCATTCATGCCTTAAATGAAGTTCATGGGGTTTTCCTAGGATACTTTATATCATGTATTTCACATTCGGGGTGTTAATTATTCTTATAGCCAGATTTCCTCCTCCCTTATCTTTATTTTTACCTTTATACACCTCCAACACACTAACCCATCTAGTATAAGGCTAGATTACCAAGTTCTAAACCAAAAGTTAACCAAATTCAAGTAAGTTTAATCGCAAACTTAAATAAGGATTTACCTGGAAAATATAGAATCTTATAACCTCCCCACCATATAATAGATTATCCCCAAGTTGTGGTCTAAAGCATCATTGTGTGGGTATCAAAAAAGAACCTTGAGGAGTAAATTTTCATATCATACTCTCATTACCAGGTCTCATATTGAACATGCCCATGCTTCCACTACTATTACAAAAGTGGCATAGTCTTCCCTCGAACATTCTTCTCACTGTGGTCCACGATCTAGATTGGATGCTCCTAAAAGGACACATCAACATCCAATTCAAATTCATAAACATCTATCACTTAATAATGGTCAGTATTTTATCTCTAAATCTACGACACGTGAAACACATCATGTGGGGAGTTGTAGCTCTGTGGAAGGGTCAAACAATACACTACTAGATTAACCCTCCACACTATCTCAAATATCCTAAAAAACCTGGGTGATAGCCACCCTTGAATCCAGATACAACATTTCCCTAGCCTAGGTGTCACAAAAATAAAAATAAAATAATTGACCACAAACTCCATAGGTTTTCTCCGATGTTCATCATACATTTTTTCCGGTTCTGTGCAGTTATCCACCACTTCTTGATCAATTGAACCAGCTTAGATATCTCTTACACAAGGCTAGGTCCAATAGGCATTGACTCCCCAACCTCTGACCATAAAATAGGTGAATGAAATTAAATTCCACATAATTCCTTGAAAGGATCCATTTAGATCGATTCTTGGAGGTTATTATTATAGGAAAACTCCATGAGTGCTAGATGTTTCTCCCAAGAACCACTGAAATCCAAAACATAAGCTCATAACATATCCTCTAAAATCTGAATTTTATATTCAAATTATCCATCAGTCTATAGATGAAAGTATGTACTCATAAGGGCCTATGATCCTAGTGCCTTTTAAAGACCCTTATAGAACCTTGACATGAAATGTGGATCTTGATAAAAACAATGATACTCCTCAGAAGACCATTCAATAGAACTATCTCCCACACATAAAGACTACCCAGATCATCAATGATGAAGGATTATTTGATAATAAATAAGTGGTATACCTTCTTCAATCAATCTAAAATCACCCATACTACATCATTCTTGTGAGGTGTTTGGAGTAATCCCATCACACAATCCATATTGACATCACCCCACTTCTATTTCAGAGTAGGAAAATTATAAAACAACCTAACATGCCTCTGATGCTTGACCTTTACCTTTTGATAGATGAAAAATATTTCCATGAATCTCGATATCTCCTTTTTAATCCCTGTACACAATTACTATCTTTGGAGATCATGATACATCTTTGTGAGACCTAGATCTACCATCCCCTTTGAAGCATGAATATCCCTCTCAAATAAGCCCATAGAAACACATACACGTCCATGGATAAGAATAACATCTCCACTATAAAGAAATCGTCTTGATGGTGGATCCCCACTATATAAGTTGTCCCTCTGAGTTAATCCCCTCATATTAGATATCTTCTCTCTCTTGATCCAATCGTGAAACATGGGTATAAAAGATGTCGAAGTAAAAGCTACTCATCCCTAGGACTCCTAAACATTGAGATGAATATTTTCAAATATTTCCATCAACCTCCACTCATCACAATACTTTCATACTACCTCTATCTATTTCTTTCATATTAATTAATCATAAATGGTGATGTCATTTCCTAGTGTAATCCAGTTTGAATTTGAAAGACTGCAGATACTCAACCCACCATCTCTATCAAAGTTTCAGGTCTCACTAAGAAAGGATCATCTTGGGTATTTTATGTTTTTTGTACACTAAAAATCTCTCTCCTAAAATATAGGGTGTATATCTCATTATAGGATTTGATTTGATATGTGGTAGAGCCCAAATAGACACCCAGATAAAAAGTTATGTTCGTTTGAATTTCATGTCACATTTTCAAATTATTTTAGATAATTTATTGATTTTTTGATTTTTCTATCTTCAAATTGTTATTAAATGACTATTAATCAATAATAATTAGAAAATTGTTAATTAATATTATTATTTTTAATTATTTTATAATCCATTTTTCACTAGATATCCTATATATTAAGTGAAAATGTGTATCTAGACTTATATAAATCATATTTTATAAAATATATTATATTTATATCAATATAAATATATTTATATATTAATATATTATTTTCAATGATAAATACTTTTTTATATGTAATATACATTTTATCAGCACTAAGAAAAGTGCTAATAAAAGTACCCTTTATCAGCGCTAAAAAAATGCGCTCATAAAGGGGGTAATTTTATTAGCACTAAAAAAAGTTCTAATAAATGGTTAATTTTATCAATTCTTTTTTTAACATTGTTAAAACAACCAATTAAGAATACTTTTTTTAGCACTGATAAAGGTACCCCCTTTATTGGTGCTTTTTTTAGCACTGTTAAAAGGTAGCACTACGTAAAGACGATTATGTGGTAGTGATTAACATCCAAAGAATTCATTTATATGTAACCATATATTTTTAATAATTCAGTTAGTACCATTCATACCCACCAATCCAATAGATTGTAGATAACTATAATTTAATATCATATCATTGTTTGTTTAAACTCATTGTTTCATGTAACATAAAGCAATCAAAGAAATTATTTTTTTTTTGAAAAAAATATTTCATAAAATATTGGGTTGTTACATTCTACCCCTATTAAAATGAATTTATTACTAAATATTAATCACTATAATACAAAAAAATGATTATATATTGGTTTCATTACATCCTTGGGTTTCTGTTTAGATTATTTATTTTTTTTATTTCTCCTGAGAACTTTCACCTGGTGAGCAGTCTTGTTTCATAGCACTTTATCTCTATGATCCATGATTTCTAAAGGTGTTCCTCATAAGAAAGATCATATTCCAGTGGAATATTGTCTGAGTTTATTATATGTAATGGATCAGGTATGTACATCCTCAGTAGATATATATGGACCATATCGTGAACTTAAGAGAGGTTCGACGGAAGCGCCAAACGAAAAGCTATCGTCCCTATTTGATTAAGAATCTTGAAAGAGAAAATATACCTAGGGATCATATTTCCCTTATTTTTAAATCTCATAACCTTCTTATGTGGATAAATTTATAGATAAACCTTCTCACCAACTTCAAATTTTAGGTCACACCAATGATTATTATCATAACATTTCTGTCAACTCTGAGCTGTCTTGATGTGCTACTGAATGACTCTGACTTTCTTTTTCATTTCTCATCTTGCACATACACCAATATATTTCATTCTTTTTTATCTCATGAGATATCAATATTTACCCAATTAATTTGAGAGACATATATATACCACCCTGACTTGGTTATAACGTAACCACCATCATTGGTTAAAACATAACCATCATCCTTGGTTATAAGGTAACCATCATCCTTGGTTATAATGTGACTGTTTTACTTGGTTATAATGTAACCACTGTCACATAATGAAAATCATATATATGTGTGTAAAAATATCATAAATAATTCATAAAATCATAACCCATGTAAAAAATGGGTTTCATAATCATTTCATCATAGCATAACCCCTAGAAAAGAAACAGTTTTCCAAAACATTTCATCATTTCATTATAGTTTAACCCGTAGAAAAGGAACATGTTTCAAAAAAAGTCTTTTCATAATAAAAATAAATCATACATATTAATAATAATTATGGAATACTTATATTATATCCCCAATAAATCATAAGTGAAATCAAGGGTTGTTGTCTGTGATGAATAAAAATGTCATTAAAAGATTATTAAAACATTCTTGAGAAAAATAAAACTCCCATTTTGAAATCACTTATTTAAAATCTAAAATTTTAAAAAAAATTATAGAAAAAATTATATTTGAAACTAAAAATGTAAAATTTTAAATTAATCTTCAAATCAATGAGTGTTCATGATGGTGTGAAATTTCATTCATGCAGTATAAGTTAAAAGAAAAACAATCTTTTTACACTTTTCTAAAAGTACCCCATTTGGAAAATGACAAGACGGTTCCTTTTAAAATATTTTGTAAAAAATTAAGACATGGGTAAAAATTACTTTAAACAATAATATTATAATAGTAAAATTTTTCTTTAAAACATCTTTAGAAAATATGGATATGGAGGAAAAAGGATTTTTGACCGAAGAGAGAAATAAAGGAGATTTTCCATAAAAACATATTTTTAGTTTCTTGATCACTTAAGGTGAGGATAATGAATAGAAAACATATATTTTCAATAAATAACTATATTATAACAAAATTCATGAGTTTTTTGATAAATATATCATAATATTTCTTCATTATAAACATAATCACAAACAATCCCAATAAATAATGAGATGGTAACATAAAACCCTTACCACTTTGGTAACTTTTGAATCATAATCCCCATGAAAAAAAGAAAATTATATAGATATCTATATCCCATAATTTTCATTATAATAATAAAATACATTCATGGTCTGTATATACACCACAAAAAAGAAACAAGTGGTGTATAAGGCACGTGTCCCATAGAAATAAATGTGAGACGAAAATTCCTTAACTTAGGTCTGAATTCCTTATTACATGTTGGAATATCCTATATAATAAATATATATTTATTATTAATATATTACAGAACCATAATCATATATATCATACCATATATGATTTATTTATAACCTTTTATCATTTTTTTGTTAACACTTATTTTTTAAAATCACTGTTCGGGTGATATCTCCAACGTTTTTCATGTATAATCTACTTCAATAGTTTTTGTCCTTATATTTTGATCATGGTTACATAATATCTAGAATTTTAATAAGGATAAAAATATCATATATATTCATTATATACATGTTTATATTCATTCATAAAATATTGATATAGAAAAATATATTACACCTTTCATGGTGATGATAGGTCATATGTACGCATGAACGTTGTTTTTATATTATCGACGGATAGAATGAAAGAAATGTAAATAATAAATCATATTTATAGAATAAATATTATATTATATATATCATATATACTCATTAAATTTATACATATTACTATCTAATTAAAAAAACAAATCACATCTCTTCATGGAGGTGGTAGTCCACACATATGCACGATCGACGTTACCATTTTCCAATAGTTTGGAAGGTAAGAAGGTAGATATGACATAGAAGTATAATTATTTCAAAATGGTCATATATAAAAATTAAACCCATCATAATACCCATCTATAAAATATGGTGATGAGAAATGAATTTAACTACTATATGGAGATAGTAAGTCGTACGTACGCACGAGCAATATTTTCACTTCCCATTTGATTGAAACATGGTGAATAAAGGTAGTTTTATAATCATAATAACATTTTAGTATATTGATTATACTGGATTTATTATTTTATTAATAATATAATATATTTATAGGTGGTAAAATAATAATTAAAAATAAAGTGATCAATTAAGGATATTACCTATTCTATGAAATAACTCCTTTAGATCTCCTCCTAATGAATCTAGGGTTGGTCTTTTTGGAAGAAAAATAATTATATAATGTGTGTAGGGGAGTTTATAAGAGAACTTTACTGATTTTTGTTGATCTATAATGCACAAAATGGTGTGAATAAGATAAAGGATGGGTTCCATTTTATAATTGAGGGGAGGGAACCCTTATAATTTCTTAAAAGATTAAAATATGTTAAAGTCATTATCAATAAAAATGGTTAAAATGGAATATAAATGGGTAATGGATGAAATTTTAAGACATATATTATCTCCATATTCCTATTTTAATATTTTTATTATTTTTAATTAATTTAAAAAAATATTATTTTCATAAAATATCATTATTTCCAATTTAGACATTATTCATTTAATTTGACTTAAAAAATATAAATATAAACTTCGAATTAAAATATAATTATTTAACATAACAATAATATGTCATATTCATCTAAAAAATTTATGAAACACATTAACATAGTCATATTATATTACTTTTAATATTCTTAAAATCATTTATTACATTTTTTATTAATTGGAGAAATAATGCATCAGTCTTGCATAAGAATTTAAGGTCATTATATAATTTATAAAAAATATAAGTAAATTTATATCAAAAAAATAATTTCATTAAGTTAAAAATATACACTTATATTCTTTCATAACCTCTTTTTCCCCTATGTAGACACATAAGATATATTTAAAACTTGGAGAGTGACATTTTGTAACCTTCATTACTTTAAATATTATATAGGTCATTTTCATAGAAAAATGTCTATTAAAAACTCAATTTAGAGACTAAGGAGATAATGGTTGAGTTTTCTTCATATAATAAGAATTATGAAGAAAAATTATGGCCTTGTCACTTATTTTTAACCATGATTTATGTGATTTACCATTTACTGAGGTAATAAATTTTACCACAATTACTATTCATATTGAAAAAAATAAAAGGGACTTATTTACCAGATATGAACCTCATGATTCCAAACATGGAATAAATTTTATCGTATTTAATTTATATAATTATGAAAAAATATTTTAAAATAAGCGTATAATACACGATGAGAACATATTTTTATAAAAATACATTTTTAAGCATAAAACTTGGTTTATTTTTATCCCATGCCAAGAAAATGATATTAAATGAATATTAAAAAATTTGATTTAATATATAATATACATATTTAATTAAAATCATTCATCGATAGTGATTAATTTAATTTATTAAAATAAAAATACATTTTGAGCATAAAAATAGTTGTTGAGAAAAATATGCCTTTTACATTTAAATGGTTTTTATTTTTATATATAATTAATTTATAACCAAATAATTCATTTTTTATATAAAAATAAATTTTTAATAATTTATTTAGTAATATTCATACCATATAATCAAATGGATAGGTGATAATTATAATTTAATATCATATCATAGTTCATTAAAACTCAATGTTGAATGTAATGAAAGCTATCGAAAAAATTAAATTTATTTGGAAAGTAATATTTCATAAAATCTAATGGTGTTACAGATGAACTATAAAATTTTCACAACAGCATATCAATAGTAATTTAAAACCAATGAATAAATTCATATACAACCCCAAAATAATAATAAGACCCTCTTAAATAAAATAGAAAATATCATTGAAAGATATCATATTAGGGTACCTTAACTTAAAACTCAATTTTGGAGGCCTAAAATCTCTATTTTGAATAATATAAATATGTTTTATTAGGTTAAATCATATAATAGGTCATATATATTATTATAATATTCAATTTTATAAGTCTTGGAGCTTTAACAAACACCCAGATCAAAAGTTGTGGTTGTTTAAATTTGATTTTAAACTTCTCTTAGAACATTAATAATTTATTATTATTAATTATTACCAAATTTTTAACCAATATGATCATATCTATTTTCATAAGATTTTCTTTGATAGGTCATAGATCATAAATGGAATACAAGATAAAAAATTAATGTCATTTAAATCTAAAATATGATTTTCTATTTTTATTAGCACATTAGTGAGGAAGTTTCAATCATGGTTTTAATATATATATATATATATATATATATCTATGTGTGTGTGTTTATATATATATATATATACACACAAATAATTTCTAATTATTATCTACTAATTAATAATTAAGAGTTAGAAAATAATTATTAATTAGCTATTTATTTAGTTTTTAAATTATTACTAAATAATAAATATTAATAATTTATATTTAACAATTAAAAATTAATTGAAATTTAAATAATAATTAATAAAGGATTAAAAATATTAATTAATAATTATTTTTTAACAAGTAATTTTAATTATTAATTATTAATTATCCTTAATTTGGTGGTAGTATTTGAAAAACTAATTCTAAAATTAAATAAATAATAATATTAAAAAAATTCTAATTTAGGGATGGTTTTATAATACCACCGCTATAAAATAAAAACAAATCATTTATCAACAACTTCTAAAACCATCACTAAATGCTCTTTTTTCTATAGTTCCATTTATATGAACTATAATGTTTAGTTTTTGTGACATAATAATAGATTTTTTAAAAGCATTATATTTGGTTGAAAAATTCGATCAAGTTGTTTATATTTAGATGAATTTTGAAAGATTCATAATAATTAGAAAAATATGAAGGTTAATTAATATAAAATCAAAAAATATTTATTATAGATAAGAAAATTTATTTTTCTAGTTAAAATTTAAATGTATATTGGTGTGGTCCAACATATTAAAATAAAAAAAATATTTTAATTATATATTAGTCATTATAGAATCTATATAATTTAAAAATTAAATACAAAAATAATGGAAACATTTGTGTAAGATCCACATGATTTAAAAGGGGATTAGTATTAAAAAGAGATAATAAGGTGATAATGAATTTTCTTTGTTTAAGGTGTTTTTAATCTACTTATTTGGATACAAAAGTCATGTCATAGTGAAAATTTTAAATTTTTTATAGTTCTTAGTAGATGTAGATGTTTTAGATCTTGATTTTTGATGTTTTTCATCATGTCACAATATATATCAATTATAAAATGAATTTATTGTGTTTTGGTATAATTTCCAAATAACTTTACGCCAGATAAATGTGTTTAGAGTCATTTTTTCAGATTTTTTTTGGTGAAAATTTTCTCATAGATATTTATAGGTTTCACTTGGTTTAATTTAATTAAATAAAATTTTAGTAATAAACTTTTTTTGTTGCGCACTCATTTATATTAGTGGGTTTTAGAGTTTCCCTATCTTTTTAACCATCTGCAATGAAGGGTTTTCCCACATTAAATTTGATATTTATTTTTATTATTTGATATATTTATTTCTTCTATAATTTTTCATATTATTTCATTACTATTTTGTATGAATTTTTATGATTTCACTCAAACAAGTGGTATTAGAGAAAGGTTTCGGCTAAGTAGTATTTTTTATATGAATAACATGAAATAATTTGATCTTAATGGTTACATTGAATGATTTAGATTATCACACATGTAAATATATGATAGAATATATTTTAATTATATATAGGCTTCATTTACTAGTGTTTTTTATAAAAATTAAATAAACAAATCACATGATGGATGAACTCTATGAAATCCATAGGTTTATAAGTATATTAAAATGTGTGTAGAGAATTTTTTATTAGTCATTTCAACTAAGATACATGTACTAACATGTTTTGTATTAATTTTTAGAATTTTCATATATTGTGATTATGTCATGTGAGAATATTTTTCTGGATGAGGAAGCAATGACCACTGTAAGGAGGAAATCTGGAGGCCTAGTTTCTAATTTTTGGAAGGGGTGATGTAAGTAATAGTAGAAGATGTCTGAATCACTGGATGTAACACCCCAAATCCAATAACTTGGAGATGGTAGTTATCTTAATAAATTTCCATAAGATATAAGAGAACACATCCCAAAGGATCTAATAGTTTATTAGTCCTGGGAGACTAGATGCATACACAATTCTCACATCACATTTTAAAATATCAAATAAATCATAAAATTCTTAGGAGAAAATTATTATTTCTTCTATTATATATCTAAAATCATTAATATATCCCTTCTTTGTAACCTAGGGAAAGGAAAACATAATAAAGGGTGAGGTCATATGCTCAGTAAGTAAAAACATATGGAAAATTATATCATAGAATAAAAAAATCATAAATAATATGATATAAATAAATAATAATCAAATATTTCATATAACTAATATCATAAAAGGGGAATATATCCATATATGGTATAAAAAATAAATAATTACATGTATAACACTAAATAATTTCATAATGATAGAATGTATATTTCCAGACATCATAATCATACCATCAAGGCATTGAACAATTTCATCATACATATATAGGCATGGTATATACCAAATACCCAAACTAGTTTGTCACATGAGATGTAGAAATGCATCGAGGGGCTATAATAGTCCTTTCTCATCACTTACTATGTCCAATGCATTCATCATATGACATAAATAAATAACAATTCAATGTGTAATCAATATAAAAAGCATATCAAAAACTGGCATATGAAATGTGAATATTTTCCTCAGTTAATAAATAGAAAAACATGATCATAATCCATCCAAAGAAAAAATGTGAAAGATACCATTATATTATGTCCCAGGTAAATCATAATAATAATCAAAGCATGTCTCCATAGATAAAAATAAATTTTAAAATATTATTCAAGTATTTTTTTGAAAATATGATAAAAATATCATTTTATTTTGATAAAATTTAAATAAAAAATATGTAAATATTAAAAATATAAATTTTTTAAAAAAACCCAAGGAAACATATAAAGTAAGATACTAAGAAAAAAATAGCTATGATGGTGGGAAATTATGCTTATTCAGTAAATGTTAAAAAAATATTCCCTTTAAAATTTTGGTAAAAATTCAAAAGTCCCTTGTTTGGAAAATGACATAAAGATTCATTTAAAAATATTTTAAATAAAGTAAAATATAGTTGAAAATTAATTTAAGCAATCATTTTATTGTAATAATTTTTTAAAAAATTATAGAGAATATAGATATGGAAGAAAAATATCATCAAGAAAAGATGAAATAATATTGGTTTAAAAAAATATTTTCTTGATCGTAGTAAGTACCAAATAGAGGAAAATGAAAGAAAAACATGTAAACTACCTTGATAATTATAGAATAATAAAATATATGGTTTTTGAAAGTGAAAGTTCTTATAATTTTCTTCAATGTATATTTAAACATAAACAATCCCAAATAAAAAAGATGAAATTATAGAATAACCCCTTACATTGAGTCTGGCTTTCCACGCAAGTACATTAACTCTTTTATAATAAACATATGTTAATTTTATATATTCTTTAAAAAAAATTTGGGTTTATTCCCCATTTATAATCCCATTTATTTAATTTATTATAATATCTTATATTGTCAGTAAATCAGTTAAGTTCACATTGGAAATTTTGGGGTCCTTTGATTTAAAACCTCAAAATAACATTGGTGCACTGACTATGGCCAAATGGTTCATAGTTCCATTAAATTAATAATATTAATAATGAAATAATTATCATTTTTATACATTAAATACAATTTTAGAATCATTTATTAAAGGAAAACATAAAAAAAATTAATCACTTCACTTCACATGGGTATTTGTCCATACGTATGCACGAACGACGTTTTCATTTCCAATGGATAGAAAGGTAATAAGTTAGATGATTCCATGTCATTAATGAATCATAATAATATCATTAATATCATATTTATTCATTATTTCCATATTTATAACCATACAAGTAATTTGGTGATGAAAAATGAATTACACTACTACGTGAAGATGGTAGGTCATACATATATATGAGTGACGTTTTCATTTTCCATAGGTTGAAAAAGAATATGATAAAGAGTTGTAACATAAACATAATAATATTTAACTCTATTTAAGATATTTATTTTATCATATCAATGATATAGAATATTTTAAGGTGTTGGAATAAGAAATAAACATAAAAATACTCAGTTAAGATGTATACCTCTTCTTTGAGGAACCTCCTTTGGCATACACATCAAGCCTTATTGATGTGGTATTTTTGTGATACGAGGACCTCTAGGATATGGGAAGTGATACTAGGATGTTTTTTTGGAAGATTTTGGTTGAATTAAATTTATTAATCAATGTTAATAATATAGGAGAGGATGTTCTCTTTTATAAGTGAGGTGAGTGGCACACTTGTAATTATTCCTAACTATTAAATATTATAAGTTTCATACCAATGGATAACACCATAATCCTATCATATAGTGTGACAAAAGAATATTTTCTAATTTAAAATATTTTAAATTGGTGAACATGGTTTTTATCCAGATAGGAGTTCACAACAATCATGTTTTCACTTGAAATTAGATAAAGAAGTGTAGGTTTTTTTGAAATTTATTGATTTTAAAAAGAAATAAAGCAATTAAAATGAATTTTAAACCCAAATTGATGAATAGAGTGATGGTTTCAGGGTAGTATCACTTTTTTAAATGTAATCATGGTCATAAAAATTATCCCCCTCTCATTCAATTGAATGATAAATGAAATACTCCTCGATCGAGTTGTCAATCAGCATTGGTTGAAGGAAGCAATTGAAACCACTCCCATGTGCATGAAAATTCATAAAACATTAGGAAAAAACTAAGGAAAGTCCTGATAAAGAATTTTTTTATCCTTATAAATCTATAAAAAATTCAGTTATTCAACACACATGACAACGATCGCTTGATACTCACCGCATAACACAATATGCTTCATCAAGACAAACTACGCTAGGCATAGGGGAGTTTAAAAATTGTCAACCAAAGATATAAATAATGAAAGAAAAAAACCCTAAATAATATCACATTAATAGAATTGGTAACCACTTAAAATAGAAATCATTCAATATAAAAAAGTGAGTTTTAAATTAAATTTTAGTACTCTCACATTACAAAAGGAAACCCCCCCCCCCCCCTTCCTTGATCACTCTAAAGCTTTACCCCACCATGTGAAGGGAAATAGAGATGAATGGGGAAGAAAGATAATTTTTAATCTAATAAAATAAAAGTAGAAAATTCACAGAACATCAAGGTTACAATTATCTAGAACAAAAACTCTTTCTACTTCTTCAACCCCTTAAATGGAAGTGGATGCGCATATTTATAGGGTTGAAAGGTGGAAAAATTTCCCTCCAGATTATGTCTATTGAAAGTTTGAGTTTAATTAAAAAATTAAATTTACAAATATAGGAAAGGTTTATTCATAATTTTTTTCCTATATCCCTTTTTCATTATCCCTCCAAATCTTGTATTATTTAGACAAGTTTCAAAAACATTATTCCCAAATTACTGAAGAAAACTTTTTCTAGCTGAGGAGACTTCTCAAATATATCCACTTTGGCGCATTAAATGGATGCCTTAATGACCAAAATTATCCATAAATTTTAATTTTAAAATGATTATCAAATTAATATTTACAATAAATCTGGAATAACCTCATTTGGATGTCCCTAGTCCATGATATGCCTCAATTACTAAGGTGGGTCCATTATATCATCTAAAAACATTTTTCCACTTGATTGATTTTTCTTGGTCAGTGTATTTCGATTTGGATTTGGGTCCAAAAGACAAAGTTGAATCCCATGAATAAAGGAATCCTAAAACTAAATTATCACTCAATTTAGATCAAAATTTTAAAAGTTATGATCAAAATACATAAGTGATAGAAAACTATTAAATTTGTAGAATTAAGAAATTTTCACAATTAAGCCCAAAATTCTCCAAAAATACTAAAATAATGAAAATTAGATCAAATTGATTAATTTAAAGGGATTAAATCATTTAAAAATACATGAATAGTTATAAAAATATTATCTATATCAATTCCCCCAAACTTATCACTTAGACTCTTGGACAAGTAAGCATCAAAATCAAATAAAAGAAAATTCAAATCACATACCCTTAAGATTAAACAATTTGACAACAGGGAACAAAAGATATCATGGATAATCAAAAATCCATAGTTTAAGTTATCTATTAAGACCATTAAATATATTTCCTCTTCATTTATCCTCCAATTCATATAAAACACATACCTCTCATGATTTCTCTATCATCTCACAAATGTCAATTTCAATAATTCTTTTCTCATCTAAACTCATGAAAGGGTTCACCATAGGATTGATAAATTAATACATATCCACCCGATGTGGTTTAAGGAAATGTATTTATAATGAGGAATTTATAGGTTTGTTCTGTGGATTTTATTTGGTAGTATTTAGATGTGAAAAAATCTGAGGTAGAATTAGGAGGGTTGGGCTCTTTTTGAAGAAAAATTCAAGGTTCTATTTTTCACTCAAGTATGGTCTCCTCCTCACTTACCATAGTATAAAATCTTCTCTATAATCATGAAATGTGAAGTAAATTTCACACCATTCATCATTTCATCATCAAACATTTTAATCTTCTAAAATATAATTTTTCTTGAGAGCTCTAGATAGGCATAACTTTATTTCTCCTTGGGAAGCTCGATAAAGGTGCAAGTTATTTTATAATCAAAGCTCCAAAAAGGAACATATTTCAATAGAATGAATTATTTATCAGAAAAATAATATCCTAGATATTTTATTTTCCACCCAATGTTTCACCAAATAAGGTAGAACGACACAATATATCTTCCCCCACACTTAAGTTCAACTAGATCATGCAATTTCACTTCAAGAGTAAGCTAAATAGGGAAATTTGGCTTGTAATGTGGATAACCTAATAGGATGTTCATGTATTCTAAGGGATACAAGTATTAAATGTTCAAGTAATGCCTTAATTAAAGGGATTATCTTGGAAAGGGGATTTAAACCCAAAGAAATGTCTCAATCATTTAAAACACAAGTACTCAAAACCTCAAGTTTCAAAAGGAATAAATCAAATTATGGTTAAAAAAAAGAAAGGTATGGTTCTCTAAAGAAGTGAGGTGAATGAAAATAATATAGAAAAAATGGTTCATAAGACTCATAAGAAATTGATTTCAAATATAAATAAAGTGATATGTGTCATGGGATTCAAAAATTAGATTACTTTTCATGAAATTTCTAAAGATTTTAACTTGAAACAAAGTCATTTTTAGCATTTATTTAATCTTGGTTTCATGGGATAAATTGTTTCAATCATGGAAATTGATTTTAAAAAATGGAAATGATAATCATTTCAACTCAAAAATTTTAAAAACACAAAAAAAAAATTAAAAAAAATTAACACATAAAAATTTTAAAAACACAGAATTTGTTTTGTAAAAAGTAGAAAAAAATGAAAATATTAAACTAAAAAGGTTACCTCTCCCACAATTAACTGGTATGGTTTCCTCAATGAATTAAATTTTATTTAGAATATAATTATATTTAAAATTAAATCATAATAAGTACGAAAGTGTAAAATAGAGGTACAACCTAATGGTTTTTATTGATAAAAAGGTCAGAGGAGTGTGATCTCCTCCACTAGATCTGATGGCCTGGACCCATGGAAGTTCTTCAGCCTATGTCCATTAATAGTGAATGGATCATTATCTCTATCCTTCACAGTCTTAAAAACACCAAAAGTATATACATGAGTAATTATAAATATACCTTCCCATCTGGAACAAAGTTTACCCGGCATCATCTTGAGTCTAGAGTTGAATATAAATCTATGTCTCCAGGATAGAAGTCTTTCAGTTGGATCATCTTATCATGATCCGCTCTTGTTCTCTCTTTGTAAATCCTAGAATTTCCAAAATTTTCCCTTATAATTTCCTCCAACTCCTACAACTGCAATATTCTCTCTTTCCCAGCAAATTCAACATCCAAAATTAATCTTCCTCACAACCCAGTACACCTTATGTTTCAAATCCATAGGTAGGTGAAACTTTTACCATAAATAAATTTACATGGACTCATTATAATCTGGGTTTTATAGGCTATCATATAATCCCATAATGTGTCTTACAACATTTGGATTTAATCCTTCATGTTTGGTTTAACAGTCTTTTCCAAAATTTCTTTGATTTTCTTGTTAAACAATTCATATTGACCATTAATTTATGGGTAATAATGAGTTGATATTTTATTATTCACCTCATAAATATTCAGAAAATCCTCCATTACCCTATTTCAAAAGTGTTTCCTTGATTACTTATGATGACTCTAGGCACTCCAAACCTATAAAATATGTTAGCCTTGAAAAAATGATAAACAACTTTAGCATCATTAGTCCTGGTGGATTTTTCTTCCACCCATTTGGAAACATAATCAACTAAAAGAAATATATAATAATTTATAAATTAAATTAGGAAAGGAACCATAAAATATATCCCCCAGACTTCAAAAATCTCAAAAAAATAAGTTTCTTTTAGGGAATTTCTTGTCTATTTGAAATATTTCTAGAAAACTAAAATTTCTCAAACCTTTTGAAAAATTCATGAGCATATTTAAAAGGATGGGGAAAATAAATTCTAGATTATAAAACCTTAATTGATTTACTTTAATTTTAAAGTGTCCTCCATATTCTAAATTGTGATGAAACTCAAAGAAAAACCCAATTTCACTCTCAAACAAAAATATTCTTATCACTTAATCATTGTAAATCTTCCCAAGAAATAGATTCTCCCAAATGTAATATCTATAATTAGATTTAAGTTTTTAAATTTGGTGGGAATTGAAATGATATGGGACCTAAGATGTTACCAGATAATTGATCATGTCATCATACCAAGGCACTTCCCCTTCAATCAAGAACAATTTCTCTCCTAGAAGGTGATCATTCAGTGGTTCTTTGTCTGGAATTTCATCTTTAATAGTGCTAATAAGTATAATTAAGTGATAAAACACTTCGTTATTAGATTCATTCTTGTATTTGATTTATATTTTGAACTCCTGAAGCAGTAGCATCTATCTCACTTGCCTCAGTTTAGCTTCATCCTTCTCTATCAAGTACCTAAGAGATGCATGATCAGAAAACATAGTGACTTTAGTTCTAAGAAGATATGATATAAATCTTTCTAAAACAAATAAAACTATTAAAAACTCTTTTTATATGGTTGTGTGATTAAATTAATCTATATAAGGTTCTCGAGTAATAGGTAATAACTTGATTCCTTCCCTCAATTTTCTAGAAATGGACTACTCCAACTGCTTGGTTAGAAGCATCACAAAGTATCTTGAATAGTTCTTCCCAATTTGGGGGATGAATCATTGGTAGTGTAATAAATATCCTCTTCAACTAATCAAAGGCTTCCCTAAACACACCATTGAAATAAAAATCATTATCTTTCAAAAGTAATCTATAGAGGAGAAGATAAATCTTACTGGAATCTTTTATAAACCTCCTGTAGAATCGTACATATCCTGAAAATGATCTAACATTTTTTACACAAGTTGGGTAAGGAAATGAATTTATCACTTCAATTTTTGATTTATCCATTTAAATTACTTTTTTTAAAATTACATGCCCAAGGAAAATTCCTCTCTCAATTATGAAATGAAACTTTTCAAAATTTAAAACAAGATTTTTTTCAATACAGTTTTTCAAAAAAATTTCCAAAATTTTCAAATGATGTTCAAAAGAGTTTTAAAAAACTATGAAATTGTCCAAGAAAAAACTCTAATAAATCTTCAATGTGATCAGAAAAAATACTTACCATACACCTCTGAAATTTACCTAGATCATTACATAATCCAAATGGTATCATTTTATATGAAAAGGTGCCAAAGGGATAAGTAAAGGTAGTATTATATTGATCCTAAAAAGAAATATGTACCTATAAATAATCTGAAAATCATCCAAAAAAATAATAAGTTATCCTTACTAATATATCTGACATCTGGACAATGATAGGGATGGGGAAATGATCTTTCCAAGTGACTTGATTCAACTTCCTAAAATCTATGTACACTCTCCAACTATTCTGTATTCTCATAAGGATTAGTTCATTATTTTCATTCCTCATAGTGGTTAGGCTAGTTTTTTTTTGGAACTACATGAATGGGGCTAACCCATTGTGAATATAAAATGGGATAGAAGATCAAATCTTCCAAGATCTTCTTGATATCCTTATTTACATCCTCCATCAAGGTGGTATTCATCCCCCTTTGGGGTTGTTTAATAGTTTTGGAATATCCCTCAAGAAGAATTATATGTGTGCATGTTTTGGGTTTTATTCCTAGGATAACACCTAATATACACCCTATTTCCTAGACATTATCTCTCAAAATCTCAATAAAATGTTTTTCTTAGGTTTTATAAATATTATTAGCAATTATCATCAATAATTTATCTCCCTCTATAAGGTACACATATTTCAAATAAATTGGGAGTAGTTCTAATTCCATATCTGAGGGATGATCAAGAGATGAAATTAAATTGAGATTCCCCACTTCCAAAGGTTTGACCTCCTGTACACAATAAATCATATCATCTTCTTCATAATTTAACAAATATTCAAAGAAATTAAATTTTACCTCCTCTTCCCACATGATATCAGAATCTCTAGTTTTTTGGGAATCCAAATGATCAGTGATATTTTCAATGGAAAAATTATCTCATAAGGATAAGAATTCATGGAACATACTTTATTATTCAATTAGTTCATCACCAACTTCATGTTAGAGTGAAAAAATTGAATGATCATATGATGGGTGCCTCATGGATTCAAAAATATTAAATTGGACAATGCTATCTCCAAATTCCATGGTGAGTATACCTTCATGGACATTGATGATGGTTTTGGACTTCTTCAAGAAAGTTCTCCCCAAAATTATGGGTGAGTGTGATGGGTTCCTATCTTCTTCCATATTCAACACATATAAGTCAGTTGGGAATAAGAGATCTTTTATTTTCACCAGAACATCCTCTTGAACTCCTATTGGGAAAATTGTGGATCTGTTTTCAATTTGGAACACCACTCGGGTGGGCTTTAAGTCTCCCATCTGCAAATAAGTGTACACTGAGTGAGGTAATACATTAATTTAAGAACCTGGATCACAAAATCATTATATAAATTTAAAGAGCTAATATTTCATGGAATGGAAAACATCCATGGATATTGAAATTTGGTCAGAAACTATGGTGTGATAAGGTTTGAGACACTTATTCCCATACTAATCCTCTCGTTCCCTTAAATTCTCCTCTTCTTGGTGAAAATTTCCTTTAAAAATTTATCATACTTTGTAATTTTTTTGAGTGCTTCAAGAAGGGGGATATTAATTTCTACTTTCTAGAAGGTGTCTATAATTTTTTTTAAGTGATTCTTCCTGTAATCTATTTGATTTGATCATCCTTGATAGAAATAGTGGGGGTAATTATTTATTATCCCTCTGTTTCCTTTACAATTGTGTTTCTTATATCTTACTCATCGACCTATCCTTATCTTTCTCCTCTTTCATTTCTTCTTCTGGGTGCATTTTCATAGAATTTTTAGAATTTATGACTTTATTCTCCCTTAGATCAGGTGGTATTGTTTCAGGTTCATGGGCTATTGGTGGTGATAGTTCTTTTCCACTTATTTTTTTTATCATACTGAAATTATCTTTTGGGTTTGGTACTATTTTATCTGGTAGTTTTCTTGGATTTTTTGTATAGGATTTCAGCAGGACTTCCCACCATGTTTGATGGATTATCAAACTTATATGTTAGGCCCTTAACATTGTATTTTAGTTGTTTAAAAAGGGTTTTTGTGATGTTGAATGGTTGATCATATGGTATTTGGAAAGTAGGTGTTTGGTGGTATGAAGGATGGTTACAAGTTTTATTTTGTTGAAATGGTGGTGGGTTTTGGAATTTTTGTAGGAATGGGGGTTGGTTTTGGAACTAGTTTTATTATGGGGTCTAACTTGATTCTACTAATTTCCAAATCCATATTGGACTTGGTTAGGCTATCTCCATCCCTGATTTTGTTTAAATGGCCTCAGTTGAAAGGCTATCACATCGGATTACATTCCCTTTATTTCAATACACTGGTTAGTGAAATGATCAAGTGATGAGCATAAACTACATACCTTAGCTGGTGCTTGTTGGTCACCCACTTGTTTTAAGTACATTTATCTCACCAAACTGGTTATATATTCGATCTTAGTTTATAATATGGGTAATGGATGAGAAGTTCTTACCTCATTAATACCTCTTGTATCGAACTGTTGTGAGTTCTGTGAAATCTTATCAATCAAGCCCTTAGATTTTTCTGGTGACTTTTCAATCAATGCGCCTCAATATATTGCATCCATAAGGTTTCTATCATTATCCAGTAAGCCTTGGTAAAATAATACAAGAAGGTTATTCTCCTCAATTTATTGATGTGGGAAGTTGGCACATATATTTTTAAATCTTTCCCAGTACTTGTAAAGGGTTTCTCGAGATGACTATTTGATGGCATAAATTTCCTTTCGGATGGTTGTACTTCTAGATGTGGGGAAGAATCTTTTCATGAAGCATCTCACTCAATCATTAAAATCATGAACATATCCTTATTTTAAACCATAAAACCATTCTTTGGTAGCTCCTTCCAATGAAAATGGTAATTCCTTCCACTTTACCTGCTCCTCAGCCACTCCTCGGGGTTTGAAAGCATAGTAGACATATTTGAACTATATAATATGTTTTTTTGGGTACTAACCTACCAGGATATGATGTTTTGGAAGAAATGGTATCATGTTAGGTTTTATCTCAAAATCATTTTGTAACTCTTGCATGGAAAGTTGATTGTTTTGATTAAGTAATTACGGTTCAACGAGGTCTCTAAGGGTATGGTTTTGGTTTCCATCCGTGATGAAAGGCTCAGAGTGAACACTTAAAGTTTAACTCAAGTGTGCAAGAGAAATTTCATCAAATTCAGATTGAAAATTAAGGTTTCTATTTCTATTCAATAAGTTTATTCTAATTTAAGGATCTAGGCGGAAAGGTTCAATGTTTGTGGTCATAGTCAAGCAATTTTAAAGAGAAGAAATAAAGGAAAGAAAAAAAAATATTGTTGAAACCACCTTCCCAGTAACAGTGCCATGTTTTTCCATCATCTTATCATGGGTTGTGACAAAAAAATATTTACTAAGTTAAAATGTATTAAAGTGGTTAGCCTAGTTTGTCTCTAGAAAGGGATGCACAACAATCACATTTTTCACTTTAAATTAGATAAATAAGTGGCGGTTGTTTTTGAAATTGATTTATTTTAATAAGAAATAAAGAAATTGAAATGAATTTTGAACCCAAATTGATGAACAGAGTAGTGGGTTAAGGTTAGGATCATATTTTTAAATGTCATCATGGTCATAAAAATGATTCCCCCACTCATCCTATTGAATGATAAATGATATACTCCTCGATCAAGTTGTCAATCGCCATTGGTTGAAGGAAGCAATAGAAACCACTCCTATGTGCATGAAAATTCATAAACCACTAAAAAAACTAAGGAAATTCCTGATCATGAATTTTTTATCCTTATAAATCTTAAAATAATTCACCTATTTCGCACACATGCCAATTATATCTAGACACTCACCACCAAACATAATTTTCTCAATCGAGACAAACTACACTAGGTGAAGGTAGTTTAAAGATATTAAACCAATGTTATAAGCAATGAAAGGAAAAAATACCCTAAATACAATCACATTAATATAATTGGGCACCACTAAAGATAGAAATAATTTAATATAAAAATATATTTTTAAATTAAATTGAAAGACTCTGACATTAAAAAAGGAAACCCCCCTTCCCTGATCACTCAAGAGCTTTACCCCTCCATGTGAAGGGTAAAGGATATTAATGGTGAATAAGATAAAATTGTAAAAATAATAAAAGAAAAAGTAGAAAATATATAGAACTTTAAGGTTAAAATTCTCCAGTACAGTCCCTCCTCCTTCTTCAACCCCTTGAATGGAAGTGGATGTGCATATTTATAGGGTTGATAGGTGGAAAAATTTCCCTCCATATTCTATCCACCTAAATTTTGAGTTTAGTTATCCCATTAAATATCCTAATATTAGGAGGTTTATTCATAAAATTTGTTCCTCCATACCTTATTAATTATCCCTCTAGATATCAGCTTATTTGGACAAGTTTCAAAAAAGTTATGATTGAATTACTAAAGAAAACTTTTTATGGCTGAGAAGACTCCTCAACTTCCTCCACTTTAGTACATTAAATGGATTCCTTAATAACAAAAATTCTCCATGAAACTCAATTTGTAAATACATATCGGAGTTATATTTCTAATACAGCTATAATCACTTAATTTTTAGGTAACTATGCCTAGATATGCCTCAATTATTGATGTGGGTTCCATTCGGTCATCCAGAAACAATTTTCCACTTCATTGATTTTTATGGGTCAATGTATTTCGAATTGGATCTAGGTCCAGAAGACAAAGTTTAATAAAATTAATAAATTAAGGCTACAAAAAAAGGATTACTCAATTTGAATCAAAATTTTAAAAGTTATTATTAAAATACAAAAGTGATAAAAATAGTAAAATTTCCAAAATTAATAAATTTTTAAAATTAATCCTAGAATCCACCAAAAATACTAAAATAATGAAAATAAGATCAAATTGATTAATTTAAAGGGATTAAATCATTGAAAAAAATATTAAGAATTATGAAAATATTAGCTCTATCAGATAAGTAGTACTTAAACAATTCAATTTAGAATATAATAGTATTATGGTTGATATACCATCATCAAATTATAATTAAGATGATATTTTCTGACCTTATTACATGATTTTAACCTTTATTAACAAATTTTATCCCCATATCATGGGGAAACATTTTTACCTAAATTACTATTCAGAAGGACCAAAAATGAATTTAAAATAATTATTAAATTTGAAAATCATAATTCTAAATATCATATCAATTTTCAAGATTAAATTTTTAGAAGTGGTAGAATTTTATTTTAATATAAGTGTGTAAAAAGCAAAAAAATAGTTTTTTTTTAGAAAAATGCATTTTTAATAGAAAAATAATCTTATACCAAAACAAAATATAATGATGATTCCTATAGAATTAATTATATAATGTTCAATTAAATTTATCATATATTAATTTTAAACAAAATAAAAAAAATAATGGTACTTTTAAATTACTTTATTTAAAGAAAATAAATGATAGTTTTTCAAAAAATGACATTTTTTACTATTCAACCAAAAATCAACTATTTATGAAAAATATTGAAAATTTATCCTAAGATAAATCAAACCTTCTAAAATCAAAAATGATATCCATTTTATTAAATTCAATTTTTAAAATTCATAAATTTTACTTTTGAATATAAATTTGAACTATTTCTATAATAATGATAAAATAATAGGATGTGTATTGGGAAATAGTCTAGGGATTTAATGTTTACCTATTATTAGAAAATCATGGGTATTAAATTCTAACATGCATAAATTATTTCATATTTTAAATTAAGATAAAATACATTTCTTTAAAAAATAGTTAATCCTTTCTCGTAGCCTCTTTAGGCTCCAATGTTGCCTCTTCTTCTTTATGATTTCTCCAAAGAACCTTCCCCTATTGAGTTTTCCGATTCCAAAAAATATTCTCTCTTATGCCAAGATTTTTTATAGTATCTTTATAGTAGGATAAATTAGGTTCATATTATATTTCAATATAGTTTCTCACATTCATTGGTTCTAGAATTTACTTCCTAAATAACGAGATATGGAATATGTCATGAAATTTAGAGAGGATTGGTGGCATTTCCAAATGGTAAGAAAAAAAAATTATTTATAGAATTTTAAAAGGGTTGTTGTACCTAGGACTTAGTTTCCATTTCTTAAAGAATCTTATAAAACCCTCCCACAGAGATAAATTTAAGAAAACATGATCTCCCACTTAAAATTATAAATCATTCCTTTAGTTATTAGCATAACTTTTTTGTCTACTTTAATCTACCTTAATATGATTCTAAATATGCTTCACTTTCACCATTGTCTCCACCAAGAGATCTAGGCCTATAATCTTCTTTTCACCAACTTATTCCCAGCATTTTGGAGTATGAAACCTCTTCCTATTAACACTTCATATGGTTCTATTTTAATTCTTAAATAAAAGCTATTATTATATGTGAATTCCACCAAAGGTATATACTAATCTCACATACCTTGAAAGTCAAGTGATCATGATCTCAATATGTCATATATTTTCTTATTAATCCTTTTAGACTTTCTATCAATTTGAGGATGATAGGTGATGATAAAATGTATCTTTATGTCAAGATTCATCTTAATAATCTTCCATAAATTTTATGTAAACCAAAAATCATGGTTGGATACAATTGAAATAGGTTCACCATGAAGTCACACAGCATCATTAATATAGAGCCACATGACGTGCTCAATAGGTATATCTTCCCTTATGGTGAGTAAATGTTCTGACTTGGTAATTTGGTTAATAATAATCCATATAACATCATTCTTTCTAGGAGTCTTTGGAAATCTGGTGATAAAACACATAGTAATATCATGAAATTTTTACACAAGAATAGGTAGATGTTTCATGAATCTTTTAGGATGTTGTCTCTCAGCATTTACCTATTCAAAATCTAATATTCTTGTTACATAGTCTGCAATTTCCAATTTCTTATTATCCCACAAAAAAAAATCATTCAAATCCTGATACATTTTGGTGACACCGGGGTGTATAGTAAAATTTGAGCAATGAGATTCATCTAATAATTATATTTTTAGCTCAGGTACAGATGAAATACATTGAATCTTTATAAATTATAATATATCATCATCATGGATGAATTATATAAACTTACTATCATTCATTACATTTATTTTATTTTGAATATTCTTATCATCAATTTGGATACTTTTTATTTTATCCAATATGGTTGGTTTGGAAATCATTTAGAATATATGTGATGTTTCCCCTTCCTTAAGGATTTCAATATGAAACTTTACTAAATACAGAAATATAAATCTTTCTCAATCTTTATTTTAGTAAAAACCACATTATCTTTCCTACTCAATGCATCATCCATATTATTTTCCTTTCCCGAGTTATAGTGTATTGAGAAATTGTAATCCTTGAGTAGTTCTATCCATCTCATTCTCCTTATATTGATATAATTTTATGATAACATGTATGTCAAAAAAAATTGATCCTTATATAATTTAAATCTTTCACTATAAGTTAATGCATCCATATCTTCAATTAAAAGATTACAGCTTCCAAATCAGGGTCATAGGTTTGATAATTCTGTTCATGAATTCTTTAACTTTGTTGATACATAGAAAACAACTCTATAGTTTTGTATAAGGACGCATCCAATTAAATTATTTGATGCATCACTATACATAAAAAATCCATCCCTTTATGATGATAATTTCAATATCAGTGTATTAACCAATATGATATTTAATTCTCTAAAACATTCATTACATTCTTCTGACCATATGAACTTAACCCCTTTATATGTAAACTTTGTTAATGATTTATTTAATCAAAAAAACTTTTCAAAAACTAATCAATAGTAACCTAATAATGCAAGGAAACTATGTACCTATAGTATATTCATATGCATTTTCCATTCCATCACTTCCTTTCTCTTTGAAGGATCAACTAATATTTCATCCTTAGAGACAACATGGCCACAAAAAGAAACTTACTAAAGTATGAATTCAAATTTGCTAAATTTTCCATATATATTATTTTCTATAAGGGCCATATGTATTATTTTAAAATGAATCTTATACTCATCATAACTTTTAGATTGTTATAATATATCATTAATAAATAACATAATTAAATTATTAAGATAATACGTGAATACTATATGCATCAAATATATAAAAAAAAAGAGGGTGAATTAGTCAATACAAAGGAAATTACTATAAATTCAAAATGTCTATACCCTATAAGAAATGTAATATTTTAAATATCTTCCTTCTATACTTATTGTTGATGATACTAAAAATGAAGATAAATTATTGAAAAATATTTAACTCCTTGAAGTTGATAAAATAAGTCATCAATATGGGGAATATGATACTTGTTCTTTATAATAATAATTTATTTCCCTATAATTATTTCATAATATCATAGACCCATGTTTCTTGTTAATAAAAAGAATAGTGGATCCCTATGGTGAAACATTAGGGTGTATAAATCCCTGAACACACGACTCCTATATTTGTTTCTTCTATTCCACTAATTCCACAATGTATATCCTATAGGGAGTATTAGATATTGGGTTTTCATCAGAGTTGAGATCAATGGAAACTCAAATTCACACTTAGGTAGATGTCCAGGTAGTTTTTTAGAAAACAAATCAATGTATTTCTTCATGATATGTATATACTCTATTCTTAGGATACCTTTCCAATTCATAGGATGTGTATTCTCTTCTTCACAAATAATTTCATAATAATTTTTTCAAATAGGGTATTTCCATGTGTCATAATAGGAAATGAATGAAATATCCTTTTTATAATAATATTTCCACAATGATTACTGATCGAAGACTTCTTTATTAAGGTTCTATGGAAATATAAAATTTTATTAGCAAACAAGGAAGATATAAAAGAGTGTGAAGATCTAGAGTCAAATAAAGAATTAGATAAATTTTAGGTTATGATCAAAGTACCAGCCACCAGATATTTTGGAACTTCAACCTTAGCTATAGTGATTTCATGAGATTGACCTTTCAACCTTGATATTTTATAAGGACAATTCCCTTGATTCTTGGAGAATTCATTCGAATAGTTCCCCATCTCTATATAGTTAAATCATTAAACATTGATATGTTCTTTATTTCCCTTTCAATCATAAGACTAATATATTTTCTCTCCACACATAAAGAAAAAACCCATTCCCATCAAGAATTATACATGGCGTTTCTTTCCAAAATTATTACAAGTTTTAAATTCCACCCATCCCTTCTTCTCTTTTTCCTCACTTATTATTTTATAGTTCACATCCACTCACTTATTTTTTTGTTTTCTCTAGAAAATATAATTCTTGGAAAATTATTTTTCTATCTTGATAAAACTTGATACTTAATCCTCATATACTAAAATTGATTGAAAGACTAACTACCTTAAAAGGATAGGTTTTATCCCACTAAATAAGTGATAAATATTACTTATTAGATTGAATACATAATCCAAAACCTGATTTTATAACCTTATAAATTTAGCTTCATCATTATGCCTAAGATTAGGGAATTTATTCTTCATATCAGTTGATTTATCATGTAGAAAGTATTTATTAAGAATATATCCTTGAAAGTCTTACATTTTATACTATTTATTTACTTTAACTCCTTAGTGTTATGGATCAATGACCACCATTGATCATTATCTCCATTAAGATGATAAACTCCTATGATAACTTTCAATATTTCACTACTTCCCAAAGCAAGAAATATCTTCTCTAATGACATGATCCATTTCTCAAATACTAATGGATTAGTAGTCCCATTGAATGATTGTGGAATCTATAACATTAATTAGACCAATATTATTTCACAATATAGGGGATAAGTAGGTTTTTATATATAGTCATGATTATTGGTCATGGCCTGTGTCAAATGCCATGATATAGTTATAATTCTTTTAGCTTCATCTCAAACATAATTTTCTTTACCAGGAGGGGAATACCTAAATAAATTATGTGCATTGATAAAATTACCATCCCTTCTGCTATGAACCATTTCTAAAAAATTTAATTACTTAATTTTATTATAACATTATGAATTTTAAATCAAAGTGTATATTTCTAAATTTGGTGTAACACTTAAAATAAATTAAAAATGTATCCACAGTTAGTCTCAGAATCATAAGTTTAGTATCTTTTG
The DNA here is from genome assembly GCA_963277665.1 of Viscum album. Classification (NCBI taxonomy): domain Eukaryota; kingdom Viridiplantae; phylum Streptophyta; class Magnoliopsida; order Santalales; family Viscaceae; genus Viscum; species Viscum album. Next base: position 923,469,420 of record OY728131.1, read on the forward strand.
GAATATATTCCAATCATAAAAATATTTTAAAATATTTTATAATGGTTCATAAATAGACTCTGAATCAACTAAATCATATCCCCTAGGAATGTCTATCCAGGTGTGTATTGTAACACCTCAAGATTTTATAAGATAGATTATTTTAACTTCATTGATGTATTTTTTTGTATATTACACCAAGATTATCTTGTGCTATACGCAACACCCTATTATCTTACTGTATACACAACACTATTCTTGGCTTGTGTTATACATAATTTCAAGATCTTTTGATAAAATTCATTTCACGCAACATTGAGTATATATTTTGTTCAATGTATAAATGAACTATTTTTGGATTATGTCATACACAACACCGAAGGAAGATTTTACTACAAAAAACACAAACTTGACTTACATTACATGAAAGAGCGACCTTCCTCGATAGCTTGCGTTGTACGCAATATCGAGTTTCACTAAACAACGATGATATTTTAAAATATTATTATTTAATGGGATATAAACTATATGTTATAAATATTATTAACCAAATTTTGAATTTTATATAACATTATCATTAATCTTACACATTTTCTAGAACATGTTATGAGAACAAAATCAATTTTTCGGATAAAATAAGTATTTTTCTAACAATGCAACTTTACCACCTTTTGATGACACACCCATTTTAAATCAATTTTTTTGACACTTTTATAAGTTAAATTTGACAATATAAAATTATTCTTTGGAATAGGGACATAAAAATTTACTTTTTTTGATTTTTTGGTATTTTTCTGATAAAATTCAAATTTTAATGAATAGTGAAAAATACTGCATTTTAATTCAAAAATGTCTTTTCATATAATTTATATATATAGTTAGATTATATTTTTAATTAGTTTTAAAGTGAAATTGAATTATGTTTTTAAAATTTAATTCAATTTTGTTCATTTTAAGTAATTTCACTTTTAAATTGGACATAAACACATGTCAATCTTTTGATAGTTATTACTTCTTAAAAACCCTCTTTTTGGTTTTTACAACACGAATTAATTTTAAAATAATTAATGTAACTTCTGTGTTTTTAATTTGGAAAATTTGACTCCATTTTTGGAATCATAAGGTTCAAATTTTTTAAATAGGTACCTTTTATTTTTGGACATTATGAATAGTAACTTCAGTAATTATTTTATTTACCATGGTTAAAGGGTAAATCTGGTAAATAAGGGTAAAATGATAATTTAATAGTATAAAAATACCCTAAAACATTTCCTAATCCTATTGGATGATATATTTCCAACCATGGGAATCATTGGGTCGATTTTGGGACCCCATGGATTCACTTGGATTTGAAAATGACATTTTATAAGAATTAATTTAAAGTAAAGATAATTATAACCTAAAGATATATCTTTTACTAAATAGATTTTAATATAGGGTTATATAACTGATATTTATGTCCATAAATATTCATTATAAATATAAAAATATTTCCTACATCATGGTATTTTATTTATAATTTTTATACATTATATAAATATATTTATTTATGACACAATTATGATGTAGTGATTACCTCATTAATGAAAGATTCAAATAAATTAATTTATAAATATTAAAATAAATTTAATTTGAACATTTTTATGCCATACATGAATTTTCTTAATTCCATTTACATATTAGGGATGATTTAATTCCCTTTGTTTGAAGTAATCAGGTTGTTATGAATTTTTAAAAAATTCAAGTATGAATAGTGTCTAAAATTGACATAATTCATAACTTAAAACATAAAATAGTTTATTAAATGATATTAAATTAAAAAATATATAATATTCGTCCAAATGGTTAATATAAGTCCAAATATATCATAAATAATTTTTTTAGGTCTTTTGACATGATATGGAAATTACATTAACCCACAATGTGTAAATAACATGATATCACAGTAAGATTAAAAACGGTAAAATAAGGGTTAAACCAAAAATATAATGATAAAAAAACTATTCTAAACTTCTATAAAAATTATTGTATGATTATTATTAGAAACAAAATCATCTTAACGTTGAATTAAATAATTTTTGGACCATTTTTAGTCAAATTGGAATTTATAATAAATTAATATTTTGATAGTTTCCAAAAGTATCACTCTCCTCTCTTATAAACGGGAACCTCATCCCTCTACTATTCACTCCAATTTGAGTCTTCAATATCATCCAAAAACTTCCCATTTATATTCTAAACTTATCTAGTAACTTTCTAAAGGTACTGGTCTTCTCAAAATATCAACTCTAGTTCCCTAAAAATAAATTTAAAGGAGGCACATCGAGGAAGAGGTAATCTCTTCTACCGATTATTTCAAATTTATTTCTTATTCTACTTCCTCTTATTTAGTTGTTTCATTATAAATTAATAACATAAGTATCACTCGTATACTTATATGGTGTTATAAATATGAAAAAACACTATTTTACCTTCTATCCATCCTATGAAAAATGAAATCATCATGCATGCATTCGTACGACTTACCATCTCCACGTTGTGGTGTAATATGTTTTTCACCACCACCTTACTCAGATGAGTATAATGGAGGAAATAATAGATATTTATGATTATTATAACATGATACTAAATTTGAGATACTATACACCATTCACTTCAATAACATTCAATAATTATGGGAATGATATCGTCGCTTGTGCGTACGTACGGCTTACCATCTCCACGACGCGATGAGATTCATTCTCCACGTTAACCATTCAAGAATGATTATAAAGTATATATAATAAATAATCATGAAATATATTACATAATAATGCTACTTAATTTATTTATATATATATATATATATAATTTACTTACTTCCATTCAATTCAATAAGGAAATGAAAACAACGCTCATGCGTACGTACTGTAAGAACCCTGGTTTTTAGAATGGGTCAAAATCCCGACCCTGTTTGAATTTTTGACTGGTTTCTGAGGAAACTGGAGAAAATGAGAAGTTTATGGAAATTTCCAGACTACACGCCGTGTACTTTTAAGTACACACCGTGTATATGTTAAGAGAGTGTCGGTCGTGTGCTCGCCAAGTACATGTCATGTGATGACCGTGTAGAAATTCCTTACTACACAGCGTGTGGTTTTAAACATGCCGTATAACCCCCGACCGTGTGGTGGCTATACATGGAGTGTAGGCCTATTGGTCGGGTAGAACCAGGTACACGCTGTGTTCCCCTTGGACACGCCGTGTAGTCTAGCCTTGTATGAGGGATATACATGGCGTGTGGGTAAGTCGGCAAGGGAGAGAAGAGAAACCCAGTACACGTCATGTACCCACTAGTACACGTCGTGTACTCATGTCGGCAGGTCGGCGGAATCCCAGCCACCAAATGAACAGTTAAATGATATATACACAGTGTGTAGTCATGAAGCACACATCGTGTACTTTCTTTTTCTTTTTCTTTTTTGCGCTAAAAGGTGCATTAGCCTCGTTTTTTAGGCAGAACACAATTCCTTCACCCATTTTTGCGAACCAAGTCGGCCGAACCTATTTCCTTCTCTTGATCGTCCGTCTAAGACCCGATTTGAAATCTGATTGATGCATTGGAACTCCCTCGATTTACCGCATTTTAGACTGAATTTCCGGCTATTACTGGAGGAGTAGCATCGTACGAGTCTCGGGTAGGTGGTGCATACCTCATTTTGTGTTTTCGTGGTTGTTTGGGTGATGCGGCCTTCGGCGCGTTTTCGGGTATTTTGAGTGGGACACATTTTATGTGATATTTATTATTGAATTACATGTTGGACCTATGGGATGCCTTTGGGTATGCCTTATTACTAGTTTGCGTGAGCGGGCCAGGTGAGGGGTCATTTCTTGTCGGGGCATTTTGGTCGGGGAACGCCAGAATGGTTTTAATTGAAATATTAATGTGTTAAACTCTTATTTTAATTTATTAAAGCCTGATATAAATTGATAGATGCATTTAAGACCTTAGTACTGGTATGGGACAACACCTTGAATAGTGCAAATCAACTGTTTATTTTGTTTTTCCTGGTTATGTTTTCTGTTTGAATATGTTATATATGAAATTGTTGAATTTCATATATTGGACCCTTTTAGGTTGTGTTGGGCTTGGCCCGGTTACGCTTGAGTGATGTTGATCACAGGTTCGGGCTTTTCTCAGGTTACTTTGGGTGGTTTTGACCATGATATTGGGCTTCATGGATGTCGGCTTGAGGCAGTACGACTTTCAGGTTGGGCATGGCCCGGGTTACTAGGATGACAACGCCATCGGACTTGTGCGGCATGGTCACAGGGACACGAGGTGTCAGATGAGTTGGTGACTTAGGTATTATTTTGGTGATTACTGCTCACCTAGAATTTTGAGTAGTGTGCACACAGAGATACTTCGTGATGAGGTGGTTTTGACCACTCGTGTGGGTAGATACCCCGTAGTTGCGGTTAGGTATTTTGGTTGGGGGTTCTTGCCGTAGAAAGCCATGTGGGAGGTGAGGAGCCTTCAGAGGATGGGTGTGCCTTTGGGACATCGGTAATTGAGACACAAGGTGTCAGGAGGCACATGGTGCCAGGTTACTATTCTTGGGCGTGCCTTCGAGACATCGGTACTTGAGACACAAGGTGTCAGGAGGCACATGGTGCTGAGTTACTATTCTTGGGCGTGCCTTCGGGACATCGGTACTTGAGACACATGGTGCCAGGTGGTACATAGTGTTGTGTTACTATTATTGGGCATGCCTTCGGGATGTCGGTACTTGAGACACAAGGTGTCAGGTGGCACATGGTGCCGGGGTTACACAACAAAGATTCTGGCATTGGCCGAAGCAGGTGACACTCCATGGTGGCTGTTGAGCACCAGTGGAGTTTGTGTTTATTTATGCATTGTACTATTTACTGCTTTCCTTGTAAATGCATGAATACTTAAACACATATATTTGTTACGCACTGTTGGGTGGTATCCTACTGAGATTTTTCTCACACCCTGCATGGGCCCTTCAGGACACGTGCAAATTTTATATATTTACGTGCAGGAAAGAGGCCAGCTTCAGGAGATGGGCTGCGTTAATTGTTTCCTGGAGATGGTATGGACCTTGAGGTCATACCTAGCTAGGTTTTACTTTGTTTTGTTTTGTTTTCTGTATCGGCATTCTTACTTGTTGTAGCTACTGTTGGTTATCCATTGGCGCCCTTTTTATATTCAGTTGTGCATGACCTGCTTTAGATGCATGTTTAATTATTCAGTAGTAGTTACATGTTATTAGCATGTTTTTGTGTTTATTTACGCTGTTATTGTTATATTTATTGCTTCCGTTGTTTATCTATATCGGTTATTCTTCCACTCTCTGGTTCTAGTTTGAGTCTGCTGAGTCTTTTATTCCACTGCATATTTATTTTTCTTATACTCGGACCAGTACCGTTAATATGATCCTCCAAGAGGGTATAGCCTCCCCACTATACCTAAAATACCCTCGCTGCTATTCGGAAGCCTTTGGCGTTCAGGGGAGGTGCGCCTAAGGTAATAATACCCGACCCGTTTAGCACTGTTCAGGTGGCTGGATGGCTCCGGGTCATTACAAAGTGGTATCAGAGGAGTTTTTGACAAGGATTTAGTAGCAGTGTTTTTCTGGCTACTAATGAGATTGAGACTTCTCTTTTTATTTATTCTAGTTTTACTATTTGGGATATAGTAGACTGGAGATAGGTTGTTGTTACTGGAACTAGGTTTCTAGCTTGTGCTTGGGTTCCTACAACCCCATGTACGAGGGATGGGCCAAGTTGCCATGGGTGGGAATTGCTATTTTGCTTTTGCTTATATTACAGTTTATATGATTTCCACCTTGGTGGATCACTTGGTGTGTGAGGTTATTTATTGTGATATGTGACCCTTGACCCGGTATGGTAAGGGAGAATTGGAACTTGGCCTGGTATGGCAAGGCTACTTTTCTTGTCTTTTGATAGGAACATTTTAAGGGTATTTCAATTTCATAATTGCACGTATGCTTTGTGAAGTGATAATAACATGTGAATAAAAATCAATTGCCATGATTTATCTGCTTTGAAATGTGAATATGTGAAATTCCTGAAATAATTGCTCATTGTTGAAATGTGATGTGCCATGCTTTATATATTTGTAGAATTGCATGTTGCGGGATATTTGGGTTTAGATATTATAAGGGCAGGCAGGTACTATGGTTGAGGCAGTGTAACTTTCAGGATTGGGCGACTTGGTCGTCGGTTTGAGGCAACGTGAGTCGTCAGGATGGGCATGGCCCGAGGTACTTTTGATACTTGGTTCTGTTGAGGGCAGGTAAGGAGTCCATGAGGCCGAGATGTCGTGGGGCATGGGATGCAGTGAGGGGGAGTAAGGGTAGTTGTTATTCACTGCCTTTTACTGCTTTCCTTATCTGCGTAGAATATATTAATATATATATATATGGGTTATCTGCCCATTTATGGTATTCAGTGGGTTACTTCTTCACCACTCGATGGAGCGTTAGGCAGGAGGTGGTACAATGCCGCAGGATCAGGGTCAGAATTTGGTACAGGCATAGAACGAGCCGCAGGTACAGGCTCCGGGACAGGATCAGGTTCAGGATCCAGTGCAGGCAGGACAACAGTCGGGTTTGGAAACGTTCGTACCATGTCTTAACGAGCAGCTTCGAGCTATCCCGGTACGTGTCTTGAAGGGGATTGATAGAGGCGTGCAGGGTACAGAGCATTCTATGGCGTATCTGACATTGGAGTTCCATTCGCAACACCCGCCACTTTTTCAGGGTGAGGGTGGTCTGCAGGCGGCTGAGAACTGGATAGAGAGTATGCAGATGATCTTCGAGCAGCTCGAGATGCCTCCAGGGCGGAGGGTCAAGTTGGTGACGTACATGCTGAGAGGATCGGTGAAGCGTTGGTGGGACGTACAAGTTCAGACTCGTAGGAATGAGGGACTGTCTTGGAAGGACTTCGAGGACATGTTCTTTGAGCACTTCTACCCAGATACACTGAGGGAAGAGAGAGCTTGAGAGTTCTTGAGTCTTCAGTAGGGATATATGTCTGTCATGGACTACGCAGCTACCTTCACAGTGTTGTCTCACTTTGCACCTGGTATTGTAAGCGAGGACATAGCTAGGGTGAGGTGCTTTGAGGATGGATTAAGACATGCCATTCAGGTCTAGGTGAACATCTTCAGGCTGGGTTCCTTCTCCAAGGCGGTGAACCGGGCGCTTATAGTAGATGGAAACTAGAGGGATTGGCCCCAGATTGGCAGGGCAGCAGCTTCAGGTGATGGTTTGGACAGCAGGAAGCGAGGTAGAGATGAGTTCCAGTAGGGCAGGTAGGCTAAGGACTCAACTAGGCCACCTTGTGGAAGTTCAGTGGTGGTTTTCATTCAATGTGGCCATCCGAGACATGTTCGGGCTCAGTGCGATAGGCCTTCGAAGGAGTGTTGGGCGTGTGGATAGGTCAGGCATCTGGAGAGGTTTTGTAGGCAGCCTTCTCAGACAGCCGGCAGGCAGGGACCAAGACAGACTATGGCGTCAGGTGTTGGTTCAGGTTCGGTACCAGGAGAGGGTATTCTAGGTTCAGCTGTGCGCGGAGGATGTGACAGAGATGGTGGGACCTAGCTGAGGGGTTAGTGGCCGGTGATTGGAACAGCACCGAAGGGAGTTCAGGCATCAGGCAGTCGTACTTCAGTCCAGGTGCATGTTGGGGAGCTTCCAGGGACTGATCATGCTGGTGAACCAATGACGGTGGAAGGTACACCGTGGGTGTGGCCGTGACTTTCTTTTCTTTCTTTTGGAATGACCTCTTAAGTTATGTCTAGTTGAGTGCACGATTTTCACAAGATACTTTTGTACTGACTAGATACTAGTTAGTGGGATTGGAATCATATCAGATTCATTATATATTTTATTATATATTTGAGATGTGCAGCATCGGAATCATCAAGGATGCAGGTTACGTGAGGTCCCATGGGCATCGGGGCATCGTGGATGCAGGTTACTTGACGTGCAAGGCACCAAGTTTTTATTGGAGCATCTATGAGATGCAGGACCTCTTGGAGGCGGACACCGATGTGGTGAGGGTTATGTTGGGTGTCGGAAGCAACATGTGGGCACCGAGGGGGTGCAGGGGTGACGATGCATCACGGGAGGAACCATGGCTCTGGGAAATAGGTCGTTGGGCCTTTTTTTTATTTTGATTGTTTTGAGATTTGTTTCGGGTTTAGACCGAGTAGGAAATTCCTAAGGTGGGGATCCCCTTGAGAAATTTATCTGAGACCTTTGAGACTGGGGAAGTCCTGGTTACTTTGATTGGGGTGGTATGTTCGGTACCATCTCCGGGTTTCGTTTGGTACCTCGGGGACGAGATACGTTAAGGTGGGGAGCTTGTAAGAACCCTGGTTTTTAGAACAGGTTAAAATCCTGACCCTGTTTGAATTTTTGACTAGTTTCTGAGGAAACTAGAGAAAATGGGAAGTTTCTGGAAATTTCTAGAATACACGCCATGTACTTTTAAGTACACGCCATGTATATGTTAAGCGAGTGTCGGTCGTGTGCTCTCCAAGTACATGCCGTGTGATGACCGTGTAGAAATTCCTTACTACACGGCGTGTGGTTTTAAACACGCCTTGTAACCCCCGACCGTGTGGTGGCTATACATGGCGTGTAGGCCTATTGGCCGGGTAGAACCAGTTACACGCCGTGTTCCCCTTGGACACACCATGTAGTCTATCTGTGTATGAGGGATATACATGGCGTGTGGGTTAGTCGGCGAGGGAGAGAAGAGAAACCCAGTACACGCCGTGTACTCATGTCGGCAGGTCGGCGGAATCCCATCCGCCAAATTAACAGTTAAATGATATATACACAGCGTGTAGTCATGAAGTGCACACCATGTACTTTCTTTTTTTTTGTGCTAAAATGGGAAGTAGCCTCGTTTTTTAGGCAGAACACAATTCCTTCACCCGGTTTCACAAACCAAGATGGCCGAACCTATTTCCTTTTCCTGACCGTCCGTCCAAGACCCGATTCGAACTCTGATTGATGCATTGTAACCCCCTCGATTTACTGCATTTTAGACCGAATTGGTGGCTGTTACCGGAGGAGTAGCATCGTATGAGTCTCAGGTAGGTGGTTCATACCTCATTTTGTGTTTTCGTGCTTGTTTGGGTGACGTGGCCTTCGGTGCGTTTTTGGGTATTTTGAGCGGGACCTATTTTATGTGCTATTTATTATTGAATTTCTTGTTGGACCTATGGGATGCCTTTGGGTATGCCATGTTACCAGTTTGCGTGAGCGGGCCGGGTGAGGGGTCGTTACTTGTCGGGGCATTTTGGTCGGGGAATGCCAGAATGGTTTTAATTGAAATATTAATGTGTTAAACTGTTAGTTTAATTTATTAAAGCCTAATATAAATTGCTAGAGACATTTAAGACCTCAGTGCTGGTATGGGACAACACCGTGCATAGTGCAATTCAACTGTTTAGTTTGTTTTGTTAGGTTATGATTTTTTTTTGAATATGTTATATATGAAATTGCTGAATTACATCTTCTGGACCCTTTTGGGTTGTGTTGGGCTTGGCCCGGTAACGCTTGAGTGATGTTTATCACAGGTTGGGGCTTTTCCTGGGTTACTTTGGGTGGTTTTGACCACGGGATTGAGTGTCATGGACGTTGTCTTGAGGCAGTATGACTATCAGGTTGGGCATGGCCCGGGTTTCTAGGATGGCGATGCCATCAGACTTGAGCGGCATGGTCGTAGGGACATGAGGTGTCAGATGAGTTAGTGGCTTAGGTATTATTTTGGTGATTACCGCTCACCTGGAACTTTGATAAGTGTGCACACACAGATACTCCGTGATGAGGTGGTTTTGACCACTCATTTTGGTAGAGGCCCTCGTAGTTGCGGTTAGGTATTTTGGTTAGGGGTGCTTGACATAGAAAGCCATGTGGGAGGTGAGGAGCCTTTAGGGGATGGGCGTGCCTTTGGGACAACGGTACTTGAGACACAAGGTGTCAGGAGGCACATGGTGCCGGGTTACTATTCTTGGGCATGCCTTCGGGACGTCGGTACTTGAGACACAAGGTGTCTGGAGGCACATGGTTCCAGGTTATTATTCTTGGGCGTGCCTTCGGGACGTCGGTACTTGAGACACATGGTGTCAGGTGGTACATGGTGTCAGGTTACTATTCTTGGGCGTGCCTTCGGGATGCTGGTACTTGAGACACGAAGTGTCAGGTGGCACATGGAGCCGGGTTACACGACAGAGATTTCGGCATTGGCCGAAGCAGGTGACACTCTATGGTGGCTGTTGAGCACTAGTGGAGTTTGTGTTTATTTATGCATTGTATTTTTTACTGATTTCTTTGTAAATGCATGAATTATTAAATAAATATATTTGGTATGCACTGTTGGGTGGTATCCTACTGATATTTGTCTCATACCCTGCACGGTCCCTTCGGGACGCGTGCAGATTTTATGGATTTACGTGCAGGAAAGAGGCAAGCTTCATGAGCTGGGCTGCATTAGTTGTTGCATGAAGATGGTATGGACCTTGAGGTCATACCTAGCTGGGGTTTACTTTTTTTTGTTTTCTTTTCTGTATCGGCATGCTTACTTGTTGTAGCTACTGTTGGTTATCCATTGGCACCCTTTTTATATTCAGTTGTGCATGACCTGCTTTGGATGCATGTTTAATTGTTCAGTAGTAGTTACATGTTATCAGCATGTTTTTGTGTTTATTTATGTTGTTTTTGTTATATTTATTACTTCCGATGTTTATCTATATCAGTTATGCTTCCGCTCTGAGGGTCTGGTTTGAGTCTGCTGAGTCTTTTATTCCGCTGCATCTTTATTTTTCTAATACTCGAACCAGTACCGTTATTTTGATCCTCCGAGAGCGTATAGCCTCCCCACTATACCTAACAGACCCTCTCTTCTAGTAAAAAGCCTTTGGAGTTCATGGGAGATGTGCCTAAGGTAGTAAAACCCTACCCGTTTAGCACTGTTCGGGTGGCTGGACGGGTCCGGGTCGTTACACATACGACCTACCGTCTCCATGAACTGTGTATTTCATTTCATTTATTTATCCATTATATATATATATATATACTGAATATATATGATATATAAATTATGTTTTAAATTCTATAAGTAATTAAATCATGATATAAGTAATAATATCAAGAATTATAATTCAAAACATGTACGATAAATAAAACAATTATTACCCAAAACGTTGCTTTAACATGGAATTGATAAAAGAATGGGTAATATAAAGTTGTAAGTGAATAATATAAGATATCATAAATATTATTAAAGTTATGTTACAAGTTAATAATATGTTTAAACCCACTAAACAGGAGTTTCAGACACATATGGAAGAAATCAGACTTAAGGTAAGGGATAACTTTTCCAATCTCATTTTTATCCAAGATTGTTTATTCGTAAGTATTTACTGGGGTTATATTTATCATCCATGTACATGTTTTATAAAAATGTTTTCATAAAATGTTTACTATTGTTCCATGTATGTTTAAAGTCATTTTACCAATTTTTTAATTTTACTACATGGTATGGAAGGAATGTTTCTTTTGTTTACCATACAACGTACGTTTTGACTTTTCTGATAAAAGTATAGGGAGAATGTTTTATTAACTTTTATGGAATGAATGGTTTCTTATATCTTCATACCTATTTATTTCCATGAATCTTCCTCTACATGTTTACAAGTTTATTTTCAACTAAATTATTATTTTTTAAAATTTCACGGCATTTTGATGAAAAGAAAACATTTTCAAAAAAATAAAGGATATTTCCTCAAGAATTAAGTTCAAGTGGTTTATCAAAATTATTTTCCATCTAAGATGAAATTGGGTTATGTTTATATCCCTATTATTAATTTTATTTTATTGTGTTTATTATGGAATTATTTTTATGAAGTCTATTTATCTTATATGGATTATGTTATGATGAAATTATGTTTAAGAATCCCATTTTATTTCATGGGTTATACTATGATTAATGATTTTTGTTTTTGTGGAACATGTAAGAATGATTTCATAATGAGATGGGTGGGACCTATATCTCCCTCCAATTAATTGGGTAAAGATTTATATCTCATGAGATAGACATTATTGGAACGAAAAGTAAATCTGGTTCAGTAATGCATGGCTGGAATGGCAAGTAAACCTGGTTTAGTAATGGACTATGTCCATTATGATGGTCTTGGAAGTAATTCCTTAGCTTATATTGAAATCATATTATGTTTTTATTATTTTTACAAAATTACATGATTTATTCCAATTTTATTCTATCATGGTTAATGTTCCTTTATGATCCATGCCTTACATACTTCCAAGATTTATTTCATGACTCAATATTTTGATGTTTAAACTTTATGTTCATGTTTTTATGTTCAAATGTTACTGTTTATTTTATGTTATCCATGTTTACCCTTACTGAGAATTTGATCTCACACTTTCTATATTTTCTTTTCCCTAGGATATAAAGAAAGTTTTTAGTTAGGAAAAAAAAGGGGAAGATCTTTATGGGAGATTTTAAAGATCTTTCACCATGATTAGAAGATTTTGTTCTGAGTTTTCAAAGACACTAAACTAATAAAATATTTGGGAATCTGTTTTTGTTATGTATTAAGTATTCCTCAAAATAAATTTAATGTCCATGTACGTCAAGCTTGGGTGTTTACATATATTCTTAGGCCCACTCATTGTGAACCAAGTTAAGATTGAGTTGATACTCAACAATCCTTTTCAGGGTGTTTACCACATGATGCATTTGGGCCAAAAACTCATCCAATTTATAGTATCAATATATAGAATTAATTGATAGGAAACCACACATTATCTACCTTACCAAAACTCTATGACATCACAATACACTTAGATTTATCCTTAGATTCTTTCATAGGGTTATGTTCTCTAATATATATTTTCCTTAATCTAGTTACAAAGGTTTATTCTAAACTTTCTTTGATACCAATTATAAAACCCTAACTATAGTAACCCAGGATCAGTGGTTATCTTATTACCTTGTCAAAATATATAAGATATCATATCCCAAAGAATTCAACAGTTTAGAAATATTGGGAGATTATATACATATATGATTCTTACATTACATTTTAAAATATCAAATATGAAAAGAATTATTGTGAGAACATTATTATTTCTTTAAGTGAATTCATAATTCTCTTCTTGGTACCTTGGATGAAGGAAAACATAATAAAGGGTGAGCTCAAATAATCAGTAATGGAAATAATACAACATAAAATATCATAGAATAAACAAAGTATAAATAATATGGTAGAGATAAAAAATAATAAAATATTCTATATAATTAATATCATAAAAGTGTAATATATCCATGGAAGACATAACAACAAAAATAATTTCATGGATAAAAATATCTAGTTTTATAATGATAGAATTAATAATGTTGAACAATATAATATTACCATTAAGACCTTGATATAAGAAATCATATATAAATAGGTAAGGTGTATGCCAAATACCCAAAATAATTTGTCTAATGAAACCCACCAATGCATAGAGGGTCTATAATGGACCCTCTCACCACTTAAAAAGTAAAATTCTTTCATAATATGAAATAAATTATTAACAATTAAATACATAATAAATATAAACATTCGTATTGAAAACTAATATACAAAATGTTAATATTTTCCCTAGTCAATAAATAGAAAAACCTGATCATAATACATCCAAAGAAATAAGGTGGATGATATTATTGTATTATATCTCCAAAAAGGCATAATGATCATCAAAGTATGTTTAAATAGATGAAAATTACTTTTAAAATCATATTTTAACCTTTCTTTAAAAATATGAGAAAAATATATTTTTCTTTTGATAACATTATAAATATTTTTTTAGAATATTTAGTAAATTAATTTATTTAAAAATAACCTTGGAAACTTATAAAGGAATCTTAAAATCAAATAATAGTTATGATGATAGATAAATCTATTCTTTTAGTAAACATTAAAAGAAAGTTTCCCTTCGTAGTTTTAGTAAAGATTTAAATATACCTAATTTTGGAAAAATAAGATTCATTTTAATATTTTTTAAAGAAAGTAAAATATAGTTGAAGATGAATTTAGAAAAAAAATTGATAATATTAAAAACATACATGAAAAAAATATAGATAACATTGATATGGAAGAAAAAATCTTATCGACCAAAGAGGAAATAAGGTCAGCTTTTCTTTAAAAAAAATCTCACTTGTATTAAGTGATAAAGAGAGGAAAATTAAAGGAAAACGTATATAATCCCTAGATAACCATAGTAGAAGAAAATAAATAGAGGTTATAAGATATTATGTTTATAATTTCCTTTAATGGATATCTAAACATAAATAATACTAAATAAAAAATTGAGATCATAGAATAAACTCTTACCTCAAGTCAAACATTCCATGCACGTACATTAAATCATGTATAATAAATATATAATAATTTAATACTTAATTAATAAAAAAATTCAGGATTATTACCTTTTCATAATCTGTTTTATTTTATTTATATTATTTCTTATAAATTTAGTAAATCAGTTAAGTTTATATTAGAAATTTTGGGGTTCTTCGATTTATAGAATCATAGTTCGATTTTATATATAATATTATTCATATAATAATTATCATTTTTAACATTAAATAGAATTTTATAATTATGCTTTAATGTTGGACATAGAAAAAATGAATCTAATCACTTCACAGAGGTGGTAGTACACATGTACGCATGAACAACGTTATCATTTTCCAATAAATGTAAGGGTAAAAAAATATTTAATATATTAAATTTAAAAAAACATTAAAATTTCATAAATATAATATATGTTAATTATATCCATATTTATAACCATTAAAGTAAAGTGCTGATGAAAAATAAATTACACCGCAATATGAAGATGGTAAGTTGTATATACACAAAAGTTATATTTTTGTTTTACATAGGATGGAATAGGAGATGATAAAACATAACCATAATAAAATTTTATTATATTTAAGATAAATTTTCTATCATATCATCATGGTAATATAAGATTTTAAGTAGTTGGAAGAAGAAATAAACATGAAAACACTCGGTTAAGAGTTACACCTCTTCTTTTAGAAACCTCTTTTGGCTTACACATTAAGCCTTCTTGAGGTGTTATTTTAGTGAGAAAAGGTCCTCTAGGACATGGTTTGGAAATTTGGGAAGGTTTTTGGGAAAATAATTTTTGAGGTAAATGGATTATGTGGTGTGAATAAGATAGAGGAGGTTTCCTTTTATAAGTGAGGTGAGTGACACAATTGTAATTATTCTCAACTGCTAAATATTATAAGTGTCTTTATCATAGATAATTGGAACACTTTTAATTATTCTCAAATGTTAAATACCATCATACAATAAGATTTATTAAGATATTTTATAACCTTATAACAATGTTTTAATTTTTATTAAAATGTTTTACCCCTTTACCATGATGACAACATTTTTACTAAAGTTATCATTCATAAGGACTGAAAATGAAGTTGACCACATTACTAAATTTTAAATTCATAATTATAAATATGATATACATTTTTAAATATTAAATTTGTATAATTTTGAGAAAATAATTTTAATATAAGTGTGAAAAACACAATAAAAATAGTTTTTTAATGTGCTTTTAACCATAAAAATAATCTTAAAAAAATAACAAATATTATGTTGATTCCAATGGAATTAATTATATTATGATTTATCAAATAGATAATATGTTTATTTAAAACAAATTTCAAAACAAAATGGTACTTTTATATTACTTTATTTAAATTAAAAAAAAAATACTAACCATGTGAGTGAATCAATGCTAAATTCCTAACTAATGATATCATTAAGTTTCACCTAGTTTGTATTTTAATAACCTAATTAAAAATTTTGATAAACCTTGATCTGATACAAACTATAGTGACCCACATCTTTTAAACATGATTATTACATTATTTTTAAGATAAACATACATAATAATGCAACTCCCAAAATTGATAGGTTTTGTGTTATGGGAAAATTAGGTTAATACAACATAAATACATATGAAATGTTAAAATTTATTTAAATACTTATTTATAGTCCTTATAAATAATTTCATATTATCCTTAGTATATATAATCACTAGAGGACATAAATCAAAGAAAACTTGAGCTAAAATCCTAGTAAGGGGAGGAATAATAGGGAGGATCATGGGACATGAACCAATATGAGTGAATGGGTGAGATAAATCTTCATAATTGTATCATAAGAAAAGGATCATTACCATAATAATTATATATAGAAGGATTGGAATATAACACATGTATAATAATGAAATATCATAAAATTTTTCAACTATAATGACACATAGAGTGTGAACAAATCTAGCATAATGTTAATTTATAACATATGTATACAAAACTCACTATATAAAATATAAAAAAAATAGAATCATGTTCACACATCATAATCTAATGAGATATAAAAATATTACCCAATTAATTTGAGGGATATATAATTACAGGACTAGTCATCACATCAAAATATGGTCATAATCATGCACACTATATAGAAAAGAAACATATCATAATAAACATGAAATGAACCCATGAGAAGATAATGAATTCCATAGTGAAGACATAAATCTTAAGTTAAATAATAAACTTTAAGGTTACCAAAATAATTGGAAAAAATATAATTTTGTATACTCAATGGTGTTATTTACAATTAAAAGATCATAATTCATGAAGTGGAGAAGAATAAACATAATAATAATCAAGGTGATGCCTTGAGAATAAAATATTTATCAATAATCATTAAATAATGGATAAGAGTTCATATAAATGAAGTAGAATCATGTATATCCCCAGAATAATAAAAGGGGAATAAAAATAAAAAAACATTTAAAACAAAATTTAGAATAATCATTGGTAAAAGAGGGAGAAAGAGAGTATAAACCCCAAAATAGAAAGGTAGGTTGACAGTCCCCTTACCTTAGGTCCTTCTTTTTTTCATCACATTTACACATTTATATTCAATTTATGTTTATTAAAACATGAATCCAAAATTTTATAACATTAATTTATATTATTATTGATTAGTTATAATCATTGTAATTTATTTATTAACACTTTGTTTAAAGATGAAATGGTCGATGACATGTTCCTTTGAATTATACTGTTTTGTTTGAATTAAATGGTTTTGATTTATTTATATTTATAAATTACTAAAATTACCTCTAAAAACTAAAAAATAACTGAAATTATTTATTAATACATTATAAATAATTTACACAAAATGATTATGAAGGCAGTGATAAGTAAAGAATTGACAACGTCCTCATAGGTGGTTAATCGACCAATAAAAGGCCTTGTTAAAAGAGGGAAATAGAATTAATATATACACATTATAAATATTTAATGATAAGTATATGGTATAATAATAAAAATTATTGATATATAATCTACGCTAACCATCCATATAGGTGGTGATGTATAAAGAATTGGCATCATCCTTGTAGCCGAAAAACCTACCATTAACAATACTTTTTCAAATATAGGGGGAGAGATAATATTAATATTATAAATATGTTATAATAAATATTCAATATAAAAATTAAATTTGGAAGGATTTTTTTAAAAATGGGATTGGGGATAGAAATATAGGATAATAAAAATTGGAAATAGAAAGTGAGAAAGGTTGTCGTGTTCTTTGAGGTTACTCCTTTGTTAAGACCTTAATGCCTTGGAGGCTTATAGTTGGATGAAAAAACATGTCTTCAATAATCCTAAGATTATTAGGGGAATGTAATTGGTTATATATTTGGTAACCAAATGATTTATAAAGTTATTTTCCAAGGGGTGAGAGGGTGTATTTATACTTCAAGAGAGGGGTATTTTTTGGATAAAATATTGAATAAAATATTCATTCAAGAACAAGACTTGTAATAGTAGTATTATTTGAAATTATAAATATTATTTAATTAAAAATAAACGTTTTTAATAATTTAAAACAATTTAAACATAAAATTTCTTAGTTTATACAAAATAAATGACGAAAAAATGAAAATTTATTTTCAATGGAGTACTTTATCTTTTTAGACTCTTGAAATTAGTTTTTAGGTTTGGAAATTGATTTTATTATTTTTAAATTGTTTATTTATATTATTAAATATATTTTTTATTTATCTAACCATTTTATAATTTATTAGGTCATTATTACATCATTATTATTTTGTAAAATACGCAATAATTGAAAAGGATATGTTTTTACTATTCACTTGGAAATTAATGTTTTTAAAAAAATTACAAAAAACATAAATCTTATACAGTTTAAACATGATCATTCCAAATATTAAATTAATTTTATAATATATGTGATTTTAATTTTTAATTATTAATATAAAAATTATGGTTTTTTACGAAACAAGTTAGAATACACTTTATTAAAAATATGTACTTATACTTTCATTGAGTTTCCTAATTTATTTATTCATATTATGGAACTAAAATATTTATATTTACTTATTTTATTCATATTAAATGTTATTTTGAATCCGTTTTACTATTATATTGGTTAAGTTACTATTCCAATGGTCATATTACTATTCTAAGAGTCATATTACTATTCAAACTGTTATACTACAAGTCCAATGATAATATTGAGTCTATAATTCCTATAAATACCTCTTATTTCTTTTATTCATAATTCACTTATCTTTATCTCAAGGTTCTCAAATTTACAAAATTCATATCATATTCTTAATTTTTTGTCTTTTGTTTATAATAATATTCACATATGTGATATTTATCAGTGAACACAACCAGATATATTTTCAAATATTAATCATATTATTCATTTTTTTATTGTTAAATTATAATATATTTAAGTTTATGGGTTTTATTTATTCTCCATATGTAGTGTTCTATATTATTGAAATAAATTGGCATTGGTTTGTATGTATTTAATACTATACCATATTCTATATATATATTCAAAAAGAAATTTTAATATGTAAAATTTTAGGCAGTTACACACAAAAAAGTTTATATAAACATGAAAATGTGTATGTATGGTGTGAGAAACCACCCAATAGAAAACCATATATAATTAAAGAAACTCATTTTATAAGTCATTCCACAAATTATAGTTTAAACTACAAATAAAAAATATTTTTTCAATTTTTTTTAGGAAATAAATCTAAACACATTATAATACCTTTTATCAAAGAATTTATTTTGTAAAAGATTAAAAAATTAAGTAGAGTAATCATTATCTCATAATAGTCATAAATTGGGAGGTGTGATAGAAATTATAATGTGGAAGAAGTAATAAAATAAAATAAGTATAGCGAAGAGCATCAAAGTATAAGTCAAACCATAAAACAAAAGTAACACACATGGAATGACAACCTCAAGTATATTCAGGAAAACCTATAACCTCATTCAAGAATAATTTCTATCCTCATGTAATCCTAATAGACTTAAACCCTAACCTACCCCTATTTCCTCGCTAATTGGAAACTCCTAGCCAAAGTAAAATGATAACTAAGGACCCCTATCTGGAGTGAAATAATAGCCAAGATAGAACTCATTATTAATTTCTCACTTAGAACTCAAGACTCCCATGTAAACCATCATTTAATAATCAAGTAAATTGAGAAATAATATCTAAAAACATTCAATATAAAAAGCTAATCCCCTTTAAACCTTATCCCCTTCAATAATTCCATAACAACTATCAACATGAAAAATTTCACAATTATAAAAAAACTAAAAATGGACATATGTGTTAGTGGATATCAATTAAAAAATATTTTAAGTGTAACAAACAAAATTTAAAACCCCAAAATAATAAGAAATCAAGATAATGAATTTATATAAAATCAAATTCCCAATAAAATCCCTTTATAAATCTATTTGAACTAAATCAATTCTTAGAATCATTTTCTCAATTACTTTGTAGGCATTGAAATTCACTTTGAAGTCATATAATTTGGAAGACATGATGAACCCAATTTTAGTTAAGTTTAAAATCACATGAATATATATAGAACAGTCATAAACCCATAATAACATCAATATATATTACTAATCCACCAGAAAATAATTTATGGAACCTTCAAGAACCTAAGTTTTGATAAATAAAAGGGGTTATATTGAAACACTTACCTCAAACCATTATAATAAATGTGATTTATTTGAATTAAAAATATTAGGATGATAAAGATCTTTTACTAACCTTAGAAATCAAGAACCTTGAGATTATCCCAACTCTAGATCAAGACTTGGACATTATGGCCATTTAGGGAATTGAAGATGGAAGAAATTAAAGTAATAAGAGGAGAGGATAATAGAGGAAGAGGAAAAGGAATCATAATAGTGGATTTACCTTACTAAATAAATTGATCTAGAATAGTATGAAATTTGGAGAGAAAGTAGAAGAGGGGATGATAGATAAATACATCTGGAGAAGATTCCTGAATAAGTGGGGAAGGAAATGGGGTCCCTAATTGAAACAGGATTTAAAAATTTAAAAAACTATATCTTTTAGGCATATCGCATTGTTAAGTCGCACGGTTGGGAGAACCATGAGTAGCTACTATATTTGAAATATCCCATGCATGGTTACCATATACAATTAGGGTAATTATACATGTTTACCATGTGTCCTATAAAATTATCAAAAAAAAATTATTGATTTCCCCCCTTTTATCTCAAAAATAATAATGCAACACAAAAATAATAAATTAATTACTAAATAGTGATATCATGGGTGTCATATTTCTCCCCTTCAATCCTCATGGGTCAAAGGTAAGTATCTTACATCTTCTTATCATATTCTTATTATTTATTTCCTCTTATGTCATGGATTGGATCTAGGTATTTTGGTGTGATGGCTTCACTAATTCATGTTGAAACCCTCTCAAGTGATGAGGATTTTGTTCATATTATCTAGAATAATTCTAGGCAGATATTTCATATATCGCAGGGTGGGTCATTTATATCGATTCAAAGGTAAGTAATAATTTCTTTAGACTTAACATGTTCGGGTGGATTTTTATAGTAATATTTCTTATGGTGTTTATGGGTTTTACCTAGGGTGGTATTGTAAGGGATTTTTGATGTTATTATTTCAAGGAAATGAACTTATATAAGTGATACATGGTTGGTGGCTTAGCATGCAAACTATTATGTGTCAAATATTAGGGGCTTGAAAAAATCAGATTCTCTTATGGTTGTGATTTGATTATGAGAAAAAGGAATTTGATGTGAGTTGTTTTAGTGAAAACAAAACTAGTATATTTATAATTTTGGTGGTAATTTTAAAAAAAATTAAAAATATTTCAATGTTGTGCTAGAAATTATTTTATTTTTATTGATTTGTTACATTGAGTTATAAGGGTTTTGATATTGCTATTTATTTTTTCACTTTATTTCATGAGTTTTTGTATACATTTTGATTTTTACATTGAGTTATATAGGTTTTAATATTTTTTTAGTTTTTTCATGGAGTTTCATAGGTTTTGATATTATTTTTGGTTTGTGAATTAAGTTACATGGATTTAATATTTTGATTTTTATTGATGGGATAGTTGGGAAAGATATTATAAATGATTTGGAAATTATTACTTGAGTGTATGTGCCTTGTTAGTATTGATAGGGATCATAATTCCTACTTAAGTGAGGGTGTGTCATTGGGGTTCATGGAGATGTCCAAAAATGGTTAGGTTATCAATACTCCTATGAGTAAGAGGCGCCATTTTGGGTTATTGGTATTTTTTATGGTTTTTGTGTTCCCTTAAGTTTTTTTTTATGGTTATGGGTGTGAGAAATTGGTTTTTGAAATAATATAATTCTATTTTGTTTTTTTTTATTTGGTTGGATTTATAAATTTTTATTTGGTTGAAATGTTATAATATTTCATTTGTATTTATAGACTTTCATAGGTTTGGGGAATGTTTTATGAAATGAATTTAAGGGTTGATTTATTTTCACATTTATGGGGTGAATAGGAAGTATTGAGGATATCATGATGGGTTTTGTACTCACCTTTTCATCAGTACCTCAGTTCACATCTAGAAGATGTTATTTAGAGTTTCTTGTTGTTGGAATGTTACTTTAGATGGATATACACTAAAACCATGAATCATATTGTATGATTCATTTGTATCATAACCTATGATATTCATGAGATGTATATTATAGGAAATGATATAAGGTTGAATACATTTAGGCATGAGATGCCTATATTGTGTTATATGATATATTATATAGCCTATGATTTGTGATATCAGCTTGATGAAGTGTTGCCACATTTCCTAAACAGTTTTTTTTGTTATGAATCATATTTATAATTCATTTATGGATTTTTAAAATGATATATGGTCATTTAAATGTTCAAAAACTATAAACATAAAATTATAATACCTTATGAGTAATATATAGTGGTTTCCAATAATTGTAAAGGAAACTAAATCTATTTCATTGATTAAAGTGAGGCTATATAAAGGATGATATTCTTCTCATTTGGGTTGTGGTGACTGCCTGGCCTTTTTGGAACTCTATTTTTCCCTAGTCTTCAAGCATCTTTAAATATAGTGTGCGAGAAAACCTTTTGGAGATTTAGTGGTCATCATGTAGCATGTATGAAATCTAGTGTATGGTATATTACCTTTAGAGGAAAGATCCCAAGTGTTGTTGCTTAGTGATCTTCCTTGAGCATAATCTATTGAGATAGAGATCATTGGACTTGAGGTGCACATTGTTATTTTATATTCTCCATTTTTCATGTTGATTCTATGATGATATATCCATATTTAAATGAGTTTATTCCACTACTTATGATCATGTGATGTTCTAACAAAGCCCATCAGTTGTATTAGAGACACCTTCAATATGGGATCAATATGTTTTCATATTATATTATGAATAACATATATATCATAAATTGATTTTTTTTTCTACATCATAAGTTGTTATATTACATTGATAAGTGTTACTTGTTGGATTTCAATGCCATTAGATATGATATATGATATATTAAAGAGGTAATCAAGTGTTTTTTTGATGTCTTAGTTACATTATAAAATTCACCAGAACCCATGATTTTACACCATGTTATTATCTATGATAAACTATGTGGTGCATTATGATTGATAATGCAGTGTTTGTAAAATAGAGTATCATTCCATATCGATGATATATGGAATACCAAGATTTATGATTTAGTTCAAGAATTGAACTACACTATACGATATCACCAATCATAACGTATAACAAACTGGATGCGATATTTCCAATCATATGTTATGATTTAATAGTAATATATGATAGGTTGTATACCATAAAATACAATATAATACAATAATAATAATAAATAATATTATTTTATGTAAAATTATTGTATTTTATAAATTTTTTATAAATGTTATGTGTTAAGAATTATAAATAAATTGTTTTATGCTTAAAAGGAATATGAGATGTTTATATTGATATCTCATGTTTAGTAAATAAGTGAAATATTTATTTATTTATTTATTATTCATATTTAATGTAAATATGTATATATATATTGTTTATATGATGCTAATATTATGTATAAATTAATTTATATGATAAATTTTTTCTTATAAAACTATCATTCCATGTATAAAATTACATGTTAGGTGTGATAGCATAATATTTAGTTTTATTTTACCTTGAATTTGGTATTTTATAGAGTTATGAGCTTAAATTTATAAGTTGTATATTGTTTAAACATATTGTGTTTTAGATTTTTATATAAATTTAAAATTATCATGGGTACTAATTAATGGGTATTGGAATATTAGATCGTGATCTTTTCAAGATTAGTCAACCGTAACACCATACTTTCCCTTGATGAAATTTGGTTTCATATGGATATATAATTTTACATTAAAGGGTTTCATATACCTTAGTAATGTGATTCATTTTCATATATATATATATATATATATATATATATTGGATTCTTTTTTTTAGGTTTATAAAACAAATTTTGATTTGTGTAAAGAATTACATGTTAATATGGTTTTAATATATTAATTTTGTATAAGGAATAAAGATTCCAAAACTAAATTGTTAGAAGAAAGCATACATATGTGAATGAAATATGAGATAATAAATATTTCATGAGATGTAATAGTTATGAATTTATTATACATAGTATGTATATTAAAATGGTGAGATTGAGAAAACCCCTCAAATATTAATTATTATATTCCTTATAAAACAAACACATGTCAAGAACATAATCATTTAAATGGGTAGATTCTACCAAAGAAGTGAGCCCATGGATTTTTCTATTTAATTCATGGTGGATGTGGTCAACCCTAAGAGTTTGGTAACCATGTACCATTATGAGATTCGAGTTACACTTAACTAGAAAACCCTATGTGTTATAATACCAAAGTAATAGAGTTGAGTGTATTTATGTGATGGATTTGGGAAAAGGGTTTTCCACTAAACAATGAAAGAATAATATATGATATGATTAGTGGGATGGCCTTCCTAAATAACCAAGTTATTAGATGAATGTAAAAAGGGACTCATTACTTAATGAAATATGTATTGTGAACTGCTAAAGGAAATAATGTATGGGGTCATTATTTTTATGGGAGTACATTTATTAAAATTCCAAGATGAAATGATATAAAACATAATACTATCCCAAATATATATATTGTTATAGATTATGTAAATAATCATGACTATAATTTTGAGATCTCTTATAGGAATGACCTATAATAAAATTTTATATTACCCTTTAAGGTTAAGAAGTGTTCTCAAAGAGAATCATTCTTAGAATATGGATGTGAATGTTATAAAAATAAACCTATTTAATTATAACTCATGGGTATTGGATACTAATAATGAATCACGAAATTGTGTCGAAAAAGATAGACTTAGAAATATGAGAGATTTGATGAAGGGTGAAGTAAATATTTGTGTTGTCAATGGGGTAAGAGTTTCTGCATTAGAATTTGGAACTTATGATCTAAGTCTACCTAGTAGATCAGTTCTAAAATTATAAAAATGTAACTATATCCGGGTATGAATAGAAATTTGACTTATATATATTTTTTAGATAATAAAGTATTTTCATCCATTATTAAGAACAATATTTTTTCTATATACATGAATAAAAAAAATTATGTAATTGTGAATATGGTGATTGGTTTATACATTCTTTAAATAGATAATAAAATTTATAACATTCAAGATAATTATATCAAGGTTGATTATAATTCCATTTTTTAGCATTATCTCCTTGAGATTTTAAATGAGAAATACATACAAATACTCCATAGAGATAGATTTTTGGGATTCATTTTATTATAAATCATTTTAGAATTATTAGCCTTTTTTATTATGAAAAATGACCAAAGAACATTTTAGTGGAAGATTTGATAGGGATACTGGACTATTGGATCTTATATGTGGTGATGTATGTGGATTGATGCATGCTCAATAAAGTGGTGGGTATAGGTACTTTTTAAACTTTATTAATGGATTCATTCATTATAGCCATGTGTTTCTTATAAGGCATGAATTTTAATTCATAAAAAATTTAATAATATTAAAAAATGAAGTATAGAATCAACTAGTAAAAATATATTAAGATTATCCTATTAGATTATGATGATTAATAATTGAGATAAGAATTACTAATTATCTGAGATACAGTGGAATTGTTTCACCACTCATTCCTCCTAAACACCATAGTGGAATGGTGTGTCTGAGAGGAGTAATTATACCTTGTTATACATGGTTCAATTTATGATGATTCTGTGTGACCTTCCTATATCATTATAAGGATATTCTCTAGAAAATTTTACATTCCTAATTTTGTCTTCCATATAAAATAATAATAAATACACCATGTGAGATATAGACTGATAATCGTCCCCATTTTTCATAAATATTTAGAGTTGTGAAATATATGTGTGACATTTTACTTTGGATAAACTTGAACATCAATTATAAATGTTCTTATATATTGGTTATCCCAAGAAAAATAACAGGTATTATTTCAATAAATCTATAAAAAATAAAGTATTTGTGCCATGATATTCTATATTACTTAAGAAGGAATATATTAATTGAGGTTTCAGTGGGAGGAAAGCTGAACTTGGGTAACTTCAAGGCCCACAAATAATAATTATTCTGAAGGTAGATAATGAGTCGGTTCCATAAGAGGTTTTAGAAATAGAACCAACCCAGGTTACCAAAGGACCTCGAAGGTATAGTATAATTCATTAGGATCCTAAGAGATATAGATTTCCTATGATGAATGATAATGAATTAATGTTCATAGATGATGAAAATATTACCTACTAATAGGATATTAAGCATTATGATTATGAGAAATGGTTAGAGGTCAATAAATCTGGGATTGACTATGTACACCAACCAATTTTGGAACTTGATGGATAGACCTAAATGGGTAATACCCACAGGGTTTAAGTTGTTTTTTTATAATAAAATTAGCATCTGAGATAGAGTGTTTACCTATAAAGATATCTTGGTGGGAAAAGGTTATAAAAAATCATTGTATTAACTATAAAGAGACCTTTTCACCAATTGAAATGATAAATTCCATTTTGAAATTATTTTACATAGCATCTAATTATAATAGAAAGATGTATCAAATAGATGTCAAAATTTATTTCCTTAATGAGAACTTAGTCAAAGACATGTATATGATACAACCTAAAGGTTTTTAAATTATAAAAGAGTATGTTAAGGTTTAAAAGTTGCAATGATCCATTTATGGATTGAAGCAAGATTCTTGGATTTTTAATATATTATTTGATGGTATAATAAATGAGTTTGGTTTCATCAAGAACTTGGATAATTATTGGGTATATAAATAAGTTAGTGGGATTATTTTTGTATTTCTAGTGTTGTATATAGATTAAGTAATACTCATCAGAAATGATATTTAATCCACACATTCAATAAATATATGGCTGAGAAAATGTTTCTCAATGAATGGAATGGGTGAAACAACCAATATATTGGGTATGAAGATCAATATATATGATTGAAGAGGTTACTTTGATTGAGTCAAATAACATATATTGATAAATTTTTAAATTGGTTCAACATAGATAAATCCAAAATGGGTATTTACTAGTATTTCTTAGTATAAATTATAAAATGATTCAAGATCCTTATAAAGAGTTAGAAAGTATGGATATGACTCCTTATGTGTCTGCCATAGGATCTAACATGCATTCCATGTTATGTACTCAAATTGATTTCTATTATGCTTTAATGATAACAAGTCGGTAAAAATACAATATTGATGAGATTCATTAAATTGTTATAAAGAATATCCTTAAGTACTTAAGAAATAATAAGGAAAATATCTTAGTCTTTGAAGGTGAGAAGAAACTAATTATAATGGGTTACACTAATGTTACTTTCCACACTGAAAAGTTTGATATGTGATCTAAAACTAGTTTCATGTTTTGCATCAATGGTAGGGTTACTAGTTGAAAGAGTTCCAAATAATCCATTTAGTCTAACTCAATAATAGAGTCAGAGTACACCACCACATCAAATATTGTGATAGAATCTGTTTAGATCTAGAAGTTCATTACTAAACTTTGGGTAGTTCCTAGAATTTAGGGACCAATAGAACTTTACTATGACAACAATAGAGTTTTTTCTCGAGTCATAAAACCTTGTTCACACCAGAGGACCAAAAAATCCTTCCAAAATACCATCTCATATAATAAATCCTTGAGAGGGTTATGTAAATATTTATTAGGTGGATACAAGGGAGAATGTAGCTGATCCATTGGAAAAACCATTACACCAACAAAAGAATAAGGTATGTTTTGAATCTTTTGGTATTAGATACATTAGAAATTAGATTTCATGGTTTTAAAATTTATAATTATTTTATAATAAAATAAATATCAATTTATCATTCATTAATGTGTGATGTATATATTAAACATTAATAGTAGAATGATTAAAACCCCTAAAAGTATAACTTTGAGTTATTCCCAATTGAAGATCATCATAGATTATTATGGGTTGTGATGATATTTTAAGATTATCATTAATAGAAGTCTCATATATGAGAAAGAGTATACCCACGAGATAATAATTTGAGACTTATTACCTAGAATGGATCACAAAAGTATATTATATGGATTTTCTTACGATCATTGATATACTTAGGGGTATGATTGCTATCATTAAATAACAATTTATTTATTTATAACCCATTAATCCTAGTATATGTTGAATAGATTCATACCAATAGGGAAAGAAAAGGCATGTATTAGAACCAAACAAAAAAAATAAAAAACACAAAGAAAACAAAAGGTGAGAAATGATAAGTTAAAGGATGTAGATGGTGAAGAAGTTTGAAGGTGTCTTTGAACACTAAATGAAAAAAGTTGAGCTAATTGTGTGAAACTATGTTAGAAAGATCAAATGGAATGTAGTAGAGTAAGAAAATTGTTGAGTGAGTTAGGGAAAACTTCTACTATCAACCTCTTAAATGGAATTTCTTTGTTATTGGGAAAAACAACTCTAGAAATGAAAGCTACCCAATATGTTAAGAGAGAAATATATTATTTGTGTATCCTTAGTAGTTTACTAACTATTAAGTACACCCAGTGAGTGGACATGGAAAACCCGGTTCCATAAAGATCAATTTAACACTCAATATTTTTGTTCTACTCAAAATATTGAAACATCTTTTTTCATAAGGTTTTTGAAGAAATAAATTCTTAATAGTTTGAAAATAACATTCAAGACTGAAATTTGTTGATTATTGAAGGTTTAATGAATTTTTTATTGTAATAGAGATTGAAGGAGTGGTAACATAGTTCTAAAGATAAAATAAAATGAAGTAACAGAATGAAATACAGATCAATATTATTCTCCTAATAATAATTTAACCAAAAACCATGCTTGTAATAATAAATTGAATCATTGAGTTCATTACAAATAGTATAATGGGAAAATAAATAGAAGGTATAAATAAGTATTCTCTATTAAGGATATCATATTTCCCTACTCCAACTAGTGTCGAGTCTCCCCACTCAATATCATTCCTCCCCTTGATCCTCTGGAGTCGATTCGATGATCCTATAAAATTTCCAGGTTCTAGTCTTTTGAATAAAGTTATACACCAACTCCCAGCGCCATCACTCACAGATAGATACTCTGATATCATCTCCTAAAGTTTCACATCGATGCTATAGTTTTTCATCATCTTATTGAGGTAACTCAAGCATAAGTTTCCCTATGAATTTATTGAGCCCACATGGGTTCATGACTTATCTATTAAGGCTTCCTTGGGAAGATTTAGTGGTGAACACCTTTATTTAAAGTTTTTAAGACTTGATCTCTATATTTGAACCCTCTTTATTTGATTTTGATTTGTAAATTTAGGGTTTTTGTAGAATTTTAGTCCATCATGGAAGAATAGATCCATATCTCGCAAATCCATGAACTAAGATTAACTACTAAAAATTCATACAAAACAAGCATAGAATGCAAATTCATACGCTTCCAAATTTATGCATATCCACCCTCTTAAAATTCATACATGATACAAAATTCATATGTAATGGGAAGTATTATGCATCCCCCATTAAAACTAATATTTGGAAAATTCAAAGGTTATATGATATTTGAAATAGTTATACGGGGCTGGATTAAAAGTATTATGGGATGAATAAAGTCATACATGGGTGTAAAAAAGTTGTATATGATTATAGAAGTATTATAAACTAATTAATAATCCATTTTTAATAAATAATTAGAAAAAATTTATTATAAAAAGTCTTACATAGTTGATGAATGTCTTATGAAAGTGGGAATTTATTTTTTTGGAAAAATTCTAATGGGATGGGACTTCTCTAGTTTTTCAATAACTTTCCTAACTTAGAAATAAAAAGTGTTTTAATTAATCATATTTAAATTAAAACATGGAAAATTGAATGAATTATTTCCAAAATATGAAACCATTTCCAAAGAAATTAAATATATATATATATATATATATTAATAAAAGTATCAAAAATCACATAAAGTGTTTGATCTTAAAATATATGAAAGTTAAGATAAAGATATTTTTCTCAATTAAGTACCAAAATCACTCAATATCATTAAAATATTGAAATGATTACATTTTAAAACTAAATTAATAAAGAATAAATACTTCTTCATTAAAAGTACATGTTGACATAAAAACAAAATTAATTCTCTAAAATAAATGTGGAAACCACATATCATATTAAGGACACATAAAATTATCCTACACTTAAACCATTTCTTATCCTCAAACAATCAATTCATCAAATCTAGTGGAAGTAAATTTATCATAAAAATTAAATATTTATAATACAAACTAAGAATTGATTTTAAAAAATGTTTTCCCCTATGGGATCTATCAAGTAAATATGGATGATTTATCTTCTCAAAAGAAAGTGTTTAGCCAAAATTTTGTTTCAAGTATTATAAAAATGATAAAATTTGAAACTTTTGAAAGAAATTAGACAAACATAACTTTGAATTCAAATAATCATTCAAATTTTTATTTTTCTAAATGGTGAACAAACTCACATATTTTAACACGGGGAATAATCATACACAACTGAATGGATGAGTGGGTTTAATAAATAAAAATAATAATTATTATCTCATCAAAAAATTATTGTATAAATAATAAAAATCACAACCACGATCAGGAGTTCATTTCATAAACTATTAGAATGTAGAGATTATTAGTTTAACCCTAAACAGGAAGTTGGAATTCAATAAAAATTGTAAATCATACTCCCAAAATGTTACCAAAAGAATTTTTTAGGGATTAATGTAAATGATGTTACTATATTGGATCCATGGTAGAATATAAATTATTAATCAATCTAAATAGAAAAATATTTCTCAAGTTCAAGAAAAAGTCTCAACCATTAAAAATAAAAATTATAACTTGAAAATAGTCAATTTTGAAAAAACATAAGTGAATTTCAATGTGTTTTCAATGAAATAAAGTTTAGAACAATAAAATATACCCATCCACCACACTTAAAACTCATCATTATCACAAATGTTGAACTTCAAGATGGAAGAAAATTTTAAAACGATTATGTTAAAGAGATATTTTCAAATTATTAGTTCTAAAATCATTTTCAAGGATCAAAATGAAATTCAAAAAAATATTTTATAGCCACAAACTCAAAAAATCATATTATCCAATAAATTCTTCATATAGTTACTACATAAAAAAACTTAGTTCAAAATTGAAAATTATAGAGGAATGCATGCTCAAATATTGAGGTTTCACAAATATTTACAAATAATCTTAGAAATAATCACACAAGAGTATTATTTCACTAATAAAAGTCATAAAAATATCATAAATAACTAAAAGTTTTTTTTCAATTTTTTACGCATTCAAGTAAAAATATAAAAATAATTTTTCACCAAATTAATTTCCAAAAACAACAGAAGTATATTTTTTTAACATTTAAAATGAGCATAAAAGAGTGGAGAATAAAAAAATAACTCCCATGATAAAGAATATTTGAATTGTATGATAATCCAATGAAACTATACCCTATTTATTTAAGTGAAGTTAATTTGTTAATTAGGATTAATCTCTTACAATTTTAAACAAATTAACATTAGATTCTAGAAAATTAAAGATCAAAAGAAAAGTAACCAGAGTTGTAGGTTAAAGAAGTGGTGTTTCAAATTTCTCCAGCTTATAGCTCTTCTTGGTCTTTGAAAATAAATTTTCATTTAGCTATTCAATTAAATAAAATGAGGTGAATCTATTTTACGAAAACCAAGAGAAACCAAGAGTTAATTTCCAAGTGATTCATAAGTTTTAAAAAATATTTCAAAGCATTCCAGTGAGTGTAAAAGACACTTTTTTTAAAAAATAAATAAAATACCAGCACAAAAATCCAGAAGAAAAATAATAAAATTAATTATTATTCAAAAAACTAAAAAACATCAAGAATGACCATGGTTTTATTCCCATGAATCACTAAGTTTAAACTCCTCAATTAGAATAGTGAAGGTTCAATTTTTAAGCAAAAAGATAGCAGCCAAGTGCCTTAGATGCCCCTCAAAGTAAGATTTAACTCCTTTCCAATTAACTAATAATGACCTATTCTCTTATCTTATCATCTTCACTACTCTAATGAATGACATTTTCAGGATTTTTAAAGGTCCAAATAACTTGAATTTAAGATTTTCAGTGAGATGTTTAATTCTATAATTAAAAAACAACACCATTTACCAACCTTAAAATATCTGTTTTGAATGAATTAATCATGAAAAGTATTTTTTTTTATTTATTTATAAATTATATCATTTTCATATTATTTTTTCTAATATATTCTAAATCACTCAACTTTAGTAATATTATTTATCTAGTATTTTTAAAATCAAAGTTTAAATATATAACAACCTAAAGGACTTGTTATGACGATCCATATAAAAATGACAAGATTTTATAAAAAAATAACTTGTAATGGGACATCCTAATGAATTTTTTAATGTAGTTATATAGAACCACAAGGAAATATCTAATTTAAATGACTTTTCCTTTCTAGAACCACAAGAAGCTTTTTTCAGAATCGATTTTAATTATCAGTTATAGATCTCAATTTATCCACTTGACTGTGGGTGGTAAGTTTTTCCCATTTTATTTAAACAACCATATTTCTTCATCAAAGTATTAAATTTTAAGTTTTTGAATTGGGTACCATTACCAGTGATGGAGGATTTCAGTGCTCCAAATCTAGAAAATATGTTCTTCTTAATGAATTTGACCACACTATTTTATTGGTTATTTTAAAGTGTTATAGCCTCTATAAATTTTTAAACAAAGTCTATAACCAAAAATATGTCCTTATTCCCATGATAATATCAGAATTTTCCCATAAAATCCATCCCCCAAACATCATAAATTTCAAGAAACAAAATTACCTTATGAGGAAACTCTTTCCTTCTGCCTACAATGTCCATCCTTTGGAATTTTCCATGACAAAAAACTAGGATCCTAGCATATTTATAAATATTAGACCAATAAAAATAATTTTGAAGTAATTTTTAGGTTATTATCTATTCCTCATGGTGTCATACCCATGGTGAGAGTGGTAACTTTCAAGAATGGAAAAGAATCTCTTCCTCAGGGACACGCCTTCTCATAATTCCATCAGTACACCTTCTGAACAATAGAGGTCATACCAAAAGTAATGATTAAGGTATAAAAGGAAATTCTTTATTTTATTTGGTGTGAGACCACAAGGCATGATTCCTGCAATAATGAAAATAAAAAAAATCATTCCAAGTAGCTTGTTTCTCTATAATTGAAAGTATTTTTTCATCTACAAATGAATAATTTATCTCTCTAAGGTCATCATTTGGGGTGCTAAAAAATATATAAAAGTGGTAGAAAACCAAATTCTTCACACCATTCATGTACCTTATCTATAAATAAAATTCTAGAAAGAGGAGTATCAATTTAATGATCCTCAGTTTAGCCACTTTTTTGTATAGGAGGTACTTTGGGCAGCATGATCAGTGAAGATTATAACCATGGACCCAATTAAGTATTGTCAAAAAAATCAATAGAAAAAAAAATTACAATAATTACTTTTCAGTTGTGATGTATTTTCTTTGGTAAATATCCAACAGTATATTAGTATAATACACCACATGAAATTTATTATCTTTTATTTTCCAAAAAAATACCTTAACTACTAGGTTACTGGCATCACACATAATTTAAAAATCACAATCTAGTTCATGGAAATGATTATGGGTGTTGAGGATAGTTTTTATTTGAGATTTTTAATAACTATAATAATTTATCATTAAAAGAAAAAGGTGTATTCTTGACCAAAATAGAGTATAAGGGCCTTGTAATCTTTGAAAATTCCTTGATGAACCTTCTATAAAAATTAGAATGCCATAAAAACTTCTAATTACATTAACATATTTAGTAGGGGGATATTTTGAATGAACTCTATATTAGAATTAACAACTTATATACCCATACTTGAGAACTTATGGTCAATAAAAATTTCCTCATTGACTATGAACTGACATTTTTTCTAGTTTAAAACCAAGTTAGTCCCTTAAAATACTTGTAAGATAAATTCCAGGTTCTATAAACAGTTTTTAAATGTGTTTCCAACAATAAAGAAACCCTCCATAAACACAT
Source organism: Viscum album (assembly GCA_963277665.1). Lineage (NCBI taxonomy): Eukaryota > Viridiplantae > Streptophyta > Magnoliopsida > Santalales > Viscaceae > Viscum > Viscum album. The sequence continues at coordinate 923,503,681 of OY728131.1, forward strand.
CATTTATATTCTCAATCATATATAAAAAGATAACTATCATAAATATTTAAAATTTGGTTGGGGAACCACACAAACCAAAGGGAATTTATCGGTAGGAAAATAATAGAATGTGGAATGTGAAAGTGGTTTTCTCTTTATCTTCAAGGGCTATGGGAAACAAGTTTCAACAAGAATAACCATCATGGAAAAAAAATAAAAATTCATGCATATGGATAGTCACTCAAAAATTTGTTCCATGAACGATATAGATAAATGATCTTTTCCAGTGGATGAATTGATCTTCCTATAGTCAATACAAACTCTCCACTTAATCACCTTTATAATATTAACTTTCACATATTTTTTATTAGTGATAATAACGACACCTCCTTTTTTTGGGACCACTTAGGTAGGGTTAATTAAAATACTTTATAAAATAGGAAAGATAATTCCAGTAAATAATAACTTAATTAGTTATTCTCTAACAAACTATTTCATGTTAGGATTTATCCTCCTTTGTGTCCAAACTCTTGGTTTATAGTTAAGATCCATTAGGATCATGTGCATAAAAAACAAAGGGTTGGTCCCTTTGATATCAGCAATGGATTAACCTATAGCATTTTTAATCCTCTTAAACACATCCATCATCTTTTCCTCTTTACTTTTTCCTAGTTTAACTGAATTGATGATCGGTAGTGAAGAGTTATCACACAAAAATGAATATTTTAGGTGAGTTAGAAGTGGTTTAAATTTTAATTTTGGTGCTTGTTGACTAGAAGGTGTACTCTTGGGCCTAGTTGGACTAAGGTTTTTAATGTGTTTCTTAAAGTATATATGAAAGTTAGACAAAGTCTTCTCCCAACTATTGTCGAAAGTGGACAACTATTTACACTCTGGCTCTAGGTATATCTTACGAATATATTTCTCAACAAAATCATCTAAATGTTCCAAAAAATCTCACTCATATTCATTAAAATATTCCTTCTCCTTAATTAAAGTAATTCCGAAATAGGTTTCATTGGGTGTGGGTATACTATTAATCTCATCAATCATTATTAAAAATTCTTCCTCTTTCTCATCAACAAGTTCATCACATTCAAGTAGCTTATCTCTAAAGAAGCTTTCAATTTATGGAGGTACCTTACACCTATCAAAAACATTAAATTACTCACTTTTTTACCTAGATTGAAAATTAATTTTCCTTTTATCAATATCTATGACTAATCCATCAGTGGCTAGGAAGTTCCTACTAAGAATTATTGGGAATTCCCTATCACACTCCATATCTAGTATGAGGAATTAAGCAGGGACAAAAAAATTCGCACGTTAACTAAAAGTTCATCCACTCTCCCTATGAGGTGAATAATAGATTGGTTAAATAATTTCAATAAAATTATAGTGATTTGTAATAATCCTAATCTTGACTATAAAAATAGTGACTAAGGGAAAAAAATTATACTCACACCAAGGTCGTAAAGATATTTGAGTAGATTATTATCTATTATGGTGAATAGAATGTCAAAGTTACTTGGATCCTTTTTCTTATGAGGTATTATATTATAAAAAACAACACTGCACTCCTTTATCATGGTATAGGTAGAAAACTCCTCCATGGACTTTTTTCAACATAATTTTCTTTAATGCTTTAAAATATGATGGAATATAAACTAAAGATTTAAGGAAAGGAATATTAATTTGGAACTTATTGAATAACTCAAGGAACTTTATTGATTCAGGTTCATGATTTAGTTTCTTCAATATTTGAGTGAAAGGGATGGTTGGGACCAGATTCCTAAAAATAGTATGCATCTACTCAAGTTATTACTCAATATTTCCTTTATCTTTATTTTACCTAACTTTTAAATCCTTTTATTTTTGTTTTTTAGATGTAATGGTATTTTTTGTTTTAGTTTCATCATGGTTATACAGATTTCTAGATTCATAGTTTTTTAGATTTAGCTTCCCAAATTCATTCATATTTTCATTTTGTACAACCCTAGAATCGTTTATATATTCTTGAATAGTTTTTAAAACTCGCCTAGTAGTGAAAACAATGACATTATCCCTTATATTTTCCTTAGTTGTGTTAGGAAATTTTCTTTTGTCTCTTGTATTCATGTCCCTGTAAATTTTCTTTATTTGCAACTCCAGGTTATATATTCTAGGATATATTTGGGATTTATTTGAATCATTTTGAGTCTTTTATGATTCAATTTTTTAAAAAAATTATTGAATCAGTTTCCTTAGTTCCTATTGAGAGTTATAGGCATCATCCTTATATTGGTTTTGAAATTATAGCATAAGTTGTTGTGGGAATACAAGGTCAGCTTTTCTTAAAATTCATTTACCTTTCTATGATATGTTAGGGTGGTTTTTATAACCTTTATTGTAATTTTTTGAAAAAGGTTCATTGTTATATTGCATCCTTGGTCCATAAGCAAAAAAATAACATTTTATAAAGGTTGGGTTTTCATTTAAAAGTTTAGTAAGCAAGTACTAGAGTGTCTAAACGTGCCACATTTATGGAATTACTCTCTAAGGGGTTGGTTTTGATTTTGAATTCTATGTTAGTTATTTTTTTTGAAATTATAATTCATTAGGGACTGAATTTTTTCTTTTATTTTAGTAATTTTTTAATTAATTTTCATCCCTGAACTAGTGATTTACTCTCACATATTTAATTTTCTTCTCCTAGAATCTTTTTTTAATTAAGGGTAAGTGTGTTGTAAATTTGTATTAATCCTTCATCTCTATTATCTGTGTAATTACCTCTAAGAGATTAGTCTAGAAAATTTTAATATAAAGGTAACAAAAATTTGTATAATATATCCATAAGAAGATGGGAAGGGAGATGGTGATGAGGAAACTACCAAAGATAGCCCCTAAATTTATCTCAGGACTAATGGAAGGCCTCTTTATCCTCTTTATAGAAAATAGTGATCTTGTTCTAAAATTCCCCCTTAAGTCTCCTAGGATAAAATTTCACTATGAATGAACTGTAAAATTATTCCAAATTTTCTAAAATATTCTCATATAAATATAGGAACCGATTTCAATCATTCCCCTTAAGATATAAAGGGAACACTCTCATTTTATGTTCATTTTCACTAAACCCTTGAAGAGGTAGATGTTTCACTATATTATATAAGTCTCTAATGAAGGTAAGAGATTCCTCATTTAGAATTACATTGAATATATGAATCAAGGACATGTATAAATACTTCATCTCATAATTTCAATACCTTTAGGTTAACCTAATTAAATAAGGGTTTCTTGATACTTAAGGGAGTTGATACTCCCTCATCCTACCTCTTTGTATATGTTGATAAATGTAGTCTGGTATAAGGTTTCATTCATTAAAAAAAGTCTCTATGTCTCTCTCCTAGGTTATCTATTTTATTTTTCTATTTTCTAATATCTTTAAGATGTTTTTGTATTTTAGGTATTATGAGATCTAGGTTTACAAATTGATCAAGTGTACATTCACTATATAGTTTTTTATATATTTTTTAGAGTTTTTAATTTTTTTCTCTTAGTTTCATGAATCCTTCCCCAACAGCTGTGCCACAATTTGATAGTTTTCATTGGCTACAAAATTATTTATTTATGAACTACTAACCCTAGTATATGGTGAGTAGTTTTTTACCCATATGAAAGGTGAAAGTGTGTATGAGAACTAATAAAAATAATCAAAAACAGAAAGAAAATGAAAATCAAGAAATGAAAAGTTGAAGGTAGCATGTGGTGAAGAAGTTTGAAGGTGTGATTGAATAACAAACACAATAAACTAAGATAAATGTTTGAAACTATGTTGAGCATAAGAAAAGAACATAGTATAGGAAACAAGTGATTAAGTAGGTTAGTGGAAAATTTGATTGTCTTTCTTTTAAATGGTATTCCTTCATTAATGGGAAATAAAAGAAATCTAGAAACCCAACTAGTTAAATGAAACCATCCCAATCTGTTGAGAGATATACCTTTTATCTGGGTATTCTCAGTAGTTTTTCGACCACTTATTACCCCCATGAGTGAAAATAGAGAAGTTATTTCCACTAAGGTCAAGTTTTTACTTGATATTAGTGTTCTAATAAATAAATTAAAACCCATTTATCAGAAAGGTTTTGGGATAAATTACTAACAATTTGAAAAAAATAATCAAGACCAATAATTATTGATTCTTAAAGGATTTGTGAATTTTTTATTGTAAGGGAAATTGAAGGAGTAACTACCCAGTTCAGAAGATAAAATAAAACAAAGATAATGAATTATGGATTAATTTTATTTCCCCCAATAAAAATTTATCCAACAACCATTATTGTAATAATAAATCACATCATTGAGTTCATTACAAATAGTAGAATGTGAAAATAAGGAAAAGGGGGAAATAAGTATTCTCCATCAAGAAGCTTCTATTTCCTAGATCTAACTAGTACCAAGTCTCCACACTCATGCCTACTTCTCACTTTGATCCTCTATAGTCGATTGAATGGACCCATAAAATATCAAGTTATTTTGAATAAATTCATGCACATACTCCCAGTGTTGTCTCTCATAGAAAGCTTCTCTAAGATTATCACTCGAGTCACCACATGGCTTCCATCACTGTTCACTATCTTCCTAACATGACTTGAGTTGAAGTTCCCTCGTGAATGTTGTGATCCCATGTGGGTTCTTGATTTCTCTATTAAATCTTCATTGAATATTTAATGGTTAAATCCTTCATATATATATTAAAAGTCTTGAGATCTAACTTTAATAACTTCTTCTTTTATTTTGAATTGATAAGTTAAGGCTGATGTGGAATTTTAATACATCATTGCAGCTAAGATTGAAATCCCAAAAAGTCATGAATTGAGATTCAATGATAAAAATTCATAAAAAATGGAACTTCACACAAATATGTATACTGAAAAATTCATATTAGGTTACCCTCTTGAAATTCATGCATGTTAAAAAATTCATACGCACTAGGAAGTCCTACCTAACCCCTATTAAACCTGAAATTTGGAAAAGTCAAAAGTAATACAAGATTGGAAAAACTCATACAATATTGACTTAAAAGTATTATAAGATACATAAATCCATATGGGGTTTTGAAAAATTCATACGTGGATGGATAAAAGTCACGCTTGATTATAGAAGTCTTGTGAACTGGTTAAAAATTCTTACAAAATGAATAATTAGCCAAATTTTGTTAGAAAAATTATTACACATCTGATGAATTTCTTACAAAAGTGAGAGATGATTTTTTTTGGAAAAATTCATATAGGATGGGACTTTTTAAATTTTTCAAGAACATTTTATAAATTCAAAATAAAAAAAATCAAATCAATAACATTTAAATTAAAAACATAGAACATTGAAATAATTATTTCCAAAATCTGAAACCCTTTACAAAACACTTCAATATATATATATATATATATATATATATATATATATATATATATCAATCAAAGTATCAAAAAAATTACACAAAGTGTTTGATATTATAATATTTCAATGTTAAGACAATTATAATTTTATCAATTAAGCTTCAAAATCACTCAATTTTATTAAAATATTTAAATAATTAAATTTTTAACCTAAATTGATAAAGAATCAATAATTCTCCATTAAAAGCACATTTTGATATAAAAACACAATTAATTATCTAAAATATATATGGAAAACACATATCATATTAAGGTAAAATCATGGTTAATTGTTTGTAACACCCAATGACTTTTTCAATATATATATTTTTAGAATAGATTTAATTATGTTGATAGCTTGCGATGCATGCAACATAAGGTTTAAACAAAACATTGTTTAGTTATGCTTTCCACACTTAATTTAATATTAATTTTTAACAATTTTAGAAAGTTTATTTGAACAAATAAACTTCATTTTTTAAATAATAATATCATAATTATCTTAGGTTGAATATTTGGGATTTTTTTAGAAATGTTTCATTTTTCAATGAATAGTGAAAAACACTGAATTTTAATTGAAAACTGCATTTTCATTTAATTATTTATAAATTTAAATTATATTTTAATTGGTTTTAAAGTAAAATTAGTTCAATTATATATATTAATCCAATTTAGTTCATTATAATCATTCTCATATTTATTTTTGATATAAAAACTTTGTAAACTTTTGAATATTTTCTCTTTGAAAACTCATTTTCTCATCACGTCTACAGTATTAATTTTAAATTAAATTATGGAACTTATATGACTTGAATTAAAAAAATGATTTTATATTTATAATAAACATAATTTTAATTATCTAATAAGTTCAACTAAAATTTTTACCATAATTATTTGTGAAGATAGTTAAAATTAATTACCATGATTAAGGTAAAAATGAGTTTAACAGGGTTTAACTTAATAGATAATGGGTAAAATGGCCTAAAAACTATAAAACACCCATTTTATGGCAATATTTATACCCTTATCACCTTATTATCGATTTTATTGAGTTTTTGGGACACTTTTCCATGAAAGTGACATATTTAATAAGTTAAGTAAAGAAAAAGAAAAAAAAGGAACCTTCCTTTCCTTTAATATTTATAAAGCTTTAGGATAGGGAAAAAACATCATATGTTTAGTTCTAAATATTATTTTGAAATATAAATTAGTTTTTTTATAATTATAATTTATTTAAATTTTTTATAGAAGAAATAATTACTTTAAATGCTTAAGAAACGCCAACATAGGAATTATTTAGTTAATAATTAAATAAAATAAATGATATTAAAAATATTAAAAGTGAAGTAAGTTGAATGAATTATTTTGTTCCATTAATATTTTAGATTATTATATAATTTTAAATATCTGTGAATATAGTATATTTGAATTTCCTCATTGTATTGATATTTTTAAATTCAAATAAAATTAATTATGTCAAAATTGACATTAATGTTATTTTATAATAAATGATATTTTATTAAATGATTTAAAATTACTAAAACACCTATATTATGAAAATTGATTTATAAATGTTAATAAAAAAACTATCTTTCATTCATGGACCAATGTTTCTTTTATAATTTTGGCTGCTAAATAGAAAAAAATTATGTTAGCACGGTTAAGGTTAAAATGGTATTTTTGCACGTTACATGTGCTTGTGTCAAAATTAATTTTCAAAAAACATAGGATTTTTATTTGATAAATTGGATTTTATATTTATAATTATTATTTGAAAATTATATAATAATAATAATTTTATTTTATCCTTAAAGAATAAATTAACTAGGTTAAAAGATTTAGTTACTATGGTAAAAAAACTAAAAGGGTAAAATTGAGTAAACATAACGAATAAGGAATAAAATGATAAAAATGTGTTTATTTTGAGTTTTGGATGTGTGTCTCAATCAAATAATTCATAAAATCCATTATTGATCTATTTTTTAGGCACATTAGGTAATATTTAGTACCCAATAGTGAATACTTTTGGGTATTTACAAGAATGACACTTCTCAACTATAAAAGGGTAGTCACTCCCCTCACTCCTTCACACATGTCAAGCCATTTCAATTGAGAAAACCCTGAAAAAATCACTTCGAAAATTCTATCATATAATAATAGAGGCATTATTTTTGGCATAAACCCAACCAAGGATGGTTTTGGTGCAAACCTAAGGAGGCTACCTGAAGAAAAGGTAACATTCTTCAACAAGATTTTTTATTTTATTTTTTCCTCCACCTCCTTCAATTATTATTAAAACATGATGATATAATAACCTTATTATATTACATATATTGGGATGTTTTTATAATAAGTTCATTATTTACAACCATCTTCACTTTCATCAAATGGGTTATGAAATCATCATTCATGCGTACGGTGGACTACCACCTCGTGAACCGATATCATTCATTTTTCCATTACCAACCCTCACAGTTGGATATAATGACATATCTAAAGTATATATATGATATTTATAACATATTTATACCTATGGAGTCATTATATCATATATATATATATATATATATTTACTTTCCATTTTGTAGGGTATATGATAATGTTGATCTTGTGTACAACAGACTACTGCCTTACAAAGTGATATGATTATTCTTTCACTAATGATTTACATGGAATATAATAAGGTTAATGTTAATAAATATATTTTATATACATGAAATAATTATAATATTCATGACATATTTCTCTTGAAATAATCACTTTCTTGTAATCGTTTTTCATTAGATATTACATTTCTATTAAATATTCATATTATTTCATGATGGATGCTATTATTTTCTAAACCATATACCATTTTTACATATGGTGTTTACTTTGAAATAAATTTTATTAACTGGGGAAATATTGATAAATATGTATCCATTACTCAATATGAATATTTGATTATAAGTCATATTGTTCATAAATTAAATCGATTATTAAATATATGAGAAATAATTTGGACATGAATACACAGATAGGGACTAGTATAGATATCCCCTTGATGTATCATGTGAAAAAATAATTTGGCCAAACCCTATGAGTTTATACATAGTAGTTTTAAACTATCTTATGAGAGGTATTGACATTAGAGAAATAGCTAGACAAACTAGATTGGTTCGTACTGAGTAATTTTAAACCATCTGTGAAAAGTATTTATGATATAGGTATTATGTGCCTAAAACATGACATCAAATAATTAAGTATTACCTTTATTAAGATTCTAGTTATTATTATCCATGATATTTTCACAATGATATTATCTCTGGATGAATTTAATTCTCATTCTATTGAGTTAATGACATGTTCTTTCAATTATTTATCTTTCCATATTGATTATGCCTTATCTATTCATGCAGTTAATTTATTGAAATAGAATATTTCTTAGTAATTTACCTCGATATATTGATTATTCTTTATTGATTCATGATAGCTTCCACCATACTTAACCCTTACTGAGTATTTGATCTCACCATTATTTTGTTTCCTTTATCAGTAATCCATGAAGTGTACTATATTTTATATGTAAGGATATCCTAGGGGCGATAATGGTATTATCATAAAAAATATGTTGTAATTTGTGTTTTCAAATGTAATGAATGACTCAATTATGTATCTAGTTTACCAAGAATAATAAAATATTTAGTCTATCATGATGTGATTCCATGTATATTATTCAAATATAATGAAGAAGACATTGGCTCTAGGCTACTGGGGTTAGGGTCACTATAGTTGGTATTAGAGGAAGTTTAATATAAACCTTATGAACTAAATTTAGTCAAACATAGATTACAGAACATAACTCTATGATATAATTTGAGGATAATTATAGAAAAACATCCTAAAATTTTGGTAAGGTGGATATTATGTGGTGTTTTATAGAAATAAATCCATGTCTGGATACTAAAAGTGAATTTGGTTTAGACAAAGAGGTGCCTAGGGATAATAACTCTAAAAAGGATGCATTGGGATAGATTCAATCATCAACTAGAACATAACAATGGGAATTAATACACACCTAGTTTGACACTCCGGGGGGGATATGCTTAAGATAATTTACATTTTATTTACAAACCATTATAAATAATTTACAAATAAATATATCTCCAAAGAAACCAAGTTTATGAATTTGAGATTAACAATGTATAAATTTTAATTTATGCTAAGTGTTACACCATATTTGGAATTGTAGATTATGAATTAAATTTAATAATTTTATGAGATAATCCAGTATATTCCATTTTTTAGAAATGAAGCCTATAAGAAAGAAGGGGTTCAACACTCATGGACAATATAAAGATTTCCCTACTAAGAATACTAATGTAACTAGAATTGGAATTGATAAAATTATGGCTATATTAGGGAAGCTTAATTAGGTTATGAAAAGTAAAACTTTCCCGGATGGATAAACCTTTCCCTCGGTAAGATTCTCCTATATTGGATCAATTTACATGATAGAAGCCCCAATAATTTAGTGGGACTACTAATCTAATTGTTGAGCCCTCTGGAAGATTGCTGATTTCATGTTTATAACTGATGTTTTAATAATCACAAATCATCACAACTCATTGATGCTTAATCTGGTTTGATGTCTCATAAACATAATTCCAATCTATTAATGAATCTGTTATCATGTTTTTAACTATGCTTATTGACTTGCAAAGTATGTTGGAAGTCTTCTAGATTCAACATCCATCAGACTCACCGATCCATCAGACTCACCGATCCATCAGACTCACCGATCCATCAGAGTCACCGATCCATCAGACTCACCGATCCATCAGAGTCACCGATCCATCAGAGTCACCGATCCATCAGACTCACCGATCCATCAGAGTCACCGATCCAAGGACTCACCGATGCAAATGAGTCACCGATCCAAGGACTCACCGATGCAAATGACTCACCGATCAGATGACAGACCGATGCTGATCAAAATGACTCACCGATCAGATGACAGACCGATGCTGATCAAAATGACTCACCGATCAGATGATAGACCGATGCTGATCAAAATAACTCACCGATCAGATGACAGACCGATGCTGATCTATCTGAGTCACCGATCATTACTCTAATGCTGATGACCTACCGATCTCTTGAACAGTCATAAACAACTGTTTGAATTTCTTTATCTTTATCTTTATTTATTCTAACCAACGGTCATATTAGTTATATTTTAATACCCTGACAATTAATTAATAAAAGTTATCGGATGTCAGGAAACCGTACCTCGTACCTGCGGAAAGGAAACCTTTTTTGTCCTACGGAGCACGTGATATAAATACAAGAAGACTCTGCTGAAGAGAGCAGTGAAAAAGGTGTGAAGTGAAGAAGTGAAAAACCAAGAAGAGAGAGACAACACACACAGAGACAAGGAAGCATACGACATACTCAAGAAGAGCTTTGTGCATACAAGAAGAACCAAGCAAGACAGAATCAAATATACAATCAAGCCTACTCAAGAAGAGTGGTGTGCATACAATAGAATATTGAAGAGCTTCATCGACTACATCTCACTGCCTGTGAACCTGAAGCATACGACACTCTGCTTCTCAAACAAAATCGAGAAGAGGACTCAGAATCACTTCTGATTAATTCCAAAACGAGTCCAGTGCTACACTGAAATCACTAGAGCCATTCCTAAACTCTACATCTCTGCTCTGTGATTTATTTATTCTACATTTTGAGCAGTGTGTGTTATCTGCTGTATTAAACACACACACTGACTCCTGTACTTTCACTGGAGGATCTGTAAATCCTCAGCAAATCTTTTTGCACTTCATTTCCCACTGTGGATAGTGGTAGAGGTCTTGTGACCTGGACAGCTGGCTGCTGTTGTTTGTTTTCCCACGTAGAACTGTTGTAGAGGTCTTGTGACCTGGACAGTGTGTTCACTGTTGTTAACCCCGATCCAGGGTGTGGATCACTTTTATATAAACTTTTGAGAGGACTAAGTCTCGGCTTGAGACTGAACCTCTTGGTTACTTCTCTGTGTTTATAGTTATACTCTATATCCATACTATACATATTTATTTCATATTCCGCTGCTATTACTTTGAAATATAATCTATCTTCAAAGCTACTTTGATAATTAAATTCGCAAGTGTTTATATTTATTATAAATCAGTAAATTAGTTTCAAAAGTTAATTTAATCATAAGATTAAGTTAACTGAGAATTAATCAATCTTTGATAAGCTAATTGAACCTTTATAATCTATATAAATTCACTACAGTTTAATTTGTTTTTGAAATTGGGGGATTTTATTAGAAATTGTTTTTAACAGAAAATTTTAATTGGAACTCAATTCACCCCCCTCTTGAGTGTCCACTCCGACCAACACTTGGTATCAGAGGAAGTTAATACTTTCTAAAAGTGCTCTGCTTTTGAACTGTGATTTTAGTTGTATTTTAAAGTTCTTAAAATTTCTGTTATTTCTAAATTTTTATCTCTTTAAAATTCCTTTTTGTAATATCATGGATAATAGACTTGAGGGTGCTGCTACTAACCGGCCACCTTTCTTCAATGGAACTAATTATGCTCAGTGGAAACTGAAAATGAAAATTCATCTAGAAAGCATAGGTTTTGATATTTGGACTGCTATTGAATCTGAATACAAAATTCCCACTACTGCTAGATCTACTTGGGATGAACCTACAAAGACTGCTTACAATAACAATTGTAAAGCTATGAATGCTCTGTACTGTGCTCTAGGAGATGAAGAGTTTAATAGAATTTCTGCATGTAAAACTGCATATGAAATTTGGGATACCTTAGCTGTTTCTCATGAAGGAACAACAAATGTTAAGGAGATGAGATTGAATACCTATACTATTAAGTATAATAATTTTAAGATGAAGCCTGATGAACCCATTTCTGATATGTATCTCAGGTTCAATGAAATTGTCAACACAATTACTTCTCTGGGAAAGGATGTTCCAGCAAAGGAACAAATTATGAGAATTTTGAGATGTCTACCTGAAAGATGGAGAGGAACCTCTGTCTCCATTAGAGAATCCTGTGACATTGCTGCTCTACCTGTCAAGGAATTAATTGGTAAGCTGATGATGTATGAAGAAGAGCTTAATGTAAATAAAGAAGAAGATGATGAACCTAAAAGGAAGTCTATTGCCTTCAAGACTACAACCTCAAAGAATAAGGATAAGGAAAAGCTTCAAGCTATCAATGAAAGTTCAAGCAGTGAGGAAAGTGAAAATGATTCTGACAGTGATGATGAGATGGCTCAAATAGCCAGGAGATTCAAAAAGTTCTATAGGAAAAAGAAATTCTTTAGGAAACCAAATTACAAGGGAAAGTATGACCAACAAGGGAAATGGAAAAAGGACTGGAAGAAGAACGACAAATCAGATGATGTTGTCTGCTATGAGTGCAAGAGGAAAGGACACATTAAAGCCGATTGTCCAAAGCTGAAGTATAAAAAGAAATATGAATACAAGGATAACAAGTACAAGAAGGCCATGAAGGCTACTTGGAGTGCTTCAGAAGACAGCACAAGTGAAGCTGAATCTTCAGACTCTGAAAAGAATCGGGCCAACATGTGTTTCATGACAAACACTTCTGAGGTAACATCAGAGACTCCTGCTTTTAATTCATACTATTCTGGAGAAGATTCTGACTCAGAAAACATGTCAAAATCTGAATTGTTTGAATACTGTGACATGCTAGAAGAAACATGTAATGAGCTTAAAGATAAATATAAAGGTCTAAAGAAACAGTATGCTTTAAGTGTTAAGCATAAATCTGATCTGGATATAGAAGTAGAAAAGAATGCTCAGCTGCTTAAAGAGAATACTGAACTAAAATTGTCTAATGAGAAACTCAAGAAAGACTTAGAGAAGTTCACCAATGGTAAAAATACTCTAACACAAATTCTAGGAAAGCAAGTTGCACCTAGATACACTACTGGTATAGGATACCAACCTGGACAAAGGAAAGTTGCCAAAACTAGATTCATTCCTAAATCTGGACAGAAGATAGTTAATTCTGGAACTTCTTATGCCTCAACCAGTTATACTCATAGTTATGAATCTAATAAGGTTTATCTTTCAAAGAATGTTATTTCTACAAATTATATGAGACCCATTAGACAAATATGGGTACCTAAAGTGTTATTGGCTAACCTGTCTGGACCCAAGAAGATCTGGGTACCAAAATCATCTTCCATCTAAATCTGTTTTGTAGGAGACCTGCTTGAAGAGCTGTTACAAGAAGATATGGTATTTAGACAGTGGGTGCTCCAGACACATGACTGGAGATTATTCTTGCTTCAAGAGCTTAATAAAAGTTGATAAAGGATTTGTCACCTTTGGTGATAACTCTAAAGGAAAAATCATCGGCCTAGGCCAGATTGGTAACACTGATTCAATTTTGATTTCTAAAGTTTTATTTGTTGATGGACTTAAATATAACCTGTTAAGCATTTCTCAGTTATGTGGTGATGGTTTTCATGTTAAATTTGAAAATGATTCTTGCAATGTTTTTAACTCTAAAAATGCTTTAGTATTTTCTGCTTTAAGAAATGAAAATGTTTATGCTGTTGATTTAGATTCTTTAGCTAAACAGAACATTCCTTGTTTAAATGCTTTTCATAAAGAGTCTTGGCTTTGGCACAGAAGATTAGGACACTGCAATGTGCACTCACTTAGAAAACTTTCTAGGAAGAACTTGGTTAGAGACTTACCCAAACTTGAATTTCCAGCAGACAAAGTTTGTAATCCCTGTCAAAAGGGAAAACAACACAAAGTTTCTTTTAAATCAAAGAAAGAAGTTTCAACTTCTCAGCCACTTGAATTGGTTCACATGGATTTGTTTGGACCATCAAGAGTTTCTAGTTTAAATGGGAAGCACTATGTCTATGTTCTCGTAGATGACTTTTCTAGATATACTTGGGTATATTTTCTAGCTCACAAAAGTGAAGCTTGCTCTTACTTTGTTAAATACTCCAAGTCTGTAGAAAATCTTAGTGGACTCAAGATTAAGACCCTAAGAAGTGATCATGGTCGTGAGTTTGAGAATCAAGATTTTGAATCTTACTGCTCACTTAATGGCTATTCTCATAACTTTTCTGCCCCTAGGACACCCCAACAGAATGGTGTATTAGAAAGAAGAAACAGAACCCTGCAAGAAATTGCTAGAACCATGCTCAATGAATATGACCTGCCAATTTACTTTTGGGCTGAAGCTGTTAATACAGCTTGTTATGTCATTAATAGAGTCTTGATCAGACCTGTTCTAAAGAAAACCCCTTATGAGTTGTGGAACCATAGGAAACCTAAGGTAAACTACTTCAAAGTTTTTGGCTGCAAAGTTTTTATTCTGAATACTAAAGATAATCTGGATAAATTTGCATCCAAGAGTGATGAAGGAATTTTCCTAGGTTACTCTATCTCTAGTAAAGCCTATAGAGTTTTCAATAAGAGAACCAAATGTGTGGAAGAATCTGTTCACATCAAATTTGATGAAACTGATCCACATGAGCCTAAAACCTCTCTTGGGAATCTTGAAGAAGATTTGTCTTTTCTGGACCTTAATGATAAATCTAAAGAACCTGTTATAAAAGCATCCAGTTCTAGACATTCTCCAGAATCTGCTTCTGTTGAACCTCAATCTCTAGATGAACCTGAAATTTCTAGCCCTATCTTT
Source organism: Viscum album (assembly GCA_963277665.1). Classification (NCBI taxonomy): domain Eukaryota; kingdom Viridiplantae; phylum Streptophyta; class Magnoliopsida; order Santalales; family Viscaceae; genus Viscum; species Viscum album. The sequence continues at coordinate 923,518,778 of OY728131.1, forward strand.
TCAAGACCATCTAGGACTCTAAAGAACCATCCCTTAGATGCTGTTGTAGGAAATCTAGATAGAGGGACACAGACTAGAGCTTCTCTAAGAAACCAGGTTGAACATCAAACTTTTCTTTCACAGTCAGAACCTAAAAATATCAATGATGCTATCAACGATGAATTTTGGGTAATGGCTATGCAAGAAGAATTAAATCAGTTTGAAAGGAACAAAGTCTGGGAATTAGTTGACAGACCTAAGGACACTTTGACAATAGGCACAAAATGGGTGTTTAGAAATAAAATAGATGAATCTGGAAATATAGTTAGAAACAAAGCTAGACTAGTTGCACAAGGATATAGTCAAGAAGAAGGTATAGACTATGAGGAAACTTTTGCACCTGTAGCTAGACTAGAAGCCATTAGGATCTTACTTGCATATGCTTCACATCTGGATTTCAAATTATATCAAATGGATGTTAAAAGTGCATTTCTAAATGGTTTTATAATTGAAGATGTTTTTGTAGAACAACCACCTGGATTTACTAATCCCCATTTTCCAAATCAAGTTTTTAAACTTTCTAAAGCTTTATATGGTTTGAAACAAGCTCCAAGAGCTTGGTATGATAGACTTAGAAATTTCCTTATTTCAAAAGGTTTTACTAAAGGGATTGCTGATCCAACTCTTTTCATTAAAAGAATTTCTAAAGATGTTTTAGTTGTAAAAATATATGTTGATGATATTATTTTTGGATCTTCTAAAAACTCCTTATGTACTGATTTTTCAAAAGTTATGCAAAATGAATTTGAAATGAGCTTAATGGGAGAGCTTAAGTATTTTCTTGGATTTCAAATCTTTCAAACTAAAAATGGTATTATTTTGAATCAAAGTAAATATACAAAGGATCTTTTAAAACGTTTTGGATTGGATAGTATTAAGGAAAGTAATACACCTATGAGTACTACCTGTAAATTGGATGTTGATGAAACTGGGAAACCAGTTGATCAAACCAATTACAGAGGTATGATTGGAAGCTTACTTTATCTTACTGCTAGTCGACCAGATATTATGTTTAGTGTGTGTATGTGTGCTAGATTTCAAGCTAATCCTAAAGAATCACACTTATTAGCTGTTAAACGGATTTTTAAGTATCTTAAGTATACTATAAATTTAGGTTTGTTTTACCCAAAAGGACAATCCTTTGAGTTAATGAGTTATTCAGATGCTGACTTTGCTGGTTGTAAGTTAGATAGAAAAAGCACATCAGGAACATGTCATTTGCTTGGAAAATCCCTAGTATCATGGTGTAGTAAGAAACAGAATTCAGTTGCATTGTCTACTGCCGAGGCAGAATACATAGCTGCTGGTAGCTGCTGTGCACAAATTTTGTGGATGAAACACACTCTATTGGATTATGGATTTGATCTTAAACATGTTTCAATTAACTGTGACAACACTAGTGCAATCAACTTATCCAAGAACCCTGTGTCTCACTCTAGAACTAAGCACATTGATGTCAGACATCACTTTCTAAGAGATCATTACCAGAAGGGTGATATTTCTCTAGAATTTGTTAGTTCTGAAAATCAATTAGCTGACATCTTCACAAAGCCCTTATGCTCTGAAAGAATGAAATTTATTAAACAAGAATTGTGTATGATTGATCTGTGAAACTGATCTGTGAAACTGATCTGTGAAACTGATCTGTGAAACTGATCTGTGAAACTGATCTGTGAAACTGATCTGTGAAACTGATCTGTGAAACTGATCTGTGAAACTGATCTGTGAAACTGATCTGTGAAACTGATCTGTGAAACCGATCTGTGGAACCGATCTGTCACACTGTTCTGTCAAACCGTTTTTTTTTTTAAATTACTTTTTATTAATTAGTAAATTACTTTTGATGGGAACCCTAAATGATAAAATAAATGATACGCGGCTATTTATCTTCCCTAAACCTTTGACCTTTCATTTCCCGCCGAACCTCTCAACCTCTCTTCCCCTCTGCTTCGAACCTTCGAACCTTCGAACTCCTGCCTCTCCAAATCCTCGAATGGCTAAGCAAAAGAGACCGAGCAAAGGACCAGATAGCCCTGTACCTTCAAAGCGTGCTCGAGGTGAGTCGAGCAGTACCTCTCAACGCTCAGTAAATCCGAACCTGGAAACTCGGATTGTTGCTATAGAAAAAGAAGTAAACTCGGCGTGGCTTCTGTCAAGTAAGTCTCTGTTGCTACAAGTTCTTGAATCGCAAGGATGGATAGACTGGTTTTCAGACAACGCCCGAATAGATTATCCAAAGCTAGTACATGAGTTTTACATGAACCTGAAAATCACGCTTGATGGTGTGGAAGCTGCTAGGATGTCGTCTGTTGTAAAAGGAAAGAAAATATCTTTCTCATCTAAGCAGTGGGCTGAATGTTTAAACGTACCTCATGAAGGTCGATATGAGGACTATGCTGGCAATATACCCCCAGTCACTGACTATTTTTCTTATGAGCTAGCGCTAGAGCTCCTAACTGGAAACAGAGAATCGAGGAGAATCACAGCTTCAGAATTAGATGGTGAAAGCAGACTCCTATTCAAGTTTATTCAGCACCAACTTTGCCCTCGAAGAGGAGATTTTGCTGCTGTTAAGTTTCAAGATGTTTTTCTATTGTTTCTGCTCAAAACCCATGAAAAGATAAACCTGTGTAGATATGTGATGGTCCACATAGCTAGTATGCTAAAACCTTCCAAGAAAGCCACAGCGTTGTTTTATTCAAAAATGATATCTACTATGCTCCAGAATCTGGAATGTGTTGATGAAGATGATGAAGTTGTTGAAACAGAGCGTACCTTCTGTCTCAACAAAGAGATCTGCAAGATGATGAAAATCAATTGGAATCCATGGAAGAAGTGCTGGGTTGCAGATGAAGATAAGTTGTATGAAGCCTACAATCCCATAGATCATGGCAAGAGGCCAAAGGATTTGAGAGATCCTGGATTAAAACCAGATGAGGAACCAATTTATTCTGATGATGATGAGCAAGCAAAAGCTGCAACTGAAGAAGGAAGTGTGTCTTCTCCTGATGATAGGAGTGATCCAGACACTGCTAGCCCCAAGAAAAGAATAGAATTTGGACCTGCTAGTCCACCCTTAACCCTACCAGAGTCAGAACCTATTCTTGATGATGAAGAAGATTCTGATACTGAGGAATATCACAGTGAAACCTCTGAGAAGAGTAATAATGAGCAAGGTGATGCTGATGACAATCTTGGTGGTAATGATGATGATGCTGATGATGTTGAAGCTGCTGTTGATGGTGTTAACAGACCGGTGGATGGTCTTGCTGTCGATCAAGTGGAACAACCTCAGTCAGTACCAGAAATCCATATTAGTGGCAAGGCTGACTCATCAAAAATCAGTGGAACAGCAAGCTATGAAAAACCCAACTACACCCTATGTGCTGCTGTTTGGGATGACTACCCTGGATATGCTGTTTTGGGCTTAGACTATTCTGAATAAGAAGACGAATTGCCAGAATCTGCTGCAGCTGTGAAAAGGAACCTTCCAAGAGAAGCAAGGTCTATTCCTACTGTTGATCCTGTAAATGTGAATTTACCTGGTTCTGAAATCTCTCGAGCTGATCTTGATAAGTTTAAGACTGAATTGCTAACCGCTGTGAGAGATATAGTCAGAGAAGAACTTTCCAATGCCCTTCATCAAGTATCTCTGCAAGTTTCTGAAAATTCCTTGAAAGATTTTTCAACGGTAGTCTCAGATGTTCTCAAGCCAGACTTGACTGCTACTGGTGAATTTGTTGGTAGGCACCTAGCCTCTTTGAATCAAACTTTGAAGGATCACCAAGTTAGCTTACTTTCTCTATCAAATGAGTTCAGATCAACCATCTCTGGTATGATGGAAGTTTTGAGAAATCTGATTGAACATCTCAACAAGTCTGACCTCAGGAAGTTGAAAGCTGAACTAACTCATATAGTCGGCCAAGCCAGTACAGGCAAGGTAACCAAAATCACTACTCGTGAGATAGAAGCTCTCAGAGAAGTTGTGCATGCAGAGCTAGCTGCTGTAAGAAAAATTCTTGACTTAGAATCTTTGAGGAGGATGAAAGAGCTCTGTGATAATAGTCATAAGATGGCCTTAGTATATTCAGCAGATGCTAAGAAAGCCCTGCAAGAGATCAAGGAAAAAGTTGATACTTACTTTTCCAAGATTTATACAAAACATGAGATGGCCGCAAACTTCAAAGTCTTGGCAGAGAATCTGAAATTACCTCCAGTCACTCAGGCCTTCAACACTCAAGTTCGCCAATTGCAAGATTTTGTCCCTTCCTTGGGGCAGTTCATGGAAAACAAGGATGATTTTGAAAAAGCTATGAAGTATGGAGCAGAAGTCATTCAGGACTTCATTCATCTGTTGAAGCCTTACTTGGATGCACAGGCCACTGCAATTGTACTCCCTACTTCTGAACCTCTCAGTGCCTCTGATGTCGCTCCAAATCAGCTGTCTGTTGCCCAAGCTCTATCTCAGTTACAGCCAGTCTCTCAGAAAGCTTCTCATCCAGCTCCTGCTCCTTCTCAACAACCCTCTGTGACACCTTCAACTGCACCTGCCCGAGTTGTCCTGCCGCCACTTCAGCTCCGTGAACCACAGCCTGCCTCCAAGCCTTCTACATTACCTACCATTGATCCAAAGGATAAAGGGAAAGCCCCTTTGTATCCCAACAAATAGCCCTGTATTGTTTTTGATGGGGTGATCTATGTATTGCTTATCTCCTTTTCTGTGACTTTATCAAATTTGTTTTTTCCTTTGTGTTATGTTCTATCCTCTCTGCACCCTGCTTCTCTTTTCCCTTATCTGTTTTCCCTCCTTTTTGATTATCCCAAAGGGGGAGAAAGAAGATATATATAATGGGAGAAAGAAGATATATATAATGGGAGAGGAAGATATATATAATGGGAGAAAGATATATATAATGGGAGAAAGATATATAATGGGGGAAATATATATCTAAGGGGGAGTACTCTATATATGAAGAGGGAGATCAATATCTCAGGGGGGAGAAATATGAATACTATATATATGGGAAGGTTATTTTAAGAGGGAGATTTTTTTTTATTATTTTATATATATATATGAAGATTTGTGATTATCAAAAAGGGGGAGATTGTTGAGCCCTCTGGAAGATTGCTGATTTCATGTTTATAACTGATGTTTTAATAATCACAAATCATCACAACTCATTGATGCTTAATCTGGTTTGATGTCTCATAAACATAATTCCAATCTATGAATGAATCTGTTATCATGTTTTTAACTATGCTTATTGACTTGAAAAGTATGTTGGAAGTCTTCTGGATTCAACATCCATCAGACTCACCGATCCATCAGACTCACCGATCCATCAGACTCACCGATCCATCAGAGTCACCGATCCATCAGACTCACCGATCCATCAGAGTCACCGATCCATCAGAGTCACCGATCCATCAGACTCACCGATCCATCAGAGTCACCGATCCATCAGAGTCACCGATCCAAGGACTCACCGATGCAAATGAGTCACCGATCCAAGGACTCACCGATGCAAATGACTCACCGATCAGATGACAGACCGATGCTGATCAAAATGACTCACCGATCAGATGACAGACCGATGCTGATCAAAATGACTCACCGATCAGATGATAGACCGATGCTGATCAAAATGACTCACCGATCAGATGACAGACCGATGCTGATCTATCTGAGTCACCGATCATTACTCTAATGCTGATGACCTACCGATCTCTTGAACAGTCATAAACAACTGTTTGAATTTATTTATCTTTATCTTTATTTATTCTAACCAACGGTCATATTAGTTATATTTTAATACCCTGACAATTAATTAATAAAAGTTGTCGGATGTCAGGAAACCGTACCTCGTACCTGCGGAAAGGAAACCTTTTTTGTCCTACGGAGCACGTGATATAAATACAAGAAGACTCTGCTGAAGAGAGCAGTGAAAAAGGTGTGAAGTGAAGAAGTGAAAAACCAAGAAGAGAGAGACAACACACACAGAGACAAGGAAGCATACGACATACTCAAGAAGAGCTCTGTGCATACAAGAAGAACCAAGCAAGACAGAATCAAATATACAATCAAGCCTACTCAAGAAGAGTGGTGTGCATACAATAGAATATTGAAGAGCTTCATCGACTACATCTCACTGCCTGTGAACCTGAAGCATACGACACTCTGCTTCTCAAACAAAATCGAGAAGAGGACTCAGAATCACTTCTGATTAATTCCAAAACGAGTCCAGTGCTACACTGAAATCACTAGAGCCATTCCTAAACTCTACATCTCTGCTCTGTGATTTATTTATTCTACATTTTGAGCAGTGTGTGTTATCTGCTGTATTAAACACACACACTGACTCCTGTACTTTCACTGGAGGATCTGTAAATCCTCAGCAAATCTTTTTGCACTTCATTTCCCACTGTGGATAGTGGTAGAGGTCTTGTGACCTGGACAGCTGGCTGCTGTTGTTTGTTTTCCCACGTAGAACTGTGGTAGAGGTCTTGTGACCTGGACAGTGTGTTCACTGTTTTTAACCCCGATCCAGGGTGTGGATCACTTTTATATAAACTTTTGAGAGGACTAAGTCTCGGCTTGAGACTGAACCTCTTGGTTACTTCTCTGTGTTTATAGTTATACTCTATATCCATACTATACATATTTATTTCATATTCCGCTGCTATTACTTTGAAATATAATCTATCTTCAAAGCTACTTTGATAATTAAATTCGCAAGTGTTTATATTTATTATAAATCAGTAAATTAGTTTCAAAAGTTAATTTAATCATAAGATTAAGTTAACTGAGAATTAATCAATCTTTGAGAAGCTAATTGAACCTTTATAATCTATATAAATTCACTACAGTTTAATTTGTTTTTGAAATTGGGGGATTTTATTAGAAATTGTTTTTAACAGAAAATTTTAATTGGAACTCAATTCACCCCCCTCTTGAGTGTCCACTCCGACCAACACTAATGATAGATGATAAATGGATTAAATATTTAGAGAATATATTTTTGGCCTTGGGATACGGTGAAAAGGAAAAGGTTATGCTTGTAATGTATTGTCTCAAAGGTGATATTGATCAATGGTGGTTTTTGATGTAGAATACTAGGAAGGAAGAGGAAATAAAACTATTGGAATGGAAATATTTTAAGGATAAATTCTTCAAAAAACATTTCCCTCATGAGAAATAAATTGAAATGAAGAGAAAGTTACCTAGATTAAATCAAAAGGAAGAATAAAGTTTTGCTGAGTATGAGGATACATTTATAAGGTTATATAGGTATTTTATATATTACATGTGCAATATAGAGTGTAATATTGTCTAATTCTTTGAAGGGGTTAAGCCAAGTCTTTGAAGGTTACTGGTATATTAAACTTTTTCTTCATATAATGAAATAGATTTATATGCTATCAAGATAGTAAAATAATTATCCAAGTATTATGGATTAAAAGAGAAAAATATAATAAGAGGGTGGAAGAGTAAAAAATGGATAAGGGGAAGAAGAGAAAGAAGGATTTTCCCACATGTGATAATTGTTGAAAGAAACACATAGGTACTTTCTTAAATGGAATGGGAATTTTCTTCAAGTGTGAAGATAAAGGACACTATGCTCTTGATTTCAAGGGAAAGAAAGAAATTTTTAATGTTCAATGATTAAACTATAAGGATATGGGTCATTACATGGATGAATGTCCCAAGCGTCGAGGGAATATACCTCATAAGAAGTTAAGGGATCAAGGTCAAAATTATGCTATTGATACAACCAAAGTGGAATGATTAATTTTATTGAGTATTTTGATCCTTGGAATATTTTTTAAAAGTATTTTATTGATGATATTCTGGTTATAAGAATTATGAAATGTATAAGTATTACACTGTAGTACTATTTGTTAAAGGTTTTGAGAGTATATGTTGAATGGTACTAATGAAAAATAAAAGTGATTCAATAGAAATTTAAAATTCTTTGAAAACACATGATTTTGGGAAAGATAACCCTTAATATGTTCCTGATGTTCAGATAATTATTTTAGGATAAAGATATGATAAATATGGATAAAGTAAATTGGATAGTGATGACTACCTTGGAACTGATTAATGATTTTTTGAAAAAATGGTTTATGTTATCATTGATAGAGTTAACAAAATTTTTGGATTTAAATAATATATATGATAATTTGTGTTTTATTTAAGGAATAAAGAATTATGCATGTTTTTAATATGTTTTTATAGTAATTCAGTTACTTACCATGTCTCAAGATAATAATGATGAAGGTATTCACATATTTGGTATGTGAAAATTAAGAGATACTTCATATTGTTTAGGGGATTAATGGTAAGTTCATTTTGAAAATTAAGTGAACTTCTTTCTAAAGTTTTTCATATTAATATTTTGGAAGGTTCATAAGTTTAAAAATTTATGAAATTGTTTAAGTTGAAATTTGGGTAAAGTTTTATAGATTAATATATTACTTCACCATATAGAGATTTATGCATATTGGATAACCTATGTTAACCGTTTTTTCTATAATGATAACTAAAGATGAAAGGAATTAATTATAATTATATTATTAATATTATGATACATTAAAAGTTAATTTTATTGCTTCAGGCATAAAAAAATCATTTTTGGAAATTCATTTCTTAGAGTAAGATATGAAGTTGAAATTGATGAACACACAACCAAAGGATGGAATTGTGGCTATGAAATAAAAATATATCAGGTAAGTATATTTAATTATATTCTTAGAGAGTGAAAAAATTCCTCAAATATAGGAAAAGGGTCTTAAAATAAAACTTTATCCTATTACCATCGTTTTTTATTATATTAATGACCTTTTTCACACCTATTTTGTTTATGATTTTGTGGTCGTTAACCTTCTTTGGATCACCCACTTTTTTATGATCAATGAACTCAGTCACTCTCTACTAATCCTTAGGAATTAGTATTTTATTACATATCCATTTTTTCACTTCCCACTTATGTTATCCTATTTGGAAACTTAACCATGTGATTATTCCATATAACCTTCATACTTCTCATTCTCTCTTATTAAGAGGATGTTTTATTAACTATTTTATGATGTGGGTTTTTCAAACAATGTTATTTCCAATTGTCAAACCCTTGATTAAAAATATCAAGTTTAAATTATGAGGAAATAATTTAATTAAGGTGGGGATAAAGTAAAACTCCAAGAATTTACAATATATTTCTTTTAGAATAAATTTAATTTCATTGATAGATTGCGATGCGCACTATACTTGGTTTAAAAAAACAATGTTTAGTCACTCTTTGCACACTTAATTTAAAATTAATTTTAAAAACATTTATAAAATTTATTTAAAAAATAAAATTTATTTTTGAAATTAGAGTACCAGAATTATCTTAGGGTGAATATTTGGTATTTTTTTTTGAAATGTTTCATTTTTTTATAAATAGTGAAAAATACTGAATTTTAATTGAAAAATGCCTTTTCATTTAAATTATTTATAAAGTTATATTATTTTTTAATTGGTTTTGAAGTAACATTATTTCAATTGTATATCTATTAATCTAATTTATTTAATTGGAATCATTCTCATGTCTAATTTTTATTTAAAAATGTTGTAAGCTTTTGAACATTTTCTCTTTGAAAACCCACTTTCATGTTTCATCTACGGGATTAATTTTAAATTAAAATTTTCCACTTCTATGAATTGAATTTGTAAAGATGGATTAAATATTTGTAATAAGCATAATTTTTATTATCTAATAATTTTAACTAAATTTTTTACCATAATGATTAGTGAAAATAGTTAAAATTAATTACCGCGATTGAGGTTAAAATGAGTTTATGGGGGGTTAAACTTAATAGATAAGGGGTAAAATGACCTACCAAATTGTCCAAAACCCATTTTATTTTTATATTTATACTCTTATCATCTTATTATTTATTTTTATGAGTTTTTGGGATACTTTTATGAAATGTACCTATATAATAAGTTAAGTAAAGAAAAAGACAAAAAAGGAACCTTCCTGGTCTTTAATATTTATAAAGCTTTGGGATAGGGTCAAAACATCATATGTTTAATTATAGATATTATTTTTAAATATAAATTATTTTTTTTATAATTATAATTATTTTAAAATTTTTATAGATGAAATAATTTCTTTAAATGCTTAAGAAACGTCAATGCATGAATTATTTAGTTAATAATCAAATAAACTAAATGTCACTAAAAATATTAAAAGTGAAGTAAATTGAATGAATTATTGTGTTACATTAATTTTTTCTAAGATTTTATCATTTTAAAAAGTTTTGAACATAATATATTTTAATTCCATCATTGTTTTTATATTTTTAAATTCAAATTAAATGAATAATGTCAAAATTGACATTAATGTTATTTTATAATAATAGATATTTTATTAAATGATTAAAAATTAATAAAATCATATATTATACCAAGTTATTTGTAAATGTTAATAAAAATATACTATTTTGAATTAATGGAACATTTTTTCCTTTATAATGACTATATTTACTGCTAAATAGTAAAAACTCTTTTAGCACGGTTGAGGTTAAAACGATATTTTTGCATGTTACATGTGCTTGTGTTAAAATTAATTTTCAACACACTTAAGATTTTTATTTTATAAATTTGATTTAATATTTATAATTATTATGTCCAAATTATCTAATAATTATCATTTTATTTTGAGTCTTAAATGATAAATTAACAAGGTTAAAAAGATTAGTCATCGTGGTAAAAAAACTAAAAGGGTAATATTGAGTAAACTTAAAGGCTAAGAAATAACATGATAAAAAAATGTTTTTATTTTGTGTGGTGAATGTGTTTCTTGAACACATAATTCATACACTCCATTATTGATCTTTTTTTAGGCACATGAGGTGAGAGTGACCTCCCAATAGTGAATAATTTTGGGTATTTACAAGAATGCCACTCATCCTAAATTATAAAAGGGAACTCACTCCCATCACTCCTTTACACCTCTTAAGCCATTTGGATAAAAAAAAACCCTGCCAAAATAAATTCAAAAATTACATAATATCTTACTAGAGGCCTTATTTTAGGTATAAATACAACCTAGGAAGGTTTTGGTTCAAACCTAAGGTGGTTACCCAAATAAGAGGTAATGTTCTTTAACAGGAATTTTTATTTTATTTCTTCCTCTACCACCTTAAATTCTTATTAAACCATAATTATATAACAATATCAATATATACCATAACATTTCATGTTTTTATAATAATTTAATGACCTAAAACCACCTCCACCTCCATCAAATGGGTTATGAAATCATCATTTATGTTTATGGCAGATTACCGCCTCGCGAACCAATGTCATCCGTTTTTCCATTACCACCTCTCACGGTTGGGTATGATGATGGATATAAAGTATATATATGATATTTATAATATATTTATACCTATTTATTAATTATATCATATATATATATATATATATATATTTTTTTTACTTTCCATTCTGTATGGGATATGATAACGTTGTTTGTGTGTACGGCAGACTACCGCCTCACGAAGCAATGCAATTCATCTTTCACTAACGCTTTACATGGAATGTAATAAGTTTAATGTTAATAAATATATGTGATATACATGAAATATTTATAATTATGAAAATATAATTTTCTTATTACCATTTCACTCACTTAAAGATGATAACATCATTCATGTATGCGTGGACTACTGCCTTCACAAAGCAATGTGACTCTCTTTTCATCGCCACGCTACATGGATGATATGTATAAGTATATTTAAAAAAATAATATTTTATATATTATATTATTATAATTATGGAAATATAAAATATTAATTACCTACTTTCCATAATTATCATTGAAAAATGGAAATGTTACTCATGCGTACATATGACCCACCTTCTCCATGATCGTAACGTACTTCATTTTTCATAACCATATTCCATGTTTGATTTTAAAATTATAATTGTAGTAAAAATATCATAATTATGTCATGATTATTATTCTATATATTATGAAAGTACTTAATATTTACAAGAACTTTATTTTCATAACAAAGAATGAATGATAAAACAAGGTGATTAACACCCGAAAAAAATAAAAAAAAATGAAATATTATTAACAAACGGGTGGTAAAATGTTATAAGAGGATAATATATGATATTATAAATATGATTATGTTTATGGTTATGTTATAAATTAATTTATGATTAAAAAAATTATATATAAGGTTAAATAACATTTAACTAAAGAAAATCATGAGTTAAGGGATTTCGTCTTAATTTATATTCCATTGGGACTTATTTATTATTATGAACCAATTCACTTTTATGTGGTGTATATGCTTTCCCTTTGACATATAATATAATTATTCATGGTATTTTAATTTTTACTTCAAATTAATTCATCCAAGGTGATTTTTGACTCAAAAATTACTAATTGGTAAAAGTTATTATACAATCTCACTTTCTTTTATAATTGTTAACTTTATCTTGAAATAATAACTTTCTTATAATAATTTTCAATTAGAAATTAAATTTATCTTAAATATACATATTATTTTCTAATGGGCATGATAATTTCCTAAATCATTTTCCATTTTTACATATGGTTTTTACTTGAAAATTTATTTGACTAACTGAGGAAATATTAATAAATCTATATCCATTACTCAATATGGATATTTTATGATAAGGCATATTGTTCATAAATTAAATAGATTATTCAATATATGAGGAATTATTTGGACATGAATACATAGGTGGGGTTTGGTATAGATATCCCCTCGATGCATCGAAATGTCTCATGAGACAAATTTAGTTGGCCAAAACCTATGAGTTTGTACCCAGTAGTTTTAAACTATCTTGTGAAAGGTCTTGATAGTAGAGAAATAGTTGGCCAAACCAAATCAATTTGTACCCAATAGCTTTAAACCGTATTTTGAATGGTCTTGATGATATAGGTATCATGTTCCTAAGACATGATGTTCAATAATTAAGAATTTTAATCATTAACATTTTTGTTATTATTATCAATGATTTTTTCATAATGATATTATATTTGGATGCATTTTATTCTCAGTTTATTGATTCAATGACATGTGTTTTCAGTTGTTTACCTTGCTATATTGATTATGCCTTATCTATTCAAGCAGTCAAGTTTTTTAAATGGAATTTTTGTTCAGTTATTTACCTTTAAATATTTATTATTCTTTATTGATTCATGATATATTACACTATACTTAACCCTTACTACGCATTTGAGCTCACCCTTATTTTTTTCCTTTCTCAGGAATACATAAAGTATACAATGTTTGATATGCAAGGATGTTCTAGGGGAATAATGTTATTCTCAAAAAAAAAATATGTTGTAATTTTTGTTTTCAAATTCAATGAATAACTCAAGTATGTGTCTATTTTACCAAGACTACTAAACTATTTGATCTTTCCATATGTGATTCCTTATGTATTTTGACAATGTAATAAAGCAGACACCAGCTCTGGGATACTAGTTTCGGGGTCACTACATGCTTAATATTAAATCCTTATTACATAATATTGAAATGATATTTATCATGTGAATATTCATACTTTTATACCTTTATTATGCCACCCTTGAGGCTAAGGTAATCAAGGGGTGGTTGGGTATATTGTTGACCATATCATTATTTGAATTTAACTAAGATAGAATTTATCCACTTATATGAAAAGACATTTGGGCCTTTGATTAAGTGATTGATGAAATGCTTGATCATGATTACATAAGTGACATGTGATTTTATTATCTATTATAATGATTTACATGTGATGTAATCATTTTTTATGATCGATATACTCAAAGAATCGAAAATGTATGAGTTTTCCTATACTAGATTGACATGTTCTATGTCCAATGGCCACTTGATGTCATGGACAAAGGAATTTTATAAGTATACATAAAATGTATCTGATACAACTTATGATAGGATTATTTGTAAAAATATATAAGTATGTTTGAATAATATTATATTATAGCCCTTTATAGATTGAATAATAATGATATTTTTCTAGAGGTATCTCATTACTTACATTTATGAATTAGAGGATTCATATTTGTTATTAATAATAAAATGTACCATAGGGTTACACAATAAAACTTATAATAAGGATTAAATTTTGATCAATTTTTTTCCCAAAATGAATAGAGTTTGATACACCATATCCAAAGGAGTTTGGATGGATTCACAAAGAGATGTAAAGTTTTTCATAAATTCCTTATGTGATTTTTGTATAAGTGGGAGATCGACGGTTATGCACTAAAACCATGAATCATATTGTATGATTTATAAATATCATAATGCATGATATTCATTTGATGTATATCACAAGTAGTTATATGAGTCTAAATCATTTTAGGCCTGAGATACCTATATTGTAGTATAAGATATATGTTATAGCTTATGATATGTGATATTGTGTTGATTAAGTGTTTTCACCTTTCCTGAACATTTTTTTAGTTATGAATCATTGTGATGATTCATTTATGGTTTATTAAAATGATATATAACCATTGAAATATTCAAAAATAATAAACATAAAATTAGAATATGTTATGAGTAATGTATAGTGGTTTCCAAGCATTGGTAGTGGTTCATGATCTCCTTAATTGATTAAAGTATGGTTATATATGGGATGAGGTCTTTCTCATTTGGGGTATGGTGACTCTCTGGCCTTGATGAAACTCTCTTTGTCTTGGTTATTCATTTATATTAGAAGGTATGGTGATATCATTCCTCTTAAAGATCGAGGGATCCCTATGTAGTGTTCATGTATTCCAGTGGCTGGTGAACTAGTTTTAAAGGAAAAAGTTAAGCGTTGTTGCTTGGTGATCTTCCTTGAGCATACGTCATCAATATGGAGATCACTAAACTTGAGGTATTCATCATTATTTTATGTTATTTATTTTTTATGTTGATTATATGACAATATATTCATATTTAAATGAGTTGTTTCTATTTTTTATGAGCATGTGGTGTTCTAACAAAACCCATCAACTTCATTGGATAGGATGAAGTAGTGGGGGCCTATCTAGTGGATACTAGTAGAGGATGAGTCATCGATGATGGTTTGGTCATTTTTAAAGGATTTTATTTTTATAATGGAGTTTATTTTATTATTGTTTTATTTATTTATTAATGATGTATGTAGGCACATTCATTAGATTTCATGGTGTTCTATTTTACAACAATTCAATTGTCATGTGAGTTAGGTTTTCATTCAAATCCATATGGTATGTGATTTATATTGTACATCTATTACTGAGTCTTTGGAAGTCGGTGAATAATTCTAATGGTTTTTTAATATTCCAATTTGGATCAAGGTTAAGTTTGATTGGTCATTCCATGTTGGGATGTTACTAACACTACTATAAAATAGTCCTTTAGCAGTGCAAAAATTGGCCTTTATCAGTACTAGAAAATCACTGACTACCAGAGCATGATTAAAATCTCTAGGCTTTTATCAGCACTAGAAAAGAAATAATAAAGGACCCCATTTATCATATCTTTTATTTATCACTGATAAAGGGGCATACTACAGTGTGTTGTAATAGCACACTACAACCACTAGTGTTGTGAGCTGTAACAGCACACTACAACACTAGAAAAGGTACCAAAAAGCAGCAAAATAAAGTGAAAATACAGAATTTAAATGAAATAAAATTTACAAAAAAATTAAATAAAAATACTATATTATATAAATTTCAAACATTAGTTTATACAATTACATGAGTATGTATAAATTATTACATATATTCAAAAACATAAATGTTTTTTTGTCTTTTTCCCCTGACCCCGACTCGTGCTATTGTCGAAAAAACCACCCATGCTTGAGAAAAATAACACAACTATATAAGAAAACAATTATTATGTCAGTAATAATATAAATAAATTAATTAAATATAAAGATTTAATTTTAAACTAAACATTGAGTCATGCCAGGAACATTGTGTATCAGATTGAGTTGTAGTTGATTCTTTCATGTCACACCATTTATTGTTCGTCACCAAGAATTATCTCTATAAAAATTAGCTAAATAATTATAAGATAAAAATTATAAGGAAATTAATTATGTAATAGAAAATAAAATTATTTGAAAACAATCTAGGCTCATTTTCTCAGTTTTGGTGATGTGATGCGTGTTTTAAACTAAAATGACACTTATATATTGAAAAGATGTACTTGGATTCATACTGGTCACACCATGAATAATATTGAGGTTTGGATTATTCCTACACATAAAAAATGAATTATGAATCACTTTATTAAATTATCAAAATAATCCAAATGTGTTTTCTCAGTTTTGAGTACGCCGCTTATCTTTTTTACTAAAATGTCATTTTAAATTGGAAAGATGTGAATTGATTCATACCAATCACATCATGTGTCGGTTTAACATGATAATAATTTATACACATCACAAATAACTTATGAATAATTTTATAAAATTATAAATATAATCCAAGCACATTTCCTTATTTTTTTAGTGAGTGATACTTTTTGAACTCAATTTTTAATTTTAAACTGATAATGGACACTTTGAGTTATATTGGGAAAATAGTGTATTATATTGAGATGTGTAGGATTACTACACATCAAAAATGACTTTTGGATCATTATACTAAATTATTAAAACAACCATAATGTGTTTTATTAGTTTTGAGTATGTTAGTTTTCCTTTTTTTACTAAAATTAATGTCAATTTTAAATAAAAAGATGCACTTGGATTTATACCAGTCACATCATGCATCAAATTGAAGTGAGTCTTATTACTACATGTTCAAAATGACTTATGGATCATTTTAATAAATTATAAAAACAATACGATGGTGTTTTCTTAGTTTTGAGTATGGCACTTGTCCTTTTTACTAAAATGTCATTTTTATTTGGAAACATGAAATTTGAGTCATACTAGTCACATCATGTGTCGGTTTGATGTGAGACTAATTCATACACATAAAAATGAATTATGAATCATTATCCTAAATTATTAAGACAATCTGGGAATATTTACTTGTTTTTTAGTGAGTGATATTTTTTAACTAAAATATCAATTTTAGATTGATAAGAGACACTTTGAGTCATACTAGACACATTGGGTATCATATTGAGGTGTGGATTATTTATATACATAAAAATGACTTATGGATCATTTTCATAAAGTATCAAAACAATACAGATGCATTTTATTGGTTTTCAGTATGTCATTTGTCTTTTCAACTATAATTAATGTCAATTTTGAATAAAAAGACACACTTGGAGTCATATCAGTCACACCATGTGTCTAATTTAGGTTAAGATGATTCCTAAATGTCCCAAATGACTTATGAATCATTTTATTAAAGTATCAAAACAATAATAATGTGTTTTCTCTGTTTTGAGTATGTCACTTCTCTTTTTTAATAAAATGAATTTTAAACTGGAAACATGCACTTTGAGTTATACCAATCACATCGTGTGTTGGTTTGATGTGTGACTAATTCATACACATCTCAAATGAATTATGAATAGTTTTCCTAAATTATATAGACAATATGAGTGTTTTTTCTTAGTTTTCAGTGGGTGACACTTTTTGAACTAAATTTTCAATTGTAAATTGATAACGGACACTATCAGTCACACCAGACACAACATGTATTGGTTTGAGATGGGGTTGATTCATACATGTCAAAAATTACTTATGAATCATTTTTATAAAGTATCAAAACAATATTAATGTGTTTTATCATTTTTTTAGTTTGTTAGTTATATTTTTTACAAAAATTAATTTCAATTTAAAAAAAAAAGATGTACTTAGAGTCATACTGGTCACACCGTGCATTATATTGAGGTGTGGATGATTCATAAATGTCCCAAAAAACTTATGGAAAATTTTCATAATATATAAAAACAATAAAAATGTATTTTCTTGGTTTTGAGTAAGTCACTTGTCTTTTTTACTAAAATGTCATTTTAAACTGGAAACACGCATTCTGAGTCATACCAGTCACATCGTGTGTCGATTTGACATGAGACTGATTCCTACTCATCAAAAATGACTTATTAATCAATTTCTTAAATTATAAATACAATCTGATCATGTTTTCTCTATTTTTATTGAGTAACACTTTTTGAACTAAAATGTCATTTTTAAACTGATAACGGACGCTTTGAGTCATACCAGGCACATCATGTATCAGATTGATATGAGGATAATTTCTATATATTGAAAGTGACTTATGAATAATTTTCCAAAATTATAAAAATAATATAAATGATTTTTCCTAGTCTTGAGTAGGGAGGTTTCTTTTTTTTACTAAAATTAATATCAATTTTAAATAAAAATACACACTTTCAGTTATATCAGTCACACTATGAGTTAGATTGAGGTGCAGATGATTTCTACAAGTCCCAAATGACTTATGGATCATTTTTATAAAGTATCAAAACAATTTGAATTCATTTTATTTGTTTTGAGTATGTCACTACTCTTTTTTACTAAAATTAACTAGAAAAATGCACTTTGAGTCATACTGATCATATTGTGTGTTGGTTTTATGTGATACTAATTTCTACATGTCACAAATGACTTATAAATAATTTTCTAACTTATCAAGACAATATAAGTGTTTTTTCTTGGTTTTTAGTGTGTCACTTGTCTTTTTTACCAAAATTAATGTCAATTTTAATTAAAAAGACACAGTTGGAGTCATATCGGGCACACCATGCATCATATTAAGGTGTGGATGATTTATACACATTAAAAATGACTTATAGATTTTTTTCTTAAAGAATAAAAATAATATTAATGTGTTTTCTCAATTTTTATTATGTGATGTGTGTTTTCAACTAAAATGTAAATTATAAACTAAAAATATACAGTCTGAGTCATACCAAGTACACTATGTATCATATTTATGTTTGAATGATTGAATATGTGATATATGTTTTTCTTTCAAATATCTGAAAAAATAATGAAAATATAGAGGAGTTTATATTCTTATGTAAGAGAAACTCCATGATCCCTGAAACACTTCACGTTTCAGGCGGCATGGGGTTTCCTCTTCCATCATAAAGAAACAAGTTATCTCTTTTCTGGATTATTTTAGATAGTTAAAAGAAAAATATGACTTATAAAAAGATCTGTGAAAAAAAAATAAGTATTATATAAAAATGATAAGGAAATTATCTTTAAAATAGTAGATAAAACGGTGACAATATTAATTAAATAAGTAGTAGGAATTCACCTTTTCATTATGGTTGTATACATTCTTGACCCATTTCTTTATTATCATTATCTCAGTTGCAGCCTCAAAGTCTAATATCTCATGAGCATGATTTTCTTCAAACAAACCACCCCAACTCAAACAAAATAATCCATTTTTATAAGAAAAAAATTCTTATGTGAGTAATAATAAAAAAAATAAACATAAATATAAAATAATGAATTACTTATATAGACAATAATTTTACTATGAAAACATCAATATTTCCTTTGTGGTTGAGCAGAGGAAATATTATCTATCTTCCTACAAAGGCGGTGGAGGGAACTATAGATACCCTATCCTTTTACACATAATTTTACATGATTTTAAGCATAATTATACATTAGAGTACAAGCCAAGGATCGTGAAGACTAGTGTCTTTGAAAACTAGGTACATAAAACTTAAAACATGGAACCAAAAAACTAATTTATTTAATCTTAAAAAAATGCCCCTAACTTCCATTGTGATCATACATATTCATAGGGTACCCTGGGGAACACATGAACAAAGGGATGAGCTAAATAGCCCAGTAAGGGAGTATACATAAGAATAAGGCTTTAGCGCATGGGTTAGAAGACATGACATAATGATAACAAAAGCATGGAACATATGTAATCATAACATATAAACATGTGATCATATAAATATGGAGTCATAGAAATTTGGAAGCAATATAAAACATGAATTTAGTACAAATTAAGGCTAACCGCCAAGATCATTTCACATAGTAGCACAAGCCAAGGATAACTGCCAAGACCGTCGCACATAACATCTCATGAGACTTAAATTTACCCAATGCATTGGAACGCTATCTAGGTACACCCATATTAACTTTTCATGAATATGTTTTCCACATAAATGATCATACATAATCAATCTTACATAAACATAAGGATTATCCATGGAAAGAATTGGGTACCACAATCATGACACAAAACATAACAGATGGGTGTAACACAAAAGTGTCCATGAACGAAGGGAACTAAAGTATACATAGAAATTCATAAGGGAAAAATATATATATGTATTTTGGTGAGTTATTATAAGTATAAGTGATAGTATTTAAGAAAAATATTGAAAAAATTTGGCATAAAAACATTTTTGAGATGTTTTAAGGAAAATACTATAGGGCCTTTAAAATAGAAAAGGGAAAAATAATTTATAAAAAACTAGAAGTGAACCCAGAAGGTTTTCATAATAAAAACGACAGATTTATAAATACAATGGTGGAATAAAAATGAAGGTATAGTGATCTTGAAATTAGGTAAGAATCCGGGAAGTTCCCTTAAAACAAGTTTTCTTATTGGGAAGTATTGAGAAGGGAATCACTTAAAAGCATGCATATCCCAAAAAGAGAATGATGATTGGATATTGGTACATGAGTTTTTATGTATAAACAGAAATTAGAATATGTAAAAAATAGAATATAGTATATCATTTGGGAAAATAGAATGATAGAGTAACCTGAATGAATAAAGGACGTTCAGGTAGAATCCCTTACGGAATATCGGCATGGTATCAGGTGTATTTAAGAGGGATCAATGAGAGAGAAAGAGATTTCTCATCTTTTATAAATCATGATTAAAGTATGGTGGAGGTGATTAATCATACCCCTCCATTAGGAATTACACATAAAAGGGTATAAAATAGAGGACAATCTTGAATAAAAGTGAAATGGAGAGGATCCCTTGCCATAATTTCGGCTTAATTTCATCTCTTATGTGCCTCCTGAATAATAAATTTATGTTTATTAAAACAATGATATAAAATTGAATTATATTAATTTTATAAAAATATTTATCAATTATATTCATTTGATTTTATTTCATAATTTTTGTTGATGAAATTGAAGCATTTTGATATCATATTTTACTAAAAAATATCCCATCTTACGACGATTTCCCTTTTTATTAAATATAATTTATAAATTACTATAATTAGTTTCAGAAGAATATAATAAATGTAATTTGATATTAATATATTATATATAATTTATATTGTCAATACATGAAGGTGTTTATAATAATTATCTTGGCAACGTCTCCGTAGATGGCTAACCGACCTTTAACGGGACGTTGTCGATAGTACGGGAAAGGGAAGTATGAAATTTATATTTTTTCATTAATATGATAATTAAAGTAGGTTAACATAATTAATATAATGTTAACATACTGTATAATCAATTTTTTAGCATAATTTTTTGAAAGGGATAGGG
Source organism: Viscum album (assembly GCA_963277665.1). Taxonomy (NCBI): domain Eukaryota; kingdom Viridiplantae; phylum Streptophyta; class Magnoliopsida; order Santalales; family Viscaceae; genus Viscum; species Viscum album. The sequence goes on from OY728131.1 coordinate 923,540,322, forward strand.
TAAAATAAATAAAAAAGAGTAAGAAAAGATAGAAGATTTAATAGAGTCTTACTCTCTCCTTGGTGTAGCTTCTCTTGAAGGAAACTATAAATCCATTAGTGATTGGAGTTGGAGGGCTCAAAAAAATCCCTATGTATCCTAATAGTCTTTATAGGGAGAATTTGGGCATATATTAGTCTTAGTAAAGGATGATAGGAATGGTTTTCCAAGGGGAGGAAGAGGGGTTATTTATACTTGAGGAGGGGGTGTTTTTAGAATAAAATATTAAATAAAATAATATATCAAATGTTAGACTTTTAATAGTAGTTTTTTACAACATAAATCATATATTAATATAATATAATTCTTTTTAGTCTTTAAATAATATTTATAATTTGAATTCAACAATTTATAAAAAGGAAAGTGAAAAGAAAGAGAAAATGAAGCCTACGGGCATTGAATTCCTATAAGGCCTACAAGCCATGTAATACTTATGCCTATGGGCCTTTTAAGGGTTCCACCTCACCTATGTAAAGGTAGGTTATCAAAAATCAATAAAAAAATGAAGGCCTTCGGGAAGGAATCACTTTTTGACTTTAGGTTTTGGAAAGCTCTTTTTAGGTTTGGAAATTGAGTTTATTGTATTTTAAAGAACCATTTATGAAATTAAATATAATATGGTCGAATATAAAGTTCTATAAATCTTATGTCGTCATTACATCATGAATGATGTAATTTAAGATATAATAGTTATGTGAAAAACTGTATTTTTACTATTCAACCAAAAATAGAAGTACTTTAGAAAATTACCAAAAAATCACCCTAACCATTTTTCAATGTGTATAATATAAAAATGAACTCCATTCTTCAAAAATAATTTTCTAAATATGATTAATTTAATATTTAATTAAAATCACAATTTACTTGAAAAATAGAAATTTTAAATTTAAAACTGCTTTTATAACACTTTGAAAAATTACTTAAGGTCACATAAAATTATCTTAGAATCAAAATATTAATTTATAAATAAATTTCATGAAACTAAATTTTCATTTAAATTATTAAACTAATCATAAAATCATAATTAAATATTCCTGGATTATAAAAATACCAACACCTTATTACTAATTTTTTAAATATTTATTTACTTATACTATGATATAATTATACCATATTGTCACTTATAAAAAGATAAATGTTATTTATACTTTCATTGGAAAGGTTACTATTACATTGGCTGGTTTAGTATTCCTATAGGTCACATTACTATTCCAAAGTTCAAGTTACTATTGCTATATGTTACTTAACTTATAAAGATACTTTTTATTTCACTTATTCTTCACTTATAAAGTTTGTATTATGTTCTAAAATTAATCTTATGTGATTATACTAGAAGTCATAATTATAAAAATAGAATTTCCATTAATAAAACTTTGGGTCATTACATTCTTCCCTCCTTAAGAAATTTTACCCTCAAAATTTCGTTTTACATTCTATGCCATAACTAGGTGTGGGTAATTTTCCTTCATTGCCTCCTCCAATTCCCATGTTTCCTCTTCATACTTATGATTCTGTCATAGTACGTTGACCAGGTGAGTAGTCTTGTTACGTAGAACTTTATCTCTATGATCCAAGATCTTCACTGGATGATCCTCATAAGAAATATCATCCTCTGACTGTATCACGTCTAAAGAGAGTACATGTGAAGGGTCTGGTATGTACTTCCTTAAGAGGGATACAAGAAAGACATCGTGTACTTTGGACATGGTAGGCAGAAGTGTCAGTTGATAGGCCATAGCTCTGATACGATCAAGGATATCGAAGGGGCTGATGTACCTGAGACTTAGCTTCCCTTTCTTCCCAAATCTCATGACCTTATTCCCTGGAGATACATGGAGAAATACCATGTCTCCAACTTTGAACTCAATGTCTCGTCGACGGTTGTCTGCATAACTCTTTTGTCGACTTTGAGATAACTTGATGTGTTGTTGAATGGTTTTCACCTTCCCCACTATTTCTTTGACCATTTCAGTTCTTATCATCTTACGCTCACTGACATCATCCTAACACATCGTTGTTCTACACCTTTTCCCATAAAGGGCTTCGTATGGAATCATTTAGATGCTCGAGTGGAATTTGTTATTGTTGGAGAATTCAACTAGTGGAAGATGTTAGTCCCATCCTCCTTTGAATTCCATAAAACATGATCTCAAAAAGTCTTCCAGTGTCTAAATTGTTCATTTAGATTGACCATCAGTTTGAGGATGGTAGGTCATACTGAAGTTCAGTTCAGTGCTTAGAGCATGTTGGAGACTTTTCCAAAACTACAAGATGAATCATGGATCACAATCGAATACAATAGATAGTGGTACTCCATACAACCTTACCACTTCTTTTATGTATATCCATGCAAGTTGATCCAATGAAAAGTCCTCTCAAATTGTGATAAAGTGATCTGTCTTCGTAAGACGATCCATAATGACCCATATAACATTGTTTCCTCTGGATGTCCTTGGAAGTCCAGTGGAAAAGTCCGTGCTGATGTTCTCCCACTTCCATGTTGGTATGTGTAGTTGTTTCATTATCCCCTTAGACTTTTTCCTGTCATGCTTTACTTGTTGACATACCAGGCACTTTGATGTATATCCAGCAATCCCTCTTTTCATATTGTCCCACCAAAACTTTTCTCAGAGATCTTGATACATCTTTATGCTCCCTGGGTGGATAGAGAAGGTTGATCTATGTGCGTCATTCAGAAGCTCCTTCTTTATCTTTGGATCACAAGGTACACATAATTGTGAGCTAAATCTTACAACTCCTTCCTTATCAATATTGAACTCCAATGATTTCCCATTTCTGATAGCTTCCACCCTTTTCAGAATTTCCACATCGTTTCTTTGAGAATCCTTTATTTTCTCCATGAGGGATGATTGATAAATAATTTGGGGAAGGATTGATGATGTTCCTCCCTTAATGATTCTCATTTATATCATCTAAAAATCTAAGAAAATCAGATCCTTTTCAATTCTCATCATTGATAAAGATACGGGATCATTTCTACTTAGATCATATTCTACCTTATTTTCCCTACTAGGATGGTGGTGGATTGAGAATTCATAATCCTTGATGAGATCTATCCATATTCACTGGAACATATTAAGCTCTTTTTGTGTGAATATATATTTGAGACTCTTGTGATCAGTATATATCTCACACTTCTCCCCATAGAGATAATGCTTCCAGATTTTTAACACAAATATCATCGTCGCTAACTCCAGATCATACGTTGGATAGTTTTTCTCATGGATTTTCAGCTACCTTGAGGCATAGGCTATCACTTTATCATTTTTATTAGCACACAGACTGATCCCTTCTTTAAATCATTACTGTACACCACAAAGAGTTCTCCACTTTTTGGGAGTGTGAGTACTGGTACAATGATAAGACTCTTTTTCAACTCCTTGAAATGGTCTTCACATTCCTAAGTCCATAAAAACTTTAATCCCTTACATGTCAGCTTGGTAATTGGGTTTGAAAATAGTGAAAAGTTCTTCACAAATTGTCAATAATACCCAGACAGACCCAAAAAGCTATAGATATCTATTACAGATGTTATCCTGGCCCACTCTTTAATCACCTTTGTCTTGGAAGGGTCCATAGATATCCCTTTAATGGTGATAACATGCCCCAAGAATGATACTTCCTCCATCCAAAACTCACATTTACTATACTTTTCATACAACAAATCCCTTTGCAAAGTCTTTAACATGGTATTCAAATTCTACTCATGTTCCTCCTTTCTCTTGGAGTATATCAGAATATCATCAATAAAGACTACCACAAATTTGTCAAGGTAATCTCTAAAGACTCTATTCATCAAATCCATGAAAATTTTTGGAGCATTAGTGACTCTAAAGGGCATCACTATGAACTCATAGTGTCTATACCTCATTGAAAAGGAACTCTTGAGAAAATATTCCTTCCTCACCTTTAATTGGTGATAACCCGACCAAAGGTCTACCTTAGAGAAATAACTAGCCCCAATAAGCTGATCGAACAAGTCATCTATCGGTGGTAGGGGATAATTTTTCTTTATCATGATTTTATTGATCCCATGATAATCAATGCACAGGCACATTGAACCATCCTTCTTCTTGATGAAGAGGACTGGCACACCCTAAGGTGAAGTACTCAGGCATATAAAACCCTTCTCTAGATTCTCTTATAATAGCTTCTTAAGATCTTCCAGCTCTATGATGGCTATTCTATATGGTGTCTTTTATATAGATAGAGATCCAGCAATAAGTTCAATTGAGAACTCAACCTATCAATCAGGAGAAAGTCCAGGAAACTCTTTAGGGAATACATCAGTGTAATCCCTCATGATGGGCATGTCTTCAAGAATGATTCTCTCCTTTGTCTCAATCATTTGGGATAAAAATGCTTTCTCATAAAGAATTAATATCTGCACTTGAGACACTTATTCAAAGGATATTCATCTTCCTCCTTACACTTGTAAAGAATTGGAGGATGCTTCGGGATGTGAAGAGTAATCTCCCTTTCCTGAAATTTGATGTTGGATTTGTATAAAGATATAAAATCCATTCCCAATATAACATCAAATTCCACTAAAGGAAGTATGATAATATTTTCTTGGAGGTTCATTCCACAAAAGTTAACCGGGGAGGAGTTATAAACCATGGACGCAATAATTTCCCCATTAGATGTTCTCACAGATAACTTATCCACCAAATTTTGAGGTGGTTTTTGAGTAGTTCAACTAAACTTTCAAGATATGAAAGAATGTGTAGAACTAGAATAAAATAGTACATTCACTATTCTTTAATGAATAACTAGCTTACCTGTCACCACATCCTTGTCCATCTCCACCTCATCAGTAGTGATGGCATACACCCTTCCTTGTTTCCTTGGAAGTTATTGTTGATTTCCTCCAACAACCCTTGGATTGGGACAATTTTTCCCATAATTTCCATGCTCCTTGAAGTTGTAACACTGAACTACAAGCTAACTTTAATCATATCCTTCCTTTATTCTTCCACATTAATAGGATTCTTTATATCTCGTCGGCAGTTCTTGGCCAGATGTCCCAACTTTATGCATTTAAAGAAATTCTTTGTTCCCTTTAGACAGCTCCCAAGATTCTTCTTCCCACAAACTTTACAAGTGGGATAGTCAAGCTTCTTTCCATCATGGGATTTTTTTGTTGAACCACCCATGTTGTTCTCCATTTTCGGCTTCTTGTCACTGGGACCATGAGACCACTGAGAGTCTCCAATATCCATTTCAACATTGACGAAAAAATGTACAATCTCCTCATAACTGTCAAAGTCTTGGATCGTTGAAACCTTTCGTAGACTCAACTTTATCCTGATAAAGAAGTAATCCACCTTTCTTTCATTGTTTGGGACAAATCCATATGTGTACCTTTCAAGCCTTGTAAATTTTGCTTCATACGCCCCGATTGACTCATCTTACTTCTATTTGAGACTGAGGAAATCTCTTTCCATCTTGAGATGGAGGGTTTGAGGAAAATATTCATTGAAAAACATCCTCTTGAATTCCTCCCAATCCATGGAATCAATTCCCTCCTCGGGCTTCATATTCTTGATCAGTTTCTACTACTGATTAGATTTCCAATCAAAATGATAGATCAGTAGTATAAATTTCTCTTCTTCCAAGCACCAAAGGACAGATAATATCTTTTCAATGGAGTTAATCTACTCTTCCACGAGGATGGGATCAAAATATCCACTAAACATGGGAGGACTTTTCCACATGAAGTATTTTACAACAACATGCTCTTTCCTTGGAGAAGTAGGTCATTCCACATGATTCAAGTTATTATTCATAACTTGAGCCAACTGAGAAAGTACTATCATGAAGTTTTGAGCACCCATTCCCATCATATTAGGCATGTCATTAGGGCAATCATCAAATTCTCTATCACATTGATTTTTGGCACAAGTTCTTATATTTCCTGCCATTAACTAAGAAAAATATTGTACAATTAGAGGTCTGGTATACTTAGATATTGAGAATAAAAAAGGAAACTTTGAACATAAAAGGATAAACTTGTAAAGGAGAATTATAACCTAAATTGTGATTCCTTAGGTTTAAATATAGGTTATCCTTGATCTATTTCTTAACTTATATTCCTATGGGATTTTTTTTATTCCCTTAATAACGGTTTTTACTAAGCACTTGAATTTACTAAAGAATATCCCTTGGGAGTGTCAACCAAAGAGAGCATCAAGGACCGTTGTTGTGTACCAGGATACCCTAGGTCAGGCCTGAATCTCCTTGTCAGAGTCTTCACTCCTAGGTATATCTGTTCCAGATCCACCTCTACCTATTTTCATCCAGATAGGGATGTATTTTCTTGATAAACCACTTACTCTATAATTACCAAAATTTAGGGATGTTTTCTTATACTTCATCTCATCCTTAAGATTCTCACTAAGGTTATTTATTCCTAATCCCCAAAAATAACTAGACCATACTATGATACCAACTTTAGTGACACTATCCTTTTACACATAACATTACATGATTTTAAGAATAATTATACATTAGAGTACAATCCAAGGATCGTGAAATCTAGTGTCTTTGAAAACTAGGTACATAAAACTTAAAACATGGGACCAAAAAAACACTTCTTTATTTAATCTTAAAAAATAGCCCCTAACTTACATTGTTATCATACATATTCATAGGGTACCCAGTGGAACACGTGAATAAAGGGATGAGCTAAATAGCCCAGTAAGGGTGTATACATAAGAATAAGGCTTTAGCACATGGGTTAGAAGGCATGACATAATGATAACAAAAGCATGTAACATATAGAATAATAACATATAAACATGGTATCATATAAACATGGAGTCATATAAATGTGGTAGTAACATAAAACATGACTTTAGTATGATTCAAGGCTAACCACCAAGATCGTGTCACATAGTAGCACAATCCAAGGCTAACCGCCAAGACTGTCGCACATAACATCTCATGAGACTTAACTTTACCCAATTCATTTGAGTGATATCTGGGCGCATCCATATTAACTTTTCATGAATATATTTTCCACATAAATAATCATACATAATCAATCTTACATAAACATAAGGATTACCCATGTAAAGAATTGGGTACCACAATCATGACACAAAGCATAACAGATGAGCTTAAAACAAAAGTGTCCATGAAAGAAGGGAAATAAAGTATATATGGACATTAATAAGGTAAATATATATATATATATATATCATGGGGATTTATTTTCAAGTATAAGTGACAATATCTAAGCAAAATATTCAAGAAATTTGTCATAAAAACATTTTTGAGAGGTTTTAAGGAAAATACTATAGGGCCTTTAAAATAGAAAAGGGAACAATACTTTACAAAAAACCAGAAGTAAAACCATAAGGTTTTCATAATATAAATTAATGGTTTTATAAATAAATTGGTGGCTTAAAAAATAAGGTCGAGTGCTCTTGAAATTGGATAAGAATCTGAGAAGTTCCCTTAAAACAAGTTTGCTTATCAGGAAGTATTACGAAGGGAATCACTTAAAATCATGAATATCCCCAAAAGAGAATGATGAATGGATATTGGTAAATGAGTTTGGAAGTATAAATATAAATTATAAGATGTAATTAAATAGAATATATAATTTTGGGAAAAAATAATGATAGAGTAACCTGAATGAATAAAGGAGGTTCGAGTAGAATCCCTAATGGAATATCAGTATGGTATCGGGTGTACTTAAGAGGGATTAATGAGAAATAAATGGATTTCTCATCTTTTATACATCATGAGGACAGTATGGGGTAGGTTCTTAATCATACCCTTTCACTAGTAATTACACATAAAATGTCATAAAATATAGGATAATCTTGAATAAAAGTGAAATGGAGAGGATCCCTTACCTTAATTTCTACTTAATTTCGTCTCTTCTGCGCCTCCTGAATAATAAATTTATGTTTATTAAAACAATGTTATAAAAGTTAATTATAGTCATTTAATAAAAATATTTATCAATTATGTTCATTGGATTTTATTTCATAATTTTATTTGATTAAATTGAATCATTTTGATATCATATTTTAATTAAAAATTTCCCTTCTTGAGACGATTTCCCTTTTATTAAATGTAATTTATAAATTAGTATAATTAGTTTCAGAATCATAGAATACATGGAATTTGATATTAATGTATTACATATAATTTATATTTTCCATACATGAAGGTGTTTATAATAATTATCTTGGCGACGTCTTCGTAGATGGCTAACTAACCTTTAACGGGACGTTGTCGATAGTGCGGGAAAGGGAAGTATGACATTTATATTTTTCATTAATATGATAATTACAGTAGGTTAAAATCATTAATATAATTTCAAATTACTATTTAATCAATTATTTAGCATAATTTTTTGAAAGGGATAGGGTAAAATAAATAAAAAAGAGAAAGAAAATATAGAATATTTAATAAAGTCTTACTCTCTCCTCGGTGAAGCTTCTCTTGCACGAAACTATAACTACCTTGGTGATTGGAGTTAGAAGGCTCCAAAATGTCCCTATGTATCCTAAGAGGCTTTAGAGGGAGAATGTGGGAATAAATTAGGCTTAGTAATGGATGAGTGGAATGGTTTTCCAAGGGGAGGGAGAGGGGTTATTTATACTTGAGGAGGGGGTGTTTTTAGAATAAAATATTAAATAAAATAATATATCAAATGTTATACTTGTAATAGTAGTTTTTTGAAAACATAAAACATATATTAATATAATATAATTATTTTTAGACTTTAAATCATATTTAAAATTTTAATTTAATAATTTATTAAAAGGAAAGTGAAAAGAAAGAGAAAATGATATTTTAAGGAATCACTTTTTGACTTTAGGTTTTGGAAAGTTCTTTTTAGGTTTAGAAATTGAGTTTATTATATTTTAATGAACCATTCACTACTAAAAAATGGGCTTTATCAGCGCTTAAAATGGGTTCTATCAGTGCTAAAAAAGTGTTGTAAAGCTCAGAACTGATAAAGGGGGGTCCCCTTTATCAGCTCTCAATAACAAATGATAAAGGGATACTTTATCAATGCTAAAAAAGTGCTGATAAAGGATACCTTTATCAGTGCTAAAAAGGTGCTGATAAAGGACCCCTTTATTAGTGCTAAAAAGGTGTTGATAAATGTGTTTTTTATCAGCGCTCTTTTAGCGCTGATAGACGGATCCTTTATCAGCGCTCTTTTATCATTGATAAAGGTGTATTTTATCAGTGCTTTTTTAGCGCTGATAAAGGCTTCCTTTATTAGTGTTAAAAAAGCGATGATAAATGCGCTATCTACTGCAAAAAAAATTTGCAACAGCACACCCAAACAACACCTAACGCCTACAAAAAATTCAGTATCTCAACAAGTATACTCATAAAACAAGTATACACATACACCATTAACACATAATTCATAAATTAATTAAATACATAAAGAATTCAATTCAGAATTCAGGGGTTTGGGGAGCTGTTCAGGGGTTTGGGGTGGCTGTCCAAGGGGGCGTAGGGGGTGTCCGGGGGGATGGGGGTGTCGGGGGGGATAGGGGTGTCCAGGGGGGTGGGTGTAGTCTAGGAGGTTGGGGGGGTGTCCAAGGGGGTGGGGTGGTGCTCAGGGGGTGGTGGGGGCCTTCCATGAGGGTGGGGGTGTCCAGGGGGTGGGGGTGTCTAGGTGGTGGGGTGGTGTCTAGGAGGGGGGTGTCCAGGTGGGGGCGTCCTGGGGGTGGTTGGGTGTCTAAGGGGGGTGGGGGGCTGTCCAGGGTGGGGGGGCTGTCCATGGGGGTGTCCAGGGGGTGGGATGGTGTCCAGGGTGTCAGGGGGGATTTCCAGTGGTGGGGTGTCCAGGGGGTGGGGGCGGTCTAGGGGGTGGTGTTCAAGAGGGTGGGGGTGGCCATCCATGGGTGGGGGTGTCTAGGGGTGGGGGTGTTCAGGTGGTGGGGTGGTGTCTAGGAGGGGTGGGGGTGTCATCCAGTTGGTTGGTGGGTGTCCAGGGGGGTGGGGGTGTCCATGGGGGTGGGGGAGGCCAGGGGGTTGGTGGGGATATCCATAGGGGTGGGTGGTGTTCAAGGGGGTGGGGGTGGCTGTCCATGGGGGTGGGGGTGTTCAGGGGGTGGGGGAGGTGTCGAGGTTGTGGGGTGACGTCTAGGGGGGTGGGGCGTATAAGGGGTGGGGGCCATCCAGGGGGTTGGGGGGCCTTCCATGGATCTTTCTCCTAAAGTATCAACATAATCCGAATGCGTTTGGATGGATTTCCATAGGTCAGTTGTTGTTTTCACTTAAAATTTTGTCCATTTTAAACAAAAGAGAGACACTTTGAGTGATACCGGCCACACCATGCCTCAGATTGAGGTAGGGTTGACTAATACACATCACAAATGACCCATGGATCATTCTCATAAAGGATCAACACAATCCGAATGTGTTTGGTCATATTTCTTTAGGTCAGTTGTTGTTTTCACTTAAAATTCTGTCCATTTTAAACAAAAGAGAGACATTTTGAGTGATACCGGCCACAAAGTGCCTCATATTGAGGCGTGGTTGACTCTTACACATCACCAACGCACCCATGTATCGTTCTTATAAAGTATCAACACAATCCGAATGCGTTTGGTCATATTTCCATAGGTCAGTTTTTGTTTTCATTTAAAATTCTATCCATTTTAAACAAAAAAGAGACCCTTTGAGTGATACCGGCCCCATCATTCCTCATATTGCAGAGGGGTTGACTCTTACATGTCACCAACACACCCATGGATCGTTATCCTAAATTATCAACACAATCCAAATGCGTTTGGTCGGATTTCCGTAGGTCAGTTGTTGTTTTCACTTAAAATTCTGTCCATTTTAAACAAAAGAGAGACACTTTGAGTGATATCGGCCACACCGTGCCTCGGATTGAGGAGGGGTTGACTCATAAACGTCAAAAATGATGCATGGATTCTTATACTAAAGGATCAACATGATCATAATGCGTTTGGTCAGATTTGCGTATGTCATTTGTAGTTTTCATTTAAAATTCTCTCTATTTTAAACAAAAGAAAGACCCTTTGAGTGATATCAGCCACACCGTGCCTCGGATTGAGGCAGGGTTGACTCGTACATGTCACCAACGCACCGATGGATCTTTCTCCTAAAGTATCAACAAAATAAAAAAAAATTAGTCATATTTCCATAGGTCACTTGTTGTTTTCATTTAAAATTATGTCCATTTTAAACAAAAGAGAGACCCTTTGAGTGATACCGGACACAACGTGCCTCGGATTGAAGCGGGGTTGACTCTTAAATTTCACCAATGCACCCATGTATCATTCTATAAAAGTATCAATACAATACAAATGCATTTGTTCATATTTCTATACGTCATTTGTTGTTTTCACTTAAAATTATGTCCATTTTAAACAAAAGAGAGACACTTTGAGTGATACCGGCCACACTGTGCCTCATATTGAGTCAGGGTTGACTCTTACACGTCAAAAATTACCCATGGATCATTATACTAAAGTTTCAACACAATCTGAATGAGTTTGGTTAGATTTGCGTACATCAGTTGTTGTTTTAACTTAAAATTTTGTCCATTTTAAACAAAAGAGAGACCCTTTGAGTGATACCGGCCACACCATGCCTAGAATTGAGACGGGGTTGACTCATACACATCACCAAATCACCCATGGATTTTTCTCCTAAAGGATCAAAAAATATGAATGCGTTTGGTTGGATTTCCATAGGTCAGTTGTTGTTTTCATTTAAAATTATGTCCATTTTAAACAAAAGAGAGACCCTTTGAATGATACGGGCCACACTGTGCCTCGTATTGAGGCGGGGTTGACTCGTACACATCACCAGTGTACCCATGAACCGTTATACTAAAGGATAAACACAATTTGAATTCTTTTTTTCAGATTTCCGTATGTTAGTTGTTGTTTTCACTTAAAATTTTGTCCATTTAAAACAAAAGAGAGACACTTTGAGTGATACCAGCCACACCGTGCCTCATATTGAGGCAGGGTTGACTCATAAATGTCACCAACACACCCATGGATCATTCTAAAAAAGTATAAACACAATCTGAATGCATTTGGTCAGATTTTTGTAGGTCAGTTGTTGTTTTCACTTAAAATTCTGTCCATTTTAAACAAAAGAGAGACACTTTGAGTGATACCGGCCACACCGTGCCTCGGATTGAGGCGGGGTTGACTCGTACATGTCACCAAAGCACCCATGGATCATTATCCTAAAGGATAAAAATAATCCTAATGCATTTGGTCATATTTATATAGGTCAGTTGTTGTTTTCACTTAAAATTATGTCCATTTTAAACAAAAGAGAGACAATTTGAGTGATACAGGTCACACTGTGACTCAGATAGAGGCGGGGTTGACTCGTACACGTCAAAAATGACCCATGGATATTTCTCCTAAAGGATAAACACAGTATAAATGTGTTTGTTTTGATTTCTATAGGTCATTTGTTTTTTTCACTTAAAATTCTGTCCATTTTAAACAAAAGAGAGACACTTTGAGTGATACCGGCCACATCGTGCCTCGGATTGAGGTGGGGTTAACTCATACACATCAAAAATGACCCAAGGATTGTTCTCTTAAAGTATCAACACAATATGAATGCGTTTGGTTAGATTTTTGTATGTCATTTGTTGTTTTCACTTAAAATTCTGTCAATTTTAAACAAAAGGGAGACCCTTTGAGTGATACCGGCCACACTGTGACTCATATTGAGGCGGGGTTGACTCGTACACATCACCAATGAACACATGGGTCGTTATCCTAAAGTATCAACAAAATATTAATGCGTTGGTTGGATTTCTGTTGGTCAATTGTTGTTTTCATTTAAAATTATGTCCATTTTAAACAAAAGAGAGACCCTTTGAGTGATACCGGACACACCGTGCCTCAGATTGAGGAGGGGTTGACTCATACACATCACTACCACACCCATGGATCATTATATTAAATGATCAACACAATATGAATGCTTTTGGTCATATTTCCGTATGTCAGTTGTTGTTTTCACTTAAAATTCTATCCATTTTAAACAAAAGAGAGACACTTTGAGTGATACCGGCCGCACCGTGACTCAGATTGAAGCGGGGTTGACTCATACATGTCCAAAATGAACCATGTATCATTCTCCTAAAGGATAAACACAATCCAAATGTGTTTGGTTGGATTTTCGTATGCCAGTTGTGGTTTTCACTTAAAATTTTGTCCATTTTAAAACAAAAGAGAGACACTTTGCATGATACCGGACACATCGTGCCTCGGATTGAGGAGGGGTTGACTCATAAAAGTCAAAAAAGAACCCATGGATCATTATCCTAAAGTATCAACACAATATGAATGCGTTTGGTCAGATTTATGTAGGTCATTTGTTGTTTTCACTTAACATTTTGTCCATTTTAAACAAAAGAGAGACACTTTGAGTGATACCGGCCACACCGTGGCTCGGATTGAGGTAAGGTTGACTAATACAAGTCAAAAATCACCCATGGATCTTTATCCTAAAAGATAAACACAATCCTAATGCGTTTGGTCAGATTTATGTAGGTCATTTTTTGTTTTCACTTAAAATTTTGTCCATTTTAAACAAAAGAGACACACTTTGAGTGATACCGGCCACACCGTGCCTCAGATTGAGGCGAGGTTGACTCATACACGTCACCAATTCACCCATGGATAGTTATCTTAAAGTATCAACACAATCCTAATGCATTTGGTCAGATTTACATAGGTCAGTTGTTGTTTTACATAAAATTCTGTCCATTTTAAACAAAAGAGTGACACTTTGAGTGATACCGACCACACTGTGCCTCGGATTGAGGTGGGGTTGACTCTTACATGTCACAAGTGACCCATGGATCGTTCTACTAAAGGATAAACACAATCAGAATGCATTTTGTCAGATTTCTGTAGGTCAGTTGTTGTTTTCACTTAAAATTTTGTCCATTTTAAACAAAATAGAGACACTTTGAGTGATACCAGCCACACCGTGCCTCGGATTGAGGCGGGGTTGACTCATACATGTCAAAAATGACCCATGGATCGTTATCCTAAAGGATCAACACAATATGAATGCATTTATTTGGATTTCTGTAGGTCGGTTGTTGTTTTCACTTAAAATTCTGTCCATTTTAAACAAAAGAGCGACCCTTTGAGTGATACCAGCCACACTGTTCCTCATATTGAGGCGGGGTTGACTCGTATGTGTCACCAACGCATACATGTATCGTTATCCTAAAGGATCAACACAATATGAATGCGTTTGGTTGGATTGTTGTACGTCAGTTGTTTTTTCACTTAAAATTCTGTCTATTTTAAACAAAAGAGAGACACTTTGAGTGATACTTGCCACACCGTGCCTCAGATTGAGGCAGGGTTTACTCATACACATCAAAAATTACCCATATATCGTTATCCTAAAGGATCAACACAATCTGAATGCATTTGGTCAGATTTTCGTACGTCAGTTGTTGTTTTCACTTAAAATTTTATCCATTTTAAACAAAACAGAGACCCTTTGAGTGATACCGGCCACACCATGCCTCTAATTGAGGCAGGATTTACTCTTAAACTTCACCAACTCACCCATGTATCATTCTATTAAAGTATTAACACAATCCTAATGTGTTTGGTCATATTTGTGTACGTCAGTTGTTGTTTTCACTTAAAATTTTGTCCATTTTAAATAAAAGAGAGACCCTTTGAGTGATACTGGTCACACCGTGCCTCAGATTGAGGAGGGGTTGACTCGTACACATTACCAACACACCCATGGATTGTTCTTATAAAGGAACAACACAATCTGAATGCATTTGGTTGGATTTCTGTAGTTTCTTTTTTTTTGACTTAAACTTTTGTTCATTTTAAACAAAAGAGAGACACTTTGAGTGGTTCATCATTCTTGCATGTTACTGGTGAATTTAATCTATTAAAATGGGAAAATGAATCATTGGAGAAAGGATTTTTTTTTAATAACAATTAAAATTTTCCTACGAACATTTACATACTACAATGTTTCATCTTTTGATCCCCTTAACCCCTCTCAAAAATGACCTCCAATTCTACACGTCCCCAAGTCATATCTTCATGCTATTTCTGTACAATCTGCCATCAGGTATGCGGCCCACTCATTTATGAACCAATCTATATCATCTTGTGAGTATGAGGCTTTTTGGCACTCAGAGTAGTACTGCAAAATATAAAAATAAATAATTAATAAATAAATTAAATGAAATAGTAGTTGTTTTTGAAAATACCTCTTTAGGGATGCTAGTTTATTGATAAACAATGATCTCTTTCATAAATTTGCAAACATAATAACCTCAATAATTATCGTTTTTTTGTTTTGGACATTGCAAAAATTTGATCATTAGGAGAATAAGTAACTTTTGTTGATATGTGTTTGGATAGTGAAATTTTATTATACATACCCTGATATTTGTCCAGACGTAGTATTTTCCTGCCTCCTTATGCTTATCTTCTATCCTCATTCCTTTTTTTAGACAATAATGATACACCGCCCTATCATAACAGAATCCTCAATAAAAGATCATATAAGTTATATTACTTGATGTTTAGACCTAAAATGTAGGATGTAGTGTCCTACAGATTCACAAGCTCCATCATGTGTGGTCAGTTTGATGGATATCCTTACTTTGAATCCAAAAAATAAATCTTTGGAGTATCCAAGTTCACCACAATTAGTATCCAATGTTGCATAAAAACAAAAAAAGTAATAAGTAATAAAAGAAGTGAAAATATAATTGATATGCTTTAATCGTAGATTTTTACCCCTGCATGGTTGGTATTAGGAAGAGTCTGTCATTTATAATCTTACTTTCAAATATTTGCATCAATCCGTTCACTATTTCATCCTTTTTTTATGGCTATAATTTTGTTAGATGTGTTGATGTGGTATGAGGACTAACGAGTCTGAATTTTAGCTCATGGGAATATTCTTTCAACTGTTTTTCATATATACATCTGTCAACAATATAAAATTCATTTAGTCATAATTTTCACATTAGATCAGATTTTAGAAAATCAATTCATGAAAGCATACCTCATATATATATTTACAACTGTGACTCCTATCCAACCGTTTTCAAGGATCTCATTTACATTTTCAGCAGCAACAAATTCTTGACTTTCCTCTCTGTATATATTCTTTTCTAAAACCACTATATGACTACCACCACCTCTTAGCTTCATATCCACATGAGTCTTCAATACTAGTAAATGTGGATAGAGAACAGGTGGTGTTATTGTGCTTTTAGTAGATCTTTGGGATCGATTGGTCGATCCTTTAGATAGTTTTGAGCCGACGTTTGTCACCCCTTCCCTTTCTCCGTCTATAATAACATTCATTGGTTCAGACCCTTTTTTCATTAATTTTTAAAGGTTTAGCTTTAAAAAAAAGGAAATAAATACCTATTTGTCTGCATGTAATCTTACAAATTGTGATGGCCATGAAATGAATGTCCTAATAGCCTTTTCAACTGTATGAATATCATCTCTAGCAAGTGGAATAGGTAGCTTGACATTTGGCTCATGAGCTACATTAATTGTCACTTTCAGATGATCTTTCAGAAGTAGTCTATTATATAGCTTGTCATATGGGATGTTGAACACTGTATCCCTCACTACAAGGTGATAGGTGGGTGTTGACAGATATAAATCACAGTCATTATCACCCTATAGAAGATCAGTACAGGAAAATTATCAGTTTTTGTCTGATTCACATTTAATGGGAACAATTATTAGAATATTGATTACCACAGCTAAGACATCTCTTTGAGGGGAATGGCTCGCCTCAAAGCTTGTGGGGGGTGAGGCGGGACCTTCATGCGTTGTTTGTTCCTGAGTTGTGTCTTCTCCTTTCTTTACACCCATAAAAGTTTCTAGCAACTCTCCCTACCATTGAAATCGTTCTTCAAGAGTTGCTAGTCTTTCGCTCATTTGTTTCAATTTTTCATCTCTATCATTCGTTTCTTTTTTTTCTCAAAATATACTCAAGGTGTCACCCCAAACCCCGCACCTATAACACGACCATATTATTTTGGATACTTCAAAGATTTCGATAATAGGTCTGCATCCGCTACAGGATTAGCTGATTCCTGTGACTATCAGATATAATAAAATAACTAATTATTTTTTTGTAATAGTAATTTAAAATAAATCTTTTTATCGTTGTGTCATACTTACACATATTTTCCACACTTTTTGTGTGTTCTCATCTACTAGATTTCCTTCCTTATTCACACATTCCTCCTTCCATAGCACATGATGTGGGATGGAAGTGTCTTTGGTTTTAGACTCATCAATCTACATATAAATATAGAAAGATAATTATGACGTTGTTTATTGGAACCTAACAATATTATTATAAATTTAAAATACATTCCATTTTCTTTTCTAGTGAATCATACCACATCCTTGCTTTACGATAGGGGTATGTTGGTTTTGATGCACGTTCCTTATTTTCAGTACAGAGTTTCTATTTCATAAATGAAATATTGAAAATCAAAGTGATGAATACATGTATCCTCAAACAACGTATTATCACCAACAATGTACCTAAAACTTCTCATCCCCACAGTGGCCAATAAATTCATCCCATGCTTCTTGGGATATTATGTGAGCGTAAAAAATGGGTGGGTGCGGGTTTATTTTACCTTTGGAATCTTTCAAGTGACATTTTGTTAAAACAGTGTGAAAAACTCGATGAATCCTTCCTGCAAGCCTTAGTACATAATTCTTGTATGAATCATCTACTATAAATGTACTCTGCAAGAGATTGAGAAGAGTAAGGCATTGTTTCATTATTTTACTTTCTAGTAAATTAAAGAAATAATATCATAATGTTACCGTAATTTCTTCCCAGATCACAGCCTTCATCCCAGACACAACATGGTGCCATAAATCTATGTCAATCGGCACGCGTTTCCGAGTAACAACTCCAATGTAACTAATAAACATAGCCTTGTTGGGATTCATATGTTGGCCTCGTGCATTCCATCCGACATCAAATTTGATGGCTTTGATTTTCGCCTTAATAACTTTGGCTAACACCGTCAAACTACGACGCACCTGTGTTTTCTGTGACGTCAGTCCTTCATCCTCGACCATTTAATTGATATCAACATCATCTATATGATAATATGAAATGGTAGAAATGGCATGTGTTGATGGTTGTTGGACCTCAACACTAGAAGCAGCAATAGGTTCAGAAACTTGTTGTTGCTCTGTACTGTGAGCAGCCGCAGCAGGAGTAGCAGTAGCTTGAGAGACTTGTTCAGCCTCAAGGTTAGGAGCACCAGAATGTGCAGAAGTCATTATATGCAAAATTGGTTTAACAGTTAATTTAGATTACATAAATTCAGTAATGATAAGATAATAACATGAGATAACAAGATCTATATTACAAAAAAAATATAACCTATTTATTGAACTCTCTTTCTTTTTTTCAAAGGGTGAAGGGATTTGATACCTCTATCGATTATCCAAATCCCTTCATTGTGGTCTCCTCTAACATAAAAAACATCATCTACATTGGGACCTCTGCAAAATGATTGCGACGTACCACTGAAAGGATTGTCCTCAACTGAATTTTCATTGGACCCTTCAGTAGTTTTGGACGATAACAGAACAATAGACCACTTTCGGTTTGTGGGATCTGGAACATAAAAAACTTGTACCGCTTGGGATGCCATTATAAACTGCTCGTCTTTATACCCTTCTTTACTAAAATCAACTTTCACAAATCCCCATTCAGCTATTTTAATAAAACTGTTGTTATCAACCCATTTGCATTGAAAAATCGGCAATTGGAATGTCATATAATCCAACTCCCATATTTGTTTGATAATTCCAAAGTATGACATATTTTCATAAATTGGATTTCTGTCCTTACTACCAGAAACATGCATCGCTTCAGCCACAAGTGTAACTCCACTATTTTTCATGGTACTATCTTCATCATGTTCATCTGTATAAAATGTAAAACCATTAATTACATAACCATTGTAAGATAATACATACACACTTGGTCTGAATTCTAGCCATCGAAGTCTTTCTGAAATTGAATTCAGATTTTCATCCAACTCCTTAAAAATATGGTCCTAAATCCATCCTATAAACTAGTGATTATGTGCATTTGATATTCATTTTTTATCCCTTGATGGATTCAACAGCCTAAAAATTTCTTTGTGAGTTTCAATATATGGAGCAACCTCCCAACTTTTATGAAAAAAATATAGGTGGGACTGCTCCCGATCTGTAATACTAATTGTCACATCATCTCTTCCAGAAATTTCCTCACCCTCAATGCGTCCAGTGTGATGAGATTTTGGGATACCAATGATTTCCACGTCAGATAGGTATTCAGTAAAAAATTCAATGGCTTCCTCAACAATATATCACTCCACTATACATCCCTCTGGCTGACTTCGGTTTTTGACATACCCTTTCAAAATATTCATATACCATTCAACAGGGTACATCCATCTATAGTGCATAGGACCACAAAGTAAAATCTCTCTCACCAATTGAATCATCAAATGAACCATCATATCAAAGAATTTTGGTGGGAAGAACATTTCTAATTCACATGATATGATGAAAATTTCTTTTTCCATAGCTGGAAATTTCGTCGGGTCTAAAACTTTTCTACATATAGCTTTGAAAAAGAAACAAAGTTTGGTTAACGTATGACGGAAATTCTTGGGAAAAATGCAACGTAAAGATATAGGAATTAGATCTTGTATCAAAACATGGAAGTCATGTGATTTAAAACCTTTTAACTTTAAATCATTCATTGACACAATGTTCTTGATATTTTATGAATACCCCTATGGAACCTTTAAATCATTTAAGAAGTTGAAAAACTGATATATCTCCTCCCTAGAAAGATTCTAAGAAGCTGGAGGAAGAAACATTCGATTTTCACCCTTCACAGGAGCCAAATCTTCTCGTATTACCATGTCAACCATGTCCAACCTTGCCTTAATTCCATCCTTTGTTTTTCTAGGAGAATTTAGAAACATTCTGATAACACTATCACATACATTTTTTTCCACATGCATCACATCAAGAAAATTTCTGACGTACAAACAATTCTAGTATGGTAATTCAAAAAAAACTGATCTCTTTTTCCAACTGATTTTCATAAGGTTTTTCGAAAATGGTTTACCAAAAACAGTGTTCACATCTTTTACTTTCTCAAACAGCTGATCACCTGTTAGTGGAGACAGTGTTGCGTGTTGTTCTAGACTTCCATTGAATTATGTCATCCAAGATTGGTACTTAAGTAGACGAGGTAGAAATCTACGATATCCTAGAAACACATATTTCTATGAATGTTTCAACCTAATTGATTTTTTATCTTCTTCGCATACGGTATACCCTTGAGTTACTTTAATTCTATAGCTTGACAGATTTCCATAAGCAGGTAAATCATTTATTGTCCCATACAACATCACTCTCAATGTGAAGTATTCACTTTTATAAGCATCATACAACATTACACATGAATCCCACTATAACTTCAAATCCTTGATCAAAGGAGCCAGATAAACATCAATATCGTTACCTGGTTGTTTTGGTCCTGATATAAGTGTAGATAACATGATGAATTTCTGCTTCATGCATAACCAAGGTGGAAAGTTATAATTTACCAACATAACAGGCCATGTACTATGAGTGATGGTTTGAAAACCAAAATGATTTACTCCATCTGTAGATAACGCAAGACGAAGGTTTCTCATCTCTTTTCCAAATTCAGGATACTCATGATCAATTTTCTTCCATTGAGGAGAGTCAGCCGGATGATGTAATTTCCCATCTTTATTTCTTTTATCTGCATGCCATGACAATTGTCTTGCAGTTTCTTCACTTCCATATAGACGCCTAAACCTTGGAATTATTGGAAAGTACCATACAACTTTCATAGGATTGGATTCATATTTCTTGTATCAAGAATCACCACACTTTGGGCATTCTGTAAGTGATTTTTTTTCCTTGTGAAATAATATACAGTCTTTCAAGCAGGCTCGTACTCTTTCAGAAATCATACCCATCGAGCGTAGCATTCGTTTAGCTTCATATGTCCGACTTAAGAGCTCATTATCTTTCGAAATCATGTCATTCAAAAGAGAAAGTAGTTCCATAAAACTAGCATCACTCCATATGTTTCCTGCTCTAAATTTATACAACTTCAGTACAGCTGACAATGCTCTATATTTAGTGCAACCAGCATACAATGGCGTCTTTGCACAACTCTTTAACTTCTCAAACAATTTTGGTCAACCACGGAGTTCATCTTCAATTGTCCTTGTCATTTCCTCAATATGATCTTCATCATCATTGACATCTGTAATCACATCCTCTATACGGTATTCTTCATTATCCATATTTGTATTCATATCTGATGATCCATAAAATGCAGTTTTATCCCAACCAGTAGCTACATTCTCTTTTTCTCCGTGTTTATTCCAACATTTATAACTCTGATCTATTCCGTGACATATCAAATGTTCTTACAACTCCTCTGGAGTAAGTAGTCTAGAATAACAACAATGTAAACACGGAAAAAGGATTTGAGAAGGATCCTTTGCGTGATCCTTTTCAAACTTGATGAACTCTTTCACTCTGTTCTCATACTCTATTTTCAAATGATTATCATCCATCAAATCTTTATTCATCTCCATCCTATTTGAATCACAAATATTAGTATTTATAGTTCAAATACACAAAAAATACTTCCAAATACATTAGAAGAGAACCAATTCATTATAAAAATAGAGATTAATAGAGCCTAACCATTTCCAATAAAGATTTGGAAATCAACAGAACCAGGATAGAACCCCCATCAAAATCAACACATTTTCCAAAAACAAAGGGGTTTGTGGGGATAATCACTTGTGTCATAGATGGTAAAACTCACAAGGTATCATCCTCTATGGATCATCCTCCTCTATCGGGTCAACCCTTCTATGGTCAACTAGTCCATCCTTTTATACCTCACCAACCTAAAATACATATGGATGAAAACCAATAGCCAGCTATATAAGTAAAGAAAGGATTCTCATAATCTCTACAATATGGAATTCATTAAATATAATTACTTTAAATTCATTATAGTTTCTTCAAATCACCCCAGTCCAAACACAAGAATAATCAAGAATGATACATCTACCACTCCTAGGTATCAGTCTTACATTCAATATCAGCGTGCCTAATATTTTTTGTAAGCTCAAGTTACTTACTTTAAATCACAGGGGGGATAATCACTTGTGTCATAGATGGTCTCCCATGTTATTCTATATGAAAATTTTAACAAATATTATTGACCTATCATCCCATTCAATCTTCATGAGTGTCTAATTCCAAACTTCATCTTAAGTGTAATATTAAAAGAATATATATTAATAAATTACCCCACATACACTTCCCCACTAATATGGTCATTCTCACACTCTAATGGAATATTTATTATGCTTCAACCCCTTTTATATAATCTCATAACCATATATCCACACATGCACATGTCAAAAACACATAAAAACCATATCAACATCACAACTACACATCACATCCTCATCACAATATGATATCGTGAACATGAAGGACATAAACATCACACTCTCCTCCTACAATGCACAACCCCGACTATGTATCCACACCAAATACACATAATCATGTCAATAATAATATATATACACCAAAACCAAAAATAATTATAGGTCGTATATATACAACCACTGTGAGCCATTACAACTCATACTAAGTGTGAAGGGGGGGAGGGAAGAGGGAGTGGTTCTATATGTGTTCCCTCTATAACCTATATATTGAGAAAAACACTCAGAACCAAAGTACCCATATGTATTTCAATCAGGTTACTCAACTCAAGTGGTGGTGCGTAAGAAATAATAAGAAAATATAATAAGTATATAGTCACACATAAATCTTTCCTAAGGGTTTACACCAAACTAACACTACAAACACTTTCATTAACCATTGCCTTGTTACTACCACCCTCTAATAACCACTTCCATTATAATGCCACAAATAATCCCCAAAAAATCACATAAGCATCCATATCAACATTACCAACTTCTCATTTCATTTAACATTATAATTTCTTGGATTTTTATTACCATATGCATTTAAATTGTTAACCATTTTAATGTGAAACCAATCATTAAATCACTACCCACTATAATCCATTCATTAATCATTAATAACATTTATTCTATATTTAACCATTTATTAAACTTAATTATTCCAATCATTATCATTAATCATTTAACAAACCATCATTTATCATTTCTAACCCATCACTCATTACTATTTTCATTTATTCCAACCATATTCCATGCCAAAATAAAACTATAACACCACCCAATAACAACTAAATTTTCATGACATAAAATACAACTAAACACATTCTAAAATCCATAAAACCACTTATTTTCTGCCTAAATAGCCATGTCATTGCTATCATAACCACACAATAATACATCCATCACTATTGTATTAATTACCACACCACATGCTCCCAACCACATCAATCAACCATCACCCTTATAATCATAGTGATAAATACCCCATACATAGTAGCATGAAAGGGAAAACATATAAGAAATTCACACTAAAAACTACCCCTTAAACACTCTTTCATATTAAAGTAGAATTTATAGTTTAAATATAACACTTTAATTACATATTTCCATACAACCAATTCATTACCTACCTTAAGTGACTAGAAAATAATGAAAGGTGATTATAAAGTAGTGAGAAATTTCTTTCACAAAATCAAGAATAAATCACTTAGTAACAACACCAATAAATCCATAAATATATAAAAAATATTATGGAACTTCATAAATCACATTCAAAACTCCCTATTCACTTTAATTTCCTTTAGTGTAAGTCATTATAGTATTTAAGTTAATCAGTACTATCCATCCAATGGAAACAAAATAACATGATAATTCCACAATTTACACATAACAAAGAAGGACAAATTTTATTTCCCCAACCTCAACTAAAGATTTAACAAATATTTCATAAGAATGAGAAGAATAGTCAAATAAAACATGACTTAACACATGAGGGTAATCTAAAAGTCCTATGTATGACCATTAACCATTAAAATCATAACAAAAAAACACAAAAATCGAATCAGCATTGTTGTCACATCCTTCCTAAGAAGAAAGTTCAAGAAGATATTCAAGAAGAAGAGAAAATAAATTCACCTTAGAGGAGGATAAGTAGGGATCCTTCTGTGCTACGTCGTGAGGGGAAGGCGCGACCGCCAGAGGGGGAGGAGCACGGGAGGAGCCACCAACCGTTGAGAAATGGAGGAGTAGGGTTCACGGGGAGTAGGGTCGAGCGGAGAGGAGGAGAAGTAGGGTTTGCGGGGAGGAGGATCTACTGAAGGGATTTGAGGGGGAGGATAAGGAGTAGGGCTAGCGGCGGAGGTCCAGTAATGCGAAGATCGAGGGGCGGCAGAGGTTCGGCAACGCGAAGATTGGGGGGAGGGGAGTTGTTACAGGGGTACAGTACCGCGAGAGATTTAGGGCGCGATAAAAAGAGGACACTATGCGATCTATTTTATAAAATATGGGACTACGGTTTTATCAGCGCTAAAAAAGCACTGATAAGGGCTACCTTTATCAGTGCTTTTTTAGCGCTGATAAAGGGTCTCTTTATCAGCACTTTTTTAGCGCTGATAAAGGTTACCCTGTATCAGTGCTAAAATTTTAGTGCTGATACAGGGCTTCTATATCAGCGTTTTTCTAGCGCTGATAAAGGGATTATTTATTAGTGCCAGAAAAGTGCTGATAAAGATTCCATGTATCAGCGCTAAAATTTTAGCGCTGATACAAGGATTCTTTATCAGCATTTTTTGCTTAGCGCTGATAAAAGGTGGAGCTTCCCTTGCCCATTTTTGTAGTAGTGATTTATAAAATTAAATAGGATATGGCCAAATCTAAAGTTCTATAAAGTTTATTTCATCATTACATCATGAATAATGCAATGTAAGATATACCCGTTATGTGAAAAACTGTATTTTTACTATTCACCCAAAAATATAAGTATTTCAGAAAATTACCAAAAAATCACCCTAACCATTTTTCAATGTTTAGAATCTAAAAATGAACTCCATTTTTTGAAAATAATTTTATAAATATAATTAATTTAATATTTAATTAAAATCACAATTTACTTAAAAATTACAAATTTAAAATTTAAAATTGATTTTCTAACACTTTGAAAATTTACTTAAGGTCACATTAAATTATATTAGAATCAAAATATTAATATATTAATACATTTCATGAAACTAAATTTTCATTTAAATTATTAAATTAATTATAAAATTTTAATTAAATATTTATAACTTATAAAAATACCAACACCTTATTACTAATTTTTAAAATATTTATTTACTTATAATATGATATAATTATACAATATTGTCACGTGTAAAAACGTAGATTTTATTTATACTTTCATTAGAGGGGTTACTATTACATTGTCCGGTTTACTATTCATAAGGGTCATGTTACTATTCCAAAGGTCAAGTTACTATTGCTATATGTTCCTTAACTTCTAAAGATACCTTTTATTTCACTTATTATTAACTTATAAAGTTTGTATTATGTTCTAAAATTAATCTTATGTGATTATACTATAAGTCATAATTATAATAATGAAATTTCCATTGATAAAACTTTGGGTCGTTACATTCTTCCCCCCTTAAGAAATTTCACCCTCGAAATTTTATTTTACATTCTAGGCCATATATAGGTGTAGGTAATTTTCCTTCATTGCCACCTAGAGTTCCCATGTTGTCTCTTTGTACTTATTATTCTTCCATGGTACCTTGACCAGGTGAGTAGTCTTGTTACATAGAACTTTATCTCTAGAATCCAATATCTTCACTAGATGGTCATCATAAGAAATATCATCCTCCAACTATACCACCTCTGAAGAGAGTACATGTAAAGGGTCTGGTATGTACTTCCTTAAGAAGGATAATTGAAAGACATCGTGTACTTTGGACATGGTATGTGGGAGTTCCAGTCAATAGGCCAAAACTCTGATATGATCAAGGATCTCGAAGGGGCCGATGTACCTGGGACTTAGCTTCCCTTTCTTCCCAAATCTCATGACCTTCTTCTATCAAGATACATGGAGAAATACCATGTCTTCAACTTTTAACTCAAGGTCTCATTAACTGTTGTATGCATAACTCTTTTTTAGACTTTGAGCTAACTGATGTGCTACTGAAAGGTTTTCACCTTCTCCACCATTTCGTTGACCATTTCAGGTCCTAGCAGATTATGCTCACTAACTTCATCCTAACACGTCAGTGTTCTTCACCTTTTCCCATAAAGGGCTTCATATGGAATCATTCAGATGCTCGAGTGGAAACTGTTATTGTAAGAGAATTCAACCAGTGGGAGATGTTAGTCTTATCCTCCTTTGAATTCTAGAGAACATGTTCTCAACTTGTCTTCCAATATCTGAATAGTTCATTCAGATTGACCATCAGTTTGAGGATGGTAGGTCGTATTGAAGTTCAGTTCAGTTCTTAGAGCATATTGGAGAATTTTCCAGAACTTTGAGGTGAATCACATATCACAATTGGATACAATAGATAGTGGTACTCCATACCACCTTACCACTTCTTTGATGTATATCCATGCAAGTTGATGCAATGAGAAGTCCTCTCGAATTGTGATAAAGTGATCTATCTTCATAAGACGATCCAAAATGACCCATATAGAATTGTTTCCTATGGATGTTCTTGGAAGTCCAGTGATAATGTCCATGATGATGTTCTCCCACTTCCATGTTGGTATGTGTAGTGGTTGGATTATCCCCCTTAGACTTTTTCCTGTCAGCCTTCACCTGTTGACGTATGAGGCATTTTGATGTATATTCAGAAATCCATATTTTCATATTGTCCTACCAAAACATTTCTCAGATATCTCAATACATCTTTTTGCTCCCTGGGTGGATAGAGAAGGTTTATCTATGTGAATCATTTAGAATCTTCTTCTTTATATTTGGATCGGATTGTACACATAATTGTGACCTAAATCTTACAACTCATTCCTCGTCAATCTTGAACTCTTATGATTTACCATTTTTGATAGCTTCCACCCTTTTCATAATTTTCACATCTTTTCTTTGAGCATCCTTTATTTTCTCCATGAGGGGTGGTTGAGAAATCATTTGACAAAGAATTGATGATGTTCCTACCTTAATGATTCCCATGTCTATCCTCTAAAAATATAATAAGATTGGATCCTTCTCAATTCTCATCATTTATAAAGACGTATTATCATTTCTACTTAGGGTATCTTCCATCTTATTTTACATACTGGGATGGTAGTGGATTAAGCATTCATAATCCTTTATGAGATCTATCCATCTTTACTGGCGCATATTAATCTCTTTTTGTGTGAATATATATTTGAGACTCTTGTGATCAATATATATCTCACACTTCTCACCATAGAGATAATTCTTCCATATTTTTAGCAAAAATATCACCTCTACCAACTCTAGATCATGTGTAGTATAGTTTTACTCATGTATTTTCATCTGCCTTAAGGCATAGGCTATCACTTTATCATCTTTTATTATCACATAGCCAAATCCCTTCTTTGAAGAATCACTTTACACCACAAAGAGTTCTCCAATTGTTGGGAGTGTGAGTACCCGTATAGTGATAAGCCTTTTTTTCAACTCCTTGAAATAGTATTAACATTCCTGAGTCTAGAAAAACTTTAATCCCTTCCATTTCATCTTGGTCATTGGGTTTGAAAATCATGAAAATTTCTTCACAAATCATTGATAATACCTAGCTAGACCCAAAAAGCTAAGGATCTCCATTAAAGATGTTGGTCTGGGCCACTCTCCAATCACCTTTTCCTTTAAAGGGTCTACACATACCCCTTTACTGGTGATAACATTCCCCAAGAATGATATTTCATCCATCAACAACTCACATTTACTATACATTGCATACAGCTTCTCCCTTCTCAAAGTCTTTAACACGGTATTCAAATGCTCCTCATGTTCCTCCTTGCTTTTGGAGTATATCATAATATCGTCAATAAAGACTACCAAAATTTTTTTGAGTAATCTATAAATACTTTATTAATCAAATACATGAAAATTTTTGGAGCATTAGTGAGTCTGAAGGGCATTACTATGAACTCATAGTGTCCATACCTCATTCAAAAGGCAGTCTTGGGAATATATTCCTTCCTCGCCTTTAATTGGTGATAACCCAAATTAAGGTCCACCTTAGAGAAATAACTGGCCCCATGAAGTAGATTGAACAAGTCATCTTTTAGTGGCAGAGGATACATTTTATTTATCGTGATTTTATTGAGCCCATGATAATCAATGCAAAGGCGCATTGAACTATCCTTCTTCTTGATGAAGAGGACTGGCTCACCCCAAGTTGAAGCAATTGGGCATATAAAACCCATCTCTATACTCTCTTATAATAGCTTCTTCATCTCTTCCAACTCTATGGTGTCCATTCTATAAGGTGTCTTTGATATAGGTAGAGATCCAAGAATAAGTTCAATTAAGAACTCAACCTATCGATCATTAGGAAAACCATGAAACTCTTTAGGGAATACATCAGTGTAATCCCTCACGATGGGAATTTCTTCAAGCATGATTCTCTCATTTGACTCAATCATTTGAGCTAGAAATGATTTCTCATATAGAATGAATATTCACACTTGATATACTGATTCTAAAGGAGATTCATCTTCCACCTTAAACTTGTAAATAATTGGACGATGCTTCGGTATGTGAAGAGTGATCTCCCTTTCCCAACAGTGGATGTTGGATTTGTATAAGTATAGCCAATCCATGCCCAATATAACATCAAATTCTACTAAATGAAGTGTGATAATATTTTCTGGGAGGTTTAGTCCACAAACGTTAATCAGGGATGAGTTATAAACCATGGAAGCAATAATTTCCTCATTTGTTGTTCTCACAAATAACTTATCCTCCAAATTTTGAGGTGTTGTTTTAGTAGTTATAATAAAATTTCAAGATATGAAAGAATGTTTAGAACTAGAATCAAATAGTACATTCACTATTCTTGAATGAATAACTAGCTTACCTATCACCACATCGTTGTTTGGCTCTACCTCAGTAGTAGTGATGGCATAAGCCCTTCTTTATTTCCTTGGAAGTTGTTGTTTATTTCCTCTGAAAACCCTTAGTTTAGGGAAATTTTTTGCATAATTACCATGATCCTTGCAGTTTTAACACTGCACTATAGGCTGACTATTTATCAAAGCCTTCCTTTCTTCTTCCACATTAACAGGATTCTTCATATCCCATCGAAAATTCTTGGCCAAATGTCCTAACTTTCCGCATTTGAAGCAATTATTTGTTCCCTTTAGACAACTCCCAAGATTCTTCTTCCCAAAAATTTTACAAGTGGGATAGTCAGGCTTCTTTCCATTATGGGATTTATTTGTTGAACCACCCATGTTGTTCTCCATTTTCTTCTTCTTGTCACTAGGTCCACAAGACCACTCAGAGTCTCCAATCTCCATTTCAACCTTGAGGTAACAACATACAATATCCTCATAAATGTCGAATTCTTGGATCTCCAACACCTTTCGTAGACTCGTCTTTATCCTGATAAATAATTGATCCACCTTGATTTAAGCATTTATGACGAAGCTAGAGGTGTACCTTGCAAGCCTTGTAAAGTTTTCTTCATACGCCCTGATTGACTCATCCTCCTTCTGCTTGAGACCGAGGAAATATCTTTCCATATTTAGACAGAGGGTTTGAATAAAATATTCATTGAAAAATATTCTCCTTAAGTCCTCCCAATCCATGGAATCAATTCCCTACTAGGGATTCGTATTCTTGATCAGTGTATACTACTGATCAGCTTTCCCATCAAAACGATAGACCACCAGTACAACTTTCTCTTCTTCCGAGCACTAAAGGACAGAGAATATCTTTTCAATGGAGTTAATCCAATCTTACACGATGAGGGGGTCAGAATATCGGCTAAACATGGGAGTCCTTTGCCACATGAAGGATTCTACTACAACTTTCTCTTTACTTGGAGAAGGAGGGAAATGAAGTTTTTAGCACCCATTCTCATCACATCAGGCATATCATTAGGTTAATCATCACATTCCCTATCACATTGATTTTTGGTACGAGTTCTTCTATTTCCCGCCATTAACTAAGAAAAATACCGCACAATTAGAGGTCTTGAATACTTAGCTATTGAGAATTAAAAAGGAAAATTTGAATATAAAAGGATAAACTTGTAATGGATAAGTATATCCTAACTTGTGATTCCTTAGGTTTAAATCTAGGTTATACTTGATCTATTTATTAACATATATTATTATTGGATTTTTTTTATTCCTGTAATAATGTTTTGTACTAAGCTCTTGAATTTACCAAAGAATATCCCCTGAGAGTGTCAAACCAAGAGTACAGCAAGGCCCATTGTCATGTACCAGGATACCCTAGGTCAAGCTCAAAACTCCTTGTCAGAGTTTTCACTCCTAGGTACATCTGTTCCAGAGCCGCCTATACCTGTTTGTATCTAGACAGGGATGTATTTTCTTGATAAACCACTTAATCTATACTTACCAAAATTTAGGGATGTTTTCTTATACTTCATCTCTTCCTTAAGGTTCTCACTAAGGTTCTCTATTCTTGATCCCCAAAAATAACTAGACCATCCTATAATACCAACTATAGAGACCCTATCCTTTTACACATAAAATTACATGATTTTAAGCATAATTATACATCATAGTACAATCCAAGGATCGTGAAGTATATTGTCATTAAAGACTAGGTACATAAAACTTAAAACATGAGACCAAAAAAAACTTATTTATTTAATATTCAAAAAGAGCCCCTAACTTCCATTGTGCTCATACATCTTCATAGGGTACCATGTGGAACATATGAATAAAGGGATGAGCTAAATATCCTAGTAAGGGAGTATACATAAGAATAAGGCTTTAGCACATGGGTTAGAAGGCATGACATAATGATAAAAAAAGCATCGAACATATGGAATAATAACATATAAACATGGAATTATATTAACATGGAGTCATATAAATTTGTTAGTAACATAAAACATAACTTTATTATGAGTCAAGTCTAACCTCCAATATAGTTTCACATAGTAGCACAAGCCAAGGCTAACCGCCAAGACCATCGCACATAACATCTCATGAGACTTAACTTTACCCAATGCATTGGAGAGCTATCTAGGCACACACATCTTAACTTTTCATGAATATGTTTTCCACATAAATAATCTTACATAATCAATCTTACATAAACATAAGGATTACCCATAGAAAGAATTGGGTACCACAATCATGACACAAAGCATAACAGATGAACGTAACACAAAAGTGTCCATGAAAGAAGGAAAATAAAGTATATATGGAAATTTATAAGGTAAAAATATACATATGTATCATGGTTATTTATTTCAAGTATAAGTGACAATATTTAAGAAAAATATTCAAGAAATTTGTCATAAAGCATTTTTGAGAGCTTTTAAGGAAAATACTATAAGGAATTTAAAATAAAAAAGGGAACAATACTTTACAAAAAACCAGAAGTGAGACCATAAGGTTTTCATAATAAAAAGGAATGATTTTATAAAGAAAATGGTGGCTTAAAAAATAAGGTAGATTGCTCTTGAAATCAGGTCAGAATCCGGAAAGTTCCCTTAAAACAGGTTTGCTTATCGAGAAGTATTGCGAATGGAATCACTTAAAAGCATGCATATATCTAAAAGAGAATGATGAATGGATATTGGTACATGAGTTTGGAAGTATAAATAAAAATTATAAGATTTAAATAAATATAATATAGGATTTTATTTGGGAAAAAAGAATGATAGAGTAACCTGAATGAATAAAGGAGGTTCGGGTACATTCTCTTACAGAATATCAGCATGTTATCGGGTGTATTTAAGAGAGATTAATGAGAAATAAATGGATTTATCATCTTTAATAAATCATTAGGACAGTATTTGGGAGTTGTGTAATCATACCCCATCACTATTAATTACACATAAAAGCACATAAAATAGAGGACAATCTTGAATAAAAGTGAAATGGAGAGGATCCCTTACCTTAATTTCCGCTTAATTTTGTCTCTTCTGCGCCTCCTAAATAATAAATTCATGTTTATTAAAATAATTATATAAAAGTGAATTATATTAATTTTATAAAAATATTTATCAATTATATTCATTGGATTTTATTTCATAATTTTCGTTGATGAAATTGAAGTGTTTTGATATCATATTTTACTTAAAAATTTCCCATCTTGCAACGATATCAATTTTTATTAAATGTAATTTATAAATTATTATAATTAGTTTTAGAAGAATATAATACATGTAATTTGATATTAATATATTATATATAATTTATATTTTTTATACATTAATGTGTTTATAATAATTATCTTGGCAACGTCTCTGTATATGGCTAACTAACCTTTAACTGGACGTTGTCGATAGTGCGGGAAAGGGAAGTATGACATTTATATTTTTCATTAATATGATAATCACAGTAGGTTAACATAATTAATAGAATGTTAAATTAATGTATAATCAATTATTTAGTATAATTTTCTGAAAGGGATAGGGTAAAATAAATAAAAAAGAGGAATAAAATATAGAATATTTAATAGCTTCTCTTGCACGAAACTATAACTCCCATGGTGATTGGAGTTGGAGGGCTCCAGAACATCCCTGCATATCCTAATAGTCTTGAGAGGGAGAATTTGGGCATAGATTAGGAT
Source organism: Viscum album (assembly GCA_963277665.1). Taxonomy (NCBI): domain Eukaryota; kingdom Viridiplantae; phylum Streptophyta; class Magnoliopsida; order Santalales; family Viscaceae; genus Viscum; species Viscum album. The sequence goes on from OY728131.1 coordinate 923,573,255, forward strand.
TATTAATGGATTAGAGGAATGGTTTTCCAAGGGGATGGAGGGGGTTATTTATACTTGATGAGGGGTGTTTTTAGAATAAAATATTAAATAAAATAATATATCAAATGTTAGACTTGTAATAGTAGTTTTTTGACAAAATAAATCATATATTAATATAATATAATTATTTTTAGACTTTAAATAATATTAATAATTTGAATTCAATAATTTATCAAAAGGAAAGTGAAAAGAAAGAGAAAATGATATTTTAAGAAATCACCTTTTGACTTTAGGTTTTGGAAAGTTCTATTTAGGTTTGGAAATTGAGTTTATTATATTTTAAGAAACCATTTATGAAATTAAATAGAATATGGATGAATCTAAAGTTCTATAAATTTTATTTCATCATTACATCATGAATGATGCAATTTAAGATATACCATTTATGTGAAAAACTGTATTTTTACTATTCACCAGAAAATTGAAGTATTTCAGAAAATTACCAAAAAATCACCCTAACCATTTTTTGATGCGCAGAATCTAAAAATGAGCTCCATTTTTTGAAAATAATTTTCTAAATATTATAAATTTAATATTTAATTAAAATCACAATTTACATGAAAAATACAAATTTTAAATTTAAAACTGTTTTTAAAACAGTTTGAAAAATTACTTAAGGTCACATAAAATTATCTTAGAGTCAAAATATTAATTTATGAATACATTTAATGAAACTAAATTTTCATTTAAATTAGTAAATTAATCATAAAATTGTAATTAAATATTCTTAACTTAAAAAATACCAACACCTTATTACTAATTTTTAAAATATTTATTTATTTATAGTATGATATAATTATACCATATTGTCAATTATAAAAAGAAAAATTTTATTTATAATTTCATTGGAGAGGTTATATAGAATCCCACCTTTTTATCACATAAACTTTCATTACATTTTACAAAACTGAGGATCTTTAAGGTTTAGTGTCTTGGAAACCAGGAACTTAAAACATGAAAACATAAAACATTCCTGTTAAAAACTTGAAATGATTCTCCTCATGTTCATCCTAGGTTCATTAATGCATCTCAATCCTGGGGACATACATCAAAAGAAAGGGTGAGCAGAAGGCCCAGTAAGGGAAACAGGGGGAAACATTTAACATGTGAACTTAGGATACATCAACAATGTCATGAAAAGAACTTTAAGGCATGAGAAAGAAATCATGAGATATATCATAATAAAAAATAACATTTTTCATAACATGAAGATGTGGCTACAACATTTAATATTGACAATCATTTCGTTTCACCAAGGTCCATCCCCAAGGTGTCATTAAAAATTACCAAGGTTATTCACCAAGGTATCAGTCTAAAAGGTCATCTCTAGAGATTAAGTCTTTACCCAATGCATTGGAGCGCTATCTGTAGAGACCTGAAGCTTGACGTACATTGACATTACATTACATTTGCGGAATACTTAGTACATAACAAAAACACACACACAAGGATCGTAATAGTTTAGTGTCTTTGGAAACTCGGAATATAATCTTCTAATCCTGGTGAAAGATCTTCAACATCTCCCATAAAGATATTCCTTTTTTTTAATACCTAAAACCTTTCTTTATATCCTGGGGAAAAGAAAACATAAAAGGGTGAGCTCAAATTCTCAGTAAGGGTAAACAAAAGAAATATCAATCACATCATATACATAAGCATATAACTTTTGGAAATCTTAACCTGCAAAAGAGATCATAATTTCATAACATGGGATAAATCATGGCAGTGGAATGTAATCACAATAATCATAACTTAAAACATGAAACTTTGTGGAATACACACATAATCATAGAGAATCATTTCTTGTTAGTCAAGACTCATTGCCAAGACTATCTTAGTGGACAAAGTCCCTTTCTGAACCGAGTCACCCTCGTTTCAGTCCTGTTTCACTGAACCGATATAACCTACCGTTCCAGCCATGTCTATCTCATGAGATATAAAATCTTTACCCAATGCATTGGAGGGAGATATAGGTCCCACCCATCTCATAATGATACCATTCTTATGTGTGCCACAAAATCATAAATCATACATCATTGCATAACTCATGTAATACAAATGGGAATCTTAAACATCATGACATCATAAAACAATTCATATAAGATAAAGGAATTAATAAAAATATTTCCATCACAACATAATCAAATCCATGTAATAATAGGGATATAAACATAACCCTATATTGTCTTAGATGGAAAATAATTTTGATAAAACTCTTGAACTCCATTCTTGAGGAAAATATCCTTTCTACTTCAAAAACATTTATCCTTTCATAACATGTCATACAATTTTAAACTAAAAGAAGTTGATTAAAAATAAACTTGAAAACTTTTAAAGGAAGCTTCTTGGAAATAAGGTTTTAAAAATCCATTCATGCCGTATAAGTTAAAAAACATTCTTCTCGTACTTTGGTCGAAAAAGTCAAAAAGTACCTCGTATAAAAAACGACAAAAGATTCCTTTAATATCTTTTACTAAAAACTCACCAAAGGGTAAAATAGGATTTAAAAAATTTTAGGTGGATGGAAATAATATTACATATTGAGGAAACATGGATTTGGATGATAAAATACACCCCAGTAAATACCAAAGTATAAACAATCTCGGATAAAAAAAATGAGATTGTGATATTTCCCTTACCTTAGGTCCGACTTGCTTTGTAAGTGTCCGAACCTCCTGTATAATGATTTAAATAATGTTATTGACTTATTCCAGAATCATATTAATTGTTATGATATCATATATGGTTCACTTATGACTTTATATTACCCATTCTTTTGTAAATTTTATGTTAAAGAGCGTTTTGGGTAAAATTGTTTCATTTGTCGTCCGTGTTTTGACTTGTAATTATTCATATGATTACTTAGATCATGATTACTTAATTCCAGAATATAAAACATGATTTATATATATATATATATTCAGAATATATATATATAATAAATCAGTAAATGGAAAGAAATACACCGTTCATGGAGACGGTAGGCCGTACGTACGCATGAACGCTGTTTTCGTTTCCTTATTGAGTTGAACGGAATTAAGTAGATGACATACATATATATAAACATAAATCCAGTATCATTATTATGTCATATATTTCATGATTACTTATTATATATACTTTATAATCATTCATGAATGGTTAAAGTGGAGAATGAATCTCATCGCGTCGTGGAGACGGTAGTCCGTACGTACGCACGAGCGATGATATTGTTCTCATGATCGTGGGACTGTATTGGAGTGTATGTATACTATTTAAGAATCAATATCACTTTAAAATAATAATATATATTTATTATTTACACCATTATACTCATCCAAGTAAGGTGGTGGTGGAAAATAGATTTCACCACGGCGTGGAGACGGTATTCCGTACGTACGCACGCGCGGTGATTTCGTTTTCCGTAGGATGGATAGATGGTGAAATAGGATTGTTTCATACTTATAATAACATATCAGTATATGAGTGATACTGATGTTATTACTTCATAATGAAACAACTTAAGAAGAAGAAGTGGAAGAAGAAATAAAGGTGAGAGAATCGGTAACGGAAATTACCTCTTCTTTGAAGCGCCTCTTTGAGACCTCCTCTTCGGGCACTAAAATTGGTATTTGAGGAAGACCAGAACCTCTATGATGTTTCTAGGGAAGTTTAGAAGAGAATTTGGCAGGGTTTGGCCGAGCTTGAAGGCTCAAAGTTGTGTGAGGAAGAGAGGGAGGAGGTCCCCTTTTATAAGGGAGGAGAGGGGCACCTTTGGAATAACTAAAAATATTATTTTATTATAAAGTCAAGTTCGGTTTTAAATAGCTCCAAATTGATTTATTTCGAGGATAAGGTGGGGATGGGTCGAAATCCTCTCATCAAATAGGATTTAGACAAGTTTAGGTTATTATTTTAACCTTATCAATTAGATTTAACTCTAATTTAACTTTTACCGTGTCTTTTTGTTTTCTTACACTATATGGTTAATAAACTTACTATATCAAGCCAAAATAACCCCAAGTTGTTTATTATTAATATATATAATATTATCTAGGTCATTTGGACGAACCTTATATTTTTAGGAATAAAATAACAATTAATAATATAATATTTTTTTAAAAAACTATTTTATGTCAATTTTGACACTATTTGGTACATGATTTTTATGAAATTCATAACAGAATGATAAGTTCAAAAAAAGTTACTTAAATCAACAATAACATGTAATATTAACCTATAAAATTAGTTTAAGTCATAAAAAGTCTCAAATTACATTTATTTGGGCATTTATAACATCAATTATGTCAATATTTCATTAATAAGACAATTACTGCATCATCTTTGTATCATAATAAATGATAATTATTTAATCCCTAAAAATTCTAAATAAATTCCTATGATGTAAATAATTGTATTAGATTTCTTGAGACTATTCATGTTCAAAGTTTCATGAAGTTTATCACTAGATTAAAATTATTATACTTATAAGATTTAAGAAAGTGACATGTTGTCACATTCTTTGGTTTTAATAATAATTAAATTATTTTCATTGAAAAAATTTAATTAAATGAATCTAATCTGACCCTTAGGTGATATGGGTAGTCTTTTAGTCATCCAATAGTATTTTGACATTTTTTAGGGTAATTTTAAAATATTATATTTACCCTTAATTACTCGATTTACCTTTAACTATGGTAAATAAAATTTACCGTAGTTACTATTCATAATGCCCAAAAATAAAAAGTAGCTTATTAACATAATTTGGACCCACTGATTCCAAATATGGAATCCATTTTTCCAAATTCAATACAAAAAAGATGCAGAAATTAAATTAAAATTTATCCCGTTGTCGAAAGAAAACGGGTTTTTCTTTAAAACATTGCAAAAGATTGAATTGATTTAACCTACGAATTCAAGGTAAAATCAATGCTAATGACATAAATTATATTAAATGGTAAAAATATATTCTATTTATACTTTAAAACCATTAAATATTATAATTTGACCACATAATATATTACGATGAAAAAAGTTGTTTTTAATTAAAATATAGCGTGTTTTTACTATTCATTAAAATATGAAAGTTATCGGAAAAATATCAAAACTTTATCTAATGTAAATTTTTATATCCTGATTCAAAATAAAAATTTTATTTTGTCAAATTGAACTTATAAACATGTCAAAAACTAGATTTAAAGTGGGTGCGCCATCAAAAGGCGGCAAAACTGCATTTTTTGAAAAATACTTATTTTACCCGAAAAATTTATTTTGTTCTTATACCATGTTCTAGAAAATGTGTAAGATGAATAATAATGTTATAAAATTCAAAATTTAGTTAACACTATTCATAACGGCTAGTTCATGACAATATAATAATATATCATTGTTTATTAAAACCCAGTATTACGTACAACACACGCTATCGAGGAAGGTCGCGATTGCGTGTAATGCAAGCCAAGTCAGGGTTGCGTGTTGTGAAAGAATCATTCATTGTTTCGTATAACAGAATCCAACCATATTTCATTTATACATTGAATATATATATATATATATACTCAATGTTGCGTAGAATAACTATTATCAAAATTGTGTGTAACACGATCCAAGAATAGTGTTGCGTATACTGCAAGCTAATACGGTGTTGCGTATAGCGCAAGGTAATCTTGGTGTAGAATACAACACAAGACATTAATGAAATTAAAATAATATTTTTCATAAACTCTCGGGGTGTTACACTATCTGGGCGCACCCTTGACATGTCTTTATAATCATGTGAGCCACATATATCATCATTAATCATTTCATAATTAACCCATATAGAATAAAAGAAATGGGTTTCATTTCATAATCATAACATTTTAAAAACTGCTTTAAAGACATGATCTTTATGTCACTTTAAACCCACGGAAAAGGGAAAGCGGGTTTCATGTATGTAAATCCCAGAATTTAAAATAGAACATTTTGATATATATGTGAATACCCCTGTATAAATAAGATCTTTGAGTATTCACTTAATAACATAAAATAATTTTGAGATAAAGAGGGAGGCATTTTGAGACGAAAATTCTGCAGCATAACGTCTATGATACATGGTTTTAGAAAACATTTAAAAGAGAGGGGACATGGGTCACCCACTCAAAAATGATAAATAAAACATTAGGGGAACATAATATATATTATTTAAGAACATGGTAATGAAATTTGAATGATATACTATATGAAACGAATAACTAGAAAGGAAGACAAAAATAAGATTTCTCTTATGAGAATTCGGCAGCCTAACGGTGTCACTTAAAACTTCCAAAAATGGATTGATGAGATCAAATAGGGTCTCTCGTCATATGAACATAAATGATCAGTATGATAGATATAGAGATCATACCCCAACATAATAAAAAGGAACTTGAAATACTTGACATGAAAGTAGATCTTGAAAATGAGAAGGGTGAAAGAACCCCTTAGAAATTCGACAGCCTAACGGCGCCACTTAAACTTTCAACAAAAATGAATTAATGAGATCAAATAGGGTCTATCATAATATGAAAATAAAAGATCAGTATGATAGATTTATAGATCATACCTCAACATGATAAAAAGGAACATGAATGACTTGACATGTAAATAGATCTTGAAAATGAGAAGGGTGAAGGAATCCCTTAAAAATTTGGCAGCCTAACGACGCCACTTAAACTTCAACAAAAATGAATTGATGAGATCAAATAGGTTCTCTCATCATATGAACATAAAAGATCAGTATGATAGATTTATAGATCATACCCCAACATAATAAAAAGTAACTTTCAAGACTTGACATGGAATTAGAACTTCGAAAAAGGTGAAAGGTGAAAGAACCACTTAAAAATTCGGCAGCCTAACGGCGCCACTTAAAACTTCAAAATACTGAATTGAAGAGATAAAATGGGGTCTCTCATCATATGATCATAAAATATCAGTATGATAAATTTAGAGATCATACACCAACATAATAAAAAGTAACTTGAAATAATTTACATGAAAATAGATCTTGGAAAATGAGAAGCGAGAAAGAATCCGTTACAAAAATTTCGGCAGCCTAACGGCGCCACTTAAAACTTCATAAAACGAAATAATGAGAGTAAGAGGGGATCTCTCATTATATGAACATGAAAATGGCAGTAAGAGGAGTATAAAATAACATCCTTTAACATAAGAACATGGAGCATAAAAGAAATTACATAAAAGAGATTTCTTGAAAAGAAAGAGAGAGGTCGGATCCCTTACCTTAAAACGTAACTCTTAAAACTCAAAGGTCGGGACCTTGAGGGCTTGGGGGCACCTTGGGAGGACTCCTTGGGAGGTAATGAGACCAGAAATTCGTTGGGGGAGAGTGGGGAGTCGAAATGGATGAGAGGATGGCTTGGTATTTATAGGGAAAGTGAGGGGACAAGGCATTAATGGCCAAGGGACACCTCAAAAGTGGTTTTCTCAAAACCATGTGCTCTCCCATGGTATTTCCCATAGAGTTAGGCCACATGGGGCCCCCCCATACAATAATTCATCACCTTTGGTCGGCCAACCCATAAAATATCTCATGACATCATCATGACACAGTTATGATGTCATTAAACATACCGAAACCCTAAAACTGTATTTTTACTATTCACTGAAAATTCAACTTTCTCAGAAAAATCCCAAAATTTTACCTTAACCAAATATCAATGCTCTGATTTCAAAAATGAACTCCATTTTAAAAAAATAATTTTCTAAATATTTTTAATTTATTTTTTTAAATAAATATACTATTCACCGAAAATTCATTTTTTTCAGAAAAATCCCCAAAAATTACCTTAACATAATATCGATGATCTGAGTTCAAAAATGAAATCCATTTTATAAAAATAATTTTCTAAATATTTTTAATTTAATTTTTAGTTAAAAAACACTATTCACCTAAAAAAACTAATACTTGAATAATAATTTATGAAACCATTATTTAACCATTTTATTGAATCACATTACTTAATCAAGGTGCTTATATCATATTAATACTTTCATTAAGTGAGATTACTAATCCATTTGGTCACATTACTAATCCTAAGCATAAAATCACTATTCATAATTTACTATTCATGAAAAATCAAGTTGATCTTATTAGACTCTAAATTTCGTACTGAACATAATTGTAGAAGACCATTTTTCAAAAATCGTTACACATTTTTAATTATTTAAGGTTTACATAAACATTTTTAAAATATCCTTTTTCTAAAATTCATCAAAAATATGCATACTATATTTATCCGGACATTTGAAAATTCATAAACATCATCATAAGAAGAAATCAAAATTTTTATTTAAAACAAAGGGTTACACAAGGCAGTTACGGTCTCCTTACATAGCCCCTTATCACACCAGCATAGGAACAAAGTGTAAGGTGTGCTAAGGGTGAGAGAATCTGAGGGAGGCTTGGCCAACATCGCACGAGTAGTAATTTCTATCAGTTTGAACTTATCACAAAGGCGATTCCGTTCTAGCTTCACACGATGAAGTTCAGCTTGGGTTTGGTTCAGAGCAAAGCCCAGTGGTGCTACCTCCTTCCCAAGTTCTGTTAGATGGGCTTCGATCGGTCCAAGACTACTGGGTGAGGCCATCGAATCTTCTTTCTATAATAATTAACCAAGATTACTTGTATTTAGAGATAATAATCAAAACGTTTAGTTTACAACGGTCATATTGACCAATGGTCATATAATAGTCAAAACCCAACGGTCTCATTTTAATTATACTCATGTTATCAAATGAAACACTTTTTTGAGTATAAAATAAAATAACACATAAAATTAGGAAACAAGATTTATTCAAAATTTCGGGTCATTACAATCTTCCCCCTTAAGAAATTACGTCCTCGCAATTTTTAAAATTGGGTTTTGAAATTTCATTGAAAGTCCCACATCGGAAAAGGAGTCAGTAAAACTATTACTTTAAAAGAAAGAAAGGGAAGTACAAAGGTCACCCGAGTTAACCCACACTAGGATTCCATGTAGAAAAACATAGACATGGGGAGAAAACAAAGGGTCAAGTTCGGAGGGAGAGTGATAGAAAACATGATTAGGAGAAAGTTAACCATAGGAAAATCCCAAACTTGTGATGTGTGTAAATGGTCTTTGATTACCTATTAGGAAACGTAAACTAACAACGTTTTTGTTTTACATTCCTTTTCATAATTTTGAGGAATTCATTTACTACATAGAACAAAAACATAAGAAAATATACCTACCTTCATGTAGAGTTTCATCCTTTAATAAGTTTCTACAAAAACTAATCTTTTCTCCAAACGATGAGCATTCAAAACTACTTGGTATCATCAAAACACAAGAATCATCTTCTAGAGAATCACATAATCCATAAAAGATTAACTATATATTTCATCTATCTTTAAACATTATCCCAAAAACAGAAAGGGTAAGGTAAAACAACTCTTCAAAAAGAAAGAATCCTATAGGAATGGAAACTACTTTTAAATCTTCAAAGTTCCATGGTACTACCCAAAGTTCATCATAGACCATTCCATAAATAATGGTCCTTAAAATTCCTCAAAATAAACCAAACTAAGATTGAAACCCAAATACAAGAGGGATTTGATAACATAGTCTTCCAAAATAAACTTCATTGTTCATCTCCAAACAAAGTCAACCACTCCTAACATCTTATAAAAAAAGTAGCTAACCTAAACATATTTTAGCCAAGATAGGTTAATCATTCCCATAAGTAACCTAAATTACTATAATTCCACCTTAAATTCATCGATTCTTCAAGATATAAGTCAACCTTACTTCTCAATGAAAATACCGTAGTAATCTATTTACCTCAATCATATAGGGTCCCCAAAATAGTGAACGTCTTCCAAAATAATAATCATCTTTTAATCCCCTAATCATCTCTGTCATATTAATATGGCAATCGTCACATTTCCTATCACATTGGTTGTTGGGACATGTTCTTCCATTTCCCGCCATTAACTACGAAAAGAAAGTACAATTAGGGGCTTGAATACTTAGCCAATAATCATGAAAAGGAACTTAAAGCATATAAGGATAACTTGTAGAAGAAAAGTATACCCTAACTTGTGATCCCCTAGGTTCCCATCTAGGTTATCCATGATCATATATTCTTATGTGAATCTTTATTTTATTTTATCTTTGTTCCTTTAACAATGGTTCATAATAAGCTTATGAATTTACCAAAGCATATCCCCCAGGAGTGTCGTAACCAAGAGTGCAGCAAGGCCCGTTGTCGTGTACCAGTTCCCGTTCGAGTCTAGCTCAAAGCGGTGTTTTTGGGTTTTACCCCTATGTACATCTGTTCCAGATCCACCTCTACCTGCTCGTATCCAGACCGGGATGTATTTTCTTGGCAACCCCTTACTCAATACTCACCAAAATACCATGAAGATTTCCTATATTTAAACTTTTCTATAGGTTTCTTCCTAAAGTTTTCATATCCTAATTTCCAAAAATAACTAAACCATCCTTTGATACCAACTATAGCATCCCGCCTTTTTATCACATAAACTTTCATTACATTTTACAAAACTGAGGATCTTTAAGGTTTAGTGTCTTGGAAACCAGGAACTTAAAACATGAAAACATAAAACATTCCTGTTAAAAACATGAAATGATTCTCCTCATGTTTATCCTAGGTTCATTAATGCATCTCAATCCTGGGGACATACATCAAAAGAAAGGGTGAGCAGAAGGCCCAGTAAGGGAAACAAGGGGAAACATTTAACATGTGAACTTGGGATACATCAACAATGTCATGAAAAGAACTTTAAGGCATGAGAAATAAATCATGAGATATATCATAATAAAAATAACATTTTTCATAACATGAAGATGTGGCTACAACATTTAATATTGACAATCATTTCGTTTCACCAAGGTCCATCCCCAAGGTGTCATTAAAAATTACCAAGGTATCAGTCTAAAAGGTCATCTCTAGAGATTAAGTCTTTAACCAATGCATTGGAGCACTATCTAGGCGCACCCTTGAAATGTCTTTATAATAATGTGAGCCACATATATTATCATCAATCATTTCATAATAAACCCATATAGAATAAAAGAAATGGGTTTCATTTCATAATCATAACATTTTAAAAACTGCTTTAAAGACATGATCTTTATGTCACTTTAAACCCACGGAAAAGGGAAAGCGGGTTTCATGTATGTAAATCCCAGAATTTAAAATAGAACATTTTGATATATGTGTGAATACCCATGTATAAATAAGATCTTTGAGTATTCACTTAATAACATAAAATAATTTTGAGATAAAGAGGGAGGCATTTTGAGACGAAAATTCTGCAGCATAACGTCTACGATACATGGTTTTAGAAAACATTGAAAAGAGAGGGGACATGGGTCACCCACTCAAAAATTATACATAAAACATTAGGGGAACATAATATATATTATTTAAGAACATGGTAATGAAATTTGAATGATATACTATATGAAATGAAGAACTTGAAAGGAAGACAAAAATAAGATTTCTCTTATGAGAATTCGGCAGCCTAACGGTGCCACTTAAAACTTCCAAAAATGGATTGACGAGATCAAATAGGGTCTCTCATCATATGAAAATAAATGATCAGTATGATAGATATAAATATCATACCCCAACATAATAAAAAGGAACTTGAAATACTTGACATGAAAGTAGATCTTGAAAATGAGAAGGGTGAAAGAACCCCTTAGAAATTCGGCATCCTAACGGCGCCACTTAAACTTTCAACAAAAATGAATTCATGAGATCAAATAGGGTCTCTCATCATATGAACATAAAATATCAGTATGATAGATTTAGAGATCATACCCCAACATGATAAAAAGGAACATGAATGACTTGAAATGTAAATAGATCTTGAAAACGAGAAGGGTGAAAGAATCCCTTAAAAATTTGGCAGCCTAACGACGCCACTTAAACTTCAACAAAAATGAATTGACGAGATCAAATAGGGTCTCTCATCATATCAATATAAAAGATCAGTTTGATAGATTTATAGATCATACCCCAACATAATAAAAAGTAACTTTCAATACTTGACATGGAATTAGAACTTTGAAAAAGGAGAAAGGTGAAAGAACCACTTAAAAATTCGGCAGCCTAACGGCGCCACTTAAAACTTCAAAATACTGAATTGAAGAGATCAAATGGGGTCTATCATCATATGATCATAAAAGATCAGTATGATAAATTTATAGATCATACCCCAACATAATAAAAAGGAACTTGAAATACTTTACATGAAAATAGATCTTGGAAAATGAGAAGGGATAAAGAATCTGTTACAGAAATTTTGGCAGCCTAACGGCGCCACTTAAAACTTCATAAAATGAAATAATGAGAGTAAGAGGGGATCTCTCATTATATGAACATGAAAAGGGAAGTAATAGGAGTATAAAATAACATACTTTAACATAAGAACATGGAGCATAAAAGAAATTACATAAAAGAGATTTCTTGAAAAGAAAGAGAGAGGTCGGATCCCTTACCTTAAAACGTAACTCTTAAAACTCAAAGGTTGGGACCTTGAGGGCTTGGGGGCACCTTGGGAGGACTCCTTTGGAGGTAATGAGACCATAAATTCGTTGGGGGAGAGTGGGGAGTCGAAATGGATGAGAGGATGGCTTGGTATTTATAGGGAAAGTGAGGGGACAAGGCATTAATGGCCAAGGGACACCTCAAAAGTGGTTTTCTCAAAACCATGTGCTCTCCCATGGTATTTCCCATAGAGTTAGGCCACATGGGCCCCCCCACCCATACAATAATTCATCACCTTTGGTCGTAAAACCCATAAAATATCTCATGACATCATCATGACACAGTTATGATGTCATTAAACATACTGAAACCCTAAAACTGTATTTTTACTATTCACTGAAAATTCAACTTTCTCAGAAAAATCCCAAAATTTCACCTTAACAAAATATCAATGCTCTGATTTCAAAAATGAACTCCATTTTATAAAAATAATTTTCTAAATATTTTTAATTTATTTTCTTAAATAAATACACTATTCACCGAAAATTCATTTTTTTCAGAAAAATCCCCAAAAATTACCTTAACATAATATCGATGCTCTGAGTTCAAAAATGAAATCCATTTTATAAAAATAATTTTATAAATATTTTAAATTTAATTTTTAATTAAAAAACACTATTCACCTGAAAAAACTAATACTTGAATAATAATTTATGAAACCATTATTTAACCATTTTATTGAATTGCATTACTTAATCAAGGTGCCTATATCATATTAATACTTTCATTAAGTGAGATTACTAATCCATTTGGTCACATTACTAATCCTAAGCATAAAATCACTATTCATAATTTACTATTCATCAAAAATCAAGTTGATCTTATTAGACTCTAAATTTCGTACTGAACATAATTGTAGAAGACCATTTTTCAAAAATCGTTACACATTTTTAATTATTTAAGGTTTACATAAACATTTTTAAAATATCCTTTTTCTAAAATTCATCAAAAATATGCATACTATATTTATCCGGACATTTGAAAATTCATCAACTTCATCATAAGAAGAAATCAAAATTTTTATTTAAAACAAAGGGTTACACAAGGCAGTTACGGTCTCCTTACATAGCCCCTTATCACACCAGCATAGGACCTAAGTGTAAGGTGTTCTAAGGTGAGAGAATCTGAGGGAGGCTTGGCCAACATCGCAGGAGTAGTAATTTCTATCAGTTTGAACTTCTCACAAAGGCGATTCCGTTCTAGCTTCACACGATGAAGTTCAGCTTCGGTTTGGTCCAGAGCAAAGCCCAGTGGTGCTACCTCCTTCCCAAGTTCTGTTAGATGGGCTTCAATCGGTCCAAGACTACTGGGTGAGGCCATCGAATCTTTTTTCTATAATAATTAACCAAGATTACTTGTATTTAGAGACAATAATCGAAACGTTTAGTTTACAGCGTTCATATTGACCAATGGTCATATAACAGTCAAAACCCAACGGTCTCATTTTAATTATACTCATGTTATGAAATGAAACATTTTTTTGAGTATAAAATAAAATAACACATAAAATTAGGAAACAAGATTTATTCAAAATTTCGGGTCATTACAGGTTACTATTACGTTGGTTGGTTTACTATTCATAAGGTTCACATTACTATTCCAAAGTTCAAGTTACTATTGCTATATATTCCTTAACTTCTAAAGATACTTTTTATTTCACTTATTCTTCACTTATAAAGTTTGTATTGTGTTCTAAAATTAATCTTATGTGATTATACTATAAGTCATAATTATAAGAAGGGAATTTCCATTGATAAAACTTTGGGTCATTACATTCTTCCCCCCTTAATAAATTTCACCCTTGAAATTTCATTTTACATTCTAGGCCATAAATAGGTGCGGGTACTTTTCTTTTATTGACTCCTCCAGTTCCCATGTTGCCTCTTCGTACTTATGATTCTGCCATAGTACCTTGACTAGGTGAGTAGTATTGTTACGTAGAACTTTATCTCTATGATCCAAGATCTTCACTGGATGATCCTCATAAGAAAGATCATACTTCAACCTTACCACCTCTGAAGAGATTACATGTGAAGGGTTTGCTGTGTACTTCCTTAAGAGGGATACATGAAAGACATCGTGTACTTTGGACATGGTAGGCAGAAGTGCCAGTTGATAGGCCACAACTCTGACATGATCAAGGATCTCGAAGGGGTCGATGTACCTGGGACTTAACTTCCCTTTCTTCCCAAATATCATGACCTTATTCCATAGATATACATGCAGAAATATCATGTCTCCAACTTTGAACTCAAGGTCTCGTCGACGGTTGTCTACATAACTCTTTTATCGACTTTGAGCTCACTTGATGTGATGCTGAATGGTTTTCACCTTCTCCACCATTTCTTTAAACATTTCAAGTCTTAGCATCTTACGCTCAGCGACTTCATCCTAACACATCGGTGTTCTACACTTTTCCCCATAAAGGGATTTGTATGGCATCATTCGGATGCTCGGGTGGAAACTATTATTGTATGAGAATTAAACCAGTAGAAGATGTTAGTCTCATCATCCTTTGAATTCCATAGAACATGATCTCAACATATCTTCCAGTGTCTGAATAGTTCATTCAGATTAACCATCAGTTTGAGGATGGTAGGTCGTACTGAAGTTCAGTTAAGTTCTTAGAGCATGTTGGAGACTTTTCCAGAACTTCGAGGTGAATCATGTATCACAATCAGATAAAATATATAGTGGTACTCCATACAACCTTACCACTTCTTTGATGTATATCCATGCAAGTTGATCCAATGAGAAGTCCTCTTGAATTGCGATAAATTGATCTATCTTCATAATATGATCCATAATGACCCATATAGCATTTTTTCCTATGGATGTCCTTGGAAGTCCAGTGACAAAGTCCATGGTAATGTTCTCCCACTTCTATGTTGGTATGGGTAGTGGTTTCATTATCCCCTTAGACTTTTTCCTGTCATCCTTCACTTTTTGACATACCAATCACTTTTATGTATATTCAGCAATCCCTCTTTTCATATTGTCTCACCAAAACTTTTCTCAGAGATCTTGATACATCTTTGTGCTCCCTAGGTGGATAGAGAAGGTTGAGCTATGTGTGCCATTCAGAAGATCCTTCTTTATATTTGGATCGGATGGTACACATAATTGTGACCTAAATTTTACAACTCCTTCCTCATCAATATTGAACTCTGACGATTTCCCATTTATGATAGCTTCCACCCTTTTCATAATTTTCACATCTTTTCTTTGAGCATCCTTTTTTTTCTCCATGAGGGTTGGTTGAGCAATAATTTGAGAAAGGATTGATGATTTTTCTCCCTTAATGATTCCCATGTTTATCCTATACAAATCTAATAAGATCAGATCCTTTTCAATTATCATCATTGATAAAGATGTAGGATCCTTTCTAAATAGAGCATCTGCCACCTTATTTTCCCTACTAGGATGGTAGTGGATTGAGAAGTCATAATACTTGATGAGATCTATCCATATTCACTAGCTCATATTAATCTATTTTTGTGTTAATATATATTTGAGACTCTTATGATTAGTATATATCTCACACTTATCCCCATAGAGATAATGTCGCCAGATTTTTAACACAAAGTTCACCGCCGCCAACTCCAGATCTTGCGTAGGATAGTTTTTCTCATGGATTTTCTACTACCTTAAGGCATAGGCTATCACTTTATCATTTTTCATTAGAACACATCCTAATACCTTCTTTGAAGCATCACTGTACACTACAAAGAGTTCTCCACTTTTTGGGAGTGTGAGTACTGGTACAGTGATAAGCCTCTTTTTCAACTCCTTAAAATAATATTAACATTCCTAAGTCTAGACAAACTTTACTCTCTTCCGTGCCAGCTTAGTCATTGGGTTTGAAAATCATGAAAATTTATTCAAAAATCATCAATAATACCCATCTAGACCCAAAAGTCTATGGATCTCCATTACATATGTTGTATTGGGCCACTCTTCAATCACCTTTGTCTTGGAAGGGTCCACAGATATCCCTTTGCTGGTGATAACATGCCCCAAGAATGATACTTCCTCCATCAAGAACTCACATTTACTATACATTGCATACAGATTCTCCCTTCGCAATGTCTTTAACACAGTATTCAAATGTTCCTCATGTTCCTCCTTGTTCTTTGAGTATATTAGAATATCTTTAATAAATACTACCATAAATTTGTTAAGGTAATATCTAAAGACTCTATTCATAAAATCCATGAAAATTTTTGGAGCATTAGTGAGTCTGAAGGGCATCACTATGAACTCATAGTGTTCATACCTCATTCAAAAGGTATTCTTGGGAATATCTTCCTTCCTCGCCTTTAATTAGTGATAACCCAACCGAAGGTCTACCTTGGAGAAATAATCATCCCCACAAAGCTGATTGAACAAGTCATCTATCGGTGGTGGGGGATACTTTTTATTTATCGTGATTTTATTGATCCCATGATAATCAATGTAGAGGCACATTGAACCATCCTTCTTCTTGATGAATAGGACTGGCTCGCCCCAAGGAGAAGCACTCAGACATATAAAACCCTTCTCCAGATTCTCTTATAACAGATTCTTCAGCTCTTCTAGTTCTACAGTGGATATTCTATAAGGTGTCTTTGATATAGGTAGAGATCCATGAATAAGTTCAATTGAGAACTCAACCTATCGATCAGGAGGAAGACTAGGAAACTCTTTAGGGAATACATGAGTGTAATCCCTCACTATGGGAATGTCTTCAAGCATTATTCTCTCCATTTTCTCAATAATTTGAGCTAGAAATTCTTTCTCATAAGAAATTAATATCCACACTTGAGACATTTATTCTAAAGGAGATTCATCTTCCTCCTTACACTTGTAAATAATTAGAGGATGCTTCGGGATGTGAAGAGTGATCTCCATTTTCCGATAGTTTATGTTGGATTTGTATAAAGATAGCCAATCCATGCCCAAGATAACATCAAATTCCACTAAAGTAAGTATGATAAGATTTTCTGGGAGGTTCGGTCCACAAACATTAACCGGGGAGGAGTTATAAACCATGGATGAAATAATTACCTCATTTGATGTTCTCATAGATAACTTATCCTCTAAATTTTGAGGTGGTGTTTGAATAGTTCTAATAAACTTTCAAGATATGAAATAATGTGTAGAAAATGAATCAAATAGTAAATTCTCTATTCTTGAATGAATAACTAGCGTACCTTTCACCACATCGTTGTTTGGATCCACCTCATCAGTAGTGATGGCATAAGACCTTCCTTGTTTTCTCGGAAGTTTTTGTTGATTTCCTATAACAACCCTTATATTAGGGAAATTATTCACATAATGCACATGCTCCTTGCAGTTTTAACACTTCACTACATGCTATCTATTGATTGGAGCCTTCTTTTCTTCTTCCACATTAACAGGATTCTTCATATCCCATCAGCAGTTCTTGGCTAGATGTCCCAAATTTCCACATTTGATGCAATTATTTGTTCCCTTTAGATAGCTCCCAAGATTCTTCTGCCCATAAATTTTACAACTGGATAGTCAGACTTCTTTCCATCATGATATTTGTTTGTTGAACCACCCATGTTGTTCTCCATTTTCGGATTCTTGTAACTGGGACCACGAGACCACTGAGAGTCTCCAATATCCATTTCAACCTTGAGGGAACAACGTACAATCTCCTCATAACTATCGAAGTCTTGGATTTTCAACACCTTCTATAGACTCATCTTTAGCCTAATAAAGAAGCGATCCACCATGATTTTAGTGTTTGTGACAAAGCTAGAGGTGTGCCTTACAAGCTATTAGAGTTGGTGGCCTAGAACCAACTACTTTGTACTTTATTCATTAAATAAATATCTTATCACATCTTGATTGTTCTTCTACGTGACAATGCATGTGATAATTTTCTAAGGAAAGTTGTTGCATTAAAGGGTCATAGCAGATCCCTGCTATGATGAGAACCTGGAAGTTCCATAACACTGTTCTTGAATATATGTTATATGGCCGGATGATGTTATTTTAAGGACACAAATAATACAGGTCATTAGGGGTGAGGACTCATAAAACTTATAGGCACCTTATCATGGTGTGAGCCCTTGGTAATATCCAGGAGGATATTATGAGAACGAGACCCACCAGTAGGAAATCCACATTTCATAGTGTCATTGGATGTTCCTATCTACGGACGTGTGTATTGGTCCTTAGACTTTAATATTATTATTAATGGGTATTACAACTCTCACACTTAGATGTATTGACGAAAACTATGATGACACACTGTTCTCAGTGAGGTAGGATATGTTGGGTGCGTCACGAGTGATACTGCATTAATAGATAATGTGAGAAAGGATTTGTCTCTTCTGTTCCATAATAGAAGTAGATATATCAGTCCCTTTAAAGGAATTGATATAGCCTAAATAAATACATGGCCATGGTAAGGAATGGGCGAGTTCAATTCCAGAAAGTCAAAGAAATAATAATCGAGCACATGGGTTGATGGCACTAGCATGCAACCCACTTGATTTGAGATATCGTGACAAAGGGATTATATTACACAGTAAGCATTCGTATGAGGTGACATGTCATTGCGGTGTTAACTTCTTTCTCTATGGGTTCCTTGGCGTGTTTCTAGACGCTAACCTTGGACTTTAGGCAGGCTCTACCTAATGCCACTGAGAAAGAGGCCTAGAGGGTCACACACTAAATGTGTCCATGTATCTCAGTTAAATATTAATTTAACAATTTAAATAAAGATTATTCCCAATTTTGGTTTAATAATTATTTAAGGATTCCTGATCACATTTATTTTGATACTAGTTATTCGAGAGAATATATTGTGTGTGAAAAAATATATATTTATTAGTGAGTAATATAGTTACATTTATTTAAGAAATAAATAGTCATTACTAAAGGTCTAATAAATGTGGTGGAGGAAATAAAGAAAAATTAAAACAATATAAACATGTCGTGTACATTGAATGTACACGCCGTGTAGTTTTTATGGAAAATGAGTACACACCATGTATTAATTATTACATGCCGTGTAGTTTTTCCAGTCAGGATTTTCAGGAAATAATATTATTTTATTAAATGATATTTATTATAATTGGCATGGGTGCATGTCAATGAGTTAATCATTCAACATGGGGGTTTTCAATAAGAGTTAATGAAATAAATAAAACACGTAACGTGTTTATTTATTTTCATAACTCTATAACCTCAAACCCGATTATAAATATCCTCACAAACCCAAAACTTTTCTAGTGAGAATCATTGTGCACAAAAATTCTGGAGAATTCTCTCAAGATCGAAAGAACTCCTTCCTCTAAGAACTCTCTCAAGACCGAGAGAGATCCTCCTCCATCAGATCAAGGTGATATAAGGCGCTAGCACCCGGATATTCCTTTGGCGATGTCCAGAGATACGTGGTGCATGTGTGGATCACCGCTAGAGGAAGTCTACACTTGGCTTATGTGATGCAATGACGAATCACATCGGATCGTGACCGGAAAACATCAATGAAGAAAAAATTCCATCAAGGTAATTCTTGTCAATTGATTAAATTAATTATAACCAACATATGATGATCCTATCGATGGTTCTAAGACCCTTCTCTTTCTTTTTATTCTTCATTCTATTTCAAAGATCCGGCATTTTATTATCGTGATGGATCTCGGATTGAACGTTGTTTAATGCTAAAATTAAAGTTGGGAAAACCCACCAACGCACTTCCGATATGCCCGGAACCTACAAGTGGTATCAGAGCGGTCATATCGTTGATTATAATTATTTAGTTTTTCATTGGTGATTTACGCATTTAATAATTTAGTTGTTTCAATTCAAGTTAATCATTCTTTAAAATCTGAATCTCGAGATCTATTCTTCCCCTCTCATTTCTCGTTCACCTTACAGAAACAAATTTTTCTTTTAATTTTGATTAAGATAAAATAGAGGAACTCATATGGAGGTTCCAAACGTTCCTAGTCATACAATACAAGAATACACAACGTGTATTTATAAGTACACACCATGTAGTCTAGGTTCAATGCATCGGACTGGTCTGCTAAATCAGGTCGTGTATTGGAGTATACCTAAGTCATAAATGACACCATGACTTGACCTGGAACAGGTGGCACATGGTTTCCGGATTACACGCCGTGTGGTCTACTGAACATGGCGTTTAGTCCCTTCGGGTTAGGGTTAGACCGTGTACCCTGTACACGGCTTGCCCGGCTGGAAACTGTGTAACGCGGATACTACACGGCATGTGTCCCATTGAACACGTCGTGTACTACAAAAATATTCGAAGTACATCTACATGCCATATCCTTGGGTGTGTACTTTGGATGGACGGTGAACAAAATTACATGCCATGTATTTGGAACTACACGCCATGTACTCATCAGAATTATGCATATTTATTAAAATTTATTATTATATTATACAAACCCTTGAGACGTGTACCATAGTGTAGGCGTAAAGCTGAGGCACAACACATGATACGTGTTTTATATATATGTGTTTAATTTAACATCTACGTAATGAACGAGAATTCACCAGGTTGCCTCCAAGGTACAAGTTACGTACAAATATAATTTTAAATGAATTTATTTGTTTAAAATTATGATGGACGAGAATTTCAAGGATATTCATAAAAGTGTTTAAGATAAAAGGATTGATTAATTAAAGATAATTAATTGATTCGAGCGTGATTTATCTTAATCTAGAATGATTAAAGAATTAAATTCTAGTTTTATTTATGCGTAAATATCATTGCATGTATAGATGATCATGAGCTATACCAAGACCTTTGTATGTGAATGGTTTCTTTTAATTTATTTATTTAAATTAAATTTGTTGGTCTGCGGGCCTTCTCCTCATTAATATGTAGGGCATGCGCGCCCAAGGATTATTTTATGTAAAAACCCCTTTTACCCCTCACCTGCGTGTGAGATAAATTCATATGTAATGGATGGATCTCCCAAGCTAGTGGAGGCGGCTCAAGTCAGGAGCCAAGGCCACTACCACAAAACTGGGCAAGGCATGCGCCTGCCTTTATCAGCGCTAACAGAAAAGCGCTGATAAAGGGGTGGGCCTTTATCAGAACTTTTTTAGCACTGATAAAGGGCACATTTATCAGTGTTTTAAATATCCTTTTATCAGCACTTTTATTAGCGCTGATAAATGTTACATTTATCAGCGCTTTTCTTAGCGCTGATAATATTTATTGTATACATTAAATAAAAAACACATGTTATAACAAAATATATATATATATATAACTAAATAATTATAAGATTAATACTAAATATATTTATTATATTTATTAATTCATTATATATTTATTAGATTTATTAATTCATTATATATTTTTTAGATTTATTAATTCATTATATTTATTAGATTTATTAATTCATTATATTTATTAGATTTATTAATTCATTATATTTATTAGATTTATTAATTCATTATATTTAATATATATATTTATTATATTTCTTTATATTTGATGTATTTTTTTATTTATAAATATATAATGCGTTCTAATATATATGTATAATTGAAATTATTGAATATATGTGTGTTTTCCAATGAATTGGGGTCAATATCATACATGTGCGCGTCTATATATATGTGTTTTCTAATGAATTGGGATATGAATATATCATACATGCGTATATATATGTTCATATTGAATAATGTTCATTTAAGATTATAATTCATTATGTTACTCATATAATATATATATATATATATATAATGTACACTTAAAATTAAATTATATTTAAAAAATATATTTTTTTTTATTATATTTTCAATGATATATATATAAATATACCTTTCAAATAATTTTATAAGTATAAATAGAGATATAAATATTTAGAGTTAAATAAATATATAATAATATAAGAAATTCTTAAATTTATACATTTATCATCACTTTTATTAGCGCTGATAAACTACGTATTTATATATATAATTAAATAATTATATATATATATATATATATAATTAAATAATTATATATATATATAATTAAATAATTATAAGATTAATAATAAATATATTTATTAGATTTATTAATTCATTATATATTTATTAGATTTATTAATTCATTATATTTATTAGATTTATTAATTCATTATATTTATTAGATTTATTAATTCATTATATTTAATATATATATTTATTATATTTATTTATATTTAATGTATTTGTTTTATTTATAAATATATAATGCATTCTAATATATATGTATAATTGAAATTATTGAATATATGTGTGTTTTCCAATGAATTGGGGTCAATATCATACATGTGTGCGTCTATATATATGTGTTTTCCAATGAATTGGGATATGAATATATCATACATGTGTATATATATGTGCATATTGAATAATGTTCATTTAATATTATAATTCATTATGTTACCCATATAATATATATGTTATAAAAAATGTACACTTATAATTAAAATTTAATTATATTTAAAAATATATATATATTTTTATTATATTTTCAATGATATATATTTAAATATACCTTTCAAATAATTTTATAAGTATAAATAGATATATATATATATTTAGAGTAAAATAAATATATAATAATATAAAGAAACTCTTAAATTGATACATTTATCAGCGTTTTTATTAGCGCTGATAAACTACGTATTTATCAGCGCTACAAAAGCGCTGATAAAGAGTGTCTTTATCAGTGCTAAAATTAAAAGCGCTAATAAAGGTGGTATTTATCAGTGCTTTTCATTTTAGCGTTGACAAATACACCCTTTATCAGCGCTTTTTACTAGCGCTGATAAAGGTCCATGCGGGATTTATAAAATCCACCGGGTCCTCTTCCTCCTCCCCGCACCCTGTCAAGCTTTCGCGGAAGCCCTCCTCTGTGCCACTGCCTCCTCTCCACCACTGCCGCCACTACCACCGCCTCCTTCTCTTCCTCCTCCGCTGCGGCCGCCGCCTCCTCCTCCTCCTCTGGTGCCTACTTTTCCTCCTCCACCGCGGCTCCTCCTCTTCCTCCTCCTCTGCCACGACCTCCTCTCCGCCGCTGCTCCTCCTCCTCCACCACCACCGCGGCCTCCTCCTCCTCCTCCTCCACTGGCACCTCATCCTCCTCCTCCTCCTCCGCCTACTCCACTGCCTCCTCTCCACCGCGGCTCCTCCTGCTCCTCCTCCTCTGCTACCTCCGCTGCCTCCGAGCTGCCTCTGAGTTGCCTCTGAGCTGCCTCTGCTGCCACCGCTTCCTCCGCGCTGCCTCTGTGCTGCCTCGGCTGCCTCTGGTGCCTCCACTGTCAATGCCTCCTTCTCCTCCGCCACCAGGTCCTCCTCCTTAAGGTGAGTAAAATTGAATTTGCATGAATTAATTATGTTAGCATTTATTGTCAATATTGATATTAATTATGATTTGGCGTGATTCTTGTGTGTGATGCTTGTGTGTGTGACACATGTATATGTGGTTGGTTACTTGTTTGATCTTGATTAACTCTCTCCACTTATGGTTGGTTTACTTGTGAATTGATCTTTTTGAGTGGGTTCTGGTGCCTTTTATGTTTTGGTTCATTGTGTAAACCCTTGTGGTTAATTATAATTCCCCTTGTGTTTATTTAATTGGAATTTTTTGTGTTATTTTGGCCTCCATAAGTGAACTATTGGATGTAGGCATATTCATATGTGCACAGGGTGCAAATATGGATTGGTACACAAATGATAATGGCTTTATAAAATGATGCTCACTTTAAACCCTAGATTTTGAAACAATTTCCCTCCTTTCCGCCTTATTTTTCTTATCCCTCCTCCTTTCAAATGGTTCTTATAAAACCCCAATTTTTCAAAAATGGATCCTTGGTTCCTAAATTTCAAATTTAGTTTCAAATGTGTTCCCTAAATCTAGGTATGTTTGGCTTCTTGAGGTGTGGTTTGGTTTCTAAATGGCATAAAGACCCATTTGGAATCTTCAAATCTTACATGGTGTTTTCCCCTTGGTTTTGAAAATGGAATTTGATTTGTAAATTTTAAAGATCTATTGGTATTTTTTGGTGTTTTGGATATTGGTTTTGAAACTCATGTGATGTATAGGCCCGGTTGGCACTTGTGTGTTATTGGTTTATACCGTGCATGTGATGGCCTCTTCATTGTCGGGTATACTACTATAATGGAGCATAAATGTTGGTTGTTTACTATGGAGGTACACCATATGTCGGAAGGTGAGTCTGAACCACGTAAGTCTAGGGATTTCTTCTAGGTATGTTTAGGTAATTCTAATGATTACCTATCTATATGTTCTTCTTTATTTTTTTTCACTTTGGTTATCTAGTTTCTAGTATTTTTTTACTTTTATTGTTTCAATTAATTTCATCATGGATCTGTGATCACCTTGTTTGGATTCTTATATTGAATTTTGAATTCATTTGTTAAACTAGATATCTATTCTAAAAAGGGAACTCGTGATTTGTTTTGAAAATGGATTTTCTAAAAAATATGTGTTAGTTATTTAAATGATAAAAACCTATTTTATAAATGTATTTCAAACTAGTATTTTTGTATTATTTCAGGAAAGGTAATGTATGGATTTTGTGGTTCTTACCTACTAAGTTGTTTTATGCTCACACCCTACTTGTGACACTCGGCATCAGTAGACCCAAGTTATTTTCAGGAAAGGTAATGTATGGATTTTCAGTTGACATTGTATATGGATCAAGTTTATGTATTATTTATGTTCTATGCTTATGGATCCTCATGGTTTTGTTGTGTGCTCTATTTGGTTTATATATATCCCCATTTCTATATCTCACATCATATTATCACACCATGACTCTTATATATCCTTAAGAGGGTGTTCCTCATCATACGTGATATATAAAATTATATGATCCATCTTCTTTAGGCCTAAGACTCTAATCAAATATCCTTAGAAAACCTAACTAGGATATACAAAACTCATACCAAACCTGATTATTTCATAAACGCAACTACTCCATGGAGACATAATCTCTAGATGATCATAAAATCACAAACATTCAATAGAACCCTCACTCTATCTCTTGGTGGATCAAAAACACCCTATTTATTTACCTTGGTTGCTCTTGATTTCTATCCCTTTCACTGGAACACATATACTCATGCATGAATGCACAATCATGCATAAATTGGAAAATGGTTTTGTATTATAGGGTCCACCTACCTCAAAAAATGGAGTAACCCCCTCACCAAGATCAACTCATCCTCAACCAAGACTATACATGCATTATCTAATCTTGTACTAATGATTGAGACCCAATCTCAAGGCACAATTCCAAAATAATTAATTATAGAAAGTTATAATTAATTATTCACCTTAATATCATTAGGAATAATCTTTTAAAAATTAACTGGGAAACACAACACCACCTAAACCACACAAAACATGGTGTGTTCATCATACAAGGATAACCTCTATCCAATACAATCAAAATCTACATCATCTGAATTGATTTGAAGATTATATAGTGAAATCATCACACAGATCCTAGTTAAAATCATCCCAAATCATATAAAAATAAAGGATAATATTAATGGAGGAAGTATGAGGGAAAAACTCACTAACACACTATAAAAAACTCCCAATAACCACCCCTCATCAGGGGGGATCGAAGAGAGGAAGAGATTGGATGAATCACAAGAACCATCCAAGATTTTCTATTAATGAGCACGCCCCCCACAATTTTTGAAGTATCTAGTTTTTTATCTAAATTATACTCATATTCCTTCTCCCCTAACCTATATAATCATCCTATGGATTTCAAATAGGATGAATATAAATAAAGAATGGATGAATGACAATCGATTGACAAAAGAGTATGAAGAAGGTGTGAAAGAGTTTATCAAGTTTTCAAAAGATCATGCATGTGACTCTTCTCAAATCCTTTGTCCGTGTTTACGCTTTTGTTATTAAAAACAAATTAGTCCAGAGGAGCTGGAAGAACACTTGATCTGTCACGGAATAGATCAAAGTTATACATGTTGGAATAAACACAGGGAAACAATGAATGTAGGTAGTGACTGGGATGACACTACATTTTATGGATCATCTAATATGATTACAAACATGAACACTGAAGATGATTGTATGGAGGATGTGATTACAGATGTGAATGATGATGAAGATCGTATTGAGGAAATGACAAGGACCGTAGAAGATGAATTTAGTGATTGCCCAAAATTGTTTGAGAAGTTAAAAAGTTGTGCAAAGACGTCATTGTATGCTGGTTGCACTAAATATACAGCATTGTCAGTCGTACTGAAGCTGTATAATTTGAAAGCAGACAATGGGTGGAGTGATGCCAGTTTTACAAAACTACTTGCTCTCATGAATGACATGCTCCTAGAAGAAAATGATCTCTCGAGCCAAACATATGATGCCAAACAAATGCTACGCTTGATGGGTATGATCTTTGAAAGAATACATGCCTACTAGAATGACTGTATACTGTTTTTCAAGGACCACAAATCACTTAAAGAATGCCCAAAGTGTGGTGCTTCTCGATACAAGAAAGATGAATCCAGTCCTACTAAATTTGTATGGTACTTTCCAATCATTCCAAGGTTTAGGTGCTTATATGTAAGTGAGGAGACTACAAAACAATTAACATGGTATGCAGATACAAGAATTAAAGATGGGATACTATGTCACCTGGAAGACTCTCCTCAGTGGAAGATAATCGATCATGAGTATCCTAAATTTGGAAAGGAGTCGAGAAACCTTCGTCTTGCGTTATCTACAGATGGAGTGAATCCTTTTGGTTTTCAAAGAAATAGTCACAGTACATGGATGATTATGTTGATAAATTATAACTTACCACAGTGGTTATGCATGAAACGAAAATACATCATGTTATATATGCTTATATCAGGACCAAAACAACCGGGTAATGGTATTGATGTTTATTTAGCTCCATTGATCGAAGATTTGAAATTATTGTGGGATTCAGGTGTTACATTGTATGATGCTTACAGAAAGGAAGATTTCACTTTGAGAGTCATGTTGTACGGGACAATAAATGAATTCCCTACTTATGGAAATTTTTCAGGATATAGCATTAAAGGAACTCAAGGATGTCCCCTTTTCGAAGAAGGTACACAATCAATTAGGTTGAAACATTCATCGAAAACCATGTTTCTAGGACATCGCATATTTCTACAGCGATGACATAAGTACCGTTCTTAGAAGACATCATTCGATGGAAGTTCAGAAGAACGTACAACATCGTCTCCACTAATAGGTGATCAATTGTTTGAGAAAGTTAAAAATGTGGACACTACTTTTGGTAAACTAGCTTTGAAAAACCTTACGAAAATCGGTTGGAAAAAGAGATCAGTTTTTTTTTATTACAATACTGGAATTGTCTGTATGTAAGACATTTTCTTGATGTTATGCATATAGAAAAAATGTATTTGATAGTGTCATCGGCACGTTGCTAAATACATCTGGAAAAATAAAAGATGGAATTAAGGCTAGGTTGAACATGGTTGAGATGGGAATACGAGAAGAGTTGGCACCAGCGAAGGGTGAAAAACGAACATTTCTTCCTCCTACTGCTTACACTCTTTCCAGGTAGGAGAGATATCAGTTTTTCAACTTCTTGAATGATGTAAAGGTTCCATAGGGGTATTTGTCAAATATCAATAACCTCGTGTCAATGAGCGACTTGATGTTAAAAGGTATGAAATCACATGACTGTCATGTTTTGATGAAAGATCTCATTCCAATTGCTTTACATTTCATTTTTCCCAAGAATGTCCGCCATTCATTAAAAAAACTGTGTTTCTTATTCAAAGCTATATGCAGCAAAGTTATAGACCTGGAAAAATTGCCAACTATGGAAAAAGAAATTGTCATCATATTATGTGAATTAGAAATTTTCTTCACGCCTTCATTTTTTGATATGATGGTTCATTTGATGGTCCACTTGGTGAGAGAGATTCGACTATGTGGTCATGTACATTACAGATGGATGTACCCCATTGAACAGTATATGAAGATTTTGAAAGGGTATGTCAAAAATCGAAGTCGGCCAGAGGATTGTATTGCAGAGCAATATATTGTTGAGGAAGCCGTTGAATTCTGTACCGAATACTTGTCTGGTGTGGAAATCATTGGCCTACCGAAATATCGTCACACTGGGCGGCTTGAGGGTGAAGGAATTTCTAGAAGATAGGTTGTCACAATCAATATTACAGATCGGGAGCAGGCCCACCTTTATGTTTTTCATAACAGTTTCGACGTTGACCCATATGTTGAAATCCACAAAGAAATTATTAGGCATTTGAATCCATCTAGGGCTGAAAAATGGATATCAGATACACATAATTGCCAGTTTATATGATGGTTTCGAGATCATATTTTTAAGAAGTTAGATGAAAATCCAGATTCAATTTCGGAATTACTTCGATGGCTAACCGGAGGACCAAGTGTGTATGCATTATCTTACAATGCTTATGTAGTTAATGGTTATACATTTTATACTAATGAACATGATGAAGACAGTACCATGCAGAATAGTGGGGTTACACTTGTGGCTGAAGCGATGCATGTTTCTGGTGCTAAGGAAAGAAATCCAATTTATGTGAATATGTCATACTTTTTCATCATCAAACAAATATGGGAGTTGGATTATACGGAATTTCAAGTTCCGATATTTCAATGCAAGTGGGTTGATAACAGGAGTGTTGTTAAAATAGATGATTTGGGATTCGTGAAAGCTGATTTTAGTAAGGAAGTGGAGAAATACGAACCGTTTATAATGGCATCACAGGTAGTGCAGGTATTTTATGTTTCAGATCCCACAAACCAAAACTGGTCAATCGTTCTGTTATCGACCAAAACAGTTAAAGGGTCAGATGGAAATTCAACGGAAGATGACCCTTTCATTGGGACTTCGCAATCATTTCACAGTGGTCCCAATGTAGATGACATTTTGTATGTCATAGGAGACCATAATGAAGGGATATGGATAGTTGATAGAGGGGTAAAATCCCTTCAGCCTTTAAAAAAAAGAGAGTTCAATAATCATGTTATTTTTTTATTGTAATATAGATTGTGTTGCATTATGTTATTATATGTTTTCTGCTGCTTTTATGTGATCTAAATTAAATGTTAAACCAGTTCTGCAGATAATGACTTCTTCACCTGCTGATGCACCTAATCCCGAGACACAACAGGTCTCTCAACCTGTTGCAGCTGGTCCCACTACTGAGGTACAACAGGTCTCTCAACCTGTTGCAGCTGGTCCCACTGCTGAGGTACAATAGGTCTCTCAAGTTGTTGTAGTTGGTCCCAGTGTCGATGCTAGTACTTCAGAGAAACATAATGATAATGCAGAAACCGAGGAAATGGTAGGCGATGAAACCCCAACGACACAAAAAAAATAGGTGCGCCATAGTTTGACAGTTTTAGCCAAAATCCTTAAGGAAAAAGAAAAAGGCATCAAATATGAGGTGGGTGGAATAAATGAGGCCAGCATGTAAACCCCAAAAAAGCCATGTTTAGTAGATACATTGGAATCGTCACTCGGCAACGCGTGCCGATTGATGTAGATTCGTGGCACCATGTTTTTAGTGGGCTGAAAACATTAATGTGGGAAGAGATTACGCTAACATTATGATATCATCTATTGAATTTATTAAAATAAAATAAAATAAAATACTGAAACATTGAGTAACTCTTCATCATCTCTTGCAGAGTGCATTTATAGTAGATGTTTTGCACAAAGAATATGTATTAATACTGGTAGGAAGGATTCATAGAGGCTTTCTCACCGTTTTAACGAAACATCATCTGAAATATGCTGAAGGGAAAATCAAGTTGCACCCGCCTCCTCTTTATGCACACTTGATATCCCAAGGAGCGTGGGATGAGTTTTGCAACCGTCGTGCGGAACAGACTTTTCAAGTACATTTTGTTTGGTTACAGGTTGTGTAACGTTGCTTTTATTCATCATGTTGATTGACAGGTTTTTATTTATGAAACAATAACTGAGTGCTGAAAATAAAGAACGGGCAGAAAAACCAGTGTACCCCTACCGTAAAGCAAGGTTGGGGTACGCTTCAATTGAAAAACAATTGGTATGTATTTTGAAAGTACTGTAATAATTTTTTGTGGCATAAAACAACACTGTAACCATGTTTCTCTATTTATATGAAGATTGATGAAGCAAAATCCCAAGCCACTTCCATTCCACGCCATGTGCTATGGAAGGAGGCTTGTGTTAATAAAGAGGGGGAACTGGTAGATTAAAACACACAAAAAGTGTGGGAAAAATGTGTAAGTATGACATAATATAAAGTTGTTTTGCTTTAAATCACTATTACATAACGATGATTACTTATTTT
The DNA here is from genome assembly GCA_963277665.1 of Viscum album. Taxonomy (NCBI): domain Eukaryota; kingdom Viridiplantae; phylum Streptophyta; class Magnoliopsida; order Santalales; family Viscaceae; genus Viscum; species Viscum album. The sequence goes on from OY728131.1 coordinate 923,604,227, forward strand.
TCCATATTTTCTATTTGACATAGTCACAGGAATCAACAACACCCGCAATGGATGCAAACATACTTTCAACGGCCTTGAAATAGCCAGAATAGTATGGCCGCGTCAGAGGTGTGGGTTTTGGGGTGTCACCCCGGGCATATTTTCAGAAAAAAAAAACAAGAGGATAAACAAACTAAAGAATTGCAAGTAATGAGAGATAGATTATCTACCCTTGAAGAAAAATTCCAAAGTCAGGGAGAGATGCTAACAACTTTGATAGAGGAGAGGCGAAGAGAACAAACAACTCAAGAACAACCCGCGCGAGAAGATCCCACCCCACCCCCCCACCAGCTTTGAGGTGAGCCATTCCCCTAAAAGACCTAACTTAACCGAGGTAATAAATGTTCTAATATTCATTTTTGTGAAATGTGAATCACATAGACACTGATACCTTTCATGTAATGATATTCTATAGGGTGAAAATGACTGTGATTTATATCTGTCAACTCCCACCCATCGCCTTGTAGCGAGGGCTACGGTGTTCAATATGCAGAATGACACGCTACACTCCAGACCACTTCCAACCGGTCATGTCAAAGTGTCGATTAATGTAGCTCATGAGCCAAGCGTCGAGCTACCCATGCCAAATGACAATGACGACATTCATATGGTGGAAAAATCTGTTGGAACATTCGTTGCATGGCCATCGAATCTTGTAAAAAAACATGTCAACCAGGAGGTATTCATTTCCAATACATTTTTCAAGCAGAATCTTTAACATTAAATTAGAAAATGGTTGAACCACTGAATGTTATTACAGAAGGACAAAATGGAGGAGCTAAAACAAAAGAGCGGCTCCAAAGGATCAACCAACTGATCAAAACAATCTACTGAGAGTGCATTCACCCCGCCCGTTCTATATCCACATTTAATATCATTTCAAGCTCATGTGAATAAGAAAATGATAGGTGGAAAGAGTCACACAATTATTTGTGAAAAATATATGTACGGAGAGGAAACATTAGATTTCGTTAGTGCTGACGTTGTTGCTGAGATCATCACATATGACTGGCTAGGCGCCTCAGTTATAAATGTATACATGAGGTATGTTTTCATGATTTGATTTTACAGAATCTGATATACTATGATAATTATGGCTAAATACATTTCATATTTTCCACAGGCATATATATGAAAAACAATTGAAGGGATTTTCCCATGAATACAAATTTGGACTCGTTAGTCCTCACACCATTTCTACATAACGAGAAGAAGTAGATTCTGATTTTCAGGCTGAATTAATGTCAAATCTGTTCAGAATGTTTCAAAGCAGAATTATGACTGACGGTCTATTTTTAATACCAATGTTATAGGGGTAAAACTCTACATTTTAATCATATCAATTATATTTTCATTTCTATCACTACTTATTCCTTTTTGTGTTTTTAGGGAACATTGGATACTCATTGTAGACAATTTGGATACTCCAAAGATTTATTTTCTGGATTCACTGCATGGATATCCAACAAACCGACCACACATGATGGCAATTGTCAATTTGTAATACACTAGATCCAACATTTTAAAACTAAATATCTAGTTATATAATTTATATTATCTTTTAATGAGGATTTTTTTATGATAGGGCGGTGTATGAATATCATCTAAAGGTTGGAATGAATCCGGGGCATAAGGAAGACAATGCCCACAAGAGCTATAAATGGAGAAGTATCTGGGTATATATAATTAAATTTCACTATCCAAATACATATCAAAACAAATTACTTACTTTTCTCGATGTTTCTTCAGTGTCCGAAACAAACAAACGACAAGGACTGCGGTTATTATGTTTGTAAATTTATGAAAGAGATCATATTTCATGAACAAAATAGCATCCCTGAAGAGGTATTTTTGAAAATAATTACTAATTCATTTAAAATAATTATTAATCCTTTGTGTATTTATATTTTTTTCAGTACCACTATGAATGTCGCAAAAACTCCTATTCAGAATATGATATAAATGTGTTTAGAAACGAATGGGCAGCGTACCTGATGGAAGAATGTAAACAAATAGGACAATGAAGGTGAATTCTTAATACTTATGTTATCTTTATATGGTCATTGATATCTCCCCTGTTTACACTTATTGAGCATCTATGATCTCCCTTTCTTATGTTTCATATCCTTAGATTAGTGAATTCCTACTACTCAGTTTGAAATTGAGATAAACTTTAGAAAACAACACTACTGACATACAGAATACCAAGAAAACGCGTTCGGATTGTTTTGATACTTTAGGAAAACAATCCATGAGTCATTTGTGACTTTTAAGAATCGACCGCACCTCAATCCGACACACGGTGTGACCGACATGGCTAAACGTGTCTGATATCAGTTTCCAATTGAGATAAACTTTAGAAAACAACACTACTGACATACGGAATACCGAGAAAACATGTTCGGATTGTTTTTATACTTTAGGAAAACGATCCATTAGTCATTTGTAACATGTACAAATCGACTGCACCTCAATCCGATGCACGGTGTGACTGGCATGGCTAATTGTGTCTGATATCAATTTGAAATTGACATAACTTTAGAAAACAACACAAGACATATGGAAAACCGAGTAAACACGTTAGGATTGTTTTGATACTTTAGGAAAATGATCCATGAGTCATTTTTGACGTGTATGAATCGACCTCACCTCAATTCGACGCACGGTGTGACTGGTATGGCTAAAATTATCTGATATCAGTTTCAAATTGAGATAAACTTTAGAAAACAACACTACTGACATACGGAATACTGAACAAACGCGTTTAGATTGTTTTGATACTTTAGGAAAATGATCCATGATTCATTTTTGATGTTTACGAATTGACCATACCTCAATCCGACACACGGTGTGACCGGCATGGCTAATTATGTCTGATATCAGTTTGAAATTGACATAACTTTAGAAAACAACACAAGTGACATACGGGAAACCAAGAAAACGTGTTTAGATTGTTTTGATACTTTAGTAAAACTATCCATGAGTCATTTGGGATGTTTAAGAATCGACCGCACCTCAATCCGACGCATGGTGTGACTGGTATGACTAAAAGTGTTTGATATTAGTTTCAAATTGAGATAAACTTTAGAAAACAACACTACTAACATACGGAATACTGAGAAAATACGTTCGGATTGTTTTGATACTTTAGGAAAATGATCCATGAGTCATTTGTGACATGTAAGAATCAATCGCACCTCAATCTGATGCACGGTGTGACTGGCATGTCTAATTGTGTCTGATATCAATTTGAAATTGACATAACTTTAGAAAACAACACAAGTGACATACGGAAAACCGAGAAAATGTGTTCGGATTGTTTTTATAATTTATGAAAATTATCCATGAGTAATTTGTGACGTGTACGAATTTAACACACCTCAATTCGACGCACGGTGTGACCGGTATGGTTAAAAGTGTCTGATATCAGTTTTAAATTGAGATAAACTTTAGAAAACAACACTACTGACATACGGAATACCGAACAAATGCATTCAGATTATTTTGATACTTTATGAAAATGATCCATGAGTCATTTGTGACGTGTATGAATTGACCGAACTTCAATTTGATGCACATTGTGATCGACATGGCTAAATGTGTCTGATATCAGTTTGAAATTGACATAAACTTTAGAAAACAACACAAGTGACATATTTCAAACCGAGCAAACGCTTTCGGATTGTTTTGATACTTTAGTAAAACCATCCATGAGTCATTTTTGACGTGTAATAATTGACCAAACCTCAATCCGACGCACGGTGTGACCGGTATGGCTAAACATGTCTGATATCAGTTTCAAATTGAGATAAACTTTAGAAAACAACACTACTGACATACAAAATACTGAGAAAACACGTTCGGATTGTTTTTATAATTTAGTAAAATGATCCATGAGTCATTTTTGACCTTTACGAATCGACCGCACCTCAATCTGACGCACGGTGTGACCGGTATGGATAAAAGTTTCTGATATCAGTTTGAAATTGACATAAACTTTAGAAAACAACAAAAGTGACATACGGAAAACCAAGAAAACGTGTTTGGATTGTTTTGATACTTTAGGAAAACGATACATTAGTCATTTGTGACGTGTACAAATCGACCTCACCTCAATCCGATGCACGGTGTGACCGGCATGGCTAATAGTGTCTGATATCAGTTTGAAATTGACATAACTTTAGAAAACAACACAAGTGACATAAAAAAAACTGAGCAAACACGTTCGGATTGTTTTGATACTTTAGGACAACGATCCATGAGTCATTTATGACGTGTAAGAATTGACCGCACCTCAATCAGACGCACGGTGTGACCGGCATGGCTAATAGTGTCTGATATCAGTTTGAAATTGACATAACTTTAGAAAACAACACAAGTGACATACGGAAAACCAAGAAAACGCGTTCGGATTGTCTTGATAATTTATGAAAATGATTCATGAGTCATTTTTGATGTGTAAGAATCAATCGTACTTCAATCTGACACATGGTGTGACCGGTATGGCTAAAAGTGTCTGATATCAGTTTCAAATTGAGATAAACTTTAGAAAACAACACTACTGACATACGGAATACCGAGAAAACATGTTCATATTGTTTTGATACTTTAATACAACGATCCATGAGTCATTTTTGACGTGTACGAATCGACCGCACCTCAATCCGACGCACGGTGTGACCGGAATGGCTAAAAGTGTGTGATATCATTTTGAAATTGACATAAACTTTAGAAAACAACACAAGTGACAAACAGAAAACCGATCAAACGCATTTGGATTGTTTTTATACTTTAGGACAACGATCCATGAGTCATTTTTGACGTGTACGAATTGACCTCACCTCAATCCGACGCACAGTATGACCGGTATGGCTAAAAGTGTCTGATATCAGTTTCAAATTGACATAAACTTTAGAAAACAACACTACTGACATATGAAATACCGAGAAAACGCGTTCAGATTGTTTTGAAACTTTAGGAAAATAATCCATGAGTCATTTTTGAGGTGTACGAATTGACCGCACCTCAATCTGATGCACGGTGTGACCAGTAAATCTTTTCATTAGATAAAGAATCAGTATTTATTAAATGAGATAAATCATCCAAAAACATATTGATTTTACATTATTCCCTTTCATTGTTATTAGAATGAAAACATTTGAGTTTAAAATTTCATATTTTAGTTTCACATTTCCATATTAATTTATTCTTTCATATTACTGTTTTAATTTATTTCATTATGGAATTACTAACATAATATTTGTTTTCTTATATAGGTGAATTTTTTCCCTTGAGTTCGGATGCTTTGTCCGGCAACAAATACTGTGGATGACAATTTTTTAGAGTGGATCACGGATATCAAAGGATGAAACATGAATGTTTATAACTATTGTTGAAAAATTGTAATTTTAACCATGTAAAACAATGTTTGAAATGTATATAGTAGTGTGTTTTTTTGTATTCATGATGTTAAGTAAATGTATAAACCATTGTCTGTCAAAATATTGTGTGCGGGTGCTATTTTGTGAAGGTTTACATGTGCTACTTTATGCAGGTATTCTGGTTTGTACAGGTGTGCAGGTGTGTAGGTTCTGTTTTGCAGGTGCAGGTGATGGTGCCTTTATCAGCGCTTTTTTTAGCGCTGATAAAGGACACCTTTAACAGTGCTATAAGAGCGCTGATAAAGGACCCCCTTTATCAGCGCTCCGAAAAGCGCTGATATAGGAGACCTTTATCAGTGCTAAAAAATGCGCTGATAAAGGGGGTCCTTTATCAACGCTTTTTTTAGCACTGATAAAGATCGCATATATCAGCGATTTTCGGAGCGCTGATAAAAGGGACCCCCCCCCCCCCCCCCCCCCCGTATCTACGCCGGCATTAACAGTGCTTTTATAGCATTGTTAATGTCAGTTTTTAGTGCTGATAAAATGCCAGGTTGTAGTAGTGGGTGAAACCAATCCAAAGAGATACAAAGGTGGACAGGTGGAAAGCTGCAAACATGAACCCGAAAGATTCAAGGTGTTTTTCCCCTAGGTATTGGGTTAGTTTATCAACCACTAGATAAAATAACCAATAGAACAATCTCATAATCATACCATTTATTTTATTTCTATCTTGCATGGTTTATTTATTGTGGGTGTGTTGTCACGGTCACACAATTAATGAATTAAACAAGCATGCAATATGGAACTAAAATAAGACCGGATTATGTTTAAATATTATCATAGACATGGTTAATCACTTAAGTATATCCCACTTAATATTAAAAAGAATGTAATCAAAGATAATAAAATTGAAACTTATGTATAAGGATAAAATACCTCAAATAAATATTAAGTCGGTGTAGCCTTCCATAATCTTGGTTAGAATCAAACCATAGTTCAAAGTGCTTGACCAACCCTAGTTGGGGTGATTTCAATTATCTGTGAATTCTAATTCAAGGTTTTGGGTTGACTTGACTTGGTTCACATAAAGGGTTGACTACCATAGTAGGACTTGGTGTGACCAAGAGGAAAAGGTTGAGTAAATCCAAAATAAAAGGATTTTAGGATTGGGGAGTCCACTCAGCGAATCAAGGAGCTGCGAGTTAATGCAGTTGGCATTTGGAATGCCTACCTAAAACCCTTCAAGTTGCTTTACCAACCCTATTTGGGGTAATGCGAAGGGAAATATGGATCCTTTCCACTAGAATATTCAGGCAACAGAATATTCCAAAGTCAATGGTGAGGGATATTGGATTTCGATAAAATAGTGGGAGACTAATAAGTATTAATTTATTTATTTGTATCAGTTTTTTAATAAAGTACTAAACCTTTTCTCATCTTAATTTGTATAAACAGAAAGAAAAATGACTTTAAACATATCATTGTGAACCATACTCGAGAAGTAAAACCTTCTCACCAGCACCAATTTCCAACAGTGGCAGAGGCGTTTACGCGTCATCCTTCGCCACGAAAGGAAATTGTATGTGCTGGAAGAGCTTGTTCCAATTTCTCCTGGGAAAGAGGTCAGTGATGTGGAAATATCTCTCTATGTGAAACATATGGATGATGCCACAGATTTCCAGTGTTTCATGCTATCGGTCATGTCTAATGAGCTCTTGAAGCAACATGAAAACATGGACGTGTATAGCATGATGTCTCACCTTAAGGATATCTACCAAGAGAATGCGAGACAAGAGAGATATGAGATATCCAATGCTTTGTTTAAAACTAAGCTTGTAGAGTCTATGCCAGCTAGGCCTCATGTAGTCAATCTTATTGGCTACATCGAATGCCTGGACATATTAGGGATTAAATTCATGGATGATTTGCGTACAGATCTCATCCTATCATCACTGCTCAAGACCTTATCTAGATTTATTGTCAACTACAACATGAGAAACAATGAGAAGAATCTATCAAAACTTCTGACCTTAATTCTCCAGGTAGATAAGTACATGGGGTGTGACAAACCCGCAGTCCTTATGGTGAATAAGAAAAGGAAGGACAAGGAAAAGGGGCCAAAGACTTATAAACTGTCTGAAGCCCCTGAGCGTCGTCCCTCCAAGAAGGGGAAGATTCAGAGGCAGGGAAAGGAATGTGAGGTGGTATGTTTTTCATGTGGTAATCAAGGCCACTAGAAGAGGAACTGCACCCAAAAGTGTGGGGATGCTAAAGGTGCATTTGTTATCGAGTGTAATCTTTCCATTTCTACGCATTGGGTATTAGATACAGCTTGTGGGGATCACATCTGTATTCAAATGCAGGAACCAAGTAGATTTAAAAACATTTCTAGAGGATAGGTGGATCTTCGAGCCGCCAATGGCACGAGAATGGTTGTGTTAGCTATTGGATATTACCACCTCTAATTTCCAACTGGGATGATTTTGGTTTTACATAACTGTTATTATGTGCCTAGTGTTACCAAGAACATAATTTATGTATCTTGTTTGGATATGGATAGATTTATTTTCAAGTTTGGAAATAAGTTTTGTCTCTTTTATAAGAACAACATATGTGATAGTATAGAACATTTAAATAATGGGTTGTATGTATTAAATTATGAAAACCAAGTTTTGGAAATCAATAATGGAACAAACTCACATGACTTATACATCACCCAGTTGTGGCATCACCGTCTCGGTCATGTAAATGAGAAGTGCTTAACAAATCTCTACTAAGATGGTTATTTGGACTCTACTGAGCTAAAAACACTTGATAGATTTCATGCTTGTTTATAAGGTAAAATGACCAAGCCGCCTTTCGGTGGATAGGGTGAAAGGGCCACAGAGCTTCTAAGATTGGTGCACACGGATGTGTGTGGACCATTTCCAATATAAGCTAGAGGTGGATATTCTTAATTCATTACTTTTACTAATGATTTGAGTATATATGGATATATCTACTTAATGAGGTATAAGTCATAATCCTTAGAGAAATTTAAGGAATTCAAGAATGAATTAGATAATCATATTGGTAAGAAGATAAAGAATCTTTGATCGAATCGAGGCGGAGAATATATGAACCAAGAGTTCATCGATCTTCTATGGGAGTCTGGGATTCTATCTCAGCTCACTCCTCCTTATACACCACAGTGGAATGGTGTTAGTGAAAGGAGGAACCACACCTTGTTGGACATGGTGAGGTCGATGATGATTCATGCAGATCTTCCATTATCCTTTTGAGGATATGCATTACAAACTGCAGCATACACATTAAACCGAGTACCAACTAAGGTGGAAAATGGAATTCCATCTAAGTTATGGAATGGAAAGAAACCCATTTTGTCGCACACACATGTAGGGGATGTGAGGCATTTTTTAAGGCCTTCTCAGGAAATAAACTAGCACCCCTGGGCATGAGGTGTATCTTTATAGGATATCCCAAGGAAACAAAAGGATATTACCTATATAACCATCAATATAAGAAAGTGATTATTTCCAGACATGTCATCTTTATTGATAGGGAGCACATCCTCAAAAGGGATAGTGGGAGAAAGATTGACTTTGACGAAGTTGATGCTCAAGATACATAGGAGTTGGTATAGAAACTAGTTCTACAGGTCCCTGTGGAAGAGGTTCCAAAAACACAAGTACTACGTAGGATCTTAAGAGAGGTAAGGGAACTAGAGAGATTTGGTTTCCTAGTCACTGAGGATGGTGAATCATTATTGTTGTAAAATGATGAAACTCTCTCCCACAAAGAAGTAGTAGAAATCTCAGAAGCTACAAGATGGCTAGAAGCTATGAATTCTGAGATGAATTCCATGTATCAGAACCAAGTCTGGGTTCTGGTCGATGAGCCAGTTTATGTAAAGCCTATTGGATGCAAATGGGTATTCAAGAGAAAACTGTACATGGAAGGTCAAGTTAGAACCTATAAAGAAAGGCTAGTGGCTAAAGGATTTAGACAACATCAAGGAATTGACTATGATGAAACCTTCTCACCAGTTTCCATGTTTAAATCCATAAGAATCATACTTTCCATAGCAGCTTACCATGACTATGATATTTGGAAAATAAATGTCAAAATAGCATTCCTTAATGGGAACCTTCAGGAAGATGTCTATATGACACAACCAGAAGGGTTTGTGACACCAGGTGAAGCCAAACGGGTTTTCAAGTTGTAGAAATCCATTTATGTATTAAAGAAATCATCTAGGTCATGGAACATTTGATTTGATGAAGCCATAAAGGAATTTGGTTTCATTAAGAACGAATGTGAGCCATGTGTTTATAATTGGTTTAATGGGAATGTGATTGTTATCCTAGTAATATATGTTGACAACATATTCCTTATTGGAAATGATGTATCATTCTTACAGTTAGTTAAGGACTAATTGAACAAGTGTTTCTCCATGAAGGACTTGGGTGAAGCATCCTACATTCTAGGGATCAAGATCATTTGTGATAGATCCAAGAGGCTTCTTGGACTAAGTCAGGGTGCATACATTGACCAGATACTAAAGAGATTTAGTATGGAACAATCCAAGACAGGATTAGTTCCAGTGTCACATGGCCTACATCTTTCTAAGAAAATGTGACCACAGACACAACAGGAGAAATATAGAATGAGTAATATCCCATACGCTTCGTCTATAGGATCCATCATGTATTCCATGTTATGTACCAGGATTGATGTTGCCTATGCACTGAGCATGGTAGGCAGATATCAAGCAGATCCAGGAGAAGAACATTGGAATGTTGTTAAGACTATCCTTAAGTATTTGAGAAGAACTAAGGATATGTTCCTGGTGTATGGAGGAGACGAGGACCTTGTCATTAGAGGGTATGGTGATGCTGGTTTTCAGACAGATCAGAACAATTTGAAATCGCAATCTGGATATGTTTTCTATCTCAATGGAGGAGTTGTGAGCTGGAAGTGTTCAAAGCATCCAGTTGTCGCCGATTCTACAGTAGAGTCTGAATATATAGAGGCTTTTGATTCATCCAAGGAAGCCATATGGATTCGGAACTTTGTCCAGGAGCTTGATGTGGTTCCCAACAGTAAAGATCCTATCATGTTGTATTGTGATAATACTGCAGCGGTGTCTCTTGCAAAAGAACCAAGGTCACATCAACGGACAAAGCACATACTCCGAAAGTATCACCTCTTGAGGGATTTCTATCAAATGGGTGAAGTTGCAGTGAGCAGAGTGTCCATGGAAGAGAACTTGGCGGACCCCATGACTAAAGGCATATCTCAGCATAAGCATGAATATCATGTGAGAGCTAGCAGGTTAAAAGTAGTTAACAGTTGGCTCTAGTCTAAGTGGGAGTCTTTTGGAGTTGGTGGCCTAGAACCAACTACTTTTTACATTATTAATTTAATAAATATCTTATCACGTATTGATTGTTCTTCTACATGACAATGCATTTGATAATGACCTAAGGATAGTTGTTGCATTAAAGGTTCATAGCAGATCCCTGCTATGATGAGAACCCAGAAGTTCCATAACACTGTTCTTGAATATATTTTCTATGGCCGAATGATGTTATTTGAAGAAAATAAATAATATAGGCCATTAGGGGTGAGGAATCATAAAAATTTGAGGCACCTTCTCATGGTGTGCGACCTTGGTAATATCTAGGAGGATATTATGAGAACGAGACCCGCCAGTAGGATATCCACATTTCATAGTGTCATTGGATGTTTCTATATGTGGACGTGTGTATTGGTCCTTAGACTTTAATATTATTATTAATGGGTATTATAACTCGTGCACTTAGATTTATTGATGAAAACTGTGATGAAACATTGTTCGTAGTGAGGTAGGATACGTTGAGTGTGTCACGAGTGATATTGCATTAATAGATAATGCGAGAAAGGATTTGTCCCTTCTGTTCCATAATGGAAGTAGATATCTCATGCCCTTTGAAGGAATTGATATAGCCTAAATAAATTCATGTCCATGGTAAGGAATAGGAGAGATCAATTCCGGAAATTCAAATAAAGAATAATCGATCACATGGGTTGATGGCACTATTATGAAACCCGCTTAATTCGAGATATCATGACAAAGGGATTATATTACATGGTAAGCATTCGTATGAGGTGACACGTCATTGAGGTGTTAACTTCTTTCTATATGGGTGCCTTGGCGTGTTGCTAGAAGTTAACCTTGTACTTTAGGTAGGCTCCCCCTAATGCCACTGAGAAAGAGGCCTAGAGGGTCACACACCAAGTGTGTCCATGTATCTCAGTTAAATATTAATTTAACAAGTTAAATAAAGATTATTCCAGACTGTGGTTTAATAATTATTTAAGGATGCCTGATCACATTTATTTCGACACTAGTTATTCGAGAGAATATATTGTGGGAGAAATAATATATATCTATTAGAAAGCAATGCAGTTACATTTATTTAAGAAATAAATAGTGATTACTCAAGGTCTAATAAATGTGGTGGAGGAAATAAATAAAAATGAAAACAAGATAAACACGTTGTGTACATTAAATTTACACGCTGTGTAGTTTTCATGGAAAATGAGTACACGCTGTGTATTAATGATTACACTCCGTGTAGTTTTTCCAGTCTGGATTTTGAAGAAATAATATTATTTTATTAAATGATATTTATTATAATTAGTGTGGTCGCATGTCAAGGAATTAATCATTTGACATGGGGGTTTTCAATAAGAGTTAATGAAATAAATAAAACGTGTAACACGTTTATTTATTGTCATAATTCTATAACCTAAAACTCGATTATAAATATCCTCACAACCCCAATACTTTTATAGAGAGAATTATTGTGCACAACAATTCTGGAGAATTCTCTCAAGACCAAAAGAACTCCTTCCTCCAAGAACTCTCTCAAGACTGAGAGAGATCCTCCTCCATCAGATCAAGGCGATCTAAGGTGGAAAATGCAAGCAAAGAATTATCCATGCTAGCACCCAGAGATTCCTTTGGCGACATCCAGAGATATGTGGCGCATGTGTGGATCACCGCTAGAGGAAATCTACACTTGGCTTCTGCGACGCAACGACAAATCACATCGGATCATGACCAGAAAACATCAACGAAGAAATAATTCCATCAAGGTAATTCTTGTCAATTAATTAAATTAATTATAACCAATATATGATTATCCTCTTGATGGTTCTGAGACCCTTCTCTTTATTTTTTTTCTTCATTCTATTCTGAAGATCTGGCGTTTTATAATCATGACAGATCTTAGATTGAACGTTGTTTAACGCTAAAATTAAAGTTGGGGAAACCCACCAACGTGCTTCTGTTTTGCATGGAACCTACACAAGCCTTGTAAAGTTTTCTTCATACGCCCCGATTGACTCATCTTCCTTCTACTTGAGACTGAGGAAATCTCTTTCCATCTTGATATGGAGGGTTTGAGGAAAAAATTCATTGAAAAACATCCTCTTGAATTCCTCCCAATCCATGGAATCAATTCCCTCCTAGGGATTTGTATTCTTGATCAGTGTCTACTACTGATCAGCTTTCCCATCAAAAAGACAGACTGCTAGTAAAAATTTCTCTTCTTTCGATCACTAAAGGACAGAGAATATCATTTAAATAGATTTAATCCACTCTTCCACGAGGAGGGGATCATAATATCTTCTAAACATGGGAGGCCTTTTCTATATGAAGGATTCTATGGTAACTTTATCTTTCCTTGGAGGGGGAGGGTGTTCCACATAATTCAAATTATTATTCATAACTTGAGCCAGATGAGCAAGTACTATCATGAAGTTTTGAGCACCCATTCCCATCATATTAGGAATATCATTAGGTAAATCATTAAATTCCCTATAACATTAATTGTTGTCATGAGTTATTCTATTTCCCTCCATTAACTAAGAAAAATATTGTACAATTATAAGGCTTGAATACTTATCTATTGAGCATAAAAAAGGAAACTTTGAACATAAAAGGATAAACTTGTAAAGGAGAAGTATATCCTAACTTGTGATTCCTTAGGTTTAAATATAAGTTATCCTTGATCTATTTCTTAACTTATATTCTTATGGGATTTTTTTTATTCCCTTAATAATGGTTTGTATTAAGCTCTTGAATTTACCAAAGCATATCCTCTGGGAGTGTCAAACCAAGAGTGCAGCAATGATCGTTGTCGTGTACCAGGATACCCTAAGTCAGGCCCAAAAGTCCATGTCAGAGTTTTCACTCCTAGGTACATTTGTGTCAGAGCCACCTCTACCTGTTTGTATCCAGATAGGGATGTATTTTCTTGATAAATCACTTACTCTATACTTACCAAAATTTAGAGATGTTTTCTTATACTTCATCTCATCCTTAAGGTTCTCACTAAGGTTCTCTATTTCTAATCCCCAAAAATAACTAGACCATCCTATGATACCAACTATAGTGACCCTATCCTTTTACACATAACATTACATGATTTTAAGCATAATTATACATCAGAGTACAATCCAAGGATCGTAAAATCTAGTGTCTTTGAAGACTAGGTACATAAAACTTAAAACATGGGACCAAAAAAACACTTATTTATTTAATCTTCAAAAAGATCCCCTAACTTCCATTGTGCTCATACATATTTATAGGGTACCCTGTGGAACACATGAACAAAGGGATGATCTAAATAGCCCAGTAAGGGAGTATACATAAGAATAAGGCTTTAGCACATGGGTTAGAAGTCATGACATAATGATAAAAAATGCATGGAACATATGGAATAATAACATATAAACATGGGATCATATAAACACAGAGTCATAAAAATGTGTCAGTAACATAAAACATGACTGTAGTATGAGTCAAGGCTAATTGCCAAGATCGTTTCACATAGTAGCACAAGCCAACGCTATCCGCCAAGACCGTTGCACATAACATATCATGAGACTTAACTTTACCCAATGCATTGGAGTGCTATCTGGGTGCACCCATATTAACTTTTCATGAATATTTTTGCCACATAAATAATCATACATAATCAATATTACATAAACATAAGGATTACCCTTGGAAAGAATTGGGTACCATAATCATGACACAAAGCATAACAGATGAGTGTAACACAAAAGTGTCCATGAAAGAAGGGAACTAAAGTATATATGGAAATTAATAAAAGAAATATATATATATGTGTGTATCATGGTGATTTATTTCATGTAGAAGTGACAATATGTAAGAAAAATATTCAAGAAATTTGGCATAAAAACATTTTTGAGAGGTTTTAAGGAAAATATTATAGGGCCTTTAAAATAGAAATGGGAACAATACTTTACACAAAACCAGAAGTAAGACCATAAGGTTTTCATAATAAAAAGGACTGATTTTATAAATACAATGGTGACTTAAAAATAAGGTATATTTCTCTCGAAATCAGGTAAGAATCCAGGAAGATCCCTTAAAACATGTTTGCTTATTAAGAAGTATTGTGAAGGGAATCACTTAAAAGCATGCATATCCCCAACAGAGAATGATGAATGGATATTGGTACATGAGTTTGGAAGTATAAATAGAAATTATAATATTTAAATAAATATAATATAGGATTTTATTTGGGAAAAAATAATGATAAAGTAACCTGAATGAATAAAGGAGGTTCGGGTAGAATCTCTTACGGAATATCAGCATGGTATCGGGTGTACTTAAGAGGCATTAATGAGAAATAAAGGGATTTATCATATTTTATAAATCATGAGGACATTATGGGGGAGGTGTTTAATCATACCCCATCACTAGTAATTACACATAAAAGGTCATAAAATAGAGGACAATCTTGAATAAAAGTGAAACGGAGAGGATCCCATACCTTAATTTCCACTTAATTTCATCTCTTCTGCGTCTCCTGGATAATAAATTTATGTTTATTAAAACAATGATATAAAAGTTAATTATAGTCATTTTATAAAAATATTTATCAATTATATTCATTTGATTTTATTTCATAATTTTCATTGATGAAATTGAAGCGTTTTGATATCATATTTTACTTAAAAATTTTCCATCATGTGACGATTTCCCTATTTATTAAATGTAATTTATAAATTAGTATAATTAGTTTCATAAGCATAGAATACATGTAATTTTATATTAATATATTATATATAATTTATATTTTCCATACATGAATGTGTTTATAATAATTATCTTGGCAACGTCTCTGTAGATGGTTAATCGGCCTTTAACGGGACGTTGTCGATAGTGCAGGAAAGGGGAGTATGAAATTTATATTTTTCATTAATATGATAATTAAAGTAAGATAAAATCATTAATATAATGTTAACTTAATTTATAATTAATTTTTTAGCATAGTTTTTTGAAAGGGATAGGGTAAAATAAATAAAAAAGAGGAAGAAAATATAGAATATTTAATAGAATCTTACTCTCTACTTGGTGTAACTTCTCTTGCACGAAACTATAACTCCCTTGGTGATTGGAGTTGGAGGGATCCAAAAAGTCACTATGTATCCTAAGAGGATTGGGAGGTATAATTTGTTCATATATGAGGTTTAGTAATGGATGAGAGGAATATTTTTCTAAGGGGAGGGAGAGGGGTTATTTATACTTGAGGAGGGGGTGTTTTTAGAATAAAATATTAAATAAAATAATATATCAAATGTTAGACTTGTAATAGTAGTTTTTTTACAACATAAATAATATATTAATATAATATAATTCTTTTTAGACTTTAAATAATATTTATAATTCTAATTAATTTATTTATTAAAAAGAAAGTGAAAAGAAAGAGAAAATGATATTTTAAGGAATCACTTTTTGACTTTAGGTTTTAGAAAGTTCTTTTTAGGTTTGGAAATTGATTTTATTATATTTTAAGGAGCCATTTATGAAATTAAATATTAAATGGATTAATTTAAGGTTCTATAAAGTTTATGTCACCATTACATCTTGAATGATTTAATTTAAGATATACGAGTTATGTGAAAAACTGTATTTTTACTATTCTCCCAAAAATAGAAGTATTTTAGAAAATTATCAAAAAATTACCCTAACCATTTTTCAATGTGTAGAATCTAAAAATTAACTCCATTATTCAAAAATAATTTTCTAAATATGATTAATTTAATATTTAATTATAATCAAAATTTACTTGAAAAAATATAAATTTTAAATTTAAAACTGCTTTTATAACACTTCGAAAAATTAATTAAGGTCACATAAAATTATCTTAGAATAAAAATATTAATTTATGAATACATTTCATGAAACTAAATTTTCATTCAAATTATTAAATTAATCATAAAATTTTAATTAAATATTCCTGACTTATAAAAATAACAACACCTTATTAATAGTTTTTAAAATATTTATTTACTTATACTATTATATAATTATACCATATTGCCACTTATAAAAAGATAAATTTTATTTATACTTTTATTTGAGAAGTTACTATTACATTGGCCAGTTTACTATTCATAAGGGTCACATTACTATTCCAAAGGTCAAGTTACTGTAGCTCTATGTTCCTTAAATTCTAAAGATACCTTTTATTTTACTTATTCTTCACTTGTAAAGTTTGTATTGTGTTCTAAAAGTAATCTTATGTGATTATACTATAAGAAATAATTTTAATAAGGGAATTTCCATTGATAAAACTTTGGTTCATTACAGAACTTGGAGGAAAGTGATAAATTCCAACACTATAGGGCTGAAAAGGTTT